>JAZHFQ010000674.1:5671626-8507440 GCA_038387885.1 Spodoptera picta
GAGAGGATTGTAGTTGCTGGTTATGACAATGGAGACCTTAAGATGTTTGATTTAAGGACCATGTCTCTTCGCTGGGAATGTAATTTGAAAAATGGAGTATGTAATCTTTTTTAACAATTTAATCTTCAGAACAGTAGGTATGTGTCTACTGTACTTGTACAGACACATGAAAACTTATTATCATCAGAATTACATAACATAACATCACGCCTTTTATCCCCGGAGGGGTAGGCATGTAATGTACACATTATGCCACTGTACAATGTAAAACCCACTTTCCATTATTTATGTTATGACTCCCATGTAATAGGGGTGAGCCTATTGCCATATACCGGGCACAATTCCATGCTCCGTGCTACTTCTGAGGTTTTTTTTAAAATCCAGTAATACTTTGCCCGACCCGGGAATCGAACCCGAGACCTCTTGCCCGGCAGTCGTACTTGCGACCGCTCGGCCAACGAAGCAGTCGAGCAGCATTAGAATTATGTATTATATTTATTGTCACGAAGGAACAGCAAATAAATTCTCTCTTAAATTCTTACCTACTCTTTACAGGTATGCTCAACTGAATTTGATCGCAAAGATATTCCAATGAATAAACTGGTTGCAACTACTTTAGAAGGAAAGTTCCATGTTTTTGATGTTAGAACACAAAATCCTACGAAAGGTTTTGCTCAAGTAAGTCTTATCTGTTCAAGCCGTCTTAATAACATATAGATTCATTTTTGATGCTAAGTTGAAATGTCAATTTATTTTAGGTGTTGAATAATGACGCGAAAAGTGGTACAATATGGGTGGCGCGCCATGTACCCCAAAATCGAGACATATTTATCTCATGTGCTGGCAATGGTCAAGTTTCTTTGTGGAAATAGTAAGTGGACAATTCATTAGCTTATGGCAATATAACTAGGTACCACACCTATATAAGTATTTTATTTCATCCTCGCATTCTTGGCAGAATAAAGGTCTCTGCACACGGCCGTCGCTTCCCGTCACATCGAGCGGGACGGCTCTTTGTGGCGTCGTCCGTAATATCTAGTACATTACAATTGCTCAGCTTCGCGTCGCTGTGCCGACGTGCCGCGCCCGCTGTGTGCCGAGACCTTAACTACAGAAATCGGTTGCTAACAGTGGCGTAACTACAGGGTGGCAGGACTGGCAGGTTGGCAAAATGCCACGGCGCTTATCTGGACGCGACGACGCCCCATTCAGATGTTTTCTGATCTGAACTTCTGTCTTTTATTTTTAATAGCCACGAGCCCCGAACGGTATAGTTAATTGGTTACCGCTATAGATTTCCAAATTCATTAGAAAAGGATAAGGTTGAAAATTAATTGCCGAACTTCCTCTTCTGTATCATTTTTGTGCATTCATGAGACATATCATCGGGTGCAATTATAATTATGTTGTTCCACATTCAGTATTAATTCAATTCCCTCTTCTTTACAGTGAATATCCTGAACACAGATACCATGTAGACCACCAAGGAGTATCCAGTGGTGTGCCAGGGAAATTGAAACGTCTTCAGCGTATGGTCGTCAGCTCACAACCTATAAATGCTTGGGAATGGAACCGCGACCATCTTGGATTAGCCGTCGCTACTGCCTACGACCAGTGTGTTAGAGTTCTAGTGACTACCAAACTTAATTTGCAATAGATTTCGTTATTAAAGTAACAATTTATTATTGTATTTGTAAACTTAAAACTTGTCTTTAAGTTAAGAAAGACCGCAAAGATTACTGCAGGCTGTACTTATTTTTATTTTTGGATTACAGTACCTTTTTTCAAGAGAAATATATTTAAGTTTTTATTTTTGTTATTATTTTTTTTTAATTATTGCATTTAAGTCTTAGTTGCGGATTGCCTAACTTGCAGTATGCACCTTTGTCAAGTTAATGTACGTACCGATTACATTCATCATGAAAGAATTTTACACACAGGTTTTTTATTTTCAATTTTGTGTATGTGTGTGCGTGTTTGTTCCACAACCGTTATTACGGTTATAATTGCACTTTACTAGTTCAAGTAGCAATCAAATGATTAATAGCTGCACTCAAGTAATAAGCAATAATTGCTTTATCAATGTAAATTATTTTACTCGTTATTGGACAAGTTTATAATGGCCTAATGGGGTTAATTATTATTTGTTTGTAAGAAATTTCCACACGGAATTTCCTGCAGACATATATAGAAGGCAAAGTACAAATAAAACAAAATATACATTTTCTAACTAAAAGAGCGATTTATTGTTAGCCCTAGTACTTTAGGTACACATTATAAATAAAATTAAGGCTAGCATTCAGTTCTTATGACCACTAATGTTTTTCAAGTTTATTGATCGTCCGCGCCAAACTAAAGTCGTGTCGAGTTCATGGTACTGTTATTATTATTGAGTTTTAGTGTAGATTATTGGAGTAATCGACATTAATTATCTTTAATACTCAGATTATTGATGATAAATGTGTGGATGTGGCATCAATTACTTGTCAAATCAACACTTGCTCCTTCAAACAATTTGTAAATACTCGTTAAATCAATATTTGCGTTTATGCTTCCCACGACTTTAATATGCCGCGACGATTAGTCGACATAAAAGCGTGACTGACTACATTCTTCACATAACATCATCACCCTAACGAAAATAATGCTAATTAATTCAAATTCTTAATCAGAAACGCAACATTATAATAACACAGGCATTACCATCGCTACAAGTTTATGTATGGTCCTGTATTCCGTAGCTTGCTTAATCATGCAACCACACTAATAAAATTAATTCAAAATCATCATTCTTTAATGGCTGATAACATACTACGCTGATTTAAACGACTACATTATATCGACTCTTTAAATAAGCATTCTTCTTTACCAAAATCTTACATTAATACACTAAACAATGACGTGCAATCCACTTGCATTTTGTATGTAGTACACATGTTAGTTGGAACAACACATTCAGTTATGTATCCTGTCTTGTTATTTATCACTTGAAGGCAATATGTTATGTGTAACCCCTAACTAGTGAATTGTACAAAAACTAAATTTTCATACTCCGTAAGCTAATGTTCGCTACTTCTATAAAACTTACATTATTTTTACACTCTCATGTATGATGGACTTATTATAATGTTTTGCTTATTGTAAAGCTTCTGTTATTTCATATCTTGAGATCGCATTCGAGCAAGCGATTGCATCTTTTGCATTGAGACCTTTACTAGACGTTAATAACAATAATTTGCATTATGAATTGTAACAACGTCCAATACACAATTTCTAGGAACTGATGTTTAGAGGTAAAACAAGTGACGCACCAAACTGCTTGCATTTTGTTAAGTTGTAACTACTCGAAATACTTAAATGTTACTCAACTGTATAATGCTCTCATCTCACAGTCAGCGACAATTACTAAATGAAACCTTGAAATTGAGTCACATTAAAGTATTTTGGTGACTGAACAAAGCTATACAGTGCGTCACCTGCCTAAGGCCTCAGTCTTCGCAAAGTTGTGTAGTCAACTGCGAAATTAACCAATATAAATATCCGATCGCCAAATACTACGTTAATCATAGTGTTTAGCCATCCTTGCACTTTCGTCGACACATATCTGCCTATGACTACACCAATATTCACAGCATGTAACATCAATCAACATCGGCGACATTGACTTCTAAATATTGAGACATAACAGCCATACAAACATAGGCCCGTATTAATAAATAGGTCTCAATCACGATGTCAAGACCGGCATCAGTTGATACGTTCTCAAGATGCGATCAGCATCTTAATGTCGACGCTAATTAATAAACCTATATCCACACGATCTCAGGTGATACCGCGGTTTGGATCGAGGTATCAAGATTCGTAATTTGACACTCAATGAAATCCTGATGTTAAGACTTGTTACGTCACAGCGAACGAACTAATACATCTTTCGTTCATTGCGTTTAGTAATAGCTGTGTAGAACGATAATATTCAACTCTGTTTGCATAGGAATAAAAGATTATTTCCAGTTTAAATGGATTAAAATTTTAGGAAATTGTATTACTTTTTTATATTGTATACATTATGTTTTTTTAACCATAAAAAAGGATTATTTATTATAAAGTTACGTTTAATTTTATGACGAACGCACATGTCAGTGATTGCGCGTCACCTCATTATTATAATCTGTGATTCCCTTTCTCTCAATTGTTTATTAGGTTGATAATACCTCTACAATCACATCAGTGTTTCGTGTTTATTTACAAGTTACTTATTAATCGACTGGGCCGAGTGGTCGCAAGTGCGACTGCCGGGCAAGGGGTCTCGGGTTCGATTCCCGGGTCGGGCAAAGTATTACTAAGGTTTTTAAAAATTATCAGTAGTAGCACGGAGTCTGGAATTGTGCCCGGTATATGGCAATAGGCTCAGGCTTACATGGGATTAATAACATAAATAGTGAAAAGTGGGTGTTACATTGTACAGTGGCATAATGTGCACCTCTGCCTACCCCTTCGGGAATAAAAGGCGTGATGTTATGTTACTTATTCATATTCGATAATGGAGTCAAAAATGCCTATTCAAGCTAGCTTGATCTCCTGTAGGTATATATAAACTTTAGGTAAGTACAATTATATAAACTTTAGGTACCTAATAGATTTTGAAAGGGCCATAAAATATCATCGTATTAGTCGACTTCATCATAATAATTGATTTCGGAAATAATATTCTCAATATTCATGGTTCCCGCAAAATACTTAGGAACGAGTTCACGATATTAAGTCCAGGGTCGACTGAACTTAACAATCGTGGTCTTGATAACCATCCTAATACCGATTTTGAAACCCGAGTAATGTTTATTAAACAATGCGATCTCAGGTGATGACAGAGTCTTAAACCGCGTATTAGGTTTTGTTTATTAATACGTCGGAATATCAAACAGGATCTTAACATCTCGATCTTACGCTGATATCGGTTTATTAATACGGGCCATAGAATACTTCACTCAAATACAAATCTTCTCTAAATATAACAACCCAATGTTTCCTTACAATACTTGATGATTATAGAAATGAAAAAATAACTGCTTACGTTCTATTTATTTGTATATGTATCTTTAAATATATCCCAATATGTCGAATGTCAAGAAATGAGACCATATTGAAAGTATAATGTACCTTATTAAACATATACCAACTTATTGTTTGAAGCTAACGTTAGTAGTGTCTATGTGCTACTGCTAAAGGCTGGCTCGTACTTAACTATCGACTGTCTCACACGCTACGGAAAAACCAACATAGTTACTTAACTACAAGTATAGAAATAAACGTACATAGAATATTTACATTGGATTACCTTACAATAATAGGGCTGGCACTACACTACCGACGTGATCCGATAAATAACAGCAAACTGTCAGAAAACATGGCGTCTGACCTTGTCTGATAGTGTAGTACCGAATAAAAAGCATAGGTGGATCCATAAAATATTGAGAAGCCTGTGCAATCAAAATTATCATAATCTAGATAAGTTTCGAACGAAACCTCTATTCATTAAATAATTCAGTTCATTCATAATTACAACAATCATTAATTCTAGCAATAAAATCAGCACGCAATGTACAAAGCTTTAAATATTTTTGTTATTTCCTGAATTTTCTCATCGCCTTAACATATCTTACATGTTGTGTTCAACAACTAAATATTAATAGGTTATCGCAAATCAACGATGAACATCAAGTTAACATAGACACCGAAACATGAAAGTAACATTATTTTGTGTACATTTAATTATATTTTAATGCAATTCATAGATAATATTCGATGCTAAAGACATTTAATTGGGAGATTAGTATAAATAAACAGGTTGATGATCAGGAAATATTATAAATAAGAATATTTTCTAGGGGTGTAGTCGATGACATTGCGTAGGTAGTAGTAGGTGAAGCCACAGTGTAGGGAATATGTTCGCACTGTGTAAGCCAGTATATAAGTCATGCAGGTCCCTCACGTCGCGAGGGTCGCCATGAGCTCGGTCTGGCCGTCATGTTCATGTAACACGTCTCTTCATGCATTTTGTACGCACACGTCAAATTGCCGCTGGCGACCTGCAACGGACAGAATAAATTTGTTATTTATTACCTTCATAAATAAGTTACCAATCAGATATAGATACTTGTATCGTAGGTACTGTGTATTACTAAATATAACATAACATCACCCCTTTTATCCCCGAAGGGGTGGCAGAGGTGCACCACATTACGACACTTAATGCCACTGTACAATGTAACACCTACTTTTCACTATTTATGTTATGAGTCCCATGTAATAGGGGGTGAGCCTGTTGACATATATCGGGCACAATTCCAGATTTCGTGATATTACTGAGATTCTTTTAAAAATTCTTTTAAAATTGCCCGGCAGTCGCACTTTAGACCACTTGGCCAACGAGGCATTATTGTACTACTATTTTGTCTAAAACCTGTTGTTCAGTGTGGTAGGAAAATGTTTTTAATTAATGTGTATAATGTGTTTCCGTTTGTATGCATACAACCTTTATACATATTTAATTAAGTTCATTTACAATTTGTTTTGTTTTACGTGTTTGAAGTTGTTAATGTTGAAATTTATTTCTAGAGAAGAGTTATCGCTCAATAACACAACTAAATTACTACTAGTCTAACAAATAAATTATTAACTGTATTGTTTTTTACCATGAGATCATGGCAGTTATCTAATTTCAAGTATTTTCCCAAGATAACATGCTTAATTATAAAATTTTATTTTCCAAAATGTATTAATGGATTTTACGACTTCATTTATTTTAAAAATCGCCATTATTTACTCCATTATCATAATACAAGCCAATATGTTCACTGATGAACATAGCCTTTTTATCCCCGAAGAGGTAGGCAGAGGTACACATAATGGCATACGGCATGTATTTTCTTTATTACATTTGCCGTATAACAAAATAGAGTGCCATATTAAACGCTTAGAAAAACCGTATCGTTGACAATACATTCAATCTATCTACAAAATAAGCTACATAATGTTTATTTACCTGTGCGGGTGTATCGAGATTCAGTCGAGGTTGTCCTGGAAGATGAGGCGCACGTACCCGGGCGAGCCCTGCAGCGGCGCCGCGCAGAACGGGCAGATCGCGTGGAAACCGTTTGTACCGTGGGGAATGTCCACGCTAGCCCAGTATCTGCGAATACAATGTACAAGTTATTATTTATTTAAAGAAAGGAGAAGAGTGAAAAAAGGTATAAAGAAGGTCTAGGTTCTATTTTTTTTTGAAAATTATTATCCTGTTTGATAATTTCGGCTATGTCTTTTAGGGTTATGATATGACTTTCTATCGAAACAATTAATACTATGTGGTAATTGTTCTACTATTAAAATAGGAATGGGAATAAGAAGGTTGACCAATAATACATTTTTAACAATTAACATGACATCACGCCTTTTATATCCGAAGGCGCGAGCAGAGGTGTACATTATGCCACTGTACAATGTAACACCCACTTTTCACTATTTATGTTATGAGTCCCATGTTATAGGGGGTGAGCCTATTGCCATATACCGGGCACAATTCCAGACTCCGTGCTGCAACTGTAATTTTTTTGAAAAACCCAGTAATACTTTGCCCGACCCGGGAATCGAGCCCGACACCCTTTGCCCGGCAGTCGCACTTGCGACCACTCGGCCAATGAGGCAGTTTTAACAAAATAAAATTTTATAATGAATCATCATCCTATCAACCACAAGATGTCGACAGCTGAACATAAGCGGTGGCCTATGTAGGGTAGCCTAATGAATGATAATTGCAAATAAATACTAACTTGACGGTCCTCTCGGAGGCCATGTGTCCGCAGGGGTTGAATGCGTAGGTGGGTGGGCCGGCGTCCACGTAGAAAGCAGGTTCGATTCCCATGCAGACGCGGACTACAGAGCCAGCAGTCAGACACATGGGGCAACGTCGAGATCCTGACTCGCTGCCTTCTGCACCCCACGAATGTTCGCCTGTAGGATAAAAATATTGCAAGATTTAGCAAAACCAAAGAGTATAATAAGTATAGGGTACTTCTGACTATCTAGTCAGAATGCCATGATAATTTTTGACGCTCTCGCCATGATAACTTTTATTAATAAAATAAATAAACAAATGTTATTTCTCTCTCCTAACATCACATTACTTGAGGTTGATGTCATACATTTTTGCCATTCTCCCTCATACTCCTTCTATTTTTAAATCTCTAAGTCAGACCATTGCATCCATCGACCATTGCATCCATGCATCCAAGAGGACCGAAAAAGAAAATGAATAAAAAAACATATCAATCTTTATTTGCTCCTCAGCATGATAAAGTAAGCATGACAGCATCATCATTTCCCTAACATCATTCAAAAGTAGAACACAGTATGAGTGTATTCAAATTAATGAAACAGCGTATAGATATGTGTGTAACTGTATGCAGTAGGCAGCAGGTCATCCTACTCTTTTTTTATCAAATTCGTTTAATAGATTTTCAACTCCATCATTCAAATATAAAGTCGAAAATCGAATGAGAATAATTGACATATTGGATTACATTGATGTGACACATAGAACATATATGTATATATTATAGAGGTATATATAACTATTGTTTTACTAAACAATTAATTTATGTAAATGCAGTAACAGACATTACATCACATTACACGTGGCAATAGAAAATGAAAGTCATTACTTTGTACATAAAGTTTCAAGTTGATACATTATTCACTAGGTACTTCAATTGTTGCTTATCAAATTAGAATATTGTAGCAATCTGTTTATATGTAAGATAGTGTATTTAGTAGTGTTTTGATGACGACGCGTTATTTCCTTTTGTGTTTCTACGTATCTGCATTATCTTTTGGTGTTACAATCGTACAATAAAGGTATAAAACGCAACGCATATTACTCTTAAATAATAAAAACCCCTGTTGGGGATTGAGCCCCAAATCCATTTTGTTATTATTTTTTTAAAATTTTCTCCTATGTCGTGGGTGCGTTTACAAATATACAAGTTCTCATACACATGACGCCCAGACCCGGAACAACAATCTGTGGATCAGACAAAGAGTTTTTCCGTGCGGGAATCGAACCCGCGACACGTAGCGCGGCAACCAGTTGCCCACCCACCGCGCCAACGATTGCGTTTACCGCCGTATTCCTTAAAAATAATAGCAATGTTTAAAATAACTATCATACAATAATTACAACAGAATAATGAAGAATTATACTAACATGTCTTTTGTTTTATTTTAATTTTCTATGGATTACCAACCGCGACCCTGACCACGATTTGGTCATGTCCAAAAGTTAACTTGGAAAACCGTAACATTATGGTATTTCTTTGTAATATTCCTATTTTAGTGCTTCGCGATAATAAGTTGGCTAACACAAATTACAAATGGGTTTTCCTAATGTTAAGCACCCACTTATTCAACTAATTACGGACAGGTCCTTAGTCACATAGTCATTACAATATGACTTTAGACATAATTCGTCACTCCCGGCCTACATTAAGGTAGGCAGGATAAAAAATCTTTAAACTGAACGGTTTATGGCGGAATATGAAAAATAAAAATCAATTTATTCCGTTAGGTAATGAATTAAGAAATTTGTCGTACAAGAAACCAATACTAAGTTAATACGAATTAAAGTTTATGAGTGGGAGTTAGCTACGTCATTTCTACGTATAAAACGGACCTAGAAGTGACGTCACGCGATGTTTCAAATCAATATACCGTATTTGTTTTCGTAAGAAAATGAAAAATACGTATTTAATGTTTTAAAATGAACTACCAGACGGACATTAAAATAAAAATAAGTTACCCTACGGCATAATGGTATAGAGCCAAGTTTAAGAAAAAAATTGCACGCTTCTAGCATGCCCCTTTCGCCTAATCTACACTTATCACACTCTGCATGCATGTTCGTTTAAAATATTATGACAAAAACTAGGTTATCAGCGCCAAGTTATTGACAAAAAAACATAATAAATATTTTTCCTAACAAACGCGATTCACAAAAACAATATGTTCTTACCTTATCTTTTTATCTCGTTTATTTAAATTTCCTATTAATTTGTTTGTTTTATTCACATAATAACACCTCGTTATACCTACTTTTAATTTATATTGTAAATAATAAATATGTGCACTACACCCACTATTTCTGAGAAACTGCATTTGATACCATTATTTGAATTAATTTAGTCAAATTAATCACACAGCATTTTTCCTGGACATTTAGCAACTAGTTTGCCATTGGGTTTTTACCGGTTTTAACCAGATTTGACTGTTATTTGTTCCAGTCTCCTCGGTATACATACATTCATATTTTAATTAACTAGGCAAACCCAGACCCACGGCTATATTTATGAGACTAACGTCCGAATATTAAAATTCTACTCAATATCTCTGTAATTTTACAAAGAATTTGTAGTGACAGAAATACTTCTGTTTCTGTTCAGAAATAGTCAGAAAAGTAGTTTCTTGAGAATGTCCTAAAATTGAGTGGCATAATACATTTCTAGGTGACCGGACCGGCTTCACCTGTTCCTAAAGCACAGAAATACTAAACAGAAACGTCATCAACAACAACCCATCCAGAGTCAACAGCTAGACTATGAGCCTCTACAAAAGTGGAGGTTACCATGTTACCTCCACCCTTGGAAGACGGACAAAATAGCACGCTCTGTTTAAAAATCCATATAAAGATTGTATTATTGTTTTCCGCAATGTCTTCCTCGTTCATCGTTTCAAAATACATTGAACTTGTGTCTTAATCTTTATATTATAACGGCGTAGAAGCCTTTATAGGGCAAGTAATAATACATCAAATGTACTACAGTAATTATCTATTGTCTGAACAATCTCTATTGTGTCCATTTTGTTATCGATTCATGTCGATATCATTAAACGGGGTTTGTAGATAAGCAAGAATGGAAACAAAACACTTTTTGAATGGGGTTTTTGACATTGTTTTTTGTTCGGGACATTTTCCCAACCGCTTTGTTTTCTTTTAACTCTGGATTCACAGGAGAGACAAACTGCGAAGAAAACAGTCCGTAAGGGTTCTAGTAATGGACTATGGGTGAGCTTTATAAAAGCTGTTTTTGCTATAATCTCCGCGCTCGGCAGGCAGGTTGGATAATATTTATCAAACAAGTGAAACAAGTGAATTCATTTCAGCTATGTGCACACAAGGCAGTATCGCTATACGTAATTTATAAAAAAAACTATGTGAGGAGGCCATTTCCTAATTGACTAAACTGAGAAGAAATTGCGAAAACAACTCAGATCAAAGATTGCTGGTGCCCTATCTCTAAAGTCCAGTTCGCACTACGCTACAATTTTAGTCGAGTAGTGAGTGTTTTGTAGCTCTCTCTCGCAATTTCAGGATAGACAATTGATTTCAAAACACCTGTGAGAAGAATACAGGTGGTTACAAAATGTATTCTATGCCATCACCACTTCTAAATCCCCGAGAGTTTTCTAAATACCTCTCTTCACTTAATCGATTATAAACCTTATTTCAGATGTTCAGAGACTACTATTGTGTGAACAAACGTGGACTTAGAATTACTTAATAAGGCTAATAAGTTGTTGTTAGTTTACCCTGTACATGTCCGCAGTTGAGGTATACGTAAGGCTGGTTCAGGTCCTGGTGTGCAGTGGACAGCTTGCGTGGTATGACAAGCGTGTTCAGTCCAACGGGACACTGCGGTCGACCCGCGTTCAGCTCGTCCACTAATGCTTCGAGATCGCGTTTTGTCTGAGGAAGATAGAAAAGTAATATGAATTAATGATTAGACCTAAAACTATTAACTATAAGGGTGACTTTTGAATGTCATAATTATAAGAAAAATATTGGTCTTTAGGTACTTTCGTTAAGCTTTTTGCTCGTGCCAAAATGTAGATTTTTATGGAGAAGATCGAGCAACGAGCAATCTATGACACAATAAAAAGACTTCCGATCGACTTGACTTATTGATAAATACAAGTATAGAAGTATAATAAACATACCAAATAATATTAAAATTCGACACTGGCTCTAAATGTCACAAACGGACATTTGATATAAATTATGAGGTGTGTTTAAAATAGCAAATTATGACGTCATATTATGTTTACATGGAAAACGAGAACCTGTTGCATAAAACTATCTTACTTGGTATAGGTATTTTGCTAAATTTAAAAATACTGATTTGATTTAGACACTGTCAGTCGATCAGTTTCCTAAGAATTTTCAGAACGGGAAAAATACCAGATTATTCGATTATTCAAAAATTGTCGTGAATGTCACTGATACTGGTATGTATTGCGTTTAGAATCCCTTGTAATTATGACTGTGACCCCTTGGTCAGCACTTGCACTAGCGACCATTCCACCGAGAAGACAGTCGAAGCAGTTTTCAGTTCCTAAATTAGCATAGCCATGAGTGGCTTGTAAATTTTAACCTCTGATTCAGCAATAAACTTTCATATTAAATACCAATAAACACTCAATGAATAGACACAAATTGTCACACGCAATCATTATGATTCGTCAGCAGATAATAATCAGATAAACGACTGAATAATTTGGGAAATTCAAAGAGTCTTATTCTTAGTCATTAGGTATATCCAACACATAATTTATCATCGTTTTCACATTATAATGACTATAGATGATATCAAACTAACATAACATAACATCACGCCTTTTACCCCCGAAGGGGTAGGCAAGAGGTGCACAGAGAAGTAACACCCACTGTTCACTATTTATGTTGTGAGTCCCATGTAATAGGGGGTGAGCCTATTGCCATATACCGGGCACATTTCCAGACTCCGTGCTACTACTGAGGTTTTTACAAACCCAGTAATACTTTGCCCGACCCGGGAATCGAACCCGAGACCCCTTGCCCGGCAGTCGCACTTGCGACCACTCGGCCAACGAGGCAGTCAAACTATCAAATGATCATCATAAATTATGATATATTACATAACAAAATATCAACTTAATACAATTCAGAATTCAAAGGTATGAAGAAAAATCATTGAGTCAAAATAAATCAATCGATTCGAGATAACGTCACATAGTAATGTAGTACTCAAGGACGTGAAAAAAAGCGAACCCAGTCTCTTGTAATAACGATTGAGGTATATACATATAAAAACACCCACAGTAAGAAATTCCAGTTGGAATATGTGGGGCCTATGTACTCTGTTTTTATATAAATATTGCCCTCTGTGTTGAATGTGTGTACATAAATAAATAAATAGACTTACACGCAGAACATACACACATTTGCAACGAAGGACATTTGTCATTTTCTTAAGTCTGGTAACGTGGTTTTTTGTAAATGAGCAGACGGATCACCTGATGGTAAGCAATCGGTGTCGCCCATGAACACCAGAGGCTTTACAAGTGCGTTACCGGCCTTTTGGGGATTAGGAGTTTGAGCATCGTTGGGGATTCAGGGATTGGGGAGACCCATTACTGATATTTTGGCGCTACAATCATTTTCTAAGTGACGTTATGTCCGTCTTTATTTTCAAAGTCTTTGATTAACACATTACAATGACTATAGAGATCATATCAAACTATCATTGGGTCAAAATATAAATAAACGATTAGAGATAATATCACAGTAATATAGTACTTTTAAACATGGTCTTTTTTTTAAGGGGGGAAAATCATCGAATTACTGCTCCCGCCTGGGTGAGGCGGGAGGGAGTGTCAGACTCTTACTGACTAAAAACCACCCCGTTCCTTCTCCTGCACGTCGAGCCGGAGCCCCGGTTACCCGTTAGGTTCTCCGCGACTCCGAATCGGCATCGGCCCTATTGGGCCCCATCTGTGGTGGTCTGATGGCTCTTTGAGGCGCGCGCGGAACGCGACGCGCCGTACGCTCGGGTCTGTTTCTGGTCGGACGGGGAGCCACCCATGCTCGCCGTCCGCAGGCCCGCGCTTACGGTGGCCGGAGATCGTCCCGCGATCCCCGACGCCCGGTGTGTCCTTCGCGATGGCTGGGTTGCGAGGAGGCAGCGCTTCGCTACCTCACGCGTCCCGCCGCCTCCTTAGCTAGCATGACTACTTCGCAAAAGGAGGAGACGGCATCCCAATCCCCCTTGCTCCGCATCATGGCCTGCACTAGGCCCGGACGCGAGAGGTCGCCATCGCCGATCACTTCCCCGAGGACACGGCGGTGCTCAGCCCACGCAGGGCATTCCGCTACAGTGTGTTCCACCGTGTCCTTTAAACATGGTCTACGTCACGGAATCTGGAATTATTGCTAATAATCCCGCGAATTGTGTATCTAAGTCTTATCTATAAAGTTTTTATCATTGATAAGTTCTATCAGATTATAATGGTAGGTAATGGTTTCCAAAATTACATCATAATGAAATAACATTCTGCGAACAACAGACAAAGACTTTTGGGCACAAATGTGTAGATTTAAAATAACTAAATTGCTGAATAATTTATAAAAATATCGGAAACAGATATTATTATGTAATTAAATTATTATGCATAGCAATGATGTCATATTATACAACGACGAATTAGCATACTTGCATAAAAAATAATTGCAAAACCAAAACAATATTATATAATCTTATATTACTAAAGTTATATTTAAGCCTTTGATTGCTGACAGAAAACTGCTGAAGGCAAATCCTCCGCTAACGTAGGTCACTGGTGACCTACGCGGCGGTTAACGTGTTTATGTATTTTAGAACAAGCAGGGTTATAATTTATAAGTAACTAGTTTCTGCTAGCAGCTTTGCCCGTGATCTCGTGAGATAAAAATTGTCCTATGTGCTATTCTAGACTATAATCTACCCCTGTTCCGAATTTCATCCCGATCCCTTCAGCCGTTTTGACGTGTAGGAGTGACAAACAAACAAACAAACAAACAGACAAACATGCCAACTTTCGCATTTATTATAATACTAGCCGTATTTCCCGTTCTCGTTCTTTTCGGTAAAAAAAAGTATGGGGTAAAAAGTATCCTATGTCCGTCTCCTGGTGCTAAGCTACCCCCACCAATTTTCATCCAAATCGATTTAGCCATTCTTGAGTTATAAATAGTGTAACTAACACGACTTTCTTTTATATATAAGGTGCTCTATAATTATCAGCCACGGCTTTAATGGGAGGTAGTGTTATGTTTACAGATTACAATTGTGAAGAAATTTCGTACCCCGGACCAGTTAATTACATAAAGTAATTAAGTAAACATTGACTACATTCTGCATAATGTAGTTCACAAATTACGCGCGATGCGTCGCTTAGTCAATGAAAACAATTGCTATCTCTTTCCACGTGTACTAATAAACGAAAACGGAAATCAGCTGACTAGTTCGTCACTATCTAATCTACTAGATACTCAATAGGCAGGCTAACAAGGGTTTTAAAAGTGCAATTACTTACCAGGTACGGCATTCTTCCGAAAAGCTGATGTAGTTACATAAGATTATAAACTTCCCATCACACTTAAAATAGTATTTTACATACTTTTACAGTTATTTACACACTCTCTACCTACTTATCTACAAAACTGTTGCACAAGTCCACCTTCGCGTTGCACACAAATGAAGGTACGCTTCCAAACATGTCATATCACATTATTTAATGTGTCCGTTTCACTTTTACTTTGTTTCGTGTTTGATTTAAACTGTCAAACACCAAGCGGTCACCGGTGACCGCAACCTATTGTTCTATAATTGTGTCTATAATGACGGTACTCGACGAGTTAAAAGACGCCACAAGTTATTGTCTCTATCATCGTAAACTCCGGCAGTATCCCTTGTGCTCGCAAGAGGATGACACCGAAAGAACTCTAACACTTCCTCTTCGAGTTCTGATTTGAATTTCGTTGCCTGGGAGGCATTTTTACGTAGCGCGCGCGTATCTCCGACATTGAAACTAACGGACGTCCGGGCAGGCGGGGGTTGACGGGGCTACTGGCGGCCGGGTGGCGCGTGCGACAAGTTCTGCTGGGGTGTGCTGTCTCGTTCTTGAACGCCCGGTCATACGCTGTTGCCATCCTTATCAGTAGCTCAACCCCCACCTGCCCGGCGGCCGGTTGACCAGCGCGTGCGACGAGTGCAGGAGAGGGTGCGGGTGCGCGGGGGTGTGCAGCGTGCTCCAAGCCGCCCGGCGCTGAGCGGTCTGGCAACAGTGTATGACGGGGTGGCGCTTGCTTATTATACAGATAAACCATCACGTGTTGCCGCACTGCTCCGAACTCATTCAATTCGCAAAACGCGGGTGCTGCTCCGTCATACACTGTTGCCGTTCTTATCCAACGAGACAACTCGTCGCACGCGTCGCCCGGCCGCCAGTAGCCCAGTCAACCCCCGCCGACCCGGACGTTAGTTTCAGTGTCGGGGATACAGAGAGTTTCAGGTAGAGAGTGTGTAAATAACTGTAAAAGTGTGTAAATAACTGTAAAAGTGTGTAAATAACTGTAAAAGTATGTAAATAACTGTAAAAGTGTGTATATAACTGTAAAAGTGTGTAAATAACTGTATAAGTGTGTAAAAAACTGTTTTAAGTGTGATGGGAAGTTTATAATCTTATTTACCTACATCAGCTTTTCGGAAGAATGCCGTACCAGGTAAGTAATTGCACTTTTAAAACCCTTATTAGCCTGCCCATTGAGTATCTAGTAGATTAGATAGCGACGAGCTAAACAGCTGATTTTCGTTTTTATTCTTAGTACATGTGGAAAGAGATAGCAATTGTTTTCATTGACTAAGCGACGAATCGCGCGTAATTTGTGAACCACATTATGCAGAATGTAGTCAATGTTTACTTAATTACTTTAGTAATTAACCGGTCCGGGGTACGAAATTTCTTCACAATTGTAATCTGTAAACATAACACTACCTCCCATTAAAGCCGTGGCTAATAATTATAGAGCACCTTATATACAGTGTGTTAGGTTAAACGAGGGACTTATTGAGGGAGGGTATTCAGTATTCGATTCTCGTCCCGAATATGTAAAAAACCTATAACCAAAATTTTTGAAGTAATTGTCCAATAAAATAAATCATCATGAACACTGAGCGCGCAACAAGTGAACTTGTAAACAGAAACAGTACTTACATAAAGTAAGTCGCGTTGCAAAATATGCGCCGATCTTACCGAAAAGGATAGAGTGCGCTTAAGCCCGCTAAGCCGTAACCCGTAAGAGTAAGCGGAAGCGTTTTTATGGTTCTGTCTGTTATTTATTAGTGTTTTCGTTTCGTTTATATGTTTGTTAGGTTCATGTGAGTATACACTATTATGGGTTTGAATATGTCCCTCGTTTAACCTAACATACTGTATAGATATTAATAGAATAATTAAAAAAAATTATTAATATTAGTCAAAAACTTACCGGTGAGTTTTTAAGTCCTTCAGCGCTCCTCCATAGTAAAGTAGCGCCACATAAGTCTATCATCGTTCCATCTCTAAGGACATTTGTCTCGGCTTGACAGGGCAGGCCCTTTAAAAAAAACAAACTCAACATTATGGCCACGTCCACAGAATAAATATCGGTAAGTTGAAACGTTACAGAAATACATAAAGTAATATGTCCCAAGTGTTTCTCACGCGTGTTTCAAATTCCAAACGGATTCTTGGAATTTTTTATTGATGATGGGTTGAAAATTGGAAGGTTTCTAATTTCATTTAATTTGAGGTGCATTCCTTCGAGTATCCCTATGGGCACGCGATTAAACATCTGCTCTGTTTTTTGTAATCAAGTTTGAGGACCAGCTGTTGAATTTTTTTGTGGTGTCGGGTCATAAACTAGATTGGAATATAACGATTCCAATTACGTCGAGATCGAATAGGTTAATAATATTAGTTTTTTATTAGAGATTTTGCATTTTACACAGTGACGTCATTGTCACACGTAGAGTCAAGAAATAAATAAATTGACCCCTATTGTGACAACAGGTGTCAATTTTATGTATCAATTATTTTGAACACCTGTTTTAGACAGTGTATATTAAAAACCTAGCAGTCCTAGCATACTAAACACTGACGTCATTGGCAACAGAAGTGACAGGAACTAACCACTAAATTAAAAATTGACTCTATTGCATTGATATATAAAAACAGAACCAGATGTTAATTTTTGTTAACCGGATATTTATTGGTAGTGTTTTTATTTATTTATTTTGTATCAGGTTCAATCTGTTACCTTTTGTTGTGCAGAGCGGCTCTCCCTGAGCGAGAACACGGCGCCTCCGACGGAAGTCTCGCGCCACGGCCCACAGGTGGCGCTACCGCCACAGAAGTCACCACGTGGATGCATGATCAACACACCATTTGTCGTTAGTCCATCTATTTCGTGATTCTCTGTCCATTTTGTCGCTTTTTCCTGGAATTTGAAATGATTCATTAATATTTCGTTTATGGATAGTACAATCACTATCTGAAGACATGTGGAATGACTAATAAGTAGTCCACATTCGTCATTTCCTGGTGTCACCATGTCATCAATATTGGAGTGAATCCGTTTAGTTGCGATTATTTTAGTATCTGATATTTAACCATAACAACCGTCATAGTTGTTTGTAAGGACTATGGAGTTCTCTACTATGTCCTGAAAGAATAGTATAAAATCAATTCAATCATAACAAGCATAGCTAAGTAAGTTACATTAACTAAGAGCTCTTAATAATAATGGAAAACTTTTATAAAAATATCCTCTTAAAAGAGCAAACTGATAACGCTCATCAATGAAAAAGTGGCTCGAGATGGGCAGTTATTGATTAAAGAGCCTATCGGCTTTAAGATATCAGATCTACCCACTTCCACCGTACAATATTAATGATCACAGATCAATATTAAGCCGTGAGTATTACGCAGCTGCCGTTTTCCTAGTTTATCTATAAATAGTACAACTCTACCTAGCTGCAAATTAATATAAACTCCATTGTTTACCTCATACGAATTTCAAATACGTATAAGAAAATACCGTCACTACCCACGTAGATTTCTGTAGAAATGCCAAAAATTTGAATGATTTTGGTCTTAACTCGTCGAGTACCGGTTTTGTAGACACAATTATAGAACAATAGGTTGCGGTCACCGGTGACCGCTTGCTGTTTGACAGTTTAAAATTCCATTCACAACTGACAGGGAATGCGAATAAAGTGCAAAATGGCTTTGAAAACTTGTGAATGGCTAACATTAAAAGATCGCTGAATCTAAGTGGGGGCTCATCTCGAGTAAATGGGGACTAAATTATGGACATTAGTCGTTCATTTACGTGAAGCTAGTACGTCACGGCCGGCTTGATGACGTCAGAGGCGAAGAGACGTTAGAACTGTATAATGGATAACTGTATAAGGTTTATAAAGACATGGAACATGAAGGCTGAGTAAGGTACCAGACTTGTTTGTGTCTTGCTCATGTTACAAAAAGTCCTTTGTATGTCCACCCTTATCATATCGAAATGTCTACAAGACATAGGTATCTCATGTCCACCTACGTTGAAATAAAATAAAAAGAGCTTCATAACAATCGACGTTATTTACAAGAAATGAAATCGGTTCTGTTCTGCAGAAATAACACAACCATTTATTTAAGAACTACGTATATTTTAGACATTTTGTAATGAAATGTATGCAAAATATGTTTTAGTTTTTGATACATTTTCACATTATCCTAGGAACCATCTACTGGTGAAAACTGCATAAGGAATGTTTAGCAGTTTTTGAGTTTATCGCGAAAATGACAGATATGGCAGGAAAGCTTGTTTAAGAATAAGGATATTTTGGCATTTTGTACAAAACAATTTGCGCCCAGCACGTTTTACGGTAAAACTGCGGGTCACTTACCCCTAAAAATATATTTCTGGAGGAGTCAAAACCGGCTGCGTATATGCGGCAGTTGTTGACGTCGTTACGGTCTGCTATGATGCGGCAAGCGAACCGTGATATTGTACTCTGCAGCACTTTTGTATCGCCACTTTTATCACCAGCCACTGTGTCCATTACCACGAAGTCTATCGGTGATTCTGATGATCTACCGATCTGGGGACAAAGAAAAAAATTTTACATAATTGACAAATATGGTAGAAATAATGGTGTTACTTTTTGTAAGTAAACGAACTGTAAACACAGCCGTTGCATTTCTACGAAAGTCTAGTACTAATTAGTACACTAAGTCTGTGATAGACGCAAATTTATACTCCTGCACAAGTTAATGACAGCATATACATAACGATGCGGCCGGTAAGAAGTGCTTCAATCGAAACGACATGCAAAATAGCACTTGGAAATACCGAGCTATCAAAAATGATAGTACAAAATAAAACAAAATTGAGCTGATAAAGATATATAGGCAGTTGTTATGATCGATAAATACCTAATATTTAATAAACAATCTTTTTTATAACCAATATGTTAATCTAGATTATCCTTCAAAATTAATTACTTAGTAACAACTATTGGCAGACATCGAAACCCAATTACTTGAGTCTGATTTCTTAGTGAAAAAGTCGGGTGAAGAAATTGGAAGTGACAAAAGGTTTTTTATTGAACTGAACGGTGATTAACGAGTATCCTCAGCTCGGGCATCAGTATCGGAGAAGTGTGAAGGCTGCGTTACGTCAGCCGTTCCAAAGAGTGGGTGCAGCGCTCTGATTGGTAATACCGAGGAGAATTCGCGAACATCCTAGCAAATGCTCCTCAAAATCTCAAAGTGCATCAGAGGCCAAAGGAAGTAATAAACGAATAATATTTCATATAAAATTATTTTGTTAGCCATAAACGATTCGCAACAGAGATTACCCCGACTGATCTAAAATTTACCACTTAGAATTTCCTTTCTAAACATTTCCACTAATTGATGGTAATACTACTTACATTTTAGTTTTGGATTTTTACGTGGAAATAATAATATATAATGGTTGATTTATTTTTGGATAGCGGTCACCAATTTGATGTTTTTATCTCGAAAATATTTAACAATTTCGTCAACGTCGTCGTCCTATTTATCGTTTGGCAATCATGCGCCTTATTTCATGAGCCAACTGGGACGTCAGCATCATTTTATTTTTGTACCACCTCCAAGCATTGTATTTACACATTTTAAAGTATTTTCCACGTAAAGTGTTTATAAGGTTACTTTTAAAACTGTAAACGTTCAAGTGATCCGCAATTAATGCTTGTTTGCACGGATCGTTCTCGAAGCAACTTGTTAATTCCCAATTACGAGAAATTCTAAATTCAATTTCTCTCGATGTTACGTAAGATGGAGTTCAATTAACTTATAATAACTTTAGGAGTTAACGGGTGTAACGATTTTGATGGAAATACATATTTGAACCGTGGCAACCATTAGATTACGTACTTGGTTACGAACAAATCGCTGAAGATAAGCGTTGAAGTGTAATAATCTAAATTACAAATTGATCGGGTAGGTTCACACGCGTGATCACGCACATCATGTTAGATCTGTCCGCAGCGTGAAGACAATGGGTACTGATCCGTCAACATCGGTATTTGTTGCGTTAAATGGTAATGCTTGCAATATTGTAGCTGGTATATCGTACTCTAGCATAAGAATGCAGATTAGCGTGATCGACGCCGCATTGCCGCTGTTGGGTAACTTGAGGCAAGCGACGAGGCATTTGCGTCACGAGCCCGACGCCGCATATATTACGAGTACACGAGGCCCTGCATTATGCACTTGTGAAATTAACTTTATGACAATCGATCCGATGGCCTTTAATTCAAGGCTGAATAGAAAATGGAAATCGTTAAGTATAGTTATTGTCTGATTCTTAAGAATCGGTTTAATGCTAGTCAGGTATCCATTTAAAATTATGAACAACAAACAACTAAACATGCTGACAAACATTCTCCTAACTTACTTTCCCAAAATGAATTCGAAGTTTGCAATTGCATGAATCTGCTGCTCGTAATATAATCGGTTGAGTTGCTATGCGAACTGGTATTGGCTAAAACATCATTACTTCAGTTTTATCGTGTCTAAATTCAATCGGAATGGTACGAACCCTATTGCACAGCGACAGCTGCGTCTAGGTTTCAATTGAGCAACTTTGAATATTTTTTCGTGTAAACCACAGAATTGGATCAGCGGGCGTGACGAGAGAATAAAGATGGTGGAGATTACACGCTATCCGGTTACCCATCCCGTTATATACCGCGAGTTGCGTCTAGTGCGTCTGTGCTTTAACACCAAGACTAATCTAATCTGACCACGGTTAAATATTAACCAAAACAATCGATAATTACATCTTGAGCAAAGAGATAAGAGCCGTATCACGCACGGGTATAGGTCGTGCTTCGAATGTGTATAGTCCGCATATGTTTCTGATTGCGTATATTTCTAATATTATATTGCCATTACAAATGCAAGCTAGTTTAAACTCATCTGTTACCATTGAAAACAGATTGGTGACAGATGATAAAAAATATTATCGTTCAATAATGTGATTGTGGAGTATGAAGCAAAAAAGAACATTGTTCCTGAACAAACGAAGGTCGAATACGGTCAAGGCTTTTCTGTCGGAACACTCGGAACCGTGTTATGTAAATTGCGTTAACACTATACACAATGCACATTAAACTACTTCATAATCAGCTATTCCGTCTTCCGAAGTATTATGTTACGATTCGACAGAACTGCAACAAAACATCTGTAGATATCCAGGTACCTATGTCATATTATTTAATAGAATCAGCTGTAACATTAGCTGTTGAGCTGCCATATTGGTGTCTGCTATCAGTAAGGTAATGCAGTGGCCACTAGTAACTGATACTAGCTGACCACAGCCTGCAAATATATAAGAAAACCGCAACTAAGTGATAGTAACATTAACATTAGAAACAGTATAAAATGTTTTAGACAAGTTCAAATTTTCCATTATCCTTTCCAAAGGTAATCGCTAGATAAAAGACGTGACTGTCGAATTAAAATTCTACGTGGTTCTATAGGAGCTCGTAAGAAAGACTTATTTGAATCGTTTAGTCCTAGAAGGTCCATTGTGCTAGAGTCTGGCACGTGCTGCATCTTTAAGATTGCTATTGCCAAAGGAAATTCAATTTCTTCAACTGATATTGCATCTAGTTTTATTTTCGTCCGACTTCAGCCATAGTTTATGTGAAAACCATCTTAAAATTGAATATTAAACTAAATTTTGTCAATGTGGACAAAATTTAGTTTCGGTTTCTCCCCATAAACAATTGATTTTACCGTTTTCAATAATGAAGCCATGTAAGGGGAAATAAAATTCCCCCTTTAAACAAATTCATAGCGACCGCAGGTGTGAGCGGTTAATACCAGGGGCTGTTCTTCAAGCCGGTGAGCAATGAAGCCTCCACTCGGAGGCAATTTCCTTTACATAAATTCGATACTGGCGTTATCACCACGCTTCGCTTGCTTTATAAACTAATTTGAGAACAGGGAAGTGGATGTCACGCACACGGTGAATGCCATTTGATTACCATTATCATTGAAATAGACGTTGTTTTTGTGGTACAACTTTTCAAATAGTAATAAATTCTCAATAGAAAGACAAAATCATCGTTACAAGCAATAGTATTCTTATTAAAAGTGAAATGAAAGACAGCCTAATTTATAAAAACTTTATGACTGTCCAGAACCAAAACGGTTGCACAATTCTCAAAAATACCCTCTTTCTGTAGAAAGTACTGGTTGGCGCCATTTACCTGCTCGACGCCTGTACATTCATCTGCTTCCTGCCTGTTATTCGGCACTCGGCACTCAAAACGGGGACAAAAACTCAGGTACAGAACAAACACCATTAAAGCCATTGTCCGTATAAAATTCACTATAATTTTTCGGTAAATAATGAAGAAACCGTACATTCCACCAGTTTTCTGAGGCGTCTATGTTGTTCTCGTATAGCAACAGTTTTGAGGAATTGCAGAATTTTTTCCCTGTAACGGATACTCGTTCTACCGTGTAGTATCCATTAATATGTTACGATCGGCACATAGTTTTGACTTACGAAGGGATGCCGATGCTTGTTGAAGCGCTTAACAAAGTTATGGTACAGATAATGCGCGTACAATTCAACGCTTTAAAAGAATTCCCATTAATTTATTACCGCTGCAAATGATCGGGAAACGGTAATACTTTTTGAATGTCTCTGGCAATTCCATAAATTTTCAATTCATCTTGTGATTGGACATTGAATACCCATCATTAATTTTCCGAAAGCTTTTTCCAATAACGTTTATTTGTAAAGTAATTACGTACACTGTACAGCAACGAAAGAAATGCGTAATTGAGTACGAAATATATCAAGTGGATCCCTGCCTTGACAGCGTTCGAACAGAGCATTCGATCGCTCGTAGGCGGGACGTAGGCGAAGATGGAGGCTGCTACACGCCGCTATCTCCAAAATATTCAGTATACATAATTAAATCACATTATCTGAACAATGAACCTAGATAATTCGGCTTATTCTAATCCAATCTGCATAATTAGATTCGTGCCAAAAAGGAAACGAACTATTATAGACCCTGAATGATCCAGATTTTATCGGTTGTTATAAGCACAGTAGCCTGTTTGTGTTTTGTACTTCCAAGTACTTAAAGTATATGAAATTTGCACTAACAAACAGTGAACTCTATAGCCTAAGTTAACACTTTGAGTATAGTTTCACAACTACATTATATTCAACAAGGCCAATATGTGTTGTTTGTATCTATCACATAGTTTCTTGCCTGTCACAAACATGTTACGGTACGTGTTCTGCTCAGCTCATGCTCATGTCGATATTCGAATACCAATGTATTCACCAATGTATGTATATATTTGTATATTGGCAACCTGGATTTTCATGAATTTAGCTCCAAGCTATTTTAAGCTTTATACCTTACATTCTTCGGTTTAAATTTCATGTCTCTTATATTAATATTAAATAGCTTATGAAAACGTGAATAAAGGAAATTGTACGAGGTTCCCGTTGTTCGCGATATGCCGCTGGCTGACTGTCAACTGTCAATAGACAGCTTCCTCCGGTGGAGGGCCGTATGAACGGAAGGCTTTTTGAAAAGGTCGCAAGTGATTGACATGAAAAGAGAAAGACTTGAATTTGTAGTGTAGAATTATGAGAATAGATGACCCATGTGTAGACCGACCATCTGGCTCTTTTAACATGTCATGTCTATTACGACAATTGTGTCGATACTGATTGTCAAACAAATATTCGAAAATAAACGTTATGTTGACCTCAACCGCATACAGTTTTCATAGAATTATATTTGCGCGATTTCTTATTAATCATTTCGTTTTGCTGACAGAATAAAAAATATACAAAAACAAACCTAAGTTGATGAGAAATGTGTATCATCGGAAAACGTCACGTAACGACCACATTGCCATCCTTGAGACAAACTTAAACCCACATAAATTTACATACATTACAAAACTGTGAAGTTCCGTTCAATTTTGAACCTGTAAGGCTAATGTCAATTGAATACTGCCTACACAAACATTACGCTGCACTGGCATGGAACATTCACCATCAAACAACCAATAATCAAGTAGCTAGGCAAAGTGCAGCGTGTGCCTCAGGGTATTGTGTGTTAGCTTGTCAAACAACTTGTTCGTTCAGATTGTATGGTGAAACTAGGCATAACGCATCCGGGAAGGAATTAGAACTCAAGAAGAAGAAAAGATTGTGGCGCAGAATTGACTTAATCTATGACGTTTTTATTATAATCAAACGCAAAACGTTTCCCAAGGAACCGCTAAACTGTTCCAAATTGATCACTTACGAAGCAAGAGCAAAACGTAACAAAATATGTTAGTCAAACTATCGTTGTATCTTCCTAATTTGTCTAAAAAGTTTCTTACAGAGTAGTTGCATTCTGGAAATTTCTGAGAAACACTGTACCAGCATCGGTCAAGCAAGATACTTGTGTCATTATAATACCAGGTACAGATAGATATTGGACGAATTCCGGCGCACAATGAGGTCGGCCCACGCAAATGGCGCGAAATGGGACATCCTTCGTTCTAGTTGCACGAGTTGCATTGTTGTTTCGCAAGCTACGCTCGTAGTAGAGCATTAATAATCATATTAATTTGTTTACACAATGACTGAATGAATGACGGTACTTTCAGTAAAAGCACCTTGAATTATTTTCTAATTAAATTCTAGTTAACGAAGCGTTTGCAAAATAACTGTGTTTGGATTTTAACGTAACTGGATTTCGAAGTGGAATTTTGTTCGCCTCTCTAGTTTTATCTGATCCTTACTGTAAAATTATTTTACCTAATTAAAATACAAGTGCATACTAATATAAAAGTGTGCTTTTAATTATAATTAAATGGGATTCACGTAAAGAAGTAATTTATTTATCATTTAAAATAAATTCAATAACTCTTGCATAAATTATTTATAATTACATAGCATGTTAGTTACCCGGCACGACAGTAGGGGAGTACGTTATACATGACAGTAAGAACATTCAAATTCCCTAATTAACCAGATCAGATAACATATTTGGGACTTCTACAATGACGCATTACCAAAAACCCAAGCGAAGCGCTGAATCATTGAGTTAAATCTTCAACATATCAATGATATTATGTAACTGTCATTTTTTAAATTTAGGAAAAGGTGACTGTTTCTTATCTGCAGTTAGTCTTCATAACATTTACGAAAAAAATAAGAAAATTATCGAACATTTTCAATAATGTTTCAAAAATAATTTACAGCCTTTAAATTATTTTTAAAATAAAATCAATTTCATCGTACTAGTAATACCTATTTTGATATTGTTCAATGTGTTATCTAAATGATTTTTACCTTCCTCGGTCTTTTTTTATAACAATGACGGGAAACAGGAATCATTGAATCAAAAATATCGAAAATTATTATATAAAATGTATTCTGTATTTTCCCAATGGAATGAAGTCGGGGAATTCCAATAAGTCTGGCGTGCGTTTATTTGAATATCTGAATATTATCGAATTGAATAACTTTCGAGGCACCAGTACAAGTACAATCTGTTATTTTCTGTTGACTTTGTTTTGTGAGCGACATTCAATAAATTGATTCATAATTCTATAGTACAAAGAATTGTGAACTATTTTTAAGATTGTCATTAAACACTAGAAAAGTTTGCGGTTTAGTTATACAAAATTCAAGGTAGTTAGTCAAAATTACTGTGACAAGATTATTTGGTAATACGCAGTGCGCACAAATTATCTCCTAAGTATGTGTAATTTATGTCTCGTTGTATGACATTAGATACCGTGGCAATCCCAGCATTGTTTTCTACGATTTGGCCTTAAGGTACGAGGGTCAGTACGTAAATTATCGAACATAGTATTTAGTAGAAAAACCTGTGAGTAAAATACCTTCCACAAAACAAACGTCCTTTACAAACTAAAATTACCACCACAATGATTTTTAATGAGTGGCTGAATGTTTATTGTCCACACATTCGCATATGTTCTCGACAGACCATCCCAATTCTCGGCGCCATTGTCCTACGAACAAAGGCCATTTTCAAGACGGCTGGCTGGCGCTAAGTACAATCATATTCACGTCCTTACTTACGATCTTAAAAAAAATTAAATTGCCTGATGGTCGGCAGCTACCGATGACCTAATTTGAAACGTCTCCATGACACAAAATTTTCCCGTTTACAGACCCCGTTTTTCAAGTGTGAAAGTACTTTGATTGCATTGAAACTTCGGTATGCTCTTGTTACGTTTTGCTTTTAGTGAAATGAAAACGATTTGTCGCCCAATTAATTATTGGCCTGACATTTCCAACGCTTTCGTATGTTGTGCTAAAAGCTTGAACATTCCAATAAATTAACTAAATCGTATAATTTACCGCGAATTTTATTGAATTATTTTGAACAAATCCTCAATTTAAGAACTGAATACAGCAATACACATTAAAATGAATTACATAGTAATTGATAAATTAAACACTGCCATACATTCAAATAAATACTAAGAAAATGTCAAAGTAAATGAACTTCGAATGCTCTGCAAAACATTTGGAACATTCTAGATGTCCTAACCACATTCAATGTCGATAACATTAGTGTACCTACCTAGACATGAAAGAAAATCGTATGATCCAAAATTACATATTAAATTAACTATACAGTACACACGGTCATTATGTTCCGCACAATAGTTGGGCTGTACGTACCTATTGTACTTGATATTCAATATTTTGTCTATTATTCGCTTAATGATTCACAACTTAATCGATAATGTCTACATGTTAAGTGTGGTAGAGCCATCCTTCGGCACGAATGGGCCTGCTAGACTGGAGTGATACTACGGCCTCACAGAAAACGGACGTGAAACAGCGCTTGCGTTGTTTTTCGTCATGTGAGTGAGGTTACCGGAGGCCCAATTATCCCCTCCCTAATCTCCCCAATCCCTGAACCCCCAACAACTCTCAAATTCCTAATCCCCCAAAAGGCCGGTTACGCACTTGTAATACCTCCGGCGTCTTGGGTGTCCAGGAGCGACGCCGATTGCTTACCATTAGGCGATCCGTCTGATCGTTTACCGGCTTATATCATAAAAAAACAATTAGGTACAGGAAATGTGATCTATCGATATCGGACGGGCGATATTTTTATGCAAGTTGATATGTGCATTAACAAACTACAAGTGAAGTTTATTATGGAAGTCGATTTAAGTGTCAAACCGTTTTACAGTCGACCCACAAGGCGGTCAAATGCACAAACCTAACGGTACTCTTATAATAGTCTTCGTGTGGTGAATGAATTATGGACTATGGGTCCGTTTTTCACGCTATATCGTCCTTTAGGAAATTACCGTCATCAGAACTCCGTATTGTTTTTATTAACTCGACATTTTATAGATATATCGAGATAAAAATATCGATTATGCGGTTCACGAAACTGGTATTGGCTTGTAAAATTTTAAGTAATAACAATTTGACCTTTGCAATACCATATCATTAACATTATGAACTTCAACTTCTCGCTTAAAGTTTTTTGGGCATTCCATAACGGTATTTTAATTTGGATAAGTGTGACGTAGTCACATCGTTTTAGAAATTAATATATTGTACAGATTAATTGATTATACTAATGGAATTGAACAAATCAATGAAATTTAAATTCTAGGTGAATCATTTATCTACATTAATCAGTCTAACGTTTACCGCAAAGACAATAGAACGGCGTTTCTTTTTTCCAGCGGCTGTCTCGCGACCTAGAAGACGGTGATAATATAGAAACTATTTGCTGAACCGTGTTAATAAAGGAAGGAAATAGTGATAATAAGACAAGATCAAGATTACGGCCGAGTTTGTGAAGATATTTTCAGCTCAAATCAATAAATTAGTGAACTGTTTATTATGTGTATTTTAATGAATGAACAAATATAGAAATTATTACAGAAATGAAGGTATTGAACACTAATAAGTAATGCCAATTAATAAAAGAATATGATCAAGACAAGTATGTTCAGATGAACAGTATCTTTCGTCTAGACGTGAGAGATAATGAAGGTGGAGCGTCGCGTCTTCTACTTATCCTAGGGTCCGATGAACCGTCTCGCCGCTGCCCCCTACCAACGGTACCCTTACCCACCCCATTGAGACATCTAGGTGAATAATCTCCGAAATATTAAAGTTCATTGTCTGTGAATCCGATACCAAAGGTTATTTTTTGGTCTTTTATAATATTAATGTACGGTTAAGCTAATCATGGTTGAAATTACTTCGAACTCTTCAAAAACAACAAATTATATTCGTATGAATGTAAAGGTTCATAAAATGAGTTTATGATGCTCTAAATAAACCAATGGCTACAATAACAGAACATCTGTTTCAAGAATGAAAGAAATTTCGCAAACGAAGTGTAAATACCGTGACTATTCCATATTATATTCACGCTAACGTCCAAAGCAAACAGATTACTGAAATCTGTTTGATATAAGACATGCATTGTTTATTCAAACAACACGAGTTGTTTACACAATGTTTGACGGTAATTTAAAAAGTTTCCATTTTAAAACCGTATAAATAGTCTTTTGTGAACGTTTCTGGAGCTTTCTGGAGAGAAACACTTCATTAAAAGATAAAAGGAAAACTTAGACTAGAAAGCACTTTGTTATAAGAAAGTTTTGTTCTTAGAACAATATCGAAACAACCTCCAAACTTCCACTGTGTGAAGTATTGCTTCAATTTTAGTCTGCAAGAACTCTCTTGCAGACCTTGTCTCTTGAACCGCATAACTTACTCAAGTTATGCGGTTTCCCTGCGAGTAGTAGGACAGTATTAGGCTCGAGGTATAATGGAAAAAGTTTCACTATACTAAACATGCCGCCGACGATGATAAGTATGAACCCGAACCCCTTCGCAAAATTGCAATTCCACGTAATTTGATTTGCCTTATAATTAAAGGCACCTTAGATTCATTGCACATGCAAACTGAAACGCGATTCTTACAGTGCAAGTACAAAATTATTGAAAATCCAATGAGTTTCCAATACGGTATTGTAACTTATGTTATTGTAGCAGTAAAAGTCATCCGAAAAGAATACTTTCCCCAGTATAAACGGGTTATTTTCTGGACAGCGACCAAGGCTGCACTCTCGATGATAACGGCGAGGAATTCTGCAGAGGGTTATTTTGAAATGTGATTAAGGTTTTGTTGAATTATTGATTATCCAAGGAGATAACGCAGTCTAGTTTACGATAACGTAAATATAGTCATAGTAGCTATTTGGAAGAGCATAATTATACCTGGACAGTCTACACCTACTCAGAATATACCTACTCATTAGAGGTATTGCCTTTTACAATTTCAATAGTAATAGTAGTGTAAATTGTTACGTGACATAATTTAGATTAAATTCATGAGAACTAAAACCAGTTCTCTTCGTGATCTTGAAGGTTACACGAAGATAAGACATAAGTGAAAGTAAGTTAACCGGGGCGGGATGAACACGTAGCAAATATGTGCACAAAAGAGACGGCGAACCACTGTTAGATAAATGGGCAAACCACAACATGATTTCCGAAGGAACCGCAATAAAATCTCCATCTACTAACATAATTTAACCAGAATCGAGGACTTTCGAAACTAACGAATGGATCCCCAACAAAACCCTACAATCGGATGAGACCGAAATTGTAACACAGGTCAGATTTACTACTAAAATGCAAATAAGACTTCGTTGTAAAGCAACCGGTATGACCTTGAAAATTAAAAATATTTGTGTTTGCTACAGAACAAGTTCGTTGATGGACGGCTGTTGTCGTGTCACGTCGCATGCGGGCTTGTTAAATGACTACCTTGGGGTTTCCGAGACGTCGTGCGGCGAGTAAAGGGTACTAGAAGGTAGCAGTTAAGTACCAGTCGCAATTATCTAGATATGAGAATCAGCAGTTGATTGCAGATCGCGGTTGTCATGCCACGATATCGATTGCGGCGGGTGTTGCGCGCCGGTCGGCCCGGCGACGTCCTTGGCCCGACCACGCCGTCTCTTACTCCCACCCCTAGTCTGACGTCACAGCTCACACCCCACCCTCGTTGACATGCGGATCGGGTCATCTGTGACGTCACGTGTCACCCCGTTAGCGCCACCAAACATGATGCATCACTGAATTTTTATGACTACCGGCAGCAATGTCAATCAGCAGTAACAGGGTTTGGTATAAATATTTTCGCTATGCCTAATACCGCGAGGAACGGGCAATCCATTTCAATCGGGATCGGAATTTTTAATTTATTCGCAACTCAAACATTTTTAGGATGACGAATTCCAAAATTGAATCAAAGACAAGCTACTTCATATTTCACCCTTTATGAAATGAAAATAAATTACATTTTCCAACGTTAAGAGGATGAAAATTATGAATTTATTATCGCACGCTGAATTTGTAACGTCGGGAACTCATCACTGGCTCGTTCATCGGTATTCATTTCATTCAAGCTGTGTTCTCAAAACTTTGTGGAAAGAACCAATCACTTTTTATTGAAGTTGGATTGCTTTGCAGTTGTTTATGTATGAAAAAGCATTTAATAAGTTCATTCCTCCATTAGGATTAGACTTACGAAGGTATGACTCACATTTTATACCCATTTTAGCGGATATTGCATATTACAATTACTAAATAAATATTACCTCTATTTTACAGGTATATTATATTTGTTTTAGTATTACGGTCATAGTATTATTTAAGTTTCAAATATTGAAATGTAATAATATTTTATGACACCAGTCTGTGAAAGTCATATTTTAGTGTTTTGTTTTCCTTAAGACGTAGGTTCGTAGAGAAACATAACTAAATACAGACATTGAAAATTAGTAGGATATTTTTTCCTCAAACTATGAAAAACAATGAAGTATTAGTTCTGTGTCAGTAGGTCATTAACCCGTTTGTTCTAGAGGTGTGGCACATAAATCCATCGCAAGATGCCGCGTCGTGCACCGTTCACCTCGACTGTATTATGAAGGAGCATTAGCATATTTACAAAAACTAACGAGACCTAGATATCAGGCCAACGAACTTGGAGACATACAAACTATTAAAATACTGTAAATAGGACCGTCATGGACGGAACATGGCCAACGTCTGATTAAATATAATCAGCAACCCCGGTAGAGATTGAAGTGATGATAATTTTAAATGGTTTGGCTGTGAATACCCTTGCCTTTATGTGATGGTAAACATCAAAGTTTTAATAATTGTTTAAACAGTTGAAAAGATTGTATCTACAAGATTTAAACAGACACCAAGACCTTGTCCAAATCGGTCAATGCTTACATACTTCGTTGTAGTTTGCAGATAATAACAAAAGCCTAGACTCTGTAAGACGCAAAAACCGCAGATAATGCTAACAATTTATTTTTTACAGTCGTAAACAAGTTTTGATCGATGTATTCTGTTAAAGAAATAATCCAGATAAAATACGGCGCAGAAAAAATATGTAATGAAACAAGATTATGAAACTCGTGTAGATCTTATTGAATATGGATGGATTTTTTCCCGCGAAATGAAGGATATCATTCACGACTGCTGTCGACTGTTAGCATTAGTGTGTATCTAAGCGTAAACAATGACGCGCTATATGCTAATGTTTTGATCACTTCCGGAGCGCAGTATGCCACTGCAAACTAAATAAATATTTATTTTGGTGCTCAACATAAATTTACGGCAAGTTTGCAATGTGTAAGTGGTAGCAACAATAGAAATGGCGCTCAATCAAATGAACAGGATGTGGAACAGTGCGTCGACCGCGGCGGCAACGAACTTCAGCGCTCCATAGAAATTAGCAAGTGCGGCTGCGTCAATTGCCCACAGATTAAGGTTTTACAACAACAGTTTGGAACAAACAACCTCGTTAATATTACAGTGGAGGTGAACGCTTTCAAACAGTTACAGCTAAACAAAAACAAGAAGATCCGCAAACAAAGGCCAAAACTATTAAACGACGCTTAATTGAACTGCGTATCTGATTCCGTGTTTTTACTTAACTGGAAATAAAATAACGTTACGAGAAAATAAATAGGTATGTACACTGGAGGCACCTATCAAGATATACGCATCACAAAATCGTGAGCAAATAACGTTATCACAAACTATTGTTGTTGATCAATTTCACTGGACGTTATCATAGGCTAAGTGTTTGCTACATGGTGTGATAATGTGATTGTGGCTCTGCATGGGCTCAGTTCATCAATGACGCTCGTAGGGACCAACGCATTGTTCTCCCGGGGGGGCACTAACCCACATGCGCCGATTAGATATGAGACGCAACGACATGCTGCCGCCGGGTAAACACACTGCCTCATGCGCAACAAACACTTTGACACTTTGCAAATAATTTTATATTAAAAAAGGTGGGACCCTAGTGGCCCAATTTCGATACCCAATTTAATTATTCAGGACGTTACAACATTAGGCCGTTGACGTTTCCATTTGAGACGACATGATCGCAGCATTTATTTTGGCACCAACCCAATTTTTTTTCTTTGTAAAATCTTGTTTAAATCAAAGCATTTCTCGTAGAAAGGTTTCGTGGTTCTATTTGCGCATTGCGAAATTTTGAAAGCGTTTCCGAATCCATACCGGTGTAGATGAAATACGCGTCCCCATTTAGCAATCGCATATCAAGGCTCATTGTTTGTGCTCGTGTACCACATTGTTCTGATGTTTTGTAGTGCAAGCAGACATCGTCTGGTGCCCGATAAGAGAACCTGACACGAGGGGATCTTGTAATATAATTTCGAAACCAAAAGCTATTTCAGTGCTCCCTTAACTCGTCGAGTACCGGTTTTGCAGACACAATTATAGAACAATAGGTTGCGGTCACCGGTGACCGCTTGGTATTTGACAGTTTAATGTTGCAATGTCTAAAGAAACATGTGAGAACATGTAGGTGTGTGTCCATTCTCCAAGGTGCTAGAGAGACAGTCTTTACGGCCATGTATAGCCTGTACTAAACTCGACGGATCAATTAAATGTAGTAGTAGTAGCTCTCAGCCTACTACCTAAGTATCTAGTACTCCATTGAGTAAGCGTACGCCATTTACCTCAAGATTGACTTGGAAAAACCACATTTGTAAAGCGGACAAAGGCAAATCCTGTTGATATGTCTTAAGTCACGTGGCTCAAGTATGTGACAGGTATAGTTTTTTTTTTACTTTTAAAACCAAAGCAAACAGTGAAATCATTCGGGCCTCCCATAGAGTATTAATGAGACTCAAAGGTCAAACGGAACTAAAATGTAGTGTCTGTGACATTTTAGAAAAAAATTGGTTCTGCCCAGTTAACGCTCATTTAAGATTCTCTCGCACCTAAGCGGGCCCTTAAATATGTATTCTGCTTGAATGTCACTGAATAAATTGAGAATAAAACGCGCAACTGCCATTAGACCGTAAGAATTTGACTTTCTCAGAGATTTATAATGGAACCCAAAATGTCAAAAAATTTAAATTGTATGTATTTTTACTACATACCTGGAACATATCCGTGTCTGGGTCTTCTGTGTATTCGACGATAACCGCTTGGCTGCGGCTGAGTGTGTAGGATATTGAGTGTTGGCTGGCATCGAGGATCGCCTTGCTGCTGTGAGGAGTCTTGACAACATAGTGTTTCGACCGCCTCACACCATTCGCAGACGGTCGTCGATACAGCACGAATTTGCTTCGACGTCGACCTCGCTCTCCGGCTGGGAGGTATCCGTTGTAACTGAAATAATAACACTTTCTTAAGATTTGAAGAAAAATTATAATTATTTACAGTAAGCTATTTTCATTGTTGGAAAGTTCCCAGTTTGAACCAAAACTAATTTTAGCTAGAGAATGAAAGGAAAAGGTTACATCGCGGGTAGTTGTTGTTTGAGCCTTCCAAAGTTACGAGATTTTTCGACAATACCGAATGTCATTTGTCATCAAGATCAGATATTCAGAATCAACAGATGTATTTGGCAATGACATTGGCGCGATGACCTTCAAATCTAATCTGTGAGAAACTATGTGTATGCTTCAATGGAATAACTTTGTTAATCCACCTTCTATTCGTATATGATTCCTTAGGTCAGTGTTAGGTCTCAATTACAACAATAAGTGTTTTTTGTATTGCTTAGTTATAGCCATAGCAATTATATGCATTAATAGTCGATGGAAAAGGTTAAACTTCCGTGAGAATACAAATCGAACAATTGACGCGTACTTTGTATCTCTGGCTTCTATTCCCACAGATAACAAACCAAATAAATGCAAGACTTTATTTAGATAGTGAATATATTTTATAGTTCAAATGGAAGTAAGTTTTAAATTACGTCGTTTACATAAATATTTACAAATTGATTGTTTATTTACGAATTCCAATAAAACAAATGCCTGACGTAGTTTCAAGTTCACATCGTACTTTAAAACAGGAATGACGTTAAAATTTTTGTTACGTATACTTGAAACATAAGCTGCATGCTTCAGTAATTCAAGTCGAGTAGTGCACAGTGTTATGTAGAATTTTTATAAAAGTGTAAGAAATCAGACAATGTTGACGGCTCGTAGCATGGGAAGCTGAACAAGTGCAAACCTTTGTGTAGTGTTATATAAGTTGGCGTAACACACTGTCTGACATAAGATGTTTTTGTTAAAAACTTTATTCTCGCGGATTCCCATCAGATAAACCTTGTTTCCGCACGTCTACTGAGTTATTTTCACCTTAGACAAATATCTGTAAAGCAAATAGGTACCTATTTCTATTCATTATCGTTTGGTTGGTTTTTTCTGAATAAAATTATTTCTCCTTATCAACTGGATTTATCCGCCAGTAAACTGATATGAACTACATCATTAAGTAAAGAATGTGGCTAATACAAATTGTTCTGTAGGTACTTATACATTATTAATGAAATTGGTTTCTCATGGAAAACAATTTTCTCATCAAGTAGATAAAATATTCAAAGCAATCCAAATAATCAAAGGCAATCTCGGAATTCAATAGTACCTAATGTAACCTTAATATTCGAAATAGAGGCAATCAAAACTTCCCCAACCTATGGTTTCACCCCGAGGTTACTGTTGTGAAGGAAAATTCATGTCGTATTCAATATAATTAACCACATTAAGTCTAATAAAGGTCTCTAGTCTACGATTTGTGGTTGCTTAGTGACCAAATATAGAATAGAGAGGTAAAATAGATTGGTACAAACACAGCTATTATATGAATGCTTAAGAAAAACAAGAAACAAGCCGAGAGAAAGCAATGAATTATGTCCGAGCAATAAAACGGTTAAATTGAGTAAAAGCACTATTGTTCTCTTTAACAGCATTGGCCAATCATAATTTAGTACAGTTACACAATACCTAAACGATGGTCAATAGGTTTGGACTATCTTTACACGTGTACATGGTGTTCTATTATTCGTACACAAAACATGTAGAAAGCTGGTAGTTCACATGTTTAAAATAGAATAGTTACCACATCGGTAGGGCGTCGTCGATGGTAGGAAAATCCTATTATGAATAAATCGATCATGACGGACACATGAGTCCTCGGCACCCCTTGTAGGCAAACGATTGCATTACTTAAGGCAGTAAGAAAATAGGGATGGTATAGCGTTTCGCTGTAATGGAATTAGTGCGCTCGCATGCTTGTGGTTACGCAACCTGCAGCTAGGGGCGATCGTACAGTACTATATTGAATAATATATCTTAATTATAGACAGGTTTGTTGTAAATTCCAGCTCGGAATAGAGTTCATAATAAACATGGTTCAATACAAAGTGGCTTTATGCAAGAACTAATGAATTGCGTGTTAGTACAAATGGTACAAAAACATATCTTGCACGATTTCTTTATGTTACTATAAAAGAAACATTGGAAGGAAAGTGGCCTAAACCTGGTCAAACATGAAAAACTATTACTACAAACTAGACTACTGAAAAGGGATAAGTGCGTACCATATTTTAGATGAACAAAGGATAAAACAGTATTGATTTGGAAAGTAACGGCTGACTGGCAGATTACGTATTATGATGCATCGTTTTCGTCCTTTTCCCTTGTCTGATATGAACCCGAGTTATGAAAATTTTATTAGAAGGAATCTGTGGGATATTACGAGCCCTCAAGGGGAATGATGTATTGAAGCTCTCGCTTCATTTCATTCACTTGAGTTTGCTATATCGTGTAGGGGAGGGAGGGTACTGAAATCAAAATCATGTTCTTCGAATCGAAGTACCTTGGATTCAAATTGGAGTTTCTGGAACTTTTTTACAATATAAATGATTGATTACGTAATTAGTTCTAAGGATACATAATTTTATTTACTAAATTCTAATTATTTTTGAAAGAGTGATGTGAGTGATTATCCGGATTCCTTTTCTAAAGAGTAAAGAACCCCAATAAATGGAGATTTGATTAAATGAAGATTTGAAGACTTCGTGATGAGGATGACACAGCGTGATGAGATTTTTGTTTATTTTTAATTTGGTATTATGGGAAGAACCGCACCCATAATTTAACATCATCACTCAGTTTTTAAATACCTACCTATCATTATTTAAAAACCAAAACTTGTTGGTTATGATATCAGTGTAAGTACTAATTAAGAAATACCCAAGTATGTCTTCATTATCATAACTCACCATATTGGTATGGTATAACGGTATAAAACGTTTGTAAACGCACCCACGACATAGGAGAAAATCCTAGTGTGGGGCAATGTTAAAAAAAAAAAATTAAAAACATACTTCCAAAAGTTTTTAGATTAAGAGAACATAATATTAATCGAAAGTACAACCATGACGTAATTTTCCTATGAAAGGGTACAGCTCTATTACGGAAAAGAAAGTGATATAAATTATTTAAACTATTTTAAGAACAGTGTCAAGACAATCGAAACGAAGACGAAAGCGATCACATCGGTCGATTCCAATTAAACCCAATTGTATCTTAAAGTCGGATGTCACGGCCCGGGTCAAAGAGTAAACGCACCGCATTGATTTCATAAATATTTCCTTTTCCCGAATTCGTTACGAAATATAAGTGTTTTACTATTTTATCGTTCTCGTGGAAAGTGATTTCACGCTCGCGTTATTATATTTTAGTGAAGTCAGCCACTTTCGAATACCTTTCATTGTACGCAAACAAACCCTCTTCTACGCCTATTTTTAACCCCATTTTTCGCGAAATTGTAGTCTGAAATATAGGTACACCCACTCTTCGCCTTTTATATTGTTAGACCCACGTAATAGGCGAGGCGATACGTACTGGGTACTACTTGAGAATATGAATATCTAAAATCCCTACAACGCTTGTCTGATCGATATATCAACGGTACGACACCCAGACTAAAATGATAGACATACATATTGGAAATACCGATTTTAATCACAGCAAGAAGAATCTAGATAATGCGGTACAAAAGTTGGCGTTAACTTTTTATTCCTTTATTCTCATACTTGGTTTGTTGAGATAACACTTTGTCATGACGATGACAGAGATGAAGCACGTTTATCTCTATACCAGGCTGATGCCACTGAATATTAATAAGACCGCAAAAACTGGGTTTTCTACGGATATTCCTAAAGATTGCTTACTTCGTAATGTCAACAAATAAGGACTGTTCTGTTTCCTCTTGATACATACATCAGTTGTCCCAAATAACCCATAATTTTCTGACAAACTGAGAATATTATTAACATAAGTACTTTACTATTTCTATAAGTATTTTTATTACATTTCAAATACCAGACCGAATTCACTGAATAGTCCGCACGTTTTCGATATCGTGAAAAAACTTGTGCTCCATGCACGTGATCGAGTACTGTGTATCAAAATAACTGAAAACAAAGGCAACGTTAGCACAAGCCATGCGAATTCGTTCGACCTTTGTGCCCAATTAACTGTAAATCAAAACAAGCTAACATCTAAAGTTTCAACAAACTTAGACTTCAAACAATTAGTAGTGAAGACTTCGTAACAAAACCTTTCACAGCTCAATCAATAAACTAGGTACTTGATTGAAATCTGGAAGTGAAGTCGGTGCTTCAGAAATACTTTCGGCAAAATCGAAGTAATTAAGCATCCGTTAGACGAAAAATGAATTAGAAAACGTGTTTTTCTGTCTGCTATGTACGGAACATGCCAACGGAATATTAATCGTAGACGAATGAACGGTTATGCACATGCATACAAAGATATAAATTAAAATATTCGGTTGTCAAAGAAGCGACTGCGATGACTGACTGACTAAGATTATTTTGGGATAAATATTTCTCGAGGAAACCTGAAGCCTGTTTATGGCATCCATAATTCCAGGTCGAAATATGGTGTTTACAACATTTAATTGACCTTAACGACACCTACGAAAGTTTAGAGTATTTTTGGACGACCACACAGCCCCATGATGTAATAAATAACAAGAAGCGATTTAGCTTGTTATGATTTTAACGCATAGACGGCGAGCTATTTTGGCAGCACAGCTCGTCTCGCAGAGTTACTTCCGCACCACACATCACATCTTGTCTGATACAAAGAAACTACTAAAGCATCCAAATTACATCAGTCGGCTTTAAAGTGTAAACCATATGGGATGTCTACAGTAATCGTTACAGCATTTTACTACAATAATAAAAAAATACTAGTGGCGCCGTTCATAGATACGTTTGTGTACATTAACAGAACATTAAAACTGACATACTAACCTATTAATCTGATAAATTTGTTGCATTTAATAGCTGATATTCAAGAGAAGTTGCTGGATGACGTAATGGTTTAATTCAAATTCTGAATGCGCGAGCGGAATCTAAACGGCAGCGTGGGGCATATGATTAACATTGAAAATTAACAGTGCCTTTGGCAGTGGGCAGTAAGTATGGCAAAGCGAATACGTTACCAAACACTTAACAATCCCAGTACACAGAAAGTTCGTGATGAAACGAGAAAATAGCGTCTGCGCCATATTCGTTTGCGTACATAATTAAAGACCGGAGTTACGTTTCAGCAATGCGAGCCCCGTCGCTATTTCCACTCTTCCTCTCACATCAAATTTAAATCACACATGCCTTGTGTCTGGTTTGTGTATTTGGGTCAAAAAACGAGCCGTAACGAACTGGAGGTAAATTGTTGAAACGTGACGTTGAAGAGAGATGTTCCATGTTCATGACCAATACATAACATGAGAATCCAAGTTTTGCGGTCAGCTGGTCTTGAACTCGATATACTACGATTATTATGAATTCATGTCATGACCGTGATTATGAGAATCCACATGCGTGCTGTAGATTACAGAAACTAAGTGCGTTGTTTGTTATGGTCATGGCGATAATTTATGCAGCTATTCGATGTATAAAGGTGTTAAGTGTTAATATTAGATCTCAAATACTTTTCTTAAAAGTAATGTTAAAGAATGCCCTTCTGTTTTTCGGTTTCAGTACACAAACCCCCAAGCAGTCATTAAAGCGTTTAAAGATATCAAAGTTAAGTCGACTGAAGATCTCTGGGGAATGTCGGTTAGGGTGTGTTTTTTTTTTTTTTTTAAGGGGGGAAAATCATCGAATGACTTCTCCCGCCTGGGTGAGGCGGGAGGGAGTGTCAGACTCTTACTGACTAAAAACCACCCCGTTCCTTCTCCTGCACGTCGAGCCGGAGCCCCGGTTACCCGTTAGGTTCTCCGCGACTCCGAATCGGCATCGGCCCTATTGGGCCCCATCTGTGGTGGTCTGATGGCTCTTTGAGGCGCGCGCGGAACGCGACGCGCCGTACGCTCGGGTCTGTTTCTGGTCGGACGGGGAGCCACCCATGCTCGCCGTCCGCAGGCCCGCGCTTACGGTGGCCGGAGATCGTCCCGCGATCCCCGACGCCCGGTGTGTCCTTCGCGATGGCTGGGTTGCGAGGAGGCAGCGCTTCGCTGCCTCACGCGTCCCGCCTCCTCCTTAGCTAGCATGACTGCTTCGCAAAAGGAGGAGACGGCATCCCAGTCCCCCTCGCTCCGCATCATGGCCTGCACTAGGCCCGGACGCGAGAGGTCGCCATCGCCGATCACTTCCCTGAGGACACGGCGGTGCTCAGCCCACGAAGGGCATTCTCCCACCGTGTGTTCCACCGTGTCCTCAGGGCGGTCCTCGCAGTGATGACACCCGGGCGTTTCCTCCCGCCCCATCAGACACAGGTACCTCCCGAAACTTCCATGTCCGGTGAGGACCTGCGTCAGGCGGTAGGTGAGGACGCCGTAGCGTCTCTCAAGCCACTCCTCAAAGAGGGGACTTACCGCTGCGATGGCAGCGAGCCCAGGGTTAGGGTGTGTAGGGCTTTTATAGAGACTATAGCGCCTCATTTAGCTTTCATTTTTAATAAAAGCATAGATCAAGGGGTTTTTCCGGATTTGATGAAGCACAGTAAAGTAGTTCCATTGTTTAAATCCGGTGATAGCGCGGAACCTAATAACTATAGGCCGGTTTCTATTTTACCAGTGCTTAGTAAAGTGTTTGAAAGACTGATGCTTGTTCAGATGCTGCGCCACTTTAACACGAATTCTATCTTTCATGATCAACAATACGGGTTCACCAGGGGACGCTGCACTACTGACGCAGGAGTAGCTTTGATAAAACGTGTTGTTGCCTCATGGGAAGAAGCACAGGATGCAATTGGAATATTCTGTGATCTTTCGAAGGCATTTGACTGTGTTGAGCACAAAACGCTTTTGCTGAAGCTGGAACACTACGGCATTAAAGGGGTATCGCTAAATCTATTAAAGTCATACCTTCGGGATAGGCAACTTAAGGTGCAAGTAAATAAGGTAAATTCACAGGGTGCTAGCATATCTATGGGTGTACCGCAGGGATCAATACTAGGCCCTTTCCTATTTTTGGCTTATATAAATGACTTGCCGCATTTATTCCGGAATGAACCACATATGGCACATTTGCTGATGACACATCACTGGTTTTTAAAATAAATAGACGTACAAATAATTATGACGATGTAAATAGTGCTCTGATGAAGGTTCAAAACTGGTTTACAATAAATAATTTAGTGCTGAATGATAAAAAGACAAAATGCATTAGATTTGTTTTGCCAAACGTTAAAAATAGCGAATGTGACATATTACTGAATAGTGAGAAATTGGAATTTGTAAAAGAGACTATTTTCCTGGGAATTACTGTAGACGACAAATTACAATGGGGTCCTCATATTACATCTCTAGCGGGACGATTAAGCTCTGCAGCTTATGCTGTCTGGAAAATCCGTCAGTTAACCGATATAGACACGGCAAGACTGGTGTACTTTAGTTACTTCCATAGCATCATGTCGTATGGCATTCTGCTGTGGGGACACGCTGCTGACATTGAGTCTATCTTTGTCTTGCAGAAGCGCGCCGTCAGAGCTATATACAACCTAGGTCGTCGTGAATCTCTCAGAGAAAGGTTTAGGGAGATCAATATTATAATAGCGAATGTGACATATTACTGAATAGTGAGAAATTGGAATTTGTAAAAGAGACTATTTTCCTGGGAATTACTGTAGACGACAAATTACAATGGGGTCCTCATATTACATCTCTAGCGGGACGATTAAGCTCTGCAGCTTATGCTGTCTGGAAAATCCGTCAGTTAACCGATATAGACACGGCAAGACTGGTGTACTTTAGTTACTTCCATAGCATCATGTCGTATGGCATTCTGCTGTGGGGACACGCTGCTGACATTGAGTCTATCTTTGTCTTGCAGAAGCGCGCCGTCAGAGCTATATACAACCTAGGTCGTCGTGAATCTCTCAGAGAAAGGTTTAGGGAGATCAATATTATGACCGTTCCATGTCAATTTATTTATGAAAATATTATGTATGTTAGGAAAAACCTACATTTATTTAGTAAAGTGTCTGACAGACACAATTATGAAACTAGACATAAGAATAGATTAAGTCCGCCGTTTTTTAGATTGTCAAAAGTACATAAGTCGTTCATGGGAATCGGTGTTAAATGTTATAACAAAATCCCCCAAGAAATACTGCATCTAAATGAAAGAAAATTTAAACTATGTATTAAAAAAACGTTATGTACACAAGCATACTACAAACTAAATGATTATATAGAGGATAAAAGTGCTTGGAGGCAGGCTGGTCCGGCTCCGCAGGATAATACATGAAACACAGTGATGTTCAATGAATTCTATTTGTGTAATAATATAATCATGCTGCTTAAATATTTGTACCTCTATAGTTTAAAACGTTGCACAATTTATTGTAAATGTGAGAGCCCTGTAATTAATTAAATCAAATTAGACTAGTAGATTGCATTTATGTCAGCTTGGAGTTGTCATGCTCACTCAAAGATCACGTTGGCGGTGGCACGTGCATTGGATCGCTCGATTCCCTACAAAATGGTTGAGTTGGGCGGTGCTAGGTTTCGCCAAATGTTCGTGAACGGGCACCGTCGATTGGAACTGGTCAGCTCCAGACTGTATCATTTTATTTTATTATCCTCAAGGTTATTTTCTTTTTCAGTCTTTCTGAATGGATTTAGGTGTTGCATTGTTCTCACATAATCGAACCAATAAAACTATGTAACTAGAGAATCGTATTGAAAACCTGATTGAAAAAGAGTAACCTATGGAGTTTCTTGCTCGTTCTTCTCCATAGGAATCTACGCCTTGGAATGAGCAACTAGCTTCACTTATAAATTTTTGTTGTTTGACGTTCAAAAGTGCCATCCTGGTCTAATTGAAATAAATGATTTTGACTTTGACTTTTGACTTCAAAGCTGTGTGTACATTTCGTAGTAGCCACCAAAGCATATTCCCCTTGAAGTTGAGAATGAACATGACCTTTCATCAGATGATGTCAAATGCAATAAAATAGAAAGTGCTGGATTTATGCTGTACGTGTAAGATATTGTAAACATTCTTCAAAAGGCAAGGCATGCATGATAAGCGTTGTCCCTGAAGATTAAACAAGACAACTTTGTCTTAGTGATGTCATCAGACAGACCGTCCACACATACAGTAAGATGTCTGATTGGTTTATAGCCAGAACTTGTATAGATAAATTGTCATTTAACTGCATATACACTATATTCAACGGTAAGATATATTCGCTATGAATCCTTTAGAATTAAATCAAGAATATGCAAAATTAGCTGAAGCATGAATAACTCTTCAAAATATGAACATTTTGTAACAGTGATAAACATTTATTTATTTATACGAAGACGTCGGAAGTCTCCAAAACTCTAAGTGCGCTATGGCAGGGTAGGGAGCTAGGGGTCTTTTTCTATATCACGGAAATAGTTGACAAGTATTGTACACAACCCTATGTAAGGGTGGTCTAACTTGATCGAGTGTCAGTCAATCATAGTTTGAATGTTTTGCTACTCAACAAAACCCCTTTTGCTTCAAGTGTCAGATACGGTAAGGGCCCTGAGGTACAATGAAAACCTCTTCACTAACAATAGAGTAATTAAAGTTGTGCAACATTTTCTCGTTCAACGACCGATAGCGTAATAAAAATCTTGAGAAGAAACGCAAAACTAGATAAAGACAATTTTGAAGTAAGAATGAGGTTTTCTTTAGCAGTACCTACTGTTTAGTTCACCTGCCACAAATATGATAAAAGGCAACAAAGGGTTTTTGTTACTTTGAACATGTTAGTAATAAGGACAGGAGTCAGTTTTGTGATTGGCATTTTTTCCAGCTGAGGAGATTCTATTTAAAGACTAACAATCAGCCGCAGTTGCGATATCAACGAGAGCAGAAGTAGAAAATACAGTTTTATTATTATGATACATAAAGATGAACGTATAATTACTGAACAATGGAATGTTAATATAAATCATTTTGTTTCAAACAATACGGAAGTAATGATAAAATGTATGCAGAAGTGATTCTTTTCTGTGTTATTGAATATTATGAAGATGTTGCTTGAATAATAAATAAACGACTTTGTATAAAATCGACAACGTTTTGTTAAAGTTGTTTCGATGTCTATCAGATAGAGTGATTCTATCCAGTTTACACTGAACAATGCTGCTGTAGATCTTTATCATACATAAAAGATTTCATTTTCCAACTTTCTTTATCATAAATATGTTACTTATGTTCTTCTGCTATTAGTACCGATTTATCTTAAATCACGAAGTTTTAAATGTTTAAGAAAGGAAAATGGCAATACATTTTGCAAGACAATCTTAGCTGTGTCGTAAAATTGATGTTGATTTGCTTTATTTCTGTTTTATTATAGAATCGAAATGCTTCGCTTTTCTCTTTTTGTTTTAAAAGAAACCGTAAAACGTTTTACGAGCCTTTTCGAATAGTATTATTAGGAGATACTTAAATGTATTTGTGATTAAAGACGAGACATATTGTTTTTATAGTTTGAATCCTAATTACCATAGAACAATTTTTTATTTTCTGGTTACGAATAGATATTGAGTTCGAAAACAAGAGATAATTGCGACATTTTACCCTGTAATGACCACATTCGTACACGACACGAGTAATTTTGTTCGACGCGGTAAATGCAGCCGTAGGCGTAGAAAATAAACAAACGACTTGCTCTTGTTTGTTTATTATATGTACGAACAAAGGAAATTCAGATAAACAATATTGTAATTACGTTTATCAAAGCCCTTATCACAGACACAGACGCCTCAAACCATTAAATCCAGACATAGTCGGAACTCAAATGAAATTGAGACCGGAAACATCTGTAGGCTGGCAATAAAATTGGTACAAGTGATATAATGTTGCCAGCCGTGTAGGTATTTAGTACAACTTTGTAGTTGTTAGTGCCATTAAGCACGATACAGATGTGACTGGTTTGGAGTTCCAAGCTTTTACACGAAGTGACATTTACAAAACGGGGTATGTATCATTACGAGGTCAAAAAGAAGATTACCGTAAATAATATCCACGGTTCTATATGCTTAATGGATTATATTGATTAGATTTATTGCTTGCGTGCAATATGGTTCAGAAAAATAATGTTTCAAACGAATTTGGGGATTCCTCCTTCCTTTTTTTGACAATGGCTTCGCGTGGGTCAACCGAAGATGACGAAATGGGTTTTTCTGGATTAAACAAAATATTATATAAGGTTTATAAATAGAAATAAAGAAATATAAATACAAGATAAATACTTCTTTTGATAATAGGCTATCGTTATCATTATCCGGATTGCGAATTAATAAAAAAATATTAATTTTCAACTTAGCACACTTTTAGGACATTGTTCTAGTTATTTTGTCGTGATATGCTTTTGTAGCATTTTTATAAAAATAAATTCAACATAGTACCTATAAAGCGAGGTTTTATAAGAGTTCTTCTCGACAATAATACGGCACTACGTACAAAAACGGTCGCTCGAGAATAAATCTCGCTTCAACGTGCATTGTGATTTCTGATTGTATATAGTCGGGAGTGAGCAAAGTGCAGCACACAGAGTGGAATCTAAATGGAGTAACCAGCTTTAATTCTTATGCACGCCAAGTTGCGGATGACACAATAATAAGGAGACACCATTTATCTGTAATTCTGTACTTGGAGGAATTTGCTGTGGTTCATAACTTCAAATATTACACTTATTTGTTTTGTCTGTATTTGAATGACTGAAAATTATCAGTCTAACTACATTGCACGTCAACTTACTGTAAGCTCAACAAAATACCTCGAGTTTAACATAATTATTACGTAAGATTTAATACATGATGGCTTACTTATTAATATGTACTCCATTGTGTGTCTATTCTGTGTCGCAGTCTACCATTATTGTATAGGTATTACATAGTCACATCCTAGGTATACGGTCAGATCTTGCACTCGCACGCTAACCTTGTTTATTCTACATGTAGATGACCGGACAAAGGATGATGAGTTGAAGTATAATTACTTATTATGACGTTACGTATCGACTAAATCTATATTTAATCAGTTGCCTTAAAGATTTGATGGTAAAAAATAAACAAAATACTAAAAATAAAACTGATATGGTTGGTATACGAGGACGTTAGTTGAAATTAGTAATTAAAAAATACTACAGACACTTATCATAATATAAAACATCTTCAAAAAACAACAGACGTTAATAAACACATAGAAATCGGTAGACAACCATATAATATGGCACCAAACACCGTATGTGGACAAGTAAACAAAATCAAAGAGGCCCTTCTCTGTACAAGGACCATACTTCCAACGCATCGTACCATATTCAAAGCAAGATAATTGGATGGAGATTGGAAACAAACTTCTTCCTGATATTGTATTCTGATTTCAGTGATTAGTTGCCTTATTCAGTGTGCAGTCAGCTGAATGTTGCGACACGACAATTTATATTCCTTATCAAGCGGCTAGACGGAGCTCTCAAAGGGATCGCAATACTAGAGGTATACTTGTACAAACAAGAGTTCGTTGCCTCTTAACATCCGATTAGCATCTTACAATATTATTGGGTCTTTATAAAATTTCGGGTTCTCTTTGATAAAGAAAACACTGCAAGAAGCGTGGAGACATGGGTTCGACACGCAACGCCTCTCTCAGGAATTTTAATATAAAATGGAAGGGACATTAACAGACGCTTTCTACTCCGGAACTTTACACATACAATATGGGATGCTCCTTAGTGACTGGGAGAATTGTGTTGCGGGTTACTTCTTATAATTGATTGGGTATGAGGAAAAATACATTAAATATCATATAGCTTTTACGGGAAGAAAACATCAAGTTATTTTCTTCCAAGCTAAGTTGCGAGACAAAAGATGACAACTTACCCGAGTATAACGAGTTCTCCATATTTGATGAGAGGCTTTGGCTTCTGTTCCGAGCCGCTCTCGCCGGCCTCCTCCAGTATTGGTGAGTCCGCACTGTCCGCAGCACTGAAACAATATATCATGTATAAATTAATACAAACGATATTTTTCAAGAAAAAGGACGAGAGAAAGATAATAAAGTTAGGAACCATTGTTCATATTATCTACGTCTAATATAAACTAACATCAGCTTAACAAAGTAAACAATGTCATGGTTATGAAGGGATTATGTTTTAATAAGCCAAGCTTTGTCGGGATAGTCATCAACAGGATTACCACCCACAAGTTTTATTGAGTATGCGTCCATGTACTTCCGCCCAAGAGATCTCATTGATATGACGGGTCAAGCCTTTGCATCAGGCTCAGAAACTGGTTCGAGGCAGCTGTGGGTCAAGATTAGTGGTAAATTATAACCACGCCCGTAGGAACCGGTTGCGTACGATGCACCGACACTTACGCAAGCCACATAAACCTAACAATTACTAAAGTTATTAAACAATAAAACGTTCGTAACCCTCTATTTACTATGAAGTAATTAAAAGATGTTTAACATTTTGCAGGCATAAGATACACTTTGTCCTGACGCTAAAGGCAATTTTGTGTGCTTTGAGTGCTTTATCGATCGCATCGACGATAACTTATCGCCTGCCTGCGAACTAGGCCACTCTATCTCCGAACATATACTTTCAGCGACCAAGTATGTTACCTGTTGTTGGCGCAGTTCTACTATCACTTTTGTTATGATTCTGACCGATTATTGTTTGTATGTCAATGCTATAATTGCAGCGACACAAAGAAATGATATAAAATGGCGCCGTTCATAAAAAGTTACAAATTGAACGACGCAGAGGATAGCAAGGACAGCGCCGGCCACAACGTCCCTGATTACGGGCACGGGGTCAAAGCCCTCATCTCCCGCCACCCCCTTCTCTCCTGCCTCGACTATAGGACACTCATCTAATGCCGACCCACAATTACTGAAGCCCAACATTTAAATAATAACACTCTCTGGACGGTCCATTGTCGATATGGAATATATTAAATTATTTGAAACAAAGGCGGCGAGATTTCTATTGCTCTAATAACAATCACCGCTTTTAAATTGAGTCAGTTAATCTAGATTCTAGCCATTCGTTAGCAATGGTTCCTTGTTAAAGTATTGCATAAAAACGCGGCGGTTCATTCCGTGACACTAACAATTAACTTCATTTGCATGTCTGACTATAATATTTTCCGCACGATTCTTCCGCTTGTCTCACCTTTGTCTGGTGTTACGATTTTTGATCCGATTTACATATTATGATATCTTGGTTTTGTGGAAAAAGCGAAGAGGCGAACAGAGGGAAACAATGGGCCGACTTAACGTTATCGTAGTAATATTTCTAAGAATTACTATGGAGGTGATTCACGTCATAGTTCCTATCGACTACAGCACCGACTGTTCGGCACACTAAGCACGTGGCGATAAAAGGCTACGTTGCATCCGGTTTTGTCGCAACACACCAAATGCGTCAAATGTGGGAACGCCGGAAGTTTACGAAGAATCACTCCTACACGACGAGAATTCAGTTGACTCATTTCATAAAAGACAAACTCATTGATATAGAGGCAAGACGATACAGTATCTACACCTACTCAATGTGGACGCAACTTGATTATGGATCCAAACCAGTTTTCTACGTACTCGCAGTTTCAATGAAGTTCCCTACTCTCGAAATTGAACGAAAATAACATTGTGCTATTGTATCCCTTGTTGTGCTTGTACTTTCTCCGTCTGTAGTCACGATTTCAAGGTTTAAGCTGTCTTGTATTCAGATACAAACACTTTTACCTCGACCACCGACTGGGCTTTCCCAATCACCGCCGATATTATCTATCTAAAGCTATTCTAACAATCGAATTAGAGTAATTGATTTAAAGGAAAACGATTAGCGATTAAATATTATCTTCATCAATTTTCGGGATATCTTTGAGAAGCATAACTAGTGTGAAATTAAACATAACTATTATATTCTATTTGTTTGTAGCAAAGGTGTACAGTTTAAGACTAATTGACTGTGTATAAAAACAATATCGATAAATTATTTTGTAGATACCAACAACGAAATGCAAAATGTGAGGAATTTACAAATAAAAACCAGTCAAAGGTAGTGTAGTCAGTAACTGCCAATGGGCAACGGTCGATGATCCAACGGTCATTTTTTTATAAGAAGCGGAAATTACTTCGAATCGTCGCTCTATCCGGACTCGAAGCGATTTATGCCTGCTTCAGATTTGATGACACACCTTAGAACTGATCGCAAGTGGCTATAGGTACACCGGCTCGGAGCTACGGAGTTTATTGGTTATCGTAAGACCCCGAAAAGCGTATAAAATTGGTTATATATATTGCATTTGAACGAGGTTGAATATTGTGTGCGAAATAATATTAGGGACATAAAATATGTCAATTCTCAGATAATTTAGATTGAAGCTACTACAAAAAACAATACCTAGTTAGCGAATAAACCGGTAATAGTTTAAAACTTGGTCTTTGTTCTTCAATAGTTAGCTCTAATTATGCAAATCTTAAAACCTTATTTATCGTGTTTGGGACTTTTGAAATATGGCGTCAACCGAAGACAGACAAAAGATGAATGACAATGATACAAAAACGATCAACATTACATTGAAATGGAATACATCTTGTAGCAATCGAAACATTGGATACTATCTTATGTAATGGTAACAGGATACAGGTAATGAAACTAATCGGTTAGTGAATAAATGGCATTGATTTGATTCCGAAGTCAAGATCGACTATACTACTTCCTCCGATAGTAAATTGGAACTTTTTTTACAATCTAAGGAAAATAAATAGCATATATAATTAGACGCAATCTTACAGTTCTACCTCTACGTCAAATTTAAGTCTTTGCGTTGCTTTTAGTTCTCGGGGATCTACGCAATTTTTAATTGATTTGTAGTTAAAATAAGATGTATCTTGTTCTAAACAGATCTGTATATCCTGGTCACAAGCAGCTCAAAAACAGCATATGAAAGAAAAAATCTTCGTATAACTAGGTGGAAATTAGATATTCTATTTTGAAATTAAATTTGATAAAATGTAACACTAACTACCCACGTTTATGATCTGTGTTCAATGCATAGTGAACCGTTTGTAGCGGTTCATAAGAAGGTCAGCCTTCAGTAGTTGACGTTTAAAGACTGATAATTACATGATGATGGTGCAGATTCCAATGAAAACTGATTCCCACGAAAACCAAATTTAAGTTCACAGAACTTAGGTAAGGCATACATTTATGATTATAATACATCTAGTGGTTGCAATTCTCCAAAGCCAATGGGCCGTAAATCAGTAATATGCTCGTAAATATAGCAATAACGTGTAGGTGTTGGCTCAAGATACATGGATGTCAATAAACGCGTGATTAACGTTGAAATTCTGACCTAGTAGTTAACCTTCTTAACAATAACTATGTAACTAGGTACCTTAAAATTACTATGAACTGATTAGAAAGTAGTAACATTGTATTTTGAGGCTTCTATAGATAATAAGCTTGGTTTAAAAAATTGCAAACTGAAGACTCGAGCCTAATTAGACACATCACAGTCAATAGCACCAAAATAGCACATAGCGTAAGTCAATAAAAGTACAACTGTCAGTATTGTCATATTTCTTTACATTTTATTTAAGTGACAGGCTCAAAATAAAACATGAGTAGGTAGAATTACATTCCCACCGAATAAAAATCTACCGTAAGACTAGGTAATAAAATATCCACCGTCTTTTAATAATCACTTAATTTGACACATCTTAAATTACCGTCAAGAATAGAAAAAAATTGGCAATACTATGCAATGAACGAGGCCAAGTGATGCCATGCGGTCAGCGAACTGTAACATGTCGGCACTCGTATGCGGCCACGCGCACACGCAGCGTTCGTAGGGGTGACCTTCCGAATAAGCAACCAAATTCAATCGACTAACTGACCATTAAATCATCGGGAAAAAAGTGACTCTAATATCCGACGGGATCACCAAAAGCGCATGGCACGTGCCCATTTAAGATCCGAAAAAGGGGTGCATTAAAATCTATCCGGCCGTTTAGTAAATTCAGTGCCGACCTTTGCAAATGGCATCATTGAACTGACTTTTGTTTTATATTCAAAAATAGCACATTGCTGTTGTAGGAAATGGATAGAGCGGTGAAGAGCCTCTTTTCTAAGGCAAGACGCACACATCTGTCGAGCAGGTGTCAGCCGATGCAATATTAAAGGCAGGTGTCGAACAGCGGTGGCGTTAAGGCGTTGTTTATGAATAGCATTAGAAAACATTTTTTTATTTTTAAACAATAATAAAAAGGTTGCATCAACTATTGTTTTAATGAACACCTCTTTTCTCATACAATTGTTCATTGATAAAGTACCTAGTTATTCAATAAATTGCAATACAAATCTAGAAAGTTACGCGTACACATTTGTCTAAAAACATGACCCTATTTTTGTTTGATTTACAGTTTTCCTTTTCTTATTGAATCATTGATATGAACCGTTATCTTGGCTTGACAGGCTAACCGAGGGGTTTTACGCGTTCAATGTTTATGAGTAAGCTTTTAGCTTTAATGTAAAATTTTTATTAATCTATTTTTAAAGTGTTTATTTGCCAAGGCATTTCGGTGACATTATTTATATTTAATGTGAGCGACTACAAGACATTCAACTGCCATTAAAATCATTAGACCCACTTCCGAGATACGCCGATAAAATATACCAACAAGAACTGCTTGTTTGAATATGTATGCATGTAGGATAGCCTAACCTAGGTGTCTAGTTATATTGAGAAGAGTAGAGGCACGCGTGCCGTACGTGCATTAGTTTGATAAATATAATGACGTCTAGACATGGCTTTAACTCGGCTCAGCTTGCAAAGTAGCTCTCGTCCCATCCTTCGCGTCTTGATTTTATGGCGCTCTAACAAAATAACATAAAAGGAATCCTGGTCTTATGCATTTCGCATAGAATAAATGTATCTTTTTGCCATGGATGGGTAATTCACAACCCACTCATTATGAATTTGTGAGGACGTGTATATGGGAAGGGATCAACAAACAATCGACGATGTCGTGTCTTGTGGGGTCTGCGATTGTGAAACAGGTATCAACCTTCTCGGAAATGCCCTTAATTTATCATATAAAGCAATGTAACGTTACTTAATAATTTCTGGGTAATTTTAGATTAGTCAGAGGCAATACCAGCAGTTGTTGCAAAAAGTTAAGTAATGCACCATGAGGCCGCAAATGACTCAGCTAGTCCTTTTATGCCCCTTCGATGAGTATCTGTTTTCTGAGTAGACAGTTTCTAGTATACTCTGGGGATTTAATAAACTAGTAGACACATGTCGTAGTCGTCGTGTAGGTAGTTCATTTACTAATGGTTTCTTGTGAAGTCTTGCTTTATTACGTTTGGGAAATGTAGGTGCTAAACATTTAACGGACTCGTTTTGCGACACATTTCGCACAATCAACTAAGCGAAGTTTCCTCGTGGATGTAGCCCCAGCCAAGATGAAACTTTAATGAGCGGGGGTTAAAAGAGGGCTCCACACAAACGCCATTGCTTTGTTCCTCATATAGGTTCTGTTATAAATAAAACTCAATTGTTTTTAAACGTCACGTTTCAAGTACCGAACGGTGATGTTTTTGGGCAGTCAATAAACGTAAACAATGATTGAATTTAAACATGTGTTTTTAAAGACTTGATAAGATTCTGAGGATTCCTTTGTTTAGTTATGGACCAAGTTGACGTACAGACAGAGGTCGTCGACAGGCTGAGATAACAACGTAAGAATAACATAAGCAAGCAAGGCCACGGCAGACGCAAGGATCGACACGTTATTAAATAAGTACCTAAATAACTATTGTTATTGAGGAAGCAGCACAATCTCGATTACATATTTAATGAGGTTATTTTTTAAATATTGTTAAGCAGGTACTACTTGAAAGTAAAGGAAACAATATACCGGTAAACAAAGGACGTTATTAGAATATGAAGGTTTTGTTGTACCAAATAGGATCTCTGCTATTTTAGTCTGACAAAAGGAAAAAAATATAGCGAAAGTTGTGCGTTTCATAAATTTCGCAACTGGGGATTATTATGCGGTCGATAAATCGTAATAATGGACTTTCCGATACTCACGGTGCCACGTAACTTGGAAAAACCGTTTTTATTTCGTCGTGTTAAAGTTGATTTTTCTCTATCTAAAAACTGTGACTATGTTAACTGCTTATTTTTTACAGGGAGTAAACAGTTATGTAATAATAAAAATACAGAATGATCGATTAGACCCTTAACGAAGCAATAAGGAACAGAACGGCGTGATTTTTCGCATTGAAGTGGTTCATAGGCCAGAGGTCAAAAGAGGTTAATTGCTATTTAAAAAAAATGTCCTATCCTCTCGTTCAACGAGAGTTCCTTAACAGACAATGCTTTGGAATGAGAGAATTAACTTTAGAAACACACTTCTATTTTAAAGAACACAACATCATACCTTTTAATTCGCAAAGGGGCAATCAGAGATATTTTAGCTCCAATTTAGATACCTAATGTTACATTATAAGTTCAAGACACTCTTCACCTGTTCTGTTACAAGTCAAATATAATATGGTATGAATGTAGCACTATATAAATTTCTTTTTGAACTACCTACTTAACAATGAATTTTAAATAATAGTTTGATATATGTTAAGTAATCTTAGGTTTACATTTTTAAATAACTTCTAATCAAACATAGCTTCAATTGATTTATAAGAAATTATTGACACTGATTAGCAGTTGACTTAACCTCAACCCTGTCATGATGAAATACCATGTTTATAAAAAAGAATAATTTTTATTTGAGACTTCGTGACATGGACTAACTATCTTAAATAGTTATTTAGGGAATGTTTCATAATTAATCTAACTGATTTTAGTTAGTCTTAGGACCTATTTTTCAACTCCAGATAAATTTTAGCTCCAGATTTTTAACTGAAGAATAACTTTATATTCGACAATTCTTCCATATTAAAAACTGTCAAATGTCAATTTTATTCTACAGTTACGAATTAACCCTTTGAGTACCGTCATTATAGACACAATTAAAGAAGTGTTTGACAGTTTAACTAATGATTGAAAAATCAGCTATAAAAGACAGATATTGTGACAAAAAAATTATCGGTATGAAATGAATCAAAATATGTGTCAGTTAGGAATCTAAAATATTATCAATATACATTGCAGTGCTTTAACTACTCAATCCCCAAGCGACCTCTCCTAACTCCATTATAGACCTTATTTCTGATTTTTAGAGACTAGCTTTGTATGAGCAAAATTTTGGGTATGATATATCAATGTATTAAGAAACTATTATGTTACAAATATCTAACCACTAGAATAATTGAATCCATACGGCCAATTTTCCAATGCTCAGATTAATTTTAACTGAGGAATAACTTTCAGTATTTGACAATTCTTCCATACTAAAAACTGTCAAATGTCAATTTTATTGTACAGTTAAGAATTAACTGATGATTGAAAAATCGGCCCTTAGTGTTTTTATGATAAGATTTTTGTTAATGAACAAATTTTCCTACAAATATCATTACATATCACTATGAATGACAAATTAATTGTGAGTGTGAATGGTTTGTGCTAATTCAAAACCACACAATTAGTCATTATTGTAAATGTATTTGATATCATTTCATTGATATCATTTCCTTGATCTCATTCTTGATCTAATTAATTTTACTATAAATAAAATACCAATGTAATTTAGTTTCCTGTTAAAAGCAATTATTATAAGGATATCCTTTACATCTGAAATTGGATTAAATATTGCAATAATCTTTTTTTAAAGCAAGAAAACATTTTTATATTTAAATTATAAACTATGATTTTTAAACCATAATAATAATTATTATTATTTTATTAATCTTAACTGTACCATTACTCACCACACACTAACTTTGACAAATTTTTTTCTTCTTTTTGGGGTTTCCCAGCATTATTCAGCCAGTATGAATAAATCATTCTACCTACATTGTTACGGTATCAATTTTTTTAATTATAATATAATTTGTATTCTATGTCATGATCAATGACAGAAAAATAGTTAACCACAGAAAAAAATACATTTATTTGTTCTTGAAGGTGGAACTCATTGTCTAATCTGCATGTTAATTGACATACAAACCTGAATAACTAATTATAGTTGTTTGCAACTAGTGTTACAGTTATTCATGTTTATTTCCAGTTTGACCTAAGTGTTTTTTTTATATGTTTAACTAAATGTCAGAATAAGAAGAATGTATGAAACAAAAAACAACAAAGCAGGTTATACTATTTTTGTATGGCCTAAAAACGTGTTTTGATAAACTTCTGTATTCTTATAAGTCTGAAGCTTTTAAAATGGAATTGTATGTCAAAAATTCAATTATAGAATAAAATACGACGGTATTTAGAGAACGAATTCACAGTTTACAAAATCGATAATTCTGACAAAAACGCATCGTAAGCATGTTTGCATACGAATACGTGCAGTAAAACGCATGGCCAGTTACGTTGCGAAATATTTGCACACTAAAAATAACGAAATCTTTCATAAACTGCGAATTGCTACCAAACATAAACAAACAAAAATATATATCTATGCGCCTAGCTTTACCTATATCACACATTTGGTCTACTTTGTAGCACATAACATCCACCCATGAAACAAAGCATTTTACTTGCGATGACCGTACTGATTGATACCCTCATTTACATTATATGAAAAAATTTAATACGTTGTAGATAAAAACTTACCGTTTTACGACCATGATAGAATCCGTCTCCTCGTTTGTGGACCCTATGATTCGAACTATACTTTACAAACTGCACTAACAAAATCGGAAACACCATGAATTTTATTATATCACCATCAATTCAATTTACGAAATACACACATCGCTAAATAGCGATAAACACACTTTTCTTCATTATTTCACTAACATCCAATAATACGCACTGCACTTTGATGAACATCAAATCTTATAAACACAAACTAAAACTAAATGTGTTTTTAGATTACAAGTACAACAGCGCGAACTTCACTACAATGTGCACGCACCGAAGAAAACATTACAATGTTACCAACATCTGCACAGAAAATAAATCAAATTATTTATAAGTATGAAACACAGTAAAAAGTTAGTTAACAATGTACATTTTTAATAAGATAATCTAAATTAATGCATACAAATCCACAAACTTTGATTATTTGATGAAATGATAGCGTGAATAAGGTCTGGAACGACTACTTTGTTTCGAAGTTTGTCGCGTCACTGTAGCCAACATAAGAACATTTCTGAAAGTCAACTGATATTCTCGCTGTGTTAGCAACCATACACAAAGCGGCCCATTCATGAAATAATGAAATATTTTTTATTTTAAAGTTATACTGCTGTTGCCCGCGATTTCATCCGCGTATAATGAATTTAATAACATTTTTTTGTTTAAATTTTTCAAAGCAAAGTAGCCTAATATGTTACTCCTTAGTACATTCTGCCCGTAAAGGCTTGCAAAATCGGTCCAGCCATTCCGGAGATTAATCAGTACAGTACAAACATACAGACACAAAAATTGTGAAATAAAACATTTTGGCATGTGTGTCGGCTGTATATTCATATATATTACAAACAGACACTCCAATTATATTTATCTGTATAGATTTTATTTTTATATCGGAACAAGAGGACCTAAGTCCGTATTTCTTGATAAAAGTCATGAACCACCAATCAACACTTGCGATTTGAACAGTAGGCTGACAATTGTGTGAAATGTCAAATGTCGGAGTAGAGTGGAGTATTGTGTCAGTGTGAGGACTATTTTCAGAATAGTTTTCTTAATAATCTCAATATGGAGTAGGTAGTAAAAATATCTAACATACTAACATAACATAACATCACGCCTTTAATCCCCGAAGGGGTAGGCAGAGGTGCACACAGATGTAACACCCACTTTTCACTATTTATGTTATGAGCCCCATGTAATAGGGGGTGAGCCTATTGCCATATACCGGGCACATTTCCAGACTCAATAGTAAGCAGACAGACAGAGTGGTAAAAATATATAAATATGAATAAGTTATATAACCTAAGCCAACAAATAACTAATATCAAAAATAAAAAAAAACATCACAAATAAATTTTGCCAAACAGTATAGCAGTAAAGAAGAGCAGTATTTAATTCATAAATATTAGTAGAAAGTCGAGAATATCAGTAAAAAACAATTTTTTTTGTTCGCGCGTAATATTCAAATAATACGTTATCTCTTGTTTTATTTTGTATTACATGGAATATGTAGTAAGTTAGTTTAGTTATAGGATGGTTAAGGGCAAAAAATGTAAATTTAAAGGTAACAACATTTCATTGTTCTTCTATTTTTTTATCGAATAAGCTTTGTGAACAAAATATAAATTGATTTTCACTGAGAGAGATTTTATTTCGGATTTGCTAGGACAAAATGACTTAGCAAAGGCATAAAGCAATACAAAATAAATTTACGACTCACCGTTTCAATCGCAGTCGGATACTAGCATCCATCAAAAGGCGCAAATAAATAGAATTAATAATGACACTCCCGAATTTTGTGTTTACGCAAACATATTTTGTTAACTTCTTGACTCTTTCAATGAGTTTACTCTTAGAATATTTCCTTACTTTGTGCTCTTGAAATTTGCAAAAGAAACCCATAATAAGTTAATAAATAATGTTTAATTAAATATATTAACTTTGATTTATCACTTTAAATACGACTAGAATGTTTTTATTTAGTCTTAGTAGCTATGTCACTGCACTCGGCTTGGTGCGTAATAATTTGATAGCGAACCAGTCGCTATAACTTCGCTTCGCTTCGGCCAACGGTGCGGCTGGTCGTGTACCGACATGTCGCTCGCATAGTGCTGTTCACATGGGCCTAAGTCCATCTCATGCCAATCACAAACACAATTAATCAAACTTTATCATTTATTTATAGTTTACATGTATGTAGTTTATGTAGTTTATATGGGTAGGTAAATAGGTTTTTAATACCTATATTTTTATTTATCACAGGTTTTTCAACCCTAGAATCTTGTCAGATATCGCTTTTTAGCACTCAACTTTAGAATTATAAATTAATATTTTATGTTAGATAGGTACCTATGTTTCTCATCATCGTCATTTTATATGGAAAACAATAGTACCTAGGTACTATGCCCTTACTAGTCAAGACAAGACTGATCAGGTCAAGGCACTCGATTACCTTATAGCATAAAATAATGTCATGGTGCAAACCTAACTAACTAGATCCTAGGTCTATGTATATCAAACACATGAACGCACCTATAAAGGTATAATAAAATACTTAGACTTTTTTTTTTAAGGGGGGAAAATCAGCGATGACTTCTCCCGCCTGGGTGAGGCGGGAGGGAGTGTCAGACTCTTACTGACTAAAAACCACCCCATTCCTTCTCCAGCACGTCGAGCTGGAGCCCCGGTTACCCGTTAGGTTCTTAGACTAGGGCCAAGATAGTACCTATATGAAATGACCTGAGTTATTCTTGCGATATATTCCCGCCAATTGCACCAAGTGGAGCAAATTGAAAACAAAGGAATGTCTATTGATGTAATTGACGGCGCCAAGCGGTTATCTCTGTGCCTATTTCAAACATAGATTGGCACTGTATTTATAAGACATTAATTTTAATGTGAGGAAGTAATAAGTCTCTAAACATGTAGAACAGCACTAAAGTTTGCTTTGTTGAATGCACTTTTGCCATACTTGTGTACCTACCTTTTCTAAACTAGACACGATAATGCACTGTGCACACAGCGCTAACACAGTGACGCACCGCGCTCGCACATTATAAAGGCGAGCTGACACGCTGTGACTCAAATTCGCGGTAGGAAAACGTCACTCTAAGCAGGTTTGAACTTGTCTGTGTGTTTGTATTATCATTGCGGTGGCGGACTCGTGATGTAATCAGTTGTAAAACATTTACGATTGCATCGCATTCCGGTCCGGTTTTGAGGTTTGATTGTTCGCGTTGGCTTGGCTTTGGAATATCCTATCTTCATAATGCAATTAGTTATCTCAATATAACAGATTACAGTTAGGTCTAATCTATTGTTTATTCAAGGTCCCATATATATAAACGATGTATTGTGAATTGAACATACTGTTTCTATTGTCTTACCTAATTAGGAAGAAGACTACAAAGAGCACTTTACTACCAACATAAACAGACGATTTTTCAGAATTAAAACATAAATAAATAAATAAAAATATAATAAACATTTTCTTTATTGCTTGTCAGTTACATACACTGTAAGATATAATTATATTTCGGTGCTTATCAACAACATTATTTTTGTGTTTACAACCAATTATCAAATTGTGGTCTAAGGCAGATCATAAGACTATTGTGTGTACAATTGATTCTATATAAAATATAATAGTACATCTCTTAAGAAATAAAGAATAAGATGCATGTAAAGAAGAACATTCAAAGGCTAAACAACTCGGTTCTACTTATTCACGCCTATTCGAGCACAGTAGATTAAAAATGTGACGCAAAGGAGAAATAAAAATTGTAAAAATGTTGGCATCATTCTCTATTAAATTGTAAACTTAATAAGTACTAAATTAAAGATTTAAGTTTACTAAAATAATAAATAACGAGTCGATACACTGACTCGAAAATTTCGGGTTTGTTTCAAAAAACTTCGACATTGAAAGTACGGCCTAGTGATCGGGTAAATCCAGATTACTTTCAAGTTTATATAAGCAAGAAAGTTTAAATTTCAACTTTCAAGTATTAACATGATAATGTTGTACATAATTGTATTGACAATAAGAATAAGAACAGATATAGAAGCAAGCCACTTTTTTAACCAACTGTGCCTATGCCTACTCCCTACTTATTTCTAACAATCTTTTATAACTTGAAATTCAATTACTTACATTTTACAAGCACATACTATTATAAGGTTCTCATCATAAACTAAAATCATTATAAATAATCTTAATTTGACAGATTTGAAAGAAAAAATTTTAAAGATCTGAAACCCAAGAAATCTCTATCATCTAAACGCAGTTGGCCCTAATTTTCCGTCTAGTTACGGATTTTAAAATCAGAATGAAAACTTTATAACAATAGTGAAGACTTAGTAGTACCTAAATTAAACTGCATTCTTACTAAAATCCTCATCGGTTCGTATATTTTTTTACATTTATTAATATTTTAATTGCAAGCAAATTACTTGTAGCAAATTTCATAAATTACTTTCCTAGCACAGATCACATGACATTACAACATTAATATTAAAAACCAACACTAGCTGTCTTTTCTACATTCTTTATTTAGAGGTAAATATTAGATCTTTATTTGCCGTTTGTCTACGGCACATGTGGCCATTTCATATGTTTATATAACATCTTTCGAATTTCTAACCGTTAAAAACATGTCAATGTGTTTAAAAACCTTAAAATGAGAATTTAATTTACAAATTGTTAACATGCCGTAACTTTTTACGTTGTTTTAACAAAATAACTAGCTCTCTAGATATTGTAATAAATCCAATAAATATCAGTCAAAAGCGCCATATAATATATATCAGTTTATCAGTTTTTCCTGTTATTCCTTATTTTAATAATATTCGGTGTTTTTTTATTAATACTAGAAACCTTTAAACTGTAAATATACTAAGTGTATATGGGTATAGGTGTGAAATTAGTAACATCTAAACACCACTGAGCCGTCGGATGCAAACACAATTTGTGATTGTAGTTTATATAGGACCCATAGGATCGCAAGATGAGGCTATGTTTATGATTTTTTTTTAAAGTGAATGACGTGTTTCTCGACTTTCCAGCTGGAGCATTTTTTCGAATTGAAAGTTACAATCAAAGTCAACTTGATCGCGGGGTGCCATTGGTTGTGAGAATAATCTCGACCAATGACGGGTGAGAATGCGATCGAACATAGTTCAAAAGTTCAAATTGACAGTTACAGAGAGCAGAACTCCATAACACATTGTAAGTTGGGTAAATCCAAATTCTTCCACACAAACGATAGCAGAAGCTGTGACAATCATTTCATCGTCGCAAATTGCAAGAATTCTTATTTCGTCATTTAGATTTCACCAAATAATGAAATAAAATAAATCTGGGTGAGAAACAAGTCCTGATAAGCGGTATTATGACGTCATAAAATAAATAACAGTACGGGATAGTTATTTTTAATCGACTTCAAAGAAGTAAGAGGTTCTCAATTTGATCTTTTTCTGAGGTTGGTGATACACAATATGATCAAGTACCAAGAAATTACACGATCATTTCTTAATATGAAAAACAATGACGTCACAGTTTTAGCGCCAAATAGGATGTATATTTGAAATTAGTTGACAAACTTTTAAAGAAACTAAACATCATTACTTTGGTTATCGAGTAATGGACTGTGGTATTGTTTTAAGCCACTTTAAGCAAATACATATTATTTATTATCAACCTATTGTATATGACCGTATATGAGCCAATAGCAATCATATTGTGCCTCGCGTAGATCTGCGTCACTATATATAAGTAATGATGATTAAAATCAATAATGATGGATTGAGTAACATTTTTAAGCATAGAATGGAATTATACCTCAATATTCTGATTTAAAATATCACAACAATCACAAAATGTGTCATTATTTGAAATATCTGCAAGCTTTTCACATTTCGTGTTCCAAATGTAATCACATATAGACGGCTCATAATTATACATAATAATTAAATTTCAACTTAAAACGAAGCTACAATTTTAGCAAAACCCTAACGAAAATAAAAACATTTTGAGATCTAGGTAATTCACAAATTCCACATTGCGATTCTATTAATATTTAGCATAATTTTTTACAAACAATAAAATTATACTACAAATTAAGCTAACTAAAGCTAGATATTATTAAAACCTAATTTTGCTAAAGAATATTAAAATGATAATTATAATAATTATTAATATTTATTACTAAAATTAATGAAAGGTGAGCCATGCTTCGGCACAAATGGGCCGGCTCGACCGGACTGGTATGACATGACGTGGCCTCACAGAAAACCGATGTGAATCAACGCTTGCGTTATGTTTTTTTTCGTGTGAGTGAGGGTACCGGAGGCCCAATTACTCCCCTCCCCAGGCTCGACAATCCCCGAATTCCCAATTCCCAAAAGGCCGGTAATGCACGAATTGCTTACCATCAGGTGATCCGTGTGCTCGTTAACCGGCTTGTCCCATAAAAAACAGTATGACATGACGTCATTTCTATGCGTCATATTTTTAAACAATAAATCGTGACGTCACTGCTAAGCCCTAAGATTTCGCAACAATCAGCAATACGTACCCTGCGTGACGAGACTTGTACAGCATATTCGTTTATATTTGCATCTCTGTCTTATATACTAAGAAATTAAATGAGTGACAAAGACAAATACTCTAGCTCAGGCTAAACAACATCCAATTTATATAGAAAATCTTATAAAGACTATTAAAATGGTATGAAAAATGTAAACAGTATCTAATCTTTTATGAATACTTAAGAATAGTGTCGATAAGGTTCATAACTATTAGGTATACATATATCTAAAATTTGGTGTTACAGTATTTTCAAGCCATAAGTAGCATCAATAATATTTCTATATCCATTTTAATTACAATGCACAAGACGTAGGTCTATTAATTTCATTTGCTCAGGTTCAATATTTGTATACTATGCTAGCTATACTATAATGTATAAATATAATATATGAAAATTACTAATTATATTAAATACTATTTGCTGAATGAGCCTAAGCCTAAGCTATATTAAAAATAACTATTGCCCAAATAGTAAAACGCCACTCAACTGTAAGTCGCGCTTAATCCGTTCTGTCACTACAAATTGGGTAGTTGACAGAAAGTTGGGTAGTTGGGTAAGAAAATTAAAAATGTAATTAGTCCGTCAGTTAGATAATGAAAAAATATTAGACACGTATTTTTTTGTTGTATAATAAAATGATACTTAGATATAACGAATCAAAGTTTAGGATTGGGGGCTAAAACGTCATTTCTACGTATAAAATGTACATAGAAGTGACGTCACGCGACATTTCAAATCAATATATCGTCAAAAGTATTCGTTTCTGTAAAAAAATAAAAACACGTGTGTAATGTTTTAAAATAATCTACCAGATGGACATTAAAATAAAAATTAAGCATCTACCCTATTCTTTGTAAAATGACAGAGATGGCACGATATTTAAGTACAATTTATAATTGAGTAGCCTTTCAGTATTTGAGCGTATGTATATATATTTTACCGGTAAAAACGTATGCAATAAATCTATGCTTATATGTTATTTTAGTATATAAGACGTTACGTAAGTATTGTATTTAGAATTCAGTCTACCATAAAATAACATAAATATGTTAGTATGCTTTATCAAAACTTTTTCAATATTCTTCCAATATATTTGCGAGGGTTATGTCTTAGATATAAAATGTTGGCATACAGTGGCGTAACTAGAGCAACGTAAGCAAGTGGGCGAAATGCTGGATGAATTTGTTAGATTTTTATTGGGAACGGCGGCCCATGTGAAAAGTTTAACATGGGCCCGAACGGTATAGTTGCATATATTGTTGGCATATCTTTATATACCTCTATATAATTCTACTGTACGTGTGCATGTCAAACTCCTCCTAAACGACTTGACCGATTTAAATGAATATTCCTGTATGCGTTTGAGTGGTACCCTGGATGGTTTAGATTCACAAATCATCCCGGCAGATGGCGCTGCAGTCGTCATATGTAGGACAACGTCTGTCGGGTCCGCTAGTATTAATATATATTTAAAGTATTTTGTTTGCTCATTCAGCGAATTTCGTATCGCCTGTTCGACTTATGCCAAAATGAGTGGTTATTTTTCCTATACGGTATTGTTAATATATGTTATCAGTATACTCCCTAACAGCTGACGAAGGTACATTTAAAACTGAATGTCGTTAACAAGGATCAACATTAAAACAACCGAAAAATAATACCAGCAAGTAAATATTTCATTTGTATAAGAAATGGTCTTTTTGGCCTTAGTATTATTATTATTCAGTGTCAAAGCGCTTTTTCACTTTCAGTATGATAAGAGGGCACCGTCACTTTGCAATTACGACAAGAGGGCAAACCTATCGCTCCACTACAATTTACTAATCAGGAACAAAACACACAATAACTCATTGTCCGACCGAGAAATGAGACCTAGGACATAATTCTCATAATTATCAATAGTGACACTAACCAGCTAAACACAAAGAGGAAGATTTGGAGTATATCCAGTCCAGTTTAAAAAAATAATGTAGGATGAAATATATATACTACATCTGTTGGATGTCAGGTATTTTGTTGAGCATCCAATGGACATTAGATATCAATATTCCTCGTAACCATAGTAGTCGTCCTCCGCACCATTTTGCAACATGGCTGCTAGAGAGAGCTCGCCGCCGACGTCCACGGGATCTGCCTCCATCTCGTCGTCGTAATCCTCTGCTATATCTGTGAACAAAAATGACATTTATTTAGGTCAAATTTAAGGTTCACTTTCAAATCAAACCTAATGACCAGGTGTTTTGAAAAATAGTCGTTTTAAAAAACTTTTACAGGCGAATGGTAGAATCAAAAAGTACAATTTTCATCAGCGTACAGCAAATAAGTTTAATTCTAAACCTTATAAAGTATACACTATGAGACTACACACAATAGTACGTTAACTTACACCTTTCTGTCAAAGTCCTCTATTAGATTTTCAACTATATTGTTAAATCAACATAAATATAAAGTCGAAAACGTATTGAAAAACAAAATACAGATGACATTGAAATATAATATTACCTATTTATAAACAAATTCAGTACAACATATTAGTTAATTAACTTAATAATAAATATATTAAGTTAATTAACTAAATACGCTTTCCAGACCTCTAAATAAAAATGACTTACCAACAACAGGTTGCGGTGTGGGCGGGGCAGGAGTGGCGGGGGTGCGGGGGGAGAGGTTCGGTTGGATCTTCCTCTTGCGCTTGCGCTGCGCCGGAGACTCCGGCACCACCGCTGGTGTTGTGGGTTTGCTACTGTAATTATACATGCAGATGAAAATGTATTGAATAGATAGAGACATAATATGTACAAAGTGGTTTAGAAACAATATTTGTCAGTGAAGAAGACGATAGATATTTATGGAATATAACATGAATGATATTATTACAGCAAAATATAACAGCTAAACTATAAACATCTTTAGGGCCAATTTTTCAACCATCAGTTAATTCTTAATGGTAGAAGAGAGAGAAGAGGTATGGAGGAACTGTCAAATATTCAAAGTTATTCTTAAGTTAAAATTTATCTAGCGTTGGAAAAATCGGCCCTTTGTTCATTAATTAAGTATTAGAAAACCAAAAAATGAATGTAGCACAATCCTCAAATACAAGAACAATATACAAATAAAATTCAACTTACTCAACAGTAGTTTGTTTAGGCGTAGGAGGTACAGGCGTTCCCGGATGGTCCAAGCTCTTGAGAATATCATAATTAATTTTAGAGCTAATCTTCTTCTCAGCTATCATCTTCTCGATAGCTTCTCCCGCGGTCGCAGCATTACACGGCGTCCTTTTCTTGTATGACCCTCGTAATTTCTTCTTTTTATCCTTGTTCTCTTCTCGTTCCTTTGCTCGCAATTCTTCTTTGACTTGAAACATTGTATAACTACAAATTAACATTATATTGCTATGGCTGTTTTTCAAAAGAAAAACATAAGAGACGATATTGAAAGTGTGTGTTATGAATAGATAATTATATTAATTGATATTTTTTCAGCTTACTCACTAACTGTTGACTGTTTGACGAGGAACTCGACTAGTTTCAAGCCATGCTAGAAGCTCATATTCATGAGCAGCATTCGGCGACTCGCGTCGCGGTGACTCTCGCGCTGCTAGCTGTCTAGCATAGCTGTCTAGATGTGTATTGTAGTACGAGTTTGTTTTACGTTTAAAGTAATCGAAACAGTACGCGTTCGGCGCTCTAATTGGTTGGTTCATTGGCGCCGGCCAATCAGAGCGCCGGAGGTTTCGATACGAAACTCGTACTGCGGCGTCTGAACCCAAATCAAATATTTTAAACGTTCCAACAAATTCTAAGTGAATTCTGCAATGCCTACATTAGGGCTGTCCAAACAAAGGCCCGCAGGCCGCATGCGGCCCGTGGCTTGTTGTCATGTGGCCTGCGACACACATTTTAATTTCAACATTTTTATCTTATGTGCAACAATAATAATATAATTCAGTGTATGATTTGTATACAAGTTTTGTCTGTGAGTAAAGAATACAATGTTTTTTTTTCATTAAACAACTGAACACATTTTTCTGGTCCTCCAGCTTTTGTCAGAAATTTAATTAGCCCGCGAGGGTATATAGTTTGGACAGCCCTGGCCTAGACAAACTATGCGTTTTAGGGTGCTAGGTTAAACTATGTGAGTCAGTTATAACAAAACAACTGACTATTATAATTCTTCAACTCAACTTACTTTTTTGGTCCTTCAAATAGCCAGCATTGATTTTGTTCCAAAGTAATGCTTTATGTTTCATTTCCTCGTCAGACATTATCAGAGAACTGATGTACTCCTCGTCCTTCTGGTCTAACACCAGCTCCTCAGCATTATGGAGATCCTTAGCCGTTTGCTTCGGTTCTGGCCGAAGGAATTTGTCAGATTTGTCCTCTTGACTCGTTCCTGCTAGACCTATTACGGCTAAGTCTGGGCCTGAAAGACAATGTTAGTTTTGTTAATCGATTACTTTAAACTGTCAAACACCGCGACGACACCGGTGACCGCAACCTATTGTATTTTAATTGTGTCTATAACGGTACTCAACGAGTTAATGTTATGTTCTCAACAATGTTCGCGACAGAGTTAATTAAACATTAGCAGGAATTAGATGTCCGTAGGTCTTGATTGACGTAATTACCATAACTTGTGTCGAAAGTCGAAAAGTACATTTGTTACATTGCAGAAAATCACGATTTTTAACCCCGAAAGGGTAGGCTGACGTGCACATTACGGCACTTAATGCCACTGTGCAATGTCCACCAAAACACCCAATTTTCACTACTTATATCATGAGTTCCATGTAATAGGGCACATCTGGAATTGTGCCCGGTATATGACAATAGGCTCACCCACTATTACATGGGACCTATAACATAAATTACAAATTACATTATACATAAGAAAAGTGGGTGTTACATTATACAGTGGCATTAAGAACTGTAATGTGCACCTCTAGCTACCCCTTCAGGGATAAAAGGCGTGATGATATTTATTAAGTTGGTGTTTTCTCAAAGTAACTATGAGTATAGTCAGTTCTGAAATATTCAACTACCGACTGAACCGACAATTAAAAAAAATATATATTTCTATTGGTCATATTTTACGTACCGAGTCCTTTCTCAAGTTTCATCTTTTCACTCTTAGCGACAACTCCATCCTCTTTTGTGGTGTCACTGGCGATCTCTCCAATGAGGTCCAGTGCATCTTCCGCCGCGAATCTAGACGCTTCGACATCTTCCGATGTTGTTTCATCTGTAAGTTTAATATAACAAAATTATTATACGTTAGCGTCACTGTAGCCAAAAACATAACAAATCCTACACTTGATCCGTCTTTAAGCAGACTTTAAGGATTTCTTTGTATTTATAAAATACTAGCTACTTCCGCGCGGTTTCACACGCTCTCCTCAGTTCCTACTGGTCGTAGCGTGATGTTTTATAGCCTATTAATAGCCATCCTCGATAAATGCACTATCCAACACAAAAAGAAATCAATTTATTCAAATCAGACTTGTAGTTACGGAGATTAGCGCGTTCAAACCAACAAACAAACTCTTCCGCTTTATATAACAGTATAAGTTTGTCTATACTAGGTCATTTTCGTATGTCGCATGTACTATGTGTGCTTGTATATATTGGTGAAGATCGAACGAAAATCCGTTAAGCAATATTTGAGTTTATCGTATTCATACAGGTAGACGCCAAAGGGGACTTTAATCACTACATAGTATAAAACAAAGTCGCTATCCGCATCCCCAATCTGTCTGTCCTTATGTACTTATGTTTAGATCTTTAAAACTACGCAATGGATTTTGATGCTGTTTTTTTTAAAACATAGAGTGATTCTTATATAGGAAGGTTTATATGTATAATACATGCATATTGCACCTGTGCGAAGCCGGGGTGGGTCGCTAGTTTATAATATGTTAGGATAATAATAAGCGATGCTGTTATACCGTATTATTAGATTATGTGTAAATCAGCCCTGTCGCGTGGGAAAAGGAGCAAAGGGCGACATCCAAAGCGTTGGGAAGATGACCTACGGTGAACTGTAGGACCAGAATGGATGAAAATTGCGAGGTATATGGAAAAGTGGAAATACTTAGAGGAGGCCTATGTCGAAAGACAAGCTGGGGATAAAAGTACTGATGCATAATAATATTGAATGATTTGTAACCTTAGTAATGAAGGCTTATTTTATGTAGATCGAACTTTCAAGTTCAATAATAGGTAAGTGCCTATTAATATCTCTGTTCCGGCTTCTATATCGGTGTATCTGTTAGATATTAATGCAAAATAAAGGAATAACCAAATTAATTATAGACTATTATTATATTGTTAATGACTGCTTCGATGATTTAGATGTCGTAAATTCTTTATTCTTCATAACTAGAGAGTATTGGTAGGCAATACACATTAGATGCTAATATTATCAAGTGCGCTAATCTCCGAAACTGCTGGATCAGATTGAATTTCTTTTTGTGCTTATCCAGCACTTATTAAGGAAGACTATTACAAGTTAATACACAATAGGGGCCAGCACAATTAGTCTTCTTCCACTCTTTTGTATCAAACGTAATATTTATTACCTCAGTTAAGTATAAATATTTAGGTACATTAAATAAATAATCTTACCGATGCCCAAAACATTTGTAGAATTGCCGATCACAGCTGCAACCTTTTTTCTTTTGTTGCCGTCTTTTTCTAGCTGATGCTCTATCTCTTTCTGTAGTTCTGTCAGTTCCTTCTCACCATCTTCTTCGTCCATCAACTGAAATATATAAGATACAAACGTATAATAAAAGAGTTAAGTATGAAAATCACCAGGGACTGAAAACGGTAAAGGTAAGGTAATAAGGGTATGGTACCGGTATAGAATTACGATACAGTTTTGATTTAGGGGTAGACCCAAAAAGGTAGAGAATAACGGTTGTGGTACCGTTAAAAAAAATATTATACCTGTATTATTTTACGGTATCGTTTATACCCTTATATTTCTAGTACCTTAACCGAAATAATTTCGGTACCGAAAAAATCTATGATAGCACCGAGCTGACAACGTCGTTCGTAATTCCTTAACTCGCGCCACCGGGCACCGTGTTCGCTCTCGCTCTCACCTCTGCAGTGCAGCGCAAGCGGCGAGTAGCGACGCGACGTTACCAGCTCAAACGAAAATCGTGTCGAGTTGTTCGCGGTCTCAGTCAGTCAGTTGTATTTGAAATAGGTATCTGAGCGAACGCATTCAAGTTATCATTATCACCATTCACTTTATAATTATTTATTATAAATTAAGACACTATTGCTAAAGCTGAAACACTACGGCATTCGGGGGACGTCGCTAAATCTGTTGAAATCATACCTTCAGGATAGGCAACTTAAAGTGCAAGTAAATAAAGTAAATTCACAGGGTGCTTGCATATCTATGGGTGTACCGCGGGCTCGATACTAGGTCCATTCTTATTTTTAGTGTATACATAAATGACTTGCCCTATTTATTAAAAAATGAACCGCAGATGGTATTATTTGCTGATAACACTTCATTAGTTTTTAAAATAAATAGACGCACAAATAATTATGACGACGTAAATAATGCCCTAATGAAAGTTCAAAATTAGTTTACATTAAATAACTTAGTACTAAACAATAAAAAGACAAAATGTATTAAATTTGGTTTGCCAATTGTTAAAAGCAACGAATGTGACATTTTATTGAATGGTGAGAAATTAGAGTTTGTAAAAGAGACAACTTTCCTGGGAATTACTGTAGACGACAAATTGCAATGGGGTCTCCCTCACATTACATCATTAGCGTCCGCTATTGAGCTCTGCAGCTTATGCTGTCTGGAAGATACGACAGTTAACTGACATAGAAACGGCAAGACTAGTGTATTTCAGTTACTGTCATAGCATTATGTCGTATGGCATTTTGCTGTGGGGACACGCTGCTGACATTGAGTCTATCTTTATCTTACAAAAGCGCGCCGTCAGAGCTATCTATAATCTAGGTCGTCGCGAATCTCTCAGAGAAATGGTTAAGGAGATCAACATTATGACCGTTCCATGTCAATTTATTTATGAAAACATCATGTATGTTAGGAAAAACCTACAGTTATTTGGTAAAGTGTCGGATAGACATCACTATCAAACTAGACATAAAAAAATAGATTAAGTCAGCCAATTTCAAGATTGGCGAAAGTAAGTAAGTCGTTCATGGGATTCTGTATTAAATGTTATAATAAGATGCCAGGCGACATACAACACCTAAATGAATCAAAATTTAAATTATGTATAAAGAAAACTTTATGTAGACAAGCATATTACAAACTTAATGATTATATAGAGGATAAAAATGCTTGGATACAGGCTAGTCCGGCTCCACAGGATAACAAAAACACTGATGTTTTAATGAAATCGTAAATAATACAGCCATAATTCTAAATTGTATATCGTTTAACTTACATAACTCATTGTGAATGTGAGAGCCCTGTAATTAACTTAATATTAAATTAGACTATTAGAATGCATTTGCGTCAGCTTGGAGTTGTCATGCTCACTCAAAGGTCTCATTGGCGGTGAGGCGTGCAGTGGATCGCTCGATTCCCTACAATATGGTTGAGTTGGGCGGTGCTGGTGTACGTGTCATGTTCGTGAACGGGTGCCGTCAACTGGGATTAGTCAGCTCCAGACTATATTATTTATTGTCTTCAAGGTTATTTCCTTTTTAGATCACTTTGACTGGATTTTAGTGTTACATTGTTCTCGCACAATCCAAACAGCAAAACTACACTGGACAGCAAATAAACCGAGCCACCCGCTACCTAGGCACTCTAATTAGATTTTCTCAAAAACTAAAAAACCTACAATTATCAAAGTTGTACGTACAGAAAGTGCATTTCATGGTGATTGAAATGAAAGAAAACTCATTGGGTTTAATCAATATTTCAGTGTTTATTAAGGATTTTACAAAGAAGAGTCGTTTTCCCGTAGTGACAATCGTTAGTAATGATAAAGTGAATAAAAAAATTAAAGCCAATAACAAAGATAAAATAAAAAAAAGTTTTTGATCAATATTCCGTATTCCCTCCCCTTGCTCGGATAACTGCCAGCATCCTTGTATTCATCGACCTTACGTGCCTGACAATAAAATCTTGAGGAATTGTATTCCACTCCTCTTCAATTGCGATTCGCAGTTCTGGAAGCCTTGTTGGAGCAGGTACCCGGCCCCGAACCCGACGTTTCAGCTCATCCCATAAGTGTTCTATCGGATTCAAGTCCGGGCTTCGAGCTGGCCAGTCCTTCGTGCGAATGCTGACGTCGCGTAGATACTGGGTCACCACATGAGCAACATGAGGCCGTGCATTATCATGCATCAATTGCATAGCCTGTCCGATATATCCTGCGTAAGGTACCACATGGTCTGCGAGGATTTCAGTAATGTAGCGATGAGAACTCAATCCACGTGTACGGCCCCTCGGTTCGATGAAAACTAACGCTGTATGTGCTGTTAACGAGATGCCGCCCCAGACCATTACAGATCCTCCGCCATAAGCAACAGGTTTCTCGATGCAACACTGAGAATAACGTTCTCCAGGGCGACGATATAGTCTCTGACGTCGATCACTTCCATGTAGACTCACCCTGGTCTCATCAGTGAAGAGTACATTACTCCACTGCTGTAATGTCCAATCCCTATGCTCTCGAGCAAATTCAAGTCGTGTTCGACGGTGTGCTACCGTTAATGCTGGGCCTGTTGCAGCTCTTTTTGGGGTCAGGTTCCGTTCAGCAAGTCTCCTTCTGACGGTATCTGAACTTATGACCACTTGAACTGCGTTGAGGTGGCGATTTCGCAGAACAGTAAGGTGGATATAACGATCATCTGCTGCTGATGTAGCCCTAGGTCTGCCCGTACCGGACGGCGATCGAATGCTCCAGTCTCTAGGTATCGTCTGTAAACTCTTTGCACCGAAGATCTGCTGATTCGAAGCCTTCGAGCGACTTCACGTTGCTTAATGCCTGCTTGAAGTAATGCTACAGCTTGAGCTGCTTCCTGAGGTGTTGTATCCATTATTAATCGGAAAAAGTAGCAAAAACACACGCGTCTGAGCAAACGATGGAAAAAACTTTACATATCTTTAAATGATAGGAAATATCCGACTACCCTCATTGTAGACAAAAAGAACGCTAATTTCAATCTCTGGTGAAAACAGAGCAAATCATTAGTATTGTGTTTGTTTTTAGAAAATCAAATCAGAGTTCCTAGGTAGCGGGTGGCTCGATTTATTTGCTGACCAGTGTATGTAACTAGAGAATTGTATTGTGAACTTGATTGAAAAAAAGTAACCTATGGAGTTTGTTGCTCGTTCTTCTCCATAGGAATCTGCACCTTGGAATGAGCAAATAGCTTCACTTTTAATTTTATTGTTGACGTTTAATAATGCCTTTCTGGTCTAATTGAAATAAATGATTTTGACTTTACCCTACTCTACCTTACTCCACCCTACTCTATCCTACTCTACTTCCTTAAAAAACTTCTTACTTAGAAAAAAACCGTTTAAACCGTCTCTTGAGTAACCAAAACCAAAATCAAAATAAGTCATACGTTCAGCCGTTCTCAAGTTTTAGTGAGACTAACGATAAGCGATTCCTTTCTATATATAAGAAGACTGAAAGTTTACGATAAATAGGTTTATTCCTAACGTGACCCTAAAACCCAACCCGGTTGCGGGTTATGTTAGAAAATGGAAAAAATTTGATAAAATTCATACACAACGTAACCCCCTTCATAACCCGACCCGATTAGGCCCGATACACTATTCAGTATTGTAATGTATGGCATCATCATCATCATCATCAACAGCTTATAAATGCCCACTGCTGAGCAAAGCCTCTTCTCACACTGAGAAGGTTTGAGCATTAATCAACACGCTTGCTCAATGCAGGTTGGCGATTACAGACTTATAATTAGAAATTATAACTTTAGGTTTCCTCACGATGTTTTTTTTCACCGTTTGTCAGTGGTGTCTAGATAATCTTAGAAAGTACATATAACTCGGAAAAGTCACATTGGTACTTGCCGTTGGTAGGTTTCGAGCACGCACCCTCATGCAGGAGAAGCGGGCGTCTTAAACCTCCGGGTCACCACGACGTCATAATGTTTGTAGGTAAGGTAGATTTACCGTCGCTTTCTACAATATAATTTTGTTAAAGGTCATGAAGAAGATACCACGTAATATACGCACAATACTGCGTTTTAATACCTACTTCATTACTATATTGTCTTGGTAAGACTTTAGTCATATTACATATTGACAAGTTTTTTTTGTTTATTATGTAACCAAGGTGGGTCTTTGTCGCCGAGCCTCCGCCATGTATTATGCCCACGCGGCGCTCATATCTACCTACTGCTTAGGGGTTTGTTTTGACATACATCTACATAAGTACCTACTTACTTTTATCCATCTTGGCGACAATCTAGTAGTATTTTGTTTGAACAAAAACTGCTCACAACATACGCGTATACACAGACGACACGAGCAAAACAATCCACGTGGCACGAATGTCAGTAAAATAATATTTTTGAATAAGTATTTACCATTGCGGCATGCAACTAGCGGAGGCGGCAGGGATACAAAGAAAACCTCAATTTTATTATTTAAATATCTAAAAAAAATAATGATACCGCAATATTACGATACCAATATAAACCGGTACCGTTTTTTTAAGGTATCGAAATTTAAAGGTATGACGTCATACCGCTTACCGTTTTAACCAGTATTTTTTCGGTTATTCAGTCCCTGAAAATCACAAATTCGCATTTTTTTATTTGATCGCTGCAAACGAGTACACGGATCATATGATGGTAAGTGATGAAGAGTGATTAGTATCAGTTTAAAAGATGTATATTTATATAACGAATGGAGTTTCTTGTTTGTTCTTTTCCACTCGAATCTACTTTTTGGAACGAGCACCTAGCTTCACTGACAGACTATTATTTTTTTTATATTTGGTGACGTTACAAATATAGTTAATTATGGTTTAATTGAAATAAATGCTTTTGAGTTTGAGTTTTATTATTATCAGAGCCTGTTTCGAATGCAGCTATTTTACTTTACAAAATAGTGTATAAGGTCTTTAAGTGGGAATAGCGTTTAATTCCTGTATTAGTTTATGATGGGGCTGGCGTGGTCGTATTGTGACCAAAAGCCCCTAAATCTATAGCAGATATTAAAAAAAAACTTTTGTTATATGTTTAACGTTACAGCGTTCGGCGTTTTGATTGGGTGGTTCATAGGAGACGGCCAATCACCGAATGCGATCTCGAACTCGTCAAATGGGAAAGAAACCCGTACTAAGCTCTCAGAACCTTCTTCGGACATCCGCAACATCAAAGAAGTTGCAAGATAAACTTTGTTTTGAAATAGGAGGCAAACGTGCAGACAGATCACTTGATGGTAAGCGATTAGCACCGCCCATGGACACCCGCAACATCAGAGGAGTCACATGTGCACCGGCCTTAAACTAACGCAACGGGTCTCAATTTCAATTAACCCTTTGAGTACCGTCATTATAGACACAATTAAAGAACAACAGGTTGTGGTCACCGGTGCCCTCGCGGTGTTTGACAGTTTAAGCTGCCTATTGTTCTTTAATTGTGTCTATAATGACGGTACTCAAAGGGTTAAATCAATACCGATTTGTTTTTGAACCAAAGAAAACAACAGTTATTCATATAAGTATGTTTATACCAACAACAAACATTTTTTTAAAATTCATTCCCATATTTTTCTAACAACCAAAAATAAACTCAAATCAAATAATCCTACGCAAAAATAAATAATACGAATCTATTCTCACATAAAAAATAACAAGTTAGTATAATTAATTATTTCCTACTAATGACGCTATGACGTGTCTATTACTAAAATATTTTCTGTATATAATAATAATACTATAAAAAAGATACGGAAGGGGCCAACGGATAAACCGGTTTGAGGTTGCAAAAGATAATACCTCTACATACATTAATAAATTAAATACATAATACATGAATATATCCTGTCGTAGAAAGCCAACGTTACGTTTTAATAGACTTCGAAACGATTTCGAAATTAAAAAGTTTCTCTTAGGATTAGAATTTTATCGAAATTTCTATTTTTATTTTGTTACGTAATCACTTCAGAAGCGGACAGGCCCTTACGAGACTTCGATACGATGAATATAATAAGACGATATATTCATTATATGCCATTAATCGAACTATACAAGGTATTTTTTAATTGTAATAATTATCTAGACATTTTATCTTTATATTTAGCCATCTGTTACTAGTTTCGAACCACAGAGAGGTTCTTCCTCATGAGCAGCATGCGCGGTCGCGGCGATATCGCGCAGGCTCTGTGTCAGTTCGAAACTAGTTAGCTTTTCTCAGTACCTATTTTCACGTGAGTAACCTGCGATTTTCACTAAATTACTAGCTGCCCGAGAAACTTCGTATAGCGCTTAAAATTCTTTTTTCTCATCTTTCAAACTTTCCACGAATATTTCAAGACCAAAATTAGCAAAATCGGTTCAGCCGTTCTCGAGATTAAGCGAGACGAACAGCAATTCATTTTTATATATAAGATCAAATATTATTGTTCCTAGACATCTCCTGTCCGAGCAAATACCTACATTATAAAAACAAAAGAATTCATAACCGCATTACTACTATGTATACCTACTTAATATATTATTTTCGAATTCTTATATTAATATTAATACTGCACTAGTTTACATATTTATTTTAACTTTGGACGGATTTTGGAAAACATTATACCTACCATTATTTCTAGACGTTAATGTTGATGTAAGACTATAGGTAGGTATATATTTTTAGGCTATGCAAATAAACTGTGATGGCTGAACGCTAATGGATTAAATAATGTGAATCTGTGATTTTAAAAACGCAGAGTTATAAATCATAACATAACATAACATAACATCACGCCTTTTATCCCCGAAAGGGTAGGCAGAGGTGCACACAGAAGTAACACCCACTTTTCACTATTTATGTTATGAGTCCCATATAATAGGGGGTGAGCCTATTGCCATATACCGGGCACATTTCCAGACTCCGTGCTATTACTGAGAATTTTTTAAGAAGTTATAAATCAATACTTATAAAAACTTGTGTGAGCTCATAACTCAATTGAACGGCTGGATAGATTTTCATGACCTCCGATTGTTGGACATGTCCAGAACAGAGAAATAAAAAAGAGCGTTAATTATTATAGCATATATAATGAATTTAGTATGTCTCACGAAAGTTATATCATAAACCATGAGTGTTGTAATCATATTGTAAATATAAATGGTTTTTTTTTATTTTGAACTAGCTACTTCCGTGTGGTTTCACACGCTCTGCTCAGCTGTTATTGGTCGTAGCGTGATATTTTATAGCCTATAGCCCATCCTCGATAAATGCACTATCCAACACAGAAATAATTATTCAAATCAGACTTGTAGTTACGGAGATTAGCGCGTTCAAACAAACAAAAAAACAAGCTCTTCCGCTTTATATAATAGTATAATATAAGAAGTATAAGATAATCATTTTCGAAGGACTCAGTTCATGTGTAAGGTATATATAAGATATGTATGTAGGTATATCATATTCCTTATGTATATTATTATAAGTTCGTCAACCTCTGCATGGAAAATTTTAACACATCAAGATTAAAAAAACAAATTTTGATACAATTTAGCATAAAGCAACCTTGATATCAAAAACAGAACCGAATATTTTACAATCAACAACAAAGAACCTTACCACAAGTTTATATCACGGGGTCGATTAATACAACATTTATTTATAAAAAAAATTTTTAACTACTTTCAACTTTTACTTTCTTCCGCTGTTTAACAATTGAGTCACAACTTATTATTTATGGAATTAAGGGCCAACAAGCAAACGTTGCTTTTAAGTGTGGGAGAGCATTGCTTCGCACGAATGGGCCGGCTCGACTGGAGTGATACCACGGCCTCACAGAAGCCCGACGTGAAACAACACTTGGTGTTGTGTTTCGTCATGTGAGTAAGGTTACAGGAGGCCCAATTACACTCCTCCATTATCTCCCCTATCCACGAATTCCCAACAATCCTCAAATTCCTAATCCCCAAAAGCCCGGTAACGCACTTGTAACGCCCCTGGTGGTTCATGTGTCTATAGGCGGCACCGATTGCTTATCATCAGGTGATCCGTCTGCTCGTTTACCGGCTTATGCCATAAAAAAGAAACAAACGGATCACCTGATAGTACACAAGTATTACATGAACACCTGCAGCACAAGAGGAAGCAAAAGCCTTTTTTAACAATAAATTCAACATTACCTTTTGTAGCCTTTCTTTATCCCTCTTCCTAGCTGCTCTGAAGGCAGGAGGGTCCTGCTCCTCCTCCAAGTCCACGGTCATAAACTCCTCAAGGGTCAGGGCACTGGACGGCGTGTCCCCGAACTCGAGGAGTCGTTTCCTTAGTGTCGACTCATGAACTTTGACGATTCTTACAACATCGGCTGGTGTACGGTTAAATTCGTGCAACCTCGCTGCTATAAGCAGAGCTGAAAAAACAGAAATGACAAAATGAAAAATTACATTGACATGACATTTACCCTCCCCAATCTCCCCAATCGGCGGCGCCGATTGCTTACCATACTATCAGGTGATCCGATGACGAGCAGGCGCTCGTTTACCGGCTTATACCATAAAAACACGATCGTAACTTTAACAATTCTCTTTAGGAAGAAATGGAGCAGCTCTACAATTGGTGATTATTGGTGCAATACATAGGTGCATAGAAAACCTTTGTTCCAAGAGGGTATGCAGGTTACAAGGCAATCCTTACATACTCATATATTTTTTATCTAATTCGTGTACAACCTCAGGTAGTACCAAAATCATTCCCAAAATCTGATTTTTCAAATAAAATCCATTCAATATCTGTCCGAAAGAAGTTGCCATGGGCGACAACGACAACACTGCTTATTTTAAGCACACCAGCATTTAACCATTTTTGTTTAAAAAAAAACGTTTCCTCCACACTAGGATTTTCTCCTGTGTCGTAGGTGCGTTTACAAACATACAATATTACACACAGAGGACAACCAGACCCGAAACAACAAATTTAAGGATCACACAACAGTTGGTCCGTGCGGGAATCGAATCTGCTATACGTTGCGCGGCCACCGAGCCAACCGTGCAGTCTTTAATAAACAGTGCTTTAATAATGAACATATAATACTTCATACATTACATTTCATTCGCACACTCAGTGTGCGAACTAATGTATTCTAATTTCACATTACTTATTCCCTTTAATTTTCAGTTTATAATTGTTTGATTCTAAAGAAGAAAGGCACTCTCAGTGTCGCTCTATTTGAGAAAGGAGCATAAACTAAATTATATGCATTTTATAGATCGCATAGAGTAGTTTATTTTCCTGATTAAAGTTTTTTTTTATTTGATGGGAATAGAGAAAAGACATAAAAATAAATATTTTGTTAAATCAGAAGTAAAAGTAGCAATAACTAAACGGACAACAGCCGCGTTGATGATTAATCATTGCCATTTTTAGTAGAATAATATTTATTAGTAGAATACGAATATTGGCGGGATGGCTAAAAACTAACAATCGTTTTATAATATATTTGACTGCACGGTTGGTGCGGTGGCTGGGCAACTGGCTGCCGTGCAACGTGTCGCGGGTTCGATTCCCGCACGGGACAACACTTTGTGTGATCCACAAATGTTGTTTCGGGTCTGGGTGTCATTGTGTATGTGAACTTGTACGTTTGTAAACGCACCCACGACACAGGAGAAAATCCTAGTGTGGGGCAACGTTTTAAAAAAAAAAAAATAACATACTGAACACATTTTCTTTTTATAGTAATAGATATTGATGCAATTGCAATATTCCAATCTTAGCAAAAAACTATATTCTTAAAAAGTACGACATAATTGTTAGTTTTTACAGTTTATACCTGGCAACATTATATGTACATTTCGCATTTATACTGCTGTCATCCTTTGATCTGTCACTGCTGTCACATTGACACTACACAGTCGTCACGCGTGTCCTTGTGATTCGTTTGGTGCCTGTTATTATTTACATCTTGTACGTTACCTACTCTACACGTTACATATCTATTTTTCGCCGCAAAGGAAAAGCTTTAGATTAATAGATACTACTTATTACATATAAATATGTGCATTAGGTATATTCTAAATGAATTAATCTACTCAATATTAATATATAATCAAAGAAGCAATCATATCAATACACATTTCTCAACACATACCTAACCTAAAAGGTAAATCTTTAAAATTATTTCCTGTCAAAACCCCGTTACAAAAAAATATGCTACGATTACATTTTATGTTATTAGGCTTTAGATCTATCTGTTTTGGGTGTTTTCATTAATGACCGCGAAGTATAAAGGCGACACTCAAAGTACATGGGGTCTTGCCAATCTTCTTTCTTTCTTTTTATTTATTTTTATAAACTTATGTTTAGCTGATGTCCTTGGTATAGTAGGATCGCCTATCACAAGCATTTTCTTGCTTAACAGGTTTTTTCCTAATATTTTGTTGGTATGTACATAATAGTTGATGAAATAAATTATTATTATATTATTATTATACCTCTATATAAAATGTATTCTAATAGCAGAGAGATTATTTCTACACCTTCCCGTTACGACAACCTTGCTTTTATTTCTCTAGATATTAAAAGGAAACTTGTCAATCAAGATCAAAGAAATATACTTTAGTAAATAAGGAATTACAATAAACTAACACCAGGGTCGTTGGTGCGGATAAATTTTTGCTTCCGTAGATTCGAAGAATCCAAGAGACCGCTGTTACATAAGTAGTTCTTCTACATTAATATCCACTTTATATTCAAAACACGCTAAATTGAATCATTCAAAGGGGAAGTTTTCTTTACAAATAGATCAGCAGATACTATAAAACAATAGATAAAACTAGTAAATTATAACATAACATCATGCCTCATATCCCCGAAGGGTTAGGCAGAGGTGTACATCATGTCACTGTACAATGTAACACCCACTTTTCACTATTTATGTTATGAGTCTCATGTAATAGGGGGTGAACCTATTGCCATATACCGGTCACAATTCCAGACTCCGTTCTACTACTGAGAATTTCTAAAAACCCAGTAGTACTTTGCCCGACCCGGGAATCGAACCCGAGACCCGTTGCCCGGCAGTCGCACTTGCGACCACTCGGCCAACGAGGCAGTCAGGTAATAAATTACAACTATTCTTTAATAACACATGGCTACTAAATATTTACTATTTTTAATACCAAAAACACGTTTCATTTAAAAATAATGTCTAAAATTCTAGACCTTTCATCAAAAAACAAGACACCCAAAATTAATACCTGTATTTTTAAAACTACGCAAAGACCTTTATAATATTCACTGAACTCTTTTATTGACAAAAACAACTTCTACATATACGAGCTGAAAATATGTCAAGGAGGCCAGATGTCAGTATGTGCTGGTAATTTCGAGGAACCTTATATGGCAAACATGTTGCAATGAATCGTATTCAAAATATCTCCAGCCGATGCATGGAAGGACAAAAAAGATTGTTGTTACAATCTTCAAGATTTTTTAAAATTAAAATCGTTCGTGTGATTGTCAGATTGATTGTTCAGACTCATGTAAACTGGTACTAATGCCAATACAAGAGTGGAAGAAAAAAAAATTGCCGATGTCGTAGGTTACAATGTACCTCTAGTGTGTACACATCGAGCTTTACATAACCAGTATAAACTGAACGTTCAATGTGCGGAAACATGATGCGACGCGACACCAGGATAAACTGGTTTTGTATAGATTGATGTGTGGCCGCTGGCAGATCCATCGAGCATCGATGCAATGGTCGCCAATCATCAACCATCAGATTCATATTTTAAACTCACATCTTATGGGACATGAGACTCGAAATAAATAGCAACTTCGTTTTTTAGGACAACAAAAAACAAACATGGCTTCGTAAGGGATTCTCCATTTAGTTTCAAATCTTCTCTTTACCTCTAAATGCTGATAACACAATATGGTAGTTTCCACGGTAACAAAATTAAAAATCTAATTAGTCCGTCAGTTAGATAATGAAAAAAATATTTGAGATATTTTTTTTTATTTTCTCGTATAAAGTTGCAATAGTTAAATAAAATGGCGTTAAGTTTAGGAGTGGAAGGTAATTACGACAGAACGTGCTACATTTTGTAGCACGCTGTGACGTCACGCGACATTTCAAATCAATATATCGTCAAAACCATTTAATTTTGTGAGAAAAGAAAAAATACGTTTCTAATGTTTTAAAATAATTTATCAGACAAACATTAAAATAAAATTTAGGAAACTACCCTATTTCTGAATTTATAGTCGTAAGTTACCAACAAGACATCTTCCTTTTTATTTCAATTTAAGATTTTTTAACCAATATATATAGATTAACTTACCAGCTCCACATATTCCAGATGGTCTGCGTCCTGAGTGTATAGAATCCCTTTTCATTCGTTGAACCAATCGCAGTGCTGTCATACTGACTTCGTGGGATTTCTCTCCGAACTGCAGTTGTGATGAGAACCGCAGAATATACAAGCATGGATCTGAAAAAGAAGATTTGAATGAGATACAGTATGCATGGAGAGGAAGGGAGATAACGAACTAGTACAACACTAATTTGGATTTAAAATAGAACCTAGAGATACTAGGTATTATATTGGCCCCTAGGGATGTGCCGATGTGTGATGTGGGCGTTGCACCGTATGGATTCCGGAGCAGGTCTCTTAGAGAACCCGGTGCTCCTTACAGGTGTTCAAGGTGGCCACCGGAGTGGTTTTAGTGAGGTAAAAATACAGTCCCCACATAGTCTTTTATCCTTAGGGGCTTAGCTTAGGGGCCTTTGGAAGGTTTTCCCCCGTCATAAAAAAAATAAAGGTATTGTATGGGCAAAAATATTAAAACTGCTGCTAGCTGATTGATGATCATTTTATTTGTCATATTTTAGTCATTAAATATAAATAAAAGCGCATTTCTTTACCACTAAAAATTTTCAAAATCTTTGACAAACAAGTTTTATCGTCTCGATCTCGAAGTCATATTACCGTAACCACATGCTGCGTTTTCTAAATAAATAAATAATTAATAAATACAATTTTTATTCATAATAACACTGGTCTACATAGGTAGGTACAAAAATATCTTAATTAAGCGACAAGATCTTAAATATAATATGCCTATACTAGGAATACTCCTGTGTCACAGGCGAATGGTTCTAGATTCTGAGAGATTTCTAAATAGACTTCAAGTATATTATTTGTAATCAAATCTACGCAGGATGCCAGACGAGGATTACATCAGTGAAACAGGAAATTCTCACGCAATATTGCTTGGGAACATTACAGCATCGCATTGTTTGATATGAAAAACTTTAACGTGTCAGAATGAACCAATTTTCGGATACCACATATGGGCTTAATTGTTTAAGTCTTGTACAACAAGAATAGTTGTAAAAAATATCGAATTAGGTACTATTACTGTGCCTAGATATAAACTATTGAAAACCTTATTTCCCACTAGCGAACCGCCCCGGCTTCGCGCGGGTGTAATATGCATGTATTATACATATATAAACCTTCCTTAAGAATCACTTTATTAAAAAAACCGCATCAAAATCTGTTGCGTAGTTTTAAAGATCAAAGCATACATAGGGACTGACAGACGGCGGATATCGACTTTGTTTTATACTATGTAGTGATGTATATTGCAAATACAATCTACATTGGCTACGCTAATTACGCTAGGAAATAAGGTAAGGAATGTACCTCTAGTACTTTTGTATAAATTTTCTATGAATTTGGTAAACTATTATACCTCTATATGTGTGCTTATACATATATTATAAGCAGGTGTTTTTCTAATCCGTTACATCATAGGAAGCCATTTACTAACGCAGCGCCCTCTACTCCTAAGGTATTTTCAAACCAAACCCAAATTCTTTGGCAGCTACTTCGTACCTTCTTCAAGTACAACATAATAACGTATATTGCTTCGATTAGAGTTAACATTGAAATAGTGGTGTGTAACTGTTGTTAATATAAATTGCTCTAATATCCTAAATACAAACACCATGTTGTGGTGACGCAAGTCAGATTGCGCCGTGATATTATAAAACCGTGTGATTCTGATTATCGAGTGTAGCTTGGTGTATTATTATGTTTTGTTGTTAGCTGCCTCCTACACTTTGGAGCCAAGAAACTGTGCCACTGACTTTTTTTTTTTCAATTTCTTGATAAACATTTTACTGATACAAGTATTTTATTAATTGGTAACGTATGTCGTCTGAAAGGCGATTTAAGTAAGATTTATTACATAACATGACGCCTTTTATCCCCGAAGGGGTAGGCAGAGGTGCACACAAATGTAGCACCCACTTTTCACTATTTATGTTGTGAGTCCCATGTAATAGGGGGTGAGCCTATTGCCATATACCGGGCACATTTCGAGACTCCGTGCTACTACAGAGAATATATTTTTTTAAACCCAGTAATACTTTGCCCCCCCCCTGACCGACAGTCGCGACCACTCGGCCAACGAGGCAGTCAATAAGATTTATTATTACCTTAAAAATGAGAGCATACGGTATATGGCAATAGGCTCACCCACTATTACATAGGACCTACAATATAGAGGTAAATAGTGAAAAGTGGGTGTTACATTGTACAGTGGCATTAAGTGCTGTAATGTGCAGTTTTTTTCCCTACCTTGTCGGGGACAAAAGGCTTGATGTTATGCCATTATGCCAAAAATGAAAATACTTTCTTGTAAAACAAATTTTTTATTTAATAGCTATAGAGGGTTCAAAAAAAGGAAACAAAAAAAGAATCGCTATTGTGTTCGTTTCTTCCAAGTGTATCAAGGAGAGTTTTTAAGTGTAAAGGGTGTTTATGAACAACCTTTGGAAAACCTATCTATTGTTTTGAACTTAAAGAATTGTGGAAAGTACTTTTAGCTTCCTAAAATCTGATTATGACAGCAAGCTTAAATTCGATACTTCCTGAATTAATGTCTCGGAACAAATCTGACCTCGAGTTACTTGCTACCTCTATATTTCGTTAAACAAAATTTAACATTAATTAATTTTTATAAAAATTATCTCAGACAAAGAGATAGAGGATGATAGTAATAAAAAATGCATTTGAGAAAAATACATGGAGCTTTGTAAAACTGGTTAAGTCAGGTATGATATAATTGTAAAATAATGAACTTGTTTCTAGTTTAGATCTAAAATAAGATTAAAAGACCTGTAAATATGTTGAAGTTATCATACAAGACCGAACGACTATTGTTCTCAGAAACCGGTCTAGATGTAGATGTGTGCATCGTTTCCATATCAATTTTTCCTGTTGGTCAACTGGCACATATTATTATGTCAGTATTTACATCTTATGTAGATAAAAAGCAAGGAAATCAGCCCCTATAAATAAATAACAATGGCTACGTTAGTTTTGAAAATCATTATGTAGCTAGAGTTTGTTTGTTTGTACAAATGCGCTGATCTCAGGAATTACTGGTCCGATTTGATCAATTCTTTTTGAGATGGATGGAGTATTTATCGATGAATGCTATAAGCTAAAACATCACGCTATGATCAATAGGAGCTGAGCAGAGCTGGTGAAACCGCGCGAGGGTAGCAAGTTACAGCTAAAGAGTAGTCTCTCTTCTACTTGATGTTTAGACGGGGTACATTTTTCTGCAATATGGCCAATATGGCTGTGCAATGGGTTAGTTGGCAAGTGCATTTGACTAGTTTGCTAGTCAAATTCCATTGTGTATTGTGACGTCACGTATTTTTAGCGTCATACAACATACTTATTTCTTAAAAATTTGCTGGAATAATACTAAAATTAAGTTAGTCATAAAATCGATAAATGAAAGTGTGATAATTTTTTTTATATTTTATTGTATTGAACAGTCGAAATAATTTCTTTTCATTAAGGTAAGTACCCCATTAATTGCCTATGGTGCTGCTACATAGGTATTGCAGAAAAACATGGCTCATCCATAAGACATGTTGGGTAAAAGAAATGCTAAAATATAAGTAGTTAACTCGTGGTACCGTGACGAAGTGCCCAAAGAAGGTACGAAATACTACATTACTGGTTAATTCCCTTCAATTATACCATTGGCAAAGACTTAATAAAAATAAACGTATACACACTAATGAAATACTCATTATATTCTTTGCCCAATATTAAGCCGATTTAATTATAAAAATAATGAGTTTAGCCATGTATTTATTTGCATTAATTTTTAATATGCATTGATTTAAATATTTTATTGTGGCCCCTCGCAGTATTCAGTTGTAAACTTGTCTGTTAATATAGGAGTACCTATTGTTTGAATTATTGAAAATCAACCACGATACTATAAAATATAAATAGGTTCGGCAAATATGCAGAACCTGATTAGTAAAGTACATGGCACTGGTCAACAAACTTAGACAAAACATTTAAGTATAAATAAAAATTATAAATCAAACCGTCCTTACGGTTTTTTGTTACTGATACTTCCGTATGTGAATAGAATAGCTTGGGCGAATCTTTATATTAGCATAGCATGATTCAATCGAGAGGAACAAAAGATAGAAAAACCGGTAAACCCAAACCTACACCGTAGGTGTTTACTTACCGTAACTTAACAAGGATATCCTGATCCGATAACAAATGGCTTCCTTGACACATATAAGGTTAAATTAAAGACAAAATTCTAACAAATATTACTTGAACCTATATTACTACGAAAAATACGTAACATCCGAAAATAACCGGACATTTTCGCACGTAACGCTGCTCGTAAATTACTTCCTAGTCGAGTAATCGATATGAAAGAACTCGATTTCAATTATTTATTAATCGATTTCTTATGTCAGATATAACAATATTTAGACTGCCTCTATGTATTTGAATAGTAGTTTGAAGATACTACAAACTTTTTTTTATTAAACTTGAGGTTTATCGATATTTTTGGTTTCGAAATATAAAAGAGATTAAATTAGCAATTGAGTCTCACATAACTTATCACTAATCCGATGATTAGTGAGAAAAATATTTGAATAAAATGAATATAAATATTCATGATTTGGGGACACTATTATGGGTCGATATTTCAATCAAAATGCAAAAGGAAATGGTTTTGGTTTTACAAAACTTAACGATCAATAATATTGATATTGAATGACGTTCGATATGATTGCATAATCATTTACATCACCTTTATAGCGACATTGTTCTGCTATTATGACTTATAGAATTATCATCGGTATTACATCCAAAAAGTAAGCCCTTATATTGCTATTGCTAGGTAGTAAAAATAAACCCTTTTGGTGTCTGTATAATTGTGTTTGTGTAGTTTACCGGTTATGCAATGTTTGTTTATAGGACAAGCACACCAAAGCCTCAACTGTCCTGTAAGCCAGGATCTACAGTAAATACAACCATGAAAGCACCCGTACACTGCAGTCCGGCGCGTCTTAGGGACATTATTAGAGGAGAAAATAAAAGTCAGTAAGACTCTGACACTTTCTCCTGTCTCACCCAGGCGGGAGAAGTCATTCAAAATATTTGTCGGATGGTATTCTCAACAATATTACGTTATCACGAATATGTTGCTTCACTTCCACCTTCAGACTTAAGTAATGCGCAAAATGTGACCAATACCAAACAAGTGAAACTCATTTGAATTCCGAAAATATTTATTTTTCAATTAGAATAGTTTTGCTAATACCGATTTCCACTTAGTTCTCTGCAGTTTACTTCATTTGAATCTAAATTGCACCTAATCATTACGTTTAACTGTGGATCTTAATATTATCTGCAAGTGCATTTAATATGCCGCGGAGAACTAAACGGGTTACCGGGGCTCCGGCTCCAAGTGCAGGAGAAGGAACGGGGTGGTTTTTTTGTCAGTAAGAGTCTGACACTCCCTCCCGCCTCACCCAATGCTCAAACCTTCTCCGTGTGAGAAGAGATGATGGTGTGATACTCAAACCCTACTCAATTTTAAGTCGCGCTAATAAAGTTAACGGTACACTACAAATTCTTTGTAAAATGACAGCGCTTTTTTTTTAAGAGTGGAAAAACATCTCTTTCCTTTTCCCGCATGAGTGAGGTGGGAGGGAGTGTCAGACTCTTACTGACTAAAAACCACCCCGTTCCTAATCCTGCACTTCGAGCCGGAGTCCCGGTAACCCGTTTAGGTTTTACGCGGAAAATTATTACACGCTATTTAAGTATGAGATGGCACGATATTTAAGTACAACTTAAAAAAGGCTCTCAGTATTCAGGCATTAGTTATGCACGGAACTATTTTACATGTAGGAGACTTTTAATTGATTTTATTTACTTTTTCATCGGTCCGACCATTTATGATCAGTTTCGTTGTAAAGGTATCCGATTTGCATGCATATTTAGCCATCATATTGGTCTACGGCCTTAAGGAAGAGTATTGATATGGTTTATGACATCTTCAGTTTGTTATCGACAAGGTTAGAATTTTTAACGTTATTCTCGTAGGCAGGTAACAAAGTAAAAACCCACGTAAATGTTCAAGACTGGAAAATATATTCAAATTACGTAATTAATACAAATTCAGATGTTTTGTTTTAAAATAATTTAATGAGCATCTCGGACGTTATTGTATAGGATTTTGTATTACGTTTTAATGTATGTTTTTCTTGTTTGAAAGATGTCTATATTTTATACGTAAAAGAAACCTTACAACCAAAAAGGATAGGACATTGCACTTAACAATAATTATGCTTGGTAAGATATGTTCTGAATGTAAAACGAATAAAATCACCACCAGATATCAACATAACATAACATCACGCCTTTTATCCCCGAAGGGGTAGGCAGAGGTGCACATTATGGCACTTAATGCCACTGTACAATGTAACACCCACTTTTCACTATTTATGTTATGAGTCCCATGTAATAGGGCGTGAGCCTATCGCCATATACCGGGCACATTTCCAGACTCCGTGCTACTACTGAGGTTTTTACAAACCCAGTAATACTTTGCCCGACCCGGGAATCGAACCCGAGACCCCTTGCCCGGCAGTCGCACTTGCGACCACTCGGCCAATGAGGCAGTCCGGATATCAAATTCAATATAAATAAAACACAGCTTTAAATTCTTAATAAATACACTAAACACGTTACAATGCAAAACAAAGCTAACGCGGCCATTTTGTTTATATTGCGTAATTGCAATTGGCGCCAAAATGAGCTAATTTTAATGGCTCCTTTAATTACATTACATTCTGCATGCTGTATTCGTGTTTGTGGCCTGAAGGTTAGTGTCGCCGCACACGAGCCACTCGCCACAGCCACAAACGCCGCCACTAGAAGCTAGAAGCGGCTACAAAGGCAGCTGAAGCGCGCGACAGCCACTTGTGGCCGGTGGTCGACACTTGCGGTTGGTGGCTGCTTATTGTTGTACTTTTTTTTAACCCTTGCGTGCAGTATCATAATGGACTCTGACGAAGAAGGTTTAATTGCGCTACTTTTGATAAAAAGACGTCGTCGTAGAAGACGAAACCGTAGTTATTGGATACATCCAATTTTAACGAATGTAAACAAATGCAACGAACATTTCGATAATCTTCTAAACCATCCTAAAAAGTTTTTCAAACATTTTCGTTTAAGCATAGGTACGTTTTGGGAACTACATGCTCTATTATATGCTGGATTAAAGCACCACGATACCAATATGCGGAAAAGCATCGCGTTGCGGAAAGACTAGCTATCACATTAAGGTAAGTGGAAATAATCACTAGCATAAAACTCCACAGACCACTATGATAAAATAATCTATACTTTATTTATAATAGAAAAATCAATGTGCATTGTTTTTTCTACTAGAGAATAGCTAGTTTAACAAATAAAACACGTAGGTATTTGTATTTAGTTATTATGTCTTTATTATAATTTGGTATCACTCGTCATCATCACGGAACATGTTTTCGATAACAGAACTGTTGTCCATAGACTGGTCAGAATAATATGAATGAGTTGGAGAAGGCTGAATTATAGGTGAAGACGGGATAGATGTAGAAGCGTTTTGTGTAGAGTATGACATGTCAAGCATAGACTTGTCGGAATAATGTGAATGAAGTGGAGAAGGCTGAACAGATGTAGAAGCTTTTTGTGTCGAGTGTATGTTGGCATTTCCTGAAGAATAATCATAATATTGTGCCGAATAGGTTTCATAATTTTGATTATGCGTGTACTTTCTAATTAACTGTAATATTTCTGATTGAAAATCAAGTTAACAATTTTCGTCAATTTTTTTTACATGTGGAAGCAGCGACATCAGAAATTGCTTATCGGGGTCATTTTGGTCGCTTATTTGATCATGTTTACGTTTTAAATTTTCCGAAAGTGTTCTGAGAATTTCATTTTCTGATTTTTCAGCCCTTTTTATATTAATGTTTCTGTTTATTTTCGGGCGAGATGTTTCCGCATCCTCAGTTGCATTAGTAACATCGGTAGGCGGTCTCACTTCTTTTAAGGAATTCAAGAACGATAGATGATTGAAATAAATGTACTGTTTACAGCTTGTTGCTGCCGAACCACTCGCTACGTTCTTGTTTTTTGCATTTTCTCTATTAAAACTGTCACGAAGACTCTTCCACTTCCCCTGTAATTTAGTTACTGTAACAACAAAAAATATAATTTTAATTTATTTAAAAAAAATATATAATTTGTTTCAGGTATCTAGGAACTGGATGCTCGTTTGAGGATTTTGAACTCTCTTACCACCGTGGGGCCTCTACAGCAAGGAAAATAGTACAAGAAACATGTCAACTAATTTGGAACTATTTAAAAGCCGTTTGTATTCCAGAACCGACCCTAGACATGTGGAAAGAAATTGCCAGCGGATTTCTTCAAAATACTAATTTTCCTAATTGTTTAGGCGCCATAGATGGGAAACATATAAGAATTATTCATCCATTCGATACCGGCTCCTTGTACTTTAACTATAAAAAAATTTTTTCAATAGTACTTCTAGCAAGTTGCGTCTCGAATTTAGTTTTTACGTTCGTGGATGTTGGGGCATACTGTGTAACAAAATACACAGAAAGACATTAAATATCCCCTCACCACGACAGGTCGGTAATCGACAACCATTGAACTACACATTTGTTGGTGATGAAGCATTTGGCCTCAGTGAAAATATGATGAGGCCATATGCTGGAAAATATTTGGACTTGGACAAAAAAGTTTTCAATTATAGGTTAAGCCGTGCCAGACGTTGCATTGAGTGTACCTTCGGCTTACTAGCAAACAAATGGAGAATATTACATCGCCCATTAAACACTTCTGTTCATTTCTCAGAAGACATTGTGAAAGCTTGTTGCATTTTGCACAACTTTATTCGCAAAAGGGATGGCTTCAATTTTCGGCATACTTTGAAAATAGTGGGACTCGAAAATATACAAAATACAGGCTGGCCAGTAACACGAGCGTCTACGGCAAGAGATAGGTACGTTAAAAGATTATTTTATGAATGAAGGAGCAATACCGTGGCAAGAAAATAGAATATAAATATATGGTTTTATATTATTTTCATAAACTTACCTTCAATGTTCTTTTCTTTGGCAGTTTTATTCGAAAAATCTCCCACAAACAATTCGCAGATTTCTTCCCAGGCCTTCACTTTTTCTCCTCTATTACTATAACTATCACTTTTTGAATCCCAAATTGCAGGACGGGATTGTATCTCTGATATAAATAATTCTATATCCATATTTATCTACCTATATGAACTACAGACTACGTGCGTGCGTTACCGTCGATTTACATAGGTTAACTGAGGCAAGGGAGAGAGGGGCGCGGAATCGCGCGAGTGGCGTGTGGCGGCTTTTTGTGTCGGCGTTTAGTGGCCGGTGCGAGCCACAAGATGCAAACTGCGACGGTTTGAAGCGTGTGGCCGCCACCGGCGCCAACCGTGTGCGGCGAGTCCATATAAAATGTATGAAAAATACAGGAAATATGCCAGTGGCGGCGTTTTGTGGTTGTGGCCGGTGGCTCGTGTGCGGGAGCCCTTACAGCCAGGGAAACTATTGTGTAATGACTAGGTACAAGAATATTGTATTCGTTAAATTATAACCCGTTCCAAGTGTTGCGAAATAAAATACGAGTCACCCAAAATGTATCCAGTTTCTTTTTTTAAAAGGTGAAGGTTTAGTGTACCTACTTGGAGTGGTAAATACGAAACGTAATAATTGGGATTGCGCTCTGCTCTTTATAAAAAAAAATGGTATATTGTATTCGACCATCAAGCTATGTGCTAATTGATAGTAAAAAAATATGTTAAAGATAATGATGTTTTCATATTGTGCAGACAAAAAACTGTTTACTATCTAAGAGTATTTTTTATATATTTTTATGTAATTTTATTTATTGGTTCACCAACAATTGTACACACTAGTTCTAATTTTAGTTTATATGCAACAGATATGCATACTTTATTAGAGTAATAAGAATGATATCATAAATTTAAAAAAAAAATTTGACTACTAGGAACCTATAATACGAGGAAAAACACGAAATGGTTTAAATACTATAGACAATTGCAGACTACCTACTATAACTAAACCCGACAACAACATAATGTACGCTCAAAAACATTTACTTGTAAAGCAAAATGTATCAAAACTATCACCAAAACCAAAGGAAGTAATGTTTTGTATGCAAGTCTGACCGACTAGCCTAGAAAACTGATTGAGTGCGATTGTTAACCTTCACCTTAGCTAGACGACTCGTTTCCGACACTACGACCGGGTGGTGCATTGCAGTGAAGATTAACTACACGATATGAAGTAGGTAACATTTTCTAAAGTCTTCAGATCCATTTGATTATATTGATCGTTAAGTTTTAAGACCAAAACCATTTCTACTTGCAATTTGATTGAACTATGGACCCATAAAAGTGTCACCCAAATTACCTCTAATATTATGAATACTTATATTCATTTTATTCAACTACTTTTCTCTATAATCATCGGATTACTGATAAGTTATGTGAGAAGCAATTGTCTAGGAACCATGCAAAGAAGTAAAGTAAAAGAGTTGCATTTTCACTTAGTTAATAGGGAAACTATAGTTGTAAACGTATCGCATAAAGGTACACCCATTGTCAATAGAAATAATATGTTATTTTGTAGATACAAAATATTTAGTACGTTAAACGCCTCCTATGGCGTTTAACTCGTCGAGTACCGGTTTTGCAGACACAATTATAGAACAATAGGTTGCGGTCACCGGTGACCGCTTGGTATTTGACAGTTTAACGTACTAAATATTATATCGAAAGGATATTAGATAGGTATCAAGGCATTCAACGACTTAAAGATCGCGTAATGTTCCTCTCCAAATCTCTTTTCTTCGCTGCTGATAAAGATATAAAAAAGAAAATCATGAATATAATACCTGACTCGAATAACATCATCAGGAAAATTAAACCTACATAAAATTAGCCCATTGCGTTACTAGCACTAGGATGACCTTATAATCACGGGGATAAAGTTAAGCAAATGTTTGTGTATCTCTAAGAAATTTACATAATTTCCAACGTCTACATTTCGCCACTCCCACGTTCATACGCATTAAATTCAAAGGCCATATGATTTCTACAATGCGGCAGATACAAATATTATCAATTTTTGACAGTTCATGGCTGTTACTCATGTTTTCGACGCTTGCGTATCTGATCAAGAGAATGTCAACGGAAATATGGATGTTACTTTAGGAAATCTATTATTATTTAACTTTTATTCTTCACCTAAAGAATTATCATCTTTTAAAATGTCCGAAATAATATTTGCTTTAACAGTTTTTATTAAGTCTGTAGATCGGTCAAAATAATTTTCATTTCCCATAAATATAATAGCAATGTCAGACACATCTATTATCAATAACGAATTGAATGAAGTGATTAAAGATATCATTGAATTAGTCATCCTCCCATATAATGTTACAGAGTCATCAAAGCAACGCACAAGGATTCTCCAATGACTCATGTGATGGACATGATAACTAAAGTTGAACTATTATCGGTCCAAAGTACGGCAGAAACAGACAGGTAAAAAGAGGTACAATGAACTAACCATATCAATTTGTTTAGAACGGAACGAGAGATTCAATTAACATTTCAACGAAAATTCGAGGCGGATTCGCAAAAATTATGAAAAAGCGTTGCAAGCGGAGACTTGTTGGTTTAAAAATCACTCTTGTTGATATGCCTTTGATTTTAAAGGATCAGATTATGAAAAAGATAAGGCAAGAAAAGATGGAAGAATACATCAGTATTCAAAAGGTAGTACTATGACATAATTTACGCACAAACTTCCCGGTAGAGGTAGAAAACCAAGTTACGAAAAAACAAGGATTAGTTTTCCAAATACAGAAAATAACTTGCAAATGGTATGGAACCTTCAACGTCTATAAAAATTTATGAACCCTACCTAGTGTCTAGTCGGTAGAAACGTGCACCATAATGACAATCTGGCAATTGGGGGAATCAGATTCAAGGTAGAGAGGGCAAGGCAATGTAAAACACCATTATACAATGAAATATTTTGGCACAAACAGTAAAATTAGAAAGCTCCTCATCAGATTCAGATAGACAAATTTGTTATGCTTGCTTAAATTATGATTTACTGATTTCGATTCGGATATTGAAAAATTATATAACCAACCAATCTAATTTTATCTACTCCTTTCAACAAATTCGAAAAACGAACAGTTAGATGTAGCCTAACATTTAACATCCTTTTGCATTCTTTTCAAAAGATCTTCCATTTGATGAGCCAAATCTGATTTTTAGCAACTGAGCATGTTAACAGTTTCGTTCCATTTGAGATAGAACTCAGTACTTACCTAACTGGTCTTATATATGATAAAATTATTATTAAATTAATCATAAGGAAAATAACGTGAAACTATTCTTGGAGCAAGTCTTATTGACCTCTGTCTCAACAATGCTTAGTTGGCTGATGGTCTTCAGTTTTCCTATTGTCGTTTTATGTCCTTATTGGTATTTGTAATTGAAATCACGCCGATAATGAGGATCATTTGTATTCAGAATTACATATCGTACTATAAGTTAAGGTTACATGCCTGATTGAGGAACCAGTAGATAAAGGAGTTGTTATATTTTTGCATCATGACTAACTGCTGTCTGATCCTTTTTAAAATGCTTGTCTAAATATAACCGACACCTTTTATTACAGAAATCAATTGCAGGCCTTTTGAAAGCCTTGCGATTAAATGACAGTATATTGGCAGTATAGCAATAATTCATTGTCAGTTGCAAAGACAGTATAAGTTACTGGCTTGTTCTTTGGTGATCATAGTAAGACAATGGTAATTTAAGCAGTTAATACTTCGATTGTGCTTGAGGGCCAACTTATTGATTGAACGGAACTGTTTATAAAACAGTCACCCGAATATCTGTTGCCTGCTATATGAACACGCATCTCAAGTCATGCTAACATGGATAGACTATAGAATACTACCAACACGAGATGCTCGTAAAATGTAGAGCTATTTAAATCTGTTTTACAATCGAACATAACGGGCCAGCAAACAAACGTGTTTGATACGAAAACAAAGACGCTCTCAGTCGGCAATAGCATGTATATGGTCTGTTTACAGGCTGCGCATGCGCGGATAGAATGCCGATGGCTGTATATGCCACCCGCGCTTACCTCCTTCGTCGTATGAATATGAGGTGTGAATTAAATAAACATAAAAATTCACATACTTAAGTGATGGTAACACGGCCTCGGTTTGCTTTCAAAATCACTTTGGGTCTTGAGCTAAATGAGTTTGTGAAAATGAGAAGGACAGGGACAGGTGTGATGTATTACAGGGCTATGATTGATTGTTTATATTCATAGGTAGTTGTATCAACACAATACAAATGATATAGCCACTCCTTTACTGACTGTTGACTGACTGACAAAGCACAGCCGAAAATTTGCTCGTAGCAACTAACGCACATCTCACGTCACGGCCTCTCGCAATTCGTTCGTGAACAGGATAATAGTGGAATTTACATGAGAATACAATCTAATTCTAGATTACGAGCGCTGCTAGCACCCCAGCACAAGTTGGACTAGTAGGGTTTTCCATTAAGAAAGCACACGGTTTCGTTACGATAAAAAAAAATACTTTGAATTAAACGTTGTGTATATTATGTAGATATAATTAATTCAGGTTCAGCAACACATTGAACTTGCTTTTATTAGTGAACATACATTAAGAATATTATTTAAAAAAAAAACTGGCTGGCTTTGTCCACGTTCTCATGCATTATTTAACAAAAAATAAAATTGAAGAAAAAAATTTTTTTCATTTCAAACTTTAGTTTCATTTTCCAACAACAGAGTTGAAAAAAGCAATAACTTTAATCAATACCGTCCATATTTCCACAACGACGAAAAATTTTGGAAGTCAAAAGAATGTCAGTAATTAACTTGGGCAGTAAACAAATAAGTTTTACAAGGTTGTTAGTAACAAAACACCATTAACTACTAGTGAAAAACCGTAAAAAATAATAATAATAATAATAAGCCCCCTCAATTCCAACCTTACGTCCAAGCTGAACACCTAGCTTACGTGGGGGGCGGACACGCGTACTGTACAACTGTACAGGAATAAAAACTTACGCGGCTAACAAGGCAAGGGTAACCCAACATGGAGAGATGAGTAAAAGAGAATATAATTTGCGGCCGCTTCCCGGGGGTCGCCGGGGCGCATCTGGAGCCGGTGCTGGATGCCACAGCATGCGAACCATCGGTGGTGTGGAGTTGAGCAAGCGGGCTCCCACCAAAAAACAGGTTACAGCTGGTCGTTGTGAGTTGACCAGGCGGGCTTACAGCGAAGAAGCTACTGCCGATTCCACAAGTGATGATACCATTTCTTTATTTTCATCCATCCCATCAACTCGCCCCTCATACATGACTAGAAGTAAGTCTACCTTGTCAACCACAAGTACACTTGACAGCGTTGTGCGAGATGTCAACTTTGACAATGAGCTTGCACCCGCCACAAGTGACCCAAACAAGCGCAGGCGATGGACACCTGAAATGAATATGTTCATTCTGCGCACTTATTTTCAGTTAACTTTATTAGACACAGACAAACGAACCTATCTCGAACCACTTCACTTAAAATTTATAGAACAATTCCCAGACATGCAGGTTAGCCGACAGAGAGTAGGAGATCAACGCAGAGCAATAATAAATAACAAGCTTCTACCACAAAAAGCAATAGACACCATACGAAAAGAAGTAGAAAGAGAGTTAGACCAATTACAACTAAATCACAATAACATACAAACAGAGAATATTATCAATCATACACATCAAACACGCACACAATTACAAACACACCCTAGAACTACAGAAATAAATACATCACAAAGTAAAACACAGTCTCGAATGAGATGGACAAACGAACACAACGAAGGTATAATGCGGTCTTATTATAGAGTTACAGATTTAGGCAGAAATAAAACAATGTACAGAAAACGGATGTACGATGATTTCATTAGTAATTTCCCATCCCTTGCCCACTTAACTGAACAGAGGGTAGCAGATCAAAGAAGAGCAATTATTAATAATAAATACATCAGTAGCGATAATTTAAACTTATTAAAGGCTCAAGTAGCTGAAGAACTATCACTCAATCCCAATCCACACAACAACAGAGATATTATGTTCACAGACATTATAAGTACGAATAGTCCCAACACACAATTAATAAACTACAGCGATATCTGCCTTAATGTCGAGTCTACACCGAATATACAAACATTGGACAATACCACACTGAACACAGTAGAGACACTACCTAACCCTCAAATAAACCTAACTGTACGAGACACACTTATAGACGAAACCTTTCAACAAGCTCTTGAACACTTTAAAAACACTAGTCCCACTAACAGAAGCTTTATCCCAAAACAAAAACCATCAAGAAATTTGGCAAGAGTAATTAGCTACCTAAACCAGTTCATTCTTTCAGAAAATATTAATAACAACACTGATTTCGACAAATTCCAAACTATTATTTATTGTGCGGCGTGGACCGCTGCTAAATTAAACGGAGCAAGGATAAATCTTGAACCACAACAAATATTTCGTACTCCGAAAACAGAATACACACCAAAATGGCAACGACGGTTAGAGCAAAAAATTAAAGAATTACGAAAGAAAATAGGTAGGTTAATACAATTCATAAATGGTAATAGAAGTAGAAAATTGAGAAAACGAGTAAATAAAATCATAACACACTATAAAATTCACACTATACACGAAGAACCGAACACACAACCCATACACACTCTCGATACACTGAAACAAAAATTATCTGTAGCAAAAGCACGACTCGAAAGATATAGAGCCTGCTCTTTGCGTAAACAGCAGAATATTCAATTCAACCGAAACGAAAAGCTCTTTTACCGCAATATAAAACAGGCAACCACCAATAATAACCAACAAAACACTTCACAAGGTAATGAAAACCCTACACCCGACCCAGAGACGCTACGGAGCTTCTGGGCAGGAATATGGGAAAGACCCATTAACCACAATTCCCAAGCAGACTGGTTACAGTCTGACTTGTCGAGTAACATACAGTCCATGCCATTTGAGCAAATACCCGTAGATATATTTCATAGTGTTCTATCTAGATTACACAATTGGAAAGCCCCTGGATCAGACCACATTCATAGTTACTGGTATAAAAAATTTACAGCAACTCATTGCCATCTGTATAATTTCATAAATACATTTATTAAAAACCCCGATTCAATGCCTTCTTACTTAACATCTGGCACCACGTTTATGATACCTAAAGACCATAATGACCTCTCTAACCCGGCAAAATTCAGACCCATCACTTGCTTGCAGACCTTGTATAAGATCATCACATCTTGTATAGCTGAACTAATATACACACACATTGACGCTAACAAGATCTTAGCTGAGCAACAGAAAGGATGTCGGAGATTTAGTCAAGGCTGCAAGGAATAATTAATAATAGACTCGGTTGTTCTGAAACATATACAAAAATCGAAATCTGATCTATTTACTATGTACATTGATTACAAGAAGGCTTACGACTCAGTTCTACACTCGTGGCTAGTTCAAGTACTAGACATATATAAAATACACCCATCATTAATTAATTTCCTTAAGACTATAATGGCTACCTGGACTACAGTACTAAGACTTACTACCCCTACCGAAACAATAAACACCAACCCAATCAAAATACAGCGAGGAATCTTCCAAGGTGACGCACTTAGCCCACTGTGGTTCTGTCTTGCTCTTAACCCATTGTCAAAATTACTAAATACAACTTCAATAGGAATCCCATTAAACTCTATAAACAACGGACAGGATGATATTTTAAACCACTTAATGTATATGGACGATATTAAATTATTTGCAAAAACTGAAAATCAACTCATTGAATTAGCAGACTTAACAGAAAAATTCACTAATGACATTGGAATGGAATTTGGCATAGATAAATGCAAAATAAATTCGGTAAGAGCAGGACAGAACTACCAACACCAATATACATTAACTACAGGTGAACATATAGAACCATTGGATGAGAAGGAGACCTACAAATACTTAGGTTACATACAGTCTACTACGATACACCACAAAGATATCAAACAAAAACTAAGACAACAGTTCCAACATAGATTAAATGTAATCCTAAAAACACAGCTATATTCTCGCAATACAATAAAAGCAATAAACACATTTGCCATCCCTGTCCTCACCTATTCATTCGGCATTATCAACTGGACTAAAACGGACCTTAAAAACCTTCAGCGCAAACTAAACACAACAATGACTAAATTCCGTAAACACCACCCAAGATCTTGTCTGCAACGACTAACTTTACCGCGAAAAGAGGGAGGCAGGGGACTTATAGATATTATGAACCTTCACAACCGACAGATCACTACCCTTAGGACATACTTTTTCTCAAAAGCTGAATCTTCTACACTGCACAAGCTAATAGCGCAAAACGACCGACACTTAACACCACTAAACCTTAGCGACAGAACAAAACAGAAAAATGAGTTAGTGACTGACAACAAAACAAAATGTCTAGAATGGACTCAAAAGTCTCTACATGGAAGACACCGCCAAGATTTATGCCAATCAAATGTCGATAAAGAAGCGTCGAACGCATGGCTAAATCGAGGCGAACTCTTCCCAGAGACTGAAGGGTTTATGCTAGCTATACAAGATCAAGTGATAGAGACAAGAAACTACAGGAAACACATTATAAAAAATGTATCAAATGATAGTTGTAGAAAATGCAATAGTTCTCCAGAAACCATCCAACACATAACTGGCGCCTGTAAATCAATAGCCCAGACTGACTACAAACACAGACATGACCAAGTAGCTAACATAATCCACCAAAAACTAGCTCACCAATATAAACTGATAGAATCTATTGTGCCATATTATAAATATAACCCTGAAATTGTCCTAGAAAATGCTACAACTAAACTATACTATGATCGGGCTATCTTCACTGACCGCACTATCCATTATAACAGACCAGATATCACACTAGTAAACAAAACAAACAATACTGGATTCCTAATAGATATAGCTGTACCGAATACTCATAATTTACAGACTACAATAGCAGAGAAACTATCTAAATATACAGAATTGAAAGATGAGATAACCCGACTCTGGCGCTTGCAAAAAGTAGTTATCGTCCCAATAGTCATATCCACTACAGGAGTTATCCCCAAACAAATTCACCAATCGCTTAGCACCCTAAATATGCCGGCTAACACTTACCATCTTCTGCAAAAGGCAGTTGTATTAAACACCTGCAGATTGGTAAGAAAGTTTCTTCAATGCGAATCAGATAATGTAATACAACCCCCTCACAACCCTATTGATGTACACTTGGCTTAGGCCCGTGCCATCAGAATTCCCGGCGTGCCGGAGGAAAAAATATATATAAAAAATAATAATAATAATAATAAATAAGCTTTATTGTACACCAAGTAAGTAATTACACATATTCGGATATTATAAAGAATAAGGAGGGTACAACGGCGGCCTTATCGCTAAAAGCGATATCTACCAGGCAACCTTTTACCAGGCAATAATGTTAAAATAACATGAAGTTTGATAATAAGAATAACTACTAGGTGACACAAGTCAAAACTTTTTTGTAACAATAAGCAATTAGGCTGAGCACACGAATGCCTTCACCTTCCAAGGCGAAACGACATAAAATATGTACCGTTTAAAATTAAAAATAAATGTACAACGAATTCACGTAATCTTTTGAACATAACATAACATCACGCCTTTTATCCCCGAAGGGGTAGGCAGAGGTGCACATTCTACCACAGTACAATGTAACACCCACTTTTCACTAGTTGTTATGAGTCCCATGTAATAGGGGGTGAGCCTATTGCCATATACCGGGCACATTTCCAGACTCCGTGCTACTACTGAGAATTTTAAAAAACCCAGTAATACTTTGCCCGACCCGGGAATCGAACCCGAGACCCCTTGCCCGGCAGTCGCACTTGCGACTACTCGGCCAACGAGGCAGAGTAATCTTTTGAAATATGTACTTTATTTTATTTAGGAATTCAGACAGTCAACCAAATATTACGTGTCTGTCGAACAATTCCATGTGAGACGATTTAAAACTTGTTACTCTATGGAAGTGGAAGGATTTTATCAACTTTACCTGATATTTTTTTCCGTCGACCTAATTACATTCGATCAACATTTTATAAATGTTCAACATAGAGGTAGTTTAGCATTCAACAATGTCACATGTTATGCAGCTAATTTAATCTTGATGCTAAGGAAATATTTTTTTTTCCTAAAGGCCGCAGTTACGTTGTTTCCACCCAAATAAGCAGTCTTTAACTTGATAAATAGATTCGGTGAATATGAATAACAACAGAAATAATAAAAAAAACAAACCGCCTTCTGGGGCAACCGTATAAAAATCTGTGCAAATTTTTAGCACAATACTATTTTGGTAAGCCATTCTAAATTGAATATTCCGCATATTGTTGATACAAGAATTTCTTCATAGGTATGTATGTTCAGTTTAAGAACATAACGGTTTACCACAGACAAACAATGACAAGGTAAAAAAAATAATATCTTCTAATCATAGTCTTTTAGCAGACCATCCCAACAGTGCGGTTTCAAAACCGATATACGTGATATTTTTGAAAGTTAATGATCAATTAAAAACAATCTACGAGAAATCAAATAACTGGAAATTAAGTGTTTTTATCTTCATTTCACAATTAATGGATATACCGTTTGGAAGAAATCATTAACAGAAACTGCATTATGCTCTGCATTGATAAACTGTGACATCATCTACTTTCCCAGTCCAACTTGAGTGTAGAGGCAGGTGTCCCTAGTGGCCTTGCGCAAGAGTGGGCTGCCGCGCCGGTGTTCGTGTGCCGCGCCACGAGATCGGGCGCAGTCGGTCGAGCGCACTGGCGTGAGCGCATTCATTCGCGGAAAAATATACCGAAAACAGTTCCGTTGTTAAATAGTTCGTTAACCGGTTATCATAAGTGAAGTGTTGTGCCCTTTGACAAGTTTGTTGACAAACTGTGGTCATGTTGCAAGGGCTGCGGTGTGCCGAAGGAATGAAATGAAGGGGAGGAGCTCCAGGGCGCCCAGTAAACTTCCCGTGGTGCTGGGGAAAGTGCTCCTGCGCTGGCTCTTCACCAAAGCAGACCTCGTGTTCTTTGTTTACCGGTTGGTTCTTATCTATGATGTAATTTGCTTCCGTATTCCAAGTCTGATTGAACTTACTGCATTCTTATAAATAAATAATGTATGATAACATCGTGTAATTCCGCGATGCATACATAAAGTCATTCTGTAAGAAGTAGTTCATTATGTAGGTACAGTTTATATACCGGTAGGTACCAAACATTTCAGTTTTAATATTTTCGTATATTGTCTGATAGCGAGATCTACAAGTAACTCTATTCACTTCCTAGTTAATAAATTAAGAGTAGACGTTTGATTTTAAGCACATATTTCAATAGCACTATAATTAAATATCAATCTGCAATATTTAGCTTGCTTATCATCTTAGTATAGCCAGCGTAAGATAGGAAAATTTGTAGCCAATTCACAAGCATCCTTAAAAGGACTAAAACCAAAAGAAAGCAGTTCAGAAAGTTTTTAATATTGTTATTAAAATCATAGAATCGAAGAGACGTGTTCCATGAAATCACAATGTTCCATAAATATTTGCACAGAAACGTCATCAATTTACAAATGTACAACAAAACTTTACTAACTGGAACATAAATGCTAGTTGGCGCAAAAAATGACATTCAAGTTTTAAAAAAGGAACATAATAGTGATTGCTATATCTGAATTTTTCGAGTTATCGCCGTTCTGGCAATCAATCTTGTGTTGTTTCGTGGTCAGAATATAACAAAGAGCTCACTTAGGGCCGATGTTTTAATCATCAGTTAATTCTTAACGTGTAGAATAAAATTGACATTTGACAGTTTTTAGTATGGAAGAATTGTCAAATATTCAAAGTTAGTCCTCAGTTAAAATTTATCTGGCGTTAGATAAATTGCCCCTTAAGGACCTAAATAATATCAAATTCTAAGACAATTCACACTTATTCAAACAGGAACCACTTCGCATTACATTAATAATAATTTAAAGTACTTATAAATACTTGAAAGTTTTTAACGACTTTGAAGACACTGTCTACTTGAGATAGCCAGATATGGAATTGTAAATAACGAACAATAATTTTGATTCATAAAGGGAGACAGCAAAGGTGCACATAATACAATCTAACATCCATTTTCACCACTAATTGTATGAGGCTCATATACTTAATAGGGAGCGAGTATAACCATGCTATTATCAAGAAAATTTCAATATACCGAAAAATACGATACCTAATAAGTAGGTATTTTTTCATAACAAAAATACCAGAAAAACAATAGTTACAAATTATTTATTCCTCTTCAATTAATTCAAAGTAAATAATTAACATGTGTGTATAATTGGATTCTTGCTATAATGAATAAGTATTTACCAATTACCAATTAATATAATGAAATTTAAAATAATGACAATTTCATTCATAAAATATTTACGTAAAGTTTTTTGTTTTTGTTTTTTGTTAAATTTATTCGAAATACGTATGCTAGTAGACGTCCACAGATAAAATAAAATTTGTCTGTGTAGACGTCAGATTATGACGTCACAAACCAGTAGGTGTCTCGTAATAAAATCTCATAGAGCAGGTCGTTGTTACGAAATAAGAAATCGAATATAATTCAATAATAATGAACTATCCGAAACCAAAATTTATTTTATAAATAAGCATGTGGTCAATAGGTAGTCAAAATGATAAAAGGTAGAGGAGGGCCAAAGAAAAGATGGATAGATCGATAGAAAAAAAATCCGAGTAAAAAAGGGTAACCTATGGAGTTTCTTGCTCGTTCTTCTCTTCTCTTTTTTTTTTGTTGTTGACGTTCAAAAGTGCATTCCTGGTTTAATTGAAATAAATGATTTTGACTTTGACTATAATGTCAAATAACGAATAATGGAAAAAGAAAGCATATTTTGCTAACGACCCCGAATAGCTTCGAATAGAGGTAAGAAGACAAAAAAGTCAGTAAGTAATCATAAAGATGCTAGGTTACGAGATACATATTTTTTTCTGAAAAAAGAGAAGATGTCGTTCTCATCCAAGCGAGTTCCAACAAAAGACGTAACGGAAGGATTTTATTTTAACAAATTATAGGCCTTCTATAATTATAGGCCTTAATTAATCACAAATACATTTGATATATTGTCAGTTGCGTTAATCCAGTAAGTAACCAGGCTCTATAAGACCATTATATATAAAGGAGACTTCTGGGCAAATTAAGGGAAAATTGGTATAAATATTATCTATTTATGCACGTGCAAATATGAATAAAAATAACATATTACGTATATAATATACATATATTTGCAAATGAAATAAAGTTAGAAAAACAAGTTCACGTTATTTTCGAATTATTTTAGCACAAGTAGACAAATAAACTTTTGAAACCAAACTCGTTATTATAACAAAATCATTCGCATATCTAAGTGATTGTTGTTATTTTAGCATATAAACAAGTTATATAACTACCATGAGAATGAACGGCATCTAGAACATAATAGCTTAACGAGTTTTTTAATTTATTGTAGGGTCAGTAATCGATTTCATATATTGTATATTTTTAAGTACCGCATGCAAAAATAGCTAGGTTTGATTGTTAAAAAAACAATATAACAACCATTTACCAAATTTTAATGTCTCCAAATAATGTCGAATGCTTAGACAAAACAGTATATTTTTGGGGATTTATTCTTTTTTTATATTTGATAGGCAAACGTTTAACCACTATCTCGCCTGGTGGTAAACGATGATGCAGTACGATTGAGCACGTCGGCCCATAAGCAACCGATTCACTCGGACCTTGAAGACACCCAGGTTATACCCTTCAGGACACACAGACTCTGGCAAACAATTCCACTCAGCAGTAACCTTAAATTGATAAGATTATCAAAAAATAAGCTGATACTTCGCTTGGTTCGAGTAAAAATAGATACATTACCTATAACTAAAAATCTGTTTACCTTGTTAAGGTCGTGTCCGAACAACAATGCAACCTCTACAATTCTAGAGGTACATAATAGGACCTGTGCTAATCTGTCACTATAAAGTCGTGACCACATATTTTAAACTGGCTACATCGTGTTCAATAAATTAACACTATTAGTATTTAAAAGTTCGGTACTATACAGACAATTATTAAAATACTAGACAGAAAAAAACTTAAGTAATTCCAAGACGTGTTTAGGTCTCGAAAAGACCCAATTTCGAATATATCTGTCCTATTTCTTTCCAGTAGGTTGTGAAGGACTAAACGTGAAATACCGATGTTTACGACTACAAAAATTTTAAAGTTAACATAAAAAATCGATACTTAGGATTAGAACGGTGAAATGAATAGACAGTTACTCAGCTACCGTAGTTAGATGCTGTTAGAAAAATATAAGGAATTCGAAAGGATAATGTAAGAAACTTAGTTTATGAAACCAGAAGAGTTTTATTTACATTGTTTATTATAAACTTCTTGACTAATATGTTGTCTCAAAACGGTATTCACAAATTCACAATCATCCTAAATGCACAGTTCTGTCCACTTTCAGGTCAAAGCCATTAAATGCAAATTGGAAACATATTTTTATTACTTTCCTGTTGCTTTTTTATTTTTTAACTTTCTTTTCAATTACGTTAAGTAATTAAGTGCAGATTTTTTTTAAGGAAGGACAAAATTACTTTTTTGTTATTTTAATACAAAAAATTTTGATTCTTGGCTTTTAATTGGCGAAAACAACCCATATTTTTACGAATGGTAATATAACACAACAACTGTTTCTTTTATTATCTACAAAACTTTTTTGACTGCCTCGATGGCCTTATGATCACAATTGTGCAACTGCCGGGCAAAGGGTCTCGGGTTCGGTTCCTGGGTCGAGCAAAGTACTACTGGGTCTTAAAAAAATCTCAGTAGTAGCACGGAGTCTAGAATTGTGCCCGGTGTATGGGAATAGGCTCACTCCCTATTATATGGGACTCATAACATAAATAGTGAAAAGTGGATGTTTCATTATACAGTGGCAATCAACGCCGTAATGTGCACCTCTGGCTACCCCTTCGGGGATAAAAAGGCGTGATGTCGAGGTATGTTCAACATTTTTCCGGTGTAACTTAATTGTGTATCTACTCTTAAGCGCATAATAACATTAATATGAGACATTTATACCACGCTTGTCACATAAAATGACAGTAAGACTTATTGCCTTGCTAAAATCATTTTGTAGTTACCACACGACACAACGACTAGCACACAAAAGCTCCTCTTTGTACCATATTGTACTTGATCTACTTTCATTCAAACACCCATCGATCATCGTTAAGCCCTGCCACAAAATGTCGTCTTCAAAAATTCCAGAACTTTCGCAATAAGATACGAAATCATTCAAATGGGATGCTTCCGTCCAAACAATAGGACAAAAGAAAACTAAACAAACCTGTTTACATAAACATTGACCTGTCTTTGACTGTTTTATGCAAAAATACGAATAATTATTTGGTACATAAAAGCCTCCACGGTCTCACAGAAAACCGACGTGAAGCAACGCTTGAGTTGTCTTTCGTCGTGTGAGTGAGGTTACCGGAGGCCCCATTTACACCTTTCCTCTTCCCCAATCTCCCCAATCCCTGAATCCTCAACGATCCTCAAACTCTTAATCCCTAAAAGGCCGGTAACGCACTTGTAACGCCTGTGGTGTTCCAGGTGTCCATGGACAACGCCGAATGCTTACCATCAGGTGATCCGTGTGCTCGTTTACCGGGCATAAGCCATAAAAAAAGCAACACGCCTTTTGATACCCAAAGGGATAAACAAATGCTCTACGTACAGCTTGGCAAAAAAGTTTGAAATAATTGAGGTCGCTAGTATCGTATCTCTGGCAACCGGTAATAATGATAAAATCGGTTTTGATATTTGTTATTTTTATCGAGTTTAATAGAGGAAGTACTAGTTCGGATAATTGTTTATTCATTGGAAATGATCCGAAGTATTTGATTCAGTCACCGCGACAAACTTTTCTTTGCCAAGCTTCATGTATGTAACATCCAGTACTTATTCACGAGTTACCAATGTTACGAGCCCTGTCATCCGATGTAAATATGTAATAACTCTACACCGAATACTTGTATATCTTATTTTAAAAGATCACATTACGCACGAAACATGTTTATAAAAATTAAAGTCGCATACCTATTCCATGAACAACTTATCTCATTTAACCTATTACCAGCGACAGTTCTCAGGAAGATTTTTAAAGCGAATACCCGGTCACCGTGTAAATTGTAATAGATCTACAAACGATGAGTCAATCCTAGTACCCTACATATCCCGAGCGTACGGCGCGTCGCGTTCCGCGCGCGCCTCAAAGAGCCATCAGACCACCACAGATGGGGCCCAATAGGGCCGATGCCGATTCGGAGTCGCGGAGAACCTAACGGGTAACCGGGGCTCCGGCTCGACGTGCAGGAGCAGGAACGGGGTGGTTTTTAGTCAGTAAGAGTCTGACACTCCCTTCCGTCACCCAGGCGGGAGCAGTCATTCGACGATTTTCCCCCCTTAAAAAAAAAAATACCCTACATATGTACTTACTATTTTAAACGGACAATGTTGATTATTATTACACTTATAATTCATTTAAAAACAGAATATAAATTATTATTCTACTGTTGAAAAAATGCCTCTTCTCACACTGAGATTGAATGAGCGTTACCTAATCACTACCGTAGCGTAGTGAATCACTACGCTTCCTCAAGGCGGATCGGCGATTACTTGATAAGTTACTATCTATCCTTATTTGTTTTCGTTCTGCCTCCATCCCAAGTAATTTAGAGTCAGTACACTAAAGATGAAGATAATTTATTTGCACTTCTCCTCATTCTTCTCTTGAAACGCCTGTGCACGAAAAAATTCGTTACAAATCCGGAATCCCTTTATGACCCCAAACTGCTCACTGTCATTAATTTAGGTCGCCCTACTATACTAACCTTGGTTACATCGATGAATTGATTTCAATATTGGTTAATACTGAATACAATAGTTTTATTTACGGCACACTTTAATTGAGGTTAATACATATATTGCGGATTTCTTTTAAAAAAAACAGTATCAAACTTTGTAGGTGTAGTGGAAATGGGGACAGTAGTTAGTAGGTAAGCAAGCATATATCCGATATCGTATACAATATTGTCTATTGTAAATGATTTGCTAAAATATGCACATTTATTAATTATCTTGAATGTTCTCATGTTCCCAATGAGTTTTCACGTGAGTAAATATTTTTTATGTGCAAAAATTAGGTACTTAAGGATAAATAATTAAGAATGTAGGTATGTAAAATTCAATTGCGTATAGTTATTGAGGTTTTTTAGTGCATAGGAATTAATTGGCAACATTGAATAATAAAAATACGCATATTTTTCATTATAAATGTAATTTATAAACTTTCAATAACGCTAACGCCTGTAGGTAGGTACATATTTTTTTAATTCGTAGATTCATTTTTAGAAATCCAGTAGTCAGAAATTCCTAATTTAACAACATTTTGAAATGAACCACAAAATACAAATAACTAGACAGTTTAATACTAAACTATTACTTTTCTAACAAAAAGGAAAACAGGAAATGAAATTGTACGTACTTAACAGAGCGTCTTTTGTTTTATTGGCGCCAAAAGCGCCAAAACTTTGACAGCGTAATTACGTCCAAAGACTAGCATACAAAGCCAGTAAAACTTTTTTAAATGTAAGTACCTAATGAAGTTAATGTTAATATAATTTCTTATTTTATTTCAGTTTTATTGGGTATGCGTGTCATCTACACGTGCGATCCTCGATGAATAGCAGCGTGGATTTCTTTGAAAGTCTCATCGACGAAGATGGGCGTTTCGCCGAGTTAAATTGTCAAGAACCGCGACAGGGATATCGGCCACGACAACGACAAATAGTTCAAGGTAATAAATACGACGTAAATGCATATTAAACGTATGTACGTTTACCAACTTTTTCACCTATTGAGTTCCCATTCCTATATTACCATGTGGAAGTTCAATGGCCAAGTGACTAGGCCTACTGAGAATATTTCTAGAAAATCAGAATCCAATAATGTTTTGCTAGACGAAGGAATCGAATTATAGATAGAACCCGAGAGCTCTTGGTCGTTTGTTGCACTTGCGATCGCAAATTCGATAACGGGACAGTCCTTATAAGAACTATATTTTTTTGATATTATCCTCTTTTTTATTTTTAGTATGGAAAGTCTAGTTAAAAACATTAAAAATATTTCTGCTCTACGCGCAACATTGAATTTAACGAAGAAATCAATTAGACACGCTTAACAGCTGATACTATTTCCGAACGAACTACAAGATGTCATTGAATGGATATTCTGTGGCATGCGCGACGACCGGCATGACCTCGGCTATATGTCAATGTTGCTATAAATAAAAAACGACGAGGTTCTACTTTGTTTTACGCAAAAAAGTATAACACAAAGAAGCGCAGTTATTCAAATTAGTATATCCTTTCAGCATTATTAAAAATTAAAAATTCTAAATATTAAATAAATTGAAATCTTATTACTTCAATAGTAAAGAAACCATCATATTCTAAAAATAGTAATACGATGTTTTCAGATTCTTATTCCAACTACATTAAAGATTTTAAATCCCGGTCCAATCTTTCAATAAACTACGTGCAAAGATTTAAGATATAATCATCATATATATATTTTATAAAACTTAATAAAATAATATCACAATATAAATTAATTATTATACACTAAAACAGTGACATTCTTCAAGGTTAATAAAAATTACTTACATATTACAAAAAACTAAATAATAATTTATAATATGTACAATTCACATTTAAACATTGTATTTTTTTCACGTTCATATTATGACAACACATCTTTTCCGCCTGCCAGCAAACAAAATGGCTGACGTCAGTGCCTAGAAGCTCGCGGCCTGAATGTTTGCGATAGAATTTTAAAATATTGTGAGGTCACATATTCACTATGTTGAATTCGTGTTCGAGAAACGTTTCAAAACCTCAAAAAAGGTTACAAGACAGTATCCCTAGCATGTCCGTGGCACAAACCAACGCTTGGATGAATGGTGAGCTTGTAAAGCATTGTAAATATTGATTTATTCATGTGTCAATGTAGGAAAGTGTTTTTAAATGATTGTAGAGGTCAACAAACAGGTTAATTACAGCTGTTTAGTTTAACGAATGTAGTTCTGTGTCTTGGTTCCCTAGATTTAATTTAGCTCGCGGCCGAATTTGTAGTGCATGTGATATTTTTAACTTATCGTCTAACAATATGGGTTTTGTGCGATTTCAGCTGAGAACATCAACAATGGAGGAAGTCTGTCCCTGTCGCCGCCGCACACGGTGTCGCAGCGTGAGACTGGTACTCAGGTGTCTCAATGCTACAGTGGGCCCCCGTCCCCCTGCGGGTCCGCGAGTGCAACGCCTTCCCCAACGACCTCTCCGGCCCCTCCGCCTGGCGCGGCCACTTTAGACCCTAATTGGCAAGCCACTAAACCCACTGTGCGGGAGAGAAATGCAGCTATGTTCAATAATCAACTAATGTCAGACGTCACATTCATAGTTGGAGGGCCTGGTATGTATCACACTTGGTTTACTTAAACCTGTTTACTGAATATTATGATTATGTTAATAAAATATACCTATTGAGGAAAATATTTACATTTTACAACAGTATATCTGCTTGATAAATTTTGTGACTAATTGCTTCCTTAAACAAATGTAGATTGTTTATATAATAATTAATGTGTTGTTTATGATATTTCAGGCCATTCCCAGATAATTCCTGCACACAAATATGTATTAGCGACTGCCAGCTCTGTATTTTATGCCATGTTCTATGGGGGATTAGCTGAATGCAAGCAAGAGATTGAAGTTCCTGATGTAGAACCATCTGCATTTCTTACACTTCTAAAGTGAGTTAAATGAATATAAATCAAAACAATAGCACAATTTTTTTAAGCAATAATAATTAATGATTTTATTTTCATGTTTTAGGTACATTTACTGTGATGAAATTCAGCTCGAAGCAGATACAGTATTATCAACTCTATATGTTGCCAAAAAATATATTGTTCCACATTTGGCCAAAGCTTGTGTCAATTATTTGGAAACTAGTCTCACAGCAAAGAATGCATGCTTGCTGCTCAGTCAATCCAGACTATTTGAAGAGCCTGAACTGATGCAGAGATGCTGGGAAGTTATAGATGCCCAGGTATGTGAATCTACTGAGAATCTCGCCACAATGTGTCTTGAACCTTCATCATCCTACAGCAGTCTTTTGATGGAATTATCAGAATCGTCCAGTCGAAATTTCTCTAGTCCAGAAAGCATGGAAAATGTTCATAGTATTTATAATTAAGAAACCTTGTTCAATTTTGCCTATGATGGACTGATCTCTGACCAACTATATTATTTATATACTATTGGAAATTCTTATATTGTGAAAATTATTATACAAATAATTCTTTAAACTCTCTAATTAACAAATATGATGTACAAAATTTATATCATATTCATATTTATGATAGTTTGTGCCACAAAAATGCATTTGTATACTCAATTTTAGGTTGTGATTCTAGGCTTAAGGGTGAAATGCTGTTATGTTTTATTATTATGTAAATAGCTTTTATTAACATTCCAATAAGCTCTCTTTCTGTGTGTATCTCTAGTCGTTATAATATGAGCTAGATTCAACTAGATTAACTGCAATACAGTTTGCTTGATTAGTATACAATGTAATGTACATACTCTTTGTATGTTGTGTAATGCATGTAATTGTTGTTATGGCAATTTTGTATTATTCTTGATGTAAAATATAGATCTGAATAAACTATTGAACAAATTGTATTGCAGTTTCAATAATCCTTCACCTTCTATATCAAATATTATTTTTATTTTAGGCTGAGATGGCCCTGACTTCAGATGGTTTTGTTGACATAGATGTGTCAACACTAGAATCAGTATTAGCAAGGGAAACACTCAATTGCAAGGAAATCAACTTATTTGAGGCAGCTTTAGCTTGGGCACATGCTGAATGTGTGCGCAGAGACATAGACCCAACACCAACAAACAAAAGAGTTATGTTGGGAGGTGCCATATACTTGATAAGATTCCCTACTATGTCATTAGAGGAGTTTGCTAACAGTGCAGCCCAGATTGGTATTTTGACGCCGCAAGAAACTATTGACATATTTTTACATTTTACTGCATCAAGCAAGCCACAATTGTCTTATCCAATTAAGGCAAGAGCTGGACTAAAGGCTCAGGTAATTATAATTCTTAACCCGATTAAATATACATTGTTAACAGAATGCAAGTTATTTTAAATACTTTTTATAACATTACAGATCTGTCACAGATTCCAGTCATGTGCCTACAGGAGCAATCAGTGGAGGTATCGCGGCAGATGTGACTCTATCCAGTTTTGTGTGGATAAAAGAATATTTGTTGTTGGATTTGGACTTTATGGATCTTCAAATGGAGCAGCTGACTATAATGTTAAGATTGAACTGAAACGTCTTGGCAGAGTGCTGGCAGAGAACAATACAAAATTCTTCTCAGATGGATCAAGTAACACTTTCCATGTGTACTTTGAGAACCCCATACAGATTGAACCAGAGTGCTTCTACACTGCTTCAGCAGTACTTGATGGGAGTGAATTAAGTTATTTTGGACAAGAGGGTTTAAGTGAAGTGTATATGGGGACAGTGACCTTCCAGTTCCATTGCTCTTCTGAGAGCACTAATGGCACAGGAGTACAAGGGGGACAAATCCCAGAACTGATCTACTATGGACCCACAGTCAACACTTCAATGGCCAACACGACTACTAATGAGGACTGACACTCGAATAGATCTCGCCCTTTTAACTATTATTCCGTATAGTATGATCGGAACATTTAGAAACTCATTAATATTTCATCAGAATCTAAATTAAAATTTTATTATAGGTACTTAACCATTCCCGAATGTTAAATTGTTATGTTGAAAAACTTTAAAGTTCTTGTGTATATTGTTGAACTTTACTAGTAATTAAGATACATACCTTAAGATTGTGATATGGGTGTCGTGAAAGCTCTCTATAAATCAGTAGGTTCTAGACCTGCCCTGATACAAATTCATTGCAATATATTATAGTTATTACTTATTAATGTTGTTTATTTTTTCCTTGCTACACTACCTCTACCTCTACATACTATAAAACAAAGTCATCTCTAAAATTATAAAACATATTCTGATGTATACTTCCGAATTTAACGCCTGCGAAGTCGCCGGCAAAAGCTAGTTGCTTTATAATCAAAGAATTTAATGTCTATTGCCAGTAGTTAGCTATTGTTAGCTATAACACAAAGAAAGACTATACAGGGTGACTTGTAACTCGACGTATTCCTCTACTAATACTAGCAGAAATATTATTTGTTTTAAAATAGCAAGTAAATTAGTATCAAATTTTGTTTTGAGTCACTAATTTAGTCAATAGAAAACTACATTTAGCTTAAAAAAATTATATTACACTAAGTGTTTGCCCATTTTCCTTTATACTTAATTTATCATCAATTTATGAATTCAGTTTTGAGAATTTTATAAATAATTTAGATACCAAAACATATTTTGATACCAATTTACTTGCTATTTTAAAACAAATATTTCTGCCAGTATTAGTATTAAAAAATGTTTATTGATATATTAACAACAAATTAAAACTAAAATCACTTAAATTAAACCAGTACCTAGTTTTATATTTATTGATGTTTTTGTAGTTCGATTGGAATTTTTTTACAAAACCGAAAATGTTGAACATTTTCATTTTCAACATTTCTAATTTCCTAATTAGTTGTATTTTCACCTCCCGAGAGGAATACGTCGAGTTACAAGTCGCCCTGTACAACCACGGTCCACGATTAAGTAACTACCGTGAATTTATAAATTGAGTCTCCAACTTTACTATGAAGTTGAACATAGAACGACAAAATTACCAGACTGCATGAAATGTAGGTACACTATTTTTTAATGCACTGAGGAGTCATTACAGGGGAAAATCCTATTTTCCCACAAATGTATAAGTACATAACAAAAAGGAAGTGAAAGAGTTTTTAAGCTCGGCAGTCATACATGCGACCACTATAGGAATATAAAAGCAGTAAATTAAAACTAGCACTTACCGGTAGGTGGTATGTTGATGCATAATGCTCTCGACAACTTGAAGTATGTGCGTCCAACTTGATAGCAGCAGATAGGCACAGCGTCGCTCACATCAATCAACAGATCTGTCATTTTGTTCAGGCAATTACAGGTTGAAATACATATATTTTTAAGATCATGCGTTAATGTAAATTCGTCGATAAAATCTACAAGTCGCGGGTTTGATTCCCATTCCGAAAAATTATTTCTTTGACACACAAATTGTTTTTCTCGGTATGGTTGTGATGTGTGTGCATGAAGCATATACACAGTGTGTGCATGTGAAATTATTTGCAAAAAACACAAGAGAAAATCCTAGTTGGGGTGAAGAGTTTCTAAAAAATTCCTGAAACTAGTGAAAATGAGATCTTAACATCATGTGGATAATGATGTAGGCACAAGCTGTTTGAAACATGAATATTGTTTAATATACTACAAATTCTTATCCATTCGCACTATGGGAGAGCAAAGTGAGTGGAAATCACGGGATGGGGCTTATGATCAGCAGTGGACATTTAGTGGTTGATATGATAATGTTAAAGATATAAATATGATAATAATACTTAATTAAAGAATTATCGATTTATGCCAGTTATACCAATTGTAAGCCAATCCTGAACATAAAACTGCAACTGTTTAGTATAAAACTAGTATTTTTTATGAAAAGGATACGTGCTGTGCCTTCAGTCCTGCAGGTCATGTACACACAGGCAGCCTGTGTGTGGCTGGACGGTCTTCCAATAGTCAAGTGTCGAGACAGAGCCATCTTGTAGAAGTTGCATGCAATATCTATGCATTGTTGGTTTAGTCGTAACTGTTGGCAAAGGGCTGTGATGCCTTCTCTAGCTTTTCGTAGTGTCACCTCTCTGGATTCTTGTCCAATACCAGCGTTGAAGGCTGTGAAAATTAATTAATGTTGTTTACTTGTAAAGTAGTAACTAATTAACAGACAAACTGTAATGACAGTCAAACATGAAGAAATGTATTGAATTTAGTATGAATTGATTCTGTTTTTTAGTTAGATGTTCATTTACTTTTGCAGGCAATCCTGGTTCATTGTTATATTGTAAGTTCATCAAACTATGTGCATTTCAAAGTACCTAATACTCGCTAATAATCTTTATCTTGTATTAACAATAATTACCATGTGACAAGTTAAACAGTAACATTATTATTTTACTTATTTTTTAGTTCAAAATAACTGTTAATATAGCCTCAAATGTAATTTTTACCTCTGCCAAAACCTGTAGCACCTCCTTTTGTTTCAGCAGACACAAATTGTCCGATGGTGGAAGCCCCGCCATGGGCGTTTTCTTGGAACTCTATTTCAGCAACAATAATATTATCTTCCAGCACAGATCCACAGTTTGTACACACCGCGTCACCTCGGGCCGGGTCTACCTCGATATCCGAGGAGCCACAGTGCTTGCATTTCTTCCCAGACATTTCCCTGTTCACAGAAACAAGAACATAAACATTGATAGCGATATAGGTTAGGTTGAGTGTTATTCACTATTTTTACGTTTTACCGTTACTCCGTCAAAGAATGCAGCTACTGAAGCTTTAGGATATCATTACCATTAGTTATATATTAGTATTCTTCTACACAAATATCAACTTTACCTCTAGTTGAATGAAAAAACATAAAGCAATTTTGTCCCAATGCAGTCTACTGAGAAAACGAATAATTTACCTTGATATTTTGATTAATTACTTCACAACGATAATGACCGTTTATTATAAAAATATGGAGCAAATACACATATCCGTTAATGTTAAAATAGAATACAATTTTACTTCAATACTCGATTGAAAACCCCACTGAAATGACAACAATTTTGACTTCGCTTGACACCAAACAAAAAAATATCCACGAGTGACAGTCAGCTGCTTCACGACTGACAGCTGATAGTTGCTATCGACAATGACATTGACGTTTGAAGAGACGTTACTAAAATTGATATTTTAGTTTGCTACTAAACTCCAAAAGAAAAATATATACAAATAAAAATTAATTTCCGTTCGTTAGTCCCGCTAAAACTGGAGAAAGGCTGATCCGATTTGGCTAACTTTGGTCTTGAAATGTTCGTGGATATTCAGGGAAGGTTTAAAAGGTGTGAAAAAAATATTGAAGGCGGAACGAAGTCGGTTAGGTCAGCTAGTTTTAATAATATTTTTTTATTTTTGGTGGACCAACATTTGACTACTATCTCGCCTGGTGGTAAGCGATGATGCGATCTACGATGGAGCACGTCATCCTATAAGCAACCTATTCACTCGGGCCTTAAAGGCACCCAGGTTATATACCCTTGAGGAAATAAAGAATTCCACATGAATAACGAACATTGCTGTTGACGTATAATTATTATGATTTTAGTTTAGCGGCATATTTTATTTACTATGATTTATTACTATTATTAATCAGTTGTTTGTATTATGCAAAATCTACTCACAAAATATTAGATTATTGCTTATTGTCATTAATTCCGTATTTCAGCATATTATAACGGTTTGATTTGGTATCTAAAGTACATAATTTATAAACAAAATGCATGTCTCTGTAGTTATTTACTCTATCTTTTCAGATACGTACTAAAAGTAACAAGTAACGTACAGTCAGACAAGTTATTTGGTGCGCAGGTAAGAAAATTAAGACTTCATTATAATTTCGTGTAACAATATCTACTGCCTATGTTATAAATCAATCTTTATTTTCTAACTTGTATCCTAAATAACATAACTGACTGTGCAATGATTATTATTATTTCATGATGGAGAATGAAAATTGAAGACAAAATATTAATGCTAAGGTTTTTATATTGCTCAGCAACGCTGAACGTTGATGTTTACTAAGGACGTTGAAAAAAATTTCAACGTTCTTATGAAACTCTAAAGTATTTGAAACTCGATTTCGATTCAAACGAACTTAAAGCGAGTTTTCTTGGTACTGGGGAACCTTGTGAAGCCAAATTTTGTGACGACATTCGAAAGAAGCTTTTCTATTGGTCGAATATCACGCTACCTAGTATTTTTAGACGATGAGATCACCCTTTAGTTTCGTTTGGGTTGAAGTACTGCGAGACGTCCAAAAAGTAATTTTGTGTATGATAATATTGGGCGCTTAAGCTGTTTCGTTACAGAACATCAGAATTTCTAAGGAGAGAAGGGCATCCCCAAACTGACGACTACGTCATCGTTTCATTCGTTTGTGTGCAAACTGCAATGATGAGTCATCATTGTTGTGTTCTCGTTGGATAATCTTTTTCAATTCGAGGCGCCTTATTTTGATTCCGTTCCTGTCATTAGTGAACTGTCACGAGAAACTTCGCAGCATTTGATAGTTACGCGGAACTACAAACTTTGTTTGAAGTTCTAGATCGCATTGATAATACGCGTTGTTTGTCGAGTAAATTACGTAAATCGTATCTCGTGTTGAAACTTGGACATAAGTGAATCTGAACTGATGACGATGAAGCTAGAAATCAGTGATAGTCAATCAAATCAATCGGACATTTCCTCCGACAGTCAATCTTCGCAGGACTCGTCAACAAATGATTTTGTTTCGTCCGTCCCGACCTCTCGGTCCTTACTCACGGTAAGTAACTAGATGCTCATGCCTCCCACATTCAGATTTATGATAAAAGAGAAGGTTATATCGACTTTGGAAGAACTTAAAAATGTTTTAATAATTGGTTTCGTTTTCTAAGAACTGTTACTAAGGTAAAACAGGTTTTACTAAACTTAGTAGGAAGTCCTTTATGGTGACTGACTTCCTGGTATTTCTAGTATTTTTAGACAAATTACTAATAATTAAATTACTAATTGTTCATGAAAATGTAAGTAACTGCCCTACCTCAAAGTTAAAGTATGTGACAAGAGCAGAGTCTATCTGTATGGAATAAATTAGATATGATTTCAATGATTTTGAATGAATACATATAAAGTAATCCCAATGGATTCTAATTCCTTTGAAAGACTAGTAAACAAAATAACAAATTATTGAAATCTGGTCTACTTGAGTCTGAATTAAATTATATAAGGAAAACAAACAAGTTCTTATTGTACCTACTTCGAAAACATATAGATTATTAATGTAAGCATAGACGCTATGACATCAATCTCCTTGAAACATTCAAATGTTCAATACATTTTCTACTATAACATAAAACAATAAAGTTTAAAATACAAAAAAATTACAGATGTAAATAAATAGCTACGTGAACCCGCTGCCGTCTTAAGTTCACTACTAGTGACTTCTGTTGTTCAGTGCACAGTATCTGTAGATCACTCTAGAATTCTAGGTACTGTTGATAAATTCATTATGTTTACTCGGTTCCAACTGGCTGTAGGTGCTATACACACTCACATTATTATAAATATTTATATTTAAAACACAATAAATAATATTTAATAAACATAATTTTCAATCATAGAATACAATTAGATAATTAAAAATAATTAAATAAATATAATTTAATAGCCAAAATTGTAATAGATAGGGTAATGAACTAAATGGTAAATTATAAGTCAATAGGACTTCAAGGCAAGGTAATAATGCTATTATAAGTTTAAACTGTCAAATACCAAGCGGTCACCGGTGACCGCAACCTATTGTTCTATAATTGTGTCTGCTAAACCGGTACTCGACGAGTTAAAATTAATTTATATTTAATGAGTAAGATAATTTATTAGAAAACAGTTATCAAAATTGGACATACAGTCATCATGAATACAGACTAAATTGTTATTTTTCTTTAAAATTCGACATAGATAAGATTCATACAAGTGCTTATCTCAAATCTCCTGATAATGTGGATTGGTACCTGCCAGTATTAGTCATTGTCCTTTAAAATAGCCACTGCATCATAGCAAATATTATACCACCTCATTTTTGATAAGGTTCTTAGAATTTCTGTGGGCCTTTTCACTAGTGATATACTTAAGTGTGATAATACTTATTATTTGTTCAAAATCATAATATTTAGATTATCAAACACAATAACTTGTTGTATTTTTATCGAATGAATCATCTTTAACTTTTTTATTGTAAAAAAACAGGAAAAAATGTACAAATATTTAGTTTTATCTAGGTTTAATCAATATGTTGATAGGAAATAAAGATTTGTTATTATATAATGTTTTAGTCATCTGCGTGTGGTGACTAACCTTTTTGGGTGTTCCATGGGTTCCATGCATTACCATAAAAATATACTTACATACACAGTAACACACCATTTACAAATTTATTAAAATAACATTATCCCTAATAAAATAATACTTCGGAACTTTACAGGAAAATGGTTAATAAACAATCTTAATTCTATTTATTGTTTGATAGTTGTAGCCAGTTGCCAGTATTACTATATTATCACTATTCTATGCAGGAAATTATAATATTGTTTAATTTATTGTCCTTATTTATGGGATATCTATTTATAAATATCCTTTTAGCTATAATCTTGCTTTACATGACCGGCATGACAATATAAGCAATATTTTAACCCGTATATCCCCAAGCGGTCACTGGTGATCGCTCTCCACTAACTACATTATAGACCTTAGTTCCAATATTTAGAGACTACTTTTGTATGAACAAATTTAGGGGATGATTTTCAATCATTTTCAACGGGTTAAGTTACAGATGACAAACTAAAATTAAATAATAACCCATCAATGACGGTCCATATTACTTATTAACTGCTAGAGAGCTGGTATATCCAGACTCAATGGAAAATAAATCGTGTCTCTCGTGGATCTGTGTGTGGAACACATACCAGGGGTTAATTAAATATTAAATTTCCAGAATTTATTTAGAAAGGTTCGGGTTAAGTCATTTCATTACAATAAAAACAACATTTACTTAATTGTTACAAAATATTGTACAGATTTTGATCTTTAATACAGTACTTAGCATTAGATGTATCAAAAAAAATAAATTAGATAAATTAGAAAAAGAACTTAGACTTGACCTTAGTGGATAGCATAACTTCACAGCTGTCTCCCATGGGGGTACGCAGAGACTATGGAACACTTATTACTACGATTCCTACATACCTCTTTTGCTTCATCAACAGAATAGTCATCAATCTTTTCATGCATGCTCGTCTGTTAACACGTTAAACGCCATGGCAGTCACCGGTGACCGACATTAGCGGAGGATTTGCCTTCAACAATTATTTGTTGGCAGCCAAAGCCTTAAGGGTACTTTTAATTTGGCCCGTCTTATGCTAAACAGCTTGAGTGAAAACTAAGTTTTACATTGTGAACAAAAAACCAAAGGCTAAGGCAAAGGTAGGCTATTGTTATATTATTTACAACTTCTCAGTCATTCATAACTTCAAAGTTTTTTTTTTATTAATCATTATTTATTAACGAGGGTTCGATCACGCAGTAAACATGTCACCCTCATAGTTACCCTTAATTGTAATAAAACTTCAAAGTTACTGGTTAAAAATATCTTCTTTCTTTTCTTTTAATTCCTTCTTGTCTCTACCTATCTTTCGAGTAAGTATACCTAAATATAGACGAATCGAAATTAGTGAAAGATTTAAATAAACCTCGAACCTAAATTACAATCTATATACTTATCTCAAACGTTTCCTGAAGGGAGCTCTGGGTGTCTTAAACTGTCAAACACCAAGCGGTCACCGGTGACCGCAACCTATTGTTCTATAATTGTGTCTACAAAACCGGTACTCGACGAGTTAAAGGCCCAGTGAATAGATTGCTTTTGAACAGACGTTCTCCATTGTATGCTGCATTATCGCTTACCACCAGGCGACATAGTGGCCAAATGCCGCGGACCCATTTCTAATAAAAAAAAACCTCTTTAAAAAATAAAATTCTGCAATTGAAACAAAAGTGTGGCGTGATTAAATGAAAATAAGACGTAATTATTGTGATTGTTATTTCTTTTGCCGTGTTTTGTTAAAGGTAACACGTGTAACAGAACCATGTACCAAGTTAAACAAATACTTTAGAGTTATGATAACAATTTTGTTTTGAACAATGGTGTTTCCTTAATTGCGTAACATCGGCTTTAATTTTCCAATATTATAATCTTATTATAATTGCTATGGCAGATTAATATGGGAAGAGAACAATGTCTGTTGCTATTTGGGAATTTCTGACTAAAATATAAGTTGGTTTTACTTCTGTAGGCACTTACATGAAATATTTTTCTTCGACGTTGAAAATATTGAATAAATATTCTGGCGGAATAAGAAAATATTTCTTGAAATTGGCGCGTCGAACGGTATGAAAGGAAAGCCTGTTAGCAAAGTCATCGTAATAACACATAAACGAGTAAAATAACTTCATAAATGCTTAGTCATTGTGGTAATCATAATGTACACTATAAAATGATTGTTGTTTGTTCTTCTTTCACGTTAAAACGGTTTACAGGTTACTTATTCCTCGTCCATAGCAAAATAACTTAGTTTTTCAATGGACCTCCCAAAACCGCGCTGAAACGGTAGACAATTTGGCCACGAGCGCATTCTAATAATAATATGAACTATTTCATTTTAAAATAAAAAAATGTAGTGACAAAATCGCTATAGGGGCACTGCTGATTTATATGGCTGGAGTCACCGCTAAATAACCTTATGTGGTAAGAAGTAGCCTATGTAGGTACCTAACCTATATAGGCTACATTTTGCCTCATAGTTTCTCTTTTCTGACTGCCTCGTTGGCCGAGTGGTCGCAAGTGCGACTGCCGAGCAAGGGGTCTCGGGTTCAATTCCCGGGTCGGGCAAAGTACTACTGGGTTTTTATAAATTCTCAGTAGTAGCAAGCGGTATATGGCAATAGGCTCACCCCCTATTATATGGGACTCATAACATAAATAGTGAAAAGTGGGTGTTACGTTGTACAGTGGCATAAAGTACACCTCTGCCTACCCCTTCGGGGATAAAAGGCGTGATGTTATGTTGTGTTTCTCTTTTCTTTTGAAAGCGCAGTCGCAGGTAGTTTCATACTTTCTGAAATCAGTGTCTATTTCCTCTTTTCCGTTCTAGAGTCTGTTGTTTGTTCCTTTGTCGTGGATTTGTCCTGAACCATTGTGGCAAGGCAACTAGCAGCAATAATACAAATATTACAAATATAATTATACTTTAACAATGTAATAATTTAATAAGTACAATTGTTCAAACGAGGAGGGATAAGTCTAGCCACCGGTTTGAAAATTATGTATTCGGACTTAGAGGTATAATAAATTCCTTATTTACTGAACAGTACCTACCGGAGTAAATATGGCGTATATTTTCTAGCTATGTACCTCTATTTTTAGTAACGAACTACTAAACAACGTTTGGTATAGGATAACAATGTCCAAAAGTCCAACCTAATAATTATATATAGTTATAATTTAAAATTGGCTTATGAAAATACGGAATTCAGTTGAATTTTGTTAATTGTGAATGGGGTTTTTCATGTGGCTTGGTAGAGGTATATTCCATATCCCTTTACATATTATAATTTACCAGGAATGGCATGCACGTAACATAATACGGAAGACAACATACACATACAAATTATGATTAATCCTCAAACGCGATTGTGAGTCTTATGATAATGGTGCCAACTAAAAATTTTGGGTGTACAAGTTGTTTTAACTCATCTTTCTACCGTTGAACTTGAACGTTCTAGAAAGACTAAAGCACCTTACTTATTAGTTAACGTTAGTACTTACGTCCAAAACTAAAGAAATCAGTCTAGTAATAATGGGAGGTTATTACCTGACTGATTTCTTTATTTTTTAGTTTAAAGCAAAATTTAAAAAAAGGTTTCGTCTCTTTTCATTTGACGCTTCTCCTTTGTGATCTTCCTCTTCTTAGAGCCACTTCATTTGACGTCGATTTTCTTTCAAAAATTAACATAAAAATCTTCCTTTTATGCTAATTGACAGTTATAAACTAACTTATACCTACATATATTGCATTGCACTTTATTGTAGGTACATACATAAATCCTTTGTTGTAATATTGTTCTTGATATAAACCACTAGTTTATTTGTCTATCTGCGGTCTGCAAAACGTTTTTGCTTGGTAATGATGATTGAAAACATGCGACAAAAACTCATGGCATGCTTAGCCTCCGAAGTGAACGGTCGCTTCGTCTGTTAAACGTAAAATTTATAAAAAAAACGTAGTTATTTAAGTTAACCACAAACTTATATATGTATCTAAATATTTTATTATTTAACGCTAATTGTAAACCTCATATTACATACATATTTTTTTTATAAATTATTCCTATTGTCTGGTGAATACCACTGGGGAGGTACTTTACCTTAACTGTAGGTTAAATGGGTATTAAAATGTATTGAAACCTTTTGGAACTGTTGCACGTTTGAAAAGGTTGTAGCAGGAAAACATTAAAGAGTGGCGATGACCGCGCTTGGCGCTGACGTCAGCGATTCGAGGAAAACTCGGGTGTCGGGCCCACGCGTCGCGTGCGCATGTCTACCAAACAACACTCACGAAACAAATGAACGTAAATTGAACGCACATCATGTTACCATTGACTGGACGATGGAACATTACACTGGATATTGTTCTATACCTAATATTATCATTAAAACTCAAGACAAAGTTCGTGGAATTTGCTGCTACGATTTAACGCAGAGACCTTGAACAGTGGCATGTGTATTGACTCAAGGCGACGCAGTGTACGTACAACAAGCGAACAAGACGACCTACAAATAATTTGCTTTAGTTCACTTGTTATGATCTGGAATACACTGGGGAATCTGTTTACTAATTAGAATAGAAAAACTGATAATGTAATGAGAATAGCTAGAGATGTTTCAATCTCTGTGCTGGCAACAAAACACATTCATTCTAACATTTTAATGTACTAACGTTTATAATCAAAACAGCTTCGCCATTTTATGAAAATGTAAGCAAATGATTTACATCAAGAAGAAATAAACAAATGGACCGTTGCTATTTTGCTAATGTTGACGTATTGTCCGAGTGTAGAGCTAAATGACCCATTTATCTAATCGTCTATAACTTTTGACATGAGTAATAAAATGACGTGGTTTTGAATTAATTAATGCTCGATAATTCGTCTGTATTTATTTTGATCTTTAAATCTTTTATCTTTTGTTCAGAGTTTGACCTTCATTTTTTTGGAAACACGTTTCTGTTTGGTTGAAAATAGTGTACTGATTGTTTTTCTGTTTAAATAGGAATTGAGCATCGAATTGTATCGCATTAATGGGCAGTGCGCAAACGTTGATTAGCAAGTCAATTAACACGGGTTCAGGTTGGGCAAGCACCTCACACCTCCGCAGTCTCAGATTTATTGTTTCTGTAAATGATTCCAAGATAGTCTACTTAGATAGTGTTGTGTACTTACTTCCTTTTGTTCTAGTTAGGACTAAAAGGATTTTGTTTGAACTAAGATAGATAAATTCTCATTTATTTTCTGTAAGTTAATCAGAACTTTCAATTGAAATTCTGCAGACGATCTAGTCAACAAATATCATTTAGGTACTCAAATACTATAATAAAATTCAAATAACAACTTAATGAATTCAACATCGGATATTAACTCGTCGAGTACCGTCATTATAGACACAATTATAGAACAATAGGTTGCGGTCACCGGTGACCGCTTGGTGTTTGACAGTTTAAGCAAAACTGAACAGAGAAAAGGTTTTAAATATTTTTGAAATTGTAACCTTTAATACCAATATTAAAATTAGGCCTACTAATACTTTAAAATACAAAAAGATGATTACTAAACCTGATCAAACAGTACAAACTGTAACTATAACATTTACAAAAAAAATGCTAGTGATAATGATACATAACCATTTGAATACACGCGAAGAAATTAATTCAAAAATTCAAATGAAAAACGTTATAGAAATGGTCCTCTGCGATGTGGTATCGATATGAGAACATATTTATTTTGAACTATGACATCGACGGTTTTCGTGGAAAATGGGGCTGAAGTATTGGAAACATTTGTTTGCGTGACTGCTAGTCAAGGACGGGCCCTTGAACTGTCCGGGAGTTGAACGACTCACACTGTTACAATCTCGCACGATCTAACGACAGGCACATGCTTTATGGTGGTAATGATTTGTACGGTGATTGATGCTCATTTAAATATTATCTGCATCGATCTAAAACTTTACATCATTATTACAGTTTGTTTTTGCATTCATTTTGGGTTTTTTAATTTTGAGAAAATTGCCCTTTTGCTATCAATATGGGATTTTTCTCCCTGAATACAGAATTATAATAGTGTATAAATCCTATGTATCTATTTGAGCCACTTAGTAGGGCGCAGTTATTAAAAGGGCACAACTTTGAACGATTCTTAGTAAACCTCTGCTAGCAAACAATAACCATTAAAAACAATGTTTCTATGAAATTCAGGTGGATATTGACTGTTAAGGAAAAATGAAACTATTTTATCAATAGTACGTAGTATTTTGATTCGGCTGCTACAATTTCCCATGAATTTGATAAGAGCGGTGTGTAAGCTAGAGTGGGTGACGTCATGTTTATATCAGACCATCTTATGTAATGACCAATCGTGTGGTTATCAGACAGCTTGGTTCCTTCTGTACGATATTTACACACCATAACAATGAATAATGTGTCATAAGACTCGATCATTGAGCAAATAGGCCGTTAGAATGTTGCATTGCCGTCGGACAATAGCAAACTCCTGAGAAAGAATTTGTTACAGAGCAAAATGGCAAGTATAATTTAATAACATACACGTGTTACTCCGAGTTTTTGAAAACCGTAAAATTATGTCATTTTTATTAATGTTGACTTATATCGTCAAAACATGCACCATCATCATCGAAATAAGTACTTTAATATTTTTAGGTGCGGTATGTACTGCTGGCTATCGAGTCTCTAAAGTTCTCTGATTATGAGAAAAGATAATGTCATCCACAATACATATCATTTTATAATTATATTTATGATTCATTCAAGTTTTCGTAAACAAATACGGATTACTTCATAACATCTAACTTTAGAAACAATAACGATTACATTAGCTGATTGCAAGTATTCATTATCTTAGGATTTATTAATTTTCGTCAACTAATTACGTTTATTTATAATAATTTGTAACTAGTCAGCTTTCCTTGTTATTGACTATATTGTGCGTAAGTTTTGTTCGCAAATGCCGTTCTAAATATCTTCGAACAAATCGATTGGAACCTCGGATAAGTTACTTATTGCTTCAGCCAGCTGCAGCTAGCTGCATACACCAACCTCATTATTTCTGATGGACATAATAGTATTATATTATTTGCTAACCGATCTTCGGTGCAAGCTTCGGACTTGTCAATAATTGCACACAACAGCTATTGTGCTACTTAATATCTATGTAATTGTAACAATTCAAACGCAATACAGTGTTATGTTCCAGTAGATGATTCATTAAAATGTGATTACTGGCTTTGTGGCGGCAATATTTTGTACCTAACATATTTGCTTGCACTGCCTTCTATCTAAGGATAGAAAATGACCCACTTGACCATGTTCGTCCATCAATAACAATATTTGTTTTAGCTTGAACTACGGTGGGTACCGAAAATTTTACCGACATAATATTTCGCGCTACCCGATCTAAAAGAAAATGGAAATCCCTAATTTTTTAGTCATTGTGATGATGTTTTGATTCTTCTGCCAAGTAATACTCTTTAACTGCATGAAAATATTTACTTCACGTGTCATGGAAAAGCTATTCCTTGAATCATTGGAACATCGTTTCATTCAAAGAACCGTAAAAAAATGTATTTGGCTCGGTTAGCGAATTGTTGAAATGCTTGGAGATACGACGTTTTGGTTTCAAGGTGTCGTTTGCGCGTGCGCCGTGCCGCCGCTTCGTATCATACAAAACCGGCCACAAGCGCGCCAACTGACTCAGTCTGATATAAAACATTCTAGCTACGCGTACGTCTACAGTTTGTAGAAGCCTTCATATGACTCATACTCTTATCATATTGTGAATTGACGCGCCGTGAATTTCGCTAACTCTTTGCACTGTGAACTTTTAATTTATAACCCTTGGTGGATAGTTGATATAGTTTGGACGATTTAGTGGAAAGTGGTCTTCATGTCTCAGCTGGTACCATACCACCTCTACAGCAGCGAGCAAGACGATAGTCTGATGTTCGCTACCATGTTTGACTACCAGGCAGATGAATATAGGAAACCAATGGTGAGTTTTACAGCCATCAACATTTTGTTAGTTTTTGCGTCCACGGAACCAAAGTTTTACGCGACACTTCGTGAAGTGACTTCGTAAACAACTTTCTCAACAGTTGGGGACAGTTAGTTGAGTGTGAATGGTGCAATATTTTTACTTTTTGTCGTCAGTTTAAAACTTTTTGGTGTTGTATCCTTGTATGCGAATGACCTTGTGATTCTTTAATTAGCGTCGCCTAGCTCTCACTACTAGTATCTACTACTTACAACAATCTCGATAGTTATATTACATCCTAGTTAAAAGTTTGTTGTATTGTTTTTATAGACTTCATAATTTTACGTACTAATTTTTAAACAATATTGGGTCCTGTCGTGACATCAATAATAGTGTACCCTGTCACTTGTAAGTGTCTAGAACGCTATTGGTCCGTTGTTTGTGCGAAAAGGACGAAGATTAGATCAAACGAGGCTTGTATCACGTTTGCCAATATTTTAACTTTTACTCTTGTTTATTTCACTTTGAGTGTCTCTTTTAATTTGCATTTTTAATGTTATATTTACGAGATCAAAATAGTCTAGAATATTCTAGAACTACATATTGCTATTTGGTGAACTATTAGCTGCTAATTAAATAGAAAAAATTAAATGTAAAGTACCAACGATAGACAATATTTACGCCATTGAGCTTCCAGGAGTTGTTTGTCTGTCATTCCTGTTATTACAATAATTATTTCTATTATTAGACAATGACGTAACCTATCGGCGCTACCAGCAGTGTGGTCGTCCACAATAAAATTTATTGTAACATTTTTCATTTAAAGTTACTTACAGTCTCTGAAAGTTCATTTGAGTTTCAATAGATGGCGCTGGCTATAGATTCGCGCGCTTTTATCAACAGATATAGAGAATATAATATACTGTGATAATACTGTAGGTAAAGATAACAATATCAATATGTTCGTCGCGTTTCCATCGACGCAGGAAAAAATAAATTGAAAATACGCCATAAAGATATTTTTACTATTAAGTCACGTGCATCAAAATTTTCACCGTGTCGTGGTAAGATTTTCACCTTATCACTGCGTGTTTGACGTCACATATGGTTCGACGGGGTGACGTCATGCGATGACGTCATTTTGCCCCACTGCGCAGTGCGCGAGTCTTGAGAAGTTCCACGAACTCGTATCGCTACCTGAACCATTATTATAATGTAACGACTGTACACTTTTTACTTTATTATATGTATTGATCACTTTATAATCTAAAGGGCGATAGAGATTCGAATTACGTTCTCAAGTAGGTAGGTATAAAGTATTGCCTGTTAGTTTGAGGAAGTTTCAGTTTGGTTTTTACCCAAAAACTTCCTCGTAGGGGCTGTGGCTGTAAGACACTCACGTATACCAACGGTGCATGTAGGTACCTAAGCAATTTTTTTAACCTCAATCCAGTTTCTACTAGTGACTCATCTAGTTAAACAACAGTTCATAAGGAGGTATATAGGCATTTCATAATCTTGCGTGAGAAAATCTTTCTCGAACAGCGTTTTGTTTTGTTTCCTCATCCTCTAATGTTCCAAATGTTTATTTAATATTCCCACATTTATATAAAAACAGGACAAATGAACGAAAATAATGTCCTTATCAAACGACGTCATAAGCTAGACTTGTTTACGTACAATAAGCATGAATGAAATCCTTGGATTTCCCCAACACTCATAACTTAATATTGTGTGCATCACCTTAAAGTTTCTTAGCTAGTAAGGTTTCATACCAATCGATAAATATCGTGCCTATGAAAGAGATGAACCTATAGTATACCCATGTAATCTCTACTTAGCATTGCGTGAGATTACCCACGTAGGCGTGGCGTAGCGAAAGTGGGGATATCTCATCCCCTCCTCTTTCGGTGATAATTTCAAATCATTCCAAAGATCAAAATCCATAAGAGATCCTTTTTGAATATCTACCATTAAATTCCGAATAAGTCGTTGAAACAACTGATCTTTTAGGATCTGATAACCAAGACTATCAGTTGCGCAAGCGCAACCGGATTTGTCGGGCGGCGGGGCGCAGGCGTAGCAGTGATGGTAACCTTTGCGAAGCGAAAACGTCAAGTCCGGCTGACTTGACCCACATCGCGCGCTTGTGAAATTTCTCCTGCGCCTGACTGCTTCCAAGAACACTTCTGTGGTTGGGGAATCCCTACACGCTAGAACGCAACACGCAACGATTTACCTGCCTTGCACAATTAAAATTACTATTACAGCATTGACCGTTACACTAATTACCATTCGGATCACTCGACCTTTAACGATTACACATTTTGACGTAAGGCCTGATTTACTTAAAACAGCAGATGCATTGTCTATAGAAATGTAAACTGATTTCAAACGGCGATTGACCCCGTTGACTTTAGTCAGCAGATGTATTTTATTGACGGACACCTATTAGTGTTGTAGTCAATATGAGCCGGATGTCGACAATTTGTTTTAATTGTAATCAACTCGGAATCGGGTCTACTTGAATATTGTCAAGGAAAACGACTGTTTGTAATTTCTTGTGTGATCTTAAATAATGGAACCTAGTTCTTTGTAGAATGTATAGTAAATTATAAACAATATCGTAAGTATCGTGTAGCCACGGATTAGATAATCTTCATTATACAAACACACGCAGAGTTTTCCAAGAATATTGTGAATCATCGGAAGTAGGCAAGCCATATTTTTTAATACAGACATGACAAATACTTGTACGATTAGGTACTGGTTAGCATCAAGTATGCCATAATTTACAAGTTTATTTTAAAGCTTTTAGTGTTTTGTCATCGAGTAACCGTTAAATTAGGCCAAATAATAATATTAAATTGTTTAACTCTTGGATATAACTCAGCCAAATGTGTGAATGAAAAGATAACTAAATAGTTTGATTAACAAATAGATTTGTCATGGTTCTACTTCCTTACATTATTGCAAATGGTTCGAAACTATTAATTACAACTGCAAAACCATTTACTCGAATAACATTCCTATTAAGCGTGGCTATCACATTGATTACCTGGGTATTTGTACTTCTTTTCTATTTTATGATCCCTTATGAAGTTTTTATGATCATTTATTGCAGTGTATAGTTGTTCTGATGCAATTCTATAATGTAGGTAAAAAATTGCACTCCTGTGCGCACTGGCAAATGACGTCACCCATGAAGCATGCGGTCGTAGTGCCTGCCTATGTGAAAATTATTGTTTATGCTGCAACAATGTTAATAGAAAATTACCTAATTAGGAATTCTTTCTCTCTTTGTCTTGGTCTACCACAATAACCACGTGTACTAAAGATTATCCTAAAATCCTTTCATTTTCAACCGGTACCTGTTATTAGGCTGACTCCATTATGCCGTGTACAGACGAGACAATAAGATATTACGTAGTGATAGCTGTACCGGACAAAACGAGCTTTTATGCAGTTGCACAAGTAACCACGTACAATAAAGTCCGAAGTCGACTTCTTTATTACCTTTAAAAGATAACACGGCTGCGTTATCCGCACTGACCCATTACATAAAGTGTTTTCCATTGTCTCCTGCCGTTCATTGCTTTCGAACTATGGCTTACAAATCTTACAAAGAGAACAATAATGGAAGGATAGGTAAAAGATTTAGGTGCATACTTCATACAGATATTTTGTGATCTTTGAGGGTACAAGAGTTGAAAGAAATTTTATTGTAGTACCTAGTCATTTTTTTAAGTAGCTCCTACAATATAACTTGTGATTTTTAAGAGGATAGCAGATAAGGAGTTCTTTTGTTTGCCAATGATAATTGCAATTTCTGGACTTCTCGTCTAAAATCAATATGACTTGAATGACTTGCAAATATAGTGTAACCATGAAATTATAACTCAAGGCAACTCAACAATAAAATTGATGCAGATTTTATCGTGTTCGCCTATGATATTGGGTTGTTCCCGCCAATCAAAGTCTAACGTTTTAATTAGTTTTAACTTGCCTATCTAAAAGATTTATAGATCTTTTTAACCTACCATCAAATTGTGTTTATTTATGTCCTTTTCTGTTTTCTCACCAAATGCTTCTCGTCCAAACGATTAGCTATCTCGGTCACATTAAGTTGTTAGACCATGGTAGCTGTCAGCGCGGTGCTAAGTCATGCGGTCCGGTCCTTTCGCACCATAACCAACCACCCACGTTGTACAATGTCATGTTGACGTTTATCCATATCAAAAGCATCGTAAAGTTCAGTATTTGTCTGCAATTGAAATGTATAATTATTTGTCACCTCAAACAGTTTTGTTTTCAATGGGTTTTGTCTATTGAGCTTGATTTGAAAGTGATTTAAGGAAATACAATGTACTAAATTTTCTTGCAAGGTCGTAAAACTATATGTTTGGGAATATATACTACATGTTTCGACAACCTAATTATCTATATAAATATCTGAACAAATTTTAAAATTCCCGGGAACAAGTCATAAAAAATTACATAATGGATGTTTCGATGAAAAATTGAAAACGACACTTCCCACACAGAACTGCATATTTCGCGAGAAAGTAAAGCAAATGTCATACAAGGTCACAGGTAGATCTTAAGCGGACAATTTGCTGTTAGTTTTAATATAATTCAAAGTCTACCGTGACCTCCGATGTAGTCAAATGAGTTCGGAGAATCCAACTACACGAAATTGCCGCGAAACAGGAAAACGTTTTTGTCTTTAACAATTATTATAGTGCAAATATGTAGATATGTGTTAATAAAGTTAAAACTGTTATAATCCGTTCGATATAAAAATTTCCTGTTTGTTTAAGCACCAACTTTATTATAGAATGTGATGATATTAAACAAAGTCCATGTTTATTGTAAGTCCTTATTCAGAAACTTGCTCGTTTGATATGTATTCACATACTTTTCATTGTGTAATAAATCACTTGGAGGAGAATTATATTGCATTTTAACAACAATTTCCTAATAGAGGAATTATTATCGAAACTTGATGAGAATTTATTGTAGTTCTAAAAAATGACACTTAAAAAAGTCTTAACACATTCCAAATGTAAATGAATTCTGAAAGTGACGGGTGATTGATGCACCCCATTGCTCCTTTCGTTATGGCTACTTATGGTTAAAAAGCCAAACGCGCAACCCGACACAAATACCTAAATAGAAAAAAAAAAATAATGTTGTTCTATAGTTCTGTTTATTGTCTTCTGATCTATTGTTGATGCTACAAATTTCACCAAATGCAATTGGATGACAACATGATACAATAATATTTCGAAGAAGTCTGATGCCGCAAAGCCTGCTGCTTAAATTTTTTTGGAGTTCTTTTCGAAGCTGGAGTAGGTAACGGTGCAACAATAATTGCATCGAGTTCTGTTTGTACCGGGGACCCGTTAAAGGTAGTTAAGGATCCCGACGGTTGACTTGGGTACCCAATGAGTCACTCGTTTGGCTCGCACGGTATTCCGCCGGACATTCTGACCATACCGTTTTATTTATCTTGATCGTGGGGCGGGATTATGAAGCTAGGTTGCCGCCACAATTAAACATTAGTAGAAGAGCAATAAGTTTTATAAATTATAAGTCTAAACAAAGGATTCTGTATAAATTAGCGAGCTTAATTTTCTTTGTTTCACGAAGCAGTAATGACTACGTCACAATAATAAGCATGGAGCTGATATTTACAACAGCTGCGGAGTCCTTGTTCCGATTATGGGCAAGAATCGTGCTTACCGCTCCGTAGATTACTGACATTTTCCACGTTTCCGCCTCGAGTGCCTTATTAAAAGATGTCATACTAACCACTGCAGGCGAATTAATTGCATTAGATCATTGTTATAAATGTGTACGCATGTTGGATTAGTCCTTTGGTATGTTAAAATATGTTAGGTTTTTAATTCCATGAAATGTTTTATTTAATTTAGTACAAGACTTGGCATTCCAACCATTCATTAATTTAGTATGATAAGGTATAGCGTTGTGTTTTTACTTGCGATATAAAACAATAGACTACCAACTGCTAGGTGCACCAACAAATATAATTCAAGATTATTCCACAATTGGCATACCATTTGTGTTTATTGAACCATCTTGATACAATTTGTTATTATAGATAACCACATCATCTGCATGATAATCACTATTTCCACCCTCGAGACTCTTCGAATAATAGGGCTATGAATTGTAGGCAGTCTGCTCTCGCCCACATCAAAATTCGTGATAGACGGCACAATAACCGCACTACCAATACCGACGCCATTATTTAATGAACCCTCGTCAGATGAAAAGGTCAAATTATTTGAAAAGATTAATCTCGTAATTTATGTGGGCCTAACGCGCCTCGACAGATTTCTCGCCTGACGGACTGAGTTATATGACATTGATTTTATATTTTATGTAAGTAACAAAGAAATGTATGGGACTCGTTTTTTAAACATCTCGAAGAATACGGTTTTTTGTGCTCTAAATATTTTGATCAGGTCTGTTTGCTTTCTCGGTATCTTGGTACTGTCGTGTTATAAAATTAATCAACGAACGTAATTCTCCAATGTGGTATAAATTGTCGGATGGATAATTTGCACCGGCATGCCAGTTTACTGAGAGTAATGTACTCGTAAATGTTTACGACTGTGGCTGCGTTTTCAATGTTATTTAAATAATTTTTTTTAGATTCCTTCTGCATGTTATATAGGCTTCGCCATTACGGATTATCGGTGATAAATATTTAACTTTTATGGCATTCCATTGAATGTGTGTTCAACTTTATCGTTGTGACCCTCAGACAGTGTGAAAATGCTTACTTCAAAAAAAAAATAACTACGTAATATCTTATTCCCCTATCTTAACTTTGAATATGATCAATTTTGTTTGTTATTATTTCAACTCTTTGCTCTTTTGCATTCGTCCAGTAAATTGTTTTGATAACATAGGATGTCGGTAAATAACTAAATTAATGTGTTTCGAATGGCTGCTTATTTGCCGCAATTCTTCGAATCCAATTTTGTATTTTACTACACCTACGCAGTTCTTAATTCTGAAACATTTGCAGAAGGTCACATGTTATGTTGTTACCGAGTCTTTTATTCGCCTTCGAGAGTAGTAACGTCGATTTGATGTAGTTTATAAAAATTGTTTGCATAGGAATGATTTTTCATCACTTTGTACATACAAACAAATTACGCAGTTGATAGTTATCTAGCATATAGGTACTACACGTATGCTGTAGCACGTCACAGATCATTGAACTTCTGCGTTTTAATGATGGGACTTGAAATCTGTTATGTATGACTTATGATGATCACCTTGACTAGGTGGATGACTAGAACTAATAGTTCTTCTTTGAAAACAAATGCTTTGTTTACGTCACATTAAAACAAAAGAAAATAATTTATTTACTTTTCCTCAACCTTTCTCTGTCTGTTCTCCCCATTTTATGGATCATTCGGTACTTGTCTGTGCGCATGCAAACGACTCCAGTACAAACCCATACATGGGTGGAGTACACGACCTGTAGAAAGACGAGGAGAAGGAACCTTTCATTAATCAAAACGCACTATTAAACAACTTGGCGTCACCAACATGCTCCCCGGCCAAAGTAACCAATAATGATAGTAAAAAATAGATGGGTATGTTCGTAATCAGCAGGTTACCCGGTATCTATCTGGTTATATAGATCACTGAAGTACGTTGATGATCAAGTCTACCTATATCGTTTGATTATGCGGCGGTGGCGGTGACTTGGTGGCTCGTGCTTGACATGCTTGCACTAATTCAATTATTCCGTTTATGTAGTCCACCGATCGTGTTGCATATTGAATTCTGTCCGACGCACCACCAGCCCAATTAGGAGGATACTATAAAGGTGCTGCGTTTGTTTGCGCTTCATTGTTCTCATCGGTATCTGGGCTGCCGCCATAGTTTCGCAACTGGCAAGTCTCTGTTTCCTCGTCTTTTTAAGGAATTGAAAGTTGTTGATTTTCTGCATCGCGACGAGGTGCCCTGCAGTTGTGAAATTGTGCGTAGGTGCGGTGCATAATGCGCGGGGGCCCGTCTGGTCGGCGGCGACGGTGGCTGCGCCACCGGTGCCGGGTGCCGAGGGGCGGCCGGTGGTGTTTACGATGCACCGGTGCGGCGGCGCCGAGTGGGGCGTAGGCGTCGCCGGGGGGCGTCGCGCCAGGCTTATCAGACGGTGGCGGGGCCGGCGCGCGAGCCTCACTCCACGTTCTACCACTGACCGCGCGTGTCGTGCACGCTCGCTGACACCGGTTTTAGATAACAAAAACCTTTGTCCAGTCGAGGCAATAATATTTACACACTGCGTGCTTTGCGCCGCGTAGTTTCTGAGGGGTTTTCCGACGCCGACCGACATCTGTCAGCCGATTGTTTTCGTTGCGCGCACGCGGGAATCGCGCCTACTTGTATCAAGTTACGACAAGTTTTTAAAGTTTTTAATGAAGTTTCCTGTTGCTTTGTAAAGTGTGTTTATTTGGATTGCAGTTAGAGGAAATCGGTGAGTGGTAATCCGTTTTATAGACCAAGTTATCGCGAGGCTGGATGGGAATTCCCGAGTTGTTTCGATGACAACATATAATGTTCTCCACAAACACAGATCATTTTGTTTACCATTATCTGTTTTTTATTGCATCAGCTTCGTGATTTGTTTCAAATTATCATAATCTTAGCCAAGATATTAATACTTACTTACAAACAGCAGTTGCATGAATTTGAGTGTTATGCTTATGACAATGATAAATATGATGTATATCCTCGTTTCGAGGTCAGTAAAGTTTGTTTTCTTGAGATCTGACTGATGTTGAGATGGCTGTCGCGGGTGTTGGAGGCGGTTCGGTAAAGGCGCGCATGTGACGCCGCGACGCTGCGCGCGCGCCCCGTGTCATCGTTCGCGGTCAGTTGAACGAACCCTCCGGCGACCGACGTCAACCTTGCCATAATCGCGATTATTTGCATCGCCATTGTACACACTGTGGGCTGTAAGTGAGCCTCTAATTGTCTCACTATAATGTACAGATGAGCTTACAAACATCGGATCAGATCGCCTATTAATTTTCTGGTTGTCAACTTAGAAGTTTTTATATTAAAGTACGACCGAGGTAAAATGTGGTCGTATTACAATCATGATAAGAAAACTGTGGAACATTGTTTGCTTTCTATTTTATCGGCACTGCTGATAATTTTTATTGAATGCCCCATCGTTCCTTGATTACGCTAACACTTCTGAAAATAATCATAATCATGTCGATACGTTTTAAAAGAAATGTCAGTCTTAAATGCGAATTGTACGCACGTAGCATTGACTGCTGTTTTCATTGATTAGAAAATAGAGAAAATTCTTCCATATTTTTTTTTTTTCTATTGCATGCCCTGAGATTTTGTTCATAGTTTGATTAAATTATTAATGTCATTAATAGTTATGTAAACCGAACAAAGCAATATCAGAATAAATGTTATCTATCGTCCATAAAACTTCCATTTTTCTCGAAAACAATATCTAAAGCAACTAAGGTACTTACAAGACCTATTAAATGGAGACGTGTAAGTATAATATGTTTTGCATGAAATAAATATTAATCAAAGTATTTTACGATAAATGTGAGGATATATAAATGCACAGCAAGGCATCCTGTTGCGCTATTCAAATTAGTCTCTTACACAGGAGCCATTATTCTCTCGGTCACATAAAAATGTATAAAAATCTATTTTATGCGGGCTTATTATTCTTTGTGTGTCGTTTAAATGCGTCTCCCTCCTTTGATGACATTCATGAGCACTATCAACAGTGGTGTGCGGGAAAACTTTTATGACTTTACACATGACAACATGGCCAATTACTTTTTTCTGTTGCTTATGTTTTCAAAGGTACCTATTACTTATTATATTGTTACACTTTATTTGTTTATTCAGATTATTTTGTGTGTGGAATTTGTAAGAGAATTTAATCAAGTAATCAATAACAGACTATCATTATCAATCGTACTTATCGTGAAATATTCCTCGTAACGACGACGACGTATTTTTAAATATTTTAAAACAAATACTGGTAGAATATCCAAAGGTATTGTGTAGAAGATAAAGACTGGCAATGAGCTCTTGAAATACATTTTCCTTTGCCGTAGAAAGCGTTGAACGCAAATTATGACATACTAATCGGTTAACTGTCTGCATTGTGATACACGGATATGAAGTACGTTTGACAAAACCTTGGGCTTCTGCCAAGCTGATGTCAGTTACACGATTGTACACTTTGCTTGATGTATTGTAAACTCGTAGCGACGCTGTATCTACACCCGTAGCGAGTATGTCTGAAATTACGTCTCATTGATTATTTACGCAACGAATAGAATATTAACTGATATCCAAAGAGTTCCAAGTCTACCTGAAAATCATTGGGATTTGGCATATTTTCAGCAGTCTGTAACTATTGCTACAAGTTGTTCAACATTGTCATGGCAACTTCTTATATTAGTAGGGGAGCCCATGAAGGGATTTCGGTAGTTACTCGAGCGCGTCAGATTAACATATGGGGAAAACCTAGTGTCATGTTGAATATACCCAACATATATTCGATCTGATTAGAAGGGGGGGACTGAAAATTAAAAAAAAAGTCTGACTAAATAAAGTCAGTTTCGTCAGATTAAGGGAAGGTAGATCAATACCGTGCTAAAGGAAGTGCGTTTAAAAAATCTGCCCATTCCAACTTGATTTGCAAGAGTGGGGGGATTTTGAAGGGTTCCCGTTTGTACTCTCCAGAACATTCAACCCCACCATGCAAACTGGCAGATTAAGAGTTTTTTATTATTAAATACACATGGAGCATGTACATTAACAATATCTGACACGCTCGACCATTAGAACAAAAGTTACGCTTAACAATTTCAAAGATCTGTAGAATCCCCCTTCCCCCACTGGTGGAAGAAATTGTCACTAAACCATTTCTTCTTTCTATCAGCATATCTTCAAAATCCAGTAGGTCCCAACGACGCTCAAGTAAATCCCAATTTAGCATCGTGGGCTCCCCTACTATATGTAGAGATATAATAAATCATTTAATTTCAACGAGAACCGAATGACAATTCTTTATTCAGTGATGCTTATTTCCTCCAGTAAAACAACTTATAAGTAGCATATTTTAAGTCATAGAAATAATAATTGTGAATATAATTCGTAACTTGTAACTCGGACCAGTCCCGCTTCATCGGTATTTTCTATAAAAGAGCAATTGCGAAACATTTTGCGATAAGTACAAGTGTTTGTGGAGCTAAGTGTTCGTGGAAGGGCGATAAGCATAGTGCCGGTATGTGCAGGCAGCGATTGGGATGCCGCTATCTCATCTGATAACGATGGGACCGGTCCTGCAAATTGAGACGCAACCCGGACAAAATATACAGATGATAAACAATGTTATTTTTTGATGACTTCGAACACTAAAGCGGCTGTTTGAAGTTAATCGATTTTTAGGACTGAGATGACATTGGTTTGACACTGCTACAAATATTCTAGAACAGTGTTTGTTAAAAACTTTCTATATTCAAGGAAGAATACATTTCGGAATTTCCACGCCTTTTTGTTATGTGTTGAAGCATAAAAACCATTTTCCTTGAACGCACGAAATACTGTGTGACGTCAGTTGATGGGCGTACAATTATCTCGTCGGCTCTCGGGTGGTGCTAGGCGGTGCCAGGGCCACAGCGAAGTGGCGGCCTTTCCGCACCCAACTGATAAACCGAAATGCTTTCAACTGCGCACGCGCAGCTGAGCCCGTTTTGTAACAGATTAACGGGATCCTTTGACAACTGTTGTTGCAAGGATTTTGCAGTAATAGAGGTACAATAACTGTCTTATAAGGTTGCACCATGATTTCTTTACTATTTAAACAGAATTTTACACGAAACCACTTAAAGCCCCATTATAAGTACAATTTTGCTCTGGAAACATAAATATACGATTGTCAATTTTCGTTTTTTTTTAATATGTCTCAGGCGACAGTTTATGTGTACTTATTTAATATTCATAGCTAGGTATCAGTTACACGGTGTTATATTTCGTTAAAATATTGCAGGTAATAAAGCGTAGTATTTGTCCGCAATGAAGGCTCGAGTGTACCTCAAAAGAAATTAGCATAAGTGCCGCCAAACACAGCGAGCAACGAGACAATGGCTTTGTCTGTCTATCCGTCTGTACGTCGCCTACTATAACTGTTTCGTTATGTTTTACAATGTTACTTTAAATGTGCACTGACAAAGTGAAACAGTGCTCATATTTTTGCATAGCGATCTAAAAATTACTATGTTGTATAACAGTATGAGTTTCGTAAACTTTATCCTCAACATTTAGTGTAGTTCGTTTATTATCTACTACCTACTACTAAAGTACATACTGGCGGCCAGTTATGGTTGAAAGTACTATTTATCTGCTTCACCTAACCTTTTAGTATTTTATTTTAAATGCCATACCACATAAGGAGTTACTTTATTATGCACGTTCTGAATTTTAAATTTCTCGTTAATTCCAGGAAACTTTTTAATAATGCGAATTTGCGTTGCATCGATACTTCTGTTCTTAGTCGAAGCATATTTAAGTTTAAATGAGCTACTTAAGAACTGCAAAGATTTCTTTGATGGCAATGTAGGCGACGCAATTAAAAAAATGAATAAAACAAGGAATACATTTGCGTAGGCTTCGGTCTGAAGCCGGCAGTCGCGACAGGGCGACGGGTTACCGAGATCCCCGACTAACTAATAATACGTGGTACACATTTAATTCATTGCTTTATTAGCTATACCTACTCATCGAATCTTTCAGGACGGATTTATCGTCAGAAAAATTTGCTAGGTCATTATCATTATCGAGAGATAATATTGTAAATACTTATTTTACCAATAATTTGTAGATAAGAACTGTACGGAACATACACGCTAAACCGTTTTACCTATCTCACTCTTTATCTAAACGACCATAATAATAATAATAATAAGGTTTATTATAATTTATATTTTGTAGGATACAATTATTTACTTTTCTTGTTGTTGGTTGTTGTTGTCGCTCGGTCAAAAAGTTCCAAGTGCATTATAATAATATTTACTTCACATTTAGTTCGTAATTGCGTCACTCCTTCCAGTTAATTAATTCGAGATTATGCACAAAAGTATAACATGTTATCTGAACCACGCGAAGAGTCACAATAACCATTAGCGTGTTGATATAATTTGCATTGCCATTTAACGCGTTAGGATTATACCTCTTTGTTCCACCGCATTCGTGCAGCTGCTTGTTCCTTATCGGCGTAGAACAATAAATACCGATTTAAAACGGTTCTCACTGTAGATAACCCGCTATGCCCTTCTGTAAAATTAAATCTTAATTACTTACCAGTCTTTGTCCAAAATATTGCGCACGAAACAAAAGATGACCTAAAAACCAAAGTGCCAAAGTACACTTTGTGTTCGGAACAGTAATTTTATTGAACTAATGTCTGTAAAAAATCGTAACTTTTTCGACAAGTGTGCGGTTAGCCGTCGGCGCCGCGCGGAATGTTTGCCATTTCCGGACGATATCCGGTCCTTGCTTCGGCGCCATACGCAGCGCTTTAGATAACCTTATCTTTCATTTTAATAAGTTTGTGACGATCCAGAACCTTTGTTACTATGTTTATATGGCTTTATTAATTCTGTTGAGTTTCATACTATCTGCAATTAATGCTAGTATCTAGCTTGTTATTTACCTCTATTTATTGCTTCCTTATTGTCAATCCTTGTACATTTTCTTTGTCGGAAAGTGGACACGATAATAGGGAATATTATTTCACGCACAATAATGAATGTTATTCATAAAACCTACGCCTATTGCAATCTTTGTTACCTCACATAATATTTTTTAATTTTCACCAATGTCACGCGATGATTCATAGCTCAGAATGAATCATTCAACGTAATCGAGTTTTTGAATTGAGCCGACGACGAATGTAAATACGCGATCGTAGTGACCCGCGATAGAGAGCGAGTGACGATGAGTCATGCGGGTTTTCCGAGAAACACAGAATGGAGCAGTTTTCGTGAAAACGAAGGTCGATTTCGGTCGGGCAGTCGCAGTAATGAGTACCTCTTTTGTGCCAACAAAGATTAATCTTCTTATAACTCTGTGCCCTGATATTTAAGTTTTAACTACTTCCAAGCATATTAACCGCCCACAACAGAAAAAATCTGGTTTCATTTAAAATTAACCCCATGCCATTTTAAATTCCCTTAGGTATGAAGGGTGCAAGTATGAAAAGCGACAGTGCATCGATCGCCTCGTCCGTGCAATCGCAAATTGTTCAACGCTATTTAGTGCTTTATTCATTGCTCGCTAGGTACGAGTTCACTTTTCATGGTTTACGTGTTTGCAGCGATGGTTTTTGTTTGAGCGTTAGTTTAGTACAATAAAGGTAAAGTGAAGGGACGTTGGCGCGGTGCCAGGGCGTCGATTTATTTTATTATTCGCTTGGTGGCGGTCAATGTCGCGACAGGCCGTCGGCGGCGCCACATATCGGTTGCATGTGTTGCTCTTATTATTTCTACACTTTAAATTTTTATTATTCTTGTTACTTACGTGTTGTATGTCTATCATTGTCATCAGTCCAAAGTGTGGCAACCACTATGTTGTGGATCAGATTTATGCCTAGGTCTTATTCATTTCAGCTTCATTATTAGCATTGCACTAACTCAAATAATGATCTAACGGAACCTTGGCGTGCACCTTTCGTTTCCGACCGAACAATTTATCAAGGATATTTGTTTTTTATTCTGCTCTTTTTGACACAGATTTTAAAATATCCATCTAATTACAATATACGAAGAAAATAATGTGTAAGTAGGTACTAGTTGAAATTACAGATACTGTCGAACACCAAGCGGTCACCGGTGACCGCAACCTATTGTTCTATAATGACGGTACTCGACGAGTTAAATCCAATAAATTGCCCGTGATCTATAAAATGATTCATTAAATTGAATTAATTGCATGTGCACTAAAGCCTCATCAGATAAGGTTCAACACAAGCTGTTCTCTATTTTATTCAGAAGCAGTTCAAGGAATTTTCTAAGTTGCCAGAGCATCGCTATTAGTATGAGCAATTAGCGTTCTGTTAATGAGCTCTCAGACAACCGACAAGATACGAAGAGCCTACCTCTACTGTAGAACACGTCTTAACGGGTAGTGGGGCATTTAAAGTCGATGGGGTAATCGCTTCAGAGTGCTTTATGGCGCCCGTGGGTTGGGATGTCCATAAGCCCCGTATCCCCATAGCTTTGAGGTCACTTTTCGAACAGCTCAGGAATCGTTACGTCGTGCTAGGAATTTTACATACGTAATTATTATGTAGGTTACTACATACCTACATGATGTTATTGAGGAATCTGGATATCAAATAACTGCTTGAGTGTGTCATTGTTTACTCTAGCTCGCCCTTAGTAAAAAAAATACTAGTAGTATTTCTAATGATTTCTAAAACACTAGTTCTCCTATCCTAAGTCCTAAGTACAGCGGTAACCTCATTACAAAGGTGACCAAATATTGTGTGTGGTGGGCGTGCCTCACCTGTCGCATCACGCGGCCGCCACGTGCGCTTGCGCATGTTCCATGTACGCGCCACGCATACCGATCCTGAGCCTCGTAGGATTAACACGTATTTTAGCAAATGGACATAGTTTTTAGGGTAACTTAGGTTTTTTAACCAATTGAATAATTTTAACCCCTTTTCTAATTGGACCAAATATTTCCATCAATAGTATTAATAGTTTCAATTCGTTTCTAACATAATAAATTTACTATTACTACCCAATTTAAATAGATTGTTAAGCAGCTCAGCAATTGTACTTTATTTTAAATATTACCATCCTCTCAATTCAATTCATGTGCCTTATGATGTGATGTATATCTATAAAACAATCACGAGTTCGAACAATATTATCTTTGGAGAATATCTGTCTTATATAAGGCCACCCTGATGCTACACAAACAACAATACACATCTATAAAACACCGCGGTGCCGTTTATGTATGACACGATTGGTTTACGAATACTAATTTCGCACTATTCTAAGGGGTCATACACCTTTTAAAGTTTGTTATTGTCAAATATGTCGGCAGTTTTGTGCGTCTTATTTCTTCAAAGTTGTCCTCTATTCTTCTTGTGGCTTGGAAAATCAATTTTTCATTCCCATAGAAATGTCTATTTGTTTATATTATGTTATTATTATCTATACCATATGTCCTTAATAGTTTGCCGGCCGACATCAGACAAGAAAATAATATAAGACTGTTTAAAATTAAGTTAATGAAATACTTCTGTAAAATACTTGAATAGTTATAATGTTATTAGTAGTTTATACAATATATAAGTGTATGTAAAGCAATGCGGCTCACCACCCACAGTCAAACCGCTAAACCGGTTTTGTGGGAAAATGTTATAAACTCAATGTGTACACTGTTGTTATTATAATTAAAATAAAAAAATTAAAAAAAAAAATAAATTCTAAATGGTTGAAATCTTTTTCCCTGTAATCGGACATCCTGGTTATTATTGTTTATTTGAAATACTGACAAATAAATTAGATAAAATTTCCTACTGTTGACGGCCTGGTGTGATGATATTGTGGACTTTATGAACTTCTTTTTCTTAGTTATGGACATGAGATATGAAAAAGAAACTGATACAAAATGAAAGATTTGCAAAATACTATTTTCCCAACAAACCGTTCTGTTTCCAATCAATACACGTTTTATTGTTAACCGGATTATGTTTTTATTTCTTTTGCACAATAAAATGTGAAACATTATGCAGATGTGGTATCGGGCATCGTTCCTGGATAGCCGGCGAAAACCTCGACTACTACTCTACTCTCATACAGAGCTAAATAAAACTCTGACGACTCAATTCCGGAAACATTGCGACAACTACCCACTTTTCACTATTTATGTTATGAGACCCAACTTTCAATTGAGGAAAATGTAAACAAAATTCACTTTCTTGAAACACTTGCCAATGATTACCGCGATAACTATTAGGTATCTACTTATATCTGTTAAGATATCTGAGAAAAACGATACGCATTACCGATTTAAAACGATGTCACTGGGGACAAGATATCGTCTACTACGAAAAACGTTTCCAGATAAGTCCGTAGTTCTAATAATCTAATCAACCAACGAATAATATTCCCATTATTTAAGTGACTGAAGACAGTCTTCCATGAAACTCGAATGCATGTAGACATTGCACACATGATTAGATATATTGCATTATGTGGGAGGGCACACGTGCGGATAACGGTTCGCGTTATCAACTGAGCGTACTAAGCTCACCCAGTTTGCAAGGACAAAAGAAAATCCGTATTTCGCAACCAAGCAGACGATGTCAACATAACACCTACTCGAAAAACATTGTGCAAATTATACACGATAAAATGTTTACTTGACCTTAGGCATTTTCATTACCTACATTAATTCATTGGTCACTCACTTACGATTTCTCAGAAAGTTTGCAAGGAAAGATGTCCGATCTTTGTGTTGAAACTTCATATTAGTTTCATGACGTAAACAAAAAATTGTGGCACAAATAAATGGCTAAAGTGTAACAGAACAAAACATTAGAGGAGAGCTGTACGTTCATACGTCACAACTAGATATAGCGGTGATCTCATTGGCGTGCTAGCAGCGATAACACCGCGTACTACGCTCTCTGAGAACCCTCAAGGGCTCCGCATCGGGAATGGTTCAGTGCTTCCAAGAAAATTTGAATAAGGCCTAGCGTACAATACACATTGGAATGACGCACTCGGTCTATAGGTCAAGGTAACAATTTCTTTATACACTGTGACAGTAATATGAAATTAGAGGTCCGAACACAAAGAAAATAACGTGACACGCTTGCAAAATCCTTTGTCATTGCATGATTTACAAAACGGTACAGTCGAAACTTCTCGAATAAACGAAAGTCAAGTGAAATGCGAACAAGGATACAGATACCCAAAAACGAGATTACCAAGACTAACAAGCAAGAATGTGATAATAAAGCGGCGGTTAATTGTTAGGTAAAGCACCGTGACCAATTAACGTTCATGTTAGCTATACAATGCGCGCGCGCATATTGAGACGAATTTCATTTAAGCAATTGTAGTAATTGACCGGGCAGAGCGCCTTCCGGAGCAACTGCCGTCTGCTTTTGTCTCCTGCACTGATGCACGAGGTCGGCAGTGTCGCACTATCTCATAAAATGATTTATGATTCTATAGTTTTAATAATTATGATCTTAGCAAAGCTCGTTCGGAATTTTAACAAACCACTAATGACTATATTGGGTTGTATACTGACTCGATATGTTCAAAAATTATTTCTGCACTTTTACAACGCTCCTTTTAAGGTAGTATTGACGCTCGTCTATGGCCATAATGAACGCGCCCACGGGTCCAACGCGTCCTTGCGGCAAGGTCTGACCGAGCCTCCCGCCCACCAATGGCGTCACTGCTGCCATCATAAATTTACAATAGTTAATCGATACCACTATATAAAGCTCGAAAATCGAAGCCCTAACTGTCCACCAAAATGTGATCTGACTTTTTGGTGGACCTTAAGAAGCAAAATTAAAGTGTCTGAATACACACTCTAAGCTCCGTTTGGAAGCCGGTGACTGTACGAGTGCAGAGGCTTTGTTTTGAGTATGAAGCGTTACCTCAGATAAGTAACCATCGCCGCGTGCGATGCGAAATGATGCGAAATATTTCCGGAGTTAGAGGAGTATTCTATTAATAAATGATTCGACGTCGCTCGTGGGCGAAGATTTCGGGCGAGCGCGGGCGCGGCGTTCAGTAGCGCGCGATCCGCCGCGGCCGGCCGCCGTACGCGCGCGCAACGAACGAACGACCCGCACTCCCGCGCACACGATACTCCACGCGATACTTCGCGACATACGACCTACGATCCGCCCCTAAACACGCGTTAACACCGACCCCTATAAGAAAGTCCCGTGATCTCAAAACTCACCGGTGCACAGACGGATCGACCTCACGTAGTTAATACCTACTGCACTTTTGCGAGGGCGGATTATAACGAACAAATCGACTAACAAACTCGAACCGCACGAAGGTGTCGCGTCGCAAAAAGCGCAACACAATAGAGTAAGCGTCTAATTATAAACGTGGTTGAGTTAGCACCGCAACATGCAGAACATTGATCCTCTGGAGATCGCCAACATCCTCGCCACGGAGCTGTGGTGCCAGCAGGTATATCTTTTACCGCCATATTGTGGTTATACTCTATACTAGGCTAGACCCACACCCAGATGATTTAAGATTCCTCTTAGTTATTAGGGCATCTGGCTGTTGCTCCATTTCAAAGTGACACGACTGTTGACAGTAAAGGTGTCTTTCCGCATTCGATTCATTAACAACTTGGTATAATGTACCAAAACTAGAACAACACTAATTTACGTTAATAAATCGTTATCACAAGTAATTTGCAATGCAAGTAACGAGAGCAGTGCGTTTATTACTAGAACATCAGTTTTTAGGTGACAGCTTTACTGGTCGGCTTTCAGCGGACACGCTATTAGCGTACTCACTGAACTTACACTCACTCTTGAGGTAAACAAAATTATGGAATAAAGAGAGCCTTTAAAACACCATTAAATTATTTACATTTACGGAAGAATGTTTTAATTAACAATTTGAATATGTAAATAAAATTGTTATTTTGTTTATGTTGTTGATCGTACACATGTTGTGAAAATATTTTGCTGATAAATTGTGATCGGAATGTGGAAGCAAGCAGTATTCGATCATAACAATAAATATTGCATAACAAATATATCAATTTTGCAACGATTTATATTGCAATGTTACAGATGTTATCAGTTATTTTAATTGTTATATTATAGTTAAGGTTCTACGAATGATTCGGTCGGGTTCATGTTTTGATGACGAATGAGCATTGAGCTTCTGCCTACTTTACAATTTAACTTTGATCGTTCTCGAATTTGAAAACAAGTTTTGTCAGGTTGACATTCAGATCTATTTTAGATTATGCTATTTTAATTAATTTCAAATTATCGCTTATTATTAAGTGATTCTCTCTCTTGAACAAATTGTATTTATAAGACACTATCTACCTATAATGATAGACATAATTATTTATTAAATAAAATATCCTTGGAAATAGTAAAAGTATGTGAATGTATGTGGGCTTTATAATATACATACTATGACTCAGTTGGCCTAAATTTTCTACATCAGCTGTTCGGAACATTATACAAAGTAGAAATTACGCATCTAGGAATGTTTACTAGGAATTTTTTTACAACTCGTAACTCATAGTTTCTTTCTGTTGTTTCCAGTTGGCAAACCTAGAGGGCCTCCAGTCGGGGGTCCCAACCCGCACCACGGCCACCATCACACCCACCCAGCTGCGCAACTTCGAGCAGACCTACATCGAGTTGACCAACTGCCGCAGCGAGCCCACCACTCACGCGGGCTTCGTACCGCCTTCAGTCACGCACGCCAACAACTACGGTATGTACCACATTATCTTACCACAAGCTTTCTTTCAAAGTTAAATAGTTGGCAATGGCCACCAAAAGTGGTTCAAAAGATTGCCACAAACATATAGAATATTAATAAGATTATCAATACGAGTTCATATTTTACAATTCCAGGCATCCTGAATTCGGTGGGGTACTGCGATTCGGGCCCGACGACGGCGCTGCACGTGTCGCCGGGCCCACTCTCCGCCAGCGGCGACAGCAGCAGCAGCCCTGGTCTGCCAACTCCCAAGAGGCGGAACATGGGCGGCCGAAGACCTACAAAGGCACCGACTGACCTTTCACCCGAAGAAGAAGAACGCAGGAAGATCAGGAGAGAGAGGAACAAGATGGCCGCCGCTCGCTGCCGTAAACGTAGATTAGATCACACTAACGAACTGCAGGAGGAGACTGACAAGCTCGAGGAGAAAAAACAATCTCTACAAGAGGAGATTCGCAAACTAAATCATGACCGGGAGCAGTTGGAATCCATCCTGCACACTCACATGCTATCTTGTCCCCTCGGCAAGCGGTCGACGAGCCCCCCTGACATCAAACCCTTCCAAGAATACTCCTACCCAGAAATGCCTGAAGACGGTGTCCGAGTCAAAGTAGAAGCTGTAGAACCTGTTGTAGACCCCGTCCTGGTGTTGGATAATATATTTACTTCGCCGGCGAATGACAAGAAGTAAGTGTGCTGTGTTTTCTTCTTGCTCGTATAGTAACTATTTGTATTCTTGAATTCTTTTGATTACTGTACAGAAACTGTGACTACAACATATTTTTAATTTCGTTTTCCAGAATAATGTTGTCGGCGGCCAACCCTGCCGTGGTGACGAGTGCTGCGCCAGCGACATTGGACACTCCCCCCGTGCTGTCCCGCCCCAATCGACCCAACTCATTACAGGTGCCGCTTAGCCTTACGCCCGCACAGGTAAAGAACTACCACGTCATTCACTTTAAAGTAAAAATTTTACTACCATCCGGTTGAAGACTAGATAAATAATTTATCCTAATAAAAGTCATACATGAACACGAATATACATGTCATGATTAGGCTTTGCAATGCTTTATAGAGGTATGTAATTAAAATACAATTTAGAAACTAATAATATATTTTTTATTTCAGTTACATAACAACAAAGCTTTGGGCAACAACAAAATAGCGGGCATCGAGATCAGCACGCCTAGTAACGGCATCCCGTTCAACTTCGAGAGCCTGATGGAGGGCGGCACGGGGCTGACGCCGGTGCACCCGCACCCGTGCGGCCAGCAGCAGCGCGCGGCGCCGGACGCGGCCTCGCCCGACGCGCACAACAGTCTCGTCAGTCTCTGAGCGCGGCCGCCCGGCCCTCGGACATTGTTCGTCTTCTAAAGACTACGCAATACTTATTTATTCGACTCTTATGGACATCGGCAGCGCCGAATATTCTCTTTCCTGTTTTCTTCCGCCGTTCGGTGTACTGTGAGACGATCGGTTATTTCTATTTCTCTTTATTTATTGAGAGCTCTATTTTAAGTAACATATTGCTCACTCGTGCTTTGTATTTATACCGTAGTCTTGTTAAAGTTAGTGACGGCCTAGCGATGCCGGCCTACTGAAGTCAATTTACGAGCTGTTTTATAACATTCTAAAGAAAATATTTTTATAAATAGATGTGTATTTCTGCAGATTAATAATTGTGATCGAAAAATTAAATAAAACAGAGTTTTATTTGAAGCATTTCAGGGATTTATTTTCGTGTTGTGCTTTATGTCTAGCGAGGCTAGATTAGACGGTGCGTTTTATATTGTAAGGTAATTGTAAAAGATCTCTTTTACACTGTTCATTTCGGAATATTTCGGCACAAAGAAAGTATTTATTAAAACGATCCTCAAAGTATCTTGTCATAATAAACGTCGTGCCATTTACTACGTCTACTCTCAGGAATACAATAATTACGAGTACGAAATATTTAGTTAACCATAAACTAACAGCAATATTACTTAAAGAATAATTAATATATTGAATGTAAGTTAGCTCAATGTTGATGTAACGTCTTACCGTTCCATTGGATTAGGTACTGGTAGTGTAAAATTATTGTTAAGCCTTTTGTGATACGTCCAGTGATTGTGAGCGTCCGCGGCCCGAGTCGCCGGCGCCCTTGTCTTATGTATTGTAATGTAGCTCATGCCATACATTGTAATATCCTCGAACGTACATACATGCACTGACTGCATTTTTATACTCACATTGTCTAATGTTACTACATGAAATTAACTATTTTCTAATTGCAATTGTTACAGTAAATGAAATATTTAAGTCAATTATAATATTAATGCTATGATAGTATTGACCGTGGCATGAGTTCCTAGGATGTCTTTATTAGGTAGAGACCACTGGAATAAAATAATTTAGTTTAAGGCAATAATTAGTGTAAGGGCACTTAACGATTTAATTATATATTATTATGCATAACTTAGACCAAATTATTACTTCATGTGCTTTATCGTAGTTGTAATTACAATCTAAGCCAAATATTGAGTTTATGTCGTTACGTTAGGTTTAGTTATTCCCATTAAAGTATTATGGTCTACGCGCAGAGAGCGGAGAGTATTTATTTAGTGATGTACGAGTTACGACGTATCGTATGAACCAGCATGGATTTATATTATCTAGTGCAATAGTGCAACATTGCCTACGGTTTTATAAGCGACAATTTTTGCTATGAACTTATTACTCATTCGAAATATTATAATAACGCATAATATGAACATCTAGGTTTAATAAGAGATGTAATTTTTTCTAGACGATTTTTCTTAACGCAATTGTTAGTATACTTTTGTATTTTTTCATGGAAATTAGCAAAGCAATATATTTGATAAATTTATTGGAATTTATAAGCAGATGTAGTAAAATATATATATATGTAAATCAGAAAATATAAATTTGTTTACATACACCTGAATATGGTTTTTTATTTGGACAATCGTACCTGATAACTGTACAATTGAAGTATGTAGTGTGCAGTTCCAATTTTGAAGTAAACAAACACAAAAATTTTTAGACTAAAAAAAATCAATAACAACAAGCAATACAAATACTTCAGCCTTATCTAACCAGAACTTTTTTATACCACGACGGTGGCAAGTATAGAAAACGGCCCACCTGATGATAAGTGGTTACCGTGGCCAATGTACGCTTGCAACACTTGGGGCATTACATGCGCCTTGTCGACCCTTACAAAACTAAAACACGAAACAGACAGTGATGAAGTAAATCTTAAAAGTGATAAAGGTATACAAACTGTATTTTTATTACGTGAAGATAACTAGGATCATTAAAATATGTATAATGTATGTGAACCTCAGTCTAATTCTACGCTAATTAAAAGGCGTGACTTTACGTCACAAACATAACATCATTATCGCGGCTCCGTATCCGGCATCAGTCCTATTGGGCCCAATCAGTGGTGGTCTGATGGCTCTTTAAAAGGCGCGCGGAACGCGACGCGCCTTACGCTCGGGTTTGGTTCTGGTTGAGCGGCGAGGCACCCGTGCTCGCTGTCCGCAGGCTCGTGCTTACGGTGGCCGGAGATCGTCTCGCGATCCCCGACGCCCAGAGCGTCTCTCGCGACAGCTGGGGCGTGAGGAAGTTCGATTCCTCACGCGCCCCGCCTCCTCCTTAGCTAGCATTACTGCTACGCAGAAGGAGGAGACGGCATCCCAGTCCCCCTTGTCTGAACTAGAGCCGGACGCGAGAGGTCGTCGTCGCCGATCACATCCCTGAGGACACGGCGAAGCTCAGCCCATGCAGGGCACACCGCCACCGTATGCTTCAGCGTGTCCTCCGGGCGGTCCTAGCAGTGATGACACCCGGGCGTTTCCTCCCGCCCAATCCAAAACAGGAACCTACCTAAACTTCGGTGTCCGGTAAGGACCTGTGTCAGGTGGTAGGTGAGGATGCCATAGCGTCTCTCAAGCCACTCCTTGAAAGAGGGGACTTACTGCTGCAATGACAGCGAGCCCAGCCCTCGGTTGCGACAGTCGTTGCTGCCATTCCGCCATGAGATCGCGCCTGAGCTCATCCCGCCACGCACTAATCTGGTGCGGCAGCAGAGTTTCACCCCGGCGACGTGCCTCTGCGCTCAGACAGAACACGCACGAGTAACTTCGCCTTCAGATCCCACGGCGGTAATCCGGCATGAGTGCATGAGCCTGGGAAACCGCATTATTAAAATGTGACAGAACTTAACTTCAGATGTGAAAGTTCTTAATTGTTTAAATTCGTATTGTAATGGTTTGGATAGCAAAGAACACCGTAGCAAGTTTTTTTCTAGAGTAGAGGTAAATGTAGAATAATATTTCTAAGAAGCTGATGCAGCTGAAACCCATGGACAGGCCGAATACACCTCCCAAATTAGCTGAAACCACAAACACGATGCTTATTCCGAGGTCTTGGATGAGAAGAAATGGATCTTGCCATCTCTAATATTCCATCATACAGCATAATTCTGGTGCACTTGGCAACCACTACTAGGGAATCCCCAGGAGGAGTTTTAAACTTTAATACTCCTCATCGATCGGATTCCCTCTCGTGCAGAGACACAAATCCTGCAGTTGCGTTATAAGCAGCCGTACTTCGAGTTATAGAGGTTCCTCTCAGTACCCTCTAGGTGTTGTTGTCGTATATGACTGCTTCGAGTCTATCGTCCAATATTAGCTCGTTTCCCTGCAGGTAAATGCGCAGGATGGATTTGCATTTCTGCATGTTGAGCTGCTTAGTTGCCTCCACCTCTGCGGTAAACTCGAGAAAAGCATTTACGACATGGTCTCTGGTAGTGGACACTTGTCACAAACGTGACCCATAGCTGCTCTTGTTGGTGATGACCTGGAGGGAGCAGACTGTATTTGAGCGCCATAACCTCCTGATCCTTGAGTAGATTTGGCCACATTTTTCCTGAAAGGTGACGAAATCAATCCGGTTACTGAGCATACGGCCGCTGTTATTGCCCACATTCTACCTCGTGATTCTATTTTTTTATTTTGATATCTGAAGCCCTGACACATCCTATAAGGTCTGTCGTTTTCCCTTTCTCATAAGCCACCACAGCAGCATCCACACTAATCATTCTGGAACTCATACCCTCCACCTCTCCCCTCCCCGCCCACCTATGTCTGACAGCACCCCGCAAGCTTGTTCAAAACAAGTCATTGAGTCGACGCTGGAGAACATTGCAATTGGTTTATTACGTGTCCGCAATAGTCGACAGCTCCGACCCAACAGTTGCATTTCTGGCAGTGCATCATGTTTTGCGCTACACACTTGTCTTGGATGTGCTGCCATTCATTAGGGAGGCTAGGCCCGGGGAAATGGTGAGCCATTTGCTATTCTTGTTTTCGCAGAAGGCTATCCCTAGCCTTTCGCTGCTGGTGTTCATGAACAGAGCCACACTTCGTAGCCGTATTCCTTTGAAGCGGCATTCTCCATGTAAGAGTATTTGCCTCTCATTGATGGTGAGCGGTTCAGTGGTACGGGGGATCTCGGCCATGGAAGTATTTGATTGATTCTCCAAGCTGGCTAATCGACTTATATTATTTAATGTGCTGTTTCTTATAGCCGCCCTGTTGAAGATGGTTTTGATGTAGCTCAGAAAATGCGGTCTTTTGGATTTATCCGCCAGAATGGTACTTAAATTTGAGGAATCCAGATTCGTATCTATTTATTGCATTCTCTAAGTTGGTTCTGGCGGACAGAAAACGAGGATATTCTAAAATTATGTGCCATACAGACTCACTGATAGTTGAATCGCATTCGCAACCTGCTCTTTCTTTTAGTTTAAATGGATGCAGGTACTCAGCGAACCCTCCATGTCTAGTCAGCGCCTAAACTTGGGCAGGTGTCAACTTTGTCGATCTCACTAAACGATATGCCTCATGGACATCTGGGAGAAACGTTTTAGTTACCTACCCAGTGGTTGAGGTGGTCTACCTGTCCTGACACTTACGGATAGCTACGTCTCTAATTTTCTTTTTGACATAGGACATGGGTAACCCTACAGTAGTCTGCCGTGGTGTTATTTTTCTTTTTGGCAGCGATTTTAGCTAACTCGTCTGCCCTCTCATTTCCGGCCGTTCCAACATGGGGGTGGGTAATCCTGGGATTCTTCAAGATATCGAGGGAGGACCTAGAGTCACTCAATATGTTTATACCCTAGTCGCTCTGCTGTCTAGAACCATTTTAACCGCTCTGTTCAAAGCGTTATAGTTCAGATTGGAAAACCGTGTAGTTAGGGTCCAGACTAAAAGTGGAAAACATCAACTCACGACGAAGTCAAGGTAGAACCAACGCCGCCGTTAATTCTGCTGTTAAGTCCTACTATTGTGCTTTTCAAGAAGTTCGCAAAAGGCGCCAAAAATTAGCCATTTTATTTCGGCTTCAATTTGTCAGATCACTTAATTCATTCGGTCGCCGTACACCCTATTTATAGAGGTAGTCTTTCAGTTTTAGATTAATCAGTAGCAAAATAAAATATTTATACCAGGGGTCTCCAACCTTTTGTTGGTCACTTTATACCATTCTTAGCATGTTAGGGACCACTTCTACCTACCATATCTTTTTCACGTGATCCCATACAAGATTTTCTCCCAAATTGGAGGGTTCATAAAAATAGTGAATTTAGGAATATTGAAATAAGTTACTTCTTTCTGGCCCGTTGGCCGAGTGGTCACAATTGCGACTGCCGGGCAAGGGGAGACCCCTTGTTGTTAGAGCAAACTATTACTGGATTTAAAAAAAATCTCAGTAGTAGCACAGAGTTTGGAATTGTGTCCGGTATATGGCAATAGGCTCACCCTCTATTACATGGGACTCATAACATAAATTTTGAAAAGTGTTACATTGTACAGTGGCATTAAGTACCGTAATTTGCACCTATGCCTTCGGGAATAAAAGGTGTGACGTTATGAATGAATGGGTTACTTTTTTCAGTGGTAATACCTAAGATTAATTTTAGTTTGAACCGGAGCCTGATCCACAGTCAACCTGCCAGATCTAGTAAGCAAAAATACGGAAGGTCCTATTGAATTAGTCTTGTGTATTAGTTTTTTTACATGTTTAGTCTTCTGCAGACTAAACTTCCCAACCACAGATTTATAACGACAGTTGTTACGAATGCTAACATCATATCAACATATATTCTATTTCTGGTGTGAATAATTTAATGTCGCACCCTGCATTTCATTTTCAAGGTTAAAAAGGGCTATAGATTTCTAACGTAGATAAATTATTTGCAACAAAAACGTTAGAGACAGTTACGGTGGTTTACATATTCCTTAATATGAAACTGAAGACTTTGTTCGTTTGAATGTGCTCTGTGTGTGCAAAATGTTTGAATTGAATAACTCTTTTTGTATTGAATAAATCGAGGTAGGTTCTAGGATATAAAACATACTTAATTTAGGAATTAAAACACTTTATATCTGAACACTTCGAACATGTAGTTTTGGAGAATAGCGTGTTCGAAAAAACAAATAAACTCTTTAACTTGGATTACATTTTTTATATTTTCATTTGATTTGTATTTTTTTTCAACGCAAAATGAGCTTTGACTTGACTATATACTCCTAATAAGAAGTCCTGTTTACTATCTAATATATAAAATTCTCGTGTCACAGTTTTCGTTGCCATACTCCTCCGAAACGGCTTGACTGATTTTGATGAAATTTTTTGTGCTGATCCCCGGTATCTATGAGAATCGGCCAACATCTATTTTTCATCCCCTAAATATTAGGGGTAGTCCATCCCTAAATTTTTTAATTACTAGGAAATTATTTATATGGCAAAACAACGTTTGACGGGTCAGCTAGTATGTAGAGGTATATAGAAAGGAATAAATAAATATCCAAACAAATAAATGAATACACAGATTTTATTTTAAAAAAACTACCGAGGTACATGCATGCATATATTGTAATAGTTTACAGTTTTACAGTCACACAGGGTCAAGCTATGTTCTAAAGTGCTGCTGACATTTTTTAAAATTACTATGAATACCAATGTATCATTCATTTACTATGTATATAAGCATATTATAAAGATGTATGTGAAAGTATACAACGGATAAAAATCTAAAGAAGTTAATACTAAGGCCCGACAAAGGCGACATGTCTTGAGAAGTTGCGTTTTTAACTTCATCCCTAGGATATTCCTCCTGTGTCATGGGTGTAGTTACAATACAAACACATTATTTCACAAACACAGACCAGGGTGCTTACTCTCGAAACCAAGCTCAATGTCAATACAATTTCAATCCAATAAAATCTCAATAATTATTCAATGTAAAAACTATACAACCCCAATCTAAGCTGTTAAAATAACATGGGCAATGCAATGGGCGCTACTGTTTCAACTCAAGAGTACGAAATTTCAAAATAACAATGTTGATCGATCGGAATTGAAGAGTCCCCATGAACAGCAATTCGTGATATAATAACTATCGTGAGACATACTAAATTAAGTAAACTAGTAGAGCTTTTCTCAGTATATTCACGTGAGTAACCCGCGTTTTTACTTAATTCGTGAATTATTACAAACCATAAACCATGCAGTTATGGTGGTTTTTAGTGAGTAGTCTGACACACCTTTTCGCCTAACCAAGGAGGAGAGTCAAGTAAATCATTTAATGATTCCATTCACAAAAAAGTTGATACGCAACGCATAATATTCCTAGAGAAAATCAGCGTTGCGTAGTCGACAAGATGTGTCGAGGGACATTTGTGTGTCTGGCGTATTATAATAGTAAATAAATTATCTTCTAGTCCATGTAACCTGTGCAAGCTTAACTTTAAAAATGTAACAAACTACGCTACTTCATAAATCCAGGTGCCAACGCTAGAATGTATTTAATTGTAATGATTTGAAATTGCCAAGAACACCTTAGCAAGTTTATTTCTAATGTACATTTTGAGTCCGAGGTAAATGTAGAACAATATTTCTAAGAAGCTGATGCAGCTGAAGCCCATGGATAGGCCGAATACACCTCCCAGATTAGCTGAAACAACAAACACGGTCGTATTTACCGAGGAATCTATCAGGCTTTAATTCATTGTCATTATGATATTACTGGTAGGTATGGGTTAGATAAAACAAAGTCACTCTCCACCGTCTGTTTGTCCCTATGTATGCTTAGATCTTTAAAACTAAGCAACGGATTTCGATGCAGTTTTTTGAATATATAGACTAATTTTACGAAAGGTTTATGTTAATACATGGATAATATAGTAGAGAGACACTGAAAAATTTACAGGTTTCTAATGTGATGTCGTAAATTACATAAGCATTGCACCCGTGCGAAGCCGGGGCGGGTCGCGAACTACGAATAAAACAGAAACTGTTTGGCTGTATCCGTCTTATGACATAACGAGGTTTCTTACAACCCGATCATCGCACGAATCAAAAGCTAATAAGAATTAATTTGGTACTCACAAGCTAGGCTGATGATAGACATAACAGTTTCTTGTTTTTGCTTCAAATACGTCGGGTTGGAGAAGAAGAAATGAAACGCACTGGTACTGTTGTTTAAATCCAAGCCATCACTGCAAATAAACATTTAGAAACATGTAAGTCGAACGTTCACAGATACCACGAAAGCGAGAATTAGAAAATGAGGATCTTCGTACCACTAGAGGCGCTACTGGAGCTTAAGATCTTTTGAACAATAGAATGTTTGCTAAGTTTCGTCATACTAGCGCCGTGTGCACAAAATCGAAAACTTAAAAAGCCTATTTTAATATGTAATCTGTTCAAACATCAGTCGAGAGGTAAGTTTTAAACTCATGATTTAGATGATTAGCGCTGGGTTAAGACGTCTGCTCATGCGGCAAGGGAAACCATGTTATAATACACTCTATTTTATTAGCCTAATTGTATGTAGGTATAAATTACTTACTACAGATTTTTAAGTGTGTAAGGAATAGCGTTGAAGTTTCCCAAACTCATTTCACCATGGTATCTCCGTGATTCGCAATCTCGTAGACACTTGCAATTTTCCGTTGTCAACCAATTGGACATATTCCCTGAAAATAATTTGAAATGTTCAAAAATAAAAGTTGAAGTTGTAGAAAAAATATTATTTGTTTAGTACGAAATATTTTTATGCAATAGGGATGATGACGGGGTATGAAAATTAAAAATCTATTTAATCCGTCAGTTAGATAATGAAAAAATACTAGACACGTATTTTTTATTTTGTCGTATAGTAAAAAATAATACTTGTATAAAACGAATCTACGTATAAAATGTACATAGAAGTTACGACACGCACACCTATTCGTTTCTGTAAGAAAATAAAAAATACGTAGGTATCTATTGGTTTGAAATATTCTACCAGACATTAAATATAAATTACACATTAAAATAAAAATTAGGCATCTAAGTACACGATAATACAACAGAGAATTTAAAATTGAAATTTTAAATTCTCTAGAATCTAGAAGAATCTGGAACATAGATCTACGTTCTGCATACCAGGGGTATACGACATTTAATAGAGTAAACATAACATTAAAAATAACATTTTTGGTTTCACCCACCCTCCGAACTGACTGCAGCTATTTTTAAATTTTTGGTAAGTTGTTTAAATTTTTCATAAGTGGACTCCTCTCCATGTGTTCGGGGACGTATTCCAATTATTACAACAACGTTATGTTATGTTACAGGGCACTTACATTTTACATCAATAATACAGGGGATATCTACGAGTGTGCAGAAGTGGCTTCTACCAGTGTTCGGTATATAGGGAGGAGTGCAGTTGCAAGCCTCTGTCACCGCATTTGCATAGCACATATGGTCACAGTCCGAGTTATGGTAGCTCGTAAAGTGATCTAGAACATGCTCGTCATGAAAAAAGCAATTTCGACTGAAAAAAAGAATCAACGGTTTACATAAATATCTATGTTTTCCTAAAGATTTTCTTTCAATTACACAAGAAAAAATTATATCACGGGGCAAAGCTGTTTGAACGATAAAAGTTATTATGTTGCCCTACCTTCTCACAGGCAGGGATTTGACTTCGTCAGAGCAGTACGTGTAAGTAGCTGAGATGATATGAAATGACTCGCCGTATCCATCTATATAGGTTAATTCGTCGTCTGATGGAAATTCGGTCCAGTCTGTGTACATCACCTAGAAGTAAAGCTAGAAAGTGACCAATATCCAGAAATTTCTAGCTAAAACTGACAAATGGTTTGGCAAAGTTTGTGTTATATGCATAAAAGTTAAATTAAATAATGTACCGGGACTGCTCCCGCGTTTAGTAGTGTGCCATTGATAGAGTCTTCCATCTCGTAGTCAGTGACCACTACCAGAGCATTAGTCAATCCTGTAGCTTTCACTGTGCGGTTCACGAAGTTTGGGTCTCTGGAATTCCTACAAAACAGAACCTATGTTAATTTAGTCACTTTCATCGACTGCATACATCCCAGACTATTACTTAAGTAGTGAACAAGGCTCAAACAAATACCGTGACACAAGAATCGTCACTATTCGAAAAACGAGAGACGTAGTCAAATCAAATCAGGTTAACACAGACACAAGTAATGAAATAGTTGAGTTTTAACAAATCTGCATTTTTACTGCACAAAATATCCCCATTTTGTGCCCGTGGTGTTCTTTATTCCGCGATATTCACACTGCACTCGACAACACTACCTCCTCAGGCGACGTACTGATCACGACTGGCACATATTTTGCTCATGAATATGACTATACAAGTCCCGGTTTGACTTGAAACTCGTAGAGCTTCCGAGAGTAAGTCATCTCAATTAATTTAGCATAGTTATTATAGAATAGGTACTCAAATACTTGAAATTAACTTACATCCTGTGATTAAACATATAGTTATTATTAAAGGTGCAGCAGTACCCGCGGGCGGTTAGAATCGGTTTGAAGAGGTCTGTGCAATTGTACATCTTGCGTTCTAAATAACAGCGTTTCAGAAACCTATTACACATTTGGGGTACACGACTCAGCAAGTCTGGAACCTGCACAAACGAAAGCATGTAAAATGTAAATAGTTACCAAAGTTACATGTTATAGAAATAGCCAAGAAAAAGAAACAGTATTTATTGTTCAGTCTAGCTTATTGCAAAAATTAATTTCACCACACTGAGATACCTACCAGTTTTTTATTGGAATAAGCCGGTAAACGAGCAGACGCATCACCTGATGGTAAGCAATTGGCGCCGTCTATGGACACCCGGAACACCAAAGGCGTTACAAGTGCGTTACCAGCCTTTTAGGGATTAAGAATTTGAGGATTGTTGGTGATTCAGGGATTGGGGATTGAGTAGGCCTCCGGTAATTTCACTTACACGACGAAATACAACGAAAGCCGTTTTTAGTAATTGAGAGTCTGGTCTCTAGCGGTCCTGTTGGTCTTTTCGAGACGACGATAGCCACGACTGGTTTCAAAGGGATTTTCTACTTTAGTTGGAGGTTATTAACTTTGACTATAATTATAACATTCGCTCAACTCACAGTATCTACCGAAATTACATTAGTATCGAGCTCTGACTGATTACCGACTAGGTAATACTTACAGTGTATCTATTCTTTTCTAACAAGTCCTGGAATCTTTTCAACTTGTCACGTGTCTGGTCCGTAATATCAATATATTCGTAAAAGCCCAAAACTAGCGGTATATATGTTTCCAAACCGGTTTTGTTACCCTCACTGTAAATAAAAAAAAATAGGCAATTGCACTCCCAAAATAACATTTATAATACAATATATAATCAGTTATCTATTTCATCCAGACGCATTGTAAAAGAGGTATCGTATTATTATAAATTGAAGAATTAACGTTTTGTTTCCAACTATATCAAAATTTCATTCATATTCATAATTTCATTAAAATGTCCAGATCTATTACATTATAACATTAGGTACATATATGACTGCCTCGTTGGCCGAGTGGTCACAAGTGCGACTGCCGGGCAAGGGGTCTCGGGTTCGATTCCCGGGTCGGGCAAAGTATTATTGGGTTTTTAAAAATCTCAGTAGTAGCACGGAGTCTGGAAATGTGCCCGGTATATGGCAATAGGCTCACCCCCTATTACATGGGACTCGTAACATAAAATAGTGAAAAGTGGGTGTTACATTGTACAGTGGCATTAAGTGCCGTAATGTGCACCTCTGCCTACCCCTTCGGGGATAAAAAGGCGTGATGTTATGTACATATATATGAATTCTCATGAGATTGTAACTTAAGTGTCATAATATTTTTGAGTCAAGAAGAAAACTTATATCATACAAAATTTTGCTAAAATGTAAAAAAGATAAGGATATCGTTAAATAAAGTAATGTGATTATTTTTAAATATTTTATTATATTGAAACATCGACATAATTTGTGTTTGAATCTTTAAGTAAGTACGGTAAAAAAAGGTTTATTACGTAAAAAATAGCGTCAACTTACGTAAGTGTGGTCTTGAAGTACTCCAGGGAAGATTTTGTTATCTGGTTTGGGGTACACAGAGTGATAGCAGGGTAGGGAAGACTTTTTATTGGTTCGAACTGATTCTCAATGGCGATCCTTGTCGGCATTTCTTCAAAACGATTGTACAGAAAGTAGGTGATAGAGAAAGACATGGCCAACACTGATATCATGTTCACTGCCCAGAAGCATCTGTGTGAGGAACAAGATTTGACCTTGGAGAATTTTCAACGATTTCATTCATATAGTATTATTTTAATATTATACTATATTATTTACATTATATACCCACCTCGATAATCTATCCGGATAGATATAGAAGTACTTGAGTCCTACAATTGTACTATTCAAGCAGTAAGTTCGCAAAAGGCGCCAAAACTTATCCATTTTATTTCGCCTCCAATATGTTTACCAGATCATTAAAATTTGTTTTGGTTTCTGTTTACAAAGTTAAAATGTTCCCGTTCCAGTTTTATAAGCAATGCAATTAAATAATTAAACTAGTATTTGTCACGAATACTAATTAGTATCATATCAATAATTACACTTTCTGTATATCTGATGTGAATAATTAAATGTTGCACCCTGTATTTCATTTTCAGGGCCAAATAACATACCTACAGCCGTTTATTTAAAATGGAACGCATTTACAACAATCTCAATTGATTAATTAATTATATGGCTCACCTACGGTGAGCCTGCCTCGTTGGCCAAGTGGTCGCAAGTGCGACTGCCGGGTAAGGGGTCTCGGGTTCGATTCCCGGGTCGAGCAAAGTATTATTGGGTTTTTTTAAAAATCTCAATAGTAGCACGGAGTCTGGAAATGTGCCCGGTATATGGCAATAGGCTCACCCCCTATTACATGGGACTTATAACATAAATAGTGAAAAGTGGGTGTTACATTGTACTGTGGCATTAAGTGCCGAAATGTGCACCTCTGCCTACCCCTTCGGGGATAAAAAGGCGTGATGTTATGTTATGTGGCTCACCTACATGAATTATTCGAGGAAAGCTCTACTAGTTTCAAGTCACTCGGGGACTCTTATTTATGAAGAGGTTACACGGCATCATGTTATTGTTAATACACAGAAATCACAAGGAAATCAAAAGTAATAGACGATGCAGCAATGACGTAAAATGTTAAGCTAAATGTATATCTAGTAGTTAGATAATAATTCAGATACAGCATGTTCTAATAAACCACTAAAATAATGTTTACAAAATCTAAATTAAACGTCCTTTAAACTTAGGTGCAGTATGAATAGAAACTTTCACTAAAAACCTATGGTCTTGTTACAAGCTATTGTATAATTTGCAACGTATCTATCATTTATAGATACATAGCAAATCATGTGTGTATGAATATATGTATGTATGTGTGCGTGAAGTGGAATACTGAACCTGAGCAACATTTTTACTAAAATGACACATAACATCAGTGTTTAAAGTTTAGATTTGTTTAATTCATATTTAAACGACTTTTAATGTAGTTTCTGAGTCCAAGGTAAATATAGAACAGTATTTCTAAGACGCTGATGCAGCTGAAACCTAAAGACAGGCCAAAAACTCCTCCCAGATTTGCTGAAAATAAAACGCTGAAGTTATTTAGGACTAAACAAAAAACATATAAATTGTGATTTAGAATATTTTTTGATCATCCGTGTCCCGAGACATTTATACATTATGGAGATCACTCATATTTGTTAAATGAAACTACAAGTAAGTTCACAGAAGTAGGTATTAAAACACAAATAATTCAACGAAAACCAAAAATTAAAATATTGAAATTTTTGAACAAAATAAATAATTTAAAAAAATCATTTATGAAATTTTTTGCGCACAGCTGCAGGTACAGTCAGCAGCAAAAGTCGATGAACAGAATCAACATTACAAAACACCTGCTCACAATAAAATGCCATAAGTTATAGTCGCAACTAGGAAACAAAATAGCCTGTACACTAGAAATTTACAAGAGTCGTTACACACGACTATTTCAGAAGTATCTGTGCACTAGTATTCCTCCGTGATACTACTGAGATTTTTTTTAAACTCAGTAATACTTTGCCCTACCCGGGAATCGAACCCAAGACCCATTGCCCGGCAGTTGTATTGCGACCACTCGGCCAACGAGTGGACTATTATTATTGTTATTGTTTGTAAGACACTGCTAGTATTGCCACACCAGTGCAGCAGTGGCAAGAAAAGAAACCCACAATAATTGTGTTTAATTAACCAGTTTCCTGTTCCCACTGGTGTTATGTCTTTGGGCCACTTTTTATAGCTACTCATAGAATTTTTGGAATTTTCCAATTAATGCATTAATGTTATGTAAGGATGAACTTGAATGTAGGTACAGGTAGGTTTTGTAAGATTCGCGCAAAGTAAATTACAAGTACCGTCACAAAACAAAGCGATTATTTTGACGTAAGCGTATATATAATATAGATTAGTATGATTACTGACAATAAAATATACATAATTTTGTAAATAGATATTGAAATAGATACTAACGTGTTAACATGCATTATTAAAGTGAAGCAAACATTGTCCTAAAAGTAACTGAACAACACAAGCGTCAAAAGTATATTAACACACGCCAACATTAAAAATATACTTTGTTAACCTAATTTTATCTTTACTGCTGTTTAGTGACTTTTGGTACAATGGTGTTCAGCGACATTTGGATTGATGGTGTACAGCGACTTTAGGAATACTAGTGCACAGATACTTCTGAAATAGTCGTGTGTAACGACTTTTGTAAATTTCTAGTGTACAGGCTATTTTGTTTCCTAGTTGCGACTATAACTTATGGCATTTTATTGTGAGCAGGTGTTTTGTAATGTTGATTCTGTTCATCGACTTTTGCTGCTGACTGTACCTCAAACACAGAACAGCTACAATGTTGTAGGTTGTCTAGGAATGTTACGGGCATGCGGTGCAGCTGTTGCATTGCATCGTATTTATAAAGAAGTTTAACTAAATTAGCTCAAAAGAGAAAAACGCACGTTTTGGCTTATGTATCGGACCTATTTCGCTTATTTTTCCTTGGAATGCAAGAAGCCTGCCCACGCTACGTTTTCCGATTCGTGGAACTTGATCTGCACGGGTTTCCTTTGAATCAACATCTTTGTCTTAAGGTCTCTGCACACAGCGGGCGCGGCGCGGCGGGACGGGACGGCGACGCGACACTGAGCAGTTGTAATGTACTAAGTATATATTACGGACGGAGCCACACAGAGCCGTCCCGCTCGACGCGACGGTAACCGACGGCTCTGTGCAGAGACCTTTAGCTGAAATTTGCTAAATGCAATGACTGATATTCTTTTGTCTTTGGTATAATTTGGTGAAACGTGGTGATAAAATGGTTTAAACAGGTTGTATGAAATCGGTACTTACAAGCTAAGCTGATGATGAACATAACAGTTTCTTGTTTTTGCTTCAAAAACACCGGGTTATTGAAAAAGAAATGAAGCGCACTAGTGCTGTAGTTTAAAACCAAGCCTTTACTGCAAATAGAAACATAACACTTACAGCAACTTGAATAAAAAGAAGAATAAAGAGCTTTTGTGTTCTCTCTGTCTTTTGTAACTACAACAACTATAAGTTGAAAGATTAAGTTTAGTAAACTAAACTATATCATACGAAACATCTAGATCGAATTTTAGAGGACTCAATTCAACCAATAACAACGATGGTTATTGCTTCATCGGTTGAAGAATATTAGCATTGTATGAAAAATTATCAAAACTGAATAATATTAGGTACTTACTATGGATCGTTGAGTACAGCCCTGAAGTTTCCCAAGGTCACATCACCGCGGTATTTGCGTGACTCGCAGTCACGTGGACACGGGCAATTTTCCGACGTCAACCAATCAGACATATTCCCTGAAAGGTGCAATTGCATGAGTTGACCGGGTGATATGCATTTCAAAAGCTTCTGGGTTAAAATAAGAAAAAGGTGGATACGCGACACGACATCCTGGCTGTTCCTGAATCAATTCTATGTCATTTAATGTCTTGTAGAAAAAACTAATTCAACTAAAAAATCGTTTTGGAAATGTTTAAGATATCATCTATAAGAAATTTTGTTTGAGATTGCGTGTATCTAGTACGGTACTCTTTGTATGATGATAAAGGGCATGCATTAAAATAACACACAGGCGAATACCTATCCGTTAGACCCCAGTGGTGATAAGGATGATGCTTCTTTAGCGATTAAAATATTAACTACTCACATCGTACTGCAACAATACAGGGAATATTTACAAGTGTGCAGGGATTGCGCTTGATGTAAGGAATGAACACGGGAGTACATTTACAGCTTTTTTTCACTGCACTTGCATAGTACAAGTGGGTACAGTCAGAGTTACGGTATTTCAAAAGTGTTCCAAGTGGTACTCGTTATCAAAGTAGCAATTCCGACTGCAAAAAGGTAACGAGTTTACTTATTATTTGTAATCGTTGTAAATGTAAAAATAGTAGACCGAGTAAAATTTTATAACAAGAAATGTGATAAAAGATATGCCCTACCTCCACAAAGGCAGCGATTTGACTTCTTCAGAGCAATACGTGTAAGTAGCGGACAAGGTGTGGAACGATTCGCCATAATTATCGTGGTAAAATAATTCGTCGTCTGACGGAAACTCTGACCAATCTGAGTACATCACCTAAAATTAAGCCACAGTCATCAGGTTTAGACTAGACCAGGAAAACCAAGGTGAATCGAGACCGTAAAGAAATAAGCGAAGAATTTTCGGTTGATTTCCAAACTCGACCCCTTGTCATGGAGCCATGCATAAATTATGTCTACGAATCTTGTCTCTAGTTCAGACATGGTATTCCTCTTGAGACGACAGACTTTGAGACTGTCTTCTCCCTACAGTTCGACCCTCGACTTCATAGCTGATTTCCATTTCCGCTTCAGTTCAGTTCTATAGCCATTAATCTGCATAAGGATCTGCGTGTTTGTACAAGTGGGTAGATCTGCTGGAATATTTAATAGAGAACTGAGCCTGCATGATAATATTACCGTGGTAGTAGACAAGTGTGATTATACATACCTTCATTTTATTTAATTATGTTCATGTATTTAAATATATTAAACAAGTAGGTATTCCTTACCGGTGTTGCTCCCCCGTAGAGTATTGTAGCATTCATAGCGTCTTCTTCTTGAAAGTCAATGACCACTAGCAGCGTTTTAGTGAATCCAGTAGCTCTTACATTGCGGTTAACGAAGTTTCGGTTTTTCACATTCCTACAAAACAAGAGCAATACAAACATAACATACACTGTATGTTGCTCAATAGAAATTGATAAAAAATATATTTGGTACACTTACATTTTGCCATTAAGCATGTAGACATTGTTAAAGCTGCAGCAGTATCCGTGAGTGGTAAGAATCGGTTTGAAGAGGTCTGAACAGTTATACTGCTTGCCTTCTAAATAACAGCGCTTCAGAAAGTTTTCACAGTTTTGAGGGACGCGACTAAGCAAATCTGAAATCTTCGGAAATTAAAGCAAATCATTAAAAATATGCACATATTGAAGATATTTAATGTAACATCACCAGTTATGTTGTGAGTCTCATGAACAGGGGGTAATTATATACCTACTGGGTTTGGCTTTGGCACGGCTAACGAGTGGACGGTACCACCTATGGATACCCGCGACACGGGAGAAGTTACAATGCACTTGTAACTCTTCCGATTTAGGGATTAGTGATTTAAAGATTGGGGACGGGGCGGAGGATTGGGCGACCGGTAACTAAACGCACGAGAAACGCAACGCAAACGATGTTTTATGCCGATTTGCCGTGAGGGCGTGCTATTACTCCTGTCGAGCCGACCCATTAGTGTCACAGTATGTGTATGACATTCCCAAGTGCTGTTTTACCTACCAAGAATTTTCGAAAATTCAAGAATTTTATAAAAATCAAAAATTTTATTATAGGTTACAGTCAAATTTTTTACTATCATAATAATTTACTTGTTGTAAAGCCACATTTATTTAATCATAACAACATAAATAAATTAAATAAAACTCACAGTGAATGTGTTCATTTCTAGTAAATCAAGTTTAAATTCAAGGTTCGGGAACACATTTATAGAAAGTGGCAAACTCAAAACAGTGCTAATATGTAGTCTATGTATTGCATTTATTTATATATGTATGTATTATATTATATGCATATTTGGGATATATTATATTTATTATATAATTCATTTTAAGACCCTATACCCTTAGTTATGTATTATCGACTATAACAATCATGTCTTCCCTCTTCAATATTTTATTACCTTAACTTCGTTATCTACTTCATACTTTCTTTTTACAATTTTGCACCTACCGCTTTAACATTCTGCACCACCCAATGGTCGACTGTCAGAAAATGCCTACGGCATTAAGTCCGCCAATTTCACTATATGTGCAATAAAGTTTTAATAAATAAATAAATAAATAAATCCTGGAAACTTTTCAATAAATTTTCGGTCTGGTTCGTGAGACTAATAAACTCGTATAAACCTAAAACTAGCGGTAGATAAGTTTCCAATTCAGTTCTGTTACCCTCACTGTAAAGAAAAATAAACAAATACTCTTTCAAAATGAGGACTCCTTCTCCTTCAAACTCCTTCCATGTGCAAAAATTTAAATAAAATAAATAAATAAAGGCTCCCGATCGACTTCGATCATGGTGGCAAGTCTAACTAGACTAGCCAACTACGCAGGAAATATTATAGTGCGATCCCGTTGCAATTACTTATAAAGACAACATATATACATATATAGATATACAATTTACAAAATGGTCAACTCACATAAGCGTACTGTTGAAATATTCCAGGGCAGACTGGGTTAACTGATTTGGGGTACACAGAGTGATGGCAGGGTAAGGAAGGTTTTCTATTGGTTCGAACTGATTTTCTATGGTGATCCTTGTTGGCATTTCTTCGAAACGATTGTACAGAAAGTAGGTGATAGAAAAAGACATGGCCAACACTGATATCATGTTCACTACCCAGAAGCATCTGTGTGACGAAAAAGATTTAACTTATGGAGAATTTCCCACATTTTTCTTTGCAATTTGGAGCATCATTCTCAGACTTATATTATTTTCAACAGATAAGTAAGAAACTCAAAAATAGCCGAATATTATGAATACACCCACCTTGATAATTTATCTGGATAGATATAGAAGTACATAAGTCCTACAATTGTACTGTTCAAGCAGTATGTTCGCAAAAGGCGCCAAAATTTATCCATTTTATTGCGGCTCCAATTTGCCAGATCATTAAATTCATTAGGTTTCCGTTTACCCTTTTAAAGAGTTCCAGTTCCAACTTTATTAATGCTATTCAATATTTATAACAGTACTTGTCACGAATACTAATTAATATTCCAAAAATTACATTTTCATAGCGGATGTGGATAATTAAATGTAGCACCCTGCATTTTCAAGGTCCACTAACGTATCATTGGCCGTACCATTTATTTTTATATTAACTACGGCCGTTTATACCAAATAAAATGTATGTCAATAATCTCAACTAACTAACTCTCTCACATGAACTATTCGAGGAAAGCTCTCTACTAGTTTCAATTCACTCTGGGACTCTTATTTATGACAAGGTTACGCGGCATCTTACGTGGCATGATAGTTATTGTTAATACACTAAAACCACAAGGGAACCAAACCAAGTAAAATGTATCTCTTAATAATATAGACACAGTATATTTTAATAAATCACAAAAATGGTGTTTACTAAAATCTAAAACAAACTTTTTTATGACTAAAACACCTAGTAGTTTTTAAAGATTTTATTTAACTTGCAATATACATATGTGAATAATGAAGGTGGTCCAGACACTAAATTTAGAAGCAGATTTTCAATCGATTAAGGTAAAATTTTGAATGCACGTATTGTTTTCATAATAATGCTGTTCAATTCAGATGATGTAAAAAGATGTAAAAGTAAGTATCTCGTATGTAATCCATTGTCAGATAATAGAGATAGAGGTATGTAAGTAAAGCCAGGCGTAATATTTAGCACGGGTGTACATGTAACCTGAGCAACATTACTACTCGTACTAAAATGAAACATATCATTAGTCTTTAAGTACAGATTCGTTAATTCATATTCAAACGATTTTTAATATAGTTTCTGAGTCCGACGTAAATGTAGAATAATATTTCTAAGAAGCTGATGCAGCTGAAACCCAAGGACAGGCCAAAAACACCTCCCAGATTAGCTGAAAATAATACGCTGTGGTTATTTACGACTATCACATGTCCCGAGACATCTATATATAATTATTTTATTTCACATTGATGATCTTCCATGAATAGTTTATGTATGAGAAATTTTATTCTCCTTGGAATGCTGCTCATGCTACATTTTCCGATCCATGGTTACCATTCGTTCTCCACAGGTTTCTTTTGAATCAAAGGCTTTTATTTGAATTTAAGGCCAGAAATGTTAGATGCTATGATTGAGGTGTGTGGTGGTGTTATGAGGTCCACGTGATAAAACGGTTTTTTAATCAAGAGCCGGCTCAAATCGTAAGAAATCGATACTTACAAGCTAAGCTGATGATGGACATAACAGTTTCTTGTTTTTTCTTTAAAAACACCGGGTTCGTGAAGAAGAAATGAAGCGCACTGGTAGTGTCGTTTAAAACCATACCTTTACTGCAAATAGAAACATACTTAATTGCACAAAAAGCAACAAAAATAGAATGAAGAAAAAATTACTTTTATGTTCTCTCAGAACTCTCTGTACTATGTAATACTACCAAGTTAAAAGATTAAGTTTAATTTAAGATCTATCCGACCGATAACGATTACGGCAATTGTTTCATTGGTTAACGAATATTAACATTACATTATGGTTAAGTATTCAAGAAAATTTATCAAAGATTGAATAATATTAGGTACTTGCTATGGATTGTTGACTACATAGGGTACAGCCCTGAAGTTTCCCAAGTTCACATCACCGCGGTATTTGCGTGACTCGCAATCGCGTAGACACGGGCAATTTTCTGACGTCAACCAATTAGACGTATTCCCTGAAAGATGACATAATAATCCCAACATGACTTGCCCTGGTGATATGGATTTGATAAAAGGTGTAGCGTGAATTATAGTCGTATAGTTATAGCGTGCAAGGGACATGTACTAATCGGAGAAGGCACAATAGTAGATGTTTTATAGGCCCCAATTGCCAAAGATGTTGTTTTGATAGTGATTAAAATATTATGTACTTACATCGTACTGCAATAACACAGGGAATATTAACGAGTTTACAGGGATTCCGCTTGATGTGAGGTATGAACACAGGAGTACAATTACACCTTTTTTTCACCGCATTTGCATAGCACAAGTGAGTACAATCCGATTTACGGTAGTACCAAAAGTTTTCCAAGTGGTACTCGTTATCAAAGAAGCAATTCCGGCTGGAAAAAGGAAATGTCTTTATTTATAGAAAGAAAAAAAATAAAGAAAACCAGTTTATTAGCACCGTTACAAGTAAATTACAAATAACTAATTATGGAACCGGCTAATCGTTTGAAGGGTTTGCTGACTGATTGAGCAAATATTACGGCAAGTGATTATTAATTTCATAAATTTGACGCTACGACGGCGATTGAAGGCTACCCGTTTTTCCTACAGTCTAAAACTTAATGGCTAATGAAGAAGGTTAAGGAAGAAATTGTAGATATTTCTAAAAAAAGGGCCAGGTGTTCTCACCAGGCAATGTGATGGAGGCGGGTATTTGAAAACGTTGTGAAAGTAAAAATATTTGTGACGGTAAAGTTTTATGATAGAAAGAGGTGATAAATATTACGCCCTACCTCCACAAAGGCAGCGATTTAACTTCTTCAGAGCAATATGTGTAAGTAGCGGACAAGATGTGGAACGACTCGCCATAATTATCGTGGATAAACAATTCGTCGTCGGATGGAAATTCTGACCAATCTGTGTACATCACCTAAAAGCAAGACCACTACCATCAGGGTCAGATTACGCCAGACTAGACCTAAATTCAAAGTAATTAAACATATGTCCAAATATTTGGATAACACTTCTAATAAGGGGTCATCCATAAATTGCTTCACACGAATTTCATGATTTTTTCCCCTCCCCCCGTCCTTGTCACAGCTAGTCAAATTTGTGAGACCCGCTAGTGTGACGTCACATTTGCACAATTACGTATGTATAAAAATTATTAAATGAAAACAGCGGTTCCGAAATCAGTTTTATTTCTATTTAAATTACTTTAAAAAATATGAATACCAAATCAAACAAAATAAAAAACATTACCTAATACAATTATATTTCGTGTTTTATAATAGTTTTTGAAATGTGACATCACAAAGTTTAGACGCCCCCCCTCCCCCTTGTCACACAATGTCACACTTCGTCGACCCCCTCCCTACCCCTTAACGTGTGACGTAATTTATGGACGGCCCCTAATATGAGAGTTAATAACAAGTATACTTACTTAAAGTCAAAATAAAAATCGAATGTGATTTAATTTTTGTGGAATACTTAATGAAATGAAAACCAGTGTTGACTACTTATTGTGCCCAGCTCATACCGAGTTGCCCTTTTGTCATGGGATGTTGCTACCTTTTTGTTCTCTTTTTTATATTTTTTAGTTGTTGCTTTTAATTTTTTTTTATTCTACTATTTATGTTTGTGTTTTTGTGCATCGTGCCATTTAGATTGAGCAAATATGTAAATTATTTTTCTCTTTCTAAATGCTCCGGTAGAAGTCAAGTTTTATTTAGTATTTTATTTTATTTCAACTATTTTTATGTTTACAAATTTTATTAATTAGTAGGTATTTCTTACCAGTGTTGATCCACCGTAGAGTAGTGTAGCATTCATAACATCTGCTTCATCATAGTCTATGACCACTATTAATGCTTTCGTAAATCCAGTAGCTCTTACATAGCGGTTGACAAAGTTTCGGTTTTTGACATTCCTACAAAACAAGAGCAATATAATCATAACATACACCGTTTGTTACTCAATAGGAATTGATAACAACATTATGACGAATTTATAGACTTATGACTCTTATTTGGTACATTTACATTTTGCCATTAAACATGTAGATATTGTTAAAACTGCAGCAGTGTCCGTGAGTGGTTAGAATCGGTTTGAAGAGGTCTGAACAGTTATACTGCTTGCCTTCTAAATAACAGCGCTTCAGAAAGTTTTCACATTTTTGAGGTGCACGACTGAGCAAATCTGGAATCTATTTAAATGAAAGCTAATCAATAAAATGAGTATTAAATTGAAAAAACACCACCCAAAACTTCCAATGAGTAAAAAACAGATTTCATTAAATGTTGCCAGCTAACATTTTAAAAGCTCGTGATTTAATTTACTTATTGTGAAGCTACATTAAGTAAAAACATAAATAAATTGAATTAACTTACAGTAAATCTGTTCATTTCTAGTAAATCCTGGAATTTTTTCAATAAATTCGCGGTCCAGTTTGTGGGACTCGCAAATTCGTAAAAACCTAAAACTAGTGGTAGATAAGTTTCCAATTCAGTTCTGTTACCCTCACTGTAATGAAATGAAATAAATACTCGTTAGAATGTCTAAGGCTTTTTTTTTTTTTTTTAAGGGGGGAAATTCATCGAATGACTGCTCCCGCCTGGGTGAGGCGGAAGGGAGTGTCAGACTCTTACTGACTAAAAACCACCCCGTTCCTTCTCCTGCACGTCGAGCCGGAGCCCCGGTTACCCGTTAGGTTCTCCGCGACAGAATGTCTAAGGCTATATTCACTGTATCACTTGCATACTGCTGAACAAAGACTAATTCTTCTCTTATGTCTTACTTGCTTATCTTGAAACACTGATCACTAATGAGGATACATAATAATATATTATTTAGAGGTTAACTCACAGAAGTGTTGTGTTGAAGTACTCCAGGGCAGATTGGGTTATCTGGTTTGGGGTACACATAGTGATGGCAGGGTAGGGAAGGCTATTTATTGGCTCGAACTGATTCTCAATGGTGATTCTCGTCGGCATTACCTCAAAACGATTGTACAGGAAGTAGCTGATAGAAAAAGACATGGCCAACACTGATATCATGTTTATTGCCCAGAAGCATCTGTGTGAAGAATATGTAACGAATAAATTACACTAACTTAACTAGCGCCTTGGCATTCTTGGCTAATTATATGATTTTTTTTTTAAATCGATAAATTAGTAATCACATTACACATAATAAAAGTTAAATAATTAGATTGGGATTTGTTTTGCAAGTGCGACTTCCGGGCAAGGGGTCTCGGGTTCGAATCCCAGGTCGGGCAAAGTATTACTGAGTTTTTAAATCTCAGTAGTAGCACGGAGTCTGGAAATGTGCCCGGTATGTGACAATAGGCTCACCCCCTATTACGTGGGATTCATAACATAATTAGTGAAAGTGGGTGTTACCTCTATATTGTACAGTGGCATTAAGTGCCGTAATGTGCCTACCCCTTATATTTTCAACAGATATGTAAGTAATAAACTCAAAAATAACCGAATATTATGAATATACTCGCCTTGATAATATATCAGGATAGATATAGAAGTACTTGAGTCCTACTATTGTGCTGTTCAAGCAGTAATTTCGCAAAAGACGCCTAAAGTTATCCATTTTATTTCGGCTACAATTTACCAGACCACTAGGTCATTCGGTTTCCGTTTAAATTTTTATAGTATTTCGATTATAATAGTAGTAATTAAATATTTATCACAAAATTCTTTTTGTAATTATTGCAAATGTCAATAATTATATTTTTATTTCTTTATCTGATTTGAATTGTTTATAGTACTTTATTGTCAAGGTCAAAGGGGCTATAAATCATATTTTAATAAATAGGTACCTAGTTTACATGATTTCCTATTTTATTTCGATGACATTCTGCCATATCTTAGTGGGGTACAAATATGAATAAATAAATAAACGTATAGACATTTTTGATTGCAAAATGTACATTTTTTTAAATTCATGTGTATATATCTTTTATCATGTAGCTTATGTTATACAGATTTATGTGAAAGGTCACTAAAATAATCGATTCAACAAATACACAACACATAATATTTTGTCCCAGATTTTCATAAAATACAGTGTGTTAGGTTAAACGAGGGACTTATTGAGGGAGGGTATTCAGTATTCGATTCTCGTCCCGAATATGTAAAAAACCTATAACCAAAATTTTTGAAGTAATTGTCCAATAAAATAAATCATCATGAACACTGAGCGCGCAACAAGTGAACTTGTAAACAGAAACAGTACTTACATAAAGTAAGTCGCGTTGCAAAACATGCGCCGATCTTGCCGAAAAGGATAGAGTGCGCTTAAGCCCGCTAAGCCGTAACCCGTAAGCGTAAACGGAAGCGTTTTTATGGTTCTGTCTGTTATTTATTAGTGTTTTCGTTTCGTTTATATGTTTGTTAGGTTCATGTGAGTATACACTATTATGGGTTTGAATATGTCTCTCGTTTAACCTAACATACTGTATAGTTAGCAATAATAACGATCTCGTGGTGGCCCGTAGGATGTCGTGGTGACCCGAAGACGCCCGCTTCTCATGCGGGTTCGAAAGAGCACGTGCCAATGTGACTTTTTTTCTGAGTTAAATGTACTTTCTAAGATTATTTAAACACCACTGACAAAAGGGGAAGGAAAACATTGTGAGGAAACCTGGGCGTATAATTTCTAATTACAAGTTTGAAATCGCCAACCCGCATTGAGCAACTACGGTGATTAATGCTCAAACCTTTTCCGTGCGAGAAGAGGCATTTGGTCAGCAGTGGGCACTTAAAGGCTGTTGATGATGAATAATGATGCGTTGCGGTGTCGACTAAAGTTCTCTGGCGTATAATTATATCAATAAATAATCTTCTAGTAAATGTAACCTGATCAACCTTACTACAAAATATCTAACAAACTTTAGACTATGTGGGTAACTTTGTTAAAGTTGGGGTCTGCTTCATTCGTATTAAAATGGTTTTTAAATGCCAACAGCATATTATCAAGTTTGTTTCTGATGTAGGTTTTAAGTGCGAGGTAAATGCAGAACAATATTTCTAAGAAACTGATCCAGATGAAACCCATGGACAGACCAAAAACCCCGCCCAAATCAGCTGAAAACAATACATATTAATGACTAATTAAACTTATCTACAGTGACTGCCTCGTTGGCCGAGTAGTCGCAAGTGCGACTGCTGGGCAAGGGGTCTCGGGATCGAATTCTGGGTCGGGCAAAGTATTACTGGGTTTTTTAAAGAAATTCCTCGGGGCAGCACGGAACCTGAATTTGTACCCGGAATATGGCAATAGGCTCACCCCCTATTACATGGGACTCATACCATAATAGTGAAAGTAGGTGTGTATTGTCCAGTGGCATTAAGTGCCGTAATGTGCACTGCACTGCACTGGGTGTGATGTTATGTCATATCACATCTTTTGAAACTTGTTTTCATGCCATCACATGCATTTAACTGGTCATTCGAGGTCGCTGGTTAAGGCCTGGTGTAATCCCCTGGCTCTTCTCTCTCCTCTTCTCAACTCTTAAATCGGTGAAGTTTATAATATCGTAAAACGGTCCCTTCCTCTTTATTTCTTGCGATAATTCTTGTGTGATCTTGAAATTCTCCAGGGAAGACTTGGTTATCTGGCTTGGGGTACACAAAGTGATGGCAGGGTAGGGAAGGTTTTTAATTGGATAGAACTGGTTTTCAATAGCAATCCTTGTGGACATTACCTCGAATCGATTGTACAGACAGTAGGTGAGAGTAAAAGACACGATCAATATTAATAACATGTCCGCTGTCCAGAAGCATCTATAAGAACAAAAAACAACTATAAATTTGGCGGCGCAGCGATTGTAGCAGCGGCGACCACAGACCAGTAGCAGCGTGACAATAGCCGCGTCGCGGTTCGCGGAATGCTGCTCATGAATATGAGCCTCGAGCATGGCTTGACACTAGTCCAGTTCCTCGTCAAACAGTTACGTGAGTAAGCCGAAAAGATAATAATTAACATTTCCTTTGTTTGTTCAGATTATTTCACCCTATTTTCTTATGGCAAATAAGAAGACGTATCACTTTCTGATAGTAAACAAGTCGGAGCCGCTTACAGACATCAGAGGGTGTCAGAAGACTTAGTACGAGTTTGTTTGTTGTTTTACGTTTAAAGTAATCGAATCGAGACAGCGTTCGGTGCTGAGGCCTTAGTACGAGTTAGCTTTACTTTGAACGTAAAGCTAACTCGTTATAAGCTGAAACGAGTACGCGTTTGGCGCTCTGATTGGCCGGCTGCAATGAACCAACCAATCAGAGCGACGGACGCGATCTCGTTTCGATTACCTTAGACGTAAGACCAACTCGTACTAAGGCCTCTGAGTGGGCTTCAATAAACAAACCAATCCCAGCGCCGAATGCGGTGTCCAAGGAGTTACGAGCGCGTTGCCGACCTTAAACCCGACGGCCTCGGTGAAAACCAGCGCTTGCTGGTTCTCGCCGTGGTTATGGTTCTGGCGTCCATCCTAATTATTTGCTTAGTTTACCAAAATGAATATTTTATTGATATTGTTTGGAATAAAGTAAGTATTATAAGTAAAGTAAATAGTAAGTATTGTATTTTTGTGTGTTTTAACTCTTTTAGTAGACTACGTTATATTATTTTCATGATATAAATAAAACTATATTAATCTACCTTGTTCCTATATCGGGATTATTCGGGATAAATATAAGTCCTACTATTGTGCTGTTCAAGCAGTAATTTCGCAGAAGGCGACACAAGTTGCGCATGTTTTCGGCTTAAATCTGTCAGATCACTTCATTTATTTATTTTATCCTTTTAAATAGTGCGGCGTCCGTGAATACCTAATTACGTAGTAATAAAATTAAATAAACATTTATTTAAATTTCCTATAATTTCATTATATTTAATATTTATTAAAACAATGCGCTCTGTAGGTAATTATTGTAACTGTCAATAATTATTAGTATTAGTGATATTCGTATTATCTGATATTAGTTTAACCCAATATAGCCATTATTTTCAAGGCCCAAAATTATAGTTTTTTTACGGTATAAAAGCCCCATCAATCACTATACGGTTATGCGGCCAACTATGGATGGAACATACTTGATCATAAGCAAACTATTAACTCGGGGCTTGAAGGTTCCATTAGGCCAAAAATACATTTCTTTTAAGGGTTCCCCACTTAAAAAAAATGTAAACCAACCATCGAATGTTTTCTCCCGCCTGAGTGAGGCGGGAGGGAGTGTCAGATTCTTACTGACTAAAAACCACCCCGTTCCTACTTCTGCACTTCGAGCCGGAGCCCCGGTAACCCGTTAAGTTCTTCGCGACTCCGAATCGGCATCAGCCTTATTGGTCCCTATCCGTGGTGGTCTGATGGCTCTTTGAGGCGCGGGCGGAACGCGACGCGCCGTACGCTCGGGTCTGGTTCTGGTCGGGCGGCGAGCCACGCGTGCTCGCCGTCCGCAGGAAGCCAAGGATACATTAGGGGACGAATGTCCAAAGACATGTACCATCGACATGTCAAAGGAAGCCGGCCGATTTCGCCTGACATATGCATATGGCAACAAATTATGTTCATAACGTCATGTTGATGTTGCCAGTCATGTAGACCAAAGTCCAGCAATGTCACGCTACTTCACCCTACTTCGCTGGTGGCAGGTATCGCAGGACATTTGTAATGTACCTATCCTTGGTTTTAAGATATTGTTTTGGAAAATAATCTACTGAAAATAAACAATTTCATAATAAAATAATTCCGTTCTTTAGAAGATACCGTAAAACACTTCGTGTTAGATAAACACACGGTAGAATATCCAGCAATCTACCATAGAGTAGTGCGATGGTGAAAAATGCACGAGAAGTATATTATGAACAAATATTCCCCACATTATGTATTATTTTATTATTTTGTTTTACTCATCTACATACTTAGTTCGCTTGACGTTTTGTAAACATATTTTTTTTAAGCGGCTTTTTTCTCCTATATTGAACTCATTGCTTCGTGTTACTCATATACATGAACTACAATATATATACATACATAGTAAGTAGTTACATAGATTAGAAATAAAAAAGTATTTAGGAAAAATGTATAAAGTGATTTTATTGAGAATTTCTCATTAAGTACATATTTTTGTAATAGGTAACAATGTTCTAAAGTTCTGTTGACATTTTAAACAATAAATATACATATTATATAAGTACAACTATATCATATACATATCTCTATTTACAGTTTGTGTATCGTAAATAACATGATTTGTGTGCAACGGAAATACACCAAACATTTACATACTTCATTAAATAATACATCACATAAACCTATTTTCACTACAAAAAATATGTATAAACATAATTGTATAAATATTCAATACAATACGCATTATATTCGCCAAATGACAAAATCTTTTACTACATCTATATCAAAGTGACGAATTATTACATTCTCGACTCCAAGGTAACCACAGAAAATACATATTATAATTATTATACTTGACAGATATAATTTTATAAATACCACACCTGTGACGTGCGACAAAAATACAAACACGCTATAAATAAGATCTATAATTTGCATAATGCCTGGACAGGGTAGACAACATCATAATATTTGTATCATAACTGGATAAAGTTTAAGGGGATATTTATTAAATAGTCCTTGAATGAAGTAATATTGCAAATATAAGTATCAAGGAATTGAATGCACGATTATTATGCTGTATCTGATTGTTTGTCGAAACAGAAGAATATATAAAAGTCGCCATGTCATCTTGATTAAACCATGTTAATAAGTGGATACCCCTTAAAATTTATAATCAACTACTATATCACCAGTAATGGTACTATTCACCACAAACAACGCAACGTCCATTGGTTAAACCCAGCAGTGCACTCGAACCTCTCTCTAATTCTACGAAAATAATAAAATATTTATTTTTCAATATATTTCAAATTACTTATCACATTTAGTATTTTTGATGAAGCTTATAATAACGAGATACTTCTTTACACTATAATAAACAATTACTATTTTCTATTATAATATAGAGCAGGTACTATTTTGGCTTTAGTGAAAAGATTATGACAAAAATTGTTCACGATAATGCGGTGCTGCACTTGACAAACTTAAACAATATCTGATATTATACAGGTAATTATAAGTCTAAATTAAAATAATATTTGAATAAATTCATTCTCAATAATTGTTCGCATATATATAATTTTAATTTTGTCTGAAGAATTATAAATGTCGGCACCGCAATACCGCTAACTTTTCTATGCTATGACTTTTATAAAATTGTGGATGTAATAATATTTCTGAAAACTTATGCGATAACTACGATTGGTCGTCTTATAAAGCCTACTGGTTTAATGAAGCTATGTTGAGAAAAATATCGTCATTGAGCCGGGATTACTGAGCAACTCTGAGTATATAATATGGTGAGTGGGTAATTAAATTCTTTGTATAGATATCATACCTCTATATAAAAAAGTATCTAGTAACATAAATTATGCATTGAAAATTCCCGTAGAATATACTTACTATTGAATACTGTAATGTATTTTAGTAGACGAAAATATCATGAATTAATAAATACATTTTTAAAACCTTTATATATTTATACCGTAAGGACATTTTTTTTAATTTTCATGATTATTTCTATGAGCAGAGTTTAATGTAAAAATATATTGATTTAAGTAATATTTTGAAAATTGATGTTTATTTCAATGAAAAATTCAATTACACACAACTCTTAGTTTTTTTTCTAGATATAGTTTCCTACTGCTAATGAGGGCCAGAATAGACATGATCTTCATTTTGACGTTCGCATAGCCACTTACGATTACGATACAACAAGTAGCAGATCACATTTTGTTGTTAACTAAAGCGGGAACAATGCAAGGAACATTAAAAAAGCTAATATATTATTTACTTTTAACACAGAAATATATGCGAGTGTGTATTTTCATACAATATATACGTAGCTTACGCACATAGTTAAAACACGCACAAGAATAAAATGCAACGCCTATTGGAAACTCTTTGGTGAATACAGAACACATTTTTAAATTATTTATCTATGATACCTATGTTCTTTTTTCAAACCTTTAGTTATATTGTATTTATTTCAAACGCTAAAGTATTAGCGATAACATCGTGTAAACGTATTTAGGTATATCTATTTCTCAATAATATATCATACATACATCTCAGTTATACAATATATATATAATATGCATAGATATTTAATGCATAGGCACACTACGCCTAAAATCGTGGGTACTAGGTAAGTCCCTCATTTTTTTAAAATCCCATTTATAAGTTAAATAAAGTATATTTTATTTTGATACATAATCACATTATAAGACGTGTCGTCTATTAAACATTCAATGTTGGTGTTTATAATATTTTTTTTTATAATTTATAAATTATAACATCTATTTGATCCGCATTTAAGCTAACCTCTTATCTTTCGCTTTGACTGTATTATTTATATATATATATATATATACATATGTATATATAAATTTCATTTATAATAACACGCATGTAGGCATCCAATTTGATTATAATTGCTTATGTATAATTTTCAAATGCATATATTGTTACGACTATAAGATTTTCAATTATAATTCAATTATAATTCTAATTGTAAACATGTTTTACATATTTGTATAGAATTTGTGTATATATTTCGTGCGTTTTGTCATAAATTGACGTTTTCTATATGAAATGATTATGCAATGAATATATTTTAGTATATAAAATTCTTAATTAATTGGTTGGACATTATTATAATAACAGATATATAATTTAAATTTCTATGTAAAGTAGATTCATAATAAAGTTACATTCGTAATATATTCGAAAGAATCATAGACTTCGTATAATTAAAAAAAATGCTAATATTTAGCTGTTATTCACAGAAATACTGTTATAATTACGTTCTGAAACTATTTTTTTAACAAAAAGTATAACAAGTAGGTGTGTAATTACTATTTTTTAAATATGCCAAAGCTAATATATATATGTAAAATGTTATGAAATCCTGAGATATTTTATAATCTATCTTAAAAACATTAAATGTATGAGTGAATAATGGGTACGTACCAGTTACAAATACATACAAAATTGTTCCTTACATCCTTATATATGAAGAGTATAATCAAGACGTTCTAGAATAAATGTCAGTGTCATACATCGAGGTACAATATAATATATCAATATTCAATAAATATCCTTTCTAGAATCATAATTCTATCTCACAAGTATTGTGCGCTCCAAGTCTTCATCATCATTATAAATACTACAAAACGTTATCGTTTAAACTTCCAAAATGAGAAATTAACATCATCAGCCAGAAAACAAGCGTCAGCAGAGAGTATCCGGTTAAAAAAGTACCGTATTCAAACATTACAATTCCCGTTCTCACTTAATACGAATAATGTAAGCTTTTAATATAACAATGAAGAAATTACATTTGAGATTCGACATATCGCCTGTACACGCGTACGTCACTTACCAAACTCAGTCGAAACGTGCTGGTAGTGCAACCGAGTGAAACATCACGCCACGAACGGAGACAACTCGAAGTACTCCTTTCGGCGGCAAAGCAAACCGCGTGCTAACAACGAAAGCGACACGCACCGGACATCAACAGGGGTGCGGGCCAGGGTAGGGCCCAGGGGCCGGGGCCCGGGGGCCGGGGGCCGGGGCCCGGGGGCCGCGGGGAACAGAGGCTCAGGCGTGCGCGCAGGCCGCGCGCTACGTCACCGCGCGTCAGGAGTCCAGCAACACGTGCCAGCGCTGCACCTGTTTATAACAATAGACCTCGCTACTAAAACCGTATCTTCAGTAACACCATGCTATAAATGAAAATTGTAATTTCCATTGCAACAGCCAACGATAGAAAACTGTTTTTACACAAAAATGATGGCACTAAATCAAACTCATGTAGCGATCGATGACATCGTGATCATGTTACACAATACAATTTTAAAGGAAATGCAAATAGAAATGATTCTGCTAATCCTTAACCGACCCTCTATATGCAGTATCTTACCTGTTCTCCCTGTCGCTCGCACAATTCCTGCCAGTGCCTCTCCTCCTCTCGTCCCGAAGGGCTGTGTCCCAGAGAGAACCAGCCCACCATCTCGTTACGCTTGACACTGCGCCGCCACCACACCGACACCATCAGCGTCACCTCGGTCAGTTGGAATAAAGCTACCTGCAAACCAAAGATGTTAAATTCATTAAGCTTTAAAAGTTAAACCGTAGATACAAAAAATATGATAAAATGGTAAAAAAACTAAATGATATCTTATTTTTTAATTCAGTGTTGCCCTGAACATAATGTAAATAACGTTTTAATTGAGTCGATAAAATGAAAAATAATTGAAGACATTGAAGCACCTTATATTACTAAAATAGTACAACGTATTTTATTAAATTTCTTGGTTTTGCGCAATAATGGCGCAATGGATCTGTTTATCGAAATGAGAACGGGAACACAAAATAACATACACTATAAATTTCTTCCTTTGGTACTTATGTAGCAGATGTCTGACCTGAAATATGAAGAGCTCTTTATACAACGGGTTGGACTGCGCACGTCGCGTGGTGGACTTGCACCGCCCCATCTCCATGCCTAGAGAGCTGATGAGGCACAGCTTTACGTAAGTATCCGGGGCCTTATTGGGAGACAGCTTGCGGAAGTGGGTGCCTTTTATTACCTGTAATAAATGATATAGTAATATAAATATATGGACAAAGAAAGTTCAATATTAACAACAAACAATCTCTCTCTCTCTCTCTCTCTCTCTCTCTCTCTCTCTCTCTTACAAAGAAGGTTCGACCCGTGGTTTGTATTGGCTACGTGCAAAGCGAGTAGTGGCGGACAGATAACGACCGCAGCGCACAATACGGCAGAAATTGGAAACAAATGCGGATGATGCAAACCCGGTTTTTATTATTATATTCATTTTACAGTTAAACTATTGAATAAATCGCACTTAAATAATGTCAACAATACTATTTTAATCCTTGGTTTTATTTATATTTCCAAAGAAAATTATAATGTTTACATTGTTATTATTTGACAGCTTCCGCAAATGTTGTAAACGCTACGCGTCGCCACCGTCGCGCACATAGCCAATATTACCACTACATTCTGTGCCACTACGACTAACTTGGATTAAGTTTCTGATAGTAATTAAAGTTCAGGCTACTCAAATTTCTTCAAGTAAATGATGCTTTCAATATCAAGCTTCCGTAAAATAGGCACTTCTAGGTGTAATGACCTACCTCAACAGAGAGATGGCCGGTGGTGGAATTATACTGCAATCCGAGCAGTAGTTCTGGAGCAGATCTAGAGCTGCAGCAAGATGATGCGGAGTCTGACCGCGCCAGACTGCACGCCTCTCCGCCTGGACCTGTGCCTGGCGTCGTCACCGTCGCTATGGATGATGGACTAGCCAGCACACCTGACATCGAGTGGTTCAGCTCTAGTTTTGGAAACTGGTAAGAGAAAAACAAAAAATTGTTGAGATACAAATTACTAAGTTTCGAAGTATTGAAGCTCAAACAAGTCCGTGTCAATTTTAATTTTTTAAATTTAAGCAAGACAAGATTCTAACGTAGATTGTAATTGATGGTAGATCTACCATTGCTAATAACGAAATTGATGTCACCTATATTAGTAAAATATTATTAAAAGATTTCTTTTCAACCTATATCTGTCTGTACCAAAATTTTTTTAAAAACGGTGCACTAATTTAGGTGAAAATGCTAGTAAATAAACTTACCTTGCTTACTTGTAAGCTGGGATGATGTTGGCGCGGAGTCAATTGTATCCACATGCCGTTTTCCATCTCCAGGCTGAGTGAGGCAAAGCTGACAGTTGCTTCACCCAACAGCCGTTGACGACGCATGCGCTCGCAGCCGTATATGCGTATACGCAAACCGAGGCCGTGTACGTCCTCTATAAAATAAATTTCAAAAATAAGAAAATTATTCGATGGCTTCAAAAGACAAAATGTGTATAAAAGAATTTCTAAGTTGCGATTGTATTTTTACTTGTCTTATGCTTATTAACCCTTCAGAGCTTCGAAGATTTCTACTTCAGGGTATTCAAGAAACAACAAGCCCATTGTTGTGTTTATGACTATTTCAGTTCTATTTCAATAATAATATAAGAGAATTGCTATTATATAGACTATATTAATATACCTGTAGTTTATTCAAAGTATTACGATAATACTCCACTCAGTCCACAAATAGCTCGGAGTTTACAGAATTTAGGATAAATAAACAGATTTCTGGAATAGCATATTATATTGGAGTATACTGTAATTTTAGTATAGTCTGTCGAATTAATATGTTTACGTTTCTCCAACGTTTCGCAAGATCAGTTGAATTCTTTACTATACTTGTGCACTATAGTTTATTTATTAGAATAATATCACACACATATCAACAGCCTATAAGTGGTCCCTGCTGACCAAAGGGTTTTTCTCACACGGAGAAGCTTTGAGCATTAATCGCCAAGCTTGCTCAAAACGAATTAGCGATTTCCGACTTATAATTAGAAATTATAAGCCCATATTTCCTTACGATGTTTTCCTTCATCGTTTGTCAGTGGCGTCTAAATAATCTTAGAAAGTCCGTATAACTCGAAAAAGTCACATTGGTAGGTTACCACTTGCACATTGGTAGGTTTGTGTGTGGAAACCTCGCCCTCAAGCATGAGAAGCTAGCGTCTATAGACTTAGAGTAATATCACATCGCACCTAAACTAAATATGCTTCGAAAAAGTGACAGTCCACTGCTTGACTATATGCCGCATCGACATAAGCGTTCACCACGCAGTTGCAGATTGCAATTTGAAAAGTACTGCCCGATCTCTGTCAAATGCGTAGTCTCCTGTCGGCTCTTACGACAGCCGCGAGAAAAAGAGGGATGACAAATTGACATATAGTGAGATAAAGTAATGTCCAACGGTCAATTGGCCATAAAACAAAGTTACGACAAGTAATCTGGCCTAATATACCTGATTACTTATAGGTATATTCTTCTGCAGTAGTAAAGTTTTCAGGTACGCAACTCACCCGGGTTGATCTTGTGGAACACGAAGCTCTCCATGTACTGTGGATTTTCGCCATTCCTTATCTTTGACTTGTATTTTTGCTTTTTCAATGGCATTAATACAACTCGAACCTGTAACATGAGATGAACTTAGATCAAAAAGCTTTTACATCACAAAATCAGTGTACCTTCCATCATGACCTGGATTAAATTTTTTGCTGTTGATAACTTGTTCATGCTCTATTTGGCCCCCCTCTTTGATGGTAGTTATATGTCACGTTATCTACATAAGTAATGTTACCTGACTCTGCAGTATTTGTCCCTGACTCCTCTGCGGCAGGGTCCTCGCCTGCAGAATGTGCACAGTCATGCTGCGGACCGGTGCATCATACAGCAATGTCAGCTCCAAAAACCCTCGCACCTGGGAAATGCTTTCGGCGCAGAGGAGAGACGTATCCTGGTAACATATATATATATTTTTTTTTTTTATTGAATAAGCCGGTAAACGAGCAGACGGATCACCTGATGGTAAGCAATTGGCGTCGCCCATAGACACCCGAAACACCAGGGGCGTTATACGTGCGATATCAGCCTTTTGGGAATTGGAGGATTGTGGGGGATTCGGGGATTGGGGAGACTGAGGAGGGAGGGTAATTGAGCCTCCGGTACCTTTACTCACACGACGAAACACAACGCAAGCGTTGTTTCACGTCGGTTTTCTGTGAGGCCGTGTAACAGGTATCACTCCGGTCGAGCCAGCCCCTTCGTGCTGAAGCATGGCTCTCCCACACTTAATTCTTACATTAGTTTGCAAAAGCGGCAGAGAGGGCCAATCCCCCATCCACACTCTCCTCGAAAAGGGCCAGTAACGCACTGGTAACTCTTCTGGTGTTGCGGTTTGCGATGTCCATGGGCAGCGGTGATTGCTTACCATTACGTGATCAATCAGCTCGTTAGACCCCCTGTCTTATCTCATTATTGTGGTGGCCAGGAGATGAAGACGTGCTTCTCATTCATGAGGGTGCGGTTTCGAAACCTAACTAACGGCAACTACCAATGTGACTTTTTCCGAGTTATATGTACTATCTAAGGTTACTTAGACACCACTGACAAACGGCGAAGGAAAACATCGTAAGGAAACCTGGACTTATAATTTCTATTACATAACATAACATACATAACACCACGCCTTTTTATACCCAGAGGGGTAGGCAGAGGTGCACATTTATTTATTTATTTATTTAGAAAATGTACATATACAACACCACAGCTTACGCCATTAAGTTATACTGTTAAACTTATAAATGCTATTATTTAGGTAATTAAAAACAAACTAATTCAACTAAATTCAGAAACAAAATTAACAAAAAACAAAAAAAAAAAACTATACATTTGAATAACAAATGGTAATTACCTCTAGAGTAATTATTGTAATTTAACACAAACATTAACATTATAATCAGCTACGTATCATCCATCCTCTCACAAAATCTTAAACATTCACGACACACATCTATCCATCTCATTGCAAATAAATCACACTCTGGTGCTGACATCAGGAGAGAATTGAGCATGGTGAGTACTCGGACCAGCGGAGAATTTGCATGGGCCACTGTACGTGCTTCTGGTACAGCTAATAAGGGATGTTGACGAGGTCGAAGTTGGTGTGTGAGCAGCCTCGGTACTGATAACCGCACCACCTAACCTACAATCTCTGGACAGTCAGATTCACCTCGCAGCGTCTTACAACTCATAGTCATTAAGGAGTAATTACGCCTCACCTCAAGAGAGTTAAACCGTAACATGCCTAACAGAAACTTAGTGGGGTACAGAAAAGGGTAATAGCCAAACCGTTTTCTGTACAAAAACCTCAAAAACGCCTTTTGCACCTTTTCAAGCATCAGAGCATAAGTAACCTCATGCGGACTCCATACCAGAGATGCAGATTCTAGCTTGCCTCTAACCAGGGTCATGTACACCAATTTGATAGCTGTTATATTATCAAATTCGCGCATATTGCGAATTGCAAATTACGGATTGCAAATTGCACATTACGGCACTTAAATGCCACTGTACAATGTAACACCTACTTTTCACTATTTAGTTATGAGCCCCATGTAATAAGGGGTGAGTCATATACCGGGCACAATTTCAGACCCCGTGCTACTACTGAGATTTTTTTTAAAAAGCCAGTTATATTTTGCCCGACCCGGGAATCGAACCCGAGGCCCTTGGCCGGCAGTCGCACTTGCGAACACTCGGCCAACGAAGCAGTAATTTCTATTATAAGTTTGTAATATCAACCCGCAATGAGCAAGCATGGTGATTAATCCTCAAACCTTCTCCGTAAGACTTTGCTCAGCAGTGGCCAGGCAAACTGTTTATGATCTTATCTCGTTAAAAATCTCAATCCACTTACATTGTGTGCTATGACATCACTGTCGACGCTGCTCTGCGCCTCCAGCGTGTGAATGTACTCCGCTCTCTTCGGGACCACCTCATCAATCTTGGTTTCTCTAAGCGCCGTCTCCCGAAGACTTGTCTCCCGTAACTTGTTCTCTACGAGTTCTACATCCAACTTTGGCGCTGCTGCATTCTCGTTCTTCTCTTCGTAGTGGCATTCCACCTCTTCCTTATCCTGAGGAATTTAGGGCACAAAGATATTGAGTAAGCAAGGAAAGGAATGAATGGTGATGTTTGGTGCAACGATATCGGCGAGATGTTATCACAAGTGCAGCTGCAGATTTTTTAGAAATGTGGTGTTTAAAAAATCTCATTCATGTTAGTTACTGTTTTGTCGTGTTATTTTTGTTTTTTTATATAAGTCTCACTTTGTTTTTTTTCCTCAGATAGACTGCACTTATATCCTTAAATCTAGTTTGGCACCATAATTCAGCTAAAAGGAATATTTCTGTACAACCAGTGCAGTGCTGATTGATGATGCCTTGTAAATTCAGGGTGTTACACGCAACGAAAGTAAAATGTTGTTTGGACAGAAAATATCTATAAATCTACAAGTAGTTTCATAAGTAAGTTATAATTATGAAAGAATAAAGATTATAAATAGAAAACGAGAATAAAATTTAACATGCTTTAATGGAATAAAACTAATGATGTTCTACGTAGATAGATAATGTAAAAGCTCGCCTAGAGTCCTACCGTGAACAATATAGGTAGGTATTCATTTATTGAAATCTCATTTGAAATTCATGAGATCCGCACAAGTGGTTGAGGAAATCTTCTGAATCCAAGATATTCCATTTCGAAGTAGGTACCGCTTCAACCAACATTTCAGACGGTCTTAAGACAATGGCAATAAGGACTATATTTAAGTCAATTGTATTTTAGTACAATTCCGATTTCCATTCTGAAAGTACGATACTAGGAGCTATATTTATTTAATAGTGCAATACAGATAGTAAAATCAGTAGTGATGCGCTCAGGATATTGCGCAGTAGGGAGTTAATTGATGTAAATTATTGCAATCCCGGTTATTTCCGGACTGCTCTGGCGTTCGCGTTAATGTGCCTAAATGAGGCGCCCTAAATACCAGGGTTACATGAAGTTGTATTGACTGTTAAGCACCGAGATGAGTCATACAAAACGAGTGTTTTTTTAAGATCCAAGTAATGTCGACTATATACTCATTACTATATAATATATTCATTACTATACTCTATAGTAATGAATATATTAGAAGCGTGAACTATTGAAAGGAGAATAAATACAAGTGTCGAACGGTCTACTGTCTCACCTGTTGGATGCGCAAACGCAGCTCTTCATCCGAGTCGGACGCCTCGAACGTGAATATTCGTTCGGGGTAATGGTTCGGTTTCGACAAAGCATCTATAACAACACAGACGTACGGACAACGTCAATCGATGTACAATATTGCCCTAGCCCGAGCTAAACTACTCTAACTCTTACTTATAACTACCGAGTTCTAGCATTATAGTTGTCTACGGTTTGTAAGTGTGTAAACAAACACCTAGGTATAACAAGTATAAAGAAATTAATACGAGACCTTGATGACGCACACGACGTCCTTGAGAGTACATTAAACACTAAATTAATGAATATTACTTCTTCTATACTACACAATAACGTTCACAAATGACTCCGCTCTATAACGAAATCAAATGTACCTAAGTACATCATTTATTAATCACAAAATCAATAGCCACAGGTTTATTTATAAAGGTAAAGCTTTTCACATATCTATGCTTGGAATTTATAGGGGACATTATTGTAACGTGATCATTTAACATCTATTGTGTTAGCAACAAAGAAAACTTCGGTACCTTTCTAATGAAATATTTATTAACGACATACAGTAGCTTAGTAACACAAAAGCAAAACAAAGAGTTGGTACTCACCAAACTGAGCATTGTCGAGGGGAAGACAGGGGGCAGCGACGTGCGCGTTCACAGCGAGGATGTCATCACAACACTTGCGGGTGAAGACGGCCGTGTAGCACCAGCGTCTGCCCAGGAACAGCAGCAGCACCAGCACCACCACCGCGAACGCCGCTACCGCGCTTATATACGCTGTCGCCTCCACTGTGCACACCAACAACACTCAGCACCACTCGCTAACCACACCAAGTCAACTCCTCACAAACATGTTTACCATTAGACGGGTTGATGACGCCGATGGTGGCCACCATCCTGGCTCACTGGGAGCCCGCGGGCCGCATCGCTGCGCGCTCCGCTCTCACCCCCACTCACAGTTCCCACTTATCTAGTATGAGACATTCGTTGAATATCTCAGTGGAATATAATCCGACAATAAAGCGAACTGAGGAAAATAGTTGGGACGTGTTGCCACGGTCGGGCTGTCAAAGTGCTGCACATGCGCCGTACGCGAGGGGCACGACACGGGGCGTGTGGAATATTCTGCGCGGCTATAGGACGAAGGATTTAGTTACAGGTGTACTGTGTACGTATACGTATACACGTACGTATAGCGAGGAGCTTGTCGTCAAGGCCGAGGGCGGCACGTGCCTCGCACCCTTCGGTTATACATGCTTACACAATTATAGCTAAGTAATGGTATAAATATGCTTACTGGACCTGTCAAGGTTTGCATATGTTATAACTTACAAAGATTAATGATTTTCAAGGGCCACAATGAGTAACTTTATAAAATAATATATTATAGTTAGGTAAAATACATTTACTGAAAATAGTTTAACGATACATATTACACATGATATGTGAGTTACGCACTTATGGTTAGTATGTATCTACAATCTACATGGGCTACGTGTACATCACTCCAACGTTGCAATTAGGACATTGGAGATCTGCCAGAGATGTAGCTGCAGCGCAATACCTACGTCACTCACACTTTAAACCCAGAGGATTTGTGTAAATAAACTGCACATCCGTTGGGAAGCTTTCAGTAAATTAAATATTATTCAGGTGCTTTACATTGCATGGGAAATATATTCAATGGTATCCAATCAGGAAAAGAAAATACAATTCTGTGTGTAAGTGAGACAGATGTACCCATTTACATGAGAGAGCTAAACGCATAGTATAATCAAGTCATTTATATCCAGAGATCCAATAGCGTTTAGCGAGTTATTGATCCCAACCGATTAAACAAAAACCGCAAGTTTTACAGGTTTCAGGGAAAATTTTTAGTTATCGGTAATTAATACACAATATGATGCTGAATACTGAAGCTTGTATATGACTTCTAATAGAGTGGGTCAAATATGTACTGACTACCTGGTATCGTCCTTTTACAAAAGAAATTAATGACTCGCTTCATTAATAAACAATTATAACAATAGTTCAACAATTAGACTACTCTAAGAGCCAATAGATACTAATAATACTATTTATCCTAAATTGAAAAAGATAAGTTGGCCAAATAGCTAGGTAAGGTTGCCGAGCCATTTACCCAATTTAACTCTAAAAAATGTAATAACTAGTATCTACTCTTAATATCATTTTACGATTTATGTATATTACAATTATTGTAATAATAATATAGATTACTTATGCTTACCACCAGGCGATGTAGGTAGTGGAAACTTCGGCCCATCAAATATTTTAAAAATATCCTAGCATCTACTATTTCTCGTTACAGTTAATCTATTTATTTTCTGGATTACTTTTTTAATTATCCCTTTTTTGGTAAATATTACAGCTCGTCTTGTATGTTTTGATTGGTAGTTAGTTTAATAAAAAAGACTTTCAATTTTTATTTATGCTCTATTAATTTTTATTCCACAATGTTCGGTTAGGCCCGAATCTTCAATACTCAGTTAATTCTTAATTATAGAATAAAATTGACATTAGACAGTTTTTAGTATGGCAGAATTGTCAAATATTCGAAGTTATTCCTCAGTTAAGAATTAGCTGATGATTGAAACTTCGTTATCCTAAGTTGTTATTTTAACATAAATATCGTATGAAAAATCCCCCAAATCATCCGTAAGACTAAAATAAATTTAATCAAACATGAAGAAACTAAGTCATTACTAATAAATAATGTTATACTTAGTCAGATATTGTTAATTGTTTTTTTTTAAATTCATTTAACAAATGAACATTTTCATCGAACTTTGATTATATCATTTAAATTTAACTGTGAGGAGTCTTTCTTATTACTTAACAATAGTTCAACAATTAGACTAGTCATTTAACTATAGGTAGGTAGTCTATCTTTGTATAATTTCTTATAACAAAGTTTATTAGCTTTAGTTAAGTTCTCTGAGAGAATTTTTGCAATATTTTTAAATTCATAATATGTACCTATCTATGTATTATAGATACCAATGTACAGTGAGCATTTATTTATTCAATTTATTTATGTTTGTGATGTCTTATTTTGTCATGTATATTTGGTATTATTATAAATATTACAGTAAATAAGTATAGTTTAAACAAAAAAGCTTCGTAAAACACCTTATTTTTTGGTAATAAAAAATGGTTTAAAAGAATAATAATAAAAAATCAACAATAAAACGCCACATTAATATTTTGAAAATGTTTTTTTTATTAACACTTACATTTTTACAGCGCTCCTAGCCAACAGAGTAATACTATAAAATGAATCGGTGTAAAGAACTGTCGAACGCAAAACAATGTTAGTTCTACAGTGTACGATAAACAAACCGCTTACAAAGATCAGATCATTACAATAATATCATCAACGACTATTGTCAGTGAGATGTACATCGTTCTCATCAAACAAGCACAGAAGGTCACCCTAAAGAAACGAACTTCATTTAAATCTATAAACATTTCATATAATTTAGATTTTATTAGTCGCTATAATGTTATATTTTACTTTTGTAACCATTATTATAATGTTATATGTATTCGTTACGAAAAATTGAAATGAATCGCTCCACTTGGTCCTTGGCGGGTGCGTGAGTGACTCGTGAGTCGGCCGCTCGCGCGCTCGGCGTACGATCCTGCCTACCGCGGCCGCGCAAGGGCCAAGTGCCGACTAAAACAAGATCACTCTATCATAACTGTATAATTTTAAAAATTTCTAATTACGCATCCCTACGTTTTGTTTATTATCTTTTAATTAAGAAATAAAATCTTACGTAATTACCATGAGCAGCCTATTTTAATAAATTTGACAAAATTCGCTAATAATCTGATTATTTTAGAAAAGAAAAGCGTCGGGTCCAGTCCGGGCCGGGCGGGCCGCCTGACGAGACAACAACAATAGTCGACGGCAGTGCTGTATGTAGTGTAGCGGTGCGACGCGCGCGCACCGCCCCCCGCGCCTCTAAGCGATCGCGACTGTGTATGCTTTATTTATCTACTTTTACAATTGAAAATACGGCATCAAAATTTCAACTACCTACCTAACAGTAAGCAGTAGTACACTAAAACTCAGGCACTCCACATCGACCTCTCATACACCATTCACCCGATCGAATCTTCAACTAAACTTTTTTCCACTCGAAAAATTCAACTTAAATCTAATTCACTTAAATTATAATAATAATAATGGCTTCTTAACTGTTAATTTTACAACAAATGCGTTTCGTTGGCCGCCGAGCACGGAGCGCGGCGGGCGTCATACTTCTGCCCACTCGATTCACGAACGATGAACTACCGCTAAACGATAATTTATTACTTATTACATAAGTATGTGAAAAACAATTTATTAGTATTAGTTTTAATCTATCTTATAATGTCATCAGTGTCACTGAGGGCGTACTACTGTAACATGAATTCCGAGTCGGCGGCCGCTTGCGCGTGACGTCGAGCGTGGTGCGACGACGGGCCGCGGCCGGCGGCGGGGGCCCGGCTGGCGGCATGCAGGGGCCCGGCAGGGGCAGGGCGGCCCGCCGGGGCCCCGCCAGGCCCGCGCTACCCGCCCGCCGCCGCCGCGACGCTACTCATCAAATATATAGAGATTCAACAAATATCGAAAAGATTCATCAAATTGTCGCATGACAGTCGAGATACTGGAACGTTTTAAACGATCTCGATACAAAAATAACATGATTCACGATTTAAAATAATATGTGTATAATATTTTTTATATCATCACAAATATCAACTTCATTCTCCACTGTGCATATATACATATATGGTTCGTTAGAAACGATAGTGTAAGTGTGCGGTGGCGAGGGGCGGGCGCGGGCCCGACCGGCGCCAGCGCAGCCGCGTCCTCTCGGTCACATTACGCAATGAAACATCAGAATAACATAGAACACTCGACAGGTACAGACACAGGTGCCCCTGTGCGGAGCGATGCGGTAACAAGCGGTGAGAAGCGTACACGACAGCGATTACACATATACCGGAACGGCACCGCAAACCTCTGTCAGTCTGATATAAGAACACAAATGAACTTTATGTACGCAGTAACTAACTGATGCACGACGGTGTGGACAGTGGTCGGTGCGGTTTAGTAGTAAGTCTCTTGTTCGAGCCAGCCGCCGGGGTTGCGGCGCAGGTAGAAACGTCGGATCTCGTCGTAGATGAAGATCGACAGCATGAATGGAATGGCAGGCAGCCACCACACGAACCTGCAGACAAAGAAACACATCATGAATACTTGCTTCAATTTACCAAATTTCAAGTTGTGTAGGGAGTGGTCCAGTATACTCACTTCAGAGGGTACATCCTCAATCCCTTGTCCATTCCAGGCGTGTAAGAGAGGAATGCAGCGAGCGCGGTTTCAAAGATCAGACCGAAGTTGAGAGCCCAGTTGCGCATGCCCTGGTGGATGATCGAGTTACGGCGCGTCTTGCAAATGATCAAATCAGCCCACTGCACCACCACGATGGAGACGAAGAAAGCGGTGTGGCAGGTAAACTCGAGAGCCTTGCGGTCGCGGTAGGTCTGGAAACCGGGGAAGTATTATTATCAAATGATGAATATAATAAAAAAATAGAACATTGATATAACACAGCTGAGAAAGACAATGAAGCACAAGATCAATTTAATTGTCTGAAATGACCAGATATTGCGGTTAATTTTTTAACTCGTTCTGATAATGATCTCGTTTCCTGTCTTTCTCATTGTATAATGTGATAATTGAGGAAGTGTAATAATGAGGTAAACGCACCCATTCCTGTCCGTAGGAGTCGGTCAAATCGTTGATGGCCTTGGAGTCCCATTGCTTTCTGATACCGAAGAGATGCATCGGCAGGAAGCCGTTTTCAGCCATGATCACGAAGTATACGAAGAAGCCGGCAGCGGCTTGGATCATGCCGATCTGGCCGTACGCCATCGAAATAAGCCTGTGTACACCCGGGCACATGTTACATTTTGAACTCATCGTCTTGACGTTGCCAACAACACATTTTTACTTTTAATGGCCAACTAATTTTGCTTCAGTGATATTTGTTTGCAATATTTTCAAATGTGCTAATAGGTTCAATACTTTTGTGTTAAGCACTTTGAGTTTTACTATAAAGAGATTAAGCGTTTAATTTCGTTATCGTTGTTAGTTTTTGTTTTGCAAACATCACCATTTTAAGTATGGCAATCAAGACTTGAATCCATTAATGTTCACTTTGATTTATCAAATTGATCTTTTGTTTTTTTTTTTACTTCTGAGTTACCAGTTATCAGTCTTATTTGCCATAAGTTAACCAATTCAATATGAATTGAAAAATAGAATACTTGTTGTTTTATTTTCCTTCAAAGAGTATTTAAAATTACATTTAAACTTGCTATTTCCAATTTGCTAATATTCTCTTTTTCAAGTCATTGCCATTGTATTAATTCCAGGTTAAGGTAAAAAAATCCACTGAAGATTCACACAAGCATGCAGAGGAGAATATTTAACTATTTGGCGAAGAAAGCTCAAGCGATTTTTTGTGTCAGAAGTAAAAATAATAAAAGAGTACTGGAAGAATAAGCAAGAAGAGTTAAATAAATATAAAATAAATTTAAAGACTGCTGTACAAAACTGCCTAACCGTGTTTGTATTATCTGTGGGGCTTGGAAGCGCTATTAGCAGTGTGATCTGCAGTACAACGTGCTTCAACTATAGAGAATATACTACATACATAATATAAAACAATATACAAAAAATACAAAAATATATACATACCAAGAAGATAAAACATAAAAAAAATATTACAATATAAAAGATACTCAATGTCGCCTAAGACATTCCTTCAACAAAAACGTTTGTTCAAAATATAATTATTAATATTAGTTATGAACCATCCGACCACCACTATTCTACTTTTGCTAACATGTAAACTCACACACAATAATAACCACTAGTGCGCTCTCTATGACAGAGACTAAAACATTTTCTAATTTGTTCGCTAAACGTGCAAGTTTTTATTCGACACAGCATTGCATCGCTAACTTTAATAATTGAATTTCTAATATTGAAATATGGAAGAGTGAAGATTATACAGATAAAGAAAGTACTAGCTTTTCTAGTTCTAGAGATCTCTAAAGTAATTTTGGATATATCTATAGAAATTTAAACAAGATAATAGATTTTAAATAAATACTGTTGCATGAAGAATTCGGTATATTTATTTTGTATTATGTACTTTGAAAGCGTCGCGACTATTGAACTTCTATCGGATCAAGGGTTTACTCTAAATTTAAACAACATCGGGTTGACAGCCAATTGCAATACGTGGGCAAGGTACGGGGGGGAGGCTCGGATCGTCATAATCACTCTTCCACATCCATTTTCAAATGGTACTGTTGAACCACAAGTAGCCGCACCACTGAAATTATTTAATCTCACCAACGGAGGCGGTGGTATGCTCAAGTAACGGTGGGCTAGTCATTGTGTTAACACCCAAATGAGAATCTAGTAAGCGTCGGGCTCGCGCGGTGACGCGGCGCCCGGTGGCGGAGTGGGTGCGGGGCCAACCTTCTGTTGACGAGGTTGTCGCGGTAAGGGTCCCGCGGCTGCCGCTTCATGATATCGGACTCGGGCGCCTCGTACGCCAATGATATAGCAGGCACCTTCAGTAACACAAGCAATCAGGACAAACCAACACTCGCGCGACCAGCACGCTCCGACTTATACATAATAAATATACGTACATACACCCCTCGGCTACGCCGCAACCTATATCTACAACTAGCGTTATTAGAAAGTAATTAATATCAAAAAGTACATAAAACTATTTATCGTAGGTATACTTATATTACTCATAAATTAGCTAGTAAATGTAAAAGTGGAAAAATTGGCGTGATTGAAATTCAAAAATTATGGCAGTTGGTACTAGCCTTGAGGAGACAAAATAATCTGAAATACTACACTAGTGAGAAGTTACAAATATAAGCCCTAGCAGCATGTTTGTATCATGTAGGTATCATACAGTGTCGCTGTACCTAACTGTACATAGATACGGAGAGACGTTGGTGTCATATATATGAGTATGCGGTGTGATGAAGCCTGTTGCGTTGTGTGACAAGAATATCGAATGAGACGATGTCACTTGTGATATACTTATCGTGTATGAGATCATGAGAGGTAATCAATGAGAAAGTCAAAATACAATAAGTATACAATAAATAAATAATCAGTAATAGTTGTAAAGACGTCGAGGTGTGTTCATACATGCACGATAGACAAATGACAGAGACAGGAGACACCAAACTTACCTTTGCGCGCGAACACAGAACATAGCGGAAAAGAGAATTAATAAAACCACAAAAACAATGGAACAATGCGTTTGGTCTATGAGCACGACGCCGTGTGTCGAAACACGTTATTCCATCACCACATCAAGCTACATAGTTAAAGGAAATAGGAGATACGTTAGTATAGAAAAAATATATAAAAAGACATCGCAAGGCAAAGTTAGGAGCGGTGCGATTGTCGCCTTCAATATCCACACACAGACAATTCTAGATTCGTGTACCTACAGGACAGCGTCCACACACTGCAGGCAACAACCAAACCTCAATATTGAAGACTAGACACGTGGTAGCAAGCAAGTAGCGGATAGAATAATATCTTTGAACGAGTCTCGTCACTCGTCATGTTTTACCTCTCGTTAACGAGTTTATCAGTGAAAGGGTTACGCGGCTGTCGCTTCATAATGTCAGATTCGGCCTCCTCGTAAGCCAGGGAAATGGCGGGCACCTACACAAACACTAGCGATGTGAGCGACCCGCGAACCGGCCGCGGAACGCCCAAGCGCTCACGCACTCGCACGAAAGCGTGGTGCATCAGTCACATGTGTACAACATCGAACATATAGCAACAACCTTGCAAGCAGACGCCACTGTCGCCCAGTCGACTACACTGATCATTGCTTGCTTCTACACCGAGCAGCAGCTGCAGCGCAGTGGCGTATGCTAACAACTGTTTGTTACGCTTAAAAACTATCACACAAAATAAAATTAACACAAAAAATGTAGATCATGAGATGACTTCAGTTGTGGCAGACGGGGCTCTTTGTAACTTAAAAGTATAAAATGAACCGCATGTAATATGAGTGAGGATGTCATGTTTTGGAACTAAATCACATGTCTATGGACGTTCTCGAATTGACTGGATGGTGATGGGGTGAAATGAGTGTGGTACATCAGTGTGTTGTGTCTGTCTTACTGTGGGACAGTTACTGAGTCGAGCTTGTGCAGGCCTCGTACTGTCCACCTCGGGCTTATACACGATGCCTAATTCTTTGTTACGTAGAGAGAGTCAGTTATTTATATAAAATGGACCAAACACATCTACGTACATCATCCCCTCATTCCTACTAAACTTCCAGCGAACTCATATCAGGAACATGTAAGGACAACACTCATTAGTTGGGACCTATCCTATGTTAGTATGTCTGCCTGATTTTAGTAGAATCATGCATGACTCTACATTTTTATTACACTGTAACACAATATTATTATTTACATACTCGTAACAAAGCCAATTCGTCTCCTGACAAAAGTTAATTAAGAGAGATAGATAGCCATGTTTATTTGACATTCAAATTTGTTAGTTACGTTTATGTAAATAAGGTACACATTAGATAAACACCCACTCGTCACGATATCGAGACAACAGCGACGTTATTAGCTGAAAACCAGTTAGTAGTTATATGGCAACATAACAGTAATCACTTAATAAAGACCTCTCATTGACAAGTTTGTCGCAAAATGGGTTCCTAGGAGGACGTTTCATAATGTCAGCTTCGGCCGTCTCGTAAGCCAACGCGATCGCTGGCACCTACGTCAATCACTTATTTGATATAAACAGTAATAATATCGGCTAGAGGGATCTTCTGCTGAAATATTTACGTCACATACTAACTAGTATACATCCTTTGTTCATTATTGTGGTAATTTTTTTCCTTCGTTATAAAGTTGCGGTTATAAAATTGCGTTTGTTTTACGTTGGTATTTTTTTAATGAACAAACGGTGTAAATTATACAAATTATTTAATGTTACAATATTATATGCAACATTGTAAGTACAATTTCCTAGAGTTAGATTTTATCTAACAATGCATCTCTCATTTAATATAATAAACAAAGTAAATTAAACACCTTGCAATGTTGCACATTTTATAAGACATTAGACTGTAGACTAGTAGAAATAAGGTCGAACTTACCATGTCAGTTCCAAGATCGATGCAAAGGATAGTAACGGTACCCAGGGGCAGAGGGATGTCGCAAAGGATGAAGGCAAGGAAGGGTGAGATTTCAGGGATGTTGGAAGTCAGGGTGTACGCAATAGATTTCTTCAAGTTGTCGAAGATCAGACGGCCTTCCTCTACACCAGTTACAATTGAAGCGAAGTTGTCGTCCAGCAAGATCATGTCAGCGGCCTAGAAGATTGGTTAGCCATTCATTCAGATTTTCCATTCAGAGTCCTCATAGAAATTATAACTGTATTTGTTTATTCACTTACTTGTTTAGACACGTCTGAGCCAGCGATACCCATAGCAACACCGATGTCAGCCTTCTTCAGAGCGGGGGAGTCATTCACACCATCACCAGTCACAGCCACGATGGCTCCTAGTCGCTGGCAACCTTCCACGATGATCAGCTTCTGTTGCGGCGAGGTACGGGCGAATACGATTTCCGTGTGGTACCTGATAGACAAATGATCGATAAGCATGAATTAATTAAGTATTGCAGTACTAAACATAACAAGGAACTATACTCACTTCAGAATTTCATCAAGTTGATCAGAGTTGAGTTCCCTGAGCTCAGTTCCGTGGACGACGGCAGCCTTGGCTTCACGTGGGTTCACTTCAGAGACGGGGATGTTCAGCCGAGCTGCGATGTCCTCAACAGTCTCATTGCCTTCCGAGATAATACCTACTGACTTAGCGATAGCCTTGGCAGTGATGGGGTGATCGCCAGTAACCATGATAACCTGTGAAGTGGCGATAATATTAATGCAATGTCGTAAGGCAAAGTTATTTGGAAGTTCACCTTAGTAAATCCAACATACCTTAATACCAGCTGACCGGCACTTGGCAACAGCATCAGGCACAGCAGCGCGAGGAGGATCGATCATACTCATCAGTCCGACGAAGCGAAGATTGTCCAGTGGGAAGTTGGGGTCATCAGTGTTGAACTTGTAGCCAATGGGGTACTTGTCTGATGGCAGTTGGAGATCGCAGAAACCAAGCACACGCTCACCAAGACCTCCCAATTCCAAATAAGCGTTGTTGAAAGCTTCCTTCATTTCCTCGTCCAAAACCTTCTCCTTGCCGCCGATGAAGATAGTGCTGCATCGTTCCAGAATCCTTTCAGGTGCTCCCTTCATCACAAGCAGGTGGCGAGGGTCGCTAGGATCGTCGCTCTCGTGAACAGAAACCTGGTACTTGTTGGTGGAGTTGAAGGGAATCTCACAGACTTTCTTGTTGCGTTTCCTGATTGACAAAACATCTCCGAGAGCCAGTTCCATGCATTTCAGCAGAGCAGCCTCTGAGGCGTCACCGGCAACTTCCTTCTTCAGAATTGGTACACCATCCTGACCTCCCTTGAATTCAGCTCGGTTACATAGAGTAGCGATTTTAGCGAGCGCCTTGAATCCAGGGCTGGTGCGGTCTGAGGACGAAATAACCATTGTTAAGATTTGTAACCAAAATCTTGAATTATACTTTTTTTTTAAATTCTCAAATACATACCATACTGAACTCCAGACTGATCTTCGGTGGTGTCAGCTTCAATAATCTGGTTATCAAACCACATGTGAGCGACAGTCATCCTGTTCTGTGTCAGGGTGCCGGTCTTGTCCGAGCATATGGTTGAAGTGGATCCGAGGGTCTCGACAGCCTCCAGATTCTTGACTAGGCAGTTCTTGGAAGCCATTCGCTTGGCAGTCAGGGTCAGACATACGGTTACAGTGGCCAGTAGACCTTCTGGTACGTTGGCTACGATGATACCTGAGGAAGGAACAAAGAATTAATACAAGGTACACTACTACAAACTGAGAGAGAAATGTGGGTTTATTGCACTTACCAATGAGGAAGATTACAGCGTCCAGCCAGTGGTAGCCGAGGATGAAAGCAATAATGAAGAAGGTAACGCCGAGGAACACAGCCACGCCAGTAATCAAGTGGATGAAATGGTGGATTTCCTTAGCAATGGGAGTCTCTCCAGTGTCCAAGCCTGACGCCAATCCGGCGATACGACCCATCACCTAGTGCAACGAGAACGTGTTATACATTAGTTTTGCATTTTACATCATGTTTATATCTTGAAGCTCCGTCTTACCGTATTGTCTCCACAGCAGATGACAACTCCCTTCGCCGTACCCTCAACCGCGTTAGTAGAGAAGAATGCCAAGTTCTTAGTTTCCAGTGGGTTTTCATGAGTAAATTCGGCACCACGCGATTGGGGTTCAGATTCACCGGTTAAACTTGAGTTGTCGACCTTGAAGCCTCGTGCCTCAATGATACGGATATCAGCAGGGATCCTGTCACCGAATTTCACCTGTGAAATAAGAGAATGGTAAGTAAGTCTATGGACAATTATGAGGTATTTAATAGCAAAATGTTTGTTGCGTTCTTACCTCAACAATATCACCGAGTACCAAGTCCTCAGCACGCAGCGTCAACTTCTCGCCCTCTCGAATGACGGTAGCGAACTGAGGTACCATGTTCTTGAACGATTCCATGATCTTCGATGACTTGCTTTCCTGGTAGTATGAGAAGATGCCCGTAACGATCACGACAGCCGCCAATACGATGCCGAGGTACAAGTTGTCATCCGCAGGTTCTTCAACGGTACTCGCCTGAGAAATCAATCAGCCGGGGTCAATTGGTCCGCTACTTCAGTTAATTATTTAAGTATACTGATCATCGACATAAATTCACGATTACTGACCTGAATTCCGTAGGCAATAAAGCAAAGAATAGCACCAATCCACAGTAATAACGCAAAGCCACCGAACAGATTTTTACAAAACTTCACCCACTCGGGCGTCTGTTTAGGAGGCGTGAGCGCGTTTGGACCGTCCCGTTCAAGGTTCTCTTTCGCTTTTGCGTGACTAAGGCCCTGTAAGAGAAGAAGACATTCCAGATAACGTGGTCCTATGAGAAGTCCAGTATTTGTACAAAAACTAATTCTGACAATAAAACATTACATTTTCTGGATGTGTCTGAAATCTTTGGTAGAGCTCTTCCGGTGTTACTTTGTGAAAATCGATGTCCAACTCCTGTTTGAGATCATCTAAATCTCCTGCTTTCCGTTTTTTCGCGGGGGGTTTCCGGCGTGTCTGGAATATTTTGAAAATATACACGTGAATTTAATTTGATAGTAATAGACTGCTAGTCTATATTTATAAAATGTACAGTTTGATCGAAAAGTTATTTCAACAGTCTTAATAATTAAAAATGATGAAGTACCAAAATGCAATGCAAAATAAAAATGCATTAAAACCATGCAATACATTAATGTTGACAGTTGCTTGTCTTGCGACTGCTGGCGTCATTGATCACTTAGCAAGATTATATGAAAGATGGTAATGTAAATAAAAACCTTGTACTGTCCGTCAGCAGTTCTATTATCGTCCTTAATGGGTCCAATGGTGGCGACGCGGTACGAGTCGGTTCTGCCATGCTGTAAACACAACTAGGGGCTAGACACATTCTACTAGGCGGCCCTATGGGCCATGCACTCATGGATGAATGGGTGGCAGTGAAGAGCAACGATATCGCATGGAATCCCGCTTGCACGAACTTAGAAAACGTATGAAGAACAAAAGTGTATGATTCAGGGTGCATGCAATATCGATACTCAAGAACAAAACATGAGAAAGAATATTAAAAAGCACCTGGTTGTTGATGCGTAATAACAAGGAACCATCCAGGCACTCAATACAGAAACAAAAATGCATATTGATGTAAAAAAAGACAAAGGGTAGCGCTAATTTAAATTGCATCTAGAATGATTGTGCTAACTATGATGTAATAAGCTACAATTGTAAGGGTGTGTAGATAAAAATTGAATAGAAGTACCATATTCATTTGAAAAACGTTCAATTGCAAAGCTTTACACAGCGACAGAGCATATTAGGCATAACCTTGCCAACCGAGTAATCTATAGAGCTGGGGACCAACGGCTCAATGGCGCTCAATTGGTCTGAACTAGTTGCGCGTGCGAACCTGAGCGAATGTAAGGACATCGCACAGGCGTACACCTCTACGCATGGACGATTCTACACAGAACCTCAACCACTAAAGCATAATACAATGTGATCACACTACAACTAGATACTCACATCACCCATAGTGTTCTGGATTATTTGTACTTCAGGAAGAGTACGTCCTATCGGCAGGGTGTGTTATTGTTAACTGTCCAACTAGTCACTCGGTAACGGACGAGCTCAACATTAAAATTGCCTGGATATGGGCTCTTACGTAACAAAACGAGTGCGCTATATGCGCTAAAGAGGGGTAATGTCACAAAGTCTAAATGCGTCCGCGGTGCCGTAAACAAGCTAGCCGTCGCCGGCGATAATTGATGAACGTTTTCATAACAGGCCTCATTAAACCGCGCCCTGAATTCCCATGAAGGTTGTCGCGAGAATAACTAGCCGTAAACTGCACTAGTGCCGGAAAATTCAACGGGTAATGGATTGTTTAATCAAAAGAACCTTTGAATAAACTGAAAGGTCCGACTTCCGTTAGAGAGGCGATATGAATAATGGATGGTCAAGATGGATTGAAGTTAACAGAAGGGGTGTCGATGTAACCGTGGCGCGAGAGAGAATAATGAAAACGGAATATTCATAGGGTGTATTTCGAGATGGCTCTTGCCTTTCACCGCACGGTGCAAGGCAGGGGCCACACTGGGACTGACATGCGGCAGAGGCGACGACGGTGGTGCGGCGCGGCGGCGTGTCCCGAGTTACATAAGCGGCGCCACATCGGGCATGCGCACTGCGGACCAACCCCCGCGCGCTACCCTCGACATAAATAGCTAAAAGACAAGGTTGCCACCCCGGGGCCCCGGCGACCGCATTTATAATCTCTATAAAGGTTAAACCGGAATATCTGATGGAAAATCGAAACTGGTTCTAGCATGAATAAAACGACTACTGTTTGCAAGGGGATGATTAACCCACTTTCAAAACCTTGAAACGAGAGCATGGGTTCATACGAACTGTAATAAGACAGGGTCTTTTAAAGTTGTTTTGCACGAAAACTATACAATATCAATTTTATTCTGGGTTTTGAGAATAAAATAGCCCGGAAAACAAACTGAATTCACCGATGGCCCGAAATAGATTGAAAACATTAAATAGATGTAATTGAGTCAACGAACAGCATACAAATGCCATGTCATATGTCAGCTGGTCGGCGAAGATTCATTGCCACGGCCGCAAAACTGCTTTACACCGAAAATTTGTGGTTACTACTGTAGTAGATGCGTGACGCAATGAATGAGACAATTATTTTTAACATTAATGAAACGCGGCGCATGTGACGTGCTTTCGGATCCCCGTGACGCTGCGATTCTCGATCGTTGCCAAAATACTATTATTATCTAAACCCTACTTTCCCGCGGTCTATCTGGAGATCTAGACGAGTATGAGGAACCATAAACATGTAACGCCGGCTGTGTTCTAATCGACATTGTATACTGGAGAGGAATAATACCAAGAAAATATTGATTCATATGAACATCACTGGTGATGGAGAAAACCTCTTAGTTTTATTTTTGTTCTTAGATGTATTTTTGGAACCGATAATGCTACTAAAACTGTTAACGTTTGCCAATAAGTTTATTTGTGACACAGATTTAAACGAAAGTACCCAAATTGGTAGGAATATAACATTTTTTTAAATATTGAAATATATTTCCAGAGATAATATTCGAAATTACCTACATGACCGTAATTTCTTTGTGATAACCTTACGTGTTATTTGACAAATCGATACAGCAAAGTCATAACTGTTATTATTTTTATGCAAGAGATCACTGAACTAAGAGGTTGAATTATAATTCGGGACACATAAATAATTAACTTGTATTTCAAGTCTAGGAGAAAAATACGTCAAAGTACGATTACGTAATCTCGACGTCCTACTACGACGAAGGATCAGAACTGTCTAGCAGAACACATGTACAAAATAAAGTACACAATACTTCTGACACTGACAGAGGAATAATTTCTGGTATTGTGTAATAGCTTTAACCAGACCATGTCCTACTGGCCATGGCAACGAGTGCTGGACAATCAGACGACAATCTACTCCAGATGTGTCTTTTAAATCACAATGATTCATTTGTAATCTCTGCACGGTATCAATCATTGTTGGTACTGAACCTTTGTATCCTACATACCAATAGTCGATAAAGTCTTTAAAAGAAAAAAAATTAAAGTATTAGACTATAAATTTTAAAAGTATCCAAAAATAATAAAGCTATTCAATCAATACATTGAATCAATGAATTGATTGAATAGCTTTATTGAATTGAATCAATACATCAAATGTCTATAAGAGTATTGTGCATTTGTATTATTAGGCACAATGTCTCAAGACTTAAGAAAACTTTAGAACATTAGGAAACACCATCAAGGACCACGTCTACGATCCTAATTGATGCGTGCTGTCGTCATAAAAGGATAGAGGAAATACTCCAATAGAGCGACGGTACTCTATGCGATTTAAATGACATAATGACAAGGCAATTTTCTAATAAACCTTCGGTACTCTTATAGTTGTCGTGTCCGAAGCACGGTTGGCTCCCGCGACAACCTGTTAGCCACTTCCTCCAGAACACCTAGTGAGGAATGGTCTTTTGCCTTAGTATAACGATCACGCGATCAGGACATGACGTTCCAAGGCAGGACATACGACCTAAATGGCCGTTAGGAAACTAGGGCACGCTGAGAGCTGAAATCAATATTTTCAACGTACAGGAATACTAGGTCGCTAACTGAATATTTTTTGCGGATTTGATTATTACATTAAATTCGTGTTTTATATGTCTTACTAAAACACTAATTGCCATTGTGGCTGTTTTACTAAAAAGTAACTAATTAGTAATTACATTTTCGAGATGTAAATTAATTTAGTGGCGCAAAATGTAATAATTTCATTAAAAATTATAGTATTTTCATAGGAACTTCAATGTTCTATGTATTTTTGAGCATTATATTTTTTGAAGGCAGGTTAACAGAATTTAGTTTCCTAATATGAACAAAATATTTAGAAATTTGTGCCGAAAAAAACTTGTGACAATATCGCTAACGATCCGCATTAGTAAAGAAGTATCTGGCTATTGTTTTGTATTAATCGTAATGCTTCTTATACAAATTAAGGTAATTGTATCAGGATGCTTCAAGGAAGTGATTCGGTACTGGCATATGAGGGACTGAGCGGACGGAGGGTCCCTCTCCGCACAGATCGATACGACGAGTTACGCAACCCGACCGGCGCCGTCTCCGATACATTACTCCTCTTCTGTCACCCGAATTTTGCAATTAATTATATTCTTAACCGTCCTTAGAATAAACATGATTACTAAACGCTAAAACACATTCAGTGCATAACCATATCTAAAATGGACAAAGGAACTTGAGTGATCACAGGGAGAAAAACGACCTGTTTTCGACTACGTGCATATGATGATGGACCGGTTGACATTTTTGTGCCAGAACAAAGGCGATGGAACGTGCAAATGATTTCTCGCGATGTAACTGCACAAGAACATGAGACCAAGATCGCAAGCACTGTTCACGAGCAGCCGAGCCCAGTGCAAGCAGCACCGGGCTTCTTCATTACCTTTCCGCACTCACTGTTTGCGACATGCACTTACACCTTCACAAAAGCACTGTATCGCCGTCTCGGCACGCTAACTGTAAAGGCTAAGGCAAGCACTACTGCAAGCACAGCACTCACCTCGCCCATTTTCGCTAGTCTTTATGAAAAGGCGGATAAAAAGGAACAAGCCGCCTCTTGGTCTCGCCTCTTTCCCTCTAACGGAGTGGGGTGGGTCGTCGCTAGTTCTGCAACAACGGGGACCGTTACGGTTTCCTCGTCCAACGTAAAAACTTAAAAAGTGTGCGCTTTCACGTAGTCTCGTCGCACGGCACTGGCTATGTCATCTTTGTACGAAACTAAAACCCGGTATGAAAGAGGTGCGCGGATGGCGGAGGCGCGTAGGGCGCGACGTTCGGCGGCCTGCTTCGGGCGGCGACTGACGGTGGGGCCGGCGCGTATCGAGCCGACGGCGCACTGACGTCACACTGCGTCACGACGCCAGCGCCGCGCTGCCAGCGACGCGCGCAACCCGCTGCGCGAGGCGCCCTCTATCGCCACCGCCCCGCTCGTAACCTTCCACAACCGGTACGTTGACAGCCCCTACTGATCGACAGGCTTTCCGGCGACGCATGTTCAGCACCATACTGTCTACCAAATGTTTGTACGATTCCTCAATTGCTTGAAGACATTATTTAGGCGAATCTCACTACTCAATGTCTACTAGTATACATAAGGGATGACTATTACAATTGCATCACAAGAAGGTTGTTTTCCACGGCGTTATTACATTTTTATGAGAGTTTGTAGGTACCAAGGGCGCGCGGCGGCGTAGGCGGGCGGAAGGCCGTCTCGACGGGCGGCGCGCCCAGCCTTAATACTAGAGGTATATTGAGTACTTATTGACAAATGGTCTTATCTTGGAAGCAAGCTCTTAGCGGAAGAACGCTAATTATCGTCTAAATAAGATGTACACAGACAGATATTCAAAGCGTCGAACTTATTGCAAACTTTTCATTTTCTTAAGATTTCGGCTCTCATCAGAACATCAATGCTACCGAAAGTTTATATTAGGGCGGTCAATAAATTTTATAGCGAGTGAATACATTTGCGTCCGGTTTATTGCATTCATATTATGATAATGTCATAACCTCGGCATATAAATAAATTCTAGACGTAAATGTTATAGGCACTGACCCTCCCGGAGCACACTTCGGTCAGCTTACTCCGTAGGTTTCGGCTTCTAGAGCATACGCGGAATTTATTACTTTTGATCGCGGACTGGAAACCCGCATTACCTCCAAAAAAGTGGCTTTAGCGGTGTTATATAGGCATCATTAAATTTTTTGTACAAACGCCTTACTGGCAGATAGGTACCTGAAATATGAATTCATACAATTTGTCGGTTCAAGAAAATATTGTGTTCCAAAGGTTTTTAAAACAAATATCGTCATAAATTACACCCAACAAAGCATAGAACCTATTGCAATCGAAGAACTGGCGGCGGTGCATTTACGAAGCTAATATTAGATAATCGATGAAGGAAACTGCTATCGCCCTCTTTGTGGCACATTCGTTTTACCGTATGCAAGTAGTGATCGATCCGATTGCCTGGAAACCAGGACGGTACATGAATAACGTAATACTAACATCGAACTAGTGTCTGAATACATGATTGATGTCTTAAAAATATGCCTGTAATAAATACATCACTGAGAAGATAGAAAGATCGGAAAGTAGTTTGCGGTGTCGATGTGTGGAAGTAGTAGCCAAATTCTTTGGTGTTTTGAACAAAAGAGATCAAAAGGGTAGGAGTGGAAGATACTTAATATTACATAACCTTTGTTTTTACTTTATCCCTATCCAGTTATGCTAGGCATAGTTTGGTTGGTTTAATATTAATACGCCAGAAAAATATAGTACTTTGCTTATTACAAATTAAATGGCAATCAAACAAGATAAAAGTGTTTTTGTAGGAATTTTATCCTTATTATAAAATATGACGTAGCATAATAAGCAAGCACCAGCAAGCATTCCCTAGAGTCAGGTGAAAGTCAACATATTTTAAATGCTGAGTGCATACTCAATTTTATACATAGTAACGTCATGAATACCATGCAAAATAAGGATGAGCCTTAAGACAATTACAGACTTCTTGAATTGTATTTTTTTCTATTTGAAATGCCTAATAATACTCTGTCTGATCCTAAAACTGAACATCAGCTACTACATAAGCGTTGAAGACAAAATTACGAAAGGTAATTTTGAATATTTAATAAAATAAGATTGTATTTTTAAAGTAGTTTAAACTGCCTCGTTGGCCGAGTGGTCGCAAGTGCGACTGCCGGGCAAGGGGTCTCGGGTTCGATTCCCGGGTCGGGCAAAATATTATTGGGATTTTTCAAAAATCTCAGTGGTAGCACGGAGTTTGGAATTGTGCCCGGTATATGGCAATAGGCTCACCCCCTATTACATGGGACTCATGACATAAATAGTGAAAAGTGGGTGTTACATTGTACAGTGGCATTAGGTGCCGTAATGTGCACCTCTGCCTACCCCTTCGGGGATAAAAAGGCGTGATGTTATGTTATGTTATGTATTTTTAAAGATAAAGCATGTCAAACATGTTAGTCTGTACTTATTTATTTCTATAAGTACTAAGTTGAAACTACAACGGATAATCCCATTATGTACGACAACATTGACTCGATCATACTGAAACAAAGCTTATTGCCGGTTTTAGATTCATATAACACAGCAGTTTAAATATACTCTAGGTACCCATAGCCTTTATTGAAATCAACGTCCAGTAAAAGAATAGGCTCGTAAATATATTGTATAACTTAACAAATTGCAAGGAAAATTGCGTATATAACCACAATTTTCAATTTTGTAACATAATCATCATGCCATATTTTATAAGCTTCAAAAATAGGACAGAATTTCACCATCCGTATCATTTTTGTAAAAGTATACTCATGAAAATTGGCAATTCATCCTTCATGCGGAGTAAAGAGATTCATGACAGGGTTAAAACTTAAATCAATTTTCACGCCATTCCTGCCTAAACCTGATATGATCGTTCAAAAAGATGAGAAAGAAAATTTTACTACATGGCCAGACTACAGACTTTATAGATCACATAAAAACTGTATGACTACGTCTTCTATTCTAATAAACAATGTTTTCGTCATTAACAATTCACGTATTTACTTTGACAATGACTCATTTATAAGGGTTTCCCGACGCAGACACGCAATTTTAATAATGCGTGTTGCGTGACTACTATAAGTGTTACAACATATACGACGTAGGAATGGCCTCAACAAATAGGAGTAAGTACATTTTTAATGCTCGAACTTGGAAATACGAATGGGAACAATCGACCCCAAATCGCAAAAATGTCTCGATTCTCGATATGCGTCAAGTGGTTACCAGGGAATACATTTCCGTCACACCGAAGCGAGGGCGCAACCTGTAAGATATTAATTTCCGGCACTTGACACTGCTTAGCCCACCATAATTATACGTCAGCAAATATACATCGTGGGCGCCACGTAGCCAGTGAACAGCTCCTACACCCTCACTTGGGCACGTAAAAGTGCTTGAACAACATTAGCTTTTAATTATAATGATGCTAAAATTGTAGACGTTATAATAAGCATAGCTTGACCTACGACACTGTAAAAATAAATCCCAGAGTATTACAAAACGAAAGAGTGGGAACAGACGACCGTAATAAATGTTATTTCTATGTTTCAACTTTGGAAGGATGGAAAAAAACTCGATCGTAAGTGTGTTGAAGCAATCGCTGGTACATTTTATTCGCAATCTCCTGCAGCCTATGCCTCCACGTTGCAATAAAACGCAAAGTTCCACACTTTTCAATTTCAACGTCCGCCGTGCCCCGCCTGTTCGCGTATTTTTCATTTTACCAGCAGCAATGGACGGGGATGTGGAACAAAAGGACTTTTCCACTCATTGTTTCAGTTGATCTAGAATTGTGAGCATTCCAACAGTTTTTCTGCGTAATTGCCGAGGATTAATTAAACTCGGGGGCGCTCTAGGCTCTAGCATAAAATAAAAACTTCCGTAAGTAGCCATTCCGTAGGTTCCATAACTAGGCTATAGGTTTGTATTTAAACAACACATTTATCCTCTTATTACCTAATTAATATATTTTATACCTGTCCGGTAGAAAAGATTTCAAACCTTTTAAAATGCAAAGTGTAAACAAAAATACATCGAAACTCGAAAGCGGGTAAAAGACAGCGATCAATATAATTGCAATATGTCAGCTATGTGAATAATACAGTATGTATGCAACGCCCGACAGGGTGGCTCCCAGGCATAGGTCAGTTACCGTGCCTTGCCGGCACGGCACGCTATGGTTTGAATTTATATTTAATGCATTTTCAAACGTTTCTCTTTAACCTTTACAATGTGCCACAAATTCTAATTTTCGCCCTGTATTGCGTTATTACTAATAATAAACCTAAACTTTTTAGACCTAATTTAAGCTATTAATTAAAGTTGAGAGGGCGTACAAGTAACCTCGATATTTCAGTTAGGTAACTAGTTAGTCGTAACTTTTTATTTTTGGCGTTGTTGTAGAATGTACCATTTTTATGAGAGATACGTCATGTACATACATTACCTTGAACATGGTCGTCAGACCCTTTTAAATATATGTCAAATGTTAAGGGTGACAAAGAGATTTTAAACATAGATAATTCACAGAGTTGTTCATGATATTATATTATGTAAAGCATTAGTATCAAAGTAGGGGCAGCGAGCCATTCCTTCATCGTGAAAGACCGGCTGATATGAAAATTCGTCGTGAAGCAGTCGACGTCGGGAGGGGTGTCGGTGAGGGGTGCTCAGCAAGGGGGAGGAGGGTGCACGGAGGCTCTATTTGGGTCACCCCGGGCGTCATTCTCCACGATCAATAGCGGAGTCGGCGCGCGCCGTCTTCCCTCTCGCTCGCGCGCCGCCAGTTACCTAACGCGTCTCGCACACTGCCCCACCAACATTAATTATTTTCCAAATCACCTCTTATATGGGAACTATTTAGATAACACTGAAAACTTCCAATATCCCTATTAGGGCAAACCATAAATTCGATTACTGAGACTATACCGCGGTCGAAATCCATGCGAGAATGAACCAATATGTGAATATCCTAGTTCTGCACTAAGCTGTAAACGCAGAGTTATGCAATCCAGGACAAAATATAATAGAAGAAGTAATGTGCAGTTAACAAGACCCCCGATAAAGATTTTTATCACTCGTCGACAGCGGTTTTAAATGAGCCCATCTAAAGATATTCAGTGGCCATCTTCAAGCAGAATAGATGGTGCAATAAATTGCCAGTCAGCGCTATCTCAAACGGCTCATAATTTTAAAACTACGCTGAAAGCTTATAATGAGGCGTTCCGAGTCGGGGAGCGGGCTGAAGTGGCCGCATAAATATTACTGACGAGTACACCCGATGAAGCGAGGAATGCTAGTAACTAGTTAAGTTGAAGATGTTCATCTCCGGTGAGAAAATTAAGCCTCCCGAAGCACCTATAAAAATTGTACATCAGATTAGGAAGTAAATAAAAAGAAGTTATTCTTATGTTGATGGCCTTCAATCTCAACACAAACCGATCAGACGCTCTCAGGATTCTGGACATTTGCATTTTGAGTGAATTACTTAACTAACTTTTTATATTTAAGTTCATCAGCTTGGATAGGAAAGTTTTGAACGAGTGATTCTCATATTAAACATGTTCTCATAGTAATTAAATGGTGCTAGAGTAGAGATGATTATAACTTATACGTAATATCTTTAGTAATGTATTCTTCGGAACATAGTAAATCATCTATTGTTAGGCAAAATACCTAGACCGCAATCGGTGCTCAGAAATAGCTCGGCTTGAGTAGGTATGTACGTCGGGATATAAGGTAAACTTTCGTTTATAGGTATAACCAGGTGACGTATGCCGTAAAGTATAATATTGTCGGCAAAATGTAACCATAAAGCTCCTAAAGTTATTGTAAACCACTCCAGAGGCCGAATTTAAAGAGATTGTGGTTTACGAGATTTCAACGTGAAACTTTGAACCACAAATCTTTGTAAAATATCAGTTTATATCAGTTTTGCGCTAAACTGGCAAAACTACGACTTTGTTCCGCAACCGAAACGTACGGCAACTCGTAACATTATGTAAGAGTAACAAGGTACTGAACTTCAGTTACACAAACACATTCAGCATTGATTTTACTACCGGACATAATGGATTTGTGATCTTATTATCGTTTATTACAAAAGCTACAATATCATATACATACCATAATGATTAGCATTCAAACAAAGCAGATGATTTCGTTAGCTCCTCGTACCGTAAACGGTTTTAGATACATAAGTAAAATAAAAACAAACTCGCATCTCTTAGCAATACTTCTTCCTAATAAATTGATTGTTTATTTTTCCTCTCGACTGAAGCTATGATTGTTAGTACTCGTACAAATGAGATTCTGTATAACGATTTACTTCCACGGATACTAGACAAGAACAGTATGGATAGCTTTATGATTGTTAATGGTGCTCACCAGTTAACAGTTTTCTTATAATATATTCCTGAATATAAAACATCTGCATTTGAGATAACACTGATTGCTCTAAGCGGATGTGCTAGCCGCTTTGAATTAAAATGTATTTTATTATCATTATTTTCTTGAAACTTGTTTTATAGTAAATAGAATAGAAGTAAAATAATATACCCCATCCGTCCAATTATCAACTACAATAGCACCGACCATTATAAAATCAAGGTAGCTTTTAATATGAAACTGAGTAAAAGAGGTAAGGAACACCTATTCATTGTCTGTTGTCGTAATTAATTAAATTTTAATAGTACTTTTATGGCAACCTTCTCCATAAACGCCACATATAAAGACCTGAACCTCATTTAAATGACGAGGAACGTGCAAAGAACAGATAAAATTACTTACAATATTATCAGTGCTAACGTCTTTTGGAAGTCGTAAGACTTCAGGAGTTAAAAGCATGATCCCTCAGGATAAATTTGGCGAATATCAATCAATACACAATATCAACAGAAGTCCGTGACTTTGTGATCATAATCGTGAGAACGTAAGCACCCTTGCTGATACTAACAAAGAAGGTTTATTAGTATCATACTTAAAAAAATTCAAAAACCCATTAAAGGTGTGATGAAAATAGAAAGAATATCCTAAAGAAGACGAATAATTACTTCTGCTACATTTATTTTACGCGTCGCTCAGAGTAGTGCCAACTAAATCAGGATTAGCGAAACCCATAACTGAAAATGACTACATACAATACCCATGAATAACACTACAACAATAAACATTAAACGTATTAAATATGACAACAGATTAGTAAACATTATGTTATTAGAAAATTCAGATTATTATTAATATTTGCGTCGACTCACTCAATTATGTTTTCGGTATAATCTAAAACCATACCGAACATTTTGTTAATATACTGAATATTTCCTCAAAGTTATATTTATACAGGGAATCACATTATTTAAATTGGTTTTCCAAAGGGTAAGTGTCTAAAAAATTACCCTAGTCAAATGTGCTGGAATTCGATTGGTTCTACGGTCTACCGCAAAATAAACACTATAAATCAGATTATATATATATATAGATATCGAAGACTATAATGGTCGGCAATGCTTATAGAATGTTATTCGAAGATTGAGATGAGATTAAACCTTCGAGTGAGGCTACTTTGTTGTTAAAATTATAAGTGTCATAACTTTACAAGAGTAAACCAATTCAAGAAGAATTTAATGTGACTACTTTAATGTTAGTCAACCTCCGCCTCAAACCGCCTGAAAGAAGAAAGAACATGTGATCAATAACAGTACCTACCTTGTCTTTGACGCGTGAATATTCCAATATTAGATTTTCTGTATTGTGTGTGCAGAATAAAGTAAAGCATTTATTACCATAATATGGCTCAATACTATCGGTAAATAATAAAGCATTAGTAGATCATGAAACATGTCTCCAGTATAGTTTAGATTGTAATATAGTTTATTTGTCCAAGTTTTTATCAATGATAGAAAAATGGTAAGAAGAAATAAGGATGAAGACATTTGGGGGATACCTACATATGAAAACAGATAGCATAAACGGCGATGTTTATGTCAAAAACGAAAGTAATTTATTTTGGTTTTATAAAATACATATATGCTTTTGTACTGAGATGGTTGAAACATGAGAATTTACCAATAACGCTCTCGATTCACTAACTCTATGAAGTGAGGGATAATAGTTTTACCTCACCTCCAGCAGAGTCGAGCGAGGTCAAAGTGAATAAACCGTCGAGTCAATTTCCGATATTAGATTTGCCTAGAGGGAGAAATGAGGTGACGGTATTCCGAATGCGCTTTATATAGCTAGGGTATTAGGTGAATGTGTTTTCAATCAAGTCGTGGCGTCTTGATCGATAGGCCAGATTCGGAGTAGAGTAGTTGAAACGCGAGATAATTCTAAGTTTTTAATAGAATTGACAACATGCGCCACTTAATAGACGAAAGAATTTAATAAATCTGTTCGGGTTACATTACAACTTGGTTACATATTCACATAGGATTTATCAGACATAAGCTCTTGTCAACTGCTGTAAAAGGCACATAAAATTCAATAAATAAACTCCACGATCAAGATATATCTCGAAATGAGGCTACATTAAATCCCCAGCATCCAATATTATTAGCTGTGAGCGGAAAAATTGAAATTGTGTTAAAATTTCACGGGATTAGGTATGTCGAGGGGGATTTCGTTCAACGGCATCCGGAACACGCGTGGCCTTAACAAAGACGTGTCTCTGCTTAGTGAGATACGTTTTCCACGAAATTCAGTCAATGAAATTATTGCCGAGTAAACATTATATGAGCTAACATAAACATCGGACGTCACACACAGTCGTTGCTACGATCTGTGCTGTTGATTCACCCGGTTCAGCACACAGGCTGAAGGTGAAGACGAAGGAAGTTTATTGCAATATGTACTGGCAGATAATATTTATAGTTCTCTGTAACTATTCTAAAAATTGCACACGACTCGACTTCACTCACTATTGGTTGATGTCTTGGAGAGCAGTTTTAACAAGGCTCATCGATGATATTTTGGTAACATGATAAATGGAATATTTACAGTAACAGTAGATTTATTCGCATCATAAATTTAAATCAACCACTGATATTTACAATATTGGTTACACCAACAAGTTTTAGTACTTAACAACTCCGTTTCCGTTTGGTTTACATAATAATTCTGTTTGTTTGGTGTTCAAAACACAATACAAAATACATAGTATATTGATTCTGTACAATAGGTAGGTAGGGCAATGGATTAGTTAAGCCACGAAGCCGGTGAACTGTTAGAAAATGTTTTAGTTACACGAAGTGAAGTGCGGATGTTATTTGAGAACTACGCTAGGAAGGCTGCATTAACATTGAGGGGATTATCAAGCAGTGTACGAGTCGGAGACAAAACCTTTTTAGAAGTAGAACAAAGAGGTGTACGCATCGTTGCGTAATAAGTGCTTTGCTGTGGACTGACATCTGCAGCTTTTGTACTGTTACCCTTCTGTTGTTATGACGTAAAGTTTTCAAATCAAAGGAACGTCATGTGCTCTTACTAACTAAAAACATTAATTCTTGAAGTAAAATTGATGTACCTACTCCAATTACAAACATGTAACTATTCTTAAAACCTTAAAATAAAAGTTCCAAATAAAGTTGGCTCAACCAGGGAACCACGTAGCCTGAGTGCCAAAAATGCCTTGACTGTCAACTACGCAAAAACATCACAATTTACATTAGTTATCCAATGTTGGAACTTTTAGTGTGATGAATGATACATTTCCATTGTAGTTCTGGATAAAAGTATTATATAACACTCATTCATTTCGCACTAATTAGCTAATACTGGCATTGGCGACCAATCAGGTTCGCTAAACAGGCTCCAGGGTATTTCGCGAATCAGCTGGTGTTAAGTGCACGTGAGAATTGCCGCGCTCCACATAACTCAATTATGAGCATGACGGCACCACATAGCCATATTTAAGGTAATATGACATATTACCAGCATATTGAATGCTTTTATGCATAACAAATGTAATTTGTTGCGATGCCACCTCTTTTGCAATCCGATTACAATGAATATTCAAACTTTTATCTACGAAGTAATTGGAACTATGTAGTTTCATTTTGCGTTGGTAATGAATAACGGACGCCATTATTAAACGGGACACATGCATTTCATTCTAACAACAACTAAAGATTAGTCATTTAAATCAAATTATTCGACCCATAAGGTTGAAAGAACTCCAGGGAAACGTCGTGTGCATATGAGACTATTAGAGCATTACCCGAATCTAAATGGTTATCCTTTGACCGTTACTGGCTAATGCCGGTGAGATCCGCTCGAGGCAGTCCGCACCGGTGGAGCTGGAGAGTCCCCGCGCGATTTCCGTTCACTAAACCACTTAGATCAGTTCAATGCACCACGTTTTACAAATCTACAGATTGCTATATAAAAGTAATCATTATTTAGGTTAAGGTTTTTAGAAAACCTTGCTCTGTGAATAATCAGTATCTAATCCCGAAATCACGAAATAATTGAATTTCACGAGAGATTACATTGAAGCCATCCCATCCATCCGGCGAACACGTGCGTTGCATACTCATTAGGGATCAAAGGAATGAAATTATACAGAAAAAGTACCAAGTTGGTGCAGTTTCGCTAATTATTCTTCTTCAAAACTAGATGAAGATTAAGAACACTGGATATATCTAGACACAGCGAAACTGGAGAGTAAATGAACAATTTTCAAGAAACATTAAGTTGGAAGTTTGCGAATATAACGGAAAAGTTTCAGGTAAGTTCGTTTCCCATTACAGTATTAACTACTTGCTGGCCCAATTGGATGTGGGCGAGGCATCTGAATGAATTTCGCGTCTGTTCCGAGTTCGTGGTCACCGGTGCTCCTGCACTTTAGATTATATAAGTAATTCAGTTAAGGAGATGAATAATGTCTGGACTCAATTAGGTATTCTAGATCGTCTGCAAGATTATTATTTATATGAAAGATGCATTAAATGGAGTTATATAATGTTGTTAAAATAAAACGTTACAATTTTAACGTATTTACTACTAAAGCAAAAAGCAAAACGGCCATAACGAGATTTATGAAAAGCTCCTTTTCTCTCTCACGGACTAGCAAACTTAATTTCTGTAGAGGCTTGTGACACTCCCAGCGGGTTTTAAATGAGCGTAAAAGTTGTGAAAAATGCAACTTTACGAATATACTGGGATTTAAAAACGATGCCAGGTAGGCGTTGCTTTCAAAGATTTAATAAACCACAAGTTACATTTTATTATCATACCCACCATGACTTCATATGAATTAGTTCCGAATAATTAATGTTGAAAAAGTTAATCCAACGATGAGACCAGCCGATAAAAGTGACAGGTGTTTATTTTCCATTCATTTGTGAAAAAGCATAGTATACCTAGTGTCATTCGACACTTCTGTAGTCACGCAAAATAGTAATCAGTTAGATTGTTCTGTAAAGCGATTTTACTACGTCCATTTATCTTTTAAATACATTTTGATTAGGTTTCGGAAGTGCAATCAAATTAAATAAGATCAAATTAGTAAGATCAAATGTCGTGGTGGCCCGGAGGTTTAAGATGCCCACTTCTCATGCATGAGGGTGCGAGTTCGAAACCTACCAACGGCAAGTACCAATGTGACTTTTTCCGAGTTATATGTACTTTCTAAGATTATTTAGACACCACTGACAAACGGTGAAGGAAAAACATCGTGAGGAAACCTGAACTTATAATTTCTAATTATAAGTTTGAAATCGCCAACCCGCATTGAGCAAGCGTGGTGATTAATGCTCTAACCTTCTCCGTGTGAGAAGAGGCTTTGCTCAGCAGTGGGCATTTATAGGCTGTTGATGATGATGATGATGATGAAATCAGTTCAATATAAAAATTCCAGTTTTCATCACCATTACAATTCTTTGTAAGAAAAATTTCAGCAAAACCTAACATTGTCTCCTTGGAACTATTTCACATTTTAGGTCATCCATTCTCGATCACGTCTCCGCTTTCCATCCCGTAAAGCTGTAGGTACAAACTCTCCCTGAATAATAATGAAATAGGTTACAGTACCATAAATAATACTGTTTTATTTTAAAATTTGAATCGGAAAGTTGCTGAAATGTATCATTATATAACTACATAAGTAGGTTCCTTAAGACAACGGTCCAGACTTAGATATTTATAGTATTTACTTATTGCGAAAGACACTCATCTAGGGCAATTTATAGTACTTATGAGGACATTATTCTCACTTTCATGAGGGTGTAACAAAGAAGAAAATAAGCGCACTTCTACAAAAACTCACTGTCACACTAAATGATTTAGGTATCATTATGTGCCGCACCGGGATAGCAACGTTTGTGAGAAATTGGATGTGGGCGTAGTAAAGCGCTAGTCGTATGCTCCGTGTCTCTGTTTTAAATTAATTAGACCGTATAATAATAAACTTCCACTAATAAATCTAAAAGGACGGAAAATTTTGAGGGACACTATGACATGAATATGAACATTAGTGTAACACTTTCCATTAAAAAGGGCGAGCTACCAAAGTTTCCCGAAAAACCCGTTTTACTGAAAAGTCGAAAATTCAGTGATGTAAATAAATTTGGCGGTGTTAGGGATTACATAAGAGTAATAAATCTCGTTATACAATAGGTGATTGTACAAAAAACATAACAATGAACCCCGAGCTTCACGTGTAAACGTTGTCAAAGCATGTATTAGTCATACAATCAAAAGACTGGTCAGAGACACACTGCAGTTCAAGCTGGATTTCATTTTAGCCTTTGAACCTATTCAACGGGGTAATCTGCGTACCTAGACTGAGTCAGAGGAAAAGAACTGTTTAGGTTTGTTAATTTAAATTAGCCAAAATTATCTTGTGAGGATGGGAAGCAGACGACCTTTGAAATATTAACTTTTCTAGAGCAGTAATTTAACTTGACAAATAAAACCAAGAACAGCACACAATGTTGGGAAAAAAATAAGGAAAAACATTAGTATGTTCCAAAAAAAGCTTGTAAAAACAAAGATACACCTTAGCTATCAGACAATTTAAGAAGACTGATTGCGGAATAAGGAAAAAACATAACGAAAGTGATAAAACTAAAGAGGGGGAGGATTATATCCGACGGGGTGTAGAAAAACTGGCTGGGTGAATCATGATGCCATTAGAACTATGTTGTCAGGATGAATGATGTATTGCTATAGTTTGAAAGGAGACTAATTAATAAATTGTAGTTCTACATCAGGATTTGATCACCTTACTAAGCTTTACTAGTCTTCGTAAGCATCTATCACATTCATGGATATCATGGTCATATACGCATGCCAATTAAGGGTGCAATCTACCTCTAGATTAGGTAGACGACGTACATATCTATAGATTATTGCACCGATGCAATTCAATGACATACACATGCCATTACGTGTCTGTAACACGTATCAAAATGCAGGCAGCAGTAACCGGATCGCATTGTTATGATGCCTATTCAGAAATTAAATTCATTTTATCTAACGTGGTGCAGTTGAATGTAGACTGAACTGATCTGATCCGTTTATTCAAAGGCTCCGTAATGTGACTTCTAAGTGGCAGATTTCATTAATGCAACGCGCAGAATAATTGAGTTAATTAGTAATTTGAATATTTGAGTAACAAAGGGTTGGAACCTTTTATGGATTTAAACTTAGGAGGTTATTTTAGGAAAATTATTATTGAAGTGGCAAATTACAAAAGAGGATAATTTTACGACATTGTTAGTTTACAAAATTAATCTTATATGAATACTACACCAATCTCAACATCTCAACTATGATGCCACATTGAAAACAGCTTAGTTCTGTTGTTGTGTAGGTACTATCACCTCTGAAATAAAAGTACTGCTGGGTTTACAAAAATAAGTATAGTATGTATGATAGTAATTGAAAACTCGTATGTGTATTTCTAGATGTGTTTAACGAAGGAATTGACCATAAAACATGATACAGAGAAATTAACGTAACTCCTTGTTCTTTACTCTTTGAACTGAATTCGTTTACTAACACGCCAACCTAGCAATAGTTTTATGGACGTGAATTCTCATTTGTCCTTGAAAACTTACATTCACGTGATATTGAATGTGTTTAAATAATAAATTCATTTTGAAGGATTAATACTAAAGCCTACCAAAATAGAACAGCTTACATGGCAAACACAATCATGTCGTAAGTCTGACGAGGCAGAGAATTTCCAACACGCTAAGCGAGCATGTGACAGTGTCTCTGACAAGACCCAGGGCAAACATAATTACGTTCTCCATGTTCACTTTAAGCGTTAGTTCGTAAATTACATGCACCGTATAAAGCCATTGACATAGCATACGTACCTAACTTAGACAGTATCCTACTTACATAGCACCGTCAAAAACATTCCCAAGAGCGACCGGCGTTATTAAAATTTTTGTGGAAACAAAAAATTCTGAGATGAGCGTCTAATGTAATATAATTAATTATTTTCAGGGCAACCTCTAGAGATTTCGCAGATGACATCAGGTGTTCCGTAGTAAAATGTGGCCATTAGAAAATCAGTAAGTTTAACATAGAACGTACTTTTATAAATTCATAGAAATGAATATGTTTGTTTGATGGTTTCCTACTGCATACACGGAAAATACCACGAAAGAACGCTCCAAGATCGTTGGCCATTCCACTATCTTGTTAATAAAAATATTGATTCTGTATCTCGCTTGTATTCTCAATCTGCAGAGAGATGAAACTATTCTAAACGAATTTTATAAAGATAATTGTATTGTGATATGTCTATTTGAAACAATCTTAAATGTAGTAAATATCGTCAGTTGAAATTTACATTTCCGTATAACCTACTATAGTTACTGCAATTGTGCGGAACACGAAACGTGGGCGTTACGTCACATCACATCACTCGATTCCGTAATGGATACATTGAGTGCTTCCATAGGTATTCAATTTTCCATTTAAAATGAAAGCATGAAAATTCAGAAGACCTTTACGAACATTTATTCATAACTACGTTGTACAAAAAGACATTAGCACAGTTCAATGTATTGATTTCGCGGTATTATACTTTCAAAGTAGATTTCAATATGAGGAATAGAACCGACGTGAACATGTTCAAAGCTTCATAAATTATACAGACGTTCAGTTGAATTGTAGGAACTGTACGGCAGGGGCCTACTAGAATTCAGTACCCCTAGTGATTATTGTAACAATGGAGGTGAACTACCTTCTGTCCTCGGGCTATCTTATTGTTAGTCTCTATCTTGGGATTCCGATAAATATCTGAATCTTACGAATCTGTATTCAAATGGAAATGTTTTGTAGAAAATCTACCGTTTCCCATAAAGCGGCAATCAATTAATTATCTTAAAGTGACTTCGCAATGTAGGAAGTCGGGTGCGGTAGCATTAACTTCAATTATGGAAAGAGCCTTATCACCCACGTCGCTCGTGATATAGGAGGCTACTTACGGGATGTAGTTAGGAAGGTATACGTTTAGAATTGTTTTAAAAACACAACCAACTACATTAAAAGGCTCTTCACCTCCGTAATACCCTTTAAAAGACGAAGTCAGTGATGAAGTTACAGAAGGGAATTCTCATAGAAATTAAAGTTATACGACACTATTTTTTCGTAAAGAAACTATCTGCGTAGAAGAGTTTTTGTAGTCTCTTTATGGAGTTAGTCGATAAAGTTTTCGAAACCAATATAGAAGTATAATCAATGTAGTCTTGCAGTCTGCGAGTCTGCGGGCGCGTCGCGTAGTTATGTAACGTTCAGCAGTCCTGTCTAATCAATACGAGCGCCGGGCACTTCATGCTAGGGCCAATGTACGGGGAAAATGCTTGAAGCGCTCTACTCCACGGATATCTTGGCTACCATCTTGGCACAGGCTCTGCCTGACGTTGGCATTTTGACGTTTTAAGTTCATGAAATCACGTGTAATGTCACGGTTTAGATCCAGTTTTTAGATTTAGGACAAATTGATTTTGTACCAAAATTGTCAAATTTGGGAATGTAGTTTTTCTTACTTCTTCAAGTACTCAAGAAAAAATTATAGAAACTTAAATTATTTTAAAAACATTCCGTTTTTAAGTAACTAGCATTTGGAAGGTATTTCAGGAAAACCGAGCAAAATAAAGATGTTGTCCCTGTAGATTACGGAACGGAATGACGACCGCGCCCACAAGGTTTATAAAATGGGAATAAAATACCTAGTATTGCCTATTAAATCTTACGGCCGCGGCCCTGAAGGAAGATGGAAATGTTCGCGAACTGCTGGCTCAGAGGGACACGAGCAACTACTTTTCTTGAATTGTACTTTGAAACAATGAAACTGTTCATTTTCAAATAGATTTATCATAGCGACCATTTGGGTAAAATGCCTATAAAGTGGGTTAACGCTCATAATACTATAGGGCAATGTTCGGATAAATAATGACATTTTATTTGCGTTGGCATTCTTTCTTTGGCACAAATAGGCCACAAATCACATATATTCCTTGTGACAGTGGAAAATGTTACTGCATGCATGTTTTAAGATTTAAAGCTCAATAAATTGTTATATTATTGTTGTATGTAACATTCATATCTCCATTTTTCTGTCGGTAATACATACGTAGAACTGAGGGTCTGACGTTCGAATAAGTTTTTTTAAGTACCTCGTCTAGACTTATGGGTTAAACCATACGGCACTAACCAGAATGAAGTAGCATTCCCTATAGAAATTGAGCAGCATAAATTCATATTACATGCATAGTTCCTCACCTCAAACGCGTTTTCAGCTTATGGGTTTAGAAAATTGGAGGATTCAGATTTAAGAAAAAACGAATTGAGACATAATAAATTTATTTTTGAAATATATATGTTTCTATGAATTTCGGCTAGGAGCTTCCTGATAAGCGCAAGAATAGTTTTCTTAAACGAAACTGGCAGTGGGCCAGCAAAAAGGTAAGGCGCAAAATAAAATTGTCTTTACCTATAAATGTCCTAGCCATGTTTTACGCAATGGCTAGGTAAAATTGAACTACAAGTGTGTCAATGACAAAAACGCACGTAACCAAATATTACGAAAGGATACCCTGAATTTTGTTTCAAGGACTTTCTTCAGCAACCCTAGTCATAAACACGAATTCATTGTAACAGCGACACGCAACCCTTATGACCTATGACCTTCCTTAGAAGTAATAAAAGTTTAACTTTAGAAGGAACATGTCTGCTTATTTGGCTCTACCTACGATCCCCTATTTCGACGTTACATTAAGCGTACGGTGCAGATACTCGAGATACATTACTCAGTGCTGGAAATCGATACCTTAAGTACACTGATATCCAAAATGGTCGACTACTCCTGTTTCTAATGGCGGTATTCATTTACATACAAATTGACATGTCATTTTTTCTTTTCTAAAATAGCTTGATGCCTTCTAATCTTTTCACAGTTGACATTAGTGTTTGAGTTTGAGCCTATGTTGAGGGATTTTATGAAAACTGATAAAAAAAAGTTGGACTGTTAACACTCGATGCGTCAAACAAAATGATTTCTTTGATATGACAAAGAGTCAAAGTCAAGAAGAATCGAAGTCATTCTGCAATTTTTTTGCCAATTTTGCTACGGTATAATAAAAAATCTGACCATTTCACGCTACGAATAACCCCGAACCCGTATAATCTGATAATAAAAATGTTTGCCGAAATAGAAAGACGGAACGCTCCCGGTGGTATGTCGGATACGTAATCCCAACTGATTTATACATATGAGTACATACAGAAAATATTTTGCACTTATATTTTATGAAAAAGGTAGAACAAGAGCGCACACTATGAATCGTAGTATGATTATTTATTTAATAGATTTCAGAGGCCATGGACAATTTGTACAAATTGAAGTATGATTGTTACGAAGGTATAAACTATGCAGTAGCTACGTAGTTTATTATTTTTACCTAAATCGCTACGAAAATAAGGGCATTTCATTTATGCTTTTAGCCATCGTCACGTCGACTTGATCCCAATTACACTGTTGATAAAAATCACAAATAATAGAATAGAAAGAAAATTATTGTACACAGCTCGTAAGCTTTTATAGTGAACTGGTTGAGGGTTATTCTTATGTGCAAGAATGACAATGTGCTCGAGTGCTACTTACATAATGAAATCGCAACATTTGAATAACATCGGGGAAGTTCTCAGCTCAACCCTACTATGGAAAACAGGTTAGCTGTATATGTAAGAACCCTCTAGAACAAATGTAATTTAGAATACTGAGCAGCTTGGGCAACTTACAAATAAGATTATTTTACCACAAGACTGATCAAAATCGAAATTTCTTCGTTTAACTTCCTCAAGTTGATTGAGTTATTTAATCAAAGTTGAAACTTGGAAAATTTATGCGACTTGCGAACCCTCATATTCACCTCGACCTGTTTCCAATTATATGTTTTCCCGATTGAAGTGTTCTATAACACTAAAGTTAAGCAAGTCGTTGGTAGTGATAGACAGACAAATCAATATTTAAATGAGAGAAAAGTAGTATAATAAAGACGACTACTTATCAATACTAAGCTCCTAAAATAATAATTAAATAATAATCTGAGACGGTATTAATGACTCACTTTATGCAGACACTTTCCGAAGAAAAATTAATCGGGAAAGTAAATTGACCTTCACCCGCTTAATTGATTCCGCTTTACCACTCCATCGTGACCTATTTAATCTTCGTAAACAAAACCTTAATTGAAGCCGGTTTTACGATATGAGATTTCAAGTTATTATGTTAATGCTTTACTGCCCAGCTTTTTCGTTAGCTTGTACAGGTGGTCACGCCCTATCGGGCCAATGCGCTTCTGGAATTTTCCTTACCCTCGTCTTACAAAGCAACCTGAATACGAGGTTACTCTAAGATTACTGAAGAAAATGCTCCATCTATATCTAGTTATTTTACTTTGAAGAACTCGTAGTCAGGTCTTCGATAAAGGATTTCGGATAAATCCAAGACATAAGTGGTGTATTTGGTGAGGAACTCAGACAGACCTGACAACTGATTGGTATTATTTCGAAATGGTTTGTGTGACATTTCGTAAGTTATACTCCTTATCGAATCCCTAGTTAGTACTATCAAATCGCAAGGCAGTAGCAGATCATTTTGATCATGCAACAGAATGGTTAAATTAACTCAAGGAAAAGTTGACCTATTTCAACACGTTAAATGAAACAGGTACATTTAAAATGTCTATGAAACTGAACACATTTTAAAATAGGCTTATGGTATGGTAATTCTACAAATACCCTTCGATACTTTTTATATTTCCTGCCAAGACGTCTGTAAGGGATATTTTCCTTTACATTTTCAGCTGATTCAGATTTAATTTGGGGTCAGCAATTTGATGCTATGCTATACAATACTTTCTCGTGTTAAATCCCCTCGTTGATTTGCTTTGTCATGAACTACCGCATGTCTAAAGGTTGCATGGTAACGGGTAAAAATACCCGATACCTGCTGATTAGTCGTTCCTGTAAAACTGGTGACTATGTATGACAAAATACCGTTTAACTTTATCGAGATACACTATGAATATTTCTCGAAGAAACGATACGTCTACCACGGCTAGATTTTGGATGATCTGTTTAACAAGATTCGATAAATGAATTGCAAGTATCGTAATTCGAGATTAACAAACTCTAATGTTTCACACACTAGTGTTTTCTTGGCTTTCTGCCATGATCCGCTTCGCTTCACTCCAGGAACGGAAGTGGCAGAGTGCTCATTAGTTGACGTATGACCAGCTCCTTAATCTCCTACATGAAACATGTTTAAGTGAATTATAGGGAAGTGCAGTGAACTTATTTTACTAAGTATAAAGCACCTCCCTATCTTTGGCTAAAATTCAGTATTACGTAACCACATTTTCTCACTGAAACAATTTAGTTTTCTTTAAAATTTGTTATTATAATAGACTCCTTCCAAATAATCTACAAAAAAGGAAAAAGAAAAACCTCGATCAAAAATTATCTGTGCTAATTTAAATAAAGATATCTAACGAGTGAAAAACAAAATTTTCCCATAACATAACTGCTAATGATACTCATAAAAGTTGGAAGCAGTTCAAACGTGGTTCTGGTTACCCGTAAGGCTCAACTTTTGAAACGCGTAAACAGAACAAATTGGTAACAATTCGGCGCCAGTGCATCTAAGTTATGAAACTTGCAGCGCGACCTGCCCGGATCGATGGCGACCTCTTTAGCGACCAATGCACCAAGTTAACTGCCCGGGAAAACCGTAGCGTGTGCTTTGTTACAATACTGAAATAAGTTGCCTCGATTTAAATCGGATCTTATACGGATAGTCCGATCTAGTTTTTTATCAACTAGTATTAACTGTCGTTGTGATAAATGTGAATTCGTAGTCACGTAAAATGTTACCATTACTCTTTGTAGATCGAAATAGATGAAAGACGCATTTAAGCTGAACAGTATCTAACCATGACATTCTCTGAGTGATAGAAATCGAATTAGGCACACTCTATCGAACTTAGTCCGTGAAAGTGGAACTAAACACGTAGCGTAAAATCTATACTAATATTATAAAGAGGAAAGATTTGTACACACGGCTACACATCGAGCTTTACATAACCAGTATAATGAACGTTAAATGTGCGGAAAGATGATGACGACGCGACACCAGGATAAACTGGTTTTGTATAGATTAATGTGTGGCCGTGTGTACCTATTTTTGTATGTTTGTAATGAATAGGCTCAAAAAGTACTGGGTCGATTTAAAAAAATCTTTCACCAATAGAATGCTACATTCTTCCAATTCGACATAGGTAACATTTCATTTCGAAAAAAATTAGGGATCCTTGGTAAATTTTGAACAATGTAACTGAAGGTGTAGAAAAATGAGTCTTAAAATGTCTTTCGTCGAATGCGCTGCCGAAACTATTAGCGATAGAACAAAATAATGTACCACAATATTGAAGAACATCATAATGTCTACAAAAAACTCCGTGGTAGCATATGTCCAACTATTTAGTTATGTCACTACAACAAACCAAATTTCCAAAAACAAATAATTGTCTACCCCGTGCGAAGCCGGGACGGGCTGCTAGTATTTATAATTTCATTGATGTTTTTCTCTATGCAAACTTTACTTTTCTTGCTGCGTTTTTTACAAATTCGATTAATTCATTTCATTACAATTAAATATCGAGTGAATGAAAAAGAAAATGGCTATTGCACGTAAAATTATACCCTAGTTATACCTACAATAAGTAAGACAAAAGAATCGATACAATAATATAAATGCTCTGAAACGACAAGCGACCATCTCGATCGTCTGAATAAATACGATCATTTTTCCTTCGGTTCAGTTGTATGAAACAAAAACCTTTTAAGATATTCCTGAACAAGACTTTATCGGTTGTAATCCTATACAAAGCCAAGACGGGCAGATGAAGACTTCGCCATTTTGCAAAGTAAAGGAAAAATACGAAAGAGCAAAAATAAAACCCGATGTTGGAGAATCAGTCTTTTTTTTTGTTGTGTCAGTAAAAGCATTTGTTCTGGTTTTAAGTTGAAAGTTTCTATCTAGCTAAGTCTGCAAGATCAATAACGGTTAGGTCTTTAAATGAGATTATTACATAAATTATCATTAAAATTTTCCAGCTAATCATACATGTAACAGTTTATCCTTTTGACCTTCTAGAAATATTTGTAAGGCTCCATTTCTGTGGAAAATACGCTTACTTCCGCAAACGATATCTTAACGTTAACAATAGGTTGTCGTTCCAGGTTACATGAGCTATTCTTACAAAACATTTTATCTGTGATACCTTGCGAAAAAGGTGTAAGGTTTAGTGCGAAAATTGATGATCAGGACGTGGAACCATCAGTGAAACGAATAAGCTTTATTAACCTTGGTAGACCTATCTTATGTTGCCTACTCCCTTCGGTTCAAGCGAGCCATATTATAATATGCGCTAATATAGCGTAAATTAACTTCAACACCCAATTAGACAAACTTTTTACAGACTTATTAAGTTTTTTAATGTTCTAAGTATTGAGTCTTTGTAAATTCTGGCACATCACGAACACCAGCACCTTTGAAATAATTATGATTTCAAGTCGGTTCTCGTACGTAGGTACAGTCCTTGAAGATATCGAGCGAACTGTAAATGTTAGTTACTGATACCTTAACGCAGTAAGAAGAAAGAAGAAAATATTAGATAAACCGAATAATAAAAGCACTTTTACGAGGTAAGTTGGGCGTATTTTTCTCAGTGGCAGTAAATGTGATACAGAAAAATTTGCTCTTGTTACCTCGTGTGTTCATAAGTTTTGAGACAAACTTTTTGCTTATAAAAATAAAATAAAAATTACTGGCTGCTGTATATTTCTTTTTCTAATTTTGAATTTGGAATGTTAACTTTTAATATCTATGATTTCGGATTATTTTATTTAAATTTTCTCGTAATGGAGGGAACAAAAGAATTACGTGCGACCGTCATTTTATTAATTAAGGTGGGAAGAAAACCTATGGACATTTTCCGAGAACTGAAAAGTTTTGGTGTAAGCCGTAAGTTCGTGTATTACACTATTAAACGATACCAGGAGACAAGTTCTTTACATGATCGGCAAAGAAGTGGTCGTCCACGCTCTGTGAGGACGCCTGCGAACATTAAAATCATCCGAGAGCGACTTCGCCGAAATCCATGTCGCACTCAGAAGAAACTCGCTCTGCAGACCAATATTTCGCGCGTTTCAGTCAACAGAATACTGAAATATGATCTCAAGGTTAAGGCGTATAGCCGTAGAAAAGTACACTTTTTAAACGATCGCCTTCGTCAATTGCGACGCGAACGTTGTCCAATACTGCTTAGGAGACACGATGCGAGGAAGATACGCTTAACCGACGAGAAAATCTTTACCGTCGCGAAGAAAAGTTCAATCGACAAAACAATAAAGTGTATGCCAAAGTAGCAAGGACGTCCCACCTTCAGCACGGAATGTCTCGCGTACTCATCATCCGGCTAGTGTCATGGTATGGTGGGGAGTTTCGTACGAAGGTGTCACTTAGCTTCATTTCTGCCAACAAGGCGTCAAGGTGAAAGCCAAAAATTATCATAGTGACATTCTAGACACTGTTGTGAAACCCCTGTCTAATACCCTATTCCATAACAAGTATTGGGTTTTCCAGCAAGACTCGGCGCCATCCCATAAGGCTAAAACCACCCAAGCTTGGCTGAAGGAAAATGTGCCGGCATTATTAATATTTAATTTAATTTTTACTGAATAATAATTATATTTAATTTTTACTTAATGTTTGTTATTGTTTTTATAAATATAAGTTTATTATTTAAAAAGATATGCAACTTTTAATTTGTCTCAAAACTTATGAACACATACCCATCTATTTACATTTATAAAATTCTACAATATTGAACTTAATTAGCTACCATCAGTTTTGTAAACTTACTAATTATAATTTCATTGAACGTTTGTCTAGTAGACAAAGAACTCCCCGTAAAATTAAAATAGTTTAGATTACGTGAGCTTCGTTCCCAGGCGTACGATAACTATCAGCTTTACTAGATTCTATCATACCGAAGCACTAACTGCTGTGTGCGCCCCATTATGAGCCTATTTCCCTCAGTGCCTTCAGTAAATTTTGCAAAATATTCTTTGTAGACGAAGAACTTATCAGGCCAGGTTGCCGCACGCAACAATTCAACCCCTTTACATACCAACATAACTACAAAATTTATAAGTTCCGATACATACGTCGCGAAGCTTGCGTAACAAATTCAAGCTGTTACCGCGTCTTTCCTACCCTTGAAAAAATAATAAACGTATAAGCTAGACCGAAACGTCTGTTGCTAACCGTCCCCCAGACGTCCAAATATTTATATTAACTTCAAATTACGAAAATCCCCTACGAAATATTTAACATTTAAGCAGCACGACCTTCAGTATTAAAATGTTGGTCGGTCAAAGAAAATTCTCGCCCTAAGAGATTTCACCCTAAAGTGGCGGTCATTATGTTGCCAGTAACAATGTTCGACGGGCCTGGAACCGAGATAAATATTCACGCCTCGCTAGGGATATTCTCAAGTCAACATCGTTCCAGATAGTCCTCAGGCAATGTACGAAAAAATAATAAGCAGCGAATATTTTGGCAAGTAACGCAACTTACTGAACAATGCTAAGCTTTTTTTCGTTTTCTATTAGTCGAGATCATATTGAATACAAAATTTTAAAGCTAATACTGTGCAGAACAATAAAATGGATACTGGTAGGTATGTGCTTAAATTAACTTACGAATCAATTCAGCATTTAAAATATTTTCTTAACGGTAGCCGTTTTTAAATTAAATACACGACATAACTCAAAATGGTACTTTTAGTATGATATGATGTATAGAATGACAGTGTATTCAACACCAACAAATGATTTGATTTAATTAATGGCACAATCTGTCTGTTGTTTCGTCGAGCGAGCACTAACGAGGTGGCCGCCGTCAGCGGTGTAATTAAAACACTTCAAAAGGCGCGCGATATTTCTCTGCTAATGTTTAGATACTCATGAATAATATCCTCATTAGAACAAGGAGTTACACAACGTCTGCGACTATCGCCACCCACGATAGTGCAAGAGTTATGAGGACACGCTCTCATTCCCGACATCCTGCGGGAAGTGCGGCTACTTGCGTCAGTATCGTACAGGACCTTAGCCTCACTCTGTAGCAGTTAACCTGTTGTAGACGATCTCTCAGACCGTTGCAAGTGTGATATATGGCCAGTCGTAAATAGTCAGCGAACTGATTCGCCAAACACTTGGGGCCTCGAGTACCAATAAGCGTAACGATCTGCTCATTCAGGTCTACGCTGTATGGAAATTCTCCAATCACGTGGAATTCACACTGCCTCCAAATAGGTTTACTTGTAATGAATTTACCCAGGAGATCTCTTGAATTGAATCGAGTTATCTCTAAAAGGGTTTCCGTTTTGACGTGCCCCATATTCGCAAGACTGTTTTCTAATTTCACAGCCGACTGCCTATTACGGGCGCTAAAAGATACGAGTCAAGATTCGTGTTATATGTGGGGCAAGAAAAGTTTTCGGAATCAGAAGAAAGTTTTAGCTCGCTAATAGGAATGGAGTACAATAGATTACATAAAGTTTGTGGATGTTGCCTCCAGCTCCAGCTTGAACACATACATATATTCTCAATGTATGTAAACACCAAGTATGTGCAGAAATATCTTTTGAATAGGCGAGTACGTCCGCTAATGATGTTGAAAAATGAAACGCATGGACTATTGAAGCAGTCTCATTTATAAGCCATAATGCAAATGGCACAATGTCGAATGGGCGTGGAAGGCCACCCTATTCACGTTATCCGGCAAACCCTACTGGGTTAGTGTCCATACTGTCCATCAATTCATTCACATGAGGAAGTAACCTTACTTTACAATTTGCAAATCTCGTAGTGGGTACTAGGAGCTGAATGAATGATTTATCGGTCACGGTAGAGCTATGTCTTGCTCTGGCAATAGATTGCATAGACGGCACCCACACAAGAGTAATTCAAAAGCCAATCTTAGTTAATTACGTTATTGAACACTTCATTGTATCTAAAAACCAATAATCTATATTAAATTGGGAACAAAATACGTTAACACGTTCGAAGCAGTGCAAAAATTTCGTTTGGATTATTCCAGCACTATTAAAGATAGCGTACGTGGGTATCCAGTGGAGTATTTCGCCTACGGATGTGTTGGTAACCTTGGATGAAGATGAGCTCGTCTTGGAACGCGTGCTGTGTCCTTTGACACAAATGCGGATGCGCTCAATTGGCGAGGCGGCCGTTATCGAACCGCGTTAAACACCACGCAAGGCTGCACTCCCTCAGTTTTGCGGTGTTTCATCAAATCAATGTTAGAATGGCAAAGAAGGAAAATCCTCTATTATCATTTCATAATTATAATTAGAAGGTTTAAGACAAAAAAGAAATAATCTTCAGTTAAAATCAACCTAAAGTAGTTTTTTTATGGTGAGAAACAAATAACTAGTAAAAAAAAACAGATCAAAATCTCATCTGTGCAATGTGGGTAACATAGCGGTGAGTGGTGACTCACAAACATTTTTCAGGAATCTTATTATAACAAAATCTGTTAATAAGCAAGTCAAAAATTTGCTACAGCTGGCAGAAAATTTAGTTTCTGGTTTTTGCAGACAGGATGAGGAGGATCTTACTAAAGAAAAAAAATCATGTAAGTATTTGGTAAATATCACTTAGGCAAATCCAATGTAATTAGACATACATAATTATTGTGTAGTAAGGCATACATAATGTGCCATGCCAACATCCAGTATCTTGGGATAAGGAAAGCAAGAAGAACTCCTTTTTTCTTATTAACCCGTAGATCCCCAAGCGGTCCCCGGTGACCGCTCTCCGCTAACTATGTACATTATAGACCTTATGTCCAATATTTAGAGACTACTTTTGTCTGAACAAATTTAGGGGATGGTTTTAATGGGTTAATCGTTTTCCCAATCAGTTTTTTTCCTAATAGAATCATTTACCACATTTTGTCCAAATATTGATATAATTTTACTAATATATTTTATACTACTACTATATATAATGAACTTTATTTGTTTGAATGATGAAGGTCGCTCATTGCTTATTTTGTATAACGAAATTTTTTAATGATAATTTGCTTCTTCGTATTCTATTGGCAGGTTAATTATTTTGTGGTAATACCATATCTTAATTATATTTTATTCCTTTTCAAATTGCATGTGTACTTAATTTTTTTCTGATATATCAATTAGTTACATTTTTTATTGAACTGTTAGTATTGCAATACCATAATTACAATGATAAAGAAAATAATAAGTTGTCTAATGCCAAGAATTTTAATATGAACTATGCAATCTTTATAATCAATAAACATCTTTGGATAGTTTTTAAATGCACCATTCTAAGTAGATACATCATTCATATATTAATGAGTACGGAAATACAAATACTCTCTTAATAAACTGTCAAACACCAAGCGGTCACCGGTGACCGCAACCTATTGTTCTATAATTGTGTCTACAAAACCGGTACTCGACGAGTTAATTGTATAACTTTTAAAACGCACCCATTGTCTTTTAACACGAAAGAAATATATATTTTTATTGAAAATAAAAAATTATAGTTATAATAAGTAGATACTTATTATAATATAATTGTAGATACAATAAGGTTGTTTCAAAGTGTCTGATCTAATTGCTGTTAGCTTAACTGAGACAGATTTTTATATGACACATTGATTCATTTTATGGAAAACATGTCCAATACCATCTACTTTAGTTAGACGAACAGAAATTGATGAGACATTGTGAAACTGGCCGTTATTGTAGTTAATACTACTGTTATGTATTTCATAATTTCATGAAAAAGTCATTACAACTTCTACTGCTTCTATCTGCTACAATACATTCCATTTATAGGTACCTACTGAGGGTATGAAAGACTATGTTCTAATAAGATTAAGGTCAGTCTATGGTCTTATAGGAAATTTGAAATACTATTAAACAAATAATTAAAAATAATTTGAACTATATTATGACTACTACGTCACAAATATCCGGTTAATTGTTATGCCGGCATTTATTTCACTTTATACGGTTAAAAATTAATAGTCAATAGTAAATTAAGTGATATGTAAGTGGATTTTTTCACATAATTATTAAAAGTACGAGTTGTTTTAAACTAGTTCATTAATTATATCTTGCTTTTAATTCAAAATATCTATGAAAACATAGAAATACAAATCAAAAGCGAAACTAACGGCTGGGGCGTGGCCTTCTTCACTAATTTGATGACTATAAAACAAGTATATTGGTATGGATTCTCATAAATTACATGTCCTACAAAGTTTCCATTCAGTAGACATGCTTATAACCCGTAATAGTAACTTAATTCAATGAAATAAATTAATACTTACGTCCAAAGACTCCTTTGACGCCATCTTTCACACACAAACAAATTAGTTTGACGTTTCTCTAAAAATCGATAACAAAATTCATGGCTTAGTTCGGATACACACTCCACATTTGTATTTTACTTCTGTAACTACAACAAGATTGGTAGAAATGTCCAATTATTTAAGGAAAAATCGGCAGTGTGGGTTGTACTTGAGATAATAAAGAACATAAATAACAGGTTTAGGTATTTTGATATTGTTAATAATCCCATAAATTCCCATAAAATATAATAAGTAGTAAGTAAGTCTTAATCTTCGTCAAATCATGCCAAAGCTAATTAAAACATTTCATTGGTTTTCTGTAACCCAAGTTTTTATTTAAATTAACAAATTACTGATACACATCCTCTGAGTAGGTGATTGTATTTAGCATTTTTGCATTATGTTCGTAAAACTTTTGTCTTGAATCAGGATGGGTCTTACGAACAAACGGATCACCAGATGGTATAAATAAGCTATCACCGCAATCTATCGACAAACCCTTTTAACTATATCAGTGCTTTTAACATATATATACTTACATTTTTTATAAAAGCCATCGCATGCGGGATCCAAGCCCATTATACTTGGCACAGTAACCAGCACGAATTATAATGTACACTATTTGAATACCTATTCGTATAAAATGAGTTTTGTAGATCCATCGACGCTAATGCAGACTGCGTGCTGTTATTGATAATTTCAATAACGCAACCAAGGTATCGAACCTGAGATCTAAGTATTACTATAGTTTGAACTTATGATCATTTCAGCAATATCACAAACACACGATTTTGAAGGTAATAAATTTCTATCTACAGTTCTGTTTCTTTTTGGTTATAGGTACTGTAGGTAAATACTGCATCATAACATTAGTCATTAACATTTATTGTACTTTTTCTTGGGTGAGGCGGGAGGGAGTGTCAGACTCTTACTGACTAAAAACCACCCCGTTCCTTCTCCTGCACGTCGAGTCGGAGCCCCGGTTACCCGTTAGGTTCTCCGCGTAGGTTGTTCTTGGTAGTAAGAAATAACATCAAAAAGATTTCCATACATTATATTTTATTTATTACTTATGAATTAAATTAACAATTTAGGAAATTCGGAAAAAAATCGGAGATTCGGTATGTTTAGTATAATCAACCTACGCTACTTCGTTGTTTGAAATAACTTTATCTACAAAACACAATGAAAAAAGTACGAAAAACACTTAACATACCGAACTATACTATTGCTTATACGCTTACCGCCAAGCGAGGTAGGGGCCAAACGCCGACTCATTACCGACTTCAAAAAAAGGAGGAGGTACTATGTTCGGCTGATTGTTTTTTTTTTTTGTTTGTTCGCGCAGTACTCCGCCATTCCAAAATTTGAAGCTCATATCATAATGATATAACTTAATGCCCACAAAATTATTACGGTTAAAACAAAACACACAAAACAAAACAAAAAACACAAAACTATTAAGGTTTTAATGAATAATTTTATATGGAACTTATGGCACCGACTTCTTACCTATCAGTGGGTGGGTAACCTATCAGTACTAATAATAGTTATTTGTTGCTTTTTAGTTTTGACTTTTTGTTTGTTATTAGTTTTTGGTTTTTTGAAGTCGGTTTTTTTTTAAATTTTATACTAGCTACTTCCGCGCGATTTCACACGCTCTACTCATCTCCTATTGGTCGTAGCGTGATGTTTTAGCCTATAGCCATCCTCGATAAATGCACTATCCAATACAAAAAGAATTATGCAAATCAGACTTGTAGTTACGGAGATTAGAGCGTTTAAACAAACAGAAAAATAAACTCTTCCGCTTTATATAATAGTATAAGAAGTATACGACTTGATGTGCCGACGTTTGGCCACTATCTCGCCTGGTGCTAAGCGATGCGGTGCGTAGCCTGGTGATGCGGCCTACGATGCGACCACGTCTGCCCATAAGCAACCTATTCACTCGGGCCTTGAAGACATCCAGGTTATACCAGATTTCATTTTCAATATAAAAAATAAGAAATACTTTTCGATTAACGAAAATATAAACTCTAATAAACCTCAACTGAAAATATTAATAATTATATTTTTATATGGTAACATCATTTTCAGTGTTAATTCTTTTAACGACTAAGTTTTTTCCGTGTACCTTCATGTGCACTTTGAGGTTGTGTTTTCCTGTAAAACCTTTGTTACATTCTTCACACACATACGGCTTTTCACCTGAAATAAAAATAATTTAGTTTAGTATTTAGACTGAACTGACTGCTTCGTTGGCCGAGTGTTCGCAAGTGCGACTGTCGATTCGATTCTCGGGTCGGGCAAATTATTACTGGGTTTTTTTTTATATTCTCAGTAGTAGCACGGAGTCTGGAACTGTGCCCGGTATATGGCAATAGGCTCACCCCCTATTACATGGGACTCATAACATAAATAGTGAAAAGTGGGTGTTACATTGAACAGTGGTATAATGTGCACCTCTGTCTACCCCTTCGAGGATAAAAGGCGTGATGTTATGTTATTTAGACTGAATAAATGTTTTTCGATTTCGCGCTCGCAAGATGATGTTAGCGAGGCGAAAGGTCTTATTAGTCCAATCAGATTAGTTGTCACAATTTGACTGGCCAATGACGTGACATCATCAAATATTTTTATTGGGCAATGAATCAGAAACTAATCTAGCGCCTTCAGTAGCGCAAATGCCGTTACAACCATGTAATCATTTTTCTTCTATGTTACGTAATAAAGACCAGTGTTCTGCGTATCGGTTCGTGATTATGTCAAAGGTTCTAGTGCATTTAATTTGAAATCGATACATTAAGATTTTAATACGAGGAGCAAAACTGCTAAAACTAAAGAGGACTGTAGGTAAAGAACTACTAATTATTGATTCGGTTCCGTTTACTAACAAATTAATATAAACAGAATAATAATAACACTAACGTTTATTTTTGCCTATACAATAAACAAACAAACAAATATATTTATTTCCATTTTGTTCACATATATGTACTTAATCTAAGCTTATTATACAATGGGCCAAAGGCATGACAATCAATTTAAATTTTTATCATCATCATTGAACATGATGACCGCCCTAAATGGCTTACAGATTAGCCAAAAATTTAACTTTATTATTTCGGAATAAGATCGAAAATCTATTAGAAAACTTTAACAGATACTCACTATTGAGTTTTGAAATTATTAAAGGCTCAATAACCTCTCTCCCCAGCCTTTCCAATCCCCGAATCCATAACAATTCCTAAACTCCTAATCCCTACAAGGCTGGTAACGAACTTGTAATGCCTCCGGTGTTTCAGGTGTCCATGGGCGGCGCCAATTGCTTACCATCAGGTGATCCGACTGCTCGTTTATCGGCTTATACCATAAAAAAATACCTGTATGAATTCGTCTGTGTTTCTGTAACACGGCGGCGCAGTAGAACTTAGCGGGGCAGTATTCACATTGCTTGGTGCGGTTACCGTCATGCCTGTCCAAATGCGCCACGAGAGCGGTTCGAGACTTGTATTTAGCCGGACACCTATGACATTTGTACTTGAATTCATCCGAGTGACTCAATAGATGCCGGTTTAACTAAAACCAAACGTTTTCATTATTATTTCGACAGTGATTTTGGTAAGTTTTTTTTAAAGGGTAAAATCATCCAATGACTTCTCCCGCCGTGAGTGAGGCGAAAGAGTGTGTCACTCTTACTGATTATAAACCTCCCCGATCCAATTCCTGCTTAGAACCGGAGCCCCGGTTATCTGTTAGGTTTTCCGCAGCTCCGGGCGGTGAGGTTTTGGTTGCCGAGAAGTTTACAATGAGGCTAAAATTCGCAAATTGGTCGTCAGATGACTACAGCTGTTGGTTCAACCGCTCGCATACCTTGGGGTTTGGTACCTGCACCGGTATGAATGCAACAAATCTCAAATAGCTCTAACAATTTCAAGCAAATACTTACATGGAGCTAATAAACTATGAATGACGAATAAAGCGAATAACAATTCCCACGTATGAAACGATTATTTTGGTTTAAAATAACTAGGAATAGTATTTCTTTACTGCGTTATGCCGCATGCATATTCCTATGGCTTCTAATTTATTACGAAGTTAATGAATAGGTACTCACTCTACATTTTATCTGTATACCACATATGGGACACAGACTCCCCATAATGTGTTTACATTTGTGTTCGTCATATTCCTTCTGGTTATGGAAGATTTTCTTGCAATTCTTACAGATAACTTTCTGAGGATTATGTTTTCTTTTCTTGTGATCCTGAAAAGGATTTAGATGAACGATTACACTATTAGCTATTGAGTTTTCAACTCTGTTTTATAAGCAGTATGGTAAAAAATTAAAAAATGCAGCAAATCTGACAAAGCAATCAATTATGCTGTGCCGTAGTTTAGTTTAATGTGCCTAGTTCGCACTACGCTAGTAATTTAATCGAGGAGCGAGAGAAAATTAATCGACTCGGCTTAATGCCCTGTTCGCACAACGCTAGTAATTTAGTCGAATTGCGAATATATAGTTCTCTCTCACTTCCATTTTGGGATAGAAGCGAGAGGGGCCTACTGAATATTCGCTACTCGACTAAAATACAAGTGTATTGTGAACAAGGCATAAGACCTTACTAAACTAAACTCAAAACTTTTTGGTGTTCACATAAATTACTGGCTACATGACTAAAATACTCGCGGAGTCGAACAAGGACAGTAAAGATTGTAAACTTACAACTATCCCACTACTCTGTTTACAAGAGAAATCGCACAGATTGCAGGTATACCATTTAGTCAACCCATGGGACCTTATATGTGATTTTAATGCCGTCTTATTTTGAAAGCTGAAAGTAGAAAAAAAGTATAATGAACAGTTCGCGGCAGATGGCATAGGACGGGTTTGTTTTACGTTTAACGAGATCGGAACGTTTCCTAGTTCGGCGCTTTGATTGGCCTCCTCAATGAACCAACCAATCGAAGGGCTAAACGCGGTAACTCGTAAACGTAAAACAAACTCATATTGCCCTCAGTTCAATTTTCGACTATACAAGTCATAGACAATAGTCCAGCAGTAACCTTTTGGTGTCGAACGGTTAGTTAGCTTAGCTTATGGGTTCGTCCTCACCTGGCGAATGCTCCGTGAATGCGCAGCTCGCGAGCAGCTTGCGAGCTGCGCGCGTGCATTTTAAATTATTATTTATACGAACTTTGTATGATTTGTGCACCACATCATTGCGGTGACAGCACGCGGGCAGCCCGCAAACGGCACATTCGCGGCGCATTCGCCAGATGTGGACGGACCCTAAATAATCTCTAGGAATCGTGTCGACTTGCATTTGGAGTATTATTGTTTGTACAAAATAGGGTAGTTTCCTAAATTTTATTTTAATGTCCGTCTGGTACATTTAAAACTTTAGACACGTATTTTTTTCTCACAAATTTAAATACTTTCGACGATTAATTTGAAATATCGTGTAACGTCACGTTATGACTCCTAAACTTAGCGCCATTTTATCTAAGTATTGCAACTTAATACGAGAAAATAAAAAAAATACGTGTCTAATATTTTTTCAATATCTAACTGACGGACTAATTAGATTTCGAATTTTGATACCCTGGAAACTACCCAATTACGCCTAACTACAGTTTCTTTGTTTTTGTTTCTATCTTTATGCAACTCAACCTTTGTGCTAGCCTTGTAATTAATTACCCCCGACCCCTCCCCCATTCTCAAATCCCTAACTCACAAAGGGCTGGCAATACACTTGAAATTTATTTGGTATTTCTGCTGTCCATAGGCGTCGATTGCTTACCACTGATCAGTCAGCTTGTGTGCCTCAATACAAAAAAAACCCTAAAAATCAAAGACCAAGAATTTTAACAACAAACAAAAATAGTACTTACCCCTTGGAACATACGTCGCATATATAATTAGACTCAATTTTCGGATGAACTCCTGACATGTGATAACAAAGTCTTTTTGGTGATCCAAAAATTAAATGACATATGCCACAGGAAAGTCTTTTATCCTGAAAATAATCGGTAAAACAATTAGTTTATTGACCCCATGAATAGTGCAGTGATTAGGCAACTGGTTGTGCAATACATGAGGTATGATACTCCCAATGGAGTGACTCTTTAAGTTGTGTTACCATATGACTGACAAACTGACAGATTGACATTAGATAGTTTAAAGCCTTTTTATGTAATAGCAACAGCACTTACATCCGCTAAGATTTACAGAAAAAGATTACAAATACACTTGCAACACCAGATGTATCACTAATGTGTTGTCAACCTCCATGATTGTATAGGAGACATGTTTGCTATAGAACAATATTTCTTTTATAACCTCCTTGTTTTGAAGTCGGTTAACGAATACATTAAAACCTTTTTTAAAAACCGCATCGAAATCGATTCAACCAATCGCGAGATAATAGCGCTCAAACATAGGTACATACTGGCCAAACTGAGAATCTCCTCTTTTTCTTTTTAATGTCGATTAAAAAAAATTCTACGATAAAAGGAGAAAATTATAAAACTTACATCTTCCTCAATGTGAACATTTCTGTAGTGAAATTCCAAATACACATCGGATTTGTATGTTTTATTGCAAATATGACATTTATACTGCACGGACGGAACATGCTTTAGTCTATGGGCATAGAGTTGAGACAGGCTGTTCACAAGCACTTTGCAAAGACCACACTGTCTTTCAGTTTTATGACTGTCTATATGCTGATACATCTCAGTTTTACTGTCAAATACTTTTGGGCAAATACCTGCAAAATAAGAAATAAAAAATTGGTTATGGTAAACTGAAATTAGATTTTTTTATGTTTTTGATAGTCTGGTTATAATTACCACAGTACCACTGGTCGGGCTCTACTTCAGTTACTCGTTTTTTCTTTTTTGTATTCACTTCTGGAAATGTAAAACTGATATTTTAGGAAGATTTAGCTAGATGTTTATTACATTGCGAGCAAAATTTTAAATACAAAGAATTTAATTTATTTTTAATTAAATTCTTTTCGTTTGCAAATATAATATTTGCATTTAAACTTTCATGAGACATACTAAATTCATTATTATGTTTTGCAGCATTCCGCGGCACGTGACGCTGCTACTGTCGCGTTGCTACTGAATATAAGCCTCTAGCATGGCTTGAAACTAGTCCAATTCCTCGTCAAACAGTTTCGTGAGTAAGCCGAAAACATAATAATATATTTTAAACTGTACAAACAAGTTTGTTTGACTGGTCTGAAGGAATCGTAAGATTTCATTGTCGTCAACAGCTCCAAACTACACACTACACAGTGAAATAATCCACTGGTATACCACAGTAATAATTACCATGGCTATACTTTGGACCTTTTTACACGATTTATCTATATAAAAGTTCTTATTCAAACCATAATAATGTTTGACTAGACTTCAATACAACAAACACAACCTTTCTAGACATTGTTTGCATAGGAATATGAACTCTAGTACTTACTATTTAAAGTTGACACTTGTTTGTTATTTCTTTTATCTTTTTTATTTAAATGTTTTTTTATAACTTTTTCTTTTTTGTTAAGAACATTGTTTATGTCCACATAGGTATCAGAGTCAGAATATATGACATCATAATCATCCAGTTTGTAGTCACTTTCTTGCTTTATTTCTTCTTTTATAACATATACCATATTTTCATTGACATCTTCATCTTCATAAACTGGAGGTTTGTCATCCATTTGTAGTCTTCCTTCAATTTCAATTTCCAGTTTCTCTTTAGTAATAATTTCTTGTTTACTCTTTTCATCTTCTTTTTTGACTTCCTGAAAAAAGAGAACATAGTTTAAGAGTTTATTTTTCTGATAAATGATACAGAAAATATAGCACACACATACTGTGTCAAATTTTAATGAACTGTAACAAAATAAATTAAACAATGGTTTCATACAGTGAGTTATCTGACTTTCCCATTCAATTTTTTTAACACAAAACTAGCTACTTTCGGGTGGTTGTGGTTGGTAGCGTGATTAGTCTATAGCCTTCCTCAATAAATAATAAATATCTGACATGAAAACATTTTTTGAAATAAGACACTATACCTGAGATTAGGGCATTCAAAGAAACAAACAAACTCTTCAGTTTAATATAAGAAATACTATCCCGACTGATACCAGACAATGAAGATAAAAAAGTATGTAAAAGTTACCTATTGTAAATTGTTATGCAGAATATTACACTATAGTGCAGTTTTTGGTCTGCTATGTAAAATGTATTTGTGTATATTTTGCCAACATTTTTACATACTGTAGCCAAACTTGTTCATACAAAATAGTCTCTAAACCTTGGAAATAAAGTCTATTATGGAAGTGGGTGAGAGAAGATACATGAATCAAAAATAATATTTTACTTACATTAACCATCTCCTCTAATATAGTTTCTGTCTTAATACACTTTTCCCTAAATACTATGAAACATTTCACATTATCAAGGCATGATATACATGAAAATTGTGGTTTTCCATCTGACAAGGTAATCTGAAAATGAAAGAAATCATAATTCACTAATACCATTGGTTCAGTAAATAGATTAATTGCACTTTTAGTAAAAAGCTACATTAATATTTCAAAATAAAATGCAAATTAAACAATGTGGAATTTCAGAATTCTTTTACAATATATAAGAAAAAAATTATAAAATACAATTGGTATTTCATATGTAACTCTACAAGTCTTCAGTAAAATAATAATGAGATAAGCTTAAAATCAGTAAGAACTGTTCTGTGGAGTTCTTGGGCAAAACCATCAATACAAGAAGTTTTATTGTAGACTTGTTTGAGGCAGGCTTTAGATATGTACGTATATTTTTTCTGTAACCCGTAATTAAATTAATTACTAGAACTAAGCTTACTTTAAGATTTGTCAACAAGTTATAGTTCAAAACGAAGGACTCATCTAATGGAAACATTATATTTTCTGTTGACAGACACAATCTACACATTTTCTTGTACATTTTGTCCTGTAAAACAATTGTGTGATTTAAAATAATCTAATTATTTACTTGAAAACCTTTTATTTCATGCAAATGAAAACCAACATTTTTATTGTTGTTTTTTTTTATGATTGTGACGTATATGACATGACAGTGTTTTGACAGTACGAGTGAATGTGACACACAGATGACACCCAGAGTGTTGTCATTTTGTTTATAGAATTGTGAGACTAAATCGATTGATCGACTTGTTCGACTAAAGCTATAAGAAGACTATAAGAAGAGAAGAAGCCATGCAGGTCATTGACTTATCAAGAAAGTAGTCAATGGGAAAGCCTATGTTCCTCTGTGGACATTTTTGTGGCATTAAGGAGTGTAGCTGACTGACTTTATCATGATGATTGACACAAGATAGTCTAAACTACTCCTTATGGGATTCCTGTATTCAATATCTAGACGACTGGACAGTGAACATCTCTACGGATATGGATGAAATGAAACGTCAGCATTAAACGTCAATGTCAAATGAATCCATAACAAATTAATAAATAGCAGTAGGACCAGTAGATCCTGCGTTCACTGCGTTATTTGTATAAGCGAATAAAGAAATGTGTGTGAGTACTCAATTAATACCAGCGTAATTAAACTCGTGTTATCAAGGTAGTTAAAACAATGAACTTGCTAGAGACGTAGGGAAATTAAGCATAGCTCACCGGCGTTTTTTGAAGCCATTATATTACGTAGACGCCTTTTCGGTATATGTGTATGTACGTAGTGTACATGTTTCGGTTTTATGTTTTGCTTGTAGTATTTTATTACACGTAAACCGGCTTTTCAATAACAAACACTTCAGTTCTGCTTATTATGAAACCGATTTAATTCATTGTTTCAAAGTCTTGAAATGTTGAAACGCGTTAAGAATCTTTTCTTTTTTCTAATAGATTTCAGAATGAGGATTAGGAGATTGTCAGCTGTGTTTTGGACAACATGCATTATTGCGTTCGTGTTTATATTGTATGTGGTGACTGACTTGAGTTTCAAGTTGCCGAGCACTAAACCAGCAGTGCAAGATTTGGATGTAAGTACCAGAAATAATAAATATATTTCCTTAGCACCAGTAATATCTCAATAAGCAGATAAATAAAGAAATTTGGTACTCTACATGGATTTAAAATTGCTTTAACATGCTTTCATGATGTTATGTTAAAGTTTAATCCCCACAGAATTAGGTAATCATGCAGTAATACACATGACAATGCAATGTCTACTGTTCACCAGTTATTTTCAATTTGTAGCAAACTAGTTTCTGCCAGCGACTTTGCACTCAATACCATGGTATAAAAAGTAGCCTATAAAAAGTAGTAGTATGTATTATTCCAGATTATAATTTAAATCTCCCAGTTCCGTCAGCTTATCCCAATCCCTTCAGCTATTTTGACATGATCGAGTAACAAAACTAACATACACACAACCTATTACATTATTTTATAATATTAGTAAGATGATTTTGTTAAATAAGCCATTCCTAAATTGTATACAAGAAATGTAAGGCTTTTATTTTATTATTTATTTGTAAATTGCATTTTATAACTATAAGGTGAGAGTCTATATTCAAACACCAGTCACAAGTCCTTTCAGACTATGTGTTATTATTTTATTTTAATATTTATTAATAGACCTTGTTTGCCAATGTAGCTGAAATTACGTAACAAGTTCATTGCAGTAAAGAAACAAACATACAGCTGAATTGAGAAATTCTACTTTTTTTTTGGAAGTCTGTTAAGGCTTTGACTGCCAATAAAAAAACTGTTGAATGCAAATCCTCCACTAACATCAGTCACCGGTCACCCCCATGGCAATTAATATGCTAAAATTACTGCCTAATAATTTGGGTTTTAATTCAAACAGAATTTTCAGACAAAATGGTCTTCTTTTGAAAACAAGCTTCGGCACATAGAGAATGAACTATACCAGCATCATGCAGTTGTTGGTGAGATTAAATCTGCTGTGGATCAGATTGTGGAGTCCCAAGAGTACCATCCACCTCAAAAGAGACCGAAGGAGGTTGTTATCAAGGAACCTCCTAGAGAAATCAAGGAAGTTAAAGAGTATAAAGCAGTTGGAGATGAGCCACCAAAGATGAGGATTCCGTTCAACATTTCCGCATGTCCTGCAACGAAAAGAAGTTCGGCTAAAGTTGATATACAGGTATTGGTTTTTTTGCTTTAGACTTTTTTTATCACAAATTTATTATGATTCTGTTAACTTGACTCATGTTTTCACATATTGTGGCGACACATGACAAATGACAGCATGGCAATTCACGCACATAGACTATCGATGAAAACATATTAACGGATGACTTCACAAAATCCTACATCGCTCATCATCGATAGAAAATCCCAACGAACAACTGTTAGGCAGAAAGCCCGCCAGGCGCAATCACCTCGCCTGGCCGGAGGATCCTCCTTTTCCGATCTTAGGGAACTATACTCTCTGTTCCCTAAAATGTTATGGAAACATCAATATTTATCCATTATCTCGTGGTATGAATACACATCTATGCAACACACAATGTGTTTTCAATTGTGTGGCATAGACCGGCAGATAAGAGGTTAAATCTTTAGTAATGGAAACTTGGCCAGAAATGCCAAAACAGGGTCTTACAATAATCGAGTAAAGCCAAAGATACACTAGGGGACAATTAATGTCATGTATCGGCGACATGTCAAACGATGCCGGCTGATTTCAACAGACACATATATGGTGGCAACGCACGACTTATGGCCACTGCGACGTTGATGTTGCAGTGCATGTCAACCAAAGTCCGGCAACGTCGCACTACTTCTCCCAACGTCGCTGGCGACGCATATCGCAGGACAATTGTCCCCAAGTGTATCCTTGGTTTAATATAGACTTTTTGCAAATATGTAAAAGGTTTCTTTTGCACTAGCATTATGACTTAATTGTTCACAGATTAGCTCATACTTTTACTAGCAGTAATAAACATAGTGACACAATTGTCACAATAGATTGGCTAGGATTAAGTTTACTAAACAAAAGGTGATTAAAAAGATGTGTGACTGAGTACACGGATTAAGTGCCTCCTAAACCTAAATACTAGTTAATTTCAAATTAGTTAGACTGCTATGTTTTTCCTTCTTTATCAATAAAAAAGAGAGGTCATGAACTCCAACAAGGTCATAAAATGTACTTGTATTTTGATTTGATTTGAAGTAGGAAAGTTACACCTAAAATTAATATTAATAACTGTTTAATAAATTAATATATCAATATAAATTGCTACATATAGGCTGTCTGCACTGATAATCAGAATCGTTTACGAATCGATTGATTTAAATAATCTACAGTTATCTTATCACATTGATGATATGAAAAGACCACTGGATGTTATCATATTACACTTTATATTAAATAATTAAAAATTAGGACATTTTTCTTTTTAGTAATTGTCTTTTACTGTCCATGTCTCTATGAGGTTTTTGAATCCTTTAATACTCCTTGAAGGAGCACGCTACAAAGTCGAGAGTCGTAAGAGCTCAAATAATGCATACCCAAAATAGATGACTTACATCAACAGCTTATAAGTAACAACTACTGAACAAAGCCTCTTCTCACACGTAGAAGGTTTGAGCATTAATCATTACGCTTGCTCAATTAGAAATTATAAGTCCAGGTTTCCTCCCGATGTTGTCAGAAAGTACATGTAACTCGGAAAAAGTTACATTGGTACTTGTCGTTGGTAGGTTACCTAACACACGCTGGCACCAGGTTGCCCAACGCAGCCTGATGCCCATGTACAGTCGCAGGTCAAAAGTCCACTGCCACTGTGAGTGATGTTCACACGGCAATGCGTAATAATGCATGTGTGTGCATGTGTGTATAAGCGCTGCAGCGTAACCGATAGTAGTCTTACGGTGGCAGTGGACTTTTAACCTTTGACCGTACATACCTTACACATTCTGCATTATTGGTTTACTCACCTCTGACGATGGGCACTATTAGCCGTATCTACAGATCATTTCAGGTAGGGGCGTTTAATACCGGCTTGATATCTAAAGGGGTTAAGAGATCTTCGGTAATAATTTTATTTCATAGATGCTGTCAATGTATGAGCGGATCTTGTTCGATGATTTGGACGGTGGCGTGTGGAAGCAAGGCTGGGAAATAGATTATGAGAAAAGTCAGTGGAACCAAAAGAATAAGTTGAAAGTATTTATAGTTCCACACTCACACAATGATCCAGGTGAGTTTTATTAACTAGCTAACTATTTAATTATTTGCTATATTTGGTATTGTTAATTAACATTGGACTGGTGGCCTAACCGAAATTACACAAGATACGAAAGAAAAAAAAACGAGACAACTCCTTTCTCAGTCGCAGGCCACGCTTGCGCGATGCGTCTTGCGTCTGCGATGAGTGGGAAAACCGCTTATCGCAAGACGCAAATGAGCCGCTAGTCGCACCAACATGGCCGAGACTCAAGTTTGGAATCCAAAACCTTCGATTTTGGGCCTAATTCCAAGATATTTTATTATTGTCTATAATTTACTTTTACTTAGTACCTTCTTGCGGAAACCAGTAGCTGAATCCTATAACAAACATATTTCATTTATTTTTTAGCACACGATAACATAACCTTGTACCGTTGATATACATTTCATTTCCGTTTATAATATAATGGTATACTTTTCCACTCTGAAATATTTGGGAATATAACCACTAGAATAATTAGTCATACCGTGTCCTTGTAACGAGTTATCGAACCTTATCAATCTTAAATAGAATTAGCTGCCGATACATACATTTTTGTTGTTCAATTACAAAACAGCTCCTCACTCCTATTCTTACCCACATTTTTAATTTCTCCTTATTTTCCTGTTCTTTCCCTACTGCCTGGAAAATGGCTCACGTTATTCCCCTGCCTAAAATAAACAAACCTTCTGTTCCCTCTCACTATAGACCTATTTCTATTCTCCCTTTTCTTTCCAAGGTCATGGAACATATTGTTCACAAACAACTAACGGCCTATTTATCCAGTAATGATCTAATTTCCTCCTTCCAGTCAGGTTTTCGTCCTGGTCACAGCACCGTCACAGCTTTGCTCAAAGTTACAGATGACATTCGCTGGGCCATGGATAATAAATCTCTCACTCTTCTTGTTCTGTTGGACTTCAGTTCCGCCTTCAATTCCGTAGATTTTGATGTCCTGTTGGGTATTCTTAAGTCCAACAATTTCTCATCTTCTTCCTTATCCTGGTTCAACTCCTATCTCCGGGGCCGCCGTCAGCTGGTTCGCCTAGAGGATACCTTTTCCGATTGGTGTGACCTCGCTGCTGGCGTGCCTCAGGGTGGTGTTCTTTCTCCAGTTCTTTTTTCCATTTTTATTAACACCGTTGCCATGGTTATCACTTCTAATTTCCACCTCTACGCAGACGACTTGCAGCTTTACCGTCATTTCAAGCTGTCAGAGGTCGACTCTGCAATTGAAGCCATGAACCGTGACCTGGGTGGGGTCGACGAGTGGGCCAAATCCTTTGGCCTGCAAATCAACCCCTCAAGTCCAAGGCTATGATAATTGGCGGTAGGTTTTACCGCAATGCATTGAGCATCTCTGCCCTTGATCCTTTGATCCTAAATGGCAATGTTATCCCTTACACTGATGTTGCCAAGAATCTGGGCGTGTTTATTAACTCTAACCTTTCGTGGGGTGAACAGGTGAACGAGATCAGTCGTAAAGTTCATTTCTCTTTGCATTCGCTGAAGCGTCTCCAGTCTCTTCTACCTCTGAAAACGAGCATTAACCTTATGCAGTCTCTGATCCGTCCATTGATCGACTACGCTGATGCTTGCTATTTGGATGCCACAGAGGAGCTTCTAAATAAACTTGAGCGCTTGTAAAATGTCTGTACACGCTTTGCCTTTGGTTTAAAAAAGTACGATCATATCTCTGAATTTCGCAAAAGGCTCAAGTGGCTCCCAATCCGACTTCACAGGAACACTCGCATCTTATGTCTTCTTTTCAATATACTTTTTAATCCCGATTATCCCTCTTACCTTCGTGAACGTTTTTCCTTTGCCCGCCCTCCTGAGGCTCTTTCCCGATCTCATCTTAAATCTAATCTTTCTGTTGTCTCACACAATACTGATTTTTACACCTATTCCTTCACTGTTCATGCAGTGCGACTTTGGAATTCCCTACCACCTAATATCCGTGATTCTAAATCCATCCCAATCTTTAAAAGACTCGTATTTTGATGCTTGCTAATGAAAGATGCAATGAACCTTTAGAACATTTTGCAGTAGTAAATATTGCATTGATTTTTGTTGTTTTGCGTTTGAAATACATCCTTTTTTGTAAGTGTAGCGAGCTTAGTAACTTTTGTCAGTGTTACACATAAATAATCATAGTTATGACTGCAAATTATTTACCCATTTTAATCAACGACTTATCAGTAAAAATATTCCCGGAATGTAGAGTTGTTAACTAGCGTGGAAGCAAAAAAGCAACAAGCATTTTAGTAAATCTACGTAGTTACAAGGAAATCGTAATTTGCAGTAAAATCTATACTTTTTTATTGTGGGAATGCAAAGGAAACCAAAAAAAATGTGAACATTTGGTTGACGCGGTTTGGTTATCTCGGCTAACTCACTTGGAGACTGACTGGCGACGTACATCTCAATACAAACTAAGTAGTTGGCGACGTCGCTGGTCACTGGCGTCCCGGTGAGTTATAGCCTTTAGGTACATTATGTACCGAAGTAAGTACCTAATGTATTCTTATTCGGCATGTTCGGTATACATTTTCCGCTTCCCGTTTAAGTGAAGCCTTTTGCCGTAGGTACACCGAGCACGATAACTTTGATTCGAAAATACTTTATAAAGTTGATAATGTTGATTTCCTTAACAAAGTACCTAAATGTTTTTAAATATTATGTTATGTGTCCGAAACCGGAAAAAAATTGTGTATAACAAAGAATTGTTGATGTCAGAACTTCTTGCTAACCAGTTCAATTTATGGTTACAAGATGTAATCAGAAAATGTGGATGGTTGTACATCAACTGAATTTAATTAAAAATTATTGGTTCTCGATATCGTATTAACAGAGTTAATCAATCACCTTTCTTTATACGTACATATTAAATTAGTTCAACTGTTACTAAGCGGTAACTTAACCGTAGCACAAATAATGCGGCATTCCACTTCATTGGCAAAGCCTTGTTACTTATTCAAAACTAGCTTTTACCCGCGGCTTCGCTCGCCTTACAAAAGGATAAAAAGTAGCCTGTGACATAATAATACCTACCAATACTTTTGTTTTCCCTCGGGAATATCAATTTTTTTCCGGGATAAAGGTACCCTATTATTTAATCCGGACTTCTAACTTTACGTCTGCAAAAATTCAAAGCAATCGATTTAGTAGTTACGGTGTAAGTCATTCGATGATTTTCCCCACTTAAAAAAAAAAAAAAAAAAGTAGTTACGGTGTGATAGCGGAACAAACAAACAAACAAACTCACTTTCAGATTTATAATATTAGTAAGGATTACTTGCTTGATCGTAGTACGTTGTGGTTTAAAATTAAAACAATCTTGATAGACCGCGAATTTCTTCGACTTTCAACCTTGAAATATTTCTTTATTAGAGTTGAAAATCTATTAATTACCCAATCAGCGAATAGAAAACTTAAACCAATAATTGAGTTCTCTAATCACTCGTTTGAAGTTGTTTAACTAGCGTTTGTGTCATTGGTGTAGTCTAGAGAGTCAAGGCCGGACATGGAAGTTTCGGGAGGTACCTGTGTCTGATGGGGCGGGAGGAAACGCCCGGGTGTCATCACTGCGAGGACCGCCCTGAGGACACGGTGGAACACACGGTGGGAGAATGCCCTTCGTGGGCTGAGCACCGCCGTGTCCTCAGGGAAGTGATCGGCGATGGCGACCTCTCGCGTCCGGGCCTAGTGCAGCCATGATGCGGAGCGAGGGGGATTGGGATGCCGTCTCCTCCTTTTGCGAAGCAGTCATGCTAGCTAAGGAGGAGGCGGGACGCGTGAGGCAGCGAAGCGCTGCCTCCTCGCAACCCAGCCATCGTGAAGGACACACCGGGCGTCGGGGATCGCGAGACGATCTCCGGCCACCGTAAGCGCGGGCCTGCGGACGGCGAGCATGGGTGGCTCCCCGTCCGACCAGAAACAGACCCGAGCGTACGGCGCGTCGCGTTCCGCGCGCGCCTCAAAGAGCCATCAGACCACCACAGATGGGGCCCAATAGGGCCGATGCCGATTCGGAGTCGCGGAGAACCTAACGGGTAACCGGGGCTCCGGCTCGACGTGCAGGAGAAGGAACGGGGTGGTTTTTAGTCAATAAGAGTCTGACACTCCCTCCCGCCTCACCCAGGCGGGAGCAGTCATTCAAAGATTTTCCCCCCTTAAAAAAAATAAATAAAAAGAGAGTCAAGGCAGAAAGCGTAACGTCCGTGCCCACAAACAAATCACTTTCGCCTTTGTATTAGTACTTAGAATAGTACTCAAATATTCTAATGTTATGTTGCAATCTAAGAAGAGTTCAACAAACTCAAGGTCGACATACGAACACGTCGAATGAAAATGAAACGAGCTATCGATTAGCCTAGACTTTAGAAAGTACTAAATAAAGACACTAAATAAATCGCCGAGTTGAACCGTTATAGAAGAAGTGTGTCAGTTGCGACGCGGTGCCAGTCATTCAGTATTGGAATACTATTTACACAATTGTCTGTATGTAAATGTTGTATGCTCTTGTATTATGGATGTTATGTAGGTAGAAATTATTTGCATGCCCAATGGGTGGGCATGCAAATATACAAATTATACAATTTGGCTGAGACATATCCAATACCAATACCCAGTATATACATACTAATCAAATTCAATATCAGTCAATAGATCAGGCAAAGATGAATTACTTTCACTTATAAAATAATTAGTGTGTACTTTCCTTAGTCAAAAAGAAATATTTCGACTGTTCAATATAATAAAATATGAAAAAATAATCACACGTTCCTTCTCCTGCACTTCGAGCCGGAGCCGCGGTAACGCGTAAGGTTCTCCGCGACGCTATAAGTAGTATTTTTTTTAAGGGGGGGGGAAATCATCGAATGTCTTCTCCCGCCTGGGTGAGGCGGAAGGGAGTGTCAGACTCTTACTGACTAAAAACCACCCCGTTCCTTCTCCTGCACTTCTAGCCGGAGCCCTGGTAACCCGTTAGGTTCTCCGCGACACTGTAAGTAGTATAGATTTTAATAGTTATATTAAATCAATTCTTTAAACGTTGTTCCACACTAATATATTCTCTTGAGTCATGGGTACGTTTACAAACACACTACTTCACCTACAAATCACACCTAGACTCTGAACAATTTGTGGATGATACAAAAGAATTTTGTTCCGTGCGACCGATCGCAGAGTCGCCGCGTCAACCAGTCAACATTTTTTTGGCTTCCCTTACATTCATACAATAGAAACTGCAATTCGTTGGTTTAACTTTAAGTTCCGATTTCCTTGTAACTACGTAGATTTGCTAAACGCTTATTGTTTTTTTGCTACCACGCTAGTTAGCAACTCTACATTCCGGGAAAATTTGACTGATAAGTCGTTGATTAAAATAAGTGAACATTTATCTTCTTATTAAATAGGAACGGGCAGTCAACACAAAGTTTATTTCATACTTTTTGGGGACTACACATTAATTACCTATTAATCGTAGTTTAATAACCCGAAATCATGGACAAAACTTAGCCTAGGTAACTATAACATGTAGAAATAAACACATTCAATGCAATGGAAACTGAACTTTATTAACTACGGCATAAGGTTCAAATGTTTGTCAGTTATGTATATTTCATTAGCAATAAATAAGATAGATTATTATAATTTGCGATATTATTAGGTAACGTTGCGATATTAGAAGGACGTAGCTTATCGAATATACTTTGTAGCGTGTTGTAGATAATAATTGACAATCACCATGTATATGCTCGCTAAATTTAACCTATTATGTTTGTGCATTGGAACACTCTGTATGTTCACGACATTCTTATCATTTACTTTGCTTATCAAATGAAATTAACCTTTTTGTGAGGTAACTAAGAGTATATTTTGCAATACTTTATCTATATCCTTGTTTTAATCCGGGACACGGAATAGAAATGTTTTCGGTGTTTATCTTGTTTACAATTACAAGGCAGTCAACCAAACATCGCCATAGAACAGCTGAACAGTAATTGGGCTTGTAATTTACTCACTTAGGTGATTTCGGCTTTTAGGTAAACCATTGTCAACCAGATGTCTACAAACATTCGGAACATTTTCTGAAATAATTAAATCCGAAGAAACGTTTAAGAGAACCTTCACCTTGACTCTTTCCACTTTTTTGGGGAGTCTGTTAACACGTTAACCGCTGCGTAGGTCACCGGTGACCTACGTTAGCGGAGGATTTGCCTTCAACAGTTTTCTGTCGGCAGTCAAACGCTTAAAATGGTAAAAAGATATAACCAGTACTATTTCATAGAGGTGCATTTAATTTATGTACTTTAAAGAATTGTGTATAATAACGGAGACTCAATTATAATCCTCCCCAATCCCTGAATCCCCAACAATCCTCAAAGTTTTAATCCCCAAAGGCCAGCAACGGGTGTTCTATGGGCGGAGCCGATTGCCTACCATCAGAAGATCCGTCAGTTCGTTTACCGGCTTATGTTATTTCGACTCTCAGTTTTTTAAGGAGTTATAAATATGTATGTCCAGGTCCACCTATTCGTAATCCTTTCGGGGATAATTAAGACGATGTCGTTGTTTACATGTTGACAAAACATTACAGGTTGGATAAAGACGTTTGAGAATTACTACAAGGCGCAAACTCGCGCGATATTTACCAACATGGTGGAGAAATTGTCTGAAGGTGTCGGAAGAAAGTTTATATGGGCTGAGATCAGCTTCTTATCTTTATGGTGGAACAGTGATGCCACTGATAAAGACAAGGCTATATTCACCAAGTAAGTATTGATTTTAATATACATAGTTTTATGATTCGTATTTAATTAGTGAATATGATGTTATTCACATGGTTTGCTATGTTTTTATAATAACTACCGTGAGATATACTAAAATCACGGGTTATGCACGTGAAAATGTTGAGATAAGCTCTACTAGTTTCGAACCATAGAGGGGTTTTTCCTCATGAGCAGCGTGCGCGGTCACGGATCCTAGTGGCAGAAGGCTGCACGACATCGCCGCGACGGCTCTGTGGTTCGAAACTAGTAGAGCTTTTCTCAGTATTCACACGTTACAGATAGACAAATATAGCATACTTACTTACTTAGCACACAGGTTTTGATAGTTAGTATAATTATAATGCCAATGTAATAATACGTATTCATTCGCTTACATTACTTACGATTTTAGAATGGGGAAGATGACTAAATTTTATTTTCCTCCCGCAACAAATACTTTCAACGGTATATTAATTTGAAATGTCGCGTGATGGTGACATAGAAGTGATTCTATGTACGTTTTACACGTAGAAATGACGTTTTACCTCCCACTACTTAACTTGATTCGTTTTATTTACATATTTTTATTATGTAGCTGACGGACTAAATACATTTTTAATTTTCATACCCCGTCATCATCCCTGTTCTAGATCCCTGTGATACAATTTTCTATATCCATAGTGTAGAAAAAAGTTCCAAAGTTAATTTAAGTAACCTATGATTCAAAGCGAGACATCCCGCTGAATCATCTTAATTGAGAGAGCAACGAGACACTTGAGATAGTTGAGATAGTTGTTAGGAACCAAATACACCTTACAATGTGATATGATTTATTTGGGTTGAGAAAATAGTCATATAAAAATGTCATAAAGTAAGTTTACTAGTTCTAAAGTTGCTTTAATTTATTGCAGATATATATAATATATATACTATAACGCAGCGTTGTCCAAACTATGGGTCGCTACCTATTGGTGGGTCGCCAGCGAATTTTTACTAGACCTTGTCTGTAGGATGACGCACTAACCAATTTTGCGCTTTTGTTTTATATATTGGTAACGCTTTAATTCCCTGAAGGCGGGTCCTGCGTTTCGACCTAACTAGATTTAAATAAGTCTGAGTCCAGACAACTTTAGGAACCATTGCTATAACGCATTTGTTATCGGTTTCGACTTGAAACTTCTAGGCCTCACTTATTTTCTACTTATGCTTAGAAGGTCTCAACAAATCTTGGCTGTTCTCATGCCAAGATAATAACATTTTTTGTTGAATACGAAATTCGATGTTTTACAATAGCATTCCGCTCGAGTCTCGTGTATTATTATAGCCTCACCTCTTACGAAACTCGACTAAATGTTAAAGTTACTATAAAATAGGGATGATGATAGAGTATGAAAATTAAAAATGTAATTAGTCCGTCAGTTAGGCAATGAAAAAATATTAGACACGTATTTTTTTATTTGGTTGCATAATAAAATGGTTTCTTACAAATATTTCCATCCAAAGGTTGTCTGGAAGAAATCACCATTGTGTGATAAGACCGCCCATTGTACGCATATTTACTTGAATTGGGTTTAAAGAATTTTTTTTTTAATTGTTTGTTTTAAACTACATAAATGTGTACAATAAAGCATATATAAATAAATAAAAATAAATAAAATGATACTTAGATATAACGAATCGAAGTTTAGGAGTGGGGGCTAAAACGTCATTTCTACGTATAAAATGTACACAGAAGTGACGTCACGCGACATTTCAAATCAATATATCGACGAAAGTATTCGTTTCTTTAAAAAAATAAAAAATACATGTGTAATATTTTAAAATAATCTACCAAACGGACATTAAAATAAAAAATAGTCATCTACCCTATTTATGCACGTGTGCATATTAGATTTATAAAATATAACGTTTTAATAAACCGACTTCAACCCCCTTTTTTTGAAAATCGGTTATATAACATACTAAAAACATTCTCCTCAGTGTAACAAACACTTTTCAGAAAACCGTATCAAAATCGGTTCAGCCAATCAAAGTCAAAGTCAAAGTATTTATTTCAATTAAACCATAATTTAATACCTTTGTAACGTCAACAAATACAAAATAAGAAGCTAGGTCGCAAGATAATCGCGCACAAACATACATACATACATACAGATCAAATTGAGAACCTCCTTTTTTGAAGTCGTTTAAAGATTACTTTCATTTCAGTCTCCTAAAATCCGGCAAGATAGAAATAGTGACTGGAGGATGGGTTATGAACGATGAGGCTAGCTCCCACTGGCTAGCTATCATAAAACAGCTGACTACGGGACATCAATGGCTAATAGACAATCTAGGCTATATACCGAAAAACGCATGGTCCATCGACCCATTCGGATACTCTAGTTCGCAGCCCTATTTACTAAAACTAGCGGGAATGGAGAACTCAGTTATACAGAGGGTGCATTATAGAGTCAAGAAGGAATTAGCGTCTAATAAACAGTTGGAGTTCCATTGGAGACAACTTTGGGGTAAGTTGGTTACATAACATTACATCACGCCTTTTATCTCCGAAGGGGTAGGCAGAGGTGCATATTACGGCACTTAATACCACTGTACTGTGTAACACCCACTTTTCACTATTTATTTTAGGCGTCCCATGTAATAGGGGGTGAGTCTATTGCCATATACCGGACACAATTCCAAACTCCGTGCTATTACTGAGATTTTGGTTAAAAAACTCAGTAATACTTTGCCCGATCCAGGAATCGGACCCAAGACCCCTTGCCTAGCAGTCGCATTTGCGACCACTCAGCCAACGAGGCAGTTTAGCTTTCCAATGTTAATGTAATGGCGACCAATCTTAAACTAGCTATTTTAGGAACTATATGTGCTTTCATGCATGATCAGATACTATGGTTAAGAATTTTTATAGAATTATTAATGCAGTAATTGACCAACATGTACCAGCTCGCATAGTGTCGAGCTCAAACCGATATCCACCATGGTACAGCCGACCCCTTATTAAATTAACCAAAGAAAAAAGGAAGTATCACGCAAAATGGAAACGTTACGGAAGTCTCCTGGATTATCAAACATTTTCTAGTCTTCGTAAGAGGGAGCGAAAGTTGCAAAGAGCCGACTATGACAAATTCATAACACTAAGTGAAGATCAAATCCATAAATCACCCAAATATTTTTGGTCCTTTGTGAAATCAAAGTCTCTAAATAGTGAAATTCTTGCAACAGTGAAATATGAACAGACGATTTCTAGCACTGGTGAAGATACTTGCAAGCTCTTCAATGAGTATTTTTATTCAGTTTATATTCAATCCCCAGCCCGTCCCGTAAATTTTGATTTTGATAATCCCCCTTTGAACTCTCAAGCACAAATTAATGTATTAACCGTGACCGAGAATCGTATTTATAAAGAGCTTAAAGCCATCGATCCCAATAAAGGAGCTGGCTATGATGGTATTCATCCATTGTTTATCCGAAAATGTGCAACTGAGTTATTCCCACCGCTAACTATGATCTATACTAAATCACTACGTGATGGTATTTTTCCTACAATATGGAAACAAGCTTTAGTTACTCCAATCCCGAAAGGTGATAGACGAGACGATGTAACGCAATACAGACTGATAAGCAAACTTAACCTACTTGGAAAAATTTTAGAAAAAATTGTAGCGAGTGAGCTCTCACGATTGTTACAGCGTCATATATCCCCAAACCAGCACGGCTTCTGTAAAGGTCGGTCTGTGGAAACTAATCTGCTTGATTTTACCGATTACCTAGTCAATGCTATGGATAAGCGACTTCAAGTGGACGTTGTTTACACGGACTTCTCTAAAGCTTTTGACAAAATCAATCACGATATGCTTATTGAGAAGCTTTGGAGAATTGGAGTACATGGTGATTTGCTTCGTTGGATTAGCTCATACATAAAAAATCGCTCTCAAGCCGTATTCCTAAAGGGTTACACTTCTAGTTTCCTGGAGATCCCATCTGGTATTCCCCAAGGATCACATCTGGGGCCATTTTTATTTATTCTTTATATTAATGACATCGGAGATATCCTTAAAAAATCTAATTTTTTTTATATGCAGATGACGCGAAATTCTTTAGGATTGTTTCTGGAGTGGACTGCTGTTTACAGTTACAGTCCGATCTCGATGGGCTCTTTAGTTATTGCTCTATGAATCAACTTTACTTAAACTTAAATAAGTGCTCCATCATCACATACACTCGAAACCGTACCCCTGTAAATTATAACTACCATGTTAACGGTGAATCCCTTAGTCGAGTTTACTCGGTTCGTGACTTGGGTGTCTTGATGGACTCACAACTCTCATTTAACCTACATATCGATCATGTGATCAAGAAGTCGTACAGGCAACTTGGTTTCATTACAAGAATTTCAAAGCCATTTAAACGAGCTAGTACTTTAAAGTTACTTTACTTTAGTTTTGTACGTTCTCTATTAGATTTTGTATGTATCATCTGGAGCCCCTATTATACATGTCACATAACTAGAATTGAAAATATTCAAAATAAATTCATTAAATGTTTAGATTACCGCTGCTGTCACCCTCATGTATCTTATGAGACCTCTTTAAGATACCACAATTTGTCATTGCTCTCTGACAGAAGAAAATACTTTGATGAAATGTTTTTATTTAAAATAATTGATGGTTATATTGACTCACCCCCACTATTAGAAAGAATATATCTAAGGGTGCCCCGACATGATTCTCGCTTGCGAACATTATTTTCGGTGCCCTCTTATAGAACAATATACACAAGTAACAACTTTTTCAAACGCAGTGTTTGCACTTATAACGAGGAATTAAATGAACTAGGCATATTTAATACCAGTTTCAATGTTTATAAATCTAAAATTAAGCAGAAATATTCTCGGAGCTAGGAAAGGAATTGTATCACGGTCGCTTTATAAGTATGTAAATTCGTATATCATTTTAAAAACTTTATCTGTATAATTATTTTCTTGTGTTGTTTTTTTTTAATGTATACTTTTTTTTTTTTTTAAGGGGGGAAAATCATCGAATGACTGCCCCCGCCTGGGTGAGGCGGGAGGGAGTGTCAGACTCTTACTGACTAAAAACCACCCCGTTCCTTCTCCTGCACGTCGAGCCGGAGCCCCGGTTACCCGTTAGGTTCTCCGCGACTCCGAATCGGCATCGGCCCTATTGGGCCCCATCTGTGGTGGTCTGATGGCTCTTTGAGGCGCGCGCGGAACGCGACGCGCCGTACGCTCGGGTCTGTTTCTGGTCGGACGGGGAGCCACCCATGCTCGCCGTCCGCAGGCCCGCGCTTACGGTGGCCGGAGATCGTCTCGCGATCCCCGACGCCCGGTGTGTCCTTCGCGATGGCTGGGTTGCGAGGAGGCAGCGCTTCGCTGCCTCACGCGTCCCGCCTCCTCCTTAGCTAGCATGACTGCTTCGCAAAAGGAGGAGACGGCATCCCAGTCCCCCTCGCTCCGCATCATCGCTGCACTAGGCCCGGACGCGAGAGGTCGCCATCGCCGATCACTTCCCTGAGGACACGGCGGTGCTCAGCCCACGAAGGGCATTCTCCCACCGTGTGTTCCACCGTGTCCTCAGGGCGGTCCTCGCAGTGATGACACCCGGGCGTTTCCTCCCGCCCCATCAGACACAGGTACCTCCCGAAACTTCCATGTCCGGTGAGGACCTGCGTCAGGCGGTAGGTGAGGACGCCGTAGCGTCTCTCAAGCCACTCCTCAAAGAGGGGACTTACCGCTGCGATGGCAGCGAGCCCATTTTAATGTATACTACTGATTTGACACCTTTAAAAACAGTGCCTTTTCGTATTGTATTGTTTTATGGAACTCTAGGTCTGTATGTATCACACTGTATTGTAATAATTTTATTTGTAAGAGACTGTTTGTTTCCTGAATAAAGAAAAATAAATAAATAAATAAATGATAAAACGCTAATAGATCAGGGGTCTAGTTAGTGCTGTTCACTATGATATGTAGTACAATTCAGGAATTGGCCAACGGACTGAACTTGTGCAACCGCGTGCTGCGCAACGTGTATCTGGTTCGATTCGCACGCGGAGCAACTCTTTGTGTGTGAACTTGTATGTTTGTAAACGCACCCACGACACGGGAGAAAATCCTAATGTGGGGCAACGTTATCAAAATAGACAGAGAAAAACGAGACAAGGATTACTCTGGAATTAGACGCATCTACACAGTTAATATAATTTCTTCTTTATTATATTTCAGACGGTATTGGCAAGACGGACATGTTCACACACATGATGCCTTTCTATTCTTACGACGTGCCTCACTCGTGTGGACCTGATCCGGCGGTATGTAACATGTATAGCTTGAGTTTCGTATCATAGTTGACTTGTGTAATCGATCAATATCAATCTACAATAAGTAATCTAACAAAACATAACACAATATCACACCTTTTACCCCCGAAAAAGTAGGCAGAGGTGCACATTACGGCACTTAATGCAGTGTAACATCCACTTTTCACTATTTATGTTATGAGTCCCATGTAATAGGGGTGAGTGAATTGCTATATACCGGGCACATTTCCATTAAAAAATAAAACCAGTAATACTTTGCCCGACCCGGGAATCGAACCCGAGACACCTTGCCGGGCAGTCGCACTTGAGACCACTCGGCCAAAGAGGCAGAATTAATGTTTACTTAATGTAATATTAGTGTCGTGGTGGCCTGGAGGTTTAAGACGCTCGCTTCTCATGCATGAGGGTGCGGGTTCGAAACCTACCAACGGCAAGTACCAATGTGACTTTTTCTGAGTTATATGTACTTTCTAAGATTATTTAGACACCACTGACAAACGGTGAAGGAAAAACATCGTGAGGAAACCTGGACTTATAATTTCTAATTATAAGTTTGAAATCGCCAACCCGCATTGAGCAAGCGTGGTGATTAACGCTCTAACCTTCTCCGTGTGAGAAGAGGCTTTGCTCAGCAGTGGGCATTTATAGGCTGTTGATGATGATGATGAATGTAATATTTCCAGGTATGCTGTCAGTTTGACTTCAAGCGGCTTCCTGGCAATGGAATCACTTGTCCCTGGGGGAAGGCACCGCGGAAGATCACTGAGAAGAACGTGGAAGAGAGGTGAGTACATATACGGTAGGAGTAGTACATAATATCACTCTCATTTGTCGCCACTTATGTTACGAGACTAGCGTAATGAGCGTAAAATAGCCTATATTGGGCATAATTTCTGGTTCCGTGCTATAAGTATAAATATTCAGAAATCCAAACAAGATCAATAATACTTTTTTAAATCTAAGACCCCTCGTTCGGTAGCCACGGTTGAAATCACTTGATCAACGACGCAATTGCCTAAAAGCTAATTGCCTAAGCCATGTGGCATTAATGTCCGCCTTATGTACCATTACTTGTTTCTGTGTACTGTGTTTAAATAAATAAATAAATGAAATAGTAGAAATACGGCCTCCGGTATTAAGCCGTCTTAAGTACGCATGAAACACAAATAAAAAAAAATAATAACCCTATAACCATACACGTTAAAATCCATATAATTATTTTATAAACCACGTTTAAGAGATCCGACTTTAGCCCCTCTCTTTATTACGGTGATTAGTTAATATACTAAAACCTTCTCCTAAGTGTAACAAACAACTTTTCCGAAAATCGCATATAAATCGGTAAAGCCAATCGCGAGTTAATCCCGCACAGACATACAGATATACCGGTCAAATTGAGAAACTCCTTTTTTTTTGAAATCGGAACGCTTTATCCTTGTAAGTTCAAATAAATATTTTTTATTACCTTAAATAAAAAAAGGAAATATTCCAGGGCACACACAATCCTCGACCAATGGCGTAAGAAAGCTCAGTTGTACCGCACGAATGTGTTGATGTTCCCGCTCGGAGACGACTTCAGATACGACCGCGCCAACGAATGGGACAACCAGTACCAGAACTATGAAATACTCATCGATTTCATTAATAATAACGATGCTTGGAACGCTGAGGTGAGCATTTTTTCTGATTTGGATAGGTACCTATAGGTACTATAGTTGTCTATTAACCATCATGAAATCACGCTATTATTTGTCCTGCATCAAAATAGGCGTGCGTAGTTTATATTTAAGTTTGAAGTATATTTTTGACGATGATTCGAGTACTTAGTCCGATTTGAAATTTAGATCGTTCGCATTCGAACAATCACACGATTCAATACACCTTTAAAGATGATATGAAAACAAAACTCATATAAAGGGTTTACTCAGTTCTTGATATCATAACACACATAACATAACATCACGCCTTTTATCCCCGAAGGGGTAGGCAGAGGGCCACACAGAAGTAACACCCACTTTTCACTATTTATGTTATGAGTCCCATGTAATAGGGGGTGAGCCTATTGGCATATACCGGATACCGGGCACATTTCCAGACTCCGTGCTACTAATGAGAGTTCTTGATATCATAATACTAATAGGGTAGATGCCTAATTTTTATTTTAATGTCCGTTTGGTAAATTATTTTAAATCATTAGACACGTATTTTTTATTTAATATAATATACGTTTTAGCCTCCACTCCTAAACTTTGATTCGTTTTATCTAAGTATTGTTTTATTATACGATAAAATAAAAAAGAATATGTCTAATATTTTTTCATTATCTACCTTGCGGATTAATTATACTCGGAATTTTAATGCGATTCCAGATTTGACAATTTCAGTGTTGCAACGGTATGACAAGTACTAAATAGTGACGTTGCGAAATTATTCGATATGGAAATGCAATATTTCCGGATCGATTCCTCCCGTTTATAATTTTACTCTCGTAAACTAAATATATCAGGAAATTAAATATTTCTGAACCGATAATTTAGTTTTGACGATTAATTAACGATCTGAGACTTTTCTTTTATAATTGTGTGTGAAATAAATAAAAAAATGTAATCATGAAGGAACATGACAAATAAAACAGATAGATGTATTATGGTAATAAGTTATTTTATAAATTGTCACCGTCATCGCTATCGCTATCCTGTCACTTTCTGTAACATTTATTATAAAACACACACACTGATTGTTTATTGATTTTTGTGTTCATCACTAAACTATTATATGTGGTATCATTATTTCACAAAATGACAGTAGCTATTGTCAAATCTGGAATCTAATTAAAATTCTGACTATAGATTTTTAATTTTCATACCCTGTCATCATCCCAATTCCCTTCAATCCCAAATTTTATATGGCGCTACTGTAGCTTTTGTGGCCTGTAATACTAGCAAACTAATAACACTTAATCATATTAACAGGTGCAATTCGGAACTCTCGAAGATTATTTCAAAGCGGTTCACGCCGAGGTGAAGGCTAACGACTTCCCTGTGCTTTCGGGAGATTTCTTCACGTATGCGGATAGGAACCAACATTACTGGAGTGGATACTACACGTCTAGACCTTTCTATAAGAACATGGACCGAGTTTTGCTGGCTTATGTCAGGTAAGGGGGCTATTGGGTGTCAAGTTGATGTGTGTAAATGCGATAAATGGACGAAAAAGGTTTTGTAGACAAGTTAAAATTTATATTGATTGATTTTATAGCCGAAAACAATAATTAATTTATTATGTCTCACGAAAGTTATAATATAACGACTTTATTTTTATCTCTTTTTATTAACTTACTTTTAATCATTTCATATATGTTTAATTGCTAAATATTTTTATATTTTATCTTTTTGCTATTTTTCTCCGTAAATTATATTTCGCAGATTTTCTACTTAAACCTTAAGTTAGACTAATAGAGAATGTCAAATGGCATTAAGTTCGCCTTATGTGCCATTACTAAAGAAATTGTGTACATAAAAGACTGAATAAATAAATATAACTTTTTTGGTGATCATAATTATGTGAGGCTAGAATAGACGTATACAGAAGATAATAAAATTGTACGTCAAATAAACTGTAGGACATTTTTAACAACATATAAGGCTAAAGAAAATCTACATCTATATCATAGTTTCTTTGTAAACCAACCTTATCCACATTAAAATTCAATCTAATTAAAAAATCCAACAGAGCAGCTGAAATAATAACATCACAAGCCACGTCATCAGGCGCGGTGTCACAGATGATGTCTCTACAACTCCGCGACCGAGTGGAGCAGGCACGGCGCGCTCTGTCTCTGTTCCAACATCACGATGGCGTCACGGGCACCTCCAGAGACGAAGTACGGGAAGACTATGCTAAGAAGTGAGTATTTTTAGTAATATTTCCCTATTGTCCCAATACTCGAAACGCCATTAAATTTCGAAGTCGCGCTTGAGTATAGTGCTATCACTACAATTTCTTTGTAAAATGACAAAGATGGCACGATATATAAGTAGAACTAAAATTGAGTAGCCTTTCAGTATTCGGGCGTATATAATGGACGGGGGAAGGACGAGGTCAAGCTAAACAATAGACTGAAGTGCCGACATTAGTAACGATGAAGTTCAGTCATTAAGTAGTGAATTTCTTGATTTTAAACCTTATACGTTTTGCAATAAAGTTGTAAATTGTAAATCTTCTACTGAAATTTTAACTTGACCCATTTTTAATGGGTAGATTGTGAAATTCTATGTCTAGGAGCCTAATTCAGCGGCAAAGCTTATTGAGATTGTAGATAAAATTAAAAAACAATACTATTTATTTACAGAATGTTAACAGCAATAAAATACTCGCAGTCAGCGATACAACAAGCTGCCTACTACCTCTTAAACCAGCCACTAATAGTGGACCAAGCACAAGACGACATATACTTCGACGTGGACGACATCTGGCGGATACATGATGAGATACCGTCGCGTATTACTATAGCCTTGGATGTGGTATCTCCTTCCAGAAGAATTGTACTATACAATGCTCTCGCATTCAAGAGACACGAGATCTTTACTGTTCTTGTGTCTTCACCGCATGTTGAGGTAAGGTTCTTCTATAACGTAACATAACTTCACCTCTTTTAATCCCCAAGGGGTAGTGAAACCCGAGCGTACGGCGCGTCGCGTTCCGCGCGCGCCTCAAAGAGCCATCAGACCACCACAGATGGGGCCCAGCAGGGCCGATGCCGATTCGGGGCTCCGGCTCGACGTACAGGAGAAGGAACGGGGTGGTTTTTAGTCAGTAAGAGTCTGACACTCCCTCCCGCCTCATCCAGGCGGGAGCAGCCATTAGATGATTTTCCCCCCTTCAGAAAAAGGGGTAGTAAAAGGTGCACTTAATGCCCCAGTACAATGTATATCGACTTTGCACCAGTGTAAGGAGTGACCCTGCACTATAACATATCGGATACAATTCTGGGGTATCCGAAAAAACTGGAAAAAAAACTAATAATACTTTTCCCGAGCCAGGAATCGAAGCCGACACCTCTTGCTTGGCACTCGCGTTTGCAACCACTCGACCGGCTTGTTTTTTTTTGCTTTGGTAGTTTGGTGCAACGAGAAAAAGAATCACCAGAGAGCATAATAAGACTGTCTTTTACGTTTAAAGTAATCGAAACGAGACCGCGTTCCGCGCTCTGAGGCTTTAGTACGAGTTTGATTTACGTTGAAAGTATTCAGTTAAAAAAAGTATTCGAAATGAAGCGCCGGCTCCAATATGAACCGACCAATTGAAGCGCCGAGCACGATAACATTTCGATCTCGTGAACCGTAAAACTCGTACTAAGCCTTCCAATAACCTGCAAACAATACAAATGTCTTTCATATTTAATTTGTAGGTGTTCGACCCCGAAGGCAACCCAATGATGGCTCAGATATCCCCAGTAGTGGCTGGGGATAAGAGACTAGCGTTTGCCGCCAATAAGTACCAACTCTCCTTCCCGGTCACTCTGGACCCGCTCGCACTCACCGTGTACACTGTCTCACTTAGAGACAGCACTCGGCTTAACAAGTAAGTCTATATGATTTGATCCTTTTGTAGTTGTCATAACGACTAGAATTGCCTTACCAAAATTCCAAGGGCCATGATTATGAAAATATCGTTTGTTTGTTTCATAATAATTACATTAAACGTACAATTTATAGTTGGATTTGTAATACTGTCAATTATCGTAAGGAGTACATAATATCTAAATTGATACTGACTTTAACATTCTCCAACAAGTACTTTACTTCAATTCGATTTCAAAATAAATACTCATCTTTGTACAATAACTACCATATGAAGCTTAATGATTATGAATCCCGGTATAGCTCGAAAATAGTCGAGCATTGAACTAAGTTACATGAGCAAGCTGTAAATGAGTTTTTATTATTATTTAACTTAAGATACACGTCATACTCCCACGTGCGTGTATACAACGCGGACTACTGGACGGTGGATCTTCCCAAGATGTTCCCTATAGAACAGCCGGCCGCCCGACTGATGGAAGACATCACGGTGCAGGCGGGGAACAGTACTCGAGTCGTCGCCACTATGGACGGACTTATAAAGGCTATTGTCTCACCTCAAGGTGCTACTATGCCCGTTCATATGGATTTTTCACAGTAAGTAAAATATAAAATATATCTAAATTGGTTTTGATCAATGACTGGGGGTTTTTTTTACTGTCAATAAGTGTTATATAGACTTAAGTTTTCTTTTATATTATTACGCCTTAACTCGTTGAATACCGTCATTATAGACACAATTATAGAACAATAGGTTGCGGTCACCTGTGACCGCTTGGTGTTTGACAGTTTAAGCTAATTAATCTGATAGTGATGTGAGTGAGCTAAGTCTGACCAAAGAATCGTACTCAATGTTTAAAATTGTTTTTAAATAAATATACTGGATTCTTGGATTTAATACTACTACTTTACTACTCAACACGACTGTGACTTGATCAAGAGACCACTGACAAACGGTGAAGGAAAACATCGTAATCAAACCTGGGCTTATTAGAAATTATAAGTCTAGGTTTCCTCAAGATGTTTTTCCTTACCATTTGTAACTGGTGTCTAAATAATCTTAGAAAGTATAAACATATGCTTCGGAAAAAGTCAAATTGGTACTTGGCGTTGGTAGGTTTCGAATCCACACCCTCATGCATGAGAAGCGGGCGTCTTAAACCTCCGAGCCACCACGACACATTTGCTTATCTGCTCAGCAGTGGGCATTTATAGGCTATTGATGAATGATGACAATACTAAACCAATCACATATAACTTCAGGTACGACAGTCAACGCGGTAAAGACAACAACAGTGGCGCGTACCTGTTCATACCCACCGGGCCCGCCACCGACTACAAGGCGTCTGCCTTCCCTGAGATAGTGGTCACTGAAGGTATCTACAAGGCCACCATGTACGCTGCACTCAACTCGCCTAAAGCTGCTGATATTGTCCTAGCAGTAAGTATTGAACTTTATTACTAGTTGTGTAGGGTTTATTTTGGATTACGACTGTACCGGCTACAGATATTATTCTAGCCATGAGTATATTGTTGGAAAATGAACTTTGTTTGTTGGTGCATAAGGTTTAATTTTGGATGTCATTGTACATACATACATACCTTTACGCCTGTCTCCCATGGGGGTAGGCAGAGACTAAGGAACGCCAATTACTACGATTCTTACATACCTCTTTCGCTTCAATAACAGTCATCAATCTTTTCATGCATGCTCGTCGGTTAAGGGTACTTTTAATTTACTTTCATCCATCCTTTCTACATGTCCAAACCAGCGTAATATTCCCTTTTCAATCCTTGTCACTACATCACCTTTAATCCACACCTTTCTCTAATAATACTATTTTTCACTCGATCACTCAATTTTAGTCCACACATACTTCTCAGGGCTCTCATTTCCACCGCATTAATCCTGCTTTCATGCTTCTTCTGCCACACCCATGATTCACTACCATACATAAGCGTTGGTGTCAATACACACTGCATTACAGCAAGTTGACCTTTGTTGGATATTATTTTACTCGACATTACAGAGTGTAAAGCACCATTAACAATATTTCCCGCTTTCACTCTCCTTTCAATATCCCCGTCACACTTTCAGTGTCATTGTGGATGTCATTGTGTATACCAAATCTAAGATTACAGTTGTAATTCAATGTTGTAAATAAACGTATACATAGTATGGTATATATAGGCGTCCGATATTCTTCATCGGTGCTTACTCTTGAAACCAATCTCAATGACAATGCAATTTCAATCCAATAAAATCTCAATATTTATTCAATGTCAAAACTATACAACCCCTATCGTAGCTTTTAAAGTAGCTTTCAGAGTACAGAATATAAAGCCAAACTCAATACCATTTACTTCAATAAACATACACGCAATACGTATGCAATGGGCGCTAGTGTTGCAACTAAAGAGTACGGAATTTCACAATATCAATGTCGATCGATCGGAATTGGATATAAGAGTAAGCTACCCAAGTCTAACTGTAAAAAATGATTTTGACTTTAATGTGAAAACAGATACATTGTACATTATATTTGACCCGATATCTTACGGATGTCTGACACCGATATGAAATCGGATAGAATAATATAGGAAACCCTTTATAATAATAATCTTTCTTAATTTATTAATAGGTATCAGTATACAACAACCCGTCATTGCCTCACAGTGAGGTAGAGATCTGCAACACGTTCATGATAGACCCGCAGGTCGATGACCTCGAGATCGCACTCCGGCTGCGGACCGCCGTCAAGAACGGAGACGTCTTCTATACTGACCTTAATGGGATGCAGGTGAGATGTTGGATATTTAGTTATTTCTTGAAACGCAATTGAAATTTAAAAATTTTATTGCTTATTGTAAGTGTTGATGATTGCTCCCAAAATGAAAAAAAATATAAATTACAAAATATAATATCATTTTTTTAATTTTTAAAGTTACGGAGAAATAACTGAGGCCTTGAGAATGAATTTCGTAAAAGTAATCGAAACGAGACTGCGTTCGGCGCTCTAATTGGCTGGTTAATTGGAGCTGGCCAATCAGAGCGCTGAACTCGGTCTCGTTTCGATCTCTTTAAACGTAAAAGAAGCTCGTACTAAGCCGTCTGATTACTCTCGGAATTAGATTATTCATTGTGAGATTCACAACTATTATGATGAAATTTAACATTTAATATAATATCCTATTACAGATGATAAAACGTCGGTACTTCGAGAAGCTGCCCCTCCAGGCGAACTTCTACCCTCTGTCGGCCGCCACGTACATAGAGGACGGCAAGAACAGGCTCACTGTACTCACGTCCACACCGCTTGGTATGGCGGCGCTACAACCAGGGCAGATTGAGGTATGTAGTTACTGATATTGTATATTGTGTCTAATTTAATTGTTTATATAGTCAAGGATATATTGTGTTTTGAGCATACGCAGTGGTTGATGCGCAATTTTGCAAGGAGTTGTACCAAGACTGCTTCGTTGGCCGAGTGGTCGCAAGTGCGACTGCCGGGCAAGGGGGCTCGGGTTCGATTCCCGAGTCGGGCAAAGTATTACTGGGTTTTTTTTTAAATTCTCAGTAGTATCACGAAGTCTGGAATTGTGCCCGGTATATGGCAATAGGCTCACCCCTTATTACATGAGACTCAACGTAAATTGTGAAAAGTGGGTGTTACATTGTACAGTGTCATAATGTACACCTGCCTACCCCTTCGGGGATAAGTCGTGATTTTATGTTGTTGAAATTAAAAAAAATACATATATGATATACATACCAAATCGTATGTTTGAATGTTTTTGCACAATTATCTCGCGATTGGCTAAACCGATTTTAATGTGGTTTTCACAAAATTGTTTGTTAAGGTTTACTATATTGAATAAGCGTCTTCAAAAGAAGAGGGGTTTGAAGTCGGTTTTTAAACGTAATTTATTAAGGAATTATATGAAAATAAGTTTCATAAAAGCAACCTCTCCTGGTTACTCTAGTCTAGTTTTAATCAGTTTTATGTTCACGAATGAGGTTAATTTTTTATGGCATTGTACCCTTCATTACAGATAATGCAAGACAGAAGACTGAGTCGGGACGACAACCGCGGACTGGTACAGGGCGTGCTCGATAATGTCAGGACGAGGCACACGTTCAAGATTATTGTCGAAGACGCCAAGAAGTATTGCAGTGTAAGTATACAAGTGTTATCAATTATTCACAGTACAGTGTTAAAATTATTTTTTGTTTGTAGTAATAAAGGTAAATATATAGGTACCCGTGGAACTTATTTCTAAATATTAGAAACTGATTTTGATTGCATGGTACTGTAACGTAGATCATACATATGTTTACATTGGCGTTGAGCCACCAATATTGTAAGGTTAAACCAAATTTTGATGAAGTAGACAACGGTGCAACCATCTATTGTGGTATTGTTTTGAAAATCATCTAATGACTACTCCCGCCCGGGTGAGGCAAGATCCCTCTTGTCAGACTCTTACTGACTAAAAACCACCCCGTTCCTACTCCTGCCCTTCGAGCCGGAGCCCCGGCAAACCGTTAAGTCTTCCGCGGCTCCGTATCAGCATCAGCCCTGTTGGGCCTCCCCTGCTAGAGGGCCAGCCCTGGGTGGTCTGATGGCTCCTGAACGCTCGGCGCCGTACGCTCGGCCCTGGTTCTGGTCGTCCGCAGGCCTGCGCTTACGGTGGCTGGAGATCGTCTCTCGATCCCCGACGCCCGGAGTGTCTCTCGCGACGGCCGGGGCTGTTCCCTCACGCGCTCCGCCTCCCGCCGCTGGTCTTGGCTTTGGACACTATCTCGCCTATTGTCATACATGAGGCATAATCGTTTTGCCTGACTAAAATATGAATATACTCTAGACTTTTTACATATAAAAACTATCGTGAGTCATACGAAAAATCGCGGGTAACTCACATGAAAGTACTGAGAAAAGCTCTACTAGTTTCGAACCACAGAGGGGTTCTTCCTCATGAGCAGCATGCGACCACGATTTTTAGTTAATACTCAAGACTTCAATCACCAATCTCTAATACCCACAGGAGCAAACAACGGATCTACCATCAGGTCAGCTTACACTGGGCGCGCACGTTTCGCAACAGTTCTTGCTTCAGCCCATCATCGCCATGCACTACACGGCCAAGAAGGATGGACCCCGCATCGCGTACTCCCGCGTCACTGTCAATGATGCAGACATTGTACTCGCCTCCTACCACTCACATGTCACTGCTAAGGTGAGTCTTATTTTTAAAGATATGTGGTTGATAATCCTTTGGCTGTTTGAGGTGATATTAAAAGTTAGCGATTTCGAGCGTATGCGTGCTTTGATTTGAATGTTGTAACAGCAGAAGTTCGATCATTGTAACAATTAACTACTTGTACAGGTCCGACCACTGTTTAGTCGAATTAAATATTCAAATTGAAATGGAATGTTCAAATGAACAAAAACCTTTTTCTAATACGTCATCTCATAATCATATTTTCTATTTAAATAGTCGACAGTTGTTTACCCGCCTTAGGTTCGACTGCACGGTTGGTTCGATGGCTTGGTAACTGGCATCTGAGCAACGTGTCGCGGGTTCGATTCCCGCACGGAGCAACTCTTTGTGTGATCCACATATTGTTGTTCCGGGTCTGGGTGTCACGTGTACGCACCGACGACACAGGAGAAAATCCTAGTGTGGTGCAACGATTTAAAAAGAGAAAACTCCAATGATGTACGCTTTTATCGTATAACAACATGGTATTTTGTACTGGTACGTGTTTTGTTCTTTATTGAGGATCGTAATAGTTTATGAACGGTAATTTTGTTTGGTGTTAGAACAAAGATGGCAGCGTGGTCCACGGCATGGGCATGACGTTGCAGCGCGTGCTACTGGACACGTGCTACGGCAGCCCCGACATACACAAACATTACCGCGCCGGGGACGGACAGGTGGGTTCCATACTACATTGGATTCATTTAATCTTTAGTAACTGTTAGCCAAGTGGTTTCAGGTTCGATACCTGGGTCAGGCAAAGTACTAAGTACTGGTTTTTTTTTAATTCTAAATATTACCACGAAGTCTGAAATTTCCCGGTACATTGCAATATGCTCACTCCTTATCACATGGGACTCGCATAACATAAATAGTGAAAAGTGGGTGTTACATTGTACAGTGGAATTAAATGCCGCAATGTGCACCTCTGCCTATACCTATGGAAATAAAAGGCGTGTCATTATGTTAAAAGTCCAACTAACTAGCTGCTTATTATTAGCTGACTAATCAATACTATTCTCATTCATTAGTGATTAATCTTATGAACTATTGCAGGTGTCAATATCGGACTTGATAGACGGCCCCGCAGACAAAGTATACGACAGCTCTCTAACGTACGTCACGGTACGGAACCCGCTACCCAGCGGAGTGCTGACCCTCTGTCCAATGGAAATCAGGTCCGTGTTCATCAACCAAACACATATAAAGTACTAAAAAACTATCATTTTAGAGCATAACCTTGAAATATTCAGATTACACGACCAGCTATGATTTACCAGTATAAACTGAACGTTGTAAAAGCGAGATCATTGATAAACTGGTTTTTATAACTTAAAATGTAGCCGTGAAAGAAAATTACGCAATTTTTGAGTGTGATCTACAGAGGCGAGTTTGTTTTACTTTAAAAGTAATCGAAACGAGACTTCCTTCGTAGCTCCGATTGGTTAGTTCATTGGCGCCGGCCAATCACAGCGTCGAACGCGTACTCGTTTCGATTACCTACTTTAAACGTGAATGAAACTTGTACTAAGGCTTCAGACAAACGAACTTAAATTATATTTACATTGACATGCTTTTAGATAAAACAAAGTATTCTTTGTACTGTGCAAATTGATAAATCTTTTTTGCTTTGGAATAATAGACTCTATTTTCATTGGTTTAAAGCACAATGTTGTATGTACTGTAATTTTGGATCGTTGTTTGTTTTATTAGTCATGATGTAGATTTTGAACTTTAAAACCGACCAAAAACAACTTCATATGCACATATGAAGTTGTTTTTGGTCTGCAATATTTAATGGAGTTTTTATAATTGACAGTAATTGTTTTAAGTTGTATATTTCGTTAGCATTAATGATTGGAAAAGGTTATAGTTGAAGAGTGCACATGTATGTGTGGGGAGGTAGCTAGGAATTAAAAAAAGTAAAAAAAAAATTTTTTAGAGTCTGTTGAACTACTGCCAAATGAGTTTCTATTCGCTAACTGACATATGGAATGGTCAGTCCTCTATCAAATTGCTTTATAAGATTTTGAACCTTTTTGTTTTGATATAAAGTCGAAAATCAATTTGGACTAGGTTAATCTGGTGGTAGACTGATGAAAACTTAAACAGAAATAGATACTGTTTAAAAACGAGTGATCGATTTTCAAACTTATTCCTTTGAGTATAGAAACGAAAATAGCATTAAATATGTGTAATATTAAATAAATGTGAAATTATATTCAATCAAAGTTGAAGCTTATATTCAAAGGCAATAAGGTTGGGAATTCAAGTGTTAATTTTTACTATTCTAGAGCTTGAACGCAGAAATTTCGCGTAGATTTAGAAGTTAGTACGATTTGACTGATGTAGCACTTTTTTATGATGATGAATGAATTATTAAAATTTGTCTAAAATTGATTGGTGATGTCAACCAATCAGAGAATTACTGAAATTTCGACTGAGGCAGATATAACCTGTATGATATTAGACAAAGTACAGTTCCACAGGTTAAAAAAATTAATTGGCAGATAACATAATCCGAGTTCTTATTAGCTTTATTTGTCAAGGCTTAAGAATAAAATAATAAAAATGTTTTATCGGCACAAAATTCGTTGTTGTTTAAATTAATTTAAATTATAAAAGAAACACAATTAAATTATTGAGGAATTATATTTGTTTTACATTATTTAAGTTATTGTAATCGAATAATTATTCGGGATGTTAAAATTCTTATTTTTATTATAATATCGAGACAATGGAATATTATTATGTATTTATTTTTATTATTTGATCATATTTGGGTGTGTGGTGCTATACCATATTATATTGCCATGAAATTGTTTACCACTTAAATATTAATTGTTAATTTATGTAATAAAAATTTAGCATAATTTTATTATATTTAAATGAATAATTTTTAAATTACTTATGTTACAAAATCTCCACTGTTATTGACTTGGTCAATCATTTTAGGTTTTAAGTTTTAGAACATAACGATGTGTATTTTATTTTTAATTGCGTATTTTAGTGTTAATTTTATATTACTTTATTGACAAAAATATTATCTTATAATTTCAAATTCAATTCTCTCTAAAGTATGTAAACATGATTAATTATGACATTTAAAAATGTACCAAATAATAGCATTATATCTTGGCTTGCAAAAAATATATCTGAATTTATTTTATACGAAATGTGCCAAGATTTAAAACTCTAAGGCAATGTGCAATTACAATTTATTTACATAAATAAATACTCCCAATTTTTCCATTGAATAATTTAATACATCTACACAATATGGTAGCTATAGGTCATCATCCTTAGTCAAGTTGACTATCATAATGTAATGTCATAGAAATGAAGTACATCTGCAATAATAAGGCAGTTTCGTAATTACAAGTTAGCCCCGAACCAGAAGTGGCCCCAATTCAAAGATTCTCATGTAAACTATACTTTTTTATATGGGAATAGGGTTTTCTCTGGTGAATTTGCCACGGGCTCCGAGCGGTATAGTAACACCGCTGATCAGTGGCATCACAAATGTGTGTGTGCGTCATCATTTCCAGGGACACACACACTTACATTTATTTAGTTTTTTCTATCTGCCATTATAAATAACCTAATATTATATTTAGATTTGCTAACTAGAAATTTGAAATAAACTCAATAAGTCATTCTACAAATAGACTAATTTAACTAAAAATTGCGGGTTACTCACGTGAATATACTGAGAAAAGCTCTACTAGTGTCGCGGTCCGGCGATATCGCGCAGCCTACTGTAACCGGCGCGACCGCGCACGCTGCTCATGAGGAAGATCCCCTCTATGGTTCGAAACTAGTAGATCTTTTCTCAGTATATTCACGTGAGTAACCCGCGAATTTTAGTTAATTAAGTAAATCTCACGATAGTTATTATAAAAACAAATAGGCTAATGTCAAAATACTCAAACGCTACTCAATTTAAAGTCACGCTTAAGTATAGTGCCGTCGCTACAAATTACTTTACAATGACAGAGATGGCACGATATTCAATTACAACTAAAATTCCTACTTAATTTCTTTCCATATTCGGGCATAAGTAGGTCTCAATGACAAACCATATACATAGTTAAGATAGTCAACTTGTCTAAGGCAACAAATATTCTAGTTTTTAAGATTTTTGTATATATTATATATATATAATTTGCACGTTAATACTTAATGTTACTAGAAATTTAGTCACTTAATGTTGATGTATATTTAATTGCAATGCATTCTATTATAATATGATAAAGTAGTGAGTACGATTATTCCGTCGATTCGATATTAATATCGTTAATATGTATTTTTTCTTCTATAAAATATTCTTGGGATAGTCGCAGCACAAATTGTATTGTGTGAATGGCACTTAGTGTGTTCGCGTTAAGAATGCAGTGAGTCATCCATGCAACTGTAAGATAAAGGTGTATTCAGAGTGGTGTAAAATTCAGACAAATTATATTTTAAAGGATTAAGTTTGATGAATTTATTAAAATACACTTAAAGGTTTAAAATCAGTCTAGGCATTCTTAATGCAAATGTACTATAGAATGAACGATTGTATAGTATGAATTTTTTTTTTAATTTTGGCAGAGTTTAACGATCTACATGTTCAAGCAGTGAAATGAAATGAAATGGTATTTATTTCTGGAAATAGGTTACACTTTTACACGCCAATCTTTAAATTCATAGACGAGGGCCGTTGAGATGAGGTGTTTAGGGAAATTTGTATTGATTATACTATTGTAATTATTGATACGAAAACTAGTTACTAAAATAATGGTAATATTATTTCAATAAACAAACGTTCTTGGCGTGGTTAATAATATTACTTGAATTAAACTCTAGTTTGCAAGTTGCTAGTTAAAATGTGAAACATGATTATATGATTCAGTTTTCGAAGTCTTATGCCCGTTTGCAACAACCTCTCTTTTAAGGAAGCTATTTAAAGACATTTTCTTACGAACCTATAAATCCCCCGATCGATTTCAATCATGGTGGCCAGTCGAACTAGACTACCCCATTACACAGGAGGTATTATAGTACACAAGTGTGTGTGCAAACACAAGTGAAGTGCACTTACTGTTGCCTGACTCTCTGAACTTGATGGACAGACTGACACGACCGGAGATAGATCAGGCGCGGGACCAACGGCTTTACGTGCTATTCTAGGCGCGGGAAGAAACACCGCCGAACTTCCTAACTCCAGGTCAATAATGGTAATTTTATTAAGAAAATGCCATTTTGGCCGATGCGGTTGCACATATGTCGGTCACCAGAGGCTTTAGTACAAGTTTGTTTTACGTTTGAAGTAATCGCAATGAGTACGCGTTCGGCACTCTGAGGCCTTAGTTCGTACTAAGGCCTCAGAGTACGTATTCGGCGTTTTGATTGGCACCGGCCAATCACAGCGCCGAACCCGTACTCGTTTCGAATACTTTAAACGTAAATCAAACTCGTACTAAGGTTTCTGATTGGTTGGTTCATTGGCGCCGGCCAATCACAGCGCCGAACGCGTACTCGTTTCGAATACTTTAAACGTAAATCAAACTCGTACTAAGGCTTCTGACCACTGCGCCAAGCGTGCAGTCACCAACCTATAAGAGTACAAGTAAGGGATTTAGGTGGTACATTACGCTAAGTGACTTTTTAATTAAGGCATGGCTTAGGTCTGGTTGGCATAAACTGTCATTAGTGATTCTAAAGAACATGTAGATCATTAAATGTTGCTACATACTGCCTTATGCAGTCACAGAATACCTTGTTCAATATATTACTGTACCTCTAGTTCTTTTAAAAACCCACGTCCTAGATTTTATTTTTGATAATCACTCTTGTTCCGTGCATTTCCAATGATAGTAACAAGTAGACTGACAACATAATTAGATTGCGTTTCCAATAACAAATAACTAATTGGTTTGTGTTGTCGTGGTAGCCCGGAGGTTGAGGCACCCGCTTCTCATGCATGAGGGTGCGGGTTCGAAACCTACTAACGGCAAGTATCAATTCACTTTTTCCGAGTTATATGTACTTTCTAAGATTATTTAGATACCACTGACAAACGGTGAAGGAAAATATCATGAGGAAACCTGGACTTATAATTTGTAATTATAAGTTTGAAATCGCCAACCCGCATTGAGCAAGTGAGAAGAGGCTTTGCTCAGTAGTGGGCATTTATAGGCTGTTGATGATGATGATGATGATGAATTGGTTTGTGTAACTTTATGTTGTCTAAATGCAAAACGCGTAGAGATCTCAATATTTAAAATATTAATATTATTATATTGAAGTATGTTACAATTTTCTTAAACCGACATTTACTTACGCTAAATTAACTACAATCGCGGGTTACTCACGTGAGTATACTTAGCGGTTCTTCCTCATGAGCAGCGTGGACGGTCGCGGAGATGTCGCGCAGCTCACTGATCATGGAGAAGAACCCCTCTGTGGTTCGAAACTAGTAGAGCTTTTCTCAGTATACCTATTCACGTGAGTAACCCGCGATTTTAGTTAATTTAGTATGTCTCACGATAGTTGTCATAAAAGACTTGTACGCTACTACATAATTTAATATATTGTATGTATTGATGAATTTTCTTTGAATGAATTATTATCTATGTAAAATATTAGTGAGATTTGTATTATACCTATTTTATCATGCATTTAATTGTATTTTAAACTAATATTGTAAATATAGAAGATCGTGTTGGAAATTATTTGCTGTTTTAATTTCTATCTACCTTTGTTTATGATTTGAATTCATTTCGGTGGCGGAGTGGTCGCAAGTGCGACGGCTGCGCAAGGGGTCTCGGGTTCAATTCCCGGGTCGGACATAGTACTACTGGGTTTTTTAAATAAATCTCAGCGGCATTAAGCCTGGGATTGTGCCCGGTATATGGCAATAGATTTACCCCCTATTACATGGGATTTATAACATAAATAGTGAAAAGTGGGTGTTACTTTGTACAGTGTCATTATGTGCCGTAATGTGCACCTCTGTCTACCCCTTCGGAGATAAAAAGCATGATGTTATGTTATGTTGACGCTTTTCCCATAGCAGGTAGCAAAAATACGCACTTTGTTTAATTACAAGTTATAATGGTTATAATTTATAACCATTTATTTTTTTTACCGGGGCGTTTTGTTACCGCATTAATGATGTCGTTTTACATTTACTTCACTTGCCTGATAATCTTTGTACTAACTTTATTCTAATATTATAAATGATTTCGCTCCGTCACGTCTTGCAATCACTTGCGGGCTCCAAAATTATCATTGGTGGCGTTAACGCGTCTTCATCCTTGTGGTATGGTAAGGTTAGGGCTACTGACATGGAACGGCGCTGTGCTGTTGAGGAATTCATTGCTGAAATGAATCTCTCCATTCATAACACCCCTGATGCACCACCTACTTTTTGCAGCCAAATGGGCGAATCTTGTATTGACGTCACACTTTCTAGTGCGGACGTTAGCTTGGATAGGTGGCGTGTCCTACCAGATGCGTCGTGTAGTGATCATCGCCTGATCGTGTACGAATTTGTTGCAATGATAGCTTTAGGTACAAGACTAAGGGTGCGGATTGGAACTTTTTTAGTTCATTATTTGCATCCCAAGCTAGAGACTCCACTCGCAGAGATCTCTCGGCCGAGGAGGGCGCTGAAATCATGTCAGATGCCTTTACTTACTGTGCCGTCGTTGCTTTTGGTCGCAGGTCCGTGACTAGTACGCGTGGATGCGACTGGTGGAATAACTATCTAGTCAAACAACGTAAATGCTTTCGTAAAGCGCGCAAACAGTCAAATAGACTAAAGAAACGTCAGGTAACCGGTACCGTTTTTGATGAAGCACTGATTGCGTTTAGAGTTGCCATGTCACGTTATAGGGCTTCGGTGGAGAAAGCCAAGGGCGATTTGCTACGGAGGGTTGTACAGAAATTAGATAAAGAGGGCCCGTGGTCGCCTCTATACCATGAGTTCAAAGCCAATAGATCCGTCGATCTGGCATTCGTACAGAACATAAAAGTCAACAATGTTCACACCACTGGTATTGAGGAGACAACGGAAGTTCTACTCGACGAACTTGTCCCTGACGATGTGCTCGAGACAGAGAATGATTACCATCAACAGATTAGGTCGTGGGCAGCTATACCGCCTGAATCACCTGTGTCTGATCTACCGTCCATCAATGAGCTCGTAACTATTGTTAAAACTTTGCCTTTAAATAAATCATCTGGTGAAGATAAAGTCTCAAATAAAATGATAATAGAAGCATGTAAATCCGCGGCTGATGCGATCCTAACTGTGTTCAACCGTTGTATCGCGGAAGGTGTCTTTCCTCGTGTATGGCGACGTGGATTCATTCGCATAATCCCTTAAAATGGAAATAAACCCCCCGATGACCCTAAGTCATACCGGCCTATCACGCTTTTACCATCTTTAGGGAATCTACTTGAGCGACTTATCGTTCCTCGTTTACTGCCAGGTGGACCAAAATTCCACAACAATCAATTTGGTTTCACTGTAGGAAAGTCTACTGTCGACGCGGCTCTTTCTGTCCGATCCATGGTAAATTCGTCTGAACACAAGTATATAGTAGGCATTTTTCTGGACATTTCCGGTGCCTTTGATAACGCATGGTGGCCACTGTTACACTTAAAACTGAAAGGTCGTGGCTGTTTTAGTAACATATATAAATTAATATACACTTATTTCCTTCACGGTTCCGTTAAACTGAAGCTTGGTCATTGTTCTCGGTCGAAGTCGTTATCAATGGGATGTCCTCAGGGCTCCGTTATTGGCCCGTATTTGTGGAATTTAGGATTTGATGATTTGCTCGCGATTCCCCTTCCTTGTGGCTGTAGTTTGACTGGATATGCGGATGATGGCCTTTTGCTAGTACAATCAAATACCCGCGCCGGACTGGAGTATTTGGCTAAAGACTGTCTCAGTAGGATCTCGCGATGGGGCGAACGAAATCGCTTGACTTTTGCACCCCATAAAAGTTACCAGCTATTGCTTAAAGGAAATCTAAAGTCATGGCCGTCTATTAAATTTAACAATGTTTCCGTAAAACGAAAGGAGTCTGTTTGTTACCTCGGTCTAGTATTGGAAAAAAACTTTTCTTTCATTGAACATATTAAGGCTATTAGTCAGAAAGCCAAAAATAACTTCTATGCGCTGACGCGAATTTCCAAAGCTACCTGGGGTCTCTCTTTTCTTACGCTTAGGATCATAGAGGTATACGGAGCAACCTACCTGGGATGCGTGTGCTACGGGGCACCTGTCTGGGCTGATAGGGCCACAATAGGCGCGGTACGGCGAAAACTTCTCCTAGGCCAGCGTCTAGCCTTGATTTTCCTGTGTAAGGCCTATAGGACGGTTAGCACTGAGGCCCTACCTGTGCTCGCAGGCGTCCTTCCGGTAGATCTTGAGGTGCAGCGACGTGCTGCTATGTACTACAGTGCGAGGCCTAATTTGTCAGCAAGCTTTCTAGCACAACGTGATAGAAATACAATTGATAGATTGTTTAAGCCAATGACGGACGTTTGGGGCGAGCTTATAACCGAATGGCAGTGTAGATGGGCATCTTCGATTAAGGGCCGCCACCTGTATCAGTTCTTCCCATCCGTGCATCAGCGGCTGGAGAGGACATGGTTGGAGGTGGATCACTGTGTTGCCCAATTTCTTACTGGCCACGGCAACTTTAAAAGCAAATTGTTCTCATTTAAACTTATTGATTCACCATGGTGGCAATGTTCGACAGAGGAGTTGCGATACGAGCAGTCGGCCCATCACATACTCTGGGAGTGTGATCTCTGGCAATATGAACGTAACACTATGTTAAATAATTTAATTGTTTCGTCAGGTGTAGTTTATTATACGGACCTTGTGGAATCTAGAACGAATTTCCGTGCGTTTAGGCGTTTTTGCCATACCTATTATTGGAAGCAAGTATAACAGCTCACACATAGGACCCACTTAGTTTTTAGTCAAATTTCCGTGGTGCTTGCCGACTGGGCTTCACCCAGTTGTACAGTCTCTTCTTTGTGCCTTTAGACTTAATTTATTCTGTCTCCTGCAGTAATTCACCGAGGGAAGTGAAAACCATAGTTTTTTCTTCTTCTCCTCTTATAATATCTTCTGATTCACTTCGTTGCGGGAACCAAGACAGTTACTCATGTCCCTGGGACGCGCCGGACTTCAGTGTTCTGGTGTTTTCATGGTTGTATCTACTGTAGATCCTGGCTTACAGGAGTTGCAGCGGTTTTGGGAGGTTGTGGCGGGCTTGTCCCATTAAAAAAAACAAAATTACTTCGCAAGTTATTTGGAGTTTATTTTTATTGGCACCATTTAATCCTCTAAAGTTGTAACAACCTTTTTACATGACCTATCCAGGTCCCAGTTATTACTAAGACCTATTTTATTATTTACATAACTACCATTCAAGTTTTACGTTATACTTTTTTATATTTGATGGGCCGACGTTTGACTACTATCTCGCCTGGTGGTAAGCGACGATGCGGTCTACGATGGAGCATGATAGTCTATTAGGCAAGGAATAATCTTTACGACTGAATCTTTACGACGGATTATTCTATTGACGTTCGATGTGAACAGACGTGTGCATTATACATAGGTACTGTTGAATTAACGCAAGAGTGACCTACTAAATTATTTTTGCTTAGTTTGAAATTTAGTATTTTATAATGGAAACATAATCATATTTAATAAAAATGGATAAAATCCCGAGCAACCTGGCTTCCTGTGCCTCACCAATAGACAGCAGCCGTAAATCTGACTTCTCAATAGAAGCTGTGTCCACACCCGACATTCAGAACTGGATGGCAAGCATTGAACAGCAGTTAAATGAAGTATGTGTCATTGCAACGGAAGGCAAACTCAATTCGGAGCAAAAGCTTAGAATATCAAACCTGAGCCGTAAAATTGGAGCTGATGTCTCGCAAATGGCTGTCCTTTATCAAGCTCTGAAGCAGCAAGCTCGCCTAGCCGTCAACATAATGGATGAATTGAGAGAAAACTGTGACCTATCGGAACAAATTGACGAGATTAAAAAATCTCTCAAAGACTCAACTACAGCCAAGACTGTGTCTTTTGCGGACATGGTGAGAAAAGGATCCGATTTCGTTCGACCAAACAATCTGGCCTCTGTCGCTGTGTATCCGGCCAATAAATTGAAAACTAGCGAGGAAACTAAAACTATGGTACAAACAATTATAAGTCCTAGTGAGATGAAGCTGCGCGTGCGTGGAGTCCGCAAGACACAAAACGGAGGTGTAATAATCAGCACTGAGTCGAAACAGGATGCTGAAAAAGTGAAGCAAGCAGTTGGCCTGTAGTTATCCGGTCTTCTCGCAGACGAACCAAAGAAGCGCAAACCACGAATCGCAGTAATAGGAGTGCCGTCGACAATGACAGATGCTGACGTCTTCAGGTATATTTATGACCAGAACTTATCTGACAAGCTCCCGGAGATGACAATGGAGTGTTTTTTAACATCAGTCAAGCTAAGTCACAAATCGGGAAGAAAGGATGTGCCGACATGCAATTTCATCATCGAAGTTCCAGGCAATATACGTAAAGACCTTATATCTCAAGAGAGAATTTATATCAATTGGACTTCTTGCCCCGTTAGAGACTTTACGCTTGTAACGCGATGCTACAATTGCCAACTATATGGACACGCAGCAAAATCATGCAGAGAGATCAACTCATCGTGTGGCCACTGCGGAGAAGCAGGACATGTACAATCCTCGTGCACTAAAAAGTCGGAATCCCCTAAATGTGCTACATGCTCTCGTTACAATAAGCCCAATAAACATAAAACCGGAGACACTGACTGTCCGGCTAGGAAAATAGCTGAATATAGGTATATAAACTCTATCGATTATGAGGACGCGTAAAGCGTCATATTCTCAGATTATACAGTTGATTAGCCTTTCCTTGCATATTAATTAACAATTTGTTGCTGTTCAAGCATACTTTATTGTGACATCGAGTGAATGACCGTTTGGACTGTAAACTAGATTATGTTTCTGTTGATGTATCAAATTCTTCAGTACTATAGTTCCTACAATGTTTTATATATATATGTATCTCTATCTATGTTTTGCAATTAAGCTAATATAATTACTTGTTTAATAAATGTACATTTACGATAATATTAATATTTAGTCACCTATCATGATATGTAGTTATGTACGTGTGTATGTATGTATGTATATTAAATAATCAACTTTACTTTAATTTTGATCGATTACTTATGTTAAGGAATTTGTTTATATAAATAACTTGTCCTAGAATTTGTAATATTGTGAGTGCTCCTTTCACCTGTGATACAGGATATTCTTCCTAGTACAGGCATTCAAACCTAGTGAGATCTCTGATTTTAAATTAAGATGTTTATCTGTACCATGACCAATTTCTTATAATGAATAAAGATTTATTTATTTATTATTATTATTATTTATCCATAGTCTCTGCCTACCCCCATGGGAGACCGGCGTGAGGGTTTTTCAAGCCCGTCACAACCACCCAAAACCGCCAAATGCCGCCAACAGCAACTCCTGTAAGCCAGGATCTACAGTAGATACAACCATGAAAACACCGGAACATTGAAGTCCGGCGCGTCTCAGGGACATGAATAACTGTCTTGGTTCCCGCAACGAAGTGAATCAGAAGATTATAAGAGGAGAAAAAAAAAACGATAGTTTCCACTTCCCTCGGTGAATTACTGCAGGAGACAGAGTGAATTAAGCCTAAAGGCACAAAGAAAAGAGACTGTACGACTGGGCTTCGCCCAGTCGCCAAGCACCACGGAAATTTGACTAAAATATAAGTAGGTCCTATGTGAAAGGCCCGTAAGCGCGGGCCTTTCACACACAGGTGGCCGGAGATCGTCCCTCGATCCCCGGCGCCCGGAGTGTCCTTCGCGATGACTGGGTTGCGAGGAGGCAGCGCTTCGCTGTCTCACACGTCCCGCCTCTTCCTTAGCTAGCATCGCGTCAGCGCATAGAAGTTATTTTTGGCTTTCTCACTAATTGCCGTAATATGATCAATGAAAGAAAAGTTTTTTCAGAAAAGCAAATAGACTCCTTTCGTTTTACGGAAACGTTGTTAAATTTAGTAGACGGCCATGACTTTAGATTTCCATTAAGCAATAGCTGGCAAGTTTTTTGAGGTGCAAAAGTCAAGCGATTTCGTTCGCCCCATCGCGAGATCTTACTGGAAAAGTCTTTAGCCAAAGTCTCTAGCCCGGCACTGTATTTGACTGTATTTGTACTTGACTGTACTAGCAAAAGGCCATCACCCGCATATCCAGTCAAAGTACAGCCACAAGAAAGAGGAATCGCGAGCAAATCATTAAACAAGACGAATTTACCATGGATCGGATAGAAAGAGCCGCGTCGACAGTAGACTTTCCTACAGTGAAACCAAATTGTTTGTTGTGGAATTTTGGTCCACCTGGCAGTAAACGAAGAACGATAAGTCGCTCAAGCAGTTTCCCTAAAGATGGTGACAGGCGTGAGGTTATATACCTATGTATGATTCTATCCTGCTCGAAATTCGGCAATAACTGAAAAAGACGTCCTTGAAGATATGCGTTCTAAATAAACTTTTCAGACTATAAATACTCCTAGCGTTTCCAAACCTAATAGGCTGTTTGGCATTTCATAAGGTGGCTAAAATCATCCCAACTTCATACCACCCTATCCATCATTTACGATACATTGTCTCCACGAGGGAGTGCGTCTAGGGGGTGTAGAAAATTTGGTTATGTTTTTCCTAAGACGTCTTTTCGAGATATTAGACAAAATAATTTTTCGAAATTCCATTTGAATGTTATAATACAAATGACGTTTCATTTATAAATTATAATTGCTCAGAAGTGTTATTTATTTGGGTTGAAGACAGTATTTGAAAAATAAAAGACAATATTGTATTCAAAGTGTATTCAAAACTTACATGGACACAAAATTATGCAGTTTCTATCACGAACACAATACGAAACAAAATAAAAATACTGTCAAAGTATAAAATAAAATTAGATGGTTGACAATTATGTATTTTCGTAACACACACACACATATTTTGATCCCAAAAAAAAAACAATTGTAACATTTATGTGTAATACTGAATTAACATGCATACGACATCGGTAATCACTGATAAAATAATACAAATAACATTAAATACTTATAGCATCCTGAATACGGAATTTTATACAAACCACCCACAATAATAGGCACCTAATATTAAATACTAATACTAAATGGAATTGGCAAATTGAAATTACAATTTTAAAGGAAAATTTTGAGTACACATTCGAACTATTTTTTTTTCACATCTACACATTAATTATACGATGAAAGTGTAATATTTGGTGTATACCCGTGGCGGCTGCGCTTTTATATGTCTGGCATGGTATAATTTATTTCATTTTTTTTAAACTTAGTCTGTGAGTCTATACCTTTGAAGCCAGGAGGCCAATTCTTGATCGTATAGTCATATACTCATTATTGTATAGTCATAAGAGTAATACCGAAAGTATGGAAAGTACTACGACCAATTCAAATGTAGAACAAATCTTTATCAGCATCTAGATTATTGCTAGATTACATAGCACCTCCTTCTACAACTTTTAGGGATCTCCACTCAAGCCAGCCAATTAAGGCAAGAATGAGATAAGGAAATCTGTTCCTCGTCAGCGTTCACTCTGATTAATTGGAGATGAAGAACAAGAATTTTCCCTGGAGTAAACCCTAGTTGTTACAGTCTAGTAGTAAGAGGAGTACGGGTATAATACACCAAATATCTACAAAATTATGAGAATAAATAGCAAATGGTTAAAACATTATTATTATTATAAGTACTACTGTGATAAGACTAGAACGTTACAAGCCCGTAGACATACTGTAAAAGAATGGCATAAAATAAGTATTTTAATATAAACAAACGGCTACACGAGTGTTGCCTATTCCAAATTCATGTACAGTTGACTATTAATACGTTCAATACGTTTTGTTACACGAAATGTATATAATTCAATAATGTCTATGGCGCAGTAATTTACTAAACAAATACTAGGGCTGCCTCGATGCTGAACGTTTTTTTGTAATTCTTGAGACAATAATTGTATTGAATTTTGAAAATAGGGATAACTTGAGCCTATTTCATTGATTTCAGTAAAACTTTTAAATTACTTAAAATTTTTTTGCAAAACTCCTTAACTGTGAATTACCAATAGTCAACTGTGTTGTCGAAGTAATACAGCTTGCCAGAGTAAAATAAAATTCGAATATAATTGATTATGAATATTTGAAATAACAATGTACGATAAAAATAATAATTAGAATTCATTCGTGACAATAATATTAAGAGATGGGCTAAGTAATACACATTAAAGTAGGTTTGACACTACATCTACTTGACACATTTTTTATGAAATATTTCTAGAATAGTATGAGTAAAAAGTATGTACTTATATGTCGATAAAAATGCAGGAAAACACCAATTCGCAGGGACACCGGCAGTACCATAATTCTACATAGTTTTGTAGAAGCAATGCGAACGTAAAAAAAAAAGTAGATTTCATTTGAAAATCATAAGTAGAGGTAGAATCATGAACTGAAACACAGTCATTCTCTTCTATCTTTACAAACTTTTCGGATTTTTACCTATAATGTGTTTATAACACAAATTCCACAATATCACATCGATACTAGACCAACTATCTGCTGATCATACATTTTTAATCCGCGCGGGAATCGAAACTGCGACGCGTTGCGCAGCAGTCGGTCGTCTAGCCACTGTGCCAACCGTGCAGTTGAGTTCATTCATGATCAAGTCATAACTATAATCTATGGTTATAGTAGAAAATTGAGCAATAGACTGATAATCGACTAATTAAAATTATTAAAACATTACACCTTCTTTGTTAAAACCTATCGTCAGACATACTAAATAAATTAAAATATACAGCTTATTCACGTACGACGATAAGAAGACTCAGATCAACAATGACTGCGATATCGGTCTCTGAGCTCGAATGTCAAGATTATGAGCCCTGGTCGCAACTCAAAACTAGTCGAGTACACTCGTGTTACGTGAGTTAACTATATATTCTATTTAATTTACCAATGAAATCATATTTCGTTGTATACATTAAAAACTAATTCTAACATAAAAACCCATATTTACAAATTATAAATAAAATAAATTAATAGACACACTATTGGTAACACACAACACATAATTCACTTAAAGTTAAAGTCGGTAAGTAATCAATAATAAAAATGACCATATTTTCACCCGTAATAAATCAAAGAAAAAAAAAGCTCACAGCGGATTATTATTACGACATATATTTATAAACCCAGTAGACACCGACGGACGCGCGGCAAAGATACTGACCATAAATCAGTTGAAAATAAACCTAAATATTATTTAGTAAATAACTTTGGCATACGGATAAAAATAGCATGCCAAAGAAGCTTGAGGACGAGCGCCTCTCACTGATTCTCGATTTTATCGGTATGCCATGATAGTAGTCCAGGTTAATTTTTATTGATTTATTTTAGTATCTTCGTCGCCTCCGTCGTTGTGCGCCGGGCCATAAAAAGCTTACAATTAATTCCTATTGTTGTCCTTTTCTTTTTCTTGTTATAAGAAAGAGATGGAAACAATAGTTTAGTTCGGTAATACAGACTACAGTAAAATTGATTAAATGCTGATTATTATTATTATACTTATAATTTAAAATTGTATGAAAACGTCAATTCGTGCCATAGTCGTGGTTATCAATATTCATTCCTTGTCTGTTTAAGAAGAAAATGAGAGATACAAAGTATATTTAAAATACTCCATTCCCTTGTGAAAATAAAAATAAAAATTAACTTTTTGATTTAATTTCAACTCTTATGTCAATGCAATAGAGTTCAAATTACATAGTATTAGGGTCAAATTCTTCGTGATGTTTTGACAAAAATTACATCTTTACTTAGGCACAACGAATGCCTTATGTCAATGTATTAGAGCTCAAAGTTACTTGAATAAATTATGACCAAAGCACTTTTTAATTATGTTGTATTTGTTTTACGAATTTAGAACAATTCTTATAGCAATGGAGTTACATTCAAACTTTCTTGAATTATATCAATGGAGAGAAAAAAATACTATAAAATAAGTATTTAATCTTGACAAAGGGCAATTCTTTGAAAAACTTTAACATTATTTAAGTAGCCATTATCCCAGTTTATTGAGCAACTTATTGCCGTACTCGAGAGACATTAAATTATTATTATTCTTAGTAAAGAAGTTCTTTTTCTTTATAATTTTCTCTTGTGTCGTGAGTGCGTTTACAAACATACAATTTCTCAGACACATGACGCCTCAACCTGGAATAACAATCTGTGGATCACACAAAGAGTTGTTCTGTGCGGGAATCGAATCCGCGATACTTTACACGGCAGCTAGTTGGCTAGCTGACGCACCAACACTGCAGTAAGTAACGATTAGATGACGCTGAGCACGGCGGTAAGTATCTTTATCATAATTCATATTTTAATAGAATACTTAAGAGTTGTGATACGCTTCGTTTTTGAAAGGTCAGAATTTTTTACTCTGTGTTTATTTTTCTTAAGTGTTTTTTAAAGAATCACCCTCATTGAAAGAGGTAGTTTAAAGTCGGGCCTGAAACCGTTGGTTGCAAACTACTCTACTGTTATTATAGTCTACAGGAATTACGTGTAAAACGGACACAGCCAGATTTATAGACCTTTCCAAATTGGCATGGACCTTTTCATATGCTATATTGTCCCTGTAACAAAGAAAAATATATCATGGAATATGTCAATTTTTCGCCAAAGCAGTATTTTTAATCGGTCAGAAACAAATAAAGTCGACTAAAATGTAAAAAAATAATCAAATTTTAATTAAACCATCACCATTATAATCAACCACAAGACGTTATTAATAAAAGTGCTATTTGTAATTTTAATTATTTTTTTTCTGATTACACATCACACCCAGATTCGGAAGAACAAATTGTGGATCACACTGAGTTGCTTCGTGCGGGAATTGAACCCTTTACACGTTGCACGATAGCCGATAAACGTTGCCCCAAACTTTGCTTTAGGATTTTCTCCTGTGTCATGGGTGCGTTTACAAATATACAAGTCCACATATACATCACACACAGACCCGAAACAACAATTTTTGGATTACACAAAGAGCTGCTCCGTGCGGGAATCGAACCCGCTACCCGTTGCACGGCAGCCAGTTGCCCAGCCACCGCACTAACCGTGCAGTCAATTGTAATTAACCCTTTGAGTACCGTCATTACAGACACAATTAAAGAACAGTAATAGGTTGCGGTCACCGGTGTCCTTTGACAGTTTAATATGAATATTTACCCTCGATGTTTGATGAGAGCCCCAATGTCAGCGAGACCCCTGAGACAGTTGCGTGCCACCTCTAAGCTGAGACTGTATGGATGTCCGAGCCACTTCCCCGTTTCGGGCTGGATCCGTTCCTCCACTTTACGTTGGATTATCTTCACCGCCTCCGCCTCAACGATCGGCCCTTCTTGCTGAAAGTAAATTGCAAATTAAACAACATGGAACACATTATTAATCCTAGAAGTTATTACAAAGATTGTCTCAGTATTTTCACGTGAGTAACCCGCGATTTTTAGGTTAAGTCTTTATAATTTCTGGATTTTTGGATCGAGCACTTAGCTCAAAAAAAGAAAAACTGACAGACATTTATATTTGCATATTTCAAAAGCATATTTTATGTAAAGTACTTCATAATTACTTTATATAAAATATGCTTTATTGTTTCTCTCCCTTCTCTCCCCCTTTTATATAATATACATCCCATAAAAAGGGGAAATTGTACCACACAAGGCGAAACACAACGCAAGTTTTGTTTCACGCCGGCGTCTATGTCTGCAATCGAGCTGGCTAATGAGGGTTCACTGTTTTGCTCACCAGATGGCGCACCGCAATAAGGAATAAGCAAGTGTCACATCATTGGACGTTCAATATTTGACAGCTGCTGTGATTGGACAAAAACAACTGGTAGTACTTGAGTACTTAACAATTGGGTAGTTTCCTGGGTCAAAAATAAATTATTTTGATTTTTCAATCCAATTAAATATTGAAAATTAGTTACACTTCCATTTGTTGATTTGCCGATATACTTAATTTTTGGATTTTTTTAGATATAAGTGTGCTATTTGATACGAAAATACATATGATAACGTCATAAGTTGGCATTTCGTACAAAATTCATAGAACAGTATCGTTTTTGACGATTCGATGAAAGTATTGAATTTGACTAGTTGTCAACTACCGCATTGGTAGTTCCCATTCGTACCAAAGCCGGACTCTCCAACATGACTCATGATCATACTTGAAGTGACAAGGGCATCGCTGTGAAAAGAAAGTACAATACAGAAGTCCATACCTCCATCATCATTAAAATGGTTACGTGCAATGTGGTGACGAAAGGCGCCATGGTCCACGTCAACATCCACCGCTTCCGTAAATCTGCTCCCACCGTGAATGTGTCCCTTTGGGCGTCATACACAAGGACGTCAGAATTCAAGCAGTAGTCAACCGCAGCTTCAAATTTCTGTAACAACAAATACTTTTTTAGATAATCGAAAAAAAAAATATTCAGCCATATTGACAACCTCTTTTTATGAAGTCGATTTAAAAAGGTCTAATAACTGTCGTGTTAACCAATATATCACCCTCTTTAAATCAGTTGTGTTATAAATCTCATTTAATAGTTTGTGAGCTTACTGCCATATACATATGTGGCACGACTCCGAGCTAGAACGAGAGAGAAGACAGAATAAAATCCAATGACGATCCGCCCGAACTTACTCACTTACTCTTTATCTCACACACTGAGAATATTTAGGCATTAATTACCACGCTTGCTCAGTGCGGGTTGGCGATTTCAAACGTAAAATTAGGAATTATATGCTCAACCCATTCTTGAATCCAATTGGCTACTTTCCTTAATCAAACATAAATAATTTCGACTGTTCAATACAATAAAATATAAAAAAATTATCACACTTTCATGAATTGATTTTATGTTATTTAGTGTTATTTTAAGAAATAAGTATGCTGTTTGACGCAAAAATCGTGACGTCACAATACAAAATCTCGTACAAAATTCATAGAAAGCTGTCGTTTTTGACAGTACGAAGAATGTATTGAATTTGACTAGTTGGCAAATACCCAATTCTGATCGATCGACGTTGATATTGAGATATTCTGTGCTCTTGAGTTGCAACACTAGCGTACTAAAATGGCGTTTGGCTTTCTATTCTCTACTCTGGACACTATTTCAGCAGCTACAATTGGGGTTGTATAGTGTCGATATTTAAATTAATTTTAAGACATCAAGACCTCGTTGGCGTAAGCTTACAAGTTTCCTCACGATGGATGGATGGATGGATGAAACTTGTAGGTACGTACGTTATACAAATTTAATCAAATTTTTAATCTACTTACATCTTTTACGTCTGATTCTAAGTAGAAGAACTCGTGACTAAGCATTTTCCTCAGATGCCTAACTCGTTCACTGTATACCCCTGAAAATCAAATTGAAAATTTCATGAATTGCTTTGACTATTTAAATATTACATATTCCCAATTTTATAGCTAATTAAACAAAGAACACGCAAACTTTTTTATGTAAAAAATGTGACATTATAAATTGGAAAGTTCCCTATTTGTAAAAGGCTTCAACAAAGAAATATGTATATGTCAATACGGAGATAACCATATACTAACTTGTAGTTCGACCAGGATCGCAAAACACAGAAAGATAGGTGAGAGCAGCGGGCACTAGGTAGTGAAGTACTGGGTTCACGTACAACTGAAGTTGGATCACTGACACCGCCGTCGCCATCGTCTCAGGATAAAGTATGTGGCCTGTAATTATATCACAAATAAACTTAACTATGTAACTAACACCTTTCAAAAGTTAACCGTCTTTAGTTTAGGCTTTACCTGAAGACAAAAGATTTGAACGTGTGAAATATGGAACCGAGATGTGGACATTGACATATGACAGCGTGATTGGTTCACCAAGTAAAGGTCGTGCCATGGGCTTTGGAGAGGGCTATGCTCGGAATCTATTTGAAGAGAGAGGTAATCCGACAGAGAACTATAGTTATCATTGCCTAAAGGATTAGTGGTAACGAGCATCTTCGACAAATGTGACGAGCCATATTTGTGGGCTTGTTGACAATTGTAAAAACTACGTCCGATTTCAAGGTTCTATATTGTATTCATTTGTGGTATGGACACATGCCACTTCATCCGAATTAACAAGATCTCCATATTAGCAAGGGATACAATATTCAAGGAATACAATTCGTATGAACGGAATGAGCGTACATACATACATTGAAATAAGTCGTCGTCCGAAATTCAACAGACACAGTAACCCGTTTACTTTTATCGTAGTAACGCGGGCGAAGCCGCTGGCACAAGTTAACGAGCTTATATGATGTTAGAAATTCAATTCAAAAATATTATAATCAGATTACAAATTCCATTGACATACAATTTGACGTTGTATGGCCTTAGGAATTACGAGTTTTTGAAAGAGCCACTGACCTAAACTGATATAAGATTGCATAATCATCAGTATCGCAACTATCTGCTAGTTATGTTATCTAAAGATTACAAGTTCATAACGTATATTAATCTGCATATCACCTGGTAGGCTCGGCGTATCAACCAAAATTTTATATATAAGCTTAGTAGACTTTGTATGTTGATAAGGGGCATTACATTTTTTCTTTGTATTTCTTCTCTGTCGTAACACGTGAACCTAGTGTTGATTTTGACTAGTTCTACAGTTAGTCTATGTAGTAAGTACGTATTGTTGTCAAAAGTAGGACAAGTGCGGTCTTTGCCAAATGTGTAGTTCCTGGATCCGTTTTTACGACAATCGCTGAAAATTAAGAATAGTGAACTTTTTTTTTTAAGGGGGGAAAATCATCGAATGACTGCTCCCGCCTGGGTGAGGCGGGAGGGAGTGTCAGACTCTTACTGACTAAAAACCACCCCGTTCCTTCTCCTGCACGTCGAGCCGGAGCCCCGGTTACCCGTTAGGTTCTCCGCGACAAGAATAGTGAACTAATGAGTAACGAATGTATTGGTTTGGACTTTATCACACGACTAATGCTGGGAATAGGGTAGATGCCTAATTTTTATTTTAACGTCCGCCTGGTAGATTATTTTACATCATTAGACACGTATTTTTATTTTCTTACAGAAACGAATACTTTCGACGATATATTGATTTGAAATGTCGCGTAACGTCACTTCTATGTAGATTTTACACGTAGAAATGACGTTTTAGCCCCCACTCCTAAACTTTGATTCGTTTTATCTAAGTATTGTTTTATTATACAAAAAAAAATAAAAAAATATATGTAATGTTTTTTCATTTATTACCTAACTTACGGACTAAATCGATTTTTTTTCATACCCCGTCATCATCCCAATTACATCTGTCAAAAAGTATATATTTTGTTGTACTGTTAAATTATTCTTGAAATTGCGGCCTAAACATACTCCGACATTATTTTAACTTGTAGTTAGACGTAACGTAACATTGTATAATAATCGTTTCTACGCTAACAACAAAGTAAATATTTATTGTTCGAACGAATACATTACTCAGTACATAGGTGGTATGTTTGCTTCCAATAAAATCTCCATATTTCTTGTAAACACAATGTATTTTATTTCCTTGGTATAAACTTATTGTCAATGGTTTGGTAATAAATTGTAATAACTAGCTACTCCTGCACAATGTTACTGCTCGGCTCCTACTAATCGTAGCGTGATGTGTTATAGCTTTAACTCGATAAACGGATATATTCAACCAGTGGCGTAACTACAGGGTCGCAAGTCGGGAACTGGAAGGGGCCCCGTTTAACGATTCTCATCTGAACATCTTTCGTCCATTGAAGAGAGGACCATCAGACGAATTTCCCACGGACTCGAACGGTGAATTTACTTTGTATTCAATACAAACTACGCTTTATAATATTAACACTAGAAGGGCCAAGCTTCATGCTATACCTTCAATTTGACGGTACTAGAGATTAAGTCAGAATACTTATGAAATTGTTGCATATTTTGCATTAAAGTAAAATAAAAATAATTTAAATGTATTTGCATTAAATTGAGTAACATTTGTAGCAAGTATCTAATAGTTTTTAAACTGTTTTTCTACATTTTCCACAAACAGGTTTTTTAGAGATAATGCAGTTTTCACATATTTTATTTTTTTTACAATTACTGTTGATCTGACATTACCGCCTCTTATTGTTTTTAGTAGATGGTACACTTGTTTTAGAATTAGTTTCTTGATGCTGTGTCATAGTTGAAGTGGATTTTTTTTACATACTCTTCACGTAGTACGCTCAGTAGTTGAATGATGAAATCATGACGAGAATTTTTTATTCCTAGTAACTTTTTGATAAAGAATCCACGAGTTTATAGCTACTAAATCAAGTATATATATTGTAAAATACATGACAGGTCATCCCCGACTTCCAGCTCTTACGGTGTTCTTGCGTGCCATTTGATCGCTGATGTCTACACTAAATTTTGTTGTACCTATTGTAAAATTCAATTGTTTCAGGCAACTTTTTTTGTCAGTACCTATATTTATGTTGAGGTGCAGAGTACTCAAAATAATAACATGTGTTCCAGGTTTTTATTGATAGACAGTAAGGGTTGTATCGGTAACGGTTTTCATTATGAAGGTTTTATATCTTGTAGTATGAATACCTCTACAAATCAGTGGTACTTCTCGTCTTGCACGCCGCATTGTTCCAACAATACTAGTCTTCGACCAATAGTGTTTTAGCCGAATTTAGTGATGTGAAAAGAGAAGAGAAGAAGAGGTTACGTTTTGGCCCTAGCTACGACGTCCCTCTTCACTGGCGTTTGGAGAAACAAAAGTCCTTTCTGTGCCGTCACTTGCCACACGACTTGCTCAGCGAACGGAACCAATGCCTAATATAAAATGTAAATAAGTTAGGTACTAATAAATTAGTCAGAATTCAACCCAACATAAATAAAAACAAAAGTACCCACTTTAGTTTGAAGAGATCGTTGTTCACTATTCTTATCGCTGTCTTTATATGTATACCGTCACATTGACGGTGCGCGGTCTTAGTAGGTTTTTGTAATCGAAACTCAAATACAACATATAGTTAATTTTTTATAAATATAGATTAAGCCTTAGAATAGCAAATTAGGAAAAGTCATAAAATATTATAAGGAACTAAAACATAGTTTGCAAAATATTTAACAATGAAATTGCCTTGCGGTCAATTTGACTGCCTTGGTCTTTCTAGTGTTAAGAATAGATTTGACTCTACTGACTTTTATTCATAGATATATACTAACGAAAGACTTCACCGAGAGCTTGGCATCTCAAGCGTAAAAGAGGAAATTAAGGACAGAGTCACAACATATAAAGACAGACTGCTACTGCACCCTCACATACTGGCACACCACCTTGTGGACGATATACATTCAAGTGCAAGGAGACTAAAGAAAAGAGGGCTTCAAGATTTAATTTAATTTAAAAGACTACTGAAGAGGGCATGTCCCTTGACCTGTACCTCATATCGTATATCATTACACAAGTATTGTTGAATATCTCCCAGACAGATGGCAAGAACAAGAGGAAAAAAATCATAGATATATTACTAGTGTTCCAAGCATCACCATGCTTGCATTATATTCCCTTTTTCCGATTCAATAATGTTATTCTAATCATCACAGTGGGGTATTGAGGTTATAGTGAAGTGATAGCAAATAGGGAACATTTAACAGAAGCAACAGCCTTCTCTAATGAACCTGAACCTTTTGAACTGGGATCTCTATCCTATCTATATGTCGCGGAGAACCTAACGGGTTACCGGGGCTCCGGCTCGAAGCGCAGGAGAAAGAAAGGGGTGGTTTTTAGTCAGTAAGAGTCTGACAATCCCTCCCGCCTCACCCAGGCGAGAGCAGTTATTCGATGATTTCCCCCGCTTAAAAAAAAATCTATCTATATGCTTATGGCGAACTTTCTGTTGTAGAGGAGGCCTCTGCAATAATGCCATAAGTTATCAATGACCAAAGATGATGATCGTTAATGAGAGAATATGTAGGTATATGTTACGTATTTCATTTTGGTCACAGACGCTGAATTTAAATTGGAAATTATTGTCATTGATTGGGCCCGCCTCCTTTTTATTACAATGAATGGTTCCTCTTAACAGGAAATATATGAACAATGATCGACATATATATTTATAGGTGTAGTACTATATTATAATCTACAGCATTTTACCAAGTTGCAGGTACGCGATAAGGAATTTTTACTTGCATTGTAAAAAACTTAAAGAGTAAAAACCCGTTGAATCAGTATCGTACTTCCATATAATTTAATACGATTAGTTTTAACTGCGTGTTTATTAACGCAAAAAAACAATATTACATGGTAAAATACTCACATTCAGGTACACTTTGCGGACGCTGTATAAACTAAAAAATGGAAAAAACATGCAAAGGCCTTTTAAGTATTAATAACTTACCCTTCATTTTATTCTTGACTTCATCCGACATCTCCGTCGGGTTTCCAATGACCAGTTTCAGCCGTCTCTCGTGATCCAACTTCATTATCTTCTGATGCACCACAAGGATCCTTTCGACGGCGCCTCTTATATCCATAAACACTGCAGCTCCCAACAACCCTAATTCATCGATAAACCATTCGACTTCTGCATAAACTTCATCAATGCTCAAAACTCTATTAACTGAAAGGCTCTGCATCAAAACAAGGGCCACAAGATTGGAGACGGTTATCATCGTGTTCTTCTGTTGCATAGTTATGACATAGTCTGCAAGGGACTGCACTTGTTTGAACTGTTCCGGTGTGACCGCTTGCAAATCCAGGGGCTTAGACGTCTCTGGAGAATTTAATACTTGGGAATTGTGCTTAAAGAATTCCCTGGCAGAAATTGGTTCGCCAACGTTGAGGTAGATGTTGCCAAAATGATCGTTCAAACTGTGCAGCGCTTTTAGGAAGCCCTGAAACAAAGAATTTTTAATTAGTTTTGGATCTAGATAGTAAAACATACAAGTGGAATTGTTACCAGGCTTGGACTTTTAAGGGGTAGCTTGAAAGATGCTAGATTAAAATATAATTTTGTAATAGAATATTGTTTTGACAAATATCTTTACTGGACAGTATACTGCAGTACTTATTTAACTATGGCTAGAACTTATTGAACTAAGCAAGATGGACTGACATGAATGCATAATATTACTTAAGTATTTATAATCTTAACGGTCAAATCTTGCTAAGTAATTAATATGTCTAATAATAATGCATAGAAAACAGGTGCATCATGGAAGCAGTGCCTTTAGCCAAACGACACTTTAGCGCTTGTCTACCGAGAGAGTAGAAAACTAAATGAATGGGGATGACATTGACAAGTGTAAAAAACGTCAATCCCATTATAATTTAGTTTTCTACTCTACAAGTAGACAGCGCTAAATGGCATTTGGCTACAGCTGCTGGTGTCCTATTAAATGGGCGTGGTTAAACGTCATTCGCGGATATGTTCTACGTTTAGTCTAGTGTGTATATTCTTATGTGCGTGTGTGAGTGTGAGGTGATAAAATTAAAATTAGCATAATCTGTTGGAGGTAAGCTAATCGATATAATAGTATCGATAAAACGATTACTCGATAAAATGTGACGCAGTGATTAAATATACTGAATAATGACAGGGTCTATTTTTGTAATGTAGTCAATTAGCTTCTGACAGTGACTTTCTACGCACAAAAAGGAAGTTCCCACAGAAACTTGGGGTATCTACTCCTTCTGTAAGTGCGACGATTTACTGCCTAAGGGACGAATATGTCAAGTTTCAGCTTCCGACATCTATTATTTTTGGCTGTGTCTGTCAGTCAGTCAATGGCAAAGTAATGGCAGAGTTTTATATGTATTAGGTAATATATACCAGAGTTAGGTTCTATAAATGTTATTTCCCAAAAGTCGTTAAGACCAAATTGTTTCGAACATAACGATGACCTCAAATCCTCAAACATTGACAATGACATGAATAAGTTACGTAAAGACTATAGTTACAATCAATTATCATGTAAAATGTTTGGTACATTATTATCATTACGTTCTTGGTTAGCGGTTATTACCCTTATGCCATTAGTGACAAGGTTGCAAATTGTATGCTATGAAAAATTCGATCTTTACCTTGAAACCCTTAGATTGACAGTGAATATGCGTAGATATGTATAACCAAGGTATAACCTAATGTTAAATAAATATTAAGAACGTGTGATATACTGTTAATTGTCTTGACTTCATATTTTCAAGTAATGGCTAGAATGCGATAAAAAAGGACACAAAATTAAGTAAATTCGCGGGTTACTCACGTGAATATACTGAGAAAAGACTAATTATAAAAACAAAAAAGGATACACATAAAAAAGGACACAAATGTGGTAGATAAACACGCAGATCTATTATACCTTGCATAGGGTGATCCAGGGTTGAAATGATGCTAAGGAACCCAATTGGCATACGATACAACAATTGGGTACTTGCCAAATAATCAAATTCAATACTTATTTCGAACTGTCAAAAACGACAGTTCCGAGATAGTATATTGTGACGTCACGTTTTTTTAGAGTAAAACAGAATACTTATTACTTAAAAATTTTCTGGGAAAGTACTAAAATTAAGTTGGTCATAAAATCAATTAATGAAAGGAAAAAGAAAAAACTTGGAGTTGTCATGATCACTCTAAGGTCTCATTGGCGATGGCGCGTGCAGTGGATCGCTCGATTCCCTACAATATGGTTGAGTTGGGCGGTGCTGGTGTACGTGTCATGTTCGTGAACGGGCGCAGTCAACTGGGACTGGTCAGCTCCAGACTGTATTATTGTCCTTAAGGTTATTTTCTTTTTTAATCACTTTGACTGGATTTTAGTGTTACATTGTTCTTGCACAATCCAAACAACCAAACTATGTAACTAAAGAATTGTATTGTCAACCTGATTGAAAAAGAGTTACCTATGGAGTTCCTTGCTCGTTCTTCTCCATAGGAATCTACACCTTGGAATGAGCAAATAGCTTCACTTTTAATTTTTTTTTGTTGACGTTCAAAAGTGCCATTCTGGCCTAATTGAAATAAATGATTTTGACTTTGACTTTAAAAGTGTGTTTATTTTTTAATATCTTATTGTATTGAACAGTCGAAATAATATATTTTTGATGACGGCAAGTACCCAGTTAGCTCCTTCATTAACCTCTTATCGAACTCTGTTCCTCCCTTTTATGTTATTTTCAACCATGATCATTTTACTGCTTACTCTACGCAAATCTTTCTAATTCTGTGGGCCTAGACACCTCTGTTGTTATTTAAAATTCAACAGTGGTACGGCAGACGGGCTTACAACAACTATTAGAATAAGCATACAAGACCAAAGGTTAAATAAGTAATCAAGGAAATGTACCTAATGAATTATTATTGTTTATCTTTTACATTAATTACTACATCTATTGTTCAAGATAATTATGTTCAACAACTGTTTAATTTGTTGCTATAGGTACTGTCATTATATTGTTTCAATGATGTTTGACAATTGGCTAGTTTCCTAGGTTTAAAATTTCAACTTTGTAATGCATAAATAATTAAAAAATAATCATACTCTCATCCATTGATTTGATAATTTACCTATTTTTGGATTTTTTTCTCGCTAATTTTAAGGAAATGAGTATGCTATTTGACATATGATGACGTCATAAGTTGCGATCCAACACAAAATTCATAGATATCGGAGTATCGTTTTTGACATTTCAATAAAAGTATTGAATTTGATTACTTGTCAAGTGTCAACTACCGTATTGTATTTGGTTCGGTTATTTTAATCTTTCCAACAACTAGTTAGGTAAATACAACCTGATAAGTTGGAAAAACATTCTCGGTTTTAGAGACAGGCAAAAGTAGTATAGTGTTTGTCTAGTTCAAACTTCTCATTAAAATCACGGAGCTAATTATGTATTACGGTAATCTCACGTAATACATACATACATACATACATAACTTCACGCCTGTCTCCCATGGGGGTAGGCAGAAACTATAGAACGCCAATTACTACGATTCTTGCATACAATCATTCTTCATAAATTAACACCAATATTTTCATGCATGCTCGTCGGTTATGGGTACTTTTAATTTAGCCCTTCTTTAATATATCGCCAATCTGGTCACTATATGTCCATCTAGGGCGCCCTCTACCGACGGTCCCATTCATATACGTATCCCACGTAAGTGTTTAAAAATATACCCGACTAGTTTCCAGACACACTAGGGGCCCATAGTCTTGAGCAGCATTGCGCGACATACGAATAAAATAACTTTAAAAAGTGCAAAAACTTGCTATTACTCTTTAGCATAGGTATCTTTTTTTTTAACCGTTTTTAAGGGGGGAAATCATAGAATGACTGCTCCAACCTGCTGGGTGAGGCGGGAGGGAGTTTCAGACTCTTACTGACTAAAAACCACCCCGTTCCTTCTCCTGCACGTTGAGCCGGAGCCCCGGTAACCCGTTAGGTTCTCCGCGACAATTGAAGAACAATAGGTTGCGGTCATCGGTGTCCTCGCGGTGTTTTACACTTAAATTTAATCAAATTATTAATTTAATAATTCGAAATTCAATTAAATATTTTTTTTACTTCGAAATGTTATTACATTAACAATTAGATATGTGTGTCATAGGGTCGACAAAGTATTCCGAACGCATTGCACAAGCAAACAAGTTCCTAGCATACATTTACGTAAAACATACTTCAAGGCCAATATTACTATGTCGACGTTAGTTTCAATCCTTCAATCGTATGATATGAAGGATACAAGGTACAAATTCGTGTAGCAGAGGTTTCGTTCGTAAGGTGGTCGCCAGAGCAGTTGCAAAGAAAGGGGTTTGGGTTTTGATAACTGGATCTGGCAACGTAGGTACATTTTATTGGGGTTTTTAAATAATAGTGACACGTACACACATAATATCAGGCCTTTTATCCTCGAAGGGGTAGGCAAAGGTGCACATTACGCCACTGTACAATGTAACACCTACTTTTCACTATTTATGTTATGAGTCCCATGTAATAGGGGGTGAGCCTATTGCCATATACCGGACACAATTCCAGATTCCGTGCTACTACTGAGAATTTTTTAAAAACCCAATAGTACTCTGCCCGAACCCGAGACCCCTTGCCCGGCAGCGCACTTGCAATCACTCGGCCAATGAAGCAGTCCTAGTATTATATTATAGAGTAGGCAGCATTAAATAATAGTGGCGTATACAATTGTGCCCCCAGTCGTCCTTGAAACCGCACGACCAATGAAACAGCTTTATTTATTTATCACACTAATATTATAAATATTAAAGTTTCTATGTTTGGATGTTTGTCCGTCAATCACGCTGAAACGCTAAGTGTGGGAGAGCCATGCTTCGGCACGAATGGGCCGGCTCGACCGGAGTGGTACCACAGCCTCACAGAAAACCCACGTGAAACAACGCTTGCGTTGTATTTCGTCGTGTGAGTGAGGTTACCGAAGGTCCAATTACCCCCCTCCCTAGTCCCCGTCTCCCGAATCCCCAAATCCTCCACAATCCTCAAATTCCCAATTCCCAAAAGGCCGGTAACGCACTTGTAATGCCTTGGTGTTTTGAGTGTCCATGGGCGGCGCCGATTTATTAGGTGATCCGTCTGCTCGTTTACCGGCTAACGCAATAAAAAAAACTACAGAACGGATTTTGATGATATTTGGTACATAAGCAGAGTATGAGGCTGACTTGGTGATAGGATACTTTTTATCCCGATTACATGTTCCCATGGGATAAAACAGAAATCATATTATACGCGGACGAAGTCGCGATCAGTCAGTCTATTTACCTCTATATGTTAATGTACACCATTATAACAGACTACATTACAACATATTAAAAAGTATGAGGTACATTGCTCTTTAGTTACAAATGCTTGCTAAGGCAGCCATGGATTTATTTACACTAAAATTAATTAACCTTGTCTTCTCCCAGGTTTGTCTTTAAACATATAAAGTGCATTTAATACACCTACATACTAAATTATTTCTGCGAACCAATCTAAGTGGATAAATCTGTTAAAATATAAATAAGATTTTAAATAAAACTACTAACTTTAAAAATGTACGTAATGACTTTGTTTTTTTTTTATTCAATCTCTATTGCTATTGTGCAAGCATTCCCAGACAAAAGTGAACAAAATTATTATGTTCATAAAAACGCTTATTGTTTTTTTTTATCAACTACGTCTTCATATAAATTAATTATGTATTAAGTATTTTTAACAATACAAAATTTGTTCCGAGCGTTAAATGTGGAAAGTGTTTGTAAATGCATCTAAAATATAGAATAACGTCGTAGAGTGGGACAAAGATGGGAAAAAAATGACGTATACAGGGTGTAAACGTAATTATGAATATAAACGTAAAAAACAAGTTTATATTCATAAATGTTATCTATTTGATTTTTATGTGTAATAGATTGCCTCGTTGGCCGAGTGGTCGCAATTGCGACTGCCGGGCAAGGTGTTTCGGGTTCGATTCCCGAGACGGGCAAACTACTACTCGATTTTTTAAACATTCTCAGTAGTAGCACGGAGTCTGGAATTCTGCCCGGTATATGGCAATAGGCACATCCCCTATTACATGGGACTCATAACATAAATAGTGAAAAGTGGGTTTTAGATTGTACTGTGAGAGTACAGTGGCATTATGTGCATCTCTCCCTACCCTTTCGCGGATAAAAGGCGTGATGTTATGTGTAAAGTGTAGTACATAGTTGTAATGAACTGTCCAAGGCTGATTGCATGAATAAGACGAATACAAATTCGATTAAAACTTTAAAAACAATTTCTTTTCGTCAGCATTTCGGAAGCGTACACCCTGTATGTTAACTATGTTGTCCACATAAAGCTATGCAAAACCATCCATAATCTGACCGTGGAATGTGCGGAACGATCATAGAAAGCAGGACCATGATAATACATAAATAAAATAAATACTAACTATAACTATTACTAAATATATACAACTTAAGATAAAAATTAAATAAAAGAAAACCAAAAATAACTATATACACATAGCATCGAAAAATTCGTCCGCATCGACGTCCGTAGGGAAAGAACCCAGAAGGCTGGCAGCATTGCCACGTTGTATGGCAATGCTTAACCTCCGACCGAGAAAAAGACCAGCCCTCTGGTCACGAGATGCGTCGACCAGGCGTTTCGAAATGTTTTTGAATAATTTATAGGCACTCTGACCCCACAGACCTAACGTCTCAACCCTAAACGGTTCAAAGATATAACTACCAGCAAGGTAAAAAAAACAAACAGATTTTTTCATAGCTCTGTGGAAGTCTGTGTACATACTATCTGCCGATATAAACGTATTAACTCGTCGAGTACCGGTTTTGTAGACACAATTATAGAATAATAGGTTGCGGTCACCGCTGACCGCTTGGTGTTTGACAGTTTAATTGCAAATATAAAATGTGAAAGATAAAATATATTTTTTTAAATACTCAGCATGATAGCGATTTCGATTGCTGTTATCGTTTGCGGAAACATAGCGAAAATATTTGAAAAATATTACGTTATTGCGTACGAAGTATGTAACTAATAATAAAGAAATAAATATTACAATTTACACAATATTGCCTAATGTATAACGCCTTATAATCTCCCTAGAGGTTCTGTAATAAGAGGGTTGGTTGGACTCCGGCTCGAAGTGCAGAAATAGGAACGGAGTGGTTTTTAGTCAGTAAGAGTTTGACGCTCCCTTCCGCGGACTCCCGCCTCACCTAGGCGAGAGAAGTTATTCGATAATTTCCCCCTTAAAAAATGTAAGTACCTGAAATAGGGGTGCACTGTATACATACAATTTTTAACCGACTTCAATAAAGGAAGAAGGTTGGTTTGACCTGTATGTATGTACGTCTTCAAAAAAGAGGGGGTTAAAGTCGGCTTTTTCAAAAGAAGTTCATAAATTAATTACTTATACACCCACTATTTGCCAGTTATTAGTCTAACATTCCATGCAACTGGAGGTAAGTTTATTGTCAACACAAGTCCACACTCCGAAACACCAAAAAAATAATCAATAACACCTTGCCTAGCCCGGGAATCTAACCCGCAACTAGTAGATCCACAGTCGCACTTACGGTGACTTCACAATGACATTCATTCTTTGCTAATGAGCTTTAAACGCCTGTAAACGATCTCAGCAGATTTACAATGTGTAAGACTATATACCTAGCCATTACTAGCCTGCCCTAGTTATATTATTAGCTGGAATTCACAGTAGTGGGGCTCACGCCGACTAGACCGGAACAACAGATGATGTAATTTCAGAGCAAGTTCACATTACATGTTCGTCTGTGATTGGTTAGAGTGATAGTGAGGTGTAGTAATGTCTTTTCAATCGACTTCAAAAAAAGGAGGAGGTTCTCAATTTGATTTTTTTTTATATAATGTCTTTAACCCGTCGTGGTATGAACGCAGATCTACGCGAGACATAATGTGTTTTCTATTGTGTCTTAATACCGACACACTAGCGGTTAATGAAATGAATTTAGGGCATAAAACATAACATATTACATACATAACAGCACGCCTTTTATCCCCGAAGGGGTAAGCAGAGGTGTACATTATGCCACTGTACAATGTAACACCCACTTTTCACTATTTATGTTATGAGTCCCATGTAACAGGAGGTGAGCCTATTGCCATATACCGGGCACAATTCCAGACTCCGTGCTACTACTGGGAATTTTTTGAAAAACCCAGTAATACTTTGCCCGACCCGGGAACCGAACCCGAGACCCCTTGCCCGACAGGCGCACTTGCGACCACTCGGCCAATGAGGCAGTCATAACATATTATTTTGCCTTTTATCCCCAAAGTGGCAGAGGTGCACATTACGGCATTTAATGCCACTGTACAATGTAACACTCACTTTTCACTATTGCCATATACTGGGCACAAGTCCAAACTCCGTGGTACTACTGAGATTTTTTATTTTAAAATCCAGTAATACCTACTAGCGACGAATTTGGAATCGAACCCGAGGATCTTACCCGGTAGTCGCACATGCGACCACTCGGCCAACGAGACAGTAGGGCATGACACCTCCTTGCTTGCTTAATAATACTGAAGTGAGTTTGCTACGCTTGCTTCTTAGAAAGGCCATAAAATTAATGGGAATATGTATCATATCTGTTAAGATTTATCATAGGTTTTCCCCTAAAATCGTTAAAAAAGTTCCTAAGAGCAAAGACTTAAAACTTTCCTTTCATATGAATAATGTCAATTCCTTGGGTGAGGCGAGAGGGAGTGTCAGACTCTTACTGACTAAAAACCCCGGTTCCTACTCCTGCTCTTCGAGCCAGAGCCAGGTACATTTTTATTATTTGTAGCGATAGGACACGATGTCTATTATAGGTAGTTAGGTATTGAAAATGATGAAGGGTGTGAGGGAGTAAATTAAGTATTTAATATTATGGTACCTAACTGCCGCGTGCTCCTATGTTCAAGCAGTTCGGATATTTCGTAGGCTTCCGGTTGGTTAAAAAATCAATTAGTGTTTTAATTGATGAGGTATAGAATTTAATAACTACTTATATACATATCATAAGAGTGAGGAGTGCCATGCTTCGGCACGAATGGGCCGGCTCGACCGCAGTGATACCACGGCCTCGCACAAAACTGATGTGAAACAACGCTTGTGTTGTGTTTCGTCGTGTGAGTGAGGTTATCGGAGGTCCAATTACCCCCCTCCCTACTCAAACTCAAACTCTCAAAAGCATTTATTTCAATTAAACCATAATTTGGTACTTTTGTATTATAACGGGCTGGTGCTGAAAATCAGCGCCGTGGGCTCGAGCCTCTGTGCCCGGTCCACGGTATTAAGCTGAGCTCCAGCCTTTTGCGCTGCGACGCACCATGGGCTTTTTTTTTTTTTCGGTGTTTCTAAATTCTTGTTGTGTGTCGTAGCAAAATAAATGGTTTTTCTTTCTTTCTTTCTTTCTTTTGAAACGTCAACAAATATGAAAATAATGTTATCTTTTGATTCAATCTAATTCAGTCCAAAATTAATAATTAGTATGTTTATCCCAGTTATTGTTAGGTAACAGGAACACGGGTATCCCACGACCGTATAAAGCTTCACGCGGTTTATTCACCCAGACGTTACAGACGTAATTGTAAACTAAAAAACACTCAAATGTTGCTCTCATACAAACGCCGATGTTAAATTCAGCTTCATAACAAAAATTAAACATAATTTAACCATGGTAACAACTTTGTACAATTGTAAAGTTCTGCGCATGTCTGCACGTAGGGGGAGCGGGGATTCATCTCACCCCCTCACCAACCCCCACGTTGCAAGCAATCAATAACTAGGGCGCGGCGCAGGTACGCAGGTCACACTTCATATCTGTTACGTACATTTAAATTTATAACCAGGTACCTAGATATTGAAAATATCGTATAGGTACTGAGGTTACTATACTCTACGTATACTGAGGTATAGGTTGAATCGTTATTGCAACCCATTGGAAATAAAACGCTTCTAACACTTCTAAATCGACTTCTTTCACATCAAATCGATCATTGCAGACGTTCGTAAAGCCATTACGTGAAAATTAGCAGCTGTTGTAATACTTTTATTTTCCTGAAGAATTCGCAAAAGTTCTTTTCATTCAAATGTTCCAACAGCGAACATAAACATGGAAAACTTCTAAGGTCTCCTATAGAAACACAATGTTATACTTAATTGTTTTGCATATTTCTGGGCGCACAAGGGGGGAAGGAACATTACTTCGATCGCCTATGACCTATGGCCTTTAGAAATGTCCCTATATTCGCTTAATTATATTACTAATATAGTTTTACATTATTAATACAGTTCAAGTGTGAGAGAGCCATGCTTCGATACGAATGGGCTGGCTCGACCGAAGTGATACCGACGGCCGAGAAGAAAACCGACGTGAAACAATGCTTGCATTGTGTTTCGTCGTATGAGTGAGGTTACCGGAGGCCCAGCTCCCCCCTCCCCCTTCCCCGATCTCCCTAATCCTTGAATCCCCTACAATCCTCCAACTCCTAATCCCCAAAAGGCCGGTAACGCACTTGAAACGCCCCTGGTGTTCCAGGTGTCCATGGGCGACGCCGATTACTTGCCATCAGGTGATCGGGCTGCTCGCTTACCGGCTTATGTCGTAAAAAAAAGTTTTACAGTAGTTTACAGTTTGAGTGTATGTTTATTACTCAATTACTTAAAAATGGCTAAACAAAGCGGAATCGGAATATCACATACACCACTTTCCACAGAAAAGCTAGCGAAGCCGCTGGCAGAAGCTAGCAAAAACAATATAATAAGCCCTATGCTCGAGACTCACAGTTTAAATTCTCTCAAAGTATTTCATATCGTTTTGCAATTCAATAAACGGTCAGAACAACCTTTGATATTTTCGCATGTCTGGACATGAGGGGGAACGTGAGGGGAGCGGGTATTCATCTCACCCCCTTCGAATTGCAAGCAATCGATATCCACGGGAGATCAGGTCGTAATAAAACATACTTTATACTTGTAACATAAAGTACATTTTCATTTGACAAATGAGTTAGTTATTGTAAAGGTAGATAGGTATTAAATTCGTCTGTTGCCAATGAGACGTGTGGCACCCCAGCTTCGTCAGACTATTATTCCCCAAACCAAACATTTAAATTAAAATTGCCCTCCATATTTTTAATTCTCCTGGCCTTTTCCCATCTAGTTTTGGAGTCTACATAGTAACTTTCATAGCTGCTTGTGTGATGATCTGAACCGATAAACCGCTTCCCGAAGCATGATAGTTAACTACGTCGTGTTTCCAGACCCAACACTACTCCGGGGCTCCGGCTCGAAGTGCAGGAGTAGGAACAGGGTGGTTTTTAGTCAGCAAGAGTCTGGACACTCCCTCCCGCCTCACCCAGGCGAGAGAAGTCATTGGATGATTTTCCCCCCTCAAAAAAAAAAAAGACCCAACACTACTAAAACGTGACTGCTGCTAAACGTGTGCTGCGGTGGCTGGGCAGCTGGCTGCCGCGTAACGTGTTGCGGGTTCGATTCCCGCACGGCGGCACGTAACAACTCTGTGTGATTCACATATTGTTGTTTTGGGTTTGGGTGTCATGTGTGTGTGAACTTGTATATTTGTTAAAGCACCCCCGACACAGAAGAAAATCCTAGTATGGGTTTTTTAAAGTATTTTTAGCTTATAAAAATGCATCTAGTACTCTGGGGCACAACAGATTACTTAGCAGTCGGTAACTAAGCCACTGCACTAAGTAGTCTTATCCCGACAACGGTGTCATAATTTATTACCATCTCATTTACCTACAATAGCCACAATTTAATGTAGTCGTTCAGATCTTCTGCGCATGTCGCTAGACGCCCTAGGTTCATCGCACCCTTCGAACTGCAATCCAAAATCAATACAAGGGTGGGGCACAGGTAAATATACTTTATACTCTATGCTCGTAACGTAAGGTACATTTTCATTCAAAGTGACTGACATGGTAGCTATTATGACAGATAGATACCTAGGTATTGAAAATGTGGTAGGGCGAATTTATTTGATTCTAGCTTGCTTGCATCCGTGCTTCATTCGGGTGGAATATTTCATGATGTTTCCTCTAGGTAACATACAATACAGATGGAAAAGATGGATGTAAACAGAGTATAAGAAGTTTCATCAATATCATCATCAACAGCCTTTAAATGCCCACTGCTGAGCAAAGCCTCCTCTCACACAAAGAGAAAGTTTGAGCATTAATCACCACGCTTGCTCAATGCGGGTTAGCGATTACAAACTTATAATTAGAAAATATAAGTCCACGTTTCCTCGCTGTTTTCCTTCACCGTTTGTCAGAGGTGTCCTCCTTGAAAGTACATACAAGTCCGAGAAAGTCAGATCGGTACTTGCTGTTGGTAGGTTTCGAATCCGCACCTCATGCATGAGAAGAGGGTGTGTCTTAAACCTCCGAGCCACCACGACACGAGATTTGTCAATAGTAAGCATATAAAACCAATTAAGCAAGCGCTATTCTGAGAAGTTCGCGAGACCATTCGTAAATTGATAGAAAAATGAGGTCAATGTCATATTTCGTATGACACAGGGTCGAAACTCGCGTGTTTTTAGTCAAAATCTCGTGTTCTAATGACATCCTAATGCGTATCTAAATATTAGAAAAAAAGCATCTATTTTTGTAAAGATTTGTTGTAGAATGTTTTTTTTCTATGACATAAGCCAGTAAACGAGCAAATGGATCACCTGATGGTAAGCAATCGGCGTCGCCTCGGAAAACATCGTGAAGAAACCTGGGCTTATAATTTCTAATTATAAGTTTAAAATCGTCAACCCGCAATGAGCAAGTGTGGTGATGAATGCTCAAACTTTCTCCGTGTGTGAAGAGGCTTTGGTCAGCAGTGGCCACTTATATAGGCTGTTTGATAATGATGATTGAGAAAATCTTACAAGAGTATCTACATTTTAAAATCAAAATATCGTCATAAATGTCTTGTCAGTCACAAAGTCGCTATCCGCCGTCTGTCTGTCCCTATGTATGTTTAGATCTTTAAAACTACGCAACGGATTTTGATGCGATGCGACAGACAGACGGCGGATAGCTAGTTTGTTTTATACTATGTAGTGATATACTACTATTACTGTTTAGTTTTAGGTATCTATTATGTTTCTGGCTAAAACAAGATCGATCTAGATTTTAGAAAACCTAGATGGATTGAAATTGGTTATTAATTTCGACTGGAAGTAAATGGCCGGTTACGAGGTTTGGGTTCAAGTATTCATGGGTGTTCGTTTTACATAGTACGAAATTGTGCGAAGTTTATGTGTAGTTTTATGTACTTATATAGGACACATATAGGACATAATAACTGGAAGAATAAAATTGTGATTGTGTTTGACTTTGTTTAAATTTATATTTTAACCGTCTGCAGCTGACGTGTAGTCCCACAGACACCGCGAAATACAAAATCACGTGTTATACTGTCATTTTTCAAATACGAGCATCACTGCTGCGAGTACCTTACTGTATAGTGCTCGCTATACTTTAATTCTACAAAAATATTTGCTGTTGAAATGGTGTCTGGTATAATATACACCTCAGTTGAATTGTAACAATTTAACCACGTCAGTTGCAGAGGGTTAATATACCTAATTTATATTAAAACTCAAAAATATACTCAGAATATACGCAATTCAAAATAGTCAAGGTGGCAAAACATACACAAGAATATTTTTGCATAAAAATACACACTAAATACTAATTAGAAATTCAATTAATTCATACTCATTTAATTTCACATTAAAATGATTAACAATGTTAGAATAGTGTATTTATTGTAATATTATAATGTCGGATACAAAAGTAAATAGCGATCAAAGTCAAATTCAAAGCATTTATTTCAAAACTGTCAAACACCAAGCGTTCACCGGTGACCGCAACCTATTGTTCTATAATTGTGTCTACAAAAACGGTACTCGACGAGTTAAACCATAATTTGATACTTTTGAAACGTCAACAAATACAAAATAAATAATAGTCTGTCAGTCTGTCCGTCAATGGAGATAGGTGAAGCTAGGTGCTCATTCCAAAAAGTAGATTCAAATGGAGAAGAACGAGCAAGAAACTCCATTCGTTACTCTTTATTATCATAATTTACTGAACCGATTTCGATAATTATTTTTTTTGTTGCATCTGTAATTTATTGTCTTACACTATCTACTTAAAACTCGGGAACAGTTTATCAGAATTTTATTTTAAAAAGTCACAAAACTTTTTTTTAAGCCGTTGCCCCTCGGGACACTAGGACTTCCTCCTGTGACGTGAGTGCATTTATAAATATACAACTTCACATACACATGACACTCAGTCTAAAATTCATTTTCAGGAGCACATGATAAACATTTGACCTGTCACGCCGAACGATAATACCGGCACTATCACCTGGCCACTTGGTTCGGTCTAGCTCTCGGTAGCTGGAGGTCTATAGATAGAATAAATGCTCTGATGAATTTAATAAAAAAGTAACTCACCCCAGTGGACTCTTTAGGCTTGGGCACTCCAAGATGTTCGTAAGCAAAGAGAGTAGTCTCCATGAGCCTGTCGTAGCTGATGTTCACGGGCACAATAGTGATGTCAGACACCTCATGAGAGAAGAATGGAACCATCGCCATGGATAACATACCTGGTGGAAACAAGGATTTTTAATCAGTTTTTGTTGCAGTTTAGACCTAATGGAATAATGGGAGTTTTTATTGTACGTTACGCGATTGAAACATAACTGCGTTTAGCCCTCTCATTGGTTTGTTAATTAGAGCTGGCCATTAAGAGCGCAGAACGTCATAAATGTATCGATCGGGTTAACGTAAAACGACCTTACACTAGGCCTTTTGACTTATTCCAGCCTCGATGGTTGCTGTAGCTAGCTTTCCACCCGCATGGTTTAAACCTTCCTTTAGCGCATCTATCTGCTACCTACCAGCTTTTTTGGCTAGGGCTCCAATCCAGATCTCTAAATAAGGTTAATAAAACTCATCATCACTCAGTGCAAGTACAAGACGGATTCTTATAGTACGCATTCTCCAAATGTAGACGTACCTATTGTATAGAATTAAACCCCTACATAACGTCTCCTCATAATCGCAACCGTAATACCTCACTTCATAATAGTTAAAATCTACACAACAATTCGTTTCGACATAATAAATAGTTATATCATACAAATTCGTGTAAAATGCACAGTTCAAACATTGTAGTTTACCTACAAACTTCATTCAGTCTTTACACTGCAAACTGCCATTATATGTGCAAATAGATAACATTTATACAGGTTAGGTTAACTATTTTACTAGAACAAATACAAGTGAAGTAGATGCTTTGCTTTTAAGTGTTAAACGGACTTACAATTATGTTTTGTTTGAATTATGGTAATGAATTAACATAAGTCCACCAACTTAGACACTAAAATGTAGGAAATGTAGGAATTTAAGAATGGAAGAACCTTGCTTCGGCACGAACGGGTCGAACGGGGCAGCCGAAGCGACGTGAAACAACGCTTGCATTGTGTTTCGTCGTATGAGTGAGGTTACCGGAGGCTCAACTACCCCCTCCCCCTTTCCCTGATCTCTCATCCCTGAATCCCCGACATTCTTCAAATTCCTAATCCCCAAATGGCCGGTAACGCACTTGTAACGCTTCTGGTATTCCAGCTATCTTTGAGCGACGCCGATTGATACCACCAGGTGATCCGCCTGCTCGTTCAACGTCTTATCCCATAAAAGGGTGAAACATGACCTATAATACATATATATCAACCCTAAAATTCTATGGTCACTCGCAATTATAACCAGATCAATAAATAGGCAGCTGTCTGGATAATTTCTAGAGAAAATAAAATTGCATTCGACCCTTTTCATGGCTATATGTATACAACCCCAGTGAATTTTGTTTATATTTTAAACCATTTTGAACCCTAAAATCAGTACATACCTAATATGTAGAATCCACACAAAAGAATTAACTTTCAATGACCAAATATAATAATAATAATAATAATAAATTTATTTATTATCTCTCTACACAAAGGATAATTTACAGAAATAAGATACAATAATCAAATGCAAACAATGTACTCCTTTGTGAGAGACTGGAGTCCATACTAGGATTCCCTGTGTGACGGATCTCCAGGCTCCCACCTCGGGCCAGTTACAGATTACAGATATCCATCATAAATTCGCAGAAGGACAAACCCCTCGATGTAGCAGATATGAAAAATAAAAGAAAATAAACAAACTCAGAGATACACTGCATACTTGTTACAAATAAAAGAACTTACCATATTTAGGGGGCATGCTCTTGTTACTGCGACTGCGAGTTCCCTCCAGGAAAAATTCAATGGGTGCAGCATGTTTAGCCACCACAGTCTTGACGTACTGTTTCAGAGTGACAGCGTACAATTCATCTCCGCCCAGCGTGCGACGGATATAGAAGGCGCCAGTCTCCCTCATACGGCGACCTATTACCGCCATGGAGTAGAAATCTAAAACAGTAATAGGGAATTAGGATCTGATTTCATTGGGTCATAACCAGTCGCGAACCATGGTGTCTACCAAGGTTTTAGTTACGCGACTTCAGAGTGATTTGGCCGCCGAGAACCACTTGCCTGTGCAAGTTCACACCAAATGAACATGATGGGATATGTCCCATACATCTTGTTGGTTGTGTGACGTAAGATCATATTATGAAGTCCTATAGGGCTCTCAGAATAATAAGTTTGGAAATGTAGTCCACACTTTTTTGTGACTTTTTGTGACTAAATGACTTTTTGGTCCACAAATGTTGACCAAATTAAAGTTTTTATAGTTTAACAATTCAAATACTGAATAACATCACGCCTTTTATCCCCGAAGGGGTAGGCGCACATTATGCCACTGTACAATGTAACACCCACTTTTCACTATTAATGTTATGAGTCCCATGTAATAGGGGGTGAGCCTATTGCCATATATCGGGGTTGCTGTTCAGTTCCAGACTGAGATTTTATCTAAAAACTTAGTAATACTTTGCCCGACCCGGGAATCGAAACCGAGACCCCTTGCCCGGCAGTCGCACTTGCGACCACTCGGCCAACGAGGCAGTCATCTTCAAATACTTTTTAAATCTTCTTTAACACAATTGTCGCTTCCTATATAAATAACACAATAACATGTGACAGGTGTTTTGATATTATTTATCATATCATCTGTAGTCATACAAGTTAGATGAGTAATACTTTATTGGAAATATTTAATACCTAAGTTTTATATGAAATGGATAAGAGTGAGATAATTAACACACGGCACCGCGAACCGCTGCGGTAGGCGGTGAAACAGATTGCGTCGAATTGCACATCGATGTTGGCCTCTAATAAATCCATTGATGGCAATACATATAATAATATGTTATTTATATGCTACCTCGTTGGCCGAGCCGCAAGTGCGACTGCCGGACTATAAGTCTCGGATTCGATTCAAGAGTCGGGCAAAGTAAAGCTGGAGTTTAAAAAAATTGAGTAGTGCAATGGAATCTGGTACTGTGCCCGGTACATGACAATAGGCTCACCTCCTATTACATGGGACTTATGACACAAATAACGAAAAGTGGGTGTTACTTTGTACAATGTCATTAAGTGCCGTAATGTGCACCTCTGCCTACGTTTTCGGGGATAAAAGTAATGATGATATTATTTATTATTAACCTATAAATAAAGAATTACATACCCATGCCAGCAGCCACGGCTGGGAAATCGATGTTGAAGTGGTAACACAGATAGGTCATCAGGCAGAAATCTGCGTAACTCCTGTGGGTAGGCAGGAACAGGACTGGATTGTTGCCCATTATCGACTTCAGCTACAACCATACATGGGGCGTTAGTAAATGATTTGAGGTCAATAAGCTTAAAAGTACATTAAGGCTAAGGACTCAGGGCGCGATCATCTCGAGCGCCAGTCGCGGTGGCAGAATGGAGGCGGAATTTTCAAAACTCACAAGACCGCAGTTTTATGCGATCCCACAGCTGCCGCGGATGCTATTATCACCCGCAAACTTAGCGATTGATTATCGCAAATGGGCGAGCGGTTAAACAATCAGTTGCGTTCCAGACGGGCCGTCCCATTACAATCGCCCGCCAACCGATCGCAAAACACGCGGGTGCTAGCGTAGCCGCGCCCGCTGGTGCAGCTAAAGCCGCAAACAATCGCAACCACGGCGTAAAACGCACCGTGAAAATTGTTTTCATTTTTACATATATATCTGTATTCTACAAAGGCTGCTAAATATATATAAAACTAAATCGCAATACTTATAAGACTGATATAATAGCAAGTCTCAAAAAGCTTCTATGACTCTGTGCAAAAGAGACTCCAGTAGAATTAAGGTAACATTGGTATGTAGATAAGTTTTATTTCGAATTTATTTAATTAGAAAAGAATTATTAAAACTTTAACACTTACCTTAAATACAGCAGCTTCATTGACGTACATCTTGATTTTCATCATGAAGCAGATCTTGAGGAAGAGCACCCCCATCCACCTAATCACATGGACCTTCTTATCAAGGCCCATTTCTTCCAAAAAATTGTGTACCTGCTTCTGCAGCTCTTCTTTAGTGGCACCAGTTCTTGAACAAATCTAAATAAAAAGAAGTAGAGAAGTTTTAAATGCTTTTTTATCGTAACTCATCGTTTTTCAATACAAATCTATGCAGAAAGTCGCTGATAGAGGATAGTGGTATATGAAAATTTTACGTCGGAAGTGTAAAAATCAGAATAATGAAAGATGGCTTCTGTTTTTTTCAGACTATTATCTATTCCTTTGACTAGATTCATTCAGTTGTTCTTGAGTTGTTAACTGAGTAACAAAACATCTGTTTATCTTTACTTTTAGATGTACTGTGATAAATGACTGCTTTGTTGGTCTAGCGGTCACAAGTGTAACTGCTGGACAAGAGGTTGTGGGTTCGATTCCGGTCAGATTAAATCTTAGTAGTAGCATGGAGTCTAGAATTGTGCCCGGTATATGGCAATAGGCTCACCCGCTACATGAAACTCATAACATAAATAGTGAAAAGTGGGTGTTAATTTGTACAGTGCAATAACATGCACCTCTCCCCTACCCCTTTGGGGACGAAAGGAGTGATATTATGTGATAGTTAAATGCGTAAAATGTAACCCATATCACTCTTCAGCCTCGTCCCAACACAATAATTCATAAAATTTTTTCTTTGAATTGGGCTTAGCGAGACGGACAAACACACTTTCGCATTTACAATATTAATAAATAAGGCTTAGCAGGAAATGTGGGAGGGGAAGAAAAGAATATTTAAACACCATCTTTATTTCTTACCAAATCATAACTTAGTAATGACTACATACAATTGCTATGTCATCATGCTTCCGTTTGTTACTCCTTTTTTGTTGTGTGTCAAATTTTCATGAATGAGAAATTTTAGCAATACATGTGTAAGCTCTTATTTAATCAGAAAATATTTTTTTTAATATACACAAACATTATTTTTGGGTCATGATTTTACTTTTACATCTAATGTTTGTTTACACTTAAAAAGATCAGTATGGTAATTAAATTACTTTATATTTCATTTGTTTTCGCCAATGCAATATAGCTATAGTAGCAGTAGCTATTTAAGAGATCATGGAATATCTAAACTTTAATATATTATTTAAGTACATATTTATTATGTACTAGCTGTGCCCGCGACTTCGTTCGCGTAGAATAGTGACTATGAGCAGCGTTTTTTTTTTTAAATATATACTTATTTTTATTTTAGATTTGGATCATAATCACAGTCATTTTGGGTAGCTAAAAAACCTACTTTACTGTAATGCTTCTCTATATACAATATTAGACGTATGGCCATCGGGGGTGAAAGCATACAGGCTGCTGGGATTGCTAACATGGGACAGAGCCACATACAATTGACCGTGCGAAAAACAGCTGATACTTAGATCTATACCCACAACTTTTAGAGTCTGACCTTGAGCTTTATTAATTGTCATGGCTCACTGGAAACTGAATTCGTTTAAAATTAAACGGAACATTTTTTGGAATGAGAGGAATCTGAGGAATAAAACCACTATCACCTTTTCCGCACCCTGTTAAATATATATATATATATTTATAAGCCATTTCTGAGATTAGCGTGAACAGACAAACAGACAAACAGACAAAAAAAAGTTAGTTACATTTTTGGGTTCGAAATCGACATTTTATTTTTATTTTCAATGTACAGACAGCACTTTTCTACAATTTTATTATATGTATAGATAGATATAGATAGATAGTGTTTGACGTGATTCTTTAATTTGACGTAACTTTTTTATTTATGAACCGATTGACATGAAACAAACACTAAAGCATAACTGAAGCATACCACAATATATTCGTGAAAACCGCATCCAACTCGGATAAGCCGTTTCTGAGATTAGCGTGAACAGACAAAAAAAAAGTTAGTTACATTTTTGGGTTCGACATCGACATAACAATAGCCCCTGCTATTTGTTTTATTTTTATTTTCAATGTACAGACAGCACTTTTCTACAATTTTATTATATGTATAGATAAGACTGATATATAATTTTCAAAAACTGTAATTCAAAAAGCCTGTACAGATGCATTGTACTATTTAAAAAAATACTAGATATTTGGTAAATCTAGTATTAACTTATATTATATCTTAGGATTTAGGAAGTAATCTCCAAGTATTGCTTACATTCTTGGTTCAGATTTCAAGGAAAGGATAAATAAAAATATATTTAAAAATTCTTACCGATTCCAAAATCGAGTCCATGTACAAAGAGTTAGCAACCATATTTTTGAGATCCTCTGGTGAATACTTCTTGTCCAAAGTCATAGTCTGTTGCGGATACCAATTCCGAGTCATAAATCCAACAATGCCTCCCGGCTTCCTCCTAGGCTCCAGGATGTCAGCATATCCTACCCGTATACTCATTGGCTCAATGTTTGCCATGATAAACAAACTAACACAAGTTATGTGTTAGTTTGTTTGCACCTTGCTTAGAGGTTACGAATATCGCAACTGTTTAAATTCTATACACATACGATTCCAATTGTTCTTTGAGTTCATTCATTAAATTTTCTTAGCACAAACTTGTTTATTTTAACAAATCAATTTATTACGGAACTGCACACGACCTACATGCATCCCAATCGCGAAATTACTGATGAATTTTTGTGTGATCGATTTTGAAACAATGTGACAGTGACATTTGACACTTGACATTTGTGAAATTGACAGAAGCATGTTCGTCATAAAATTCGTAAAAGGTAACAAAAATAATCCAATACGGGTCCGGATCTAGTGACATGCTTCTTTTTAACTAGAGATGGGATTTTACCCGGAAAAAACCCGAATATGGGCAAAAACCGGGAAAATTCCCGAATGGGAAAATATTCGGGTTTTTTCATATTTAACACATGTAACAAATAAGTAATGTGTAGATTATGTACATAACATATAGTACGTACTATTTAAGAACTATTACAACAAGTTAGAGCTAATCTCACTTTGTTTATGTTCATATTGCAGTAATAACGTTCTTAATATCCTTAGGGACCTACTATCAAATGAAAGAAAATGAAATTAAACAAAAATCCTGTCTGTTTGTGTGTGATCCTCCGCTCTTAGCGACAGGTAACCCGAAAATACGTGAGCGGGTAGAGGGGCAGGGAAGCAGGTAGAAGAGGGGCGAGCGCGTTGGTGATCTATCTATCTCACACATTGTTTCGGCTTCATACTGTGCGCACTCGTGTTAATTTGTTGGTTTAATTGACGACTTGGATTTTGTTTGGTGGACTTTTGGTTACCTAATACTTTGAATTGACAACAACTGCTACTCTTACGGACTTTGATACCTACTTTTTTTACGAACGAAATTTACCGGTAAATTTACAGTTTTGTAACTTTTGTAAAGTAAAATAAATGATTGTTAGTAAGAGTATCTCTCGTTGTTTTAATTATATTAATTTAGACAAACATTCTTTAAAGTTTAATAGGTATTTTTTCTGCTGTTAACATTCATTCCATCACAGAGCGCAGTAAAAACTTATTATAAAACAACAAGACGTCTTTATGGTGTTATAATAAATATGCTGGTTATGTTTTAGTCCTTGAAATAGACTACACATTTTAACGTTTCAAATAATAGACAACAGCTAGTGCCTTATACACGCTGGTGCTAAGTACTACTCTGTCAAGAAAGTACCGGGAAAAGATCAATAATACAAAAATGTCTATTATTCATCCAAATTTATTTTATCACCTTTAAACTGTCACCGGTGACCGCAACCTATTGTTCTTTAATTGTCTGTAATGACGGTACTCAACAAGTTAAAGCATGCTCCTTTAGAGACGATACACTTGCGCCAACGAATAATCTATTCATCAAAACATTTTTTAAACGCTGCTTCCAGAATTGAGTTTAGTTCTCGCCGCGAATTCTCCTTTACGTCTTCTATCGATTGAAAACGGGTGCCACGAAGTGGTAATTTGAGTTTAGGAAAAAGAAAAAAGTCAGCAGGAGCCATATCTGGTGAATATGGTGGTTGCTGGATGGTATTTGTTGAGTGTTTGGTCAAAAAATCGTTCACCTTGATGCCACCAATGATAGCCTTGTGCGAAGGCGCATTGTCGTGGTTCAAAATCCAAGAATTTTCTTTCCACAAATCTGGCCTTTTTCGGCGAATTTGCTCTCTTCAACGCCGCATAAAGCTCAAATAATATCTTTATTTACCATTAGACCTTCCGGTAAGAATTCAGAGTGCACAACAGCGCGATAGTCAAAGAAAACAGTCAACATGACTTTGACTTTTGGTCGACTTAGGCGTGGTTTTTTCGGTTTCGCTTCAGTTGGAAGGCACTACTCCGAAGCTTGTTGACTAGTTTGCATGCCAAACTCATAAACCCACGTCTCGTCACCAGTAACAATGCGTTTCATGAATGCTGGGTCCGAACTGACTCGTTCTAGCATATCCTCAGCGACTTTCATGCGATTGAGATTTTGGAGAAAATTTAGATCTTTTGGAACTAGCCGAGCAGTAACATGTTTCATACCCTTTAATGTATAGTATAGATTAGTTAAAATAGTATGGATCGACTCGTGATATACAGAAAGTTCGGCGGCTATCTCTCTCAGAGTTGAATGGGGATTTTCAATCACCATTTCCTTCACTTTTGCGATGTTAACTACAGTTGCAGACCAGAGCGAGGCAAATCTTCCATCACATCTCGACCGCTTTTGAACGCTTTGAACCACTCATAAGCACGAGTTTTTGATAACGTCGATGCACCGTAAGCTTTCTGTAACATTTTCAGTGACTCCGAACACGAAATTCCATTGGCGATGCAAAATTTAAGACAAACTCTTTGATCGATATTTGTGTCCATTATGAAATTCACAATATACATTATATATATATGATATTTCTGAAACCAGCGCTGTATTTAATATAAATAACATGCAACTCAAACTCCGCGCCAAAATGGAAAACAGTTGTGCCAATCTAACAACTACATAAAAACAAAAATTTGAATTTGGAACCATAAACAAATCATCCATTCCCGATACTTTTTTGAGTGCGCATCACAAAGTACCTATTTATTTAGTACTGAAAATAAAAATAGATTAAGATCATTATAAATGAAAATACCCGCCTATTGGGTGTTTTCCCACATAAAAACCGGGTTTTTTCCTGAAATGGGAAAAAACCCAGGTTTTTTCCTTTGGGTTTTTTCCCAGTGCCCATCTCTATTTTTAACAGACTTCAAAATAATGGAGGGTCTCAGTTTAACCTGTAGGTATATATGTTTATGCCGATTATGATGCGATCATTTCGTCCCATTATCATGAAGTCAGGATCTTATGATGGAATTCCAGTTTCAAAAGTTATAGGGACGACTAGCCCATTTGTTAATTTTTTCAGTAAGCATTTAAAACCACAACAATCTCATAAAGGTCTGGAGTTGATCTGATGATGGAGCCAAGAGGCAGTCGAGGGAATTATATATTTTTTAAAGTTCCCTTCTGTTCCCCTGGGATTCCCATCAGATCCTGACTTGATGACAATGGGACCAAATAACAAGCGTACCCATTCAAATAAAAAAATAATTTTTGAAATCAGTCCAAGCGTTTTCGAGTAATCGAGTAACAAACAAAAAAAAATAAAAGTCTAATTGAAAACCTCCTCCTTTTTTTGAAGTCGGTTAAAATGTAGTATCTCAGTTTAACCTGTAGGTATATATGTTTGGGCTCGATTAGTTTGCGATTGGCTGAACCTATTATGATGCATGATGATTTTTTAGAAAGTGTTTGTTACATTTAGGAGAAGGTTTACTAACTTAGGATTAATTAAGCGACTTCAAAAAAAGAGGGAGTGGAAGTCGGTTGTTTAAAAGTAGTTTTTAAAAGATTTTCTGGCTAAAAGAAAATAAGGTAATTATGATAAAAATATTCCACATATTACACAGTATTTTATAATAATCAAGGAACAATAAGCTATCATGGGAGATAGAAGAAGATCAAGATAATAGTCTTTCTTAAAAAAAAAATGAAGTATGATGATGTATGATTTGCTTTTTGGTGAAGTAATAATAATCTACCGTGTTCTTCAGGTGAAACTTAATTGCTTCCTAGTAGATCCACATCGAGTATGTAGATGGCACCACTCATTGAACATTTTACGAGTTATGTCGTGTGTTAAGGGTAAAATAAAATCGCAGGATTATTTTTATTACGTGTATATTGTCTACTGATCTGTGTATAGACATTTATTCCAAGTCTTATAAATTTAGCACCAAGATATTTTCACTAATTGACTCTCCATACGTTTTTAAATGATTATAGGTAATAAAATATTTTTAACAAAATTCTTATTCCAAATAAAAATATGGCACAAAAATTAATGCAATTTGTTAGAACTCATTTACATAGTATCAATTATGTAAAATAAATAATGCCAACAACAAACTTATGAAACTTTTTTAAGGAGAACATATGGAAAAATCTTGGCTTTCTTATAAGTATAATGTCGATTTTGTCCCTGTACTCATGAATAGAACGACAAAATATCATTAAGTATATAATAATATGTTCACATTCATTTTAGTTGCTGTGACCATGTTACACTCAATAAACTTGCTTTATAATCTAGTACATGGTTCATAATCAGCAAATAAAATAATTATGTACCAAGTAATAAATCACTCAATACTTTAAAATCTATGAAATTCACACCAAAATGTGGGCAGAATATTTGGTGTAGATTCGTTTATCTTGTAGTCAAATCTACTCTTAATATGCGTGTATGCAAAACGCGGCGTGTGCGTTATTTTAACACATAATCTTACATGTATACGAACTAAATATGTACTATACTTATAATCTAACAAACTACTGATGACATGTAGGTAAAAAAAAGTATACCTACTTGTCAATGATTCCATGAAAATAATCCATTTAGTAAAAAATCGATTTATAAAAATATTATTCATTATTAGTTCGTATGAAAATAAACTTATAATTTAATTATAGGGTATGAATATAATTCTAATAATATACAGGGTGTAAGGAGAACACTGCCAATAAATTAAGGCAGGTGATGAAAAAAAATGAGATTAATTTTCAAAAAAGTAAGGCAAGGCTGATTTTGAATGAAAACAAAAACGATTAAAATTATAAAAACATTTTTTTCTGCATTTTGAAGCGTTCTGTTTACACCCTGCATATATACCTAATGTGAAATCTTTATAAACTTTACAACAGTCCTTTTATGTGGGGTCAATATTGTTTATTAAACATGTCTATTTAGTCGGTTAAAAAGACATTCTAGGACTTAGTTAAAAAATTAATTGATTCTTAAATCTTAATTGATTTGAATAAAGTCATTTTAACCTACGTGGCTGGCGGGAAAACTTGCTAGTAGGCGAACTGTGTTTTAGAGGTAGATACTATATTGTAATAAGTGGTCCAAGTGTACAGCAATGAGTTATATAAAATATCAAATTAATTAAACGTCTCTAAAATTATACAGAGGGCCTAGTATGAATTGTTTTATGTTTAAACTAATCGAAACGAGTACGCATTCGATGGTACTCTGATTGGCCAGCTCAAGAAACCAACAAATCAATCCGCCGAATGCGGTCTTGTTTCGATTACTTTACACGCAAAACAAACTCGTACTAAGGCCTCAAACTACTAAATTAACATCCGCTGCAACTTATTTTGCACCTTATCGATATTAGAAAACCCTTATTTAGACTACTAGTCCACATTCACCGAAAACCCATACTTCTATGAACTTTTTATCGAAATTTTGGCACACTTTTACCATATAACTTTAAACCAACCACAGTTAAATTTTTTGACGGTAAGTTACCCAATCACATTATACTATACTAAGCTTTACAAAAACGAAAAATGTTTTTACGTATTATCCAAGGCGTCATACATACAAATACGCCTAAAAATGCAAACACTACACTTTTTTTATTTTCACCTTATCTTATCATATAAAATATTTGTCCCTGGAAGTAAATTATTTGTTTTCATGGAAAAGGATTTTTGGCCTGTGGGGATAGCCTTTCGTCGTTTTATAAATTTTGAATGGCACAAACGCGAAAAGAAAGTTTAAACAAATTTACCCACATGACAAACACAATCAAACTTTGCAGTTTTAATTGTAAGGGAGTGAACAGATCGGATCAATGTATAGCCCGACTTTGTAAACTAGCCGATATTGTGGCGTTGCAGGAGACATGGCTTTTGCCACATGATATTCCTTGCTTGAGAAAATTAGACGTAAATTTTGCATATACGGGAACGTCGGCGGTGGATACATCAGTTGGTATTTTGAGAGGCAGACCCTATGGTGGTGTGGCGATTCTCTGGAGAAAGGAGATATTTCCGACGGCAACAGTGATTGAGTGTTCTAATGTGCGTTTATGTGCGGTGAAATTAGAGTTGCACAATCGCGCGATACTAGTGTTCTCGGTGTATATGCCCACTAACTCCGTTGATAACTTAGTAGAATTTACTCAGTGTTTATGTGAGATCAACGCAATAATAGAGAATAACAGTGTTGAGTCTGTGTTCATGCTGGGAGACTTCAACGTTCACCCAGGTGAGTTATTTTGTAATGAACTGATAAACTTTTGTAACGAACAATGTTGGTCATGTGCTGATTTGGACTTCTTGCCTTCCGATACGTACACGTTTGTGAGTGATGCGCATGGTTCCAGGCGCTGGCTTGATCATATTGATTTGACGAGTGCAGCGAGACAGTCTGTTGTGAATGTATCGGTGCTATATGATGTATACTGGTCGGATCACTATCCTATAATTATGGAATGTGATTTGGTAGTAATAAAATCAAAAGAAGTAACTTCATGTATTGGTAATAATAGTAGGGTTGTATGGGGTGTCAGGGATTTGTCTCAAATTAAAAAATATAATGAATATTGTAACCTAGAATTAAAACATATAAATTTTCCGTATCAATTTAGTGGTTGCGCAGACAGATTATGTTCTGATCCAAACCATTACTAAATACTAGACAACATGTATAATGATATTATTTCTATTCTAAGTAAAGCATCCATTGTTAGCAATAATAATACTGTCAGAAAAACACAAAAAACACATAATATTCCTGGATGGAATAAATATGTACGCGATGCACATGTTGAGGCTAGGTAGTCATATCGCGCGTGGTTATTAGGGCGTAAACCCACTACAGGTTCTTTATATAATGATATGTGTGAAACTAGAAAGAATTTCAAAAATAGGTTAAAATGGTGTCAAAACAATGAGCAACAAATAAAAATGGATATTATTGCAAATCTTCACAACAACTAAGATTTCAAAAATTTTTGGAAAAAGACAAATAGTTTAAATGTGAAAGCAGGCTGTCCGGTGAGTGTTGCCGGCATTCACGAGCCATCGAGAATCGCAGAGGCTTTTCGCCATGCTTTCAAGGTGGATCCAATGCCGGTTTCATCTGCACGGATAGCGTATAGTAGTAGCGGGGAAAAAGCGGGTGTTAGATTCACATACAACCAGGTCAGGAACGTAATCAAAAACATGGTGCGGGGGAAATCTCCTGGTTGACATGACAGCTTAAGTATAGAACACCTGAAATATGCTGGATCTCATTTACCCAGGGTCCTTAAAATGTTTTTTAATCTGTGCCTAGGCCATTCTTATTTACCTAATAATCTAATGCACATAGTTGTCACACCAATTATTAAAAATAAAACAGGGGATTCCTCTGCTGTGTCAAATTACAGACCTATTTCCCTGGCTACAGTTGTGGCAAAAGTACTGGATAGTCTGCTTGACCAACACTTGAGTAAGCATATCAACCTGCATGATTTACAGTTTGGATTTAAAGCAGGTTTATCCACTGATAGTGCTATCATGTGTCTTAAGCAGACTGTCCAATACTACACCAGTAAAAAGACACCAGTCTATGCTTGTTTTTTGGACTTGTCAAGGGCATTTGACCTGGTTTCATATGACAAACTGTGGGAGAAACTAGAGGGTCAAACCTCATGTGAACCTGAAGTTATTTCATTATTCAAATATTGGTATAAAAATCAGACAAATATTGTGAAATGGGCTGATTCAAAGTCGGAAGTCTTCTCCTTAGACTGTGGTGTAAGACAGGGAGGGCTTACTTCACCTAGATTGTTTAATTTGTATGTGAATGACCTGATTGAGGAGCTTAGTATCGCGGGAGTCGGATGCCACATAGATGGAGTTTGTATAAACAATATTAGTTATGCAGATGACATGGTGCTGCTGAGTAGGGACTCAGCAGTACCATGTCGCAATTGAGGTTTTTGCAATGCCGCAATTGAGGGCAATTGCGGCATTGCAAAAACTGTTGCGTATTTGTGAGTCATATGCTGAGGCTCATGGACTTAGATATAACTCCAAAAAGAGCGAACTCATGGTTTTTAAAGCGGGAGTAAAGAGTTATGAAACTGTGCCTATACAATTAGCGGGTAGTATACTAAATCGAGTTTCGGACTTTAAGTATCTGGGTCATTGGGTCTCGGATAATCTCAGTGACGATAAGGATATGGAGAGAGACCGCAGGGCGCTGGCTGTCCGGTGCAATATGTTGGCTCGCAGGTTCGCGCGTTGCAGTGTTTCGGTCAAGGTTACGCTTTTTAAAGCTTATTGCCATACACTGTATACGTGCGCGCTGTGGGTCGACTATACGCGGCGGACACTCAGTGCGTTGCGTGTCCAATACAATAATGCGTTCAGGGTATTGCTGGGTCTGCCGCGTTTTTGTAGTGCCTCAGGAATGTTTACGGAAGCGCACACAGACGGCTTTTTCACTGTTTTAAGAAAAAGATCCGCCTCGCTATGGGGGCGTGTACGTTCCAGTCCCAACAGTATCCTGAACGTACTCACAGACAGATGGGACTCCAAATTAACTCAGCATTGGGTGAGTCTACATACTGCTGTTTATTAAATTGTTTCTATTTATTATTGTGCCTATTTCATGTGTAAAATTTATATGGGTTAATGTTATTGTACCTGAAATAAAGATTATTATTATGTATGTCTTTACCATTCACGGGACCACAGGGTCCCGGTCATTTGGGAGGCGTACGAGGGGCCGAAGCCAACTGCGCAGAGGCTACGGAGATAATGGAAAAAAAAGGTGGGGCTATGGATGGGTTGCTGTGGACTGGGAAATTGGGAACTATGGATGACTATGGCACCTGCCGAATGAATGTAATTATTACACGTAAAAATGGCAGGCGGAGACTCGCCAACTCACCGACCGGGCCCCGGGAATGGTTGCTAGATATAGCAACTTTAATCTAAATGTAATGGAGACATAAACCGGCGACTATCCCTGTATGCACTATGGAAATGCACCCAAGGACAGTCCCCGGTTAGTGTAGGACTATTGTGAATAATGGAAAAAAAAGGTAGGGCTATGGATGGGTTGCTGTGGATTTTTAAATTGGGAACTATGGATGACTATGGCACCTGCCGAAACAATGTAATTTTTACACGTAAAATGGCAGGCGGAGACTCGCCAACTCACCAACCGGGCCCCGGGAATGGTTGTTAGATATAGCAACATAGGGGCAACGAGAATGTGAGTGGCTGAAGGGTTAAGAAACTACCACCGCTTTCTACTCAGATCATCTGCTCCAGCCGAAGCCTCCTGCATCCCTGGCCCACTCGCGACTTACGAATAGTTTCTTACCCTCCGAGCAGGATCACTGCTCTAGCGACTCCACTCTGGACAGCCAATGAAGGCAAGCCAGAGGTGGGAGACCTGTTCCTTGTCATCGTTCACTCCAGCCAGCCAATTAAGGCAAGCCGGAGAAGAAGGAACGGTGACTTCTCCCTGGAGCACTCGGGATGATGGTAGCCCGCGGGATCGCTAATGCCCGTCACCTCGCCTCAAGGTGCCCTGCGGGCTTATTATTATTATTATTATCACATAATTTTCCCTCAAATAACAAATAAATGGCACTTTTTTGAAATACAAGATCAAATTCATTGTAGTTACAATACAGATAACAATGTTTTACACTAGTTATTTTACCAACAGAAAAACAGAAACAGTATTTCTTTTTTCTGTGATACCTACCGACCACACATACCCACTTAAGAGGGATTAACTAGGCATGCACGCATACTTTTAAAAAATTACGAATATAAAGGTGAAATGAGTAATTCGGAGGCAGCGGATGTAAAAAATAAATAGAAATTGTACATAATAGACGACAACAAAAGGCCTCAAAAATGCTTAAAAATAAGTGTAATGTTGCCACACGCCATAATTGTATCAAAACTCTAAAACTATGGTGTAAAATACATTGATATAATACGGTGTAGAAAACTACTTATATAATTCATTATCCTAATAATTTAAAAGCTCTCATCCGTCAAAAATTATATAAAAAAATTATCACCACAGCTGATAGGTGGGTTGGTGATTATTTGTCAAGGAATTTCATTAAAACAAATGCATTTAGAAACATACACAAGTCTCTCGTTTGAGCAACGCCATGTATATACGGAGAGTAATCTAGTGCTAGATTAAATGTGCACAGGGCCTGTCGAAATTTGTACCTTATGCCCTTCTATTTAATTTCTATATCCCTATGAAAGGGCAGGCAAAGCACCTATTAGAAACGTAGCACCAACTTGTGTTAAATTTTCGCGTTGAGCTCGTAGCAAGAGGGATGTGTTTTCAAATTATAAATTCATAAAAAATTTAAAATAATAATAAAATTACATTAATTGATTTAATTCCTTTTTGTTGCTACTTGACGTAGAATAAAAATGACATTAACTTCTCTTATACAAAATCATCGTAAAACTTAGGACATTTCAAAAAATAATAACGCAATTAAAATACGATTACGACTCGTAGTTTAATATGGCACTATATGAGTCCAAAAAAATAATTACTTCTTTCGCTTTCTGACGCTAATTGACATGCCTTTTAGCAGAGGTGCTAGTTTATTTACAATTTTCTGGCTACTGCCATTAGACATGTGTTTGGAGTCGAAACCATGGTATGTTCCCAGTTCACGGCAACGATCCATGTACATACGCCATTTGACGTCTTTCTCTAAGCACAGCGGGTTACCAATGATGATCATTTTGGCTTTAGCGCGGGTAATGGCTACGTTGAAACGCTGAAAAAAAAAAGATAATATGTATTAATTACATGTAATATAAATAATCTTGTCTCTATGATCAATTAGCTAGTGGCTGGGCGACTGGCGGTAGTGTAAAGTGCAGTGAGTTCGACTGTGTGTTCCATAAATTGTTATTTCTGGTCTGCATGTATTATACCTAGTGTAAATTATGTGTTAGAAAATTTAACTACGGCAAATGAGAAAATAACTATCACCGGTCGTCTAGTGGGGGGCTCTGTATGTATTAAAATAGTGAGATTTTTTATCAATAGTTTCTTACTTTATCATCGACAAGGAAACCGAGTTGGAACTTGGCATCATACTCCAGTAAGTCGCAGTTCGCTCTGACGGTGGATATTATGACCACGCGCTTCTCCTGACCTTGGTAACCTTCCACAGTACTAACAGCTATCTTCCTGATGCCACACTCTTGTAGCGACTTCCTTATTTGGTATACCTGAGAAAAACATCAGATTATATTAAAATAAAGTTCTAGATTTCTTCACTAAACCTAAATGTATTTTTTTCTGTTTTGTAACTATCGTGAGATAATTATTAGATAAATACGCGGCTCTCGCCGAGTCGGTTGTCAAATTGATTATGATCGCGGGCTCTGACTTGAAACTTGTCAAGTAAATAATGTTAATTAGTTTGTAAGTTCAAGCTATAAAACATCACACTACGATTAATAGGCGCGTGGAAGTAGCTAGCTTCATTGTGATGATTTACTCATTTATTGACTATGTTCTTTCTTAAGTTTCAAGATAATGATTTGAAGAATTTCAAGTTATAATGCATTCTATATCTCACCTGACGTATGTAAGGAGTGACGACGCCAATATCACACGCAGCTACATTGTGTACTTGCACCAAACGTTTTACGTATTGCTGCACCATCTCGCATTCCATCATGTTGAAGTAGCTGGAAAAATTGATAATAATCGTATTATTTTGACAATTACTATTATGTTATCGTTAATATAAAGCTGAAGACTTTGTTTTTTTATGGCATAAGCCGGTAAACGAGCAGCAATCGGCGTCGCCCATGGACACCTGGAACACCAGAGGTGTTACAAGTGCGTTACCGGCCTTTTGGGAATAGGAATTTGAGGATTGTTGGGGATTCAAGGATTGGCTAAAGGGGGTAATTGGGCCGGTAACCTCGGTAACCTCACTCACACGACGAAACACAATGCAATGTCTTCTGCTCGGCCGTGGTATCACTCCGGTCAAGTCGGCCCGGCCCATTCATGCCGAAGCATGGCTCTCCCACACTTGTTGGTTTAGGTCTTTGTTTGAATGCGCTAATCTTAGGATACTACTGGTTCAATTTGAATTTTTTTTTGTTTTGCTTAGTCCATTTACCGAGGAAGGCTATAGAGCCTTCCTCGGTAAATGGACTAAAGTAAATTCGTTTATTATTCTATAATATCAGACTACGATGAACAGGAGCCGAGCAGAGCAGGCGAAATCGGGTGGGGGTAGCTAGTTTTTATATGGCTTATACTTTGATAAGGCTTTTAAACATCATGCCTTTTATCCCTGAACGGGTAGGCAGAGGTGCACATTATGGTACTTCATGTCACTGTAAGAATAATGTAACACCCACTTTTCACTATTTATGTTATGAGTCATGAGTCCCACCCATGTAATAGGGGGTGAGCCTATAGCTTTCGTTCCTTAAAACATTTGTGTGTCGCGTGGATTTGCGTTCCAGCATCGTCACACGATAGGTGAAAAATTACACCTATATCGGCGTTGTTTTGGTAAAAGTCGCCTAAGACTTCGAGGAAATAAGGTCTACTTTTACGCAGCCAGACACTACTTGATAGTTTACAAGAAAAAATAAGAAAATATGTGTTATTCATTTTAAAGTTTAACATACCTCGGTGACTTGCCCATCTTCTCTTCCTTGGATAGCACTCCATGGAACACGATGGCGCGACTGGTCTCCCTTTCACCCAGGACATCGATGGTACTCAAGGGATCTTTCTCAGCACATGCCTGTCAAGTCAACAAGCGACCTCTACATTTATTCCCTTTATCACCGTCATTAGTTTATTCTTAAAAAAAAAAATTGTCCCACACTAGGTCGGTTAGGTGTCGTGGGCTCGTGGGTGCGTTTGTGGATCCGGAAAACAATTTGTGGCTCACACAAAGAGTTTTTCGGTACGGAAATCAGGCTCCTGACATTTTGCACGGTAGCCTAGCCAAAAATGTCTCTTCTACTGCTGAGAAAAACTCTTTTCGCATTAACCTCTGGTACGTCGGACCGGAGATCTACGCGACACACAATGCGCCTTCTATTGTGTCTCATACATCGACAGACAAGAGATTAAAAGTCACATTGGTACTTGGTAGGGTTCGAACCCACACCCGAGAGTGAGCATCTTAACCTTCAAGTCATCATATTTTCGCAGTTTATTAATAGAAGTAATAGTTTACTCCACTCTACTGTATGACGACGGCAAAGTACAAAACACCCAAACACGGTATGTGTTTGGGTGTTTTGTACTGCAACGGGGCTCATGAGAGCAACCACAAAACATATTGCATAGAGGGCGGGCAAATGCGCTTTCAGATAAACTTGAACTTTGTAAAGTATGATCTCCCAGTCCCCTGTTAAGCGTGGGGATTAAAGCAAAAAGCAAACTGCTTTATCAAAGTGGAACAGACCTATAGTCAGTGTCATGGCAGTGGACTGTCATGGTATGGCAAATAACCACTGCTAACCAAAGGCGTCTCCTCACAAGGACAAGTTTTGAGCATTAATCATCACGCTTGCTCAATGCGGGTTGGTAACTAATAACTGGAAATATAATGCCCAGAGTTCTTCACGATGTTTTCCTTCACCGTTTGTCAGTGGTGTCAAAATAATCTTAGAAAGTACATATAACTCGGAAAAAGTGTATTGGTACTTGCCATTGGTAGGTTAAGAACAATTAGTATCCATGCCCTCATGCTTTTTTTTTTAAGGGGGGAAAATCATCGAATGACTGCTCCCGCCTGGGTGAGGCGGGAGGGAGTGTCAGACTCTTACTGACTAAAAACCACCCCGTTCCTTCTCCTGCACGTCGAGCCGGAGCCCCGGTTACCCGTTAGGTTCTCCGCGACTATGCTCTCATGCTTGGGAAGCGGGTAATCCTTGCTTATATTATAAATTGGAAAGTAAGTCTGTTTGTTTGTTCCGTTTTCACGCCGTAACTACTAAACAATCGGTTTTGAAATTTTGCAGACGTAATGTTAGAAGTCTGGATTAAATAATAGGGTACTTTTTATCCCGGAAAAATTTGATATTTCCGAGGGAAAACAAAAATATTGGTGTAGAGGGCGCTGTGTGTATTCGTATAGATGGCGTTGTATATCACTTAAAACCAGTCAACGAATTACCTACTTATTGGAAAAATCTAAATAGTGTGCCTACAGCCCTAGATTATAAGTATGATGTCATTTGTCTAGTGTATAAGTCATAGGTGTATTCCTAAATATATTAGTATCGATTTGTGCATCCTAATAAACGCACGTATATTGGCCTACTGTTTTATTGATACTCACCTAATAAAGTACATCATACATACTTTGGACAGCAAGTGCACAAGTGCGATATAACCGAATTCCACGCGAGCGGAAAGCTATTTGTTTGTTTGTTTGCCTGTTTTAAACGGCAGAACGGAGGTACTAATAAACGTGATTTTTTAACTGAAGGTAGTCGAAGGGGTGGATAGTCACATAGGCTACTTTTTATACTTTTGTGACGCGAGAGAAGCCACGGGTAAAAGCTAGTGTGATATAAATCTATAAAAACATGTGTACATGTAACATACCCGAAGTTGTCCCTTATAGAAGAGTTTGTCAGGAATTTCCAAAATATCAGGGTGCGATCGGAAATTGTCTCGCAACATTACAACGTAATCGGGTTTCTTTTCGTCATCAGAGTACAAATCATTGGTCTTCATCAGACGCTCCATCAGAGATGTTCCTGTGGTAACAATAAATTGTTTATTAAGTATACCCTGGAAGATATGTGCTATGTTTGAGTACCCTATAGGTTTAATATATTGTGTAAGTTATTAAATATGATAGGCATTATGTAAAACAAAACTAAATAAATTATTATGTTTTCGGCTTACTCACGTAGTAATTCGACGAGGAACTCGACTAGTTTCAAGCCATGCTAGAGGCTCATATTCATGAGCAGCATTTCAGGACCCGCGACGCGGCGACTGTCGCGCTGCTACTGGTCACTGTACTGAGTATGAGCCTCTAGCATGGCTTGAAACTAGTCGAGTTCCTCGTCAAATTACTACGTGAGTAAGCCGAAAACATAATAATGTGTCTCACGAAAGTTACAATACAAATAAAACAAAACTGTAAACTTTTTCTTGGTTCAATAAATTTATTATTTATTGTTATTTTTATCACGAGTTTTATCCCTGAAGGGGTAGGCAGAAGTGCACATTACGGCACTTAATACCACTGTACAATGTAACACCTCCTTTTCACTATTTATATTATGAGTCCCATGTATGCCAACAATATGGCGACAAAAAGAAACTCTGCGTGAGAGAAATCTCAATGAGAAAACTTAAACACAAGCAAAAATATCAACAATATTAGGCACTAAGTCAAAAAATGTAAAAAAGCATAATTGTCTTGAATTTGATAGCATGAAAAAACAACAAAAATCAGCAGATCTCCCCAACTCTTTAACAAAAATCAACTTTACATTCTAGCAATAAGGTTCAACATACCATTCCACATTTAAACTACCTGCATAAAATATACATACCAAGTCCAATTTTCGCAGCGGTCCTGGATATCACGACGGGACCGAGTTGGTGTGGGTCTCCAGCCAGGACTAGGGTGCCAGATTGCTTCAGTAGAGCACAGACTGGGATCAGGCTGGCTGGCTCACTGGCCTGGGCCGCCTCGTCGATGAATAGATGGGAGACATGATTGCCCATACGGCGATGAAACATGTGTCTGTAAACAATGAATGTGATTGTAATCTTACCAACTTAACTGTCCAAGGAGTCACATACGACTCATGATGAACTTTTGTAATAAGTTCATGAGTCACTGGTGATTTTTGGTACAAGTTTGGGGTGTGTTTTTGCTATGAGCGTGGCAACAAATTCTAATAAAAACTACGTGGACGTGTAGCAAAGAACCTGACATTTAACATTTAAAAAAACAATGGACGTGGGGTAATTGTGAATCTTATTGTATAGGGACAGTTAAGTTGTTACTAATATACAAATCCGAAATTGAGTTTGGGTTGTGTGTATCATATATATCTTACTGAATCAAATCAAAACGGCTGGGACAGGGGTAGATTATGGACTGGAATAGCAAATAGGCTATTTTTTATCCCACATCAACACGAGCGAAGCCAATGGCAGAAGCCAGTACAGTATACATATATTCAACAACTACTCAAATACAATACTTTGATTGAAATGTAAAAAAACGATAATTCTTATAAATTTTGATTGACTGACGTGGATATAGTGAATGACGTCATTATACCTTTGCGTAAAATGGCATACTTATTTGACTATATTATATATAGATATAGAAAATTAATTAGAAAGTATCGATAATAATGTCGGCACCAATCGATGAATCAACCTATTAATGAAAGTATATTTTTTTATATATATTTTAGTTTCCTATTGGATAGTCGAAATAATTTATTTTCGACTGAGGAAACTACGTACTACTATTATGGATTAATCTGTAATATAAAAATGAATGTGTTGCTGCGCGCAAATCTCGAGAACAGCTGAACCGATTTCATGAATTTATTGTTGGATTTAAAAAAAAAACATTGCCCCTAGAATTTTCTCCTGTATCGTGGGTTCGTTTACAAACATACTAGTTCACATACACATGACACCCAGACCCGGAACAACAATTTATGGATCCACACAAAGAGTTGTTCCGTGCGGGAATCGAACCCGCGGCACGTTGCGCGGCAGTCAGTTGCCTAACCACCGCGCCAACCGTGCAGTCAGGTTTGTTATTGTTAGGACAATGTTTGTTTGAAAGAAACATTGGACATTTACATAGAAAAATAAATGGTTTTTCTTTCTTTCTTACTGGTCATATGGGCAAATAGCACTTGAGCAAAGCTGCTGGTAAAAACTAGTACATTAAGTATTACCTTCCAAACTTGGCTGCATGGGATAGTGTGGTGATGACAATAGTGTACTTTATAAAATCGTCTAAACTGACGTTCTCGAAACGTTGACGACTTATCCCATTGGAGAATTTGTACAAGCATTCCGGCAATGTGTCCCTGGAAGAAAGCATAATGTAACTTAATTCTTATAATTTAAGATGCTTTTTTGTTTGGCTGTTAGTTCTTTATAGAACTAATATATATACAATATATAAGCAAATACTGCCAGGAGGATAAAATCACTCATGGTAGTCCTCATTGCGATGTAATTATTAATTTATTTGAGTAGTTTAAAGTAATTGTATGAGGAACATTTTTTCATCTTAAGGTAACATTTTTATTTATTTTTTTAAAGTTGTAAATATTTTAGTTTTTGTATTTATAATATTAGTATTACTTAATTCAATGGAAATATTAGTTAAGGTGTTTAAAAATAAACTGTCAAAAATTGTAAAGCCAATAAAGATAAAGTTTAAAGTAGGAAAATTGACCTAAAGTCTTCTCCTGCAATTTCAAACTATTCCCAATTTTAGGATTCATCAGTGTAAAGACTAGATAGATAGGTATAGGTACTAACCAATTCCTAAACTTAGAGTTGGCTCGAAGCAACCACTTGTCCTTCGGGAACATGTGTTTGTATTTGATCAGCATGCACGCCACGTGGTCCGCCGCCATATTGGAGTCCGTGCATATCAGTATGCGGGTTTTCGTAGGTCGGATTGCCAACTGAAAAATATTGACTAGTATTAGTATATTATTTTAGTACAATTTTATTTACCAATCTAATTTAAACTGTCAAACACCAAGCGGTCACCGGTGACCGCAACCTATTGTCCTATAATTGTGTCTACAAAACCGGTACTCGACGAGTTAAATCGAAGATAATATAATGGTAGTTTCCAGCTTGAAACGATAACGAATTTCTTAAGTTATTGCTCTTAACAAGTACGTTGAAAAAATGCCGGCGTAATGTCACTTAGAAATGATTGAAGCACGAAAATGTCAGTAGTGTATTCATGTGTGCGTGTACTATAACACCGTAATGTATGAAGTATAATAACGGGCCATGTCAAGCAACAGATGTCCTTCGTGTCGATGTGTGTGTATTCTGCGTGTAAGTCTATAGTAGCCAGGTGCCACAGTCGTTGTTTCAGGTGACTGTCCGCCTTTTTGTCATGTCCTCGGCTCTTAATTTAATTTGAAAAATATTATCAAATCAATCAATGCCATTCGCCGTGTGATTATTATATTTAAATAGATACTTTTATGTAATGATGAAATCACATCTCAAATCGAACTACTTAATGTTTTGTTTGTCCCGTAAAACAAACAATAATTATTTTAATAGTACACAGTTTAAATGGCCGTTGAATATTACCTGCAACACAGCCTCGACGATGGTAATAGTTTTGCCAGTCCCGGGCGGGCCGTGCACCAAGTAGGGCGCGGTGCCGGACGTCCCCGCCACTATACGCTCCACAGCACAACGCTGCTCCTCGTTCTCTTCCACCAGCGGATTGAAGTAACTGTTAACAATATAAAATTATGTGTTAGAATGGAGAAGGTAACCAACAAATCTTATCTTATACTCTTATACTATTAAATAAAGCGAAAGAGTTTGTTTTTTTGTTTGAACGCGCTAATCTCCGTAACTACAAGTCTGATTTGAATAATTCTTTTTGTTTTGGATAGCGCATTTATCGAGGATGGCTATAGGCTATAAAACATCACGCTATGACCAATAAGAGCTGAGCGGAGAGTGTGAAACCGCGCGGAAGTAGCTAGTATGATGATAAAGAACTACCTCTACAATGTTGACAAAATATCATTATAAGAAGAATTATTAAACAGAAATGCATTAGAACCGTTCCAGCAAGCCGTTCCAAAAAAAAAAAACGTTCCAGCAAGAAACTAAGAACCTCCCATTTTTAAAGTCTTCTTTTTTGAAGTCTATTTATAATATCTATTTCATGGGGTAGGTGGCAAACGAGCATGACGAACGATCATGTACACAACACGGCTACACATCGAGCTTTACATAACCAGTATAAACTGAACGTTAAATGTGCGGAAAGTTGATGCGACGCGACACCAGGATAAACTGGTTTTGTATAGATTGATGTGTGGCCGTGTGTACTCATTCTCGAATTAACGAAATAAGTTAACTTTTAAACAAATGTGATAACAATCGGTTCATATAAGTGTGGGAGAGCCATGCTTCGGCACGAATGGGCCGGCTCGACCGGAGTGATACCACGGCCTCACAGAAAACCGACGTGAAGCTACGCTTGCGTTGTGTTTCGTCGTGTGAGTGAGGTTACCGGAGGCCCAATTATCCTTTCCCCAATCTCCCCAATTCCTGAATCCCCAACGATCCTCAAACTCTTAATCCCCAAAAGGCCGGTAACGCACTTGTAACGCCTCTGGTGTTCCAGGTGTCAATGAGCGACGCCGATTGCTTACCATCAGGTGATCCGTCTGCTCGTTTACCGGCTTATGCCATAAAAAAAAAATCCGTTTAGTTGTCATTACAGATACAAATAGACAGACACATAATAATAATAATAATAAAATCTAACCACACGGCCCGATCGAACACCAGATCACGTAGGGGCGGGCAACGCATAAATAATATTACTGGGCGGCTAACGTGGCAATAGTAACCCATCGACGAAATGGAGACGAGAGCAATGAAGAAATTACGTTTAGGACCGCTTCCCGGGGGCGATCGCCGGGGCACGCCTGGAGCCGATGCTGGGCGTTTCAGCATACGAACCATCGGTGGTAGTGAGTTGAGTCAGCGGGCTCCTATCGGGTCACCCGAACAAGTTACCAGCAGACCATCCTCTTCTATTTCTCTTTTCCCTTCACTTCCCTCTTCACCCCCATCCTTCATAAACTATAACACTGACTCCTCTTCTATGACCTTACCTACTTCTTACAATTCTGCAGCCGTGGATGTTGCACAGGAGGCATCAGCCAACAATCCTGTGCCCACCACAGGTCAAGTACGCGCGCGATTGAGATGGACGGAGGAAATGAATGAGTTCATCTGGCGCACCTTTCTCCATGTTACAGATTTAGACACTAAAATTCGAGGCTATTTAGACCCTTTGTACGCCAAATTTACCGAAAGATTCCCTTAAAATTAAAGTTTCCAAGCAAAGACTAGGAGATCAAAAACGAGCCATTTTAAGAAATAAGTTAATACCAGAAACCACTTTAGAGTCCATAAAAAACGAGGTCCGAATAACCTTTCAAAATAGTCATACAATCCAAATTCCTACACAACCCCTCATAACTGAATCACAAAGATCCTCAAATACTCGCTTAAGATGGACAGACGATATTAATGAAGCAATCATTAGAGAATATTTTAAAATAACACACTTAGAAACTAATAAAACTGCTTACCGGAAACCATTACACACCATCATAACACAGACATTTCCCACTATTGCACACGTGTCCGAACAACGTATTGCTGACCAACGTAGGGTAATCATCAACAATAGATTAATTTCAGATGACAGATTAGAAGAAATTAAAGGAGAAGTACACTCAACAGACAGTATATCACACACAGTACAATGATGAGTCAGAATTTATATCAAATGTAGGTTCCAATAATTTGGGTTTCGGTAGCGAATTAAACCAAATATGTTCACAAACTTATCAGAATTTTACAGGTGTAGATACAGTTACACACACAGATGCAACGGTATTACAAGACGAAACTGAAAATACAGATTTTGATGAAACTCTTAACATTATAATAGCAAAGACCTTCGAGGATATATATAATAAATACTCGCTAACAGACCCCACAAGAAGACCTTTTATTCCTAGACAGAATACATCAAAAAAGTTTGCACACATAGTCGCATATTTAAATAATACAATTCTACCCAAATATGGTTCTATTGACGATGACTTCTTGAAAACTCACACACTTATTTATTGTGCTGCTCATACCGCCGCTTTATGTAATGGTTCTAAAATTAAGGAAAACACACAAATCACACCAACACTCCCACAAAACTCAACAATAGACAAAAGACCGAACTGGCTAAAACGATTAGATAGAAGAATACAGATTACACGTAAAGAGATAGGTAGAATGACCCAATATATTAATAGTAATAGACATTTAGGATTAATTACACACATTGAGCGAATTAAACACAAATACCACAAACATTCGAGCTATGAAGAACCTAACACCACAAATGAACAATTTATGGACAGTTTGAAACAAAAACTTTCTGCCATAACTAGTCGACGCCGAAGGTACGTTAATTGCACTAAACGTAAAGTTCAAAATACTCAATTTAGATATAACGAAAATCAATTTTACAGAACCCTAACAAGCGATACTACAAACACACAAAATAGGCAAGAAGTATCAGTTGGTCATAACCCAAACTCGGAACAGTTTCACAGCTATTGGTCAAACATATGGTCAAATACATCAGAACATAATCGAACTGCCACATGGATTCAAGACGATAAACAAAGGCTAGGTAGTATTCCAGAAATGGCATTTGATGCAATTCCACTAGAGGTGTTCGTCAATGTTATTAAAAAAGCACATAATTGGAAGACTCCAGGCACTGACCACATCCATAATTACTTCTACAAGAAATTAACTTACCTTCACCCATCAATATATAAACACATTAATAACTTCATTAAAAACCCTCATTCTATACCAAAATTTGTTACACAAGGCCTGACATGATCCCTAAAGATTCTGACTGTATGAACCCATCTAAATACAGACCCATAACATGCTTACAGACTATTTACAAATTAACTACTGGTTGCCTCTCAGAAATCATCTATAAACACATAACACAAAATAATATCTTAGCAGAAGAACAAAAAGGATGTCGTAAACTCAGTCAAGGTTGTAAAGAACAGTTGACAATAGATACCATAGCCATGAAACATAACGTTAAATTAAAAAATGACATATGCACAATGTACGTCGACTATCAGAAGGCGTTCGATTCAGTCCCTCATAGTTGGCTACTGTACGTACTGCAACAATATAAAATTCACCCAATTATTGTACATTTCTTAACTACAACCATAAAATACTGGAGTACTAGAATAAAAGTAGGCAAATTGGTAGAAACGGACCCCATTCCTATCAAACGAGGCATTTTTCAGGGGGATGCCCTGAGCCCTCTCTGGTTCTGTCTCGCCCTAAACCCCCTATCCAATCTTCTCAATTCATCAGAAAACGGTCTCACCCTTCAGGAGAACCACAACCCGGGCTTAAAGCTAACGCATTTGATGTTTATGGATCAAATCTATAGCAGTAATATATCAGGTCTCCACTCACTCGCAGAGCTTACACAGACTTTCTCAGATGATATAAACATGGCATTCGGTATAGATAAATGCAAAACTTTTACACTTCGAAAAGGACAGCATGTAGAAAATAACCCGTATACACTAGAACCTGGACAGATAATAGACCCTATGACATTACACTGTACTTACAAATACCTAGGATTTGAACAATCACACCAAATTGACCAAAAACACACGAAAAATAAAATAATCAGAAAATACAAACACAGACTCAGCATGTTAATAAGATCTCAACTTACATCACGCAACCTAATTAGATCCATAAACACATTTGCCATTCCCGTACTTACTTATTCGTTCGGGATTATAAACTGGACCAAAACAGAACTCACCAAACTACAGCGATTAATTAATAGATGCTTAACCACTAACAGAAAACACCACCCTCGATCCTGTGTACAACGGCTAACGCTACCAAGAGATGACGGAGGACGAGGTCTCATAGACATAACAAATCTGCATAACTAACAAATAGTTAATTTAAGAAAATTTTTCCTGCAAAAAGCTCAACAGTCCCCCATGCACAAAACAATATCACAAATAGATAAAAAGTACACTCCACTCAATTTACACTCCACCGATCCACAAACAAACGAGTCCATAACTAGTAAATCAGAAAAGATAGCAGTCTGGGCACATAAATCTCTCCATGGAAGACATCGCCTCGACCTGCAGCAACCTCATGTTGACATAAAAGCGTCAAACGCGTGGCTGCGGCGAGGTGAACTCTTCCCTGAAACGGAGGGATTTATGATTGCCATTCAAGACCAGGTTATTGATACAGCTAATTATCAGAAATTCATAGTACGCAGACCCAACTACAACGACTCCTGCAGGCGCTGCCACGGTGCGCCAGAGACCATCCAACACATCACTGGCGCCTGCAGGTCCATAGCTCAAACTGATTATAAACACCGCCACGATCAAGTTGCTGCAATAATCCACCAAACCCTAGCCATCCAAACCAAATTAATCACAGAGAAAACAGCATATTATAAATATAAACCACAACCAGTATTAGAGAACGAGAATTTCAAACTGTACTGGGACAGAACAATTATCACTGACAAAACAATTTACAACAATAGACCGGATATAACAATGCTAGATAAACGAAAAAAATTAGTGTATATAATAGACATAGCCATATGCAATACTCATAATCTAATAAGCACACATTCCGAAAAAATTGCGAAATATACTGACCTATCCATAGAACTCAAAACACAATGGAACATCACCCACACCAAAACTATACCTATCATTTTGTCCACCACAGGGGTCATCCCAAAAACTCTCCACAATAGCTTAAAGTCTTTAAATATTAGCCCAGCAACTTATCTTCTTCTACAAAAAGCAGTAATTTTAAATACGTGTCGCCTAACCCGAAAGTTCTTAAATTCATAGTTTTATCACAATTTTATTTACGCACTTTGCTTCGGCCCGTGCTTTAGAACCCCACTAAGATGGGAGAAACATAAAATATGACAAGAAATAATAATAATAATGACCGTAATTAAAAACACATTAAGGAGGTACGAACAATTCATACTCACTTTAAGATGGATTCAACTTTAACGTCGTGTGTGTTCCTAGTCGGGAAGATCCTCGGGTAATGGCCGTTGTTTCGAATCTCGTGCACAGCTTTGTGCATCCTCTCCAATGAGATCCGAGATATGAAGAATCGAATGTCGTATAGGGCAGTCAGCGAATAGCCGCTGCCGAAGCTGGAAATGAGAAGATGGTGTTAGAAAATGCCTTTTTGATCTAATTTAAATGAGTATAAGTTATTTTGAAGTGTTAGATAAAGCTATATATGTGTAGGTACAAACAACTAACGGTTTTCAAAACTAATAATGTTCTATGAATTATCATACATACAGTTTTACCCAAATCGTCAAATCGATTAACGAAAATGTGAATTTTTTCCATATTTTATTGTATTGAAAAGTCGAAACAGTATATTTTTCTCTGAGGAAACTAACTACTTATTTATGAGTACCCAACTCCCATGTAAAAGAGGACAAAAACAAATATTATAACAATCCTTTGAAAAATATTATTATAATGTTATTGAATGTCTACAAAATAGTACTTACTTGGCATGCAACCCTCCAACATATGCTACGTTCTCAGTGACCCCTTTAACGATCGCTTCAAACATCACGTCATTGTGGTTATGGTGTCTCAGGAATAATAAGTCGCCTGCAAACAAAAATTATATTTAATTGATTAAGCATTAGAGGAGTTCCTGGCCCGGGAATTAAATCAGAATCTTGCTCGGTAGTAACTGACGAGGCCATCAAAATTAAAGGCAAGCAAGTTTATTTGTTGTCTAAATACAGAATCGGATATAATATTAACATTTTTGTACGATTATGGTGTTGATATTTAAATGCAAACGAATTTGAACTTACCGATCATAACCGAAGGTCTCTTTTCGCTAAGCCCCGGTATAGTTAGAGCATAGACAATACCATGGTTCGGGGTTACCTGGATTTTCAAGGTGACCCCTGACATATTATAGTTCTGTGGAAAATACAAGTTCATTAGCAAACTCAACTTATTCCGACCTGTGGATATGAACCTTATTGCTTTAGTAATAAAGTTCAAAATTTGTTAGATAAGTAAGATAGATAAGATTGGAGAAGATTAATGTGTAATGTAAGCTGATTGATGTCTGCACATCGGACTATGTATGGGCAATAGGCAAGAATTTTTTTAGTAATCTTTAAACCTATTTATATTAAAATTAGATGAATCTTGTCTCGCGTTTTCAGTTTCTTACCTTAATATTAACTCGGATGATGGTCTCGTCGTACCAAAGTAAGTTATGGAAGAACTTTACATAATTCTTCTTGGTGATACCCACTTCGAGTGTTTTCCTGGAAATACATATAACAATAAGATTGGGTGTCATAGAAGACGTTGACAGACTGCTATCGACTGGTTGCAAGTGCTACTGACGAGCAATAGGTTCTTGGATTTGATAATTATCCAAATAAAGATGGAAAACAATAAGTAGGGTAGTTTCCAAAATTTTATTTTAATGTCCGTCTGGTACATTAATTTAAAACTTTAGACACGTATTCTTTCTTTTCTCACAAAATTAAATACTTTCGACGATATATTTGAAATATCGTGTGACGTCACAGCGTGTCACATTTTGTAGCACGTTATGACGTAACGACCTCCCACTCCTAAACTTAGCGCCATTTTATCTGAGTATTGTAATTTAATACAAGAAAATAAAAGTCTAATATTTTTTCATTATCTAACTGACGGACTAATTAGATTTTTAATTTTGATGCCCTGGAAACTACCCAACTTGTGGATGGCTCCGTATAGGCAGCAGCCCTATTGGGTTTTATCTGTGGTCGGATGGCTCTTTGAGGCGCGCTCGGAATGCGACGCGCCGTACGCTCGGGCGATTTTCAGCCTTAAAGTAAAAAATATTCTCGGAGAGCCATGTTACTGCACAAATGGGCTTATTAAATAGAAGTGGTACCACAGGCTCACGGGCAACCGACGTGAAACAACACTTTTGCGTTATGTTTCAACATATGAGTGAAGCTATCGTATCGGGGAGGCCTTGCAGGGAGCAAAATGATCTTAGGTTAGGCTTCTGGTGATGCCGGTGTCCAAAGGCAGTGTCGACTACTTATCATCAAGTGATCCGTCTGCTGTCGTTCCTTTTCCTACCACATGAAAAAGTCCACACACAAAAAGTCTACACTAACCTGATGTCAGCCGCCAATTCTTTATCAAGCTCAGTAGCTTTGCCAGCGATTTGCAAATTATTTGCAAAGATTGGCTTGCAACTTTTTGGTATTGGAAACATTTCGTCCGACTCCCTGGAAATAAATTATTAATTAATATTAGAGGTAGTTATTAGTATTTATCCCAAAAGGGATAGGCAGTAGTATAGTACCAATGTGCGTTGCATAAGCGCCTGGTTCACGTCCTTCATATAAATACATGTGGAAACAGATCATACAAAATTACGTTCTTAGTTTTACTTGGTAGATAGCGCCTACGCAAACATTGTGAACATTTCGAGAAATGGTCTACTATTTTCCAGTCACACCGGGGCTCACCTATTTCCAAGAGACCCCGTGTTACTTTTACATCTTTAATTAATTTAGTATGTCCCACAATAGTTATTTGGTACACAAAATAAGGCAAAACTTACTCTTTGTGAGGAGACCTGAGCAATTGTTTTGCCCATACCGGTTTTTTTTCATAAGGGCTGATAATCTTGTCATGGAGCGACACAGTCTCCTCCACATAAACCACCTGAAACCAAAGAACGCATTGCTTTATTTACAAACTAGGTAATAATAAAAACTACCCGAATAACTAATCGTAGTCGTAGGTACCTGCGCTGAGATTAAATAGGAAAAAATATGGGGTAAGTTTTGTTCAATAGAGCAAAATCGGTCTATTTTGTTTTTTTCTAACCTAGGTATGTTTACAAACACGTTCTGTATATATGCGAGTCGAAGCAGCTGATTGTAAGTAAATAACATGACAACAGCTGGACTATCAGTCTTCTCAAAAAAAGAGCAGTTTGTCATATCCATCCACGCTGCAAGCACGCATAAAAGGATTAAGTAGGCACGCAGGAGGAGTTTTTTTTAAGGGGGAAAATCATCGAATGGCTGCTCCCGCCTGGGTGAGGCGGGAGGGAGTGTCAGACTCTTACTGACTAAAAACCACCCCGTTCCTTCTCCTGCACGTCGGGCCGGAGCCCCGGTTACCCGTTAGGTTCTCCGCGACTACGCAGGAGGAGTAGGGCTACAATTAATGTATTCTACTCCAAACCCCAGAGATTGTTTCACCATTATCATATAAATACAGGATAAACTTCTTAAACGTGATCCTGTGTCGTGAGTACGTTTACAAACAAACAAGTTCACATACGTTTTATGTAACAGACAGTTTATAAAAATTACGTTCTTAATTTTAAAATCCTGGTCCATACCTAACAAGTATCCAGGCAATGTGAAGCAGCTTGGCTATTCAATAACTTTCAATTCGAAAAATCGAAGTGAACTCGTCATTGGTTTTGAGAATAATCTCGACCTGCGAGAATGCGATCGATGATCTGCGAGAATGCGATCGAGCTCACTTCCAAAGTTCGAATTCACAGTTACAATATAGCTAGCAGATTTATTACTTATGAATCGAAATCGAAGTCGTCACGGAATCTAGTTACTTACTCAAATTATACCTACGTCTGAAGGTTTTTAAACATGCACGAGTACCTATAACACCTATCTATACTAATATTATAAAGAGGAAAGATTTGTACCTATTTTTGTATGTTTGTAATGGCTCAAAAAGTACTGGGCCGATTTAATAATAATAATAATAATAGCCCGCAGGGCACCTTGAGGCGAGGTGACGGGTATTAGCGATCCCGCGGGCTACCATCATCCCGAGTGCTCCAGGGAGAAGTCACCGTTCCTTCTTCTCCGGCTTGCCTTAATTGGCTGGCTGGAGTGAACGATGACAAGGAACAGGTCTCCCACCTCTGGCTTGCCTTCATTGGCCGTCCAGAGTGGAGTCGCGAGAGCAGTGATCCTGCTCGGAGGGTAAGAAACTATTCGTAAGTCGCGAGTGGGCCAGGGATGCAGGAGGCTTCGGCTGGAGCAGATGATCTGAGTAGAAAGCGGTGGTAGTTTCTTAACCCTTCAGCCACTCACATTCTCGTTGCCCCTATGTTGCTATATCTAGCAACCATTCCCGGGGCCCGGTCGGTGAGTTAGCGAGTCTCCGCCTGCCATTTTTACGTGTAAAAATTACATTGTTTCGGCAGGTGCCATAGTCATCCATAGTTCCCAATTTACCAATCCACAGTAACCCATCCATAGCCCTACCTTTTTTTTTCTATTATTCACAATAGTCCTACACTAACCGGGGACTGTCCTTGGGTGCATTTCCATAGTGCATACAGGGATAGTCGCTGGTTTGTGTCTCCATTACATTTAGATTAAAGTTGTCTAAAGGGCCTCTGCGCAGTTGGCTTCGGCCCCTCGTACGCCTCCCAAATGACCGGGACCCTGTGGTCCCGTGAATGGTAAAGACATACATAATAATAATAAGCCCGCAATAAGGGTAAGAAACTATTCGTAAGTCGCGAGTGGGCCAGGGATGCAGGAGGCTTCGGCTGGAGCAGATGATCTGAGTAGAAAGCGGTGGTAGTTTCTTAACCCTTCAGCCACTCACATTCTCGTTGCCCCTATGTTGCTATATCTAGCAACCATTCCCGGGGCCCGGTTGGTGAGTTGGCGAGTCTCCGCCTGCCATTTTTACGTGTAAAAATTACATTGTTTCGGCAGGTGCCATAGTCATCCATAGTTCCCAATTTACAAATCCACAGCAACCCATCCATAGCCCTACCTTTTTTTTCCATTATTCACAATAGTCCTACACTAACCGGGGACTGTCCTTGGGTGCATTTCCATAGTGCATACAGGGACAGTCGCCGGTTTATGTCTCCATTACATTTAGATTAAAGTTGTCTAAAGGGCCTCTGCGCAGTTGGCTTCGGCCCCTCGTACGCCTCCCAAATGACCGGGACCCTGTGGTCCCGTGAATGGTAAAGACATAATAATAACTTTATTCACCAAAAATAAAAGAATTTACACAGTTTAAAATATATGAGCCAGTAACAGATTTCATATATTATGTATACAGTTATTGTGTCCTTGCTGTAGCTTCTGTTGCTGAACTAGGTTCATGACCTGTGTTTCAGCAATCAGTGCCTCTACCCTTGGAGATTATACAAGATAATTGTACACAAAACATAATTGTGATAAAGAAATACAATGAAATTGAAGTTTATTTGACTTAGTCTATACTTCTTAGCAATATGCAATGAAAACAAATATTAGTAAGTGACGTATGTGTATGTGTGTGTGTTTGCGCGTGTGTGTGAGTGTATGTGTGTGATGTATGTTTATGAATGAGAAAAAGTATGAGCGTAACTCGGATATAGGTTGATTCCTACTAGATCCGTTTAATTTATTTTAACAGACTGCGCAAGTATTTTTATAAATGTTTCATTTTATTTTGAAGTCAGTAAAAGATTTTCTGTCTCTTCATAGGACAATTTACAAAGCCAGTTGAACAATGATTTTTTGAGAGTATACCGATCCATTGGGTATATTGATAGTATTCTGTTTATTTTGTTGTACATAAGTGGTCCAAGAATAGGATAAAATCGACGAAAAAAATTTGTTTTTGCAGTCAGTGTCCTGTCGCACACAGCATAAGCTCTACGCTTCTGTTGTGAAGTCTGTTTGAAATCAATCATAACGTGTTGTTTCATAGTGAGATTAAGTATAAATAGCTGACGTACCGACAAGACTTCACAGTACTCATATAGTTGTTTCGTAGGGAAGCGGAAAGGCTTAAAGGTGCACAATTTAAGTATAGTTCTCTGAGCCACCTCTAGTTGTTTTATAGTAGTCTTGGGTGCACCACCCCATACAGTAATACAATACGTGATTAGTGATTGACAAAGAGCAAAATAGATTTGCTTAAGCAAGTGACGTTCGACTACATGCCTAAGAGTTTTAAAAACATATATCAGTTTGCGTATCCTTTTACTTACTGTGTGTATATGTGTTTTGAAGTTAAAGCATTCGTCTATTAAGACCCCAAGATATTTTATTGTTTTGACACGCTCTAGTACCTGGCAATGACACTGCGACACATTTGTTGTTTTGCGTTGACAGCGGTTGTGTGCTACTAGATTCAAAGCGACACTGGGTGCACGAATTGAGAAACATATGTACTTAGTCTTCTCTGTATTTAATGTGAGAATATTATTATGAAGCCAGTCCTTAACCATGCAGAACCCCTTCTGGGCTAGTTTATAGGCCTCATCCCACGTAGTACTAGTAAAGATCAAAACTGTATCGTCTGCATATGAAATAATTTTTCCCGGAAAATCCTTGAGGCGCAGAAGGTCATTTATGTATATAAGAAACAAGGTGGGCCCCAGGACGCTACCCTGAGGCACACCGTACGTCACAGGCAAATCATCACTCGAATGATCACCAATACGAACAAATTGTGTTCTATCAGACAAATAATCAGATAGTAAGGATAGTTGCTTGTCTCTGATGCCCATTCTGTTCAATTTTTTTAGCAGTCTTGGAATTGAGACCGTATCAAAGGCCTTCGATAAGTCCAAAAATACCGAGACACATTTTTTACCTTGATCCATATTTCTTGTAATATACTCCGTAAGAGCACTCACGGCATCATCAGTACCTTTGCCCCGACGAAAACCATATTGTTGATCAGATAGAAGACTATTGATTTCGAGATAGTTTACGATTCTATTATTTATAATTTTTTCTAACACCTTTGAGAGACTTGGTAAAATCGATATGGACCTATAATTTTCTAAACAGTCTCTATCCCCACCTTTAAAAACTGGAGTTATTCTAGACCTTTTTAAGTTTCTGGGAAAAACACCTTTCTCCAGACATTTGTTAAAGACGTACGTAAGATGTGGCACTAAGACGTTTTTGCATTCATTTAAAAGCACTGTTGAGATGTTATCCCACCCCGCTGAACTACTATTTTTAAGGTTTAAAATTATTTGTTCGACTTCTTCCTCATCAGTGTCCAAGTGAACAAAAGAGTTCGCACTGCCATTGCCATTAGTCTCAATATCCAGACTACAACTAGATGAAACAATTTTCTCCGCTAGTGATTTACCAACATTAACAAAATATTTATTAACTTCATTTACCGCCTGTTGTGGAGACTGTGATACATTAAGCAGCTCTTTGGGATAGGATAAATCTTTTTTTATATTACTAATATTTTTTATTGTGTCCCATATTTTTTTATTGTCCTTTCCTGCTTTTAGAATTAATTGTTTTCATAATCTCGCTTTACTTTTTTTAGAATTTTACAACAGAAGTTTCTATATCGTGTATTGGTCGTTTTGAGGATCATATTATCAGGACTAGACTTAGACTTCATATGTAATTTATCACGGTTATGCATACATCGTAACAGTCCTTGTGTTATCCACGGTTTTATAGTCCTCTTGCGGCGCGACAGGGTACTGGTACTTGAATTATTGTTTATAGCTATTATGATATTATGAATGATATAACTGATTGTTTCATTACAGTTGTCAATTTGGTAGATTTTATCAAAATTTATGTTATTTACATCATTAATTAGATTAGCTTTATTAATTTTTGTGTATGTAAAAGATGCAGTATTGCGACTTTGATTCTCCAATAGGCACCAAATTACTGATTTGTGGTCAGTGAGAGTAGATTGTGGTACTATAACCCATGATGGTACTTTACATTTCAACATGACATGGTCAATACAAGTTCCACTTAAGTCACGAGTTACAAAATTATGAGCTGGCAATACACCATGATAGGCCAATAATACCAGGTATTGATCCAATATCTCAGAGCCATCAGAAATTATGTTTATGTTGATATCTCCTATGATAGCAATATTTTTAAATCCCAATAAACTCTTCAAATATTCATCAAGCGACGATAGAAAAGGGCTTAAGTCGCAATATGAAGGTGACCGATATATCGCCAATATTGCTGTATCTTGTTTTCCCATCTTAATAACCAGACAATTACAATCCTGAATATGAGGTTCTTCAATAGTAAAATCCAATTCTTCCCTCACATATACAACTACACCATCATTTTTAATAGGGTTAAGCGAGGTTGCATAATAATGGTATCCATCTAGAGATGGAATCACCGAGACACAGGACAGCCAACATTCGGTAAGGATAAGTATGTCACATTCTACTTGTAAAGATGCCAAAAGAACTTGAAAACCAGAGAAGTTACTATTTATGCTACGAATATTTTGTGCTAGGACAGACAAGGACGAGCACGGGGGGAATATTTTACAGCATTCCTCAACCGTGCACTCTGTGGATCGTGCGATAGCAAAATCATCTAAATCAGCAATGTATCCACTCAAATTAGTCGTTATATAAGAAGTATTTATATTTGTGCTTGTATACTTGGATGACTTCATGAAACAATGTTACCAATGTCGCCTTATTATTGCAATAATAGCACACAGATCGCACTGTATTACAAAAACAATACCAATAATATTTTTTTAAGATTGATACCGGAGAAAACATGGTCTCGCAGTTTTTTATTAGATGTATGTAGTAACTATAGTAAGAATCAACGATTTAAAAAAATCTTTCAACAATAGAATGCTACATTCTTCCAATTTAACATAGGCTACATTTCATTTGAAAAAAAAATAGGGATCCTTGGTAAAATTTGAACAATGTAACCGAAGGTGTAGAAAGATGAGTCTTAAAATGTCTTTCGTCGAATGCGCTGCCGAAACTATTAGCGATAGAACAAAATAATGTACAACAATATTGAAGAACATCATAATGTCTACAAAAAACTCCGCGGTAGCATATGTCTATCTATTGTAGTCATGTCACTACAACAATTCAAATTTCCAAAAATAAATAATTGTCTACCCCGTGCGAAGCCGGGACGGGCTGCTAGTAGTAGGTACATAAACAAGAAACATGCGGTTTTCAAGTGAAGACTTATGTAGGTACAATAATAATGATACTGTTTGTCAGTCCTTTAAGTACAGATATTTTGCTCGATACAAAATGTAGGTGCCTGCAGTGCCCACTTGACCAGTCAACCGTTTATTGATTAAACGAACCAATAATTGACTGCCTCCTCATTCTAAGGATAGTGAGTGTACTAGGAACATTCTACCAACATTAACTACTAGAATTGATATCTAATGCACAGAATAACTATCTAAATGTAGTGTATGTATGCTAAATTAGCCATCAGACCACCACCCAATATGCTGATGCCGATACGGAGCCGCGGAGAGCTTAACGGGTTACCGGGGTTCCGGCTCAAAAAACCTCAAAAAGGGACACAAAGTCCTATGTATGGTTCATCGGACATTATTAGAAATAACCGGATGATCGCACATGGAAAAAAACCATCATCAGTTGAAATACACTCACCGGCACGGAATCTTGGCCAAGTGCGTATTTCGCGATAACAAGAGCTTTAAGTGTTTCCTATGATTATTTATTATGAAGGTAGGTCTAAAAAATGTTTACCTTTAGTTCAAGAGGGTAATTTATCACGTTTGAGTGCAATATGACGTAATTTTTAAGTTTTAGTTGAACCGGGTCATCTGAGCGACTAAGTTGCTGTTTTAAATTTGTGTTTTGTGAAAGTTTATTGTTAGGTTATTCAATTATTGTCATATCGTACTGTTTCTTCAATGACTAAAGGTGATTTGATTCCAATAAAAATGCCATTAACACCATCACAGGTTGCACAAGCTGTAGCATTGATCGAACAAGGGCTGACACAGCGAGAAGTTGCTGTTATTCTGAATGTACCACGTTCATCGATGCAGTATGCGCTGAAACGATACCAGGAGACAGGCCGCTACTCCCGCAGACCAGGCAGCGGAGGTGTCAGATGCACATCAGCCAGGGATGATCGCTTTATTGTCCTAGAAATTTTGAGAAACCGCTACCTCACCGCTATTGAGATACGCCGTCGACTCCAGTTCACAAGAGGTGTCAATGTTAGTCAACGTACAGTGAGAAGATGAATAGAGGAAGTGAATTTAAAAGCTCGTAGACCAGCACGTGGCCCAGAACTTCTCAGAAGTCACCGAGCAGCTCGACTACGATTCGCACGAGAACACTTCAACTGGACCCAAGAGCAGTGGGCTCGAGTACTGTTCACAGATGAGTGTCGAATCGCTTTACGAGCTCCAGATGGTCGGGAGCGAGTATGGAGAAGAGGAGAGCGGTTTTTACCCATTACCACCACACAAACTGTTAGTTTTCATGGAGGCTCTATAATGGTTTGGGGAGGAATAAGTTCCGATGCACGTACGGAGTTAGTTATCGTCGATAACCGATTAACGGCGACACGATACATCGAGGAGATTCTTCAGGAACATGTGTTGCCGTATTCAGGGTTTCTTGGGTTCGACGAATTCCTCCTAATGCACGATAACGCGCGCCCACACGTTGCACATTGCGTGGAGAGGACAGACAGACCTTACAGAGGTTGGTATTCAAAAATTGCAGTGGCCAGCTCGTAGTCCAGACTTAAATCCTATAGAGCATATCTGGGACATGCTTAAAAGAATAATAAAGTCCTCCTCCAACCCGCCTGAAACTCTGAACCAGCTTCGAAATGCAGCACTGACCGCTTGGGAAAGCATACCACAAGTTGAGATCAGAAACATCATCCAAAGTATGCCAGAACGAATGCAAGCTGTTATCAGGGCTAGGGGAGGAAACACCCAATATTAAAATGCAAAAACAATGAAGACTTCATGTTTATTTTTCATTTTGTGTTCTTTTTAAATTGACAGTGTTAAAATCAATATTTTTGTGAAAATGATAATTTTTTTAAAACATTACTGCTGGTGCATCAATTTTTCAATAACTGAGTTACTAAACCATGAAAAACTCTAATTTAGTGCATAAACCCATAATATAGTGAAAACTAAATATTTAAATAGAGATTATCGGTGAGTTTGTCGGTGGCCAAGTTTCCGTGCCGGTGAGTGTATGTCCACTGTTGAGTAAAAGCATTTCTCTTTGGCAGGAGAGGGGATTGATTGTCTACTAATAACACGAGCAAAAATTTTATTACAGGGTCGTATTACCTGACGCCCCCCTCCCCCCAACTTCCAACTCCCCAAAAAACAAAAGCCATATCATAGCAGAAAAATCTGCTAAATGATGTTTATGTCGCACTGGTACAGTCAGTGCTATTATACTGTATACCTATATGGGGTGGTGCAGGGAAAACTAAATTTTTAGAGTTGGAGCGTGCACAACGAGCTCTAATCAAGCGTATGTACTTTAAAAAAAAGAGATTCCCATCTGAAGATTTATATACAATTAGTAACTTGCTATCGGTGAGGAAACTCTATATATTTCAAATTGTTCTAAAAAAACATAAATCTACAGTTTTCGATGCCAGTAAACCAACAAGAAGAAGGCAAGACGCTATAGTCACGGTCCCTCAGACAAGGACCGTGTCTGCTAGTACACAATTTAGCAAACGGTCTGCGCAGTTGTATAATAAAATAAATAAGCAAGTGTATATTTACTCAAAAACTTATTATGATTCCAAAAAAATGTTAAGTGATTGGTTAAAAACTCTTTCTTACCACGAGACTGAGGCACTTCTTCAACACCTACATTGACACCTACTACAAACTATTGATAGTACAATACATGTACATGTTTCACACAAATATTTATGTACGTACCTACTATTTTTAATTCAAACTTAGTCCTTAAATTAGAATAAGTTAGCAATGTTTGTATTTGTATTTGTATTTATAGATATTAACTATGTACGTCTTGTTGTGAAAGAGCGGAGTTTCCTAACACAGGCATATCTTGCTTAAAAGGAGGCTCCAATCACAATTTATAGGTTCCGTAATCTGTTTTTACAAATAAACGATTTTTATTATTTTTTTTATTTATTATATCCCTTCAAGTTTCTCTATCTGTAGTTTTTGGTCAAATACTCAAGGTACTGGTACTGGCAAAAAATATTTTTCATTGACAAAGACGCTTTGTTTGTTTGCTGTTTAAAAGATAACATTAGAGTTATGTAGGCGCGGTCACAAAGGCACAATAAACGTTCATTCATTTATAATTATGTTCTTATCAAAAAATTCTCCAAGTACGAAACAGATTCTTTACGACTTCGACCAATTTTAGAAGCCCGAAAACTATACGCGTGTAAAAAAAGCATAATTTCCTGTACGGATACCAATGTCCGATGTAAGTACATGTATTTAATCCTTACGACCCTGTTTCTTTTTTGTATTTTGTGACTATCATCCTACTATTATTTTAATTTGTGAAGCTGGATGTTTGTCTATATTTCACGCAAGTGTTACTAAATGGTAGGTAGGTACTAGATGAAATTTGGCACAGAGATAGCTTATAGTGTTGGTAGTGGCGTAACTACAGGTAGTGGTAAGTCGGCATAATACCATGCGGACCCCAGCTGGAAGGAGTCCCCGTTCAGAGGTCCATATTCATAGGCCTCCGCTTCTATAAATTTGCTAAACTTCCATTGGTATATAGTTATGGAACTGGTCTAGACTAGCGCAGGCGCATAGGGTAATTTTTATCCCGGCTACGCGGATGTCGCGCACTCGTGAAAGTCAGCCAGTAGATAGAAAAAAAACCATGGGATTGGGTTTATACTATTTTGTTTGCTTTATAAATAGTTGTAAAAGTCAATAATCGCGTCCGGTGGTCGATCGGATGGTTATCACATGGAAAAAGGACGTTGGCAAAAAGGGCGTGTGCTATTTATTTATGAATATTCCTTTGTTTACTATAAGGAAGTATGACAGACATTACGAGGGCGTAATACAAATATCATTTAAGTAGGTATGTGAACTGTGACGATTATTAAAAACTCCTTGAATAGGCTAGTCTGTCTTTAAATTCATGTTTTAAATAGTTCCTATTAAAAATACAAGGTCAAACCTCGGATGAAATAACGATAATAAGCACGGGTAGCAATAAGCACCTATTGTTTATTTATCGGGATATTCCGAGAAGCCGCTTAGCCAAACAAATTTGTTGGACGAACGTTTTTAAGGTTTGACTTCTTGTGAATAATTTTAGCCTCTACCTAGGTGTAGTCAATGTGACTTGCACAGAAAGTCAAGCCAAGTCAGGAAAATAACACCAGTAATGGGTTTGTGTCTTTGTAATTGCTTCATGTCTTTGTAATTGCTTATTATTATTATATGTATAATATTATAAGTCACGGGCAAGTGCTGAAAATCAGCGCCGTGACTCGAGCACACTCGTGTCACGGCATTTAAGCTGAGCTCTGGCCTTTTTGCGCCGTCTTTGCTATATTGTTTTATATTTTTTTTTGTGTTATTGTACCTTGTGACGGTGTGCAAATAAACTATTTTTCTTTCTTTCTTCTTTCTTTCTTTCATGGTTTGTGCTTACAAATACAGTGCGAAACTCCTATTCTTTAATACTTTTGTCTTTATTATAAAACTGCAGTAGATACTACTGGGCCTTGAAATTCAGTTAAAACATAGACATTCGAGTAACGACCTACAAGGCAGTTGCAACCTATGAATATTTAAAGAAGTCGTATCTAATCGATACAAGAGCTTTCCTTTGACGCATTAGCGAACGCTCGACAATAGGGCTTCTATTTATAAGTTGCCGTTGTCCTGAATAAAAGGAAAGCAAAAATGTGGAAATTAATTTACAAAAAGCTATAATCAGGTAACATAATATAGGTAAGCAGGGCCTAGGTATGAGTTAAACGCCTCAATAATGACCTCACGATATTAGAATGAATACATGATACTTGAATAAGTACTTTTAATATAAAACTGGTGACAAAGTCCACAGCACATAATATATGCAGACTACGGATTAACCCTATAGTGCGTGCATTTTGGACTTTCAGTCCTTTGTCATATTACTCAAATCACTTTGAATGACGCACGACTTAATTTGAAAAGTTCGCAGCACATGGTCAAATCAATGAATAGGCCAATAATGGTCTGTAAAACGAGCCAGACAAAGGGTCAGCTTTTAGGACTCAATTTTAAATGAGGGTGACTGCGTTGCTGTGTGCATAAAAGATGCAAAAGTTTAATATTTTTTGCGTAGTAAAACCGACCATTTAATTTTTTGCGATCGACCGCGCTGATTGTACTAACCGTAACAATAATTCAATTCGTACAATTTTCGTGTAATTTGGATGAATAGGTCTTTCAGATAACTGGCTACTAGCAATGCATGTATCTGTTGGAAATCTTGGTATTCTGAAATAATAACGCTGGAGAAATTTGCATATCATTTTCAGTGCAGTCTGGCTCTTGTAACTTATGTCTATCTAAAATAGAGCTAACTATGAGCCAGGAAATAGTAGATTTAAACATTGCTTAGGCACGCATCAGATCAGATTTCATTTAGGTAGTTAATAGATAAAATCTGACCGAAGATAAACACAACGTGTACGGAAACCTGAACCGTAGCTATGTCATCTCAGAAGTAATTCAGAAATGTACATAATACGGTCATATTACAGGTCTTATTCTGTTCACAAGTACCAATGACCCTCCCGAGATCGGCAGTACTCTTTAACATCTGTCATTCTTTGTTAGAAAGTCAAGTAGCATTTATAACCCTCCCGGAAATCGAGTACTTGGACGAATGATGCACAATTACGTAAGTACTAGACCATAAATCCAGAGGCCTTAGTACGAGTTTGATTTACGTTTAAAGTATACGTAACGAGTACGCGTTTGGCGCTCAGAGGCCTTAGTACGAGTTTCTATTACATTGAAAGTAATCGAAACGAGTACGAGTTCGGCGCTGTGATTGACCGGCTCCAATGAACCAACCAACCAGAGGCCTTAGTACAAGTTTGTTTTACGTTTAAAGTGTTCGAAACGAGTTCGCGTTCGGCACTCCGATTGGCCGGCGCCAATGAACCAACCAATCAGAGCGCCGAACGCGTACTCGTTACGATTACTTTAAACGTAAAACAAACTCGTACTAAGGCCTCTGAGCGCCGAACGCGTACTCGTTTCGATTACTTTAAACGTAAAACAAACTCGTACTAAGGCCTCAGAACAAGTCGCTTGACTGCAGAATAAGAAAAAATTGCATTGAGCACTTTTGACCAACTTTTACCAACGTCAATTAGGAATTTTGTTTTCGGCTTACTCATTTAATTATTTGACTACTGGAGTCGCCGTGTCGCGGGTCGCGGAATGCTGCTCATGAATATGAGCCTTTAGCATGCTTGAAACTAGTCGACTTCCTCCTCAAATAATTACGTGAGTAAGGCGAAAACACAATAATTGATTTAGTATGTCTCACGAATGTATAATACAACTTTTACGTCTTTTAACCGAGTTATATTGTGTAGGTATTTTGATTATTTGGATATTGTTGGCATTGCATGAAACCTCGAAATTTGAAATGAACGACCCACTTAGAGCAAGCAGTGACTAAATGCACATTTCTACATTCGAGTATATCGAAGAGGCTTTTCCCCAAACAGTACAATTGTAGGGACTCTTTTACATATTACATCTATTTATTTTAATTACTTGTAAAAATGTATTACGAATTTCCGATATTTTTATTTAATTATATCTAAGTAGAGCTTTGCCTTAAAGATAAGTTATCTGAACGTAAATGGTCGCAACAAGCACTTAAATTAGGTAATTGCATGTACTAATTATATTTATTGTCACTTACCATATCTCTCATTAAAGCAATGGTCTCGTTACTAGCGTCTTTCTGCTTCAATTTGAAAAGGATTGGAGTTTCATACTGTCCAATGTGTGGTGATTTAAAACTGACCACAACTTTATCAGCCAGCTTGGTTCCTAGGATATTAAAACAATGTTAGGCTTTATACCCTTTCTAGTAATTGGGAGGGATAGCAGAGGTGGATTAAACCTCGAGGGCGCCCTTGGCAAATTGCTCATAGGCGGCCTTCATTTTTTTTTGGCGCTGTCGCCGCTTTTGGCTTACGCGTCTCGCAGAGCTCCGACCTACTTAACCTGGCGCCTAACCTTGGCACTTAACCAGTTGCACAGGCATAATACGGCTCTGCGGGATATTCAATGATCTGTTGTACTCACAAAATGGCAGTACACCATTTTGTGAGTACAACAGATCACAGTCTTTTTTAATCCCTTGGAATGACAAGGCGTAGTGTTTATTTGTTTCAGGTAAGAACAATTAAAATTGTTAAAAATTAACACGTTACACGACCACAATGTTAGCAGTGACGACGTAATCCTCCACGGATTTGCCATCAGCAGATTTTCTCCTGGCAGCCATTTTACTGGTGGGTACTTTATAATTTTTTGTAGAGTTACTGTTTCTTGCCAAAGCTAGGTACTTTGCAACTAGTATTTAATTTATATTTTATCTACTGTCCTTATCTAAAGTTTTGCTAAAATAAATGTTTAAATAACTTACTCGGTGCAATTATGTGAGGTTCATTCCCAGGCTTGTACGGGTTGTTGGGTATCTCAAAATTAAGTTCTGTATGTACCAAGTCTACTGCAATCACTTCTAGACTATTCATTTTACTATCATTAGAGAGAGTAAATTTAAATTCAACTGTCTCATCAGGTTTTACCTAAAAAAAACATTAAAAAAATTATTTGCATAGATTATAAAATATAACTGGCAGTATACAAATACAATTTTGTAATGAGTTGTGTCTATAATTATCTTGTTACTTACAGAAACCTTAATTTTTCCTTCTCTACTGTTGGTAGAGGCAGTAGATGAGGTGACTTCGCAATATAACGAAGCTACTTTTAAACGGTTTGCAGTAAAATGTGACCTGTAGACAAAGTTTTATACCATAGTTAATAACAAAATAAAATATAATATCTTGTAGTTAATTATTATAATTTCAATAAAAAAATAGAGTTGTTAAAACATGAAAAAGAAATAATGATAAATCTTTAATTGTTCAGCAAATTCTTTTGCCTACCATTTATTTTAGCTTATAATTAGTATTAGTAATAAAAACTAAAGTTAACAAATAATATTTTATATCTTTTTAATTATCTTAAACAGATAAGAAAAAAAAAAACATTTTTGTAATGAACAAATAATTTTGGACGCATTTTAATTCAGAAAAAAATACCACTTACTTATTTACTGTATATTTCTTCAGACAACAATTCTGCTTGTGTTTTTCGGATGCAAAATGTTCCGGTTTTACATTCCCAAGCAAACACACTTTACATTTATCAGGCTTTTTATCCAACATTGTATCCAAAGAAAGTTCCATTTTTAAATGTTGAACCTTTTCGGGACTTCTTAGAAAGAAAGAGAACTTCCTCGAGTTTATTCACTGTATGAAGGCACAAATCAGTAATAAAAAAATCGATAAACGACACAGTTCAAACTAATTTGAATTAAAATAAAACAAAAATAAATAGGCAACGAACTGCGATTAAGGTTTACTGCAGAGCTGAGTGGCGTGACATGTCTCTCACGAGCGCAGCCGAACCACAACAAATAATGGATGATTTAAAGAAATAATCACCCACCGACCGGCCGGCTGAACCCAAACATGTACCCAAGCCCCAAACAAACGAATAACGAAACGTCAAGTCAACAACCAATAAAAATGTTGATAGCGAACGGGGCTGCCATTTGCCAATGGTTAATTGGTTACGCGAGCCCTTTCGATGTTGCCCTTTATAAAACTTACAAAATATGGTAGAAGTGATTAATAAAATTGTGTAACTATAATAATATTCATAAGTTTTCTCTGGATGGTTCAACTAATCATTAAATTATAACATTTTATTACGTGCAGGAATTAATTCCACGAAATGTTGCACCGAAAACAGTCGAGTAAAGTAGAGTCTATTTAATTTTATTTATATTAATTAATTAAACATGTATTGGACTCTAGCCACTGCTATTTCAATGAAAACATTTCTTTTTATATGCGTCCAATAAAAAATTATTACCAATGTCATATTTTTTAACAGTTTTGTTTATTGCAAATGTCAACACCTCAGACCTCTATTTAATTTTGACGGGGAATTACCAAAACTACTCATAATCTGGTTAATGGATCAGTGATTATAATAATAGTGCTACTTGCATTCCTAAATAGATTCGATTAGTCATAAGTTAAATTGTAGGTCTCTATTTAGACTTTTTTTTTAGGGGGGGAAATCATGACTGACTGATGAATGACTGCTCCTGCCTGGGTGAGGCGGGAGGGAGTCTCAGACTCTTACTAATTAAAAACTACCCCGTTCCTTCTCCTGCACGTCGAGCCGGAGCCCCGGTAACCCGTTAGGTTCTCCGCGACAGGTATCTACTTAGATAGAGTTTGGTACCTAAATCTGAATAGAATGGCCGCTTCTTAAAAATTTATCGGTACTAAGACTATAGAAATGTAAATGTTGTATATTGAAAATATTAAAAAAATAAATATTAGGTGGTGTTACTAGATAGAAAATGAACCCAAAAATGTGATTAAAAAAATTTTTGTGTGTCTGTATGTACACGCATCACACAAAAACTACTGGTCCGCTTACTGGGTAGGTACTTTTTATCCCGAAAAGTATATACACAAAAAAACAAACTTAATTGTTCGGCTCAATCCCTAGACACAGTTACTGTACGAAACGCAAATATAAGTTTGTCGAATGTTAGGTTGCCCGCAGTGGACTTTACGCTGTAATTGTAGGGCCGATGGTTGAAATTAGCTTGAACCGATATATAAATGTGAAAAGGCATGTATTTAATGCGGCAACTAAGTAAACTGAAAATAGGTTTTAAAAAATAATAGAGTGGGTACCATATATAATGGGTTGGCAGCTAATAAGGAGTATCGTAATAATGAATAGGTAGCATATTAATATATCAGAAATAAGCTCCGTTTTGTTGTCGTGGTGGACTGGAGGTTTAAGACGCTCGCTTCTCATGCATGAGGGTGCGGGTTCGAAACCTACCAACGGCAAGTACCAATGTGACTTTTTCCGAGTTATATGTACGTTCTAAGATTATTTAGACACCACTGACAAACGGTGAAGGAAAAACATCGTGAGGAAACCTGGACTTATAATCTCTAATTATAAGTTTGAAATCGCCAACCCGCATTGAGCAAGCGTGGTGATTAACCTTCTCCGTGTGAGAAGAGGCTTTGCTCAGCAGTTGGCATTTATAGGCTGTTGATGATGATGATGAAGCTCCATTTTAATTTAAACTAGCATCAAGTTTTTCTTTTGGGAACTGAATTAATATCTAAGCGGAAACTTAATGGCGAAAATAAAATAGAAAATGGGCATTCATAAATAATATAAATCAGATTCTATTTAAAATTGTTTGTATGAAGAATAAATATAAACTGGCTTATATTATACATATATTGTGTGACTTTTAATAGCTTTAAATAAACTCTAAAATGGCATGAAGAAAAAATATTTTGTGGTAATAAAATTATAGGTGAATAAATTAAAAACATAAAAAGAGTATTTACTTTTATTTATTTTTTAAAAATCTTAGAAAACTGTAGTTGTACCTAAGTATTAAAGTTACACAGTAAAAAGTTACGCAGTTACACACAATTAAAAAAAAAACAACAGTATTATTGTATTATTAGGGCAGGTTTAGATTTGGCAGGACGCCCTCGCTTTCTTTTTTGACCAATTGGAATCGATTTGGCCTCTAAAGGCGGAGTGGCTAGGCCTATTACCTTATTATGTTTACACACATATATTTTAAAAAATTGAGGGCAATTGCACATGCCTTTCTTCCAAACTGTTCTTGGCAGTACAACTTTCCAGAACGCAAAGTTTTTTCTTTATACTCATCAAATGTATGCCATGTTTCGTTATATGTCATATCCGTAGCCCTAGCTTTCTCACTAGGTACTAAATAAACATTGTTTGTACAATCCGATGCTAAAGTCTTTACTTTAATGTTCTGCTTTGCCCAACAATATCCTTCTGTCTATTCTTTGAGTTCAATGTTGTGTGTCTCTGGGAATAAGTCTTCAGAGATTTGGTTTGACTATTGGGTGACCATATCACTCGCCACAACAAGGAAACGTGAAAGGGGAAAACGTTCCCGCATAGTATTATGATCTTTGATAGTCTTGTTAAATGTGTAGCCGCACCGCACGACTACATACCTACCAGTTACCAGTACCACCGAATACCTTACCATATACCTTCCACAATACCTTTACCAAAGTTTTAGACTTACTCCGTTTTAGAAACAAGAAACCAATTGTCTTGAAAAAGACAGTTTACGACTCTATCGCATAGAAACAATAATAATCACTGCGGCAACAGTGTTATCACACCGTGCCGCGAGCGATCGCTTCGAAAGAAGCGGTTTGGTTAAGCAAGCAGCCAAGCAGCGCAAGCGGAGCCGGAGCCGGAGCACTTGCATTCGTCGTATCTTCATTGGTTCATCTGTAGGTAGTCTTCAGTCTTCACTCGACGCCGGCGCTCGGAGAAATGCGCGCGCTCGCGCCGCGCGGTCATACTTATACGGAAGGAACCGATAGTGCCGTGTGCAAAGCGGCGCCCCGCACCCCGCGCGCCCCGCGCACGCCGCCGCGCCGCTATTGGTCGAAACTATCACCTAACTATATCTGATATTGTCTAATTGTAAATATGTAAATAGAAATATAAGTAGCATAGTTTGGTGAATTAAATCATTCTAGTCCACACCTCTCATCGGAGTTTCACTACTACTAGAAGAAAAGAAGAAACCTCCTCTAGGACACTAGGCTCTCCTACCTAGCTCCTAAATTGGTGACCCCGACGCTGCCAACGGATCTCTGCAAGAATCAATCGCCGCCCAGTACTGCAGAAAGTCAAGCTCGTCGTAATGTCCAACTCCAACGAAAAAACGCCGGAACTCTCCAGCGTGTCGACGTCGCTGCGCATTCCACCTATATGGCGCGACAGAATACGCCTATGGTTTGCGCAGTTCGAGGCGATTATGTCTCCGCAGAAGAAGGGCGACCAAGCCATGTTTGAGCTTGTCGTCGGTCATCTCGAACGACAAGACCTCGATGAAATATCCGACATTATCCTTCATCCACCGGAGAGAGACCGCTACGAAACCCTTAAAAACAGACTACTCCAGGTCTATGAGGAGTCTGAACAGCGTCAAGTTCAACGCCTTCTCTCCGAGATGGAGCTCGGCGACTTAAAACCATCACAGTTACTTCGCCGGATGAAGAATCTCGCCGCGGATAATATATCTGACGCTGCGCTTCGTATTATGTGGACAAACCACCTCCCCCAGTCCGTGCGCGCAGTCCTCGCTGTCAGCGACAACATCGCTAAACGCACAGATATCCACGATCTAGCGATGATGGCGGACAAAATACTCGAACAGACGCAACCTCATGGCACAGTCGCTGCTGTGACTGAAAACCCCGTTTTCCCCCGTGTACCTACAAGTATTGAAGACAAAATTGATATACTTACGAGGGAAATCGCCGAACTCAAAGCAGCACAACCTAGCCATCGTTGCAACCGTCAGTCGAGACGACCTCAGAACAGATCGCGACCATCGAACCGATATCGCTCCCAGTCCAGTCAGCGCGATAACATACCACGCCGCACGGAATCTTCTGGAATTTGTTATTACCACCGCAAGTTCGGGAAGGAGGCACAGCGATGCACACGTCCGTGTAATTTCCAGAACAACAACACCCGTCCGGAAAACTAAGAGCTGCGTTGGATGAGGCGGGAACCGGCGCAACAACTACGTCATACCGCCTGTTTATAACAGACAGAAACTCACGTCTGTCATTTCTAATTGATACTGGCGCAAACGTCTCGGTCATCCCTAAACGAAAAGGCGTGAAGATAGCCCCAACTGACTTTTGTTTATACGCCGCAAACAACACGGTTATACCTACCTACGGTGAGAAGACGCTACAACTGGACCTAAACCTACGCCGACCTTATAGTTGGAAATTCATCGTTGCTGAAGTCAGCAAGCCAATCATCGGCGCCGACTTCCTACGCCACCACCAACTACTCGTCGACATAGCCGGTCGATGTCTTGTCGACAAAGTAACAAACCTCACCGTCAAAGCGCCAATCTCATATTCCGCCGAGCCAACTGTAAGAAGCATAGACGTCGAACAGCCGTATCATCAAATATTGAGTCAATTCCCCGATATCCTAAGACCATCATGCATGAAGACCACTCCCAAACACCGCGTGCAACATCACATTGAAACCACCGGTCCACCTGTACACAGCAAAACCCGGCCATTACCCCCACATCGATACTTGGCCGTGAAGAAAGAATTTGAAGTCATGATGCAGCAGGGATTATGCCGTCCAAGCAAAAGTCCCTGGTCCAGCCCACTACACGTCGTCCCGAAAAAGAATGGCGACATACGGGTATGCGGCGATTACCGAAGACTCAACGACGTAACTAAGCCCGACCGCTACCCTGTACCTCGCCTCAAAGACTTCACATACCTACTCCACGGCAAGAAGATTTTCACCACACTCGACCTGAATCGTGCATACCAACAATTACCCGTGTACGAACCCGACGTCGAGAAAACAGCCATAACAACCCCGTTTGGCTTGTTCGAGTTTCCCCGAATGTGTCCAGGCTTAAAAAACGCGGGACAGACATTCCAACGGTTCATACATCAAGTACTCAACGGGTTAGACTTCGCATTTCCATTTATTGATGACGTAATCATCGCGTCAGAAAACAACGCACGCCACATTGAAGATCTACAAGAAGTACTACGAAGATTAAATGACTACGGTATCACTATAAACCCGTCAAAATGCGTCTTCGGTCAAGAAAACGTCAAGTTCCTAGGATATCAAGTGTCGAGCGAAGGAATCGAACCTCCACTTGATAAGGTCAACGCTATCACTGCTTACCCCAAACCCGAAACCATAGCGGACCTACGTCGATTTCTCGGCATGGTGAACTTTTACCGTGACAGCATACGCAACGCGGCCCACATACAAGCGCCGCCAAACGCATTTCTACATAACTCCAAGAAACGCGATAAAACAAAAATCGAGTGGAACAATGAAGCACTTCAAGCGTTCGAGTTGTGTAAAGCTAGCATACAAAATGCAGCTTTACTCGCTCACCCATCCTCCTCACCAACTCAACCAATATCACTCATGTGTGACGCATCGAACACCTGTGCTGGAGCTGTCCTACAACAACTTGTAAACAACAAGTGGGTTCCCCTCGGCTATTTCTCGAAGAAATTCTCAGAAACACAACAACGTTATAGTACCTTCGATCGAGAATTATTATCAATATATATGGCTATCAAACATTTTAGAAAAATGTTCGAAGGAAGAGAACTCATTGTTTACACCGATCACAAGCCACTTACCTACGCAATACGCAAGCCGCCGTCGGACAACGACACACAACGACGCACTCGTCAGCTGTTGTTTATAAGCGAGTTCACGACCGACCTACGTCACGTGACCGGAGCAAACAACGTAGTCGCCGACGCACTGTCACGCGTTGAAACGATCGACTTACCATCGCCGATAGACTACGTTCAACTATCGCAAGCACAAGAAAAGGACAGCAATATTCTCAAATTATCTAAACAAACAAATATTCAACTCAAGAAAATCGCCATACCTACTTCAAACAAGCTGATTTACTGCGAAGTATCGACGCCTCACATCCGCCCATACCTACCAGTTGACTTTCGTCGCATCGCATTCAACGCCGTGCACAATACAAGTCATCCTGGTATTCGAACTACACGCAAACTAATGCAGCAACGATACTTCTGGCCGTCTATGAACACCGAGATTGGCGAGTGGGCAAAGTCATGCATTGAGTGTCAACAATCAAAGGTACATCGACATACGCACAGTGACGTCACATCATTCCCACCGAGCGAGCGTTTCGAACACGTACACATTGACATCGTCGGACCTCTGCCTACATCTTCGAGCGGACATCGATACCTACTCACTATGATCGACCGCTGCACCCGCTGGGCAGACGCCGTCCCTCTGCGAGAGGTATCAGCCGAAGTCGTCGCAAGAAAGCTGTATGAAGCATGGATATCACGCTTTGGTTGTCCTATCAAAATCACGACTGATCAAGGACGACAGTTCGAGAGCAGCTTATTTAAAAATCTCGCTCAGCTACTGGGAATAGAAAGAACTCTTACTACTGCCTACCACCCGCAGAGTAACGGGATCGTAGAACGCTGGCATCGTACATTGAAAGCCGCACTCATGACTCGACTCGCCGACAACAACAAATGGTTGATCGAGTTACCTACCGTGCTACTGGGACTACGAGCCGCTACGCGCACCGACACTAACACTAGTGCCGCTCAACTTACCTACGGACAAGAACTACGGCTGCCCGGCGATTTCATATCGCCATCGCCTACCTACACGAAGATGGATAACGACTATGTGGCCGACTTGCATCGTGTTATCACAAGCTTAACGCCCGCTTATCAGTCGCACACTAATCGACTGAATATCTTCGTGCACAAAGACCTGCAAACATGCAGCCACGTATTTGTACGTGACGACGCAGTTCGCAAACCGCTGCAACGTCCGTACAAGGGTCCGTACCTAGTCACCAGCAGAAGCAACAAGCACTTCACGTTACAAACACCTAGAGGTACTACCAACGTGTCTATCGAGCGTCTGAAGCCTGCCTACGTCATTAATTACGATAACTCAGACAACTGTGCAACGCCACCAGAGGCTATCCAGGATCAACCCAGTCAACCTCCGTCGAGCATCAGCGATGTACGAAGAACACGAACAGGAAGAATCGTCAAGACCCCAGTACGCTTCGCTCGGGGGGGAGTACTGTAGCCGCACCGCACGACTACATACCTACCAGTTACCAGTACCACCGAATACCTTACCATATACCTTCCACAATACCTTTACCAAAGTTTTAGACTTACTCCGTTTTAGAAACAAGAAACCAATTGTCTTGAAAAAGACAGTTTACGACTCTATCGCATAGAAACAATAATAATCACTGCGGCAACAGTGTTATCACACCGTGCCGCGAGCGATCGCTTCGAAAGAAGCGGTTTGGTTAAGCAAGCAGCCAAGCAGCGCAAGCGGAGCCGGAGCCGGAGCACTTGCATTCGTCGTATCTTCATTGGTTCATCTGTAGGTAGTCTTCAGTCTTCACTCGACGCCGGCGCTCGGAGAAATGCGCGCGCTCGCGCCGCGCGGTCATACTTATACGGAAGGAACCGATAGTGCCGTGTGCAAAGCGGCGCCCCGCACCCCGCGCGCCCCGCGCACGCCGCCGCGCCGCTATTGGTCGAAACTATCACCTAACTATATCTGATATTGTCTAATTGTAAATATGTAAATAGAAATATAAGTAGCATAGTTTGGTGAATTAAATCATTCTAGTCCACACCTCTCATCGGAGTTTCACTACTACTAGAAGAAAAGAAGAAACCTCCTCTAGGACACTAGGCTCTCCTACCTAGCTCCTAAAAATGCTTCTAAAGCGTTGTTTGTGGTCGGTGAAAGGGTTGCTGCAGCCCCAAAGTACCAGTTAGGGTTTTTCACTAGCCACTCCCTTTTAAAGTATTGTATGAATGCTGTCTTAGTAGCATGTTTGGCAACAAAAGCATGGGCAGCAGCATTGAAAACATCAACTGATGATGCATTATGCAAAGCGTCTATATCTTGCAAAATATCTTTTCTGTATCTTTTTTCTACAAACTTTTCAACAGATTTTTGCATATTTTTTTTAGCATGCGCTCAACACATACGCACAGTAGTATCAGAACCAAAAATATGGATAAAAGCATTTTTTATTGCTTGAGCTGCGTCACACACTAATACTTTTGGTTGCAAATCATGATCAAACAGTGATTGAACTTTCTCCTTTAATCCACTAAAAATCATCTCAAAGTCTTCTTCTTGTTCATTAGTGGAAACTCCTAAGCAAAGGGGATAAAATTTTCTGTTTTTATTTATAGTTCCAACAATCGAAACAGGAAAGCCTTGCCATATCAATTTGTAGGTTGCATCAGCGTGGAAAACGTCAGAAGAACATACAAACTTTAATAATTTTCTTGTTGTCAAAACAAATCTGAAGATCGGTTGGTCACTCTCTAATATCCAGTACTTCATAACAAATGGTTTATCCTCATCTTCAGGAATAGCTTCATGATCATGTATCCACTTTTCTAATTCACCTAAGTGAATAGTATGGTGTCCGAATTTCACGCGCCGCCTATCACTTAAATAATTATTTAGTTGAACTTTTGAGGAACTCAGCAGCGCCCGTGCCGGTTGTCATATTGGTGATGTTGCTGTAAACAATCTCAGTTATGCGGACGACATGGTGCTGCTCAGTCCCTCGGCCAACGGTTTAAGGAGACTTGTTAGCATCTGTGAAAAATATGCTACGGAACATTATCTTACCTATAATGTTAAGAAATCTGAGATAATGATATTTAGGAGTGGTAAAGGTCCCGACAGTATTTTACCGATCAATTTATTTGGATCCACGCTAAATGTTGTTAGTAAATTTAAATATCTTGGTCACATTATTAGAGATGATCTATTGGATGACGCTGATCTGGAACGCCAAAGGCGTAGTATAGCATGTCGTGCCAACATGTTGGCTCGGCGTTTCTCACATTGCACCGACCAAGTTAAGATAACTTTGTTTGGTGCGTATTGTCAGTCTTTCTACACCAGTCAGCTGTGGTACAGATACACAAGGAGTGCTTACAACACTCTTCGTGTACAATACAATAATGGTTTTAGAGCAATCCTAAAGCTTCCCTGGCGGTGTAGTGCGGCTGGCATGTTTGCGGAGAATAGGGTTACAGACTTCTATGGGCTTGTGAGGAGGCTCAGGGCGTCTTTCCAGGCTCGTCTATATGCTTGTGGGAATGAATTGGTTTCGGTAGTGTTCCATCACGTGTACTTGTTGAGATTGGAACTGACGCACCTTATGATGAAAATATAACTTTTAAGTAAATAATCATAGTTAATGAGTTGTTTAATTTTAATTTTAATTCTATCTTCATATAATTTTAATTTTGTTTTATTGTAATTTTATTTTAAATTTATTGTAATTTTCATTTTATTTTACTATAATTTTGATTTCGTAGGTATATTGTAATTTTCAGGTAATTTTAATTTTATTCTATTGTAATTTTTATTTCACTTTTTTTGTCATTTGTAAATTTGAAATTTGTGATTGTTGTGTACTATGGGTTCCTATGCCTGAAATAAATGATTTATTATTATTTATTATATTATTATTATATTTGTAGGCAACTTTATTCCATCAATTTTTTGAAGAGAAGCCAATATAGCTTTAGGCTTCAAATGTAAGTCAAAGAGTCTGTTGATTTCTGTTTTAGTATGAGCGTCGATGCCGTAGTCGCCTCGAGTGCCAATATTTTCGTGATTATGTTCAGCATCTGTATGATATGCAAGAACATTATCGGTTCCACTCTCAAATAACAAATAAAGTTCTGCCGCACACTGTGGTCCCTTCTTCCGAACTTTATTACACCTGTAAAAACGTTTTTGCCCCTCTTCTGTCATTCGCGTAAAGGAGAACGGCAGATTTTGTACCGCTTTGCTAAAAAAGATTTGTTATTGTTTTGCCTTGGGCAATTAGGCAGCTATAGAATCCTCTAAATACGTTATGTTAGCACATTTAATAGATTTTTAGAACTTGGGAAACGCTAGAAAATCTGATATTCAATAATGATAAGAAGCAATCAACAAAACGGCTACACTAAATAAAAACAAACCGCGATTGACGTTTATAAAGTTGCCATGCGTAAACATGAAACAAGAGTAGGTATATTGAATGTCGCTATTTCATAAACTAATTTATTTTAATATCTAACAATGAAATATTTTCCTTTCCATTTCAAACATTTTTATAAGTAAATATTTATTTATTTATTTAAAGCTTCATGCACAAAATGTACACAAGGTGGACTTAATGCCGCAGGCATTCTCTCCCAGTCTGACCTTTGGGTGATGCAGAGAAGAGTTAATGGTGTGAGCAAGAAGCAAGCAAATATCATTATTTTAATTTCATTTCGTGAGGTCTACATGGATTATTAACGATAATTAACATTTTCACAAACTTGAATATGGCAATGTTGAACTAGTATTTGACATTTGTTGTTGAAGACGATTTGTCAATGTCAAGTGCGCCTTGCAGTTGGTTTCAAATGCGGTGTTATGATGTGTTTGTACAAATTGGAAGTCATTTTATTCATCTGGTGATACGTTGAGTTGGGCAGCCGTTCCTCCGTAGCCGAAATTGCCAAAATACACTTATTTTCATTTGTGCATAGTGTGTTGTATTTTGTCGCGATGACGAATTTACAGTGCATTAATTACAACCAGAGTTTGTCGCATGAGACGGCATGCTCTAGGAAATGAGAGTGAAGACTAGACGTGGTCAACAATATCCCATTGTGGACTTATCCTACAGATGTAAGTAGGTACCTAGTTTACACATGATTTATCGAAAGTCACCTTGTTGCCTAAATAAAGGGGGCATAGTGTTATCTACCTATAATGTATATTTTATTCTAGATCTCTCCTACCGACCATATTTGCCATGCTTGCTGGCAATTAGCAATGTATTGGGATGTTCCTGAAAGAATGTCCAGCAAACAAACTGATCATCGACATGTCTGTGTCGTATGTGGGCATTCCATTGCAAGGATAAGGTGACGCAGAGGGTTAATTGAAGGCGCCAACAAACAGGAGCAAAGACTAGATCATATAGTATCTGATTGGATTCAGCCACGAGAGGTAATAATTTATTGTATTAACCATATACTATTATCATATAATTTATAGTCAATATGACATTCTAATAATATTACTATATAGGCTCACCCCCTATTACATGGGACTCATAACAACTAGTGAAAAGTGGGTGTTACATTGTACTGTGGTAGAATGTGCACCTCTGCCTACCCCTTCGGGGATAAAAGGCGTGATGTTATGTTATGTATGTAATAATATTACTTTTTTTAGCTTATTTCCAATGATGAAGATCGTGTTCCATGCTGGCTGAGCGCCTTAACAAGAGTCGGAACCATAAGACCACAACCTGACATACCACCTCATAGTGTTCACTATCAGGATGTAATGTGTTATGTAAACATGGACTAAGCCTCACTTTAACATTGCCGTTTGTAGAACAGATGAGGCCAGAAGATGTTGATCGGCTGTCAGAGCTTCAATAGGTATGTGAAGTGTATAACCGGTTTATAATATAAGTTTTTCACCGGTTTACCGGTGAATAAACCATACACATGTTATAATTATAATAATTGATTAATTAGCATGCTGTTTAAGCTTCTATGATCTGTGTTATAGGAATACCCTATTAATGGCATTTTAACATTGTAAAATCAAATAATGTAATCAAATATTTATTTTTATCTTTTCTATTTTAAGATAGGGAATCAGACATTATTATAACATGTGAAAGTAATGGAAAAAATGTAGTTTTGTTTACTTTATTTACAGTTATCTTACTTGTTTACAGATATCAGCAATTAATGAAGTGTGTGCTGTATGACATCGCCTGCTCTCTTTTTAGAAGAAGTACTCCTAGAAACAACCTAAATACAATGAAATAAAAGTATTTCAAAATAATACATTTGTTTTATTTTAAACAGGTACCTAGTAACTATATATAAACAATCTATAAAATAAATGCCATCTTTATTTTAGATTGCTTTAGTTTTATAGCAAAAATGTTCATTTTCATTTTACATTTCTTTAGTTGTGTTATGTTGGCCAGGAGGTTTAAGAAGCATGTTTCTCATGCATGAGAGTGCGAGTTGCAACGGCAAAGTACCAATGTGATTTTTTCGAGTTATATATTTTTTTTATTTATTATTTAATAATCTAAGAAAGTGCAAAGATACCACTGACAAGCGGTGAAGTAAAACATTGTGAGGAAACCTGGGCTTATAATTTCTAATTATAAGTTTGAAATCACCAACCCACATTAAACTGTCAAACACCAAGCGGTCACCGGTGACCGCAACCTATTGTTCTATAATTGTGTCTACAAAACCGGTACTCGACGAGTTAAGCTAGCGTAGTGATTAAACTGTCAAACACCGAGCGGTCACCGGTGACCACAACTTATTGTTCTTTAATTGTGTCTATAATTATGGTACTCAACGAGTTAATGCTTAAACCTAATCCAGTGAGAAGAGACCTTCGGTCGGCATAGGCCACTTATAGACTGTTAATGATGAAACTGATGATGATTTTACTTATTTGACTTACTTATTAGAAATTAAACCTTACACGCGTGCTAAGCAACCAGTTTTCAGAAGAAATACTTTCTCAAAGCTTAAGTTTAAATCGAATTAACTTAAAGACTATTTGTATATCAGGCCTCTGCCTCGAATCTTGATTTTACACATAAAATCTTGCGACTGCCCGCAAGATTCAAGGTGAAGTGAGACATTAGTTTTATCATATCCGCCACAAGACGTCCACTGCTAAATGTAGGCCTTCTACCCAATGACAGTCGCTCACAATATTAATTTGCATTTTCGTAGGCACCTAGTAAATGAAAAAGATTGTAAAGCATACTCTGTAAAACTCTATAGTTACATCATACTTGCTGAATTAACAGTTAATTAATTTATTCATAATACAAAGTGTAATAGTCACTTGAGTAGCGAGCAGTGTTTAGAGTTTAGTTTGTAATGTAAACAAAACAAGTTAAAACAACCAAATAAATAAGTCCACATTGACATTTTTCAATTAACTGTCATCTGTCAAATTATGTACTTTTGCGTAAAGGTGGCATTATACTTGACGTTGCGTATTTGTTGTGTTCGGCCAAAACATACCATGTGTGGAGGGTTTATTCGTCTTCATTTGCTATATACATATATTTGCACGCTTTTAAATTTATAGATACTATTTGGACGCCATTAGTACGTAGTTCGCAAATATTTGTACAAATGAAGCGAATACGCAATGGCAAGTGTAATACCGCCTTTACGTACCTTTTGCACATTTTCAAAGTGAAATAACTTTTGAACCCAAAGTTCTAAAAATATGTAATTTTTTTCTAAACTTCATAATATAAATATCTATCGTTCAGATCATTTACTTGGTAAGAACAATGACAAATACAAAATTTTATTGCGGTACAAAACCTCCATACAAACCTGCCATTCTCCTTTCCGAGACCAAGTATTTTTTGAATTCACGAAATCTTCCGACTCTTTCAAGTTTGAAAATTTAGATTTAAAAACCCAAAGTTTGTTTCGTCCACGTTTGGGTTTCGTTGGTCCTTGATCCTCTGATTCTGCTCCCCTTGAACAGTAATCCGGCACTCCTTCATCACAATTTATTTCACGACTTGGTCCAGCTAACTCTAACTGACTCATCTCCACATATAAATCACTAAATACTGGCCCTTCACTAAAATATTACGCAAAATAAACAAAGCTAAACATTAACGTGCACATTACCGGCGAATAATGAAAACTAACAAATCTAGAAGTCGCGTCGGCCCGTCGCCCGCGCCGCTTGCTATTGGCCGTGCACGCACCCCGCCACCCCGCACTACACCCGTATCCAACCATCGCATCTTCCGCCGGTTTCATGAAATTATGATCAAAAAATATTAATAATTAACTCTTATTCATTTTTATAGTACTTACGTTTTAATATTTAGAGCTGCCCGCAAAGCGAAGCCTGAAAGTGGGTTTTTAGACGGCAAGAAATAGTTGGTATTTAATATATTATCTTTGCTACCCTACTAATATTATTAGTCGCCAAGTCATTATTTATAGATCCTCGCCTAATATTTTAATTGACTGGTATACTTTATTTGCTACCTAAACACAGCTGCTAGTTTTTAGTTTTTATAACACCCTTAATTTTGAACCTTACATAATATAATAGTCGCGAAAATATTTCTGTGCCTCCTGTGATAAGTGATATAACTCGAGTTGTACCCTTTTTGTGATTTTCACATGAGCATAATCAAAAAAAAAATTACGTCTTTTTTGGTCTAACTCACGTTCTTCTATCTGCTATAGTTTCGGAGATAATTTTGTGCAAAGTGATACAACTATAGGGATTTTGGCAAAAAAATCGTGACAATCGATATTTGTTAAGTTGTAACTCCAAAACCGGTCACTTAACAAACTATTTTTCGTGTTTCGTGATTTAAATGCTATTGTATTTAACTTCACATTTCATTTTTCAGTACATTTATCGTGAATTTTGATGTGACTACAATAATATCCCTTTGGACTAATTCTTTCGATATGCCTCTAGGATACAAATCGACATGTACCTACAAATCTGAATGTAAGGTATGCCCTTTTTTTATGAGAGGTGATACAACTAGACTTAAATCATTCTACACAAATCTGTCTTTATGTGTAAACAGATATAAATATAGTTGTATCAAAAAATCCAACCAATTGTAAAAATATATGATACAAAATATTAAATGTGCTAAGTGATACAAGTGTAGGTGGCGGGGGTTCGTAGGGGTAATCGGGGTAATTTTTTTTAGCTAAAAGCGTTATCAATACGAGAGTATTGATAAATTAATGAAATTGGCTACACTAAATCAGATATTGAAGAAAAAGATTTTGATACCCAGGAAAATGGCTACGAATCAAGAGTGGAGCAAGAAACAAGTGAAACGGTTGATGGGTCATGGCACCGGCGTCCAGTAATTGCAGAAACGGTCACTGACAAAGAAAAATGTAATGATATCCAGGAAGAATGTAACGAATCAATAGAGACGCAAGAAGGAATAGAACTAGTTGAAAAATTGCGGAACCCTAGAATTGTTGCGGAAATAGTTTTCAACAATAATAAGATGAACAAGACTCAAGAACATTCTTCAAATAATCTACTCGATGATTTGAGAATTTCAGAATCATCTGATGATGGTGATTTTGGAAGAGAGCCATTCGATCAATTTATAATCTTAGTCCGAGGTACTCTCTCAGGAAACTATTTAAAGAAATTAATATAATGACTGTTGCCTCTCAATACATTTATGAAAATGTATTATATGCGTATGTATAAAAACAAAAGTTTATTTAAAAAGCATAGTGATATACACGATATCAACACGAGAAATAAAGACAAATATGTTGTTCCCACTACTAGACTAAAGAAAATAAGTGCTTCGTTTAGATGTCAGAGTGTATCGCTTTTACAATAAAATTCCCAGCCATATCCAAAATTTGAGTCTAAATAAATTTAAAAATGTCATTAAAGATAAATTTTATAGTAAAGCTTTTTATAAAATAAAAGACTACTGCCCGAATACTGAAACGTTTGTTAAATATTTAACGGCTGCTTAAATCATTGAGCAGCTCTCAAATTCTAGTTTGGTATACTCAAACGTCTGTTATCTTTTTAAAGGTCTGTTAAATTTAAGTCGTGCTCAAAAGTCCACTTAAATGAAAAAACCGTATACTGAAACGATACTTATTTTAAGTATGTGTCAATCTATTGTCAAAAGTCACCTCAAATGTACCGGAATACTGACGTTTGTTAAATATGTAACGGCTGCTTAAATCATTGAGCAGCCCTCAAATTCTAGTTGTGTATCATGAATTGTCAGTTATTCTTTTGAAGGCCTGTTATATTTAAGTCGTGCTCAATGGTCCAGTTAAACGAAAAAACCGTATACTGAAACGATACTTATTTTAAGTATGTGTCAATATATTGTCAAAAGTCCACTCAAATGTAAGAGTGGTCTGAAGGCCTCCTAAATGCTTTGAGCGTTGTAGAAATTATAATTTACGTATAAAGTCGTGTGTTTAAAATGTCTCTATCAACGCTATCTTCTCTTTTGGCTGATGAAAGTCGTCCAACACGACACAATGAACTGAAATTGAACGCATTTGAACAACTAGCAAATGGGAATATTTATATATATTTTATTCCGCTGAAGAACTGAATGAACGAAGCACGGAGTATCCTCAGGAGTTGTTGACTCGGCGGCTCCCGCGGCCGCGGTCGAGCGATAAATATATCGAGTTTGGTTAGAGTGGTTTATTGCGTATCGTGTGTGTTTTGTGTCGCATCTCTGCTGCATGAGCGCATATCTACGGGCGGGAGGTCGGTGTTGCATACTACATGCATCATACATGCCATTATTTGAACAATAATTATAATGATGTGGAATTTCGTGTAAACTTCTGTGTTTCCAAAGAAAGAGTTTAGTGCTTGAACTCGGTATTAGAGGACGATGTTTAGAGCCTCTCTGAAGTATGGGATCCGTAACGAGGTAATCCGATAGAAAACTGAAGTTATCATCGTAGCACAAATGATTATCAAGCTGAAATGGCAGTAATGATCATTTGGGGTAGACGTGTACTGAAGTGGAGAACGCGTCTAGACAGACGTAGGGGAAGGTGGGGCAGCTTCATACAGTTTTTCTATTTTGTCTCATAGATTTTTCTGTGGTATCAATATCTGAATAGATTGAATAAGTACTAGTACTATAACTATCTGACTTTCTATTAAAAACATATAATTTGTTAAAATATACATCTGTGACATTTTATAAAAGTTTAAAAAAAAATCAGGAATGTATGAATGTGCCCCGCATGCGGGGTACTTTCATACAGGCTATGGGGCAGATTCATACATGTGAAAAAATACACAAATTAAGGAATAAATGTTTAATTATTTATCAAAATAAAAGTATCAAAACACAACATATTCGAAACCAAAAGCAATTAGACTCTGTGTGTCACTTATACCTAGAAAATAATGAAGTAATAAAGAGAAAAGTAAAAAAAGATAACTAAGTCAACAGAAAATAAATTGTAGGTAGTTTTTCCTAACCTAACAGTATTTCTGATCAGTCAAATAAGTAATCTATGTCCTAGAATTAAATAACATATCTTTGTAATGTATCTATTAGTAGATAGGTAATATTAATAATCAACAATTAAAAAATATATCACAATATAAGGAATCCTAAATGTTAAATACTTAATGACTTTGAAAATATCTTAATAATAATAATATTAATGGACGTTATAAAAAGAGAGATCTTTGTTAAAACTTAAAATACTAGCAGTTCTAGCTGTCTTAGCTGATTTAGGATCCGGTAATATCAAAACTATATCTGATAGATCTACTGATCCTTCGTCTTTCACGTCTGGAAATACAAATTTCATAGAAGATCCTGGTTTCTTTCTTAAAAATGAAACCATTACTTCTGTCAAACTGTACTGTTTGATTATTTGACCGACATAGTAAATAACAGACTTCTTTTTCTCAAATTTAACAAGGACATAGGCCCCATCCTTGACATTTTCAGGATCCACAAGCTCTACACGAACATCTTCTTCTTCGTTTTCTTCAAGTTCATCGAAAGGTGAAGCAGAACTTTCTCTCAGGCTGATTGTTTCACTGTCGCTACTACTTGTAACTTACTACTAGCTAACTTGATTTGTCATAATCTTCATTTAATAAACTCAGTGCTTTTTTTATTTCTCTTGCTCTACTTTTTCGTTCTTTTTCTAATCTCTTCATCTCTTTAATTTTTTTCAAATCTTCAATTCTAGTCTTCTCAGGCGTGTCGGATTAATTACTTCATCGACAGCTTTTGATATTGCAACTTCGTCTACCTCTCCACTCCTAGTACCCTTTTTCTTGTAATTCCTGACCATATTTTTTCTGTAAAACAAAATATAATATGATTTCAACTCTAACATAAAAATATGAGGCACATTCATACAGTATGAATGTGCCCCTCTTACTACTGTATGAACCTGCCCCATTCAATGATTTTGAAAAATAATTATTCTTATGAAAAAACCAAACATATATATTATTATTTACGTATCAATTCACAAAATACATCCTATTATCTTTGAAATAAAATAGTATTGAATAATCTAGTTAAAAACTTTCATCAAAATAAATATGTTTAAAGTGAGTTTATAAAATTACTTACGCGTTGCCGAATCACGTTCCGCGTCACCTCTTCGCGAGTTTCACACTGACTGCTGTCAAAATTCGTGAGCCAACGCACACATAGATAAGTCACGTGTACATGCTTAAATCGTTCAGTTAACGCGCGCCTAGTAAGAGATGTCGCTAGTGTATGACGGTGCCCCGTGTATGAATCTGCCCCACTTCCCCCTACATAGTGTGGGGCGGTGGAGAGAATTTAACTACTAATAGAAAAATACAGTATCAGTTGTTTCAACTGCCTGCCTGAAATAAATAAATGATAATAATGCTGCGATTGGATGCCTAGAGTTAAAAATTGACCTTAGTGGCGTGCCATTAGAGAGGATATCCAGCAGTGGACGAGAACAGACTGATGATGAAGATTGCACAACCCATAGGTCTGGATAGCAATCAAAACTTTGTATACCTATTTGTATTAGGACTATGCTAATAAATGGACATGTTCAATCATAGTAAAATAGTTTTATTATTATAACTATAACAGTATAGGCGGCGACGGGGTATGCTGCCATGTTCTGGACAGCTACATCATGATTATAGTGCTGACACATAGAATCCCAAGCATCTTTCTTTTTTTTTTCATATGGGCGTTGGTCTCTTTGTTCTCTGTAATATCATTATGCCTGCAAAAATAGCAAGAAGCATATAAATTAACAATAGAACAGATCAGTTCTATGTACCTATACGTATTAAGTTTCATTACATACTTACTTCTTGATCAGCCCTAAAAGGATATCCTTTTCGGTAGTTGTATATAATTGGACCCGCGATTCTTTTTTTCTTCCATAATAACATTAAAATTGTAGTATGCTATCTGAAGCCGGAGAAAATTCGTGTTTCATTAAATGCCAATAACGTCTGTATGTCAATTGACTTACAACATTTCACTACACGACAATCTAGTCGTAATTATTTATTTTTCATTTTAATATTATAATTCTGTGTAGGTACTTAAATTATTATTTTTATTATGATATTATATGTTAATAAAATTAGTAATAGAATATTATAAAATTCATTACAGTGAAATTTATAAAATTGTAGTATATTTTAGTACATAAATTATCATCGAATTAGCTATTTAATCAAATCATGCTGCATGAAACGAATACGTAAAAAAACACAATTTATTTTGTAATCGAGAATATGCTTAGGAAATGCATATTATAGAATGTTGCCATAAAGCAAACATTTAACGGCTGCTTACCTGAGTAGACCAGAAATAAATTGATGGACGTTTCAGTATACCAGTTATATTTGAGGCGTGCTCAAATTTAAGTTGCGATTAATTGAGAGCTGTATTTGACAGACGTGACAGACGTTCGAGTGTCAAACGCTTAGAAGTATCTCGTGCATATAATATCTTTGAAAAATTATAAATTAGTGTGAAATGTCTTTATCGTCGTTATCCTCTCTTTCCGATAATGAAAGTCGTCCAATATCGACCCAATGGAGTAAAATTAAATGCATTCGAACTATATGATGGTGTGGAATTCCGTGCACGCTTTCGTGTTTCCAAAAAGACAGTTTGAATTCAGCATTTGGAAGCAGCATCAAGCCTTTCACATGTGAAACCGAGCGCTGCAGCCAATAGACCAAATCCTGATAACTAAAGATTTTAGGCGACAAGCAGTTACCAACGCGTAACAGGAGACATTTTTCATGTAGAACAGCCAACTGTTCACCGGGTTGTGCACAATGTAACGGCCATAATTGCGAGCATGAAATCTTTATTCATTAATATGCCAACTTCTGAAGAATTTGTAGACATTGCAAACGGGTTTTATGCAATTGCAGGATTTCCCACAGTAAGTGAGGCTGTTGACTAGACCAGACCTATTGCACCCATATTAATTAAAAGCCAAATAGCAACAAGGAATCCAGTAGAGAGTAGAAGTAATTTTGAAGGGTTTCGATAACATTGTCAAAGAAAATTGTAAATTTTGGGAATTTGTTTTTATATTTACACATTTTTAGGAGGAGGATTAGGAGTTAGTTTTAATTTATTTGAAGGTCTCTTTTTATTTTTTTATTTTATTTTTAGTTTAGTTTCTATAGATATTTGTGACTTATGTAAGCTATTAAAAATGAATAAATTGTAAAAATAAAGAATTGAAAAACAAATCATAATAAAATAGTTTTATTATTACAACTCTTTTTATACACAACGTTGCTCCACACTAGGACTTTTTACCGTGTCGTGGGTGCGTTTACAAACATACAATTACACATACACATGACACCCAGACCCACAAAAAGTGTTTGAAAGGTTCCCCTCGGTTTCCATGGGATTCCATCATCAGATCCTGACCTGGTAGAAATAAGACTAACCTGAGAGTATGACCTTACTACAAAAAAAGGATCATCATAATCTGTCCACAAAAGCACACAAAAAAATATACAACCGAATTGATAACCTTCTCCTTTTAGGGAAGTCAGTTTAAAATGAAGTCGGTCATTATTTTTTAAACTAGCTGTTCCTCGCGACTTCGTCCGCGTATAATAATGACTTTCGGCAAATTTTGATTTTTTTAATAAGTCTTTTCCAAGGTTAATTCCAATGGTATGGACCAAATCTCATCAGCATCGATTCAGTTATACCTCTATTTATTGTGAAATGTTGTTCATTTTGGTGATTTCAAAAAATAATCAATCTCACTGGTATTTCACCCGTATAGTATCCATACCCGTGAGGTTTCAGTGATTAAAACTCCATTGGAATTCCAATCGAATAGTTACAGCGGTTGAAATCTCTCAGGAGTCATTTTCCGAGTCTCAAACTATCGTTGCGTCGTTGTACCGAATTCCACTGAAATAATTTCAATGGTTTAAAAAATAGAGTGACCCAGAAGATTAACGCAGTTCCTGTCCTGTGGGATTTCCGGGATAGAACAAGCATACGTTATTTCCAGTGCCAATGTCTCACTCTCTTTAAACCGAATTACAATCAAATAGGTTAATAATATTAGTATTCAGCCTCTTTGCATACCTTAATGTTATATCGTGGTAATAAAAAAATAAAAAAAATAAATTGTCAATCATCCATTGGCATGAAACTTACTTGTCAAAAATATGTCAGATAGGTAATATAGAAATGTGTACATACATTATTATAAATTTGTGTCTGTTTGTTTGTTAGAAATTGGCGTGATTTTTTTATTGAGTGTAGATAACAGGGGGTCGAGGTTTGTGTGGAGAATTTCATAATTTTCAAGAAACCTAAAATGGTATTAGGTACATTTGTGACCAGTAAAACATCGGGCACCAAATATATTTTATCTTTTATAATCCTGCTCTCAATACTTTAAAAGAGCGCAAGCGAAACCACGGGCAGAAGCTAGTCCATAAATAAAATGAATTAACTAAAGTTAATTCAATTTACTTTTTCCTTAAAATTCTTGATTCAGATGCAGCTAAATACTATTATTAGTCCTTGAAAACAGTTTTTATTGGTAGTCAAAGGCTTAAGCAATATTCTTCCGAATCCTTTTATAAGATTTTCATGCTGCTGTGTTCTAATGCTGCTTACTGCTACAGCATTATATTGCTGGCACACAGCATCCCAAGCATCTCTGTTTTTTCGTATTATATGGGCGCTGGTCGTTTTGTTTTCAATAATATCTGCAAATATAGCAATAAGCCATCAGCAATAGATCAGATTACCGTTATATTATATAAGTATTAAGTTTCATTGTATACTTACTTCATGATCAGTTCTAAAAGAATAAATATATTTTTTCTTCCATAGTTATCTAATAAAATTAAATTTTAGTAACGCGTATAATTGAAATATCGCGCTTTGATTCATTGTTGTCAATAATGTCAATTGACTTAAACGTTTCACTACACGACAATCTAGTCGTATAATGTTCCATTTTCATATTATAATTGTGTGTAGGTAGGTACTTAAAAATATTTTTGTTATGATATACATTAAAAAAAATGAACAAGACTGTGAATTCATAAAATTTTAGTACATAAATTATATCATCGGATTTAGCTATTTGATCAAATCATGCTGCGTTAAACGAATACGTAATGTAAAAAAAATATTTTGTAATCGAGAACATGCTTTTTGTACAGAATGTTGCCATAGAGCAAACATTTAACGGCTGCTTACCTAAGTACACCTTAATACAAATTGATGGACGTTTCAGTATACCAGTTATATTTGAGGCGTGCTTAAATTTGAGTAGCGATTAACTGAGGGCTATATTTAACAAAGATTTCAGTATTCGGGCATACGACTACCTAAATGATAGTCGGGCTTTAGGAATAAGCTGCTGTAACGTCCACACAGGTCATGTCGACATGTTTGTAACATATAGTTACATTTCTTTTTTATATGCAATTTGCCATTATTGTTTTAATGTGACATTGTTTTTCATTTGAATTTTTTTTATATGTTGTTCTAACTTGACATTTACTTTTTATTTTACAATTGTTAGGGCTAGGACCGTGCGAGACTTTGCCTCGCCATTTCTTTTCTAACTACCATATTCTGACAGTTTGAGTATTAGTGCGACCCACGCAAATGTCCTTTATTTTGGTATTGGTCGTCGAATCAGTCAGCCTCACCTGTTAATTGAGCTGACTGTAAACCGACACATGCGTACTGCCTTCAGAACGGGTCCGCTCAAACTTTTGTGGTTCTTTCCTCAAAAGGCCACTACAGAAAGAACTTGCACGGTTCTCACAAACAGTCTGTTACACATATTGTCTGGACTTTAAAAGAGACGGACCTCTGAGTTTGTTTCGGCATTTCTTCTCAGAGTAGGTAGTCAGTTAGGAAATGTCGACCTCATCGTTCGCTTGATAAAATTGACATGTAAAAGTGCTGCCCTGTAGCCTATTTGCAGAAATAAATTCACTTGTTTCACTGTTTCACTTGTTTCCTTGGATCTTTTACAAGTGATGAATATATTTGCAATACTGATGAATTGTGTTCATTCACTGATGATAAAAGAGTACCGGCTAAAAAAAAAGAACGGCTACGTCGTCATTGATGAGACAAACCTCCAATATTACGATTCCAAAAACACCACCGTCACCCAGGAACATATCAGAGAATTCCATTCCTGGTTGCTCTTTCTGGGAACGCAAAGGATTTAACAGAGCCGGAAAAAAGAAAAAAACGCGGAAAAAGTGACAAAGAGAGAAGACAGAATAGAGAAAAGAGAAAACTATTTTGTAATACTGGCTTAGAATATACAACTTCGTCAGGGAAAACAAAGGAACGTCGGCAACTTCGTGAACTTCAAAACTATTTTTATTATTAATTAATTAACCCACAGTTTAATTAATTATTTTTATTACTTTGTATAACAAAGTAATAAAAATATTTATTTACTTAATTTATTAAGTAAATTAAAATTAAAAAATATAATTAAGTTTAATTAATTATTTTTATTACTTTGTATAACAAAGTAATAAAAATAATTTAATTAAACTGTGGTAGCTTATCAAGACTGATCTGTGCCATTACTTAGTTTTACTTGGTTTCAAATTTTTGTCTTTATGATAATTATATTCCTTTTGAAAAAGTTACATTCGTATAGTCATATTGTGATGTATAGATCTCCATTTAGTTTTATAAGAATTTTGATAAAAATGTGCCGGCTAACGGCTGAATTTTTGGTTAATAAACGTTGATTTTTTTATTTTTCTAAAATTTGTATTCATTTACACATATCACTATCTTTTTTTGAGCGGTACATCTTGACTTACATCATTTAACATATCTTCTGAAAGACTAGGATTTTAGTAAATTGATATAGTTCAGCTAAATTATGTAAATAGGTGACTGATAAGTAAAAAAAATAAATCTTAAGGGTTATATTTTCATCTTTTGTTTTAGCACATTTTGCTAGAATCATTATTCTAATGAGTTATTAGACATTTTAACTTCTTGTATCAGTTTACACTAAGACAATTTTTTGGTGTAAGCTTGGTGCAACGTAATTTAACTGTACAAGTATCATTTATAACTTAATTTTAGCACAAAAAAAACTAAGTAAAAGTTACAAGTCGCAGATTTTCATGAATTACTTCCAAAATTAAACATCTATCAATAACCTAAATTATGTAGAGAAAGAAAACGTTTCGATCTACCAAAGAGTGCACTGATATTTAATCTAGCCCGCTTAATTAACGAACTAGATTTTTTTAAATCTTGTTTTCGCTGTTCTGTAAAATGACGTTTTTAGACTTGTATCACTTATCACCTCCTGTGATCACAGATTTAATCGCTGGCAAGTTATTTTATTTGTTGCAATCATTTAGTCGACTTTTAAGTTATTAGTCACTCGGAAAATAATAAGCCATGTGAAAATATGCGAGTTTGTGTGTATGTTTGTTTCTCAGTCACATCAAAAGTCAAAATCGCTGAAGGGACCAGGATGGGAACAGAGATACTAGATAGATTATGGTCTGGAGTAACACATCGGCTACTTTTGACCCCTGGACACCCGGGCAAAGTCGCTGGCAGAAACTAGTCGTGAATATAAATGAAAACTACCATGGTGAAGTAGTTGAACTACATATAATATAGATTATGTAGAAATATTAAGTACTACTTAATATTTCGCTACTACTTCTACGCTACTTCCGCGCGGTTTCTCACGCTCTGCTCAGCTCCTATTGGTCGTAGCGTGATGTTTTATAGCCTATAGCCATCCTCGATAAATGCGATATCCATCACAAAACGAATTATTCAAATCAGACTTGTAGTTATGGAGATCAGCGCGTTCAAACAAATAAACAAAAAATCAAACTCTTCCGCTTTATAGAGGTATAATAGTATAGTAGTAGAGTATATGAGTATAGGTAAGATTATAGCGAAGCAACTTTGATTCTCAAATTAAACAAACATGCAATAAAACTTCAGTTATGCTTTTACAAATTAATTATGTATATTCAGGAATCTTTCGTACAAAAATGTAGGAACAACAAAATTGAGATCACTATAAGGAATGTTGATTACAAATTATAAGCGTATACTTAAAAATATGACTAGGGATGAGATCAGGGAGGTCAAGTTAGGATGGTCCCGTGGTAGTTGGGCTTGGAATTCAGGAATTAGTTGCGGACTCCTTCGAAGGAGAATTTGGAGTCTTCAGGTTGGTTTCTGAGTTCGCTGCGGACTCCGGTGTAGGGGTACATCTTCCACTGCCAGTTGTTGCCTAGCTGGAACTCAAGTCCAGTGCAGACGCCTTCCATTTTGTTGCAATAATAACCGGGGGCGCACTTCTTACCATACATATCGAATTCGCGTTTTTCAGTGCATTGTTCACCAGGGCCCTGGACAAATACAAAAAAAAACAACTAAGTATATATATACCATACACTCTAAAGTCTAATTCCAGTATCTCTGAAAAATTTATATGCTGTTGACTTAGCAAACATTCATTGACGTCATGCCATTAAAGGACTGTATCATCATCATCATCATCAATATCAATATACATACATAGTATAAAACAAAGTCGCTTTCGCTGTATGTCCGTATGTATGCTTAGATCTTTAAAACTACGCAACGGATTTTGATGCGGTTTTTTTTAATAGATAGAGTGATTCTTAAGGAAGGTTTGTATGTATAATACATGCATATTGCACCCGTGCGAAGCCGGGGCGGGTCGCTAGTGAATGAATAAAATAGGGATATTTTTGTATGAAAACATTTAAAACCAAAAGCAAAAACGAAAGTTAGTTAAACAATAAAACATACGCTGTAACAGTCAACTCGCTTTCCACAAACTTCGTTGATGTATGTTCCAAACTTGCAGATCTTGAAGGTCTTGCTGCCGTTTCTGATGGGACAATCTTCAGTGCTGGCCATCCAGTGATCAGTCTGATCGCACACCGGACATTCGATCAGCACACTGCCATAAAAATAAGATGGTTACTTTAAAATTACGAATAAAGTGCCAAAGAATAAAGTTTCAGTAATCAGTAAATATACCATTTTTTAGCATGGCAAGACCTACGTTTTACATGGGGATTTATAAAATCATTTACTGATGGAATATTTATTGAACTTATCGAAAATGATATCTGGCACCTAGGTACTTCTTATTATCAGAAGACAATAAATACATTGATAAAAACAACATGATAGCCAGAATCGTGTTATTTAATAATATCTCGTGTAAATTCTGTTGCCATAAGAACTTCCTACCAAAAATAAGAATCATATTAGTTAAGTTGTTTTAATTGTGAATTTGAAACAAACTTTAAAATTTATTAATTATTTTATTTAAAATTTAAATTAAATTCTCTTGAATAAATATTTTTACTCTTAACCTGTTGAAAATCTCCTAAATTTGTTTATACAAAATTAGTCTCTAATCATCGGAAGTAAGGTATAATAGGGGTCAAAAGTGGAGAGCGGCCACCGGTTACCGCTTGGGGATAAAATACCACGCGCCAAAATTCAAAGTTTTTAAAATGGTATGTTCAACAGCCTACAATATTGACAAAATGTTCCAACAGTGTGACGATAACTTATATTAAGTAGGTTCATTACCCTTTAGTCGTTGGTTCTTCTCTGGTGATGAAGTTTCGGGAGTCATATGAACCTCTGTAATGCGCCTGGCAGGAGCTGAAGGCAACGAGCATCAGATACACCAAAGACTGCATGTTGAAGAGTTCTGTAAAACAAAAAAAAAGCGTGTTAATAATGAACTGGTTTCATTATCATCATCATCATCATGAACAGCTTATAAATGCCCACAGCTGAGCAAAGCCTCTTCTCACACAGAGAAGGTTTGACCATTAATCACCACGCTTGCTCAATTATAATTAGAAATTATAACCCCAGGTTTCCTCACGATGTTTTCTTTCTTTCCTTTGAACTGATTTATTGTACCACAATAATATATAATGTGCTAGTGGTGACGGCATTCGTGACCTGCTCTGGTGCGGCCCTGCTCTACTACCAATTTTGGAACTACAGCACATTTTTAACAACCGGATAGTACCGAAGTAACACTCTCTGATAAACCTAAACTCTTTAAACAGCTATCTTCAACCCCTATACTAAGTGTGCATACTATGATAAAACCTACATACATAGTGCAGAGCCGTCTTAGACCTCTGGGACCCCTGGGCAGACAATGTTGGGGCCCTTTTGAAATGTTTATTTTTTAACATTGCCTTACACTAAGATTTTCTCCTGTATCGTGGGTGCATTTACAAACATACAAGTTCACATACACAATATGACACCCAAACCTGAAACAACAATTTGTGGATCACACAAAGATTTGCTCCGTGCGGGAATCGGATCCGCTTCACGTTGAAAGGCAGCCGGTTGCTGATGTGTAGCGGGTGTGTGTCCGTCGAAGAAATTCGAAGAAGAAAAAAATTGGTCTTTCGGGGCTCCCTGAGTGTAGAGCCTTGGACACGGGCCTTGAGTGCCCATAAGGTAAAGACGGTACTGATGAAGAGGAGTGTAATGGTGAAAATAAGTATACGTAAATGAGTCCCCAGTACACGTTCAGCATAAGAAAGCGTCTTTTAATACCTAAAAATACAATCCCTATTATAAATCACCACTGTAAGGTAGAGCATTACAGCTTACCTAAAGACAAGGTACCTACCTTGTCTTTGCTGAACAAATTATGCAGTATCTGTATAAAGAGTCGACGTTCAAATGCTGAACCTCTGCTAAGTATTTTGAGTTAGCTACATTTTATCTATATACACTTTTCTTTCTCTCTAATGAGATGTAATAAGTAATATTTAACGAAGAACATTTAGTAATTAATTCCATCTATTGAATAGGTAAGGTGTAGGAATGATTCCATTTTAATGGTTTTTTAATTGAGATTATAATAAAAGGGTAAATGATTATTAGAGTAGGTTTATCGTTAGTTGGTGATAAAGTATATTTGATCTGTCATTCTGTTCTGTACAACGGTATAAACAGGTAAATAAAATAAAATAAATATACCTAAGACACTAAAAAACACACTTTCACGAATACATGTATCCGATAAACGGACGACCTCAAACTCGAAATGTTTTAAATAATAGGTGGCCCAAAGTCCCATCAATCACCTTCAGAGGTGCACATTACGGCACTTAATGCCACTGTAAAATGTAACACCCACTTTTCACTATTTATGTTATGAGTCCCATGTAATAGGGGGTAAGCCTATTGCCATATATACCGGGTACAATTCTAGACACCGTGCTACTACTGAGAATTTTTAAAAACCCAGTAATACTTTGCCCGACCCGGGAATCGAACCCGAGACCCCTTGCCTGGCAGTTGCACTTACGACCACTCGGCCAACGAGGCAGTCGATGCGGACAAAATATATACCTCTATAATAACTATATTTATTATTAGTATCGTTGTAGTCTTCCTGATAGACTTAACTCTTTAGTATAATCTAGAAGACGTGGAATTGTAGACTGTTTGATATTTAGTAATGGCCTATTAATAAATATGGCTGAGTGCCATTTAGAGATACTAAGGGCCGATTTTTAAATCATCAGTTAAATTTTAACCATAGAATAAAATTGATAGTTGACAGTTTTTAGTATGGAAGAATTGTCAAATACTGAAAATTATTCCTCAGTTAAAATTTATCTGAGCATTGTAAAATTTGCCCTTAGATGTTGTACAGAAATAAAATACTCAATGAAATCACGAGCGAAAATTCCCAATAAGTAACAAACACCTTAATCATTACGGACTACTTAATATTATTATCAATCCTTACTAAAATATTTTAAGAAACCAGTGAGTGCCTGTCTAAATTTATAACAAAAATGCAAGTCTACATACTACATATTCTACCCACGTATTCGTTTGGGTTTAAAATAATAGGACAGTCATGAGTTCCGATGAACGTAAACATCGTGCCGGTTTTTCACGTATCCAGTGTTTATTTTTGTAAATAGAACTTTGATCAAATGGCTTTAGGATACTAATTGGATTGGTTTTCAGATGTTTATGTAAATGTCTCAGACGATCTGAAGGATGATTGAGTGTTCTAAACATCTCGCCTTTAGGTGAGTACCTGTACATTACTTAAGTGTGGGAGAGCCATGCTACGGCACGAATAGGCCGGCTCGATCGGAGCGATACTACGGCCGAGCAGAAAACGGACGTGAAGCAACTCTTGCGTTGTATTTGTATTTCGTCGCGTGAATGAGGTTACCGGAGGCCCAATTATCTCTCCTTCCCCAATCCTTGAATCCCCAACAATCCTCAAAGTCCTAATCCCCAAAAGGCTGGTAACGCACTTGTAATGCCTCTGGTGTTCCATAGGTGTCCAAGGGCGAAGCAGATTGCTTACCATCAGATGATCCGTCTGCTCGATTCCCGGCTTATGCCATAAAAAATACTATACCTTAGAAACAATCTAGGTAAGTACACATAGTTTCATATCGTTTACAACATATCTTGAACTTATTCAGTATATTAATTCTCCTTAATGAAATCGTATTTATCTTTATCAGTACCTAGTTACATAGATGTAATAATTTCAATTGTTAAATGTAACCTTCTTCTAGAGTTCGTAGTAACTAACTACTTATTGTTTACTGGGAACCTTTCATGAAACCTACGCAGGGGTAAAAAACTTCAGATACCAACACGACGATTTCTTTGTTTATTTTCCTTCATTAAAAATTGCAGATATAGAAATCAAAACATAACAATTTCCGATTCACGAGTCAGTGACATAGAATTAAATATAAAAATAAACGTCATTGCAGTGTGACGTGGGTGCAGTTGAACGGGTGGTGCTAATCAAATAAGTACGATACACTGCTGCTTATTTACTGCAGTGTTTTATCTCAGTGTGTGTGTAGTAAGCAATGTATGTACATAATGCTATATTTACGTCGAAGTCGGTTTCTATCGGGATAGAGACCTGTCTGCGCGAGCGCCGCCCGCCCAAGCGTCCGGCGTCCGCTTGCGAAATGCGCATTCATGTGACACACTTCGCAGAATACGGAGGCAACAAAGACCGAATAATTTTTCATTCAAATAAAAGTGAAATAAACAGAATTTCTTAAACTTCTAACGTGGTGAACAAAACAGTGGTTGTTTAATTTTTTTGTTGAATATTTCAAGTTTATAAAATGGGCATGATCTCTCGAGTGCGCGGGCGCATTAGGAGTGATTCTTTCTCGAAAATTCACACGCTCAAATCTGAGGACAAACTTGCCAATATCGGTAAGTAGGAATCTGTTTTGTTTTATAAATCAAGATCTTAATAGAAAAGTAGTTTGACATAACATAACATAACATAACATCACGCCTTTTATCCCCGAAGGGGTAGGCAGAGGTGCACACCAGAAGTAACACCCACTTTTCACTATTTATTTTATGAGTCCCATGTAATAGGGGGTGAGCCTATTGCCATATACCGGGCACATTTCCAGACTCCGTGCTACTACTGAGATTTTTAAAAACCCAGTAATACTTTGCCCGACCCGGGAATCGAACCCGAGACCCCTTGCCCGGTAGTCGCACTTGCGACCGCTCGGCTAACGAGGCAGTCAAGCAGAAAAGTAGTTTGAATTAAGTAATTATAGCGTTGTCAGAGAATATGTAAAAATAATTTTGAATTATATTCTAAAAGCAAAATTTTATTAACAATGTTTACGAATAAAAAGATGTGTTTGTTATGACGAACCAATATTTTCTGAAAAAGCTTTAATAACAGCAATATTTGTGTCCTTATAAGACATTCTTAGGTCATTATCACATTTATCTTTAAGTTTCTATTCGATTCTAACCGAACGAGGCGAATTATGTGAGTAAAATCAAATTTAGATTCAAAAAATTTAAATATTCTAAGCATGGAATAAAAGCTCTAGAAGTGGCCAGTTAAATTATTCTAAAAAAAGATGCAGAAGAATTTAAACTTTTGATACCTATTATTAAATGTCTAGAGGTATGAAAAGTCATAAGTCAATTCCATTGTTTTATTCGAGAGAAAGTTTTCATATAGCTATCTATGGACTTCATATTGTTTTTGTATACAAGTTTATTGTTCTATTCCTGTTGACTCATGTTTGCTATTGTGACTTGCACGTGTAAACAGGACATGTCGCACAAATGCGCAAGGGCTGGTCTGGCACATCTAGTTCTGTCAGTATAGCATCCAAGTATTCTGAGATGACTTCTTGAAATTTAATTCCGCTGGTTAATATAGTTTTAGTTATGGAGAACATGTTAATTAGAATTTAGAACATAAGGAATCTAATGGAAAGTTAAAAGAAATTGTCACATTTTTGAAGATTTTGCTACGTCCCTACGTGTAATTGCTACGACTACGCTACGACTATGAAATCGTAGCAGGATTTTTCTTGTAGCACTCGTAGCGCCTAATTAGAGGCAGAGGAGGCCAGTTTGAATTTCGTAGCAGCAATTAAAAACTAAAATTTGCATTTCATTCTATTCTCCAAATTGTCTATTGTTGAAAATGGTTAATGTTTTCGTTTTGTTGAAAAAGAAGTTTGCACTAAGATGAGGTCTATTGGGGAGACAAAAAAAAAGATAAGTACTCTCCGCTCCGAAGTAACTTAATTGGGACTTGGAAAAAGACGATTATTTTTGTAAACTTCTTTTGTTCTTAATGCTTTAGAATCATAATATAGTAAATTGATAAATTAATCTGTAAACATTTCACGTTTGAATTGTATGATTTAAAAAATTGGGTCGAGGTGACCGACTAATGAATGCGACTGAATAAATACTCTAGAAAGACGACTCTTTGAGTTACTAGTCTCTCATTCTGTTATAAATGATGTTTTTACGTCAAACGTTTTATTAATAAAAACTGCATGAAAGTAACTCATGGATACGTCACGAATTAATAGACTTCTCAAAAAGAATATGATCATAAATAAATGTACACACGTTACTTTTATTTTTAAAAATAGTATGGGAACTTAATGCTTTACATATCACAATATCATTTTTTTATGGCATAAGTCGGTAAACGAGCATACGGATCACCTGATGGTAAGCAATCAGCGTCGCCCATGGACACCTGAAACACCAGAGGCGTTACAAGTGCGTTACCGGCGTTTTGAGAATTAGGAGTTTGAGGATCGTCAGGGATTCAGGAATTAGGGAAAACTGGGGTAATTTGGCCTCCGGTAACGTCACGCACACGACGAAACACAACGCAAGCGTTGTTTCACGTCGGTTTTCTGTGAGGCTAATCTTGTTAGCGTCCTTTTATGTATATACCGCTAGGCTCTGAAAAGTAACGAATCGAGAAATCAACCAGAACCAATTGATCTGTAATTAAGTTTTCAGCAACTATAATGTACCTATCTACACCTACAACCGTGCTTACATTATTATGTTCGTAAGTAGGTGTTATTATTAGTTTTTTAGCTGTCGATATTCTTAGAACTATTCGGAGAATCTTCGGTAAAAAACGTCGATAAACAATACACTAGAGTTTCCCTGTGAAGTGTCCGTAATTTTGTTTTTTTTCACCTTCAATAATATTTAAATCTCTCCTAGTTTACAGAACAATTTGTTTCGTCTATTTTTCCTTGTTATCCATCCATAATATTATTTACTGCCGTCCACATTTTAAATTCTTTGAAAGAACGATTTGTGTTTCAACAAAAATATTTGATTTGTTAACCATAAAGGAAGCTTTCAACATGAGCAATGTTGACGCCCCCTTATACTTATTATACTCTTTGGTTGACGCAAAACTTAAAGATAAATTAAACTTCAGGTACTTCACAAGGAAACACGAAAAGTAAATATCTGGCTGGAATAGCCTTATTTATCGGCGGCGTCAAAGCTTTTCTTATTTTAAAAAAGTTATTAATACTCTGGCATGTTGTTCTTTTTTTTTATTTTTTACCGCCTTTTTACGAGCTGGCAGTTAGAAGTAACCTTGACACATCGTTAAATGTTCTGAATTTATTAAAAACTCTTTTAACGTTATTTACACAAAGTGTCTTCTACCATCACTTGGTAGAAAAATACTTCAAAATTCATGAAAATGTGTCAATTTTCAAATGAAACACACTAATTCTATGTACTAATAATGAAGCATTAAAATAATGATTATGTAAAAAACTGATATTTATTCTTTTCCTCTGACTTTATCAACTTAGTCTTTTGGTCACTGAAAAAGGAACGTATTGAATATATATTTCGATGATATTTTAAGTAATTTAAACTCGACTTATTTTAAATTTCAGTATGGCTGCTGTCCTTGGTCCTACTATTACCATATTGGGCGCCGAGAGGGTTGCTAGTAGCGCTCGGCGGTGCCTGGCTGATGGCCGCGTACACATGTTTGGTGGTGCCTGTTCTCATCTCAGCCAACTACAAATACCCAGCGACGTGGTACCCTGCCGTGGTCAAACTCGCTCAAGGTACGAATCATTATTCTATTAATGATATTTTTACGTCTGATATCAAAAAATAAGGATCGATCAATTGGAAGGAAATGAAAAGGTGTGTTATGATCTAAAACCGTCAGCAATATCTTAACTTTATGAAAAACGATAGACCACAAAAAGTTAGAAAATTATAAACACAAAAGTTTCGTTGTTTGGCTTCTGTGCGTAAATTATAGAGACACAAATGTTGCTATAAAACATAAATTATCCTAGAAACGGATATATCTATTGGCATCCGGAAATCTTCTGGCAGCATTTCGGAAAATAACAGAAAAATAGGAAAAAGTATTACGTTTACAAACAACAAACGCCCACTGAATCGTTAACTGATTTCTTCGACGCAGAAAATTGTTGTATTAAGGCCTAGAATGACGGAAAGTATGTATATAAACAAACGGTTAGCATAAACACCGGGGTGTGCCAATCTCCCGACCTATGCATCCCACGCCTCGTTTCATGTTTCACTCACTCGTCATTGACAGAAAAATAATGCTCCAGATTTCTATGTGAGTGACGTAGCAGATGCACAATATGGCGTAACAACATAATCCATTTAAATCATTGTTGCACGAATTTTCTAGAACATTCCACTTAAGTGTTCTCGAAATAATTCCCTCTACAAATTGTATTCATCTAACCTCTAATGTCTTTAGAAGATAATTTATTATTTTTTTTGTTTTGAAGTAACTGTGATATGAACAATCTGTGATATGAAGATAAGAAAAAGAGTTGAATTAAAATTGTTTTTATTTAATGAGATTCTTAGCGTGATCAAGATTGACGTAAACTAATGAAACTGCATCTGGTTTTCATTACTTGTTACTTACAAGTCCATCAACATAAAAAGAAACGTTTTAATAACAGACGGAAAACTTATCATATTCATTATCAGAAACACCATTGTTTAATTAAGAAAAGCACATTCTATTTAATAATTAAATTGTATTTTGTTTATTTTAATCAATAAACGGTATAGCTACTACCTCGGTTTCACAGGTCTGATAAAAGTAAAACAGACACCTAACTATATCATTCTTCAGCCTGCCATCTGCAGACACAAAAATCATTCCATAAGATGCAATCACACCAAAGAAAGACAACCAAATACACTCTGAATTGAAGGAATTTCGGTATAAATCTAGATCAGAATGTATAGTGCATAATGCCTTCAGGTATTCCAGAGATTCTAGTAGGTATCTATCGTAGTTAATTAAAATTGTACGCCTTGTAAGTGTTATTGTTGTAGTCTTGGGTTTATATTTATGTGGAAAAGTCAGGTCATTGTCGAGAAGAAGCTGAATGGGGCGACGGAAACTGGCGGACGGCCAGTGCGCGTGCGTCATAACAAGTTTACTTGTATTTTTGCGTCTAAACAAGAACACATGTTTGTGTATATGAACCATAGTGATTATTGAGATGGACTGAAGAAAGTCTGGGCACGAGTTGAAAGTTTCACGTCCTAATGCCTATGTAATGTGGGTGTGTACTTCCTGTAAATTGGGAGCACTTTGTTGCATCTTACATGCACAATTGAATGTGATAAGTATTTTAGGAAGGTGGGCAATATAATGTGATGAATTTACACGCCCAGAAGCAGAATATTATTTGTCCTCTCAGATCCTCTTTTTTAACATTTGACATGCATTCACTTTTTATTTACTTTGCATATAAGAAACGGGTTTATGAAACTTAGTACCTATAAAGTTTTAGAATAATTTTGTCTTTTGTTCAAAAAACATTTAAAAGCTGAGAAGTTAAATATTTTCGACTAAAACGCAAGATGCGAATGTCAACAGTCGAAAGCGTCGTGTTTATTATTTACGAATTCAAAATATAATTTTGTTTTGATACAGAGTACAACATGTGGTGCGCATTTAGAACAAGACTGTAAACAAATACGCTTTACTTTAATTTTAAAATAATTAAGATTTAAACGTCCAAGGACAAAATATATGTATATGATATTAGTCAAATGCAAACCCGACTGGTATCAGATTCTAAATTGGATCTTGAAAGTCTTATTTGTTTGGATTCTTCATTAGTTAAACGGAGTCTCGAATAGCGCCAAAATATTTTGCAAAACTTCAGCATAAACTGCATAAGTAGTTACTACAGACAAATCGTTGTAATAAAACCTAATAATTATTTGCCTGACAAACGAGGGAATTGCTATAAAAATTCTAATAATGCGTGGGCCATGACATCTTAAGACCGCGAAGAATTTTAAGCATTCAGAATTATCTGTCGGGTGATTGTTACCCAATGTTACTATTTTCGTAACTAGAGCACATCTCTTTCAATTAATACGTGATCTTGGGCACGAATTGTGTATATGCAGTTTTTGTGTTCAACCGAGTCTGTCCAACGTAGAGATAACATCAGGTATATGGGCAGTCATTAAAATACAAAGTCAAACGAATGCACATCTTGTCTGAGAGATTGATAAAGTGAATTTTTTGGTAAATCCTAAACTTATATCCTGAGTATATGTAAAATGAGAAATTATGTTTCTGAACTAGGAACTACGAACGTACGAACTACCTGAACTAAAGGTAGGCAATAACCACTCCACATAAGAGCTTTAATCTCGTAGATGAGCAAGTTTATTTCACCGTTTGTGTGTTCATTTAGAGGACATTGAAATTGAATGTAACAGACAAAAATGTATGCCTGGCCTATTAATAGGATACAATAAGTTGTGTATTTTATAAGTGACAATATATGAAACTTTGAAAAATATGAAATAGAAAAATTACTTACCAGATTCTTTCCGATGTGGTGTTGGAAGGTGGATGTAGCTGTTGAAGCGTAGTTCTGAACTGACTACCCTTGTGCCATGGTGGTCCTTTTATACCAAACATCCCAGTGGTCAGCCACTATAGCCGTTGTCACGGGGATGATTTTTATCTAATAGAACCAAGGCAAAAATAAAATTTGATATCTTCATTAAGTATATATATTTCTTTCAAATGCGGCAAAAAGGAAAAATTTAAAAGGAATAACTCACCAGTTATAACCTCACATGATGATGATAAGGTTTTTTTGTTTCGTCTCTTCTTTCAATTATCTGACGTGAAAACCTGCATATCGACTAAATAAAATCACACATCTCTAACATTACTCTCATAAATAGATTAACGAAAGCATAAGAAGAGTATAATAATCAACAAAACCACGTGGAAACAATCTCAACAATTTAGACTGGTTGCTTTTTACAAATACCATCCATATTTTTTACCTCTTTCTACAGAAATGAGGCTAAAATGGTATCCTTTAAGAAAAAATATGCAAATGAGAGAAAATTTCTTGAGACAGTCAAGTGATTCAAGTGTAAAGTTGGTGTGGTCAACGTGAAGTGACAGCGTGACACCCGCCCACGCTCATCTCTTTGTTGCCATACTGATTTTACTTAAATACACTTAGATACTTTCCAACTAAAAATCTGCAATTAAATAGGTGTACCTACTTAGAGTAGTAATTTTTTTCTGGCAGTATCACCAAACCTACATAGAATTCATTTCCCTTAAAATATAATTATTTAGAAAGAAATTAAGTACCTAGGTACTTGCCCAATTTCTTCCGATGTGCTTCATTTATAATTGTCCGGAATTAGACTGCGTTCATTATACGTATACCATCCAAAACAAAAAGGAATTATGAAGTGGGCAAAAACAGCTAATATAAATTATTACTATTTCAGAATTGGCAAAGAAGTTGCGGTCACCAGTAGCGCGGGTGATGGGAGTCATGAAGGCTGTGTATGCGCCAGTAGAGCGCGCTGAGAAACTCTTCCTGCAGATGAACAATCTTTCAACTATGATTGGACAGGTAAAAATGACATTTTCTGATTTTCTGATTTCTTGAATAAATCTTAATACTTTCTTCTTCTTAGTCATATTAAACATTTAAATTGGTTATTTGTTTCCAGTTACTGATGTTCACAGCTTGCGACCGCCTACTGGTCTCCCAAGGCAGACTGACCTGTCTCTACTCCTTGATGTTCTACAACGTCGTCACTTACTCCGTCAGCTATGTCCGTGAGATCTGTACCAAGGAAGACTGGTCACCCTATGTCAACGTCACTCGCCATTCTCGCGTCAAGCACCTCGCGATGTCAGCCACGAAGATAGTCCTGGAATGGACAAAAGCGGTTACCTTTATTGTCACCATCACATTCGTACTCCTCGCTCTTGGATTGGAACAAGGATTGGAGCATTATAAGCCCACAGCATTATATACAGCCATAACTGGTACATACTATCTTTTAACAGAGAGAACCTTTTTGGAGCTCTGGCCAATTGGACTTACTGCTTTAAAATTGGAGAGGTTAGAAGGCATGGAGCTGCTATACTTCGGCGTCTGGGCCAGAGCTATTACTACAGTACTGGCCCTGCCTTTAGTGCCAGCTTTAATATGGTACGAGCGATGGAGGTTATCCGCTCTGCTCTTCTACGTATGTGTCTTCGTTCACGGAAGACACAGGCTTGGAGAAGCTCTCATGAAACTGCAAGAAGCTAGGGGTTCCCTGGCGAGGTTTAGGCGAGCTACGACAGAAGAGCTCGCGACACTTGAGGACGTTTGTGCAGTGTGCTTGGGAACTATGAAGTCAGCACGAGTGACGCCCTGTGCCCACTTCTTCCACGCAGACTGTTTAAGGAAATGCCTGGCAAATTCAGACAGATGTCCCATATGTGTTAGACCATACGTGTTTTGCTGACGAACGGCTATTTATATTCGGATAAGACTGCTTAACGAAATTAAACTCCGCCATTTGTAATAAGTGGAAATGTAATCGATAAGATGATAATTGTGAAAGTAAGGTTGTTAGTAAGGAGGCTGAGCTGTGGAGGGGTTGAACATGTTGTGCTCGATTGTATATATTGTATTATTTACAAGTAACTTAAAGCTTTAGTTGTGAAGTTTCGCAAATATTGCCTAGCATTGTATAAAAATATAGATACAAAGAAAAATATTCCCTCAATCTACACCTAGGTACATACATCATTTAGAAAGTTCTAGTTATTATTCATAGATAGCTACTTAAACTGTCAAACACCAAGCGGTCACCGGTTACCGCAACCTATTGTTCTTTAATTGTGTCTACAAAACCGGTATTCGACGAGTTAATTATGAAAATTCATAAATTTTAGATGCAGTTTACTGATATCTACTAGAAAAAAGTATGTTCACCGTTAAACCAACTTCCTTATTTATTTATTTTTTTAAATAATTTTTTTGTCCTTATTCCTAATTAATCGTTGTCGCTTACTGCACTACGGGTTTCGAGAGCTAGCACTGCTGGCATGGAGACTAATTAAATATAGAAGGGAATACCATGAACATGGTAAAATGTTGATAAATGCTAAAGAACGGCTCATAAATAGCGCCATTTTGTACCCAGATCTTAGGTAGCCCCACGCTTTCTTTGGGTCCAAGTCTGTGTTAATGTTTTTTTATAATAAATCGAAAGTCCGAGTAATGTGTTATCTTTTATTTGAACTTATGCCTGTACCATATATAATTAGTCTTATTACCACTTTTATCTAGGTTCATAATAGGGTAGTTTCCTAAATTTTATTTTAATGTCTGTGTGGTAGATTAATTTAAAAATTTCAGACACTATTCTTTTCTCATAAAATTAAATACCTACTTTCGACGATATATAATTTTAAATATCGTGTGACGTCACAGCGTGCCACATTTTGTAGCACGTTTTGACGTAACAACCTCCCACTCCTAAACCTAGCACCATTTTATCTTAGTATTGCAACTTAATACGAGAAAATAAAAAAAATACATGTCTAATAATTTTTCATTATCTAACTGACGGAATTAGATTTTTAATTTTGAGACTACCCAATTATTTGATTATGAACTAAATAAAAACTATTAACTACCGCGTAGTTGTCTTATTTTGCATCTCATTTTGGCGCATTGCGACCGCTACGACGGTATTGCTACGAATATCCTTTGTCCTTTTACGTAACATTCGTCGAAAAGAAAACGCAGAAATAAATACTTTGGTACGTATTTATCTATGCTTTAATTTTGTTTGTATTTACCTAATTAAAATATACAAATACGGCTAAATTAATACCTTAATTACGGCATTTATTACGGTGCGGTAACAGAAAGGCCGTAAGTAGATAAATCGTTATTTAACAATGTAAATAGCAATAAGTTTTCAAAAATCCTTTACGTGCTATTCTAAATCTTGAAACACTTTGATTTCTATATAAAAATGGTGCTGAAGTGACTTCAACTAGAACAAAAAATGTGGGTAAGTAGGTGATTTCTGACGTGTAAATTATAACTATATACAAGTTTACTGGTTTACCTATTTCTATAAGTTCGAACTTAAGTATGTACAGTTTATGTGTGTATGATGGTCGTAGGTAGGTAGGTATTTTATCTGTAAATCCTAAGGTTTTTTTTTTTAAGGGGGGAAAATCATCGAATGACTGCTCCCGCCTGGGTGAGGCGGGAGGGAGTGTTCTGACACTCCACACCTCCACAGAGTCTGCTCTTACTGACTAAAAACCACCCCGTTCCTTCTCCTGCACGTCGAGCCGGAACCCCGGTTACCCGTTAGGTTCTCAGCGACTCCGAATCGGCATCGACCCTATTGGGCCCCATCTGTGGTGGTCTGATGGCTCTTTGAGGCGCGCGCGGAACGCGACGCGCCGTACGCTCGGGTCTGTTTCTGGTCGGACGGGGAGCCACCCATGCTCGCCGTCCGCAGGCCCGCGCTTACGGTGGCCGGAGATCGTCCCGCGATCCCCGACGCCCGGTGTGTCCTTCGCGATGGCTGGGTTGCGAGGAGGCAGCGCTTCGCTGCCTCACGCGTACCGCCTCCTCCTTAGCTAGCATGACTGCTTCGCAAAAGGAGGAGACGGCATCCCAATCCCCCTCGCTCCGCATCATGGCCTGCACTAGGCCCGGACGCGAGAGGTCGACATCGCCGATCACTTCCCTGAGGACACGGCGGTGCTCAGCCCACGCAGGGCATTCCGCGACAGTGTGTTCCACCGTGTCCTCAGGGCGGTCCTCGCACTGATGACACCCGGACGTTTCCTCCCGCCCCATCAGACACAGGTACCTCCCGAAACTCCCATGTCCGGTGAGGACCTGCGTCAGGCGGTAGGTGAGGACGCCGTAGCGTCTCTCAAGCCACTCCTCAAAGAGGGGACTTACCGCTGCGATGGCAGCGAGCCCAGCCCTCGGTTGCGACAGTCGCTGCTGCCATTCCGCCATGAGATCGCGCCGGAGCTCATCCCGCCACGCACTTATCTGGCGCGGCAGCGGAGTTTCGCCCCGGCGACGTGCCTCCGCGCGCATGCTATACACGCGCGCGAGCACTTTCGCCTCCAGATCCCACGGCGGTAATCCGGCAAGGAGGTTCGCCGACTCCCCAGAGATCGTGCGGTATCCGCGGATCATTCGGATCGCCATGACCCTCTGTGCCATGAGCAGCGTCCGAGCGGGACGCCGCAACAGCTTTGGCGCCCAAAATCCTAAGGTTAGAGCCTCAACAGCATCCTGTTTAATGATGCTGGTTACTTATATCAGAATTAATAAGATAGTTATTACTCGGTACTAAAAAGTACACTTGATACAATAAACCAAATAACTTTACTGTTAATAACATCATTGGCTTAATAATAAAAATCCCGCCAAAACCACAAAAATAGCAAATGGCGGCGTTACCATGACATCATGTGGTTACGTCACGTAAACAAAGCTGTCAAAAGTTTGGAGAGGTTATCTGGTACAAGCTGACAATCATGCGGTCGTCTCTTTCAGACATACGATATGTTTTTATGTTTTCGTCCTGTCTCTTTTCTGACCGCGCAGTTACCACATTCGCGAGCTCCAAATCTAAAACGGCTTATCTCATAGAATTGAATTCTATTGGAGTTAGTTACCGCGGCATGCGAGGCAGAATAAACGTGTGTGCTTTCAGATCCCAATACGAAATTAATAGCAAATTGTAACAAAAATATAGATATTATCAATGAAAATGTGAGTTTTTTGTGAAGCACTTACTTGTAAATGCTTATGGTCCTTCAACGGATATTCATTGTATAAGGTAATCTAATTACTATTATTATTACTTATATATCTACTTACTTACAATAAAAACAAGTTTGGTAAAAAATATGAATGACAACATTATGAGATAATCTTTATCAAAAGCTATAGACATTAAATAAAGAAAGAAACTAGTCCATGTCGGAGGCTGAGTATTGATTTTACTTGGAGATTTTAGCGTTATCGAGTGAGATGATGTCAAAATTATATCAGAACTGAACAAAGCACCCATAGGTATCGAGTTGCGTTACATTGCTCTATATTTTATGAATTTATCGTATATACATGTTATTGGCTTATGTTGTATCGTTATATTTTTCCTTTTGCACCAACCATGATCCATACTATGTTAAATTATCGTTAGAAGCTGTTAAAATATTTTTAAAGTTCTATGCGGACATTATTTCTGAGTCTCTTGGATATAGTTAAGCAATAAATTAATTTCCCAAATCTTATTTTGTACATACTGCATGATAGAATAGAATATAATAAAATGCTGCGTATATTTGAGCAGCTGACAGAGAGATTAATATTTGTGTAATTACTACAATGTGTACTAGACTAAGTATCCATTAGAACTTTACAAAAATTTTCAGTTTAAAAAAAAATGCAGTTTCCTGAAAATATTTTCTTCCGTAGCAAAATATTGACCGTATTTTTGGAGAACGTTTTGATATAGCTAAAAAATAAACAATCGATTGTTTTGTTTTCACAAATAGCCTTCGTTCAGCAATTTCAAAGATAGGATCAGATCCATTTGTCCTTCTTGGTATCCTTGACCTTGCGAAGTCTCGAGGCCTCGGCGACGCCGAGACGGTGCCGGTGGCAAAGCCCTGACGTAATCAAGATTATGCTACATTTCCAAGTTCAGTTCAGTCACTGTCTGTTTTGGATAAACATCGAGTACCTATTTAATATTTAAGTAATTTATTTGGTAGAAATATTACTCCTGTTTTTGTCGAATATCATCCTGAATTAGTAACATATACCTAAACATTCCGTAGCCGACTAGCCGTGTCAAATAGTAAGAATGGGGTGGTTTTTAGTCAGTAAGAGTCTGCCACTCCCTCTCGAATAACCCGAGGCGGGAGAAGTCATTGGATGATTTCCTCCCTCAAAAAAAAGCCGTGTCAACACTCACACAGGTTGAGTAGACCTGTGTTATATAAAAAACGTAGCAAATGAATACAGTTATACTATAGCTACAAATACACACAAACTATAATATGTGTTGTCGTCTCGTAATCTCATTTACGGACATGACGCAATACTTCTATTTAATATTCTGTTTTTGTTGCCACACCTCAGCGCAAGCGCATGATTTGTGCGATCTTTATTGTTACAATGTTTACTTATTTAAATTTTGTATAGGGAACTATATAAGTACCTACACGAGTACCTATCTATATAGGTATTTTTTTTTTTTTTTTATGACTTCTCCCGCCTGGGTGAGGCGGGAGGGAGTGTCAGACTCTTACTGACTAAAAACCACCCCGTTCCTTCTCCTGCACGTCGAGCCGGAGCCCCGGTTACCCGTTAGGTTCTCCGCGACTCCGAATCGGCATCGGCCGTATTGGGCCCCATCTGTGGTGGTCTGATGGCTCTTTGAGGCGCGCGCGGAACGCGACGCGCCGTACGCTCGGGTCTGTTTCTGGTCGGACGGGGAGCCACCCATGCTCGCCGTCCGCAGGCCCGCGCTTACGGTGGCCGGAGATCGTCTCGCGATCCCCGACGCCCGGTGTGTCCTTCGCGATGGCTGGGTTGCGAGGAGGCAGCGCTTCGCTGCCTCACGCGTCCCGCCTCCTCCTTAGCTAGCATCACTGCTTCGCAAAAGGAGGAGACGGCATCCCAGTCCCCCTCGCTCCGCATCATGGCCTGCACTAGGCCCGGACGCGAGAGGTCGCCATCGCCGATCACTTCCCTGAGGACACGGCGGTGCTCAGCCCACGAAGGGCATTCTCCCACCGTGTGTTCCACCGTGTCCTCAGGGCGGTCCTCGCAGTGATGACACCCGGGCGTTTCCTCTATATAGGTATAGGTTCCTGCCTCAATACCATATAATCTACCTACATAGCTAGATGCGTAGTGATTACTGTAGGGCCCCAGGATCGGTCCAAGGCTCCTTTGTGCCTTCAGTTCGGTGCCTTGTGCGAGCGATATTATAAAGGTATATAATTATATTACCTACTATGTAGAAAAAAATGTATTGGGTCATTTCTACGGCTTCAAATTTTGTGATAAGATAAATTACTAGTCAACCACTGTGCGATAACAGTTCATTATAATTTATATTTTGAAGTGCAGTTTTATCTTTTATACAACGTGCGTAATAACGTACTTACATTGATGTTTTCTATGCACTACTGAAGTATTCTTCTGTTAAATATTAAAATTCTACGGTACAATTGAAGTACGGTACGGTACGATTCGTTATTTGCATAGATATGGATCAAAGCTAGAGTTGAGAAGTCAAGTAGGCAAGTCTATTAAAACTTCTACATTTAGTTAGCCAAACCAAAACATGCATTGGTTTCGTTTGCAGACTCGATAGTCGGAGTAAGTATAATATAGACAGCGAAGCCTTAAAATACCCAAATCAAGTGTGTCAGTCACTCAAAGGAAGGTGCCAGAAGCAGGTTATTCATTGAATTATGACTCCACTTTATATAAAATATTCTCAGATTATTAGGCCATGAGCCACTCAGGTTTGCATACTAGTAACTCTTGTATGAAAATTAATAAACTTGTATTTACAAATAATACAAAGCTAAATAAAACAAATACTAACTACTTATTACTTAAGAGACAATAAAACTAATCGAAAAAATTAAATAAGAAAATACTAAATATGACTATTTACAAAGATCATCAAAAAAGAAAAAGAAGAAAGAACATAAGTAAGTACAAAACAATATAGGTACTATGATACCCAATAAAAATTTGTTGACTGGTCTAAAGGAATTTGTGAAATTGTGAGTCGGCTATACTAATCCTAGTACATGATGTGACTCACGAAGCCTACAGATGGATCATGCCTGCGCTGTCCAACGTTTAGTGAGCAGACGGCTTAGTACATGGTACGAGTTTCGTCTGAGTCTTTATGGTTGGTTTATTGGAGATGGCCAATCAGGCCTCCGAACGCGATCTCGTTTCGATTACTTTAAATGTAAAACAAAGTTGTACTAAAGCCTTTGATGTAACTTCTATGTAACAAGATAAATAGTTGCCATAAATGAAATTAGTTACTCAGGTCTAAACCTAAAGCAATTCGTCAGTCGGCTATACTAACTATAAGACCTTACAAATAAAGTTAAGTTTTTATCAATAACATTATTATGAACTTGGAAATGTAGCATAATCTTGATTACGTCAGGGCTTTGCCACCGGCACCGTCTCGGCGTCGCCGAGGCCTCGAGACTTCGCAAGGTCAAGGATACCAAGAAGGACAAATGGATCTGATCCTATCTTTGAAATTGCTGAACGAAGGCTATTTGGGTCATAAACAAACTTGGGTTTCAAAAATGAAAAAATAACAAAGTCATATTTATTTGGTTCCAATCAGCATTTATTGTGTAGAAACATAAAATAATCATAATAAAAATATTATCAATGATCAAACCTCTGATTTGAATGAATTATGCAATATTTTAGATTATATCTGTCCACAGAAAAGACTAAAAAATCAACAGAAAAGACAAAAGTTGTACTTTCTCTAAACAATTCTAAACAAAAAAAACGTGTTTTCTTAAAATTATAACAATCTGGTTGTGTTAATCATCTTCACATTATAAATATTACAAAAATAAACAATCGTTTCGATTTAAAAAAATATAAACTTATGTCCACAGAAGGGATTTATTTTCGGTTGACTTAAATCAAACAGAAATAATATATCAGTCAAACTGAATATATAATAATGGGATAAACATAATTATGAGAAATATTGAGATCGTGAAAGAAATTACTAATCTATATTCTAAGACGTTACAAGCGCCATTTGTAACACCCTAGAATAATAATGTTGTTTTATTCGTCATTGTCACTATCAGTGTAGGGATCGACAAACGGTTTTTGAGACTGCTGAGGTCGTACAATGAAGTCACCTTCACCACTGCTGTCTGTGGGTAATGGATGACGATGTCGTGGAGTGAAAATTACATCAGAGTCATCAGAGTCTGATCGGAACCTCGATCTCTCATCGTGTTTAGGTAAAGACACATCATCAGAGCTTGATGAAATCCTGGGTCTTTTGTTGAGACGCAATGGGAGATTCTGAGTAAAAATTTCATCAGAATCATCAGAGTCTGACAGGAAACCGAATCTTTTACAGGGACGTAATGGGATATTATGAGAAGTACCTTCTTCAGGTGTTATCTGATTTGACCTATAAGTTATTGTAGAAGCATTGGCTGTGTCTTCACTTCTCGGAGATACGTTCCTTGCGTCAGCTATACTCAAGGGCCTATACGATTGTGCATTATCGGACGGAACCTTTATCTGGCCAATTCCAAAATGTGGACAAACAGCATTTGTTGCACAAGACAGACAACTAAGTCTTCTTACATGTAAAATGTTTGGTTCATTTCGATTCCAAGAAAGTTGATGTATCTTAAATGTCCCTTTGTAAGCTTTCATTGTATTTTTGTCGACCATTTCTTGAATGTCTTGAACATTTGGATCTCCTATTCCATAAATCTCTATACCTTTACAGGTCTCTTTTAGACATAATATAAGAGAGTCATAATCAGAGACATCTCTTCCCATTGCAACTGAACTGTCACACAGCCTTTTCAAACAGCCACCTACTCCGTCTGGAGCACCTTTGCCATGCCCTTTTTCACTGTAGTGCCAAACAATATCGGTCACATCATTTAATTCTCGACTAATGAATTTAACAATTAAAAAAAACATAGTTTTGTTTCGGTATTGGGTTGTTGGGCCGTCACTCAAAATATGTAGTTCTGTTAAATTTGGATTGATTTCTTTAATTCGCTGTAGAATTGGTTTAAGGTGAGCACAGATTAAAACAGGATCATGGCGCAAATTTTTTGAAATAGAGCACATGGATGTAGTTTGAAAACCATTGTCCGGAAATTCAGCCACGCTATAATATACGCAAGTATGAAGAGACAATTGTGGCTTAGAGCCACCAAAATGAGCCGACTGAACCTCAGCGCTATATTTACATGAATAATTTTCGGAAAAATCTATATGCAACAGGCCTTTAGAAAACGTTAATTGTTGTTTAAATTGTTGTATTGTTCTTATCTGATGAATCATATTAGCTACATGTTGCATGAATACTGGTAAATTTAAATGTAATAGCTTCACTAAAGCACCTATCGTAGTTTTAACAGTTTCTTTTAAACATTTCTTGCATTTTTTCTGTGCACCTTTGATAATTACATCCACATCTTTTGTAACCCATCTATCATAAGTTATATAATCGTTTTTGTTAAAATTATGAAAAACAAGTTTCTTACTAAGACAGCCCTGACACTTTCTCTCTAAACATTTAGGAGACAGTGTATTATTACAACACAATACCTTAACAGCATCGGAGGCAGATCCGTAAGAAAGAACTTTAGATTTTTGAAGTGATCGAATTATTTGATCATTATTTTCATGTAGCGTACACAAACAGGTGTTTCTTGATACTGCTTTTGGAAACAGAACCCAAAAAGGTCGATATCTTCTAAAGGTCTGATAAGAAATATTTAATCCTGTTTTGCGTTTAAATATTATGTGTAAGTTTAAAAGTGTATCATTTAGTAAACGAATTTGCCGTTTACTTTTATTCCTAGTTATTGTTTCATTTTTACCTGCAGTTAATCTACTATATTCATCATCCATTAAAAAATCATGCACAGCTTTCCTGATATCCGTTTTTAAGAATTTATTTTTAGAACTCGACTTTGACGCTTTCTGTTTTCTTTCTTCTAGTCTTCGTATTCTTATTCTATATTTTTTAATTACTTTCCCCATGTGTAATACCTTTTTCTTTAAAACCTCATTTTCAGCTAGTCTTGCTCTTTTGTTTCGGGCAGCTACTGCACGTCCAGATTCAACTCGCGAGAATGATGCAGATGGACTTGATGGTGGAGTATCTTCTTGTATGAGTGCGTCAGTAGCTTTTCGCATTTTTAATAATTCTCGCCGTTTCTTTGATTTTTCGCGCCACATTTTTCTTATTTGACGCTGTTGTCTCGGTGTATATTGATCAATAGTTTTGATATCTCCTCTATCCTTTTTCTTATGGTACCTTTCGCGATCTTTTTTGCGTATCTCTTCAACATCAGCTTCAGTTAACTTAGCCCGCGCTCGACGCATACTTAATTTCTTTTGTTCACGCCGCCTTAACTTTTTTCTTCATCAGTAAGATTCTGTAGTCTATTTTTTCTAGGCATTTTAGTTTACTGAAACAATGACAATGAACCATGTATCATCACACCAAGCTAAGCATTAAAACAGGCATAATACGTTATTGCGACACAACATTGGTAAAAAAAGTCCCATAATAAACCTGACAATTAGTATATAGATATATAAATATATGTATAATATATATTTGGAATAATATGCAAAGCAAAGATAAATAACAAGAACAAGTGCTCTAGCTGTTTGACACAGGTTTTTTTGCTAAAGGCAAGCTTTAGTTTTAATAGTTGTCACTTCTGTGGACACAGTCTTTTCCGTGTCCATGTCCACAGAAAAGACCACGTCCACAGAAGTGACTGTCTACGGAAAATTTTGTCCACGGAAGTGAAAACCAATCAAATCAAGCAGAAAAACAAGTCAAAATTTTAGGTTATAATTTAAAATGCAATGTTTTTGAAAATGGCGCCCCATAACAATTGTTGTGAATGGATTTTCATAATAATTGATTAAACACTTACCGTGGTATCGAAGTCCCAGAAAAGTCGCAACGATCTTTTATATTATACTGAAATAATCTTTGATTTAAACGAATTCCACTTTTTAATTGACGGAGCGCATGCACACCGAATCCAAATTATACTTAAACTGACAGCCATTGAAATGTTACCAGTTCAAATAAATAATCTTGGCTGCGTTCCATTTAATGAGAATTCAAACATTGAAAATATTTGGCCCACGGAAGGAGTCGCGGTACTAATAACAAATTGTTCATGTATCATAATTTGATAAAATTTTGTTTAAATATTCTGTAACAAATGAAAAATGTTTTTTGATTGTATGAGTAATGCATAAAAAAGGTGATGTATTAATATTTATAAATTATTATATTTTTAATTTAATCATGAAGTTCGTAACCTCGCTTGGACACGGTCCACGGAAGGGTACTAAAAGGATGTTTAGATATAAATATTGTGAAAACTAATAATTAAAATAAAAAAATTACCGGGTTTGTCAATCGTATACACTCATAATAAATAATTGTAGGTATAAATATGGTTGAATTACATTGTTTTATCTAATTTTGAGACAAGGCACACATAATTTTAATGTTCTGTTTATGACCCATTTGTGAAAACAAAACAATCGATTGTTTATACATAATAATGTTATTGATAAAAACTTAACTTTATTTGTAAGGTCTTATAGTTAGTATAGCCGACTGACGAATTGCTTTAGGTTTAGACCTGAGTAACTAATTTCATTTATGGCAACTATTTATCTTGTTACATAGAAGTTACATCAAAGGCTTTAGTACAACTTTGTTTTACATTTAAAGTAATCGAAACGAGATCGCGTTCGGAGGCCTGATTGGCCATCTCCAATAAACCAACCATAAAGACTCAGACGAAACTCGTACCATGTACTAAGCCGTCTGCTCACTAAACGTTGGACAGCGCAGGCATGATCCATCTGTAGGCTTCGTGAGTCACATCATGTACTAGGATTAGTATAGCCGACTCACAATTTCACAAATTCCTTTAGACCAGTCAACAAATTTTTATTGGGTATCATAGTACCTATATTGTTTTGTACTTACTTATGTTCTTTCTTCTTTTTCTTTTTTGATGATCTTTGTAAATAGTCATATTTAGTATTTTCTTATTTAATTTTTCGATTAGTTTTATTGTCTCTTAAGTAATAAGTAGTTAGTATTTGTTTTATTTAGCTTTGTATTATTTGTAAATACAAGTTTATTAATTTTCATACAAGAGTTACTAGTATGCAAACCTGAGTGACTCATGGCCTAATAATCTGAGAATATTTTATATAAAGTGGAGTCATAATTCAATGAATAACCTGCTTCTGGCACCTTCCTTTGAGTGACTGACACACTTGATTTGGGTATTTTAAGGCTTCGCTGTCTATATTATACTTACTCCGACTATCGAGTCTGCAAACGAAACCAATGCATGTTTTGGTTTGGCTAACTAAATGTAGAAGTTTTAATAGACTTGCCTACTTGACTTCTCAACTCTAGCTTTGATCCATATCTATGCAAATAACGAATCGTACCGTACCGTACTTCAATTGTACCGTAGAATTTTAATATTTAACAGAAGAATACTTCAGTAGTGCATAGAAAATATCAATGTAAGTACGTTATTACGCACGTTGTATAAAAGATAAAACTGCACTTCAAAATATAAATTATAATGAACTGTTATCGCACAGTGGTTGACTAGTAATTTATCTTATCACAAAAATTGAAGCCGTAGAAATGACCCAATACATTTTTTTCTACATAGTAGGTAATATAATTATATACCTTTATAATATCGCTCGCACAAGGCACCGAACTGAAGGCACAAAGGAGCCTTGGACCGATCCTGGGGCCCTACAGTAATCACTACGCATCTAGCTATGTAGGTAGATTATATGGTATTGAGGCAGGAACCTATACCTATATAGGTAGGTACTCGTGTAGGTACTTATATAGTTCCCTATACAAAATTTAAATAAGTAAACATTGTAACAATAAAGATCGCACAAATCATGCGCTTGCGCTGAGGTGTGGCAACAAAAACAGAATATTAAATAGAAGTATTGCGTCATGTCCGTAAATGAGATTACGAGACGACAACACATATTATAGTTTGTGTGTATTTGTAGCTATAGTATAACTGTATTCATTTGCTACGTTTTTTATATAACACAGGTCTACTCAACCTGTGTGAGTGTTGACACGGCTTTTTTTTGAGGGAGGAAATCATCCAATGACTTCTCCCGCCTCGGGTTATTCGAGAGGGAGTGGCAGACTCTTACTGACTAAAAACCACCCCATTCTTACTATTTGACACGGCTAGTCGGCTACGGAATGTTTAGGTATATGTTACTAATTCAGGATGATATTCGACAAAAACAGGAGTAATATTTCTACCAAATAAATTACTTAAATATTAAATAGGTACTCGATGTTTATCCAAAACAGACAGTGACTGACAACGTGCACGACACCGACGCGTGAATCAGATCTGGAGGAATTGCTGTATCTTAAAGTAATCTCTTTTAAAGTAAAAAGAACACCAATCGACAATAAAATATCACGCCTTTTATCCTCGAAGAGATAGCCATAGGACCACATTTACTGCACTTAATGCCATTGTACAATGTAACACCCACTTTTCATTCTTTATGTTATGAGTCCCATGTAACTATTTATGGGGTAAACCTTATGCCATATACCGGGCACAATTCCAGACTCCGTACTACTACTGAGAATTTTTAAAAACCCCAGTAATACTTTACCCGACCCGACCCCATTGCCCAGCAGTCACACTTGCGACCACTCGGCCAACGAGGCAGTCAATAATTTATCTATGAATATATTCAATATCATTCATTAATTCACGCATTAGCGCTTCATATATGGTAACTATTTATCTTGTTACATAAAAGTCAAAGCATTTATTTTGAAACAATCATTTGGTACTTTTGAAACGATGCTTGTTCAAGAAACTCCAAAAATCAAAGGATATATTTCAAATTATCCTTGATTAGGCAATTTTGAAACATCGAATTGAATTTTTAACGAAGCTATGTGATCGTTCCAAAGTGTAATTTCGAATAGAGAAGAACGAGGGAGAAACACCATCGTTAAAATGTTTTTTTTACAATCTCACAAATAGAGGTACATTATATGATCCTTAGCTGTTGTATACATGTATTATGTATATGTAATATTTATGAAAAAAAGTAATGACAAAACAGCGTCAAACTTAAAAAAAATTAAAGAACACCATAATGGTGAACAAGCGGATTATAATTTACTCACTAAACATTGGATAGCGCAGACATGATTCATCAGTGAGCTTCGTGACTCTCATCATATTCTCAATGTCATCATGTACAGCACCATGCAGTCACTTTAATTTGTGTGCCTAATTTCTTTTAAGTATATGTAGATAACCTGTCCCCCAAAATATGCCTAATATATAACTTGATGGGAAGACCAACAACCTCGATCAGAGAGAATAAGAAAAATTCATTCAATGGTTTCGTCGCAAAAACATCTTGCAAACTACACGGCCACGGTCATAATTCTTTTATAAAACTACGTTTAGAAACCTCGACAGGTCTCTTTTTAGGGTTCCATACCTCAAAAGGAAAAAACGGAACCCTTATAGGATCACTTTGTTATCCGTATGTCCGTCCGTCCGTCCGTCCGTCCGTCCGTCCGTCTGTCAAGACTCTTTTTCTCAGGAACGTGTGGAGGTATGAAGCTGAAATTTATATCAATTACTCAGGTCTACTGTCCCTTGAAGCTGTGAAAAAATCACTCACAATCACAATCCTTCTAAATCAACGCAATCAAAAGATACAGCCGTTTATGCCGCAAATTTTCGACACTTGCAAGGGAATCAAAACCTACAGGGTGCTTCCCGTGAACTCAGAATCTTGAAATTTGGTACGAAGCAACGTCTTATAGCATAGATAAAGGAAAAATTACGAAAACCATAATTTTTTAGTTACATCACATAATATATTTTTTTTTAATAATTTTAAACTTACTACCCATTTCCTCATAAACGCGTAGAGGTATTAAATTGAAATTCATACCAAATACTCAGGTCTATAATACCTTTAAGCTGTAACAAAATCAAACTTCTATGTCAACGCAATCAAAAGAAACAGCAATTTAAGCTGCATATTTTGAAACTCGCAAGTACTCGCAAGGGAATCAAAACCTAAAGGGTACTTCCAGTCGACCTAGAATCTTGAAATTTTTCATGAAGCAACGTTTTATAGCACACATAAAGGAAAAATTCCGAAAACCTTAAATTTTTAGTTAATGACTCGATTGTCGTAATGAACGAACTTTGTAAACCTTGCAGGTTTGTAAGTAAACCTGGACTTATAATTTCTAATTATAAGTTTGAAATCGCCACCTGGCATTGAGCAAGCGTGGTGATTAATGCTCAAACCTTCTCCGTGTGAGAAGAGGCTTTGCTCAGCAGTGGGCATTTATAAGCTGTTGATGATGATGAGTCACTATCTCGTCAAGTACCGTCATTATAGACACAATTATAGAACAATAGGTTGCGGTCACCGGTGACCGCTTGGTGTTTGACAGTCTATAGGTAATTCTATCTCCGGATATCATATCGTCAGCAAATTGCATTTTACGTGCATGATCCACATCTGTTAACGTCGACGTGATAATGGATTGTATTTCTGTATCTTCAAACGGTCGTGCACCTGCCGGGATTGACGTCAGCAATCTATTTATTTATTATTTATTTATTTATTTATGTACACACATTCAACACAGAGGACAACACATATATAAAAACAGAGTACATAGGCTATATTATATTATATCTATATTATAGAACTGGGAGATATATTCATCTTTCTTTGTCAGATATAGAGGAAAGTGACGAAATATGGAATAGTATCCCTAATATGGAATACCGGCTATACTAAGAAACTATAATTCACACACGCAAGAAACACTGTTTGTCTCTTTGTTTCTATACCCATCTGCGGGTACAGGCTGTGACATATCAGTCGAGTGAGCCCATTCGTCAATATTGCAGTGTTTTGTTTTGCCGCTTCTGCATAACTTTAACGTATGTGAAAGATACGCATTTTTCCTTTAAAAAGTGCACATCGTATTGTTTTAATAACTTTTAGAGACAGTTTAAATGTTCTTTTGTCGATTTCGGTGGTATTTAATTATATTTATTTCTTAAATATAAAAGAAATTAATGTCAGTTTAAAGTCGTTGCAAAATCCAATTATGGAATGGTCCATTGTTTTGTTTGATACAGACAGTGAGCTGATGCTTTGATAGAAAATACAACTCCAGACTCTGAAGATTCGGAGTGTATTTTCTGTGGTATTCTGTTTTCAAATGATACTCATATAGAAACATGGGTCAAGTGCCTCATAATGTGGACTCTGGGCACATATTGATTGCCCCGGAGTAGAGACTGATGCCTGAATTTGTGACTTTTGCAAATACGTTGTGTTCTTTTCTATGTTGTACCAACCTTTCTAAAGAGTTTTATTTAAGTTCCGATTTAGTTTTAATCGTATTAATAGCACTTATTCCATATTTGGGGTACCTATTCCAAATTTAGGTACCATTATTGTCGTTTAGTTTTTTTTTTAATTTTTAACTCAAAAGAAAGAAAAGTATGCAATTCTTGTTACAAAATAAAGCGAAAATATATAATTGTTGTAATTACCACAAAAAGTTTTATTATTTGCAACGTTTGTGAAAATTATGCGTAAGAAACAAAATGGTATTCCATATTTGGTCACTTTCCTCAGTTGCTTTTCTTTTGTTATAAGAACATAATTATCAAGTTTTTTACTTTAAAAGAAATGTTAAAATTGAAGTATTCTGCACTTTGGGGTAGTGCGCCTACTCAAAATAATTGAAATGTCTACTGTAAAAACTGAGTTTTTATAAGAAGGAATGTGAAAACAGGGAATGGCAGGAAACTTACAATTAGTACCTTCAAATAGTACCTCTAGTAAAAGCATTTAAAATGGAAAGCGTAGCAAAAAATGTTGTTTTATTGTCTTCTCCAATCAACTCATGACGTATTTTTACAGAAGATAATTAAAGTACCAAAATAAATACCTACTTCTATTCTATAGCTAATACACGAAAAAACTAGTCATAAATTATAGAAATTAATTACGCGTGGAGTTGTTAATGTGTTTATGTACTTTGGGAATTCATACATTCATACAGTACTGTGTCGATAATTAAAATTAACCGAGAATGATGTCACGATTCACACGTTGCTTGGCCGACTAGACGGCGAAGTGTGAATATGAAACAAGAAAGTTAATAGTTTTTCGCCTTACAAGAAGTCAATAGTTCCAATTACTTACTGATATTTTGCAAATTATCAGTTAATAGGTGGTAACTAGACACTATGAATTAGAATTAGTGTTTAACAAAATAGAAAATTGTTAATAGGTACCTATGATAATATAACAATTCATAATGAGGATGAGGATATATGTAAAACTATAACCTTGTTTTAGAAGTTAGATAAAAATAAAATACTTTTTGGATAGGTATTCGCACTAAATGCTCGCTAGCTATCTATTGACACGACCTAGTCTATGTTTATCTACATGTACATAACTAAGTATATAGGTAGTAGGTAATATGACCATGCTATAACAAGTATTACCGTATTACATTACATACGTAGGTATAGGTATTAGATATTATGAGTATATGGTCACCATGCGCCAATAACTCAGTAAAGTGGAACCTCAGGGGAAATCATTCAATACAAGTAGGTACCTAACTCCTTTAGAATTATCCAATTATTTCATACAAGTCTACTGTTGCCTAAGAACAATCAGTAATGGAAACCACAATATTATAGCTTTTGAAGTTTTGAACACCAAATCTAGTAATTTAAGTGTGGGAGAGCCATGCTTCGGCACAGATGGGCCGGCTCGACCGGAGGGATACCAGGACCGAGCAGAAAACCGACGTAAAACAAGCTTGCGTTGTGATTCGTCGTATCTGCGAGATTACCCGAGGCACAATTACCCCCACTTCTCTTATCCAATCCCTGAATACCCAACAATCTTCTAATTTCTAATCCCCAAAAGGCCGGTAACGCACTTGTAATGCACCTCTAGTGTTCCAGGTGTCCATGGGCGACGCCGATTGCTTACCATCAGGTGAACAGTTTTCTCGTTTTCCGTCTTTTACCATAAAAATACTAGATCTACTAAAACTACAAAATAACTAGAACTAGATAAATGATAAAAAAAAGTTAATTTACAATACTTAAGTGCGACACTCAGCATGTTGAGCAGAGACAAACAATATTTAATTTGGGCAGAAGATTATTAGAGAATTACTATACCTAAAGCAATAGGTACACAGGTAGGTACCTAAGTAGGTAGTACGTAATTGTTAAATATAGGTGTCGAATAAGCTTGAGCAGTGACCATAGTAACGAAATACACTACATCCGAAGTGGGTGACCTCGGGGCGGTCGGAGTATTGAACCAAGACGCGCATTATACGAAAGCTTCAAAATCAGAAGCTTTGGGAAGTTAAAATCTATCTATATAAATTTGAATTTCCGTTCTTTAGTGTCGCTAAAACTCGAGATCGGCTGAACTGATTTGACAAATTTTGGTCTTGAAATATTCGTGAGAGTCCAGGGAAGGTTTAAAAGGTGACAAAAAAAATTGAGGCAGTAAGATTTTTGTCGAGTCACCTAGTTAACAATAAATAAGTTATATAAGAAAACTGTTTCTGATTTGGTTTAAGTTATTTAATTATACTTTAAATACAAGTGTTTAATGTTCAATGCTATTTTGACTGCAACGTCTTATACAAAATATTAATAAAAAATCCTAATATGAGTGTTCAAAGTTCGCAGGAAGGAAAATGTACCAAATGAGTATTGGAAATGTAATATTAATTAACCATAACGATAACGACGATGCATGGTAAATTATTTACTAAGCGAGAATCAGTCTTAGCCAAAATTGTCCTCTACAAAGCAGTACCTGTCTAAGAGACAGTGAGGATCACTGATGAGGAACTAGGTTTAGCATACCATTTGTACGAGTCTATCGTTATTTCTTTTTTGGACAGATTGCACACCTCAAACAAAAGACACAGCACACGCACATCAAGCTTAATATTGGACCATAGTTGGTAGTGATGGTTTGAACCATTAACTGTTTGAATGTAGACGTATCGTACGGTAAAAAACTTCAATTCAATACGAAACTACACATAATAATCAGGTCAAGCCTAGTCATTGTGATCGTGACTCCTCACCGCCTTACAATACATTCGAGGCGATGAGACAATCATTCTTAGTTTATTTCGATGCTGGTGACATTAGCCAATAAATACCGTGATCTGTTCAGACGTTGGACCTACCAACTGACGTGATAGTTTCAATGTTTCCATCTGTCCTTACAAATTATATATATATATGTACGTACATAGGTGTCTTCTTCTAACTTTCGAACAATTTTTTATGTTAAAAATATTTTATTATAAAGGGATGCCAACCCGCATTGAGCAAGTATGGTGATAATGAAAAAAAAAGCAAGTAATGCTCAAACCTTCTCCGTGAGAAAAGATTCTTTGCTCAGCAGTGGACAATTATAGACTGTTGATGATGAAAGGGATGTAGGACGCCACCTAATCCTAGTGTGGGGCAACGTTTTTTAAAAGAAAAAAAAGAATTCCAGCGAAATACGACGAATCACAAACGATGGACTGAAAACTGCGGTGAAAATGTTATATGCAATAACGCTAAACGTTGAACAGCGCCACAGCTTAGCTAAATATACATTTTATAACATAATTCAACTCCCAATAACTAACGTTTGGCTTGGTATATACTATATAGTTTATGTAGGTATTTCCTGTTGCTATTTCCAGCGATTATTTGTGTCTCAACACAACTCCGGCCTTGCAAGGGCAAGGCAAGGGATCTTTGCAATTAGGTATTTTATATTAATAGGTATACGTATAGTTCGTCTGCTTGAAACACTTTTCAAAACTTTGGTTGCTATAACATATTGAACAAAAAATGTTATATTGTATAGGTACGTATTTTTATATTTAATTCCAACATTATATAGTTTTTCTTTTATATATTTGATGGGCCGATGTTTGACCACTATGGTTTATTATTATTAAACAATCTTGTTAGATTATTGTATCAGTCTTTTAGGGACCAAATTTCAATTAGTTTAAATAAAACTTGGTTCAAAAATATACCTAAGGATGTGCCAACCATAGAACAAAGCTTCTTCTGCATGGTGATGAGCCACTTTTGAACAAATAGAAGAGCTAAATAATCAAAAGACTACGCAGTAACTGTTCGCGGCGACTTCACAATAACCGTATAGTCAAATGACGATTATAAAGTTTATATGCGTCGTTGGCTTAATAAGTAGTTTTTAACTACCTTTAATGAAACTGTGATTATTATTCGATTTTCTAAAATCAAAGTGCCTGCACGGTTGACTGCACGGTTGGTGCAGTGGCTGAGCAACCGGCTGCCGCGCAACGTGTCGTGAGTTCGATTCCCGCACGGAACAACTCTTTGTGTGATCCACAAATTGTTGTTTCGGGTCTAGGTGTCATACTGTGTATGGGAACTTGTCAACACTGGAGACAATCCTAGCGTAGGGCAACGTTTTTTAATAAAATAACTGAATACTTTGCCTACAAAAATTTAAAACTCATTAATGTGATAACTATTTCATCAGTCAAGAGCACTATTTGGCCAAGAGTTTATAGTCCATTGATCTCATTTTAACTTGGCCACTATATTTGTCTCCTTTACGGTCGGTGATGTGATGGTTAGAAATAATTCAATGTTGGGAGACTGACAGTTGATGCGTAGAGGTACCTATTTGTAGGCACGAGAGCGGCGCCGGCGTCTAAATGGCATACAAAGCACATCACTGGCCTTTTGTATATACAAAACTGGGTTAATTTTACATTATTTAGTGACCTTTACTTTTTTTATTGCTGAGAACTGAGAACATTTGTGCATACCACAATGAGGTGTGGAATTGCTATACCTACTTTTTGGTGAATTGACTCTGAGAAACTATTTGCACAAAAACAATGTAGAATATACAAAAAATAATAGGAAAATTCATCGAACTAAACAGTAAAATTAACTACTCACTGGCTACTAACACTTTAGTCTATAAATAGCCAATTGTGTTCGAATCTTAATTTAAAACCGACATTGGCGCCAATTGTGTTCGCCGAATTTCCAATATTACCATGACGAATTTGTCCTACTTTCGGCAAAACACGAAGTTTCGACTCCATAAGGAATGAACTCAGAACATTAATTCTGATCGTAAATTATAGACCCCAGGGACGCGTCAATTCAATACGCTAATTGACCTACAACAGCAGTAATAAATGGCTGATCTATTTAATTAATTAATTCTACATTATTGTGTCAAATGGACAAGAATTTAGCTAAATCAAACAATAAGTATTTCTATAACTTACTAGCTGACCTGACAAACTTTGCACCGCCTCAAAAACGTTTTTTACGCAACTGAGTTCTCACCTTTTAAACCTTCCCTGGCCTTCCACGAACATTTCAAGATCAAAATTAGCCAAATCGGTTCACCCGTTCTCAAGTTTAAGCGAGACTACAAACGCTCCCTGGTTACTCATTCCCCACAAAAATTCCATTTCGAAATATAATTGGGTATATTTTCTATCTACTTATTCCAGATCTTCCATGACCATGGAGTGAAGAAAACATGACGATACTTTTGTACGACTACTACGATTTGGAGGAGAAGTCTTCCAGTCAACTTAATGTGTGGAAAGGTGAGAACAAATACGCAAAACTTATCTAATGCTGAAAAACAGATAGGTAGGTATTTTTTTAACGGGGGAAAATCATCGAATGGCTGCTCCCGCCTGGGTAAGGCGGGAGGGAGTGTCAGCTAGACTCTTACTGACTAAAAACCAACCCGTTCCTTCTCCTGCACTTCGAGCCGGAGGGCCGGTAACCCGTTAGGCTAGGTAGGTCTAGTATTAGGTAATGCTAAGCCTGATTCCTGATGATAGGTAAAGAAAATTCTCTCCTATCCCTATTTTTTTTCCACACTTATACTTCACATTTGAGTTTCATGTTATCTTTAACAGACGTTTTGCGATAAAGGTGACTCAATGTGTATCGCTGAACTACTTTCCACGATAAATGGTTCTAGTTTACTTTTTAATTACAATTCGAGTTTCATTTCTGATAATGCTTGGACTACTTTCAATTTGTCATCGGGACAAAAAGAGAATTTCGAAAATAGAACCACTTATTAAAAAAACAACGGTCATGCAGATTCCATACATTTGGTTCGGATTGTCTTTTATAACGATAGACCATCGTCATATCTACTGTCTGTTACTTTTTCGACGTGTCTACTTACCATTAGCTTTTTTGTTAGTCCTTATCATACCATTAGCTTTTTTGTTAGTCCTTATCATACCTTACAACTACTAGTAAGTCTCCATGATGTACGCTATCCCGAGCAATGAATCCCAAAATAGGGTCGCCATTCTCCTTTACTGCTACACCAAACACGATGTGTCAGAATTGGGTAGGTGTAGGTACCAAATGTTTCAATCTCAATGTTATAATTATGAATAGTTAGGATATAAATAGCAGTCGTTCTTGGAAAATATGAAACAGATAGTCTGTTGTCTGAATTTACATAGGATCTACCTGTACCTATAAATAATGTGTGGGATAGCCATGCTTCGGAATGAATGGGCCGGCTCGACCGTAGTGATACCACGGGCTCACAGAAAACCGACGTGAAGCAACGCTTGCGTTGTGTTTCGTCGTGAAGTGAGGTTACCGAAGGTCCGATTTATTGATCATCTCTTTCTATCAGATCTCATCTACCAACATAAAATATGGCTCTATAGTCCTTAAATATCATAGTCAGGTATCGCTCCTCTGTATAAATAGGTTATGCAAGTCAATAAAATTAAAATCTAATCGTAAATTCAATCAGACAGATAACAGGTTCGATCCCGCATGTACTCATCGTTTATCGGTGTTATGTCACTATGACCTCACACAGTACGCACACACACCTTTTTGAGGCCTGTTGAATTTTAAAACGATGACCCAAAAGTCATTTATGTCCTTGTTAATGCAACATGCAAAAGGCAAATGTACTTTAAGTAATAATACAGTATCTATAGATTTTTTTTACGGGATTAGAATTATCGAATGTCTTCTTCCGCCTAGGTGAGGCGGGAGGGAGTGTCAAAAAGATTAAAAACCACCCCGTTCCTACTCCTGCACTTGGAGCCGGAACCCTTGCAACTCCTATGCAATTATTACTGCCGATTTTTCAATCAACAGATTTTTATTTGCATAATAAAATTGACGTGTGACATTATTTTGTATGAAATAATTGACAAAAATATCTAAATTATTCCTCTGATAGAGTTGTCTGATGTTGGTTACAGAAACCCTTAGAACTATGATTAGGTATAGTTACTTTGTCCTTATTTGTCTCCAATTATTTGTGGATATGTCAGTTGTCGCGCATTCTGCTTATGATTATGAGATCATAAAGCTTAGATTTCCTAATCTTTGCAACTATGTATTAACAATGATGTAAATTTAAAAGATTTATAAAAGTTATCACCTGTCTAACATTAAATAAAAAAAAATAGGTAACAGCTAAACTACAACCACTTACGAATTGCAATTTGCAATAGTATTTTTATTTCCTATACATATACTTTGTTATTTCTTATAGCTCATGTTTTATTTCCTAGAAAAGATCGAAGGATTTAAATTTAAATAAAATAGGAATAAAACCAAGTATTTTTTTATTTCAGCATGGCACATAATACTGTACGTTTGTGCAGCCGTCTTCGGCATCACCAACTATGTGTTCCTACAGAACACGATGCAGTTGGTGGACAACAACTGCGTGTTATTCCCGCGCAAACTGGAATTCCACACGGTAGAACTGAAAGCTCAAAATTTAAGTGAAATACATGACTTTAAGAATGTAACTGACGATGCTCAAGGTAACACGACCGTCCTCAACTCTGATGATAATGGAAAAGTAAAAAGAGAAACAAATGATAATGAAACTATAACTGAAGTTCCAACATTGGATGGCGAGACTTTCCTCACCGGTACGTTTAATGTGGCTATTGATCGCACTGTTTTATCATTACTTTTATCGAGAAATAAGTTTTATGAGCCATTAACTTCATGTACGACTACAGAAATAAGCATTGCATTTAAACACGAAACAATAGAAAAACGAGCACTATTTATACTGATTCATTATGCGAATGTTTTTATTACTTCTAAACGGGAACTGCACTAATGTAGTATTACTATAAAATAAACGTTCTACAGAGAATGTTTTGGGAACTGTGGCTTTATAACATTATTATTTATTCTTATTTTATTTTATTTTTTTGTTAAGGGCCAGTATTACGTCGCGGCAAAAAACCTTGGATTACTTTTTTATCTGTAACTCTCTCCATGAAAAGGAAATTTGAACGTAACGGCATCACATCTACCTATTTTTCCTTGCTTGTGGATTGTTTTGTACACAAAAATAATATTTACTAACATTGTGAGGCAAAATTACTAACAATCATGATTTGGTTTTGATTCAGTGCTGTTCAATTAACTGGAAATTCCACAAATTCAGATTGCCACGTGCGTGTAAATATTTTTGAACATGTTTGAAATGCATGCCTTTTTCCGGATCAAAGGATGAATATTATAATTATTTTTCGCAAATAATGAAGCATATATTATCCTACCCTGTAGTCTATAGGTATTGTATTGAACTTGTGTTACTTATACGTAGAATATCCAAGCATTTGAGACTGCCTTTATTTCGACTGCTCGACCTGTATTGATATCGACCTGACCAAATATCGTATTGATACTATTTTACAAACGAAATGTTTCTGTATTCTTGTACGGCATTATGGCCGAGCAATCGGAAAAGACACCGCCTTTTTGTTCAGTATAAAAGGACATGAAACTGATTTCCCTTTTTATATTGATTACAGAAAATAAAACGCATCGCTTAGCGTTAGATACGACGAGGACTTTGTTCGAATCTAATGGAGACTGTCAGTTTGCTGAGTTCATGCCCTTGATGTCCATGATATTCGCTGCAGTGTGGGTCACTATGTTCACCATGTGTCCGAGGGGAGGACGAGCCAGGACTGGGTAGGAATAACAACAAATTCATTAAAAAAAATATAGGTACCTACAAATTACTTCGACCCGTCTCACTTTTAACCAAAATAACCTAGATGTGTTCTTCGTATGTATCAGTAGATATACCTTGTTTTGAATGCGTAATAGACGTCTAACTTTTGAGGACGAACACTAAACGTATGACCTACTATGTATTCCTATTATTCCTTACCTATGCTTTCCTCACTAAAACCACTACGGTGTAATTGTTTCCATCGGCAACTGTAGCCTGTAAGGTCTTCACGGAGTCTTCTAAACAGATCATCTTTGATAGATTTTCCTATATACTGGGGATAGAATTTCGACACGTTTCGTATGTAGCTCAAAAATGTCTAAATTATATCGTAACAAAATCAAAGTTGAAATCTACCGCCACTACTGTGCGCTACTCGCCTGCACAGGCTAAAAGGTCATACCACGGAAATATGAAATTAATTGGAAATTTATTATATTTATGGGTCATACACTGATAGTAAGCTAGGTCACTAGGTGGTAGGTAGTTACTTACATACTTAGATTATAGGTTATATGAGGATGAGGAAAATAGTAAATAAACACAGGTTCCTACAGGAAAAATACACCTGCCGCGTATTCACACAGTGACTGCTTAAGTATAGAACCGACCAGTAGAACGAAATTAGGTCTAACTAATGGATTTTCCGATTTTGTTATTCCTTAGTAAACAGAATACCATCATGACGAGTAAAAAGGGCGTACCTAGATGTTTTTTTAGGCCCAAACTTCTGAATAGTATTCTAATCCTGTTTTATTGTTTCGTTCGAAATTACTAATATGATAAGATGATCATATTTTAAGTCGTTAATTTTTACAACCTGTGGTCCAAACAGATTAAAAAACTAATTATTAACGATCAAAGTCGTATGTAGAACAACACTGGTTGGCTTGAATCCAAGGAGGTCACGCCAAAGATTTGTTGAAGTCTTGTTAACGACGATTCATTAAAAATAATTCGTTTCGTGGCTTTCGGGAGATATAATTTAGCATAATATTAATCAACGTGTCAATGAATCCCTAATGATCCCTAAAAGGTCTTTATAGAGGTATATATCTACGATATTCCGATCTTCGGAGAAAACATCGTACCTAATTATATAGAGCGTAGGACTTATTCTAACAATCGTCTAAATAACCGATTTTTAACACAGAAGTGTTGATTTGCCGATATTCCTATTTACTAATAGGAACTGTATTTGTTCAGACTCCAGCAACCATGGAGGATCCTCACTCCAGCGCTTCTGTTCGCGCTGGTGATGGTAGGAGTTACTGGCCATAGTTTCGCCTTAACCAACAGAGGTATGCACGCCTTTTGTGCAGCATTCTACGAAGTTACTAATTCTACTACGTAAGTATTATAATAATATGCTGAAAAAATTACAAAATCTCTTCACATCACGCCTTAAAGGCGTTGTAGACTTTTTTTTAAATCTCAGTAGTAGCATGGAGCCTGGAATTGTGTCCAGTATATGGCAATAGGCTCACCCCCTATATTACATGGGACTCATAACATAAATAATGAAAAATGGGTGTAACGGGTCTTCGGGTATGAAAAGTCATGATGTTATGTTATGCGTTAAAGGCGGCTGGAAACGCCGGTTTAATGAAAATTAAGATATGCCTACCATGCGTTTGAACGTCTATTTTGTAACAAGAAACTATCTGCAAAGAGATTCCATAATGATCTAATAACTGCCTGCCGGTGTCATCTTTAAAAGGCATAAATAAAATAAAGGCATGATAAAGTAGGTTACATAACATCAATCCACATTCTGCACCATACAGTCAACTCTTTGGTTACTTACACCAAAAATAAACGTTCTATAAGTTTGGCTAATTAAATGTAGTTAGGTAGAATAAGTATGTAGGTACATACTTAAGTATATTGAAAGGCTTCTTTATGCTTCCAGTTGCTCATCAGTAGATCCATTCTTGGAACTGGGGTGGAACTCTACGTGGGGGTTCGGTGCGCGGGTGGCAGCTACTCGAGGGGCATGCGCAGGGGTGCTGGCCAGCTGGGCCTGCGCCGCTGCACTCCTCCTGGCACGGTGTCTCACTGCACAAGACTTTGTGTTACGACGCACTGATGTCTACCTCGCTAAAGACCCACAGCAGGTTAAACTTTACAATTTGATTATGATCCTTATAACAAAATTCACAAGGCCTCCAATCTAAAAATTCGAAACACTACAGTAAGTTGGCAAAATACCACAGACCCCCAGCTGGAAAGCGCCATTCAGAGGTTTTCATCTGAACTTCTCTGTTGTTTATAGGGATCGGGGGCCCAACAGACGAATTTGCCACAGGCCTTTTTTAGTCTAAAATGCAACAACTGCAAAACTAAGCTACTTTTGCACTATCGTCTAACAAAAAACAAAACATTTACAGAAAGTCATCCCCCACCTATTGAAGACTCAGAAATATCATCAACGGTCTAACCAGAGCTCGCCGAGTAAACGTGACAACGCATCGGTTCGGTCTGAGCCGACGGTGACCACGGAATTGGTGACAGCCTCCGTGGAGCAGGGCCAGGACACCGCCCCTACCTCACTCACAGTCACACCAGTCAGATCACCACGCACCACCGAAGAAATCGAGATGACATAGACGTCACAAGAACGCGCACACAATCATTAGATAGTAGGTAGATTTACTTTGTGATAGCACTGAGGCGGAATAAAAATGTTGAGAAGTCATACAAGCTGAAAAGCTTCAGTGGCGCCATTTTTGTTTAGGTAAAATTGCATTTCATCTCGTAGGTAGTACCATATTTTATGTACAATCTTTATGCCTTTTAACTTACCTATCTTTACTCATTATTACTGATTTGCTTGATAATCTGCAACCCGCGACTGATGTAGCACGGCTAAGTGTTCGACCATTAGCTGCCGCCATTGCTAAATCAAGGTGAATATGACAAATGTTTAGGTGCTTTTAAATAGGTATATAAAATTGTATTTTATAATATAAAAAACGAGCTATATACAGCTTCCTTTTGACAAACTTGACTTTATAAATATTATAATTATTATGTGTAAGCTTAAGTACAATTAAACGTAGATTTACTGAAAATATTGTTTTTATTTGATACCAATCAAGTTTAGGTTTCTAACGTAGATAATAATATCCATGAATATTACATAGGTGATAGCCATAGCCTCATAGAAAACCGGTGTAAAACAATGTTTCGCCGTGAAGGTACTTGAGGCTCAGTCCAGGCGGAGGAGAGTCCTGATCTCCATGTCCCCAATCCTTAAATTCCGAACCGCCACAACACTAGCGCCACCGAGTAATGATCGAAGTGAGAGGAACTATAGCGGGTTTTTTTTAAGAGGGAAATCATCGAACGACTGCCCGCCTGGGTGAGGCGGGAGGGAGTGTCAGAATCTTACTGACTAAAATCACCCCGTTCATACTCCTGCACTTCGAGCCAGAGCCCCGGCAACCCGTTAGGTTCTCCGCGACTCGAACTAAAGCGGGTGATTTTATATTCTTATATCGAAAGTCATCTCGCATTTCACCTTCGTCGAGTAAAGAAATACGCTGAGCATTTTACACGTGAATTGATCTGTCAAATAAACTGAAGTGAATTTTGGAAAAGATGATGACCTAACAGTGTTGTTTTGTGGCATAGTTATTTACAAAAAATAATTCTTCTATATAACATTTGCGTTTATAATGTTATGTATTGTTGATTTGCCTGAAATAAATAAAAAAATAAAGATTTAAAAATAATAAAATGTGGTTTTATTTCTTATATTACAATAACAATAACAAATTATTAAAGAATTAACTAGTCAATAAAAGCTATATTATCACTTAATTGCTTCTGCCAAAGCTTTCAAGCCTTCAGCCATAGCTTTTAAGCCCTCTCCCATAGTTTTAGTTGCCTCCACCAACAAATGATCCCGTTCACTGTTGCGTTCCATGACAGTAACCATTCGGTTATCTATTTCCAAACGCCGATGCTCTATCTGCAAAAATTTATCAGTCATGTCTAACAAGTTGTTACGTCGCTGCAATGATGGTGACAGCGGGCGACGTCTTCTAATGCCCTGCAAAATTCTGCGACGCGATCGTGTTGGACCTAAAACAAAAGCAAACAAGTTTTGGTATGTAAATTGTTTACAGTTATTTTAGAAGTCACTGAACCACATGGTTCGCCCCATCCCCATCATGTCACAAATCAAGATGGCAAAGCCACAATTACACCAACAATTTGGAAAATATTTAATTATTATTCTGCTGTAGGAATTAATCTGCAGCATGCGGTATCCAACACTGTCCACTCGCCCACAAACAAGTGCTCATGCAGCACAAATGCGACACAAAATCTATATATTTACCAAGTTGTTAGTGTAACATGGATTTCCGCAAAGTAATGCCTGATTCTATTTCATAAAGCCACAATTGTTTTTTAATAACTATCATATGAGACATACTAAATTAACTCAAAATCGCGGGTTACTCACGTGAATATACTGAGAAAAGCTCTACTAGTTTCGCCAACATCGCCGCGACCGCGCACGCTGCTCATGAGGAAGAACGTGAGTAACCCGCGATTTTTAGTTAAAAGCCACATTATTTAGAAGCATCAAAATCGCACTAAACTAAGGTGTACAAATGAAAGTAAATGAGTTAGCAAATTCTTACTAGCTTTACATCAGTCAAACCTTCAGTGGTTTGGAAATATTGCTCTGAGTGGATAAAGTAGCATAGTAGCTTACTTGTAAGCCTAGATAATGCAGGTCTTGTTGCAGGAGGGCCTGGAGACATGGGCTGCTCGGTGTCGCTCCTAGCATGCACAGACTGCTGCTGCTGAACAGCAGGTGTTGGAGGTGGAATTGTGATGTTCTAGACAAAAACAATAAAGATAGTCATTAACTAAAATCGCGGGTTATTCACGTGAATATACTGAGAAAAGCTGTACTAGTTTCGAACCACTGTGAACTGCGCGACATCGCCGCGACCGCGCATGCTGCTCATGAGGAAGAACCCTCAGTGGTTCGAAACTAGTAGGTAGAGCTTTTCTCAGTATATTCACGCGAGTAACCCGCTATTTTAGTTAATTTACTATGTCTCACGATAGTTATTATAAAAAGTTAGACATATTATTATAATACAAAAGAAAAGCAAAAGACAAATTTAAATAGTTCTTACTATTATAAAACTGTCATTAAGCCTGAGGGGGTCTGAGGTGGTGGTAACTTCTGCTTCTGTTGCTGTTGGGCCCAGAAGATTGTTCTAGAAAGTATTTTTAATATTATATTATAGAGGTAATATATTATATTTATCAATGATTGATATTTTAAAGGAATATGCAAGTAAGAAATAAAAATTTCAATTAATACTAATATCATAGTCTTTTTGTTTGAATGTGTCAACTGACTGCATCCGGATAATAAGAAAATAAAATGTAACTACATTTTCTTACTAAGTATAATTGATATTTTTATTGAGATCAGGGGCTTACTCTTGAGTACTACTTGACTACTCTTGATCGATATTGGTATTGTAAAGTTGCAAACACAAGCGCCCATTGCATCCGTATTACGTGGATATTTAATAAACTAAATGGATTTTTCCGTAGAATACAAAGCCAAAGTCGATGCTCTGAACAATACAGGTTATATAGTTTTGACATTGAATTATTATTGAGATTTTATTGAATTGAAATTGCATAGAAACTGAGGTTGGTTTTAAGAGTAAGCACCCAAGTCTTGGAATGATTTGGAATTTGGAACATTGGAATGAATGGAAATATTTTTTCAATTAAAACACTGACTGGAGGTACCACTCTTAAACTATGGCAGGTGCCGTTGGGCTGCGTAACTGGTGCCCGAATGAAGCCACTATCTTGTGAAGGTTCCTGTAAAAACAATTTTATAGATGAGGGGTCGCCAACTTGATTAGATATAAGATCTACTTTTTAGCAACAAAAGCCTGTGCGATCTACCACTCACATACTTCTTGAAATCTTAAATGAAACAGCAGTAATTAGTACATAAATATATAGAGGTAATGTATTGAAAAATGTCACAAGATGATGCTGTTATTAAGTTGTTCGTAATTACATTGTGCAGTCTATCTATATTTTTTTTGCCTTGCCACAATCAACTGTTCTAATGGTTGCGATTGATTACTGGCCACCCATCATATGTGTTTTTATTAAGAACTATGTAAAAGATATATAAATTCCACTAAATACTTACAACCTTAATATTTTGTAACAGTCTGTTTCCTGCAATAAATGCTTCACCACCCATCAGCACCAGTATACGCTCTTCTATATTAGAGAGCTGTGGCGGTGTTTCACCTTCTTCCACCTTGACCATGCCTGTACTACTTATGAAAGCAGCGCGTGCAGCAGCTTTCTTCTTTACTGCACTTTTTTTGTCAGCCCAGTACTGTAATGGGAAATGCAGTAATTCCTGATAATAATTTTATAACAACGCATGGTACAGCAAATAATATATACATTGTTTTTTATGGTACAAGCCGGTAACATGCAGACAGACCACCTCATGGTAAGCAATCGCCACCACATAGGTATACATCCAAAACACCAGAGGTGTTACCAGTGCGTTGCCAACCTTTTGGGGATTAGGAATTTGAGGATTGTTGGGGATTCGGGAATTGGACAGGAAGAGTTATTGCCAACGGTAATCTCACTCACACAACGAAACTCAACGCAAGTAGTGTTTCACGTTGGTTTTCTGCGAGGCTGTGGTATCACTCCAGTCGAGCTGACCCATTCGTACCGAAACATAGCTCTTCCAAACTTGAATAAAATAAAATAAACTAAGTATAACTAGTTAGCTGAAACGAACCTTAAGCCACTGTTTTTTCGACTTCAGCGTCCCTCTTATACTATTAAGTCTTAATGTGATGCGATCCCACTCATGGCTAGCTGCCAGCCTACCGCTTGGAGTTTTGGCGAATCCCTTAGCCAAGCTGGGTTTCCTTTCTAACCAACCTACTAACCACTCCACTTGGGCCACAGATGGATGAGAAGTACGCTCGACACTGAAATAGAGGATTAACAACTAAATAGGTAAATATGAATATATCGAGACAAATAACAAATTACCACAGTACTTGTACCTACTTCATTTTCTTACACACTTCTTTTACAGAAAAATCGCGGGAAATAATTTATGTGTGTAGGTACTGTAGGTAGGTACTCACAGAACATAAATCCTCTACGAGGTACTGCTTGTTTGTAAACATAAACATGACGTTGACTAGGCTACTAGGTATACAAGATCGTAAATTTAAATGAGTAGTAACTAGTAAACTATGAGTATTTTCTTTTATCTTACTTTGACAGATTAGCATTTGATATTTGACATTATGAAACGAGTGAATAAGTGAAAGTGAGTAAGAAAAGGCGATTTTGCAGCATTCAACATAAATAGCTTTACATTGTTATCTCAAATAAAATTTGTAAATATTAAACTACTCAAAATCAAGAAAGCCCATTGAATTTATTAACTATTAATCGATATGAACAACAAGACACCTATCCTACCCTCGAATTTTTGAAACTCACTTCACTTGATTTTGATTTGAGCATAAGAAATGTGAATCAAAGAGTAATTTATTATATAAGTTTATATGGAGACCACGCCTCATTCATTGCTTAGTATCAACTAAGTACTTATAGCCAGTTATGTTTCGTTATTTATAACAAACTATTACATGGGAGGACTTGTATTGTAAGTCCCAGTCCCATACCCCCTTGTAATAGTTTTTTTTTAGAAATGAGTCTGTTAATTTGCCGCCTTAACATTATACAGTGTGTCTAAATATGGAATGGAATAATTATTTATGTCATTGAAGTGTACGTTTTAGCTGGACTATAACTTGTGTTATATTATATAACTTATAACTATAAAGTGTGGGAGAGCCATGCTTCGGCACGAATGGGCCGGCTCGACCGGAGTGGTACCACGGCCTCACAGAAAACCGACGTGAAGCAACGCTTGCGTTGTGTTTCGTCGTGTGAGTGAGGTTACCGGAGGCCCAATTACCTTCCCCTTCCCCAATCTCCCCAATCCCTGAATCCCCAACGATCCTCAAACTCCTAATCCCCAAAAAGCCGGTGACGCACTTGTAACGCCTCTGGTGTTCTAGGTGTCCATGGGCGACGCCGATTGCTTACCATCAGGTGATCCGTCTGCTCGTTTACCGGGTTATGTATTCCATAAAAAAAAAACTTGGCTTAGAAGTGTAAAATACATTTTTTTTAAGACTTTTTCTGAAGAAATAATACAACAACTCTAACCTGCACTCTTAGCTACATGGCCACATCTCCAATTGTAGCTTGTAAGCTCTGCCCCTAAATGTCTTATCTCGAGAATAATTATCATCGGTGAGAAGTAAATTGTCGTTTCATCTTTAAAGCAAAATAATCCTAGAGTCGTTACACATTTATGTAACTCATTACCGGTGCAATAGATTTGTAACATCAATACTTTTGCATACTCAACGTATTATTTCATATTTGTGACACTTGCTGTATAATTATCGATTCCACAAATTATTATTCGAATTCCTCCTAGATCGATCTACGAAAGTATTGACTTCAGCCACAGAGCCTTTTTTACATCTATGGGTGAAGATCACATGAAGATACATTTCGTTCACCCAATCAAAAGTCGCTATTTTGAATCTTGACAGTGACTGATTAATATGTCTGTCAGTTTGGCAGTTGCTGTCACCCGCACTTCAAGAGTTAAAGAATTGATTATTAGTATTTGTTATTGTTTTTGATAACATATCACCTGATAGAAGTGACATTCTAGTAAGAAAGCTGAAGAAAAGTAAAAATAAAGACACGTCACAAATCTGAAAAATATACACAAACGTCAGTTGTCATTGTCATCCCTGGAAAAAAAAAACATAAAAGTATGTGAAAATTTCCTCTGAATATCTGATACCAGTGTAACTTTAGATCAATATAAATTAATAGAGGTTATTGAAATAATTTAATCATGATTAAGAGCCAGTTAAATAGATTTACGTTTCGGAACCAATGGTCTAGAAATTTCTTTAGGTCTTCATCGACGTCTGAGGATTCATCAAAAGTGTTATATCCATTAAAAAACCGGAGCTTAATAAAAGTAAGCGGATCACAAGCCTCACAATTCCTTCAAGGCCTTATCACGAATGACATGAAACATTTTGAAGAAGGTGCACAATCAATGTATGCTATGTTTTTAAATAACAAGGGCAGAATTTTATATGATACCTTATTACATAAATGGGGAGGCGACAACACATTCTTGATAGAATGTGACAAAAATGTTAATCGATTGTTACAAAGACATCTAAATATTTACAAACTAAAGAAAGATATCAAAATATCAGATGCAAGTCAACTATTAACCTTATGGGCATTGATAACACCATTAGATATTGAAGAAATATGTAAAACTGATATTCTAAACAGAATTAGTGTATACAGAGATCCACGTCTTGCTGACCTTGGATTTAGAGTGATAACTACTTCAGATATTGGTAATTTTGATTTGCACTCTGCTATTGGTAAAGACACAGTAATTAAACACACTGATGAAGACTATCATAATTTGAGGTATAAACTGGGTGTAAGCGAGGGGGCAGATGATCTATTCCCCGGAACTGCTTTTCCTCTTGAATCTAACTGTGACTACCTCCACGGAATAAGTTTTCATAAAGGCTGTTACATTGGTCAAGAATTAACAGCACGCATTCACCACACAGGTGTTGTCAGGAAAAGACTAATGCCTTTACAATTCTTGGACTGCACAGATTGTCAATCAGTTGAAAGAGATGCTCCAATCTATGCCAGTGTCGATCCTGGAAGAATTCAAATAGGAAAGTTAAAAAATAAATCATGTGATTATGGAATAGGATTAGTTAAAATAAAGGAAGCACTTGAATCTAAGGACTTGTTTGTTGGGACGACACCTGTTGACATTGTGCGGCCACATTGGTGGCCGATAGAGGCTCCTAAAGAAAAGCATAGTATGTTTAAATCTGAATATGAGGCAGAAGATTCAAATTAAAGAAAATAAACAATGTCTTGTGAGCTTACGTTAATGTAGGTATATTTTGAAATGGACAATATAAGAGCTTCATTAGGTACATACTTCATTCGCCACAATCTAGTTAATGAATGGATTATCTGTATGTTCATTAGAAAATTAACTAAAACATTCTCCAAACCAATTGTATATGTTCTACTCTGAAATTTTTTATTAACCAAATGTATTTTTTTTTTCAGCTTTTCACTATGGAAGTGTCTGCACCAAAGGAAGAGCAAACAGTCTATGATTTCAAGTGTATATTGTGTGGAATTGATGAAAAACCACATTACAAAGGAACAAATCCCCCTTTCTCTCGCAATATAGTACTCAAATATCCAAGTTATGTCATGAAGGATCCCTTCAGTCCACCGGGAAAGGGAGAAATACTGGTTCTTGGATCTGACTGCTCGATTTGTGATAAACCTGTTTGTGTCAATAAAGAATGTAGTTTATTCTATAAAAAGGTATATTGTTTAAGTTGTGCTAATGAATCGATAGATAAATTTCCTATCGAAGTAAAAAATAAATTGATGCAAATAAAAAAAAAGTAAAATATAAATAGGATTTTTCTTTTTTACTTTTTCATCGCCTATACATAGGAGTGAAACAGTAATACAATTTGAAAAAAGAAACATCTGTTTGTGTGTTTGTCTGTTTGCACGTGCTAATCTTCGGCAAAATAGAATTTGAATGACACTTATAACCATGGCAACATAAAGATAAATTCTCTTGGGGAACAAAAAACCTGTCTTATCTTAAAGACACTGTTCTACGCAGACGAGGTTTTATGTAGAAGCTTATAATACAGTATTTAATTATTATTATTACACTAATACTTCAGGAAATAACATCTATACTGTATAAAGGGGTTAATATAAGGCGGCCAACCGTCCCGTAATGCTAGATGTAATCCCGCTTCGAAATAATTTATAAAATAGTCCCGTAAAACGTTAGAAGCGTCCCGCAAGTCCCGCATACCCATTTCTTTTCTTTTCATTTCATACTATACGACACCAACACACGCGCACTAACAACAGCGCGAATAAATGAAGATCGGAAAAATCGTCATTGAAAGTGAAAACACTACGTGCTCTGCTTGTACTTAAATTTAATATGAGAAGTTGCGAAGATTTTCATGACATACCTACTCAATAAGAATCTTGAACTTGTTAAATAGTGTCACTCTAGAGATAAATACGATTTTATTAATAGTTAAATAACTTTTGTACCTAAGTTTTATGTTTTTATGTAATTGTACCTAGGTCTAGGTGTTTTTTAAGCGAGGGGAAATCATTGAATGCATTTTCCCGCTTGGGTGAGGCGGAAGGGAGTATCAGACTCTTACTGACTAAAAGCGACCCCGTTCCTATTCCTGCACTTCTATCAGATGTAATTGTAGGTGTACCGACTAAACTTTATCTACAAAAAGTCCCGCATTGGACTTTCAGAAAGTTGGTCTCCTTAGGTTAATAGAATTCGAGTGGTGAATAGATAATTAATGGGGTGAATAAATAATAGTAATAGTACCGTAGTGGTAATTTCGCCAAGTAGAGGAATTTCAGTATGCAGCGCCGTCCTCCTGCCCAAAAAATATGAACCACTCCACATAAGTTTTGCTGCGCCACGGAGCATCAACAACAACAGGAGATTGTTCTTAAGTATTTGATGAAAATGCAGCTAACATAATCAGAATATACGACAATGCAAACTTACCCCACCACAACAGAATCTGCGTATTTATAGTAGTATTTGCGGGTATTACAGACAAGTATTTTCTAAATCTACCTACTTAAGCAGAAGACTGGTAGTCTCTCCATAATTATATAGAGTGGTTCGTAAAATAAAAGACCGATATATAAAATACTGTTTACTTTGGCTTTCCAGTCCGATTTACAGTATTTTTTTATTAATTTTCACAAATTGTATTCAGTAACACAGTTATATTCGACCGAAACTCTAGTTCCAGTAACACATTTTAATATAATACACAAATTCAAAGCCATGAAACGAAATGGGGTACAATGTGACCACAAAACGATTGCGATCATCTTATGCCACATTTATTACAAACAAATTATAATCTTAAAATTAATAAAGATAATTACAGCATAGTTATATTAGATTGTATATATTAATAAGCTCTAAAAACAGGACAAACTTAAATACACGTTTTGTCTTATGTTCCAGTCACTCCAAACATCCATAGATAGCACCACAATACTTTCACACCTCAAACTGTCCAGTGACTGTCACCGCTACACTACACCGCCTGCTTGCACGACCTGCTACCGCCCCCGGCAGTGTCGCGTCTACTCGTGACACAATACGATATGAAAATCTACAACAATTAGGTACACGAATCAAACTAAAATTATGAAAAAAATGACGTAATATTGTTTAAAATGACACAGTACATTATTAATTTGAATTTATTGCTTTCCTTCCACATGCAACTATATGTAGCTACAAAGGTGGTATGCGAGTAGAAATATTGAAATTCGAGATATTACCATTAAATATAATACGTTACGATACATTGTGAGTTACGTACAACATTTATTTTCCACATTCTAAAACGACAAGTAGATTTGTGATGGACTATAGCGTAAATAGATAGTTAGTGTTCACTATAAAGATATAAAATGGACAGGTTCCTTCATATATATTCTCAGGTAAATTGCAGTTATATACAATCATACGAACCATACTTCCTACGTGAGATAATATCAGTTATTAATAAATATTTATCTTATTGAATTGGGCAGTGTACGTGATCCTGTGTTGCCACCTATGCAAGTACAAATAAGTAAATATGTTAGAAAGAAAACACCAATAGCCGTTAAAACATTGAGTACGTAGACAAGGATTCTAAAAAGATTTTCCATAAATATAGGATTTGGATAAAACTTTTACAGATAAGAAAGAGAAGCTATCACAATATACTTGCCTAATGCCAATACTTGCCAATCAAATAAAAGTACGCGCCTGGACGGGTGATTCCTTTTGTTCTATGTCATTTAGCATTTCACACATAGACACTAAAAGCAGGGTGGGGTATTTCCTTTTGACTAATTAGATTACGATATTTAAGATATATTAACAAAATGCTCACAGCCTAAATGTACATATAATAATTTTGACATACAATATCAATTTTGCGACAGTCATGCACACAGATACCAATAGTTACAAACACTAAGTTAGAAATGCACATTAGATGAAGCTACAGCTCTGGTATATACCGAGTACTGACGAAAGACGAGACATATAACGTACGATGAATTACACTTACTTCACCCTACATGAGCATATTAATTGTTATGAAATATTATGAAAACTGAATATGAAATTACGATGTACCTAACTCTATGAAATAAAATAAAGCAGTAATTTTAGAAATACTACAGATTTATCGACCATTATTTCAACACAAGTCGAATAACTACAATACAAAATTGATAAAAAACGTTGGCCGTAAGATTCCTAATTTAATAAACATCATCTAATTTAGATACGTAAAACTAGGAACACTACAGTCCTCTCCCTAATAGCCGCCGAGTCTAGCTAGTAAGCTTACAATTTAAATAAATAAAAGCATATCGCGTTAGTAGTTCTGTAGAACATAAATAATGTTCTAGAGAAGCACTAATGTATTAATCTAAAGAGATGATGCAGTCATGTCTAGTTTAAATTAAATTTCAGTTTGTACACATCCTTCAGATTAACAATGCACATACTTTGTCAATAACACTTACTGCGATACTTAGAGACATTTAATGATGACTTAATCTATTCCTTAGTAACGATTTTGTTCCGATAACATTGGCTAAGGACTGGGTTAAGTAGCCATTAAATGACTGAGTACGGCGGTTAACACTTGAATCAATAAAGTGGCTTTAAAATTCCCATTTTCACATTATTCATTGACACAATTCTTAAGCACACTTATCGATTTGTGACTGCTTTACGAATAGTGCTGCACTCGCGAAAAGAGGGGTTACCGAAATAATAAAATAATGAGCGAGTGTGATTATAGCATTATTTTTAAGTCCTAAATAGTCATTACTTATTGTAAGCGGTTACATCATAGACATAGAAATTAGCAGAAAGGAGCTATGACATAACCGCTTAGTCTAACAATTTCGTCATCAATTTTCGTACAAAAACATTATCAGAACTTATGCACTCAAAGTCGAATATGATTTGTCGCTTTCTTTCGCGAATTATATTTCATTTTCGATTAATTTCGAGTTCGAATTTTACATTTTCGAGCTCGAAAGTACTCGTGTTAATACTTGCAATGTTGTATGCACTCGATCAATAAAACATTAAGTTGCCTTTTTAGCGAGTGCAGTAAGTTTTAGTCTAATCTGTGACAGGCTGTATGTATTGTGTATGAGAATAGAGACTGGCACAGAGTAGACGTCATATGTTACCATAGACTACAAGTAATGTTGTGATGATACCGTTGGAATGTATTCTAAACATCGATGTTTTATACAAACGTCCGTACACGAAATTAATTGAACATTATCATAAATATGTCAGTGTATCATTTTCAATTCCTAACTAAATAATAATTATATCATATACTTATTGAAACGCAACGATCACAAATCTATTTATATACATTAAACTTACACATAATATTAGAAACAACCGAACCATTAAAATTTTCTCACAACATTTGCACTTTCATGAGATGTCAAAATTTTTTAAAACAATATAATATTATATTTATAGGACAGTCTATGCAACGTATTCAAAAAATACACACTGTTTACATGCTACTATAGTGTATATCAACTTTATAATAATTGTCTGTGGGATATACAGATCTTTTAATTAAATTTTACAACAATAATTAAGGGCAATTTTTTATTAAAACTGTGCCGAGATCTTAGGTTGGTGGACACAGAGACGTGAGCAAATGGAGAACTATAAAACAGTTTTCATTAAGTTACTGAGACATACACAACTTGTATATATTTTTCACAATAGTTTACTTTGAATGTTGTGGTTTTAAATATAGAGGCGTTGCTAAGCCTCCAGGTTTAACCTCCATTTTTTTACTACTCCGCACCCGTTATAATTTTGATAACATTTCTATTATGAAACGCCAATAAATAATAATGCATTGTCTCGTTGCCAACGTCCGAGTAAATGTACTGGATACTTTGTAAAACGTTTGGCAGGTCTTCGTAAAAATAAATTCCAATACCGTTGTTCATGTTCAGTTAGGTTGGACGTGAACTCAGGTTGAGCACGTTGTCGCCGCCGTCGGAGGCGGGGGCGGAGGGCTAGGGCTCCGGTGGGGGGTGTGGCGGGACTGGTGGGGCCGTGGCAGCGTTGGCGAGTGCATCCAGGGCATCTAAGGCTAATGCTAGATGTGCCAGTCCTCCAGCCCCTCGCGGTGTGGCTTCGTCGGGCTCCGAGTCAGGCTCGGCTGGTTCGGACGCAGCGTCGTCACCAGAACTGCCCGATCCGGACCCCGCTCGCGTCGTCGTATTGCTTGGTCCTCCCATACACCCGTTCTCCGGCTCTGAGCTTTCTTCTTCTGTTTATTGACAACCAATTATAGAATTAGTGCATGTTGAATAATTTTAATACGAAGTTGCAGTGATTTTTAGTAGTTACATTTTCATGTTATTACGACATTCTACGTTGGATTTCCAGGTAGGGTATTATTAATTAAGTCTTATCTTATTTAAATTTTCAGTAAAGTTTGCGATAGAATATTAAAGACTTCAGACAGAAGAAAGGATCAACACCAACCATATCCTAGAAATACCGGAGCTGACAAAAATAAAGTTGTCTATATAGAAATTGAATAATATGAAGTATATTTACCGGTAGCTTGTTGGAGCTTCGTCCGTATAGCGCGCGTAGCCCGTAGCAGATCCCGCGCGCGTGCGCTGTCGGGCGGCGCGCGCGCGTGTATGAGCGTGAGCGCGCGCACGGCGGCCAGTAGCGCGCGCACGGGCCCGCGCGCGCTGCCCGCCACCAGCTCCTCCAGCAGCGCTTCCGCAGCGCCGCCGCCGCTTGAACTACTGCTGGAACTGCTCGACGCGCCGCCACCCAACTAGTAGCCATAAAGGTCAAATAAGTAGTACAATTCTAATAATACAGATGACAAAAGCTTCTGTTACCTACTTCATACTTTCTTTTCCATAATTTTGCACCTACCGCTTTAACATTCTGCACCACCCAATGGTCGACTGTCAGAGAATGCCTACGGTATTCAGTCTGCCAATTTCACAGTGTATGTGCAATAAAGTTAAAAAAAATAAGAAAGAAATTGTTCAGAAAAATAATTACTACTTTAAATCAAGGAATAATTGGAAAAATAAAAAAACAATTGTAATAATTAAAGAGAAATGTAAAGAGAATGGGAGTCGAGCTGAAGATTTGTGATGAAATCCACATTCAAATGGGGAACATTATTCTCCGTTGGGGCTGTTTTAACTAACTGCTTATGAAAGAGAACTATATTTTATTAACAGAAGAATGAAGTACTTAAAGTTCTTAATTCAGAAAATATGGGAGTGAGGCAACGTTTTTTAAGGAAAAAAGGTAGATAATTATTACTAAGTCGCACGGTACCTTGGGATAGTAGTGCTGCATGAACTGGTATATGACGGGGTCCTCGAGCGCCTCCCTCTCGTCCAGCAGCACGGCGTCCACGTACTCCGCCGCCACGCTGCACTCCACCAACATCTCCTCCAACTTAGAGTCCGCCTGCAACATATTCATACATATTCATCAGTTTAACAGATCCTATCAACTTTTAGGGAGTTGTGAAGCAGAATTTAATATGTCGTGAAGTCTTTTAATATACATCACGTCTATTTAGTTTGAGGTACATTTGTAAACTGTTGAAGATTTTAACAATGTTACTTTCATTATACGCAATTTACTGAACATTACTTATTTCAGTTTTTTTAAACTAAAAAAGATGTTTTGAGGAAATGTACGTCGACTAAAACGTCTTGAAGTTCCTTAAACTTAGTGAAAACACTTCAAAGAATCAATGCAATTTTATATAAAGCCAAAACAATTACTCATGAAGAAATAAATCGAAATATAAAACGTACCGGAGAGTTGGCGACTTCGGTCCAGAATGCCGCGAAGTAGTTGAACCTTAGCGGCACGGCCTCCAGTGCACACAGCGCAGACACCAGCACCAACTGCTCAGACATACAGCGCTGGCTGCGGGCCACGCGGCAACACGTGTCTGTAGGCCCACACGAGACAAATTATGTTTTATTTCCATGTTTTTTTTTTGGCACAAGTACCACAATTTCCCAAATCCACTTGAACTTCTGTAATCTACAGTAAACACAAATATGAAAAGATTGAAATAGTGATATTTAGCGCGTCCTAAGAACATGAATTTTCCTTGGATCATTGAATTGAATAATAGTTTATGCAAAACGAAACTTCTGTCACAGAGAAACAAAATTTTTAATTTGTACCTTGTCGTGACAACAAATAAGAAAGAATCTAAATTCCAAAAACAAAAAGTAAAACGAAGTGCAAACGAACCATCTTTTGCGCAACGGTTGTGCAAATTGCGCTAATTCTGAACTCACCTATAAACTTATGGTATGGTCGGTATGATGTGGCGAGTCTGTGCGCGTTGTGCTTGTCGTGCGGTATCGCCGCGTGCTGCGGCAGCGCGGCGTGCGCGCTGTGTGCTCCGTGTGCGCCGTGCGCTCCGTGCGCTCCGTGCGCTCCGTGCGCTCCGTGCGCTCCGTGCGCTCCGTGCGCTCCGTGCGCTCCGTGCGCTCCGTGCGCTCCGTGCGCTCCGTGCGCTCCGTGCGCTCCGTGCGCTCCGTGCGCTCCGTGCGGGGCGCGGGGCCCGCACACGTGCGCGTGGCGTCCGCGGGACCCACACGCCGCACCCGCTGCACCCGCTGCTAATGGTACTAACGCGCCTAATGCTGCTCCTCCGCCTATCATGACTATCTCACGTAGAACGCCTGCGCAAAATAAACATAACATGCTTTAGAAACAGGAAGCGGTACTTATGACAATTAGTAAGCCTTTTTATGTAGAGGAGTTCCATAGTCCAGTTGTGAACTACCGTGGACTGTCGATGATGATGTTACAACTTGGGAGTGGAATATTTATTTTCTTACAAGCAAATTTTGTACAGTTTAACAAAGACATGAGCTGACCTAGCGCGGCGTCCCTGAGATGGTTGTGCCTGTGGTGCAGGTTGAGCATGGTGAGCAGCCGGCGCGCGCACTCGGGCCAGTCCTTGCAGGCCAGCAGCAGCGCGCGCGCCTCCTTGTGGTCGCGGCGCGTGCGCAGCGTGCGGCACAGCGCGCGCGCCCAGCGCAGCGCCGCCGTCAGCTCCGCGCGCACGCAGCCCGCGCCCCCGCCCGCCGCGCCCCCGCCCGCGCCCTCCACGTACACCGCGTGCAGGCTGTGCAGCGCCTGCCGTACGACAATCAAACATGTTTCTCTAACTACGACCCGCGTCCGGGGAAACAATGAAATCCTCTGTAGGCAGCACTGATGCTGTAATACCAATCGTCAAGCGACATGCCTTTCTATAGACACTCAATACGACTACAAAACGACAACGACGTGACGACAAAAATTACTAATCAACACCATACACAGGAAAGTTTGTAATTGACTTGACCTAGGAACTGCAGTATTCTTATCAGTTTACATTACTTCCTAAGACCAAAATAATATACAAAAACGACAAACGAAACACACTCACTTCGAAGGTCATCTGTAGTCCACCATTATAGACAACATAAAGCCTATCATCTTCGTTCTCTACGAGCGTGCAGAAGGCAGAGATCAGCGTGGACCAACATGTCCTGCCGTTCAACCCTGCAACCCACAACTGTCTATACACACCATCTATAACATATAAACGTTTTAACAAGTTATATCTATTAGTATCGCACACGTAATAAATATAAGAATGCATGTAGTATGCTCACCCTGTAGATACGCGGCGAGAGTGCTACGTCGGAAGGCGGCCGCCTCCCTCCCCTCCCCCTCCGCGCCCCCGCTACTGCCCGCGCCCCCACCCCGCGCCGCCAGGACCCGCGCTAGTCTGTATACATACAGATATTAATTAAATTTAATTAATAGAATTTATTAAATTAAAATATACTGAAGTTACATAACACACAACATTTCCATGATTGATGAAAAAATTATGTCTAATATTATGTACTTAAATGATATCTAGTAGTAAACGAGAACGGGCGAAGGAATATTGATTGCAGTGTGTGATTGGATCCATTTAAAAAAATTCTAACAGCCAGTAACTTATAAGTAAGCTATAGAACAAAATTAAAATCTTCATTTGTAGAATAAAAGTAAAAATATTGTCTGCACGGTCTGTTTCAAAATTTAACTTTTTCATATACGCAGAATGTATGTGTTTTAAATCCTGTATAGTACTCACACCATATTAATTAATTTATTCCAAATCCTAAACGTGAGGACTTGTTATTGGCTCATTGTTACCTACGCCTATTGTTATTTTTATAAGTTGAAAGTACTCCACGAATTATAAATAAATAAAAAAAAAACAAATAACAATACCTTAGCAGTTCGTCCGCAGCTCCGGGATATAAATGAGCATGCGGCGCGATGTTCCGGAAGGCCCAGTGTATGTTCTGGTGCTGCGCCAGGGCGCGCGCGAAGGCCCCGGAGCGCCGGCAGCACAGCCTCAGCAGGGCGTAGTACGGCGGCAACATGGCGCGGTTGTACGCCACCACCTCGCCGTCCTCGTGGTCCGCGCTACGCATAAAGATAGCAGCTGGGTCTTAGTTTCTTGTATTTTTCTTTATTGTTGGAATTTTATTCTAATCTTCTCTATCAAAAGCTCCAAACGAGGGTGTTGATTAGTTATTGACAGATTGCATAGCCATCTGTTGCTTTATAATATCGAAATTAATAAAATAAATTAAAATATTGCTTCAGTTGATCTATGATGAGCTGTTTGTTACATAAATAAAAGGTTGAAAACAATAAAAAACTGCACTCATTTAACCCTTTTTTTAAAGTCACGTTGTTTTATTGTTTTATATCAGAAAGAAAAATATTTTAAAGAACTTATCATCAACAGCCTATAAATGCCCACTGCTGAGCAAAGCCTCTTCTCACACGGAGAAGGTTAGAGCGTTAATCACCACGCTTGCTCAATGCGGGTTGGCGATTTCAAACTTATAATTAGAAATTATAAGTCCAGGTTTCCTCACGATGTTTTTCCTTCACCGTTTGTCAGTGGTGTCTAAATAATCTTAGAAAGAACTTATATATCAATTTAATCCTTGAAAATGTTGCAAAAGGATTCAAAGTCCTTTGGGCATAAACAAATAAAAATTAAAGATAAAAACTTAATGGCGTAATATTTCGTTAAATATCAGGAAAAAAAGTACAGAAAAATGTTTAAAAATATTTTACACACAACAAAACAGAAAACACAAAAAGTGTATTCGAAGGGGACACCCGGGTTTGAACCGGGGACCTCTCGATCTGCAGTCGAATGCTCTACCACTGAGCTATATCCCCGTTGACTAACGTGTCGAAATACCACATGACTTGATTAAAATATGACATATATATAACCATTCAGTGTGTTATCAAAAATATGTAAAGATTATTGTTTTAGAATCAGCTATTTATTTTTATGAATTTTAATTGAAATGTTATGCTGAGATTTTATCGAAGCGATGTACTGACGTAAGGACTGCCTTATGTAGTCACAACTACTACACCTACGCATTTATGTATGTGTGGGTGACGATAATGAACATCGTGTTGCTAACTAATCATATGTTTTGATTTGGTTCTTACTATTTACGTTTGTTTTTTATCGTAATTTTCTTCTACAAAGATTAAAATCTAATGTCACTTTTTTCCTTATTGACTATCAGTAAAGGAATAAAAATAAACAATTATAGTACAATAGTAATAGTTAATTTTATATTTGATGGGTCGACGTTTGACCACTATCGCACCTGGTGGTGAGCGATGTTGCGGCCTACGATGCTTAGTTTTATTTTTTTAATAGAAATTCAAATAAAACTGTTATTTGTTTAAACTTCTGAGTTTCTGTCTGTAATCACATACATACATACATAACTTCACGCAAGGCAGAGACTTTGATCGCCAATTACTACGACTCCTACATAACTCTTTCACTTCATCAACAGTCATCAATCTTTTCATGCATGCTCGTCGGTTAAGGGTACTTGTAATTTGGCCCTTCTTTAATATATCGCCAATTGGCCCCATTCATATCCGCTTTGTATACTTGTTTCGTGACTCTACTAAACGATACTCACAGTATATAATTGAAGGCGATGTGTTTGGTGAGTCGCTGGTTGGCGACGGCGAGCTGTACGTTCTCGGGGCAGTCGACGGACACGGCGTGCCAGAACGTCAGCAGCGCCTGCTTGTTGGGGTGCACCGCCACCGACGGCTCCGATATAGCTGGGTGGTACAACTCCCACAGGTCGTTGAAGTATTGACCGAACTGTAATGAATGTAGGATATTTGTGGATTAAACTTATAATATCAATGTAAAGAACTAATAAAGTTTTTTTGATACTGTTTATCATTAGAAGCCGGTTTCTAAAAAAATTTAGAAGTTATAAAAAAGCACACTTTACTTTTGAATGTTACGTTACTCGCCGAGTGGTAAACAATGATGTTATATTTAAGACAGTCACGTCATCGTGCAATTTGATTATTTATATTTGTATATATAGCTAATAGTTGTATCTAATCTCTTTATTGTTGTCTTTTACGACCTATTCCATCTAAAACATATATGGGTCATAAAGTTTTTGTTATTAGTTTTTGAATACGAACCATGAGTTTTTCGACTCTGCTGACGACGCAATAGGACATGACACCGAAGTAGGCCGTCAACTTCATGGTGCCGTGCACCGCTATGTCGGTGTACTTGCGGGCCGCCTTCAACTTGCCCAGAAGCATTGTGTACACCTGGAAAGTGTTAACAGAACATTCATTTCTAGCACTCGTTTGAGCACAATTTCAACTGATGACGTCATAAGTACGTTAACCCCTGTTCTCTAGAGCGATTACTCCAAAGTCTTTGAAAGCAGATTTCACTTCATTGTAAAAATCTTAATAATCGTCGATAATGAATACATTTAAGGCAACAAGTCATTAACTGGGTGAATACACAGTTTTTTATCAAGAATTGTTAGCTTGCTGAAAGAATAACTTTATGATTACATAATTATCTGAAGTTTCATACATTAAAAGTTGTATATTTAAACATAATGTTATGGTCATTGTTATTCAGCCTGCCTTAAGACATTTACTTCAACAGACGTGAGAAGGTTAGAGTACAGGAAGTGAGTAGCGGTACCTGATGCAGGGTGTGGTGCGCCGTGTCGGGCAGCTTGGCGTGGTTGGCGTGGTTGGCGTGGTTGGCGTGGTTGGCGTGGTTGGCGTGCGCGGCGGGCGCGGGCGGGCGCGCGCGCGCGTACCCGGCGCGGAAGTGCTGCGACGGCACCAGCGCCACCAGCAGCAGCGCCGCGGCCGCGCGCACGCGCGCCGCGCCCGCGCCCAGCAGCTGCGGCTCCAGCCAGCGCTCCGACGTCCGCAGCGCCCACGCGTGCGCGGCCTTGTTGCGGGGGACCTGCAATAGGCGTGTCGACAGGGTAAAAAAATCAAAAAAGTAATTAGTCCGTCATTAAGATCGCACGAAAATATCAGACACGTATTTTTTGTTTTATCAAATTAACAGAAGAATACGTAGTTATTCCGCATTAAAGTTAGGGAGTGGGGGGTGTTGACGTCACACTTACGGAGAAATCGTACCTAATTGTGACGTCACGCGACATTTTAACTCAAAATATCTACATGTCTTTTTGGATACGAGAAAAAAGAAAAAATACGTATCGAAGATTTTTAAAAAATCTAAAAGACGGACAAAAAATTAAAAAATAGTCGCCATGCCTATTGTTTCGGCTCACGATGTCACGATGGTTTGGTTTGTTACTGCTAGTTTCCAACGATAGAAGAACACTTTCACGTCGATATTATTACACTAGCTATTGAGTAGTCTTAATGGGTAGTTAGCATTTTTTAAGTTCACCAGAAATGTGTATTTCTATACTGCGACAGTACGTCCGCAGTATACACTGCGGCACTTTGAAATAAAATTACTTTCTTACCTGTAACACTCACAAAATCTTGTACTATATAATATCTTGTTTAAAACACCGGCAACACATCTGTTTAATATTCATGGACGGCATCAATCACTTACCGTGAAGCGACACTACCTCACACATAACAACATCCCGCCTTTTATCCCCGTAGAGGTAAGCAGAGGTGCACATTATGTACAATGTAACACCCACTTTTCACTATTTACGGTACGAGTCCCATGTAATAGAAGGTGAACCTATTAGGCACGATTTCAAACTCCATGCTACTATTGAGAATTAAAAAAACCAATGATACTTTGCCCGACCTAGGAACCGAACCCTTAGTGACCCTTTGCCCGGCAGTCGCACTTGCGACCACTCAGCCAACGAGGCAGTCGTCCTTATCCTATAAAATCACTTTTCCAGTATATTTGAATTTAAGAATATTATAGTACATTACCTGCAAGGCCAGCCACTCCAGCGCCGCATGCGGGCAGACGTCGGCGACGTCCCACAGGCGCGCCAGGACGAGCTGCGTGTAGCAGGGCAGGCCGCCCGTGGCGCCCGCGCCGCCGCCGCTGCCCTCCACCAGCAACGTTAGTAACTTAAAAAATGGTCCGCAGCTCTGGGAACGGAAAACAAAATAGGGTTAAATATTACAAACATAAGCCTCGAGAATCAATTTAGGTGTGAATGTACGATTATAAATGCAAAAGGGGTTTAGCACTAAAACAAAATCATTCACATAGCAAAAGGCTGTAAAAGATGGTTTAATATGATAGCGGTAAAAAATATCGAGATCACGACCCCAATGTAGGGAAGAATAGAGTATCAGGCAGCGAATGGTTTAGATTTATAACGTAGACCATCTTTTTAGGTTGTTTTATGCTGCCTCGTTGGCCGAGTAGTCGCAAGTGCGACTGCCGGGCAAGGGGTCTCGGGTTCGATTCCCGGGTCGGGCAAAGTATTACTGGGTTTTTTAAAATTCTCAGTAGTAGCACGGAGTCTGGAAATGTGCCCGGTATATGGCAATAGGCTCACCCCCTATTACATGGGACTCATAACAACTAGTGAAAAGTGGGTGTTACATTGTACTGTGGTAGAATGTGCACCTCTGCCTACCCCTTCGAGGATAAAAGGCGTGATGTTATGTTTATGTATAATTTTAGATACACATCAAACGCAAAATGGCAACAACAATTTGTAGATGTCACAAAAAATGAAAATAGAACCCGCAACAAGTTGCACGCTTGCCGGTCATCCAACTAGTGTACTTATCGTGCAGACAATGGTAATGGGATAAAGATACAAATATATCAAAGTAGAATGATTGAAACCTCAGAATGTTTAGCGATGGCCTGGAAGATCATGTTGACGATTTTCTGCGCGAGCGGCTCGTTCCAGCGACACAGCGCGAATATCAGGGACCGCGTCTGTTGCAGGTTCAGGCAGTCGCGGGTCTGCTGGTAGATGAATGGAAACCCCTGGAATTGAATCAAACAGATAAATATACAAAAATCGCGTTAGATATGTATGGTATTGTCCAAACAGAAGGTCATAAATGTTTCTTTTGAGATGATTACAGATTAGGTGCTACTTTACTACTCTTTGAGTACAGTCATTATAGACACAATTAAAGAACAATAGGTCGCGGTCACCGGTGTCCTCGAGGTCTTTGACAGTTTAATACACAACACTTTTCTCCGCTGGAAAATCATCCAATGACTCCACCTTCCTGGGCAAGGTAAGTATCATATCAGACTCTTACTGATTAAAAACCACCCTGTTAAAACTCCTGATTCGTTTTTGGGCCTCGGAACCTATGTTGCGACCCATGGATATACCCTGAGAACCTAACGGTCGCGGAGAACCTAACGGGTAACCGGGGCTCCGGCTCGACGTGCAGGAGAAGGAACGGGGTGGTTTTTAGTCAATAACAGGCTGACACTCCCTCCCGCCTCACCCACGCGGGAGCAGTCATTCGATGATTTTCCCCCCTTAAAAAAAATGGTGCTTTTGAAGGCAGCTTTCTTAGATACAGTTACCTTAGCATGCAGCAGTGCCCTGGCGTCAGGCTCCAGCAGTGCGAGATGTCCGGCGGAGTCCCTGGACCGCTCCAAGAGCCCCGCGACGAGTGCGACCATCTTGTCGAGCGCGCCGGGCCGTAGTTTGTCTCCGCCACTCTCCGCCGTAGTGCTCCCACTACCACTGCCACCCGCTTCCTCCGTCGGGGAGTCCGTTTGCTGGAAAGATAAATGGATAGGTAATTAGCACATAGAGTCAAACGTAACAATAGAGTATTGTGAATTTTTTACAGCCTAAGTTTTTGTTTCATCGGGTGTAGTTTATTATATTATAGACTTTCGACAAGGCTACCACCTCATTGAGCTCGGAAGTTGCTCAGATATTGAACATATCACGAAGTATCACAAACTCGTCTCCTTCTATCATATATTTTTAATAACGATGACGTTTGGGGAATAAGAGACATGACGTCATGTAAACCCTGTAATTTGGCGTTCCACTGTCTGTTTACCCACGACGGTATAAAGATGACGGTAATAAAATAAAAAGGTATTAATAGCGATAACGTACACAGCTGACAGCGGCGGAGTTCTGTCCTAGATAGAAGTTGACCATGCTTGAGATGGCATTGATGCGTAGCATGAACTTGCCCTCCTCCTCCCCCATCTTGCTGAACTCGTACAGTAGACTGAAGTACTCCGTCAGGTGACGCAAGTGAGACCGCGCGCCGTTTTCCATCTGTTTACAAGGACACAATTAATTCAAAGTGATGTGAGTTTTTGGTAACACAAAATTGAAATGATATAATATTGAATCATTCAATCATTTAAAAAAAAAGAGTATAATATTCGAGGATATCAGTTTTGGGTCTGTATTGTAGTATTTATTTTCTCAAGTATAAGTAAAAATTTCATACTAAACGTCGTTTAACACATTTTTTTACAACCATAAAATATCACAAAATTCTAGGAATATTAAAATGAAATTAAACTGACAAATAGTCACAGAGCGCAACACTGTAAATAATCACTATAAAAAAACAGATATAAATGCTACAAGCTAGATATTGCTACAAAAATTAATCATGACTAGTGTGAAAGAAGTATACTGTACTTACCAATGACAATAACATCCTTATAAATCTAGTAACACAACTGGCCTCCCCCAGCTTGCTGGTATCCTCGCCCTCCTCCATGCCTTGCAGGTATAAGGCACAATGACTAGATCTGAAACCAAACAAATATATTTATTACTAGCTTTTACCCGCGGCTTCGCTCGCGTCACAAAAGGATAAAAAGTAGCCTATATGACATATACCAATACACACAGCGCTATCTATACCAATAATTTCATTTTCCCTCGAGAATATCAAATTTTTTCGGGATAAAAAGTACCCTATTATTTAATCCAGACTTCTAACTGTACATTTGCAAAAATTCAAAGCAATCGGTTTAGTAGTTACGGCGTGAAAGCGGAACAAACAAACAAACTCACTTTCCGATTTATAATATTAGTAAGGATATTCTTTTGTAAATATAAACTTTACCAGTCTTGAAACACTTTTTAGTCAGATGCCCGTTTACAATAAATATTAAGAGCCCCGGCGTGGCTCGAAAGTAGTCAAGCATACCCAAAATAGTACGCACAAGTAAGCTATAGTACACGCATTATTAAATTCAGATCTGAATTATTTATACACTCACAGGCACATTTAACCGTCCACTTAAGAAATACGTCATCACGTTAGTTTGCGATAAGGAATGTTTATCCCGATGGATGTTTTGTTTGAAGTGGATACTTTGGCAACAAATTAAACACTCTGACCCTTGTTTTTTTTAGAAGTTCGTGTATACAGATGCATTTTTGTACTCTAGTCGAAATTTGACATTCCTTGCGATCGGATTAGTGTGAGATTTAACCTGGTTATCCTGCTCTTTTTGGTGTAATTACTGTTCTGTTAAATTATTGCATTAATTTGATTACTGTAATCACACAAAAATGCCACTGGATGCAACTGGAGCTGCAAGAGCTGTAGCTTTTGCTGATGCTGGGTACAGCCAACGTCGCATTACTCGGATGCTTGGTGTACCTCAAACCACTGTACGGGATGCTATCAGGCGCTTTTGGGAGACGGGTTCCAACATGCGGAGACAAGGCCGTCATCGGTGCACATCTGCTCGAGAGGATCGTTTCATTGTGAACAGTGTGCTGAGAAATCGCTTCACCACTGCTCCCGAGGTGATAACTAGCCTGTTTGAAGTACGAAATGTCAGCGTAAGTGAACAGACAGTGAGAAGAAGATTGGCAGAGAAGAACCTGACTGCATTACGTCATGCACGCGCTCCAGAATTGCTCCCACAGCACCGTAGAGCGCGACTTCAATTTGCGCGAGAATACGCTGACTGGACTACGGACCGATAGAAGGACGTTCTGTTTTCAGATGAAAGCAGAATAGCCCTACGACGTCCAGATGGGCGTTAGCGAGTGTACAGACGACCAAATGAAAGGTTTGCTCCGTGTACAATAGTGGAAACTGTGGGTTATAAGGGAGGTTCAGTAATGGTTTGGGGGGGCATCAGTTATGACGCTCGTACCGACCTCGTAGTGTTTGATAGAGGCAGTGTTACTGCACACAGTTATCTGGAAGAGGTTTTGCAAGCCCACGCCGTGACATTTGCACCATTTATTGGTGATTATTTTCAATTAATGCACGACAATGCCCGATGCCACGTCGCTAGAATAGTGACCCAGTACCAGGACGAGGTCGGTATACGAACATCACCGTGGCCAGCACGCAGTCCTGACCTCAATCCAATTGAATACATCTGGACAACCTTAAAAGACAGGTTCGAGCAAGGATTCCTGCACCAACGACTATTGGAGAACTCAAGATTGCTGCAGTAGAAGAGTGGCACAACAGCTGACATCCAAGATGTCATTGATGGACTTCCAAACCGACTGCAAGAAGTCATCAGAGCCCGAGGAGGTAATACCCGTTACTAAAAGTCATTAGACGACCACAGAAAATTAAAAATTAACAATATTGTAAATCTATACTTTTCAACAAAAATCACTAAAAATGGTTTTTTTTATTTAATTGGTGAATAAATGCAGTTTTTTACATTATTACACAGTGTTTAAATGACAAGATGTGCCTAGTTTCAAAATAAAATATCAGACTTTCTCAGTTATAGGCAGCATATGAGAAAATCTAGAAAATCAAGGTGGCCGGTTAAATGTGCCTGTGAGTGTATATTAGCTTCATTATGTATTTAAGGAAGTATGTAAGAAAGGGACTCACCTGAGCCTTTGTATTACATGCATACAAAGTCTTTGAAACATTTGCCGGACCATTTGATTCGGACATTTTATAAGTACCTGTAACGACACAAAATTTGAATTGTCACCAGTTCAATCTGATACCAATATATGCAGTATGATCAGCTTGCAAATCACTTTTGTTCATTGCTTATTTTAAAGTATACAATTCGGAACATAACATAATATCACGCCTTTTATCACCGAAGGGATAGGCAGAGGTACACATTACGGTACTTAATGCCACTGTACAATAGAAGACCCACTTTCACTATTTATGTTATGAGTCCCATGTTACAGGGGATGAACCTATTGCCATATGCCGGACACATTTCCAGGCTCCGTGCTACTTGCCCGATCCGAGAATCGAACCCGATACCCCTTACCTGGCCGTCGTTCTTGCGACCACTCGGCCAATAAGCCAGTCAAATCTGAATCCATGCATTAAAAGATAGACAGATACAGTACGTATCTGTCTATCTTTTAGGTATCCGTACTTAGACCCGTATATACATCCCCAAGCGGTCACTGGAAACCCCTCTCCACTAACTACATTATAGACATTATTTCTAATGTTTAGAGACTACTTTTGTATGAACAAATTTAGGGGATGATTTTCAACAATTTTCAATGGCTTAAATAATAATAAATGAGTGACTCACTTGCATGGGCCACCACGTGTCGTCCGCCATGTGCCCTAGAAACCACTCTGAAGCTGCGGCCGACGCGTTGAACTGCTTCGTCACCAATTCCACCCACGACACCATTGTTGGCTGAAAATATACATATACATTATAATTCAACTTAATCGTAAGCCTCTCCAATTTTATTTTCTTTAGTGGAAAGAAGTCGCAATTAATTGCATTTATGCCTAAAACAAAAAATTGGACGACCATAATATTGCAATAATTGACTACAACATGACTGCAATGCGTGGGAGGTTCGATTTGAACTTGTGTATTTGTAAAGGAACAAAAGTTTAATGTGGTCTTACATTAAAAAAAAAACTATAATAGCCGATAATTTTCACTACCAGTAAAACATAATGTTACAATTTGTTTTTATGGAATAAACCTGTAAATGAGCAGACTGATCAGCTGATGGTAAGCAATCGCCGCCACCCATGGACACCCGAAACCCCAGAGGTGTTGCAAATGTGTTACCGGCCTTTTGGGGATTGGGAATTTGATAATGGTTGGGGATTCGGGGATTGGAAAGATTGAGGAGGGAGTAATTGGCCTCCGGTAACCTCACTTTCACGACGTTTCGTCGTGAGAGTGAGGTTAAAAAGCACAAAGCAAGTGTTATTTATCCTCCGTTCGAGCCGGCCCATTCTTGACGAAACATGACTCTCCTACACTTAAATCTTCATTACAATCTTTCGATATATTATGTTCAATCTTCATGACTTACCTTTTCCTTAGCATGAATGAAAGTTTCGATGAAGAATGACGTAGAAAGTCTGGCAGCCACCTCAGTAACCTCGGGACGCAGCGTCATCAGGGACTGGGGCACTGAGCTGCACATCTGACCCATAAACCTGGTACAAAAATGAGAAATTATTTATTTTCCATAAACAAATCTAAGATTGAATGAATTATTTACGCTAAAGGATCTTTTGCAAGTCAAACAATAATAAAATTGTCTAACTGTATCGTCCGTTTGGTTTAATTTTTTTTATCTGTTGTTTATTAAGGAGTTTTTATCTTTGATATGCCAACCCCATTACACATTTTAACAAAATATAATCTATACTTATTACTTACAAATACATAATTATTACTTACAAAAACAGTATAAGTATTCCGCCAAGTAAATGTTTTGTCATTACTACTTACGTAAAATATGCATGCTGGAATATGTTCTTATCATGCAAGAACTGCATGTTATCGTCCCAGATCCACTTGAGTAGGTCCGGCGGTAATTTGATAGTAGGAGATGAATCACTGCTTCTTCGCTCCACGGATGAGCTTGGACTAGTCTCCTCTGCTGTTGACGACTGTGAATAAAAGAGGTTAGTGTAATTTGAGCTTTCACGTTAACTAATAGAGTTTATTTTTGAACAGATGCAACAATTTAATCAACTGTTTCTTTTGTTATTTTTTCTACATCAAATTTATTTACGTTGATTGCGCAACACTTGCCATGTCGTTTATCGCACATAACTGTGAGCTCCTGGTAAGGCTTGAAACCAGACGAGTTACATTGTTATAGAGTTACGAGAATTAGCTTTAAAAATTTAATTTTGCATCCAGTATTATAGCCAGTTGGTTGCGCAACACTTGCTACGTCGTTTATCGTACATAACTGAGGGCCCCCAGTAAGGCTTGAAAGCAGACTAGTTACGTTTTTAAACAGTTACGAGAATAAGCTTTTCTAGATAAACTATTTAATCCATTACTCCCTTAATTAATTTTGGTAAATTAATTGTACGATTACTTTTATGAAATATATCATTCTTATTATATTATTTTCCATATTATTTTATGAATTATACCTGTGCCTCTTCCTGCAGCCCACAGTCGGAGCCCCGGTGACTCCGCGGCGGGCTCCACTCGTAGAACAACATGTACGCACTGTTCGTCTTCTCGAACGAAAAGTCCATGAACTTATCTGTCACTGAATCGTACGTCTTACTCTGGAAATAAAAGAAAAACATTCACTAACTTATAAATATTCTGATAAATTGAAATTGTGATAATGAGGTAGTGATTTTTTTCAATTAAATTTATAATTACTTTATTAAAAGATTTTGAACCTTATTTTTTATGTGGAACGGCTTTCTGACTTATCTCCTGATAATATTTTTTTTTTTTTAAACCCCACACTAGGATTTTCTCCTGTGTCGTGGGTGCGTTTACAAACATACAATATCACATACACATGACACCCAGACCCGGAACAACAATCTGTGGATCACACAAAGAGTTGTCCCGTGCGGGAATCGAACCCGCGACACGTTGCGCGGCAGCCAGTTGCCCAACCACCGCGCCAACCGTGCAGTCCAAATAATTGGCGTCCCAATTAATTGGCGCCACCCAAGTACGTTACCAGCCACAACACCACATTACGTTACCAGCTTTTACGCGGGAGGCGTGAGGGACTGGGCCTTCGGGAACCCCACTTTCACATTTATAACTATAATGTTCAAATACTCAACTACCATTCAAATACCATTAAGACGCTTTCAAGAATAGTTCCGTCACAACAAATTCTTTGTAAAATGACAGATATAACACGATATTTAAGTACAAATTGGGTAGCCTTTCAGTGCTTGGTCGTAAGTAAGGTTTAGATTTTATGTAGATTTTAGATACATAACATAACATCACGGCTTTTATCCCCCGAAGGGGTAGGCAGAGGTGCACATTATGGCACTTAATGCCACTGTACAATGTAACACCCAGTTTTCACTATTTACATTATGAGTCGGGGTGCGCCTATTGCCATATACCAGGCACAATTCCAAACTCATTACTGAGATTTTTTTAAATACCCAGTAGTAGTTTCCCGACCCGGGAATCGAACCCGAGACCCCTTACCCGGTAGTCGCACTAGCGACCACTGAACCAACGAGGCATGTGACTTATTTTAGACAAGTTTGACATAAAAATAGATTTATAGTAGTGTGCAGTTCGTACAGTCATCTCCCCGCCGAAGCATTCAGCAGCAATGTGCGCGGGGTCGAATGGTTTGACCTCGGCGTCGTTGAACAGGAGCCAGCGGTCGTGGTGGTCGTGCTCGCGGTCGCGGATGAACGAGTAGTAGTGCCCGCCGTCCGCCGTGCCCGTGTGGACTGTCACGCCTATCAACTCGTATCTGACGAGAATATACACTAGATATAACAAACATGTAGGTGACCATATTTTTAGTCACTTCATTAATGAGGGCTACTACCACCCTAATGTAGTAAAATTTCTACTAAAATTTGTTATTACTGAACATTTGAAATATGACAGCTGCCGAGATTGGTCGAACATATTAGCACTATCTAATTTAGTGAGCTGAAAAACATTAGACTTCATTTGATACCATCTTATTTTGCTAGAATGCGCAATGCGCAAGACATTTGCGCAAAAGTTTTAGTATTGCGCAAGTTGCGGTGATAACTAACAGATTGGTAAAGGACGCTACATGTTACTTATGAATACTAGAATACCAAAGAATTGCTTTACTTTTTCAAGAAAATTCTTAGTTTCAATGCAAATAAAGTATTATTACTTACTCATAATGCTCTTCGAATTCAGAATTATCTTCTATTTCTGCAGCCGTAGGACTAGCATCACCTTCTTTCTTTTCTGCTAACTTATTTTTCTCCTCTACAAGAAGAAACATTGAAATATAAAGAACTTAATTGTAATTGTATTTTAAGAAATAATATTTTTGCTATCTTTACCTTGATACTGCGCCGGCATGAGATGTTTCTCGACATATCCAGACATGTCGAGTCGCATGGGGAATGAAAAGTGCGTGTTCACTTTCTCCTTCAGCATAGTCAACATGTTGAACGTGTAGCGCATCGTGTTGAAACATAGTATGCGAGGGAGCTTCTTGAAACACGCCCTGTAAATGGAATCGAAAACGTTTATAAAGTCTTTTTTCTCATAGTAAATTGCTGAAATAATAATAATATAAATGGCTATCAGTAATTTAATAATACCCCATTGTTTAATGACAAGAACATAGTTATGTTGAGTTAATACTGTAATAAGCCACGTAAGACAGTTTCTATGTAAAAGCCGTTAAAATAAAGTGAGCCAGTTAGCTTCCTGACGCACGCAGTCAAAGTCAAACTCAAAACATTTATTTCAATTAAACCATAGTTTGGTACTTTTGAAACGTCAACAAATACAAAATAAATAATAGTCTGTCAGTCAGTCCGTCAGTGAAATTAGGTGAAGCTAGGTGTTCATTCCAAAACGTAAATTCGAATAGAGATGAACGAGATCGCAGTTGACCGCGATCATAGTATTGTATAGCGGTTGCATATTAAATGGGAAAAGCGGCTAACCGCGTGTGGCGGCCAGTCGCACGGTCAACCCCTAGTGCGTAAGGAGGCTTACAGCCAATTTTAATAATCTCCATCTGTAGATTTGCTTATTAGAGAAATTTGTAGTAGATGTAGATTGTAGTAGTAGATCTTCGATACAATAACTTAAAGTTCATAGGAAATTACATTACCGTTTCTCAGCGCGCACTTTAGCGGAGCAGTGCGAGCAAGTGTAGCAGTTGTCCCCCTCGAGCGTGTCCTTCACGGTCACCTCGTCCAGGGACTGGTGCAAGTTGCGCATGTCTGCCACCTGGCAGCGGACTGTGTAGAACTCTTCCAAGGTACGGGACACGTGGGGACAGTCCTGGGGAAATATGTCATATTAAAATCAAACACTTTATCCTACATTCAGAACACCATACAATTACCAATATCAACTCACCAGTGACACAACATTATTACTGAGCACTCCACAGAACAAGGTCTTGACTAGTTTCTTGAGCTCCGGCGTCATCTCCTCGAGCTTGGAGACCAGGTCTATGAAGAATTCCGCCATGTCCTTCTGTTCACCAGTGTTTAGAGGTTGGTGGTCCATTTGGTACACCTTGCAGAAGCTGCGAGGGTTGTAGGCTTTGCGCTCACTTTCCTGTATGATAGATACATAGGATATTTTAGCAAGAGGATTCTTAGATAAAATATTAATATAAGGGAAAAAGGCATTTGGTGTTGAAGGAAGTGTCGTTCATTAGTTCTTCAAGTTCAACGCAAAGTATAACAAAAATTAGTCAAATCGCCAAAATTTAAATTTGTATCTCAAGAAAAAGCATAATGAGTACTTTTAGATAATAATAAATCATTTAACGAACACAAAAATAAAGTAACATTACAACGCCTTTTTTTAAGGGGGGAAAATCATTGAATGACTGCTCCCGTCCGGGTGAGGCAGGAGGGAGTGTCAGACTCTTACTGACTGAAAACCACCCCGTTCCTTCTCCTGCATGTCGAGCCGGAGTCTCGGTTACCCGTTAGGTTCTCGGCCACAACATTACAACGCTTAGCGCAAAGACTTACTCTAGAGCAAATATCATATTTAATTATTAACAAAGAAATATTTATACGGTGTTCTTCAACTTACCATAAGATAAGCGAACATCCTCTGCATCTCATGCAGGGTCGCAGAATGTCGACTGGCGGCGGGGTCAGCTTGCAACAAGGCGGCGCGGGCCTGTGGCATCATGTACAGATGCTGCATGCACGAGGCCATGTAACATGTCGCGCCCAGGTTGGTGAGGCCCACGTACCCACATTCCGACCGGGACTCCTCCGCCGGCCAGTAGTCCCAGGGGTACGACGATTGAGGACCTGCGTCGATACAGTAGCCTTAGCAAAGAAATTTTTGTGTGATAGTTTTGGAAATGAGAATTGTGTTAGAATTGGGTACTTGCCAACTAGTCAAATTCAATACTTTTTTCGACCTGTCAAAAACGACAGTTTTCTATGAATTTTGTACAAGATTGTGTATTGTGACGTCATCTTTTTTTTAGAGCCAAACATCATACTTAAATTAAAATTAAGTTATTCATAAAATGAATGAATGAAAGTGTGATTATTTTTTAATATTTTATTGTATTGAAATAATTTATTTTTGAATAAGGCAAGTACCCACTTGGTCTTCTAATTGTGTCGTATCGTCGTTTTTTGTATTGCTATGTAATTCAGATCATTGCTCAGACTGCCCCGTTGGCCGAGTGGTCGCAAGTGCGACTGCCGGGCAAGAGGACTCGGGTTCGATTCCCGGATCGGGCAAAGTATTACTGGGTTTTTAAAAAAATCGCAGTAGTAGCATGGAGTCTGGAATTGTGCCCGGTATATGGCAATAGGCTCACTCCCTATTACATGAAATTCATAACATAAATAGTATAAAGTGGGTGTTATATTGTACAGTGGTATTATATTAACCGTAATGTGCACCTTTGAATACCCCTTCGGGGAAACAGGCGTGATCTTATGTGATGTCATGTTATATAATTTCAGATTTTAGATAATGTACAAAAGAAAGTAAGATATTAGCACAAAAGAACATTTTAGTCAACATGGTGAATAGAAGTTGGAAGCGATAAAGTTTTTGAAATGGTATTTTTATTAGTTCTAGGATAAAGCTTCAACTAGTTAGGTGGACCATTTCACAATTAAAAAATAAATTGTTTACTTGACATGAATCAATAAGTAACTAAACCTACCAGGTTTATGATGTTCCATGAGTTTATTGTGTAGCACCATGTAGTTATCAGGAGCACCCCTTACTAACTCCACTAGAAGGTCGTAGGCAGCCGAGCGAGACTTCTGGGACTTACACTTCGGCAAGTTGCGGTTTTCCGGATTAGGAACGTCGAAGAGGAAACCGAAAACCTGTATAAAAGAGTTCGATTAAATACTCTAAATTAATTAAAAAAAAAAACAAAAATAGTTTATAAATGATAATTGGTAATCGGTACATCGTTTGCGCAAACTGTTTAGGAATTGCGCAAACAATTAGCGCATTGCGCATCAATAGTGACTAACTAAATAAGAAATTTTAATTTAACTTGCTTACCAAGTACCACAAACACTTTAGGTAAATGAAAATAAGCCGTACAATTTCTAATATCAATTTATAGACAATAATCTCACCATCTCCAAAGTCCTAGTTCCTTGATCAGACATCTTGAACCGCAGTGGGTGTTTGAGTAAGTGTGTGAGTAAGCTGAGCTGACCAAACAGTCCGTCGTCGGGAGAACACGGCTCAGTCCTACGTTCTATTATTTCACGTTTTTCTAAAGATGCGCGTATTTGTTCACAGAGCTCGTTTAAGTCGGGGGCGCCACTGTCTTCTGATGTTGCACCCTCTGTAAAAATTAAAAAATCTTAGAAGACAATAAATTATTGACTCGATATACATACATACATAACCTCACGCTTGTCTCCCATGGGGGTAGGTACAGACAATGGAATGCCAATTCTTACATAACCTTTCGCTTCATCAGTCATCCATCAGTCTTTAGTCGATACTAATAATAATGTTTTTTCACGTTATTACCATTGTCATTTGAATTAGAGCAGAAAGGCACTTTTGAAGGTAAAAAAAGTGAAGTTATTCCAAGGTGTAGATTCCTATAGAGAAGAACGAGCAAGAAACTCCATAGGTTAGACTTTTTCAATCAGGTTCACAATTCAATTCTCTAGTTATATAGTTTTGTTGTATGGATTGTGCGAAAACAATGAAACACCAAAATCCAGTCAAACAGATCTCAGAAAGTACATATAACTAAAAAAAGGGCATTGGTACTTGCCCTTAGTAGGTTTCGAACCTGCGCGCATGCATGAGAAACGGGCGTCTTAAACCTCGAAGCCACCACGAGCCATTACACATCTTGACCTCCTTCTCTTAAATTCTTTTTAACGTAAATGATGATAATATAGAACCTACCTTTGAAAAAATCTTCAGGCAAGCCGTCTATAAGCCTGCAAACGAGCCAGAAGTAATCTCGACAAGCTGGTCCATAAGGTTCCTTGCCTTCTTCCGCATGGTGATGAGCAACCTTTGAACAAATAGAAGAACTAAATAATCAAAAGATAACGCAGTAACTATTCGCGGCGACTTCACAATAAATCCGTATAGTTAAATGACGACTATAAAGTTTATATGCGTCCTTGCACTAATAGGGTAGTTGTCGTCTAGTCGTTAATGAAACTGTGATTATTATTAGATTTTCTAAAATATAAATAGCCTATGACATAGCTGGTGTACTGAGGAATAACATACAAGAACAACAATAGGCCCCTATGTTATTCCTCAGTACACCAGCTACCTGCCAATAAAAGTCCCGTCAAAATCGGTCCAGCTATTTCAGAGATTAGCCAGTACAAACAGATAGACAAACAAAAATTTGTAAAAAGTGTTAATTTGGTATACTTATGTATTGTATGCAAATTCATATATTCAAATACTTTCGATTTTACTATATATTGATTTGAAATATCGCGTGACTTCACTTTTGAGCACGTTTTCTGCCTAAAAATGACGTAGTTTGCTCCCACTCAGAACTTTGATTCATTTTATCTAAGCATTGTTTTCTTATACGACAGTAAAAAAATACGGGTCTAATATTTTTTAATATTAAACCTAACTGACGGACTAATTAGCTTTTCAATTTTTATACCCTGTCATCATCCCTATTATAGAGACGACAGAGATAAGATCAAGTATAAGGCCAGTACGGTAAAATGAGTTGAATAGGGATCGAGATGTGAATAATGACAGAAGAGGGGTGAATTGATACTATGAAAAATTTTCCAATATTTATTCTTCTGTCTGTATCCACCTCTCGGTCCCCATCCAGCCCATTTGCCGGTACGTGCAGGCGGTGCTTACGTCGTGGTGGTGGTGCGGGGCCGCGAGGTGCGGGCGCATGTCGGCGGCGCGCGGCAGGTGCTGCAGCAGCAGTTGCAGCAGCGGGGCCAGCGCCGCCACCTCGCCGCCCGCGCACAGCCGGTACAGGGCCGACCCGGCCTCGCGCCGGACCTACGGCAACAACATTCCTTGGATTCCAAACGTTTTATGGTGATCAAATATTACCGTGAATTCTATTTCGTTTTCGTCTCGTAGTAAAATGTTTGTGTGTCTTGATAATACAATTTTACAAATAAATAAAATGTTTAAAACAAAAAATAACCGGTGAACCATTGCAATAAGCAAACTTTGAAAGCGCATACGAACTCATAGTACATTATCAAAATATCACGCCATGAAACTCTCGAAAAGGTATTTCTCGTCGGGTGCCATGTGTGATATGAATGGTGTCCACAAATTTACGTTCTTAATCAAAATCAATTCGCGGGCCTAACTCGAATCCGTCGATAGATATTTGGAACTTTTTGACTAGCTGCCAATATTAATCTGGCAGTTACGACGTAATTTCCATAGTATATCTGTAGAGTATAGTGCAGTGGTTACATACGGCGGGGTCTGCGTCGTCCAGTAGCAGGCGCGGCGCGGCGCGGCGCAGCGCCCAGGCCAGCGCCACGGCGTCCCCGCCGCCGCGGGCCCACCACACGCACATGCGCATCGCGTGCTGCACCACCTGCACACACACGACTTAAAACTATACAAAAATAACTATAATAATTAAAAAACCAGAGAGATACTTCCACTCATTACAGCTGGTATACTTTATTCAATCTTGTATACTATCTCAGCCAGGCTTATGAGAATTTGATTACTTAACAGGTTTATTTTTATGGCTGCCTCGTTGGCCGAGTGGTCGCAAGTGCGACTGCCGGGCAAGGGGTCTCGGGTTCGATTCCCGGGTCGGGCAAAGTATTACTGGGTATTTAAAAAAAACTCTCAGTAGTAGCACGGAGTCTGGAATTGTGCCCGGTATGGCAATAGGCTCACCCCCTATTATATGGGACTTGTAACATAAATAGTGAAAAGTGGGTGTTACATTGTACAGTGGCATAATGTGCACCTCTGCCTTCGGGGGCAAAAGGTGTGATGTTATGTATTTATTTTTATGAGACAAGCCCGCCACAACCTCCCAAAACCAGAACATTGAAGTCCGGCGCGTCTCAGGGACATGAATACCTAACAGGTTGTGCTTGCAACCATTCATCCATCGAAACACATCTAATGAAGGTTCCCTTCAATAGCTCTATGTTTACATACCTGTGCCCTGCCCCAGAAGCCAGTCTTGTAGGTGGTGGGTTCCTTGAGCGTGGCCGCCTCGCACAGTATCGATATCAGACGCTCCGTCGTCTCCTCTACGCTCATCAGTGATAGTAACGACTGGAAACATACACCAACATATTCGTTATAAACATAGTCTTAGAGTATATATCATTTGATAAAAATGGATTTTAGATGTAGTTGTAATTGTAATAACATTGCACGATATTGTATATTGTAATAAAATTGTTACAACAAAAAATAATGACGAAAACTAAATATAGCTAGGGAAAAATTATACATAGTAACATTTCTGAAAAATTCATGATGTGAATGAAATGATGGAAAATTATAAATATTTTGAGATTCTTTGGTAAACCACATTAATTCATTTCAACCACATTTCGCAGACATAGATAATATAACATTCAATTTGATATCACAACAACACCAAGTACTCACCGGATGTAACTTCGGTGTCTGCGCAGGGTCAGTGGAGGGCAGAGTCCCGATCCTACACAGTAACTGCAGTAACAGCGCCAGGCAGTCCTGGCGCCACTCCGTGTCGTCATTCCTTTGTAACACTCCTACAAAGCATAGAAACATATTGAATAAAGATGGATCTTGTTTCGTGTACGTTATTATCAAATATAATACTGTTATTGGTATGACTATCCGGGTAATTCAAATACCTGCACAAAATAAGAATCAGTCGGTCAAAGTAAATAGTTTTTCACTTGACTATGATTAAAAATTGAATTTCATCATATTATTGACGTACAGTCATTTAAATCTGGCATGAAAGCGGCAAATAAATACAGAAAAGCGTCGATAAGAACGAGTAGAAGACAGTTATAGTAAAAGTTTCACTCACCCGACATCATAATATCATATAGCAGTCTTAAACCTCCCTTTTTAATAAATAATTCGTTCCAATTCTCTACGGCAGCCTTTTCTTCCTCATTCTTATCATTTGTCACCAGCGGGCTAAGCGTGCTCACTGTATTCTCTTTGATATTTGTCGCACCACTGTTATTTGAGCTCAGCTTGTCAATAATGTGAAGGGAATACATGAGTTTCTGTGGGCTGGTGGGGTCAAGTAATTCTGGTAGCTTGCTCTCTGATGGGTTTTGAAAGGCTTCCAGTAATGTCGGGTTGTTTGGCACGGCTTGAAGGATGTCCCATACACGACGGGATAGTAGTTGCGCTTTTGTGTGCATCACCAGTTCCTGTTAGGGTAGAATAGAGAAAGTTATTTAGAATCTGATTTTCTATAACCTTTTACAGGATTCGTGGTGAAAACTTTAATAATAATATTAAAGTTATTTAAATCTTTATTGTTGATGAATACAGTACAAATAGTTGGAATACGATAAAAAAAACATGCAGTCGCGATAATGTTTCACAAGTTTCTTGGTACTTAATTTTGTTCTTGCAATCACATTTTCCAATTCCACTCTTACTTTACTAGAAGATACTGAATCTTCTAGTATAACTAAATTACAGTATCACAGTACACGGAACAAATAATGAATAAGAACTCACCCCGTTAGCGCCGGGTTCCTTCATCTGTCCCAGCGCCTGCATGAGCGTGAAGAGATGGTGGAAGTAGGTGGGGTCGAGCAGGAGACTGGTGGGCAGGCGCGCGCGGGCCGGCGCGGGCTGCGCCGACGGCCACTCCGCCCACGCGCCGCGCCCGCCCACGCCCACCGACACGAACACCAGCTGGGGACCACGCGCGCGAGCTTAGCTTCTAACACTTACTATATTCCATAGTCACTTGCAGAGAAATTGGGTAGTTTCCAGGGTATCAAAATTTAAAATCTAATTAGTCCGTCAGTTAGATAATGAAAAAATATTAGACGCGTATATTTTTATTTTCTCCTATTAAGTTGCAATGCTTAGATAAAATGGCGCTAAGTAGGAGTGGAAGGTCGTTACGTCATAACATGCTACAAAATGTGGCATGCTGTGACGTCATACAATATTTCAAAGTAATATTTCGTCAAAGTATTTAATTTTTTGAGAAAAGAAAAAATACGTGTCTAAAGTTTTAAATGCATGTACCAGACGGACATTAAAATAAAATTTAGTAAACTACCCTATTTAGATCAATTCAGTCTTTATTTAATATTTGCTACTCAAGCAAATTTTTATGGGGCGAACCAATCCCTAACTATTATAATTTAGTACGCCAGGCGGTTCATAATTCCGTGACTATTATGTATTACTTTTTTATGTAACAATAACTTAATTCGACTGTAATATAACACTAATAAAACGCGTCATTTGTTCATTCACCTGATTATCTTTAAATCCCATATCGTAAAGAGTTCTTTCATCGTAGTCAATAGTAAGTTCCTGTCCTTGTGTGATCATACGCAGCGGTCCGTCTGTCGATAGCGCAGTCACGCCTTCCTCGCCTTGAATCTGCCAAATAATGTTTGAATTCATAATTAGGAATTCGATACTTGCTTTTTCTGGATTTTTACAAGCCAAAAAATCGATTCGTTACATTATTATTCAAAATAAGATTTTTAAAACTCAAAATATAAATATATCAGTATGTTTGGTAGTCTTATTCTTCTCATCGACGAATAATAAGCACGAAACTGTATAGTTTACGTTTAAATGATAAAAAAATTGAAAACAGAATTTAACGGTAATACATAATACAATTAACAGTAAATAATAAATAATCAAGTAAATAACCAATAATCTTAATTTTAATATCAACATCAAGAGGCCTATGAATTCGAAAACTCAAGAAATCACATTTCATCCGTCTACCGGGTCTTCAGAGAGGCGATCGACTGTATTATGACGTTCGGGCTCTTATGGAGGTTTTAAGCTAACCAATCAAGTATAGAGCTCAATGTGGTAGAGTTTAATTGCGTGAACGTGACCGTCAGCCGCACCTGTTTCTCCCACCAGACGTGCACGTGCGCGCGCAGGTGCGCGACGAGGTCGGCGTGGTGCAGCAGGAGCGCGGCGCGCGGGCCCGCGCCCGCCGGCTGCAGCGTCACGCGCACCGTGCTGCCCGCGCCGCCGCACGGGCCCTCCCACGCGCCCGACTCCGCCAGCGACCAGCGCCGCAGGTGGTACGCGTACCTGGGGACACGTCATTGTATTCCATATTACAGGCGACAGATTCAAATCGTACCCAACAATCTTAACTATAAAAAATGAGTCAGCACAACAAACCTCCTTTTGAAAGTATCAAGATGTGTCTTCAACAATAACAACGCTCTCTGAATGCATTGGAGCGCAGCTTCCTCAGTCATATGTTCATAAATATTCTGCTTATCAATCGTCTTCTCCTCTTTAACATCTTGTTCACATATCTGTGAAGTTGACGTTCCTTCTCCGTCCGCCTTCTGTTTCTTACTGATTAGTCGCTCAGCAGCAGAAGATAGATGGAACATGCATTTAGCTACAAAGTCGTCTTCTTGTTGTAGTTGCTGACCCATGTAGTAACTGTTTAGGTATTGTATTGCGCCCATTGATACATCTGGAACAAAATTTTTACATTGTACATTCCCGCTTTTATTAGTATAGGAAGAGGAAAACTGTCGGTATTATGAGTAAACATGGCCGTTTCACCTCTAAACCATGTCTTAAATAAGAGTTACTCGGCGCGAGGGAGGGAGCATCTAAACTAACCCCCTTATCTTTACCTTTAGGTTTCACTTACACGCTGGTGAAAGCCAAAACATCGTTAAGTATCACCAGAGTTCAAGAGAATTTGATAAAATTGGGTATTAGACACATAAATATGTTTAAAACGTTACCAGTGCTATTGGCCCGTAGCGCAATCTTCCACAGATGGTCCATGGCGAGGGTGTGTGGATGGGCGGCGTCCCTCGAGTCCCCGGTGCCCAGCGCCATCCGCGCCAGGTTGCATAGTTGCTGGTACAGGCTTAGACCCATTATGCTGATCGTCTAGGGGAAATTAAGGAGCATAAGTTACATTCTGTATTTTCAACAACATCGATAGCTTGTGACAAGCTACTTGAGGAATTTGGCATAATCACCACACAACACTTTCTTTTTAAGAGAGGAAAAATTATTCAATGTCTTCTTCCGCCTTGGGTGAGGCGAGAGGGAGTGTCAGACTCTTACTGACTACAAACCATCCCGTTCTTATTCCTGGACTTCGAGCCGGAGCCCCGGCAACCCGTTAAGCTTACCGCGCCTCAGTATCAGAACCACACTACACTGGAGCTTGTAGTTTAAAACGTTCAGGCTTATCAGAGATCGCTACTACCTGGCGAGTATCAAATGTAGTCATTTTGCAAGAAAATAAAGACTAAATCCTGACACGGATGTTTTATTTGAAATAGTCTGAAACTTAAAAGTCAAAATGATTACCTCAGGATCCAAAGTAGGCATTTTCTCGACGTACAAAAATCTTAGTGCGTCGAGTCCGAGCGCGTGCTGGTCGGGCGACTTGGTGTGCGAGAGGAGCCAGGAGTACAGGCAGTCTGCGCACTCACTGCTGCCCCGTACTACCAAGCACTGCCATAGCTCCTCCACCTGCTCCACTGTTAGTCTGCGGGGAACAAGTTCGTTTTATTACCTCTAAAATCTAGATTGAGCAGTGCAAACCACGGTACGTATGCCATGTCCAGCTGCCGTAGTTTTTGAAACCTTTGGTTAAAACCTACTGGTGATTTATAAAACATTACATTTTGACAGTCAGACATTTTCAGACAGGCCGACCGTGGCGGTCAAAAGGCAAGTTACTTTTCTGGGTGTGCATAAAACAATGGTGAACTCTATTTAAATCAGCACAGAAATATTTTAAAGTAAGTAAGAGTTTTGCCTCTTACCTAAAATGTTGCGGAGATCCGACCGGAGAGAAGATGGCAGTGAGAAAGTGCAGGCGCACGGTGAGCTCGGTGATGTGCGCGTAGTGCTGCGCGTGCGCCGCGTGCGAGTGCGCCGAGAGCGCCGAGTGCGCCGAGTGCACCGAGAGCGCCGAATGCGCCGAGAGCGCCATGTGCGCCGCGTGCGCGCTGTGCTCGGGCGCGCGCACCGTGCTCATGTAGTGGCGCAAGTCCTCCAGGAACAGGCGCATCATGCCACGCTCACGTTCCGCCCACATTACTACCTGTATTACATCAACACAAATAAATATGGCATATCAGCTACTTCCGCACGGTTTCACCCGCTCTGTTCCTGCTCCTATTGGTCGTAGCGTGATGTTTTATAGCCTATAGCCGTCCTCGATAAATGCACCATCCAACAAAAAAAAATTCAAATCGGACCATACTAAACGTTTCAATAGTACTTCCGTATATTATTAGCACGTTTACACTCTTCAGCTTTATATAAAAATATAAAATTAGACTCTATTACAACGTACAATATTTTGTGTGCTCTAATGGTTAATCTTAATAACTCATCAACCGGTCGATATAGCCACTTAAAGACATAATTTAGGTTGACTTTTGACAATTAATGTAGAGCTTGTCTGTAACTCGTAAAGATAATTAAAGAGAAAAATAAAATAAAATCTCATATCTTCTTGCAGAAACGTTTGCATTCTATTTGTTTATCTTCAAAAATGCTAACCATATTTTTAAATGGATTCTAATTTCTTTCCAACTTACTTGATGCATATCCATGCCTCGCAGCTGTTGGAACGACGAGAACAACTTCGGTAGCAACCGAAGAGACACAGCCACAGATCTACAACAAAACAGAACGCAATGATTTACTTACATCACTTTTACACTAACACTATTTGAAATAAATCTTATTTCTTGAAAATAAGGTTAAATTTCATGTGACAGTAATATAATCTTGGGTTGTTATACTGCATAGTAGTATAATCTAAAAGAAACTTAAGAATAAGGTTGAATTTTGTGTAACAATATACCTAATCAATTTCAGGTATCATTTCACACGGAAGTATAATCTAGAAAAAACCTTATTCCTTATCACTAAGGTTGAGTTTCGTGTAATAAAACGAAGTGGGTTATTTATTTACCTGTGATTGGCAAGATTGTCCAGGCATCCCTCAATGAATTTGATCCTGATGAACTTGTCAGTACTGAAACAAAGGAGTGCACACAGTGCCTTCTCTGCTTCCAGTGCGAGGCCTTCGCCTAGTTGTTCCTGAGAAAAAAAGTAAGATACATCGATATATTTATTGATTGGCTTCAATTTTCATTCATGAAAACCTATCAAATATTCTATTAACAAGCGAATTATGTTTAAAAATAATGCTACTTTTAAATTGTCAGAAAAACAAATCTCCACTTATAAGGCATGATGAACACCAAGTTCAAATTCATAGTCTAAAAATATTATGTGAACTGTTATTAAATAGTCCTATTCCCATTTACTTAATCAGCACTCTATCCATCCAATTGTTGCTAGGTATATACGATTTTGGCGACACAATCGTCGTAAAAGTTACTAATGGTGGACAATAAAGCTCATATTATTATTCTACTTTCAACTTTAAAGAAACCAAAACTAGATCTTGTGATAACCCTACAAAAGTACGATAATAATAATAAAAAATAAAGACAGTATAGTCGTCGTCGTCATATACAGTTGTCATACAACTCACAATGGCGCCGTCCTGCAAGAGATCCCATAGCAGCGTGTTCCCCGGGCGACACACGTCGTCCACGTCGCACGCCGCCGTCGGCGGGGAACCTCGCGCGCGCTTGGTCACCACTCCGCCGCCGTACTCCGTCAGGCACTGCGCCTGGACACCGAATAATGTTTAGTGAGCAATTGTCTCACCGGGAACGATGAACGAGCAACGAGTAGAGCTAGAATTGGGTACTTTTCTTAATCAAAAATAAATTATTTAGACTGTTCAACACATATAATATTAAAAATGAATCACACTTTAATTATTTGATTTTATTAACAACTTAATTTTAGTATTTTTCCAGGATTTTTTTAAGCAATAAGTATGCTGTTCGACGTTAAAAAACGTGACGTCACAATACACAATCTCGTACAAAATTCATAAAAAGCTGTCGTTTTTGACAGTTCGTAAAAAGTATTGAATTTGACTAATTGGCAAGTACGCAATTGGAAACGTGTTGGCGACCCGCGGAGAGCGAGTGCGTATAGTTCCGACAGTTACTCTTGCGAGTGCTCGCCGGAAATGTGACCAGTCAGGAATCAACTATTCGTATATGCATCTCTTTTGTTTACACGTTATACGTGTCTTGAGCGAGAAAATGCTTAATTAACAGTTAACTATCGCAAGAATCTGCGTCCATCGATATCGATATGCAAATTAGCTAATAATCAGCATATTTTAACAAGGTTTGAGTAGAAGTAACAAAGCAAATTCATCAGTTTAAAATGAACTTAATTATTATTCTTAGTTCTCATGCACAACTAACATGCGAAATCTTAATTAGAACTCTGGATTGATCGATTTGTCTTTAAACAAAATAGTAGTTATTACAAATCATAAAATGTTACTGCCTTGTTGGCCAAGTGGTCGCAAGTGCGACTGCCGGGCAAGGAGTCTCGGGTTCGGTTCCCGGGTCGCGCAAAGTATTGTATAGTCTGTGTGTGTGTATATTGTATAGTGAGTTTTTAAAAATCTCAGTAGAGTCTGGAAATGTGCCCGGTATATGGCAATAGGCTCATCCCTTATTACATGGGACTCATAACATAAATAATGAAAAGTGGGTGTTACATTGTACAGTGGCATTAAGTGCCGAAATGTGCACCTCTGTCTACCCCTTCGGGGATAAAAAGGCGTGATGTTATGTTATGTATGTTAAAATGTTACCTGTGCTGCCAGCCTCGCGAGTTCCTCCTCGCAGGCGGAGTCGTCCTCGTCCAAGTCCGCGAGGTGTGGGTGTGAGTGGGGGGACAGTGCAGAGGACGCGCTGCCCTCCTCCTCCTCCCCGCCGCCGCGACGCTTGTAGCTCTCCATTAGGCGGAGCTCCATCAAACGTCTGAGATTAGATAATATTAGTTAATTAAGACTGCCTGATATTACGAATGGTTAATTGCTCATGCGAATGTCGATCGTAGGGTCTTGAGGTCGATTTCTAAGTTGAATTGAGTAATATTGCAAATTTCGGTTTACAAAAATTCTGAAAAAACAATATCCAGCATATGGCCATATGCTCAGCCCCAGGCCATGGAGCCTCAAAACTGGGTACCACAGTGAGCATCACATTTTACAACTCTGCCAAACCCTCAACTAACAATATTAGACGTATATTTATCAATCATCAGGATCCATTTTATTTCCCCCTAATCCCCATTATCATCATCAGCCCACTTCCATCCAGTGCTGGACATAGACCGCTTCAAAAACACGCCACTGAGCTCGAACTTCTAACCCTTCGCATCTAATAACTACCAGCCACTTTGGCCCCAATGTCAAAAAACTCACCTAGCATCAACATTGTCACAGATCAACTGGCAGTGTGCAGTATCGCTGCCTGAGGACTCCTCCTCCACCTCAGACACGGACTCGGCCAAGTCAGCAGTCTTCAATTGAGTCGCTGCTGAACAATAATGACACTTATAAACCTATCTCTTTTCATATTATCGGCACGTTATCAACTGCATATCTTTAATGCAAAAGCAATTCCATTTTGTGAGCAGTATGGTATAGTTCTCTACAACAGTTAATAACACAGATAGTGGTATACTTAAAAACGACTTTATTTTTTTCATAATAAGATTGACTTGACGACTAACATGCAGTTTATTACGACAACACAATACCTACTACAAAACATACAGTTATAATATAAATAAATGAATAGTAAGACGGTGTATGGACCATGCACTCACGGAAATGCTTGGGTTTGCCTGGCTTGTGTCGTTTCTTGTAGAACTTCTTCTTGCGAGGCCGCAGCAACTCCTCCGCGCCACTGCTCGCACTCCCGCTGCTTCCCGCGCGCTTGCTACGTCTGTATACAGGTAAAAAGGGTGTTAAAGGGTTATATAAAACACTATTTATAACACCTTTGGTAGTATAACATGGTCGTAGGACAAAAGAATCCAGTGCAGTAAAATAAATACGTACATGATTTGACTTTGAATTTTATGCAAGACACATAAAAAATGTCTATGTCACCAAAAAAATGTCTTGATATTTTTTTATTATTTTTCAAAATATCTACATATCTGTTATTAATCATCCTATGACTAATACTTACAAGTGGAGTGCTATAGAACAAACTGTATTAGTTAAAGTTAAAGAGTTGGTTAGTAAGAAAAACAAGCAGTTAGAAAGAACAACAATTGTTAAATAAAATGTGTACTCACTTCTGGCAAGATTTAAGCGTCGGACACTCCTTCTTGGTCAGCTCCTCTCCCTCTCTAAGCCACTCTTGTTCAGCTGGAAGAAGAGAGTGAGAGTGTATACAGCAGATTGATTGAGTCACAGCATAATATTGTAGGTATATGTTTACCAGTCAGGTCACGTTGATGTTTACTTTGTTTGCGCGGCGTCGGTCCGGCCTCCTCGCCTGATGTGCTCAGCTCCTCGCACTGACGACAAATAAATAAATATGGTAATAATAGGTTATTTTATAGTGCCTGCGTCACATATAAATCCTTTAATACTATCATGTCAACAATCCAATAACTTTACTTTCTATACCACAAAATGAACTGTAATAGGTACATCTTCTATTGCAGGGCATAATTCATAACATAACCAGTAGAAAGTGGGTGTTAAATTGTATTATTTATACACCCCTGCCTAGTACCTAGGTACTTATCAAAGGCGTTATCATTACAATACTTAATGGAAATTAACTCATAAATAAGAAAAAAAATAAATACATAGGGGTCAAATAATTACAGCTTTTAGGTTTAGTAGACTCACAGGGTCATCATCAGAGTTGGTCTGGTCCATGCTGACGCTGGCTTCGGACGAGGAGTTGTGGTGCGGCTTGCAGGACGGCTGCGGCGGCCGCAGCGGTGGCTCGTCTACCAACGTCGTAGGCGAGGAACCGCCTAACGTGCCCGACGCACCCCTCGACCACATCGCTCGCATCAACGCCGAAGCCAAATATAGACTCTGTATGAAAGAAATGTTGTATGATATGTTATGATTTATTATAATGTTTGTGTATGATGTCGTGCCCGGAGGTTTAAGACGTCCGCTTACACGCATGAGGGTGTGGGTTGTAAAGCTACCAACGACAAGTGCCAATGACACATTTTCCGAGATCTATGTACTTTATAAGATTATTTAGACAGTACTGAAAACCGGTGAAGAAAAACAAAGTCATGAAAGCTGGGCTTATACTTCCTAATTATAAGTTACGGTAGGCCCAGATGGAAATGGCGGGATGAACTTGACGCCTATGAAAAGGATTGGTCATAGAAAGCTTTAGGAAGAGACGAGTGGGAGAAGGGCAGGGAGCCCTTTACCCTGCAGTGGGACAAGTATTTGGTGGCCACTTTTGATATTGATTATTGATGTTGTGTAGTTGATAACTTATGTAAAAATAATTATGTAGTTGTTAGAAATTCAAAGTAGTTTGTATAGCAACACTCATCTATTCAGGCGAAGTTTTGTGAAGAGTTCCAATGGAGTCAGTAACATAAATAAATAAAAGTAAATGTACTATGTAGTTGATAGTCCGCAACCTCCTTTGTAGAATAGAAGGCATGTTGTAAAGTGCAGATGAGATAGTCGTCTTTACATCTGAAGTATTTACTGATAATAAGTCAGGTTTCATTTAGCGCCGTCACGAAAGAAAACAAGTTACTATAATCAGAATTTTAATTAGATTCCAGATTTGACAATAGCTACTGTCATTTTGTGAAATAATGATACCACATATAATAGTGTAGTGATGAACACAAAAATCGATCAACAATCAGTGTGTGTTTTATAATAAATGGTACAGAAAGTGACAGGATAGCGACAGCGATGACGACGAAAATTTATAAAATAACTTATTACTATAATACATATATCTGTTTTATTTGTCATGTTCCTTCATGGTTACATTTTTTATTTATTTCACACACAATTATAAAAGAAAAGATCAGATCGTTAATTAATTGTCAAAACTAAATTATCGGTTCAGAAATATTTATTTCCTGATATACTTAGTTTACAAGAGTAAAATTATAAACAAGAAGAATCGATCCAGTAATATTGCATTTCCATATCGAATAATTTCGCAACGTCACTATTTAGTACTTGTCATAACGTTGCAACCCTGAAATTGTCAAATCTGGAATCGAATTAAAATTCCGAGTATAGTGCCCGGAACTTCATACGCGCAATCCCGTTTTTTCGCGTTCCCGTAGAATTTTCGAGAAATACTTGGATAAAAAATATCCTATGTCCGTCTGATGATACTAAGGGACTTTGCCACCAATTTTCATGCAAATCGATTTAGCTGTTCTTGAGTTATAAATAACAATATAATATAATAACTAACACAATTTTCTTTTATATTATTTACATTTGTTAAAAACAAGGAATGGTTTCTAGTCCGGCAGAAATGCGCACAGCCAAGATACTATCTAGTTAACTATCAAATCATAAATGTTTCATTAAAATTAATAAAGACTTGACTATTAAGACTGCCTCGTTGGCCGAGCGACTGCCGGGCAAGGGGTCTTGGGTTCGATTCCCGGGTTGGGCAAAGTATTACTGGGTTTTAAAATCTCAGTAATAGCACGGAGTCTGGATTGTGCCCGGTATATGGCAATAGGCTCACCCCCTATTACATGGGACTCGTAACATAAATAGTGAAAAGTGGGTGTTACATTGTACAATGGCATAATGTGCACCTCTGCCTACCCCTTCGGGGATAAAAGGCGTGATGTTATGTATTAAAATTACTGAACCAGTTTAGCTCTTTGGTTGAGTGATCGCAAGCGTGACTGCCGAGCGAGTTGGCTTGAGTTTCAAAATTATTCGTTGTATGACAAACTTAAAAAGAACTAATGTTTAGCAATAGGTTCTAGTTTTCATTACAACAGGGCATACTTTTATGACATAACTAACATATGAAATTAAAACAAGTACTGTCGAACCCTCTGTAGAATACCAATCATAATGTTAGGTGCAAATCTAAACCTAAATCAGACAAGCTGAAATTTTTGCACTTTGGATATGCGCACAAGACCTGAATAATTGCACTAAATTGGGTAATTACTTCTTTATTGTGTTCTTTATTATCTGGACAAAATATGCACAAAAGAAACATTGGACACAATCATTAAGAAAGTTAGAAAAAGATCATTAAAAGCAGGCTGATATCAACTAGTCGTAAGTTGAATTGAATATTGAATGAATAATTCTCACCTGTTCCGTGTGCTCTTTAGGTGGCAACGCACACAGGAGACTGTATAGATGTGCGCAAGGTTTCGGTGCCAATGCCCTGATGAACCCGGGGAGCAGGTCGTACACCTGTCGGCCGCAGTGCTTCAGCTGCGCCGCCGCCCACACCAGCTCCACATGCTCAGGGGTCACGCGACCTTCCACCGCCAGAAACTTCAGAATCATATGAGATTGCTTTATCACCTGTGGACAATTTGTTAATGTCAGTTTATGTCCTAAATATAAAGGTCACAAGTTCTAGAGTCACCAGAGTGTTCTTAGAGTCAAAAGTGGAGGGCTGTTTCTAGCTTCCTTGCTAAAAATCCTTCCATCTAGGTGAAGTACAGATAAATTAAGAGAGTTATGGACTAACAAAAGTTTACTGTACTATATCTTTAGCTGGAAACATGTATTGTTGTTTGTTGTGTGCTCTTAACAGAAACAGCACACTCATATTTTCAAACTGCAACTGAATCATATCACACACAAAGCTTCAAGAGCTGATCATCATTACCACTTACCTCCACATGTAAATTGGGTCCAAATAGATGTTCAATGATGTTATTATTGGTGAGCCACGTCGCAAGTTGCTGTCCAGCAACTTCAGCGTCTGTTGCCGACTCGCCGGCGCACAGCTCGTTGTGCGATGCGATGTGCGCGTTAATCTGCGCCACTCCCGCCAGGCGCATCGTCAGTGTACTACTGTTGAAGTACTTGAAGGCTAATGCCAGTCCATCACCATCAAATGTTAGAGGTACATCCAATGGCTCCTTTGCTGCTCCCCACATGAAATCTGGTGAAATAAGGGACTATTATAGTGGAACTCAAAATGATATTTAATTAAATTTATAAGGAAAAATAATCAATCCACTTGAAACTTACCAGCCATAGATTTCACTGCAGGTACTCTGAGATCTTTGTCTTCTAATGTGCACATGTACTTCAAAATCTTGCTTCTCAATGGCATGAACAGCTGTGACACCGCTCTGAAGTTTAACCACAGCTTGAGGTTGCCTACTGCTGCCACGATGGCATGTGCCATTGACAGTGGTAGACTACTCTGTGTGGCATTTTCAAAGACAGATGTCATAGCACAAACTCCACCCAACTTGCAGAACAAGCTTACATTACGAAGCAAGTAAGCTGGTATCTCAGTATCATGTAAGTCACAGTATAAACTAAGATTAGAGATTTCTTGAGCAGACAGGTCATCTAAGCGGCTCAGTGCTGAGTGCTTGCACGCTAAGTATAAAGGAAAGTTGAGCAGGAATACTTTAGAAACAATGTGCATGAGCTTTTCCTTTTGCTGCATAGACCATAATTCAGGGTCTTCAGTTGAAGTAGAAGATGTCTCAGCATTTTTGGAATCTTCTGCAGTCTCTGCTGCAGCGGCGGGTTCATTTGGTTCATCTGAAGATTCCTTTTCTTCACTGTTCTTTTCTTCTGCAGCTGATGTTGAGCTTTCTTCTTCAGGTTTTTGTTTGTCTTGTGCATTATCAGGAGGTTGCGGTGGGGTAGGTGCAGGAGCGGTTTTAGCTGCTTCAACTAGCTCGTCTTTAAGCTGCTTCAGTTGACAAACAGACAAGCACAGTATACTCTGCACTACAAGATAGAATCTTTCAAAATTCTTCACATCACGATAGCAACACATACATTGCCTGAAACAAAGTTGAAAAGCACATAGAATGTCTTCTCAAAGTCCAAAATACAATGAGTGGCTACCACAATTGAAAGGTTACTTTGTGTAATCACAAAGCAATTACATTACATTGAACTGCACTACATATCAGTCACTCCAAATTATACACAATTGTACAATTACAATCAGAGGACAAGAGTATCAAAGGGCTAAACAAAGCACAGCAGTTACATTGATTGAATGTCACATTACAACAGCTGTATGAGTCTAATCTCTTTATATTTACGAAAATATTTGCTAGCTTACCTTTGTGGCCATGAAAGAATATAGTTCAGCACTGTCTCCAGCTCAGATTGGCTTATTGTTGGATACTGGGACACATCGTCGGTAAGCCTGGATTCACCTAAAACCACACTCGAACAATATATTATCACGTATCACCAGCACAAATTCCGTGAGATTTTAATCACCCACACTTAACAAAAACATATTTATATCAATTTCGATTCAAATAGTTAAATAGAACAAACAAATGGACTGCTAAATTTCGAAACAATGTAACTTACAATTTACTAAAAGCTGTGAAAACTCCGAACAAACATCACACATTCTTAATGCTTTATGTCAAGAATAAGCGAAATATTATTGCAATATAATCGCAAAGGTTATTTCAAGTGAATTATTGATCATTATTGATATTTTTCGTGTCAGAAAACGAATACTGCCTTAAAATGTCACGGTATCCGTTCCACCATTGTTGACGATTGTTGTCAAAACTACGTTTTGTTGTCAACGCGTTAATAAATATTAATGATAATTTATTGTTGATATATTCAAGTTTAAGAGACCTAATTTTAAAATAATTCGTACTCAAACTTATAAAAATATGCAATTAACATATTTGCGAAGAACAAAGAAAAACGATAAAATAACTTGGAATCAGCTGCGAAATAATTCATATTATTATTTAAAATCGACTAAATTTCAAGTTGGTTGGGGATTTATTGGGGATTGGCATTATGTGGGGAAAATGTGGGGATTTTGACTTCATATTCTCATCGGAAAATGTTTCATCGTTTATTATCGATGACAACATTTTTTGAATCATAAAGTATGAAGGCTGGAGAAAGTATGGAAGATTTGAAAAAAGATGAAATTGTACCTCGTGCGGCTATTGTTTTGCATGAAAAACGCTGCGGGAGAATACCTGTTCTCAAACATAAAAATTGTTATTTCATTATTGCTGATATTGCCTTTATCAAATGCATCGAGTCGTAGAGAACTCGAGCGCAAATTTAGTCTCCTTAAAAATTTAAAAACTGAAAATCGCAATAGATTGAATATAGATACTGTAGTATCATTATTTACAAACCTACAAGGGATTAAAAAACTGGACGACAGTGTCAAGTTTAACCCTTCGAACTAATATATGGAAAAAAATATAAAAGATAAAAACTAAATATTATTTAACTCATTGATTATAGTATCATTTTATAAAAAAAAACTTTTGAGGGGAATTTGTGGGGAATCAGCGGATTTTTATCCCCAAATTTGGGGAATTCGATCAGGATTTTTGGGGATTTTGATGAATTAGCTTTGGCAACCCTGTCCATATGTTTCTTTTGACAATTCGACAGTCTTACTCGAACTCGAACTGACATTTGTTTTGACATATTTCAGCAGTTGAAGAACGAGCTATGGGTTGATTGGTTGTTGTTGTTGATTTTATCTATAGAAATGGTCCAATTACTTTATATTATCGCCAGCTTACATGTTTTATTATGTCCATTTACAAAAGTAGAGGAAAGTTTTAATATCCAAGCCACACACGACATTTTATATCATCGACATAACCTCTCACAGGTGTCTAGAAATTCTAATTTTGGATTCATAAGTCGCTTCCTATAGACATACATTGATTACTATTTTCTTCCAGTACGATCATAATGAGTTCCCGGGAGTGGTGCCGCGCACTTTCATCGGTCCGCTAGTTATATCATTACTTTCGGCGCCAGTAGTGTCGTTCTTCCAATTTACCGGAATACACAAATTTTGGATGCAATATGTAGGTTAGTGAGAATAGTAAGATAAGATTCATTCTGCGCACATCTGTTTTGCCTAACAGCTTTTATGATTGAAATTTATTGCTTATAATTTCATTGAATCAGATTGAATGTATTATTGTATCATTCGAACATGTTTGTGTTGTTTGTTTGTAGTGCGTTTGATGCTGGCTGCGTCAGTGATAGGAGCATGGACTCGATTGAGGAATGCACTGCTGAAGCAGTTTGGGAGTACTTACGCATGGTGGTTCACACTGATCACAGTTACTCAATACCACTTCATGTTCTACATGAGCCGACCGTTACCTAATATTATGGTGCTACCCTTAGGTAAGTAATATAAAGACAAAATGCTAGTTTCACAAGTCTCCATAAAGAAATAGTTAAGTCGCTCTTCATTTTTAACAAATTAAACAATGTTTAAGGATAAAATTGTTTGGTGCATCTGCATCATCATCATCATCATCATCATCAACAGCCTATAAATGCCCACTGCTGAGCAAAGCATCTGCATACCCAAAAGAAATAAATATAAAATGTTTCAGTACTCCTAGCATTTGAAGGATGGGTGTCTGGCAAACATAAACAATTTATTGTGACTGCTGGAGCCTCCATTGTGATATTCAGAGCAGAGTTAGCCATGCTGTTTGGTCTGTTCCTTATCATAGACCTGCATCACAAGAAGATTGATTTTACTACGTAAGTGAAGATTAAGAATATTTTGGTAACATAAAGTGTGATATTTCTTCCTTTTTCTGCATCCTTCAAGTAATTTGTTTGCAATTTAAGCATTGATATAAGTAAACAATACAACTTGACACTTGAAACAAGCCTAAATAAACAGTATGCAACATACATTATCAAGTTAAGTATGCTGTTACAAAATAATTGAATTGACAGTTCAAGATTTAATTTCACACATCAATCAATAATAAAATTTATTGTATTAATTTTATAGATTGTTCAAGACAGTAGTGCCAGCAGGTGTGGGGCTAGTGGCTCTAACAGTGGCAGTGGACTCTATATTCTGGGGCCGATTGCTCTGGCCCGAAGCTGAAGTCTTCTGGTACAACACAGTACTGAACAAAAGCTCAGAATGGGGTGTATCCTTTTCTCAAAATTTCTTAACAATGACTCTCTTAATAATTTGACTGCATGGTTGGCACGGTGGCTGCCGCATAACATGATCCACAGTTTGTTCATGGGTGTCATGTGTTTGAGAACTTGTATGTTTGTAAACGCACCCACGACACAGGAGAAAATGGTAGTGTTGGCCTAAGTTAAAAAAATATAGTTAGGTACTTAAATATGTTTCTTTCTCATTGAGGATAAAACAGAATGTGATATTAAAATGCTAAATTAGTAACAGGATTTTGATTGATATCTTATTACTTATAAGATTAGATTGTTGTGATACTATGTGCGAGTATGATTTGTTATTGTTTTGTAGTACTTGGTATTTGTAAAAGGAAACTATCTGTAAAAGGATTGTCATTAGAGTAAAGAAAGGACTTGTGTTTAATTTTCTATGGTAAAGAATCATTCAACTTCAACCACCGAAAGATGTCCACTGGTGGACAAAAACCTCCCTCTTAATCATCCATAGGCTTTGAAATTGTTTTAATACGAAAAAAAGCTGTTATTCTAAACTCCCTTAACTCACAATACAGACATCACCATTCCTCTGGTACTTCTACTCAGCTTTACCACGAGGTTTAGGTCCCAGTTTAGTCCTGATCCCAGTGGGGCTATATCTAGATCGCAGGCTGATCCAGTACGCTGCACCAGCATTCGTGTACATAATCCTTTACTCCTTCCTGCCACATAAGGAACTGCGGTTCATCATCTACGTCTTCCCTTTGCTCAATATGGCGTCTGCGGCCGCCTGTTCTTATGTGTGAGTACTTATTAATTTTTGTTTATTAATATGATAATTATGAATGTGTTAGTGGTCTGAACTAAAGGAGTGTGTATGGTTATTGTTTGTTCAGTTGGTGTCTTTTGTTGAAACTGATTAAAGTAAGAAAAATATGAGATGTTATTGTATGGATTATAAAACTTTTTGAGCTTGCAACCTTCAATTTCATCAGTATGTAACATCATATTCAAAAACCTTTAGAATAGTATGCAGAACCGCGAAACGTCTTCATATTAGTAATAAAATAAAAGCAGCTGATGATAAGATAAAAGCTACTTGGAAAGTTATACACAACGAGACTGGTAGGAAACAATTAAGAAATTCAGAATTTAGTTTAAATACTGTAAGGGGACAGATTTCATCCAACGTAGATGTAGCCCAGGAGTTTGAGTATTTTTTTGCCAACATTCCTATCAAAACAACCAAAGATTTAGAGTCATCAGCAACACTCTCTGTAACTTTGCTTAAGAATCATATACAATCGTGTCAGCACGACTTTAGTTTTCGATATACGAATCCTCTAGAAATAATAAAAGTTTTTAAACAGATCAAGATCAAATCAACTGAAGATCTATGGGGACTATCGGTAAAAGTTTGCAAATCACTTATTCAAACTATAGCGCCATACTTGGCTGTGATTTTCAATAAAAGTATAGATGACGGTATTTTCCCTGACCTAATGAAATATAGTAAAGTTATCCCACTATTTAAAAGTGGTGACACTAAAGAACTAAACAATTATAGGCCAGTATCTGTTTTGCCGGTTCTCAGCAAAGTATTTGAAAAGTTAATGCTGTCTCGGATGCTTCATCATTTTAATAAACGTTCTATCTTTCACCAACAACAATACGGTTTTACTAAAGGTCGTTGTACAACTGACGCCGGTGTCACTTTAATGAAAGAAATATTTGGTGCTTGGGAGGAAGCACAAGATGCTATTGGTGTCTTTTGTGACCTCTCAAAAGCGTTCGATTGCGTTGACCACGAGACACTTTTGCTGAAATTAGATCACTACGGGATCAGAAACACTGCACTCTGTCTAATAAAGTCTTATTTAGAAGATAGGCAATTAAAGGTTCATGTTAATGGTATTAACTCGCAGGGGTCTACGATGAATATGGGCGTTCCACAGGGTTCAATATTGGGTCCCTTTCTCTTTTTAGTCTATATAAATGATTTGCCATTTATATTCAAGAATGAACCAAGAATGGTGCTATTTGCAGATGATACTTCATTAATTTTTAAAATAGATCGACGTGTTAATAATCTTGACGACGTAAACAGCTCCATTCTTCGAGTGCAAAACTGGTTCACCATTAATAATCTAGCGCTTAATGAGAAAAAAACAAAATGTATTAAATTTAGTTTACCAAACGTCCGAAGTAATGATTGTGATGTTGTTTTAAACGGCCAAAAGTTAGAATTTGTCGACGAGACGGTATTTTTAGGCATTACATTAGACAATAGACTACAATGGGGCCCGCATATAAAGGCGTTTTCGGGGAGATTAAGCTCAGCTGCTTTTGCAGTTAGACAGATTAGACAGCTCACGGACGTAGATACGGCAAGGCTTGTCTATTTTAGTTAGTTTCACAGCATTATGTCGTACGGCATTTTGTTGTGGGGTCGAGCTGCAGAAATAGAATCAATTTTTATTCTTCAAAAGCGGGCTATCCGAGCAATATATAACTTACGCCGTTGCGAATCGCTAAGAGAATTGTTTAAAACGAAAAATACTTAACGGTGCCCTGTCAATACATATATGAAAATATAATATATGTAAAAAAAATAGGCAATTGTTCGAAAAAAGAAGCGATAGACACAATCTTAATACTAGAGGCAAGAATAAGTTAGCTGTACTGCAATTCAGACTGTCCAAGGTACAGAAATCCTTTATGGGGTTAGGTATTAAATGCTATAATAAAATACCAAATAGCGTACTAGATCTCAATGAAAGTAAATTTAAAACATATATTAAGCGCGAATTATGTAAACAAGCTTACTACAGGGTGATTGATTATCTTGAGGATAGGAATGCTTCGCAGCGTGTTGGTTCGGCTCCACTGGACAATAATCAAATGTAGTCAGTACCTAGTTCAGATTACGATAATAGGTAATTTAATACTTTGATTCCGATGAAGGCAATCTATTTTTCTTGTGGCATCGAGCATTTCTTTCTTTAGTTAAACACGAGTTTATTTTTTATTTTTTTCTTGTATAGAAGCACTATTTTATATGGATTGTCAGTATACATATGTGAGGACCATGTCAGACTTAAGATATTTGTTTTCTCTTAGTTTTGTTTTTTTTTTTTTTCATTTTAGTATGTTCTGTTATTTGTATGTTGCGTCAAGTATGTCTTTATATTATTCTCACATGTGTGTACAATATTGGAATATGTATCAGAGCAATGTAAAACAGACTTTTTTTAAAAAAAATAGAGTAACGAATGGAGTTTCTTGCTCGTTCTTCTCCACTCGAATCGACGAGTTGACGTTTCAAAAGTACCAAATTATGGTTTAATTGAAATAAATGCTTTTGAGTTTGAGTTTGAGTTTAGTTTTGAGTTTAGGCATTAAATCCTCCTCGAATGGTTCCCAAGAAGCTTCATCCAATGGCTATCTGTGAACTTTATTACCATTGATATAAATTCTATTTTTCTTTCAGATATGTAAGAAGAACAAAAGCACCGATATACGAGTTGATGTTCTGGGGCTCAGTGTTTGTGATACTTGGCAACATTATCATATCATTAGCTTTCATTCTGGTCGCCATGACTAATTACCCGGGTGGAGTCGCTATCACTAGGTCTGTATTATACTTTTACTAGCTATGCTTAATTTTTTGCTGTTGCAAATAAATGACAGTTGACATAAATAAATTGTACTGTTGTCGTAATATTTTGTGAGGTTTTCAACGTTTTGTTGTTCATGTGTTTTGGATGGTAATAAGTCTAACAATATATTAATGATGATGATACTAAATATCAGACTGACCATTCTCAAATAATAACTTCTACAGGCACAGACAAGAGTCCAATGCTATTTTTGTTGTTTCAGATTCCACAAAATAATGAAGAATGAACCATTCGTCCATGTTCACATCTGTAACTTAGCTGCTCAAACGGGTGTGACGAGATTCACGCAAATTAACGATAGTTGGAGATATAATAAGACCGAATCGTTAGCTCTAGGACAATTACAAGATTATACTCATCTTCTTGTTGAAGCAAAAAGCAAGTACTCACCTAATCTTAAATACTTTGCCCAGACACATGTAATATTAGATAGTGTAGAATCGTTCTCCCAAGTGGCTATGAATTACAAACTAATGCCTCCCGTAAGAATTAAAACAAAACCGGCCATTTTCATATTAGAGCGTAAAGATTTTCGTGAGTTTCCTTATGGACACAAACTTGCGGCTGTATCTGATCTCGATACTCGCATACAAATAGATGAAGCTGTGTCGGATACTGAAACAGTTATCGATGTTGTTAACTATGATGATATCAAAGAATTAGGACCTACGAAATCGGAACCTGAATTAGATGTTGAAGTACAAACTGTCGAAGTTAACATACCATCTGAAAATGAAAGTACAGTAGAGGTTACTAAATCAACAGTCGACGAAGCAACACAAAAGCCTAGCGATGAAGTCATTGAAGAAATAGAGGAAAAGATACAGGAAGAGGTCAAAGTAGACAATAAACCTAAATTACCAAAAGCAAAGAAAGCTTTTGAGGAGTTGAAGATACTGAGACAAGAAAGGAAGAAGAAAGCTATAGAGAAAATTAAAACAGAAACACGAAAAGAAGTTGTAGAGTCAGCTAAAGAGAAACTGAAGGAAATTATGAAACGCCACAAACATATCGCTGATGAGCTTTCAGAGAATATCATATCTGATATAACTTCTGAAATAGAGGAGAAGGATGGCAGAGGAGACATACCTGAAAGCGATTTTATTCCCGAAGAACCAAAATCAGATCTCGTAGATAAAGAAGATGATAAAGGAGAAACCAAAGTACAGGGTGATGCAGAAATAAAAGAAGATTTAATAGACAAAGCTGATATTACAAATAAAACAAATGAAAATATAGATACAATCGTGGAAGAGGTTATACTCAGATTGATTGATAGAAAAATTTACGACGACAAGACGAAACCGGAAGATATAAAGCCTGAAGACAGGCTCATGATACAGAAAATTGTTGAAGAAGTCATATCAGAGAAACTGAATTATTCAAGTATTGATAGTAATAATAAATGAGTGTGTGCAAATGTATTTGAAAACATTGGCCCTGTTTTGTTTGAATTTGATCTCGACATAATTCTAAAGACGCGTATTTTACGTAAGTACCTATCCTGAATCTACACACTTAAGGTACAGTTGCAAAGGAAATTTACCTTTGAGATTCAAAGAAAATTAAAGCTGAAATCAATTGTACCATAAAAGATAATTTTAAAGCGTCGTTTGTAATACGGAGCAAATTATCCCTCTATCTGTGTTTTAGGAACTTGCAGAAGTAGTAGGAGGGTACGCAGGCAGATTGAGATTTAACGCAAATCTGGATAAGATTTTAAGCAAAAATTTAATAGTTACCTACTTATAGTGCCAATTACCAAATCGTGCCTTTAAATGATACTTAAGTTGTATTCGTACATGGATGATACGTACTGTGGAATCTAAAATGTAAAGTATTTTCGTCAGTTGAAATGTTTTCATGCAATTATTTCTATACCTCGTAGAAAAGAGTGACTTCTATTTAAAAGGCCGACAACGCTAATTCGGTCTCCTCTGGTGTAGCAGGTATACATGTGTGGTTCTGATCACTTACCAAAAAATTTGATGTATAAGGCTCCTTAGCCTTATACATCAAATTTTTTAGTCTTTTTGAGTCCTTACTCAAGACGCGATTTTCTCCCGCGCCCGATGCGGTTGCGGGCCCGCAGCCTTTGTAAAATACAGATATGTATGTAAAAATCAAAGCAATTTTCACGGCGCGTTTTACGCTTGTGATTGTTTACAACCCGCAACCGCGGCGGGTAACACTCACGCGCTCTGCGGTCGCTCGGCGAGCGATCGCAAAGTGACGGCCGATTTAGAACTCAACTGATTGTTAATCGCCCGCCTTTTTGCGATAATTAACCGACAAGTTCTCGGGCTATAATAGCAACTGTGGCGGATGCAGAATCTCATAAAACTGCGGTCTTGTGAGTTTTGAAAAATCCGCCTCCATTCTGCCACCGCGGCGGGCGCTCGAGAAGATCGCGCCGTGCCGTGAGTCCTTATAAGCCCTCTAAAAGCCTGCTCTTTTTAGTGGGCGTACGGTCCGTGTGCCACAGACTACAAGCACAACCTCTTATATTATTGATAAAAATAAATGGGTGATGACTTGCATTTTGTTTCGGCTTTTGTTATATTTCGCATTTCTTTTGTATTATGATTTCACTGTTGTCCCATTTTTTTCTAGTCACGTAAGTGTTTTTGTTTTATAAAATAAAATTTATGATGTATATTTTATTGTAATTTTATTTTGCGTTTGATGTCTCCTCATATCACTCATTAATCTTTTGTTAGGGCGGTGCTCGAATACTTTTGAGAGTAACTCGAACACTTGAGAGTAACTCGAAAACTATCGAGTGTCCTCGAAAACTAACGAGCGTCCTCGATCACTTTCGAGAGTTACTCGAAGACTATCGAGGGTCCTCGATCACTTTCGAGAGCTGCTGGATATCTATCGAGTGTCGTCCATTACTTTCGAGAGTTACTCGAAATGTATCGAGGGTCCTCGATCTCTTTCGAGAGTTACTCGAAATCTATTGAGAGTCCTCGATCACTTTCGAGGATTACTCGAAAACTATCGAGAGCCCTCGATCACTTTCGAGGATTTCTCGAAAACTATCGAGAGCCCTCGATCACTTTCGAGAGTTGCTCGAAATCTATCGAGCGTCCTCGATCAGTTTCGAGAGTCACTCGAAAACTATCGAGAGTCCTCGATCACTTTCGAGAGTTACTCTAAATCTATCGAGCGTCCTCGATCAGTTTCGAGGATTACTCGAAATCTATCGAGCGTCCTCGATCACTTTCGAGAGTAACTCGAAATCTATCGAGAGTACTCGAAAACTATAACTCGATAACTTTCGAGGATTACTCGAAAACTATAACTCGATAACTTTCGAGGATTACTCGAAAACTATCGAGGGTCCTCGATCACTTTCGAGGATTACACGAAATCTATCGAGTGTCCTCGATCACTTTCGAGGATTACTCGAAAACTATCGAGAGTCCTCGCACACTTTCGAGAGTTACTCGAAATCTATCGAGCGTCCTCGATCACTTTCGAGGATTACTCGAAAACTATCGAGCGTTCTCGATCATTTTCGAGAGCAACTAGAAATCTGTTTAACGTCCTCGAAAATCATCGAGAGACTTGTTGATTGCTCAAACATTTTCTAGAAATACTCGAAAACGACGACGACTTTGTACTCACCCAACAAAAAGGGGGTGGTATAATCGAAATGTGCAATGGACGCTCGAATAGCTAGCGGCGGACCTGCACGCCTGCATCGCCGCTTAAGCTCATCCTTAAATTAAGAGTTGTCCGCCATGCTTTCGCTTGCCCTCTTGAAGTTCTAGAGGTAAATAAAGAACGCGCTTCGTCACTCTCTGCTCTGTGATGTAAATAGTAATGTAGTGAGTGTAACCTTATGGTTACTTATGAAAGAGGTCACAAATGCGCCATTCATTTGGGCCAAAAACATAGCCCGGGCCTATGGGCTGGCTTGCGCAATATTACCATTTTGTATGAGCGCGTGAATAATTGTAATTTATGGTTTTGGTTTTATGTTTGTTCCTGCACATTAGTGTTAGAAAACGATGAAGAATACAGATAATTACATTTACAAGACCCTCCCCTTATCGGCGATGGCGACCTCTCGCGTCCGGGCCTAGTGCAGGCCATGATGCGGAGCGAGGGGGATTGGGATGTCGTCTCCTCCTTTTGCGAAGCAGTCATGCTAGCTAAGGAGGCGGCGGGACGCGTGAGGCAGCGAAGCGCTGCCTCCTCGCAACCCAGCCATCGCGAAGGACACACCGGGCGTCGGGGATCGCGGGACGATCTCCGGCCACCGTAAGCGCGGGCCTGCGGACGGCGAGCATGGGTGGCTCCCCGTCCGACCAGAAACAGACCCGAGCGTACGGCGCGTCGCGTTCCGCGCGCGCCTATAAGAGCCATCAGACCACCACAGATGGGGCCCAATAGGGCCGATGCCGATTCGGAGTCGCGGAGAACCTAGCGGGTAGCCGGGGCTCCGGCTCGACGTGCAGTACTTAGAAGGAACGGGGTGGTTTTTAGTCAGTAAGAGTCAAATTCAAATTCAAATTCAAATTCATTTATTTGCAAGAATACATATTTACAAAGGAAGATCTTACAGCCTCAAAGTCATTGTATTCTGCCTGCGAGCAAGCGTGCAAAGTATAAAAATTTCAAATTAAAGTCACCATATAATAATTTTCATAATTACAATACAATATTTACGTTGATATCATAGTCATAGACATATTACATTTTAGTCGTAGATACATTACAGTCATACATTACAAGATAGTCGATTACAAGAAAAAAGCAAATATAAGGTCGAATTGAAAACCTCCTCCTGTTTTGAAGTCGGTTAAAAATGATTATTATCTACGGTGTACATTATTCTACCGCGAAGTCAGTATAGGTATATGTACTAATGATTTTCCAGCCAAATTATTTCAAAAAAACAAACTAACCAAATGTATATAAACAAAAGAATCAATCAATCAATATAATACACAAAATAATCAACACAATACAATAGTTATTAGATGTTAACTATTCCATACATTTGTCATTTAAATATTCATTGATTGTGTAGTATACCTTCTGTATCAAAAATGCTTTGAGTTTGTATTTGAAAGAAGCTAATGTCTGAATGGATTTGATAGAATCGGGTAATTTATTGTAAATTTTTACACTCATACAAAATACACTTGATTTAAACTTAACTGTTCTACTCTTAGGTAACTTAAGTTCATTTTTATGTCTTGTACTTATCATTGTTTCGTAATTACTGATATCGCGCTTTGTGATTGAGGCTGCTTCCAATATATACATTGACGCCAGAGTTAGGAGCTTTAACCTTCTGAATTCCGCTCTGCATGAATCAGTCTGTTTAAGTCCATATATACTTCGGATACATTTCTTTTGGGCTTCGAATGCAAATTCTTTGTTAGTGGGGTCCCCAAAATAATACACCATACTTAAGTGTGGAGCCTACATATGCATGATATACATTTAATAGTACGTTCTCATTTACTACTTTTCGAAGTACATGGAGGGCATATGAAAACTGGTTTAGTTTCTTGCATACATCGTCTACCTGCGTTTTCCAGTTAAGTTCAGAGTCGATATGGACTCCTAGGAACTTTGCATTATTGACTTGATTTATAATTGTACCTTTATGTATGTTATTTTTTTTCAATTTTGTGCTTTTATTTGTGAAGGACATATAGTTGGTTTTAGTAATATTTATTTGTAAGTTATTTAATATCATCCAGTTTATAATGTCTTCGAGAGATTTAGTCACCTGTCCTTCAAAATCCTCTTGACCGCTGTCAGCAAAAATCGCCGTACTATCGTCAGCAAACAATATGATTTCCTGGTTCATAGAACCTGGTAGGTCATTAATATATATAATGAATAGAAGAGGCCCGAGGATACTACCCTGAGGGACGCCAAATTTAACTATTTTAGGGTCCGACATGTGAATATGTTCGTATTTTGTGTCCTTGTCTATTTTCGTTATACTTGTTATCTGGTATCTGTTAGATAAATAAAAATTTATTAGATCTAGTGCATTCCCTCTTATCCCGTACCTATCCAGTTTGTCAAGTAAGATGTTATGGTCAACGTAGTCAAAAGCCTTAGACATATCCATAAAAATAGCAATCATTTGTTCTTTGTTGTCTAATCCGGTCATTATTTTTTTCAGAAATTTAATAAGAGCATCAATAGTAGATCTACCCTTACGAAAGCCAAATTGTTCATTTGTAAATAAGTTATTAATTTCAAAGTAATTGTATAAATTGTTATATATAACCTTTTCGAAAACCTTTGCTATCACCGGTATTAATGCAATAGGCCTGTAAAAACGCATATCCTCTCTATCTTCTTTTTTAAATAAAGGTTTTATAACAGTAATTTTTAATTTCGAAGGAAAGACACCACGTTCTAAACAGAGATTGATAATGTCACTAATTACTGGAGCTATGATACCAGATACCCGTTTTATTATTTTCGTATTTATATTGTCATACCCTGTACTATTGGTATTCCTTAGACCCTTTATAATTTGATCTATTTCATGTGGATTAGTTGGTTTTAAAAAGATGGAATTTGAGTTTTTATTATATGTTTTTGTAGCTGTAACTAATCTTCTGGAAGTAGGTTAAATAGTTAAATAGTCGTCAATGAAATAGTCATTAAATAACTGAGCAATTTCCTTAGGCATTGTAACCAGTTGATCCTTTACTTTTATTTGTGCAATATTTTCTTTCGGAGTTACTGTTTTATAATTATTTACTATATTCCATACTGCCTTTCCTTTGTTTGCAGCTGAGTTTATGTAATATCTGTTTTGTGACTTCTGTGTTTTTTTTATTATAATTCTAAGTCTTTTTGAATAGTCTTTAAACCTTTTTTTATCATTTGGATTTCCCGTCAGTCTGTACTTCCATAATAATTGGCGTTTACGGTTCGAACATATACGTATACCTTTACTCAGCCACGTTGGCCTTTTTGCAATAGATATTTTTACACGCGTGTCAGGGAAACATAAATTGTAAAAGAGTCTGAATGAATTATAAAATGTGTCAAATTTTTTTTCTGGGTCATTATTAGTGTAGCATTCGGTAAAACTGAGATTTTTAATACAATCTGTAAATTTCGATATATTTTCTTCGGAATAATCACGTTTAACTTTATACCAGTGAGTAATGTAGTAACTTTTCTTTACTGGACAAGTCAATAATTGTGCTTTGTGATCGGAGAGTGTTAATTCCAATACTTTTATTTTTGAACCTCTGATATTATGCGCTATATTATCTATACACGTCATGCTACTCAGTCTAGTGGGTTCGTTTATTGTCAATGTTAGGATAAAACTGGATAATATCTGATCAAATTGTCTGGATATATTATTTCTCTCAAGTCTGTTAATATTAAAGTCACCGCATATAATAATTTTCTTGTTTGTGTATAATATATTATTCAATAATTCTGTTAGCCTAGAAAAATAAAGATCTAAAATGTCTCGTCTATTTTTAGGTGGTCTATAAATGCATAATATTACAATTTTGTGGTCAATAAGTTCGATACCACTACATTCGAAAACATTTGTGAGACTTAGGGTTCGACATTCAGGAATAATTTTAAATTTGTGGTTTGTTTTTATCATAATACATGACCCTCCCTCCGGGTTTTACGCGAGAAGAAATCTCCCAATATGAAATTTTGCAGTTTAAGTATTTTTGTATCTTCCGAGGTCATATTGTGTTCGGTAATGCATAAAATATCAACGGGATTTTCATTATTATCCTTGCCTATAGAATACAGGTGTACATTTAACTCATCCAATTTAGTAATCAACCCATTGATATTTTGGTGCAGAATATTTAAATGTTTATAGTCGAAAAAACTCATTACTGAGGCCTTAGTACGAGTTTCTTTTACGTTTAAAGTAATCGTAACGAGTAGGCGTTCGGCGCTGTGATTGGTTGCTTCATTGGCGCCGGCCAATCAGAGTGCCGAACGCATACTCGTTTCGAATACTTTAAACGTAAATCAAACTCGTACTAAGGCCTCTGGTATTATAACGTTTATCGTGTTGATCCAAATCATGAATATTTTCTGTTTGAGTATATCTTTCAGTACACATTGGAGCAGTGTCAATGCTGCGCTTTTCAGTCGAATACTTACTAAAGTTTTGTTTATAGGCAATACGTAAAATTTCCCTTAATGTCAATTGAGATATATGCAATGCTAAAGATCCATAGTCTGGAACAAAGGTTGAGTAGTTCATGCCTACGTAATTTGTGTGAGTGTATTGTAAACAAATAAGTTTAAATTTACAGTTTAACTTTCTAACATTCAAATGAGTATTATACAGTACTTCAGAAACGATCACATTAGTCTGTTGTGTACAGTTTAAGAAATTTATCAAACTGATTTGAGTATCAATGGGGTTTTTATCGTTGACTCCTCCCAGTACAATAACAAAGTCATTCTTCCCCAATAAACTTATTTCTGTTTTTTCGGTGTTTAAGACTTCCCTCAATGTTGCCCCTCGTTTCCAGAAACATGTAACTAAAAATTTATCTCCTAATAGTTTTTGAAGGATTCCCTGAACGTAGCGTCCCTGCTGATCCGCAATAATAACAGCTTTCCTCTTTCCATTGTAGCATTCCGCATTGCTCATTTGTTGCATTGTATGTTGATTTTCTGTAGTGGTTTGTTTCATTACGTGAGTTTTTACTATGGCGTCATTCTGTTGATATTGCAATGATGCCTCCAAGCTAGTTTTGTCTGAACTATGGTTCATCTCTGATCGTGTAATCTCATGAATAATTCCTGTATTTTGTGGTTTGTTTACCTGCGTATTGCAACTAGTTTCTTGTATCATCAATGCGTTTGGTTGCTTTTTCTCTATTGCAGGCGTTTTAAATAATTCTTGATTTACCTGTGTTGTTAAGCAAACTTGATTTTTATTCGTCGCAGGTGTTTTATTCTTGTTTAGGCTAGATCTACGTTTGTGTTGTGAGCGAGGAGTAAAATTTGTGTTATCTGTGGAGTTTATTTCTTTGTAAGCATTTATTACTTTATTGTAGGTATTTCTGCAAGTCCGTTTTCAATCTAAAATTTTCGGAGTTTAAATTTTCTATTTCTTGGTGAGCGCTTTGTAAATCGTTTGATAATGTTTTAACTTTTTCCTGAAGATCCATAATTGTTTGACTCGAATTTAGAGATGTATTTGGCAGACTCATCATAGTTGTGTCAAAAAGGAGTGAATTTTCTTGACTAATATCGTTGAGTCTGACACTCCCTCCCGCCTCACCCAGGCGGGAGCAGTCATTCGATGATTTTCCCCCCTTTAAAAAAAAAAAAAAAAAAGACCCTCCCCTTCAAACTTATAAGATTTTCAAGATTATCTTAGCACGATGTGATTTTGTTCAAGAATACTGTTCCCCATAATTGTATGCCGTAAGTCCATATTGGTTTCAGAATAGATTTATAAACTGACAATTTGCTACCCTCGCTAAGTTGCGATTGTCTTCCAATTATCCAATACATGCTGCGTAGTTTGGCGTCCAGTTGCTTTCTCTTGGTCTATGTGTTTTTGCCATGTTAACCTTCTGTACAAATGCATTCCCAGGCATTTAGCGTGATCCTCCTGGGGAATTTCCGCTCCATATAATTTACCTGGTGGGCACGTATTTCTTTTAAGCGTAAAAGTTGCATGTGAGGACTTGGTTTGATTCGCTTTTATTCTCCACTAGCGACCCGCCCCGGCTTCGCACGGGTGCAATATGCATGTATTATACATACAAACCTTCCTTAAGAATCACTCCATCTATTAAAAAAAACCGCATCAAAATCCGTTGCGTAGTTTTAAAGATCTAAGCATACATACGGACATACAGCGAAAGCGACTTTGTTTTATACTATGTATTGATGATGTTTCAAGCCATATTTCAATTTCGTCGAGATGTACTTGAAGTTGACTGGATGCTATGTCACAATCTGTGGGTGGACAATACTGCTGTGTCATCCGCATATGTTGCTACTATGGTCTTGTGCATTGTGGGAAGGTAGATAGGCCCAGATGGAAATGAAAGTGGACTGTATTTCAAAGGTATATATTCTAAAACATTATATTTTTTTTGTTACAAATATTGAGATGTACAAATAACTTAGATTTAATATTAACTATTACACAATTAAATATATACAATACAAGATAAAAATTAATATATACAACTTAAAATATATATAAAAAAATTTAAAACTAAAATATTTACACCTTAATAAAATAATAATAATAAAAATAAATCATAAGGCATCAAAGAAAACATTTTCCTCATCGCTACCGTGAGGTAGGGTGCCCAAAAGACTGGCAGCATTGCCACGTTGAATGGCAATGCTTAACCTTTGCCCAAGGTAGTAGCCAGCCCTTCGATCACCTGAAGTGTCAACCATCCTCCTTACAATATCTTTGTAAAGAAGATGTGCACTTGGGCCCCACGACCCTAAAGTTTCAACCCCAAACGGTTCGAAAGCATAATTGCCAATCAGGCTATTATACTTTCGCCGTTTGAGGTTCTCGGCAGCAGCAGCGGCAGCACCGGCTCGACACGCTGAGCTTGGAAGATGGGATGGCGCCAGAGTATCAACGCAAGTGGCGTCCCATACTAAAGCCCTACCCATCTTCCAAGGGAATAATGACATACCGTCGGGTCTCTTGCCATCGTCGCGTACCAAGCCATTAGGTTCTAAAGTAGCTTGCACGCCAACGGAGGCAAGAGCTCGACGAATTATGTCATTAATACTTGCGTGTCGAGCAAAACGGCCCGCACTACGGCTACATGACAAGCCGTGGTGTCCAAGACTGTTGACATCTTCACCACAACGACAACGATGAGGTGAACAAAATGAAGCTCCAAGCCTTAAACAAATTGCAGCGCGGAACGTGGTGTCGTCCAACAAAGTACCTAGGTTAGACGAAGGTAAAGCAAGAAGCCATAACCCCGACTCCCACTCACCCACAGCCAAAAGGCGAGCTCTCTCTGCAGTTGAACAAGAGTAGTTCAAGAGATTTTCGCTCACTTGTCTGCAGAGCGGCTCGTCCCATTGTCTCTGGGAATGTGATTTGACGGGGGGGGGGTCAATATTTGGGCAAGCGATTTTCCAAGCATTCACAGCTTCCACTAAACATGGTACATCAAAATTAACCAGTGATTGAGAAAGAATTTTCCTGGTTAATTCTTCAGTACCAAGGGCGGAAGATATGAAAGCCGGTAGGCTTACACTGGAAATTTTACGGACGCCAAGCCCACCCATGCGGACAGGCAGAGTGGCTTGTGTCCAAGCTCGGTCATCAAGAGCCACATTCAAAATTAAGGACAGGGTTCGCCTAATGATTTGGTCAATTTTTTCTAAAAGAAGGGGTGCAGACCAGAGTTGGGTCGAGCGCAAAAAATACATAAATTTGGGACCGAAGCAGCAAAACCGAATAATAGTATAAGCCGAATGCATTCTAATGTGATATAGTTTTTCTGAAACGACAGAAAAATTTTGAATTTTTTCTTCAATAAAACTTGGAAAAGAGTCCTCGAAGACGGGCGCACCTAGGAGGCGAAGTGAACATTTATCAACCACCGAGATATTAGGTGCAAAAGTATTAAATTTTGATAAGATCTGTCTGTCGGTAGAGTCATCTAAAAATATCTCACACTTGGAAAAATTTAGGTCAAGGCCAATAGCATGAAATTCATTTTTTAAAAATATGAAATCATTTAATACTGTACCCGCATCGCCTCCCAGAGTACCGTCATCGAGGTACCAAACATTAAATTTGGAATTTAGCTGTCGAATAATAGGATTAATAGCCAGACTAAAAATCACTGGTCCAAGGGGATCGCCTTGTTGACAGCCAACGGCTGATTCCAAAAGGTTGTCCTGATATAACAATTTGGTAGGATGTCTATAACATTGCCAGAGAAAACTGAAAATTTGGGGTACTTCTTTTTTAACTTCTGTCAACATAGTATCCCTATTGACCGAATTAAAGGCATTCTTTATGTCAACCTTCAGGATGATATCACCTTTCCTGGAATTCAGGTAGGTCGACAACGATCCATACCCGAGTTGGAGGGGCTGGAATTTTTCCGAAAGGTAATTATTATAAAATTTGCAACAAATCTTGGCTGCCATGCGACGATAAGTTGTTCCCACAGCAATGGGACGCCGCCATCCTTTTTGCGAAGGGCACATAAATTGGCCCCATACAAAACGTCGATGACAGATTCGTGCACATTGCCGGAGAGCATAAGATTGATCAAAACTCCCTGGCGCTTGCGCTCGTCAGATCTTTGAGATGCTGCGGCGTCAAACCGTCGAGGCCTCCGGCAGAACCGGTCCGGAAGGAGCCTATGGCAGTGACCACTTGTCGACCTGTAACAGATAGGGTATGAATATCTGCTTCTGGAGGATCCGGAAAAGAGAGACCATCTACTGGGGCCGGGTGTTTGCTCTCTGGAGAGCAAACACCCGGCCCAACATTCTCCAGATACGCTTAAAGCTCTGGAGCTTTAAGCGTATCTGGAGAACATGGGGCCAGTACGTCGTTGCTGAAAATAATCCTAGCTGCACCGCTAATATCACCTTCACCTATTTTGGCCTCAACTAAATCCGCTAAAGTTTTGGTTGAGGCATAGCTGCATGCCGGTAATTTTGGGTCGAATTGGGAAGCCGAAATGCAATTTTCTTTAATTTGTTTGGTTAAAGAATTTTGAAGAGCCAAATTCTTTTTGACGTGTAAGATTTGGTAAGGGAAGGTGAGAAGTTGTTCCCAAGCGCGTAACGAGTTCTCCTGTGTTGCCAGACGGACATAATTTGCTAATTGTTGCGCAGCTAAAGGTCTGGCACCACGGGGAACACGTTTAAGTACAGGGATAGATTTTTTAAATTTTGATAGTCTTTTCCAAAAGGGATCTGTCAAAATAGGAGGAGTTGTGTAGATAACGGGGCTGAATGTACTTTGAGATTTGTGAACACGTCCAATGCGTACATTCAGCCCTCGCTTACCTTTAAAAAAACGAGCCTGGGAACATAGCGGGCATCTTTCCAAAGAATCGATCAAGGTATATATTAGGTCTTGTACAATGGTCCAAAGTTATAACAAAATCATGTGATCGTGGTCGCTTTGTTGTGAGGAGTGTTGAGAGCGCACGGGTCGACGCCGACCCGTCGCGTTGCCAAGCTGCCGCTCCCCTGTCTTGATGAAGCATGTGTGCATCGGAGGTGTTAACGTGTGCGTTAACAGAAGGTCAGAAGTAAATATAGTATGCAGAGTGGGTCCGAGTATACTGCCCTGCGGTACTCCTGAGTTTATCTTGTGGAGCTCAGAGGTCTCGTCAGCAGATTTTACTTTGAAGCATCGATTCTGGAGATATGACTGCACAATGAAGTAAAATGAATGTGGAAGTAACTTCTTGATTTTATACAGTAACCCATTTTTTATCGAATGCTTGACTAATATCTAAAAATACAGCTGACATCAACTAATCAGTGCACTTGTTCAATTATTCCGTGGTTCTCTTTGAAGCCAAATTGATGACTATTCATATAATATTTCAAGGTATTTCTTCATCCTGTTCAGAATGATTTTTTCGAAGAGCTTCCCTACCACCGCTAGAAGACTTATAGGTCTGTATGACGTGACCTCTTCAGACGGTTTTCCTTGTTTGGGTATCATGATTATTTGTGCTATCTTCTACTGACACGGGAAATGAGACAGTCGTAGGCAAGCATTGAAAATTTTGACTATTGCCATTTTAGGAGCTAGGTAGGAGAGCCTAGTGTCCTAGAGGAGGTTTCTTCTTTTCTTCTAGTAGTAGTGAAACTCCGATGAGAGGTGTGGACTAGAATGATTTAATTCGCCAAACTACGCTACTTATATTTCTATTTACATATTTACAACTAGGCAATATCAGATATAGTTAGGTGATAGTTTCGACCAATAGCGGCGCGCCGGCGTGCGCGGGGCGCGCGAGGTGCGGGGCGCCGCTTTGCACACGGCACTATCGGTTCCTTCCGAATAAGTATGACCGCGCGGCGCGAGCGCGCGCATTTCTCCGAGCGCCGGCGTCGAGTGAAGACTGAAGACTACCTACAGATGAACCAATGAAGATACGATGAATGCAAGTGCTCCGGCTCCGGCTCCGCTTGCGCTGCTAGGCTGCTTGCTTAACCAAACCGCTTCTTTCGAAGCGATCGCTCGCGGCACGGTGTGATAACGCTGTTGCCGCAGTGATTATTATCGTTTCTATGCGAGAGTCGTAAACTGTCTTTTTCAAGACAATTGGTTTCTTGTTTCTAAAAACGGAGTCAAAACGTAAACTGTCTTTTTCAAGACAATTTGTTTCTTGTTTCTAAAACGGAGTAAGTCTAAAACTTTGGTAAAGGTATTGTGGAAGGTATATGGTAAGGTATTCGGTGGTACTGGTAACTGGTAGGTATGTAGACGTGCGGTGCGGCTACAGTACTCCCCCCCGAGCGAAGCGTACTGGGGTCTTGACGATTCTTCCTGTTCGCGTTCTTCGTACATCGCTGATGCTCGACGGAGGTTGACTGGGTTGATCCTGGATAGCCTCTGGTGGCGTTGCACAGTTGTCTGAGTTATCGTAATTAATGACGTAGGCAGGCTTCAGACGCTCGATAGACACGTTGGTAGTACCTCTAGGTGTTTGTAACGTGAAGTACTTGTTGCTTCTGCTGGTGACTAGGTACGGACCCTTGTACGGACGTTGCAGCGGTTTGCGAACTGCGTCGTCACGTACAAATACGTGGCTGCATGTTTGCAGGTCTTTGTGCACGAAGATATTCAGTCGATTAGTATGCGACTGATAAGCGGGCGTTAAGCTTGTGATAACACGATGCAAGTCGGCCACATAGTCGTTATCCATCTTCGTGTAGGTAGGCGATGGCGATATGAAATCGCCGGGCAGCCGTAGTTCTTGTCCGTAGGTAAGTTGAGCGGCACTAGTGTTAGTGTCGGTGCGCGTAGCGGCTCGTAGTCCCAGTAGCACGGTAGGTAACTCGATCAACCATTTGTTGTTGTCGGCGAGTCGAGTCATGAGTGCGGCTTTCAATGTACGATGCCAGCGTTCTACGATCCCGTTACTCTGCGGGTGGTAGGCAGTAGTACGAGTTCTTTCTATTCCCAGTAGCTGAGCGAGATTTTTAAATAAGCTGCTCTCGAACTGTCGTCCTTGATCAGTCGTGATTTTGATAGGACAACCAAAGCGTGATATCCATGCTTCATACAGCTTTCTTGCGACGACTTCGGCTGATACCTCTCGCAGAGGGACGGCTTCTGCCCAGCGGGTGCAGCGGTCGATCATAGTGAGTAGGTATCGATGTCCGCTCGAAGATGTAGGCAGAGGTCCGACGATGTCGATGTGTACGTGTTCGAAACGCTCGCTCGGTGGGAATGATGTGACGTCACTGTGCGTATGTCGATGTACCTTTGATTGTTGACACTCGATGCATGACTTTGCCCACTCGCCAATCTCGGTGTTCATAGACGGCCAGAAGTATCGTTGCTGCATTAGTTTGCGTGTAGTTCGAATACCAGGATGACTTGTATTGTGCACGGCGTTGAATGCGATGCGACGAAAGTCAACTGGTAGGTATGGGCGGATGTGAGGCGTCGATACTTCGCAGTAAATCAGCTTGTTTGAAGTAGGTATGGCGATTTTCTTGAGTTGAATATTTGTTTGTTTAGATAGTTTGAGAATATTGCTGTCCTTTTCTTGTGCTTGCGATAGTTGATCGTAGTCTATGGGCGATGGCAAGTCGATCGTTTCAACGCGTGACAGTGCGTCGGCGACTACGTTGTTCGCTCCGGTCACGTGACGTAGGTCGGTCGTGAACTCGCTTATAAACAACAGCTGACGAGTGCGTCGTTGTGTGTCGTTGTCCGACGGCGGCTTGCGTATTGCGTAGGTAAGTGGCTTGTGATCGGTGTAAACAATGAGTTCTCTTCCTTCGAACATTTTTCTAAAATGTTTGATAGCCATATATATTGATAATAGTTCTCGATCGAAGGTACTATAACGTTGTTGTGTTTCTGAGAATTTCTTCGAGAAATAGCCGAGGGGAACCCACTTGTTGTTTACAAGTTGTTGTAGGACAGCTCCAGCACAGGTGTTCGATGCGTCACACATGAGTGATATTGGTTGGGTTGGTGAGGAGGATGGGTGAGCGAGTAAAGCTGCATTTTGTATGCTAGCTTTACACAACTCGAACGCTTGAAGTGCTTCATTGTTCCACTCGATTTTTGTTTTGTCGCGTTTCTTGGAGTTATGTAGAAATGCGTTTAGCGGCGCTTGTATGTGGGCCGCGTTGCGTATGCTGTCACGGTAAAAGTTCACCATGCCGAGAAATCGACGTAGGTCCGCTATTGTTTCGGGTTTGGGGTAAGCAGTGATAGCGCTGACCTTTTCAAGTGGAGGTTCGATTCCTTCGCTCGACACTTGATATCCTAGGAACTTGACGTTTTCTTGACCGAAGACGCATTTTGACGGGTTTATAGTGATACCGTAGTCATTTAATCTTCGTAGTACTTCTTGTAAATCTTCAATGTGGCGTGCGTTGTTTTCTGACGCGATGATTACGTCATCAATAAATGGAAATGCGAAGTCTAACCCGTTGAGTACTTGATGTATGAACCGTTGGAATGTCTGTCCCGCGTTTTTTAAGCCTGGACACATTCGGGGAAACTCGAACAAGCCAAACGGGGTTGTTATGGCTGTTTTCTCGACGTCGGGTTCGTACACGGGTAATTGTTGGTATGCACGATTCAGGTCGAGTGTGGTGAAAATCTTCTTGCCGTGGAGTAGGTATGTGAAGTCTTTGAGGCGAGGTACAGGGTAGCGGTCGGGCTTAGTTACGTCGTTGAGTCTTCGGTAATCGCCGCATACCCGTATGTCGCCATTCTTTTTCGGGACGACGTGTAGTGGGCTGGACCAGGGACTTTTGCTTGGACGGCATAATCCCTGCTGCATCATGACTTCAAACTCTTTCTTCACGGCCAAGTATCGATGTGGGGGTAATGGCCGGGTTTTGCTATATACAGGTGGACCGGTGGTTTCAATGTGATGTTCCACGCGGTGTTTGGGAGTGGTCTTCATGCATGATGGTCTTAGGATATCGGGGAATTGACTCAATATTTGATGATACGGCTGTTCGACGTCTATGCTTCTTACAGTTGGCTCGGCGGAATATGAGATTGGCGCTTTGACGGTGAGGTTTGTTACTTTGTCGACAAGACATCGACCGGCTAAGTCGACGAGTAGTTGGTGGTGGCGTAGGAAGTCGGCGCCGATGATTGGCTTGCTGACTTCAGCAACGATGAATTTCCAACTATAGGGTCGGCGTAGGTTTAGGTCCAGTTGTAGTGTCTTCTCACCGTAGGTAGGTATAACCGTGTTGTTTGCGGCGTATAAACAAAAGTCAGTTGGGGCCATCTTCACGCCTTTCCGTTTAGGGATGACCGAGACGTTTGCGCCAGTATCAATTAGAAATGACAGACGTGAGTTTCTGTCTGTTATAAACAGGCGGTATGACGTAGTTGTTGCGCCGGTTCCCGCCTCAGCCAACGCAGCTCTTAGTTTTCCGGACGGGTGCTGTTGTTCTGGAAATTACACGGACGTGTGCATCGCTGTGCCTCCTTCCCGAACTTGCGGTGGTAATAACAAATTCCAGAAGATTCCGTGCGGCGTGGTATGTTATCGCGCTGTCTGGACTGGGAGCGATATCGGTTCGATGATCGCGATCTGTTCTGAGGTCGTCTCGACTGACGGTTGCAACGATGGCTAGATTGTGCTGCTTTGAGTTCGGCGATTTCCCTCGTAAGTATATCAATTTTGTCTTCAATACTTGTAGGTACACGGGGGAAAACGGGGTTTTCAGTCACAGCAGCGACTGTGCCATGAGGTTGCGTCTGTTCGAGTATTTTGTCCGCCATCATCGCTAGATCGTGGATATCTGTGTGTTTAGCGATGTTGTCGCTGACAGCGAGGACTGCGCGCACGGACTGGGGGAGGTGGTTTGTCCACATAATACGAAGCGCAGCGTCAGATATATTATCCGCGGCGAGATTCTTCATCCGGCGAAGTAACTGTGATGGTTTTAAGTCGCCGAGCTCCATCTCGGAGAGAAGGCGTTGAACTTGACGCTGTTCAGACTCCTCATAGACCTGGAGTAGTCTGTTTTTAAGGGTTTCGTAGCGGTCTCTCTCCGGTGGATGAAGGATAATGTCGGATATTTCATCGAGGTCTTGTCGTTCGAGATGACCGACGACAAGCTCAAACATGGCTTGGTCGCCCTTCTTCTGCGGAGACATAATCGCCTCGAACTGCGCAAACCATAGGCGTATTCTGTCGCGCCATATAGGTGGAATGCGCAGCGACGTCGACACGCTGGAGAGTTCCGGCGTTTTTTCGTTGGAGTTGGACATTACGATGAGCTTGACTTTCTGCAGTACTGGGCGGCGATTGATTCTTGCAGAGATCCGTTGATCACGTTGGGGTCACCAATTTAGGAGCTAGGTAGGAGAGCCTAGTGTCCTAGAGGAGGTTTCTTCTTTTCTTCTAGTAGTAGTGAAACTCCGATGAGAGGTGTGGACTAGAATGATTTAATTCGCCAAACTACGCTACTTATATTTCTATTTACATATTTACAACTAGGCAATATCAGATATAGTTAGGTGATAGTTTCGACCAATAGCGGCGCGCCGGCGTGCGCGGGGCGCGCGGGGTGCGGGGCGCCGCTTTGTACACGGCACTATCGGTTCCTTCCGAATAAGTATGACCGCGCGGCGCGAGCGCGCGCATTTCTCCGAGCGCCGGCGTCGAGTGAAGACTGAAGACTACCTACAGATGAACCAATGAAGATACGATGAATGCAAGTGCTCCGGCTCCGGCTCCGCTTGCGCTGCTAGGCTGCTTGCTTAACCAAACCGCTTCTTTCGAAGCGATCGCTCGCGGCACGGTGTGATAACGCTGTTGCCGCAGTGATTATTATCGTTTCTATGCGAGAGTCGTAAACTGTCTTTTTCAAGACAATTGGTTTCTTGTTTCTAAAAACGGAGTCAAAACGTAAACTGTCTTTTTCAAGACAATTTGTTTCTTGTTTCTAAAACGGAGTAAGTCTAAAACTTTGGTAAAGGTATTGTGGAAGGTATATGGTAAGGTATTCGGTGGTACTGGTAACTGGTAGGTATGTAGACGTGCGGTGCGGCTACAGTACTGGTATTGTGGAAGGTATATGGTAAGGTATTCGGTGGTACTGGTAACTGGTAGGTATGTAGACGTGCGGTGCGGCTACACCATAATGCCCTTTTTGGGAAGGTTTTTCAAGAGAGTCGCATCTATATTATTGTAGCCTGGAGATTTACCTTCCCGTACATATTTTATTTCTCTATTGAATTCTCTTGGGCACATATGCTCTAGCGGTAAACACATTTGCTGAGGACTTTCACGATATTTTGTTATTTCAGTGCTTTGGTCTGGAATTGTCTCCGGAAACGTCATGAAAACTGTGCTTAGATGCTCAGCAAAGGTTGCTGCTTTTTCTGCGTCTGATCTTGCCCAATTTCCATGAACCTTTTTGATAGGTGGAATGTGGTTGTTAGGCCTCTTTATCTTGTTCGTGGCTCTCTAAAGTGAGTAATTAGTGTCTGCTGTCGGGGTTAGACCTGAAAAGTAAGCTTAAACATTTGAGTTAATTATTGCTCTCATAGCCTTAAGTTCCTCATAGCATTTATTGAAGGCAGTTTTATCACTGGGATATCTTGTATCATGCCATATTTTTCTTAAATTACGTCGTTCACGTATCTTTGCTTTAATTGCGGGAACTCTTTAAGACTTTGTGGTATTCCTTTTCGTGCCTTGGTTGATTTGGTGGCTGCATTGTGCACAATTTTGTTAAGATTTTCGACCTCTTTGTCTTTTTACTTGTTTTAATTGGATTTTGTAGCTCAATTTCTGATAAGATAACGCTCTGCTATAGTTTACACTCCGTGCTTTTGTTTTATAGTCTTACAGGAGGTTTGACTAGTATAATCGATGAGTTTGGGTTTAGAAGAACTGACGTATGGTCAGTAGAGAGATCAATACAAGATTCGGTGGTCATATAATTTCTGCCGATATTGTTTGTGATAAAGAAGTCCACTAAATCCGGTGTTTTATTTGGGTCTGTTGGCCAATATGTTGGCTCTTTTTGGGTCATACATTCCATTTTACAAGTTGTAACGGCTTTGTAGAGTTGCTACCACGAGGGGAAATGAGCCTCGAACCTCAATATGTATGTTTCGCATTCCAGTCACCTCCACATATGTACCTGGCGCCCAAAGAACTGAAATATGATTTGAATTCTAGTTCTAAGACAGTATGTCTAGGTAGACAGTAGACTGCGGAAATGGTAGTCTCAACGTTATTTCTGAGTTGGATTTTTATTGATGTGGCTTGTATCTTTACAGTACAGTACTCGTCGAGAACATGATGTTTTATGTTTTCTTTTATTATAACTGCAGTCCCTCCATGGCTGTCACCTTATGGGTGATTTGTAGTGTAAATCAATTCCTAACTAACATGACTTCGGAGTAAATCTTGTTTCTGAGACCAAGGCTATGTCAATATTTTCCGTTTGTAGGAAGGTAAGGAGTTCTTGACGCCGTTCCGTCAAACCATTGGCGTTCCACGTGATTAAACGCAGATTGGCTACAAAGGCCTCCCTTTGTAGCGAGGCTTGTGATGAGCTGGATCATGCAATCCATCATTTTGTCCATCATGTTAACCATGACTTGTTTTAACGAACATTTTCACTGACTTCAAATAAAAGAGGTGGTACTATGTTCGGTTGATTGTTTTTTTTTGTTTGTTCGCTGATTAGGTACTCTGCCATTTGTGAACCGATTTCCACAATTCTTGTTTTGTTTGAAAGGGTATACTCCCGAGATGGTCATGATTTCATGACACATGACCTTGACCATGAAGTTGCGGGTTGAGAAGATTATTTCCTATCTCCTTCAGATACTGGCTTGCTAGGCTAGTAGGATCAGGTTATTTAACCGCCGCCTGAGACTCGGCGTTGATCTTTTATGGCTGGTATGGTCTCTACAACCGTCCTCCTTTTTCATACGGGCTTGGGACCGTCAATGGTGGGATTCAAATAAGGAAAACAATTTTTTTATATACGTTTTATTTTACCCATTTTGATGCAGGTACAAATATGACAAACATTAATACGACTGTAATGAACATACATCTAATCAGTCTAATAAGGCATACAAAGTAAACTTCACTAAAATACACAGGTACCAACGAAGTACATAAGTACACGGAATATGTTTGTATAGACGACAGCATTGACAAATATATAAACCAATATAAAATGAACTTTGGACTTAAAGATTCTTGAACGCCAGAGTATACATGTTTCACCATAACTACAGGTCAAGTGAATGATGTGATGCAAAGTAGTCATATTTTTTCATAAAATAAATGTGACATTAGTGTATTTGTTCATGTTTTATAACCCAATTCGTTCATACAAAATTGGTTTCTAAGCATCCGAAAATAAGGTCTATAATAGAATGAATGAGAGAAGACGCCGGTCTCTTCTCGGGGATTTAGAAGTCAATAATTATTTTGATACAATGGCGTTCAAAAACTAAAAAATCTACACTAGTTTATATTCTTGTTTATGCCGTCGACTTCAGTAAGCTACGGGAACAAATTACATTACCCGTATTTTTTTTATATTATACATATTATATATGCCTTTGCTCACATAATGGTTATGATTAGATTATTTTACTACATATTACCATTTTAATACACAAATCAAGCGTAAAATACTATCTCACTTGTATACTTATATTTTTAAAATCCTTTTGTAGCTCGTAACTTCTTCAAGTTAAGTCACAACCCCCCAATTGGATTCTATGAAATCAATGACAATAAAAACTGGTAAACACAAGCAAATAATAAACAAACAATTTTCAAGGAACCATACACGTATTCTACAAAGATTATAAAACTCTAATAAGGAATAACCACGTTATTTTGTTAGCGTTAAGGTCAAGTTTTCTATGGCAGTTTGAAGAATAAAATATTAATTTCAATTTAAACTGTCAAACACCAAGCGGTCACCGGTGACCGCAACCTATTGTTCTATAATTGTGTCTATAATGACGGTACTCGACGAGTTAAATTACACTTATAAGTAGTTCTGTTATTTATCTGAGGAGGCATCACATTATCTTATTTTTTATATATCTTAATAATACAAATATGTTATGTAGGTATTAGGTATGTATATGTGAGTACTGAGGGCTTAGTACAAGTAAGTTCTACGTTTAAAGTATGTAATCGAAACGCGATCGCGATGCGCGCTCAGATTGGTCGGTTCATTGGAGCCGGCCAATCAGAGTGCCGACCGCGTTCTCCTACTTGTACAAATGCCTCAGGTAATAGTGGTAAGGTAAAAAACAAAACGTTACACAACATTAATAAAATCTTAAGATTAAACGTTTTCAAACATACCTACGAGACATAATTGTGAATTTGTAATAAGATATTTTAAAACAATCAATCTGTAATTCGTTAAAAATCCATTTATAAAAGATTCCTTTCTAAACCGTTACAATTATAACACATTTAAAAAAAATCTTTGCTAATCCCATAGGCATATTTAAATTAAAATTAACATGTTGGCTTTGGAAAAATAACCTACAAAACTTATGGTACGCCATAGAGTACATTCTATCCTAAAACGCCTTATATCCGATTGAAAAAAACGTTTTATGAATTCAAAAATACCACACAATTTCCAGAGCAAACATATTAATTAGGTGTAGATAAAATGCAATTCCTAAATCACAATAAGAGGTAATTATAGGTATCACAAGCTTTACATTTTATCCTTAGACGTCTAAAAGCATCTTCCAGTTGAACCTTCCTGAGCTTGAGTTGATGGAAGGAGGGCAAGGAGGGCAGACGACCTCCCAAGGGTTGTCCTTCATCGCTCCGAGGGCACAGTACGGCACTCTCAGAAGATTCTCATGGATTTTGTAGGGCTTGTGGTCAGTTCTTTTCTCATCGAGGAGTTTAAGCGAGACTGCCATTAAGTCCAGTGTTGCCGCGTGTCCCACGAATATGATGTTGCCACCTGAAAAATAACGAGTAATAAATATGTGAGTAAGCATGTGTCAGCTCTAACTTTGAGTATTGGCATCTAATCTTATCACTACATAGTATAAAACAAAGTCGCTATCCGCCGTCTGTCTGTCGCTATGTATGCTTAGATCTTTAAAACTACGCAAAATCCGTATTTTGATGCGGTTTTTTTCAACAGATAGAGTGATTATTAAGGAAGGTTTATATATATAATACATGCATATTGCACCCGTGCCAAGCCGGGGCGGGTCGCTAGTACTATTATAATATAGCTTTATATAATAAAGCTGAAGGGTTTATTTGTTTATACTACGCGCTAATCTCAGGATGGTCCGATTTGAGAAATTATTTTTGAGTTAGATTATTATCCATTAATCGAATAAGGGTAAAACCTCATGTTAGGATCAACTGGCGCCGAGCAGACCGGCTGAAATAGGTAATAAGGCATAATAATATCATATTCTGTTAATTTTTTTTTATGGCATAAGCCGGTAAACGAGCCTACGGATCACCTGATGGTAAGCAATCAGCGTCGCCCATGGACACCTGGAACACCAGAGGCGTTACAAGTGCGTTGCTGGCCTTTTGGGGATTAGGAGTTTGAGGATCGTTGGGGATTCAGGAATTGGGGAGAATAAAATAATCAAGAAATAATAAAATAATTATTATTTCTTGTAGTTATAAGTAAGCCTTCTGCTATCGGAAGTATAGATGAAGACCACAATATGCAAATAGTATGTTGTGTCAGCGTCACAATGTGGCGATCACCGAACAAGAAACATATCTATACTACATTTGAATTCAAACTAATATTATAAATGGGAAATGAAGTTTGTTTGTTAGTTTTTTCGCTTTATTAGAACTAATTTTCTAGCACGTTTGATTCATGCAGGTAAAGCCGATCTAGAGAAGTATTAAAAGTAAATTTATTCGAGATTATTTAGTCTTACCGGATTTTTCTGTGTCTCGAACAGCGGACTGCATAACCTTCTCAGTTCGCTTGTAGAACTCCTCGATGGTCTCAGTGGTGTTCACATCCAAGTCGACGTACGGCTTGTAGCTGAAAATATTGATATTGATAACATCGCACACTCGTAGTAGAAAGTAAAAGTACTTTCACAAAATTACATAGGTAAATTGTATTAGCAATTAAGTGCCATGGCTCCATTTATGGTACCTCAGTGTTTGTTGGGGTTGAGAAGTTAGTTATGTGCTACAGGACGCTAGGGACGCGGTTGAGGTAACAGTTTGAGGTGACAATTTAGAGATGTTTGGTGAAAATAGCCATTAACTTATTTAGGTTATTTTTAATGGAGACGGTGCGGTTGGTGCGGTGACTGGACAACCAAAACGAGTCGTGTATTCGATTCCCGGACGAATCTACTCTTTGTGTGATCCACAAATTGTTGTTCCGGGTCTGGGTGCGCACCCACGACACAGGAGACAATCATAGAGTGAAGTAAGGTTTATTTTTTTAAAAAACCTATTTCTAATTCAGCCTTACCTCAGGTCGACGTTCAGGCCTGCCTTGTACATCTCCATGGGAGTCATGAAAGGTGCCATTCCCTTAGCCATGTGCCACATCTTATACTCAAAGAGACCAGGATCCACCCTGATTTTCACTGAAGGATCAGCTTGAAGGCCTGTAAGCAATATAGTATGAAGAAACGAAAGAAGTATGTAGAGCGGATATAAATGGGGGAGTCGGTAGAGGGGCCCTAGGCGGACTTACACTGCCCACATTGGAGAAATATTAAAGAAGGGCCCAATTAAAAGTACCCTTAACCCACGAGCATGCATGAAAAGATTGATGACTGTTGAATCGTAAGAGGTATGTAGGAATCGTAGTAATTGGCGTTCCATAGTCTCTGCCTGCCCCTGGGAGACAGGCGTGAAGTTATGTATGTATATATGTATGTAAATTCTTGAAGTCTTGACTTGTATCGTTTATCAAAACGTATATCTAAACGAAAATGTATTTTTAACCAACTTCAAAAAGGAAAGAGGTCTGTTTGACCTGAATGTATGTATGGTTTTCCATGATTATTTCATTATTGGATAAATCGATTTTGATACAGTTCTCAGACAAATATTTGTTGCACTCACAAGCAGGTTTTAGAATATTAACAGACTTTTTAAATCAAGCTAGTAGTAGTTTATTATTGTCTATTATGTGTGTCTCATATAGCGGCAATACTACGTCTATATTTCTTTTGTAGAGCACGTAATTCAAGGAAAAGTTCGTGTATACTTTAATAGACTTTGAACCCTTTTGATTACTTAAACAATTAGATAGTATAAAGTCTGTAGAGGTATATCTTGCTAGCGTAGACGCTTTTTTGTGTCAGTTAGAGTAAATCACCACGAAAGTAAACTAATTTTTTGTTAAAACTAGACTAAATTAAAGAGAGTGTATCACTATCATCTTTACATAAAGCAGACGAGTATGTTTGTTTGTTTGAACGCGATAATTTTGGGAACTACTGGTTGGATTTGAATAATTATTCTTGTGTTGGGCAGTGCATTTATCGAGAAATGGTATAGGCTATAAAACATCATGCTACGATGAATAGAAGTTGAGCAGAGCAGGCGGAGCCGCGCGGGTGTAGGTAGTCGATAATATAAATGAATTTCGCTAAAACTCGAGAACGGGTGAACCGATTCGTCTAATTTTGGTCTTGAAATGTTCGAGGAAGTCCATAGAAGATTTAAATGGTGAGAAAAAATTTTAGGCGGGACGAAGTTTGCCGTGTCAGCTAAAAGTAAATAATTCGATTACGCAATCAGATTTTGCAACAAGTTTTCACAACAATAAGAGAGACCGACTTGAATTGGACATATCACTCACTTGATAGCGATAACAAAATTAAACTATCGAGTGTTATCATCACAATCACAAATGTACACAAACAATAATTGATTTGTTCGGACTTTTTATACCCTTTATTGTTTTGTTTCTTGTTTGTATTACTCTGTACCGATAATAGTATTGAATAATAACATTTGACAATTACATTATAAGGCCTATTTTGTATACGGAGCCGCGGAAGACTTTACGGGTTGCCGGGGCTCCGGCTCGAAGTGCAGGAGTAGGAACGGGGTGGTTTTTAGTCAGTAAGAGTCTGACACTCCCTCTCGCCTCACCCGGGAGAAGTCATTGGATGATTATCCCCCTCAAAAAAGGCCTTTTTTGTATCTAGCTATGTATGTATTACATATATTTTACATTAATGTTCATTTGTTTATGTGAAAACTTAGCTGGCAGCTTGAATCACGGAAAGTTTCATTGTAAGGGCCACAGACATAACATCATGCAGTTTGAATGTAACATGTACTTTTTGCCAGCAATATGTTATGACTTCCATGACTATGTGTTAGGCTTGCCTACTTACACATTCATCGAGCAGTATTCAATCACTAATTTAACATAACATAACACCATGCCTTTTATCCCCGAAGGGGTAGGCAGAGGTGTACATTACGGCACTTAATGCCACTGTAAAATGTAACATCCACTTTTCACTATTTATGTTATAAGCCCCATGTAATAGGGGGTGAGCCTATTGCTATATACCGGGTACAATTCCATACCCCGTGCTAATACTGAGATTTGCCCGACCCAGGAATCGAACTCGAGACCCCTTGCCCAGTAGTCGCAATTGCGACCACTCAGCCAACGAGGCAGTCCATCACTAATTTCTTGCACCATTATTTCAAAATGCAAATGACCATCTTACCTTCAAGGAAAGCGTGCGCAGTTTCAACGCATCGCAGTGCAGCCGATGCGTATACGTGCTTGATGGGTATGCCAGCCATTCGCAGGCCTTCGCCCACCAGTTGCGCTTGGAAACGACCTACTCGCGTCAAAGGAGTATCTTTCATGTAAGAATCCGCCCCACCAGCCCTAAAATTATGATAGTGATTAATATTTTGTAATTCGTCTTATATATATTTTGCGCTATATTGTAGATCTCTATAGAGCTCTTTTTAGAATAACAATTGATCGCATTATCCAGTTTAGTTTAAACTAGTAAAATATTTTAAAATGTTCTAATTGGAGTCGAATAGGATGCGATTTGAAAAACTTGAACACTAAAATCATTGTTATGCTTTTATCAAATATCAACATCATTTAATTGTTACTGATTCTATGAAACGCTTGCCTCTCCCCCAGCTTCAGGGGTAAGTTCAAATCCTTCCTGATGTAAGTGCCATTTTGGTCGAAACAGAAAGGCACCCATTGTCCGTACGTCAGGTCCACTCGCTCCCCATGGCGCATCGCGAACAGCCAGCGACGATGTTTCTCGTCAGTTTTATTAACCTGAGATGAGGGCCAAACTTTAAAATTATGGAAACACACTGGACAGAAATTCTGGTATCGCAGGCTATAAATTCGCTATTAGGTCGTTGAGCCACAGCGGCAAATATTAGGTAATCTATTTATTACACATAATACAGCTGGTGACCAAAATATATGTTGTATTAAACGTGTCTAACAAATTCACGTTAAAATAATTTGATCACCCAAATATGGGTTAGGAACTCTAAACTAATGTGGTATTGCTCAATCTGTGTGATGATACTAATGATGTAAGTGTCAAATAACATTATAAGAACTCATTCATAACCAGACTCTATCATAAGACGAGAGGTCTACTTTCCGACGATTCCTAAGAACGCACAATTAATTAGTTTGTGACTTGGAACGGTTATCGTCATACATAGGTATTATTCCGATGCCATGTTTTTGTTCATTAAAATACTGCCTTTATATTACATAATAGTCTTTTTAAGCTAGTTTTGAAAACACCAATTGTCAGTTCTATTCAAATGACTAAGGAGGTTATATCAATTTCAAAACATTGTAATTGAAAACATTCCAAGACATAAAATAATTATTGCGTTTACATAGATAAGATATTTAATTGCATCGATGCACCACAAGGATGTATAAAAGTCCTTCTTATCGACATGACATAATCACATCATATTCACGACGTTTTTTTTTTCAAATTTCATGAATCAATATATTTCGAGCATTTAGCCGTCAAAAATAAAGTTATTATTATCTTTCCACGATATCGCCACGGTAGTTGAATCACTGCACTTTTAATACGTTATCAATCTTATGTTATCGCTCGACCGATACATCCATCTTATAAAGGAATATCTGTCAAATTTTATGTACTTATTCATGATGATTTTGTACTGTAGAGAAATGTTTGTTTATCTTTGAGATGCAGAGATTTTTATCATCGCACCGCTCGCCATCGACACATGATGGGGTTCACGCTCACTCATTGGACGCCAAAATCGTCCCGTACAGTTCGGTTTCAGAGGAATTTTCTCCCACGGACCCTCCGATTGTGGAATGAACTCCCTGCCGTGGTTTTCCCAGTGGGCTACAACATGAGGTTCTTCAAGAGGGCAAGGGTCGGCAAGACGCATGTTATGCCCCAATTGTTGCAGGCGTACATAGGCCTCGGTAACCGCTTACCATCAGGTGGGCCGTGTGCTTTTTTGCCACCGTCGTGGAATAAAAAAAAATGCAGTGTCGAGTACCTACGTATATACCTAATTATTAATTTATTACTTCCGAAATGGTGAGGTGTTAGTTTAAAGCAGTGATGTTACATATTTCCGCGAACTAGTCTCATCATATCATAGTATGCAGATATAAATATTATCTATGTATACATAATAAAACAAAGATGTTATCTACGACTTATAAACATTTGAAGACTAGTTCGCGGAAATTTTAGGAAGTTAGTTTGTATTAGTAACTCTTATAGAAAACATGAAGATATGGTATGGATACGAATTGTCGATAAAATAATACATTTCGTACATTATTTTTTAATAACTTTCGTAAGACATACTAAATTTACTAAAAAATCGCAGGTATACTCACGTGAAAATACTGAGAAAAGCTTAAGCTTAAGAGAATCTAGCTCTTCTAGCTCTGCTTTTATTAAGCTGCTATTTTTAGTGAACATTTCCTAAACAAATTAGTTAGCAATATTATAAATCGCAGCAATACTTTAATACATTTTAAACTTAACTAGATCTCTATTGGATATAGAAGCTTAAATGTAGGAATTCCATCATCTACTTGGGATGGACACTATTTTAAATTATGGCTCCAAGATCCATTATACATTATGATCGGTAAACATTCACCTTCGTCATGTCGACGACCCAACAAAAAATTGAATGCTTGTAAGATTGAATGATCCAGGACAAGTTTCCTAGCACCCCTGTTTCAAACCGGTTTTGTGACACAACAACCTTGACTGATAATTTTATTATTACATAATACCTCGTGTGTTCATAAGTTTTGAGACAAATTAAAAGTTGCATATTTTATTAAATAATAAACTTATATTTATAAAAACAATAACAAACATTAAGTAGATAAAATATAATTATTATTCAAAATGTCCACCCCTGTTTTTAATACATGCCCTTAGACGATTTGGCCAGTCATCAATGGCGGCACGAATCTTTTACAGAGGAATTCGCTTCGCTTCTCGGACAAGAGCTCGCTTAAGTGACTCCAAGTTTGGGTGGGACTTTCGGCAGGCTCTGAGCTCTAATTCGGTCCATACAGAATAATCCAGCGGGTTGAGGTCGGGGCTGGAGGAGGGCCATTCGTTCGCCGCAATGAAGGCCGGCACATTTTCCTTCAGCCAAACTTGGGTGGTTTTAGCCTTATGGGATGGCGCCGAGTCTTGCTGGAAAACCCAATACTTGTTATGGAATAGGGTATTAGACAGGGGTTTCACAACAGTCTCTAGAATGTCACATTGATAATTTTTGGCTTTCACCTTGACGCCTTGTTGGCAGAAATGAAGCTGAGTGACACCTTCGTACGAAACTCCCCACCATACCATGACACTAGCCGGATGATGAGTACGCGAGACATTCCGTGCTGAAGGTGGGACATCCTTGCTACTTTTGGCATACACTTTATTGTTTTGTCGATTGAACTTTTCTTAGACGGTAAAGATTTTCTCATCGGTGAAGAGTATCTTCCTCGCATTGTGTCTCCTAAGCAGTATTGGACAACGTTCGCGTCGCAATTGACGAAGGCGATCGTTTAAAAAGTGTACTTTTCTACGGCTATACGCCTTAACCTTGAGATCATATTTCAGTATTCTGTTGATTGAAACGCGCGAAATATTGGTCTGCAGAGCGAGTTTCTTCTGAGTGCGACATGGATTTCGGCGAAGTCGCTCTCGGATGATTTTAATGTTCGCAGGCGTCCTCACAGAGCGTGGACGACCACTTCTTTGCCGATCATGTAAAGAACTTGTCTCCTGGTATCGTTTAATAGTGTAATACACGAAGTTACGGCTCACACCAAAACTTTTCAGTTCTCGGAAAATGTCCATAGGTTTTCTTCCCACCTTAAATAATGAAATGACGGTCGCACGTAATTCTTTTGTTCCCTCCATTACGAGAAAATTTAAATAAAATAATCCGAAATCATAGATATTAAAAGTTAACATTCCAAATTCAAAATTAGAAAAAGAAATATACAGCAGCCAGTAATTTTATTTTATTTTTATAAGCAAAAAGTTTGTCTCAAAACTTATGAACACACGAGGTACGAAGGGGTCCTGTACCAGCTGCGTTATCGATACCGGTTTGTAGGGAGATAAAATGACCGCCTGTGATACTCGACGAAAGGGTGACGCATTTTTCTTGAAAATATTTTTTATTATATTTTAGTCTATTGAGTTACGATCAATTATTATGTTGAATCGGTTTGTTGACTGCATTGCCGAAAGAATGCATCGTTAGTCGAGTGATTGTAAGAGCAACTTCAAAGAGTTTCCGTTTCGATTCACGGGAAAGACAATGTATTATTAGAATTTTCAATAAATCTTTTAGAAACTATGTTTAAAGAAAGCGACTTCAATGTTCTCTTTTGTTAAGTCGGTTAAATAATGAACTAAACACACAAAATAAAAAAAACCCCTTGGAAATCCGTTCAGCCAATCGCAATGTAATCGGGCACAGACACATACGGGTCAAACAAAGAACCTCCTTCTTTTTTTGAAGTCGATTAAAAAATGACAGTATTCGAAAAAAGTGTACCACTGCATTCCCGTCGGGGATAGACATATCGTGAAGTTTTTTAAGTAGACATTCCTGTCCAAACGGGACGGAGAGCGTGATGTCGACAACTGACACTACAAAAAATTGAAAAGGTATATATCCAGTAATCCAGTTTCTATTTTGTTTTAAAAAACATCTACATTCATCTAGAGTGGACGTGGTAGTTTTATTACACTTGTACTGGTGCTATGTATTACCCGAAACCATCTTAAGTCTTTTTTATTTTTAAACAGGCTTTAAGGAATTTTAGAACTTAGTACTTTGGTCTACTGCTTGAGCCTTTGACTGCCAACAGAAAACTGCTGAAGGCAAATCTTCCGCTAACGTAGGTCACCGGTGACTTACGCGGCGGTTAACGTGTTAATTAAAACATATCATCATTATTAAGTTAAATGCGACTTTTGGGAATTAGAGGGAGACTTTAGCTAAAATTGACCTTATCTCCTGTTTACCCCGATCTGCAATTGAGTAAATCTTACGATGTCTCACAAAGCGAGAAGGACAAACAAAAACATCTTGAACTCAAGTAATTGACAAATAGAATACACCTCATATATATCTTTTTAATCTATCGAAGATTAAATATAGATATTTAAATTATTTTGACATGCATCGTGCATGATTGTTGCACCACATCACTGCTCATTAAGTGATAGAAAATACCTTTTTATTGCATCATCGTATTCAAAATATAAAACAAATATAGATAAACATTTTTATAAGATTAGATGGTTAACTTTCTCCACAAAATTTAGTCATAGGTACACATGCTCCAGATAATTAAGATGGTCCATACAGCCCTCAGACATTAATAGGTTCTATTTTCTAGGCTCTAAGTTTGTGTTCTGCTAAGCAAAATTTTTTTCTGATGCAATTTGAGTAAAGATTAAAATGATTAATTATAATATATTGGTAATATTACTCACATACGAATCTGTTCCAAACTTGCTGCTATTACTCTTCCAATCAATGGAAACATCTGAAACAATAAAAATAATTTACATAAATACAATTTATGTTATGAGTTCCATGTAATAGGGGGTGAGCCCATCACCATATACCGGGCACAATTCCAGATTCCGTGCTACTACTGAGAATTTTTTTAAAAACCCAGTAATACTTTGCCCGACCCGGGTATCGAACCCGAGACCCCTTGCCCGGCAGTCGCACTTGCGACCACTCGACCAACGAGCAGTAAAATAATTTTGTTTGCTTTATTTCCACAAGAACTCAAGAAAATATTGAAAGAAATAGCAATTTATTTATTTAGTAATGTATGTATGTATACACAGCTAAGAAGACACATTTATAAAATCACATAGGTGCTACATGTTCCTATATTTTATTGTACACCAGAAATTTTAACAGAAAAACGCTTCAACTCTTACTCTACTATTTTCTTGGCACAGCATTACTCATACTCTACTGCTAGAACATTATTCTTGTTTAGGATCATGTCTCTCATATAGAAGAAGACAAGCCCATAGTAGAAATTTTGCAATTAAAACTTTTAACTTTAACAAAGATATATTAGTTTGAAGTGGTATTTCTCCGAAAACAAAAATCTAGTAAAAAAAGTAACTCACTCTGCGGTACGTCCATTATCCCATCACTCTTATTGGTTTCGACAGCAGTCCAATACTTGCCCCATTCTTCATATGTCTGCTCAGACTTCTCATGACCCAACTGGGCAGCGTCTTCATGAGGATAACTACTCGCCATTTCGCCGTCCGTATTAGAATCTGATTCGGACTTACAATCTGAACCTAAAATAGAGAGAAGTATAATAAAATATTTGAAATTCCCGTGATACGCGTTCATTATATCGCGGCTGTGGACTCCAGGCAATTGGTCCAGTGAGGAAAATGTTACCTATTAGTAGTCCACGGTGTTTATTGAATCTTTAATCATTGCCTTATTATCAAGAAATTGGAGGAGCTGCGACAATATTTGATCGTATGTACAATCGTGGACAAATGTTACGACGTTTTTTTGTTCCTAAACTAGTTTTGTTTATAAAAAATATGGTCGAAGTACCCTATTTTTAACCGACTCCCCAAACAGGAGGAGGTTCTCTATTCGGCCGGTATTTTTTTGACGCTAGTTTTGACCTTCAACTCTAGATCCACCGAGAGTTTTTGGATTAACACGTTACAATGCCATGGAGGTCACCGGTGACCGACATTAACGGGGGTTGGCCTTCCAACAGTTTTCAATTGGCAGTCAAAGCTTTAAGATAGTTTATCATTTTTGGCCAGCAAATTACTAGAACGCAATTGTACTGCAACTCATTTTATAACTACGCGACTGTACCTCAGAAATCAGCCAATACGTCAAAGTTTGCTTTGAAACTACATAATATTGTTTTCATTATCTCGAGCGAGTTATTGACAGTTCTTGTGTCCAATCAATTCGGTATTTATTTAAAACATGTCATGGACCGTATCTTACGAGTTCGTACCTCATACATAAATTATGTCCAATTATAGTTATTGTGTACTATATTCCAATAGGTCAGTGACTACCAAAAGTAATTAATAGTATAGTCATATAACATAACTAGTTTATGCCAACGGCTTCGCCCGCGTTCTCATGGGATGAAAGTAGCTTATACGTTATACCAAACCACAATCTACCCATACTTCTGATTTCTCCCAATCCCTTCAGCCGTTTTGACGTTAAGCAGTGACAAACAAACATACAATCTCTAGCAAATTAATTAGTAGGATTGTCTGTTGCTGACCACAATTAATAACCATTATTGAGAATTATCATCGAATATATCGCGTAATAGTATCGCGGAAAACCACCCCGTTCCTATTTTTACACTTCGAACCGGAGCCCGGTTTACCTTTTACGTTACGGCATTCCAAATTATTAGCTATATTCTTCGGCAACGGAATGTTTGACAAAGGCTTTTAATTATTTTGATCAACGTAGCCATTTTCGCTTCTAGTGCCCTCTACAATGCTTTTGACAGTTTACAAGTTATAGTCAATTTTATAAAATAAATAGTCTTTTACTTAGATTTTTTATTATAATTGCTATTGCAATTGATTTGTGACTTCCTACAGATTAATCACTGCGTATTAAAATAATTACTTAGGTACATATATAAGGTGCTAAATGCCTTTATGTATATTTCGTGCACTTAGAACCTTTATACTCGATATGTATATATTATAATTGCATGACTCAACTTCTTTGTGTTATTCCAAAGTTATTTTTTATATGAACTGTGGCTTTTCTGACCAGACTGACAGACTTAAGTTAAACTAAAAACAATAAAAATAAACCTTTGTCTAAGTGTGAACACGTTAAATAAATAACTTGCAATGATAAAGTTTAATGACATGATCTTGGTCTCATCTTGTAGATTAGCATAGACTATAAACATTTTGAGTCATCAGAACAAATTAGTGAGGTCATATTATTATCTACGCAATAACAGACTATCATGTCATAAAAATCATTAACACTCTGTGCTTTTCATTAAAGTCGATTTCTTACAGAGAAAAACAGATTCAAAGTTGAACAACACCAGGTTTTTTTTAATGAAGCTGTCAATCTATAAATAGTTTATCTACAAATAGCGTGCTAGCGAATGTATGTATGTAGTTTAAACTCAACTAAACTGACGTAAGGTCAAGTTAAAATTGTTAAAAAGATAACTATTAGCGTTAGTCACCAGTGCTGACATAGCATGACTTTGTAAATTCGATATCTGGTTTACAATTTGTGAACTTTTCAGTTAATTCAAAATTCATAGAATGCACGAGACGGAAACAATCTACTGACTAAGCCCATGAGTGATAGTCCGCTGCTGGACTATAGTCCGGAGGCCCATAAGCGTCCTGTCTTTTTCTTTCATACTCTTGTATCAGACGCTATCACATTATTGACACTATTCCCTTCGGCACTTTTCCTCAATAATCTATGTATCTTTTTAATATATATTTAATGGACTGACGTTTGACGTATTAGAATCAGATTCGGACTTACAATCTGAACCTAAAATAGAGAGTAGAGAGTTTCACCTAATTTCACTGACGGACTGACTGACAGACTATTATTTATTTTGTATTTGTTGACGTTTCAAAAGTACCAAACTATGGTTTAATTGAAATAAATGCTTTGACTTTGACTTTGAGAGGAGTATAAGAAAATTTGCCCACTATCTCGCCTGGTGCTAAGCGATGTGCGGTCTACGATGGAGCACGTCGACCCATAAGCAACTTATTCATTCGGGCCTTTTTATCTGGACCTTAAGTCTATTTAATTATACTATTAATTAAGGAAAATTAATCTTAAAAAGCACCCATGCCTATCACTAAAAATGTAGGCGTAATGTTAAATTTTTTCGTTTGAATACGACCTTGTCCCTATCTTCTTGATTAGCTAATCCTATAAATATGTATTCTGATTCACAAACTTTGCATTTGTATCTAATTGCCCATTGTCATTGTCTGTGTTAATTTTGTTTTTTATTTGTTGCATTCATTTTGTAACACCATAGGAATTTTAAATGAGATATTGTTTTCGCGCTTACAAAGGCAGGCACTAATCTAATATGTTTTTAGAACAATAAAAAAATGATACGGCAATAAATGTTTTGAATAAATAAATATTGATTCACTACCTGGCCCGGCAAACTTCGTGCCGTCCAAACAATTTTTTTTCTTACTTTCCCTGGACTTCCGCGAACATATCAAAATTATTTGGTTCTCGAGTATCTATTGTTTAGCGAGACTAACGAAGGGAAATTCATTTATATGTATTTATACAGATTATTATTTTCAACGAAAATTCGTTCCCTTTTATAACTATCACCAAAATATTCAGGGCATAAAAGAATCCATTCATACAAATTACATCATTTTTTAAATCACCTAAAACACACACACGAATATCTACATACATACCTACTTAGAACTGCCTCGTTGGCCGAGTAGTCGCAAGTGCGACTGCCGGGCAAGGGGTCTCGGGTTCGATTCCCGGGTCGGGCAAAGTATTACTGGGTTTTATAAAAATTCTCAGTAGTAGCACGGAGTCCGGAAATGTGCCCGGTATATGGCAATAGGCTCACCCTCTATTACATGGGACTCATAACAACTAGTGAAAAGTGGGTGTTACATTGTACTGTGGTAGAATGTGCACCTCTGCCTACCCCTTCGGGGATAAAAGGCGTGATGTTATGTATGTATGTATGTATGTATACCTACTTAGATTCATAGCAAACTAGATACAAAGCGCGTATGCCAGAAATAGACTCGTTTTATTAAAACAACGCCGTTTAGAGAGCGCCAAATTCAAACGAATCTTGTTCCTCGTCCAACTACGCGTGGCATCCGGAAAAACCAGTCTACGAAACCACCCTCAACTATTCCAATACGAGTCGGACCCTACCGTAGCGACGCTCCCAGCGTAAACAACGAACCACCAAAACATTGGGGGAGAAAAAGAAACCTTACCAAAATTCCGATAAGCCGTAAATTTCCAACCGCATTCGAACAAAAACCGCACTTAAATCTATGTGGCATAAGGTTTAAGGTATAACGTGAGCATTAGAAGCGTCGCTCGTGGTCTGTATAATATAAATAAGTCCAATTACATTCGATTAAGCACAATCAATTTTACGTTAAAGTCCTATAATGTTGGGTATATATCGTGTATTATTATAATACACTTACACGTGACACTTACACGTGCCGGGCGGCGGCGCCAAAACAGCGAGTGAATAAACGCAGGTATTTTTTCTTAAGTATTTCAACTCCTTTGTAATCCCACACTGGATTTTATGCGAGTCAATTTATGTTTAAATACTTCAATTAATTGGGAATCAAATTCTATCAAGTAATTTAGGTTGACAATTGTACACACAAAAGTTTAGTCTGTCGTGTTTAGAAGATAATAATTATTGGAAGTATTGACCCAGGCGCTTTTGATCGCATTTATACATAAAATAACGATATAAATCTCAATAATACTATTTATCAGCTAAATTTGTGTAACGTAGCTGTTGATTCACCATGAAATAAATAAATAATATAATAAAAAAATTAAATGTACACTAAGTAAATAAATGGTGTAAATACTCACTGTTTCCAAGTGATATTGCTCGATGGAGTGTCCAAGCATCAGACTCCGCTGTGCGTCGGGTGAACACGGCCGGCAAATAACCACTGACGCCTACAAAGCAATGCAAAAAACAGAGAATAGACTTAGGATATGACGCTAACGCTTGTTTTATAACTAGTGCAGTATACATACTAAAATAAGTGATAAATTAGGTAGCAACCTACATTATTTGTCACGTCTTTTAAATAGACGGCTATCTATAAAAATTCACAATGTTCACAAATGTTAAGAAAATTCTAATCCTTTTTTTTGCTGAAATCGAAAAATGTCACATTTTAGAAAATCTCGTTTTAGAATGTAGTTATTTTATGTACCCTCAAAGTTTAAATCAATAATAGGTCTTTATGTACGCAATAAGATCTATTATTGCGTACGACTCAACACCCAAAATGGCAATTTTAGTAAAAAAATTCAAAGAAAAAAAAAACATTTAAAAATATACCTTCAGGAATGATACCGCGAAATTTGTATTAGTTAGTTGTAGTAAAACAAGTACTAGTCGTTGAGGCGTTAGACAGCGAATAGCTAAATCTGATTGAGTATCGATTTTTATATGAAAATAGGAAAATTCATAATTTCATATCTCTACAATATCAGAGATAAGATACACATTATGCAAATACGTTTTTATTAAAACAGACTGATTAAATTGCCTGACGTAGCTGATTAGATGAATTTCTTTCAAAAAGAAGTTAATATCATTCATTATACCCACATATCAAATTGACTCATAGCATGATGAAAACCTGATTTGATAATCAGTTTAATACCCATATATTATCATCGCTTATGTAAATTAAAGGATCACCGTCCTTGTTTACGGTCGATACGAATTTGACCACAAACAAGGTTAGCGTTCGACATTGACCATCATATTATTACACAACAATACTAACCTCCAATTTTCAAGTTCAACACGGCAAAACTCTTGATCAATCGCGTCATCGTAAACGTTACGTGACACAAAAACAATATCGCAAGTCACTATATTACTAATCCAAAGTCGATACTAAACGTGCAAATTTTAGTTCAAATCGAATCGAAGCCAAACACCGAGGAATAGACGCTATCTTTGTTTGAAAAACAGCTGACAACAGATATAATACTGTGCGCCGGTTGGCTCGTTAATCTCAAGGGTACCTCACATAGGCCGCGAATACACAAAGCGCCAATTGTAAGCCGTATCTAAAAAACAATTATTAAATAAAACCGATACACATAGTTGTTGCAAGCGTTATTTCACGCGACTCGACTGGGGAGATAGCTACAAACTAAAGGGAATAAAAGCTACAAGCGGATGGGGATAAAAGGTCCAAACTAATTGTAGGTGGCGACACAAGCGACTTTTCGAACACCCTTTTGCCCGCTGCATGCCTCGTATTGATCGCAGCGTGATGTTTCATAGCGTATTGATTTTCCCGATAGGTACATGGACTATACGACACAGGAAGAATTATTCAATTCGAATCAGCAATTCCGGACATTAGGGCGTTCAAACAAACTAACTCTTTAGTTTTACAATATTATAATAAATTATATTCATAGAGATCGTTTGTGTAATTTTGCTAATGATCAATGTAGTAGCTATAGAGTGTAGATATTCAATGTAGATTGTTTTCGGGGCAATGTTTCTATTTTCCCGAAGTTTTAACCATAATTATAACGTTTTTAAAGATGAAATATCTGATAAATGAATTCCCATATTGTTTCAATTAAAACAAGTCATATTTAGAAGATATAAGTACTAAAAAATAAGGCTTCACTATAAAAATTGTATGTTAATTAACATATGACACATGCCCGCTTGAAGCTACACCTAGCGTGATCAATTCGCAGTTCTTATCCCCATTAGAGCTCTAGTTGTGTGATGCAATGCGTCGGCTATTGATAACCGACGTTATACGTAAACTAGTTGTGAATAACGTGTTGTTTATTTATATCTAATTTCTGTAGACGGTAGACAGCTCTATTATGTAGAATTCATAATCTAAATCTCATTCAAGAAATCTATTCATACAAAGAGGTCATGTTATGCAAATATGAATTATTGTCATAGAAATTGCTTTGTATTGGTAATTTGTGTGCTTAGAAACGTACCTGTAAGCCAGGATGTACCATGCACCCAGCCGTCAGACGTATTAGCGAATTCCTTTTCTTCGATATAAATATAGTCGCCAAGTACTAGTTCAAGCTCATCGCTCGCTTTAGGCGCGTAACCTTGAGTCACTTTATGAACCTAACGACAACAATTCTAATGTTTAGTAATCATTCAAACGTATTACATAAGCTTAAGTATTGCTAATTGTTATGTGGAATTAATTAAATTATTTCTACTACAACTACCATTCACGGGTCTACCGAGCTCTTATTACCATATCTGAGCAACCAATTTTTTTTTATAATTAGAGAAATAATATTAAGTCATTATTAAAATAATATCAATAAAAATCAAGTTACAAATAGGGCTACCGTATTCATTTAAGCTTAAATCGTAATTCAAAAAACAAGAGATACCTATTTTTTTTATTTAAGGAATTATTCTCCTTCCTGCTCGTATCCCAAGTTATTTAGGGTCTAAACAACACATGAAAAAAAAATCTTATTAATACCACAATTAATATACGCTTTCCTAGATAAATCCACTATACAACACAAAAAGAATTATTCAATTCGACCTAGTAGTCCTGGAGATTGGCGCGTTCGAACAAACCAACTCTTCAGATTTATATAATAAAAAAGTAAAGTATATAAGATACGTCAAAATATATCATCAGCCAGTTAAGATTAACCGTAACTAAATAAGGTGGTGAAATAGGGTCTAAATACCAATTCTGCCATATACCTGGTGGTTAGCAAATCTTGGATCTCTGGAGTACAGCCTCAGTTCCCAGCTGGAGTGGTCCGAAGGTTGCATGTCATCCACCAATGCCTTCAGAGCATCATACGCGGCCACATCAAAATGGTACGCCAATGTTATATGCAAGGACTTCACATGTGCCTCCAAGTTTATCGCTGTTCAGGAAAAAATATGCGTTAATTCGTGTGATAATCATAACATAACATAACATCACGCCTTTTATCCCCGAAGGGGTAGGCAGAGGTGTATATTATGCCACTGTACAATGTAACACCCACTTTTCACTATTTATGTTATGAGTCCCATGTAATAGGGGGTGAGCCTATTGCCATATACCGGGGACAATTCCAGACTCCGTGCTACTACTGGGAATTTTTGAAAAACCCAGTAATACTTTGCCCGACCCGGGTATCGAACCCGAGACCCCTTGCCTGGCAGTCGCACTTGCGACCACTCGGACAATGAGGCAGTCGTGTGATAATCGTTTTCCTTAATTAACAAATATATACCTAGTTGTATTAATTGGAATCTGTTATATCGTGTTCGCCTGCCTAACAGGATTGGTTCATGGTTCAGAAATGTTCGTTACATCGCGTGTTATTTCCCAAGATTCTTGGGAAATAGGGTAGTTTCCTAAATTTCATTTTAATGTCCGTTTGGTACTCTGGTAGATTAATTTAAAACATGACACACATATTTTTTTTCTCACAAAATTAAATACATTACACTAAGTATATTATGTTTATTTGAAATATCGGGTGACGTGCTAAAAAATGTAGCACGTTGTGACGTCACGATCTTCCACTCATAAACTTAACTCCATTTTATCTAAGTATTGTGACTTTATACGAGAAAATAAAAAATACATGTCAATATTTTTTCATTATCTAACTCACGGATTAAATACATTTTTAGGTTTTATACCCTGTCAATAACTTATTGTCCGGCTTCTAAAATTTGGAATGAATTGACCACAAAAATAAGTATACTCATTATTATGTGGGTACTTAAGTATGTAACAAACCCATACATATGATCGTCAGGCGACATAAACGTCTAATTCCTAATCCGGACTTCATAGTTATTACAGCATACCATAATTACTTTTGTCATGAAAGGATTAAGCCTAAGCTTTTATTAAATAAACGATATCTTGATTGAAATTTCTTTTCTTAACTAATATTAGGTTGTTTGCAAGTCGTTGACCTAATTTTACCTGATCAATGGGGGGCACCAGTTCAGCATGAGCTAGACAGGACCTAGCGCTGGTTAGTACCAGCGCTAGGTCAGTAGTCTGGCACCTAACAGTACTTGCGTACGTCAAGTAGTCAATTAAAAATAATAAAAAAAAAAAAAAAAAAATTATTAAATGCTTCTTACAGTTTGACTGGCTCTCCAAAAATTAAGATTGCGATTTCAATGCACATTGATTATATTTAAAGGCTTTAAGATTGACTTTTTGCTTATTCCATTTGTTTATTTATTTTCATTTGTAACAAACGCATAACCCCGTAGCGCTAGGTTAGAACCCTTACAAAGTACAGATTAACCTAGTCAGCAGATTACGTTGCACAAACCCACGTAAGTTTTAAATTAATGTATCGCATGCACCGTGAAGTTATGTCCTCGCTGAAATGCAATCGACAGGACTTTACATAAAACTCCAAGATTTTTTCGATCAAATACACGTCTGTATTACAAAATGTATTATGTTTCAGAAGGAAAAAATATAAGGCGTATAAATCACACAGCATCTACAATTGGGTAGTTTCCAGGGTATCAAAATTAAAAATATAATTAGTCCGTCGGTTAGATAATGAAAAAATATTAGACACGTATTATTTTCTGGTATTAAGTTGCAGTAATTAGATAACATAGCGCTAAGTAGGAGTGGAAGGTCGTTACGTCATAACGTGCTACAAAATGTGACAAGCTGTGACGTCATACGATATTTCAAATCAATATATCGTCGAAAGTATTTCATTTTGTGAGAAAAGAAATATGAAATATGCGTCTAAAGTTTTAAATTAATGTACCTACCAAACGGACATTAAAATAAAATTTAGGGAACTATCCTATTCGACAATAAGGTAGGAAGCCCTTCTCTGATAACTCTAAATTTAAGAAAAATAAATATCAAGAAGAAGCAAAAAAAGAACAAAAACCTTTATGAGTCATTAAAAAAGAGTAACTGCATTATAACACACCTACGCGCGGTATTCCGTCCGATCGAGATATTATTTTTTTTATTTACTTGTTCTCCAACAATTGGGATGATGACAGGGTATGAAAATTAAAAATCTAATTAGTCCGTAAGTTAGGTAATGAGAAAATATTAGACAAGTATTTTTTTTTTATTTTGTCGTATAATAAAACAATACTTAGATAAAACGAATCAAAGTTTAGTAGGGGATAAAACATCATTTCTACGTATAAAATGTACATAGAAGTGACGTCACGCGACATTTAAAATATTCGTTTCTGTCAGAAAACAAAAAATACGTGTCTAATGATTTATCTCGTTGAGTACCGTCATTATAGACACAATTGAAGAACAATAGGTTGCGGTCACCAGTGACCGCTCGGTGTTTGACAGTTAATAATCTACCAGACGGACAATAAATTAACATTAGGCATCTACCCTACTGTACCTACCGTACACCTACTCTGTACACACTACCTAATACCAATTTAGTATTCAAACCACCCTTTTAACCAAATCCATAATCATGCATTTAAAATAATACATAAATTCTATTAACATAGCAGAAGACCCCCTTAATTGCAAATCATATTTCACCAATATTTACCTGAAAAGCTCGTTGGACATGCTCAAGAAGTCTGGTACTGCTTTAGCCTATGAAATAGCTGATAAATAAAAATTAGAGCAATGAAGATGATACTAAATAATAACTAAATAAGCTTAAGCTATGAAGATGAAATGAAACATTCTGCAAAAAAAATATTCCTTATCTTTTTAATGTTTGACATACATATCAAAAAATATTTTTTTTATATCTGTCTAAAGTTGGGTAAAATTATGTACCCTTGCAACAAAAAATTGTATGTTTCTTAATTCTTAAGACATTTAAAGCTTTAAAACAAATTAAATGTAATAATTATATGCTAGACATTGTTGTCTAAAACTAGTCCCTAAGGACAATCTTACATTTGATAGGCTTCTCTTGAGGCATGGTGCACCATGGGAAACAAGTTCCCAATGCATCCAGATGTTCATATGTATCCACCATAACACCCACTATAAAATAATATTAGACAGAATTTTACACTATATACATAATACAGGATCTACAGTGAACTATTAAAGTCATACAATAAATACATGGTTATGTTTATTTCCAGCCCTTTGCTAATAATATGGAAATGGAAAGGATATTAAAGGGGATGCCATATTATGCTGAATTAACTAAAAATGACTATACTGAGAAAAGGTCTACTAGTTTCAAATCACGGAGGGACTCTTCCACATGAGCAGCGTGCGTGGTCGCGGCGATGTCGCGCAGACTACTGTATGTTTACCTCAGTAACACGTCATTTTTAGTTAATTCAGTATAGACATAATGATACGATACTTTTTATAAAAACATTGTTATGTTCATCATATTTCTATTCTATGCCAAGTACCACTTATAGTTTTATCATCATCATCATAACATCACGCCTTTTATCCCCGAAGGGGTAAGCAGAGGTGTACACAGAAGTAACACCCACTTTTCACTATTTATGTTATGAGTCGTTATAAGAGAGTTATGATATATACACTCACAGGCACATTTAACAGTCCACTTAAGAAATACGTCATCACGTTAGTTTGCGATAAGGAATGTTTATCCCGATGGATGTTTTGTTTGAAGTGGATACTTTGGCAACAAATTAAACACTCTGACCCTTGTTTTTTTTAGAAGTTCGTGTATACAGATGCATTTTTGTACTCTAGTCGAAATTTGACATTCCTTGCGATCGGATTAGTGTGAGATTTAACCTGGTTATCCTGCTCTTTTTGGTGTAATTACTGTTCTGTTAAATTATTGCATTAATTTGATTACTGTAATCACACAAAAATGCCACTGGATGCAACTGGAGCTGCAAGAGCTGTAGCTTTTGCTGATGCTGGGTACAGCCAACGTCGCATTACTCGGATGCTTGGTGTACCTCAAACCACTGTACGGGATGCTATCAGGCGCTTTTGGGAGACGGGTTCCAACATGCGGAGACCGAGACAAGGCCGTCATCGGTGCACATCTGCTCGAGAGGATCGTTTCATTGTGAACAATGTGCTGAGAAATCGCTTTACCACTGCTCCCGAGGTGATAACTAGCCTGTTTGAAGTACGAAATGTCAGCGTAAGTGAACAGACAGTGAGAAGAAGATTGGCAGAGAAGAACCTGACTGCATTACGTCATGCACGCGCCCCAGAATTGCTCCCACAGCACCGTAGAGCGCGACTTCAATTTGCGCGAGAATACGCTGACTGGACTACGGACCGATAGAAGGACGTTCTGTTTTCAGATGAAAGCAGAATAGCCCTACGACGGTCAGATGGGCGTTAGCGAGTGTACAGATGACCAAATGAAAGGTTTGCTCCGTGTACAATAGTGAAAACTGTGGGTTATCAGGGAGGTTCAGTAATGGTTTGGGGGGGCATCAGTTATGACGCTCGTACCGACCTCGTAGTGTTTGATAGAGGCAGTGTTACTGCTCACAGTTATCTGGAAGAGGTTTTGCAAGCCCACGCCGTGACATTTGCACCATTTATTGGTGATAATTTTCAATTAATGCACGACAATGCCCGATGCCGCGTCGCTAGAATAGTGACTCAGTACCAGGACGAGGTCGGTATACGAATATCACCATGGCCAGCACGCAGTCCTCACCTCAATCCAATTGAACACATCTGGGACAACCTTAAAAGACAGGTTCGAGCAAGGATTCCTGCACCAACGACTATTGGAGAACTCAAGATTGCTGCAGTAGAAGAGTGGCACAACAGCTGACATCCAAGATGTCATTGATGGACTTCCAAACCGACTGCAAGAAGTCATCAGAGCCCGAGGAGGTAATACCCGTTACTAAAAGTCATTAGACGACCACAGAAAATTAAAAATTAACAATATTGTAAATCTATACTTTTCAACAAAACAAAATCACTAAAAATGGTTTTTTTTATTTAAATGGTGAATAAATGCAGTTTTTTACATTATTGCACAGTGTTTAAATGACAAGATGTGCCTAGTTTAAAAATAAAATATCAGACTTTCTCAGTTATAGGCAGCATATGAGAAAATCTAGAAAATCAAGGTGGCCGGTTAAATGTGCCTGTGAGTGTAGTTTTATCATAGCACTTGAATACAAATATCCACTTGAATCAACAAAGATACATAATTTAATATGTTACAGCTAATCAGTTACATACATACATACATAACTTCACGCCTGTCTCCCATGGGGGTAGGCAGAGACTAAGGAACGCCAATTACTACGATTCTTACATACCTCTTTCGCTTCATTAACAGTCATCAATCTTTTCATGCATGCTCGTCGGTTAAGGGTACTTTTAATTTGGCCCTTCTTTAATATATCGCCAATCTGGTCACTATATGTCCGTCTAGGGCGCCCTCTACCGACGGCCCCATTCATATCCGCTCTGTATACTTCCTTCGTTACTCTACTTTCATCCATCCTTTCTACATGTCCAAACCAGCGTAACATTCCCTTTTCAATCCTTGTCACTACATCATCTTTCAATCCACACCTTTCTCTAATAACACTATTTTTCACTCGATCACTCAATTTTAGTCCACACATACTTCTTAGGGCTCTCATTTCCACCGCATTAATCCTGCTTTCATGCTTCTTCTGCCACACCCATGATTCACTACCATATATAAGCGTTGGTGTCAATACACACTGCATTACAGCAAGTCGAGCTTTGCTGGATATTATTTTACTCGACATGACAGAGTGTAAAGCACCATTAACACTATTTCCCGCTTTCACTCTCCTTTCAATATCCCCGTCACACTTTCCATCTCTCGTAAATAGTGATCCCAGATACACAAATTCATTCACTTGTTCCAATTTTTCATCACCTATCATTACCTGACATTCTGTTATCACCTTATTTCTTTCTATCACCAACACTTTCGTCTTGTTTACATTTACTTTCATACCTTTCCTTTCAAATGCATCATTCATAGCAGTGATCATTTGTTGTAATTCTTGGGCCGACGAGGCAACAAGTACCTGGTCGTCGGCATACAACAATGTTTTAATCACTGTGTCATTCATCCTTAATCCAGACTCTCCTACTTTCAGGTCGTTCAAACAGCTGTCCATAAATAGGTTGAACAGCCAAGGAGATGCTACACAGCCTTGCCTAACACCTCGATTAATGTTAAACCACTCTGTGTAGTCCCCATTTATTCTGACACAGGCACTCGAGTCCTTATATAAGGATTTAAGTGCCCGAATCAGGTGGCCATCCACCCCATACATGGACAGAGTTGACCACAATTCATCCCTCACCACTCTGTCATAAGCCTTTTCTAGGTCTATAATGGCACAAAATACCTTTTGGTGCTTTGATAACACTTTCTCTGAAATGCACCGTAACGAAAAGACTTGATCCGTACACCCCATTCCCTTTCGAAATCCCGCTTGCACATCCCAGATTTTACGCTCAGTTACATCCATCACTCTTTCGATCAATACCTTGGCATACAACTTTCCTACTACGCTTAGGAGGCTTATACCGCGATAATTTTTGCACTCCTGCTGTGATCCTTTTCCTTTATACAGTGGCAGAATTACGACCGCATCGCCAACACTTATTAAAAAGTAGATACAGCAGGCTTGCAATTACACCTCCACCCTCTGTTAGCATTTCAGTAGTTATCCTATCACATCCCGCTGCTTTACCTACTTTCAAACTCTTAATGGCACTCACAATTTCATCCATATTTATTTCTCCCACATTAGCACTTTCATTTTCATCGTTTACTTCCTCTTCTTTCAAATCACTCCTTTCAAATAAATTCTCGAAGTACTGCTTTAAAACATCCTTACTTTCTCCAATGACACTCCCATTTATATCCCTTATCGTACTTACTTTCGAGTTTTGCCTCTGGCCTTTCTTACTAAATGCCAGAATAGTTTAGCGTTGGCTCGAAAGTTCCGCGAAAAATTCTTTTCAAACTTTTCCTTGCATTCATTTTTCTTCTTGTTAACTATCGCTTTTGCTCTCTTTTTGAGACTAACGTACTTTTCTTTCATACTTTCTAGCACTCTTCTATTTGCCTTTGAGGCTAATAAGTCCAGCCATGCTTTCTTCTTTTGCTCTATCACCTCTTTTACTTCATCATCCCACCATTCATTCCTCTTGCTTCCAGTGTTATTTTTCTTGCTTACCCCACATACTTGAGTAGCTACTGCGATCACTCCATCTTTAAATTCCTTCCAAAATTCTTCTATATTCCATTCGTCACCTTTCATTAGCTCCCTAAACCTTTCATTTAATAGTTTCCTGTACTGGTCCCTAGCTTCCTCTTCTCTCAACCGTTCAACTCTCACTCTCTCGGTTCCAGACAACCTTACCCGTGGCCGATGTCTCCACTTCATTGCCAGTCCAGCTATTCTAGTAACTACTAGGAAGTGGTCGCTTCCGACATTCGTGCCACGGTAAACCCTTGTATCCTTCACTTTTGTCCGCAGGCGTTCATCAACAATCACAAAATCAATCATACTTCTTTCTGTATGCCTCTGCCATGTATACATGTGTATCTTCTTGTGACCAAATGTTGTGTTGGTCACAACAAGATCCTTTTCTACACATATATCCAGAAGACATACACCATTCTCGTTCACTCGTTCGTCTCCAAATCGCCCTAATACTCTATCGTACCCATCGCGTGCCACTCCAACCCATCCATTAAAATCTCCAAGCATAATTATTCTTTCATTCTCTTTACATTCATTAAGAACATCTCTCAAGTTATCCCAGAATACTTCCCTCACCCCAATTGGCTTTGACATGTCCGGGGCATAAGCACAGATTACAAATAATTTGGTCATGCCAATTTTAAGGCGGATCCAAAGTATCCTAGGACTCACGCATTCAGCTAATCAGTTAATGGTGATAAATACTCTTTGCCATAACCTTTTGTTAGTTTTTTTGTCAAACGGTTTTATTTAGCTTGCCCAGTTTCTTTGAGTCAAAAGGCATAACCAAAATTGGTGCCTTTTGTTTTTCTGGCGGCAATTGATTATTTGTAAAAAGTATTATCTAGAATGACATTACAAACGAAATTATCTATAGGCTCATATATGGAAATGTCAGTCTGGACTGAGTTATGAGCATTGAAAGGAGTTTGAGTTGAACATTTTATGTTGCCAGTGTTATTCAAATTATTCATATTTTTGTCACAATACCTGACCTTAAATTGTGGGCCACTGTACGCCTGGCACAAGTACACCATATCACACCATAATATGGATGATATGCCAGGCACTAATTTTTGTCTCTCTCTCTAATCTCAGTCGATAACTTTTAGGATGCTTCAAGGAGTTGTGTAATGATCGTTCGTGAGCGTCAGCAGCGATACCAGTGGTGGGTTAAGTCGTAGTAGCCGCCCAAACATCTGGCAAAGTACTATTTTTTTGCCGTTTACTCCTGATTCGAAACTAATCTACTTAATAGTTAGCATAATATTTTGAACAAAGGGAATCATCCGCTGGTCGTGAAGTGATAGACTATACGTCAAATGAGGGCACAATTACTTCATATTAATTGTGTGATCAGTTGAAAGTATAATCCATCACTTTTGACGTTGTCTTTCTATAGAATGTTATGCTAACTATAGATTAATTCTAGTTATAATAGTTACTAGTCGAGGAGTCGACAGAAAAATGTTTTTTTACGTGTTTTGACGACTACCCCTACTCATTTCGCTATTGGAGCCGTAGTTGACCAACATAGCATTTAATTATAGGGCTCAGTGAAGTATTTTGCGGGTTTTCAACTGAGAGCAAATTGGTCATGAAAATCTGTCATAGGTAAAGTGAAGACACTACCCAATCACGCGGGATACCTTTTTTATTTACGCAGTGGCTGGTTAAAAGTTTATTTGTTTGAACCACACTCTATTTTAACTCTGTGGCTTTATAAAAACAAAAAAAAGTAAAATAATAAGCATTGTTTTATTCCTTGAAATCATTTATAAAATATATCTGTTGTAAATGAAGAAAATATGCATTGTGTTGGGTCACCATCAACAGAACATCACACCTTTGAACCAATTTAAATCAGTTCGGACTCAGTTTTTGAAGACCCCATTTATTTTTATTGTTTGTTATATTATTTTACATAAGTTTTTCCACATCCAATCAACTGCCGCAAAAAATTAAAAAGGCATCACTCTCCATACATTGTCATTTAATAGATATGTAATTGGAATTTTATCCATTTCCTGACAGATTGATCTGATACTTCGTACACATAGTTGATATTGATGACTAAAGCCTTTATAATATATGTAATAATATTTTTTTTCTGATTGTAAAGCAAAGATGTCCATTGATAGTAGAGGTAGATTACTCTATATTATTCTATATGGATATCACATAAAGCTTGATTGGTTGAATAGAGATCATTAAAACCGTTTAACATAAAAATAATTCTATGTATATAATATGTTTGTCCTTGTTTATGATATTATGAAATATGTTTGTATGATTGTATAATAGATCAAATTATGCAAAGATAATATTATGTATCATTACTTACGCACTGAGGAGACTTGTTTAACATACTGTACAGCTATTCTTTTCAAGTAATCTGCATGTTCTTCCGACACAAACAGTGCCATAAAGTTATGTGACACATAGGGCTCTAGTTTTAAGGGACAGTTTGGAGGATCTCCCACCTTCTCCACAACATGTTTTACTGCTTTTCCTAGTTGCAGGGAAGTTTCATCTGGAGCCTAAATCAATAATTTCATTATTTACTAAAGGAATTTTGTAGACATCCTGTGCTCCATCTAATGCCACGTATAGTTAAGTAAGTTATTATTAAAATATTTTTATTTGAATATTACTGTGTCTTGCAAGGGAGTATTGACTACATTCAAATTATTTAATTCCAAAAGAGCATTAGTGTTTCATTCATTGATTTTAGATTGTGATTATAGAGATTGATCTCTATAATCACATCAAACAAAGTGTGGGTATAAATAACTTACTATGTAAAAATTAGATTGATAAATTATTAAGAATTACTTATAACATAACATAACATCACACCTTTTATCCCCGAAGGGGTAGGCAGAGGTGCACATAGAAGTAACACCCACTTTTCACTATTTATGTTATGAGTCCCATGTAATAGGGGGTGAGCCTATTGCCATATACCGGGCACATTTCCAGACTCCGTGCTACTACTGAGATTTTTTTAAAAACCCAGTAATACTTTGCCCGACCCGGGAATCGAACCCGAGACCCCTTGCCCGGCAGTCGCACTTGCGACCACTCGGCCAACGAGGCAGTCAGAATTACTTATACCAACCTTAAAGAATGAAACAAGAGTAATATGAGGCGGGAAATTGTGTGCTCCATTCCAACCAGAGATTTCTTTAGATTTGTCCCAGAACTCCAGGAGCTGGCTCAACAAGGGTCCAGTAGGACTGGCATAGAATATGTATTCCCTTGGTTCATCCGAATCAATATAGGCATCATTCACATGAGTCAGAAGCCAATCAGACGCCAATTGGACACTGCGGTTGCCTGTCGCAGAAAGTGCTTTTAATCTGCAAAATGTTTTATCGCAATTTTATTACAGGTAGGAGTTTTTTTTTAAATTAACTGATTCCAGCTGTTGGTCTCAACTCAAGAAGCAGCAGGTCTAAATGATTTTTAAAAATTAAATATAGTTTAATAAAGGGAAGGTTCTAAAACCACGATAAAAAATAATTTGAATATTTTTCTTACGCCCGGTGTCTCGGAAATCCCATTTGCAAAAGAATTTGAAGAGGTGAAGCATCTTGTTTTGCTTTACTCGAGGAAGACACTTTACGTGGTGGAAGATTTGCCATTTTCACTATATGACTTTGTAAATTACACCAAACTCGACGCATTAAAACAATCCACGAAAAGTAAAATGACTATGAGTAAAATCGCCATCAAACAAAGTTTATAAGTACCTAGCGAAAATTGAAAATACTGTCAATTTTTTGCTGTCAAAATGTCAAATCGCTGTCAAATAACCATTGACATTTTTTTTGTGAACAAAGGTGAGCATTTCCTTCCACTTGTAAAACTATAAATCTTAAAAACTAACAGAGAGAATAAAAGAAAACATTTTCTTCGATCGCACAATATTTCTGTGCCCAATCGCTAACTTAATAACTATAAAACCAATATAAAAAAAAATACTGTCAGCTGTCTTCAAAGTCAAATTAAGACTGACTGTCAGTCAGTGTCAGTGTCACTTCATTCATTTATAATTTCGATAGTGTTGATAATTTCGAAAGTAGCGTTGTTTTCTGATTATTTAATTAAGTATTTTCGGTACATACATAGCGTTTTACTTTTTTGAACGAAAGTAATTAAAGTTTAAGATGTCGTATAAAAAAGAAGACTTAAAAATATATTGGAATAAGATAAACTATGCTTTTCCAATACTCAATGACACTATTTTCATCGACTGCAGTAACGCCGATTACGAGGAGATACAACAAATAATTGTCGGTCTTGGCATTCAAATTAAAATACGAGACCTGGTATTCGTCCACATTGAAAAGCATCTGCGGCAACATGTTGCGCCATCGTTTTGGTCGAAGTTTGTTAAAACTGAAGAAGATGTGAAGGGGTTTCAGCTATTCAAGTCTGCTGTGAATGACTTATACGATTCTGTTTCCCAATTCTCAGGAATACTCGAAAGACTGACTATATTAAATAATAGCTGCAGTGATGGCAAGCCAATTTATGGAGAAAAGGATGTTATTTCGGGATTCAAACAACTTGTGAGAGCAACTCTACTGGCACAATTACCACTGGACTTTCAAGTCATCATCAATAATTTCTACAAAGTTTCCTTCAATGTATTTGATTACGAGTATGAGAACAATGACATGGGTGAAGATGTCATGTGTAATGGATGTTTGAACGAATGCTCAGACTGCAACTGTATGTATATAGTGAAGGTGTTCCATGACACCAACAGAAAACTGATGGAGTTGCAATTATTAGAGAGACTGACTGGTCAGGTGTTGACTAACTTCATTCAAATGAGAATAGAATCTCACATTCAAAAACTCTGTACAGGCACATTTGATGTATCACACATAGAATTTCTGGAAAATTGGCTTAATACCAATGTCATGTCTTGGTTAACTAGAATATACTGTAGTGGCTCCTCTAAACCATCTCCTGATGATTCAAATACTCTGAATGCTATATCCAAGTTTAAACAAAAATTAAGTTACTTCTTATATCATAGCTACACTAAACTAAGGATAGACCAACTTTTTAACATAATAATAGAATACCCAGACTCCCAGCCAGCTGTGGATGACATTAAAATCTGCTTGGAAAAGACTGACCTGAGATCTACTTTATGTAAGAGCTTACAAAGTGCCCTGGAAACAAGACTTCTGCACCCAGGTGTGAACACACCTGATATCCTAACTGCTTATGTGACCACCATCAGGGCTTTGAGACATCTTGATCCATCGGGAGTTATCCTCGAAACAGTCACTAAACCTGTTAGAAATTATTTAAGGAATAGAGATGACACAGTGCGCAGCGTTGTTAGCAGTTTAACAGAAGAAGGGGCAGGGAGTGAGTTAGCTGAAGAACTGGTCAAGTTTGCAGCAGAAACTGAAGGTGACAGTGATAAAGATGAGGCATGGGATGAATGGAACCCCGATCCTGTCGATGCTGACCCAACAGTTGACGCAAGTGATAGAAGAGCTAATGATATCATATCAATGCTTGTTAATGTGTATGGCAGTAAGGAATTGTTTGTAAATGAATATAGGACACTACTTGCAGACAGATTACTAGCACAAAGTGCCATCAACACAGAAAAGGAAATCAAATACCTGGAATTATTAAAATTGAGGTTTGGTGAATCCCAACTACACTTCTGTGAAGTCATGTTAAAAGATATATCTGATTCCAAAAGAATTAATGCACTAATACAACAAGATAAAGAAATAGAAACTTTGAATAGAAAGTTTACATCCAATGCAATGATCTTATCTGCACAGTTCTGGCCTCCTTTCAAGGATGAAAGCTTGGAGTTACCAGAGGAAATAAAACGCCATTTAGAAGCTTACACAAAATCATTTGAAGCTTTAAAGGGGAATAGGACTCTAAGTTGGAAACCACATCTTGGGAATGTGAATATTGAAATTGAAATTGGAGAGAAAAAATTAGACTTAACAGTGTCACCGTTTAATGCTACACTGATATTGCATTTTCAAGATAAACCAGAGTGGACATTAGATGAGCTTCATCAGGTTATGAAGGTACCTGTGACAATTTTAAGACGAAAAATAACTTACTGGCAATCAATGGGCCTGATCACTGAAAAGAGTACAGACCTGTTTGTATTAGTGGATGGTTCTGATGGAAACAAGGCTAACGTAGCTACAAATCAAGTCCAGGAAATGATCTGTGAGGATGATGAGACGGAGAGTGTAATGGCTTCAGCACATGATCAGAGGGAAGGAGAGCTGCAAGTCTTCTGGTCTTATATTGTTGGTATGTTGACAAACTTGGATTCTTTGCCACTGGATAGGATTCATCAGATGCTTAAGATGTTTGCATCTCAAGCCCCTGGTACTGAATGCAGTCTACAAGAACTCCGGCAGTTTTTGGACACCAAAGTGAGAACTCATCAACTTGTTTATCAAGGAGGAATGTATAAATTACCTAAGACATAATAAAGTAATATTTAAGTATCAATGCTGAATAAACAAATTATTTTACAATTTAATTGATTTATTTCAAGACTTGTTTCTTTTAATTCTTTTTCCTATGAAATTCAGTAGGCAATACTTTCTGTAAGACTAATCGCTAGCATATTAGAAGCACATCCCTAACCTTTGAAACGCCACGGTCAGCTACAAACAAAATATGACGTGTTCGTCACTGTCGGCCACAGAAAACATGAATTTCAATTTAAGCACATTTAGTTTGTCGGCTATAGCCGACCGCGGTCGAAGGGTAAAATCAAATATTTCTGTAATTGTACAAAAACAAAACAGCTTGAAAAAGTTTAACGAAACTTTATTTTTACATCATTTTAAATATAAAAATTTGGTTACATTAGATAATGTCTGTGGGTTAATATCTGGATTACTTATTTTAAGTGACAATATTCTTGAAGCCATTTCAACCAACAAATACTAGCGATAATAAATTAGCTGTAATAAGTATTACACCACCACACTATTTTTAATAAAATATAACATTTTAATACTTAGTGTTTGCAATACATAATCTTGTGTCAGTCTTAACAACTATAAAAATACTGTTTAAAATTAAAATGTGGAAATAATCATTCGATTAATAAATAATAATTAAATACTATTAAAATAATGAATAATAAAAACTAAGAGATACTGAGAAACAATACAGATTCTTCAAAAATATTTTGAATGGAATGCATCAGATTAGTTGATGTGAGTACCACAGGTAAACGATAAATGCAAGTCGATTGTTACACAATATTATCACCACGCTATCTCTTTTCTATAAGAATAACGAAAGATCCGAAATTTCTTAATAAACAGAATGGAATGTAGTTAAAATATGAATAGAAATCTCAGTAGGTGTAAAGCCGAAATAATTAAAATGAACATTTGATACCAATATACAGATAAGGACGGCAGAATCAACCTAACGACGTGGAATATCTCCGGAAACACCTATGAGACCAGACTAGAGCATCTTGTAGGATATATTGTGGAATAATGACATGGACAACGAATATTTTATTATTAAAATTTACCTGCTTACTATCGTGTACATTTTAGCCTGATTTACAAAGTCCTCTCTAAACAAAAATAAATAATAACAACGAACGGGACTTGATTTAACTTCAATTATGCAAATAAATAGTAATTGTATAAACAAACCTACAACAGTTAAAGCTCTACATCTAGTTTACATATGTACAGAAACACCAATGTTATGTCGAATGATTGCTGATAACAGTTTGTATATCTCCAAGACATTTACATAAAAATATTTTGTTAAAACGTTTAACATTTTAACACTACAGTTTGCACACTTCAAGCTAACAGCAAGCATGTACATTACATTTTAAATGCAAGACTCTACAGATATTAAAAGCTTACAAAATATTAAGTACACGAAAATTCCTTTAAGTCCGTTAAGTAGTGCTATAATCTCTCGATGGACGAATTAACTTAAGATACAGAGTGGAGTCGTTCACAGAAACATTTCAACTGTGACCGGCCTATACGTTGCATAGCATTGTAGGCGGGTACTGGCTGGTACAAGTGGACAAACAGAATAGCGACGTGATACCTCGATTATTTATTTTTGTCATTATTATTCGATGAAAAGTGAGTTGGGTAAACATAGATAAGTTTTAGTCTGACATAATCCCGTCTACTAAATCTAACTGTTACGCACCATTATAGCTTTTAGCGACCGATTTTTTCTTAATCGGTATTGCATAAAGCACCGAGGTCCGTAGCCAATGTATGACTTTTCATACAGCTACATAGATGGGACTTTTTTTATTAAGTTTTATTAACTAATCGCATCCAGTAAAGCTTCAGACGGACTTGCCATGCCTCTATATGTGGTATGGGACGTAAACATTTTCGCCACTAAAACAATGAGTGGTGCTCGAGTTTGATGACTGGATGTCGAATATCCTAGGAAGCTGTGTACATGGAGAGCTCCAGCTCTGCTCACCGGTTGCGGCGGGAGGCGGGGGCAGGTGCGGCGAGGGGGGGCGGCCCCGACAGAGGGGGAGCCGTGTGGGGGGCGGGATGCGCGGTTTGAGGGGGACGCTTGAACGGACCCAGACGCTTAGACGGCCGCGGGGACACGCCATGGTTGTCTCCACCTCCACTCCAACCACTAGCGCCGTGATCCAGCAAGGCTGCGGCAAGTCGACCCGTGCCTTGATCTGAAAATATAATCGATCAGTCTTTAAATTGCAGCAGATTTATAATTAATTACATATTGCATAATATGGTACAGATGAAGCATGTTAGATGGCAGTCGCTCGATGTAAAGTGTTAAAACATGAATATACAATAATGACAGTTAACGATTTTTATCAAGCGTTAATAGCGCCGTAATTTTGCCCGGTCGATAGCTATTCGAATTACCTGTTAGTGTCGTGATGAGTTTTAGTATGTCGTAAAGCTCAGACGAGACGTAAAAGTATAATAATTATGATGCGGCCCCACACAAAGAATAACAAAAATGAACCACCTAGGTTACGCGTCCGGGTCATGTTTAGGGCGGAGGCGGCGCGTGGGGCGGACGGGGGCGGGGGTGTTACCGTGCGGGGCGGGCGGGGCGGCGGGCACGGGGTCGCGCATGCGCTCCACGAAGGCCTCGAAGGTGGAGGGCAGCGAGTGCGCGGCCACGAGCGCGGCCAGCTCGCGCGCGCGCTCGGTGTAGGCGTGCTGGTACAGCGCCATGGTGGCGCGCACGGCCCGCCCGCCGCAGCACGCCGCCGCGCGCACCAGCGCCGCCGCGCACGACACGCGCACCACGCACTCCTCCCACAGCGGACCGAACACGCACACCTGCACACACCGCACTGCTCACTGCCGGCTGACTGATCATGTAACTACATAATAACTTTCATCCAATAATTATATATTGCATATTACAACGAAACACCTCGCAATCATTGCCAATCGAGGAATAATATGTTGTAAGGTATCTCGTCAAACAGTTACGTCAGTAAATTGTAAAACATAAATAAATAACTATGTTTCAAAAGAGTTATAAATATGGGAATAAGAACATAAGGCTTTGACTGCCAATACAAATATGTTGAAGGTACATCCTCCGCTAACGTCGGTCACCGGGACCACATGGAATTTAACGTGTTAATAACTACGTACATCAGGTTTTCTAGACACAGTACACCGCAGCAGTCCTCCAGGCAATGGGTAGAGTACAATGAGTACGTCACAGAACTGAGTGGGCAATGTATCACGCTTGTACGGCCGCCAGTGCTCGCTCCATACGACGTGCACCTCGTCGTTACCCAGATGACGAGTCTGTAAACATTTTATAAGCACATACTATCAAAATTGTTGCAATAAAAATGGAAAAAAAAAGCATATATCTATGGCGGAAAAAAGTTGCGGATTGACGAACATTTTACAAATAGGAGATGCAAAGTTCACATTTTTTTTTAGTATTTAAGTTACCAGTCCTTATCCACTGTGACACTGTGACGCCATAAGTTATAGCCATTTACAAACTAAACCATACCTTATTGAGGATAGCGTCGGGCGTGTCGGCGGGCATTCTAGTGGCGACGTGGAACAACACTTCGAGAGTGAGCGTAGCCACGTAGGGCGCGCTCACTCCGCCGCCTCCGCCGCCACGCAGCCCGCCTGTGAAGCCCACGTGACTCTCCAACTCCACCTATAATAAGATTTAAAGATTTGTACACAGAAAGGTACTTCAAAGATATTTAAAGATGAAGCTATGATATCGAAAAAACGGAACAGAAATGAGAGAAAAATTAAAAGAAACTAATGCAATAACATGTCTGTTATTCCGATGAACAGCAATCCTATGTACTCCTAATTAAAAAGACTAATTAAAAAGGCTAATTAAAATTCAGATTTTAAATAAAGGCCGAATACTGCGCTTAAGTAACATCTATTAATTAGTAACATCTAGTGATTAGTTAATTATAAAACACCAGTGATGGCACTGACAAAACTATAATCGACAGTGGCGCCACCAAGTAAGTACTAAAAGCTACAAAAACACATACCTCCCACGCCAGTGCAGCAAGGAAAGCTTCGTAAGCAGGACTACCGCATCTATTGGAGAGGATCTCGTTGCGGTTCTCTTGCCCTTTACCGACGTATATCACTGCTACTTTGTGCGTTTCACGACATCTGTGTAGTAAGAACAAATAAGTTTTGAAACATTTGTTTAAAACTTTAAGACGCTTGCTATGTTACTTCATGTGAGTGAGGTTACCGGAAGTCCAATCTGCCTTACTATACCCCGTCTTCAAATCCCCAGATACCCAATCTCTAAGAGGCCCGAAATGTACTTCTAACTCCCCTTGTGCTGCGGGGACCTGGTGACCCTGGGTGATGCCGACTTATTATCACTATTAGGTGATTTATTTGCTCGTTTGTAAGACAGCTGGCCCGGTAAACTACGTACCGCCTACCAAATGACAATGACCAAATTTGTATGGAGCGTGGAGCCTTTTCGTTTTTTCGCGGCAGTTGATCGGATGTGGAAAAACTGATGCAGAATAACATTACAAACAAAAAAATATATTAAATCGGTTCAAAGATGTGAAAATAGTGCCATATTATTCCTGTTATTTTGTTGATTGTGACAATACAAAACGCATATTTCTTCATTTACTTGTCAGAAATATTTTGTAATAAATGTTTAAACGATTTCAAGCATTATAAAGTTTATTGTGGACTTTTTTACTTATATATTTTTTATTTTTTTTGTTATAAGTAATGCCACGGAATCAGAACAGAGTGAACCATTAACTGGCCACTGCTGAAGTAAAAAAAATATTTCACTTGATTGGCTAGCGTGTTCACTTTATGTGTAACTATACGGTTTATGGCTTACGACAGATTTTCATGATCGATTTCCTCTCAGTCGAAAACCTGCAAAACACTTCACTGAGTCCTATCATGAATTGCTATGTTTGTCAGCTGCAGCGTCGGTAGCGGATTGAGTAGTGGCAATCGGCAAAACTAAAAAATCATTTTTCTGTCTACTTCTTCCGACTTACTCCGGATTAGTAACTAATCTAACTACAGTTAATACTTTAATCGACAGCTAGCATAAGATTCTGTACAAAGACATCGTCATTCAGTCACAAAGTGATGGATTATATTTCGGCTGATGACATTATGTGGAAAAATTACTCGCTCATCTGACGTATAGCCCATCACTTTACAAAGTTAACGGTTTCCTTTCTTCAAACGATTATGCTAACTATAAAGTAGATGAGTCTCCCACCAGGAGTCACCGGAAGAAAAATACTTTATTAGATGTTTCGACGGCTACCACTACTCAACCCACCACTGGTATGACAGCTGACGCTCATGAAGCTTCATGACACAACTCCTAGAAGCATCCCACAAGTTATCGACTGAGAGAAAATAGCTAAAAATTAGTGCCTGGCAATATGGATATATTGTGGTGTGATATGGTGTTCCTGTGCCCGGCGTACAGTGGCGCGCAATTTGAAGTCAGGAATTGTGACAAAAATATGAATAATTTGAATAAAAAAAACCAAAGTAAAATGTTTGGCTCCAGCTACTTTCAACGATCATAACTCAGTCCAGACTGAGATTTCCATATATGCGCCCATAGACAATTTCTTTTGTAATGTTATTCTAGATAATATTTTCCATAAATCATAGACTGCCGCCAGAAAAAAGAAAGGCACCAATTTTAGTCAATGCCCTTTTTACCCAACCATAACGCTAAAAAGATTGCTATTTGCGTTATATATATGCCGCCGCCGGTCAAACTTGACTGTCTTCAGTACTTTTTAAATAATGTAAATAACGTGTTAAATAATGTCGACGATGTTGTGATTCTTGGGTATTTTAACTTGGGTTTCATTGACTGGAACAGGAGTTCTGATGACCTACACCTTTCTCCGTTTAATTATGGAAACCCACTGGGTTACTCACTTGTGGACTTCTTGTCAATTAACCAACTCCACCAGTTCAATTCCCTTCTTAATGCAGATAGCAGAATTTAGGATCTTGTATTAAGTAGTGTCCGACCGAAATTTCGGTTTCGGTTTCGGCCGAGTTTCGGCCAAAAATCAAGGTTCGGCGGCAGTTTCGGTTTCGGCCAAAATCGGCCGAAACTTTTGCCGAAACCGAAACTGATGTCGCAAGTTCACACACGTTCACGCTCGCATAACTCTGTTTCCCGCGGCACTGTACGATTGTCATTATTTGACAAATAAAATGTCACCGCCAACCTGTATAAAACTTTTTACTCAGGCCATACAAAAAAAAAAATTAACTTAGTCTAAAATGCACCAAATTTCAGTATCTTAAGAAATTTTATACTTGACTACGTAAGTTTCGGTTTCGGTTTCGGCAGAAACTGAAGCCACGGCCGAACATTCGGTTTCGGTTTCGGTTTCGGCCGGAAAACCAGTTTCGGTCGGACACTAGTATTAAGTAACATATCAGATTTGTCGGTTACTAAGCCTAATGACCTGTTAAGTAAGTTAGACTCTCATCATCCTAACATGCTCATATCTATTCCAGTCCCAAACGCAAAACATTTGGTTACAAAATATAGATCCGGTTACAACTTTTTTAGAGCGGACTATGAACAAATCAAAATTCATCTTAAGAATGTTAACTGGCATGAAACTTTCCATAGGTGTGTCAATGCTAGTGAAAGGGTTGATGCCTTCTACGTAGTGCTACAGAACGTCATAGATAACTTTGTACCCAGATACTCGAGAAAAAAGTCTAAGTACCCCTCTTGGTATTCTGAGACACTTATCTTAGCTTTGTCTGAAAAAGAGAAATTTAGGAAAAAATACCGAAAATATAACAAAAAATACCGAAAATATAACAATCCTCGTGACAGACTCACGTTTGAGTTTCTTCGTAGTCGCTGCCATACTTTGATAAATAATTGTTACAATGCTTATAAATGTAAAATAGAAAATGATATCCCCAAAAACCCTAAAGCTTTCTGGAGGTTCATTAAGTATAAACGCCGCGAGGAATCTTGCATACCTGCTGACATGTTTATGAATGATAAGGTGGCTGGCAGTGGTCCAGAAATTGCTAACCTTTTCGCTGATCAGTTTGTTTCTGTTTTCAGCCAAAACCTAGCCACTGCTTATAATGGAAATACTTCTAATCGATTCTCTGGTACTGATTCTGTCATAAGCACTATTAAGTTTACAGAAAATCAAATTTTAAAAAAACTTAAATTTATAGATGCTTCTAAGGGTGCTGGGCCAGATTCCATACCACCATTGTTCATAAAACGCTGCTGCCATGAACTCACCTTACCGTTGCAAATAATCTTCAATTCCTCCCTTGGTGAAGGAATCTTCCCTGATTCATGGAAACGCGCAAGAATTATCCCAGTTTTTAAAAAAGGAGACCCATCAAATGTAAAAAACTACCGCCCTATTTCAATATTATCATCCTTTTCAAAGATCTTTGAGTCTCTTGTCTGTCCAATTATTACTCGCCACATAGGCAGAATTATCTCACCAAGGCATGGCTTTAGGGCTGGTCGTAGCGTAGAGACAAATCTTGTCGAGTTTGTATCTGATGTAACTTTAGCTCTTGACGACCGATTGGAAGTAGATGCTGTCTATACAGACTTTAGCAGTGCATTTGACAAGGTTAACCATTCGTTGTTACTCTCCAAGTTGGAATACAATGGTATTAATGGTTCACTTCCGAACTGGTTTTCTTACTACTTATCGCGTAGATCGCAAATTCTTGTTATTAATGGCTATGAATCTTATCCATACTATGCTGACTCAGGAGTTCCTCAGGGTTCTCATCTTGCTCCGGTCCTGTTTACACTTTTCATTGACGACATTACTGACCAAATTCATCACTGTATCTTTTGTTTGCTGATGATCTCAAATTTTATTCAAGAGGATTTAGATAGAATTGACCAATGGTGTGCACTGAACCACATGGAACTTAATGTACAGAAATGTAGTCATATACGTTTTAGTAGGAAGAGACAAACTAATACTGTTGCATATAATATAAGAGGAGCTTTATTGGAATCTGTTAGTGAGGTTCGTGATCTGGGTATCATTATGGATAGTAAAGTTAACTTCAGGAGTCGTATTGATCACATTGTTACGAAATCGGCACGGCTACTGGGATTTCTTAAGAGAAATACTAGAGGATTTAAGCTGGTGAGAACAAAAATAGTCCTGTATAACGCCTTAGTTCGTAGCCACCTAGAGTTTGCCAGTGTAGTATGGAACCCTCACTACGCAGTACATTCACAAAGATTAGAAAGCATCCAAAGAGCCTACACAAAGCACTTAGCATGCATCTTTGGCAATATTTCTCCCAGGTGTCCATATGAACAACGTTTTCTAAGCTTTGAAATGAATACTCTGCGTAACCGTCGACTGTCGCAGGACCTTATATTCTTCTACAAATTGGTTAATAACAGACTAGACTGCAATAAATTGATTGAACGGGTGCAACTACGAGTGCCCCATAAATTGCCCAGATATCCCATATCAAACTTGTTTCATACTAAAGCATCCAATACAAATATAGGGGTGAATTCACCTCTCAATAGGCTGGCCCGTGAGATTAATTATTTTATAAAGTCCACTCCAGATGTTGACACACCATAAAAGTCTTTAAGACCCGAATACTGAAATCCCCAAACCGCACAACTTAGTTTACTATGTAACTATATGTATGTGAAATATTAGATGAGTACGTATTAGTAGTAAGTGTCCATATCTCATTTTTCTGAATTTAATTTTTTTTTATACAAATTTTTATAATATTTCATGTCCTTAGCTTAGTATATTTTTTAACATTCAAATTTTTACGAAACATGCTTGTTTTCTTCTTTTGTTAATCTAGTGTGTTAGTTTCGTTAGTAGTAGTTTATTTTTTAGTAACTAAAATTTTATTGTTCTTATTCATTTTTGTGTCTATAGTTTTTATTATCACTTAAGTAATTAAATGTTGGTTAGCCTATAATTGGCGACTGTATAAGCCTAATACTTATTGTTACTTTCATAATCACTTAATACTATGTATACAGAAGCTGTTGGTATACATATTTAAATAAATAAAATAAAATAAATCCAAAATTAGCCAATTTGTTTCAGCCGTTCTCGACTTTCAGCGAGACTAACGAATAGAAATTCAATAGATAATTCTTTATACCTTCTATTATTATACCTTATCTTAAGTCTAACACACACTTTTATGAAAACCGCATCACAATCGGTTCAGTCAATTGCCAGATAATCGCGCACAAACATACATGTCAAAAAGTATATAATATAGTGTGATTTACCTCTGCGCATCCAAGTTCCTGAGGTCTCGAAGCAGCCTGTCAGTGCGGCGCAGTAGATGGGCGTGCGTCCTGCGGGCGGGGGCGAGGGTCCCGAGCTGCGCGGCCAGCGCCCGACACACGCCGAAGGGCCGCGCGCTCACTGCCGCGCTACACGGCGGCGCCTCGTCTTCTTCGTAACTACACGATGTACTGCGTATAGGAATGGAAATACGTATACATTTGATGATAATTATCTAATCTAAATGGGATGATGAGAGGGTATGAAAATTAAAAATATAATTAGTCCGTAAGTTAGGTAATTAAAAAATATTAGACACGTATTTTTTTATTTTGTCGTATAATAAAACAACACTTAGATAAAACGGATCAAAGTTTAGGAGTCATTTTCACGTCATTTCTACGTATAAAATGTACATAGAAGTGACGTCACGCGACATTTCAAATCAATATATCGTCGAAAGTATTCGTTTCTGTAAGAAAATATAAAATAAGTGTCTAATGATTTACAATAATCTACCAGATGGACATTAAAATAAAAATTAGGCATAATTTTTTTTAACCTACGTTAAAAAAGCCGACTTCAACCCCTCTTTCTTTGCAGTCAATTATTTAATATACTAAAACCTCCTAAGGTTAACAAACATTTTTCTGAAATCGGTTCAGTCAATCGGCAGATAATCACATACATACAGTTCAAACAGACAACCTAACTTTTTTGACGTCGATTAAATAGTCTGAAGAAGTTAGTTAAAGAACCGTGACATTTGTTGTCATTAAAATTGTCTTGGATCCTAATGCATAAAAGTTTAATTTACCTGTCCCTAGTAGCCAAGTAATGTCGTTCACTATTCCGATGTGCTACCAGCGTGGCCACTAGTTCGTCCTCAGCCCCCGGCGGTAGAGGGGAGGGCCCGGCCTCGTCCAGTCTGCGCCCGCATACTACTTCTGGAGATGTGTGACCGATGTATGCTAGTACCTGAAGAAGATAATAGGCAGGTAAAGGAATATGTACTTTCTTGCAATGTAGATAAGGTTGATTTTTGTACTTAATACATTTCTATACATACATGATCGAGTTGGTGTTTATCCGGCGGACAGCTCTTGTAGTCCGGTAGCAAGTCTGGAGGTAGCGGCGGCGGGAGAGACGATAGCGTGTTGTCTCTTGGACATTCGTCACTGGAGAACATCAATAAAAAATTTAGCCTTTCTAATGATAGTTAAACTTACAAGACAATTAGAATAATGCAGATTTTGTATGAAACGACTTCAATGTTTTTGCACATAGTAGATGGCGCCACTAGCAAGTAAAGTCCTATCAGACCAACCAGAATTTGTGTTAAAATACTCATTATTAAGGAATTGAAATTACATAACACTCTAATTTTGGTTGATGAACCCTTGATTTCTGTCAGCGCCAATATTAGAGACTTTTTTAAACTAAGACCAACCATAACGCCGCCATTTTATTGATTAGGTTCTTTACTAAACCTAGTTAAAAGATATCACACGTGTATTAACATATAATCAAACTTACGTGTCCGGTAATTCCAGCGGTTCTATAGTCTCTGTAGAGGTGACAGAAGGGTCGTAGTACAGCGCCGACGCGTCCCAGCACGCCTTGCCCGCTATGTCGCGGAGCAACACGCGCGCTTGTTTGTCCGATGTCATTAGACCTGTGGATCAAATCTATTTATAGGCAAAATGATGGCGGAAACAGGTCAAGGATAAAATGGTTAGTCATTAATTAATTCTATACCAGTGTAATAATGTGATGTATGAGTTAACTAGGGAAACAAAACAATATATAACATATTAAACCGACAAAAATGTTTTAAATTAGACTGGTCGATAGACATGTATGTCATAGATACATAAAGCCAAGTTACCAGGCGTAGTAGCGGCAGGCATGTCCAACGCAGGCAGTTCAATAAAGGAGGCGAGGGTCGAGTCACTGAGCCGCAACATCTGTACATGCGGCGCGGTCAGCACGGCGGGGCCGAGCTCGCCGCCCAGCGCCGGGCTGTCGTGTTGTTCACACACTGACGACGACACTTGCCATCCGTTCCATAGTGGCCAGTGACCCAGGAATAGTACTAGTTGTGTGCATATCTAAGGACACAATTAAGGATCCTTGTAGAACATTATACATTGAATTTTCAGTAATGGTACTTCAAGATTGTGTCTTTGATGCCGTAGTTACAGGTCGCACGTGAGGTTGTTGAATTTGGTTACAAAGGTGGGAAAACAAAGGTTTTTTGAAATTCTACATTTTCAGTTGTAGTAAATACAATACAGCCTGAATTATAGTCAGAATTTTAATTAGATTCCAGATTTGACAATAGCTACTGTCATTTTGTGAAATAATGATACCACATGTAATAGTGTAGTGATGAACACAAAAATCTGAAAACAATCAGTGTGTATGTTTTATAATAAATGTTACAGAAAGTGACAGGATAGCGATAGCGATGACGGCGACAATTTATAAAATAACTTATTACCATAATACATCTATCTGTTTTATTTGTCATGTTCTTGATTACATTTTTTAATTATTTCACACACAATTATAAAAGAAAAGTCTCAGATCGTTAATTAATCGCCAAACTAAATTATCGGTTCAGAAATATTTAATTTCCTGATATACTTAGTTTACGGGAGTAAAATAATAAACGAGAAGAATCGATCCAGAAATATTGCATTTCCATATCGAATAATTTCGCAACGTCACTATTTAGTACTTGTCATAACGTTGCAACACTGAAATTGTCAAATCTGGAATCGAATTAAAATTCCGAGTATAATGGCTAAAGAATGAAAGTAGTTTTAAAACAGTCGTCACTTTGTCTGTCTCAGGAAACCAACCTTGCAAATCATTCGAGCGATGTGCTCTAATTAGTTACATATGATATTATTTTGAAAACCATATTTTACATAATATAAACATATCCCACCTCAATATTTACTTCTACAATTAGCACACAAGTTAACATTAATTATTGTAAGCTTACCGTTTGCGCCCATAGTTTGACGTCTATCGTAGAGGCGGGCGTAGTCTTTGGTCCCAGATTGTCCAGCTGTATGTTTGGGTCGAAGTCCTCATCGACGGGGAGCGACAGGCCTTCTATATCAGATCCATTAGTGCCTTTCATAACAGCATATAGTACCTATAATGAAATAATGTTTATAAGACTCCGGACCTATCTCAAATTAATAAGATTAAAATTAAATCCACCTATTTGAAGTCAATATTACGTAAAATTTAAGGGAAGTAAACGCAATGTATATTATTTTTGTAAGGCTCTAGAGCTTAGAAACAAACGGTCCGCATTTCAACTGCAATCCAACCGCAAATTGCATTTCGGATGCAGTTTGAATGCAGTCGTGTTACGACTGCAATTGAACTGCAAACCAAACGTGCAGTCCGATTGCAGTTCTATTGGAATCGTGTCAACTGCGTTCAAAATGCACCATTTTGCAGTCCATCAGAACAGCATTTTTGAAAACCGTTGAAATGCGGTTCCTCTATTTAGAGCCTAAGAATAGATTAACTTAATTTTTACTTTTTAAGTTCATGCATAATACAGCCAGATAGACCACGAGTGACAGATATAATACGTCTCGTAAAGCTTTCTCATGGGGTAATTGGGCCTGCGATAACCACAATCACACGATGTGAAACAATGCAAGCGTCGTTTCACGTCGGTCTTCTATGAGGCCGTGGTATCACTCCGATCGAGCCGGCCTGTTCGTACCGAATCATGGCTCTCCCACATTTTGCTTACACTCCTTAGTTATCCTGGGCAACAATTTTGTCACAAAGAGTAAAGATACCTAGAACAAAATACCATACCGTTCTTCTATACAAATCTTTCCAATTTTTCAGTATGCTAATTAGAAACAACTTGACCTCCAACTAAATGGGTCAGACAGCGATCAGACTAGAGAAGTACTAACAAGATACTCGGCTAGTGTTGCAAGAACAAATATATATGTTTATGTAAGCGTATTGTAAGGCTCGGTCTCCTCTATTTAATTCATTAGCACCCAATTATATCGTCGTGAGAGATAGTGTTGTCATCGTTCGGAGAATTTTGTTTAAAAAGTCGGTTTGTGAAGGAGGAAGCACAGTCAACAGCTGCTTCCAGCCGCAATCACCTACTCCCAAACTACCCTTACTACTTCAACATGCAGAAGATCGTGAGTAATTTTGTTCGACTTTAAGCTCTTTTAAGTGGATTTGAAAGTATACATTTATATCAAGATATATTGTTCAAAAAACTGACATTTGGGAAATGTATATTTTTAAATGACCTCCAAAACACCCTTTCAACAAAAATATTTAAGACGTTTCTATCCTATTATCTTTAACCGGCCACATTTTATTCCCAGGTACTCATCGCCGTCGCCATGTTCGCTTTGGCCGCCGCCGCCCCTCAACAGGGTCACCCCGCGGAACACCCCGTCTACATCCTCAAGCAGGATGCTGACATCACCCCTGATGGCTACTCCTTCGAGTGAGTATATTTGAAAATTCTTATACAAAATCAATAGCCTTATCTGATAAATCTCATCCTATTAAACTGTGGTCTCCCGTCAAATGTAGACATTATGGCAAACCTCCTATTTGTAGAAGAAATTTTTCATATTATAAATCTGACTTTTTATTTTTCCATTTCCAGCTTTGAGACCAGTGACGGTACAGCTCGCCAGGAGAAAGGTACTTTGAAGCAAGTCAGTGAGAACCACCAGGCCCTTGAAGTGAGCGGCAGCTACAAGTACGTCGGCACTGACGGCCTCGTCTACACCGTCACCTTCGTCGCCGACGAGCACGGCTTCCAACCCCAAGAGCATGTTGAACACCCCCAGCAATAAGTACCAATGTTTGACTCAATTTGCCGGACCACTATAAAATGCCTTAGCATTTACATGGCCAACACTTGACCAAACATTTGTCTTATTTGCCGAGTTTGTGTAGGTTTTACTACATAACGCTGACTGTTATTTTTGTACATTTTTCGTATTCTTTTTACATGAATATATTGCAGTAATATAATTGAGATTGTAGTATTTTTTTTACCTATAAAACCAGGTTAAATCTTTGTAGATACATATATATTCTTACACAAATAATTATCATTATCTACACTAGCGCCATCCACTCACTTCTCCCTAAAAATACACATTTAACACTAGACATATTCTATGCACCTTACCTTACCTTAAATATCATAAGCAACAGTGTTTGGTCTCCATCCTTCTCCTGCATCAAATAGGTAGGTCCACATCTCACTGCGAACTCAGCCAGGCACAGCAATAGGGAACCAGCTAAAGGCTTTACTGAGTCTCTCGAACTACTTGGCGAGATCTGCGCTAAACATGCGCATATCCACTTGATGATTTTACCTGAAGGAAGATATGAAGTTAGATCATTTTTTTTTCTTTATTACATTCTCTCCTTAACTAGTTGTAAGAGAAAATGAAATTACAAATATTAACTATCGATAACGTTTTCATTTCTAATATTACTAAAAACTCATTTCTTTCAAACTATTTATGGTTCAATTTTATGTTAAAGTATGGTTGTCTCTCAATATGAACTTGAGATCTTGTTTTATAATGTATTCAAGGGTCAGTCAAGAGGCTTACAAAAACAGTGCATAATGAACCGAAAATTAAACCTTTAAAGTTGACATTCGTGTATATAACTTAGATAGTAGTTCCTTACCAGCTAGTCCAGGATAGAGCTCGACGATTCTATCCGTGTAGTCAGCGAGAGCCAGAACACAGTCACTCACCACCTTCGCTATGTTCTTGTTCTTCATCTGTTGATCGTAACAGTGAGTTGATCATCTAGTGTAAATGCACATTCATAGGCAAAGTCAAGTTTATATTTGCATTCCATAGTGTTAGGTTAGGTTAGGTTATTAGTCTTGCGCCTGAATACTGAAAAGTTGCTCTATTTTGAGCTGGACTTAAATATCGTGCGTGCTTAAAAATCGCTGTCATTTTACAAAGAATTTCTAGTGATATAACTATATTTAAGCGCGTCTTAAAATTGATCGCGTTTGAGTATTTGGAAATTATTGTATTTTTCGGTAAATCATTAATTTATTTATTCTTATACATGGTGCCCCACATTTGGTTTTCTCCTGTGTCGTGGGTGCGTTTACAAACATACAAGTTCATATACACATAACACCCAGACCCGGGACAACAATTTGCGGATCACGCTAAGAATTGTTCCGTGCGGGAATCGAAACCGCGAGACGTTGCGCGGCCAATCGTGCAGTCGAATAGGTAACGCATATTCAAATAGATACTTCTGCGTTATTTCTAAAGGTAACAACGATGAAATATCCTGAATTCATATACCAGTAAAGCCTTCAAAAAGTACAAATTTCGGATGTACCGTTGCACACATGACTGTGAAGTGTTTATTATTAGAAACTGACCGCAGAAATATTTCAAAATCGAGTTTTATATAGAATGCGCTAATTGAATGAGACATGCCTTTCGCTTTTTGGTTACGCATGCACAAAGTGTAATAGTAGGTAGTTTATTCATAGTTTATACTTTATCATAATTATTGTATCAATATTATCTATATTCTGTTAAACAAAAACAGAATATAGATAGTAATAGACTATTTCTTAGTTACTCCGATAATAAGGGCGAAGTTAGTTAATTTTAAATTTTGTGGAAGATGTAGTAATCAAAATACAATAGACATGTAGTTTTATCAATAACACATTGAATGCCGACTACGGATATATCCGTATATGGTTCTATGCAGGACGCCGACTACGGATAGTTACGTAGGACTTTTATACGAGTATATACGCGGGGACGAGGGGGACTGACGGGTGCGGGGTGGGCAAGTACCTAGGGTGCCAAATCTGGTGTCATCACTGCGAGGACCGCCCTGAGGACACGGTGGAACACACTGTGGCGGAATGCCCTGCGTGGGCTGAGCACTGCCGTGTCCTCAGGGAAATGATCGGCGATGGCGACCTCTCGCGTCCGGGCCTAGTGCAGGCCATGATGCGGAGCGAGGGGGATTGGGATGCCGTCTCCTCCTTTTGCGAAGCAGTCATGCTAGCTAAGGAGGAGGCGGGACGTGTGAGGTAGCGAAGCGCTGCCTCCTCGCAACCCAGCCATCGCGAAGGACACACCGGGCGTCGGGTATCGCGGGACGATCTCCGGCCACCGTAAGCGCGGGCCTGCGGACGGCGAGCATGGGTGGCTCCCCGTCCGACCAGAAACAGACCCGAGCGTACGGCGCGTCGCGTTCCGCGCGCGCCTCAAAGAGCCATCAGACCACCACAGATGGGGCCCAATAGGGTCGATGCCGATTCGGAGTCGCGGAGAACCTAACGGGTAACCGGGGCTCCGGCTCGACGTGCAGGAGAAGGAACGGGGTGGTTTTTAGTCAGTAAGAGTCTGACACTCCCTCCCGCCTCACCCAGGCGGGAGCAGTCATTCGATGATTTTCTCCCCTTAAAAAAAAAAAAAAAAAGGTTGCCAAATCTACGTATTTATACGTATACCGGCACCTAGGCAGCTTTTGTTTTCGCTGCCGCCATATAAGTATATATCCGTAAACAGACAAATGTATTGTGGCAACCAACTTTGGCCGTACAGCCAATTTTGGCATTCAATGTGTTAACTGAAAGGACAATGCCAGGTGCTCAGTACATCTTTGACCCACTATATTAGAAGTCATGTACAAGTATGCAGTATTCAGCATCATATATTGTATTAATTACCGATACCTAAACATTTGTCCTGAAACCTGTAAAACTTGCGGTTTTTGTTTAAAACACAAAACAATAATGATAACTATCGCGAAAACAACGGAAATGCAGAGAGCGAATGATAGATAATATTGGCACTGACAGCTGACAACTGACAAGCGCTTCAAAACGTTTCGTTACACAAAAAAAATCATAACTAATGATAGTAATTAGTTTCTTTTATATTTTCGTGATTTCATCTGTAATCATTAATAAATAAATAAATGTTATACATAATTATACTTTTGATATAATATTTTATGTATAATAATATCTTTTTTACAGTTACTTACTTTTTATTTTCATAGTTTCGTACAAGCGATGCGTATGATGTAACGCAAATAGTCATTAGACAATATGGAAGACGCATTGCAAAAAAGTATTTCCGGGATTGAACTTCTTTTTTTATTATATTGCAAACCGCAAGTTTAAAAATAAAAACATTTATTGTGAAAAGGTTCCTTATTCGTCTAAACTATTTTCATCAATTTACTTTTTTTGTAAATGATATTATGACTGGGTCAGGATCTGGCATTGTCATTCGAAACCATTGACCACATGTTTAATGTAGTTTGTTGATAACTGTAAAATACATATTTGATAACAATATGTCGGTGAACGTGTTTATGAGTAACATCTTGTATCAAAATAAAATGCGAAAACTTTTAACAAAACATTTTACAGGCTAGTAATTGCACAGTGCGTCGCGGTGGCCCGGAAGTTAAGACGTACGTTTCTTATGCATGTGGGTGCAGGTTTCGAAACCTACCAACGGCAAGTACCAATGTAACGAGTTAATGTACTTTCTAAGATTATTTAGACACCACTGACAAACGGTGAAGGAAAACATGGTGAGGAAACCTGGGCTTATAATTAATTATAAGTTTGAAATAGCTAACCCGCAATGAGCAAGCGTGGTGATTAATGTTCAAACCTTCTCTATGTGAGAAGAGGCTTTGCTCAGCAGTGGGTACTTTTAATGTAAATAGTGGGCTGTTAATGTACGTATTGCACAAAGGAAGTAGAGCAACACGTTGACAATGCTACTTATCACTTTTATGTTTTCAACAAAAACAGTAACGATTTATTGTGATCACCAGTGTGCGACCACGAAGAAACGTCCACGCGACCACGTCCAAGAAACCAGTCTATTATATTATACACATTTTGAAACTGAACAAAACCTAATTGTCAGCAAGGTTTTTTGTGTGTTCCACACATTGTAATGTCAGTTTTATATTTCGTATATGAATACGTTACCATAAGCATCTGCAGCAAGCAGGTGACGTATGCAGGCAGGCGGGGCGCGGCGGCGCGCGTGGCCAGGAGATGGCCCACGTGCGCGGTGAGGGCGCACGCGCCCGCGCAGCGCGCCGCCGCGCCGCCCTCGCGCCGACATACGCGCACCACTATGTTCAGCACGTGCTCCTAGGGGGAGGACGATACAATTCAATATATGTACACTAAATTAATAATAAAGGTTATCGTTGCGTCAATAAAACACCAATGAAGACTGTTTTTGATTTATTAATATTTGCTAATTTAAATAAAGTTAGAAACGATTTAGTGAACGCAAAATCAGACACTCTTTGATGAGATTATGATAATGCATGATTCATGCCATTTTATTACGAAATGCCCAACAAATTTCCAACTCAACCGAGACCCTAAACTAGATAACGATTGAGCTCGAAACTATCATTAATATTTTCACACTATGTTATTTTATGGTATCATACCTTGAGGTCAGGACAGGACACGGTGTTGTACTGGTGGGGGTAGGGTTGTAACATGGGTGCGTTCATCAGACCGTCCGGCAATGACAGTAGCGAGCCGAGGAACGTCACCGCCGCTGTACGTGGACACTGTAACAATGTTACAACTTAGTTCATCCATGTATGTAAATACTGGTATAATATAAGCAAACTTACATTATTTATCTATTAAGAACTAAAGTAGATCAATGGGGATGATGACAGGGTATGAAAATTAAAAATATAATTAGTCCGTAACTTGGGTAATAAAAAAATATTAGACACGTATTTTTTTATTTTGTTGTATAATAAAACAATACTTAGATAAAACGAATCAAAGTTTAGGAGTGGGGGCTAAAACGTCATTTCTTAGTATAAAATGTACTGAGAAGTGACGTCACGCGACATTTCAAATCAATATATCTTCGAAACTATTCGTTTCCGTAAGAAAATAAAAAATACGTGTCTAATGTTTTTAAATAATCTACCAGACGGACATTAAAATAAAAATTAGTCGTCTACCCCATTCTATTTCATTCTATAAATCAGTTCTATTTCTTATTTAATTTCGAGTTATACGGAAACCGACGCTTTATGAAATTAATACATTATTTTTTGTAATCACGGTATAATAAAAATGCCAAGAAAGTTTATGTTTAGTCTAAACCAGTTATAATTAAAAGTAATTTTTTCACATTGAATAGTCCAATTTTCGAGTGAAAGCCCAACTATTTAACTTTTACTTGTTTGCTTCTAAGTGTCCAGTGTAAAAATATCGCAGTACTCACCGAAGGTCCCATATCCGAGGAATTAAGTACGACAGTGGAGGCGTGCACGAAGTCCAGTAGCAGTAACGAGTACCCGTCCAGCGCCAGAGACAGGTAGCGAGGCGCTGCGTGCTCCACTAACACGTCTACCACTGAGCGATCTTCTCCGGTCAGACCTAGGGAGAAAGAGATTATTATCATCAATTTACTATTATACCGTTATAGTATATAATATAGCACAGGGTCTGACCATACAGCAATAGACGCGCCTTCTAGTACACGCGTCTCGTAACTTAATGTGTGAAAACTGGGGAAACTGCAGAAAAATCATACAAAACGAGATCACGATAAAATAGTCGCTGATGGCGGCTGGGGGACAAGGGGTGACCTCACAAACTTGAGGTTCAGCTTGTATTGACTTCCTACACATGACCCAAAAATAAAATTGCGCCCACGAACAAATGCAAAGCTTCTTTTAAAAAAAACTTTTTCGTTTAAAAAACCTTACGTAGGGTAAGAATTTTCTCCTGTGTCGTGGGTGCGTTTACAAATATACAAGTTCATATACACAAGTTATGTTTCTGCCAGCGATAGAGGGTGCAAATGGAAACTATGATCATTTTACTAAATTTATTATAATTAAAATTACATGATAATTCCTAAAGTCTAACTAACCTAAGAGCGAATGCGTTCGATGTTAGAACAACACTGCTTTCTTATCTTAAAATTCTTTATTATAAAATTAGTATGAAGGTTTTATTGAGGTTAAATCTAGTGGGGTGAACGATGATGCAGCGATTCGTAGCTGGGCACAAGGCGACGACAAGAGGAGACGACTCAGCAGTTCGAATGTTGCAATACTCCGTAGAACCTTCGTTGCATCAAAGTAGGTGTAATGTTCTGATTCAGCAGATCTGGGCCTGGTGACACGGCGTTGATCACGGTGTAGGTACATGTGTCGGCACCGATACGTAACACACATGACACAGACCCAAAAAAACAATTTGTGGATCACACAAAGAGTTGCTCCGTGCGGGAATCGAAACCGCGACACGTTGTGCGGTAGCCGGTTGCCCAGCCACCGCACCAACCGTGCCGTCAAAGCTTATGTAACATTTCAATGGACTACTGGTCTTCTGAACAATATAATTATTTATGCAGAAGAATGTATGACAAATTGCCTTTAGATATGCAGTATGCATACATTTTTACACTCATAACCGAAACATTAACATTCTATTGTCATAACATTGAGCACATACTGGCAAACATAACGTAAAACTAATTAGTAGTTCCGAGAATACTATTCAAATTGAAATATATATATATATATATATGCTATAACTTCACAATGGAGAATTAGATCATCAAATACTAAACTTTGGCAAAACATGAAAAGTCATGTTACCTTAATTTAAGTTTTAGATAAACTACTAAATGACTCTGAATAAAATTGTGAACAGCGATAGAGCTGTTCATCCTGGAAATGCGACAGAAGATAGTAGTTTTTAATCTATATAAATAAAAAATAATTTCCCTTCATTAGTCTCGCTAAAGCTCGAGAACGGCTGAACTGATTTGGCTACTTTTGGTCTTGAAATGTTCGTGGAAGTCCAGGGTAGGAAAACGGTGAGAAAAAGAGTTGCCGCGTCAGTTAGTCTATATATAAAAACAAATTGCTGTTCGTTAGTCTCTCTAAAACACAAGAACGGCTGAACAAAGTTGGATAATATTGGTCTTGAAATGTTTGTGGAAGTACAGGGAAGGTTTAAAAGGTGAGTTTGCCGGGTCAAACAGTTATAATATTTTTACAACTCACCATGATGAAGAGCTCGTTGGTACATGTGTAGGTGGGCGAGATGCAGGCGGTTGTTGCAGGAGGAGGGCGCGCCCGGGCCCTGCGCCTGCGTCGATTCGCATAGTAAACGCAATGCCAGTAGTTTACCGGCCCTGTGGTAGAATAGACATAATGTAGGTCCATTTATAACATGATGTAGTTAATATATTTATAATATGATATCTATGGTCATGACCAAGCTCTCATGAGAGCTAGTCACTGTTAGCTAAGAATGTTGAGATTGGACGCGGAAATTGTTAATTCTGAATTATCGAAGTAATATTTGCTATAATTAAAATTATGGGAATGAAACAAAAATCAATAACAGACCTAAAACAGTTTTAAATGCAAAATATGTAATAGAATTTAATAATTAGAATAAAAAACGCAAAATCTACTTTCTTTTCTATCACAAAAAATACGGACGGAGTTATTCGATCTCCTAGTCTTCGTCGCAGTTCCATCCTTCATCATCCAAATGTACGAATCACATCACACGCGTTACAATTTCTTTAATACTCCACTAGTTAGTACGCTCTGAAGCGCTGAATACACGTGCCTTACTGGCACATAAATATGTCATCATTGTATTTCATAATGTAAATCCGTTTACTCGGATGTTTTGATGTTCTTACTCATAATATGTGAACAATAGATACAAACAATAATATCAAGATAAACAAATGACAGACCTGTGTGATGGAGGCAATGCCTCCGCCTCGAGGCACCAGCCCGCCACCAAGTTGAACGGTACGTGGATCTCCGTGTTTCCATTGAGCGTCTGGTTCGCACTTATCTGAAATACATAATTAATTTCACAACCAATACGAAAGAAACCCCTTCTTCTCAAATACATTAACTCTCACGTATAAACAATATTGTATTAAAATAAACAACAGTGCCTCCAATACGTCTTGTCGGCCTTCAAAAGACTTCTGATGTGGATCATTGTTATTGCTAAAAATAACTTCAGCATCATTAAATTCCATGTTGGAAATAAAATATTGTTTGTTAAACTATTCGCATGACACTCACGCTTCACATTTCTTTTGTGACAACAATCGGTTGACTTGAGAATGTGAAAATCGGAATACCCTCGCAACGATTTATAAATCGAGATATGTAAACACTAAAGAACCTCTTTCCTCCTGAGTCTCCTCAGGAGTCTTCTTTTTCCTGTTCTTCTTTCGCATTGGCAGTCCTTGAATACTTTGGTTTTGGACAACAGGTCGCACAAACTCAATAAGACCATTCACGGAACTCGAGCCGCGGCCGGTTAGAGCACTCGCAGGCGGAACAATAAAACTATTTATTAGAACAATAACAAACAATAATGTGCCGAGGTGACCGCGAATGATTTTCCTATACATGCACCATCTGCCAAACATTGCCAGATATCGACTGATAACTTACTCCAGCGTGCCATTATTTGAGATAAACATTAACAGATGGCTTCAGTGAGAATGACATGATCCATTACATAAGTGTTTATTCACGATACCGGTTCAATTTGAACATTCTAAAGTCGTACAATTCAAAGTAAATATTGTTTACCTGCGACGTGGGTGGCTTGTTAGGTAAACGAACTTGATTCAGATATTTTTTGTTCTTAGTACTTCCATAGGTATCTTTGTTATTTTTTAAGATTCGATTCAGTTATTCTTATCTAACGTATCATATAAGGAAATATCGCAGGTTCGAGATGACATTGAAATGTTCGCATTACTCTTTAGGTGTAAAGTAGGCGGAGTACCTAAGAATATGTTTGGTAAAGACCTGTATAGGAATTTCGTTAGTCAAATAAATAAAAACATTGTGTTAAGTTCTGCCTTCTATGAAACAGAGATGCGCAGTACAATTTAAATGAAGTATGTAGTACTAATTTAGTCAGGGACGTAGCTAGCGCCGTATCTGCCGTATCAATTATATGGGGCCCCCGGACTATGGGGGCCCCCAACGTGTGAAGCAAAAATATAAAAACTTGTCAATTTATATTTCAGTGATCACAAAATGCATGCGTACAAAGGTTGGCAGAAACCATGGAATAGAGGAATCTATTCCATGACCAGAACATCATTGTCCGATAATTTGGGCAGAGGGAGTTACCTGAAAAGCTTTACGGTTTGAACACAAATTATTAGCATAATATGTAAAAAAATCTTCTTAGAAAATTTTACCTTTCATTAGGGCCCCCAAACAAATTTTTATATGGGGCCGGGGCCAAGATACGCTACGCCACTGAATTTAGTTTAACATATAAATAACTATAAAGTTGTTGTCCAAATACTGAAACGCCGCTTAAATTTACGACGCGCTTAAGTATAGTTCTGTCACTACAAATTCTTGGTAAAATGACAGAGAGGACATGATATTTATTGACATGACATGGCTTACTATTGTAGAGGCCCACATCTACTAGTGAACGTATTGATGACGAAGAACAAGAAAAAAAAACTTACAAGACCGTAAAAGTATACACGACACTAATATACGTGATCACTATATAGCTAAAATAAATAAATACTTATTCAATTTTATGAAACAACTAACCGTTTGCATCACCGCAGACAACAGCCGAATAAATGTCTAAACTGTACATTATAAACGATATTTATTATGTGTAGGTGTGTATTCTAAATTCAGGACAATGCCACAATGGACAATGTGAAAAAATATATTCCTTATTGAAGCTGTAGGGAAAACCAAGCATATAATTATTTACCCATAAGTAGCATTAATTTCTAAGTTTGGAAAATTATTATGCTTTCTGATATCTCAATTATTCCCAGAGTAGAATGGTGCCTTAAAGTGGGAACAGTTTATGACATTTTGGTTTTATTTTGTAATTAAGTATTTACAAAATAGGAAAGTATAGGGGAAAATATATTGTACAATACACCTATTCGAATGAAGAGACTTATGAACGTTTACAAGTTTTCGAGATTCGATTCTGACTTGGATCTAAAATTCATTGAATGAGAACCTGCTTAAATATCCTTGCATTTTATTTTTTCCCAGCTCTGTAGTAATAGTTAGATTCAGCTGAATATCAGTATTTTATATGATAATATTATCCTCTTAACGTATGACAAGATACCACATTCCAGGATATTTTTTATACCACAACGGTGGCAAAAAAGCACTCGGCCCACCTGATGGTAAGTGGTTACTGTGGCCAATGTACCGTACATTATGTACGCTTGCAACACTTGGGGCATTATATGCGCCTTGCCGTCCCTTGAGGAACCTATTTACTTATGGTTACTTATGACATGTATCAGGATAGTCGATTTAATGAAAAAGGACAAATATATGTCCTTGGGTTATCACAATAGAATAGGCAACACGAAGCCAACGAAATTTTACACTACGATAAGTCAATGAATCATTGAATTTTTTGTTTAAGATAGACATGTGTTATCATCATCGTATGACGAAATACATACATAACTATTCTCTACTCTTCCTATTGCGATGCTTGTTCATTTATTTATTTATTTATTTATTCATATTGCACAATGTACATATAATAATAGTCTAAGATCCCGCCTTGAACGACCTTCACCGAGATGCTTATTTGATGAAACATATTTTATATTCAATTTAATATGTCAATAATTATATTCCGTATGGGTTGCCTAATAAATTTCAGTCCAGAACATGACTAATTAATAATTTAAAAAATATTTTTTTTCAAATGTTTCACCGGTTTGACTATTATATTAAACAAATTCCATTTCAATCGAAAGTATGAAGCCCATAGAATATGGAAACGTTAGGTTGCCTATTGTATTCCAGTCATAACTCTCGGGTTGCCAGGTCTAAACAGGTAAATTTATAGTAGGATTTTGCATAGGTCTGATAATTTAATCAAATTTAATTCAAAATAAAGATTATTTAATTATGAACACGGTAAAATAGGGTTGCCTGCGAAAAATCAGTCCTGAATTAGGGTTGTCGAATTTTAAAAAATGAAATATTGCCGCGAATTAATAGGTAAGACTGAGAGGTCCCAAGCAACCGTTCCGTGCGTTAGAAGAGGACAGAGCATACATAACAGCTGCTTTTTAATGCTGCTGCTGCTATTTTTGTGTCATTAACAGAAGCTGCTGATATTTTCATTGAATATAAAATAAAAATAGTTCAAGAATTTATAGCTTGTATGTATTTTTTTTTTTTAATGGGGGAAAATCATCGAATGACTGCTCCCGCCTGGGTGAGGCGGAAGGGAGTGTCAGACTCTTACTGACTAAAAACCACCCCGTTCCTTCTCCTGCACGTCGAGCCGGAGCCCCGGTTACCCGTTAGGTTCTCCGCGACTCCGAATCGGCATCGGCCCTATTGGGCCCCATCTGTGGTGGTCTGATGGCTCTTTGAGGCGCGCGCGGAACGCGACGCGCCGTAAGTTTGTATGTATAGGATTAAGAATTGCACTAATGTGAATAATGCAAGATATCGCATTATTATGAAAAATTACTCTGCTAAAGAAGACAGTGAGCAGTTTCTTCATCATTTATGCTTCATAGCTACAATTTAAAACTCAGCATCAACGAGCCAACGCGTTTGTCAAGCCAGACATGCATTGACAACATTATATTTAATTTTAAGGGATGTACAGCAAGGGTAACTGAATTTGCATTATCCGACCATACAGCTCAGGTGCTAAGATGCCCAGTTAAGCCAACTTTGCTTCTTATGTCGTGGAACATGGAAAAGCGAGATTACTCTGCAGATAACATTAATAAGTTCAGAGATTGTATCAATGCCCTCAATTTTAATGATGTTTATGACAGTACAGACCCGAACTTGGCATTTCATGAATTCTTTGACTTATTTATTCTGTTTTATAACCTTTGTTTTCCCATTGTTGAAATAAAAATATCTAACAGACATCGGCCACTATGGGTTACTAAAGGCCTACAGGAAAAGACCCACAGGGGAAAACAAAAGTAGATTTCTGGCTTTGTCCGCGCGGCTAAATCGTATCATCAAGCTAACTCAAAAGTCTCGTAATGACAATTACATAAAAAATGCTCGAAATAAATCACTAGCTACCTGGAAGATAATTAACGCTAATAAACCTCATGTGCCTAAAGACCAAATACAGCAAATCCTTGATCAAGATGGGAACGTGGTATCTGACCCCAAGCAGATCGCAAATCATTTTAATGACTGTTTCATTGATCAGTCTCCAATTTCAGTGTCCAATAAATCAAGGATTAGTATTCCATATGAACTAAATTCAATGTTTGTACGTCCAACTATACCAGAAGACATTTTTAAAATTATTAAAGACTTAAAAAACACAAACAGCACTGGCTATGATGGTGTGTCAACCAAAATTATAAAACAAGTGGCCATAAAACTTTCATATATACTAAGTCATATAATAAATCTAAGCATTACAACCGGTATATTTCCAGAAAAACTTAAGTTAACGATAGTAAAACCACTGTTTAAGAAAAAAGATAGATGTGACATGAGCTGCTACCGTCCAATAGCGCTTGTACCAGTCATATCAAAGATTTTTGAGAAGGTAATCCACGACAGTATCTATAATTACTTTGAGTCTAAAAAAATGATTTGTGATGAACAAGTGGGGTTCCGAAAAAACAAAACGATTGACATGGCGGTATTCAATTTTCTTTATACTATATTAACTGACATGGATAAAGGTAAACAGGCGTGTGCGATATTTATGGATCTCACAAAAGCTTTTGATTATGTAGATCATAGTATATTGTTGGACAAGTTATACGCCTATGGAGTGAGGGGAAATATACATGATTTGATTAGATCTTATTTAAGCAATAGAACTCAAATAACCCAAATAACTAAGATATGTCCTATAACTAAAAAGGTAGTCAACCACTCATCCTCATGCAGAACAGTCGGGTCGGGCATTCCACAAGGAACAGTGGTGGGCCCACTTCTATTTATCGTATACATAAACGACCTTCCAAAATATTCAAAATACAAAACTGTCCTATTTGGAGATGATAGCACAATACTTTTTACCGGAAATGATAAAATTGATATGGAGACAGAGATAAACATTTATTTATTTTTTTTTTATTTATTTATTTATTTATTCCACTTACATTTATCTTTACAGGTTAATGCCCAATGCGATAAATGTGCTCATCTTACTATCTACCTATAGCATATTACATATAATGCCTTCCTTGTGAATTCACCCAGAGTACAACAAAATAGGTCGATTTCATTAGAAATCAGGTTGAGCGTGCGAAGTGCACGCGTCAGCGGCGCTTCCCTTAATAGGTTGGTCCGACCGCGGGGTTCTACCAGCAGTGGCGGTCGCCGGCGTCGCCATACGTACCTATCCGGAACACATAGACTCAGCTGTCCTAAAATGACTGCATTGTGCAGCTTTCCTCTTAATATCTTAAACAAATGTGAGGTGAGTGCAAAATCCCGTCTTACCCTTAACTCATTGTACCCCACCATGCCTAAAAAAAAAACATGACTCTCGGAAATATAATAAACTGGTTGACATTAAATAATTTATGTATTAATCTCAGCAAAACTAATTTAATGACATTTAGAAATAGATCGAATAAAATAGCCATGATATGAATATTAATTACCAAAGTGATTCGGTTCAAGAAGTGGACGCTACGCGATTTTTAGGACTGAATATTGACAACACTCTAAACTTTAAACAGAACATTTACTCACTTTGCACAAGAGTAAATACATACTCATATGCACTCTATATGCTCAGAAAGACGGTTAGTAGTTCAACTCTTCTTACGGCTTATTATGGCTATGTTGCACCTATCTTGAGGTATTGTGTTATTTTTTGGGGTAACTCCACTAACAAAGACGCTGTATTTAGAGCGCAAAAAATGTGTCCGAGCTATAGCTAATATAAAGCAAACAGATAGTTGCAGACCCTATTTTATAAAACTAAATATACTGACCGTACCGTGCATTTATATATTAGAAGTTGCACTATTTGTCAAAAAAAACCTGCAATGCTTTAAAAAATTTAATAGTAATAGATATCAATCTAATATATATTTTCCAGGCACTAAAACAGCATTACTTAATAAAAGTATTTTCCGCATGGCGCCATGTGTCTATAATCACCTACCCAAGTCTGTACTGGAGATTTCAGATATAAATATATTTAAAAAAAAAATAAAAGCCCTATTAGTGCCAAAAGCATATTACACTGTCAACGAGTATTTGCAGGACAAGTTAATGTAAAATATCACTATTTTTTTATTAAGTAAATTTCTATATCTTGTAAGTTTTGCATGCATTTGATAGGATATGTAAACCAATCGGTGTGGAATCCGACACATTTTTAGACATTGTCCTTTGTATGAAATTTTATTTAATATAATTCATGACATTTTATTTGACAAATACATTTATTGACATTAAATTTTAATTAAATCGGTGACATTATATTTTGAATTCACATAAATTACAATAATTGTGTTGAAAGTTTGAATTTTGAAGGTACTGATTTTTTTCCAAATAACATTGTAAAACTGTAATTTTTGTAAATTTTGTAATTTGCATGCCTCAAGGCGTAATATGGTCGGAACTGTATCTACTTATCTGCTAACAACTTAATTTACCCATATTAGCAAATAAATGATTTGATTTGATTTAATTAGTCATGTTCTGGACTGAAATTTATTAGGCAACCCATACGGAATATAATTATTGACATATTAAATTGAATATAAAATATGTTTCATCAAATAAGCATCTCGGTGAAGGTCGTTCAAGGCGGGATCTCCTACTATAAGAAGTATTACATGCCACTAATTCAGTACATACACTGTTAGGGCGCAGCAATTTAAAACATTACAAAATTTATTTATAAGATTTATAACAATTTTTTTACATTTTACAATAAATTGCTTCGAATTTTCAAGGAAAGAATATCTAATCCTATACTCTTTTACTATTATATAAAGCGGAAGAGTTTGTTTTTGTTTGTTTGAACGCGAATAATTATTTTTGTTTTGGATAGCGCATTAATCGAGGATGGCTATAGGCTATACAACATCACGCTACGACCAATAGAAGCTGAGCAGAGCGTGTGAAACCGCGCGGAAGCAGCTAGTATATAATAAACGTGTACCTACAAAATTTACAGGATAGTTTTAGATATTTCGAAAGATTAAACTTGTCAGCATCCCTTCTAACTTTTAGATTAATTTGTGAATATAGTAGAATTAATCATCAAATATTTCAGGATATTTTTGTTGATAATTCCCATGAATTACATCATGAACGTTCTAATTTATCATTAAAGACAAATTATTACTTTACTAAGCATTATTTTACACTAGATAATAAGAGAGTGTCACCTTGAGCAGCGTACTGTTGAGATGTATGAGGTAGCTGTAGAGGTTGGCGTGAGCGTGCGGGTCCCGCAGTAGGTTGGGGTCGCCGAGCGCGGCCAGCATGCGCCGCCACAGCACGGCCGCCACGTCGGGCAGCCAGCCCCTCGCCCGGCCCCCCATCACCACCCCCACCCCCTCCCCACCGCTCGCACCCCCCAACGACTCCCCCGACTCGTTCTCCGTCCATTCTGGCAGACCGATATCCAATGAACCTACTATATTCTAAATTAATTTATCTAAACACTTTGATAAACTGCTTTCATTTGTTAGTTCTTTTGCACCTGTTGTGTTAGTGAAGCTTAGATCAGGATGCGGTGCGCAAACATTGCGCTAATGTTCATTGATGCGCAAGTTGATGCAGTTATCCCAGCTAGAAAGTTGTACTGTTTTAATAAGAATAAGCAATTCCTTTGTACATTGCAGTTACTTGGATAGTTTTACTCAAGACAAGCATAAAATTGAAGCAACATAATAAAATAATTAAAATATGTAGTTTGAAATGGATGTACGTACCCACATTACCGCCGTCTGACGCCAAGTCTATTTGCAAGGGAGAATCTTTGATGGAACTGCTTTCTACGCCACTTGAAGGAGCGGGAGACGGTGACCGTGACCCTATGATAATATTCAACACATTTAAAGAGTTCAAATACTAGACAAGGTAAAAAAAATATGAAAAAATACATAGACATAACATAATAAATACATACCACTGGCCGAATCTCTCTCTTCGTGTTGCGATGAGTTTCGTAAAGAATCTAAAGAATACCACCTCCTTGTCTTATCGCTGGTCGGTTCTTTGGTTTCTAAAACAAAACATCGGAAGTTTAGAAAATTGCTTGAATTGATATCTAGACTGGAATAACAATGGACCCTGTCGGGGATCGCGAAATATCTATCTCTTGACTACAGATTTAGAGGTTTAAAGATAAGACGCTACTGGACCCAATCTATCAACAATGTATTGCTACTTTTAACACACCTGAATGCGCCTGACTCTGTTTGCCTAAATGCGGGTCACTGCGACTCCTGGTGAGTTGTCGTCGTGTGCTGCCTGTCTCTTTGCGGGGATGCGGTTCATGGCCTGATTTCGGTGATTTTCCTGTGGACATAAATACTGTTAAGACATCTTTACTTGTATTTGTTGTTACTAAGAAAGTCTTAGTGCATTGTATTCGTACCAGGCGTCCGCGTGGTGTGTGTGGAGAGTGCTATGGCGGCGTGGTGGGCGAGGGCGGGGCGGGGCGGCGCGGGCGCGGGGGGCAGGCGCCGCCCGCCTCGCCCGCGCTCCGCCGAGCTCTCCGACAGGTCCAGCGAGTACACGTGCCGCGCTAGGACGCGGGTCAACGTCTCCATGGTTTTCTATAACAACATATATACTTTCAATGGTTAGCCAAGAAAAAAGTAACGAAGACATCGCACCCCTAATAAGCACGGCTCCAGTACGGGCCCAACTTTATTGTCATTTAAATATGAACTTTAAATCGTATGTTGTATGACATATTTCATAACGTCATTACAAAAAGGTTGTAAATTTAATGCGGTTACAACCTTTTTTGTATTGTTTCCAAAGCAAAAACGCCTCGCTTGAGACGCGCTTAAGACGTGCTGGAGCCGTGCTCGTTAGGTGGCGATTTCCTTAAGTCTCCTTTACGACGACGTCTCTCCTAAACGTCATTATCAATTCCACGTCACATTTTGTACAATATAAGGAATAGTCTCTTACCGCCCATTCCTTGATAAGATCCTCCCAGTGCGTAAGCCTCGTGAGTAATTCCATAAAGTTCTGCCACAGCTCGGGTTTCACCGCTACGTTCAAATTCGCCTTAATCCAAGTTACTATCAAAGTCTGAAACAGAGCCGGTGCCAGAAATCCTCCTGTAAGGAAAAAATATTTTGTTAATAATATTTGGTGTGTTTTCTACTATTATTTTGTGCAGATCAATACAATGTTAAACAGTATTTGTATTTTAACTTTCGTGAAACATACTAAATAAATTATTATGTTTTCGGCTTACTCACGTATTCTCGACTAGTTTCAAGCCATGCTAGTAGCAGTAGCAGCGCGACAGTCGCCGCGTCGCGGGTCGCGTAATGCTGCTCATGAATATGAGCCTCTAGCATGGCTTGAAACTAGTCGAGTTCCTCGTCAAACAGTTACGTGATTAAGCCGAAAACATATTAATTAAATGTTAAACGGATTTACACGTGATGGTAAGTCACCTGGTAAAGTGCGTGGTGTCGTGTCTGCCACAAACTCAGTGTTTAAAAGTTTTTTTGTGACAAAATATGACGTGATCCGTCACAGACGGCCATAGCCGACATGTCTGTAGCCGACCGCGGCGTGTAAAGGTTAAGTTAACGATTTAAGTTGGTGTTGGCAAGTGCCAACCTACCTAAAGACTCCTGCTTTCGTTTCGGCGGTACTTTTGTAAGCACCAATGACGTTATCTGCAATAGCACCAGTAGTAACTGCTCCCTATAAGCAAAGAGATAAATATTCAATTAGATTTAAAATGTTTTTCTCTGTCAGTATTTACTGAAACTTTTTACCGACTTCAAAAAAGGAGGAGGTTCTATATTCAGATGCTTTTTGCTTGTTACTAAGTATTCGTATATTCCTTACATTCTTAAAGGAAAAATGAGTAAAAGATACCCATTTTCAATAAATTTTCCAACCAGTCAATGAAGCAGTTAAACTTTTCATGCAATACATTTATTCCATTTGTTACCGGTCTGTTTACCAAGTATTAGCATCCATAGCGACATGCATGACCATGTATCTGTATATATTGAGCACTCTCTTGCACGTGTCCGTCTGTTCCTCCAGCAACTGTTGCTGGTTGAGTGCCCCAGGGGGCGCCACCGGCGACGCAGACGCTAGGAACACGTTCGCTGCTTGCGTCATAAATATTTGTAGCACGTTCTGTAACAAAGCGGTGAGAATGAAAGTGTGTTTGTGCCTCTACAAAAGGTGGTTTGTCATAATCTTCGTGGTTGGTGAGCGGGTTGAAGATCACAGTTTAAAAGGACCCGTTGAAAATTATCACCTAAATTTGTTAATTCAAAAGTAGTCTGTAAACATTGGAAATAAGGTCTATAATGTAGTTAGTGGAGAGCGGTCACCGATGACCGCTGGATATATGGGTTAAGGTTCATTCTTGCAGTCAGAAATGTTGTCTAAGTCGGCTCTTACGGCACCTATGTAATTAAATAAACATTTTTTTATACAATGAGCCGCCGGTAAACGAGCAGACGGATCGCCAGATGGTAAGCAATCGGCGCCGCCCATGAACACCTGAAACACCAGAGGCGTTACAAATGCGTTACCAGCCTTTTGGGAATTGGGAATTTGAGGATTGTATCCCTACAATCCTCAAATTTCGGGGATTGGGGTGACTGGGGATGGGAGTGGGAAATGGAGGGGGTAGGGGGGTAATTGGGGCTTTGGTAACCTCAGTCACACGACGAAACACAATACAAGCGTTGTTTCACGTCGGTTTTCTGTGAGGCCGTGGTATCACTCCGGTCGAGCCGGGCTTCTCGTACCGAAGCATGGTTCTCCCACACTTAAAACATAGATGGACTATAAATATAAAAGTTGATATTATAAATAAAAAATGACCTTCCTCAGTAAATAGTCAACTGTCCGCAGTGTCCGCCTAGTATACATACAACGGTAATTTTTATCTATTTGTGGTTTTCCTCATTGACATAAGGATTTGTATTTTGCATAGTTATTTGTCCTATAGTGAATTATAAATAAAATAAACCACCTCATCAATGGTGGTTACAGGTACATATTGGATTGAGTAAAGAAGAATATTTACATAACTTTGTTTCTTTGGTCGATCGTCTGATACTCCAGTACAAAGTATATGACATTTGGCACGAATAGGCCGGCTCGACCGGAGCGATACCACGGCGTCACAGAAAACCGACGTGAAGCAACACTTGCGTTGTGTTTCGTCGTGTGAGTGAGGTTACCGGAGGCCCAATTATCATCCCCTTCCCCAATCTCCCCAATTCCTGAATCCCCAACAATCCTCAAACTCTTTATCCCCAAAAGGCTGGTAACGCACTTTTAACGCCTTTAGCGTTCCAGATGTCTATGAGCGACACCGATTGCTTACCATCAGGTGATCTGTTACCGGCTTCATACATAAAAAAATTACATTTACACTCCTAGAGAAAGAATGTACCAATATTCTCATAAAAATATATAATATAGAGTTACCTGCAACCCAGCCCGAACCATAATATTGTCGCGTCCCACAGCCCCGAGGTAGGAGTCGTTGCGCAGACGTCGCGGCGGTATGGCCGGTTCTCCAGCACCTTGCTGCTCGAACGTATTCTCCATCAGGAACGGGGGCATTTCTGCCACCTGTAATTTAAAGATAACGAATATTGTTATTCATCTTTTTATTAGCATATTACGCTTATTACACATAGCAAGGGAAACCAAAGGTGTTAAAGTAATTATTAATGTAAAATTTCAGACATTACTAAAACTGTTTACAATTTTTGAATCGAAAATTGAAAAATAATATACCAGTGGCGAAAATCGAACCTTGGTAGTGGGACTTGCTGCAATAATATAAAATAAGTGTACACCGACTTTTCCCCCCTCTTTTTTGATCAGATTTATCATTATACTAAGTGCAAAAAATACTTTTCTGCAAACCGCATCGAAATCGGTTCAGCCAATCACGAGATAATCGCGCACAAACATATATTTAGTTCAAACAGAGAACCTCTTTTTCTGAAGTCAGTTAAAACTCGTGAAATGTGTATGTAAATACATATTATTATGTGAAATTTCATGTGTGTGAATACCAAGATATAGGAAAAAGAGTACCTTGTTGGCAGAGTGGTCAAGTGCAACTGACGCACAAGGGGTTTCGGGTTCGATTGCCGGGTCGGGCAAAGTATTACTGGGTTTTTTAAAATTCTCAGTTGTAGCAAGGAGTCTGGAAATGTGCTAGGTATATGGCAATAGGCTCACCCCCTATTACATGGGACTCATAACATAAATAGTGAAAAGTGAGTGTTACATTGTACAGTGGCATAATGTGCACCACAGCCTACCCCTTTGGGGATAAAAGGCTGTTATGTTATGTGAAAAAGGCGTGAACTTAAAAAAACTTCATCAGTATTTATCTTTTATCGTTCAAGTACTAAAGCTTATGACACTTTGATGGTTTGATTGCATTGCTCATTGTTGCGATACAGCGTACCAGCAGATATGTATGTATGTATACTTAATACTGTATGGTTTGTGTGAACTGTTGACGATTCGCTTGGCGAGCAATCAGTGCAAAGCCAACCGACCGTGCGACAGTGATGATACACCATCAGAACACTGCTTTACTTTACCTACATGATAATAATATATTGTTTTAATAAAATTTTTAATGGCGTCACGCCTTTTAAACCTCGAAGGGATAAGCAGAGGTATATCATATAACATCACGCCTTTTAATCCCGAAGGGGTAGATAGAGGTGCACATTATACAATTGTAGTTGTACTATGTAACACCCACTTTTCACTATTTATGTTATGAGTCACATGTAATAGGGGGTGAACCTACTGCCATATACCGGGCATAATTCCAGACTCCGTGCTACTATTGAGAATTATTTAAAAAAACCCAGTAATACTTTTCTCGACCCGGGAATCGAACCCGAGACCCCTTACCCGGCAGTCGCACTTGCAACCACTCGGCTAACGAGGCAGTCAGGTATATCATATGTATAGTATAACAACCACTTCTCACCAGTTATGTTAGATGCATACATAACCTCACGCCTGTTTCCAATGGAGGGTAAGCAGAGACTATGGAACGCCAATTGTTACGATATATTGCCAGTTATGTTATGACAACGTAATAGGGGATGAACTTCGTGTGATTACTGAGAAATTTTCTAAACGCCGAAAAATCCCCCAACAGTGGATCCGGGAATCGAACCCGTGAGATGTTTTTGTTATAGATTCTCGTATACTTACGTTCATCTGTATCCAATCCTTATACAAAGCGATGACGCGTCTGACAGCGGCGGCGTGTGAGAAAGGCAGTAAGAAGGCTTGTCTCAGCACTTCTATAGTAAAGTCAACATGTTCCCGCGACGAACAACATAGCACGTCACGCACTACTAGCTCCGAACTCAACTCTTCAAATACACCGGAACCTGAAAAGACAGGTATTTCATTGTAAATTGTTCTTTATGTAAATAGGTTGAAGATTGAGTTTTGTGACTGAAAAGAGTGACTTATTTTTGTATGTATGACGATAAGTAAGTAGTTTTCAACCCGCGCGGCAGTTTTTGATTACAGCGCAAAAAACGGTATTTGTCAGTATATATGTCTATAACGTGATCATGTTGTAGTATAATTTATTGTGTAGTACAACTCGAAATCATTAGCTGACTTATAAGTTACTAGCTTTTACCCGCGGCTTCGCTCGAGTCACAAAAGGATAAAAAGTAGCCTACGTGACATATACCAATACACACAGCGCCATCTATACCAATAATTTCGTTTTCCCTCGAGAATATCAAATTTTTCCGGGATAAAAAGTACCCTATTATTTAAACCAGACTTCTAACTTTACGTCTGCAAAAATTCTAAGCAATCGGTTTAGTAGTTACGGCGTGAAAGCGGAACAAACAAACTAACTTTCCGATTTATAATATTATAGTAAGGATAAGTGAGCTAATGATTTCGAGTTATAAGTTATAACCTAATCATAGTAAAAGATAAACAAACCTGACTCTAAGCTAGGATGCGGTGTATTAGACGCGGAATCATGCGACGATGCTCTACTGGAATCTGAGGGATGTCCAACAGTAAACGAGGTTTCTTCCTCATGATGTAGCGATGTCGCTGGCGTAGGAGTATTCGAGTGAGGCATGTGAGACCCAGTGCTCGTCATGGAAGATGGCTGACCACCGTCACTGCCTTGCTTCTTCATGAAATGCGCGTAACTTGCCACCCATTTGATTAATGTTACTCTGCATAGCACATAGTCGTCTTCTAGTATGTTGTGTTGGACTGGCAGTTCTAGTAAATAGAAAAATTAAGTTACTACACTTTAGTACAGCTTAGCTCAAAGAGTACTTACACTTTAGCTCAAAGAGTACTAAAGTACTCTTTGAGCATCACAGTACTCACTTTGGCTAAAATGGTATATATTTGTAGTTGTTGTTATAGGAACTTTAATTTTGTATAAGCTATTATCGTTTAGGTTTGATAGACTTTCATTTAAATGTATTCTTGACTTTCAAAAGTGACTATTTGATGTTGACTGTATAAGAATCGTTAGTATAGTATAGATTCAGGATCAAGACCAATTTTGATTATTTGAAACTCAACTAAAGTTACTTCATACAAATACTTGAAATGAACTTGTTTATTGAAACCATTAGTTAAATAAATAAATGCTTACCTAAATTAGGTTTATACAACGAATTTTTGACATTAAATTGCGGACAGATAACAGGCAAATAATAAATCTTAAATTTCTCTAATAGAAATGCGAAACATCTCATTGCCTTCGTGTGACATCTGTCCCTCCACTGGATCTTCGTGACTGACGTGGCCATTCCGTCGAGGAGTATATCGAAGAAGTATTTTGTTTCATTGTCAACGGCCTTTTCGTTGGCACTTGGTGGTAGGAGCGGTTGGATCTCTACACTTTGGACTGGGTTTAAGGCGTTGGTGTCGTGGAATATTGACGCTGATACATTGGCTATCTTCCCCATAATGCCTGTAGGAGTTTGTTCGACGACGACTTTTTTAGCATTGTCTACTGCGGAGTTGAAGTTCGGATGGTGCATTATATCCTCTATACTGAAGTCCCCAGAACCGTGCGTCTCGTTTGCCGTAATGTTTGGTTTCAGAGGAGATCCGATTGGCATTAGGGTGGGTTCAGGCATGCCGGGCACGAGAGTGGCGAACATTTTATGTACTTCATTCGGAGCATTGTCACCAAGCGCCTGATACCACAACAGGAAGTATCTACAACGAACAACTGATTACTGTTTATCATCATTTTAGCCATAATCGCATAGTATGCGGTTAATTCCTCGAAACGGTTGAGGCGTATTTTTGCTTTATTTATTTTTCGTTAGTAAGTAATTTTGACTTAATAGGGAGCGAAAATATTACTGACAATTTTTCAATCACAGAGTCAAATATAAATATTTTAATAACTAGTGTTAAATAGTTTGTATACCTTATAGCCTCTGCTCTCAGTTTTTGCGAGTTCCCGCTATGGAGGAGTTTCGAAAATATTCTCGTCAATGAGTGTAACTGCCATCTCTTTCCGATCAGCTCCGGCAGAAGGCATAATACTTTGTCTAGAAGGGACAATGCCCCTTCTAGCTCCTCCCTGCCCGCCTTATGTACTAGAAAATACAAGAAATCACTTAATTTGTATGCAAATGAGATAAAGTAAAGTTACCATGAGTGTTACATGAAACTGAAAACAATGTTGTTTTAATATGGTCATTAAAGAGCTATTACATTCTGTATTGTCCAACCCATTAGCCAGTGATTAGGTATGACTCAGCTTTGTTATATAGATTACGAGTTATCCTTGTGTCAATATGGTTGGATTTGTTAAACACCTATCTATTTGTTGGTTTAAAATTTATCCTCTATTTGATATAATATTATATGAAAAATAAAAGTATAATATAAAAGAAAATTAGCCTTATTATGATATTTTTAGCCATTAAATTTGAATTTATTGTAATAAATACGTAAATAAAACTGAAAGGAGGCTGTATATGGATAAAATTATCTCAAATAGAGTAGGTCTGATGTTATAGAGGTTCTAATCAATCACTTCATGACATTACATGCTTATCATCCCAGGTGTGATGAGTAATCCAGTGTTTATGATAAGTAAATGGATAAAGTAATGAGATAAGATTGTGAACTGAGAGATCAATGTGAAGTACAAAGTCAATATTCATACAAAACATGGTTAAATTTTAAAATGTTTCAGTTAAATATTGTTCAAAGTCATTTTACAAGGAAAAACAAATATATTCACAATTATATTGGAATTATATTATTTAATATACCTTTAAACAATATTTAATTAATTCCAAACTTGATATAAATGTATAGATATTCATGGTACATGAGTGACTGTCTGATGATCAAAACACCCAAAACTCACCGAGATGAAATGGAAGTTCTGTACCGCAAAAACAGAAAAATTATAAGTAAATATGTGTGTCAATTGGATTAATGTAAACAAAGTATAAATAGCAATAGATATATTTATCAAATCTTTTCACATATACACAAGCAGGACATTCACATACATTCATCCTTCTTCGTAACATTAAAGTTAGAATTTTGTATAAAATATGGGATTATTTACAACAGCAATGTTTTTTTATAAATATAGATTACAATAGTTACCTCGTTGTCGTAAATTATTTTCAGCCTGGATGAAGTTGTCATATAATATGAAGTATACATGACTGAAGTTGCCTTCAAAGTAATTTTTTGCTTCATCGGTGTCAAAATGTTCTAAAACAAACACGACAATATAATTATTATGATAAACATAATATAATATAAACTTGTGTAGCTTTTATAAACTCCGGACAATATACATGGGTGTAAAATAACTGAATAACAAGAAAAAGTATTTCAAAATAGTATTCCTATTGTGGTTTAACCCGAGGTATGTGAGAACAAATATCTACAAGAGAAAATGTATTTTCTATTATGTCTTATATACCGGCAGTCAAAAGATTAATAGACCTTACTAGGAATCTGGACTTCGGAAAGAGCACTTAGGTGCACTCCATCTTGACAACTGGTAGTCAAATATTTTGTATTTTTGATAGAAAACAATTACATTATCACTACCTCATGAAACACATCAAGTTATCATATCATACCATAAACAGTAATATTCTTACAGGATTCTAGTTCACTGTGACCACTTGTTTTGACTCTTAGAATTTGTATTATTAAATTTTTTATAGGCTTTTTGCTTTGATTGCTGATACAAACTTAATTGTTATAATCACAGAGCAGAATTTGATAGGTAACAAGTAGGATCACATTTCACCATTGGACATGAGCGCCATTGTTAAATAATCTGTCCATCTCTTGCCTAAGCAGACAATAAGCAAAGTTCAATGACTTTGAATTCTACAACAAATTTTGGAAATGATAATAAAGTAGGTACCTATTTTGAATACAGAAATAATCAATTTATTTCTACTGCAATATAGCAGCTTACTCCAACATAATTAATATTCTTTTTCATTTATTACCTTCCTAATATTTAAATCCACAACAGAAGAAAGACATTAACCTAGAAATGTGAAATGATCTCATGTATAGAATATTGCACACATCAACAACAGTACTTTAAACAATAGAAAATGTCATACAATTGAGTCTCAGCTAAGTAATTAATTTAATAAAAATGACAATAAATACAAGTGAAACTCTAAATACTACTTCCTCGATACAATAAACAGTTGTAAGTTGCGGCGCATCAACTACAGTTATTCGCGACTAATTAGCATGTTCGGAATGTGATCGCTGTCGAACCGAATAAAACCTCATAAATCATCTCTAAATATCCCCAAAACCTTCTATTCACATATAGAACTATAATAAATCAAATATATTCTCACCTAAAACGATTTTTAAGTGTTTTAATCGGGTTGCTGAATCCTTTTTCGAGTCTTGTATTTTAACTGTGGATTTCTTAACATCCTGGTGAGATTTCTTGGTAAACATTTCGGATGTGATATTATAGCGTCATTACGTAGATTCTTTTCATCCTTAGAATAAAAAATACAGTAATTTCACATTGTTTTCTTTAAGTTTTCACTCCCATTTTGACATTTCACTTATATAAAAATCTCGGTTGACGTAAACACTAAACGTGTGTCCGTTTCACGATAGAACTGCAAAGTACCGTTGCTTCTGTGATATTTCTAACTTCTTTTGAGACATGTAAAAAACATAAATTATTATTATAACTACTTGAAATAAACAAATATATAAGTATATAGTTGATAGTCTTAAAATACTGCAGTATTATTTTTTATGCGTGTATGATCTGTATGTGATTATAAACCGACGTCATTTACGCGTCTATTACGTGGAATGGAACGTGCATTTTTTTTATGAACTAAGTCAATGGTGTTTAAGCATACTGCCAAGTTACAATTTTTAATCAATGTTGTTGAAGCGACTTTGTAGAATCAAAGGATTTTAATATTTATACCTACCGAAGTATTTAATAAGTGCAACAATAAAGTACATCTATCTATTTCTAGATAGAACTTGTGTCTGAATAAGTTCATTATGACTTGTCTTGCTGGTTTGATAAAATGAAAACTAAAATCCTTGCGATGTTGGTACTTATGTAGGTACAAGGACATTGAAAAAAACGCGGGTACGTGTGAAACAACGACTGAGACATGGTGACCATTCACCATCAGACGGCCAGTAAGTTTTGTTTTAGGTACTCGATCGCTCCGACTGCACAGTTGGATCGGTGGTATTCCCGAACGGAGCAACTCGAAACAACAATTTGTGTGATCCACAAATTGTTGTTTCAGGTCTGGCAGTTATGTTATGTGAACTTGTATGTTTGTAAACGCACCCAAGACAAAGAAGAAAATGTGGGGCAATTTTTTTTTAAATTCTAATAATAATATGTAAGCAACCACAAGCTCGTCGTCGCCTCTCGTCAACGAAGAAGTCGTGGTAGCCGGAGGTTTAAGACGCCCGCCACTCATGCATGAGGGTGCAGGTTCGAAACCTAATAACGGCAAGTACCAATGTGACTTTCCGAGTTTATGTAGGTAATTTCTAAGATTATTTAGATACAACTGACAATGGTTGAAGGAAAACATCTTACGGAAACCTGGGCTAATAATTTCTAATTATAAGTTTGAATTCGCCGACCCGCACTGAGCAAGCGTGGTGATTAATGCTCAAACCTTCTACGATAATTATAGTGTGCCTAATTAATTTTATTAACATTTATTTAAAGTTGAATTCATTATTTTAAATAAATGTTAATAAAATGAACAATTTAATCTGTCTCTGGAGCCTTAACCACATTTTTTTTATATTTATAAATATATTTTTTTGTTAAGTACTATTTAAAAATGTAATTTATAGAGGATTTTAAATAAATATATGGAAATTCAATAAAACAGCATTTTGAGGAGGTAAATTCAATAGACGTTTGAGTAGTGTCGACGAATAGTAATGTGTGGTCGTAACGTAACCATGGAATTTTTTAGACAAACATTAAATATATTATTAGAACCCCTACTGATTAGACATAAGGGTAGGTATTTATATTATTATGGTTTTTATAGTGAGTGGGTAAGTGTTTTCTTGGTTGAGTGGTGGTATCTAAATGTTGTAGGCTCGATTTCTGCTAGGACCATTAGCGTTGTTAACGTTCAATTCAGTCTTTTTTTTTAAGGGGGGAAAATCCTCGAACAACTGCTCCCGCCTAGGTGAGGCGGGAGGGAGTGTCAGACTCTTACTGACTAAAAACCACCCCGTTCCTTCTCCTGCACGTCGAGCCGGAGCCCCGGTTACCCGTTAGGTTCTCCGGGACCAATTCAAAGTCTAATGACTAATATTTTAACTGACTCAAAACAGGGGGTTCTAAGTTGGACCTGTATGTATGTTTCTGCGCGATTATCTCGTAATTGGTTGAATTTTAATGCGGATTTCAGTAAACTGTTTGTTTCACTAGTTGGCGGAGTGGTCGCAAGCGCGACTTCCGGGCAAGGGGTCTCGGGTTCGAATCCCGGGCCGGGCAAAGTACTACTAGGTTTTTTTTTTAAATTCTCAGCAGTAGCACGGAGTCTGCAAATGTGCCCGGTATAATTATGGCAAAAGGCTCACCCCTTATTACATGGGACTCATAACATAAATAGTGAAAAGTGGGTGTTACATTGTACAGTGGCATAATGTGCACCTCTGCCTACCCTTTCGGGGATAAAAGGCGTGATAATATAATAATAATGTTTGTTACACTTAGGAGAAGGTTTTAGTATATTAAAAAAAAAATAGTCGATTTTTTTAAAGGATTTTTAAAAGAATTACTATATTTAATTATCATGACGGTTAGTCATGATAATTAAATATAGTAAGTAGACACAAAGCTCTCTAGATAAATATTATTAAAAATAATGACTCACTAAAGTTGAAATGCTCATCTCTTCGTAAAACAACCGACACGTAAACATAATAATAATAACGCGCTTTATTGTACACCAAGCGAGTAATTCTACAGTATCAGGGTATTACAGAAAATAAGGAGGGTATAAGGGCGGCCTTATCGCTAAAAGCCATATCTACCAGGCAACCTTTAAACATCTTCGTGATCAGCTCATAGGTCTATCAGCAGTACCCATATAAACCACTTTAATGGTCTTCCACGTCCAACCACTTACGGTCAAGCTTCGGGCAGATAAGAAAAATAAGAAACATCTGCTCACAAAGTATTTGGCAAGATAACCGTCACGATCACGTCTGCCAACCCGTTTAAGTAAAAACAAGCGTGATGTTAAGTAACCAACAAATGGTACGTAACTACGTAAGTTTCTATTGTCTAGGGTCGAGCAAAATAATACCGACTCAAAGTCCGCATCTGAAATACTTGCAATAATTAGGGAAGTCCCTATGACCAGTTCAAATAAAAGAATGTTTAAATCGATAACTAATACTAATAAGTTATTTTATATATTCCCGTATTATGGTAATCCCCGATGCCCTATCGTAAAACGTAAAACTACGCAGTAGTAGGTCTCAGAAAGAGCTGTATTAGGTCTACGCAGGGCCTACCCGGTGCCTCTATACAGGTGTGTGAGGGTGGCCACCGGGGTGGTTTTAGGGAGGTAAAAATCCCACACTCCTTAGCCTGTCATCCCCAAAACGGCTAGGTGCCTTTGAAGGTTTCTCTCGTCATAAAAAATAGGTCTACGCAGAGCCTACGCACTTGCTACGCAACGTCTACGGCGTAGCCTCGCAAGCTCCACGCAGGTAATTTGTTACGACAAGAATCTATTGCCAAATTATAAGTGCCCTGCCTTTTATAAACCTTTTATTTGGGTTATTTTATGATACCAAGATACAGAGTTTTATGTCACACGACGGCGCGGCACATTTTCCCGAAACACAAGAACTCTGCCCTATTACATACATTCAATAATTCATTGGGATTTACCGGATCAAGCAAGATATTGATCTTGCTTGATCCGGTAATCAAAACATTTGACCTGTCTATTGGCACGCGGTTGCACTTGGGATCAATAAATCAATAAGGCAGAAAACTAGTATTTAATCTGTCTGTTTTCAAATCATAATATAATAATCACTATTGGGAGTTCCTGATTAAAACCTATTACATTATAATAGCTTTTTTATTCTATGACTGTTAGCAAAATGGCAAGCTCAAATTAAAATTATTAATTCATTAACATGAAACCGCAAGCTTAGCTTAGACGGAACTAGCGTTTATTCGCGACTTCGCGCTCACAAAAAACATTTCAATATTTTGAAATTAATGCAAGAATTTTGGGAAGTAGGTACCTACTCTTTTACTTCTTTTTGTAATTCCCTGTTCTTCTTAAAGATGTTACATGCCTCTGGATTTGTATGACCTGTTAGGTAATGTTTTGTCTGCCTGCAACTAAATGGCCTCGAAAAATTTTACGATGTGACCAATGGAAGGGCAAGTGGCTGCTGTGAAACGTGTTCCGTATTTGATTCTTATATGGATTAATTCTTTATGTCATTTATAAATTTACAAATTGTTGTTTCGCGTATGCGTTGTGTTGTATACAATATACATGATGTATGTTTGTAAAGGCAACCGCGACACAGGAAGCTCATAGTGAGGAGTGAGGAGTCATGATTAAAAAAACACTCGCAAGAATTTTACATACCCACCTACATTATATTAACTAAATAGTTAGGTACTTATTACGTCAGCGACCACCAACCGGTTGCATTTATTTATTTATAGGTTAAGCCTTAACTAAACATCGTCTTTTTTTTTTTTTTTTTTTTTTAAGGGGGGAAAATCATCGAATGACTTCTCCCGCCTGGGTGAGGCGGGAGGGAGTGTCAGACTCTTACTGACTAAAAACCACCCCGTTCCTTCTCCTGCACGTCGAGCCGGAGCCCCGGTTACCCGTTAGGTTCTCCGCGACTCCGAATCGGCATCGGCCGTATTGGGCCCCATCTGTGGTGGTCTGATGGCTCTTTGAGGCGCGCGCGGAACGCGACGCGCCGTACGCTCGGGTCTGTTTCTGGTCGGACGGGGAGCCACCCATGCTCGCCGTCCGCAGGCCCGCGCTTACGGTGGCCGGAGATCGTCTCGCGATCCCCGACGCCCGGTGTGTCCTTCGCGATGGCTGGGTTGCGAGGAGGCAGCGCTTCGCTGCCTCACGCGTCCCGCCTCCTCCTTAGCTAGCATGACTGCTTCGCAAAAGGAGGAGACGGCATCCCAGTCCCCCTCGCTCCGCATCATGGCCTGCACTAGGCCCGGACGCGAGAGGTCGCCATCGCCGATCACTTCCCTGAGGACACGGCGGTGCTCAGCCCACGAAGGGCATTCTCCCACCGTGTGTTCCACCGTGTCCTCAGGGCGGTCCTCGCAGTGATGACACCCGGGCGTTTCCTCCCGCCCCATCAGACACAGGTACCTCCCGAAACTTCCATGTCCGGTGAGGACCTGCGTCAGGCGGTAGGTGAGGACGCCGTAGCGTCTCTCAAGCCACTCCTCAAAGAGGGGACTTACCGCTGCGATGGCAGCGAGCCCAAACTAAACATCGTCTAGGTTGAATGCCCAAACCGCAAAGTGTAAGAAATGTGGTTTTACGAGTCAGATGTTGATAACTAAATTCAGCGCTTTGTCGAATTGTTTAATTTTGGTACAAGATAACACATAAAGTGTGTCGTCTTTTTTTTGCGTCATCTACCTCTATATTAGCTAATATTTAGTTATAGGTAGCGTAAATTAGCAAGAAATCTGTAATTACGTCAAATGGTCGCGATTGATACTGCTAAGCAAGAAGTTTATAGTTTTATTCACCGACTAGTGAGGCGTATATAGCTTTTCGATAAATAATTTTCACATTACGTTGACGTTGGAGGAAAGACGAAAAATTTGTTTTATTGTTAAAAAAATAGTCGAACAAAAACAGCCGATATGTGATGTTATGCAACTGCTTACACAAACCCGTTAGTTTTACATTTTTTTATTGTTTGTATGCATAGCACACTGCACTTGTGGTTTAGAAATACAATGGAGAACATTATTCAAATATTTGCCAACATATAAGGAACGAGCAAATTAAAATGTACTTAAACTTAAGCGACTGCACAGCTTAATTAAGCATTCACGCAATAAATAAACCAATCTCATGATCAAGATTTATAAAAATGCATAATATAACACGCATGTTCATAAGTTCATTCAACTTAGCACTTGACAAAATTACGTGACAAACTAAAGCGCTGTTTCCGTACTTTTATTTCGAAGATCCGTTCCTCGGAATTTACGTTCAGTGTTCACATATTTTTTATCTTCGACAAACCCGTTTTAATTTGTACGCACACATGACGTTCGTTAATTTGTATATAGCTTCGGACATTGTCTCAGAGGTGCCTAGTCGCTCTTGGACCGTGTCACAGTGTATATCAGCTCGTATTTTCAATTTAATTTTAATTTGAAGTCAGTCTAGTTAACAGCATTCTTGTCGTCAGTGTTAAAGTGATTAGTTTCTGTACAATATTAATAAATAATTTCAAAATGTGTTCCCTAAATAGTGTTATCGTTGCCATTATTTTGATGAGTGTGGCAATGGCAAAGCAATTTCAAACACAAGATGCGATAGGTTTCCCTGAAGTGGAAGAGGATCAGAATTCTGTTAACAAAGACGTAAGTATTTATTTATCTATTGATAATAAAATCTTTTTAGTCATGTTATATAAAGTGGGTACAATTAGGAAACCAATTTTCCTTGTGTTAAAACATGTTTCTCTAATAATTTATCCTCGAACAAATATTACGAGCTTAGTAAGATTTTTTGCTTTTCGCTACGATTTTGTAACAAAAAATCAACCACAAACAACGCGAATTTTAAATGATTGTGTTTAAACTTATATGAAATGGATGTATTTGATTGTTAGGTACATGGATATTTTGATAATTATTTTCTTCACACGATATAAAGAAATTAAAGTCTACAATAGGTCGTTGTTCTGGAAAGATTTCGAGTGGAATAATATCTTGGTTATATAGTTCTCACATGATCGGAATAGTATGAATATCATATGATGTCGGACGCTTAAACTCTGAACCAAAGTAAATATCGTGTGACCTTCCATTCGTGACCACTCTGAGGTCATGGGTCTCCGATCTCAATAATCACGTTTTCTTATTTACTTACAACTTCGAAACTAGTTTACATGTTTTTTTTCCAAAAAAAGAATCGGTTTTTAATGAAAAAGGGACGTCGGTGAATGATTAGATCTAATCACTAATTATTTTTCTATTTTAATATTTTTGAAAGCAACTTCATTTAGTTTTGGCAGGTCTGCTGTAGTTTTGTCGATAGTTTCGGCTTGTTGACGGTTTTTTGTAGACCAAGTCATTGTTGTAACGTAGTAGGTACCTACCTATTATGGATTATCATTATAACCGCCTTTTTACCAAATCATTATAAAAATTGACGCATTAGTTTAATTTAATGATAAATTATTATGCTGATAGTACGGATCAATTGTTTAGTTTCGCTAGCACTAACTATAATTTCTTTGTAGGTGAATATACTTATCCCCTTATTTACTGTCGATTTTCTGATGACTGATGAAAAAAGACTTCTGTACCTATCCTTACTTATCATTATGTGGGTACCTAATAAATATTAAGTTCGAAAGAGTTCAAAACTAAAGCGCTCCGCTTTAAGAAATCGATTAAATTATATAATTATTCTTCGACTGGATGATTAAAGTTGAAACCTTGTACATTGAAGTAAATCTGTTTCTTTTTGTAGTCACATCTAAGGATCTAGGTAAAGTGCCTAGTCATTTATTTTTTGCTGTGATCATCTTCATTGCTTGTGGCGACGTAATAGCGTAACGAATTTACAAGTACAAAAAACAAATACCAAATCACGTGGCTGTAAGATTATATGGATAGTAAGTAGGAATTATATTCAATAATGTACATACTTAGATAATTTTAAAGACACCTTCATATTAAAATGTTTTTATAACGACTTTCTTTTTGTCCTAAAGGCCAGGAAAGTTTTTTTGTACCAGTACCCAAATTACTTTCTCTAATTGCGATAACGAGAGTATATACATACACACACTTACTTATCGACAATAGATAATTATGTATAAGTACGTTATCTGTGTCATTAAGGATATTTACTATGTTCCTGATTAGGTGACCATTACTTAACTCGTCGAGTACCGTCATTATAGACACAATTATAGAACAATAGGTTGCGGTCACCGGTGACCGCTTGGTGTTTGACAGTTTAATTTACTTACTAATTAAATACACGTTCTTATTTTGTATATCTGTCTTGTGTTTGATAAACGAAAACAAATAATGATAGTAATCACTTCTAGTATCGCGTTTTCTGATTCCTTAAAATACGTTAAAGTTAAGGTAAGCTAAACATTCCCCCCTTCATAGAAGTCGTTAAAATCATATCAATGTAGGTACGATCCTATGTCACAGTTTAAATAGAAATTACACAATATCATCAGATTTAACAAAATCTCGTGTTTTGCTTACAAATATAGTCTTTTTCCTTAATGAAGCTTTATGAAAGTACTTAGGTAGGTATATTCGTAACATGTTTGTTTATCTGTAGGGGAAGGCCGGTTTCTTAATAAGATAACGCATTCGCAGTTTGAGGCCAACTGATTCATCTGACGGGCAAAACACTGGTACCCACATCTCAGTTCTATTTGTAAACACTGATATAAAAATTATATAAAAATGAATTTAGACTGCCTCGTTGGCCGAGTGGTCGCAAGTGCGACTGCCAGGCAAGGAGTATCGGGTTCGATTCCCGGGTCGGGCAAAGTATTACTGGGTTTTAAAAAATTCCCAAAAGTAGCACGAAGTCCGGAATTGTGCCCGGTATATGGCAATAGGCTCACCCCTATTACATGGGACTCGTAACATAAACAGGGAAAAATGCGTTTTACATTGTACATTGGCATAATGTCTGATAATGTGCACGTCTGCCTACCCCTTCGGGGATAAAAGGCGTGATGATGTTATGTAAAATTATATGGAATATTGACATAATTATAATGTACTAACGGCTGAAAATAATCAATGTTTATCCAATATCTCTGGATCGATCTCGGTTTTTAACCGACTTCAAAAACTAAAAAAAGGAGGTTCACAATGTAAATGTAAGGTAACCTGTATGTAAGTCGCGGAGAACCTAACAGGTTACCGTGGCTCCGGCTCGAAGTGCAGTACGGGGTGGCTTTTAGTCAGTAAGAGTCTGACACTAAAGGCGAGAGCAGCCATTCAATGATTATCCCCCTTAAAAAATAACCTGTATGTATGTATGTTTGTGTGGGATTATCTCGCGATTGGCTGAACCGATTTTGATTCGGTTTTCAGAAAAGTGTTTGTTACACTTAGGAAAAAGTTTCAGTATTAGTTAACCGACTTAAAGTAGTGGACGTTGAAGTTGTTTTTTTTTTAAACGAAACTACGGAGTTTCTGTAGTCAACTATGGGAGTTGTATGGACAACTAAATGTAAAAAAATATTCCAGAGAATTTATAAAAAAAAACAATCCGTAATACGAAAAACAATTTACCTAAATCCTGTATCTATGTTTTAATCAAAACGAAACTTAGTAAATTGTGGTTTTCCCAGCATATTAGTTTAATGAACAAGTTTGTATCATTTATTTTTATCTGCTGTGTCATTCATCCTTAAACCAGTTTTGGTCTACGTAGAATGCATCCGTCCATTACCAAGTAGCCATTGGTCCCACTATAGTAACTTAATTCACGATATAAATAATACCTACTTATTTTTTTTTCTTGCGTTCCTTTGTAGGTCATGTACCTCATTTACATCACCGACGAATCATTATACAATTAATCATCCTAATCTCCTGACGAAACTGAAGACCTTTTTGCAAAATAAGGGTCAACTTTTGAAGAATCACCAGAATTTTGACATTTAACCTTCGCTTGGCTTCTACTAAATACTTCATCTGCAGGTAGACTCGTAGATTTGCCCATGGTTGTAAGTTGATCGTTGCCTTCGTTTTGTATGCATGAAGTTTTTTTGTGGCTGACGTACCTTTTTAACTGATATTGAAGAAAATAATGGCCTTAAGTTTAGTCTGTCAGTCTAAAAACTAATGCATGGATTTGAATATGGTTTTCACCAAAACATTGTTCGATGTCTACCCACCTAACAAAATTTATTACAAAGTGTTTTAAAATTTTGTTTTTCGTTTCCAGCACCGGCAGCCTGTTTACATTCCCTCGATGTGTCCTGACAGCGAGTTGTACTACCCAGGGGACCAGAAAGACGACTGGATTTGCGATTGCAGGCCAGGTGAGGCTTCAAAGCAATTTCTATTATATTTTTTATTTGTCCAATTTTTTCTGTGCCTTTCACAATAATACCTCTATTTGTAGTCGACATGAGTCCAGAAAAATCCAGTTACACTGTGTGTTCTGACATACAAATGAAACACGACAAACATAGCATAGTAGCCAATTACCCAGCCTACTACGCCCATATTATAATGACACCAAGAAATACTAACCTAAATATATATTTATTTTCAGCATTTTTATATCATCCCAAATCGGACGCTTGTTGGCCAGCTTATAGAAAAGGCCCGTGCCAGGATGGAGAGTACCTCGTGTTAAAACCGGAGTCGGCCATACCTGTGTGTGAGAAGAATCCTTGCTCCATTGATACATACGTTCAATACAATGGAAGGTGTGAACAGCTGGCCACCATCGCGCCCTGCAGACACATGTGGCCCATTCCAGCTGCACTCGCTGTCAATGCCACCAACTTAGCTGTAACCTGCGAGAGGCTCAACTTAGAGTCCAGGTTTGGGGAAGAGACCAGCGCAATAGTACTATTGCCATGCCCGCCAGGCTGTAAACGAAGTATTAAGGGCAAATGTACTCCTGTAGTAGGATAATTAACTTTATTGATTATGATTATTTGTAATATTAATTATCGTATTTATGATTGTTGCCTAAAATTGTATGACTATAAATAGCTTTTGTACCTAATTGTGTACTTATTTCTTTCATAATTTTTAGCAACAAAAATGTAACAACAAGCACTTAATTTTTTTTTCTTTGGCAACCGAGTCTCCAATATGAAGCACTTAATTTATATTCATACGCTAATTTGCGCGGTTGTCACGCTAATTTGCGCGATTGCCACGCTAAATTTCATTTAGATGCGAAAATACTTTTCATTTCTTGTGTATAGAACATGCACATGTAAGGAAATATCGAGGTAATGCACATTCAACCTAAACAAAAAGTAATGTTTTATGAGTGCTACAAAATACTGGAATCAATCAATATTCACTTTGTTAATTAAGCAACAAATCCCCCAAAGTTGTAGCATGGTAATATCCGAGCGACCTTGCACGGTATGGCACGACGCCCGCAGCCGCAGCTGGCTATGGCAACGGGCGGGCGTCCCTCGTGTAGTCATGGCGACTCCGCCGTCAATGTGCCACACCATGTCTCTGTCATCGGCGTTTATTTACCAATTACCACAATGGAGATCGACGTGGCTGTCTGCTCGCACGATTATCGACAACCCTCGCGATAAAATCGGTGCCCAAATAATACTCGAGCTCCAAATGACAGTGCTTCATAGCCACGAGTTAGCTGTAACAGTAAGCGCTCAGAAGGTTAAGGTTGATTGACGGCTCGGTGGAAAGTTTGAAACATTTCCCAAGTGAAAAGTGCACCTTGCTAGAAAGTATAGCTCGCAGGAACATGCAGCTGAAATGTGGTAAGTGTTATAATGCCCCAGTTATTAATGCGAAAGTGCATGCAAATCGTTAGAAATGTACTTCTAGCTGAGTAACGTCAACTGTAAAGTTCTAGAATTTTTATTGTACGTTTAAAGAGAGTTAAAGCAATAAAGCTGGTTCTTAAGTAGTGTACGATCAGTGGCGAGTGCGACGGCTGATCGTTTAATTTCCATATAATCGCAAGCGTAGCCGAGCTTGCTCCTATCGCGATTGATCGCTGACCCATATTCCTGACGGCTGGCCACAGTGGCTACTGACCACCACAACATACCACTTACTCTAATTAACCGAGGAAAATGACCTTCGCCGATTTTTATAGTGGCAGCCGAGCGGAATGTTGTTTCCTCTGAATCTTGATTTGGCAGGTTACCTACTTTGTTAGTCGAAGGAAATGGCGATAGGAAATATTATTTGTTAAACCGTGACATGATTAATTTGAAAAACGAATACTACGTTACGGTTATTTAAATATACTAAAGTTGCATTTCGTGGTAGCAGCTACCCAGTTTCTTTTTATATTATATATGTTATGAATCCGTAATGGTCTCGTAAATAGACCGTACGTTGTTATTTTGCTCCTCAGTTTTTTAAATAAACTAGTGGTAGAAAGTGAATCTAGTATCAATAATATAGTGTTATCTTAAAGACAATGGAGTGACCTATAGAACAGTGTAGCTTTTATAGTAGTTCGCTTAAGTAATACCGATTTTAAACAAATTTTATAACAGTGGAAAAAAACTCAAACTTTGAATAGTGCAACAACGAAGTTTATCCCTGACCTACGACAACCCGCAGAGCGCTCGATACCTCCCGCGCTAACTACACCGCCGTCGCCGTCGCCTGCGCAGTGGTCATCGCTTAGCGTGTAATGAAGAAGTTTTTAATTTGGTTAAAAATATGGATAGTAAATCGTCTCTTGGCTATGATGAAATTCCCATGACTGTCATAAAAGATAACATCGATGTCTTAGCTGGCCATTTTGCCGATTCAATAAATGAATATATAAGTAAGAGTATTTTTCCAGATCAATTTAAGTTAGCTAGGGTGCTACCTATACACAAAAAGGGCTCCAAAACAGACCCGGGCAATTATAGGCCTATCTCCTTGCTGCCGGTATGCTCTAAGATATTTGAAAAAAATATGAAAAAGAGACTAGTGTGTCATTTGCATAAACACAAGATTATAACCGACCAACAATTCGGTTATCAAAATAATATAGGAACAATAGATGCCATTGACATGTTAATTGATGATGTGGTATGTAAGTTGAATGCTAAACTAAAAGTGGCAGGTCTTTTCCTCGACTTAAATTCTGCGTTTGATACTGTAGAACACTGCATTCTTCTCAGTAAGTTGGACTTCTATGGAGTAAGAGGAAATGTTTTGAATTTATTTAAATCATATTTGCATAAAAGAACGCAGTATGTAGAAATTACGCAAATTTCAGAAGAGGGATTTAATAAGGTACACAAATCGGACACGGTTACAATAAATAAAGGTGTACCACAAGGATCAGTCTTGGGCCCTGTGTTTTTTATAATATTTATTAATGATCTGATAGCTTATATGAAAAGTATATCAGATGATACTGAACTGGTGGTGTTTGCCGATGACACAAGCGCTATTATAGCTAGTGAGAATATCCAACATTTAGAAAAAAAGCTCTTGAAAAGTGGTTCACTGTGAATAATCTAAAACTAAATTTAAAAAAGACGCAATGTTTATTATTCAAATCAACAGCAAAGAACAAGGATACCGTCAAAGTACATCTATTGGGGAATCAGGTAGATATTGTAGACAATGTAAAATTTTTGGGGGTACAGATAGATGCACTTTTAAATTGGAAGAGGGAATTGGAAGTGGTCACAAACATTATGAGTGGTGCTTGTTATGCTCTTAGCAGTCTAAGGGATGAACTAACCATTTCTCACCTCAGAATGGTTTATTTTGCACTTATAGAGTCTAGACTTCGATATAGCATAAAGTTCTGGGGTAACAGTTACCATTATAACATTAATGCTGCTTTCGTTATTCAGAAAAGAGCCTTGAGAACTATGCTTCGCATAGAACAAACACAGTCTTGCAGAGATCATTTTAAAAAACTCCAAATTCTCACAGTACCGTGCCTTTATGCGTATGGTGTTGCTCAGTCATTTCATTAGAAAAATATACATAAGTTCGAAACTGAGGATCAGATCCATATTAGAGTAAATACTCGAAGAAAGGACCTATCGAATTCCATATACCCTAAACTTAATGTCGTTAAACATGCTTCAAGAGTGCAATCAGTAAATATCTACAATAAGCTGCCTGTACAATTGAAAAGCTCCAATAATCTAAATGAGTTTATTAAAGACATTGTTATTGAGGAAATGTTATTACAGCATTGAGGAGTTTCTGAAAGATAACATAGTTGATACTAAAATTGAGATTATACTAGTGACTTATTTTATATTTAGTATTCCAATCTGACACATTTAAATTATTTGTTGACATGTAATTAAATTACTCATATATTGTTTTGGAATTATTAGTAAGTTAAATGAAGTTTTTATTTATGTATGTATTTAATGTATGTATGATTGTGTTTTATTTTAATTGAATTAGGGTAAAGCAATACGCTTTTACCCGAGTTTCTTGATTTTTATGTGATTATTTTTTAATTTTGGTTCAAAACAGTATTCGACACAAATGTAAATTTGTTTATGAATAAATAAATAAAAAATATTCGTGTGAAACTAATGCTTACTTTAACACTATGTATACATGTACTACATACGTGTAATGCCTGGGAACACGAGTGCATGGCTAGGTTACTAGCTCGATAGGACTTAAGAATGCAAAATAAATGTTAAGTTAATAATTTACATAATTAATCGTTTGCGATTCAGTTTTAAATACTTAATTATACATTTTCGTGAAATAATTGCACAAATTCTAGGTTTTGTAATATTTATGAGATTTTTATTAAAACTAGGCATTTTAATCCGTGTGCATTAAAAAGTACAATGCACTTAGGACTGGTGAATTATTTTTATTTTTACTCTCACCAAGCAATTTTTACAAAATTCGTAGTCAGGTCTGCCTCATTGGCCGAGTGGTCGCAAGTGCGACTGCCGGGCAAGGGGTCTCGGGTTCGATTCCCGGGTCGGGCAAAGTATTACTGGGTTTGTAAAAACCTCAGTAGTAGCACGTAGCCTGGAAATGTGCCCGGTATATGGCAATAGGCTCACCCCCTATTACATGGGACTCATAACATAAATAGTGAAAAGTGGGTGTTACATTGTACAGTGGCATTAAGTGCCATAATGTGCACCTCTGCCTACCCCTTCAGGGATAAAAGGCGTGATGTTATGTTATGTCGTAGTCAGGTTCAATTCTCATCACTTTCTCGAAAGGGCCAGTGAAAGTGTTTATCGCTAATTTGTGAGTGTATTAAATAGTTTTATGAAACAACGACACTAATCGCCCGATAGCATGTTAGTGTAAATTGTAGGCGTACCCCCATGATGTATTACCTACTTGCTGCAGCGCCCTAACTACCCACACGTAGTACTGACGCGTCAAGAGCTTGACACTGCGCACACTGAGCGAAAAGTAAATATCGTGAGGATAAACCAGGTCGACATACGGCCTACTTACCTATATATTACACCCGTGCTAATATATTATAAGAATTATATATGCACTGATTTATTTACTAACCTATATTTGATAAATCAACGGCTTTGTCCGCGAGAATGGCAGTACATAAGTTCTTTCGATACGGACATGACATGACGTCAGTAACAATTTTGCCTGTCGGCTTGCTGTTAGATTTGGTTAAGCAATATTTATTTACAATCACAGATCTTCTCTTGTTTGATTTTGATTTCATTAAAAATACTCCAAAAAAAAAACAATGTAATGAAGTTTCAAGACTGTTAATGAAGCGAAAGAAGTATGTAAGAATCGTAGCAATTGGCGTTCCGTAGTATCTGTCTCATTGGAGACAGGCGTGCAGTTATGTATGTACCTATGTATGTAACTGCAAAATGTAAACACTGATTTATTGAGCATGTGAGTAGAATCGATAAAATTAATACTAAATGCTAAATCTGAGAGTGGGAGAGCCATGTTTCGGCACGAATGGACCGGCTCGACCGGAGTGATACCACGGCCTCACAGAAAACTGACGTGATACAACGTTTGCGTTCACCGAATTATCCCATAAAAATCTCTCCCATTTAGAATACAAAATGATTACGGTGAATTTTCTGATGAGCTACTTACTAATTATTTTACACAGTATCTTTCCCGTAAAATAATTTCCACAGTATTGTACTGTTACTATCTACTTTCAGAGTCAGGTGTAATGACTGGAAAAACCTTCATAGCTAGGTTTATCACTTGAAAATGATATTATTCATTGCTGGAAAGCACGTCATGACGTAAATAGGTTCATAGCAAAGCTAGGCCGAGCTTAAAATAAAATTGTAGGCATTGCTTAATTATACCGAGTCGCAAACGAAATTTTTACAACATGGCTGACCCTTTTCTGTTATTGGGGTCAGTAGGTCAACTGATCTGACGAAACTACGGAAAAGCACGAGACTGATTTGAAATAAGTCCTTGAAGGGTTGCGTGAGAGAGTATACAGTAGCTGCGTGTAATTTAAGCGTTTAGTAGCTATGTTGTCGGTCGACCAAATACCTAATTCGTACATTTATGTTGCTTGTAAGGTAATGAAGGTAAATTAATTGTCCGCACTACAAACTACCAAAACAATTAGTTTTATGATAAGGGTTGAGGAACATTTGTGGTTAGATACACGTTTCCTGTTTGTAGCCAACTAATGAGTTCTGTAGCAATAATATTTACCAACTAATTGGGTTGTTTAATATAACTTACTTGCTCGGTGATAAACGAACAAACAATAAGAAAATTACGATGCTCTTCACAAAACACTAAAGTTATGAAAACTTCTAAGTTGGTATGCTCCAAAAGTTTTAGATTTTACATTAAGTTATTACCCTGATAGTCAAATATTTATTTGATATTTTGCTATTCCATAGTGTGTTAGGATTATATTTTTTTTAATATTTCTGTGGGATTATACGAAATAATATTTGAACTCTGAAGGAATTATGCATGAAGTTAGGCTTGAAGTTATTATAATTATTAGGATTTTTAGCTATTAACCATATAGCTATGGGTATATGTATTCTACAATGTGTATAGGTATTCTATTCTGTAACTACCAAGCTATGCAGAAGTTGCATCGAGCACAATCAATTGATGACATAACAGCAACATTATGGTCGACGCGAGGCGATGCCACCATGTGTCGGAACTGTTCATGTATTCAAGGTCTCAATGCAGAACTTGAAAGCATTGTGATTCAATGTTATATGGGACCGTTATGTACTTACTATGTCAATATCTGTAATCTAAGTTATACCAACCTACTTCGATTATAAATGCTATTGTTGTTTGTCGACTTTATTAGTTTAATGGTCATTAGCATAATGTGGAGCACAGATAAGTAGCACGGATTTTAGAATTTTATGTCGCGTACTTATTTATCTAGGTATTTTTTTAAGGGGGATAGTCATCGAATGACTTCTCCCGCCTGGGTGAGGCGGGAGGGAGTGTCAGACTCTTACTGACTAAAAACCACCCTGTTCCTTCTCCTGCACGTCGAGCCGGAGCCCCGGTTACCCTTTAGGTTCTCCAAATAAATCTGTTAGGGCCGATTTGCCAAATACACCGGGCGCTGGGTGGAGTTGAGTATGCAAAATGTGAGGACCGCATTTGGTATAGGTACGAATTTGAACTCAGAAAAGCATGCAGACTATGATTGTGAATGTTGCAAGGAGTCATAATGGTCCAATATTTTTTACACCCCACCTCCTCTAGACATCTAAAAATTGGACTGAATACATACTTTGTAGACCAGAGTAGATAATTTTTGAAACCAAAAAAAATTACAGTAGGATGAAACCCATTAGAAAAGGAGGGGAATATGATCAAAATGAAAGGAAAAATAAATTACGGTCGATCCGAGTTCGGGAAGTGGGAGGGGGTTTAAGGGTAAAAAATGGTAATCTTGATTTCCAGCAAAACTACAAGTCCTATGGAAAAAAGTTGAATGGCAAAGTTGTAGGCAATAAAAAGATCTACAACTTTTGTATTTGTAGATTTTTCACATAACCTCAAAATTTTGGTGAAAAATTCAAAAAACCAAGTTTTTGGTTTTTTATTTATATCTTTTTCAAATAAATTTTATTTTCTACGAAATTTGGTGAAATCTTACCTTATTATGTCCCAAATACACTGTAATTTATTTGATTAAAAATATTTATTTTTTCGCTTCATTTTAATTTAAAATCAAAAAAGCACCCTAATTTTCAATCGAAAATCCTGACGTCAAAATATCAGCTTTTTTCAAAAAGTTTGGGGGGTTTTTTCGTTGAAATATCTACTTTCTGATGGTGTAAAGAAAAATATACATTACTATAGGAAATATTCTTAGAAAATGCAAAAATATGAAATTGATCGTCGAAATCTTCAAGACCATCATCTTCGTCTTCAATGTTATTTCCAGTCTGCATTGGTTCTTCATCCATAATTTCATCTGAATCATTTACTTCCTCGTAGATTTTTTCTTCCATATTGGAGCAATTTTCTGAACCATGACAATTAGTGCATAAATTTGTGCATTTTAAACCATATTTTCGGCAGCCACATTTTAAACTGTTGCATCCAGTTTCACAGCTGCAGCAAATAGTTTTGAGCAATACTTCCGGAATTAGATCCTTTTCTGTAAATTTGGGCATAATGCCATGCTGATGTTGCTTCCATCCCCAATCTGTTGCTGTCAATTCGTTACCCAACCAAGTTCGAAGCTGATAATATGCTCTGTAACAATATTATTCTGCTGCTCCTTCTGTGGGTGGGAGGTTTGCCAAAACGAAGGATGATTTAATTTTTGCCAATTGATATTTATGAAACCTTAATTGATTTAGTGTTATTTTTTCTTTTTTTCATTTATAAATAGATTTGATTAATTGTAATCCATTTTTTTATATTTTCTTTACTTTCATCTTTTTTGTAAAAAACATTGGCCAAATTTGACAAATTTTTCGCGTCTAATATAGAATTAACGATACTTTTCTTTCCTTTTCCGGCAAATCCAGATGTTGTATCGCAACCAGAAAAACAATGCAGAAATGCAACAAAATTTTTGAAGGATTCGTGTTTGAAACCAGACGTGAAAAATAGATCCTTTCCATTTCCAGAGCCTGGTTTGAGAAAATAAATGTCATGATTATTTGAATTTAATTGATTTAAAAGAACCAAAAGATCAATATCTTGACCCACAACTATAACAGTTTTATTGGTATCTCTCGCAACTTCTATCGAGGTCTTAATTATGTCGGCATCAGCATCTTCTTCAACTTGTTTACAGGAAAATCCTTGTGACTGTAATGTTTTCATTAAACTTTTAATTATTTTGTGCTTGTTTTTCTCGTTAGATAAAAATTTTTCTTGCGAAAATGGTATTTTTGTATGGTTTTGATAATTGAACTCTGGAATATTGTCTGAGGTTTTTCTACGATTACGTTCTCCTCTTTTAGTTGAAGTAGCTGCTGGTACTGTTGTGACAGTACCTGATTTCTTAATCTCGGGGTACCCATCAAACACAATATAACTGCTTGCTGCGTGATGTTTTTGTACGTAGCGCAAATATTTATTAATGATCTCTTCCACCGTTTCATTTTTCTGCCAAATTACTTTGTGCAGTAAAAATCCACCGTCGACGACATGCATTATGCTTTCAGAATGCATTGGTTGATTCACACTCACGTTAACGATATCCTTTGAAATACCAATAATGGATCGATGGCTATAATATCTTCGTTTACTTTAACGGAAGATTGAACTGTTTTGAGATACAAGACTTTGTTTTTCCTTTAATTTAAATTTTACACTGCCAAAATTCATTCCAAGAATAGCTTGCAAAGATTTTTTTCCTTCTTCATACGCTTCGTGGCAATTTACAGAATCATTGCCAATAATTCCATAAAAAATGGACATAATGTTATCAGACTGTGGAAAAGGATCGTACCTGTTAAAAAAAATTGTAATATTTGTAAATCAGCTACATCTCTTTATTCGATATTCCCTTGAATCAATATGTTGCTCTGTACTTGTAAAAGAAACATTACAAAAATCTTCCATTTCATTGCAAATATGATCTACAAGTATGATCATTGTTAATATTTTTACTTCTACCATTCAAAAAATATGTGTACGGATTTTTCCAAATTATCTAACCATCAAACTGTGTCAAACAGAAATATAAACAAAACAAATCAGTAAAAAGTTTACACTTCCAATATCATTTTTAAGTATACTTTACAGCTGCTACGAAATAGCAGGTATGTATAAATCTGACGATGAAGAAATGCCTCCAAAGAGACAAAAACGAATGAGTAACCAATTAGAATTCCAAGTAATTAATAATAATTTTAACTAATTAGAATGTCACTCAGGTATATAAATTACCTTAAAACAACAATAAATAGGCAATTACAAATATTATTTAAAGAAGGTTCTACAACTTTTTAAAAATATTGTAGATGTCTTATTAAATATTAACCTTATTAACTTATTTGTTTGTTAATTATAGAAGGATATTTTAATTTGTATTATTTTCGTTTATTAATAAAACATTAAATTTTACGTTTTTTGAGTAATTAAAATGTAAATTTTAATAAACACCTCAAAATTGTGCATGGTTTTTTCATATTTTTGCATTTTCTAAGAATATTTCCTATAGTAATGTATATTTTTCTTTACACCATCAGAAAGTAGATATTTCAACGAAAAAAAACCCCCAAACTTTTTGAAAAAAGCTGATATTTTGACGTCAGGATTTTCGATTGAAAATTAGGGTGCTTTTTTGATTTTAAATTAAAATGAAGCGAAAAAATAAATATTTTTAATCAAATAAATTACAGTGTATTTGGGACATAATAAGGTAAGTTTTCACCAAATTTCGTAGAAAATAAAATTTATTTGAAAAAGATTTAAATAAAAAACCAAAAACTTAGTTTTTTGAAATTTTCACCAAAATTTTGAGGTTATGTGAAAAATCTGCAAATACAAAAGTTGTAGATCTTTTTATTGCCTACAACTTTGCCATTCAACTTTTTTCCATAGGACCTGTAGTTTTGCCGGAAATCAAGATAAACCATTTTTTTACACTTAACCCTCCCACTTCCCGAACTCGGATCGACCGTAATTTATTTTTCCTTTCATTTTGATCATATTCCCCTCCTTTTCTAATGGGTTTCATCCTACTGTAATTTTTTTTCACTTTTTACCATTTTTGTAGGCTTTGACCCTGGTGTATTGGTATCATTTTAACGATTGTTTTAGTAGGAATATCCAATTGCTTTTTTATTAATAAAAATACTTACAGTTAGTTAAGTAAAAAAAGAACAGGAAAATTAAAAATAAAAGATGCATTATGCATAAATAACGATTGTCAAAATAAAAAATATTGATAATTTAATTTTTTTTCTTTTGCGAGATGTTTAAATTAGATTTTTTCAGTTTAAATATTTTTTTTTCAATAATTGTTGCTTTTATTTGCATGCATGCTTTTCTGAGTACAAACCCGTACACCAAATGCGGTCCTCACATTTTTTATACTCAACTTCACAGCGCCTGGACTAAAAGCCAGATAAAGGTCATTGTCATTTTAACAGAGGAATACATGGAGGAATATCTTTGAGCATTTGACAATTATCAATTTTATTATACATTTCATAATTAACTGATAATTGAAAACTCGGGCCTCTGTAAAAAAACAGTCCGTTAGTGTTAAATCTGTAAAATTGATATCGATTGATACAATTCAGTAAAATAAAGCTTATAGAAATTAATTGCTAAAATTATGTACTGTTCAATCTAGAATTTAAGTAGTCGTGTAACAAGTTATTGATATGGGACAAGCGAGTTGATTAGTGTAATCAAACAATTAACAGTTAATTACTACAATGGTTGTCAGTTAATGAAGTAATTCAATATTACATTAAATTAATTAATGATAGTTATTATAATATCTCACCCCCTATTACATGGGACCACAGAAATATTAAAAAGTTATTATATCTGTGCATGGGACTCATAACATAAATAGTGAAAATTGGGTGTTACTTCTGTGTGCACCTCTGCCTACCCCTTCGGGGATAAAAGGCGTGATGTTATGTTTAGTTATTATAATGTCTACCTGTCTTTTTCACCGACTTCAAAAAAAGGAGGGTACTATGTTCGCTATACGTATGTATGGCGTTTGCCATCATTGCGGCTGGTGGCAAGCGATGATGTGGCCCATGATGGATCATTATGGATGTCTTCATACGTATAGATCTTATTGAATGGAGTTGTTTATGTTTATTTATGAAGATTTTAGACCGCCTCGTCGTTCTAGTGATCGCAAGTGCACTGCCGGGCAAGGGGTCTCAGGTTCGATTCCCGGGTCGGACAAATATGAATGTGTTTTTTAAAAATATCTCAGTAGTAGCACGGAGTCAGGAAATGTGCTCGGTTTATGGTAATAGGCTCACTCCCCGTTATGAGTATGAGTATGTTATGATACATAAATAGTGAAAAGTGGGTCTTACATTGTAAAGTGGCATTAAGTACCGTAATGTGCACCTCTGCCTGGGTAGGCCTTTTTATCCCCGAAGGGGTCTTCGGGAATAAAAAGGCGTCATGTTATGTGTGTGTATTTTAAACTGCCTCGTCCGTCGAGTGGTTACAAGCGCGACTATCATAGGAGGGGTTTTGCAGGTTCGATTTCCGTTTAGGTAAATTGGGGTAGTTGCAGTGTTTAGAATTTTTTTTAATAACATCAAGGACTCTAGATCTGTGCTTGGTATATAGTAATGAGCTTACCCAATATTAGGACTCCAACATAACTTTAACAAAGTGGTTGTTATATTGCACCTACACATAAGTAAACATAGTACCTGTATTTATCCTTCCAGGGAGCAAAAATTCTAAAGTTTGAATTAGTTAAATATAATTTATATGTTGATATAGAGAGAAGTTGCACTCTAATCGAAAATTTCACAAAACGATTGATGAGTAAAGTTCCTTTAAAACTATTATCAGAAGTGAATCACGCGCAAAATCATCAGTAAGTCGCTACGTAAATTATGTTAGCATGATTAGAATCAGCGCGGGGCGTCGTGGCGTGCCAACCTTACGTCACGCATCACCCACCGACACCTCGCTAGCCACTCCCACTACAACTACTAATTAACTACCTTTGATTAAAAGTGACATAACATAACATAACATCCCGCCTTGTAGCCCCGAAAGGGTAGGCAGAGGAGCACTGTACAATGTAACACCCACTTATTATGACACTCACTAATTATATTATTTGTCCCATGTAATACGGGGTGAGCCTATTGCCATATACCGGGCACAATTCCAGACTCCGTGCTACTATTGAGATTTTTTTTAAAACTCAGTAATACAGACCCGGGAATCGAACCCGAGACCCCTTGCCTGGCAGTCGCACTTGTGACCACTTGGCCAATGAGGCAGTAATGATTAAAATTAGGAGATGGTAAACCAGACCTTAAGGTAACTTCGGTCAATCTTCTTCTGTTTTTCTTTCTTTCGACGCTCGCATATCCGAAACCATTTGGCATTCTGACTACTTATACCGTTGGTGCGGTGTCTGGGCAACCGGCTGCCGCACAACGTGTCGCGGTTTCACTTCCCGCACAGAACAACTCTTTGTGTGATCCACAAATTGTTGTTTCGGGTCTGAGTGTCATGTTTATGTGAACTTTTATGTTTGTAAACGCACCCACGACACGTGAGAAAATTCTGGGGCAAGGTTTTATTTTTTTTTTAAATGGCACATTGTCTCCTTTTCTCGTTCTCATTTATCACAGTTTTGGTAACTATTCGGTTAATATTTGGATTGTAGCATGATGTTAAATCACTTTTAGGTGGTAGTTATCTAGGCAGGAAACCAGTGCTCAAGGAGTTGGTCTAAAATCCTTGCCGCCGGGTGTCTCTACAAACAGTTTGTATTTCCTTAGGTATTCGATCCACCCAAAAAAAATCACAATATCACGCTAATATTATAAATGTGAACGTTTCTTTATTTGGATGTGTTGATGTTGATGAAATTTGATATACCTCTATATAGGCAGGGTATGGGATGACTTCGGTCATAGGAGACTTTTATCCCGATTAAATGCTCCCATGGCATAAAACATGAATACGCGGGCAAAGCCGTGGGTAAAAGCTAGTGATATATAAGTTTCTTTCATGAATGAACTACATGAAGACATCAATTTGATCGAGTAGTTGTAGATATAGGATAGACGATCAACCAAAAAGTCATAGGTTACGAATAAGACTTACATTATCCTCTTAAAAGTACGTCGAGGAAACTCCTTGCAGGACTCAACACAAATCAAAGTCAAAATCAAAGGTACTTTTAAACGTCAAAACAAAATATTAAAAAAGTGTCGGCCTGTCGGTCAGTCCTATAGTGCAGCTATTTGCTCGTTCCAATGTGTAGATTTCTATGAAGAACAACCAGCAAGAAACTCCATAGGTTATATATACTCTTTTTCAATCAGCTTCACAATACAATATTCTTGGTTACATTGTTTCCTTGGTTCAATTAGTTATGTGAGAACAATGTATCTAACAAAGCAAAGGGACAACAAGAAGTTTTTATTTGCATAAATTTTAATTATTAAACTACTAAACACTGAAATGGTCACTTGAGTGGTGCTACCAGGTGCTACATATACTTAAGTATGGCTTTTGTAATTGTCTTGACTTTTGACATTCAACATAAGCACCATAATGTGACCATACTAATGATATTAAGGACACGCAATAAGTATGTTGTATACACCCTACAGTTCAAGGGCGACATGATTCAGATCTTGGGCTTTTTTTGAAGGTTAATCTAAGGAAAATATAGCTGTAAATATTTGTAATTATCGTAGGTTTGTTGGGTAAATATGCTGAAATACAATAAAATAATACTTATCTAAGATTTAAGTTGGATAAGCTCACCTTAAAATAAAAGGTACGAAACGTTATTAGTATAGGAACTTAACTGCTCCACTTTTTTCAATGCAAGTAGTTTTGAACTGTTAGCATTTTTAAATCAAAACGTTTGAATAAAATATCATCGCGTGAGAACTTATTTGTTTCGTAGAAACTATCTTTGCTTACTAGTACTGTTAACTAACTATTTTTGACACCAAAACACCAAGTAGGTCCCTTTTACGACATCCCTAGATTTAGGGTAGCCTACTCTTTGCCGGAAAACTAAAATATTAATCGGAATAAACTGTTCCAATGTGTCAATAACATTCAATTGCTGGTGGTTATAACGACTATAAACCAAGTTACAGTCCGACTAAGACCGTAGACTTGGATTACGGTGACCTGCTTTAAGCACGTTAATAGATTAGGTGTTGGGCGGGCGGCGGGCGTTGCGTGGCGCCCATCGCCCAGCGCCACCTCTGTCCGAGCGGGCAGCGGCGCGCGAGGGCCAGTCTGAGGCCCGCGCCCTCCGCGCCCGCTCGCGAGCCGCGACTCATACGGCTGCGCCGCTGAACACATGGCGCGACTTTGCTAACACCTTTGTTATGGACAAGCGTGCCACCCGCGGCCGGGGAGAGCCCATCCCGAGCATCCTCAAGAAACCTAAGGGCCGCCACAAAGGAGACCTCCTGGATAAGAGCACAAAGATCAAGCGCGAGAAGGTGGAGGGCTCCAAGAAAGCTGGAGATGTGAGCGCTCCGTTGCAGCAGGGGTGCTCTCCGCTCATGTACGCCTGCCAACAGGCAGACTACAAGGCAGTCGTCGATATACTCAATAAGGACGTGAGTTCGTCGACTGCACTCACATTAGGATCTAATTTCCAGCTTGAAACGATTCACACATCACCTGTGTCTGGGCTGATGCTTATTGCTTTGTAGATGTTTCATTTTAGCTCCGTACCAACGGATACATAATGTAAAACTTTATTTCAAAGTCATCAATTCTTGGTCAGAAACTTGGCAGGTTATCGTACATTAAATGGAAAAGCGTATTCTCAATGTTTTATGAGTAGCACGCGATGTTCCTCGTCCGTCGATCACTTCACTTCTTGTCTGTAAACAACCCTCAACGCTCGCCCACTGCGCTACTTCAAATAGTTCCCCCAATGTTTTTATATGTAATAGTCGTCAAGACACCGTGCCGCCACACATTCATTATGTATGACGTGAATTAGGTTTGTAATGGTTACCATGTCGATGTAACTTAATTGTCTCCAACACGATTTGTATTACAAAATATTTAACTAAACACATTTACAGCAAATATTGTTTCTGTGTACCTATATACTGAAAACTCAACTAAGCTTGAATTTTGTAAATGTTGACACTAATATAGAATCAGATTGCTTTGAAGGAAATGCACTAGCACGCGGTGAGACGGTGAGACGGGGGCGCGGGGCATCAGTCAATCAATAGGTTTCGAATTGACTGGCACAATAGAAGGAACCGTCCTCAGTCCTCACATGCACGGCACGCGGCAGGCGCTAGGCATGACGATTACAATCCGTTGTCTAGTAACACGACACGTGTCATAACCCGCTCAGCTCGCTAACGACCCACCTCCACCAGCCGTCACATTTATTGAAAGTCGACTATTCTTCGAAACTCCGTAATAGGTCATCGTCTACAATGTCATGAATAGTCTTAAGTCTGTTGTTATCGACATTTACGACGGTTGCGAATATAATGAACAATTTTCAAATATTGTTTTCTTGAACGGACGTGCCGTATGATGAATAGATAAATTAGATGTTCCTTTATTTTCCATATATTGTAGTGCAGTCATAGATCATGAATTCAAAGTTACGTCATTGGTTTTAAATAGTACCTACTAGGATTAAAAATGCACTAACAGCGAATAAGAAAAGAATGTTCCATATTGAGGAGATTTTAATAGATATTGTGTAAGATAAACTTAAGATCTAATTCAGAGATCTGGGATGCTAATATGAGAAGCCTATATCTAGCTATGACAGAAAAAGGGTAGATGGTGATCAGATATTTTTTTTGTCCAAGAAATTGTGGACGTCAGGATGGAAAACAAGATTAATCGAACATTTATGTTTTAACATTCAGAACATTAATGTTCGAGGATTGATTAATATTTGAAAAATCGGTAACGATACTTGTCAAACAGGTTATCAAACATTGCATATATTGTAAGCACAAGATATAACTTGCATGTCAAAAAAGATGGGATATCTTAATAATATTAAAAAAGGAAAATACCAGCGAAAATTTAGCAATAACTTTTGATTATGTAACGTTTTTGTTAATGATACATGGATATGGATAATTATCAGATATATCGACCTAGGTTTTATATCAATCTCCCCTTGGGGTCAATAAAATAGGTACCATATCAAAGCTCATCAAAGCAAATTGTTATTACTATACCATTATCAAAGCTTGCAGAGCACTGAGCGATCATAGTCCACAGCCTATCATACGTTAATGCCAATTAGGACGGTCTGGGAGTTTGATCCTATATACATAGATAGGTGCCCACACCTAGATGAAGAAATATTATAATAATCTTATTATTTACATCATAAACTAATATAACTCATCATAACATCAATAGCCGGCATCAGTACGTGTTCGTGACCGCGGTCTGCGGTGTGCGCTGCACTACTGCGCGTCGAGTGGCGCGGGTGCGAGCCAGGCGGCGCGCGCGGCTTGCGCAGATCGCGTGCTGATGGCTGCGCCGGCGCTGGCGGATGCAAGAGACGCCGATGGCTTGACACCATTACACCTGGCCGTCGTACATGGCAACGTACCACTGGTGCAGACCCTTCTAGCTGCTGGTGCAGACGTGAACGCTAGAGATGATGAACATCATACTGTTGTTCATTGGGCGACAGGTAAATAATTTCAAAGTAGAAGTGAGACTTTAAAGCAACTTAGTTTTTTTTCCGTTTAGTCTCGAGTCTCAAGGACTACACTTCGCGATTAGGTCACAATAAACTTGAAATTATATGAACCCTAAAAACTTCGATAAAACCAAAATATTTTAAATTCTTAATAGGTGTCTTAGGACTTTCTTGTGGAAACTTAATTAGAAATGTTACAAACTATCTAAAGCAGAATCATTTTGTTCACCTCAGTATAGGTAAGGGTGTTGCCCTCTGCGTCACTGAAATAGATGGATGGGTGTTAGGAGTGAATTGTTATCTAAGGGGTGTCACTCGCGGTGCTGCTCGCAGCGTTGCCTTGGTGGTTATCACCAGGGTGAACCTCGCTGTGTGGAGCGCTGCACGCGAGCCTATTAGTTACCCACCGCACTCGTGTCAATCATATGCCTTTTATGAAGTTATTTATCGCTACCTCCATGCTGCCGTGTCACTGTTAAGGTTTATTGAATCACAAAAGTTTGCAACTGTGAGCTTTTGTGAGGTTTCATTTTGACTTATTTTCTTATTGATTGTTCCTAGCAGTAAAGTTGAATGACTTTTGATTATCTTTTTGTTTACATCAACGCGCAACGCTGCGTCTATCTTTTATGTGTCCAATGTGGTTAGACCTTCTTCGTATTCCTCTTGTTCAGTGGCAGCCTATTAGTGGTGTAGTTATCGGTGACCTCCAAGCTTGCGATAAAGAGGTTCTTTCGTGCGGTTGCGGTCAGCCTGAACATATTTTACATAATATTGAGTCGGCCACCCGAATCCCTCCACCGATGTCCTTGACAACACAGTAGCTATACAACACCTAGAGATCTTTATCAAAGGAAAATTATTGCATTCTGACTTGAAGTTTTTAGTTATGTTTGCGTTAAGAATAATAATTGAAGGTAAAGCAAATAATAAGAGAATGATGAAAGAGAGCGACATCAAGAAAACATTTTTAATCATGTTACTTTACTACGATTGATAACATATAGATAAAGGTCTATTTTTAACCGACTTTAAGAAAAGGAGTTTCTCTGTTTGACGTGTGTGTATGTTTGTGTGCGATTATCTCGTGATATGGCTAAACCGATTTTGATGCCGTTCTCATAAAAGTATTTGTTACACTTAGGAGGACGTTTAAGTATATTAATTAATCGACTTCAAAAAAGAGGGGGTTTAAGTCGGGGGTTTTAAACGCAGTATATAAAATAATTATTAAGTCAAAAGTAATTTTCAAAATTATCTGTATGACTGACAATCCTCGGAAGTCGTGTAAGAAATACAGGTAGACAAACGTCATGAAAAACGGAGACATGCTAGTCTCCAAGGTAAAAGTATGAGTGAAGAAGAGGTGTATTATAAATAGGGTTCCAGCGCAAGGTTGCATTATGCAAGAGATCATGGAGACATGCCACGTATGGTTGGAGGCCACATCGAGTTCCGTTCTATGTGAGCTGTGTGACGAGTTGTAACGGAACACTGACAGAATCCGCTGTTTCGTCACATTTCCGTACTTCATATCGAATGGAAAAAAGACTCTGGACTTCTTTTATTTACTTTCAAGTATATCAAATAAGTTTAACGTCCAGATAATTTAATGAGGCATTGAAATGTAATAAATGTGATATATTACATTTACAAGAGTATCAAAGTTATTATCTTAATTTTCAGTCAGAATTACAATAAAAATAATATGACCTTTACACACTATGGTCACCCATTCGACGTATGAAGGTTGACGTTCCACAAACAATATTTGAGGCTCGCTATTATAAACTTATTGTGTCGTCAAATTACAACGCTATTCCAATGCCGCATTGTTAAGCATAAGTAGTCATAGTGAATGCCCGCGAGGATGGTGGTGGTAGGCTAGTCTACATTTTAGGGAGAAACGGGGGTGACCGGTCAGTTATTGAGCGGCCGACAAGGTCAAACCCTTGAACTCTTGCGGACCGCAGTCCGATGTATCTAGGATTACGTTTTTCAAACAATTTTGTTCGCTGAAAGGTCGAGCCTTGCTGACTGACGCGTTAATGTTTTATGCAGGTCAAGTTGACGTGTAAGGCCGACGCGAGACGTCCGATACCGCATTCTGATAAATTGTTATTGTTCATTAATCTGTTATGTATTTATAATTAATTTATACCGCATGTTATATCACGTGCGTAACTATATTAGATAGGTATCTATATTTTATGTTTAGATATACCCACATAATGCAGAAATCAAAATGCCTTGTATGGCATAATTCACAGTGTGTGGTGAAGTTGGGGCACTACGAGCGGTGTTAGCATCCGGCGCAGACGCAGCCACGCCAGACCAACATGGCGGATATCCTTTGCACTATGCCGCACAAATGTGTGGTGCTCCAGCTGCTACAGATCATCAAGTAATTATAACTTTTGCATGAAATATCAGAATAAGAATTTAAATAAGGTATTTAATAGGTAATACCATATAGATAGTAGATGAAGCATAATCGTTTCCATGTGATCACATGCATAATCGTTTCCATATCTACAGAGCAGAGGAGCAGCTCTGGAAGTCTTACGAGCACTGGTAAAAGAGGGTGGGGCAAGTGTAGACGTGAGAGATGCTGACGGCCGGACCCCACTCCTGTGGGCAGCATCAGCAGGCTCAGCGGCTGCAGTGTTGGCATTACACCAGGCTGGAGCTAAAGTCGACGATGCTGACAGGTACCAAGTGATTCTCGTCCATTATACTCATAGAAATAATTAAGTAAACATACTAGTAGTTCTAAATGATAAAAGTGTCAACTAGACGTACAGAGATAAATAAACGTATTTTTTAAATATTTTGGGATATTTGTATCATTATAATTCTACTTTCCAGAGATGGCTTGACTGCTCTACATTGTGCTGCTGCCAGAGGACATACTGAAGCATTAGAAACGTTAGTAGGTCTATGTGGAGCGAGAGTGGACGTAGCAGATTCGCATGGTTGTACTCCATTACACTATGCAGCTGCATTAGGTCATGCCGATGCAACATCAGCTCTATTACAACATGGCGCCGATTCACATCGACAAGACAGTAGGGGTCGAAGCCCCGCTCATACAGCAGCAGCTAAAGGACAAATAGAAACAGTGCGGATACTTGGTCAGTAGTCAATAATAATATACCTCTAAAATGAGGGACAAATAAACTTGTCTCAAATTTGTTTTTGGCAATTTTCAGGTGCCAGAGGTGCTAACTTATGGCTCAGAAACTCTAAAGGTGACCTCCCTTTACACGAAGCAGTTGCATCTGGAAGACGAGAACTAGTGAAATGGCTTTTAGACGGGCGTCCATCCCAAGTAAATGCTACTAATCATGAAGGTCGAACACCTTTACATATAGCAGCTGCTACGGATAATGCCGACCTGTGCCGCTTATTATTAGATCGCGGTGCTGAAGTCAATCTGATAGCAAGATCATCAAAAAATGAGCCTCTTACTCCCTTAGATTGCGCAACCAGTCGTGGTCATCGATCTACGGCTAAATATATTCAGATGCATGGTGGAATACCTGCTTCTAAATTAGCTAATACAGATATTATCATAGACGGAGCTCCAATTACTGCATTACCCACTCGAAGAGTCACAAGTACAAAAATAGACGTACATGATAGGATCAGAATAGAAAAGAGAGAGGTAGTTGAACTGTCTAGCCCCATTCAAGAAAGGCGCAAGATCCAAGATAGAGACAGTAGTGAGTCTAATGAATCCTCAGAAGATAATAGAAGAAGAACAAAGAAAAAAGCAGAAACTCATAAACATAAAAACAATAATCACAAAGAACGTCGAAAAAGACTCATGCATACACAAAAGAGTTTTAGTGATGGATATGACAGTGAATTTGAAGCTTTTGAAAAGGAAAATTCCCATGATCGTAATCATAAAAGTTCGAAGAAAAGCAGATCAAAAAGTGAACCATCAAGGCGTCATAAGCGTAGTGCAAAGCACCATCACCATCGTTATAGGTCTCGTTCTGACAGTTCTTCAGACTCTGAAAGTTATTCGGAGAAGAGGAGAAGCAGACGACGAAGACGAAGTAAAAAAAAATCCAGTTCATTCTCAGAAAGCAGTAGCTCAGAATCCAGTGAAAGACGCAGTACTAAACGCAAAGGAAAAAAAACGTCAATTCATATAGAAAATGATGACGAAAAACAAAGTGTGAATATAATAAAGTATAAAACCTCTGATAGTTTACAGGGTAAGGAAAAAAACGACAATTTAATCACAGATTCAGAAAATAAAACTGAAGGGTCTAAATTGGAAACAGAAAAGGACGAGAGCAAAATAGTCAAGGCAGGTCATAGTGAAACTGAAACAGATACTTTATCAGTTAAAACAAATATGATAATCACTGAAGCCCAAATCCATATGGAACGGCAATCTAGTCAACTAGGAAATTCCGAATTAAATGTAACGGTTGATTCTTCAAATAACGTATCAATTGAATCTACAAATTTATCAGTGACGCACAAAGAATTAACGGAAGAAATTAAGCCCGAAAATGGTAAATTAGAGAACCAAGACGACGATAAAGAAAGCCCCAGAGCAGATTTAACTGACGTTCCAAGTAATGAGACCCAAAAAGAATCATCACAAACTGATGTTTTAGTAACTGACAAACTAGATACACTAACCGGAGATAATCAAGCCCAAGTAAAGACATCAACGGAAGATAAAGATGACCAAAACAAAACTTCAAGTGAACCAGATAAAAGTCAGGCTAGTAAATCACAAACTGAAGAAGAACAAGTGGTCAAATCTGATGCGAAACAGAAAGAAAGTTTTGAAAATTTAGAATCACATCAACAGATTAGTAAAGACCCAAGCCAAGTCTCAGAAAACGAACTTAAACAGTCTCCAACTCCTTCAGAATTAACGAGAAGAAAGTCATTTCAGGTTTTATCCGGCCCAGATGAAATTAGATCACCAAGTCAAAATGCATCGGAAGAATTAAAAACTAGCTATGATGCTCCCAGTATAGAACAAACTGAAACTCAAGAAAAAACTAGTTCTCCAGCTGTATCATTTTCCAATAAAGATATAATAATAGATACTAAAGAATCTAAAGTTAAAACTGACCATTTAATGGGAGAATCCGTTGACCATAGCTTAGATCCTGAAACCGATAAACAAATTCAAGATAGCATTTTACAAAAAGATAATAGTGACAGTACCGTGATAAGTTCAGAAGAAAGAAGAAAAGAATTTCAAAATTCTACTACAGGTAGCAGTACTGAGAATGCTCCCAATAACGATAAAGGGTTAGTGTCTGTACTTGATGATAACATTCCTACAAGTGACCGTGCAGTTCAGCAAGTTATCTTAGAAAACTTATCAGAAGAATATGATGTAGACTTGTCTTTGCATCCGACAACACCAACAAGGATACGAAAAACTTCTAAAGAAAGCCAAGGCAGCAGTCGAAAAAGTAGTATATATGAAACAGAGAGTTATAAAGTACTGTCAGATATTGCTAGTGCTCCAGATGCTACACCTGGTATTCTGAAAAAAACAGCATCAAAACTAGATGAACCTTCCTTGGAAGATGGAGAATTATTTGAAGGGGGAAGCATTTCAAAAGATGGTTACATAGGTCGAGTACCAAGTGTCAGCGACAACGAATTGTACAGTCATAGCGAGGCAAACGGCCGAAGAAAACGTTTTCGCAAAAAAGGAAGAACGAAAAGTCGTACAACTATTAGATCCAAAAGTGAAAATTCTGAGAGAGGGTATGAATCTAGTGGTTTAATGGATTCTGGTTTTGAACCAAGCCCTAGAGCTATTCAGCGTCGAATTACAAGTCCTCGTCTCGCAGCTTATTACAAACAAAGAAATGCCAGTGGAAGATATTCAGGAAAATCTGACAGTCGGATCCCAGTTCGAAAACCAGGAGACAAAAATGCTGTCGATATGAAGTCTGTTACTCAGAGAATCCAGACAAATATGAGACGGTAAGTTGAAATTGTCCAACAGAGGTCGTCTTCATTGAACTATTCCAATGCATGATTACAATAATTTTATTTAATTCCCTACTCTACGTTTACAGGTATTATTGCGAAAGAAAACTTTTTCAACATTTGTTAGAGTTAAAACGACTTCAAATCAGAACCAGCAAAGCAAATGAAGCGGTCCTAGTCAAGAGAGCTATCGACGAATATAATAAATCAAGCCTAGCTAACGTAGGTCTAGGCTCATACAATACTCCAGACTATTCGTTTAGCAGTTTTGAGAAATTCCTATATGAAAGTTTGAGGAAATTACAAAAGAGCGGAAAGAAACATTTGGATAAATTACCAGAGAAACCAATTGATTTTGACTATGGAGAAAGTGAACTATATAAAATGAGTGCTATTCCTGACAACCCATGTCTTTGTACGAGCAAGACCCATAGATGTTACCACGCAGTGCATGCTTATACTGGCATACCGTGTTCGGCGTATAGTAAGTATCTTCACCAAAATTGAGTAACACAATAAATCGTTACTGACTTATCATTTCGTTTTCATTTCAGTTCCCTACAAGTGGAATCATCACACAATGCCGAAACCCGCAACAGCTGGAGGCAGTTCAAAGTCGAAAGGCTTTCTTCCGAAAATAAATTCTAAGCCCCCATCAGGTACTGCCAAGGCGCACGTCACGCTAGAAGTGTCCCACGGGACTGAAAAGCAGTTGATAGCATTACCAGCTGAGAAACTTGATAAGAATAAACGATATTACGTCACGTTTACAGTGAAGGGCTCTGAACCAACGTCTGACAACGATAACTCTTCTCCAAGTGCGACTTTAAACACCAAGAGTGTAAGGACAGGATGATTGTGATAATAGTTTACATATTTTGACGACAAATCTGTACTAATCACTGCCAATATTGAAGAAGTATTTAGTGACAGCTAAATATTGCGTCGATAGACCTGTAATGCGCTGCACCTACAAAATAGTGATTAGACTAAACGAAGCCGTCCATTTCGACAAATAAAAGGAGTAATAATTTATTTTTTTATAATTCTTAACAAGAGCGTTTAATAAAAGATAAAGTATGTATGTACCTCTACGTATATCTTGCAGAGTATCTATAAAAACTAAGTCAATGTTGTGTAGTCTTCCTATTAAAGCGTTGTAATGCACATATAAGTAAGAAAATATATCATTAAAACGCTAATTGTTTTCTGCACAAAATATTTTGTCATGATACTCAAATCGTATTTATTTATAATTATAATTAGTGACAAATAAAATTGATTTTGTGAACAAACTTTGTTTATTTTGATGTGGATATGATGGACCACGGTGAGATTTAAGGTATTTCAAAACATTCCAAGTTGAAATCTATACTAAGATGATGAAGGGATGATAATAAAATTCAATCGAAATAATAAATATTTATTAATCTAAATGAGGAAAATGTTTTATAAAGACAGTTTACACAAACATAATTATGACATGCACAACACTGAAAATATAGCTCTTCGCTATAACAAAATAATAATAAGTATAAATAATTAACATTTAGACTCCAAGCAATAATGCTACTCCGGCGAGGGTCCAGCGAGTTGGTTTGTCCCTGGTCTTTAGATTGAAGGTCCAAACGAAAGTTGGACCTCGCATACTGAGGAGAAATGACGTATTATTCAATATAAAGAATGCTGGTTTTATTGTTTTGTTAATTTGTACTCATTGGCGCTAGTGTAGTTTTAAAGGATGATTACAAGTCAGCAATAGGGTAGATGCTTAAATTTTATTTTAATGTCCGTCTGCTAGATTAATTTAAAACATTAATCATTAGACGCGTACCTTTTCTCACAAAATTAAAAACTTTCGATGATATATTAATCTGAAATATCGTGTGACGTCACTATGCGATATAAATTGTAACGACCTCCCACTCCTAAACTCGACTCCATTTTATCTGAGTAAGTAACTTTATACGAGAAAATAAAGAAATACGTGTCTAATATTTTTTCATTATCTAACTGACGGACTAATTAGATTTTTAATTTTCATACCCTGGCAACTACCCTATTAAAAATTGACTGACAATATTTTCAACTTACCGAATCTTGTAGACTGGACACTCATAGACGTTACGTGTATCCTGTTTATCCTGCGTGACGGCGCGGATAAAGATGACTGGCATCATGGGGAACAGCTCCATCATACGGGACTCGACTATACCGCCGGTCATAGTGTCCCAGCGAGCGCCTTCCATGAACAGTCCGTGAATATTGGCTCCTTCGCGAGGGGGAGCACTGGCACATAGATTGATTGTAAATTCAGTGATTGTTTTAGACATTATGAATAAATAAATTAAGAATAATTCTAGGACTCTAGTCTAGTACAATATTGTCGATACTTGATGGATGAAGTAATTAAAACTACCATTACTTAGAAACATTTGGTTAAATTAGTGTGTCTGTTTGTAATATTCAAATAACCGCTTTTTACTACATGCATATGAATATGCATAAGATACACATACCAAAACAACATTAAGTATAGAGGTATATATATATTTTGTCTGTCTCATTATATTGGCTAATCTCTAGAATGGCAGGACCGACTTTGACGGGACTTTTATTGGCAGGTAGCTGATCTACTAAGGAATAACAACTCCAGGTTACGTTCATTTTGGAAAATAGAAAAAAAAATATTTCCTAAAATAATATTCTACGAAATCACGGGCAACACTTAGTAATCAATAATCTTGCTTTTACAAACAAAAGTTTATTACTTCTCTGAGAATACTTACTTGAAGTCCTGCCGACTCTTCTTGGTGACGTCACAATTCAAGCACATTTTATCTAGAGGCCACTCGTTCTTACGGGCCGTCTGTTGCATGATGGCAGTCAGGAACGACTGAGGGTTGAAGAAACCTGCTAGCCACACTGCTGGTGGCAGCTGTAATAAACAATACGGTAATTGACAACTAGTCAAATTCAATACTTTGATCCAAACGTGAAACACGATACTGTTTTAGAACAGTATCGTTTAAGTTAAAAATTATTAGTAATTTTGTACGAAATACCATCTTATGACGTCATCATTTTGTCGCGTCAAATAGCACACTTATATCTAAAAAAATACTAGAATAAATCGAAATTAAGTATATCGACAAATCAATGAATGAAAGTGTAACATTTTTCAATATTTAATTGGCCTGAAAAATCAAAAAAATATTTTTTTTATGAGGAAACTACCCAATTGTAAGTTGTAAAACATACAAACATACAAAAACTCAAACAACACATAGTATAATATTATCATCAGCCAGAATACTATCATTCTTGCCTTTCTCCTATGTTGTATATTATTTGAAAACTATGTATAATGAAAGAGTTAATAAGGTCGACATTTTCTAATATCAAGATTCATCTCATTCATCACCATTACTTTATTTACGAGCACTTATTAGATAAAGGAAGGAACTTAAGCACAATGACGTACGGTAAAATCACCAGTCCAATTTTCAAGCTCAGTCAATCGTATGCAAAGGTCAGAGAACCAAGCAGCCAGCCCCAACAGGCTAGGGTATGCCAGTTTACTCCATGATTCCGGTACATTGTCCATAAACAGGGACTCCATCAGCTGCTCCATATCACCACTTATAGTCAACTCTCCCTGTTATCGTAGTTTTGAAAGAAACAGGCTATGTATTTATATCATATTTTGAAAAGAGACTAATATTAGAAATAAAAGTTATGTAAAAAACATCAAATTTGCGTAGTTGGTACCAGTATGCCTTTTTACTGATTTTATTTGTCATCGTTCATTTGTTTCTTACCTTAAGACCTAATTCAGTCTCCTTCAATGACCTTCGAATTTCTCCCATAAGTCTGTTCATTCGCTCACATTCTTGAATTGCTACTATAGTGAAAGGAGTCAATTCTTCCACTTTCCCCATCAGTTCAGCCAGGTTGAATGGCTCAGGGATTCTGTCCATGATGTCCTCCAGCAACATTCGAATCTACATACAATTTGAATAATCAATATTATGAAAGGACAATGCGCGAATTATTTTTGAATACATATTTCAGTTTCGTTAACATACAATGGAATTATAGAATTGTATGATATGACTGTGGACCTATATTTCCTTTAGGACTCGTACACAAATCTGCGATGCGATGCGATGCTATTTCGACGACGATGCCAGGACGACTATTCCTTCGACGATCGTCAACCGTACTGAACGAATTTTAAATTGAAAACTAGGTCATGACATGGGTCGTAAATAGAAATGTGATCTTCTGTTATTGCTTAGGAGATACAGGAAAAAAAAGATTTTGAATCGCGAATCCAGTTCCAGTTTTGTGTACGAGCCCTTAAATCACATCTAGAATGGGTACGTTTTGAACACCGTCGATTTTTTATAGTTACTTAATTTGTGTTTTATCAACGAGTTTACCAGTTATTATAACTTGAACTGTTGTAACTATCATGTGATACGTCTTTTTTTTAAGGGTGGAAAATCATCGAATGACTGCTCCCGCCTGGGTGAGGCGGGAGAGAGTGTTAGACTCTTACTGACTAAAAACCAACCCGTTCCTTCTCCTGCGCTTCGAGCGGGAGAAGGTAATCCGGTAACCCGTTAGGTTCTCCGCGAATGTGATACGTCTACGGATGTATGTTGAATATATTACCTGTTCATCTTTACTCATGCCACCACCAGCCTGAGCGCCAGTGTCTCTCGGTTGCATTTCAAACACCACCTTTATAAAATAACACTCGAGTTATAAACTTAAGGAAATTGTGATTGAGGCGATTTTCAATAAATTATAAAGATTCATTTAGGGATTTGAAATAAGTTAATTCAAAAGCACAATACATGTCGTGGTGGCTCGGAGGTTTAAGACGCCCGCTTCTCATGCATGGGGGATGAGAGAAGTACCAATGTGACTTTTTCCGAGTTATATGTAGGTACTTTCTAAACACCACTGACAAACAGTGAAGGAAAACATTGAGGAAACGTGGGCTTAGTTTCTAATTATAAGTTTGTAATCGCCAACCCACATTAAGCAAGCGTGGTGATTAATGCTCAAACCTTCTCCGTGTGAGAAGATTGAGATTCGAGGCTTTGCTTAGCAGTGAGCATTTATAGGCTGTTGATGATGATGAATTCAAAACCCCATTCATAATACAATTGGTGACAATTATCTTTAAAACCTTTTCCTTATATGATGATACCTTTACACAAAAAATGATGTATTAATAATGTAATGGTGTGTATGTAGAGGTATAATTTCTAGAAGAATTAAGGAAATAATTGGTTACCTTGAATAGTCTTTCGGAGACAGTAGTCAAGTATCCTATTTCCGCATTAGGATGCAACCCATATAAATAAGGAGTTTCGTCTGGTAGATAGTCGTCAATGTAGGCATGATAGCCAACGTAGTCAGAATTAGATGGTGATATGAAGCCAGGAGCTAGTTGCAGTTCACCATCCACCTGAAAAAATACGTATTATTTTAAGTGTTATTTTAAAGCGTATTACTTTAAATTGTATAATCGCAAAAGCACCGGTCACCGACCGGCCTCCTCGATCCGATCATTTAATTTTTTGCGCTCAATCGTTTATTTATCGCGCGAAAGTCTTGAAACACGACTCATTTAATTCAATCATTATCAGTAGGTTAAAAGTAAGCGCTACTTTGTATATTTTCTGCCTACCCCTTTGGAGGTTAAAAAGCGTAATGAATCTCAAACTTCATTTTCGCAATTTCAGTGCGAATCCACAAAACATACTTGAATAGTTTTTTAAAGACTGCTAAGAAATAAAGTTAATTTTACAATGTCAGCTTGGGCCGGTCGGAGTCAGGTTCCTCGGCTGTCGGTATCACAAACATTCGTCATCAGCCGGTCGGAATACGGTGACTTTTAAACTGACTTTTTTTTACTTTTACAAATAGCCATAAAAATACAAAATAATGGAAGTATTTTAAATTCATAGTTAATAATCTTTCGGAAAATCATTTATTATTATACAGTCTTAAATATTTTGTACGCGGCGCCGATCACCGGTCGGTATTCGGTGCTTTTGCTTGTGTAAGTAAGTATTTCAACACCTAGATTTATCAACAGGAGAAAATATTAACAAATCTAATTCATAAAAAGATATAAAATGATTTCGAAGTTAACAAAATACTTACAGGATTGTTTGTAACGGACTCACCAATTCTGCCTGCATGTATTCAAGTAAGAAGGTACGACAAAGCCGTCTATCCCAATCGTCAGTAATGTGTCCACCATACATGATCTCTCCGAAGAGATACCGTAAGTCCTCCCACGGCACTCGAGGATTCGCTTCCAAGTAGTTGAACAGCACGTACACACAAATTGTCAAATCTCCAAAGTTGAATGGGTATACCCTAATGAGACAATTGGGATGATGACAGGGTATGAAAAATAAAAATCTAATTAGTCCGTAAGTTACATAATGCAAAAATATTAGACACGTATTTTTTATTTTGTCGTATAATAAAACAATACTTAGATAAAACAAATCAAAGTTTAGGATTGGGGGCTAAAATGTCATTTCTACGTATAAAATGTACATAGAAGTGACGTCACGCGACATTTTAAATCAATATATCGTCGAAAGTATTCGTTTCAGTTAGAAAAAAAAATACGTGTATAATGATTTAAAATAATCTACCAGACGGACATTAAAATAATAATTAGGTATTTATCCTTTTACAATTTTATGAATTTTAAGCAAGACTTTGGTTTTAATTTAATTAGGAGATTATAAATTCATCGCCTTTCGTTCGACATCCGTAATGGAGATATTCGAGAAAAAAATAATTATAATATTGTTTGGTCATCAAGATTAAGAGTATGTAAGTACCAAAAATCATATCGATCTTTAGTCAAAAAAGGGGTCGAATTCCAATTACTAAATTTTACCGAAACAAATGGATCTAGCCGAATAAAACAATTAAAAATATTGGCCAACTTATTTGCTTTTATATGAAACATGGATTTATAAAAAGACGACGAAGAATATTGTAGAACTGAATACAGAATATTACCTGTTCCATCCTTGAGGGCCGAACTTACGTCTCTCAGCCACGACGGCATGGAAGTAACATAGAGCGAACAACACTGATTTAAACTCAGCTTCTTTGCTGCACATTTCCAGCGTTTCCTGGCTGAAGCAATCTAGAGCCTACGAAAGATTATTTTGATAGGTACTACAATATATATTTCATAAACTACGTTTAAAAACCGATTTCAATCCCCTCATCTTTGAAGTCAGTGAGTTAATATACTAAATACTTTTCTGAAAACCATATCAAAATCGATTCAGCTAATCGCGAGAAGATCGCGCCCAAACATACATACATACATACTCTTTTTTGAAGTCGGTTAAACATATATCAGCCTATAACTATCTGATAGCCTCTGATGGCCTCATCTCACGCGTAGAAGGATGTGAGCACAAATTTGAATAATGTACCTTATGCAAATTCGCCCACATGCCGATAGGTGGTTCATTAGTGATTTTGATCGAAGACTCCAAGATTCCTTGAGGTATAATGTGGTACTTGGGATCGCCGGCTGGCTCAGCGCTTAGGAACAACCTTTAATGAAAAGCGACAACTTATGTACCTGCAGCTGTAGCCAAATTTCGCCATTTAGCGCTTGTCTACATGTAGAATAGAAAACAAAATATTATGTATATTACATTACATTGTTTATAACTACATACATATTTACAACTTAAAATTAGCGATCTTCTGGTGGAGTGTGTCAGAAATGAATCTGAAAGGAGCAAGTTAATTTGTAAACTTAACATAAATACGTTAGATTTAGGTACATTTAATGTAATCTTGGGTCAACCAATGTCACCTGAAGCTATATTGGTGTATTCATTAGTTACCTTGTAATTGTGTATTTGTTAGATAAGGTTTCGATGGAACTGGTGTAACAATTTGTTAAAAGTTCCTTAAATAAATAAATTAAAAAAAAAACTTAAAATTAACTACAACTAAACTATAAAATAAAATGAAAGTAAAACAAAAGGAAATATCAAAAATTATACCCTCAACTTAGGCGTCAAAGTATTCGTCCACATCACTATCACAGGGGAACGTTCCCAGGAGACTGGCAGCATTGCCTACGGGCGATATCTTTAAAAACAGAGTGTGCACTGGGACCCCATGGCCCAAGTGTTTCGACCCCAAACGGCTCAAAACAAAATTATATGGAATTGACGTAAATTTTGATACTTTACAGTGTCATTTCCATACATTAGGTTTCTACTCTCTCTGTAGACAAGCGTTAAAGTGGCGTTTGGCTAAAGGCACAGGATAGAGTCAGTATTTTATTAATTATCTAAACTTGTATTTGACATAAGTAATGGAACCTAGAGATTAACATGTATCCTACCTGTAACCCGGCAGAGGATTTTCAAAGCACTCTTCCATTTTCTTCTCAAGAGCTGGCAACCAATTCTTGACCAAGTGGATATTTTGCAAGATGACCCAGTCTCCATTGACGGATGCAACGCCCATACCTTGTTCCGCTACTACCTCTTGACCTTGGCCTAAGGACACAATATGGAAATTCTTCTTTTCCGCTGAGATGCCAATTTTGCGTCCCAGCTTTTCTATATCCTGTAAATGTGTTTAAATCCCGTTTAGACAAACCTCTCTTAAAGTTAAAGTAAGTACTAAGTTAAGATAAAAGACACTTAACGTCATTTTTGTTTTCACCAACTAATAAGTGTCATCCAACACTTAAAGTAAGAGGTTATAGTTTATGTTATGAATATTCAAATATTGTCAACAAAAAAGAGACCGTTGCTAAAAGTTAATACTAGTTTTAACTAATATGTATTTACAATTCTATGTATGAATTTTTAGACAGTATTACTATATTACCTTCAACGGGTCTACACCAGGTGACAGAATAAAGAACATCGCAGTAGTGGAATTACTCTCTTGATACGATACTTCTAAAGATGGCGTACGCGCCTCAACGTATTTTGTTCCCAGATTCTCTTCACAAAATGCTCTAAAAAGATAGTGAAAAAGTACTTTAAAATTTTTTTAACATACGTCTTACACAGTTAACGTCTATATGAGTTCGATGAGAAATAGCAAAATTATTTTTTTGGATTACACGGAAATAAAACTTAGCAGATGATACTAAAATGTTATTTTAATAAAGTACCCAGAAGCGTAAGACATGCGGTCAGGCCGCAAAGCTCGCATTATACAAAGGCGCTGCAACGCTGTCTTGTTCTTCCATTCACCCGGTAACTTGTCTCTCTCAGGAGCTTCACCTTCCGTATATTTCTGCCATCTGATTGACAAAAAGTAATAAAAATTACATTATGTATAACATGACAGAATTTGGTACCACGAATTTTATTTGGCACTAGCGGCTTCGCACGCGTTCCTAGGGGTAAAAAGCACATAGCGAGGCTTAAGGGCGATGCACATCTCCCTTGTGCGTCATAGGCGTTTCACCGTGGGGATTCTGGAGCAGGTGTATTATAGAGGACTCGGTGCCCCCCATAGGTGATGATGGTGGCCACCGGGGTGGTTTTAGTGAGGTAAGAATCCCACACTCCCTAGCTGTTTATCCCCAAAAAGCTAGGCATCTTTTGAAGGTTTCCCCCCGTTATCAAAATAAAAGGGGTAAAAAGTATAGAATTTACAAATCTACTGTAATGTACATTACATGCGTCGAATAATCGAAAGACAGACAAACATTAATTCACACGCTAGTCAAGTGACATTTTTAAAGTTCAAAATAGTAGGGTACCGTACTGTACACTATACATTGGGTATCACGTGACTAAATGTCTTCAGCCTGCATTACTTACCAGTTCGGCAACTGCAAAGCAGGGCCTTACCCTGGTATTATACTGGCGGCTTACATACATGAGACTTAGTAATCTTCTATAAGGCATCTTTTTAAAGCATAAAAATTACTTGGTACTTATAATTATTACTTGGCAGAATATTTATACGTTTAGCATATTTAATATTATGCATAGTTTCGTTTAGCATAATACCTACTTGTTTGGGGAACGAAACATAGAAGAGAGGCAAAAAATATCAAAAACAATCAAAATATGTATTTAGAGGTATTTGCAATAAAAACCTTAAAACTTGCACAATAATATGCAAATCTGTAACGTAGAAGCCAATTCTGGAAAGATTATCCATTACCTTTTGGAAGCTCCCTCAATGTCTTTGTCAAGATTTTCGAATGCATCCATTTTGGAAAGCGCGATGACACCACCCCAGCATTGGTTACTCAGCCAAGGGTACGGCGACAACTCCGGTGCCACTGCGAACTTCAATAAGAAGTCCAATTCTCCCGGGTCTACTTTACCTTCAGCTTGCAGAATCTAATAGGTAAAATAAAGATAATAATTAGTATTCATTGATTATTTCAGTCTTACACCGCTTCTTATATTAAAAACTATGGAATAATATACCTGTAAAGTGATAAGGAAAAGGAAGACAAGCTTGTCCCTTTCAAAGAGGCCTCGGCTGGTGTAAACAAAGACGGCGAATGTGATGCTATCGAGCAAGTTGAATACGCGCTGCTCCAGTTCCGCAGCTTGCTCAGCTTTAGCCAATGCGTCCTTAAATACGACGCTATATGCCTTCAGCGAGAACTGGTACATCGGGTCGATCTTGTACAAGTCGTTCAAGATGAAATACAATAGTGAAGCTCTTGCAGCAGCCCGCCTACCCAGGAAAATAGGTATCTAACTTTAGTCTACACAAACACAAAAGGTCAATGCCAGAAACACTATAAAACTTAGACTCACCAAATAAAGTTATTGTACAGGTACATAGGAATGCCAAATGCACCACTCTATCACTACTTTATTACTGACATTAAACAAATAAGGACTCTTAGAATATAAGTAAAGGATAATTACAAATTACCTATATTTCTCTCTAGCATCATCAATCTGTACTGCCGTTTTTTTGCCTTCCTCTACTTTTATCTCAATATCCGCGGCAGTCTTCTTGGTTGTTTCCAAATTAATTACGAGTGCTGAATCACTGAGTATGTCAGGTCCAGCCGAGGACAAACGTTTTAGTAGATCGTCTTCCAAAGTTTTCAAAGTGATTTTGAAGTCATTCTGTTGCTTCGTTAGGCCTGATCGTAAGGTTTCTAGGTCTGGACGTTCTGCTTTCACTACTTCACCCAAAAGCTGTTCTTCTAACCTGTAAATGGAATTCGTATACTATTATTAACAAATGAGATAATTAAATCTGCATGGAAACCGCTGCAGTTCTTATAAAGCTTTTTCCATGTTTTTAAACGCGTATTCAACGATTCGGAGAAGTTTTGAAAGGAGAATGGGAGACCAAGGATTGGTCTTATAAATGAGTCGTTCAAATGCGCCTTACGATATTTAGACTAATATGTGAGACATGAGAAGAAGAGCAAATATATTGATGATAGTGACAACAGCTTTATTTAAGAGAACGGAACTAATGGAAGCTAAAGTTAGTAACTGCCGTAATCAGAGGCGTTGAAAAATTAGTTTTAAAACATTTTTTTACAATTGAGTTAAGTGACTATTAAATGATTCTGAGTACGGTGGTAACTGACCCATCTTTAGTGACGGTGAAATTGATGAGCGTACACTGCGCTTGCATCTCCGGCTGGTAGTGTGGGTTAGCTAGCTTAGTTTGCATCATAAATCGGAAATTCGGGTGGTAATCTATCTCTCTGTCTCCAATCTGAAATTAAAGATTCCTTAGAAGAATGTTAATTATTTTAATAATATATTTTTTTTAATTTTCATTCATATCAGATATCTACTATATAAAAATAAGTCGGGTTTTCCTTCCTGACGCTATAACTCAAGAACGCACAAACCGATTTTAACGGGTTTGCATTCGTTGGAAAGGTCTCGGACTCCGTGAGGTTATAGCAAATAAGAAAAACCTTTTCTTCATCTTTTAATCACCAAACGAAATGTTACAGAAAACAAAGCCATTTGGTGGCGAAACGGAGTTTGCCGGATTTGCTAATAGTGTATAATATCAAGTAGTTAGTGTCCACCTACTTTGAGCACTTTCCCCTTGCGTATAAGTACTCGGCCCAGCAAGGGGTCGAGCACAGCGTCCACAGTCTCTCCAATATTCTCCAGTATCACTATTTCACCATTACTCACACCACGCTCAATTCGGTCCAGATAGTTCCGCTGTGTCAGTCGAACTACGACCAAAGATTCTCCGTATTTTTGTTTAATCCATTTTAAACCTTGTCTGTAAAACAGTTTAGTAATTATATCGTTTAGAAAACGAATATTTATATAGTCCAAATTTTGTTTCTCTGCTTTGTCATTATATATAATTATTATGGTTTAAACTGTCAAATACCAAGCGGTCACCGGTGACCGCAACCTATTGTTCTATAATTGTGTCTGCAAAACCGGTACTCGACGAGTTAATAAAATTCGCGGTAAATATTTTATCTAAACTAGAACGGGTTCGGTAGGTAAATTATCCCAATCCCAAACGAAAGGATGAAAAATATTCCTAAATATTTTTTACAATGGTATCCACCATAACTTACAATTGCGGATCTATTAATAGCGGCCATCTCGCGGAGTTAGTAAGTATAGTTGCATTCTCCGTACTCATAGTATCGGTGGGTAGGCCTTCGTTGTTCCACGAAGCTACCATCGCATCATCTGTCAGCATTGACAATGGATCCAAACCCTCAGTCGTATCGATTTTGGGCTAAGGCAACAAAATAAACCATTTAAAGATAATACAATTGTATTTCTGTATTTAAAATTATACTGTAAACCAGTAAAATTATAAAGATTTTCAATCATATTGTAAAATTTGAGCCTGCATCCTGGTCCTTTCTTTTTCAGGGTCATGTGAGGGTCAATTCCCGTTATAAGGGTAGTCAACATAACATTCTCAGATATGTGCCTAGGACTAGAACTAAAATCAAAGTAAAAGTTTACGTTGGTCTTGCCAAGCGTAGGTATCCAGTCGTTGTTGATGAGTAGCATGCGGTAGCGGCGCATGAAGCAGCCCACGTAGGAGATGAAGGCGGTGACCAGTAGAACATCTCCTGGTAGCATGACGCCTGACTCTTTCAAGTCAACTACCGTTGCTGACCATCTGGACAGTTTGCAAGGGTGATACAGGAATTAGTACATTTAATTTAAACTTAAGATAATTTTACTAAATCAAATAAATGATAAAATTATAACTATACTCCTTTTACTTTTAAGTCCAACGAGCGCTGACTACTAACGGAAATGGTTCGATAATAATAATAGTAGTGGATTATCGTCATCAATTTTAAAAGTTACTGACATTTTCTGTAACACATTATATTCACTAAAAGAGACACTTATAATTTACGAACCTAATTTTCTCTGAAGCTAGACCATTCACTAATCTGTTTGCTAGATCAATGGTTGCATTAGTAGCATCGGCTTCAGCCTGACATTTCATTTTCTCATTAACTGCCTCCTGAAAGGCTTTCAGCAGTTCTTCCAGTTTCTCCTCGAGTTCCTGTCGTAAAACAAATCTTAGTCATTTATTTGTTCCAAGGACTTCTGTATTTTTTTTAGAATTGCTTGTATTGAATCTATGTGATAGAAATAAACCTAAACGACTCCATTTAGCAAACCCAAATAGACAATTTTATATTAATAGATTTCAACTATAGTATTTTATTAAAAGGTTGAAAATTATGAACTTTATACCTTCTTTGATAGTAGACTCACGTACTTTTCTAACTATAATAAGATACTTACAGCGATCTGATCAGTAAGGAAGGCGAGTTTGTCTCTTGCCGCTTGCAGCTCAGCATTAGCAGCGTTGAGGGCACGTCTTTTAGGCTCCACCACTACGTACACCTCGTAGAACTTTACGATGTTGATAACCCACGCGCACAGACCGGCCGCAGCCGCTGACTTAGACATTATGAACCCCGGGTTGAATTCTGGATTCTTTATGTATGGTTGTACTGCCTGAGACATCAAGAAATAATGTTTTAAGGGGCGATTTTAAAGAATGCGCAGTCAGCATTAAAATATTTATAGTATAAAACATTACTGAAAAGGTCCTACCTTAACAACGTCGGGATGAATGTTCTCCTTATCGTAGTACACAAGATCATTCAAGAACTGATCTACTTTTGCCATCATTAACTGGAATAAAAGTTCATAATTAAGCACAGTAACAAGTACCTATATCCTTTAACGTGAATTAGGTATTGTTTAAAAAATCTTAAATACTATGACATTAAGATTTAAATTAAATCCTATTGAACTGAAGTTAGTTAACATATGAAATAGACTTACTTTGCATCCCTTCCAAGATCTGTCTTTCGGTAACTTGCCCTTCTTGGCAAAGAGTACGAGTACCGCGGCACACACGTTGACGACGGCTTCAGGCGGTGATCCGAAAGATTTCAATTCCGTTAGATTGTTCTTATTCAACGTATTCAACGCTTCCTGGGCTGCGATCAGCGCCGGCTCAGCCTTTGCCAAGTCATCCGCGCAAATCTTTGCCTTAATTGTTACATCTTCTTCTATAACTTTTACTTTTTTCTCCTCTTCCGCGGCTGTAGTTGTTATAAAAATCGTGATTTAGTTATTTACTACCTTTTTACTGATAATTTCTTTAATATTTTCAACCTTATGTAAAATGACAGTAGTTGACAAAAATAAATCATTTTGGTAGTTTGATGGTTTGCACGTGTTTATAAATTAGTTTTTACCAAAAAATATTAAATTACTTATGTCTTAATCATAAGTTGAAATACATTACCAAATGCTTTTTCTTTGGACACCTTTTCACTCTCAGCGCCGACTACTTCAATTAGCGCTTCGGCGGCTTTGTTTTTCTCTTTTAGAATAATTTCTTGCTCAGCAAGAGTCACCTGCACAGGAACACAAATATGTCATAAACATGAAGACAACCTTCTTTGAGAATTATACTTAAGAAGCACTGCTGCTGAGAACCCATCATAACCTGACCCAAAAAACTATTATTGATAACTTATATTTTAAAATCAGCTATAAGATTTTTTTAACTAGAAAAGTGTTTTATTGTATAGTAATAAATTACCTTCAACACAGCGACATCTCCAGCACACGACGCCAACTTCTCCAGCCCGTTCTCCAGTCTTATAATCATCATCTTAAGGTTTTTAGTCTTCTCATTGAGAAGTTTGCTGTACAAAGCGATCTGTTCCAAGAAGGTCTTCGGCGTCGTATAGTTATACCGTTTCTCGTTCTGGTAGTATATTTCCGACATTTCGTTTACGCTTTGATGTACGTGTGACATAAAACCCGACACCGGTTCTACTAATTGTTCCTGTAAGAGCAAACCTTTAGGTGTCATTTAAAACACTGGACAACATTTTAACATAAATCTTAGATGTAGAACAGGACGATAAATCATCCATTGTTGCTAAATTCAGACAGCATTTTTGGAAAACGAAAAATGCCTGTTAGAACATGTATATATTTTTAGTACCGGTAAACATTCCACTTCAGCTATGAAACGTTTGGAGACGGACCGCAGCGCTTCTTGCGGCCAAGCGTGGAACCAATCAATCGCAGTACAGTTGACAAGAGAAGGGAACTTGCGCGCGCGCACTCGTAGCGTAGCGCCCACGGGAGAGAAACACAATATCACCTGGTAATAATGGTATACAATGTTATGTTAAAAGTGTGTGTCATAATTATATCATGTATAACTTTAGGAGCGAGACTACTGACCTTGAGCAATGTGCGAACCCGGTTAATGAAGAAAGCCCAACAATTCTCACGGGTGTCAGGCACACCAGTTGCTTTAGTCTAAAATAAAAATATAGGTACAGTACACAAACAATAAGTAGTTAATAACTTAGTATTTATACAGGATTTTTTTAAGGGGGTAAATCATAGAATGGCTTCTCCCGCCTCGGTGAGGCGAGAGGGAGTGTCAGACTCTTACTGACTAAAACAACCCCGTTTCTACTCTACGGCGCTTAGAGCCGGAGCCCCGGTAACCTTTTACGTTCTCTGCGACATATAAATAGAATAGATTATAAGTAAATCATCTGAGTACAAGCAAAGGGCGCGGTTGCCGCCCATGTCGCATAATAAGTATTAGAAGAATTCAAACTGTTTTGTTACAATTAACATTTTTTATTATTCTTTATCAAAAGCATTACAAGTAAAGTAAGTGAGTTATTCGCTGATTCTCTATTAAAAATATATTATTATTGCCAAAATGAGTACCTATATAGCGACATACATTACCTACCACAGCACAACCACCATACCTCACATTACCTCAGTCAGAACCAGATTACCATTACCATAGCTCAGTGAAAAACAAACAAATACCTTCGTTTTAGACTTTTAGTTTTAAGAAATAATGAAGAAAGACTGCCTCGTTGGCCGAGTGGTCGCAAGTGTGACTGCTGGACAAGAGGTCTCGGGTTTGATTCCCGGGTCGGGCAAAGTATTACTGAGTATTTAAAAATCTCAGTAGTAGCACGGAGTCTGGAAATGTGCCCGGTATATGGCAATAGGCTCACCCGCTATTACATGGGACTCATAACATAAATATTGAGAAAGTGGGTGTTACATTGTACAGTGGCATTAAGAGCCGTAATGTACACCTCTGCCTACCCCTTCGGGGATAAAAGGCATGACGTTATGTTATGAAATAATGAAGCAATACTACAAAGATGTAATACAATAAGGTGCGTCTTTCATAACCTCACCTCTCCTCTGACTCCGTTGATAATGTTTTCAACATCTTCATCTGGGAACAACTCTGCTATCTCTCCAGAGGCTAGTAAGTCGTTGATCAGAACCAAGAAGCGCTCGTCAGCGACCTGTCCGTCGGTCATCAGGAAAACATTGCCGATCGCCTTCAAACCAGCTTTCAAGTTCAGACCAGCTGAGACAGAAGTGTTAAAATTTTAATAACTTAATCATACTCCTGTTGCAATATTTTTACAAACTGGATTAACTAGATTGTGTGGTAACTGAAAAAGAAAGTTGAATAATCATCGCTAGAATAGGGACAATGACAGGGTATGAAAATTAAAAATGTAGAATAGTCCGTCAGTTAAATAATGAAAAAAAATTAGACACGTATTTTGGGGGCTTTTGAAAATCATCGAATGACTTCTCCCGCCTGGGTGAGGCGGGAGGGAGTGTCAGACTCTTACTGACTAAAAACCACCCCGTTCCTTCTCCTGCACGTCGAGCCGGAGCCCCGGTTACCCGTTAGGTTCTCCGCGACTCCGAATCGGCATCGGCCGTATTGGGCCCCATCTGTGGTGGTCTGATGGCTCTTTGAGGCGCGCGCGGAACGCGACGCGCCGTACGCTCGGGTCTGTTTCTGGTCGGACGGGGAGCCACCCATGCTCGCCGTCCGCAGGCCCGCGCTTACGGTGGCCGGAGATCGTCTCGCGATCCCCGACGCCCGGTGTGTCCTTCGCGATGGCTGGGTTGCGAGGAGGCAGCGCTTCGCTGCCTCACGCGCCCCGCCTCCTCCTTAGCTAGCATGACTGCTTCGCAAAAGGAGGAGACGGCATCCCAGTCCCCCTCGCTCCGCATCATGGCCTGCACTAGGCCCGGACGCGAGAGGTCGCCATCGCCGATCACTTCCCTGAGGACACGGCGGTGCTCAGCCCACGAAGGGCATTCTCCCACCGTGTGTTCCACCGTGTCCTCAGGGCGGTCCTCGCAGTGATGACACCCGGGCGTTTCCTCCCGCCCCATCAGACACAGGTACCTCCCGAAACTTCCATGTCCGGTGAGGACCTGCGTCAGGCGGTAGGTGAGGACGCCGTAGCGTCTCTCAAGCCACTCCTCAAAGAGGGGACTTACCGCTGCGATGGCAGCGAGCCCAGCCCTCGGTTGCGACAGTCGTTGCTGCCATTCCGCCATGAGATCGCGCCGGAGCTCATCCCGCCACGCACCTATTTGGCGCGGCAGCGGGATTTTGGGGGCTAAAACATCATTTTTACGTATAAAATGTACATACAGAAGTAACGTCACGCGACATTTCAAATCAATATACCTTCAAAACTATTCGTTTCCGTAAAAAGAATAAACGCGTGTAATGTTTTTAATTAATCTCTAATTAATATCTACCCTATTTTTTTTTTATTTTTTTTTATGGAATACATAACCCGGTAAACGAGCAGACGGATCGCCTGATGGTAAGCAATCGGCGTCGCCCATGGACACCTAGAACACCAAAGCCGGTAACGCACTTGTAACGCGTTACCGGCTTTTTGGGGATTAGGAGTTTGAGGATCGTTGGGGATTCAGGGATTGGAGAGATTGGGGAAGGGGAAGGTAATTGGGCCTCCGGTAACCTCACTCACACGACGAAACACAACGCAAGCGTTGCTTCACGTCGGTTTTCTGCTCGGCCGTGGTATCACTCCGGTCGAGCCGGCCCATTCGTGCCGAAGCATGGCTCTCCCACACTTAAATCACCACACTTATTGTGATCCGTTGGTCTAATTTATTTGTATTATTTGTAAAATTGTGAGATTTTTGCTTCCTGAGACACGCGTTGAAATGTTAAAAGTATAATCAATGAGTGAGTGACCTTTCGCTTTTATATAATTATAGATAGCTGTATGTTTTTGTAAAGTCGTAGTGGTGATGTGCGGTTTCAAAACCTGCCAACGGCAAAACTAATGTGACTTTATCCGAGGTAGGTACATGTACTTTTTAAAATTATTTAGACACCACAGACAACCTGTGGAGGAAAACATCGTGGGGCAACCTGGGCTTATAATTTCTAATTAAGTTTTGCATCGCCGACCCGCACTGAGCAAGCGTAACTAACTTAACTTAAACCTTCTCCGTGCGAGACTAACTTGCCCTTGCCTCTTCTAAAATTGTGAGATTTTTGCTTCGATCAACAATAGCAACTAGATAAAGGGTTACGTACAAAATCGAGCTCCAGTTCTGTCCGTGTGAATAATAATAGTAAAACGATAACACACAGAGAAAAATGTTTTAAAATAGTTTTAAGTTCAACCTAATAAGAACCATGGCACCTAATAATAAAGTCATAAATCGTCAAAATATTATCTAAGACTTACGACCATTCGTCATATAAGACGAGAAAAGCATTTTCTTACTCCTGTCATGTAGAGGTAGAAATTAAAAGACATAAGTTATTTAATATCTAGTTTGAATACAACCTTAAGCTAGATCAATCCGTTATTACCTTGCGATGTTATATCGTTTGGTTTTGTTTCGTTTTGGTTTTTCGAATTTCGAATTTCGCTACAGGAGGTATGTATGGAGTAGCGTTGAACACTAAAATAATTTTATAATATGAAAATCAATATTTCGGGATCTTAGTATACATCACTTATTTTTATTAGCGGTACGATTTTGTGTATGATATGTTTATTTACTTTAATATTAAAAGTTTAAGTCTAAGTCAAAATCATTTATTTCAGTTAGACCAGGAAGGCACTTTTGAACGTCAATAATATAAATTTAAAAGTGAACTATTTGCTCATTCCAAGGTGTAGATTCCTATGGAGAATAACGAGCAAGAAACTCCATAGGTTAGGTACTCTTTTCCAACAGGTTACAATACAATTTTATTTTACAATACAAATCGAGTCCATGCATCCACTGTTCTGTTTAAACAAATGTTTGTGCGCGTGATGGCGAGGCTTGGCCAACATATGCACAAACATTGGTGGTGTGGTTTTATAATTGGTAATTTTGTCTAATTTGATATTATTTACTAGTTTAAAAGCTTAAAATATAACTTATACTTTATGTACTTATCAAAAGTAAGACACTCCGGCCGTTATACTGCTTTTTCGGTTATTATTTTTGCAACTTGACTGCCTCGTTGGCCGAGTGGTCGCGAGTGCGACTGCCGGGCAAGGGGTCTCGGGTTCGATTCCCGGGTCGGGCAAAGTATTACTGGGTTTTTAAAAAATTCTCAGTAGTAGCACGGAGTCTGGAAATGTGCCCGGTATATGGCAATAGGCTCACCCCCTATTACATGGGACTCATAACATAAATAGTGAAAAGTGGGTGTTACTTCTGTGTGCACCTCTGCCTACCCCTTCGGGGATAAAAGGCGTGATGATGATGTTATTTTTGCAACTTGCAATTACGCACTGCGGCGTCGTGAGACGTGAGTACGTTGGCCGTGTTTGGAGCGAACTAAACAAAATAAGAGCTCACTTCTCAAGTGAGCTCTTATTTGTCGAGACGATTTTCTTGCGCCGACCCGATATATGGTTGTTATTGTTGATTGAAGGATTTTTGCGAAAAGCTTTGCGAAAAATGTATGTTTCTTTAAAAAGATACTTGATAAAGATTTACACGCGAAAAATGCATAGCACACACAAGAGTGATATAACAGTGCGTGTCACTAGTCTAAGCACATTTCCTATTACAGTATCACATACTGAAAAGTATGTGTATTTGAAAGTCATTGGTAGAGGCCTATGTTCAGCAGTGAACGTCTTATGGCTGATAATGTGATAATGATACTGGAAACTCACCTAAATCAACTTTAAGGTCATTCATGCTGTATCCTTTACGCAGTTGTATCTGGAAGACTTCTAGCGAAGAGATGAATGATGACAGTCGGGAGAGCGACTGTTTGCCCGAACCGCCCACGCCAACCAACAAGGCGTTGCCACGTGGAGCTTCCAGGATACGATTAATCCTTGAAAGATATATACATATACACTTCACGTGACTCCTAATAAGATTCTAATAAAAGGACAATTATTCGGATACAACAATTTGTACCATTTTTTAAAGTCGATGTCTATTATTAAAGGTAATGGGCGTCTAAATATCGAATTTCACATTATTCAAGCAGCTGTACGAGTAGTTTATAAATAAGTTAAACCTAGAAATAAATACAAAAAAAAATATGTTGCCGATATTACCTGCAAATATGGTACATGGCATCTTCAAAGAGCACTAAGTTCATAGTAGCCACAAGATCGTTATAAGCAGAGAGTGACTCATCCAAAAGTTTCTTGATGTGATTCCAGTCCTTGATGGGGTAGTACTTAGGATCTCCTATACCCTCCGCAAAGTGGCAGAAGATCAAGGGTTTCCCCATTATCACATTTTCATCGTAGTCCTGAGACACGCGTTGAAATGTTAAAAGTATAATCAATGAGTGAGTGACCTTTCGCTTTTATATAATTATAGATAGCTGTATGTTTTTGTAAAGTCGTAGTGGTGATGTGCGGTTTCAAAACCTGCCAACGGCAAAACTAATGTGACTTTATCCGAGGTAGGTACATGTACTTTTTAAAATTAGTTAGACACCACAGACAACCTGTGGAGGAAAACATCGTGGGGCAACCTGGGCTTATAATTTCTAATTAAGTTTTGCATCGCCGACCCGCACTGAGCAAGCGTGGTAATTAACGCTTAAACCTTCTCCGTGCGAGACTAACTTGCCCTTGCCTCTTCTCGCACGAAGAAGGTTCAAGGCCAACTGTAAAGTGGCCACTGCTGACCCTTTGGTCAGCAGTGGCCACTTTATAACCTGTTGATGTAATGTGATGTTTTTTAAATAAAAATGTCAGTTTGATAGTTAATTCTATATTTTTATTAATTAATTTTAAACTTACTTCACAATTTTTCTTGATCACCTCGAACATAAGCTTATTGAAAGTATCGTTATCGCTGGCATCGACCAGCTTATCTGAGTACACTCGAGTCGCTTCGTGCATCCACAGTCTAAGAAGTTCAGAAGGTGTCTTGATTGCTTCGCCAGTTGCGAATAATAAGCCCTAAAATATAAAGTGAATATTACACAATTAAGGAAGTAGGTATTTTTTAAGGGTGTAAAATCATCGAATGACTGCTCTCGCCTGGGTGAGGCGGGAGGGAGTGTCAGACTCTTACTGACTAAAAACCACCCCGTTCCTTCTCCTGCGCTTCGAGCCGGAGCCCCGTTAGGTTCTCCGCGACAAGGAAGTAGTTATAAGAATATAGATAGTGATAGTTAACATTTGCTTAAAACTTATTAAATATTGTTATAGGCAATCTACGTAGGTTATAAATATAAACATGTATGTAGGTGAACAAGAAACACAGATATATTAAAGACAAGAAACAAATAAGTTCCTACCTGGAATATATTGGACAGATCTCTCAGATTGAAGATGTAGTGGAACTTGATGGCCGTAGGTAGAAAAGTAGTGGAAAGCTTAGTATGTAAAGCCAAAGCCACTCCTACTACGACCTCGGTATATCGATACACCACCGGGATGTACTTGTTGGCAGGGTTCATCAAATGCTGGACCAAGATGCTCTTATAGATGTGGAAGCACGCTTCCAACCCGGGAAAACTATTAAGATGAAGTACAACCAGCCAAGTTATTTGGTATATACGTAAGAAAATAAGATGTATTAGGTACAAAAACTAGCTATTATTACAGTAAGTATACGTTTTTTATGATATCTTTTATTATCGTCGAGTCGGAGCCCCGGTTACCCGTTAGGTTCTCCGCGACTCCGAAACGGCATCAGCCCTGTTGGGCCCCATCTGTGGTGGTCTGATGGCTCTTTGAGGCGCGCGCGGAACGCGACGCGCCGTACGCTCGGGTCTGTTTCTGGTCGAACGGGGAGTCACCCATGCTCGCCGTCCGCAGGCCCGCGCTTACGGTGGCCAGAGATCATCCGGCGATCCCCGACACCCAGTGTGTCATTCGCGAAGGCTGGGTTGCGAGGAGGCAGCGCTTCGCTGCCTCACGCGTCCCGCCTCCTCCTTAGCTAGCATAACTGCTTCGCAAAAGGAGGAGACGGCATCCCAGTCCCCCTCGCTCTGCATCATGGCCCGCACTAGGCCCGGACGCGAGAGCTCAATAGGTAACTACCGATTACTGAATCAGTCTTTATTTTCCTACTATAATGATACTAAAAAAAAAAGTTGTCATACTATCTACCAAAACTAAACAAATAAATAAATTTAAAAAGATTCTGTCACACATTAAACATCTAATTAAAAATTGAATTACCTCACAGCGAAAGTGCAGAAGTGTCTCTGTAATCTAGGGTCAATAGTGAACGAGCCAGCTGTAGGATTCATGCACGCTACAAACATGCAGTTCGAAATATCTTTCAGCGTCAATTTTTGTCTGTCGTACCTGAAACATTTACAGGTTTTCTCCTAAACCAATACTATGGTTCATTCAAGAATTGACAACAATTGGGGATTTCTAGAATTAAAAAATAATGTAGCAACATGTTACTGCTTCTCTTTTAAAATAAACCTAAATACTTCAATAAAATAAGCAAGCAGACTTTGTTTAACATAAGTTGGTCTTCTCTCCACAGACTTTGAATCGAACCTTTAAGCCTCTTGTAACTAACTATATTTGACGTCAACTATATAATTTAAAATGCTAATTTTTGAGGTAATTGGACCATAGTGGCCTGAAATTAAAAGGTAAAAAATTAATACAATTTGTATCTACCAGTGCTTGTAATCCATGAATTCTCGGATCAACGTGTGTGGTTGCACAGTCCCGTACTTGTCTACCTCGGGCATGTTCATGTCATCCACGAAATATATCATAAACTTGCTGCCAGGCGGTCCAAAGTTACGACCAGACTTCTTTTCCAAAGGTTTTTCTAATACTCTCTGAATCATTTCTATAACAGTGTTCTATTATTAAAAGAGGGTAACTGTAAATATACCTATCGTATTCTCAGGAAGATTTAACATTTTCTTCTTAAAATAAAAGAAATGTATAAAATCTCAACGGTTTGGTCCTTCCAAACGGGCAGACTGATTTACACGATGGTAAGCAATCAACAAGTGCGGTCACACAGCGAACCATAACATAAGTTGCTTATGATAGCTGGTTTAATGTGTATTTCTTTGAGAATCTTTTAAACTTTACCTGATGTGGTATAGAAGTTGAGTGGCACATTAATGATAGCATACGAGTCTGGTAGGGCGGCCAGTTTAGCCGCTACGCTCACAGACTTGCCACTACCAGCGCTGCCCACTAACATCACTGGTTTCTGCTTCTGAATCAGCAGGTCCATGAAGAACCTCGTACGGGTCGTCTCGTTAGTCGCTACCAACGTCGACTAAAACATCATTTATTTTTGCGAATTAGTATTCCGATATTGTATTTTAAGTATCAACTTTTTGTATTGCATTTAAAAATATGATTAGAACCTGAAGAGGAATATCGGGATCCAATTCGAAGTTCTCGACTTTTTCAGACCATGGTAAAAACTTCTTAGTGTCTGGATCAATGAAGAAACTGAACACGTTGCCCGTGGACGGGAACTTAATCTGCTTGAACTCATTACAGAACCATTTGCTGAATTCATTACGCCAGTCAACTATTTGATCTTGGAAAAGGGCCGAACCGAAGCCCCAAACAACGGCAAAGACGAAGTAAATTTCGTACCTTAAAATAACAACGAAAGCTTGACAAAACTACTACTCCATATTAGGTAACATTTATTATATATACATTTTAAACCTCATTTAAAAGTAAGGCAAGCAGTTTTAGTAAGGCAAGCATCCTCACCATTCCTTAGGACAATCACTGGGTAGCAAAGTCTTATTCAAGAAACACTCAAGCAAATAACAGCTGAGCTGTATTTGTTGTAGCTCTGTAAGCGGTGTAATTTTCTTGTACTTCTTGCAGGATTCCAGTAGTGATGGTATGTACTTGTCAAACATCACTGTTAGCATCGCCTTCTCAGATTCATCATCTCTCGCTGTGTCTATCCAAGATGCGACAAATCTACGGTTTAAGTATAATGTCAGTAAAGTAAGGAAGTAATAAAAACACGTATGTAAATATTTTCTAAAATGATAACACACTCCAATCCAATTAGGTATAAAATAAAAAAATATCGGTAATTATCCCTCTTTCGTGTTTGGTTGGAGCAACGGATGAACATACATAGATTGAACGATAGTTTTTACTCTCTCTCTCTACCGCTTCCCTCTTGTTCTCCTTTTGTGCTCTGTAGTGTGTCCGACGACGATGTAAAAAAATCCATGCTTGTCATTAACTCCTCTGCAGTGGGTAGTGATGATTTATGCTCCCGAATGTTTGTCCCCATTTTTTTCTTTTCTCACATTTTCAGCTTTTCTTTATTCTCTTGCTCTTTTCCTTCTGCTTGGAAAACTGCCCACGTTATTCCGTTACCAAAAACAAATAACCCTTCTACCCTTTCACATTACAGACCTATTTCCATACTGCCTTTTCTCTCCAAGGTCGTGGAACATATTGTTTATAAGCAGTTGACTTCCTTCCTGACGTCAAACTGCCTCATCTCTCCCTTTCAATCGGGATTTCGCCCTGGCCACAGCACGGTCACTGCTCACAGCTTTACTCAAAGTGACCGATGCCATTCGCTGGGCTATGGACAACCAATCACTCACTGTTCTTGTGTTGTTGGACTTCAGTTCTGCCTTTAACTCCGTGGACTTTGACATCCTGCTAGGGGTCCTGAAGGCCAACAATTTCTCTTCTTCCTCTCTGGCTTGGTTTGAGTCTTATCTTCGGGGTCGCCGTCAGAGGGTCCGCTTTGAAGAAACTTTTTCTGATTGGTGTGACCTTGCTGCTGGGGTACCCCAGGGTGGCGTCCTTTCTCCTGTTCTTTTCTCCATCTTTATTAATACCGTTGACAGGGTCATTTCATCTAATTTCCATCTATATGCGGACGATTTGCAGTTATATCGCCACTTTGGCTTGTCCGAGGCCCATTCTGCTATCGATGCCATGAATCGTGACTTGGATGGCGTTGCCGAGTGGGCTAGGTCTTTTGGCCTGCAAATCAATCCTCTCAAGTCTCAGGCCATGATCATCGGTAGCAGATATTATCGAAACGCTCTCGACGTGTCTAGCCTTGGTCCGTTACGTTTGAATGGCACACACATTTCATTCACTGATACTGCAAAAAACTTGGGGGTGCATATCGACTCGAACCTGTCGTGGGCCTTTCAGGTAAACGAGGTTAGTCGGAAAGTTCATTTCTCCATCCACTCGCTGTGGCGCCTCCAGACCCTGCTTCCGATGAAGACTAAGATTCACCTCGTCCAGACGCTGATCTTGCCTCTCATTGACTATGCAGATGCTTGCTATTAGGACGCCACAGAGGAGCTATTAAACTGTCAAACACCAAGCGGTCACCGGTGACCGCAATCTATTGTTCTATAATTGTGTCTACAAAACCGGTACTCGACGAGTTAAATAAACTTGAGCGTTTACAAAATGTATGTGTCCGTTTTGTCTTTGGTCTTAGGAAGTTCGATCATATTTCTGAATTCCGTAACAGGCTCAAGTGGCTTGGGAGCCACTTGAGCCTGTTACGGTCTCGGAGATAAGTAGGATTGGCGTGCGAAGACGGATCCCAATCCGTCTCTCCTTGGTGCGTCCTCCTGAAGTCCGTACTCGTTCTCATCTTAAATCCTATCTTAAAATTGTGCCCCATAATACCGACTTCTACTCCTATTCCTTCTCCGTTCATGCAGTGAGACTATGAAACTCACTACCGCCGAACATTCGGGACGCCAAGTCAATCTCTATCTTTAAGAGACAAGTGAGAGAACATTGTCTTTCCTCCTGAAATATAGATCTGTTTATTTATATTTATATATATGTAGGTATATTTATATATTGGTTATTATTTTTTTTTTATATAATATTAGTATTAGTTTAGTTTGTTTATTTAATTGTATTAGTTTTATTGTTTATTATTGTTATTTCTATCGGTTTCTTCGGTATTATTACTTTTTTTTATTAACATTTATCTTGTTTGTGTAACACACTATGTATCTCGGTGTTGTTATATCTTTTCCTGCCACAGACCCACAGGAAGAAATTCCAGTTGGAATATGTAGGGCCTATGTACTCTGTTTTTATATATGTATTGTCCTCTGTGTTGAATGTGTGTACATAAATAAATAAATAAATAAATAAATAAATAAATAAAAGATAACATCTTCAAAATCAACAGTGACACTTACGGATTCCATCCTAAGTCCTGGGGATTGATGTAAAGAATACCAGCTCGTGATACCGTCGCTGGTGTAGCTGTCCTCAGCGTGGCAATTTCAAACAAAAGCCGCATTGATTTAGTCAAAGCAATTCGTTCGTTACTGGCGAGCGTTAACACCTAAAACAACAAAAAATAAAACACAAAATAAATTTACTTATAATGTTGACTATATTTTAAACAGAAATCTGTTACTTACTTTATTGTCATCCATCAGAGTATTCAAACTTTCAATCCACATCGGATCAATGTCTCCATCAAGAACGATCCACTTCGGTCCATCTCCAGGCATATTAGCCATGTCACGCATGATGGTGGAGAATAAACCATCTTTCCACTCTCGAGTGGCCGGGTTAATGATGCCGAAGAGTTCGTCGTTAGTCACGGCTTTAGGATCAAGATCATTGTAAAACGGTTTTTGCTTCAACATGTGATAAGTCCTATTCAGACACTGCCAAACCATTGACTTGCCAGTTCCCGCAAAGCCGACAATGAAGACCGAGTGTCTTACAGCGAACAGTTCTACTAGTTGCACCATCTTAAATAAAAATTAGTAATACTTAGTCCTGTAACGAAATCGTAGTCAGCATCTGTCTCATCTCAAGCTACCTAAGTTACATAAGTTTATTTTTAATCAACGCAAGTATGACAAGGAAGATGCTGATTTTATCTTACCTTCAAAATAAACCCTGGCTCCGGTTGAAGCTTCATGGATATAGCACCGTCAATCAAATGTTTCTCAAAATCCATGTCACGTTTTCTGGGCACGTCGAGGGCGGGGAACAGATCCCCAATCAGCCCCATAAACACAGGCATGTCGTCAGTTACGATTTTAGGGATGTTGAAATCTCTCAGAGCTCTCATCAACACTTGGTCTTCTGGTCTTAGGCGGTCACCGCGCTAAAAGTTTATTCAATTCATTTAATATGTTGAATGTATAATATTCTGAATTTATTTTTAGTCAAATAAAAACAAAGAATTCTTCAGAAAGAAAACACTTGCGCTAGAATACCTAGGTAAAGATTCGATATAGCTGATGTCTCACATCGTGACTTATTCTCACTACTTCTAGCTATCGTCTCTCCCAAACTTTTGATCTCTCTCAAAATCAGATTTGTGGATGTCAAAAAAGAATTATGTTATGATACCTTTAAAGAGCCAGCCACTACCAACACTGATTTAATAGCCCTCAAACCCCAATCGTAGTGATCTTGTTTAGAGAGCAGTTCACGACACAGAGTATATAACGTGATGAATTTGCGTGCTAGTAGACGAGCATCCTGGAACCCTTCGGCCACCAACATGATCTCACAAATCAGCTCGAAGTCGGGCACCACCATGGCACATGGTCTGCGTGATAATTTTAATAAAACTTTTTTTAAGGAATTTCATTCTCCATTATTCAAAAATGTCTAAACATATAATCTCTTATCAATATATATCTTATCCTATATATTTCTTAATTATTACTTACCTGAACAGTGCCTTCAAATTCTCGGGTAGCTCAGTTCTTCCCGCGTAACCGGGATTCATGGTGATGAACATACCAACAGTGGCTATGAGTGTAATATGTTCTCCCATGAAATCGAATTTCTTTTTCTTAGCTTTGATAGCATCCAACACTGTCTTCACTTGGACCGACACCACGGAGAGCACCTCCACTGAGATCCGGTTGAACTCATCGAAACATCCCCATGCGCCAGTTTGACATAAACCTTTAGTAGACGAAAATATGAAAAAATTATGTAATCTATTTCATTAAAAATTATAGAAACCTAACTATTAAACTTTCAAAATTGCAAATGAAAAGCCAATTGCTAATGTCTAACCACAATTCATTAAATTAATAAACACCTTTATAAATATTGCCACAAGATTTGTAATCCATTTGTTCGGAGCAGTTGAATACATAGACCATAATGCCCAGAGCTCTACCCAAATCTTTCGTGGTTTCTGTCTTCCCAGTACCCGCGGGCCCAGCAGGAGCGCTGCCCATTACCAGATGCAAACTCTATGATGATAAACAAAAAGAAATTGAAAATCATTTTGAACATTCGTTAATAGAAACCTCTTTTGGAATTAATCTATGAATCAAAGAAAATAGTGGTGGTTGTAGATTAATAGCTACACCAGAGAATACGGATACGAATTGTTATACGGATGATTTATTTATTTATTTATTTATTAAATTCGGGTCTCCAACAAGGAATACACTTAGCACACACGAGTAGCATTAAAAAATTAAAAGCTATGTGCTTCCTCAATTATAGGAGGCCACAACATGCAAAAATCATAAAATGATAGCACCGCTGACGCGTTTTATACGGGCTGTAAGGTGCGGTGTTTATATGAAATGAAACCAGTGGATGCCCGAATAATACTGGACTATATTTGATAGAATAACATAATATAAATGGTTACATTGGTACAAAGACAATACAAGATAGAACTTACAATAGGTATAATATATGCCTCACATCACCGCTCTTATTGAAAAAAAAAAAATAGGTTTCTTTTTTTTTATTTAACTTACCGTTGGCAACTTTTTTACAAAATAATAGTGTACACTTAGGAGAAAAATATATTATTTAAGCATTATTTTTAATTAAACATAGGAATAAACATGGTAAGTACATACAAAACATAGGAATGACGTTTACATGATAGTTAAATTAAAATCAAGTTGTATGGTACGGTTTCGTACGGTTTTTATGAATAATATCTTTTTTCCCATATTTATTTATAATCTCCACGTTTGGTGGTATGTCTTTAACTACTTTGTAAGGACCTGAATAAATGCTATCTAATTTACCTTGTGTATCATTTTTAACTAAAATTAAGTCATTTTCTTTATAAGTAACAGGATTTGTCTTTCTATTTTTCTTTATAAGTAACATATTTGTCATACATTAATTTTCTATTCATCTTACTTTTTACAAGATTATTTCTTGCTTCTCTTTGAGAAAGTTGCAAACGGTATTTTAACTCATGTGGATAACTCTCGAAATTATAAAGAGGTTCTAAGTCATTGGTCAGATTACTGGGAAGAGAACATTTCTTACCGAACACCAACTCGTAGGGAGTAAATCCTGTCTCTGTATGTACGCCTGTATTGTAAGCAAAACACCAAAATGGAATCCACTTACTCCACAACTCAGGATGGTTCTCCGTTTGAATACGCAAAAACGCATTCAAATGTTTATGAGTAACTTCTAGGGCTCCAATTGATTGGTTATGGTATGCTGTAGAATTTAATTGTTCAATGTTAAGTAATGTACAAACCTTTTGAAATATTTCCGATAAAAACTCCTTACCTCTATCTGTTGCGATTACTTTTGGCATGCCGTACCTTAGAATAAAGTTATTTACAAAAGATCTTGCCACCTCATCTGCTTTTTTGGAAATTAAGGGATAGCCTTCCACATATTTCGTGAGTTTACATTGTAAAGTCAATACATATGTAAAATTATCGTTGTCTGTCTCCAAATGACCAACAAGGTCTAAAAATATCTTTTCAAATGCAGTATTTGCAGTACTAGTAATCACCATTGGTTCTTTCTTTGGTAGTGAATACTTTTGTCGCTGACACTTGTCGCAACGTTTTACGAATTCCCGTACATCGTTATCAATACCGGGCCAGAAATAGTATTTCTTTATATTGTTTGACATCCGTCTCATACCAGCATGGCCACTACTAGGTAAGAGATGGAAGTCATTTAAGATAACTTTTTTATCATCCTTATTCTCAATTCTTTTTACATCACTTAAAATACATATGCGCGGTCCGCACCTACTCTTATTATTTTTAATCTCTTCTAACAACTTTTTTATGAAAATATCATTATCTTTGTTTTTTAATATGTATATTTCTTCTATATTTAACAAAATGCAAAATTTATCAATCTCTCTCACAAACTCGTCTCGCGTCATTTGCGATTGAGAGTTTAAAAATTTCACATAAATAGTCCTTTTACTTTCAACGTAACACAATATTTTGTTTTCTTTCGTAATTATTCTTAGTTTCCTTAAGTTCTCTAATCCTTTAATATCAATAAATCTTAGTTCAACTGATTCTTTCGGTTTGATGTGGGTGCTTACGACTTTCGGTTGATCAGGCCTCAAGTCTGAAGTATCCATATCTACCGCAGAATTAGTATTATATAATTTTCTTGCTTGTGCTCTCGTCATTACATTCAACACACTTTCATGCATCTCTTTCAAATCCTTTGAAGTGATTCTAGACAGTGCATCTGCAGCTGCATTGTCAGAACCTTTAACATACTGTACTTCAAAGTTGTATTCTTCTAACGTCATTCTGAATTTCATAAGTCTACTAGAAGGATCTTTCATGTTAAACAAGTAAACCAGTGGTTTGCGGTCTGTAAGTATTTTAAAAGGTCGACCATACAAGTATGGGCGAAAATACTTAACAGCCCAAACTATCGCAAGAAGTTCCTTTTCAATTACTGGATAGTTCTTTTCGCCTTTGTTTAAACTTCTACTAGCGTAAGCTATTGGTAATCCGTTCCCATTAGATAAAATTGCTCCTATGGCATTGTTTGACGCATCGGTTTGAACAATGAAACGATTTTGATTTGAAAAATCCGGGTACTGTAATATAGGTGGGCTTGCTAAACGTTGTTTCAACGTTTCAAAAGATTGTTCACATTTGGTATTCCATTCAAATGGTACGCCTTTTCTAGTCAATTTATTTAAAGGATGTGCAATTTCAGCGAATTTTGGTAAAAACTTTCGATAATAGTTAGTAAAAGCTACAAATCGTTTTACTTCGTCTGTATTTGTGGGGCGCGGATAATTTTGCACAGTACTTATTTTTGCAGGATCAGGCATTATGCCCTCACTTGAAATAACATGTCCTAAATACAGAATTTCTTTCCTTAGAAAATCACATTTTGCTGGATTTAGTTTTAAGTTAACAGCCCTTAACCGTTCAAATATATCTTGCAAATTCTTGTTATGAACTGTCAAATTTCGGCCAAACACAATCAAATCGTCCAAGTATATTAAACACTTTTCATAATTTAGACCAGCCATTGCCATCGTTATCATTCTTGAAAAAGAACTTGGACTAGTTTTCAGTCCCATCGGCATACGCGTCATCTGGTACTGTCCTGAATAAAAAGCTGTGAATTTTCTGCTATTTTCATCTAACTTTACATTGTAATAACCCTGATGTAAATCTAAATGCGTAAAATAAATACTACCCGTCAATGATTCTAAAATTTCGGTGATATCTGGTAATGGAAACTTATCGTCCTCTATACAATTGTTCAGCTTCCGATAGTCAACCACTAATCGCCATTTTTTATCTTCCGTTGTATCTGACTTTTTGGGTACTAATAGTATCGGACTTGACCAATCGCTTTTGCTAGGCTCAATTATACCTTCTTCTAACATTTTATTAATTTGGCGTTTAACTTCATCTTTTTGAGAATATGGCAAACGATATTGTTTTGAAAAAACTGGATTTGTGTTAGGCTTTACAGAAATAGTATGAGTATATATATCTGTTGTAGTTAACTGATCTCCTGGAAGGTAGAATATATCTGAATACTTTGCGCAAATGTTTTCAATAGTTTTCTGCTCCTCATCATTTAAATGTTTCAATTTCATTAATGAAAATAACTTTTTTACTCTATCAGCGTTTTTTTGTGTTTTTTCGAATACGCAAACATTAAACTTACTAAGTTTCTCAATAGTAGGCTCTATTTCTGTAAGTGTTAAGTCATTTTCAGTTACATTTAATATCCGAATAGGTATTAATCCGTTTTGAGGACTACCTATAGAGCTTGCTAAAAACACTCCATCTCTCAATTCTTTTGATGACACTACACAATCTTCATCGATGTTCGTATGTATAAAATGTATAGACTCACTTCTAGCAGGAATGTCAAAAGTAACACTATGTTTATTTATCAAAGGCAAAGAAAAAGTTGATGTATTATTATGTAATGTTAAAATATTTCTATGAAAATCTAATTGAGCTTTAAACTTGCTTAAGAAATCACGGCCTAATATTCCACTTCCCTTAATGGGCAAGCTATTAAAAACATAACACTTCTGACTAATTGTTTCATCATTCAAGAAGAATGATAAATATAGGTATCCGATTGCTTGTACTTTGCCACCTAAACCGTTTATTGTTACAGTCTCTTTATGGATAGGAATGTTACATTCGAGAGCATGTTTATACGTACATGCTGACAACGATGCTCCAGAGTCTACTAAAAAATAATGTTTCTTATTCCGATATGATGGCGAATGCAAATAAATGTAACAATTACTATCACTAGATAAAATAACTTTTTCACCGTTATTCACGAAAAAACTGATTAGATATTACTTCTGATTCTCCCGCTGTTTCCGAATTTTGCATTAAATTAACGTTGCGTTCTTTACGCATCCCTTGATTTCCTCTGTTTGAATTATAAAATTTACCTCTATATTGTTTGCGACCGGTAGTTCCTCCTCGAGTCCACTGTCCTCGAGAATCAAAGTGGGCTCCATGCTGCGCTCCTCGGCCTCGTCCTCTGTACGAATAAAAGTTACTGCGACCTCCACGCTGGCCTCTATAATTATTTGAATGGTTCCTGTTATAAAAATTATTATAAGGCTGTTTGTACATACCCATAACTTCTCCAGAAGGTGCACCTATGGTGACTTCCTCGTCTTGTGCAGCCTGGACAGCATCTTTAAGCGAGCTGTAATTTCTAGCAGATATAATCGTACTTAATCTACGATTCCGCAACCCACTGGCAAACTGCTTAATTGCCATTTGTTCGTTTATTGGTTTTAATATATTATAGCATTGATCATTGCCATCGGCTTGCGCAATCGTCAGATCTACAAATAATTCTGTAATGTCCTTCCCGTAATCCGCAATTGAATTTTCATTTTGTTTATTTTTTTTGCAACTTATTTTGTATTGCCGTTGCAGCTTTCTTACATAATAACACACTTCTCATATCATTTATTAACTCGTCTACAGTATCATATTTCGCTTTTAACTTTATCTTAGCTTCTTGAGAAAGTCTACTTTTCAGCACGAAGTTTATTAAGTTTTGTTTACAAGAATTTTCTTTTAAAATAGAATTATAATAGACTATATTATCAATCAATTGCTTTGTATTAGACTCCTCATTTGTCATAACAGGTAAAAGGCTCAAGGCAATTTTTAAATCAAATGAACTCATCTTCGAAAAATAATCTGATTTATCACTCTGACACAACAATAAACTAGCCTTATATAAAGCTAAAAATTCACGACAATGATTCTGTATTAATAAAATATCTTGGCTACTATAATATTTATTCTTAACTTTATCATTAAAATCAATTAACCAAGTCTCATACTGTTGATAAATAGCATCAATTTCAATTAACTTCTTTTCCAATACTCTCTCTGTCCTTCGTTTCGGTCCTAACTTTATTAAATTTATTCTTATTTTCTTTAAATCATTATATAATGTTAAAATTATATCCAATAGGTACTTAACACCACAACGTAGAGCAAAGTAAATTATTTATGTACGTGTAATAATTCATATTATAACATTAGTATTAAGTTTTATAATTAAGTACGAATGCAAACAAACGCAATTAATACCATAGTCCAAAGTTCAATTCACGTTCAGTCCGTATTTGGTAAGGCACTGCATTATTTTAAAACTAAGATATTACGCAACTCGATTGATAATATTTGCATATGATTATTGAAACGATTAAAACCGATTTATACTTTTCCGCACCAATACTTTTTAAGCACTTTTTGTTTTTTTTTTTTCACTTATGGCACATTTTTTTTACACACTTTATGTTTCACACCATATCTTCTGAAAATGTTTTAGCCGTGTTCTCGTTGACCCCCGACTGCAAACGACGACGAAGAAAAGATCTCCTCATCATAGTGATCCGATTGATCTCATTTGTTATCCATCGTACATGGCATCTTCTATACAGCCGGTACACGAAGTATATCAGTCCAAGTAGTATAACCAACAGGATAATCGCCAGGAAAATGTTTGTTATAGACATATGAAAACGAATTTCGTCAGTTTTCGCCTCGTTACTGCCTGCAGCGTTTTGGATAACGAAGGTCTCTTCCTTAGATTGTTGTTTTCCCATGGTTGTAGATTATACGTACTCTCACGTCAAGTTCGTAATTACAATAAATTTGCACTAACTCCATTGTTACTAATAATTCGCGGTACTTAGGTAGGTACACAGTACACTCGAACGTCTCAAATTCGCGGCGCGCGTGTTGACCATCCTGGCAGGGTCGCCATGTAAGGTGCGGTGTTTATATGAAATGAAACCAGTGGATGCCCGAATAATACTGGACTATATTTGATAGAATAACATAATATAAATGGTTACATTGGTACAAAGACAATACAAGATAGAACTTACAATAGGTATAATATATGCCTCACAGGGCCGTGCAAACATTCCTTGTTCCGTTGTGAAAAAAAGTTGCGTACAATTTGTCTCCGATTGGGGTCGGGACCACATGGTCCAGTTCAACGCCTCGAAGACAAGTTTGTGCATTCACCGCAAAAAAACCATTATTTGTGGCTCCTCAATTCCAAAACATAATCCTTTTTTTAAGGGGGGGAAAATCATCGAATGACTGCCCCCGCCTGGGTAAGGCGGGAGGGAGTGTCAGACTCTTACTGACTAAAAACCACCCCGTTCCTTCTCCTGCACGTCGAGCCGGAGCCCCGGTTACCCGTTAGGTTCTCCGCGACTCCGAATCGGCATCAGCCCTATTGGGCCCCATCTGTGGTGGTCTGATGGCTCTTTGAGGCGCCCGCGGAACGCGACGCGCCGTACGCTCGGGTCTGTTTCTGGTCGGACGGGGAGCCACCCATGCTCGCCGTCCGCAGGCCCGCGCTTACGGTGGCCGGAGATCGTCTCGCGATCCCCGACGCCCGGTGTGTCCTTCGCGATGGCTGGGTTGCGAGGAGGCAGCGCTTCGCTGCTTCACGCGTCCCGCCTCCTCCTTGAGAGCACGGCGGTGCTCAGCCCACGCAGGGCAATCCGCTACAGTGTGTTCCATCGTGTCCTCAGGGCGGTCCTCGCAGTGATTTCCAGACGTTTCCTCCCGCCCCATCAGACACAGGTACCTCCCGAAACTCCCATGTCCGGTGAGGACCTGCGTCAGGCGGTAGGTGAGGACGCCGTAGCGTCTCTCAAGCCACTCCTCAAAGAGGGGACTTACCGCTGCGATGGCAGCGAGCCCAGCCCTCGGTTGCGACAGTCGTTGCTGCCATTCCGCCATGAGATCGCGCCGGAGCTCATCCCGCCACGCACTTATCTGGCGCGGCAGCGGATTTTCGCCCCGGCGACGTGCCTCCGCGCGCATGCGATACACGCGTGCGAGCACCTTCGCCTCCAGATCCCACGGCGGTAATCCGGCAAGAAGGTTCGCCGACTCCCCGGAGATCGTGCGGTATCCGCGGATCATTCGGATCGCCATGACCCTCTATGACATGATTACCATCTCCAAAAGTATAGATATCCTTGGTGTCGACATATCTAGTGATGTCCAAGTCCACAGTCACTTAGAAGACCAGGCCAAATTGGCATCTAAAAATTTGGGGTGCTAAACAAAGCGAAGCGGTACTTCACGCCGGGGCAAAGACTGTTTTTATATAAATCGCAAGTTCACCGCCATATGGAGCTCTCATCTCTGGGCTGGAGCGCCAGCATACAAGCTTGGACCATTTGACGCGGTCCAAAGGAGAGCTATAAGACTTGTTGACGACCTCTATACTTAGGACCGGTATCGGGCACTTAAGTCTAAGGAGACATTTTGCCTCGTTGTCGTGTTCAACCGCTTGAATTGTTCGATATGATGCCCAAGGCCACTTTCTGTCATCGCACCGCTCGCCATCGACACATTGGAGTCTAAATGGTTCCGTTCAGTTCGGTTTCAGAGGAATTTCCTGATACCAAGGATTTCCCGATGACCTACAATATGGGGTTCTTCAAGAAAAGAGTAAATAGGTTTATTAAGAGTCGGCAAGGCGCATGTAGCGCCCACGTATTGCAAGCGTTTATAGGCCACGATAAACACTTACCATGCGGTGGGCCGTGTGCTTTTTTTTGTCACCGTTGTGGTGTAAAAAAATGGTCTTAGACACTACAGGCATAAGACTATATAAAAGATTAAATTGTTAACACGTTAAACGCCATGGGGGTCATCGGTGACTGGCGTTAGCGGAGAATTTACCTTCAACAGTTTTTTATTGGCAGTCAAAGTCTTAAATTATATAGATAGGCTGTTTTATTTTACCTGTGTTAAAGTGATGTAGCAGCGATCAGTTAGAGGCGTGATTACAAGCCTAGGCGTGTTCCCAAGGTACTCATAATCATACATAAACTGTGCATCACAAATATTCGCAAAGCAATGCCCATTGGAATAATCCCAACGATGTCTGAAATAGGTGACATTAAAATGTGAAGCGGTGTTTAGGATTGCAGTTACAAATTGTTACTTAAAAACCATATATTAACAATGCATGACTCCCTAAATAAACTATGACAATTATTTTATTATTTTACGGGTAGTTTCTCGAACTACATAAGTCGCACATTATTATTAATATCGCAACTAGATTTATAAATATTTCGTGCAATCATTGTCAATCAATCACCATCAATCAATGCACTATAACGCCTAATATACGCATAATATACTTAAAGCATTAGTTAAAGTACCTCAACTGGCTCTGCCACTGAAAGGCAGTAGACGACTCCACCTTCGCCACAATAAGTTTAGCGACCACATCTCGAGAGTGTACGTCAATCGTACAGATCGTCATAATCTTTTGTCGATCCCCCACTGTCAAGTCACCAAGTAGCAACACAATCAAAGCATTTAGTTGTGCGATTTGTTTCTTCTGATAATCTTTTAGCGCATTCTCATAGCCTGAAAATTTCATAATGTCTCATTTCAAGAAGGAGCAGAAAAGAGATCATTTAGGCTCTATACATTTTTGGGCCTTTTCTGAAAGCGCCAATGAAAACAAAATGGTATGTATCGTTAGAAGGCCAAAACCTATTGATCTCCTATTAAAAAAAAAATCAATCTCTCGTTATAGAATACCATACGTTTCCTAAAATAATTCAAGCAACTATTTGAAAGCTGCTATAAATTAGATACAGAAGGAAAGCTCCACCATGTACCTTCTTCGAGTTTCTCAAAAGCCTGGTTAGTCTCCGAGGTCCACCAGATCTGAGTGCCGACGAGCGCAGGTTGTGCGGGCCAGTCGAATACCCACTCGTCTCGAGGTTTCTCTTCATACGACTTCACACTGTGCGCCAAAATGTCACGCAGAGTCATACGCATGCAGTCAGTTACTCTGTTAAGCCATGTTTCCACCTAAAAGGTTGTGACTCTTTAGACTTTGCTGTACTTTAGATGTCGCTACAAAAATTGCCTTGGTCTATAAGTGCCAAATGCAAAGATAAACTAATACTGATTGACTTCTCTAAATAGATGCTAACCAAAATGTTATAAGTAGGTACCTTTCCACTACAATCACAGCAGGGTGCTTTGAATGGCACATGTTCCTCGTTCTCCTTGGATATTATCTCGATGGCTTGCTTGCTGTTCGGGCTAGGGAACACAAGCATCGCCAGATTGTCGTATAACTTCGGCAAGTGCCGACACACCGCCGGGGGATTATTGCCGTTCGACAAGATATCTGATTACCAAGATAAATGTTATAATTATCAGGTAAATTCTTAAATTAAGATCTTCTATTTATAAAATTTGATATTCCGACAAGACTTTTTATTCAACTAGATCGTACTTACCAAGCAAATCTGCAGATGACACGAAGTAAAAGCGAGGATAAGCCAATCGCTTCGTCTCCAGATAATTGTTGAGTGCCTTCTCGCATTTGTTCAAGTGCTCCATCAATTCCTCGAGATTTTCTTGCAGATTCGGTTTGTTCGTTGCCTCTATTACATTAGGTGTAGTAGCTATATCTTTCAACATTTCCTACAACAAAACCATTTCGACAACATTATTTTTTCTAAAAATGCAAAACCCTTAATTGACAAGTGTATGTTTAGAGCTAGATGAATGGAGACATCTGCCGTCACCACCCGACACTGGCAGTATCACGGAATATAGAATACAATGGAAGTAGCTTGAAACAATATTTCTGCCAGAACCGGTGTCGCCAAACTAATACATTTATAATTTACTCATACTATAAATCGGAAGTTACGATTGGTTGGAAAAAAAATGGGCGTTTGCACTGCACTATAAATCAAAATTAAAAATTATAAAATCACTGCACTATAAATCAAAATTAAAAATTATATTTTGGACTACCAAGTACCGCTATTCGTCGCTAGATGGCGTTTAACAATGCCATCTAGCGACGAAAAGTGGTAACGTCGTAAGAATAAAGGTGATATTTGAATGGCTTATCACTGGCTCGAATGCGGGTCTCTACTCAGATAGTGATGTAGCCTAATTCGATAAAAATAATATCGATAATATGAAAATGTGTTTTAAATATAATGTGAAAAAAAATATTGACTGCGATAGTGTGACAGTATTAAAATAATAAAATTAATATGTCGTTGATAACTTTTTAAACATAACAAAAAAGGGTAAGTATTTATTTGCATGTAAATCAAAAACCATTTTGTACGTATTTTTATTAGTTTTTTCAAAAAAAATTTTTTTTTATTACACACATACATACATAACTTCACGCCTGTCTCCCATGGGGGTAGGCAGAGACTAAGGAACGCCAATTACTACGATTCTTACATACCTCTTTCGCTTCATTAACAGTCATCAATCTTTTCATGCATGCTCGTCGGTTAAAGGTACTTTTAATTTGGCCCTTCTCTAATATATCGCCAATCTGGTCACTATATGTCCGTCTAGGGCGCCCTCTACCGACGGCCCCATTCATATCCGCTCTGTATACTTCTTTCGTTACTCTACTTTCATCCATCCTTTCTACATGTCCAAACCAGCGTAACATTCCCTTTTCAATCCTTGTCACTACATCATCTTTCAATCCACACCTTTCTCTAATAACACTATTTTTCACTCGATCACTCAATTTTAGTCCACACATACTTCTCAGGGCTCTCATTTCCACCGCATTAATCCTGCTTTCATGCTTCTTCTGCCACACCCATGATTCACTACCATACATAAGTGTTGGTGTCAATACACACTGCATTACAGCAAGTCGAGCTTTGCTGGATATTATTTTACTCGACATGACAGAGTGTAAAGCACCATTAACACTATTTCCCGCTTTCACTCTCCTTTCAATATCCCCGTCACACTTTCCATCTCTCGTAAATAGTGATCCCAGATATACAAATTCATTCACTTGTTCCAATTTTTCATCACCTATCATTACCTGATATTCTGTTATCACCTCATTTCTTTCTATCACCAACACTTTCGTCTTGTTCACATTTACTTTCATACCTTTCCTTTCAAATGCATCATTCATAGCAGTGATCATTTGTTGTAATTCTTGGGCCGACGAGGCAACAAGCACCTGGTCGTCGGCATACAACAATGTTTTTATCACTGTGTCATTCATCCTTAATCCAGACTCTCCTACTTTCAGATCGTTCAAACAGCTGTCCATAAATAGGTTGAACAGCCAAGGAGATGCTACACAGCCCTGCCTAACACCTCGATTAAACTGTCAAACACCAAGCGGTCACCGGTGACCGCAACCTATTGTTCTATAATTGTGTCTACAAAACCGGTACTCGACGAGTTAATGTTAAACCACTCCGTGTAGTCCCCATTTATTCTGACACAGGCACTCGAGTCCTTATATAAGGATTTAAGTGCCCGAATCAGGTGGCCATCCACCCCATACATGGACAGAGTTGACCACAATTCATCCCTCACCACTCTGTCATAAGCCTTTTCTAGGTCTATAAAGGCACAAAATACCTTTTGGTGCTTTGATAACACTTTCTCTGAAACGCACCGTAACGAAAAGATTTGATCCGTACACCCCATTCCCTTTCGAAATCCCGCTTGTACATCCCAGATTTTACGCTCAGTTACATCCATCACTCTTTCGATCAATACCTTGGCATACAACTTTCCTACTACGCTTAGGAGGGTTTTTTATTTCACATAGGCAATATAAGTAACAACTATTACATAAATTTTTACAAACTTTATATAGATAATGTGATAAATGAGAGGGATGGCGTTAGGTTGATTTTGACTAACCGTTTTAGTAAATAATATTATTTTAATAACCGTTTTTGTAAATTGAAATAAAATAAGATTTTAACAAGAAAACAATGAAAATTGTACTTACCGATGATACGAAAGACCTCCATTTTTACGATTTTTCGGCTGCTATCATTTTTACACGCCAAAACGAAAAAAAACGGCATAGTTGAGGAAATATGTATTTGTCACGAGACTAGCAACTCGACGCCATGTTCGAACGAGACTGAACTCGAATTTGCCTCGAGTAAGCAGTACACTGCTTAGTTGTGGCACGCGTGCCACGCCTACTTGCTACTTCCATTGTATTCTATATTCCGTGGGCAGTATAGTCGAAAACATCGTATTGGAGACTCGGTTGCCAAAGAAGAAAAAAAAACAAAATTCGTTTGCCACAACGCGTCGCGTCGTCACTGCACTGCCTCAGATCTATATATTGATATAGATGACAAGTCTAAAAATATATTCTTACGTATCTACAAATTGGAAACACACTCACCTTAAACGATTTATCAATAGTATCAAACCTCGCCGAGTCCTCAGGTAATTGTGATCGAATATCGTCGGAACCTACGAAAATGCTCTCCAAGTACTGCCATTTACGTTGTACTTCGAACCATAAAGCTATCACAGCGTCAGCAGTCCCCAGTTTCTTCTGCCATTCAGTAACCTCCATTTCAAAGAAACCGACAAACTTGGAGGACATCATGTTTTGTACTTGATTCTATAAGACAAGGAAACGCTTTTATATTCCTAATCTCCAAAAACTTTCTTGATGATGAAGGGTAAGTAAATAATAAACACTGTTAATATTATATGGTGAAAAACCTATGCTTTCCATTCCTATTGTGATATCGAGGAGGTCGCCATAGGTTAAGCACAGAGGCACCGGCTCGGAGTTAGAACAGGGTGGCTTTCAGACAGTAAATTCTGACAAGCCTCACCATCGGCGGGAACAGTCATTTGATGATATATTTAAAAGCAAATAAGCTACAATTAACTAGCCATAACTCGATAATATTCTAAATGCTACATTTCATGGTCACCTGGTTGTCTTCCAGTGTCTCTACAAGCTCCTCACTAGCTCTAGGCAATTTGACTCCAGTTCTGTCATGTTTAGTGTATTCGAATTCCATAACAGCCCAAGTAGTCTCCAATTCTCTAGACGATATAAAACGATAAGTGAGCCAAACGAAGAAAGAATATTAAGGAGTTAATATTTTTAATATATTTCTCAGTTTATGTATGTATAAAATATTGATTAAATGGAGATACAAGAAAAAACAAACTCTTTATGATTGCAATAATGTCGCTAGGCTGACTGTACGATTGACACGGTGACTGTATCGCAAAATATCGCAGTTTTTGTAGTCAACAAAAAGGCGATAAACAAGAAAATAGAGTTGACTAAGCATTAATTTTATTAATTCTATCCCACTTAACATACTTGAGAGTTTTCTCCATAGCAGCTTCTTTGACAGATTTATCGACGATAGTTTTCACCTCTTCTTCATATTTGTGTAGATTTAGAGCGAGCAAGTCTGCCAGTGTTGTATCGTCATCGATTTGGAACTTAACCTATAGAAATTTAAGGAAATTGGAAAATGATTTTCAGAAATAAAACGCATAAGTTTACGTAACCTATAATATTATATACGTTTAATTTATCGAAGCAATACGAAGAATAAAATAGTTTGTCGTTAAGTGCCTGTAATTTATTATGTTGTAGTTATGGATCAAAGTAACAGGTAGAGTTAATTAAAATGATATGAAAATAGGCTTACCTTATAACAATTAATTATTTCACACTTACACTAATAATAAATTATCTAATTTCTACATTATGAACTCTGACAATATTATAGGATGCTGTGTTTTTAACTGCGGCGTATATCCCAAAGACTTCAGTTCGAAGCCTTGTTGCTTCATTTCTTTCAAAGAATATGACTTATTAAACTTAAATGTGCTTATTCTATTCGCTTCTAGCAGCTTCGGTCTTCTGTAGTCTTGTAATTGTAAATATTTGTCGTAATCCACTTTCATTATATTATTACTGTTTACTTTATTACTTTCTATGGCTACATCTTCTAATGATTCAAATTCTTTCATAATATCATCTAATGATTTACTTAACGTTCTATTAATGGATGGTGTTTCTACATGTGAATGCCTGGTTTTGATGGTCATGACATGCGAATGCACCACTTTCTAGATGAAATGAAGAAATAATTTAAAAATGTATGTACAAAATGTGCAATTATTGTTTATTTTTGGAGTTTTTCTTACCTTGGTTGCCATCATGAGTTCTAACCAATGCCTGTCCTTAATAGCAGGGTTCTGTAGGTCAGTGACGGCTCTCAAAGATGTCATCAAGTTCTTAATTGTTGATTCTGTTACGCTGTACGGCTCCCTATCACAAGATCCCTTGATTAGTTGTAAAAAAAACGTAATGACTCAGTAATTTTACAGATTTCAAACATTATTTCTTTGTTTTTATAATAATAACTATCGTGAGACATACTAAATTAACTAAAAATCACAGGCTACTCACGTGAATATTCTGAGAAAAGCTCTACTAGTTTCGAACCACAGAGAATTCTTCCTCATGAGCAACGTGCGCGGTCGCGGCGATATAGAGTAGGCTGAGCGACATCGAGTAACCCGCGATTTTTAGTTAATTATTTCACTTTACTTTAATGTTGAAAAAACACATGATAAAAGTTCGTAGGTGGGTACTTAAATAGAAAAATATTCAGTGCCTTGATTTAGTCACAATATTATTGCTACATTACACTAATCCTTACTAATACTATAAATGTGAAAGTGTTTTTTATCTTTCTTTCGTATCCACCGTGCAGGCGAAGCTGTAGGAGGAAAGGTAGCGTCTATTTATAACTATCTCACCATGATCTCATATCCTTGTCAAGCTGTCGCAGATCCTTTGTAAATCGTTTACACTCCTGATCCATGCCGTCAGCATCAATCTTCTTCCACGGTGACTTCTTCCAGAATTCAATGGATCCCATCACCAAGTAATAGTAATCCCATAATTGCTGTTAGCAAAACAAATATTTACAATACAACTTTCATAAAACAGGTGTGTACTGTGTTGAATAATATGTACCTAGTACTATTTAATGTGTTATTGTATATTACATGCCAATAATATAAATTTAAAAAAAATCGGGTTACTGCAAAGCTAAAAACTGCAGTGCCAAAGAAATATGAACCCCACCTTGATAAGTTTAAGTTCGCGTCTGCATTGCTTGAGATTCTTCTCGTCAGGAGGTTGGATATCAAACAAACCACAGGACTTCTTTAGCCCCTCTAATATTTCTTCAAATCCTACAAGCTCCTGGTTGACTTTATCAATACTTCTATACGGTTCCTTACATGATTCGAGGAACATCTAAAACAAAGTTATTTTATTTATCTAATTTCAAAACAAAAGAAAATTGCAAGTAATGGCTTAAAAATGGACGGAAAGTATTGTTTGTTGATTTTATGTTTTTTACACAATATGAAATAGTACTACAATAAGTTTTTAAAATGCTCATTAAATTGTACTCACAGCTAAGTCGTTACTATGAGTTCACGTAACGATAATAACGGTCAAAGTCTCCAGTACCCCGCTACAAAGTACTAGGCGACCATCAGTTTGTGAGAGATCACATTTAAAGTACTTCAAAACACACAGAGCTTTACAGACAAAGCTCTAGGTGGGTGTGTGTCGTTCTGTGTATGAAAGAAGCAGGTCGAACTGTCGACGTAGGCGTAAACCTACACAGGCATGCGCCAACCGTCACATACTCCTACACACGGTTAGTCTTAGATTAAGTGTGTGTGTAATAAATATTCCTACACACGGTTCGTCTTAGATTAAGTGTGTGTGTAATAAATATTTTACTAAGAAATTTTCATGTTTCAATAACACATAACTGTATTCCGTGTTATTAAAACGTGGAAATTGACCTTGTTATTCGTAAATCAAAATAAAATTACATTATCAATTTTACATATTGACAGTACAGAACAATATTATCATAATTACAAGTATATACTTTAGTATTTATTATAGAATCCGTTACAATTTGAATAAATTAATTACTTTGTTAATTTCCTCGTAGCAGCTACGAAATTCATATTCGTAGCAGACTCCGTAGCACCGTAGCAACCAACAGAGCGTTGCCCTTGGAAACGCGTAGCATAATATTTCAGTGATTCGGTCAAGTTTACCAGGGTCGCAAAAATTTAAAGAGCTCTTACATTCGCTGGTTGCCACGTGTAAGGAGAGTCATTGGGTTGATCCCACTTTCGTCATAAATTTATACCAATAACTCATCTCTGCTGCTCAGTGATGTCATGAAATGACGCAACAATTGCGGAAGTATTCAACATTTTGGTACAAAGTACTAGGAGTCCATACACGACCAAGAATGTGCAGATTCATCTCGCAACGGTTGCGGGGGCGGGTAGTTCACCCGCCCACCCTTTGAACGAGTCAATTGTGAGCGTGAGACATTCGATGTGTGTATTGCTATTTCATTTGTATATTGTTCGGGAGGAGTGACTTTATTCTTGTTATTGAACAAAATATGATATGCAAAAACTTTGTATGATAGAAATAATTAAAAATTATGAAATGTTTAATTAATATTTTTGCCAACAGCACTAAGTCATTTTCCAAAACAAAAACAGTCAAACCGTAGTAATATCGAGCTACGAAAGTCGTAGCATCGACGTGCGACGGAGACGGGAATCGTAGCGACGACGCAGTGACGTTTACGGTGACGTAATTGTTCGAAAACCGTCGCAATAGCGAGCGAATGTACTAGGACAACATGAACCGAAGGGAGATGCTTTATAGAGAACTTTAGCACTTTGTATGATTCGATCCGTAGCTTTGAACTCGTAACTTCAGATTGTGTGACGTAGAACATGACGTCGTAGCGACGACGTTTCAGGAATTTGTGCGAAGTTACTAGGATAGAATAATATGATAAGAGGTATTTCTACGCGAGATGAAGAAGGCTTTTATTTTGTAGTTACGGTTACGACTTGGGAGCAAATAGGGTTGATATATTTTCTTGATATATTTTCGTTTGATACATATTGCAGCTTACGCTGGAACTTATAATTCTTATCGATGTACTAGTTGTTGTGTACGTATAGGCTCGTAAGAAAACAAAACATTCCGAAACTTTTCCTAACAAACCCCTTCACGACGACGACAGTATATTCATACATACTAATTACCTTCTAGATATACTTAAACACTACATAATACAGAGATTAATGAGCATAGTTACCTCTTTAGTCTTAAACTGTTCCCTGTACATGTTAAGCCGTAGGTTGATGAGTGCCACTCGCTTGGCAATGAGTGCGGCCTGAGCAGCTTGCAGCGGTGCCACCGTGTTCTTCATTACCGTCGCTTGCTTCACCAAGTTACGCCATTTCTCAGGCAACACATCCAGCTAATGGGAAATAGAATATTGTGAATTTGTGGTTAAGTATTTAAGTACCTATGTAAATTTCGTGTCTGTTACCACATACATTGTTACAGGGAAAATAACTGAAAGAAAAATAAACGCTACAAACATTTTCAAAATAGTGTCGCTAAACATAAAATTGAAGCATGGTTGACTATTACAAATTTAACATTGTTTGTGTAATCGGGTTAGTGATAACAAAAATCAATAATTTCATTACTTAGGTATAGCAATTTTTTTAAATAAAATTTATAATAAAAGCTTAGGTTATAAGCATAGTGCATTTAATTATCATTCTATATTGTATTGCTTACCAACGTGTATACAGAATACTTATGTTTCGTCTCGCCCTGATGTCCAGAAAGCATTAACATAAGCATTAACATACCGAGAATAACAGACCGTCTTAGATAGAACTATTAAACATATTTTTGTAATTTATAGAAATTAGTATTTTTATGTTTACGTTCAGACCAGTCAGAATGCATAGTGCAAACTTGTAACTGATTTCTTTTTGGTCTTAAAAGCCTATCATGAATACATAAGAAATCAATAAAATAAACGATAAACTCATTCATAAACATACCTGTTCATAAGTTTCCTCGGGGAACTCAACACCATATTCTTTAAGCACATCTATAATATCTCTGAGTGGTTCAAACATGTGGTCAGTGTCGGCGTCCATCTTGGCTCGAACCTCGTTCAGCACTCCCATCACTTTGAGTAAGCCATCGTAATCATCTTCTGCTAGTTCCACTGATAACGCTTTAGTTGCATATGCTATGAACTCTTCAAGGTCATCCAAACTAAATATAAATTCAATTCACGTCAGTACAAATTATGACAGAAACTAAAATAGACATGCATAATTATTTACGATCTATCAATCCTAAGTAAAGCTTATGAAGATGAGTAGTAGACAAAATGTAAATGACTGAACAAATTCAAATCTTCGGCACAATGAATGATGCGAAAACACAAGCTATGGCATTGCCGAAACCAAGTTATAAAGCATATGAATATATTTAAATTGTATAATATCATGGTCAGGAAACTTGTAATATCAACCGTAAAGACACACCTACACCTAAAACTCATTTCAAAATGTTCTACTAAAAGAAAATGAATTACCTCTTATGCACATGGTCTTTCAAATTCTCCTTGAAAAGGTTACTCCATTTGCATATAATGTTCATGATAGCTTGGTTCAGCCGTTTGAGATCCAACCTTAGCCAACCGTTACATAGATACTCGGAAGGTAGAGCCGCCACCTCATCGTACATCGCGTTGTACTTGTCTATCTACAATTGTATTGTTTCTTTCAGTCAATTTTGTATTTTCATACATAACTGATGGGAACTGAACCTCTCTTAAATTTTAAGAAAGCCCTAAGCTAATGTAGGTGATATTAAAGGACATTTTAGTTTTCACTAACCCATGAGAAGGCGAGTTCAGGTGTTACGTCACGCTAAGTAATTTCTAGGTAAGAAATAATTAAGGGGTGGTTGTTAGAAACGATCATTATAGAGGTAGTAAGAACACAAAGCTTAAGTGTCCTTTAACACCTTGAGTGCGAACGAAGGTTAAATTTGATTTGCAAGACGACACAATTAAATGCTACGTAATTCATTCCGACTACATAATACTATTCACAAATTCTAAACAGTAAAAATACTAAAATAATTTGATCACTTGAAAGGTCGAATTACGAGCACACACTCCTAATAATGTGTTACATTGTGCAGTGGCAGTAAGTACCGTAATGTGCACCTCTGCCTACCCCTTCAAGGATAAAAGGTGTAATATTATGTTACGTCCTGATAATGTGAGTATTTTATATAAATAAGTAAATAGATTATGTTTTAAGTTAAGTCTTACCTCTGCCTGATATTGTTCTAAAGTAGGTTTCACTTCTGGAGGATCGCATTGGTTCTCAAATCTATACTTATCAAATTCTTCTGGTGGTATGAATCTGCCGTACTTTAAAAACGCTTGCAGAACTTCTTGTCGATCTTCTGTCCACAAAGGCGTGTACTTCTCATATTTCTTGAGAATAACGGAACGAATGTTTACTTGTAAGTTTTAAGCGATTGACTAACAGAGTTTACAAATTAATAAAGATTTTATGAAATTAGATTAGAAGTATTAAAAGTTTAATAGAATATTAAACTTTATAGAATATTAAACTTTATACAACACCTATTTTTCTCTAATTAAATATGTTACGTGGAATGGGCAATTTCGAAAAGTTACGACCACTTAGACAGTCCTTTATTTTTTAAATGACTTTAAATAACTTAAGTTATATTATGTAAATAAATACTTATAAACTATAAAAAACTGTAAGTAGCGTGAGATAAAATCTAATACATACCGACGCGTATTGGGCGATGTCGTTAATGCTGTTTTCAATTCTTTTCAACATTTCGTGGTATAAATCAATCATAGCATCCTCGCCAATTAAATCATCTACAAAAACGGGTAGGAAAACTTCATTATATAATTATATAAACTAATTTGACTAACAGAACACAAAAAGTTTTTTAAAATAAATGTAGCTTAAACTTTATCACAACTGGTCACAAATAGGAGTCAATGGAGACAATTTACAGAGAGGTGATATTTGTTTTTTTTACTTGGTGATGCCAGTGCGCTCACAATCCTCAGCCATGACTATAAGGGTACGACCAGAGAGAGAAACTTTATCTGAAGCGTTTAAAATCCTAGACTAGTTTATGTAGACGAGCTACACCACTCATATTCATCAACATCATTACTAGCCACTGCTAAAACAAATTTCATTGTCCATTATTTCACAATGTCAAAAGATAGCTTTCATCCATCAATCAATTGCAACCCATAATCTTCGCATCTTCCAATCCATGGTAGCTACCTCTACATAAACAATTTCCTACTTAAAAAAAATTGTAAAGACGTACCTTCATAGGAAGCTATGGGTATAATCGGGTCTATTCTAGGAAACAGTGTGGTCTGTAGGAACATATCCTTCATCATTTCCATCAGAGTATAGAAAAGACCGTCTTCTTCCATCACATCCAGAGACGGAGAGAAATAAATATCTGAAATAATATAATATCATAACATAATATCATGGGATTTCCCAAAAGATACCGAATATGAAAAAAAAATCATAATTCACATAGCAGCTTGATTGCTTCTTGCAACCACAGTTGCAAAAAAAAAGTTGTTTATTTTGCTTCGTGCAACCGTGGTTACAAGGCGACGAAGTTTGTTTAATTCAATTTAGTCTCTATACCAAACGCATAAAGTCGTAGTAGTATGTATTTAAACCAGAGACAGATATATTTCTCATACCAACATCACCGTAGAAAAATAACGAAATATTGTCAAGTAATGTCAGTTGTGTTTACGTGAGTGAAGTGACGTTATACTGTTTCAAGTATTTTTACTACATTATTGTATGTAAATTGTTTTCAAATACAGTTAAATATATATAGAAATAAACCTAGTTTAAGAATAATATAAATAACTATATACTTATTGATCTTATTTTTTTAACCTTGTGTTTTACAAAATGTCGCTAAAATGGGTGGTACTCTTAATTTAAACACTTGTTAAATATTATTGTAGTCCTATTTTTACAATAAAGCGAACACACATTATTTGTTATCTCATGGAATACTCATAACAGTAAAATCATTTAAATTGCACCACTCGAGCAAGCCATAAATTAAGTTTTAGTAACAGCGGGCAGAACGCGCGCAGTAAGCGTCCAAAGTCACTGGCAAAGTAAGGTGCCTATTTTTTTTCGCGCAAGCAATCAAGCGGATAGAAGAACATGTGTTTAAAATCTAACACCAAAACTAATAAACAGTCCGTTGTTCTGACGAGTTACTGAACCTCTTATAAAATCCTCTTCCCCAACCATAAATAAAGGTCGAAATTCTTTACTCGGGTAATTACGTTTGCGAGCACCAATCACTACTAACATGATACATCATATACGTCTCAAAAACATATTTACGTAACATACCTGGATCTCTAAGCTCAGCGATCACTTCCATAAACGCCACCCTCGGACCCTTTTCCAAGTCAGTCTGTTTCTCAAACAAGTTCAAACTAGTCTGCACAGCTTTCATTATTTGACGAGAAACCTTCAAGTGAAACATACGTGTTATACTGTTTAGTAATTTTCAAACAATAATTATTATTCTAGCAGTAGCAAACAACGATGTACGGTAAAATGGAGTGAATAGCGTTTGAGCGGCGAAAGGGGACAGAAGAGGGGTGACCCTCTTCTGTCCCTATTTACCTCTTGATCCCTATTCACCCCATTTTACGTTCGGTTTTTCGTTCGTTGACCTCATGACGTCAATATTTATTTTGTCTCTTTCGAATAAAATAGAATTGATATTCATAAAAAGTAAGAAAATTACAAGTGAGTCCACGTATTTCACATAGGCCGGCCAACGCGATGCTCTGAATGCCTCTTCTTCCATTTCACGTCTTTCTTCTTCAATATCAGCTAGTTCTTCGGGATCTAACTCTACCACTTCCTCGGCTGGCGAGTCCACCTCCTCGCCTAAACCAAACAAGTTTACATAGGTAATGTGTATTACAAAACTTGTAAATCCCAGTCGGCACTTATGACAGTCGAGGGAAGAGTCATAGTATTCTATGCTATCGTCACAACTTGGCTTAGAAAAAAAACATGGGTACTGCAAAGCAAACTTCTAAGACAAATTGTATTTTAATCAAAATCGTATAGTACGTACCTTCTGCTCGTCGAGCCTGTCTCTCAGCCCTTTCAAATTCTTTAATTTCTCTCTTCAACCGACGAGCCTCTCGTCTTTCAAACTTAATCTGATCGTTTATTGCCTTCTCTCGGTCCCTTTCCTCTTTAGCTAAACGTGCCTCCTCACGCCTTGCTTCAATTTCTTGAAGTTTTTTAGCCCTTGCTTCTCTTTCTTCATCATCTAACGTAGATTCGTCTACTTCTTCCAATGTCTCTTCCTCCAATTGATCCTACGGTACAATAAAGGCATAGTTGTCTTTACAGCATATGCCGATATCAGGACCTAAGTATGTCCCAACCGGTAAGGAGTTATTAAGGGAACTTCGATAACTTCGATAACTTTGCTACAATCCCCAACCCGCTTGCCAAGGCAAGGGGCTTCGCAAGGTTTCCATATATGGATAATGAGGAAACCCGCTGAACTATAACTGAAACACGGTTCACTCCGGTTGACTGACATTTAATAAAATAATTCACTTGTTTTATAAATATTATTGTTAAATGTATGTTACCTCTTCAGACTCATCCTTTATATTGAAGAACAGCTTATAATTATCTTTCAATATTTCTTGGAACTCTTTATGGCTTGCCAGGATATCGTTTCTCCTGTAAACAAATTATCTATAAAAATTGTGTTTTGCACAGTCTAAAGTATACAATTATTTATTAAATATTTGCGTGTCCTTTAATTTAAAACTTGTTTAATGATCCTTTGTGCAGTTGGCGTTGGCACTTATTATACGCCTTCCTAATAGTTGGATAAAAGAATAAAGCATAATATTATTATTGAAAATCATAAATAACGTGTAAGTACCTGTATAAGAATCTCCTATGTCGTTCATTAACAGCGAGCAGTTCTAGTTTATCAGGGTTGGCCTTGCGGTTATGCAATGGTATGTCGCCCCACTTCGCTATATTAGCCAACCCTCGCTTCACGTTGTTCTGAGCAGTCAAAACACGCTCTTGTAGTGTGTTTATCGCAGTGTATACTTTCGCCATCCAATCAGTAACTATACAGATCATTTAATTTGATTTAACTCGTCGAGTACAGGTTTTGTAGACACAATTATAGAACAATAGGTTGCGGTCACCGGTGACCGCTTGGTGTTTGACAGTTGAATACAGAATAGTTAATTTGTGCAATAATGTTTTTTTTACTTAAGTGTGTAATTTGAGCCAAAATTAAAATTCTCGTAATAGTCCTCTATTAGACATATGATTCCTTTATTGAAACTTCGATCACCACAAAGGGAGTTTACGATGCAATAGAATGGAAAAGGAGAGGTATACTTTATATTGCACCAACCGGATGATCCTAAACATTTTGGGATAAAAGTGGTTACAAGAAAAACGTAAGAAAGAAGTATTTTTCACATGTGTCAAGACTTACAGTCATCATTCCAAGTGAGTTCTTCCACACCGTGACCTAGCAACTGGTCGATAGCAGATATCTCCTTCTCAATGAGCGCCACCTCCGTCTCGTGGCTACCCTCACGGATCGCATTGTACCACGCTATTGCGCGGTTCAGGCGATTCATATCATACTGACAAATTGATGAGAATCACTTTGTAACATAAGAGTAAAACACAGCAACAACTTTGTCGGCAGTTAATAAAATGCATGTGACTCGAATTAACATATATCCGTTGTATAGTTTTTGCTTTATAAACACATTCGTATTCGTGCCTTCTCACCTGCAACTTCTCATTTCTGTTGTAAAGATCCAAACCATCCTGAGGGATGCCTTGCTTCTCCAAGTATTTCATGTAACGTATTTCCCGTAGTAACATTACAAGCTGTAAAAATAAATTCGAGTCGCAAAAACTTTCATTGAAAATCGAACTACTACACAATCTCATCTAGGTTTTTATTCTGAAACGCAAACACCAGTAATAAGAGTAATTTATGGCAGTGTAGATCGACTACTGAAACTATCAAAATTTTTGGCGCTCAATTTAGTAGTGGTTACTTAAACACATATAAACTTATTTAAGTATGAGTAAAAAACTGACCTCAGGACTGAAGTTATTGCGAACAAAAGGTGGATCTCGGTATATTAGATTCTTGGCAAGATGGGTCTTGCAAATACCAGGTACAGTAACACACCACGCCTTGAACTGTTTGTCCTCGGCCACGTTCAGGTAGCCCAGCATTTCATTCGTCTTTTGTTTCATATATAACGCGTATTCTGATTCTATTATACTATAAAATAAAATATTCATATAATAAACGTAAAGTCCTACCAAAAAACAAGTTAAAGGTAAAATAGGATTTTGGCTGAATTTGTATTAACTTTGTTAAAAGAAGAAAGAAGAATGTCCCCACCCTTTTCCTTCCGAAGTTCAAAAACCTTACCAGAGATTATAAACCTGTCAGTTACAAAATGTTATCTCATTCTTCATCATCCTCACCAACAGCCCATAAATGCCCACTGCTAAGTAAACTATCTCACACGGAGAAGCTTTGAGCATTAATCATCATGTTTGTTCAAAGCGGGTTGGCGGCTTGAAATTTATAATTAGAAATGATAAGCCCAGGTTTCCTCACAATGTTTTCCTTCACGGTTTGTTAGTAATGTATATATAATCTAAGAAAGCGGATATAGCTCGGAAAAAGTCACATTGATATTTGCCGTCTTAAACCTCCGAGCCACCTCGACATCATCATTGTAGTACTGTTAATACCATCATCAAAGTCAAAGTCAAAGCATTTATTTCAATTAAACCATAGTTTGGTACTTTTGAAACGTCAACACATACAAAATAAATAATAGTCTGTCAGTCAGTCCGTCAGTAAAATTAGGTGAAGCTGTAAAATGTAGGTGAAGATGTTGCTGGCAAAATGTAGATTCGAATGGAGAAGAACGAGCAAGAAACTCCATTCGTTACTCTTTTTTAAAAAAGTATGTTCTACAATGTCTCGGATACATATTTCAATACTGTACCCATATGTAAGAACAATGCAAAGACACGCTTGACGCATTATACTAATAACTTAATAAAATAAAAAAATAAAAATCTTAAGTCTAACATGGTGCTCACATATGCATACTGACAATCCATAGAAATAGTGCTTCTATACAAAAAAAAGGAAACTCTTTGTTTCAATAAAGAAAGAAATGCTCGATGCCATAAGGAAACTAGATTGTCTACATTAAAGTATTAAATTATGTATTATATTACCTACTATTGGAATTTAACTACTGACTACATTTGAGTATTGTCCAGTGGAGCCGAACCAACATGCTGCCAAGCATTCTTATCTTCAAGATAATCTATCAGTGTGTAGTAAGCTTGATTACATAATTCGCGCTAAATATATGTTTTAAATTTACTTTCATTGAGATCTAGTATGCTATTTGGTATTTAATACCTAACCCCATAAAGGATTTCTGTACTTTGGCTAGCTAACTTATTTTTGCCTCTAGTATTAAAATTGTGTCATCAGTATTTATACTTACGGATCTTCAAACAGGATAAAATCTTCCATAGGTGACTGAATCCTCCTGCGAAGTTTGTAAATCCACCAGAGCATACCAGCAACTGGTGGTAGATACGGATCCACCATCGGTCGTTCCGGCCCTTTGGTTATTTTCTGTACAAAATAAGGATTTTTTTTTATTTATCTTTATTGGCCCACCAACAATTGTACAGTAAAATGTTACAATCGATTACAATTATCAATAATTGGATGCAAAATTAGAATATAAGATGGTTAAAAAATCAAATTAAGTTACATTAATTTACATGAATAAATTAGCAATAGATTAATTAGAGGAAAAGAAAACGCTGCAATAGAATATGAAACTAAAATAAATGAATTACATGTATAGTTCTAAAATGCAAGCAAACAACAAAATCACTACATTCTTCTTATCGAATTTGTTGCCTAAATATATGTTATACCTTTACTAAGAATTGATGCTTACGTATTGTAAAACACGTAAATATATTTTTCAAAATAATTTGTATCTATACGCTTCAAACTCACCGCCATTTCTTCATCAAAAATTTCTTTAACAGCGTCCAAATTCGCGTGCATGTAATCAAGTAACCTGGGCAATTTCGGCTTCAATTCATTCTTGATTATAGGCCGGTGAAACAGGTCTCCGATGATTTGGAAAAACTGTATGAATAAGACGAACAGATTAATCTTACTGACTGATCCTCACCCAAGGTGATACCCGAAACACTCCAGAAGCGTTACGCTTGTAACACTGTTGTAGTTTATTATGGGTCTTGTGGCGTTACACTAGGGGCCTTTTGGGGTTAGGATTTGAGGATGTAGGAGATTCAGGAATTGGGGAGATTAGAGAGGGGCATAATTGTATATCCAGTAACTTCACTCGCACAACAAAATACAACGTAAGCGTTGTTTCACGACGGTTTTCTGTGAGGCCGTAGTATCACTTCGGTTTAGCCCGCTGATTCATCCTGAAGCATAGCTCTCGCAAACTCAAAACTTAAACCAGATTTATAAAGATCAATAAACAAAAGAATATAAAATCACGCATTTATGATTTAAACTCAAGTATTTTCATTTTCACTTACAATATAAATCTCCAACAAATACCTTAAAGAAATGCTCCAAATTATGGCACTCGTCAAGTCCCTGTGAGAACAAAGACGCTAGACGTCGGTCTACATCATCTAGTACCGCCATATGGGCGTCATAGTCCACCAAGAATGAATCGTCCTCTGGATCCGCCGGGTCATATTGTATGTTACCCAAATGGTTGTATTTTAACGAGTACTCATCTAACACCTGAAAATTTGTAGTAGTATTTAATTAACATCTTGAAAATTATTCGTTTCAAGATGCTAATTAAATACTATAGAATTATAATAGGTATTGCAAAAATATTCCGTTAAAAACTGAAAGGAAGCAAATGACTCGCCAATGATAGCGCCTCAGCTGGTATTATGAAAGTATATTAAATGCAGTCATCTTTGTTACTAAAGGAATAAGCACAAGGATGAAGAATTTAACACCCTTACCTTCATGCATTCGGTACTCAATATCTTGCCTCTTAGGCCACAAAACTCTACTTTTTCCAACTTCAGAATTTCTACAGTAGACTCTAGTATATTTTCGATCATTTTCAGTCGCTTCATGTATATATTGAACCGTTTGAAGACGCGGTCGAAATCGAAAGACCACCGCACTGGCAACACCCCTTGAGGGAAGAATGTGTTCACCTTGTCCCGGTTCATCTCGTACGTCTCACTAGAGGAAGTTACAGATTAATATCAAAACAAAAATGTATCATTATACCAAACCTTCTTGCATATCAATAGTTTACAATACAACTGGCAATGACAATAAAAAATATAGGAAAACTATTTAAATAATATTACCATAATATTACCTATAAGTAGAGTCTATGGAATGGCTATTGTAACTATTCTTACATAAATATTTTACTAGATCAACAGTTATCAGTCTTTAGCATAGTCTCTGCCTATCCCCATGGGAGACAGGCGTGAGGTTAGGTATGTATGGATTACTCACAGGAAATGATTCAAAATGTGCAGAGACTTTCTAATCTTGATCAGTTGTTCATCGGGCTCTCCTTGGAATATAGTCGGGGGATCGATACAGTTTGAGTTTTGCTGTATTACAAGGTTGCATACTTCACGGAGCAAAGCTGTTTGTAAAAATATATAGAATACGCATCAATAAATCTATAATCATAATAATTATGTATCTACTATACCTAATGATGAAGGTATCACGAATGTTTTACCTAGAATATAGACTCAATACAGAGGTATAACAATGTAAATTTGGTCTGGCCAGTCACATCAGGGCCCACGACAGGATGTAGCTATTAAGGGTCACCATTACCGAAATCGGGAAAGGAGGACTATATATAACAATGTAATATTTTACGTCAAGTTTATACTTACGAATAAGTTTTTCGACGCTGCAGAAGTATCTAGAATTGCCCCACAGTAGTCCGATGCAATGGAGCATCGGTCTGATCAAATGCTTTCCTTCAACAAATTCTGTTGCTTCAAATGTTTCAAAATGTGATTGCAAAGGTCTCTGATACACGAATATATCACGACATTCCACAATAGCTGGAACGTACAACATGTAATAATAATATTGTCCATATTAAGGTACTCATGTGTTCTATTTTATCGGATAAATGTTCGATAATTTATTGAGTAAAAACTCCCTTCCTACCTACCGCCAATGCTTTGTACATCGCAGTTTTAGAAGACTAAAGAAATAGAACTCACGGGAAACAAGGACATTATCACTACATAGTATAAAACAAAGTCGCTTTCTCTGTCCTTGTGTCCCTTTGTATGCTTAAATCTTAGAAACTACGCAACGGATTTTGAGCCGAACCGCGGTGCGGTTTCTTTAATAGATAGAGTGATTCTTAAGGAAGGTTTATATGTATAATACATGCATAATATAGTAGAGAAACACTGATAAATTTAGAGGTTTCTAATGTGAAGTCGTAAATCAACACGTTTTTTTGCGCTTATATTGCAAACGCTGGCTATACCCGAAATAGACCGAAATAATGTACTAAATATGTACCTTAAAAAGTTCAACAAAAAATGTCCGCAATGGTATATGTCTATCTATTAGGGATATCTGGTAGAGAATGCCATATGGCATTAAGTTCGCCTTATGTGCCATAATCAAATTGTGTACATTAAAGACTAAATAACCCACCATAACCATTTTTTATCCTTTACTATCAATGGTTATTTACGAAGTGATTTTAAACAATACAGCACTTATCCAATTAAGTACTTTAAATAAATTGTGCATTTATCATAGATCAATATGCTTTTTACATCATGTAATTTAAGTGAATATTTCCGAAGATATTACAAATTTAAAATGCAGGGACGTATTTGTTGCGGCGTTGATGGCCGCGTTTCGTCCCAGAGCACTTCATGACTTGCAACGATCGCACGCGTTTATCGGAGCTCTCTAGCGAGGAAAATATCAATATAAAATGTTTGTATTGTGTAATGACAAAATAGCTGTGAAAATGGTGTATAAGGACATTTTGTAGTAAGTATTTTTACATAAGTATTGCACCCGTGCGAAACAGGGCCGAGTCGCTAGTAGTTCATAAGATTCTGATACTATTCGTATAGGTTAAACTTTATCATTACATGAACAAGATAAATACTACAAGTAGGTGTGGAAGTTGAAACCCACCAGCTACCACGTTGGTAAGCATGGTCTTGAAGCAACTCAAGTACACGCTCTTCGTGTCCTCCAGATAATGTGCCATCCTCTTGACCCGGGGATCTCGCAGTTGTGAGTATATACCTTCTAGATTCTTCAGCCGCTGTTGGTAGAATTCTAAATCCGCACTCGGTAGGGGAAATTTCGTTCTTTTGAATGCTATAAACAACATGTTCAATTAATAGAGAAGTTCAAAGTAGTAAAGATATAAAAAATAGTGAAAAGTAAAACACTTTGATGATTATCTGGCACACTCCTAGAGCAGGAATTTCCTATACAAATAAGCTGATAATACGACCTATCTAAAACTTGGCATCTATGACGAAGAGTATTAAAGACACAAAAAATCTAATTATTCCAATGATTGACATCTCTTTAAGTTACAATTTGTCTACACCTACAGTTAACTATAATGCTCACCGATATATGAATCCTGTGCCAATAAGTCATGAACTTGTTGCGTCCATTTTATTATAGCTCCCTCTATGTTTGTTTTCAAATACAAGTCTACATCTTCTCCATCGCTACAACACGAAATAAAAAATAAGCATAATCATATATATTAATGATCTTCGAAAAAAATATTAATCTTTCATAATTTCTCCTTTTAATTGGGAACGGGATTACGCGTACAAAGTCGTGGGCAGAAGCTAATAGTTCAATATAATGCTTATAAAGTAAGTTATTCTATTATGCTAGATTTCATAAGAGAAAACTCGTAGGTATTTTATTCTTTTACCTTTCTTTTAACCTAGATTCCGCTTGATAAATGGTTTCTACCCCTGCTGGCATTGGTAGTAACACTTGACTAGTCATTTCTCCTTTTAACTGCAATTTTAGATAAATTATTTTTATCTGCGTATTGTAGATCATAATTTTGTAACCGATGAAATATTTTCTTAATTATACCAACCTGGTACATCAAATTCCTCAGTTCGTTGACATGTCTCCGCATATCATTCTGTACTATCCTAGGCCATCCCCTCTGATTTTCTGGGTTACACAGAAGAGGTCCGATCACTTCGTCAGCCAACACGGTTAAGTCGTTCAATACGTTACCTGACATTTCCCCAATAGTTAAGGCCTGTTAAAATAAACAAATATCATAATAGATAATTATAAAAGAAAAGTCGTATTAGTTACATTATTTATAACTTAAGAACGGTTTCATGAATTTGGCTATAAATTGATGGGCTGATAGCGTAAAACCAGAAGACGAACAAAGGATACGTTTTATCCAAGAATTTTCCGAATATCCTGTGGGAACGGGAAGAAACGGAATTACGCGTACGAAGTCGTGGGCAAAAGCTAGTATTATGCTAGACTACAAAGTATCTCAGGTGCTAAGACATACACCTTTGCACTTCTACGTATCTGTCATATTACGGCCTAACCATCATGCTACGACAAAATTCTCGTGCTACGACGTGACTCATTTGCTACGATATAGGTAACCCGTGCTACGGTGTAACTCTCGTGCTACGACGTGACTCATTTGCTACGATGTAGGTAACCCGTGCTACGGAGCAAGTCTCGTGCTACGACGTAACTCGTGTACTACGACGTAACTCTCGTGCCACGACATAATGTGTATGCTACGATATAACTCGTGTACCGAGACGTAACTATGTATTTTAATTATGTTAAAATTCTTAAGTTACCTGTCGAAAATTTGCCTGCGTTATTTTCTCATCGACATTTCTCAGAAAATATACCATCTTACTCCTGCTAAGAGGTGGAAACGACAAAGTACAAGTAAGCAGGCCGGCCGTGTTCAATCGAAACACTAATACTTCATACTTTGGAGTGTCGAAAAATCTAAAAAGTATGTGCTGAAACCAATTTTATATTCATGATGAGGATCCAAATGGAAAATTGATTCTTTAAAATGTCACCATAATGGATACTAACCTTATCATCGCCAGTAATGAACTTATTCCATTTTTCAATCTTTTGTTTCAATGTTTTCAACAAATATTCGCTTAAGAATTCCAATCTTCTATCAGCTTCGTCTTTTTGCTAAAAGAAGAAAATTATCAGAATAACATCCAATTGCATCAATTGGACATCAAAAGCCTTGTGGAAGAGGTATCTAAAGAAATGGTTTTCTATTCTGAAATTTTCCGAAAGCAATTCGACACTTATTATTGTAATACAAAATCTTTTGAAATAATATATACAATTAATATTAACTATAACTAAATTAAAATATATACAACTTAAAATATAAATAACTATGAACTAAAATATTTACACCTTAAAAAAAGGTAATAATAAATAAATAAGCTATTCGACACTTTGTCGAGAGAAAAAATGGATATTCTAAAACATTAGATACAACTTCTACTTGGTGACGCGCACTATATGTAACATATAATACACCTATTTACTCTGAAATACATAAAATACAGAAAACCATCGAGTTCAAAAAATTAAGCTAGCAGACAATATTATAAGTAAGAACAGGAAATATACTGACATCACCCATATTGCACGCTTTTTTTAGGTTTCACTCACAGAAACTATCCTAATAGTACACGATTAAATCATTTTTATAAAATAAAAATAATAAAATCAAGACGTATTAGAAATTTTATGCTATATGATGGAATTGTTTACTATAAACAAAAAAATCGTCAAGGCAACCGAACCTAATTAATTTTAAATTTCGAGCCAAAAAATATTTTAATGTTGCCATAGTAATATACTACTACAATACATGTTCACAAATCTCAAAGTACATTCAGCCCCGTTATCGACACAACTCCTCCTATTTTGACAGATCCCTTTTGGAAAAGACTATCAAAATTTAAAAAATCTATCCCTGTACTTAAACGTGTTCCCCGTGGTGCCAGACCTTTAGCTGCGCAACAATTAGCAAATTATGTCCGTCTGGCAACACAGGAGAACTCGTTACGCGCTTGGGAACAACTTCTCACCTTCCCTTACCAAATCTTACACGTCGAAAAGAATTTGGCTCTCCAAATTTCTTTAACCAAACAAATTAAAGAAAATTGCATTTCGGCTTTCGACCCAAAATTACCGGCATGCAGCTATGCCTCAACCAAAACTTTAGCGGATTTAGTTGAGGCCAAAATAGGTGAAGGTGATATTAGCGGTGCAGCTAGGATTATTTTCAACAACGACGTACTGGCCCCATGTTCTCCAGATACGCTTAAAGCTCTGGAGAGCAAACACCCGGCCCCAGTAGATGGTCTCTCTTTTCCGGATCCTCCAGAAGCAGATATTCATACCCTATCTGTTACAGGTCGACAAGTGGTCACTGCCATAGGCTCCTTCCGGACCGGTTCTGCCGGAGGCCTCGACGGTTTGACGCCGCAGCATCTCAAAGATCTGACGAGCTCAAGCGCCGGGGAGTCCGGCGTGACGCTACTGAAGGAGCTTACGGTTTTGATCAATCTTATGCTCTCCGGCAATGTGCACGAATCTGTCATCGACGTTTTGTATGGGGCCAATTTATGTGCCCTTCGCAAAAAGGATGGCGGTATTCGTCCCATTGCTGTGGGAACAACTTATCGTCGCATGGCAGCCAAGATTTGTTGCAAATTTTATAATAATTACCTTTCGGAAAAATTCCAGCCCCTCCAACTCGGGTATGGATCGAGAGGGGGCTGCGAGGCTGCCGTGCATGCGTTGTCGACCTACCTGAATTCCAGGAAAGGTGATATCATCCTGAAGGTTGACATAAAGAATGCCTTTAATTCGGTCAATAGGGATACTATGTTGACAGAAGTTAAAAAAGAAGTACCCCAAATTTTCAGTTTTCTCTGGCAATGTTATAGACATCCTACCAAATTAGTATATCAGGACAACTTTTTGGAATCAGCCGTTGGCTGTCAACAAGGCGATCCCCTTGGACCAGTGATTTTTAGTCTGGCTATTAATCCTATTATTCGACAGCTAAATTCCAAATTTAATGTTTGGTACCTCGATGACGGTACTCTGGGAGGCGATGCGGATACAGTATTAAATGATTTCATATTTTTAAAAAATGAATTTCATGCTATTGGCCTTGACCTAAATTTTTCCAAGTGTGAGATATTTTTAGATGACTTTACCGACAGACAGATCTTATCAAAATTTAATACTTTTGCACCTAATATCTCGGTGGTTGATAAATGTTCACTTCGCCTCCTAGGTGCGCCCGTCTTCGAGGACTCTTTTCCAAGTTTTATTGAAGAAAAAATTCAAAATTTTTCTGTCGTTTCAGAAAAACTATATCACATTAGAATGCATTCGGCTTATACTATTATTCGGTTTTGCTTCGGTCCCAAATTTATGTATTTTTTGCGCTCGACCCAACTCTGGTCTGCACCCCTTCTTTTAGAAAAAATTGACCAAATCATTAGGCGAACCCTGTCCTTAATTTTGAATGTGGCTCTTGATGACCGAGCTTGGACACAAGCCACTCTGCCTGTCCGCATGGGTGGGCTTGGCGTCCGTAAAATTTCCAGTGTAAGCCTACCGGCTTTCATATCTTCCGCCCTTGGTACTGAAGAATTAACCAGGAAAATTCTTTCTCAATCACTGGTTAATTTTGATGTACCATGTTTAGTGGAAGCTGTGAATGCTTGGAAAATCGCTTGCCCAAATATTGACCCCCCCGTCAAATCACATTCCCAGAGACAAATCTCTTGAACTCCTCTTGTTCAACTGCAGAGAGAGCTCGCCTTTTGTCTGTGGGTGAGTGGGAGTCGGGGTTATGGCTTCTTGCTTTACCTTCGTCTAACCTAGGTACTTTGTTGGACGACACCACGTTCCGCGCTGCAATTTGTTTAAGGCTTGGAGCTTCATTTTGTTCACCTCATCGTTGTCGTTGTGGTGAAGATGTCAACAGCCTTGGATACCACGGCTTGTCATGTAGCCGTAGTGCGGGCCGTTTTGCTCGACACGCAAGTAAGTAGTGATGATTCACCGGTTCTGGCTCAGTAGTAGTGATGATTCGCCGGTTCTGGCTCAGTAGTAGTGATGATTCGCCGGTTCTGGCTCAGTAGTAGTGATGATTCGCCGGTTCTGGTCACCATACCAACGTGGTCATGGTATTGGGAGCTTCTTAGGAGGGTTATTTAGATCAGTTTTACCCTTTTTAGCGTACGATGCGTGGTTCTGGAGTTATGCAAATCGATTGCAAATCAATTTATAGTATCTATTAATTAATTATCTCATTAATTAATTATTTAACCCTCATTATGTTTGATTTCCTATGTCATCAATAAAACACAACCATTCATTTTTAATTTTTTATTTCATTAATTTTTTTTTACAAAATATGAGTGGAACATCTCATCCACAAAAATATCATTGTACAGTGTGTTTCCTGTAAATATTTTCGTAAAACTATTCATTGAACATCCTTGAAACTTAAATAGCAAATACATTAAGCAATATTCGCCACAAACTGAAGTCCAATCATTCTGAATCCTATCAACATTCCAGTCCCATCTCTTACAATTCCTTTTCAAAAACTGAAGATGATATCGCTCAGGTGTTCGTCCATATGAATCAAAATATTGACCGATGCCATTCACATCGATATGTACAGCTACCCAGTGTGAGCCTGGTTTATCATCCGCATCCAAATTGCATATTATATACGTTGGTACATGTGTATACATAGGTAGTCTATTAGCAGCATAAACATTATTTTCTAGACTGGGATGAATCTTTTTCATATGTTTTTTTAATTCTAGTGTATCCATGATATCACTGTTATTAGCAGTTTATTGCAGTACCAATCTATTCAATGGTTGTCATAGGAATGTTCAATTATAGTGATTTGTAAATCGCATAGTGATCTTCATGCCTGTTGCGACGTGAGATAAGTTTGTTGACTCATAGAGTTCCGTTGTACTTAGGAATTTACTTCAGATAACGTGGTCATAGTAATGTGTAATTAATGTGTAATTAAGATAGTGATTTGTGGGAGTCACAAAACATGTTCATGCCTGTTGCGACGTGAGATAAGTTTGTTGACTCATAGAGTTCCGTTGTACTTAGGAATTTACTTTAGATAACGTGGTCATAGTAATGTGTAATTAATGTGTTATTAATGTGTAACTAAAATAGTGATTTGTGGGAGTCACAAAACAGGTTCATGCCTGTTGCGATGTGAGATAAGTTTGTTGACTCATAGAGTTCCGTCCGAGATAAGAATTGTGCTATATAACATCGAACAGTTGCAGTCATGCAGTCAGTTTATGGTCGTTTGACCACAGTGGATTGTATACGTCTACCAATACTACGTTTGTGTTACCTACTTCAACGCATCAATTATCATGGAGGTAAGTGTTTATTCTATTGACAAACTTACTTGTATTTCTGTTGTTGTTTTCCTAACGTGTGTGTGTGCGTGTGAGTCGGATTAAGTGTAAACAAATTGATATTAACGTGATAACTCTGTTGTTGCAGAGATCATTCAGCTTCGCCGACGATAATGAAAATACCTATAAACAGTATTACTACTCGCCACTCTCTCCCCAACACGAAGAAGAAAGAGATGACATCGTCGTTAATAACACAGATGATGGAGGAAAAAGGAAATCACAACCGATTGATCAATTTTTTGAAGTGACACCAAAAATAAAAAGGAAGAAGCAGCTATCGTCGACTGTGGCACGAGCTGCTAGAGATGGCGTATCATACATCTCTACAAATTCTGACGACGGAGACCAAGCGATGCATCTCATAAAAATTGAAATGTATGATATGAAGAAACTATCCAAGATTCCAATTAGTGATCACTGGAAGCATTACAATATTAAACACAATATTAAGGATAGATAAACTAATGAGTACATATTAGCTAATGATATTTTCCATTTACTTAAAGTACTTCTGTGTACTCATTAGATTTTAAATGACTTTCCTAATGCTTTGCTAGACTATAAATATTGGACATTATTTGAAATTGGGTATCAGTTACTCTACCAACTGTTACATACTTTCTACTTTATTATAAAGATGGAAAACTTCAGTGAAATATGCACTAGTGCTTTCTTTTCCACACCCATCGAGGAGAATATAGAACAATTCAACAGTGAATTCAATCAGGAGCTGTCTAAACTTTGTGATGAAATAGAGAAGCGTGAACTGTTCTATTCATCGTACGATGATGAGTTGTATAATCAATGTTTGATGGTTGAAACAACGTTGATGTAAGTATTAGAAGTACAAACTCAATAAGAAATATTATTGTAGTAATGTTTTTTTTAAGATCTGTGTAATAATTTTCTTTTTTGTTACAGTCAACAACAAGTTGGAAGAGGTATCAAACAAGGTATCACTACCGATGAAAATAAGGTTACCAAGAAAGCAAAATTTGATGAAGGAGCTTCTACATCATCAATTGAAACCAATGATGTGGACAACAATAAGGTGGAATGTGATACATGTCATGTTTATATTAATAAAAGGTATTTAAACAACCATTTAAAAAGCAATACACATAAAAATAATCTTTTAAAATCACATAATTCATTAACAAATGTTACAGTTGTTGAAACTGCTTTTGGCAATCGAATTTTAGCATATAGAATTAATAGTAAAACACATCAATCGGGGCAATATTTTGAAACACCGGAATCATTTTTAAATTCATTAAAAATCGATATCTTATTTTTGATAAATGAATGTATTCAACAACATACAATTTTTAAAATAAACTTCGTATTGCATGCTGATTTCATACAACAAACTAAAGATATTAAAAATACGTTTGATTTTCAAACGTTTAATTACATAATATGTCAGGGAGATGACTTAAATATTTTTTATTCATCATTAATAGACACAGTAGTCGGTAAAATTTGTCAATTTGAAAAAAAAGATAGTGGTTGGAGTCTTAATCAAATTAAATACATAGATATGAATGTTAACAAATTCAATCCCCTACGTGGTAGTTCATATATCAACCTTCCTCAAGATATTAAATCAAAAAAAGCTGTAATCAATGTTAAAAATAATGATAATATGTGTTTCAAATGGGCATTACTCTCCGGTTTATATCCTGTATGTAAAAATGTAGATCGGGTAGCATCTTACGCAATTCATGGAAGTAAACTAAAATTTACTGGTATTCCTTTTCCGGTTAAAATTGCAGATATATCAAAAGTAGAGAAATTAAACAATATTAGTATTAATGTTTTTGGCTTAGAGTATAATAAAGAAAAAAAGTGTAATTCTGTTGTAGGTCCTTTATATTTATCAAAATGTCGTACACCTAATCATATTAACCTACTATATATATCGAATGGTACTAACAATCATTACTGTTATATTAAAAACTTATCGCGATTAGTTAGTTCACAAATGTCAAGACAACATCATGCAGTTTATATATGTGATTCATGCTTACTTCACTTCCCATCAAAAGAAAGACTTAATAACCATCAACAATATGATTGCGCTCACATTTGTACGGAATTACCAAACGGTGAGGATTCCAAAAAGGATTGGTTTGGTAAAGCAACCTCAAATAATAAACTAAAATTTGATAAATTCGCGAAAAAGTTGGAAATGCCGTTTGTGATTTATGCAGACTTTGAGGCATTTTTGAATCCGATAGAATCATGTAGTAACGATCCATCCAAGCCTAGTACAATTAATATTCAAAAACATGAAGTGTATAGTTTTGGATATTACATTAAATGTTCATATGATAACAGATTATCAAAATATGAGACATATAGTGGGTCAAACTGTGCACAAGTGTTTATGAATCGCCTTTGTGAAGATGTGAAAGCAATAGTTAAAAAAAATAGTTTCCAAAAATGTCCCGTTCCATTATCAGATGAAGATAAAATTAAAATTTCAAATTCAAACATATGTCATATTTGTGAAACTGAGTTAAATGAAGATCTTTTTTACGATTTTGATTGGCACACTGGTAGTTTTAGGGGTGTTGCACATCAAGTGTGTAGTTCTAAGTACAGAACCCCTCGTCATATCCCAATATTTTTACATAACCTCAGTCACTACGATGCTCATTTCATTGTCCATGCATTAAACCTCGATGATGACAAAGTTGAAGTTATTCCACAAAACAAAGAACGATACATATCATTTTCAAAACAGTTAACAATAAATAATCAACCAGTAAGTTTAAGATTCGTAGATTCACTGAAATTTTTATCGTGTAGTTTAAATCAACTAGCTAAAAATCTGAATGATGATCAGTTTACAGAACTAAAAAGGAACTATCCTAATAATGAAGATTTTTCACGTTTAAGACGGAAAGGTATTTATCCTTATGAATTTATGTGTAATAGTGATTGCTTGAAACATCCGTCACTTCCTGATCAACACCAATTTTATAGTTCACTCACAGATTCAAATATTTCAAATGATGATTATAATCATGCAAAAGATATTTGGCAACATTTTAAGTGTAGTAGTATGTCTGATTATTCCAATTTATATTTAAAAACTGATGTTTTACTTTTGACTGATGTATTCGAAAACTTTAGAAAGCTTTGTATAAAAACTTAACTAGATCCTGCTCATTACTATACTGCCCCAGGTTTAAGTTGGGATGCAATGTTAAAATTTACAAAAATAGAATTAGAATTATTAACAGACTATGACAAAATTGCTTTTTTTAAAGCTGGTATTAGAGAGGGTATATCTCAGTGTAGCAATCGTTTTGCTAGAGCAAATAATAAATTCATGAAAGATTATGATAGTGAAAAACCTAAATCATATCTTACATATTTTGATGCGAATAATTTATATGGTTGGGCAATGTCTCAATCTCTTCCTGTTGGTGGTTTCGAATGGGTAGATTCTAATACAGATTATAATATTTCGGATAACTCTGATTTCGGTTATGTTTTAGAAGTTGATTTGGAATATCCTGATGAACTTCATGATTTGCATTCTGACTTTCCGTTATGTCCTGAAAACATATGTGTGGGTAATACTAAAGAATCTAAATTAGTTCCCAATTTAAATAATAAAAATAAATACATCATTCATTACAGGAATTTAAAACAATGCGTTGAAATGGGGATTAAATTAATAAAAGTACATAGAATTTAAAATTTAAACAGAGTTCTTGGTTAAAGAAATACATAGACTTAAATACTAGTTTGAGAACGTTAGCTACATCAAACTTTGAAAAAGACTTTTTTAAATTAATGAACAATTCTGTCTTCGGTAAGACTATGGAAAATATTTAAAAAAGAGTAAACGTTAAACTACTAACTCACTGGGATAATCGTGGTAAAGTTTTAGGTGCTCAGGATTGGATTGCAAAACCAGAATTCCATAGTTTATCAATATTTTCAGAACATTTAGTCGCAATACAATTACGGAAAACAAAATTAATTTATGACAAACCGATTTATTTAGGATTTTGTATTTTAGATATATCTAAGACCTTTATGTATGAATTTCATTATAACTACATGATTAAAAAGTTTCATAATAAAATTAAGTTATTGTACACCGATACCGATAGTTTGATATATCAAATTTTTACAGACAATTTTTATGAGGATATAAAACCAGATCTACTTCACTATTTCGATACATCAGATTACCCGGAAAATAATATTTACGGATATCCAAAAATAAATAAAAAAAAGTTAGGTTTTTTTAAAGATGAGAATAATGGTAAAGTATTGAAGGAATTTGTAGGGTTGCGATCAAAAATGTATGCCTTAGAAATAGAAGATAAATTTATAGCAAAAGCAAAAGGAGTTAACAAAAGTGTTACCAAAAAAATGAATATGGAAAATTACAAATCGTGTTTATTTAATAAAAATGTATTATATTGTAGTATGCTTCGATTTAAGTCAATCAAACACACTATTTTTACACAAAAAATAAATAAAACATCTTTGTCATATAATGATACCAAACGATGTATTATGGACAACAACATTGATACATTGGCTTGGGGACATTATAAATTACGTTAAATGTAATACTTTTTACTTTTATTTCTGTGTGTATATACAAAATTTGTTTTGATTGCAAAATTATGATATTACTATAATATTATATAATAGTTTATTACATATTTGAAATTTATAGTTTGGTTGTAAATAGTGTAAAAAAAATAATTGTAGTTTTTATTTGTGTGCTTAAATTTGATGTTGAGATGATTGTGAAATTCTGATAAGTACTAAATGTATTAGAAATAGTATACAAAACATTCTGTATTTCGCAAATTACATGTTTTATATAATTTTGACATTATATAGTAATTTTACACCGACATTTTCATTTTTATTTCATCCCTTTAAAACTCTAGACGTGTGAAATGTATCACTTTATCCATCCGTTTACTGCTATTGTGGCAGGACCAAGTGGATGTGGGAAGTCAAATTTTGTAACAAATTTCATAAAATCAGTTAAAGAAATATGTAATTGTGATTTTAATCAGATCACATGGTGCTTTGATGAAATGCAGCCTTTATATAATTTACCAAATGTTAACTATCATCAAGGAATTCCAAATCTTAATATGTTTGATGGTGAAAACCCACACCTTATTATTATTGACGATCTAATGAGAGAGTCTGATGGAAGAATTGTGGATATATTTACAAAAGGTAGTCATCACAGGAATCTTAGTGTATTTTATTTAACACAAAATTTATTTCATCAAGGTAAAGGTCAAAGAGACATTTCTTTAAACTCAAGTTATATAATTTATTTTAAAAACCCTCGAGATAAAACTCAAATAAGATATTTAGCACGACAAGTGTCACCAGATAATCCAAAATTCATTGAAGACGCCTACAGGGATGCAACTTTAGAAGCGCATGGATATTTAATGATAGATTTAAAACAGAATACAAATGATTTTTGTCGTATCAAAACCAATGTATTCCCATTTAATGGTTACTGTACAGTCTACGTCCCCATGAAAGAGTTTAAATACACCAAGAATCAAACAATTCAAATCATTTCTAAATGATGCATCGTCGACTCACAACGCATAAACATTTGCTGAACGCTTTGCACACGCTTAAACCAAAATATCAAAGAGCGTTACTTAAAACGTGTGATGAAGAAGAAATAAATTGTATTTGTGAATGTATTCATAACGTTTTACAAGGAAAGATACCTCTCAAAGATCAAGATAAACAAAAATTGAATAAACACAAAAATATACTCCGTAAACTGGTGCATAAGTGTAAACATAAACTAAGAAAAAATATTATTATACAAAAAGGAGGGGCTTTCTTACCAATAATATTAGGTGCAATATTGAATGGATTAGTAAGTGGACTAGCCAGTTAACATGGAAAATGCTAAGAAAATGATACTTATTGAACCTGGATTGATTGAAAAATTAAAACAAGAAAATAAGGTTACTAGTAATTTGTCTCGACTAGATATTGAAATGCAAAATATTATGAATAGTAAGACGGAAGACCGAAAGAAGTGGATGTTATATTTACAAACACTACAAAGATATCTTCACTTTACCGAAGAGGATCGTCAACCACTCAGATTACCAATTTATTCTGATACATCTAATGAAGATTCAAATGGATCTAAAATTGGTTTTAAAAGTAAAGATAGAGATCTAAAAAGTTCAGTTGATGCTGAATCTTTGTTAGAAGAGAAAGGATCTATTAAAAGTATAGAAAGTGAGGCAAATCCACTGTATTCACCGACACAAATACTCAGTTTAATACCAAAAACTTATAATAAAAAAGGTGAGTCATTATTAAACTTAATTGGAATAAGTAAAAGTAAAATACGTTGGGATAATGAAGGCACAGTCAATTATGACTGTAAAATATACTATAATAAAAAAATTCCAGGAAGTAATATTGTTGATTTAATAAATGATTCACTTAGACCCTTAAAAAAAAGTGATCCGATAGGGTGGGATAGATTTGCTAAAGCATTAAAAGATATTAAAGTACCACTTACTTATATTGGAAATCCAAAGAGATGTGAGTTTATTAACCAACTTCAAGCAAAAGATCTGAACAAAACCTCTGAGATTGAAGTTCAAGAGTTTTCTACGCCGAGCAGTGGAGATAAAAAATGGACCCCGTACTAGAAGAAATTAACAGGATTTATTATGATCCATCTAACCCCGCTGGTTTTGGTAGTATTGATAAATTATCAAAAGCTATGAAGGGGAAAATGGATAAAAAGCAAGTAAAGGAATGGTTACAATCGCAAGAAACATATACACTACATAAACCCATTCGGAAAAAATTCCCGCGTAATAGGTACATTCTATCAAATATTAATGAGCTGTGGCAAGCTGATTTAAGTGATATGCGAACTTATGCTCAATATAATGATGGTTTCAACTACATACTTCGTGTTATTGATGTATTTAGTAAATATGCTTTTGCAAGACCAATGAAAAAGAAAAACGCAGAAACAACTAAAGAATGTTTTGAAAGTATATTTACTGAAAGTAATTCAACACCTACTCACATACAATCTGATAAAGGTACAGAATTTATTTCAAAAGATGTACAAAAATACTTTAAATCCAAAAAGATAAATTACTATACCACTAACAATCCTGATATTAAGGCTAGTATTGTTGAACGATTTCAAAGAACTCTAAAAATGAAAATGTGGCGTTATTTCACTCATAATAATACTTATAGATATATCGATGTTTTACAAGATTTAATATACTCTTATAATAACAGCATTCACTCGAGTATTAAGATGTGCCCATGAGATGTAAGTTCCAACAATATTATGACAGTTTGGACTAATCTTTATGATAGAGGATCAAACAAACTTTCTTTAGAAAATCCAAAACCAAATTTCAACGTGGGTGATTATGTTCGAATAACTAAATATAAACATGTTTTCCAAAAAGGATATGAATCAAATTGGAGTGATGAAATATTTATTATATCTTCAATAATTGATAGATCTCCATGGATTGTTTATACAATAACTGATTTACAAAATGAACCAATAGTTGGTACTTTTTATGAAAGAGAATTACAGAAGGTCACTTACAACCCCACCTCACAATATAAAATAGATAAAATAATTGGCACTCGTTATTCGGGTAACAGAAAAGAAGTATTAGTGAAGTGGAGAGGTTATCCAGATAAATTTAACAGTTGGATTTTAGCTTCTAGTTTGAAAGAAATATGAATAAAGAAAGTTTTTATTTAACTTTGCTCAGCAATAGTTCAATGGAATACTTTCCTGATAACAAGACCACAAATTTTTCAACAAAATTACCAAAAGCTATGAAATTAGAAGGTGAATGGTCGGTTGGAGTTGTCGAGTTTCAATATCCATGCACCATGTTTACTGTTCAAGATCATGAAAATGTTGTATACATCACAAAAACCATGTTAATGCCTAATGAAGATAAACCATCAACAGTGTACTACAAAAAACATATTCCCGCTACCAACTACGATAACGTTGAACATATTTTAAAAACATTAAATAGTATCAGAGAGAACTTGAAATTTCGTTATGATGAAATAACAAAATTTGTGTCTGTTTCTGTTTTGGATAAAAATATAACATCCATAACATTATCACCCAAATTAAGTTTACAACTAGGTTATGAACCAAATACAAATCTCTTAGACAGAAATTTTGGGAAGTGTCCTGCTAATTTACACTTAGGGTTACCATCTCAACTATTTCTATATTGCGATATTATCGATCCTCAGATTGTGGGTGATGTTATGACTCCGCTATTAAGAGTCATTTCATTAGATCCTTCAAAATACATTTATGGTGCGAATAAAATGCACATTTTCTCTCCACCTCACTTACCTGTTATGCGAAGAGAGTTCGATACACTAGAAATAGATATAAGATCGAGCACAGGACAAAAAATCCCATTCCAGTTTGGAACCGTGTGTATTAAACTACATTTCCACAAATTATAATAATGTATTTGTGTTGTGTTTTGGATATTTGTGTCATGCTTAATGCATTAAGTGTGTGTGTGTGTAACTAAAGCTAACATTATAAAATTAATAAAACAAATTATATGCAATGTAATATTTTTATTTCTTTATATATCTCCCCTATTTAATCTTACACAAAACACTGTTCGAGTTTAAACTTCATATAAGCACATTGACTAAACTACTGAACATGCTGCTGCCAAGGATCATCGTCATCTTCCCAATCTTTTAAACCACCACCACAATGGAAACACTTAGTCCTGTCTCCATGGCCAGTATAAAAGAAACCGGTTTCTGCAAGATCTTCGGGCTTCTGCTGCATAACGAGAGTTTAAGTAAACAGAATCACATTCACTAATCCACTAATGAGTGTCATTGTTAAAAAAGTATTTTTTAACTTTTTCACTTTCTGCTATTGTCTTTGTAATATTGTATACGAGACCGTTTGTGTTGTCGTAGATGCTATCCTTATTATTCTTCACGTAATATTTAATCCTCGTGGTAGCGTGCTTCCAGTGATCACTAATTGGAATCTTGGATAGTTTCTTCATATCATACATTTCAATTTTTATGAGATGCGTCGCTTGGTCTCCGTCGTCAAAATTTGTAGAGATGTATGATACGCCATCTCTAGCAGCTCGTGCCACAGTCGATGATAGCTGCTTCTTCCTTTTTATTTTTGGTGTCACTTCAAAAAATTGATCAATCGGTTGTGATTTCCTTTTTCCTCCATCATCTGTGTTATTAACGACGATGTCATCTCTTTCTTCTTCGTGTTGGGGAGAGAGTGGCGAGTAGTAATACTGTTTATAGGTATTTTCATTATCGTCTGCGAAGCTGAATGATCTCTGCAATAACAGAGTTATCACGTTAATATCAATTTGTTTACACTTAATCCGACTCACACGCACACACACACGTTAGGAAAACAACAACAGAAATACAAGTAAGTTTGTCAATAGAATAAACACTTACCTCCATGATCATTGATGCGTTGAAGTAGGTAACACAAACGTAGTATTGGTAGACGTATACAATCTACTGTGGTCAAACGACCATAAACTGACTGCATGACTGCAACTGTTCGATGTTATATAGCACAATTCTTATCTCGGACGGAACTCTATGAGTCAACAAACTTATCTCACATCGCAACAGGCATGAACCTGTTTTGTGACTCCCACAAATCACTATTTTAGTTACACATTAATAACACATTAATTACACATTACTATGACCACGTTATCTAAAGTAAATTCCTAAGTACAACGGAACTCTATGAGTCAACAAACTTATCTCACGTCGCAACAGGCATGAACATGTTTTGTGACTCCCACAAATCACTATCTTAATTACACATTAATTACACATTACTATGACCACGTTATCTGAAGTAAATTCCTAAGTACAACGGAACTCTATGAGTCAACAAACTTATCTCACGTCGCAACAGGCATGAAGATCACTATGCGATTTACAAATCACTATAATTGAACATTCCTATGACAACCATTGAATAGATTGGTACTGCAATAAACTGCTAATAACAGTGATATCATGGATACACTAGAATTAAAAAAACATATGAAAAAGATTCATCCCAGTCTAGAAAATAATGTTTATGCTGCTAATAGACTACCTATGTATACACATGTACCAACGTATATAATATGCAATTTGGATGCGGATGATAAACCAGGCTCACACTGGGTAGCTGTACATATCGATGTGAATGGCATCGGTCAATATTTTGATTCATATGGACGAACACCTGAGCGATATCATCTTCAGTTTTTGAAAAGGAATTGTAAGAGATGGGACTGGAATGTTGATAGGATTCAGAATGATTGGACTTCAGTTTGTGGCGAATATTGCTTAATGTATTTGCTATTTAAGTTTCAAGGATGTTCAATGAATAGTTTTACGAAAATATTTACAGGAAACACACTGTACAATGATATTTTTGTGGATGAGATGTTCCACTCATATTTTGTAAAAAAAAATTAATGAAATAAAAAATTAAAAATGAATGGTTGTGTTTTATTGATGACATAGGAAATCAAACATAATGAGGGTTAAATAATTAATTAATGAGATAATTAATTAATAGATACTATAAATTGATTTGCAATCGATTTGCATAACTCCAGAACCACGCATCGTACGCTAAAAAGGGTAAAATTGATCTAAATAACCCTCCTAAGAAGCTCCCAATACCATGACCACGTTGGTATGGTGACCAGAACCGGCGAATCATCACTACTACTGAGCCAGAACCGGCGAATCATCACTACTACTGAGCCAGAACCGGCGAATCATCACTACTCAAGTATTAATGACATAATTCGTCGAGCTCTTGCCTCCGTTGGCGTGCCAGCTACTTTAGAACCTAATGGCTTGGTACGCGACGATGGCAAGAGACCCGACGGTATTTCATTATTCCCTTGGAAGATAGGTAGGGCTTTAGTATGGGACGCCACTTGCGTTGATACTCTGGCGCCATCCCATCTTCCAAGCTCAGCGTGTCGAGCCGGTGCTGCCGCTGCTGCTGCCGAGAACCTCAAACGGCGAAAGTATAATAGCATGATTGGCAATTATGCTTTCGAACCGTTTGGGGTTGAAACTTTAGGGCCGTGGGGCCCAAGTGCACATCTTCTTTACAAAGATATTGTAAGGAGGATGGTTGACACTTCAGGTGATCGAAGGGCTGGCTACTACCTTGGGCAAAGGTTAAGCATTGCCATTCAACGTGGCAATGCTGCCATTCTTTTGGGCACCCTACCTCACGGTAGCGATGAGTAAAATGTTTTCTTTGATGCCTTATGATTTATTTTTATTATTATTATTTTATTAAGGTGTAAATATTTTAGTTTTAATTTTTTTTTATATATAAGGTGCTCTATAATTATCTGCCACGGCTTTAATGGGAGGTAGTGTTATGTTTACAGATTACAATTGTGAAGAAATTTCGTACCCCGGAGTTAATTACATAAAGTAATTAAGTAAACATTGACTACATTCTGCATAATGTGGTTCACAAATTACGCGCGATGCGTCGCTTAGTCAATGAAAACAATTGCTATCTCTTTTCACTAACTAATCTACTAGATACTCAATAGGCAGGCTAACAAGGGTTTTAAAAGTGCAATTACTTACCAGGTACGGCATTCTTCCGAAATGCTGATGTAGGTAAATACGATTATAAACTTCCCATCACACTTAAAACAGTTTTTTACACACTTTTACAGTTATTTACACACTCTCTACCTACTTATCTACAAAACTATTGCACAAGTCCACCTTCGCGTTGCACACAAATGAAGGCACGCTTACAAACATGTCATATCACATTATTTAATGTGTCCGTTTCACTTTTAATTTGTTTCGCGTTTGATTTAAAAGACGCCACAAGTTATTATCTCTATCATCGTAAACTCCGGCAGTATCCCTTGTGCTCGCAAGAGGATGACACCGAAAGAACTCTAACACTTCCTCTTCGAGTTCTGATTTGAATTTCGTCGCCTGGGAGGCATTTTTACGTAGCGCGCGCGTATCTCCGACATTGAAACTAACAAACGTCCGGGCAGGCGGGGGTTGACTGACGGGGCTACTGGCGGCCGGGCGGCGCGTGCGACGTGTTCTGCTGGGGTGTGCTGTCTCGTTCTTGAACGCCCCGTCATACGCTGTTGCCATCCTTATCAGACCGCTCAGCGCCGGGCGGCTTGGAGCACGCTGCACACCCCCGCGCGCCCGCACCCTCTCCTGCACTCGTCGCACGCGCTGGTCAACCGGCCGCCGGGCAGGCGGGGGTTGAGCTACAATTACAACAAGGTTGAAATAAGATTAGCCTCGTTTGTTGCTGAACACAATCTACCATTCACTATTATGGAGCACCTACCGCAGTTGATGCAAGCCGTTTGTCCTGATTCAAAAATAGCAAAAGAAATAAAATGCTCTTCAACCAAAACTCATGACATAATTCATCATATTATAGGTAAAGAAAGTTTTTATTATGATTGTTACAAATTAGTCTGTAAGTTTTTTTTAATAAATAAACGAATTTTATTGAATATTGTATTTTTTTTGTCAAATACCGATTTTTGGTACAAATATACCGATTTTAGCTGGCAATTCTACCGATCTCGCTCTATGACATTCGAGACCACTGTCAAAGTGTCACCGTCTTTCATGTTATAACGTCAAAATTACGCGCCAAAATCCGGCTTAGAAGTTCGACTCGCATCTGCCTGTTGTTGTTTGTGAATAAAAACTATTGCATATAAAACTTGTGTGCTTTTGGATACCAATAATTAGTAACATAACAATGGAAGGATTTGATGATCCCGGTGTCTTTTTCTCCGATAACTTCGGCGTCGAGGAAAATGAATCTCAAGATCAACTTAACCTACAAGCAGTTAAAAAGAAGTTTAAAGAATTTATCCGACAGTTCCACACCGGTAACTTTAACTACAAATACAGGTAATTATTTTGCCCTTAACTAGTAACATCGCTTTAATTTTATTGATTAATATATGCTTTCCTACTCTCTAACTTTTATATTTACTTAACACTACCTTGTTAACAGAGACGCCTTAAAACGCAACTACAACCTAAGTAATTACTGGGTGGAGATCAACATTGAAGATTTATCTAGTTTTGATGAGGTTTTAGCTGAGAAATTGTACAAAAAGCCCACAGAACATTTGCCCATATTGGAGGAAGCGGCTAAAGAGGTACAACTTTAGTACTTAATTGCTTACCAAATCTACATCTTACTATGTTATTACTCTAGATCCATTTATTTTACTCCTAGACTAGTATTCAAAACCAGTGTTAAAACTTCAGAGTGTAGAGTCTGTCTAATCTAATAAGATTCTTGTGTTTTGCCTCATTTGTAATCTCTTGTTTTTTTTATTTTTATAACTTCACATTGAAAGTATTATGTGGCTTCTTTATCGTGTAAAAAAACTCAATTCCCTAACTTTACATGCATGCAAGTTTGTATAAACACAATTTATTTTAGTAAATTTTGTAATTTGTGTAATGCATCAAGTGTGTCTTTGCACTGTTTTCACATATACAGACAATATTGGATAATATATCAGAGAGATAACATATTATTTATTAAAAGAGTAATGAATGGAATTTCTTGCTTGTTCTTGTCCATTTGAATCTACATTTTGGGATGAGCACCTAGCTTCACTGACAGACTATTATTTATTTTGTATTTGTTTATATTTCAAAAATACCAAATTATGGTTTAATTGAAATAAATGCTTTGATTTTGATAACAGTTTTACTGCTATAAATCTTCCAGTTAGCTGATGAGCTGACAGCACCAAGACCTGAAGGGGAAGAGAAAGTTGAAGACATACAAGTCCTATTGTCTTCAGATGCACATGCTGCTAACCTGAGGGAATTAAAAGTAAGTGTACCTATCTATATACAGTTTTATATTAATATAATTATTTTATAACTTACTAGCTTTTACCCACCGCTTCGCTCGCGTCACAAAAGGATAAAAGTAGCATAAGTGACATATACCAATACACACAGCGCCATCTATACCAATTCTTTTGTTTTCCCTCGGGAATATCAAAATCGGGACTAGTTTTGATTACTTTTAATGTAAAATAAACACATACTAAGGCCTCAGGAAGTCGCGGAGAACGTAACGGGTAACCTGGGCTCCGGCTTGACGTGCAGGAGAAGGAACGGGGTGGTTTTTAGTCAGTAAGAGTCTGACACTCCCTTCCGCCTCACCCAGGCGGGAGCAGTCATTCGATGATTTTCCCCCCTTAAAGAAAAAAAAAAGGCCTCAGGAAGCCAAAATGGATCTTACTGACAAATGACAATAATATAATGTTATCTTCATTTTACAGTCTGAAACTGTCTCCCGACTTGTAAAGATACCTGGCATTGTTATATCAGCCTCAGGGATCAAAGCCAAAGCAACAAAGATCTCAATTCAATGCAGATCATGTCGCAACATCATTCCTAATTTGCCTGTGAAGCCTGGATTAGAAGGATATGTTATGCCCAGAAAATGTAACACGTAAGTTAAATATGTATTCCCTGGAACACTGCTTCTATATATTTGAAAAAGAACATAATATCAATTAGTGATAATCTACTAGAAATTTATTAATTCATTACTCATTTTGATTAGTTTTAGCTTGCTTTCCATTTTAATTGAGAACTGGTTGAAATAATGAGTACCTAAACCAAAACAAAATATATTTAATTCACAGAGAACAAGCAGGTCGACCCAAATGCCCATTGGATCCCTACTTCATCATACCAGATAAGTGCAAGTGCATAGATTACCAGGTAAGATCAGCTGCATACTTCATTTTGCATTATTTAATATCCTAAAATACTTTGTGTGTGTGATTATTAATTGATTCTCTGGTTCACATGAACATTGAAATGAAGCAAGTAACACAACAAATAATTTTCAGGTACTCAAACTGCAAGAAGCTCCAGAAAGTATCCCTCAAGGAGAAATGCCACGTCATCTGACAGTATATTGTGAACGTGTCCTGTGTGAACGAGTCGCTCCTGGCGCTAGGGTTACTGTGCTTGGGATATATTCCATTAAAAAAATTGCGAAAATTGGGGTGAGTTGGTAAAGAAAGTATGAAAATGTGGCATAAATAATACTCTTTTACTGCCATTGTAACACTTTTACTGATTTTTGCATATAATTTCTACTTGCTGCTCCTTGACGAAAGTATATTTGCAGAAGGAAGGCAGAGACAAAGGCTCAGTCGGTGTTCGTTCCTCCTACCTCCGTGCTGTCGGTCTAACTGCCGAGGAAGGAGTCACTGGAGGACTCCGACCATTCACTGCTGAGGAAGAGGAGCAGTTCCGAAGACTGGCGGCGTCACCTGATATTTATGATCGTATCGCGATGTCCATAGCACCCAGTGTTTTTGGTGCAGTAGACATGAAAAAAGCTATTGCCTGCCTCTTATTTGGTGGTATGTGTGTTTTCGTTTTTCGTATTGAAAGTATAAATATTTAATTTACGGAATAGTTTTCTTAACTATGAATATTTTACTTCTTTTAACAGGTTCACGCAAGAGATTACCCGATGGCCTGACTCGCCGAGGTGACATTAACATATTGCTCCTGGGTGATCCTGGTACAGCTAAGTCACAACTGTTAAAGTTTGTGGAGAAAGTCGCTCCTATTGGTGTGTACACCTCCGGCAAAGGTTCCAGTGCAGCCGGTCTCACTGCTTCTGTGATCAGAGACCCAGGCAGCGTAAGTATATAACTTAAAATTCTTCATAAGCTCGTGAAGACACATTTTAAATGTAAAGAAGTTAAATCATTTCCATGTTCCAATTTACAGCGTAACTTCGTTATGGAAGGTGGTGCGATGGTCCTTGCAGATGGCGGTGTTGTATGCATCGATGAATTCGACAAAATGCGTGAAGATGACCGAGTGGCTATCCATGAAGCCATGGAGCAGCAAACTATTTCCATTGCTAAGGTATAATAGTTATTGTTTTCTTTAAACTGTCAAATACCAAGCGGTCACCGGTGACCGCAACCTATTGTTCTATAATTGTGTCTGCAAAACCGGTACTCGACGAGTTAATAAACAGATGTGATTGATTACAAGGTACATACTTTAATTTTCCTATTATTTTTACAGGCTGGCATTACCACCACATTAAACTCCCGCTGCTCAGTCCTTGCAGCCGCTAATTCCGTGTTCGGCCGATGGGATGACACCAAAGCTGATGACAACATTGATTTCATGCCAACTATTCTATCAAGATTCGACATGATTTTTATTGTCAAGGATGAACATGACCAAAACAGGGACATTGTAAGTTTTTTCATATTTTTAAGAAACTTTAGGGACTAAATGCTTTTGCTTTCACTCAACATAACTCTCACCTTAGTCTCATTAGTAAACAGTATCTATAGAAGTCTTACTCTGTAGATACTGGTTACAATTCACTAGAAAATTCATAGGAGAACCATTCTAGTTCCTGGTTATTTAATATCAGCAGTTAAAATTACCTTGTCCTATCCTTTCAGACTTTAGCGAAGCACATTATATCAGTACATATGGGAGGTGATAGCGTAGAACGTGAAACTGCGGCTGGTGAGCTACCACTCGCGTTGTTGCGGCGGTATTCCGCCTACTGCCGCGTTCGCTGTGGCCCCCGTCTCTCTGCCAGCGCGGCTGAAAGACTACGCGCCCGATACGTGCTCATGAGGACCGGAGCCTCTCAACACGAGAGACAAGTTGACAAACGTCTCTCCATACCTATTACAGTGAGGTAAGTATACTTCTTAATTACAACGAAATAAATTCGGATTATGAATGAACAGTGTGTACCTGTTTTATGCGCTCATGGCACAATAATATTATATCTTGTGTTGTTGGCTAATCTGTTGTAATAGGCCACTAAAAGCATCTTATTTTAAAAATCGAAACTTCTTATGCAGTTGAATGTTTTATTGTATTTTCAGGCAACTGGAAGCTATTGTCCGTATATCTGAATCTCTTGCCAAGATGCAACTGCAACCTTTTGCTACAGAAGTCCACGTCACAGAAGCGCTACGTTTGTTCCAAGTGTCCACACTAGACGCCGCTATGACTGGCAGTTTAGCTGGTAAGTGTTCTTATAAGGTACAGACCTTTTTTCAACATATCGTCAAACATTTTCAAGGTTGGTGTACATAACAAAAAATCTTTCATTCTAGGAGCTGAAGGATTTACCACGGAAGAAGATCATGAAATGTTATCGCGCATTGAGAAGCAGCTGAAGCGCAGGTTCGCAGTTGGTTCCCAAGTTTCTGAACAAACAATTATTCAAGATTTCCTCAAACAAACATACCCGGAGAGGGCCATCCTCAAAGTTATACACACTATGATTAGACGCGGAGAATTACAACATAGGCTGCAAAGGAAGATGCTGTATAGGCTCTCGTGAATTGTTTTTTGTTACTTCTTTACTTGTATTTTAAGTGAATAAAAAAGTTAATCATGTATTTTTAAACATTTTTTATTCATGATCATAAACTGACCACAGTTTTTAATAAATAATACTTTGCTTGAAGCAAATAACATAAATATTTAATCAGTTTAAAACTGATCATTTACATATTAACTATTAAAGCTAAAAGTGGATATCAGCATGTTGCTATCACTGGTGTCCAAACTTTTAATTTACTGACACGCGAGCTTGTGTGTGTGAACTTGGAAAGCAGACTGACTGACTAGGTAGTAACAAGCGTTTAGCGTATTAAATATCGTCTTCCGATAGTTGCTTCTTCATGTTCGCGAACGGATATTCAGGATGAAATTCTACTCCTTTCCAGAATAAAAAGTTGAAAATCCTTCCTTTTTCTCCCTTGTCCAACCGAATCAGGGTGTTCATTTCTTCTTCTGACAATTCAAAGTCATAAATATTTTTATTTTCCTGAAACAATACATAGGTACCTATTATAATAGGAAGAAGTAATAGTTTATGTATGTATAAGGTTTTTCATTTTCAATTATTAAATTCACCTCCAATCTGTCCAAATTGGTACTCTTTGGAATAACAACAATTTTTTGTTTAACCAAGAAGTGAAGTAATATTTGTGCAGGTGTCTTCTCATATTTTTTGGCCATTGTGTCCACTTCTGGTAGAGACAGCAAATCAGGGAAAGTATTGGGGCTAAAATGACAAATATAAATTCATAAACTTATTACATAAAATGTAGGTACATGATTATATAGATACAGCCAGAGCTAATTGGTGACATTACATCGTTATTTTTTTCTACAAAATATTACTATGTTGTACTGTGTCCTTTAAGGACCTTAGTTGTGTCCTAGCATTGAGTCATTCTTATAATACCTTGTGTAACATTATGGAACAAATAATTCATGAATAGGTTTAACCACCTGTAATTATATTTGGTGACAAAGTGGTTTTTAGCGCCAGGGCTCCCCAGAGGGGCATATGCAGTTAAAATAATGTTATGTTTTTCACAAAATTTCCGCAATTCATTTTGCTGGAAATATGCGTGAAGTTCTACTTGCAACACCTGTGGTTTAAATGTCGCATGTTTCATAATTTTCTCTATTTGTTCCTCATTAAAATTAGATAAACCAATGTTGCGAATGAGACCTGATTTTTGGCACTCCTCCAATTTCTGAAACAATATTTTAAACAATGAAAATTACTTGATCAATGTCTGATTTATCTGACTTTCAATGTACCATAAATAACTTAGTACGGTAATAAAAGCGGTAATAGAGCGAAACAGTAATAAAACTTACCTTCCAGGTCGCTACATGATCTGTATCCATATCCAACTCATAATTCCCTTCCTGATTAACTTTGGGTGTCAGTGTGTCAGGATCGCAATGGAAGCCAAAGGGTACATGTATGAGATATAAATCCACATAAGACAGTTGCAAACGTTGCAGTTGAAGATTTACGAATTTCTCGACATCAGAAGCCCTGTTAGCTATATGTGGTAGCTGAAAAAACACGATTATATGTATGATACCACATCACTAAAAAAAGTATGGTAGGGCTATTGTACTTAGATATAATTATCACAGAAAAAAAATACGTGTACTAACCTTGGTGGTAATGAACAACTCAGTTCGAGTTCCTCTTCCATCATCAATCCATTTGGTGATAGCACTGCCAATCGCTTCTTCATTATTGTAATTAAATGCTGTATCAATATGCCTATATCCTAGTTCCAGAGCAGCATATACAGTTGACTTAACAATAGATGGTTCAGACTTAAAGAAAAATGTGAATGGTTAGTTAGTTATCTAATTAGCGTTTAATAAAGAAAATTTATTCAATCACTACGTTACCTGCCATGTTCCTAAGCCCAGTGTGGGCATCACATCGTTTGTTTGTGATAGCTTAACAAGCTTCATTTTACTAATTGTATTATGATATTGGCAGCTATAGCTGACTGTGGCTCTGAAAATCGAGCGTGTTCTAATCATGAAACTGAAACACACTGACAGTAGCAAAACTTGGCCAAGAGCCAAAATATAGAAATTGAATCAAACTTACAGTAATGTGCGACGTCTAATATGAGAATACAGCTGGCACAGTTTTCTATAAGCCGCAGCGCACCTTTTATCCTTTGCACAAGTCCATTAATTTGCCTATCTCAATCGAAATAGGTCAATTATTTTTGTGAAAGATATTGATTTTACAAACGTAAAGGCAGATTTCAAATTTGGCGGCCAGTAGCTTCTTGTCATTTCTTGTGGGAAATATTGATTATGGCTACATCATTAATTTGTTGATATTGAAATTATCCTACTCGTCTAATGGAAAATATGCGTAATTATATTTGAGTCCGGGTTTTATTTATTTGAATATAATAATAACTGTCGCATTTTAACTTTTGACTAAAACTTACTAAAAATTAGGTCTTCGTCGGTGACATTCACATTCTTTAGTATTGAAGTATTGCCATAAGCACATCTCTGTTAATATTTGACATTTTTGACAAATATGACAGATGGAGTGGGTGACAGTGACATTGAAGAGTTGTTGTTTGGATTTATAATGTTCGAATTTGTATTGTAACACGCGCTATTGCAGATTTAATTGGTCACCACATATTTATTGTGTTAATTCCCGCCAAAAAGCTTTTAAGTGTTACATTCCCAATCCCAAACCAAATATTATATTTGCTATTTGCTAAAAAATGGGTGTAAGTAAATTCACAGACACTGCTGCTGTAACTGTATACTGTATAGTAATTTATAATTTAGCGATACGTAATAATTATTCGGTTTGGTTTTTCAGAAAAAGACGCAAGCAAATGTAAATAAGAATAAAGAGAAACGCAATGCAAGAAAGCAGGAGCAACGTCGAATCGCGGATGGAATGTCGAGCGTAAACTCAGCCAATAAATTGAAAGATTTGGCTACACTGTGCAAAGAACTCCTTGTTTACCGGAATAATGAATTAGAAGTAGAAATGTACATTCAACGGGTCACTGAACTGGATAAGAACGTGCTTGAGTGGGCGATTGACTTAACTGAAAGGAATATGAAACATTTGTAAGACAACATTTTTCGTAATTGTATATTTCGTTTTAACAGTTTAGTAAAATCCCTATACTGTGATAGTCCAGGCTTTAAATTACATATGACCTATCACTTGCTAATTCTCTTAATAATTTAAAATTTGCTGTTCAGTTAATAATCAATTTACATTATTTTGTTATAACTAATTAGGTAGGTACCTTATTTGCAAGGCTCTATTAATTAAAAGGACTTTTGAGCTATCTCCTTTAACTCGTCGAGTACCGGTTTTGTAGACACAATTATAGAACAATAGGTTGCGGTCACCGGTGACCGCTTGGTGTTTGACAGTTTAACTTAGGTCCGTTTCTAATCAGGAAGACAGTAAGGGGAAGGGGGTAAGGCTGTTCAAAACTGTCCCATGGTTTTAAGTTAGTCTCTATAGGTATGTTTAACTTAAACTGTCAAACACCGAACGGTCACCGGTGACCGCAACCTATTTTGTGCTTTAATTGTGTCTATAGGGGCCTTCACCTCAGGGGTTCCCTAAAATGAAACTTGATATAAAATAATATGCTTTTTTATTTTTATTTTTTGGAAATGTATATTTCTTTTTAATTGGGAAATACAAGGCTTTCTTATTTATTATTTAATTGTGTCTATAATGACTGTTATGTTGGAGGATTAATGAGTTGTAGACGGATTAATTATACTTGGATTTATTATAATAATGTGCAGGGCGCACAACGTGTACACACACTTAGACTATGACAGGTAGACAGCGACGTTGATGACAAGTGTTCTACCTTATATAACACATTATAGTGAGGGGGCGACTACTTACTAATTAGTGATGTTCATACATGTAACATCCCCCTTCTTAAGTTTAAACAATTACAATAGTTAATTACTTAATCTATTTCATCAATAAACCTCTTGGTCGGTTTGACAATACGACCTGACTTTGTCTTGTAAAATTCTGACTGTGGAGATGTTGAATTCCCCGACTCCTGTCTGTCACCCTCATCTCTCCCCTGCGAAGGATTGGACCGCATAGGAGGGTTTTCACTGTCATTACAATATTTATGCCTTAAGTGTACCCTATTTCTCCTATACTTAACTTTATTAACATCTTCAACTATGTATGACCTATTGTCTGACAATCTTTGCTTCACAGTGGCATGTTCCCAATTACTATTAGGATTCCTTTTACAGTAGACATGATCATTAGGTTGTAGCATTGACAATGGTTTAGTATTCTTATTAAAATACTTTGACTTATTTAAATTATTTTTGACTACAGACTTTCATATTCTTTAAATCTTACAACCTTTGGCTTTAACCTTTTATATGACACAGGTATATTATCTCTTAGAGATCTAGACATTAACAATTGAGCTGGTGACGACAGGTTATTCTTTGGTGTGTTTCTATAATGTAATAATGCTATGTGTGGATCTGATCCATTTTCTTTATATTTCTTTAACAATTGCAAACTTTTATCTTTCTTAGTTTCCCGACATAATTTTGTGCTATATTCCTGACTAATTGCAAGATTTGCATACATCAAATTGACATGACATGACATTTCTGACTCACTTTCAGGTATATAATGTTCCTGAATGGCTGCTCTTGACAAAGTATCTGATATATACATTTGTTTACCAGGTACATGTATTACTTCTAAATCATATTTTTGCAAGGTTAACATCATATGTTGCAATCTCGCTGGTACATCATGATGTGGTTTCTTAAACAAATATACCAGTGGCTTATGATCAGTATGTACTGTTACTTTCTGACCATAGACATATTGGTGAAACTTTTCACAACCAAATTGTATTGCTAACAATTCTTTTTCAATTTGAGCATATCTTTCCTGGGTTATGGTGAGAGTTTTTGAACTATATGCAATAGGTTTATTTTTTTGTAAAATAACTGCGCCTAATGCTGACTTCGACGAATCCACTGACAAGACTAGTGGAATTTGTGGATTGTAATGAGCTAAGACTGGTGATCTTGTAATCTCCTCCTTCAGACTTTGAAGGCTTTTATTATGATTCTCATCCCAAATCCAGACTGAATTTTTTTTCAAAAGATTTCTTAATATTTTTGTCTTTTCTGACAAATTCTTTATAAATGGACCTAGGTAGTTTATCATACCTAGTATTCTTTGCAACTCTTTGACATTGGTTGGTGTGGGCATCTCGAGTATTGCTTTGACTTTCTCTTGATCAACCCTAGCACCATCTTTATTAAATACATAACCAAGAAAACATACCTCAGACACTAAAAATTTACATTTTGACTTATTGAACTTTAAGTTGACTTGACGTGCTCTTTGCATGACTTTATGTAATCTTTCATTGTGAACAGACTCATTTGGTCCATGAACTAAAATATCATCAATGAAGATTAACTCGTCGAATACCGGTTTTGCAGACACAATTATAGAACAATAGGTTGCGGTCACCGGTGACCGCTTGGTATTTGACAGTTTAAGACTGAAATATTTCTGAGGCCATAGTACAAGTTTTTCTTACGTTTAAAGTAATCGAAACGAGACCTCGTTCCGCGCTCTGATTAGTGGGTTTATTGGCGCCGGCCAATCACAACGCCGAACGCGTACTCGTTACGATTACTTTAAACGTAAAAGAAACTCGTACTAAGGCCTCTGATGAAGCACTAATACCATAGGGTAATCGTAGATATTTATATCTACCAAATGGTGTTTGGAATGTACACAAATCTGAACTATATTCATCTAACTTTATCATCCAGAAGCCTGAGAAAGCATCTAGATGTGTAAAACATGCAGCACCTTTAAGCTGTGACCTTATCTCATCTATAGACTTTAATGGATAATATTCTCTCATTATACAATTATTTAAATTTCTAGGATCTAAACATATTCTTAACTGACCTGAACTTTTGACAGTGACGACTACTGAATTTACCCATTCAGTTGGTTTAGAAACCTTTTGTATGACATTCATTTGCTCCATGCGATCCAATTCCTCGCGTAGTTTTCCTTGTAACGCAAACGGAACTTTCCTTGGCGGATCAATGCACGGAACAGCATCTGGCTTGAGTTTCAGATGACAGACTGGAGGTAGACATCCAAGACCTTGAAACAAATCATTATATTGTGTAAGAATCTGTTTACAAAAATCTTGCTTTGTTAGGGAAAATACACGTTTTATTATACCTATTTTTTTACAAGTAGGTAGACCTAATACAGTTGGACAGACAATATTTGCTACTATGAGCACTATGTCTTCCGTTATATGATTGTTCTCAATATTCAGGTTATATTTTAAATTAACTTGTCCTAAAATTGGAATATTTTTTCCACCAAATCCTGTTACCTTCACATTACAATTATTAATGTGTGACATTGACAATTTAAGACTTTTGAAGTTTTTGACAGAGACGATATTGACATCTGCACCTGAATCTATAATGCAATTTAGTTTATGCTTACCCACGTGTATATTTATTTTCCAACTACCCGAACTTGAATTTTCTGAAACTTGACTATTTTTTATTCTTAAATGACGGTATTTAGACTGACAATTATGAGATTTCTTTGTGTACCTGTTATTTGTGTTTTTATGAGACTGTATGACTGTTCTGGCTAAAGATTGCATATCCATTCTTAAAGTCCCAATCCTGTATCTCTTTAACTTGTCGCTTGCACGCTCAACTTATCCCGAGTTCTGGAAATTGTCTAGAGTAACTCCTGTGCCCAAGGTTGACGCAAATAATGATGTCACATCGTTTAGGCCAATAGCAGTATTGTCAGTTTTTGCAAAAATATTTGAGATACTGTTGTGTTCACGCATCAATAAACAAGTGAAAAATCTCCTACATGATAGCCAGCACGGATTTAGAAACGCTCGTTCAACAACTACAAATCTTGTGGCTCACGTAGACTACATTTATGCTGAAATGGATGCGGGTAGGCAGGTGGATACCGCCTATTTTGATTTTAAAAAGGCTTTTGACTTGGTTGACAATGACATCTTGTTGTATAAGTTGGCGGTAATGGGCTTTTCTCCAGGGCTGCTTGAGTTTTTCTCAAGTTACCTCTGTAATCGGCGCCAATTCGTTAAGGTTAGACATTTTGAATCTAATGATTATTACACTCGATCCGGAGTGAGCCAGGGTAGCACCTTAGGGCCCTTACTTTTCCTTTTGATTTTTATCAATGACCTTCCTCAGCGTGTTGGTCTTTCCAAATGTCTGCTGTTTGCTGATGACCTCAAGCTTAGTCTGGGTGTAGGGACATCAACAGATTGCGAAGCTCTGCAAAGGGACATAGACGCGGTAGGAGACTGGAGCAGCGAAAACCGTCTTCCATTTAATATCGATAAATGCAAAATAATCTCCTTCTCGCGTAAACGCCAGCTGATTAATACACCTTATACTTTATTCGACGCTGCCCTTCAAAGAGTAACAGATATTCGTGACTTAGGTCTTCGGTTGGACTCTGGACTTGACTTCCATGACCATGTGACGGCAATATGTAAGGTGGCAAACAAAATGCTTGGATTTGTCATGCGTACGTCATCTGAGTTTGATAATTTAGGTGTTGCTACTATTCTCTATAATGCCTACATACGTGCCAAACTTGAGTATGGTGCCATAGTCTGGGCTCCGTCTGAGGAGAAATACAATATTATGCTTGAAAGGGTACAACGTAAATTCGCACGATGGTTATATAAGAAAAGGTATGGCTACTATCCTTACTTATACCCTTCTTCATTTGTAGCTGGTATGGTTGATCTGGAGACTCTCAAGTTCAGGAGGGTGTTGCAAACAATATTGCACTATCTGTCAATAATGCACCACAAAGTAGACAACCCTGTAGTACTAGACATGGTGAGATTACTTGTTCCTAAACGACTGGCGTGGAATGAGCAAGGGACAGTTGCGCCGAGGCGTCGGCCTCGCCTTTTGTGGTCGCCTCAAACGCGCACCAACTATGCGTCACAAGCACCTACTGTTCGCGCATTGGGCCTTGTTGGGGATATGATCGCTCATGACAATGATATCGATATATTTGCCGACCACTTTAAAAAACTATGTTCTAAAACTGAAACATTTGTCAATAAATTATTTAACGCTATTCAATAATGATGACCTTTTGACCTAAATGTGTGACTTGATATTCGTAAATATGATTTGGTACTTCTTAATTATTAAGGCTCTTCACAGTTATTTCTATTGTAGAGATATTGACATATTGATTCTTTTTATTTGTAGATTTAATATACAATATCCTAGATTTTATGTATTTGGACATGTACTACAAATATTTGACATTTATTAATTTGACATTATTTATTTGTATTGTATTCTATTTTTATTATTTTTATGACATGTTTTTTCTTCTTATTTTAATTAACTAGCTTGCTGGCGTGTTGGTACCCACTGTAAGCCAGTAAGTGCATTTAAAAAAATAATAATAATAAATAATAATAATAATACTGACATTTTTATGCGACTTTTCGACAATATGACTATTTTTATTTTGTTTATGTAATCTCTCAGAGCAATGAGCGTTTTCATCATGGAGATTCACTTGACTTTGACTATTTCTATTGTGTGTGTGTAATCCGACTACTGGCTGTTTCTGTGACTGACTGTATGACTGTTTTTGTGGCTGACTGTATGACTGTGCGTGTGGATGGTTTCTGCTAGATTGACTTAATATTCCAACTGTGTGTTGCGAATGCGACTGACTTACATTTTTATTTTTATAACAGAATCTAGCAAAATGACCAAAAGAGTTACATGACCTGCATTGTACTCCTGTCGCTGGGCACCTCGCTCGATGAGACTGCCCACAGCGACCACACGTTGACGTTGGCTGCCGCATCGGACTCGGGGACCTCCTCGTGGCCCGATGTGACGCCTGACTTGAAGCCCGCTGTCGACAGACTCGTCGACCGCTGCTCCTTTGACTTAGATGCATGACCTCTGCGCCGTCCACGGCGCCTGACATCTTGACGATTTTTTCTGCATCTTGCTGTGCGACAATGAGAGTTTTCGCCAGTTCTCTCATTCTTTGATATGTTAGGTCGGGCTCTTGTAGCAACCTTTGCCGAATATGTGAGAAGTCGATGTGGAAATTGGCGATAAAAATATCTCGAATCATCGATTCCCTTAGGGTTCAGAACTCACATTCTCGACTTTTATTTTCGAGATCGGTTAGGAAGTCGTCGATGTTTTCATGTTCAGCCTGCTTACGTGTAAAGAACGTGTATCTGCACATGGTCAGATTTTTTCTCGGCTCGAAGTAATCATCGAATCTGGCTTTAACTTCTTTCAGCATACCCTCGTCGATGTTGATATCGAACGTATTAAAAATTTCGATGCCCTTTGGACCTATGTGGTGCAAGAGGATTGCCACCTTCCTCTTCTCCTCACACTTGTCCAGACCGGACGCCAGCATATATAGCTCCAAACGCTGCCACCATTTTTTCCATGCCTCCGCGTTGTTGGCTGTTGTCTCCGACGACACCACGAGGTTTTTAATACCGGCCACATGGTACCTCGCGTCGCTTATTTCTTCATTGTTCATTTTATAGCTTGCACTTACGGACGTTTTGGTTCTTAATAAACTTCTGACACCATGTTATGTTGGAGGATTAATGAGTTGTAGACGGATTAATTATACTTGGATTTATTATAATAATGTGCAGGGCGCACGACGTGTACACACACTTAGACTATGACAGGTAGACAGCGACGTTGATGACAAGTGTTCTACCTTATATAACACATTATAGTGAGGGGGCGACTACTTACTAATGGGGATGATGACAGGGTATGAAAATTAAAAATATAATTAGTCCGTAACTTAGGTAATAAAAAAATATTAGACACGTATTTTTTTATTTTGTTGTATAATAAAACAATACTTAGATAAAACGAATCAAAGTTTAGGAGTGGGGGCTAAAACGTCATTTCTTAGTATAAAATGTACTGAGAAGTGACGTCACGCGACATTTCAAATCAATATATCTTCGAAACTATTCGTTTCCGTAAGAAAATAAAAAATACGTGTCTAATGTTTTTAAATAATCTACCAGACGGACATTAAAATAAAAATTAGTCGTCTACCCCATTAGTGATGTTTATACATGTAACAATGACGGTACTCAACAAGTTAAACTGAATTTTCATGTATTATGAAGCTATAATGTATAATTCAGAAATCCTGGAATTTGGTTTGGTAGTTAGCAATAAATGTGTATTACAATAGTCATAATTAAATTTAAAAAAATACTATTTAACCTTTTCATTCTCCAATACTTCATAATTTCTTAACATTAATTACTGGCTGTACCTGCACATTTTCACCTGCCTTACTCAGCTCTAGCCTTCCTATAGCCTTCCTCGATACATGGACTATCCAACACAAAAAGATTATTTAATTCGGACCAGTAGTTCTGCAGATTAGCACATTCAAACAAACAAACTACAGCTTTATACAGTGTGTAAACGGAATGCACAAGAAATTGTTTTTACAACTTCAATAGTTTTTGTTTTCGTATTATTCATTGAACATCAGCCTTGAGCTCTTGATTACAACAATTATTACATACAAGAAACATTTAATTCCTTACTTTTAGGACAATAAAACTTGTTTTTAACCATCACCTGTTGGCGTTTCGTTGTTTACACACTAGAGGTATATATGATATAAAAATATAAATCGTATGTATATAGGTAGATTTAAAATATATTTTTATTATTTCTATTACAGATATGAAACCTGTGCGTGGGGATGGAATCGGGATCGTAAAGTGGAGGAGATGACAGACGAAGGTGCATGGTATCTCATTGCAAGGGAAAAGAAAGGAACACTACTTGCATTCTCACACTTCAGATTTGATATGGACTTTGGGGATCCAGTTCTATATTGGTGAGTTTTGTAAAGATTTTGCTTATGGATTTTCTTAATTTTCTACTCCTCTTTCTCTATGCAGTGAAGGAGTGTCATGAATACCCTTTTGGGTCACTTTCTCTCACACAATATTTTATCTGCTAGCTGACAAACTTAGTACAGTAAAAAATTTTTTTCTGATCGTTTCTGGTCTACTCCAAATATTTCAAGGCTAAAATTAGCCAAATCGGTTTTAGCTGACGTGGCAAACTTTGTACCACCTCATAAATTTTTTTTCCTAACTGATTTCTCAACTTTTTAAAGTTCCCTCGACTACCACGAACATTTCAATACAAAAATTAGCCAAATCGGTTCAGCTGTTCTCGAGTTTTAGTGAGACAAATAAACGGAAATTCATTTTTATTTATACAGATTTAAGTCTTTCACTTTTATTCTACACATGCTCAATATTTCCAATATAAATTGTATCTACTAATATCTTCACATATTTTGTCTTTGTAGAAAACTAGCTTTTACCCGCGTCTTCGCTCGCGTCACAAAAGGATAAAAAGTAGCAAGTGACATATACCAATACACACAGCGCCATCTATACCAATACTTTTGTTTTCCCTCGGGAATATCAAATTCCGGGATACAGATATCAAATTCTAACTTTACATCTGCAAAAATTCAAAGCAATCGGTTTAGTAGTTACTGCGTGAAAGCAGAACAAACAAACAAACTCACTTTCCAATTTATAATATTAGTAAAGCTTGTGTGAAAATCTGTCTAGCTACATGTTTAGGTGCAAAAGAGAAGTCTCTTTTGCCTTATATTAAAGTAAATGATGGACAATGGCATAAGAAGCATTCAAGTAAAAATGAATTGCTAAAAATGTGATGGAAACTAAAGAAGTTTGCAAGGATCCACAGCAAATGGCACTCTGTGTCTGTCTACCATTCAATATAGCGTAAATAAAAAGCCTTCATAAAAATCAGTTCTAAAATATTTAGAAATTATATTTATTTCTTTAGTCTTTGCATTTTGATCATAAGGTTTTATATGCTTTACAATGATTTCTCCGTACTGTCATAATAAATTGGTTATTCCTGCAGACAAATAACAAGCAAAGTTTTTACTACTTAATACTAAACTTCTCTAAAGGAACTTTTTTAAATTAAATGCATAATTTCTATACACAATTTAAAATTATAATATGCAATTTTAACAATAGTACATGCAAACTTTTCAATAAAATTATTTAGTAATTACATAATATTAAAATTGTTTCTTGTATTTTACGATATACGCAAAATCTCATCGACAGACTACAGAAATATATTTTTAAATATCTTACATCTTATAAAATAATATTTACACCTAAACATTATATAATACAGTGTGAGTGAATATTCTCTAGAACAGTGTTTTTCAAACTGTGGGTCGCGACTCACAGGGGGGTCGCACAACTTCTGTAGGGGGGTCGTCGGAGGTCGAAAAAACTGCGTACTTTAGTAAAAAAAACAATAAAGCCAATTAATTATTATTTTTTAAGTAAGACTTTAAAATTACTCTTATTTACTGCTGCTTTAGCCACACGAAAAGCCACTCTATAACTAGCAAGCAACGCTTTCTCATTTAGGTTGGTCATTTGTACTATACCAGTTTTTTGATGTTGAAGAGCTTGCAATTTTCTCTCAAAAAATTAAGGCGGCGTGTTAACTTCGGTGGCTTCATGCTTTCTCTTGATAAACTTTCGAAGCAAATAATGCACTGTGGTTTATTGTCAATCACAGTAAACCCGAATTACAATAATTGTCGTCATAAAGACGATTTTTCTCATTAACCAAAAGGTATCCAAATTAGAAGACTTGAATTCCAGGTGTAATGTAATTGTAAAATAATACGTTTTTATATCCGATAAATATGTACTTATATCCGAATCCTAATCATGGAGACCATAAATACGTCGTATTTTTTAAGGGGGCGAAATCATCGAATTACTGCTCCCGCCTTGTCAGACTCTTACTGACTAAAAACCACCCCGTTCCTTCTCCTGCACGTCGAGCCGGAGCCCCGGTAACCCGTTAGGTTCTCCGCGACTATGAATCGGCATCAGCCCTGTTGGGCCCCATCCGTGGTGGTCTGATGGCTCTTTGAGGCGCGCGCGGAATGCGACGCGCCGTACGCTCGGGTCTGTTTCTGGTCGGAGGGGAGCCACCCATGCTCGCCGTCTGCAGGCCTGCACTTACGGTGGCCGGAGATCGTCTCGCGAAATACGTCGTATGGAATTAATATTGGTAATACTGTAACATACACGTGTTTGTGAAGGGTCATGGGGGTCGCGAAATATTTTTATATACCAGGGGGGTCGCATTATGAAAAAGATTGAAAAACACTGCTCTAGAACAATAACACTCATCAATTGGGTTTCACTTTGTACTTCCACAAAATACATAAGAAGAAACTAATGTTTTTTCTCAACAGTCTTTTTTCAAAGACTAGTTTTTCCTTTGGCCACCAGCGTATGCATCGTGTACATAGGTACCTAAATAGCTTATGTAGTATGTATATGGTGAGCAGCGCCACGGCAGTGCTTAGTGCTACTACGTCAAGTAACATGTACTGCGGGTAGGTGAGGTCGAGGGCAGGTGACCGCATATGCGACGCTCCCCTATGTCTCAGTACATATTCTATCCAATACACGCCCATATCCAAAGGCTTCATTGGCCGGTCCAAGAAAATGTTCTTCAACTCTATCGCTCTATTTTTATATCTGAAAAATAATAATTGAATAATATTAACTATAATGACTGCCTCGTTGGCCGAGTGGTCGCAAGTGCGACTGCCGGGCAAGGGGTCTCGGGTTCGATTCCCGGTTTGGGTTTTTAAAAAAAATCTCAGTAGTAGCACGGAGTCTGGAATTGTGCCCGGTATATGCAATAGAGTCACCCCCTATTACGTGGGACTAATAACATAAATAGTGAAACGTGGGTGTTACTTCTGTGTGCACCTCTGCCTACCCCTTCGAGGATAAAAGGCGTGATGTTATGTTATTAACTATAAATATAATAAACTATGAGAATAATTATAAATAATAGATGGCGCTAGTGGTAGCGCCAGTGAGACCCATACTCATGATTCAGAGACCACCAGTTGTATGTCCACCAGACCAAATTCGTCACGTGGATGTGAAATAGCGAAAGGTAATTTCGCATCCGTAATTTTTCTGGTACAATTAGCACCAGATTTACCTTGCTTAAAATTTTTACGATAGTAGATTTTTGCAGCAGGTAAAAAACATGCAGTCGACTTTCACGCATGATTATATCATATAATGAAAGTAGTCTCGGCCATTATCTCCGTAGCATATTATGTCACCGAGGTTATCTAGTCAGACTGCATCGTCTCGAACCTCACGGATCTATCATTCGTGTTACTATAGCAATGTAGGTACAATGTATGAATAGATAAAACGCACCGTTGATCTGTTAACAACTCCCGTAGTTTTCGTCTCCATGTGTCTTTGTCAGTATTTTTGAGAGTAACAATTTCTGCGACTCCCCTGTCAGCCATCGCTCGTGCGTTGAGCGCCTGATCTGCGTACAGCGGCACCATCAACATTGGGACCCCACAGGCCACAGCCTCTTGTGTGCCCAGTAGACCACCATGCGAGATAAACAGCTTCACGTTCGGATGACCTGTCAACATTACATACCGTTTGTCACAAGCAACCGATAAGAATGTAATCGTGTAATTAAAGCGTCAGAATTAAAGTATAAATATTGATGAGTGATTGTAAGTGTTCATTGATCGCTTAATTTCGAAGTTATCACGCAGAATAGTGATTAATAGATAAAGGGATTATCATCGAGAGTTACTACAGGGGTCGGGTTTGGGCGATAAGAAGAAAATTGCAACTTACATAAGGTAGCGTGCTGTGGTATCCAGTTCATGGTGTAAGCGTTGTCAGGCACTGTAAGGTTCTGTGCCAACATACGTCTGTCCATCTTGATGAACACCGTCTGAGGCAGCTCCGACAACACGTCAAATATTCGTGATAGTGTATCACTTGGTATCGTTTCTATCCTCGACATTGATCCGAAGCTCCAGTAGATCACGCCTTCGGTTGATGCGTCCAATAGGTTTTGCATGTGCTATAGAAAAAACTTTAATTTTATAGTTCTCTGATCATGATCTTCAAAAATCTTAATTTTGCTCTTTCGCCTTCGTTTACCCGTAAGTTAATAGCTGATATACCATTCTGCATTCTCTAAAAACCTCAATACTTCCGAAAATACCAGAAACCTCTATCACAATTTTTTACCGGTAGTGGAAATTGAAGAAGGGGTAGTTTATTAAATGATTTGCCGTGTAATTGAGCATCAACAACATTATGAACGGCAAAATTAATCACATTTCATCATTTGACACTATCTGTTGTCAGGAGGGTCTTAGGTCCTGGGTCGGAGAGATAGGCGGCTCCCTATTGCATCTGGAAATGTAGGTTACATAGACTTCTTGTATCGACGGGGCTACTCTATGAAATATACCTATGTAACATATGGCTACCCATATGTTACATATGGCTACACAACCTACGTTGTTGTACCACTAAAATGATGGAGTTCAGTACTCTCATTCCAGTAGGTCTTAAGTAAATACAACAAATGACGAACATTTTCATTTATATAAATAGGTATAGTATCTTTTACTTATGAACGTTGCTCTGTAGATATCTAATTTCTTCTTATATAACAAAAATTTTGCAAATGAAGTTGAAATTGATTAGTAGTCAAATGCATCCACTCGATCGATAGCTTTATCTAAAATTTTACTGTTTACGTGTTTGTCCTGTCCTTATTTGTTTGTGACATCATTTTATTATTTCTCTGAAGATTTTAATTGCATCAATAATGAGTTATTATTTATGATATACTCATAATTATGCCTTTAATTTGTTTTTATAGTTTACTATGACGTGAGGTTCTGTTGCTCAACGTGATCATGATTTACATAACCAACTACTTTAAGTATTTCAATCGGGTCCGTTAGCCTGCGAACTAAATCGAACACTACTACCTATTACTAGAAAATAAAATCCTTGAAAATGACACATCCCGTTTAATAGTAATTACATTTTACACGTTTAATTGTGTGTACTCAACCTTTAACTTAGGTTTTTCAAGGTTATTAGCGCTACCGAAGTATAGAGAATATCTAGATAGAAACATAGTTGCCACAGTGAATAGAACAGACACTAAGATTCCCTTACTTCAAACGAGGCAAAAAGATTCCAAATCAATGACCTATGTTAATCTTAATAGAAATGCCTAGACTCTAAGGGTTGAGATAACTGTTGCCTATGAACCTAATAATCATTGAAACTGTAACATTAACGGTTGAGATAATTTCTGTGGACATGCAGTCTGAGTGACCCAGTGACTTGGGAATGATACGTGCGCCTACCGCTTGCCGCGCGCCGATATGACCTATGATTAAAGTGCATTAGAGGTGATTTAATGTGCTAATAAATTACTAATAGCAATGTCGAATGATGTATACTCTCATTAGATACTATCGCCAGCTAAGGTACTTACACGTGACAGAACTGGAGAATCGTCCAAATGCAATCCTCCAACCTCTACTAAAGCAGGCACCAATGGTCTCACTTCGTTGATGCTGAAATGACTGTTCGACAAAACCAAACTATAGTTTTGTGCCAATGTTTCCAATTTCGGTCCCGGCCCAAAAAGTCTGTCCGACATAGCCTAGAAACAAACACATTAGTTTAAATTTCTAGTCGTTATCTTGTTTTGTATCTAAATAAATAAGGATGAGAATTGGGCTAACCTGCGAAGGGATTTGCGATTTGTATCTATACAAAATCTTTGCTATAATCACCGCCATGGTGTTAGCAAATCTTTCCCATAGTGACATTCGTTGGCCATATCCGACCATATACGACGGTACGTAGGCAGTCGCCTCAGGGTTTCCAAGCTGCTCATTCAGCCAGGGAAGTGGAACACTTGAGAGGAAGCCGACCACAGGAGCTCCATATTTCTTGCCCAGAGGTAGAAAGCAATCACTTCCAAACACTTCAACTATAACCAGATCGAAAGTCTCTGTCGAATTGAACAATGCTTTGACCGCTGGTACTTTGGCAGCAATCTCGCATGCGTCCACGCATTCTTTCATTATCTGTTCCAAGTTTCTTATAAAATCGGGCTTTAATGAGTCATTTTGTTTCGTAAGATTGTTAGTGATTTCTGGTATCGTCCCCGCTAGACTTATTTGATGAACATTCGGTCGAGGATTTTTCTGAAAAAATAAAAAAATCTGTCACACACTTTTTTTTATTTTCACCGTGTTTTTTACATATATATGTACCGTTGAGTATGTGACAATGACCTGTTTGACCTTATAAAAGTGTATCTTACATGTCGATGCCTTTATGTCTACTATGTCTGTTGGTAATAAGCTTTACATTTATATTGGCAACACTGATTTTTCTATCTTGTAGTAGTTGTATTTTAAATAATGAATAAAATGTCTGTGAATAAATTAAGGTTTATTTACTAATAAAAGAAAGTATGAACATAAAAGTAAGATTTATTCTTCAAATTAAGATGGTAGCAGAGCGTGGTTAGAGAAGGAGAAAAGTGAAAACAATAATTGTACGAAAACAAGCGAAAATAACAAAACTGTCCATGTGCAAAATGGCGGCGAAAAATAGCGACATCAATATTTCGATTTTCGATGGTTCAGATTACAGCAATTGGAAAATACGAATTCTCAAGTTTCTACAATTCAAAAAGTGTAAAGAAGTGGTAATGCGAGCTAAAACATCTGCCGACAATGGTACATGGGACGACCGCGATGTTCAAGCTATAAACTATATTTACAGCGCAATAACGAACCGACAATTGGAATACATAAGTGAATTAGAAACGGCCTACGAAATCATGCAAAAGTTTGATGAAATGTATTTAAAAAAGTCGACGGCCTTGCAAATTGTATGTCGACATAACCTCGAAAATGTCAAATTGAAAAACTACTCTGAAGTGTCATTGTTCTTCGACGATTTTGAAAAGTGTGTTAACGAATTAAAACAGGCCGGGGCGTTTGTATCAGAGCAAGAAAAACTTAATTATATGCTCAAATCATTGCCTCCAAATTATAGTCATATCGGGGACTTGATTGACGTTCTCCCAGAAAAGGACAGAACAGTAGATTATTTGAAAAGTAAAATAAAATTAAAAAAGGCCGAAGAAGAAGATTCCAACGAGGCACCACACGATAGCTCTAATGCTTTTCGAGCTGAAGCTAAGATGGCATCACACTTAAGTTGTCATTATTGTGGGCAACGAGGTCATTTTCTAAGGGACTGTCGTACCCGTGAACATGAACTAAGAGGACGAGGACGTGGATATTCTATGAATAGAGGAGGACGTGGATATTCTATGAATAGAGGAGGTCATGGTTATTCTATGAATAGAGGTCGTGGCTTTTCTGTAAATAATAGAGGAAGAGGTACATACAATTCTAGATTTTTTCGTGGACGAGGAAATTACAATAATGAGCGATCCAGAAATGAATATGAGCAACAGGGAAATAGTTTTCATACAACAATCCCTAACAACACAACAACAAATGAAAAAGAAAATACAAAGAAAGGAGAAATAGAGTGGTTGCTCGACAGCGGTTGTACAGATCATATCATTAACACAGATGATTACTTTGAATCTTGTGAGACATTAAAGCAACCTGTGAAAGTCAAAATTGGTGACGGAAGAATACTAGAAGCTACAAAGATTGGAAATATAAAGGCGTGTTTTCTAGTTTATGGAGAAAAATCAGAAGTGATGTTGACAAATGTATTCTACGTTAAAGAAATGAGAGCAAATTTATTAAGTTATTCAAAAATCACAGATAGAAACTCAATTGTCAAAGGGGAGATTGGCAAAAATATATAACCCATACAGAAAAGTAATAGCAGTTGCAATTAAAGATGAAAGACTATATAAAATGAGAAGCTACGTTAATGAAAATAATCTGGAAGCAAATGTAAGCAAAAGTATGACTGTGAAAGAGAAATTACACCGCACATTGGGACATGTAAACTTCAATAATTTAGAAAGGATGTGCAGAAATGAAACATTAGAAGGACTGCCTAAAGAATTGAACCGGAATATTTAAAATGTGTGACATGTATAGAAAATAAAATGCATAACTTACCTTTTCAAAACAACAGAAGAAAGGCAGATGATATACTACAGATAGTTCACACAGATTTGAATGGTCCTCATCAAACAGTAGGAGAAAATGGTGAAAAATACTTTTTAAGTTTTATAGACGACTACAGTAAACTGGTTAAAGTCTATTGTATCCGGACAAAAGATGAAGTATATAATTGCTTAGTACAATATGTTAACGAAGTACAAAATCTCACTGAAAAGACGATAAAAGAAATACGTTGTGACAATGGCACAGAATATATAAATTCAAGAGTTCATCAGTTTGCAAGAGAAAAGGGAATCATAATAAAACCGTGTCCAGCATATGTTCATGAATTGAATGGAACTGCCGAGAGGTATAACAGGTCTTTAATGGATATGGCAACATGTCTGTTAACAGAAGCAAAGGTTGACAGAAAATATTGGCCGGAAACAATCAAAACAGCTGCATATCTCAAAAATAGAATCTTGACTAATACTATTGAACGAAAAAGTCCATATGAAATATTTTTCAAAACGAAGCCTACAGTGAAGTTTCTGAAAATGTATGGCAGTAGAGTCTTTGTACGAATACCAGAAGAAAAAAGGAAATCTAAATGGGACAAGAAAGCAGAAACTGGAATTTTACTTGGATATACAGACACTGGATATAGGGTATTAATTAACAACAAAGTAATAGTAGCGAGACATTGTGATATTGTAGAAGAAGACATGAAACTGTGTGGGTTTCAAGATGAAAGAGAAGAGAATTTAGAAGAGGAAAAGGAAAAGGAAAGTAAATTTGAAATATCAGAATGTGTGGAAGGAAGTGATACGGATAAACCAAACAGCAATGATGATATACAAATTGATGAAGACATGACTACAAAGAAATTAAAAAGACAAGTTAAACCTCCAAAACGATTTGATGAAGAGTTCGGCTATTATTGTATCAGTGTAAACTATTGTGACGCTATGATTCCAGAAAATTTTCAGGAGGCGATTAACTGTGACAATGCAGATAAATGTAAAGCATAGGTAGGCGTGTAGGTACTGTTACTATCTATTGCGATCATACCACACATATAAAGAACAAGATAAGGAATTACTTTGCCCTTAGACAAAATGGCGCTATCTTACGACGATTGCCTCTTTGATTGATTGCAATTAATTATCTCCCATTAGGCGTAATCTGTTTAGGAATCCAATATCTTTAAGATATACGGCTTACCCGGTAGACTATACATTGATATCCAAACGATAAATACGACAGACGAATACAAAAAATGGCATAACAACGTTTTTGAACAAATTCATTCAAGAATATTATCAGTTATCGATTGTGTTAATAAAAAAAATATTGATGTCCAAAACAGTGGAACTGGATACTCATTCCGCTATAACCGTTTCGAACACTCAAATCAATTTTTTTTAATTGTAACAACTGTTCAACTAAACCTCGAATTTGTTCGGCAGTGGACTTATTCCGGCATTACTGCATTTCTACACATTCTACATGCTGCAATGGTAGCCCACTTGGTAGTCAACTACGATCTCTTTCTTGAAAAAGATGGGATTGATCCTATGATCAAGTTTGCCGACCAAAACTATTATATCTCTCTACGAAAAGCTCTAACATAGATACTTTCCCTAATATAGTTTCTTTTCTGACAAATATATACCTACGTATACGTTTATCAAATAGGAAAACTATTTTTATTATCTCAGTCTTTTTGCTCTAGCGTTTTCAATTCCGATTATGTTTTCGCGCTATATAAACATTTTTTTATCTTTGTCCTTTAACCAACCTGCGTTGGATTGGAGTTCGAACACTTGTGTGGTGACCGGAGTTCATCACTATTATTTTGAATGCACTCCTATCTACTTGACCGTGAATTTACTCTTCACGTATTGTCAAATATTATCGGTATCGCGTATCACCGGTTGCACGTTGACCCGTTTGATCATAACTAACCACCATCTGTCATTATCACATTGTGATGCTGTCGGAGGACAATGCCCAAAAATATTTGGAGCAAAAATCCAGAATCGATTAAATATATGTGGCAAGGTTTAGGTACTGTAATTCCTTAATAAACAAAAGAAAAACAATTTTTCACGCGCCCTGCTATAGAAAATTATGATGTTCTGCAGGCTGCTGACTCGTGCGGTTATGGTTTTGGCCAAAACTAATAGCGTATTTGTGATCTCTTACTGATTATGGTCTAAAATTAAATGGCGCATGAGTGATTTTAATCGACTCTGGGATTTTTTGGCATTATCCTTTACTATTTTTTTGGTAATTTTATCTCATTCTGGTTTTACGGGTGTCTATTTGCTTATAGCCATATTTAGTTTCTATCTCTGGCTGATCTTCGTCTACGAATTAGTCACTGAGTCACGCCTCTATCTTGCAGGGTCAGGGTAAGGTACATTTTCATACATTTTCTTATGTTCAAATTAAATAAAAAACGGGGTTCGATAATTATATCTGGGGCAAACGGCCCAAAATAATTACCTATCTCAATCTTTGGTTTAAGATCGATTTAAGACGTTCGTTCTATTGAGTTTTTCTCTAAAATTTAGTACTCAGTGCAAGTGTGTTAACAGGAATACGTATGATAAGTAAGTACGATTTTTTACTTATCATACGTATTGCATACTTTATATTTGCAGATGCTGAATGATTATGGTAAGTTTCAGTATTCTTATTTTTGGTTTTTGAGATAGAAATTGAGCCCCAGATTTGTAATGTTTTCCCAGCAGAATCATTGTATGCATATATTTATGACTTTTGCTTATCGCACATTGTAATTGAGGGTTACTATGGTTGCTAATCAAGTGCCCTTAGCAATATATACAGATCAATTAACACGTTTGGACCACACAAGTTATTATTTTTAAAATGACTATATTTTCTCTTTGTCGTTCCTGTCTTTCTCGTTACTTTCTCCCTACGAGAATATCTGTTCTCTAGGTCTTAGGTTCTTTAGGTCTTTTATTCATTATCACAATGCGAATTAAAAAAAAATACTGTCGGGTTTACGACGACTACCATTTTAATGATATCACATATCGAAAAGAAATACCTTTTGAAATAAAGAGATCACAAAAAATTCGATTAAAAAATAAAAAAGTTGCTTAGCATAAACATACCATTGGGAAGTGCGAAACGATTGTAAGGTGGTGGTCCTTCCTGGCCAGTGCTTCGAGGAGCCGGCCGTACATGGCGTAGTGGCTCTTGGTGTTGGTGGGCAAGACGGCGAGCAGGCGAGTTGCCTCCGCCGACACCGCCCACGCGAGGACCAGCCATAGGAGCCGCGGCCTCATCTCTGTGCTGCCCGTCTCGGTTTGCGGAGCCGCCTAGCCTGAAACCGCCGAACTCCCTACTGCTGATAAAGGCATACGTCACCGCCGATAACAGTAGTCTCCGGCTTCTCCTATCCGCCACCCGCGCTCCCCGACTCAGCCGTCCCGCTAAGGAACTTTCTACAAGAAGTTTTCCAATATTCCTCATTGCTGCTTTGATTTCCGGCGAAATAGCCATCGTCAACTTCGGTTATTAGAATGCGTTGCGAATTTATTTTACTTCGATGTTTAAATCAAGGTTATGATGCATTTTCAGTGCATTTACTACTCAGTAATAGTGCGTGAGTGACGTGTGCATCAATTGAACAGTGAACTTAACAATATTAGTTGCAATTTTTAGAGTTACTAAGCGTTTAACCAATTTCACCTTCATCCGTGACAAATGGTCTTTTCAACCGACTTCAAATCTCACATAAAGAAAAAGAAGAGGTTCTGAGATTGCCAGATTTCTTTTTTTTTTTCTCATTAGCCAAATCTGTATGTGTAACTGAAAAGTATGGATGTAGCTTCAAAGCACCAATATACACCAAAGATATTTTGATGGTTTCACCAAAAGTTTTCTGCAAAAGGAATACGTAGCAGTAAATTAGAAAATTGACACGGGCTGCTATTTCTGGAACCGACCATCGCATTCGCGGCCAGTACCTTTACTAAAGTTGAACCTCGACAGGTGCTTCTACCGTACGTATTACATCAATGTGTGCAAGTGCAATAGACTCTCCATTTACTAACTTCATTCATAACAAACGAAGCCAACAACCTAATGAAAAATCTAAATTATTGGATCATCACAAATACTGCTGCTGATCTACTGATCCCAGTCACCAAAATTGGTGCTATCTCATATTTTTTGTGATTTTGCATGAAATTATTTTTATGCATTATTGTGGAAATAAGAGGCAAATAGTTTATTATCATTAATTTATTATTGTGTTGTTTTTTGTACTAGCATGGTATAGGTAAGCATCAGATCAGAGTGCAAGAAGGTGAACTTGCATGCCGTTAAGAATACAATCATTAACTGAACTGAATTTATTGAACATTTTAGCCCTGTGTAAAGCATTTTATTCATATTTGTTACAAGTACAATAACAAAGGAATTTGAGAGTGGTATTGTATAAAACAATATGGCTGCGGGCACGGACGCATTACATAACCCAGACGCTAAGAACATTGCGTAGACCTTTAAAACTATATCTGAGACTTAGATATACCAACAAACATAGCTATTATCTATCTTGCATATTAATTTATTAATTTTTCTTAAAATATTTTTTTTAAATGCCGGCAATGCACCTATGACTTCACTGGTGTTGCTGGTGTCCATGGGCGGCGCTGATCGCTTACCATCAGGTTATCCGTCTCCTGGTTTGCCTCTTATTCCATAAAATAAGACGGTATGCTCCCTAACTACAGAAAACATGGACTAGCTCTCCACCCGCGACTTCGCTCGCGTTGCTTTTAGTTAGCAGATATCTCTACGTAGGTCCCGACTTCCGATCTTGTAAGGATATCGGTAAAAAAAATATTATACCTCTCTGAAAAGTAAACTTTGTAATGACACGTGTTTCAAATCAGTTCATTCCGACCCTATTAAAGGAGAACGAACAAACAATATTTCCTCTGTATTAATTGTTACATTTATTATTCTTATGTTTATGACTGATAGTGTCAATAACATTTGAAAGGCTCTGAAACCGCTTTTAGCCAGATAGCCAGAAAGTTGAACGAAAAAATAAATTGTGCAACAAAATCAATGAGGTGAGGTGTATATGTTTTTGAGTTGTTAATTAACAATGTTATCGTACTCTGTAATCAATGCAACGCGCAGGTACATAACGTAGCTACATTCTAGTACCATCATGGAGGAGGTCACAACGCGGATCAGCTATTGATGAGCTTCTTAAGAAATAATTAATGCGATCACTCGTTAATTGAGTGATTTCTTATATCTTACGTTTGTTACGTAGGTACGTATTTATGCATTCGTATTAAAATGTAATGATTTATATTTTATTATGAATGATGTGATAAAAAAGTGGTACGACGAATTTCTATGAGTTTGAACTCCAGAGAAAAATATGATATGATATCCGAAATTTCTAAAATCTAATAGGAATACGGATAAAATAAGAAAATAGTGCATTTTTCATCCTTTATTTGAATACATAAAAAGACGTCTTGATTGTTGCAATTATATATTACTATATATTTCGCCCTATTTTTCTTGCAATCTATGTATGAAGACTGCCTCGTTGGCCGAGTGGTCGCAAGTGCGACTGCCGGGCATGGGGTCTCGGGTTCCATTCCCGGGCAGGGGCAGGGCAAAGTATTACTGGGTTTTAAAAAAATTCTCAGTAGTAGCACGGAGTCTGAAATTGTGCCCGGTATATGGTATTAGGCTCACCCTTATTACAAGGGACTCATAACATAAATCGTAAAAAGTGGGTGTTACATTGTACAGTGGCATAATCTACACCTCTGCCTACCCCTTCGGGGATAAAAGTTATGTGTTATGTGTCTATGTAAATTAGACGGAAATCTAATAATAAACTTGAACGGCCCTGTCCTCCCGAGATGTCACAGACAATACTGATAACAATATGTCGATACGGCAATAGTTACAATTATTTGTTTAGGTTGTTTTTTTTTTTAAAAAAACGTTGCCCCACACTAGGATTTTCTCCTGTGTCGTGAGTGCGTTTACAAACATACAAGTTTACATACACATCACACCCAGACCCGAAACAACAATTTGTGGATCACACAAAGAGTTGTTCCGTGCGCGTTGAACCCGCGACACGTTGTACGGCAGCCACCGCACCAACTGTGCTGTCAATTAATTAATCTCTGAATTAGAGATAATCACACCTAAAGATAGTTGCTAATCCCCACGCGAACTTTCGTGTAACGCCTTCATGACAGACACACGTCCGAGCATTAGTACCTACGGAATGTACCGTGTTTAGATTAACTAAAAGACAAGATTTTACGATTACCGGGTGGTTAATAACCAATAGCAATAATTTTTTTTTTTTGAATTCCGAATTATTTACGAAATTACCGTTAAAACCCAGATCCCCAGATCAGATTTTGGGTTAAGATGTTGTATACGAACAAAAATATCTATTGTTCGCCAATCTGAATGATTTTATTTACCTTTAGGTCCAACTCGAAATGTCCCTACTGTTTCTAATCTCCCCTATGCAGGAGGCAGTCGCTCCAGCCAGAAACAGTGGCTAGTGCCGGAACTGGTTCGTTTATTGTCGACTGCAATAATAGTCGTATAAGCCCTGACCAATGGGACATCTTTTTATGTCTGACAATAAAAAAATGTCTGTTCTTTAGTAAAACTGTGTTTTTTTTTCTAGTTCTATAATATCCTGTAAACACAAGAAAAACAAGCCAATAGTGTAACGAAATCAGTAAATTGTTTCAGTTACGAGGTGCAGGTGGAAGCCGAAGGTCGACGACGTGGCCTTGGGCAGCGCGTGCTCAGTGTCCTTGAGAAGCTCGCTGACGCCACGCGCATGCGCTGCGTACGCCTCACTGCGCTCACGCACAATCCCTCCGCTTCTGCGTTTTTCAGAGCTTGCGGGTAAGAAACCTTGTATTTTTAATCGATATTAAAAAAGGGGATTCTCAATTTGACCTGTATGTATGAATGTATGTTTGTGCGCGATTATATTGCGATTAGGCATGATTGACTGAACCTATTTTGATGCGGTTTTCAGAATAGTGTTCATGTGGTACACTTACGAGCATGTTGTAGTATATTAATGAACTAACAATAAAAAAGGTTTTTTTAAACGTTGCTCCACACTAGGATTCTCTCCTGTGTCGTGGGTGCGTTTACAAACATACAAGTTCACCTACACATGACACAGACCCAAAACAACAATTTGTGGATCACACAAAGAGTTGCTCCGTGCAGGAATCGAACCCACGACACATTGCGTGGCAGCCGGTTGCCCAGCCACCGCACTAACCGTGTTGTCGTTGGTTTGAAGTTGGGGTTTTATAACTTAGTTTCTAAAAGTATTATATTATGTCACTTTGACTGTCAAGGTAAAAATATATAAAAAAGGCTTTTATAAAGATCAGCAGCACGTGACAATGCTAAGCTGTGGGTCTCCTCATAACAGTATTTGTCATAATGTCAGATGATTTAGATAGTTTAAAGGTTCATGTTTATCAGAAAGCGCTGTTTTCTGGTTTCTGTCAAAGAATCGAAGTCGCGACCGAAGTACTTATTCTAATCTACAGACTTAATTTAAATAGCCTAAACAAATGACTCATTACATAATTATTGTGTTTTCGGCTTACTCATGTAACTTTTTGACGAGGAACTCGACTAGTTTCAAGCCATTCTAGAGCTCATATTCATGAGCAGCATTCCGCGACCCGTGACGCGGCGACTGTTAAGCTGCTACTGTGTCAGTACAGTTACATTATATTACGCTCGTCAAAATAGGAATCTACACCTTTGAATGAGCAAATAGCTTCACTTTAAATTTTTTTGTTGACGTTCATAAGTCCCTTTCTGGTCTAATTGAAATAAATAATTTTAGCTTTAACTTTAAAAAACAGTTACATGAGTAAGCCGAAAACATAATAATTAATAATTATGTCTCACGAGAGTAATATAAACATAACAAATAACTAATAAATTTTTCAGGTACAGTTTAGACGAAACGAGTCCGGGCCAAGACGAGGCAGCTCACTATGAGATCCTAAGCAAGTTGACTGAGAACCAACAAGATGGGGATGCGACACAGGAGAAATGTCCTCTTAGCGATGGCATGAAGGCCGTGCAAGTAGGCAATCCACAATGACCACAACTAGTCAACTAGAAACCTTAGTTCCATTTTCTTATAGATCTTAAGGGTCAATTTGTAATAGCAGAATCCAAATGTGATCGAAGCGTAAATCCAATAGGGTAGATGACTAATTTTTATTTTAATGTCAGTCTGGTAGATTATTTTAAAACATTACACTCGTATTTTTTATTTTTTTACAGAAACGAATACTTTCGTCGATATAATTATTAGAAATGTGCGAGACGTCACTTCTATGTACATTTTATACGTAGAAATGACGTTTTAGCCCCCACTCCTAAACCTTGATTCGTTATATCATTTTATTATACGACAGAATTAAATATACATGTCTAATATTTTTTCATTACCTAACTGACGGACTAATTAGATTTTTAATTTTCATACCCTGTCATCATCCCTATTGTGAATGTACCACTCTACGCTTCCAAGGAGATGGAATCTGCCTTTTAATTTAGCATAGGAAAACAAACTGCATTGCCCAGCCTTAAAATTAAGTTTCCAATGACTTACAAGTAAATCTTTCGAATAAGTAGGTTATTCCAATCATAAACCTATTTACAAAACGATAAAGTTCATATTTGTGTACATAAATTGAAACAGGACAACGAAAGAAACTGAATTCATTTTAGCTGCTATTGAATAATGGTCATGAATTAATATGAGACTGTTGATCAGTTATTTGAACCTTTAAGCAATAATTTCATTAACGTAATAAGATATGAATAATCAGATATTTCGCTTATTATGAATAACACATTATTAAAATAAGTATTGTTGCAACAATAAATATGTTGATTGTAATCTATGTCTATAGTATATATATCTGATGATAATATATTTAATGGTAAATTATTTGTAGCTAGCAAATACAAAAACGATCGTAACGAAAAGAAAATATTGTGAAAATTATATTTTTTAGTACTCAAAATATTGAGTAATTTCTTTCATAGCATTTTCAACATCAGGCAATTAAATAAAATGGTTTTATAATTTGACAAACTTTAAATAAGCATTTAAAAATAAGCTTATTAGGTAGATATAATTGAAGATGATTTACATATACAGATGTTGCTGGAGAATAGGAAAGTATACAGTTAGTTATTTTTAATGATCCATCACAAAAATTCAATATAATATTTCAAACGTACGTATCTAAGTAGATGTAATGTAGCCCCATACTGTTTGCGCATTTGTTGCGCAAGCAGTTTGCGCAGTCTTGCGCAAAAATCCTATCGCAGTGAATGGTAGTAGTAGAAAAAATGTACAAGAATTGTAACACCATGTTTGTATTTCTAACGAAGTGTAGGCAGATCTGTTATCATACTTTAGCATTCGTTTTAAAATAATAACTGTATTGCGCTCAAAAATTAATCTTAACGTTTACTTTATTAATGCGTTCATTGCCAACGCGATCAATGACGACCAACAGCGAAGGAATAGATTTCATCAGGATTTTTTTCGACTAAAATCTATGAAAACTAAATTGTTACAATTTCACCAAAGAGCTAATCAACTGTAAAGGGTCTTAGATAAACATGTTTCCAAGGGTCGCTTACTTTGGTCATCGTTAGATCTTGAACGGCTGATATCACCTTTTCACTATCTTATTAACGTTAACACGCTTCATTATGAATTTCATCTCACTCCAGAAGATAATTATGCATATCTCAATATACTATTAATTATTATTAGATTGCATGTCGATGTTCAAGAATCATGTTGACTAACATTAATTGATATTCTACAAAATGTAATATACTAATCAAGTCTGCTATTACACAAGATGAACAGATGTTCAGACGAAAGATCGCAAGAAGCCGCTGGATGTAGTAGATAGCTTCAAATTGATCGATCTGGAAGTCTTTCGGGTAAGCCTAGGTGCAGCGGTGTACGTCTTGTGGCTAATATAATGATGAAATCGACTATTGTTGGTTTAAGATGTAATAACGATTGTTAACACGGCTCAGAATTTATGCTCCTCAAGGGCAAATAGGGGTTACCGTTTTCTGCTCAAGAGATGGCGCAAATGTAGGAAAAGGCTTTTTATGTCCAATCACATCATCTGTCAAATATTGAGCGTCCAATGGTGGGACATAAGCTATTTCCCTATTGGACGAAGAACGAGATGTTCACTCTTGTCTCAAGAAAAAGTTGAGAAATATAAATAAGATGTTTATACCTTTGATGACTTATAAATAAACTTAAAGTAGGAACTTAATTATGTACTTAGATATAAGAATTGTGACGTAATTAATTCAAACTAATTTCCGCCCTAAACAGACACGCTACAACGACGATAATTATTATTGTTATTAAAAATTCATTGTATAAGTGCTGAGATTGTTAATTTTATACAAACATTTTGAGCAATACAAACGTTTTTGTGAATTTCTGTTGTTTTAATTCTCTTTTTAGCAATACGGTAGTTACCATTTTGGATTGTATTAGTCGAATATTAATCTAGCTATCTCAGACTTCATCTTGTTTTTCCAATCGAAGTAGTCTTATAGACAGTGTACGTACTACGTGTAATGTACATCTTTGTACCTAAATTACCGTTAAACCTACTCACTATTATTAGACATTAATTTTAATTATTGTTTTATTAAGTTTTAATTACCAACATCATCACAATAAAAATGCTAAAATAAAATCTTTATAAATTATATTCAAATTGTTCATAATCATGTCATGGGTATCACAGTTAATTTGACAATAAATCATAATTATTTCTTTATTCTAATGACAAGACACTTTGCACCTTATTTAGTCTTCAATAGTTTCAATATCCAATGGCTCATCTGTTTTTTCTTCGTCTATTGATACGCTCCAGGATGAAACGTTTAAATCGCTTGCGTCTCTTTCATACAATCGTGTTCTGTCTCTATCGTTCTGTCCAAGAGCTATGTTGAAGGGAATACTAGATGCGTCATTTGATGTCCAGGAACATGGAGTTATAATTGAGACGTGAGCTGAGGTGGTAGGTGGAAGGGTCACAGACATTGGAGGTGCGATGTTGCCACATTTCTCTCTTCGCTCCCTTGCACGACGGTTTTGGAACCAAATCTTTATCTGAGAACAACATTTTAAGTTAAGGAATAAATATGCCTATGAAGTATCAACTGAACTTCCTTGACAATAGGTTTGAGAACGGTATCTGTTACCTGGATGATTGCATTGATACAAAATAAAATAGGTTTTTCTTACAGGAGTAATTAAACGAGAATGGAGTAGGTACCTACCCTTACGCTAGATATTTGCATAAAATAGCGTGTGACCGCTCTGACATCGTCGTTCCCAGGTTTATCTGATTAATGCTGACTTTAATTTGGATATTCACAGTGAGAATTAACTTTTATTAAGAATACCTAAGTAAGATCAACAGGTCAATGACCTATTATTATTACCTACCTATTTAAAAATATTTAGGCCTGAGTTAAGTTCTGAATAAAATAAAATTGAATGGATGGGATACAGGACATTTAGAAATAAATACCACTGGACCAATAATTCAGAAGCCTGTTTTTAAATTAAGTAATTAATAAACAAGCTACTTATTATTCCCTTCAAAGCCTGCTTGTGCCTAATTCCCAATAGGACTAGCTATCCGTATTCCTTCACCCATAAAAGTAATTCTTCTCGACTTTTCCGCAATAACTGTTTATACAAACATCGACAACACTGGTAAAATAATACTTACCTATTCCGGAAAACTTAAGTTTGACAAATTGATTGCACTCACTCTATCGTCACGTAACTGCAAGGCTGCGGCGAGTGCACGCAAGGCCGGGGGCGCTAGGTACGGAGCGCGCGCATACGCGGCCTCCAGCGCCGCCGCCTGCGCCGCCGTGAAGGGCACCCGAGCGTGCCGACCTGACCGTCTCGCGCGACCACCGCCACTGCTCACTGCACCTGTTGCAAAAAACAGCCGGAGTCAAATCAGGAAGTTGGTAACTAGTATTTGGGCTACAACTATGTATGCATCTCACAATAGTACCGTCATAGTCGGTCATAGGTAGTGGCGCGACGTTACTGTCCAAAATCCTTATAACATTGAAAAAACTCTAAGTGAAAGAGTTGCACATTTACCTAAGTTGCGTGAGTTTTAGGCTAATGTTCCTTAGGAGATTGTGAAGAGGACAATACTTAGGTATATTGTAGTCTTCACAATCTTGTTCGTCATTGGTGGAGGTCAGTAGGTCATGACCAGCTCCATGGTGGGTTAGGTACACCATTTAATGTACACCAAAACTTTATTCTATTATAGGTCGATCAGCCTAATAGTACTTATAAAAATTGTAGCAGCACCTTTGTTTATCACACTTGGCCTCTGGGAGCCCTTAGACCTTACAAGGCGGTTATTGGTGTAAAATTAAAAGGCACAATATTGTAAAATGTACTTTACTGATGAATCATAAGAAATATAAGTACAGTCACGAGCAATAACATATATACAGTCAACGGGCGAGTCGATGCAACTCGCTGATGGCTACTTACCTACCGTACCTTTCTGTAACATTATATTTATTATGTAGGTAATACCGCAAATAAATGATAAAAATATAAATAATACAACAAGACCCTATATTTACGTACACAGATTTCGTAAAAATGTGTAGTTAATTTTGATACAATATCATAAATTTGAATTTGTATACATGTTGTAGAAATTGTCATGTATACTTAAAAATGATATTGGAAGTGTAAACTTTTTACTGATTTGTTTTGTTTATATTACTGTGACACCAAAGTATACCCAGTTTTGACACAGTTTGATGTAAAGAGTATAATAAGTATAGGGGATGATGGTAGTATGGATAGTATGGGTTTGATGGTTAGATAATTTGGAAAAAAAAATCCGTACACATATTTATTGAATGGTAGAAGTAAAGATATTATAGAAAATGTGACAATGTATATATGTTATTGCTCGTGACTGTACACATTCTCTCCGGCAAATTGTTAGTGACTTAGCTTTCTACTACCATATTACGCTGACTAAAGGTCCCTGAAGATGCTGATGTAGTTGGTTCAAATGTGTTAGTTGCTCAAATGTGTTAGCGTACCGCTAATTTGTTGATTTTCCGTAATAGGAACCTTAACTTGCTATCAGCTAATAACGTATGTATCTAGCCACCGCAAACGTTTAAATTCAGTAATAGCAGCAGATGTATAAAATTAAGGAGTCCCGTAATCAATAAGACTAAATTGAAGCGAGCTAAACCCATGGTATATGGCCGGACTTAGATAGATATACGCGAGACAGAACGTGTTTTCTATTGTGTCTCATATCTCTTATCTAGGAGGTTAAAAGTAAATAAAAACAACACATACATAGATAGCCTAGGTAGCTGCGTAGGTACGAATTAAAAGTACCGATTCTCATTCGTAGTCCCAAATTACCTTTCAAAAACCTTGAGATATAAACAGAAATGACATTAATAAAGGTATTGTTGCTAATATTATTTTTCACAATTCCTACTTCCTATTTTAAGCAATGCATTGTGAAAAAATGGTTATTCATTCGATCGGTCTCTATTGAATGGTAATTCTTTATCTCTCATTATAAACTGCAAAAGTGATTTAATAAACTTAGGTAATCACTTCAGATCCAGAACAATCTCTTGCAAATACTGATTAACTAATTATATGATAGGTAGGTATATTAGTTCTTACGTGGTAACCGAGGCGGTCTGTACCGGGTGCAGCACAACCAATCTGGAACTTCCACATTTTCTGATCGCTTACTGTCACTACTTAAAATCCGCTCTATACTAAAATCAGAGCCACACTTAGCACTCGACTGTACCGGCGAATCCATGACCAGCGGTCACCGAGACTTCAACATTCGGAATACAACTAAAAGATAATCTATTATCTGCTACCCTTAAAATATACCCTGGATAATAGGAGGAGGAGTTTTGTTGAGCCACGCCTAAAAATTTTGGGATGGGATTTGGATGGATGGGATGGATTTTGGATTTTGGGATTGTTATCAGCAACCGCATCTTTGGTCCCTGGTCCCTGAGGGTCGTACGCACCAATGAGCCGACGAGTGTTGTGACGTCCGTTTATTCATACGTCCCGCAAATCGATTGGTAAAAAGATACTGTTTGCACACAAAAGGATGATATTACTTTAAGGGTTTGTGGGAAAATTAATTTGTATTTCTATTATATCGCCTTTGTTGCAGATTAATCGGTTTGTAATATGATATGTTATGTAATAGCTTATTAAAATTAAATAAAGGCTGTGAATAGGAGGAACCTACATCGTTTCATTTTCGATTTATGATGAAATTGGAAACACTCGCCATGTGTTGTTATTATGATTAGAAGATTAGAATTGAATTAATTATGTGATGTATCGATTTGTAATTTTAATATTAATTAATGCTAAAACCTTTCGTTAAAATAGTATCCATAGGTCTTCTCTGCCGTGAATATTCCGCTGTAAGGTAAATATCTCCCGAAGATGTAAAAAAAAGAAAGTAGGTACAAAACCATAGTTTACCCACATTATGTCGTAAACATGCCATTCTGTAATTGTTACCGTTGCAATCAATAGAAGTGTAACAATAACAACCGACCCTAACGTCTGTTGAGATAATTGAGAGCAACAATTATCTTTGCGATTTACATTGTGATAAAGTACGGTGACAGTGCGATACGCAACCGCTCAAGTACCACATTATATTATTGTCAAACATTGAATCGTAATACAATTGTATAATGCAATAAATTATCTGCCACTTGTCAACATTATTACAGGATTTGTGAAAGATTCACCGTGTCGATAACGATGTTATTAAACGCAGATGTAAGTTAATCTTGTTATGAAATCGGTGTAGGAAAAAGAATGTAATAGCTGTCTCTTTCATTTACTCATTATTTCAAATGCAACTTAACAATTGAAAAGCCAAGAAATATAAAGTAAAAACATCTGATATATTCAAAAGCAAAAAGGAGCAAAGCATTTTGCCTACTTTAATGATTACCAGGACCGGCGCTTTTGACTAAACAAATAACCTTATAAGTAACTAACTAAAATGAACATTTGCTATTACTAACCATCCACATTATGCATAAGAAAGTGCCGAGTAGTTATAATAATGAGGCGATTACTTTAAGTAAAAAAGAGCGTGTGAATAAAATAGTTAAATGAAACATAAAAATAACAATAGTTGAAATGTACGCCCTGCTTCACAGAGGAAGCAAAAATGAATACAAAGTGAGGCAGCGCTAAGTCTACTATTTACCGGACGAAAGCCTACTCTATGGTAAACCGGTACCCGGCGCGTGCAGGCCAGCGACTCTATGAGGTAATCAAGGTTGCTTACGACCCAAACCACGACACCGGCTCCGCTCACTCGCATTGTGAATTCACTCTCGGCGGTATCAACACAAGATAAACAAACAAACAATTGCAATATTCACAAACTTGAGCTCAAACTCAGTTACAATTATGTCCATACCTGACTACTTTCAACTGGAGGGCGGTGACCACATGCCGCGAATTGGATTCGGCACTTGGCAAGTAAGTTTGACATCAAATATGAATTTAATGTTATTTATTTTATACTAAAACAACCCATAGTTAGACAACTATTATATTTGGTGCTGTCTTCTGCCAAAGGGTTACAAACTACAAAATTTAAGTAATAAATAAATTAAATACAATTTTGATATCGCAATACGTCTCTATAAATCATGTTCATGGTTCATTTGTGAGATACTAAGTTTTTGTTCCTAGGTAAAACGCCGCTGTAGCAAAAACAGGTGTATAAGTCAATAGTTGCGACCATTACATTATGAATCTTCTGTTTCTTTATCGCAATCTTCAATGTTTTCGTGCCGACTTTCCTTATTCTTAGTTTTAAGATATTTTTTATATTTTCTCTTTTTAAGAAAATTTAAGTACTTTCTGAATATATTCCATTTATTACGACGTAGTTGTGTACTTGAGGAGCGTATGACGCAGGGCACCTCGCTGTACTCTTGGAAATACATGTTATGTGAATCACATGAGCACTTGTTGCTAGAAAACGATATCGACTCGCTGCCCTCGAAGTCTCCGCTGGAGTGCGACAGCCCCCTCGACGTGGAGGCACGACAAGGGCTAGTCTCGTTAGTCCACTTTTCTGGAACTTGTTCAGTATTTAAACATAGTTCTGAAGGTTTAGAAGTCATAACAGAAAGTTTACAAAAGTCACTGTGGTCATGTCCACCAAACGTTGATTAGCCATTTGGTGGCACGGTTAGTTTACACATTCTTATTTGGGAACGAACAATTTGGCCAAAACTTGTATCGAAAACCAGTTATCGGAAATAAATTTTATGAGGAATTGAAAGTGAATTTTGACAAATCTTAAAATGTCAATGAACCTTGACAGTAAGTAGTTGATAAGAAAAATGAGGAAGCGACGAGTGACGGGCAAAGAGACCGATAGTAGAGAAACTATTCATTTCATGCATGACTCTATCATCTAGGAAAAATAGGTAGATACCTTAAACAAATACAAACTTTACAGGCTGCGGATGATGTTTTGGAGATAGCAGTGGACGCTGCTCTGGAAGCAGGATACCGGCACTTCGATACAGCACGAGCCTATGAGAACGAGGTAGCACTCGGGCGTGCCTTGAATCGCTGGATCAGAGGTGATCCCGAGCGGAGAAAGCAGTTGTTCATTGTAACCAAGTTACCGCCGGGAGGTAAGCTAAAATATTATCTATCTATTATAGCCTATAAAAACCCACTGCTGAGTAAAGACTCTTCTCACACGGAGAAGGTTTGAGCATTAATCACCACGCTTACTCAATGCGGGTTAGCAATCACAAACTTATAATTACAAATTATAAGTCCAGGTTTCCTCCCGATGTTTTCCTTCACCGTTTGTCAGTGGTGTCTAAATAATCTTTAGAAAGTACATATTACTCGAAAAAGTCACATTGGTACTTGCCGTTTTGGTAGGTTTCGAACCCGCACTCTCATGCATAAGAAGCGGGAGTCTTAAATCTCCGGGCCATCGCGACTGCTATTAGCCCTTGACGACCGCCAACTCTAATCTGCTGGATTATGAGCCTCCTCAAAATGGGAAGCGATTGCCATAATTTCAAGGCTTGGCTGGTGGATTGGATATCACAGTTCAAAAGATTCAGATTTAGGAGTGCTGCTGCCCAATCTCTGTTAAATGTAGAGGGCCTTAGTCGATTGTTACAAAACCCGTGGGCACAGTATGGGTGGTAACTATTCTATAATGCCGTCACAGTCACCCAGCTCCATATTAGACTACGCTTTTATTTTGAGGGGGAAAATCATCCAATTACTTCTCCCGCCTGGTTGGGCTGTGAGGGAGTCTCAGACTCTTACTGACTCAAAACGAAGCTGAGAACGGGGTGGCCGTTCCTACTCCTGCACTTCGAGCTAGGGCTCTTAAGCACACAGCAGTTCCGGGTCGTTTTGAATGTTTCTTTTTTTTAACGTTTCCCTACACTAAGATTTTCTCCTGTACCGTGGGTGTATTTACAAACATATAAGTTCACATACACATGACACCCAGACCCTAAACAACAATTTGTGGATCACACACAGATTTGTTCCGAGCGGGGATCGAAACCACTACACGTTGCCGGTCCTTCCGGCAAATTGTCAGTCCTTCGGGGCCTCCTGAGGACTTGGGCCTTGGGCTTTGGGCATAGGCCCCGAGTACCCCTATGGTAAAGACGTTACCGTCACCTTACGGCCAGCAGTTATATATTCACCCGATGTGTAGAGTTGTAGTCTATTGTGCCTCATCCATCCCCAAATAAAACTAAAAGATTTAGGTCTCCTAGTTTTTAAATACTACATCAAAAAAACTTGATTTGTAGCTGGGTATAATAAGTTATATTTTTTGGGTCCTCTATAAACTAGGCACGTAGCTTCTATTGGAAAAAATCACATAAGAACAACAAAATGATTTAATAATTAAATTCTACACCTCGATAGTTAATAAAATCAATTAACATTCCTACTAAAATTGGCGTTGGCTTTCATGGTCATCATACTTGTGTACGTCTAGGTATCTCGTACAATACGGCCTATTATTTATTCTCGCCAACTAGTCAAATTCAACACATTTTTATGTCAGTTTTCTAAGAATTTTCTACGACATTGCACTCTGTAAATGTGAAATCGATTTTGTTAATATTATAGATACTCATCTTACTATTGATATATCTATTTAAAAATCTTTTTTTTTTATTTTAAAAAACGTTGCCCCACACTAGTATTGTCTCCAGTATCGTGGGTGCGTTTACAAACATACAAGTTACATACACATGACACGCAGACCCGTAACAACAATCTGTGGATCACACAAAGAGTTGCTCCGTGTGGAAATCGAACCCGCGACACGTTGTGCGGCAGCCAGTTGCCCAGCTACCGTATCAAACGGGCGTCAAAAATACTGTTATAGTAGAAATGGAAGACAATGAGTCAGCCAAGAAAGCGGCTAAATGTTTTATAAACAGATTGCTGTGTTGCGGGATACAAAAAAAAAAAAAAAAAAAAAAAAAAAAAAAAAAAAGTAGAAATAGTTTATTTTTGATTGAGAAACAACTCTAATAGAATGTGGCTTTAGTATCGTAAATTGAATCAAACCTTGTTCTTTGTTCTTTAAAAAAAACGTTGCCCCACACTAGGATTTTCTCCTGTGTCGTGGGTGCGTTTACAAACATACAAGTTCACATACACATTGACACCCAGACCCGAAACAACAATTTGTGGATCACACAAAGTGTTGTCTCGTGCGGGAATCGAACCCGCGACACGTTGCACGGCAGCCAGTTGCCCAGCCACCGCACCAACCTTGCACGAACAGTAGTCAAATGGTCCCAAACACGACTGTTAAAGACGAAGTCTCTAGTCCCATTCTACGCTACTGGGTTTCCCAATATCAAAATGTATAAATATAGAAAGATAAAATAACACGCAGTTGATAATTTTGTTCGGTGTTTGTTAATAAGTGTTTAAGCATGTACTAGTTTAACCTAAGCCATAAGTATATTGCAATTTTGCAAACGGCTTATTATTTACTTAGTTTACATTGACACGGAGTAGAGTAAGGGAAAGAATTAAAAAGTAACACAATCTAAACATTAACTATTTTTAACTCTCCACACAGGAAACAGTCCAGAACGAGTGCAGGAGTACTTTGACGCGTCACTTCAGGATCTTAACCTTGAATACGTGGACCTGTACCTTATCCACACTCCCTTCGCGTTTGAGCATGTACCAGGAGACTTACATCCCAAGAACCCGGATGGTAGCATGAAGGTCGATCATTCTACCAACCTGCTTGAACTATGGAAGGTAATAACCTATTTATAAAGGTAACCTCAAAGGAAAGTGACTGCGACATATTTTGTGACAACTTTTTGTAACTTCTAATGTCAAGACATTCTCTTTGGTCAACATCACGTCAACTCATCATGGCCTTCACTTGAAAGAAACAGTTGCACAGTTTAGATAAATTTAATGAGTATACCCACATCTAAATTAATATTATATTTATTCGTGTTTTTCATTTTAAGCGAATTTGCCCAGAAAACGGCAAACATGGGGGTTTCGTACACAGACAATGACGCCACATGTCCTAACAAAGAAGGACATGGCGAAAATGTGAACGAAGTTAAAATGAATTCAATATACCGCAATACTGAAATATATAAGGAATGCAGCTATCAACTTCCTTCAATTCATTTCTTCAAGACCAAAAAAAAGAACCCTTTGTCCAATGCCAAACTCGAAGCGCAAATAAATAGAGAATTTGCCGAGTGTAAACAAAGTTTTAATTCACAAAACTATTGGTCAAAGGTTTATCATTCACCCATCACAGATAGACAGTGCAAGGTTAAGCAAGTTGAACAAAATACTAATAGCAAGCAGTCATCAGACATTCAGCTCGATACTAATCAATTGGAATGCCTCCAAAATGACACAAACATCCAAGCCTGTCACATCGTTCCTACTGAAAATGTAAGCACGTCCATGACTTCGTTTCTTAAGCCGAGACAATCAGTAAAGGCAAGAGTGAAGGGATGGTACAAAACGGCTGTCCCAAAAATGTTGTGCCCGTGCTGCACTGGCGGTGACGACAACCTGGCCCCGTACTGCGCTCACAGTGCCGCCGGCTCTTATGAAAGCATAGACTTGAAGTTCTCCAACAATGCGCTAAGCTCTTTAGACTTGGACGCATCTCTTATGAGCATCATACATATGCATAGAAGTTGTAAACAGAAGAGAACACCTAAAGATTATGCAAAAATATTAAGTGCTGTACTTAATAATACCTACAAAAATGCCATTTATTGGATAAGCTCGATAAAACAGTAATTATGAACTTTTGAGTATGGACAAGGAAAGGCTTTATTACTTACGTCATAGAAGTAAAAATGATGACAGCTGAAAGATTTTATTTTGTCAAAAATGACATTATATCCACAATATCAAGTGCTACGTTTTTATATTTTGAATTGAAAGTATTGCTGAATTGTTTTTTAAAATTCATTGCAGCTATGGTTGATCTGCAAGAAATTGAAAGATGCCATTAAACACTATCACCAAAATGCCTACATAGCAGGCAAAACGATATTTTAATGAATTGGTAAGAAAGAGAAGAAACGTACGTGGCGCTGTTGCTTGTGAGAAGATATCACTATTTAAAGATTACTTTTGGGCCATGTGTTTTGGTCTATGTAAAAAGAAAAAGGACTATGACAATGCAAGGGACCACTTAAAAACTGATAGCACGAATGCTAAGAAAGTGCAGGGAAAAGTTCCGAAATCTGCCAATGCGGCCATTTACCCACGAGGGCAAATTATACGTATACCGCGAGAACCTAACACTCCACCCACGCCTAGTAGACCACTTGTTTCAAATGTGCAACGACCTAAAGTGTCACAACCAAATGTGCCACGAGCAAACACGTCGAATATATCACGAGGAAATACGCCGAATACGTCACGAGGTAATGTGCTGAATGCGTGACAACCAAATGCACCGAATGTACCTCGAACAAATGTACCGAATGTGCCACGGGCAAACTCATCGAATATATCACGAAGTAAGACGCCGAATATGTCGCGAGGAAATGTGCCACAACCAAATGCACCGAATGTACCTCGAACAAACACACCGAATGTGTCAAGAGGAAACACGTCGAATATGCCACGAGGAAATGTACCAAACGTACCAGAACCAAATGGGCCAAATGTGCCTAGAAACGTAAAGCGAAGAATGTTCAGAAATACGTCTGACAATGGAATTGACGTATTTCAAACTAATGTTTGTTACTATACTAAAACTGGTACAAATATAACCAGGTATAAAATGAACTCTAATGACGTTATTCGAACAGGCAATTTCATAAAAAATCAAGGGAAATGTGAACCATCGCTGCAATGTATTTACTTACACGAAGAGCATCCACTGCAGACGCCCAGTGACTACAACAAACTATATATCCCTAACACACGGACCTTTGGTCAGTGCTATGCTGCTCCTTTAAAACCAGAAACTATACAAAAAGCCAAACCATCTAGAGGCATATTCACCACATTATTTTTCTGTTGTTTAGGAGACAAAAGTCAAGGAGCTAACCTACCTAGCACTATACCAGTTGCACGCTCTCAGAAGGATATCCACGTAATAAACTCTTTTAACTGTGACTCATACGACTTCGGGTGCCAGTATAGTTTGAAATCTACACACAGTCTCGAAATTATCTCTCAGATGTTGACCAGATCATACTCCAACATGTCGTCTACTGAAAGTGATGACAGTGCTAGGAACCGCTTCCGTAAAAATAAGAAACGTCGCAGTGATTTATTTGTAATGATGTATACATTAGCACGAAAAATTAAGGATAAAAATTCTAAATTTCCGATAAGGAAAAAGAAGAACAATGTAGTCGTACTGAGAGTACCCAAACAATTCAGCAATGCCTCAAATACAGGAACTCTATCAAAAACACCCACTTGCACGAAACTGGAAAAACCTTTAATGATTAGAGATGAATCTTCGCATGAACAAATCAGTTACAATTGTGTCAGTTCACGAAATAAAATATGGGGGCCAGGAGAAGTTCTTCTAAAGAAACCCTAAACTAATTAAATTAAGTCTGTTAATTAATCAATCGGTAAGCAAGAATTTCAACGTTTTTAATATCTCGTCCTAAATGTAAATACATAGGTATACATAGGTTTTATATTGGAAAGTTTTCCTTACAGACATTGCTGAAATTAAAGGACTCTGGTCGTGTTCGCCACGTCGGGGTGTCCAACTTGAACGCAGAGCAGCTAGCACGCGTGTGTAGCGTGCAGCGCCCCGCGTGTCTGCAGGTGGAAGTGCACGCTCTATGCCAGCAGCCGGCGTTGCTCGCCGCTGCCAACAAGCTCGGTGTGCCCATAGTAGCCTACTCACCCCTTGGATCCAAAGCACTAGCTGACGCTTTGGCTGCTAAAACAGGGTAAGTTCTTAATCAACTAATGAGTATAACCTGGATAAAGTTTGATAAATTGGTACCGTGGTAGACTTTCGTAATTTTCGCTAAATATTGTATCTCCACAGACGAGAGTATCCTGACCTTCTGCAGTTGCCGGTGGTAACGCGCATTGCGCAGGCGCACGGGCGCACTCCCGCGCAAGTTCTTCTGCGATTCACTCTTCAACGGGGCCTGGCCGCCATTCCCAAAAGCACAAACCCTGCCCGCATCAAACAGGTAATTCCTTTAGTTTCTACTCTAATTAAGGTATGTGTATGGTTCAGGTGTAGCCAAGTAGTAGTAGTAGTAGTAGTTGATTTGTTGTAGATATATGAGTTGACGAAAACCACAGATGTCCCAATAATCAGTTTATTCGTAAGGTTACACGAAAGTTTAATTGGATGCTTATCCGCGGTTGTAGTTCGATGGCAGTTAATGGTCAACTGAATTGTTATAATTATAAGGTGAATAAAGTAAGTGCAGAAAAGTAGGTCGCGGCGTAAGCAATTTGCTTGTACGTGAACCGTACATACTCCCGAGGGCAAAAATGGGATGAGCATCCATTACAAACAATATTAAAATCAAAAAGGAATATAAAGTAAAATAATAAAAGTTGAATAGTTAACAATAAATAGTTAATCAAAAAATCTTAACGTCAGGCCTAGTACTTAATTTAAGTCTTCAAAGTGAAACATTTTCTTCGGTGGTCCTGCTTCGCTGTAAATGGGCCCCGCTGAAGTCGAGTGTATTTCTTGTAGCTCGATCTCCCTTCCGAAATTCTCTCTTCCGGTAGGAGCGTCTCCTGTTCTGGCTGGGAGTGTTTTGACAAATTTCTTCATTTTATACCGTCTTTTGAAGATGATATAGATGGCAAGCGCAGCGATTCCTCCCAACAACAAGGAAGTAACTGAGTAGTGATAGATGTCGTGACTGGATAAGTCAGAGGCACTTGGTAATATTTCTCTACTCTTCTGGAATTCTAATTGCTGGTCTATTTTTCGCATTTCTACTGAAGTTGGCGCTTGTTGTTCCGATATGTTCAAATTTGTGTTCTTCCAACCAAGGTCAAAAATGTTATTGATAGCTGAATCTATAGTTGGCACTTCTATCTCCGGTTTCATGTTTACACTACTTCCCAGCTGATTATGTGTAAATATTGTGGCGTCCTTTTTCTGCAGTAAGCATTTTGATTTCAAGGAAATTACTCCAGTCCCGTTAATGACCGTCGGCGTAACTTGATCGCTACATATGACGCGCATCAGCTGTTTGTTACACAATGTAAATAACCACATGTTCGGTTTGTGAAGTTTAGTCCAGGTTTCTTTACATGTGACGTCATTGAGGATGCATGATACCGAGTCTTGTTGGTTAAAGATTTGGGCCTCACACGGGGCGCCTTTATTGATCATGTTGTAGACAGGGCTATGTAAATTACAAATGAATTGATCTTCTCCGTATGAAGTACATTGGCGCATGTCTTGATGTTCCATTGTTATAAACGAGTTTTTTATGAAGTTGATAGCGATGAAGCTCGCACTTGGTTGTATAATTTTTAGCTGTCCTTGTCGAAGAAAAGGTATAGGTATGACTCGATATATCTGATAGTCTTCATCGCTCAGCAAGGGGACGTGTATTTCGAATAACATGTAATTGTTTGTAATTCGAGCCCTGACATGAATAAGATCGTAGATAGTTGTCAATTCGCTTTGAATATCCTTTACAGGTAACGACAATCCCTGTGGCAGCCTCCCAGATATTATGTTTAGCTGTTCAATCAATTGGTTAGCTGGAAATAGATGAGTATCTAAATGTCCTCTATAGATATTGGCTAGAGCGTTTATCAACATTTCAGATATCCGATTTAAATCACTTAAAATTAAAGTTGACGTCACGGCAGCAGAATTTACGTCGTTTATCGTGAACAGCATTTGTGCTCTGTTTTCTATTCTTGTGATGTCGCTGCAAGTTTTGTTCATATAGGCGTGTAATGTTACAAATTGTTTATTCATACAGTGTTTCTTTTAATTATATTGTTTTCAGCCTCTACAATCAATGTCTGGTTTTTCATAAGTTGTAATAGGTAGTCGTCGTTTGATTGTAGTTTCTCTATGTCCTTTTCGTACTTTTCTGCGAAATCGACGTCGAGTACTCCGAAAAGAGTTCTTGCTAATTTTCCAACTCCATCAAAGTAACCACGCTTGGGTCTCGTGTGTTGAGTAAGCAGCATTGAGTTGTAATCGGTTAGATGATTCAATTCATGACGTAGGTGATCGACAATCGTTTCGCAAGGCGTGTATTCATGTGATATTCTTTTGCATAGTTTATCTATTTGGTTTACATAATTCTTGATTTGATCAGTTGCTCGCCAGTATGCTGTTAAGTTGTAATAAACCAATAATGTCCATTCGTCGTGTATAAGTTGTATTTGGCCAGCGGTATCGAAGTAAATCGGATGATTATTTGGTATAGGTGTAACCTGTATATTATTGCTGGTCGGCGATGATCGTGCACATCCTGTTATTGCCAGTATCGACAGAAGAACAAGTGATAGCCGTGTGTTTTGTTTTGTTGTGCCTCGCCATACTTTGCTTTTCGAAGTAGTAGACCTTTCCTCTTCATTCTTTGATTCTTCCAGTTTCAACGGCAATGGTGAAAGTTTCGTTATTGGTCGTTTAAGTGACCCGTTTTTAGTTTTTAAGGTGACAACTCGTACTTGACCGTCGGCGCCGGGATGCAGTTCTTGGACTCGTCCTATAGCCCAGCGGCCAGGGGTTAAGTGCTCATCCTTTACTAATACTAGGCTTCCTTCTTTTAAATTTTCTTTTTGTTGCTGCCATTTACTTCGGATTTGTAGTTGATGTAAATAATCGTTTGACCAGCGTTTCCAAATGTGAAGGTTCATTTGTTCAACAAGCCTCCATCTGTTCCTTAAATCATGCTGAGCAAACTCTTGCTCTTCTTGTGGTAATGACAATAGTGGTCCACCAATGAGAAAGTGACCGGGAGTTAGATATTCCAGATCTTCGACATCCTCAGTTAATGGGCACAATGGGCGAGAGTTAAGGCAGGCCTCGATTTGATTTAGCAACGTTGTGAATTGTTCGAAGGTAAGCTTCTGTTCCCCCAGTACTCGATGTAGATGATATTTCATGGCCTTGACGGCAGCCTCCCATAAGCCTCCAGCCGTCGGCCACAATGGTGCATTGAAGTGCCACTTAACTTGTAGGTGACTCATCTCATCAAAGAATTCAGAGTTCTTAAATGTGTTGTGTTTTTCAAATTCCTGTTGAAGTAATTTGGCTGCGCCCACAAAATTTGTTCCGTTGTCGGAGAATACGTGTCGGGGCGTACCTCTGCGGGCACACATCCTTTTAAATGCGGCAAGGAACGTCTGCGTTGTCAGATCCGATACTAACTCTATATGCACAGCTTTGGTTACCATGCATATAAAAATCGCAATGTAAGCCTTACAAGTCTTAATTCCTCTTCCTTTGTTGATTTTCACATCAACATGACCCGTATAGTCCACCCCCGTGTTCGTGAACGGTCTTGATGGTGTTACACGCTCCTTGGGTAGGTCTGCCATCAGCTGGATGTTTCGATTTGGTTTGAAGCGATGACATCGGAGGCATTGTCGCAGTTCCCTTTTGACTGTTCTACTACCCCCAATGACCCAAAACTTCTGACGTAAATGAGCCAAAGTGAGCCGGGCGCCTCCGTGGAGAGTGTCGCGATGAGAGTCTCTGATAATAAGCTCCGTCAATCTACCCGTGGCCGGAAGAATGATCGGATGTTTCGCATCGGGCGATAATGTTGAATAGCCTAATCGCCCTCTCACACGCAGTATGCCACTGTTGTCAAGGAATGGGGATAACTTGAGTAAACTGCTTTTTGTGGATATTGATCGATTTTTCTTTAAACAATCAATTTCGTTGCCATAGTATCTGTTTTGCGTGTTTTTGATGATTAATTCTGTTGCTCTCATAATGTCTTCTGGTGATAAACACTTAAACACCTGGTTGTTAGCGCGCTCGTCTAATTTATTCTTTGAGTTCAGTGAGCGCCTTTGTTTACCAATGTTGCTTAGTCGTAAAATCCAACCCAGCACTCGTATTACACGTTTATAATTACTGTTTCGATTCAGTAATGTATCAATTACTTGACAACTGTTGTATGTTATTGTACAGCAGTTTGCCTTTTTCAACTCAGTTTCTGTTGTGTAGGTCATGAGCTTTTCTTGATGAATATTGCTAGCGCTTAGCCAATCTGGTCCATTCCACCAAAGCTTAAAGTGTAGGAGCTGAGCGGGTGTGAGCCCTCTAGTTGCACAGTCAGCAGGATTCTCTTCTGACTTGACATGGTGCCAGCAGTTTGCTGGTATAATTTTGTTTATCTGTGCCACTCTGTTTGCTACATATTTCTCCCATCGATTTGTATCGCCCTGCAACCAGGCTAAAGCGACCTTTGAGTCACTCCAGCAAGTGAAGTTAAGTTCTTTAGTGGAGAGAGTATTTTGTACCTTCTCTAGCAATCTGGCTAGCAACAGCGCCCCGCAAAGTTCCATCCTCGGTATTGATATTTTATTGCTGATCGGTGCAACCTTTGTTTTTGCAGTAATCAAAGTCGTTTTATAATCGCCCGCTTGATTTCTTACACGACTATAAATGACACAAGCGTACGCCTTTTCGCTAGCGTCGCAAAACCCATGTATCTCTAGGTTATTTTCTTGCGATTGTAACCATCGTGGTATGGAAAGTTTGTTTAGCAGTGGGATGTCTTTTCTCATGGCTTCCCATTCCATAGCAAGATCTTGAGGTAACCGTTCATCCCAGTCGATTTTGCTAATCCAGATTTTTTGAAATAGAAGTTTCGTTTTTATTGTGAGTGGCGAAAGTAACCCCAGTGGGTCATATAGCTTGCTTATTTCACTCAGTAGCGCGCGTTTTGTCAGTTTCTCTTGGATTGGTAGATCCCATTGGTATGTAAAGCTATCGTTTTGTTGATTCCACCTCATGCCCAGCCTTTTTGAGTTTGTTGTTTGTTCTGGATTGAAGTCGAGGTTTGGATTATGGCTCTTTTGATCCTCTTGCAAGTCTTCCAAAATCACAGATTCGTTTGTTTTCCATTTTCTCAAGTTGAATCCGCCTTTTTTTAGCAACGCAATCAATTGTTTAACCAGTATTTTTGATGCGTCAATCGTATCCTGCCCGTAAACTAAATCATCCATGTAGAAATAATTTTTCAAGATGTTTGCAGCTTCCGGGTAGGTATCATTTTCATCGTCTGCGAGTCTATGTAAGGTGCGCATTGCCAGATAGGGTGCACTTTTTGTACCGTAAGTTACTGTGCGCAACTGCCACTCTCGTAGAGGCTCGTTGGAAGAAGATCTCCAAATTATGGATTGCAGATGTTGTTGATTCTCATTCAGCCATATGTATCGATACAATTTTTCCACATCTGCCGTAAAAACGTATCTGAACGTTCTCCAATTAATTAGTAGTGTCAGAATATCTTTTTGTAAATTCGGACCGCAGTACATGTGATCATTGAGACTACTGTCCCCTTTTGTCTTATACGATGCATTGAACACTACTCTTAGTTTTGTTGTCGTCGATTCAGCTCTCAACACTCCGTGGTGAGGTAGATATACTCGGCTCTTACTTTTTTCGGTGCCAAGTTCCATGTGCCCCATCGCGATGTACTCGTTCATAAAACGCTTATACTCGTGACTCAGTTCCTTGTTTTTACACATTTTCCTTTCTAGTTGTAGGAACTGTGCTAATGCTTGTGATCTTGCATTTCTCAAATTTGTTTCATAGTTAGGCTTCATGGGCATTTGTACCACATACTGTCCGTTTGCCAGTCTTACTGTGGTGGAATTATAATATTCCTCACAGTGTTTTTCCTCGCTCGTTAATGAGGATTTATTTGGGATTTCCTCGGTTTCCCAAAATCTTGTCATGTTTTCAATATCATTCAGTGTCACGAAACAGTTGAATGTTTTTACATTCCCGCATAAAATCCAGCCCACTTTCGTCTGTTGAGCTACAGGGTACCTTTCATCGCTCCTGATGATACCGTTTAAGATAAGTTCCGAGTAAATATCTGCGCCCAAGAGCAAATCAATCGGACTTGACAAGTTGAATTGAGGGTCTGCTAGTTTTAAATTATCTAAATATTGCCAGCTGCTGATTGAAAACGATGCAGTAGGTAAATTACTTATAAGTTTTTTCATAATTAATGCTTCAATGTTGAATTTGTAGTCTGAGTGTATTGACCGACATTCTAAGTTTATTGCTCCCTTGCAGTTGCCGCTTAGGCTTCCGACACCCGAAACAACGGCGCTCGCTTTACGTCGCTGTAATCTGAGGCGTTGTGCTGCATTTTCCGTTATAAGGCTCACTTGTGAGCCTTGGTCAAGTAGACCTCTTAAGTTGATGAAGTTTCCATCAATTGTTTTGACCTTCAGAAGTACAGTTGTCAACAGTACTTCTTTTCCGTCGTTAGTTACATTGTTGACCCCATAAGAAGTCGAAGGGGTCGACAACGAATTTTCTTCCTTTGTCCCCTTTTTGTTGTTAGATAGGTCGGTTTCACCAATATCATGCATGAGTGTGTGGTGTGCCTTATGGCACAATTTGCACGTCTTTCGCGATTTGCATTGTTTGTCACCGTGGCTGAATAAGCAATTTTTACAAATATGCAAGCCGCGAACTGTGTCATTCCGTTTGCTTATGTTCATAGCCAAGAATTTTTCGCAATTCATCAACACATGATTGGTTTTGCAAATTGGGCACGTTTTTGCTGTCGTGAAGAAGGTTTTTGGTGCGTTTTGTGACTTGTTAAAGTACGATGACCCTTGTGTTTTATTCTTGTAATTATGTGATTGATGATTCTGCTTTTCCGATTTCCATGGTCTGTTTGCTGACGATTTTTGGCTGTTTCCTTGTAGAGCTTCCAGTGACATAAATTTAGATTCTAAAAACTCGGCGAACTCTTCCAACTCGGGAACGTTCCTGGGATTCTTGATCTCCTTTATGTAGTCGTTATATGTAACACTGTCTAGCTTCTGAACCAACAAGTGAACCACGATCGGGTCCCAATTAGTGGTGTCTAACCCTATGTTTTTGAGCCCATTCAAGCATTCCATCATGACATCGTGAAGTTTTCGGATGCTTGTGGCAGTGGGGTACTGAATGCTAGGTTGATTCAGGAGGGTATTCATGTATGACGTGAATAGCAGCCGTTTATTATCGTAGCGGTGGGTCAGTATTTCCCAGCAAGATGTGTAGTTCTCCGCGCTGATGCTAAGATGCTGGACCAGTTTCTCTGCTTCACCCTTCAGTTTTGTTTTCAAATGTTGCATTTTTTGAGCCTTTGAAAGTGTCGGGTTGTTATGTACACTTTCAATGTAGAGATCTCTAAAAGTCAACCACAGGTTATAGTTGCCGTGAAAATCTGGTATTTGAATTTTTGGCGTAGATTTTTCATAATGTGCATTATTCCAGATGTTATGTTGTAATTTCCTTTTTACGTCGTCATAAAGTTTTTCTGCTGCACTGTATTTTTGTTGATAAATTGAGTCCTCGTCTTGTATTATGTAATCAAGTTCCCAATTTGCTTTCTCGATGTGGTCCCATTTAGTTTTTAGTGTGTTTAAATGGTCTTCTAATTCCCATTTTTCCATAGGGACCATCAATGCAATGTTTATTTTCTCTACTGTGCGTTCAAATGCTCTAAAATTGCAATATTGTTGACGTAGCAGATCTTGTTGCCTTTCCGTCGAATCGCTTGTTTGTCGAGGGGGAACGTGGAATTTCACATCGTCGAACGTAAATTTTGATTTACCCATACCTTGCTTAGGTGTCGCGGGTGGTTGCTCCGTCTTACTGGTAGTCGCAGACGGTAGTTCAGACTTACGTTTCAACATGTCTTGCAGCACTTCTTCATACATCTTCTTCGTACTGTTGAAGATATCGTCGTCAAAGTATTGTAGGTCTGTTGCTCCAGACTCTTCCAGTAATTGATGGTTGTGAACAAATTTTTCCCAGCTATTGTTCAAGCGAGAAAGACGCTCCTCCAAGTATGCCAAGTTCTTCCTGGTGGGGCTGTCCTTTTTGTAGTTAGTACAAATAAGTTTCAAGTCTCTGAAGATAGCTTCTTGACGACTTATCAATTCAGTTACACCCAAAACCATTGTTGTTAGCTGTTACTTTGACCGTTGGTACAGTAGAGTTGTGTCACCAATGGCACTAGTTCGCAGGAAGTTGATGTGGACACGTGTGCCAGCCCTCTAACAACGTTATATGCGCCTTCTCAATCTCACTGGGGCGACCCGCTTCTGGGAGACCAGCTTGACCGATTCGCTAACGTTACTAGAAGCACTCTGCACACGTTGTATCCGGCTCGAAGGACCAATTTTATGTATGGTTCAGGTGTAGCCAAGTAGTAGTAGTAGTAGTAGTTGATTTGTTGTAGATATATGAGTTGACGAAAACCACAGATGTCCCAATAATCAGTTTATTCGTAAGGTTACACGAAAGTTTAATTGGATGCTTATCCGCGGTTGTAGTTCGATGGCAGTTAATGGTCAACTGAATTGTTATAATTATAAGGTGAATAAAGTAAGTGCAGAAAAGTAGGTCGCGGCGTAAGCAATTTGCTTGTACGTGAACCGTACAGTATGCCTACATAATCTACATATATAACACCTTTAACTTATTACACATACTCAGATCAAGAACCAATTTAGGTATTATCAAAGACATCGAAACTAAACATCAGCGAGTCCCTTTCCAGGCGTCGGAGACGATTGAAAAATTTAATTTTGGATTGTTGATGTTCCGTTAGCTTTTAATTCATTAATGTCACTAAATTATTGTATTGCGTTCTCAATTGTTTTTTTTATTAGGTAAGCAATTTGTTGTATTACTGTTTCATGTAATATGTATGTGTTTTTATATTCTTGTCAACCATTACATGTCGTCTTCCATCTGTACACAAATAGATACTTTAATTTTTGTTATTAACTTAGCCGATAAATTAATAAAGTACATACTGTGATTTCCTTTAATTAAAATATTGAATGATTTTCATGACAATATGTTGAGCACATCTTTTGTTGGAGGTCGTAATGAAATAAATAACAATACAATTATTTTGCTCTACAGAACATCGCATTGTGGGACTTTGAGTTGAGTGAATCAGAATTGAGTGAGTTGGCCGCACTCGACAGAGGAGAGGACGGACGCATCTGTGATTTCGCATTCTTCCCTGGCGTCGAAAAACATCCCGAGTTTCCATTCAAAAACTAAATTATTTTTTAATTGTAACTTAACTAATCATACTGGAATTATATAGAATCCTAATAAATATCAAATCTCAAAAGATACGTATGTATTATTATATTATTATACCACTTAGATGTTTACGCTGAATTTCATATCCATATTAGTAGAATATTTATTACGCCTACTTTGGTTCGCGATGTTTTACGGAAACCGGCAAACTACGCCAGGTCCAGACAAGAGAGAAAGACCTAAGAACTCCTTGTTTGATATCCTGCTCGACAGTATACGTTGGAACGATGCGGCCTATTTACTACGTTTTGCTTGTTTTTAGTTATTAAGTCAGTTATATTTGTTTATTAATACTTAGTAGGTTTTTGTCTCTTTCTATTTAACTCAACTTAAAATGGAGGATACACAACACTTTATTTTAGGGACCTCTGGGTATTATTACATATTTATTCAACAACAGCATTAATATTCATCGTCAAGAATAACATCGTCACGAACATACAACACTATTTTTAATGTTACATTCATTTACATTATAATTATAAATCGAATATATAACTTGAGTGTCCTAGTAATGTCAATATACCATAAATACATAATCAAATAAATATTGCATAAGAAGTCGAAGCAGCAGAGAAGAATGTTTGTTCGTCTCGGCACGAATGGGTCGGCTCGACCGGAGTAATACCACGGCCTCGTAGAAAACCGACGTGAAACAACGCCTGCGTTATGTTTCGTGGAGTGAGTGAGGTTACCGGAGGCCCAATTATCTCCCCTCCCCAGTCTCCCCAATCACCAAATCCCCCACAATCCTCGAATTTCCAATTCTTAAAAGGCCGGTAACGCACTTGTAACGCATTGGTGTTTCAGGTGTCTATAGGCGGCGCCGATTGCTTACCATCAGGTGATTCGTCTGCTCGTTTACCGGCTTATACCATTAAAAAAACTTATAAAATTCATTAAATTAATTATTTAATTAAAAACATTTAAATATACTGAAAATTCGTTATTAAACAGTTAAATGAGTTAAGAACATTGGACAAAAAAAATATCTCCAGTTTTATGACGTTGAAAACATGGCCTTTGCTCGCGTATTCAAATTGGCGTGATGAAAGCAAAGGAAATTAACCTCTATATTTAAAATATTCACTATATTTTGTCTATTTTTACATTTACTCAGTAGTTCCGTATTCTGTGTGTGTGACTTTCAATTTTCAAGCCAATCAAAAACATGCTATTTATAAAATGGCATTTCCATAAAATGAATATCTTTTTCAATGTCCGTTTGGATATTCTAAAAAGAAAAATATTATACGTCTATTTTTATTTGTTTTTTTTTTATTTAAAATACTGTTCCAGTTTAGATGTCCAACTTTATTTTTCCATTAGTTATACATGTCACTGATGATCATCTTTACTCTTCCTTGCACAGAATAACAAAGATGTATAGACCAGACTATTGCATCATTGTCATTCATATAGGTATCACTCAAACTATGTCTTGAGTTCGCTTTTCCAATCCCACACTTAATTATTACGCATTTAAATTAACTAAACTCATTTATCTTACATAGAGAACACAACAAAAGGCAGGCAAGAAGGTTAACATAAATAAAAATTACATTAAGAAAAAGTATTAATATTTAATCGACAAACAAAGCAGGGTATTGAAGGCAGTCTACAAAATCAGCAACGATTAACATGCAAACAGTTTGGAATTCGAACAATATTTAAATTAATGTAAGCATTGCTGTAAACAGGCGTCCCGTTTACCGGCTAAAGTGACATGTCACGCTGTGGCCCTGTCGTAGTACAATGTACCATAAGTAGCCGGGAGGCCGTGTCCGTGATTAGTGCTTACTATATTCATTAGAAATTATGTCTGTCATTTTAAAGGGTGCAGTGAAATTATATTACTATTTAAATGAAGATATTGCAGGTATTTAATAATCTAATTGGATATTATTGTCAGTTTTTTGATAACATTACATAACATCACGCCTTTTATCCTCGAAGGGGTAGGCAGAGGTGCACATTACGACACTTAATGCCACTATACTATTTAACAGCCAATTTTCACTATTTATGTTATGAGTCCCATGTGGTGAGCCTATTACCAAATACCGGGCACAATTCCAGACTCCGGGCTACCACTGAGATTTTTTTTAAAACCCAGTAGTACCTACTCGGCCAACGGGGCAGTCATAGATTTTTTATGATTTTTGAAAATAGATTGATTATACCTCTAATTATGATAAATTAATATTGTGCTATGTGAATTAACAGATACAGATTCTGATAACCATGCTAATCTTTAATCCAATTAAGCGAGTCAGGAATTGCACAAATCTGATGCAATATCACGTCGTGGTGAACATTCGAAGTAGAATAGTGCCTTCCTAAGTTTCCAAACTCGAATCTGTCTTAGTTTTGATTTATGACGTATCTAAGCGCGGGCAATGGTAGGCCATTGCTTATGACCTCGCAGAAAAGCGAGAACATGTCAATGAGGCCTCAACAATATGCACCCTAAGCTACTTCTTTTCAGTACTCGGCTAGCTAGGTTTATTATATAACTTTGCTTACGTATATGTTAAGCCACGCTTCACGTGACGTCACTGTAATCAGGTGATAATTCTCTTACACCATATTTCTTCATCAAGACCCCAGAACACAAGATTGGTTCCTGATAAGGACACCATGGCCAGGCCTGTTTATAATGCTGCTGTACCTAGCAACAATCTTCCAATGGCTTCCCGACTACATGAGCAAACGGCCGGCTTATGATTTAAGGAAAATTATCGCAGCATATAATGCTATTCAAATAGTGGGCTGTGCATATATCGCTTACAAAGTAAGTAGAAATGAAGTTTGTTCAGTAGTTCATAATTTTTAATTCATTTCAGTTATCTCGTAGCAAAATATGACGACAGACTACTACGCGCTACACGCTACGTCGTAACCGTCGTAGTCATAGTTACCGTAGCGTATTGTATCTTAGTATTCCATCTAGAGGTATGTTTGTGTGATCAGCGTAAACCATACTCATGATTTGCGAGTAAATAAACGTATTTTCTTTCTTTATACATATTTAAAAAATAATGAAATTACATCAAGAGTTCTTATTACTTGATGAAATCTATTTAGGTCGCCACCTCAATAGGTATTCTAACATGCAACTAGCAACTTACAATAGTAGACTATAGGTTAATTGTGATCAAATAGCAAAAGTTCTAACTTACACACTTATTTCAGAGTCTAACCCTAGGATGGCTACGTCATTACTCACTGATATGCCAAGGAGTAGACGATGGACCTGATAGCTTGGAATACGCCTGGACCGTGTGCTACGGATACTTTATCATGAAACTTGTTGATTTACTCGACACGGTACGTTACAATAACTTGTTTATTTGTTTAAGTTACACGTTCAGTGGTAGTGTGGTATCAGAGAAGAATCTATTTGTCACCATCATTTCTATTCTAGAACTAAATTTGAAGCACCAATAAGCTTCACGCCTAGTTCGCACATTCGCTAGTATTTTAGTCGAGTAGCGAATAATTTATTTACTAAATCTATATCAAAAATATCACGAGTCGTTTAGTAAAGTACGAACGCCCGAATACTGAAATTCTTACTGCCAGAATTATTCTATAGAGGGCCTTAAAATTAAGTGGCGTTTGATTATTTTTTGAATGTATGATATATGCATAAGTCTAGTCGATTTTATTCTATTTTATAGGGCCAGTAGCACCTTCCAATATGAGAGGTACTACTCGCTTGGTACTAAATTACTCGCTACTTGACTAAAACACTAGCGTAGTGCATCAACAGATTGTCAGTACTTTAGGTTCTGTTATACGTGCTAATTTCACGCACGAAAGCATGCTTTAAATCAGCACTTGCCAGTCAGTATGTGTGTCGGAATGTTGCTCAAAATTTGCTCATTTCGGGCATGTTTGCAAATCGACAGGCATTCGATTTTTGAACTTTTTTGAGCATGCTAGATAGAACGCATTTTAGCACGCTATTTTAGAGGCATGTGTAACAGTACTTTTAGGGCTGGTACACAAAACTGCGATGCGATACGAATTCGCAACTCAGAAAATTACGATGCGAATTGCTGCGATGGGATTTCGTGCGACAAGGCGTCCCCCAGGGTGACCGTCAATCATATTTTAAACTGAAAACTAAGTCGCGACATGGATCGTAAAAAGTGTGCACTTCTGTTATTGCTTAGGACATACAGGAAAAAGAAAAAAAACCGCGATATGCGAATCAATTTACAAGTTTTTGCAATGCGTAGTAGGAGCTCGCACATTTTTGCGGTGCGACGTCGCATCGCAGTTTTGTGTACGCGCCCTTACGTTACATGAAGTGACTAAAGCTGCTCAATAAATTTTACTTATTACATTTTGATTTGGTTCTTAACACAATCAAGTATTCCTAAAAAAATCTTTAGGAACATCCATCTACTATCCATAAAACATGATTTTTTAATTTTCAATGCTTTTTTTTCATTGTTCTAACTGAATTTTAAATTGAATCATTCCACCTTCATATACGGTTTATAGACAGCACATAAATATGCAAGTTCCGTTTTTAAAATAACATTCTGTTTCAGATATTCTTCGTTCTAAGAAAGAAACAGAATCAAGTGACATTCCTGCATGTATACCACCACTTTGGAATGGTGGCTGTTTCCTGGGGCATGGTCAAATGGGTTCCAGGTTAGTAACTAAGTAGTGCGTAGTGACGCACTTACCTTCATAATTATGGAAGATACTTAATCTTTATTTACATCGCTACTACCGAGCAAGGGCTACCACCGGTTAAATCTTACTTTTTTCTTCTTCTTTGGCAACCGAGACTCCAAAACGGTGTTGTCGACTGTACTGCCAGTGTCGAGTGGTGACCAATATTACTTAAATCTATATAATTATATAAAAATGAAACCCGTTTCCCGTTGTCACGCCATAACTTGAGAATAGCTGGACCTTTTTTTTGTGTTTGTTATAGTCAGGAGAAGGATCTTATGATAGAAAAAATCCTGAAAATCTTATGGGAACGGGAGAAAACGGGATTGCGCTCACGAAGTCGTGGGCAGAAGCTAGTAATACTATAAATGCGAAAGTCTGTGACTTTGTGTGTATATATTTTTTACTCAATCACGTCAAAACGGCTGAAGGGATGAAAATAAAATTTGGAACAGGGATAGTTTACCTAGTATCTGGAATAACACATAGGCTACTTTAATTTCCCAAGAGGATGCGGGCGAAGCTGCGAGCAGAAGCTATTAGTTATACATATTATCGGATCAGGCAATACAGTTTTCGATTCTCAATAGTAGCATCCCTATTACACTGAACTTTAATTACTTCGGTGTTATCTTTGCCTAATAATTGCTTCGGGAAATAAACAATTTTTGTTTCTTAATAATCTAAGTTGTAAGTTGTACACCTCAGTGTGACGATATTTCAATCATTTTGGAAACTAAACTTAAATATGTGCCTAGTTTTACATAAATTAACTTTTTGCTTGTCACACTTAAAACTGTACCCCTAATTAAAATAAACGTGATTACTGCGTGCGCAGAAAACAAAACAAATATTAACGTGATTCATAGATTGGCTGAAAGTTAAAAACTGGCTGAAAGTTAAGTTATGTAGTTCAAATGTTAATAAAGCCCAACTTTAAAATAGTTCATAAGGTCATACAGTAATGTTTGTCTAATTGTAATTAATTTTGAGATGAGATGCCGCCAGACACACAATTATTATGGGTATCTAATCTAAATGAAAGATACCTAAAGTCTTAATAAAAAACAACTTAGGACAAAAAGGCCATTAACTAATAACTATTCTAACCAAAAAAAGTAGCGGCAAAATACCAGATACTTATTATATTTTACCAAAATGCGGGATTTTAATTGAACTCACATTTTTGCACATATAGAGGTAGTTCGCATGATAATGTGTTTTTTCAGGGGGCCACGGCACGATGTTGGTGACGTTGAACTCGATAGTGCACATGATCATGTACGGGTACTACCTGCTGACCACGTGGGACGACTCCTACAAACAATCCATCTGGTGGAAGAAACACGTTACGCAAGTACAAATCGTAAGTGTTGCCTGAATTCATTTATTTTGCTCTAATTTTTTTATAGGCACTTTAAATTAAAATTCCTTGTTGAACGATTATTCCTGCCGAGCAATATTACGGTTCGATTCACGTCTGGGGTAATGCTATTTATATTGGTGTTGTTTAAAAGGTTTTTAGCAATAGCAAGGAGTCGGGAATTGTGTGTAGTAAATTAAACTGTCATGAGTTTAATATCAAGATGACTGATGTGAAAGATGATGTAGTCGTTAGGATGTAGAAAAAATGTAAGCAACTATTAATATGAGATCAATTCTGGAGAATCGAGTGAAAATAAATTAAAATGAAATTGTCATTGATTAGGTAGGTACTGTGGACTGATATTAAAATAGAGAATAAACAAAGAGGTTTGCCACGGTACCTACGCATGGGAACAAAGAGACGGTGCCACTAGCGTTTCTTTTTTTTTAATTTCACCGAACCTTCTATATCTTAAAAAAAAATCGTTATACAACAAAATGCTCTCATTTTGAGGATAAATAAATTGCCTTTCATACTATATACGTTACCAATTAATAAAATACTTGTATCATAAAATATCAAGAAATAAAAAAGAAAAACGGCTAGTGCGTTACTTTTGCTCCAAGTGTATATCATAACTGAACTCTACGACAATTTGAATACCTAATAGTAGCTAATAATATTATATTATAACGTTTAATGTTAATGTTAATTAACACTAATAATAACATTAACAAGTATTTGTTAGGTTGGTACCTGCATACTTAACTGTTGATGTAAACAACAAAGTGATTCATAAATATCATGTGTGACTATATAATATATTAATTAATTAGATTTAAATAAATTATTATGTGACTGCTGCTTCGGAGTTACACGTGTTATGAAACGGTTTTATTTAGCTTGCCTCATTTGTTTGTTTTGTTTGGGTCTTTACTGTCTTTAGTATCATTCTAATTGACTAAATTTCCTAGGTTTAAAATAAATTGTTTCAATTTCAACTTTTCGATGCAATAAATAATTAAAAAATAATCTTAAGTATGCTATTTGACGCAGAAATATGATAACGTCTTATGTTGCGATCCAATACAAAATTCATAGAAAAGTATCATTTTTGACATTTCAATAAAAGTATTGAATTTGACTACCTGTCAACTACCGTACTGAACGACTGATCGATCTTATATTTGATACTTACACGCTCTTAATCTTGATAACTATACACCATTTTACATAATAAACACTCATCATGTATTATATTTTAAATTAGTTATATTGAAATACAATTTCTTGAGGCTTGATATCGACCATGTTTACCATCGTTCCTTCATTTACCGTAATATTTGTGTAGTACCTACACACTACCCAAAATAAAATTAACACAAAAATTATTGATTAATTAATTATCAAAAAATATTTAAGTAGGTACTTTAAAACAAACTAAAAATGATATCACACGTGTCTAGCTTAGATAATTGTAAAATATTGATTTATAAAAGTACTAGAGGTATTTTAAATCTGACTGCCCCTTCGGTCGAGTGGTCGCAAGTGTGACTACCGGGCAAGGGGTCTGAAGGGTTCCCGACCCGGGAATCGAAATCGAACCCAAGACCGAACACTACAGGGTTTTTTTTTTAATTCTCAGTAGTAGCACGGAGGCTGGAATTGTGCCCGGTATATGGCAATAGGCTCACCCCGATTACACAGGACTCATAATATAAATAATTAAAAGTGGGTGTTACATTGTACTGAGACATAATGTGCACCCCACTGGGGATAAAAGGCGTGATGTTATGTATTTTTAATCTAGCCAATTTCCAAACACAAATATCATTTAATTTCATTACACAAGTAACCTATTAAAGTATTCAACGGTATCATTATTGTCTGTGTTGTGACTTTAGTTCGAAAAGGTCATTTACGTCATTTCCTCGCGGTATAGGTAGCTGCGTAAGTAAGCCGATTATAAAACAACGAAACGAAATTATTCGTTAACCTTAGACATGGGTTCATAGACTAATAAATAAAGTACTGACGCAGATACTATTTTATATTTAATCCTATAAAAAATAGCATTTAAATTGACTAGATATAACGACTATAATAGGGGAATGTTGTGTAATAGGTCGATTAGTGTATAGCACGGAGTAATATATTCTAAATAATATCGTTTGAACTGTCCGGCGCACTGGCTATGACTAAGTACCAGCTGCTTCAATTACCTAGACTGTTCTAGTTCCGTGTGATTAGTACCGTCTTTAACTGGGCACCCAGGGCCCGTGCCCATAGCGCCCCATCCTCAGTGGGCCCCGAAGGATCGACAATTTCTACGACAGACACACACCCACCACTACAATTTCTACGACAGACATACACACTTTGCGCACTTGCGCTGCAACGGTACGATTCCCGCACGAAGCAAATCTTTGTGTGATCCATAAATTGTTGTTTCGGGTTTGGGTGCCATATGCACAACACAGGAGACAATCCTAGTGTGGTGCAACGTTAAAAAAAAAGAAACGTTCCAAATGGGCCCCAAATTATTGTGTGCCCTAAAGGCCCCAGCGTCAGCGTAGTACTCCAAATTCACCTCTTACTTGGTGCGTTATTGTCATTTGTGTAGTACCTACGCAAACTGTCCTCGTGAGGGCATTACTGTCGTTACGGTTGTGGCGCGAATCTGGACGCGCGCGCATTCAGTTGCGTGCGGCCCCTCGTGACACTTATGTGACGTTATAGCTCCGGAGGTACGATACGTAAATTTTTATGTTTGTAAATGCATCCACGAGAGATAACGATACGGTGTATAAGATGATGTATGGTGAGTATACCTACTTAGTAACCAAAATCGAGAAATTTGTGTTAGGATGGATTTACCAAAAAGAATGGGTGAAAATAAAAATATGAAAGGTGCCTTTTATCATTAATTTGTGTTTACAACCTGCAGTTTGGTAGGAACAACTTCGAAAAGGAGGCCCGTAGAAGGATACAGCTTGGCTGGGCAGCATATAGAAAACTTAATCAAGTCTTCTCGTCTCAGATACCGCAAAGCCTGAAGACAAAAGTCTTCAACGAGTGCGTCCTTCCAGTAATGACATACGGAGCCGAGACGTGGACACTGACAGTGCGACTGGTCCACCAATTTAAGGTCGCGCAGCGAGCTATGGAGAGGGCTATGCTCGGAGTCTCTTTGAAGGATCGAATCCGAAACGAAGTGATCCGACAGAGAACCAAAGTTATCGACATAGCCCAAAGGATCAGTAAGCTGAAGTGGCAGTGGGCCGGTCACATTTGTCGAAGAACCGATAACCGTTGGGGTAAACGTGTTCTAGAGTGGAGACCGCGTCTGGGCAAACGCAGTGTAGGGCGCCCTCCAGCTAGGTGGAGTGACGACATCTGCAAGGTGGCTGGCAGTGGTTGGATGAGAAGAGCTGAAGACCGAGCTCAGTGGCGTGCCATAGGAGAGGCCTATGTCCAGCAGTGGACGAATACAGGCTGATGATGATGATGATGTGTTTACAACACCGATTTCAATAATATTTGGTAACCTACCTTCTAGGAACCGCTCGTATCATATCCCCGTGAATTTTATCTAAGAGGCTAGGAGGACGTAGGTATGCTGATCTCATTGCCATGGTTAGGTGCATTTCGTTCGAGGAAAATAAATAAGTATGGATAAGTAAAAGTCATAGTAGTAAGAGCTCTGTAGCCTGTAGCTTTTTGGACATGTATGTAGATAAGCACTTATAAAATAGAATAGAATAATCGTTATTTTACACCATTAATAATATCTATGGTACATACAGAAAAAAGAACTAACAAATATAAATAAAAAAAAATAATGGGCACAAAGACGGTCTTATCACTTAGTGATTTTTACCAGACAACATTTGTGTGGATATAACGCAAAAGAAACAATTAGACGGCGTGTGTACTACGAATAAAAAAAACTTATGTAAAAACTTGTTCTTTTCATTTTCCAGCTACAGTTCACGCTTCTGCTGTTCCACTTCATATCGCTGGTGACGTGGCCTGAGTGCGACTTCCCCCGCCAGCCTGCCTACCTGCTCATCCCACAGAACTTGTTCATGGTCATACTGTTCTCAGACTTCTACTACCGCTCTTATATCAAGTCTAAAAAAACGTAATACATGTTGAAACATTATTGTCTTTTTTTGATACTATAATATCTCCTTGATTAAATACTCCTTTCCAACTCCTGCTTCGAGTCAGGGCCTGCAGCCTCGATGGGGGAAACAAAAGGCGTTTAATTTGTCTTATTTTTCAATGAATTAGACTTTTGTTTATTTTTTTCTTTCCTTATAACTACCTAATAATAATCTAATTAAGTAGGTTAGTACCTACGCGCAGGAAGCCGCAGGTAAATACATATACTTAATATTAACGTAGCATTATTTTTGTTCGTTATTATAAGCGTTTTGAGTCGCTGTACCTAAATGTTGAAATAGAGTAATTCTTGGTTCGACAACAAAATCGAATTCGAGGTCGCTTACTTCTAAGTCATAGACTACTACTGTACCTACGATGTAGATGTATTTTATGTACAGTATCTACAAAGTTATAGCATAGAAATAATATTAGTCGCTGTGGACGAGCAGACCATAAAAATGCGGTATAGGAAGCGCGCGAGAAATCCACACGAGTGCCACCCAGTCTTGGAGCTTTCTCCGAAGCTCTGGCAATGCCTCACACAGGTGCAGAAAGTGCACATCGGCATTAAGCGGTGCCCGATAGAGGACCAGTCCCCACTCGTACAGTGCACGAAATGCCTCGGGTATGGACACAACAAGTCCATATGCAGGGCAGCTAAAGAAGCCTGCAGCTATTGCTGCGGAGAGCACAGTGGAAGGGACTGCCCCGATCGGGCGGCTGGTAGGCAACCCACCTGTGTGAACTGCAAAGCAGCCAAAAGAACAGGTTTCGATCTGGCACACACCGCGTTTAGCGGGGACTGCCAGGAACGCCAGAAATGGGATGGCATAGCCAGATCACGTGTTTCCTACTGCTAAGGGCGACAAACACAACACGCCAGTAGGCCAAACAGTCACCCTCCAACACTCAACAAGACCGATGAGACTGCAGATTATCCAAGTGAATCTCCAACGCTCCAAGCTGGCAACAGAGGAACTCCACCTGGCGGCGCATGCAAAGGGGGTTTCAATAGCTCTTGTTCAGGAGCCCTACGTAGGAAGAACAGGAGTAATGAAACAAAGTCCCGGCACACAAGTCATCCAGTGCAGCCTCAACCGCCAAAAACCAGTTAAGGCGGCAATCGTCGTTTTCGGGAGCAACATGCAGGTCATTCACGACCCTCAGCTTGTGACCGAGAACGTCGCTGCTGTCCTGCTAAAGGTGGGCCAGCTCAGTCTCGGAGTGATATCGGTCTATTTCGAGGGTGACCAGGAAATCAAACCGTACCTACTCAAAACACACAACACCATTTTAAAACTACACACCCAAAACATCCTGGTGGGAGGAGACATAAACGCATGGAGTCAATGGTGGGGTAGTGCTTCTGAAAACCACCGTGGGGCAGCGTACAATTGCTTCCTCAACGAACGGGATCTCCAGATCTTAAACACCGGGCAGACACCTACATTCGAGACATACAGGAGGCGACAGGTGGTGCACTAGCATAGTCGACGTGACGGCCTGCAGCTTACCACTGCTGGGCAAAATCGAAGACTGGCGAGTGCAAAGAGACCTGACAACCTCGGACCACAACGCAATCACATTCTCATTGCGCCTCGGAAAAGTCCTGGAACCTCTAAGGCCGATTTCGAGGCGTATATATAATACCAGGAAGGCAAAGTGGTCCGACTTTCGCTCACACCTCAAAACCAACTTGGCGGAAGACAACTTATCCGAAGCCAACGTCTCGGGTGAACCCAGAAGATCTGGAAACAATCATCGAGAAATACATAAGTAACATCCACCGTTCGTGTGAGGAGGCGATTCCAAAACTGGGGTCACCTAAGCACAGCGTTAGCCCCCCGTGGTACCCCTTCTCTGGATCGTCTTAAAAGAGACACGATGACCAAGAAGAGGAGGATCCGGAATGCGGCCGAAAGCCGAAGATACTTCACCATCAAAGAGTACGTTGAGGCAAAAAACGCCTACACTCAGGCAGCCGCGGAAGCGGCGACAACCAGCTGGAAGGAGTTCTGCACAAAACAGGATCGAGAGAGCATGTGGGACGGCATCTACAGGGTTTTAAGGAAGACAGCCAGGAGACAGGACGACACGCTGCTAAGGAACGCCGCAGGAGAGACGCTCAGTCCCGAGCAGTCTGCAGATCTCCTGGCAAAAACCTTCTACCCGGAAGATACAACGGATGCCGAACAGCGTTACCACACAGCCCTGAGGAAGCTTGCGGAGGAGAAGTATCCTCGAGGACTATCTACAGATGACCCACCCTTCACGATCGCGGAATTGGAAATGGACCTACAGGACCAAAACCCGAAGAAAGCTCCTGGTCCTGATGGATTAACAGCAGACATCTGCACGGCGGCAATAAACTGCGACAGGGAACTGTTCTTAGCGGTGGCCAACAAGTGCTTATTGCTGTCCCATTTCCCCAAGCAGTGGAAGGTCGCTCATGTATGCATACTCCGCAAGCCAATGAAGGACGACTACACGAGTCCAAAGTCGTACAGACCAATCGGTCTTCTCTCGGTCCTCGGTAAGATAGTCGAGAAGCTCCTAGTCGGCCGACTCCAGTGGCACTTCCTGCCGACACTAAACCAAAACCAATACGGCTTCATGCCACAGCGCGGTACCGAGGACGCCCTCTATGCCTTAATGGGGCATATACGAGCCGAAATCAAAGCAAAAAAAATAGTGCTTCTGATATCATTGGACATAGAGGGGGCCTTCGACAACGCATGGTGGCCTACACTTAAAGCACAGATGGTAGCCAAAAGATGCCCCAGAAACCTATACGCCCTCGTCGCCTCATACTTGGAAGACCGGAACGTCAGGGTCAACTATGCCAGAGCAACAAGTGAGAAGGGTACCACGAAGGGATGCGTCCAGGGTTCAATTGCTGGACCGACATTTTGGAACCTTATCCTGGACCCACTCTTACACAAAACGGCAAGTTTAGGTATTTATTGTCAGGCCTTTGCGGATGACGTCGTCCTCGTATTCTCAGACTTCTCGGCCGGTCCTCTGCAGCAATCGGCGAACAGCGCGCTAGACACGGTGTCAAAATGGGGCTTCCAAAACAAATTACGCTTCGCCGCGCATAAGACAAATGCGATGGTGTTAACAAGGAAGCTCAAGTACGACGACCCCGTACTCCACATGTCTGGCGTGCGGCTGGACCTAGTACAGGAGGTGAAGCTGTTGGGCCTCACAATAGACACCAAACTCACATTCAACGCGCACGTGTCTGCGATCTGTAAGAAAGCTACAGACGTTTACAAGCAACTAGCGTGCGCGGCGAGGGTGACATGGGGTCTCAACCGAGAGATTGTGAGGACGATATACGTGTCGGTGATAGAGCCCATCGTGGCGTATGCGGCGAGTGCGTGGGAGCCTGCGGCGGAGAAACTGATGACAAGAAATCAGTTCGACTCACTGCAGAGAGGCTTCGCGCAAAAAATCTGCAAAGCATACCGCACGGTGTCTCTGACATCGGCACTCATCCTTTCTGGCCAACTGCCCCTTGATCTCCGAGTAATCGAGGCCGCAACCCTTTTCAAGATCAGGAAGGGTCATTCCCAGCAGTTCATACCGCCGGATCGCGAGTTGGAACGCAGCGTGCACCACTCCAAAAACCCTCACCCGGCGATGCTCACAATGACCGAGTATACACGTCTAGAGGACTTAACTCCCGAAACCCAGGAGGCCCACAACATAATCAGCCACCAAATATACACCGATGGCAGCAAAATAGAGGGAAAAGTAGGAGCTATAAAATAGAGGGAAAATAACATGGTGGGAAAACGGGAAAGAGTCAAAATACTGCACCTTTGGCCTGGAGCCTCACAACACTGTCTTCCAATCGGAAATGTACGCCCTCTTCAGAGCCGTAAAGATGGCAAGAGAGTTTAGGGCGGCCTCCATAAGCATCTTAAGCGACTCAAGGTCGTCACTGGATCTGCTGAGGAGTCCTTCTGTCACTCACCATCTGGCGCTGCAAATGAAAAAATACGTGCGGGAGATCCGAGAGGAGGGCAGGGAGGTGAGGTTGTTTTGGCTAAGAGCTCACGTGGGAACTGCGGGGAATGAGAGAGCAGACGAGCTGGCAAAGGAGGCAGCTCTCAAAACCAAAGCAGCAGACTACAACAAGGTCCCAGTATCGTTCGTTAGAAAGAAGATACGGGAGGAGACCATCAAGAGGTGGCAAACGCGGTACGAAACCTCCAGTACAGGAGCGGTCACAAAAGTGTTCTTCCCGAACGTCCTAGCGGCAAGGAGGACCTTAGAGACGAAAACCTGACACCGCTCCATATACAAGTCCTCACAGGACACGGAGGATTCTCGGCGTATCTCCACCGCTTCCATCTTAAAGACAGCCCCTTGTGTGTATGCGACCCTGGCTGCGATGAAACTGTATGGCACCTGCTGCTTGAATGTCCAAGATTCTGCCAAGACAGAATGGAGCTGGAACAAAAGATCGAAGCTCAGCTAAGCCAGTCTACACTCCACACCGTGATGGAGAGTCCAAAGACTAGGAAACCATTCTTGTCGTTCGCGAGCAAGGTTGCCGCAGTCGCAGTCAAAGCAAACAAAACTCCGACTACACAAACCAGGTTGCCATCTGTGCCCACTACACAAATAAACACCACACCGTCACCGACAACAGCAACAAACATACAAACACCGCCACAGAACACAGCACCAACACAAAACACAGCAACACAACCCACACACCCGAACGCAGAGCAACAACTACTGACAGTCCCATCGTCAGCAGCAGCGCCAGCAGAAGCCAGCCCAGCGTCGGGCCCAAACGCCAGGCCCATCACGCAGTTCCTGGCGGGTGCCGGACGCGGTACACCAGGCATAAAGCTGCGAGGAGTCGCCCTATTCATGAACAGAGAAACAGAAACACTGGGTATAAGCTTCTGCATAGGTTCGAGCCGAGCTGGGGCCCGTGTGGATATTTCGCCGGGCCTTGCCGCCCTGATCAACGGGAGCACCACCAAAGCAAGGATGAAGGGCAGTAAGTACGCCGCCCTGCCCCAGGTGGTATTGGACACTCACCGATGCCGCCTGGTGCGATTCAAAGGAAAGACCATCGCACTGCTCGAGTGGGGAGAGGAGTCTCCATTTGCACAGACAAACTTGCTGCTCCAGAAGATCAGGGAAATAGGAGAACATACACCAATCGCAGCCCGTGCCATTAGCGTGGACGCGATGGTGGTGGTATGGGAAAGAGGAGATGTCGCGGACCGCTTCGGCTGCCTGAAAGCCTCAGAACAACACAAGGTGATCGTCTATGAAGACAGAGGGGAAACGCTGAATTTTCTCAAAACTCCCCGAGATCCAACAGCCGGCGCGACGAACACCGCGACAAGTTCCTACCGTCTATGAAGACAGAGGGGAAACGCTGAATTTTCTCAAAACTCCCCGAGATCCAACAGCCGGCGCGACGAACACCGCGACAAGTTCCACCACCCTGAGCGGATCGGAAAGGGCCCAGCAAAAGGCAGCAGCTGAGAAGGCCGCAAAGGAGCAGGCCAAAACCACCAGCCCTGAGAACCGAGCCCAGTCGAGGAGTCGACTGAAGGCCATAGGCACTTTCCTCAGTGCGCTGCTCCCGAGTACAAGCCACAGCTCCACACCCACGAAGCAGGAGTCAGCCCTCAAAAGGTTCTTCAAAAGAACACCAGAAGAACCGAAAAAGCCAGTCCCTGTACCAACAAGAGCCGACAAAGGGCACGTCAGCCCACCGACCCTCGCAGTGAATTCGGGCATCACGGATCACGTGGAGAGCGCTTTCCTGGAGTACGTAGCAGTCGTGAGAGCCACCAAGGAGGTCAATCTCATGACATGCAGGAAAATTATGCTGACCTTCCAACGTCAGACGGAGGGTCTGCTGAGAGTACTGCTCGAGGAGGCGGGGGCGGCCGTGTACGACAACGCCACATCTCAGGTGATCGTCGGAGAAATGACGGGGTCGTACATGGCAGCATATAGTGCGACGAGCGGCTTCGTGAGCCTCGATCAAGAGGAGTCGGAACGCACAAGGGCAGTGAAATTCAGGACACCCAAGGGCGACTCGACAGTGGTCACCGCCAAATGCACTAGAGTAATGCTGGAGGACAGGATCCTCGAAATGGCTCGGGCCACTTTTGGGACCACGGAGCTCCCGGCATTGCAAGACGGGTGGGCGGTGCCCAACATAAGGTGGGTGAACGGAGTTCCGGGTTGCGGTAAAACCACATGGATAGTCAAACAATTCGACGAGAGAAGCGACGTGGCGGTTACTACGACGACCGAAGCCGCAAAAGATCTCAGGGACATGCTGGAGCCCCGCCTTGGAGAACGCACAAAGACGAGGGTGCGCACTATGGCCTCAATATTGTCCAACGGCTTTAAGCCCCATAACAAATGCCACCGCCTCATAGTGGACGAGGCTCTAATGAACCATTTTGGGGCCATAGTCATGGCAGCAATACTGTCCGGCGCGGGTGAGGTCGTACTCGTTGGAGACGTGAATCAACTGCCATTTCTGGACAGGGAGAACCTGTTCCAGCTCAGATACACACGTCCAAACATGGTGGCTGAGATCACCCTAGAGCTTCTCTGCACACACCGCAACCCCATGGACGTGGCGTACGCGCTGAGTGAGATATACCCTGTGATATACTCCTCAAGGACGTCGCGGATGTGCTCCTTAAGGGTGGAGGGTTACTCCGGAGCAACCATACCGAGACTTGCCCAGAACACCCTGTTCCTAGTCCACACACAGGAGGAGAAGATTTCCCTCGCTAGCCAGGGATATGGGTCCGGCGAGGGGTCTAGAATACTAACCATCCACGAGGCTTAGGGGTTGACCTGCGACAGCGCTCTAATAATCAACACCAAAGCCAGGCGGCTTCAGATCCATGATAGCGTCTCCCACGCAGTTGTGGCGGTGTCACGAAACAAAGTCAGTTGCGTCTATTACACCGACGACGCCGATGACGCCACAGGCCACCTTATAAAGAAGGCAATGAACGCCCAGACAAAATCGGTCGTCGACTATAACCTAAAGACGGCCATGCAACATCGAGACGCTCCCATTGTGGAAGCGATGCTTAAACTGGCGAAATCCCTGGTCGGCAGAGGGCAAGCCCATCCCAAGCAAAATCTGGAAGTTTGAAACCTGTAACCCCGTCCTCATCCATCCCAACCCCAAATCAAGCCAAAAAATTAGCACTTAAGCAAATACATTGAAAATTATAAATATAGATTAATGTAAACATACAAATGTCAGCAAAGTGTAAAAGGAATAATATAATAAATATAAAAAAAAAAAAAATTATATAAATATATATAATTATGTATATATATATGAAAGTATGCATGCATATAATAAAAAAAAAAACGTAGTTTTAAGACTATAATTATAAACACGTGTCTAGTGAGGACACGAAGCTGTAAAAAAATAATAAAAAACTAATGTACTTAGTAAATACAAATCATTAAAAAAGAGCGCGGACGCCTATGTCTGCGGCAATCGTTTTATTTAAAAAAAAAAATAATATTAGGAAATAGGAACATCGAACAGAACACAGTCCAGATTATCCAATCAATTCGCACCTCATGATCTGTAATCACGAACAGAATTGGAAATCTTCTATCACAAAAACAACATAAGTCATAACTTTACTGGCATTATAAACACGATATTGGGTTTCTTTGTTCGTGTTTGCTACACGTCTCGGTATTTTTATGGTATGATTTTTCAGATACAGATTTATCAGATACAAAAGTATCTGCAAATGAGGAGGCTGAACTGCTGAAGGCGATGCGCGTGAGCCGCGCCGCGTGCGTAAAGCTAGTCACTACATATTTACAATTATGTAGCAATACTCGTAAACACACGCAGTTCCATTCACATAAACAGCATAATAACGTATTTCCGGATCTCATAGTTATGTAGCAAAAAGTGATTGCACAAGTTAGTTCTCATTCTTTGCAAATTATAGCTAGGCTTGATCTAGATTACTAGATGCCTACACATCTTCACTAATTACCTCGCTACAATCAAGGAAATAATTACATAGGTTGGTACGTTAAAAACAAACGCATTATCTAATTAAAATAATCATATATTTATAAATGAAACATTTTTTCAATATTCTAGTCCGACAATTCCATTGCTAATATCACAATTTTATATATTAATTCATAAAAAATATAAGTACCTTTATATTTCCGTGTTACATTGGCTATATTATATTCTTTGTTTATCATTCAACTACGTATTAACATTCAAGTTAGAGAAATGATTGAAACCATCGAAGCCGAACCACCGGAGCCGCGGAAGACTTAGCGGGTTGCTGAGGCTCCGGCTTGAGAGCAGGAATAGGAAAGGGTTGGTTTTTAGTCAGTAAGAGTATGACACTCCCTCTCGCCTCGCCCAAGACGGAAGAAGACATTGGATGATTTACCACCCTCAAAAAAAAATGAGGAAAATTAATTACAGTTCTTCCAGAGCAACCATAATAAAGAAATGGGACCATTTAGTGATCAAACTTCGCATTGACTCCTAAACGTTGAGTGATAAACAAAAAGAAATTGTACATACACTTAGTCTAAAGTTTTGTGCACCTTTACAGGATTTTTCGAAAGAATTATGGCACAAATCGCCACTATTCATCATAAATGAGCGGAAAATATTAAAAAAAACGTGAACGGCATATTTAGCCAAGTACTAATGTCTCATAGTTCTTTAAAATTTAGATTACAACACTTCTAAAAATATATCCATATGACATCACACTTCGAATCATACAAATTAGCATCTAATGAAATGGAACAAAATATTTAATTTCACATTTACTGCACCACAGTTACCTATAGCTGGCTGTTATCACCGATCACTCTGTAACCGATCAATTAGATTAGTTTAAAATTCCGATGACCTACCTAACATGCATAGCGCAGATTATAGTCACACTTAGTAAAAAACTTTCAAGTCTATCATTTGATATCACAGTCCATCAAAACAGTTTCATAACAACCGATTTTCCTTCGCAATATTTTTAATGTTACTTCCAATACCGGGAAGTACTTTATGCGCACACGCACATAAACAAAGTTACTCCTATAAAATACCTACTTCGCTTTACAAATACACTGTATCAAGAAAAAAGTTTCACTTTTACTTAAGACTAGAATACATAATGCCTACAATGCTACACCATGAAATTAAATAGCTTTCGTCTCGAAGTAAAATCGTTCTGTCTCGGTAATACTATAGTATTACAAAGAAATAAAATGTTGAAAATAAAAAATAATTAGTGAACCAAAGCAAACTTGGTTACGACTAATTTACAAAGATACATCTGGTGTCTCATGTGCGTAAATCAATGAATATTTTAAACTAAATAAATAACATCTTTATATTTGTTACTTATGCCAGGTTATTTTGCTGCGGGACGAAAACGATATAAATTTCTCGGTGTATAAAAAGCCAGTCAGACAGTATATGAAACACTCTGTATTTAACTGAGACGAGCGAATAAATTCTGTTTAACGAGATCGATAACATTGGCTTGACTGTATGAGTCAATCACCGCTTTAGTGAGGCACAGTGCAGTTGTGGACCCATCTATCTCGTCATCACACAACGGTCTGTCTCTATTCGCGTACTCTAAGAGATTCTGTTTGATTATCTTTATCAATTCCTCGCTACTTATACTCGAAGGTATTTCTAAGTTATTAGCTTTATTCTCTAATATAGTTTTAAAGTCGTAGTCTTCGATGGCGGCAGGCGTCGGTTCGTCCTCGCAGGTCCTCTGTCGTTTGGCGCGCCGCAGCTTCCGTCGGTTGTCGAGATACGCATTTGCAACTGTCTCTAATTGTAAAAATAGCACAGACAACGGCGTATCCGCTATGTCGTCCTGAAATTGAAATTGTACATAAGAATTACGTACGTATAATTATTCAAGAAGTTTTTAATAGATGTTATCATAATATAGAGGTATAGGTATTCACCGCAAGGGTCGTCTATAAAATATTTAATCAGTTTGGAAAATTAAATCGTTTCAATTTTCACTGACCCTAAGTCTTGTACAGGTTTAGATGTAGAGTATCCTACAGTATACTACAGTACCTAGGCAGAGGTAGTACTTAGAACGGAACACAGAGAAACATGAAACTGTCGAGCAAGTCTAATGTAACATAAACACGCAGATGAGGTAGTCAACCGCATCGAAATGTAATTAGCAGGCGGGGCCACGTTCATTCGTAGCTAATAAAATCATAATAAACTCTTAAGTGGTTACGCTTCATGTAACAGTATCACATAAAATGTAATTGCTCCTGGCTTGTGCCCAACTACAGTCTAACCCAAAATCCTAAAGGAATTCAAACTGAAACGTAATGGTGCGTCCACATCTGGCGAATGAGCTGCTCGTGAGATTGAATATGTCATCTATCTATCTATATATATATAAATGAAACCCATTTCCCGTTGTCACGCCATAACTTGAGAACGGCTAGACCGATTTGGCTGATTTTTTTTTTTGTTTTGTTTGTTATTGTCAGGAGAAGGTTCTTATGACAAAAACGTCCTGAAAATCCTACGGGAATGGGAGAAACGGGATTGCGCGTACGAAGTCGCGGGCAGAAGCTAGTATATAATACCTCTACAATCGTAGAAAAGTCAAAACTGTACATTGATTTTTTTTAAAGAATACTTGTAGCGTGATCTACAATCGATAATGAAGACAAAAATATGGTTTTTAGAAATTATATCTGGTTGTCTGCATGTATGTCCGGGATGATCTCAAAAAGTACTGCTTGGATTTACTTCAAATTTTGCATAAATATTACGGACTATTCGGGTCAACATAGGCTACATATTATTACGCTATCATCTACAGGGGAAAAGCCCTATACTAGGTACTGAATTAATTCTGACGACATTCCTTACCGTAGAATATCCCTTGATAAAGACTAATTCAAAAGCCTAAATTCTACCAGAAGTCATTATTCTACGCGGACGAAGTCGCGGACAACAGCTAGTCCATTATAATGGAGTTGGCTGGTCTTGTCACCTATTATTTGGTTTTATTACAGTAGTACAGTAGTAAATTCGGTCATTTGTTTATATGTATGTATAAGTGAGTAGACCTATTACCACATATATACCATTATACCTCGTGTGTTCATAAGTTTTGAGACAAACTTTTTGCTTATAAAAATAAAATAAAAATTACTGGCTGCTGTATATTTCTTTTTCTAATTTTGAATTTGGAATGTTAACTTTTAATATCTATGATTTCGGATTATTTTATTTATACTTGGAATTTTAATTCGATTCCAGATTTGACAATTTCAGTGTTGCAACGTTTACATAACAAGTACTAAATGTGACGTTGCGAAATTATTCGATATGGAAATGCAATATTTCTGGATCGATTCTTCTCGTTTATAATTTTACTTCCGTAAACTAAGTATATCAGGAAATTAAATATTTCTGAACCGATCATTTAGTTTTGACGATTAATTAACGATCTAAGACTTTTCTTTTATAATTGTGTGAAATAAATAAAAAATGTAATCATGAAGGAACATGGCAAATAAAACAGATAGATGTATTATGGTAATAAGTTATTTTATAATTTGTCGCCGTCATCGCTATCGCTATCCTGTCACTTTCTGTAACATTCATTATAAAACACACACACACTGATCGTTTATCGATTTTTGTGTTCATCACTACACTATTATATGTGGTATCATTATTTCACAAAATGACAGTAGCTATTGTCAAATCTGGAATCTAATTAGAATTCTGACTATAAATTTTCTCGTAATGGAGGGAACAAAAGAATTACGCGCGACCTTCGATCAACAATAACAACTAGATATCGGGTCGGCGCAAGAAAATCGTCTCGACAAATAAGAGCTCACTTGAGAAGTGAGCTCTTATTTGTCGAGACGATTTTCTTGCTTTCTAGTTGCTATTGTTGATCGAAGCGCGCGACCGTCATTTCATTATTTAAGGTGGGAAGAAAACCTATGGACATTTTCCGAGAACTGAAAAGTTTTGGTGTGAGCCGTAACTTCGTGTATTACACTATTAAACGATACCAGGAGACAAGTTCTTTACATGATCGGCAAAGAAGTGGTCGTCCACGCTCTGTGAGGACGCCTGCGAACATTAAAATCATCCGAGAGCGACTTCGCCGAAATCCATGTCGCACTCAGAAGAAACTCGCTCTGCAGACCAATATTTCGCGCGTTTTAGTCAACAGAATACTGAAATATGATCTCAAGGTTAAGGCGTATAGCCGTAGAAAAGTACACTTTTTAAACGATCGCATTCGTCAATTGCGACGCGAACGTTGTCCAATACTGCTTAGGAGACACGATGCGAGGAAGATACTCTTCACCGATGAGAAAATCTTTACCGTCGAAGAAAAGTTCAATCGACAAAACAATAAAGTGTATGCCAAAAGTAGCAAGGATGTCCCACCTTCAGCACGGAATGTCTCGCGTACTCATCATCCGGCTAGTGTCATGGTATGGTAGGGAGTTTCGTACGAAGGTGTCACTCAGCTTCATTTCTGCCAACAAGGCGTCAAGGTGAAAGCCAAAAATTATCAAAGTGACATTCTAGAGACTGTTGTGAAACCCCTGTCTAATACCCTATTCCATAACAAGTATTGGGTTTTCCAGCAAGACTCGGCGCCATCCCATAAGGCTAAAACCACCCAAGCTTGGCTGAAAGAAAATGTGCCGGCCTTCATTGCGGCGAACGAATGGCCCTCCTCCAGCCCCGACCTCAACCCGCTGGATTATTTTCTATAGACCGAATTAGAGCTCAGAGCCTGCCGTAAGTCCCATCCAAACTTGGAGTCACTTAAGCGAGCTCTTGTCCGAGAAGCGAAGCGAATTCCTCTGGAAAAGATTCGTGCCGCCATTGATGACTGGCCAAATCGTCTAAGGGCATGTATTAAAAACAGGGGTGATCATTTTGAATAATAATTATATTTAATTTTTACTTACTATCTACTTAATGTTTGTTATTGTTTTTATAAATATAAGTTTATTAATTAAAAAGATATGCAACTTTTAATTTGTCTCAAAACTTATGAACACACGAGGTAGTCAACGCGTTTGCTACCGCTGAACAAAGAGGGCAGCCTATTATTGTATAGGTACTTGAATATAATAATGGTCATGTACGAATCGGCCTTGTAATCTTAATATCTTAAATGCACGAATGCACAAGATTTCACTTTCGTCGCTGACTGTTTACCTAAGTAGTGTGTCTACGCTGAGGTTGCAGGTCAATTCAAACTGACTTGGAGCTGAAGACTGAAAGCGATTGTGGAAAGCCAATGACAGCCAGCCAGTAGACGAATTGCGGCACGTATGACGATAATAGTGACTTAAAGCCGTTAATGTAAGTAAATTATTTTAGTACACAATATTAGCATGTCTCAACAACAACATGCTAACTTCATTACAGACAATTTGAACTTACAAAATCGCTTATGCATACAGTTACAGTCAACTTTATTACTTAGAAATTTGACTGGAAATAGCTCATCATTAAGTTTAAAGTGACATTGCATGCAAAAAGCTGTAAGTATCTATCTACCAGATTGATTATGACTAGGAGTCAGTCTCATTAAGCGTATTAAATGACAATTAGAAAGTTTAATTGATTAAATACACTGAAAAAACACCTGTACGGAAGCTCAACAGTCCGTTCTAGTAATTGCAACATTGTAATATGAGAGATATGTATGTATTTATAGGTTTTAATGACCACATTACTTGTTTTCAGAGTGTTACATGCACTTTATAATAATCCTTGACCGTGTCAAGGGTATAAAATACATCGAGATCAGTTACATGACTATTTTAACAAGTAACAATGCAATTGACTCAGTTATGCACTATCGTAATTAATCTCACATGATACAATATATCATGGTAGATCATTCAAGCAAAGTCAAGGTCTTAGGATATCCTCCGGATATATAATATAATAAGAATCCATTAGTTTAATACCTCTGTAGCAAATTGTCGAGGCATGACATCAGTTACTGACTCATATGGGATGAGTAAATTGTTACCATTACTAAATCAATATAAATAAAACGTAACCCAAACGAGGCGCTGGAGGTTGATTGAAGTACAGACGACCCACGACTGAAACTACTAAATGAAGCAAGGTGAAATATTGCGAAATGTTTCCTAGAGTGAAGCGCTAAGAAAGGATTTCTCGAAATATGCTTTTTTGAAGCGATTGAAGTGTCAATTCAAGTCTCCGCAAAGCAATGCACATTTTCCTTCTGAGAGGAAAAATAAACCACGTTAGTCTCGCGAATTCCTACAAATACGCCTTAATTCGTGTCATTCCTATATTTGGAACGACTAGTAAAGCTCCTAAGTCCTGAATGTTGAGTAGTGGTGGTCGAGACTACTACCGCTGTTTCGAAAGCGAAAGTACAATAGTACTTTAATACCTTTGAAAGCCTTAGCATAATATATACAACATGTAACTTAAATAACGCACATCCTGAAAATAGTTTGTTCAGAATCGTTAACTGAATCGATTTATATAATTTTCAGTATAGGTAATTTTTTATCCCAAAAATAATTAAAACTACGGAAATTATTGTCATATTAACCCTGTACTATTGTTAAAACTAATCGAAATGGACCGTAAGTCAAAGCAATAAGACTTTTAAAATCGCAGTTTTATTTGTATTCATACAAATTCTATCATTCAATACAAAGTAAAGAAAAATAAACCTTATGACAAGACCAGTATGCATATACATGTTAAATTAAAAATTTAGTGTATGTAATAAGATTGTAACATAATATTCTAATTGGGGTGTTTGAGGGTGTGCGTTAATTACGTTAGATGTTGTAAACTACCTCAAAAACTGTAGGTACGAAATAGATGCGAAAAGACGTGCGCTAATACATGGTTCGGCAAACGAATTGACGAGTGACCTGATGGTAAGCAATCGGCGCGCAACACCAGAGGAGTTACAAATGCATTGCCGGCCTTCTAGGGGTGAGGAATTCGGAAGTTGGAGACATTACTCTGAACTTCGAAGATAGAAAACCACCAATTACCTACCTTAAGTCGTAATAATCTAACCCTAAAGCCCTTCTTTGGTTTGCTATCGTCATCGATTGCACTTCGAGTAGAAAGGCAGTCATGACAAACAAGAATGGCAACTTCCAAAAATTTGCATCTTGAGGTGTGCAAACTTGTTTAGGCAGATGACACATACATACCTACTTGAATAAAGGTCAAACTCACGATATGTGTATAAGTACCGCTTATTATTTCAAATGAATAATTTGGCAAACATCCAAATATTGTGTCGAAAACTGTTTAACTCTCATTACCTTGGAGTATTATTATTCATAATAATTTTACACCATATTGTTTTCATTTATGAACAATGGACATAAAACAAAGCACTTTTTCAGTTATGTAATTAATTTCTTTCCAAGTTTTCTATACTAATATTATAAAGAGGAAAGATTTGTTTGTTTGTTTGTTTGTAATGAATAGGCTCCGAAACTACTGGACCGATTTCAAAAATTCTTTCACCTCTGGAAAGCTACATTATCCCCGAGTAACATAGGCTATATTAGGCTATATTATATTTTAAAAATAATTTGGGATCTTTCCTAAAATTCCAATAATGTAACCCAAGGTGTAAAAAATTACCTGAAAAATTCCTTACGTCGCGTGCGCTGCGAAAACTATTGATGATAGAACAAAATCATTTACTACGGACTTTGCAGAACTCATCATTATCTACAAAAAGTGTCGCGACAGCATGTCTAAATATTATAGTTATGTCACAGTAAGCGGTTTTTTATTCTAAAAATTTAATTTATATGCCGCCGCTTGAAAAGGCTGTTTATTTGTACCTTGGTATTAATCCTTATCCATATAAATTAGCTTATATTCAAGAAGACGGCTGCAGCAATACCTTTTTATTCAATTCGGAAGATATCACGAGTTTAAAAATGCAAGTATTAGAAAAAAGTCGCGTGGTTGCCGCTCACCGCGCTCAGCTAGCCAGCATGCGATGTAGGCTCCATGTAAGCGTCACTGGGATACGGTGGGGGGGGGCTGAGTCAATGTAATAAAATAACGTGCCCGCTGGTCAACTAGCTCATATACCAAGGATACCGATGATCCCAACTGATCTGCCAATCCCTTTTAAACGACTTCAGTTTCCTGTCAAATCATCTTTCGCGTTAACTATTAACAAGTCCCAAGGCCAAACCTTCGAATTATTAGGGATCGATCTACGAAAATAATGTTTCACTCATGGCCAACTGTATGTTGGCCTATCACGGTCGGAGCTCCTGAAAATCAATTTATTTTGCTGCCACAAAATAAAACTACTTCTAATATCGTTTACAGGGAAGCTCGGCTCACTAAAACTAATGGCTTTTGTTTTTTTGTAGATCCCGACGCAAAAAAGAAGTGTGTATGTGTGTGTGTGTGTGTATGTGTATGTACCCGTGCGAAGCCGGAGCGGGCCGCTAGTATTTTATAAATTGAATTGCTCATAGAGATATTCCGTTTTTTTGTCTTTTTTTTTCATAAATTAATGTACAAAACATACCTCATTTGGATTAACAATCAGCTTTGCAGTTTCTTGTGGCAAATCCTTACATATTTGGGCCACAAATATTTTGATGAGGGCTTCAGATACTCTTGTTGAACCATCTTTTTCCTATAAAATAAGACAATGTATTTGTAAGAACTCAGAAGGGGAGTTTCTGAAAAGACATGAAATAAAAAATTATAAACATACATGTGGCAGCCACATATTAAGTGCTATGTTCAGTGGATCTAAATTCTGTACATAATGCCACCAGCCCCTGGGTACCAGGAGAGCATCACCAGCTGACAGTTCCACAGAGCGAGCTCCAATCAGACCTGAAACCATATATTACTTAAGCTATATCTATTTTAAACTTAACAATTTATAACCATGGAAAATGCTATTATTCTTTGAAACTCACCATTAAAAACTTCTAAATTATTTGGACAATAGAAGTTAATTTCACTATACACACTAGACTCTTCATAAGGTACTCTTGTTGGTTTCAAACCACCTGTTTCAGGTGGGAAAAGAATCCACCGTTTTCTATGAAAAACAATATTGATTAGTTTTATAATAACTAGTTTATCTTTTCACATGATCATTGAAAATTGTAATAGGTACTTACTTTCCATACAACTGAGTCACAATATTTACTCCATATGTGTCTTGATGTGCTGGTGTGTGTGCACCACTACTGCCCACCCACAGTGTTGCATCCGAAGCACCTTTGTCGGAATACCCAAACTGTTGCCATGAAACACCCTAAAATGTATAACAGAGTGTGTAAGTTTTATATGATCTAATAACTGTATCTCGTCGAGTTCCAGACGTTAATTACCTTATACAACTCATCGTCTCCATTAAACCATTGATAAAGGTATTTATAATCGAAGTACATCCATTCGTCGCTTGATGCAGATGTATCAACGAAATTTTTGAAGGACATTCTTTTAACAGAACATCGTCGTTCCCAACAAGGTTCGTCTGATAAGAAATCTTTTTTTAAACATCTGAATGGTATCTCTTTTTCTCCAAAAGCTGAACACCATTTCTCTACATCCCATTGGCATAATGACCAATTTCGCACATAGCCCCGGAACACCAATGGCACACTGGAATTCGCTATAAGATTGCGAACAATATCTTCACTAAGTACAGACATTTGTTCAAAGTATGTGTTCACATAAACTTCATTTATAAAATCAAGGTTTTCAAACGATTTATCGATGAAGTAATACAGCTATAACAACACCGTACTTTTACGACAGTTAGCAAGAAACTGTCAAGTGACAAGAAGGCAAGAAATTGAACAATTTTGCGTTGACAGTAAGAGGTTTGACAGTTAAAAGATTTAGATATCAGCTGTTTATTTACAGTACAAATTTTCGTTCGAAAATGGATCACTATTCACGAAATACGTTATCTTTAATGTCGTGTAATAGCATTAATTTGATAAATCTATTTCATTATCTCTTTTCCAAATTAATAATACAAATGCTAGCTAACTAGCTAATGATAAGCTAGACTTATAAACAAATTCGTTCTGAATTTATAGTTCAATGATGACAAAGACAACTGACACTGCTGAGTGCTGTACTTATACTCATCTATGTGCTGTTTTGTCAAATTAAAATTATGTTTGTGTTGTGCTTCTGCCTTTCTGCCTGCATCACACAAACATTTAATTTACCTACTTATACACAACTTACGCCTATACTTCGGTGCGGCCATAGTACAATAATATACTACGCGTGTTTTTAGACCATGGGTGCGGCAAATTATGTCATATAAGGATAATATCAATCAGCGATAAATTCGTAAGTGACAAAAATGCAGTGTGCAACAATATAATAATTAATTATTAGCATTAGTGAACTGCAATCTTACTAACCATGGAAACCGAAGTAGTATCATCGTTTTTTACAAGTTCTTCTGGAGAATCCAGTTCCGAAGACATCAGTGAAAAGTTTTTACATTTAGTAGATGAATTAAATTTATCTCTTGAACAGTTACAAATGCCTGAAAAAGTAAAAGCGGTTTATAATCCCACCATTTACGCTAGAGAACCACTTGAAATGTATGTGCGTAAATATTGCAACACACCGAAACCTATTATATTCTTTGGTATGAATCCAGGACCTTTTGGAATGTCTCAGACTGGAGTAAGGACCACTTAAAATACATGTCTGTAGTTAGTTGTTGTGATAGATGTGTGTAATATGTTTAGTTATTAATTTTTTCATATCAACAAATTGAGTTTTAAAAAAAGGCCACAAATTTCTTATATCATACTTATAACTTATTGAAAATACCTAATTAATGTTTCAGGTACCATTTGGTGAAATAGAGGCAGTTCGAGATTGGCTTGGCATTACTGGATCAGTGGGAAAACCACCAGTTGAAGTAAAAGGTCGTGAAGTTTTGGGCTTTGAATGCAAGAGATCTGAAGTAAGTAGAACTAAATCTGCCATTCACTGTTGTGTTTTGTGAAGAAGAAATAAATAAACTAACATAGACAAAAACATTTACTGATCTTGTAGTATGTATACCTACTTACTTTATTCATCAATATGTCTTTACTTGGCCACTTCAGATACCAAAGCAATATTGCCATTTAGCTTCTTAGCATCTTTTCTCTTCACATGATCTATCAATTTTTTCCATCCTTCCATATTTGAATTCAGCACTCAATTGTTTCATAATTATTATTTTTGCTCATCACATTAGGTCTATATGGTAAAATGGGGTGAATAGGGTTTGAGCGCCAAAAACGGACAGAAGAGGGGTGATTCGATACTATGAAGAATTTCCTTATATCTATTCACTCGTCTTCTGTTCCTATTCACCCCATTTTACGGTACTGAGTGAGTACCTAAATTAAGTAAATAAGTTAATAATAATTAAGTTAGTAAGTAAATTTCTAACCTTTCTTCCATTACCCTTGCAACATTGTTACACAATCATATCTTATGGCATCAGGATGAAATTTGGAACAAGTGGCGTATTATGACGTCTCAAAGCCAGAATTGTTCTGCTGAGGGAACAAGATCTCTAGACGACTTGTATAGCTCTGTTTCTTTCCCTCAATGGCAACATTCTGACTTTAGGACATTATAATAACCCCGCAGGGGTGGATGATGGCCTGGAATAACTTAGGCTACTTTTTATCCCACATAAATGTGGGCGAAACCGCTGGAAAAAGCTAGTTTGTAATATTTTTACATATAAAATTTCAGGTTAGTGGTCAAAGATTTTGGGGCCTGCTTAAAACTTTGTGTGGGACACCGGAAAATTTCTTCAAATCCAGTTTTGTTTACAACTACTTGCCTCAGCAGTGGATGACAAGCAGTGGAATAAATTTAACTCCAGGTGAATTCAATGTAAGATATACCTTATTAATTATTTATTTCCAATTTTTTTATTATTTAGTATAGAACATGGTTTTCATAATATAATATAGAACATTGTGTTAAGACCCAATACAGTGAGTTTATTTCAATACACCAACTACTATTTCGAAATTTGTACCACATTAGGTACAAAAAAAGTACACTTGCTATTTTTGAGTATTTTAGAAAATGTAAAAATGTCATATTTTAAAAGTACCCTTAACCGACGAGCATGCATGAAAAGATTGATGACTGTTAATGAAGCGAAAGAGGTATGTAAGAATCGTAGTAATTGGCGTTCCTTAGTCTCTGCCTACCCCCATGGGAGACAGGCGTGAAGTTATGTATGTATGTAAAATGTAAAGTACATTCATCATTCCCCATCTCGAAAATCTAAACTAATAATATCCTCTAGTCAGCAGACAAGAATGTAACATAATATACAATTATACATGCCTTTTATTCCCGAAGGTGTCGGCGCTTAATGCCACTGTACAATGTAACACCCACTTTTCACTATTTCTGTTATAAGTCCTATGTAAAAGGGGGTTAGCCTATTGCCATATACCGGGCGCAATTCCAGACTCCTGAGATTAAAAAAAAACCAGTAATACTTTACGCGACCCCTTGCCTGGCAGTCACACCTGCAACAACTCTGCCAACGGGACAGACAAGAATGTATGTAAGAAACTAATTTATTACAACTTTCAGAAACCTGAGGTACAAGAATTATACAGAATTTGTGATAATGTATTTCACAAAGTGCTAGAATTGTATGAAGTTGAGATTATTGTTGCCATTGGAAAATTCTGTGAAACTAGAGCTAAGGAAACTTTAAAGAGATTCTCTCTTTCAAGACCTATTAAGGTATTAATTTCAAACATGTAATTGTTATTGTCCTTTCTTTTTTGTTAGTACCGGTATGCATAATTTTATATGTTTACATTTCAGATTCTGTACATGCAACACCCAAGCCCCAGAGTACGAAATAACAATTACTGGATAGAGAAAAACATACTCTTTTTTAAAGAAAATGATCTGCTTCAGTATTACAAGCAGCCTTCAGCATAAATAAAATTACAAGACTTGTAATACTGAATTAGAATTAATAAATATATTGCTAGAGCTACACACTTTTCAAAATATGGTTGATTTTATGAAGAGAGCCCTTGAATTAGCATCAGAAGCTTTATCAGCTCAAGAAGTACCTGTTGGTTGTGTTTTTGTTATAAATTCCGAGATTATTGCAGAATCTAGAAATATTGTCAATGCCACACACAATCCGACAAGACATGCAGAAATTAATTGTATTGATTCTGTTATAGAACTTTGTAAAACTAATGATATATACTACATGTCATATTTTAAAAATGTAACTGTTTATGTAACTGTAGAACCTTGTATTATGTGTGCAGCTGCCCTTAGTAATTTAATGGTAAAAGAAGTTGTTTACGGTTGTGCTAATGACAGATTTGGTGGTAAAACTGTATTAGATATAAGCAATTTTTATGAATACAATTATAATTTGGTTGGGAATCTGATGGCAAATGAGGCCATGGCTTTACTGAAACAGTTTTATAAAGGTGCTAACCCCAATGCTCCAGAGTCTAAAGTGAAAAAAGATAAAACTTAAACTATAAATTAATATTTCGTATAAAGTATGTTCATATTTATTAAAAGAATCACACAACTTACCACATTTATTTAGTTTTCATTATGAAAAACTTGCCAACACGTTCAGAATTTTTAATTAATTTTATTTATAGTTTAGATAGATGGTAAGATTTTTATTGATTATAAATAATAATTTGTGCAATGAAACAATATAAACTATCTTTTAAAAAGAGTTGTTTTAATTAAATGGATAATGTCCATAAAAATATGGGACAGGTAAATAAGAGTACACATTATACTTCTGACATAATAACTGTAACTAATGGCGCAGGCGCAGACACGATCCCTGTTAAAATATAAGTATAGGTCTCATAAATTATATAAATATATTTCTACAAAGTACCTGACATGTTCAAATTTGGTTTAAAACACAAAAAGACACCCATACACATAACAAATCCAACAATGTCCATAAAATATACTTAAGAATATATAATTATACAAAATAAATGATTACTCACTACAACATTTTTACTTACAACTAGCTTATTATTATATCCCACTGTATAAAACATAAAAGTGAGATCTTATTGGAAATAAAAACAATTTATTACAATATATTACTACTGATAAAATATCCACAAGGATATCACAGAATAATTTCACTAAATCTAAATTGAGATCTCACATTTACATTCCCACAGTGTTTTACAGGAAAGAATGCTTGAGGACTTTTGAACAGTAGGGTGCTAAGTATAACATAGTAGTATAACAAGCATGTCACTAAATGCATGTATTTATAATCACACATTTATCCGCAAGAAATAAACTTGTCCACTGTTGAATAGAAATAAAAGCAGAGTAAAGATATTCAAATACTGTCCAACAAATTTTACAGCACTTAAAAAAATTACCTACAGACTAGGTACTTAAAACTTAATACAACTGATTTAATCATTTGAATCATGACAACCATTAACCATTGGGTATGGGGCCCCTGAACCTTCAGTCTCTTCATTTTGGCCATTAACATGAACACAATTTTCATTATTCAAATTGTCTTCAACTAAATATTCTTCACCAACTGGGTCAACAATGGGGCTTGTACTCCCACTAGAGCTGCTGTCACTATCTGATGAGGATGAACTATCACTTTCAGAGTCTGCACTTGATGAATCCTGAGAATGTTGTCTTAAATGTTCAACTTCAAGTCTCAACTTCTCATTGTCTATCTGTAGTGAACGAATTTGCTCTTCCTGTTCCTTCAGACGCAGCATTAAGTCGCTAAAAGATTGATCTTCCACCACACTGGACCCAACAGAAGTGCCTGAAGTGTCCCTGTCAGTCAACATACTATCCCTGTCTGTAACTGAAGTATCCCTATCATTTGCTGTCATGTCTTTGTCTTCTTCAATGCACTTCGCTTTAGAACGTTCAGTTCTTTTTACGAGATTATCATATTTCGCTTCCAAAAAGAGATACTCTTGAACGAGATCATCTTTTGACATATTCGATAAACGTTCACTTTGAGCATCTTCATATACACTTGAAAATTCTTTTGTCAAATATTCCTCTTCGTCTTCGGGTAAAGAAAAGAAATAATTATCTTCAGAGTCCACACTAAAACTTGAATCGCGAGTCCTTGCTGACGGTGTTCGTAACAGTTGGAAAGAATTTTCTGGTTCGGGTTTATGTATTTCCATTAAGAATTGGTTGTTATTAAAAGGTGCATGGGTTTTTGCCATCACAATCTTCCTGAATCTGTTATTTCTTTTAGATTTTTCATTTTTACGCCGATCCTGCCAAGGTATTTTCGAAAAAGGTTTCATGATTTTACGTTTAGATTTCCCGCGCCGCCGTTTTTTCTTAAGTCCTTCAAGTTGTTTCGGTACGTCCACAGTAGATGGCGCATCTACTTCGCCTGGTCGCGTCTGATCGCCATCTTTTATAGCGATAATATTATTTCCGTCCATTTGAGACAAAACAGAACAGTTATTTAGAATTAAAACTTACTTTTTATATGAAAACATAAATAATCGCACTGATATTACAACTTTAACACCACTATGACTATATGAAATCCTGATAAAAGTACATTGTTCCACGGAGCACTGCACTGAGGACGCAATCCGCCATCTTTATTTATTTATTCATTCATTGTTACATTTTACTACCACTAGCTAGATAGGTGACGCAGTTAGGGTTGCCTAATCTTATGTAATTTTTAACATGACTAATAAAATATTGATATGTCATTAAAAAAAATCATGATTACTTATCTCCAAACAAGAGTTCGAATAGTTGTGCTAAGTTGTAGTTTTGGTCTTTGCTAATAAGCCGTAAAATATGTCGCAATCCAATAGGAATTAGTGAAACCTTGTGGGATAAAGGGACGATTTTTCGGATAAATATCGAGTAAATATCTTTTGCTCTATTATATTAGGAAATAAATACTCAGCTATAATCTCATATAAAAGCTAAAGAATTTGTTTGTTTGTTTGAACGCGCTAATCTCAGGAACAACTCGTCCGATTTGAAAAATTCCTTTTGTGTTGGAAAGTGCATTTATCATACTACGATCAAGAGGCGCAGAACAGAGCGGATGAAACCGCGCGGAAGTAGCTAGTCTGTACAATATATACATACCAACTTTTCGCAAATCGCATCATTAGATGATGAAGAAAAGTTTTAAAGGATTCAAAACTACTGAGTAAATGAAAATGAATGCCGAAGTGCAAAAAATAAGAAAATTGTACTTAAAATTATAGATGTTTTCACTCATACACATTGTATGAATACATATAATTTGTAAATTAATAAATTATATAATTTGAAATGAGTGATTGCCCTCACAAAAAATAAATTTAGTTGATAGGTACCCGAAATTGCTACATTTTGTAACAAAACTAGCTTTCGCTAATGACTTCTCTGCTTTCCCGTGGGATAGAAAGTAGTTTATCTGTGAATGTGTGCTCCAGAAGTGCTCCTGTGCTCCAGAACTTTAATCTACACCAATCCAATTTAAAATTTAATCCCGATACCTTAAAGAATTTCGAAGTGATTGAGTAACAAACATACACACAAACTCATAAACTTTCGCAATATTAGTAGAAAGTAAATTTTAACATGTAAATTAACAATATTATTCAATAAGTAAATTAATTTTATTTCTTTCCTAATGGGACGTTTTTGTTTAAAATATTATTTCGTTTTCTATTATTTATAATAATAGCTCGCTTACCAATGTACAGTACAGCTCTATGTTCTCCGTAGACAAAATTGTAAATTTATAAACGTCAATCAAACGTCAACTAGTCAACGCAAAACATTGATACCCGAACGAAAAATCATTTTAAATAGTTTGTCTGTTGTTTGTTGATTTTAATAAAACAACTCAGACTAATAGTTACAACTTTAGCTTTGAAGACATTGTTCATTTCATTATTGTATTGTATGGAAAGTCCCAAGTGAGCTGATAAAAGCAATAGCAATGGCCGACGATATTGTGTTTGAATTATTGCATTCCGAAATAATAAATTACGCTTTAGATCAATCAAAGGATAATACCAATGATAAAAAGGTTGTTATATAGCTTTAATGTAGAATTTGTACTTTTAAACTTATTTGACGAATTTGAAAATACAATCTTATATGACATGACTTCAGGAGGTGGACCTGTCTGTCGTTGAGTACATTGGATTTGCTGCAGGATATAAAATAATGGAAAGACTAACCAGAGAGTGGCCCAGATTCAAGGATGAACTGGATACAATGAAGTTCATTTGCACAGATTTTTGGACATGTATTTATAAAAAACAAATTGATAATTTAAGAACTAACCATCAAGGAGTTTATGTACTACAAGATAATGCATTCAGGTTCCTTACTAACTTTTCTAATGGACATCAGTATCTAGAGTTTGCGCCGAGAGTAAGTATCCGTAATAATTAGAGAATATGTTTTATAATAACTATAATGAGACATACTAAATTAACTTAAATTTTGGGTTACTCATGTGAATATACTGAGTAAAACGCTACTAGTCCAGTTTGTTTAGGTTGCTGCGACTGCGCACGCTGCTCATGAGGAAGAACCGCTCTGTGGTTCGAAACTGCTAGAGCTTTTCTCAGTATATACGTAAGTAACCCGCGATTTTAGTTAATTTGAGAATAATTGTGAAATAATGGTTTTGTAAATGCACCAGAGAAAAATAATGGTTAGGCTATTTGATTTTGTCTAGACACAATGAAATAGTGATGTTAATTGGAATATCGTACAATGTTGTGTATTTACTGGATTGTTATCAATTCTTGCATACCTCTTTCACTTCATTAACAGTCATCAGTCTTTTCATGTTGGCTCGTAGGTTTGTCGCAGCAATTGGCATTCTATAATCTCTGCCTACCCCCAGACAAGCATGAACTTATATAAATATTTATGTATTAATTTAGATTTATATATATATATATTTTTTTCAGTATGTTGCATACACCTGTGGATTGATCCGAGGAGGTTTGGCTAACTTGTGCATAAACAGTGTGGTCACAGCAGAAGTCCAGTCCATGCCGTCTTGTAAATTTCATATACATGTCCAAAGAACTTAAATATATTGTTAAAAATGTTGGATATATTTATATTACTATGAAATAAAAACTATTTAATCATTTTTGTGTATGATTTTATATATTAGTGTTAAATGTTAATCTGTGTAGTCTAAGGACACAGGAGGAAAGGTTCATGGAGTAGAGGCCAAGAGTTTATATAGATTTATTCTTATAATAACTTGCTCTGAATAGTTGTTTAAATATATAACAGATTACCCTATGCTATGTAGTACCTTATAGCAATTTTCATAAAATTTATAAACAATAATTTTCCAAATTAATACCTATGTTTTACTTTTTCGTCCAAATCCTGTTTTGATATTAATACACTATACAGTCACTAAACAGTGATGGAGCGTATAACAGGATCGACTTCGAACCGGCGGTATGTTGCTGAAGTAATTTTCTTCACAGGTATTTTTTAAAGTTACTTCAGGATTCATAATGAGATTTTTAATTTATTCAACGCTGCTTTCTTCCTTAGTAGAATTATGATTCAAAATAATACTGTTCACATTTTTTTAAACTGTTAGAAAGCTGTTCTCGTGCAATACAATATTTAACACATATTCAGCTATCAACAATAATTTTAGATACCTAATGAAATTCTAAACATTTGAATTCATTTTTTTTTATCGCACTCTATACCTTTTGGATAGTATGTGTAATAATAATTAGATTAAAGTTGTTTAGGGCCTCTGCGCAGTTGGCTTCGGCCCCTCGTTCGTATGCCTCCCAAATGACCGGGACCCTGTGGTCCCGTGAATGGTAAAGACATACAATAATAATTATATAAATTATTTGTTTCGGTTGTGGGGGCAATATTTTTCTATTACTGTAGTAAACCGACTGGTTTACGTTTTACGTTTAAACAAAATGTTTTCGTGATTCTATTTCCTCGTTGTGAGGTTTGTGAAGCCAACATTAAAATCGAATCCAGTATTGCCATTTAAAAAATAAAAAGTATTCAATCTGTGTACTATGTAGCAAAGATATTATAATATATTAAGTATAGGGGCTATGTAGTCTGTGGTCAAAACTTTGACGAAACGTACGCAAACTTTTTGATTGGCGTTGGCGCTCTTTTGCTTCCTTTCCTTTCATTCGCTCTTTCAATTTACAGAAAATGGCTTCCGAAGAATTGGTGACTGAGCAATTTCAATTTTTCGGTATAGATGTGCCCAACGAAGTAATAAATAAATGTGAGTACCCAAATAATTCGCGATAAGTTGTTCTGTAATGTATCTATCTGTTCATCAACTTTATCAAAGTTTTGGATATAACTTTATGCCGCTTCAATCAAAATGAATGTTCAAGGTTGTTCCATTATTCACTTCTTTTTCTAAGGCGTAAGTTTATGCGACGAATACAACATCGACGCCGAATCTTTCATTGAACAATGGATGGCCTTCAGTTTAAATCATTTAAATGGTTCATCACCGAATTTGGATAACTTGGATACATTTGTGAGAAAGGAATTTTCCAAGCGGGCGGCGAATCGTTCCAACGCAACCTCTAAAGAAAACGGACAAGTGGGTACCGGCTCAAGTTTGACGGTTTACGGGGCACCCGCTTCAGTTCAGTATCCTTTTAAAGCGCATGCTCCACGTGTTCATTATTTACCGAAGTTTTGTTACTTGTAGTTTGCAACTTGTGATATAAGCTGGTTTATTGTCGATTGTTTGTTTTCTAATGTAAGGTTGGTTGTAATGAGTTGTATTTCATCAACAGTTTCATTCCTTAGCGTTGATATAGATCAGACAATGAAGTTCTATCCGATTATATGGCCACAACACCGAAGGTATTTAAATTAAATAGTTTTTATTTTGTAGGTACTTACTTACGTATGTATAATATAACCTTAGCACACTTGAAAATAATTTAGTGCTAACATAGCATCAGCTACCAACGAATGTAGATACAATTTTTTTATTGTTTAAAAGTTTTATTATTATTGTATTTATCAACGCCTGCCTTTTCACTCAAGCAAATGAAGTCAGTTGATTCACCTACTTGCTCCTAATGGGTATATGTCTAGTGCCACAGTGATTATTTCTGTGACTAGATCTACACTCATTGAAAGCATTTAGGCCTAGCATCGTTGGAAACGCTGAACCATTGTCCAGGAGCAGGTATTCCCTTTTACTGAATATTAAAAAAATATTTTTGTACCTCCTTATTTTTTATTTTAACAGCATTATTTGTAACCATTAATTTTACATGAAGATCTAAGTGGCTGTGTAATTTAACTTGATGATATTTGTGGGCGAGTTTGCTTCTGGTGCATGTTCATTACAAATCATGACTAGATCCATACTCGTCTGCAGCCATCAACTTAATCTGCGTCTTCAAATCTAACTGTAAGTGCGACTTTGATAGTTGAAAATACTTTTTAATACATTCATCATTTATTTCATTTCAATACTTTTCAGAGAGTTAAAGTTGAAATCGAATCTGTATCCAACCAGACCAATGACTTGTGCCCGGCTTCTTACTCTCCATCAGTGTAAGTGTCTACATAAAAAATGTATAAAAACTGGGTTCTTTTTATAGGTTTTCCAAAGCCTTGAATTGCATTATTTACATCTATATCCTAGAATAAAACATACACAACATTGATCTTAACATCCCATAATAGATTTGTGTGCTATCCTCTTGCATGTTGAAAGTTGCGGGTCTAGTGTTTTATACCGGGAGCTGGTGTTTCAAGAGATAAAAGACTATGCACATTTTAAAATTAAATTTATACTTACCTACACTAAAACAAAAAATAAGTTAGTAATTTAAAAAGCATGCATACATTTTCTTTCAGTGGGTCTGGTAAATATGCATCGAGGACTAACATAGGTGCCGTAGTCCACTCATATGGTGATGAGAAATTACTTCAGAACATTTCAGAGCCATGTGGCCCCAATGATATTTTAAATTTGAAAATTACACAAGTGGCTAATGACGATGGTGACACATATAACAAAGCCATGTAAGTACAGATAGAGTAACATGACTAATGGCCATTTAATCTTTTACTGGTTTTAATTACTAAAGATAATATTTGACATTTAATATGGCACATGCTGTCTCTACCCATAAAATCCTGCTATAGGTTGTTGGAAATGGCCACAAATCAATGTGTGTAATGAAAACCATATGATATAAAATTGTAATTCTAGGTTTGGCTTTGAACTACTTCATGAGAAAGCCAGTATGTTTGATGGCAACATACGCTATGTCTCACAGTGTATCATGAAGAAGTCTGGAATCACAGATTTGGCATCTGTAAGGTGTAAGACACAGGTATATAAAACAAAATTATGAAAATCTTCAGAAAATATGTAAAGAAGTTTTGGAATGTGAATGGTTAATGAAATTACAGACTGAAGTAGCAGTGGCTGGTCGCATAGAATGTGATGCTGATGCCAGACTCAATCCCAAGAGTGTTGTTCTCCAAGGAACCTGGGAGCAATCACTCAGCCAAACAGTACCAGTGGATCTGGACAAGTTTGTATAACTAATAATATAAAAGATTGAAGATTCATTGACATAATTTGCATTCATTGGTTATGAAAAAAAAAATACTAAAATAGTTTTGCAAAATACTTTAAAATTTTCAAAAATAGAATTGTGTGTTCTGTCTCTTAAATTCTGTACAGTGCTGAAGAGGCAATGCACCATATTTATTTTTATTTAGATTCAAATTTTTCTTTATAATTAATTAAAACTTCTATAGGTATTTTATTTCTGTGGCAGTGTGAAGCAGTATTCTTTATTCCCTGGCCAGACAGTTGTAATGAAGGGCGTAAACACGCGTGGTGACAAGTTCGTAGCACACGAGGTTTTCTGTGATGCATCACCTGCAGTTGCAGATCATAAGGCAGATATTATGAATACCTTACAAGGTATGACATAAACATGGACTATTTTCAATAAAATTCCGTAAATCTGTGTATACCTTAGAATTCTCAAACAAAACTGATTTCAACAAATTCTAGGCAAAATGTCAATGGTAATAGCGACAGGACCATATACAACATCGGATAACATGAAATATGAACCTTTAAAAGACTTGGTAACTTACATTGCAACACACAGACCACATGTAGTTATTATGACTGGACCATTCTTAGACAGTGATCATACCAAAGTCAAAGATAATACTATGGCAGAAACATTCAAATCATTCTTTGACAAATTATTTGATAGTTTAGGAGAATTAAATAATACAAGGTAAGAATAAGTTTATACTCTTACCCACATTTTTCTAATAAACACTATTTCTTAAATTAATAATGTATATTTGTTTCCAGCCCATATACAAAGATTTACATAGTTTCCAGTAATAAGGATGCTTTCCATGTGAACATTTACCCAACTCCAGCATATTCCAGCAGGCGGAAACATTCAAATATTCACTTTGTACCAGATCCTTGCACACTTAACATCAATGGGATAATTGTAGGCGCTACAAGTATAGACATACTCATGCACATAAGCCAGGAGGAAATATCTCTGTAAATATAATTTAAAATTATTATAATAGTGACACAGCTTAAGTAAGAAACTGGTAAAAAAAATAATTCAATTTACAGAGGTTTGGGTGGAGACAAACTATCGAGGCTAGCTGGACATATTCTGATGCAACAGACGTACTACCCTCTCTGGCCACCAGCTCAGGGTCTCTCAGTCGACGGTGCACTATGGGCTCCGCATGCGCAACTGTCGTCCATTCCACATATCCTAGTGCTGCCATCTAACTTCAGATACTTTGTTAAGGTTTGTAATCATTCTTGTTTTCCTTCACTCTTCTTCAGATAAAATTAAAATAATTCCTCATTGTAACATTGACCCTTTCTATTAATATAACTTACAAACGACAGCGCTTTTTGTCATATTTGGACTTGAAAAGTTAATTTTATTATTTGGTAATAACAAAAATCCTCTCTTCTAGGAAGTAAATGGCTGCGTCGTGGTAAATCCAGAGCATTTAACAAAGGGAACAGGTGGAGGTACCTTCGCGCGTTTACTTATACAAAGTGACAAAGATGACAAAAAAATCGCAGCACAAATTGTACGCATTTAAGTATTTAAATTAATAATAACAAGTTACAAACATTTCCTTCTTTTATTTCATGTTAAAATTCATAATGGAATACACCACAATATAGATATGAGTTAAAAATAATACAAAAATGTGGGGTAGACCCAATAAAACCAACATTAGTCGAAAAAAAAAGAAAAAAACCGCCTATGCTACGTAAATAGGGTCGTTGAGTGAAATCTTTCCACCAGGACCACTGCGCAATGCCATCTGTAATCCCATCTTAGGAGAGCTACCACCGGATTTACGTTCCTCGGGGTTTGTGAGTTGACGGTATCTGAAATAAATAAAAATGGTAATGATAGCACCTAGACAATAAAAAGAGGTAATTAAAATAGGTGAATATACACTCAAAGGCACATTTAACCGCCCACCTTGATTTTCTGGATTTTCTCATATGCTGCCTATAACTGGGAAAGACTGATATTTTATTTTTAATCTAGGCACATCTTGTCATTTAAACACTGTGTAATAATGTAAAAAACTGCATTTATTCACCAATTAAATAAAAAAAAACGTTTTTAGTGATTTTTGTTGAAAATTATAGATTTACAACATTGTTAATTTTTAATTTTCTATGGTCGTCTAGTGACTTTTAGTAATGGGCATTACCTCCTCGGGCTCTGCTGACTTCTTGCAATCGGTTTGGAAGTCCATCAATGACATCTTGAATGTCAGACTGAGGGATGTTATGCCACTCTTCTACTGCAGCAATCTTGAGTTCTCCAATAGTCGTTGGTGCAGGAACCCTTACTCGAACCCGTCTTTTAAAGTTGTCCCAGATGTGTTCAATTGGATTGAGGTCAGGACTGCGTGCTGGCCACGGTAATGTTCGTATACCGACCTCGTCCAGGTACTGGGTCACTATTCGAGCGACGTGGCATCGGGCATTGTCGTGCATTAATTGAAAATTGTTACCAATAAATGGTGCAAATGTCACAGCGTGGGCTTGCAAAACCTCCGCCAGATATCTGTGTGCAGTAACACTGCCTCTATCAAACACTACGAGGTCGGTACGAGCGTCATAACTGATGCCCCCCCAAACCAGTACTGAACCTCCCTGATAACCCACTGTTTTCACTATTGTACACGGAGCAAACCTTTCATTTGGTCGTCTGTACACTCGCTGAGGCCCATCTGGACCTCGTAGGGCTATTCTGCTTTCATCTGAAACAGAACATCCTTCCATCGGTCCGTAGTCCAGTCAACGTATTCTCGCGCAAATTGAAATCGCGCTCTACCGTGCTGAGGGAGCAATTCTGGGGCGCGTGCAGGACGTAATGCAGTCAGGTTCCTCTCTGCCAACCTTCTTCTCACCGTCCGTTCACTTACGCTGACATGTCGTACTTCAAACAGGCGAGTTCTCACCTCGGGAGCAGTGGTGAAGCGATTTCTCAGCACATTGTTCACAATGAAACGATCGTCTAGAGCAGATGTGCACCGATGACGGCCTTGTCCCGGTCTCCGCGTGTAGGAACCCGTCTCCAGAAAGCACCTGATAGCATCCCGTACAGTGGTTCGAGGTACACCAAGCATCCGAGCAATGCGACGTTGGCTGTACCCAGCATCAGCAAAAGCTACGGCTCTTGCAGCTCCAGTTGCATCCAGTAGCATTTGTTGGTGATTACAGTAATCAAATTAATGCAATAATTTAACAGAACAGTAATTACTCCAAAAAGAGCAGGATAACCAGGTTAAAGCTCACACTAATCCGATCGCAAGGAATGTCAAATTTCGACTAAATTACAAAAATGCATCTGTATACACGAATTTCTAAAACAACAAGGGTCAGAGTGTTTAATTTGTTGCCAAAGTACCCACTTGAAACAAAACATCCATCGGGATAAACATTCCTTATCGCAAACTAACGTGGTGACGTATTTCTTAAGTGGGCGGTTAAATGTGCCTGTGAGTGTATAATAACTTTTTCAACTCTTGCAATGGTTCCGTGTTGGCATTGCGAATACCGGTCTCAGGATCGATGGTGGTCAAGACACATCTGAAAAAATGAAAAATATAGGTAAAAAGAAATACAGAATTCGATAATTAATTCAGACATTAATTAGGTAGGTAAAATAACTTGTAGTACCTTAGACAAGGTTTAATTATTTCGAACACGTTTTCGCCGATTTTCACGAACTTCCAGTTGTCTTCATCATAAGGCTTGGCGCCTTTGAGCACGAAATTAGGTCTGAAGTTTTTAGTTGAGACCTTACAGTCGGACAGACGCGTGTTCAAGTCATCAACAGACGCTTCGTTGACGAGGTTGAAGGAAGTCTCATCAGGTAAAGCTCCCTGAAAAATAAATTAATTTTGCAGTGAGTATTGCGTAGATAACAATTAGGGGGTGCCGTCTGCCGTCGTATCGATATTCAGTATTCACATCTCTAAAAAAATATGAAATGATTTCTATATCCATAGGTACTACTGAAAGGAAAAGGTTTTACTCTGGGGAACTGCTCCTTGTTAGTTACTGCCTTGCTATCGTAAGAGTTGTATAAAATGTTTTATTTCAAAATAGCGATCTGTGGCTCAAGATGAGACTATGTGGAAAAGAGAGCTGGGACTTACCGTATCTTCTATCCTGAATTTGTAGACCTTGTTGGTATTGCCGCGGAGTTTACGGCAGTTTTCGGATGCATAGTATACAAGACGGAAGTTTAGGGGTGAACGGTCAATCAATCTGTAATAGAAATTCAAATGTCAAAACTAACGTAAGTTATTGTGTTGTGATTGTGTGGGTTGCATTGTAAATGTAAGTGGTTGCAAACTTATGTTTAAAGCTCTTTTTGTACGCATTGTCTGACAACGTAGGTACTTACCCAAAACATTTTGAACAAAGTTTTGTTCAAAACAAATAATTATGCAACGATCGTAAGTGGGTACGTTTACGAAGTGGAAAATTAAGTATTGATAAACTTTATCTTTGCCTTCTATTTATATAAAGACATGACGAGAACGACGGGACAGATAACGCGTTGTAGTTATGAAATATACTGAAATGATCAAGCAGATCTTGTAGTAGGTATGCACATTGGTCCCTACCTACTCAAATTACGACTAAATGTTCCAGCGAACTTTGAACTGCTTCAGAGTAAAATAGCAACAATAACAGTACACTAAAACGAGAAATACTTTTACTTGAATTGGGTGTAGCCAGCCAGATAATAAATTACAATGGTTAATTAGGTCATTGATAAATTAGAAGATCCATCTTTTATCTCAGAATGATTTAAGAAATTCATCGCCTTGGGCTATGGGCGTTTACTTACGTCAATCGAATGTAGTTTGTACGAATGAAAACTTTGAATACAGATGAAAATAATTCATTGGCTATCTTGTACCTACTAGGCAAATGACTGGTGAATTTATGCATTGAAACATTGGATTTCACCTTGAGAACCACTCGCTCACCTCCCAGCCGCAGTCATACACGGGAACAGGATCGCCCCAAACAACTGCCGTCTTTGGTTTCTGCAGAGCCACAATCTAAACCACAAAATAAATTATTAAAAGAGCTTCTCAAATTGTCCATGTTCACTGAATTGGTGTTTCTATGTCGCATCACGTCCTATTTATTGACGCTAATAAGTATTTAGCACTTGCCGGTTGCCCGTGGCTTCACACTCTTGTGATCAAGATCAGCATTACAGATTGTACCTACAAAGTAAGCCGGTAGAATTCGGGAGAAGCGTGAGGAGAGTGGGGGTATCAAAAACTATGAATTTAGGAGGTACAGAACTAATTAAGTATTTGTTTGAGTTATGGACCTATTTATTTAAGTAGATGAATGTAATGTACTTAGGTAGGTACTTATCTAAGGTATTAAGCTAAACTTGCTATAAGTATTTAGCCCAAACACTAGGAGACTGTATCTACTCATTTATCGGGAAATAAATACAAGGCCTGATATCCAATAATGTTGATAATAGCGCTGTTTATCTTTGTTGTACCTAAACATACTTAGTTACAATCGTTCGCTAAATCAGTATCTACTTACACTAAAAATATAGATAAAATAGAGGTATATAAATGCTATGAGTATCGTGTGAAAAATCTTCATGAATTCTTTCGCTTCAGTGTCAAATATCTATAAGAATCTAATGTTAGATACCTACCTACATAAATATATAAACCTTCAAGTATACATAAATAGCTTAAAATAAGGACACCCTATATTCTGTCTTCCACAACCTACCTCAGCTAGATTGACGTGCAGTTTTTCCATGTTAGGATGTTCTAAAGTAAGAATAGAATTTCTAATTGTGGGCTGCACAGCCAAGAGTTCAGGGAAACCTCTCGCTGTTATGAAGTTGTCTTTATCATCGACAACCATCAGAACCCTGCAAAGAGATTAAAACTGTAAATGAATAAAACAAAAGAAATCAATAATGGTTACTTAACTCCAGTTAAATTACGGTTAATTCTGAATTAAACGAACGAACCTGTCACGAAGCCATCCATCTCTCAACCCCATGTTAGTACATTCAACCGTTTCTAACGTAACGCGGCCACATGACTTGATTGGGTACACGTTGATTTCCGTCAGAACTCCAACTTGTTCCCATTTTTCTGGAAGTTTCACTGGTTTTTCTTGAAACAGGCGGTAAGCACAGTAAGCGCTACCTAGAACACCAGCTGCAGTAACCGTGGCAGTTACATAATATGGAACTGAAAAACAAAGGGGGGTTAAAATATGGGCTAGGATAGAGTATCTAATAGTGGTACCGATAGATATGAAATGGCTTGTGCCAAATATGTCTTACAGCACCTTATAGTTATATGCAGAAGGTGTCGAACTGGCCGGGGGGCCAGAAATCTCAGATGCCAAGGTTAAGGAGCTAGACAGCGAAAAATAGCAGCCGTGTTTTCGGTCAGCAGTCAGTACTAGGCAATCCAAGGATTGTCTGGTGACGCTTTAGTTAAATTAATTGGATCTCATTGCCTTTGCCGACTCAGGATCACAATCATTTCCTCGTTCGTGGACCCTCGATACCCAATACGCACCTAAATGGGTGATCGGGCTGAATTTATTGCACAACCAAAGAAAGGCAATAAATAGTTTGGCAATTTGAGATAAAAAAAATAGTATAACATCAATAACTCTGACCTACGCAATCATAGACATCTATTTGTTTTCCATCTAAGGTTGCGTAACTACCGTGCATTTTTCAGTATCACTCACAACGGCTGCACCTCTATTTTATCAAACAACCATTGATATTTTTGTACCTATCTTATATTAACAGAGGTTGTATTGAGGAGTTCATCAACATTGTCATGTATTTTACGTGATCAATAAAATATGCCCCCAACCTATTATGATAACCCTCACAATAAAAATGTACTCTGGCTAATGATTTTGCCCCGATTATGACATGTTTTTAAATAATTAAAATACATTATGTATTTAATTTGGGTAGGAATCATGCACTAAATTGAACCAATCTCTCTCCAGATGCAAACAAAAAAATGTCAACAATGTTCTTCGCGGTGTGTGATACGATACTATTTTTAGAAATCTCACATAATGTTTATAAACTTAGGTACATTTTATACTACCTATGTTGTACCTATGCAGTATTTGATTTTCTTTACGTTAATATCATACTACTTATTACTTAAAACTTGTTTGGAGTTTCTAACTTACTAATATGCATAATACATATTATTCTTTCTATACATATGCTTCAGTAATGTATTTACATAAGTAGTTACCTCGCTATTTACTTGCGTACCCAAATACCTTGGCCCTCTACGGCGCCCCTGTTTGGGCGCCAAACCTGTTGCGGCGTCCCGCTCGGACGCTGCTCATGGCACAGAGGGTCATGGCGATCCGAATGATCCGCGGATACCGCACGATCTCTGGGGAGTCGGCGAACCTCCTTGCCGGATTACCGCCGTGGGATCTGGAGGCGAAAGTGCTCGCGCGCGTGCACAGCATGCGCGCGGAGGCACGTCGCCGGGGCGAAACTCCGCTGCCGCGCCAGATAAGTGCGTGGCGGGATGAGCTCCGACGCGATCTCATGGCGGAATGGCAGCAACGACTGTCGCAACCGAGGGCTGGGCTCGCTGCCATCGCATCGCGGTAAGTCCCCTCTTTGAGGAGTGGCTTGAGAGACGCTACGGCGTCCTCACCTACCGCCTGACGCAGGTCCTCACCGGACATGGGAGTTTCGGGAGGTACCTGTGTCTGATGGGGCGGGAGGAAACGTCTGGGTGTCATCACTGTGAGGACCGCCCTGAGGACACGGTGGAACACACTGTAGCGGAATGCCCTGCGTGGGCTGAGCACCGCCGTGCCCTCAGGGAAGTGATCGGCGATGGCGACCTCTCGCGTCCGGGCCTAGTGCTGGCCATGATGCGGAGCGAGGGGGATTGGGATGCCGTGTCCTCCTTTTGCGAAGCAGTCATGCTAGCTAAGGAGGAGGCGGGACGCGTGAGGCAGCGAAGCGCTGCCTCCTCGCAACCCAGCCATCGCGAAGGACACACCGGGCGTCGGGGATCGCGGGACGATCTCCGGCCACCGTAAGCGCGGGCCTGCGGACGGCGAGCATGGGTGGCTCCCCGTCCGACCAGAAACAGACCCGAGCGTACGGCGCGTCGCGTTCCGCGCGCGCCACAAAGAGCCATCAGACCACCACAGATGGGGCCCAATAGGGCCGATGCCGATGCCGATTCGGAGTCGCGGAGAACCTAACGGGTAACCGGGGCTCCGGCTCGACGTGCAGGAGAAGGAACGGGGTGGTTTTTAGTCAGTAAGAGTCTGACACTCCCTCCCGCCTCACCCAGGCGGGAGCAGTCATTCGATGATTTTCCCCCCTTAAAAATAAAAAAAAAGAAAAAATAAACCCAAGTACTTACCTACTTATTTACATATTTTAGACCCGCTAGCCGGTACTAACGGAAAAGCAATTGATTCGCTTAGTATGGATCATAAACCGTCTCGATTGCGATCAAGCGACATAACAATTTACGTGTGATGTTTGTAATTGAATTGCGTATTTTGTAGAAAAAATATGATACAAAAAAAGTACAAGTAGTCGCTATTATGATAACAGATGCTCTTCATAACATAAAAGTACTAAGAACGATAGATTCTTACCGTTACTGGACATGGTTACGGAAAAAAAATGTTATTGAATAATATTGAAATGGAATTCTGGTGGTCACGCCGAGCGAAACAGGATTGTGAGCCGTCGCGCCGGCTGCCGAGGTCGCGCGTTGGAATATTACTAGGTTAGCTTGTTTGTTTGTGGTATGAAGCTCAAATGTGTCGCCGGAGTTCGTCACTGATAGTTGACGAAAATGTGATTACGAGTTTGTTGCACGTAGGTAAACATGACTATATGAATTGTAAGTTTTTTTTTGATAAGCGAGTGAAGTTTGCGGACACCGGTACACTTTTGTAGTTATAATTGTACGCAGATCGTAGACCAGTGAATACGAATTCATTTTATGTTCATAAATAGATAGGCACATCGACAAGTTATAACGGGAACGGGGTGCACTCATCCCACGACTCTCCTCCTGTCTTCCTTTTCCTCATCCTCCAACTGAGATATTTTTACCTGTAGAAAGGATAGTGTTTTTATATAGGTATTAGCTTAGTTATGTATGATTGTATAGCTGAAAACTAATGGAAGATTGGAAGGTTTCGCATTTCTCGTAAAGGTAGCGAAATAAGGAATATAGCTAATTATGCGTTCTGATTGTTCTAAACAGGGAATTTGATAGGAATGATACTGATGTGCAATAGATACATTTTTTTAATTCAACAATGCTTAGGAATGTAGGTACGGCTTTTTATGGGGGGGGGGATCATTGAATGACTTCTCCCGCTTGGGAGAGGTGGGAGTGAGGGAGTGTCAGACTCTTACTGACTAGAAACTACCCCGTTCCTATTCCTGCACTTCGAGCCGGAGCCTCGGAAACCCGTTAAGTCTTCCTCCGCTCCGTATCGGCATCAGCCCTCTTAGGCCCCATCCGTGGTGGTCTGATGGCTCATTGAGGCGCGCGTGGAACGCGACGCGTCGTACGCTCGGGCCTGGTTCTGTTAGGGCAGCGAGCTACCCATGCACGCCGTCTGCAGGCCCGTACTTACAGTGGACGGAGAAGAAATGTGTGGCTTAGAACAGGCTGTACTTCAAAATCAATATTAGTACATCTGCTAGTGTTTGTTTCAAAGTTCGTTTGTTATAGGTACTTATTACACATTGCTTATGGTTTTAAAGATTACATCTATGCTTTACATACTGCCAAGGTCACTTCTCCACTTTTCCACCAATTAGTAATAATATTATGTATAATAGCCTGATTGGCAATTATGCTTTCGAACCGTTTGGGGTTGAAACTTTAGGGCCGTGAGGCCCAAGTGCACATCTTCTTTACAAAGATATTGTAAGGAGGACGGTTGACACTTCAGGTGATCGAAGGGCTGGCTTTTACCTTGGGCAAAGGTTAAGCATTGCCATTCAACTTGGCAATGCTGCCAGTCTTTTGGGCACCCTTCCTCACGGTAGCGATGAGGAAAATGTTTTCTTTGATGCCTTATGATTTATTTTTATTTTTTTTTAAGGTGTAAATATTTTAGTTTTAAATTATTTTTTAATATTTTAAGTTGTGTATATTAATAGTCGTAAAGTAGTATTATGTTATTCATAAATCTGTATATGTATAATCTGTATAATTATATGACAAATAAATATTATGTTATCTTTATGTTAGTCGAGTCGAGAGCCTAGCACTAAAAACTACTAATGAGTGTAAAGTAACACATTTCTATTAGATGTCAAAACTGTCTTGTCAACGTGTCCCGAAGTCTGAGTTTTTAGTGATACTGGAATGGTTCAATTAATTTATTTGTAAAATGTGCAACTTATTTCGTAGATAAAAGGTTGGAAATACTCTTAAAATAATTACTACGTCTACGTAATATCAACTACAAACATGGTTTTATTGGGAAATGATGAGGTAAGTAACATTATCGCATCTGCATTAAATTTCTTCAATAAATTTATGTCCATTCTAAAGAAATTGATTTTATTTACAGTTTCTTGCTGAGCTTACAAAATTATTTCAAAAAGCGCGTACTGCAGGATCAGTGACTATGACAATGAAACGATGTGAGTATTTAAGATATAAGTTTATTGAGAGTAACTTGTAATTTGTGTTATACAATGTACGTTCTTTTCATTTCCAGATGACGGTCGTACTAAACCAGAACCTCGTGATGGTAAGCCAGTAGTGATAAACCCAGAATACAAATGTTTGGTACGAGCACAGTCTAAAAGTAAAAAAATCTCAACGGTTGTAGAGCAGCGCGATGTGGAGACATTCAGTACTGCGTATTCCAATTTACTGAAAACTAGCGTGAATGGGTTAAAACGTTTGAAAAAGCCGAAGAAAAAAGCGATGGCTACACAGTAACCATGCTATGTGAAGACAATGTGTCAAGACTGATAATGAAGTGCGCAATATAGTGTTATGAACAAAATGTGAACTTTGCTATATACCACCGTGATGTCCTAGCTCGTAGGATGAGGTCCATTGAAGTGTGCTCTTCTCTCTGTGAGATCCGAAGAGTTGGAGTCTTACCTGCTGTTGCTAGAGATGCTGACGCAGTTAAGTCGTTGACCATCGTCCAATGCACCTGATTTTTATAACAATATTTTTTGTTACATTCTCCCAATAAAGTTTTATCAGATGTGCTTTTGTGTGTTCATTTATAAAGGTAAAGTTAAATTCAAAACACTGCCAATATTTATAAAAATCTTTATTTTATAGAATAATATGATTTGAAGATTATGAGTTAACATTACAATGATATCACAATATGAGACCAATACATTCTGCAGTTAATACAATCAAAACATTAGAATTTTTAACATAATGATAATTTACTCATATCACTTATCAAAATATATTACATATTTTTGTGAACATTCCATGAAATATTGAACACCATCAGAAATAATACTGGTTTTAAAATTGCTAAAAGCCATGAAAATATTAATAATATATAATTAATTTTAAAAAATATACATATTCAAGTATCACAATTGAACACGCTAGGCAGTAATTGCACCAAGTTACATGAGTAAATAAATAAATATATTTTCTTTTTTACTGAACTATGTCAAATCTTTATTAATGGTGACAAAAGCTTACAATCCATTCTGCCTTATTCTTATAATGAACCAGTATCACATAAAGCCATTTAATATTTTAATCCGAAGCGACATGATATTTTTCCCATACACAAAATGCTACATATAGCTCCTTAATTAATATGTAAGCACCTGATTTTATACCCTACAATGTGATAATTTACACATTATATAAAATTATGAATTTTTATATATTTAATTTTTTTAATTATAAAAGAAATTTAATTTCGAATTAGCTTAATTTATAACTGAAATAAATATTTTCAGTCAGAAAACGTCCCATTTGGAAATAAATAACTACTCCACTTGAATCATAAATGAGAATATTGTCATTGTTACTATTTACAATTTGTTTTTATATTTAAGATTGCTCCAAAGCGCACACATTGCATTAGGCGTTAAAAAGAGTGTTACACTTTTATAGCCACACAGTATAAAAATAGACAAACAGCCTCCTTGTTTTGTCTTAATAGCTGTCAAAAAGTTAACCATAATCTATGGGCAAGAATTTTTTTTGCCTTTCATAGGACATTCTTAGAAGTAAGTCTTTTGAGACAAGCGTTCCTGACTTGGTCGTTGCCGAGCCTCTCAGCTTCCTGCAACACTCTGCGAAGATCATTCGTCCGGTCATTGCGTGCTGCGAGAATGTAGGCGCTGCTTACATTGCGACATACTAGGTAACAGGATATCTGGGAACAAATGAATCCTTATTTTTTCAACTTCCTATTATCAAATATTGTGATACAAGTTTAGGTAGTTATATTGCCAATCCTTTTTCTCACAGATAGGTATGAACAATGCTAAAAAAGGTTACAAAGTGGACTGTATTGGTTCTAAGATTTGAGTTTTAAAATCGCAGTATGTAACACTATCCAATTCTAGGCTTTATATGTATACCTAAAACATTTATGTTTGTAACACAGAATATAATAAAAATTAACAATCTTACCCGCTTACTACATTTGATGAAACTAAAAAACGAATTATTCTTTCAAAGAATAAAAATGGCCATTACAAATGATAAATATGTACTCTCACCTTGATAGTGACACTATGTATATCGGCAATAAGGATCTCTGCCTGTTCATCGTAGAGCTGCCCTCTAGACTCACACCGCGTCACCACCGCACTCACTCCCGACTCCAACACTTGATCACTCATTAGACTGAAATATATACAATGAGAAGTTACAGTATTGATTTTACAGCGGGCATTTTGAAGAGAGAGACAAAGTGGATCCGCGATAAACGAGCAGACTGGTCAACTGATGATGAGAAAATGTCGCTGTCCATCGACCAAAGGATTACAGGCTTTGGGGGAAAGAAGAAGTGACTGAGCGAAACGCAATGCAAAATATATTAAACGCTGGTTATCTACGAAGATAACTGCCTCGTTGGCCGAGTGGTCGCAAGTGCGACTGCTGGACAAGGGGTCTCGGGTTCGATTCCCGGGTAGGGTAAAGTATTACTGGTTTTTAAAAAATCTCAGTAGTAGCACGAAGTCTGGAATTGTGCCTGGTATATGGCAATAGGCTCAACCCCTATTACATGCGACTCATAACATAAATAGTGAAAAGTGGGTGTTACTTTGTACAGTGACATAATGTGCACCTCTGCCTACCCCTTCGGGGATAAAAGGCGTGATGTTACGTTACATAATTAATAAATATATTATGTTTCCAGTCTACTCTTTGGGTGGTTATAAGGTGTGACTACATAATGTCACAATGTTTTTATATTACCTAGCTGCAGTTTCTTTAGATGCCCGCACACATTTGGCCAGCGTCTTAACTTCCATGAACCTGTCAGAATGTACCAGGAACTTCGCCACGTGAATGTAGATGTTCATTGAGTCCAACTTGTGTTCTGTTATGATCCTGGAAAAATACCGAAAATTTGTTAAAGAGTATGAATATGAATCAAAGTTATGAAGAAAAACAACTAATGATCACGTTTCGTTTCATCCTAAAATTTGTTTTACGTCATAGTTATATTGGTCTGGATTCTAGTGGATCTGCATAATATAAGTTTTTAATCAAGACTTAGTGATATCCTGATAGGCCATTTATTGGTCAGACAATGAAAATACTAATAGGACTTTAGGCGATCTTAGCGCGAGCCAAGGGACTCCAAAATGAAAACCCTAGGCAAAATTTTACTGAAAAATGTATAATCACTTACTTGATAGCCAATTCGAATCCAACTTCAATGGTAGGCCCACTAGCGAGAACAACAGCTACGAGTCTTATTTTATCTGTAGTCGATCCAAATAGCGTTAGAGGTCGTACATCAGACGTTTCATTCTCCTTCCTAGCATTCTGTATAGGTATAGCTTCGTTTAATACTTTTTCAGTGAGCCTTCCACTAGCTTCACATGATGCGAGGTACTTCGCAAGCTCCATCTGTCGCGTTATTGTGGTCATTAAATTGTCTATAGTTGCTTTGTCTAGGTTGAAGTGAAATGATCTCGAGTCACTTGTTTCTGAAAATTAACGGTAGAGGCATAAATTAGTATCGTTTGTTACGGATTTGATGATTTTCGAATATATATACGAATATATGTAGAAGGTTGTAGCGAGTCTACAGGTAATTTTCAACAATACGGTAGTTGACAACTAGTCAATTTTTTTTTCTTTAATCGAAACGTTAAAAACGATACTGATCTATGAATTTTGTATGAAATACCATCTTATGACGTCATCATATTTTCGCGTCAAATAGCACACTTACAACTAAAAAATTTGCTAGAATAAATCGAAAATTAAGTATACCGGCAAATCAATGAATGAAACTAACTAAATATTTAATTGGACTGAAAATCAAAATAATTTATATTTGAACCAGGAAACTATCCAATTTATTGAAGGCGCTGATGGACAGAAATTATTACTCCAATGCTAAACTATGGACCTTCTTTTCAATCGAGTAGTTTGCCATAATCTCCGGGTTCAAACTCGCAGTTCAAAAGGTTGATCAGAGAACACAGCTGACTGGTTTATGTCAAAAAAATATGTATTCCCATAATCGGCCCTTACGACATTTGTTTGAGAGAAGGAGGAGACAAATATGTATATTTTTTTACCCTCACTCCACGAGGAAATGAACAATTCTATAATATTCGTATGATCACACTTACTAGTGGGTGCAGGAACGCAGTGTGACAGATGACTTAGAGCTGCGGAGAGGTGATGCTGCCTGGCATGTAAGGCGGAGTACAGACGCGCGGGCGTGGACGCGGGGCGCGCATATAGTAGCGCGCACGTGGCCGCCGCGCGCGCGTGTTGCCCGCTACCGCACTGCACGCCGTATAGCGCTTCTAGGCGCTTCGACATCTCGAGCGTTCGGCAAATGTGCATTATGTACTCCTGTGAATATAAAAGTATTTTAATGTCAGAAAGTATCGTTTAAAAATTGTTGCGCAAATATTGCGCAAACTCTAGCGCAGGATTGTTTTGAACAAAAGTTTGCGCTAAAAATATTATGACGTCTAAAACTAAATGTTTTACATTTGCAAGTTGCGTAAAATATTTTAAGCGATACTAGTAACTTTCAGATCACAACAAAAATTACAATTTTAAATAACAATTCAATAATATAATTTCATTTTATTTCATACATCGCATTAAACTATCATACACCAAGCGGTCACCGGTGACCGCAACCTATTGTTCTACCTCTATAATTGTGTCTATAATGACGGTACTCAACGAGAATTTCTGAAGGCATTAGACTAAACATATTTTAAGATATTAGAACATAAGAAAGAACTACTCACCGACCACATATCGAGCGTACTATCAATATCCGACATAGCCTTCAAAAGATCATTGACCTTGTCTTTCTTCAAGCAATCCATGTATACAGACTCAGTAAAAGTCTCCTTATCGACCAGATTATCATAGCAATACTTGATGACCTCACTCAAATTACTATGTTTCATATAAAAAGCTATATTTGCAGTATGAGACCCATAGTTAGTTAAATAATATACGCATTCTTTATAAAAGAACGGATCCAGTCTTTTGTGTTGATGGTTTATCTTCGGTTCGGTGTGGTTATTGTTCCTTCGCAAAAGACCTTGGGTTAAGCTCTTCTTAGGCTGAACTGTAGCAGTTTGGAAGTCACTATAGTCTCCTTGCTTGATCTTTCTGACACTGGCCAGTGTATGCATTATGTTTAAAGCTGGTTCGCTTAGTTGTATCTTCTTTTTGTTCGTGTTCATTGTTGTTAGTTTCTCGTTGGTTGACTGGAAAAGTATTATCATCAGTAAGTAGCTAGTTATTTTGCATTAGTTGGAAACTTGTAGGGTTGGTATTTTGTCCACGTTTTTTAAATCTAAAATAAATGTTATTATCACAAACTGTGAAACCTCTAGAATAGATTTCGACTTTATTACAAAATAGGAAGGTTGGAATTCCATCAAAGGATAACAAATTGAAGTAGTTTATTTTTATACAATTCTACGCTAACTAAATAGACTACTTGTATTGTTTGTACATACCTTAATAGTCTCTGCTTTGATCAGCAACTGCTGGTTAACGGGATAGTTCATATCTTCCAGCATGCATATAATTTCGTTCAGTAAAGGCGGGTTGGACCGCGGCCGCCCATCCGATTGTACGCTCGACATAGAACTAGTGCGTTCAGAATACCTCATACTATGCAATCTTCTATTTATAAACTGAGATTCCGAAGCCTCTTTACCAATCTCACAATCTTCTGTTACTTCTGCGCAAACGTTTAATGCGCTTTTGAAGCAATGCGCAAACTTCTCTCTGGCTTGCTTGAAGCAGCCTGCTTTCAAACACGCTTTGCCCCAAGCCGCAAGCACGCTGTTTCTTGGTAAACCTGACTTTGTCGCTATTTCTAGAGCAAGCTCCCATTTTTCAGCTTCTAGGAGTGATCTTACTATTTGACCTGTAAAAGAAAAAGTGGGTTCTTCTTAAGATTGAATACAATATGTTGAGTTACAATTGCGTTGCCGGCCTTTTAAGGGTCAGGGAATTAAGGATTGGGGTATTGGGGATGTGGGGGAGGATTGAGTCTCCAGCAACCTAAATCACAGTGCCAAGTTATCTGTGAGGCTGGTATGATTCTGATCAAGCTAGGCTCATCCTATAAGTGGCCATTGCTGACCAAAACGTCTTCTCGCACGAAGACGGTTTGAGCATTAATCGCCACGCTTGCTCGAGCTGAAGTATTCGTGACGGACCATGGTTTGAAAGTAAGTTAGGTAGTGAAGGTGTACTGACTAGGATGCGCTCCATGGTGCGGCACCAGATGCTGCGCCTGGTGCGTGACGAGCGTGGCCATGGCGTCGGCGTGCGCCAGGCAGCGCGCCGCGTGCAGCGCGCCCGTCTCCGCCACCACCAGTCTACCGCCCGCACTGACATACGACAACAATATATTTAATATTTGCCAATTACTCAAATTCAATATTTCTTTCGAACTGTCAAAAATGACAGTTTTCTATGAATATTGTACGAGATCGTGTATTGTGACATCACTTTTTTTTAGCGTCAAACAGCATGCTTATTTCTTAAAAATTTGCTGAAAAATGCTAAAATTAGTTATAAAAGCAATTAACGGAAGTGTGAAATTTTTTTACTATTTTATTATATTGAACAGTCAATATAATTTTTTTTTAATTAAAGTTCAAGTAATTTGGCAACAACACTCTTATACGAGATCCATGTCTGTCATTCACAGTTCCACACCAATCCACAAAGACGGTGTAGGTACCAAATCAAATACAAACACTTTCAGAATTATCGAATGGTAATGTCCAGATTATCGAACATCGAACGTTTATTAAAACCTAATTTTTGTTTGGTTGAATGTTCAACGAGTCGCTTATTTATTGTATATTGTGTTCAATATCGTAAGAGTTCTGTGTCATAGTCAATCAAATATAATATAATAATGCTAAGTACTTACACAGATTCCTGTGGAGTCCTCGAGTACAGTTCTGCAGCAGCGAGTAGTAGGGAGCGGCGCGCGCGCACCAGTAGACGCGCGTCGCCTCCGCGAGACAACTCACGCGCCACTTCGTCGCTACGATCTAGGAGGAACCTGAAAATGTTAAAAAAAATTAAATACAAAGAGAATTATAAAAAATGGAAAAAATAAATCATTCCCTATTGTAAAATTCAGTCGAAATGAATTAATTATTTAGCCAAAAGTGGTGGGTGCTGCAAATAAATGTTTGGTTGGACTAATTACTTACTACCAAGTGAGACCATCTCACTTATTTAAAGTATTATATAGAACAACAAAACAGACACTCACCTCGGATAATCCAAATTGATAGAATGCATCTTCATGATAGACAAACACAATGTGACATTAGGCGTGAACTCGTACCCAAACTCAGTTCTAACAGCATCGTTCCTGTTCGCGTTAGTGGACAGACACCAGTCCATGCATGTCACTCCACTGCCCGCCGAGTCAGAATTACTGCTTAACATCATATCATGTTCGGAATTAGCCTTCTTGTGCATCGTTTGGGTGTAACAGTCATCGCATACTCTGAATTTAACTCCACTCGGGTACGTTGGCACTTGCATCCTATGACGGGAGCAAGCGTGGCAAACAAGTCTACCACATCTCCTGCAATGATGTCTCCGAATGATCATAGAAAACATCGACGTCCTGCAGAGCATGCATCGGTCCGTCGAATAGTCCTCAGTCCACTGCTCCTTACTTGGAACTTGCTCCGGCATTATAAACGGCATATTCGCAGCCTCAATGTTAATAGAATCTATCGACTGCAACAAAGAGTCGTCTGAAGGCTTCGGTGGCGCTGGACACACATTCCTCGGATTCTTCATGTCTAAAGCCTTCTCCGCATAAAATCTCAACAACGCATCCACAGCATTCTTCGATATAACTAAACTCTCAATCGATTTTATATTGTAGTACAGATTGTCGCCACTCGGATCCTTTTTCAGGCTCGGTGAGATCTTGTTTATGATATTAGCGAGGACATCCAACTTGGCATTCATTAGGAACTGCTCGATCATCAGTAGAGGGCTCTCAATGAGATCCCAGAACAGATGTCGCCAATTCGGATCGATTTCAAGCATAATTTGTAGACCTATTTTGATGTTTTCAAAAGACTTCCAATCGAATGAGTTTTCTGATATGAAGTCTACGCAAACTTGGAGTATTTCTACGTTTCGAACTTTGGACATTTCGTCTTGAATGAGGTCCATGGCCTGTGATGTTGGGAGCCTCAGCAGAAGTTGGTGTACAAGGTCTGGTGTCGCCTGGTTCGTATATTCGAACATTTGTCGAAGGAGATTCATCACGATCAAGTTCTTCATGTTCTCTGACACTTCGTGAGCGTCTGCCCATTCCAAACACAGTTTAAACTGAAAATAGGACAATGAATTAGTATATTTCAGTCAGAAAAGAATTGGGAACAAATAACAATAGGAATAAGTGTGTTACCTGTTGACTATCCATAAGAACTTCGATGACGCTCTCAGGGTTTTCTGTAGATCTTTCGTAAATATTGTACCAATGACTCGCACCCATTATAGCAGCAATCTGTAATATCATAACAAAAGCATTATCACATGTAAGGAAGGGAATTTTTGAAATGAATCTAGGACGAACACTATACCTGGTCGTACAAAGGTATTTTGATAATCCAATCAGAACATCGTTCATGTAATCCGTCATCTAGAAGGTCTTGGTTAAGCAAGAACCGCAGGTAATCCAAAACTTCAAGAGCCCCATCCGCGGGCCAGACGCTTAAGTTGTTCAAAATAAGGTCCACTTTCAACTCAGGGCACTTTAGATATTGGCAATACTTCCAGTTATTCGCAATCTTCGGATTTGTCGCCAATTTGAATAGAATCAAGTCTCTCAAATTGGATAAATTGGCACTACACATTAACTGACGCTCTGACAACGAGTCTATTATGTTCAGACATTTTAAAATCTTTCCGGCTTCAAGTAACTGGGGCATGAACAAGAACAGCTTGTCTAAGTCGACGGTAGTATGAAGAGATGCCAAGTATTTGTTGTTGCCATATAAATCTTTCGTGCAATTGAACCTTTCCAGCTCCATATAATTGTTCAAGCACTTCGTTCGTGCGTCCATACTCTGTTGCAAACTGTTCTCGTTTGGAGATGTATGGATCTTCTTGATAATGTGTGCTAGGACCCAATTGTGTAGCACTACGTAAGTAAGGCACTGTGGATCTGGAGCTCGCGGCAAGGGAGCGAAGTTCGTAACGGGATCCAAGAACAAATTCTCTTCTGGATTCTTGAAAACGTACACGACGTGGAGTAGATTGTTAAAGTTGACCTCACTGGCTTCTTTTGGAGGCCCAGCCAATGTGATTGAAGGACAAAAGTTCAATATGAGCTTTGGTATAAGATTTACGTTTAGCTTCTTGCAGATAGGTTCCAGATTTGTGACCGGGATTTCTTTGTTGTTGATCATGTGACCGAAAATGTCATGGAGTTGCCGTTCGAGTACCGCGAAGTATGGCACGTCGGAGCCGCTGTCTACGGAACGATTGTCTTCCTGTTCTAATTGAGACACCGTTTTGCAGTACATGTAACACATCCGTAGATATGGGATGCGCGCCTTCTTACTTCCTTGTCGAGACACCTCACTTATGTTGCACAAATCCTTGTCAGATGCTGCCACGACATTCATATAAATCTGATGATATTTCTGCAATAAATTGGGGTCAATCTCCACGGTCTCATTTGGGGTGACTACGTCAATCAAATCCTCACAAGATTGCCTAAGCTCTTTGGCCAATTGATTCAATTTGCAGAAATCTTTATGTTTGATTGGTATTCTACAGTCCGTTATCAACTCACAGATATTGTCGATGAAGTTGAAAGACTTTTCTGTGTTCCCAAAAATCTCGAAGGTAACGCTAGCAATGTCTTCTACGAAGCGTATGTAATTTGTTTTCTTAACGGCAGCTATGTCAGTGGAATTTCTTACTTCGGCTAGTTTTCTTTCTACAACGTTTATTAGTCCGTATGTGATCTCTCTATTGAGACCACTGCTTAATAAAATGTCTACAGCGTTTATGAATGGAGCATTTTGATGGTTGTATAGTTGTAAGTGTGGATGTCTAGCGCCTAGTTCTATAATGTCGAAGGAATTCGGAGCTCTGTTCGACGCTAAAAAACCTTCTACAAGTCCCATAACTTCAGTTGAAACAACAGATAAAGCTGATAGTTCTTTGGTAGCGTAACGAGTGTCGTCTCTATAGTAAATTATATTTTTAATCTTTGCTATTAAGTTCCGCAGTTGCTCCGTAAATGTTACTTCTGTAGCTATTTCGGAATCTGCTAAGTCGAACATCTGCAAAATAATAGATAAAAAAAATCGCATTACAAAAGGTTCTCGTGGACGTGTTATTTTTGTTCTTGATTGAGAACAACACTTGTGATAAACAATACACACAAAAATAAAAAAAGTCATAGAATATTCGAGATGATCAACCTCTTTACTTGAACATGTTAATGCCATTAAATAAAAAAAAAGTTGCAATGTCAAACGGACGTTTAGACCGTCATGCGTCAAGAACTTGTTAATGTTTGTAAACGACCATTATTACAATAATAATAATATTATAAGAATATGTATTGGCTCATATCTTTATGGCTTTATAACGTAATGAGTATAAAAGCCTTTATACTTCAAGATACATATAACGTTTTACTTAAAGACGACAAGGACTACAAAGTGGATCTTATGGTAACTGATGATGATTACGAAATGATAGATGAGAAACACTTGAAAGAATTTAAAATAGACAAAGAAAAATACAAGTTTAAGGAATTGGATGAGTATGATAATCATATAAATTGTTTTGTATTTGCGGACAACCTACCTGGTTACCGGAGCTCCAGCTGGAAGCAGGAGTAGGAACGGGGTGGTTTTTAGTCAGTAATAATCTGTGAGTCTCTTTCGACTCACCCGACGTGGGAGAAGGCATTAGATAATTTTTTAAATTAAAAAAAGCGCTAATAATTGAAATACCAGCAATCCTATAAGGGATGCCTCGTTGGCCGCGTGGTGGCAAGTGCGACTGCCGAGCAAGTGTTACTGGGTATTTAAAAATCCCAGTAGTAGTAGTAGCACAAAGTTCGGAATTGTGCGCGGTATATGGCAATAGGCTCACCCCATGTGTACATGGGACTCATAATATAGGTAATGTAAAATTCCATGTTACTTTGTACAGTGGAATTAAGTGCCATTATGTGCACCTCTGTCTACCCCTTCGAGGATAAAAGGCGTGATGTTATGTTATGTTCAGTCCTATAAAGGAGCTATCCACAAAAAGGTCTAAAGATGATTTTATTATCTAAGAGCTCATACTGAGCTCTGGAAGAAAGTAATTTTTTTCTGAAGACTTTACAGTAATATCTGATTTCGTAATAGGTTCAGTTATTGACCAAATGGGAAATCGAAATAAACTTAAGTTACATAACAAATGTAGATCGTTTTAAGATGAATATGATAAGACATTATGAACTAGGCATTAATTGATAGACAAGTGTCGCAATAGACAAACTGGGTCAGATATTAATAGAAGTATTATGAAGATAGCGTAAGGCTTAACTGAGTTTAGGGTGAAGAAACTACGAGCTTAACTTTGGTACTATATTTTGGAGAACAAACAAACTGACATCTTCTCAATAGCCTACGACAGTCCATTGCTGGACTATGCCCTCCCCTTGACTATGCTACTTGTTTTTTTATATTTGATGGGTCGAAGTTTGTGCACTATCTCGCCTGGTGGTAACCGATGATGCGGTCTACGATGGAGCACGACGTCCGTTTTCGCAGGGGTAAGGGTTATTTGCCATTATTTCCACGCTACGTCAGGTTGAGGATCGAAGTTTAAAAGGCTCATATGTATGAGGGAACACTGCCCCACGTTTGCAGGATAGCGAAAAATGAAAATTTTGAAGTATTTAAAGTAAAAGCGAAGATGGTTAAACAGCCGTACGAACCTAGTCTGCAGATAATATCTGCAAAGGGAAATGAGGAGAAGAAGTTGACCACGTATCCAGAACCGGTAAGCAGGATCTTGTTCTGTTATAATAACTATCGTGAGACATGCTAAATTAACTAAAAATCGCGGGGTTAGCGGGGAGCCCCTCTGTGGCTTCAAACTAGTAAAGATTTTCTCAGTATATATTCACGTGTGTAACCCGTGGTTTTTAGTAAATTTAGGATTTTTTGTTAAAGCTGTAATGCTGTTTTAATATTATTGGTACCTACCTAGGTGAGATTGTAGACAGAAAGAAGGTGTAATACTGGACGTTAAAAAGCCTTTTTGGTGATTACAATACAATAACAATAATGTATTCACATCAGTGTCTCGGTTTATTTAATTATGAGCAATGAATAAATAATCATTGTATCGATTTAGTTAAACTCGCATTGCACAGTTGTATTTTGTATGATCAGCTGTTGCTGTGGCATCAATGACCGCTAGTAACAAATATGTGCAAAACCAGACGCACTTAAACAAAAGAAAAAAAATTTTAAACCCAAACATTGATAAGTCATATTATCATTGTTTGAAATAGTTTTTTTGAGTAAGGCCTGCACATGAACAGAACACGCTACAAATGCCTAAAAAACCGTACGATTTCTAACATACTTATAAATGTATGTTCATTCCAGAGGTCTATAACTAAAACGAATAAAAGACAAATTGAAACGGAAACTGAAGAAACTTACGATTACGATGAATTAGTGAATGAGTATAATGATGAAGCGATCAAGGAATCTCAGTCCAGCAATGCGTATCACATGAGTAAAGCAGGTAAATTCCACGCTCTCTAATTAATGAACATATGAAATGACTAATACACGTGATCATTTAAGAATTTAGTTCAAAAGACAAGACAATAGCAATGCCCATATTAAAATTTATTGCTTTTGATGTAACGATAAATCGGAACATAAAATGATAATCTTGGTCTTGTATTGTGTCCAAAATTATTATTGGGCCATTGTGCCTAGTGCAAAACAGTGTTCTCGATATGATATGGAAGCGGGAAACCTAAAACTAAAAACATACTGTAAATGTTTATCACAAAATGAAAAGCCAATGTTGAAAATTCTTAAAATTATTAGATAACTAGCTGACCCGGTAAACTCCGTACCGTCCGTAATACTTTTTCTCATCTTTTAAACTTACCCTGGACTTCTACGAACGTTTCAAGACCAAAATTAGCCAAATCGATTCAGCCGTTCTGGAGTTCTAGTGATACTAACGAACGGAAATTCATTTTTATTTATATCGATTCAACTGTTTGGGGGTACCGGTCAAAGAAAAGAATCAATCTTACTAAGAATTACTTTATTCTTTTCCAGTGACCACAATATCGCAATACGGAATTTGGAATGAGCTTATGAAATTATTATCGTTCAGAAGTGATGTGACAAATTGCTCTTATGTGGACGGGATAGGGTTGATTGCAATGAAGTGCCTGATAGAAGACTACGTCAACCACCGGTATACGCTGAGAGATGTAATGGCCAGACTTTGGAGGATCTTCTTCGTATGGTTCCTTGTGTATTTAGCCGTGGCTATACCTTTGTGGTGCACTAGAGGTAAATATAACTTAATAATTTATCGTATCTAATATAATGTTAATATCCGAGATCGCCCGTACCACTAAACCGCTCACCATCAATGAGAGGTAAATACTCTTGCATGGAGAATGCGGCTCCAAAGGAATACGGCTACGAAGTGTAGCTCTGTTCATGAACACCAGCAGCGAAAGGCTAGGGATAGCATTTCACCCGGCTTAGCCTCCCTAATGAATGGCAGCACATCCAAGACAAGTATGCGGCGCAAAACATACGATGCGCTGCCAGAAATGCAACTGTTGGGTCGGAGCTGTCGACTACTGCGAACACGCAATAAAACAATTGCAATGTTCTCCAGCGTCGACTCAATGACTTGTTTTGAACAAGCTTGTGGTGTGCTGTCGGACATGGGTGGGCGGGGAGAGGTCGAGGGTATGAGTCCCAGAATAATTAGTGTGGACGCTGCCGTGGTAGCTTATGAGAAGGGGAGAACGGCAGACCTTATAGGATGCGTCAGGGCTTCAGAACATCATGAAGTCATCGTGTACGAGAACAGGGGTGAGGACTTGAGTTTCCTCAAAAAGCCAGTTCGATACGCGCTAAGGGTGGATTCTCCAAGCGGCTCAGAGCGTCTACAACAAAGATATAGGCAACAAAGCGCTCTGCAACAACACCAACAAAACACCGAGAGGGAAAATAAAAAATTAGAATCACTAGGTAGAGTGTGGGCAATAACAGCGGCCATATGCTCAGTAACCGGACTGATTTCGTGACCCTTCAGAAAAAATGTGGACAAATCTGCTCAAGGATCAGGAGGCGCTCAAATACAGTCTCCTCCCCCCAGGTCATCACCAACAAGAGCAGCTATGGGTCACGTTTGTCCACCGAGGCTTCGACAAGCGTCCACTACCAGAGACCATGTCGTAAATGCTTTTCTCGAGTTTACCGCAGTGGTGGAGGCAACCAGGCAGGTCAACATGCGGAAATGCGAATCCATTCTGCAGACTTACCTGCAAGGAAACGAGCTAATACTGAACGATAGAGTCGAAGCAGCAGAAGCAGTCATATACGACAACAACACCTCGAGGGTACTGAGAGGAACCTCTATAATTAGAAGTATGGCTGCTTATAACGCAACTGCAGGATTTGTGTCTCTGGACGAGAGGGAATCTGATCGATGCGGAGTGTTAAAGTTTAAAACTCCTCCAGGGGATTCCCTAGTAGTGGTTGCCAAATGCACCAGAATTATGCTGGACGATAGAATATTAGAGATGGCAAGATCACACATGACAAATGGCGTCCCTGGTTGCGGAAAAACGACATGGATAGTAGATCAATTTGAAGCGGGCAAAGATCTAATTGTCACCACGACAACCGAAGCAGCAAATGACCTCAGAGGCAAACTATCCTGCCGAATCGGAGGACTCGTCAAATCTAGGCTTCGAACAATGGCGTCCATCCTAGTAAACGGCTTGGGGAAGCGAGAGAGCTGCCATCGACTAATGGTAGATGAGGCTCTCATGAACCACTTTGGAGCCGTTGTGATGGCCGCCCGAATAACTCGAGCCAAGGAAGTCCTTCTAATTGGTGACATAAATCAGCTTTCGTTTATAGATCGTGATAACCTCTTCCCTCTACTCTACAGCCGCCCTACATATATCACGCCCATAAGCCAGGAATTGACGTGTACCCACAGAAATCCAATGGATGTGGCGTATGGCTCAGCACAGTTTACAGTGGCATATACTCGTCCAGGTCGTTCGTGAGATCCCTCGAGATAAAAAGGTTCTCGGGGGCGATGATTCCAAAGTCACTCCCCGACACTTTATACCTGGTACACACTTAGGCCGAGAAGGAATCCCTTAAGAACCAGGGATACGGGTCGACCGTGGGATCACGCGTGCTCTCGATACACGAGGCACAAGGACTTTCGTGTGCGAATGTGATTGTTGTCAACACAGCAACGAAGAAACATCAAATACATGACAGCGTACCACACGCGGTAGTAGCAATATCGCGTCACACGCATGGTTGCATCTATTACACAGTCAACAGTGAAGACGCGATAAGCAAACTAATCAGGAAGGCGGCTGATGAGGGTGAGCAAGGTATTAAGGACTACAACCTGAAAATGGCTATCAAACACAGGGACGCGGCAGTCATGGGTGCTCTCTTGGGCGGGGAGTGTTGCTTGTGATGAAACGAATGCAACATGAGGAAATGTGTGTGCAGAAACATGTAGAAATAGAATATAACCAATTGACTTTGGACTATTGTACGCTTTATTGGAATCGGCCCACGTGGCAAGGGTTGAGGCGTCATGCACACATAAATGTCCTACAGTCGGTGGCGCTGTGTATTGGGTTGTTCCGTTCCCAATAAAAAGGTTGACCGGACCAATTGCTGACACACACGTCATACTCGTGAACGGGTGCCTTCTGCTGGGTCAGGTCGGCTCTCCCATCTTGTTGGTGGGCTGGTTTCATAAAGCCTTTGAAATAGAATAAATAAATAGTGTCTAATTATTATGTAACCTATACTTTTGGTAATAATTATAGATGTAGTTAATTGTAGTGTGTAACTAGGTTCCCTCTTTACTTTATAAAAATTGACTAGATGTATTATAATTAAAAAACTGTATGACAAGGGCACGGACCTAGAGTCCGTGGAGAAATAATCTATAATATATTTAAAAAAAAAAAAAAAAGCATAATGTAAATGCCTTTTAATCGTAAAGGAGAAGGCAGAGGTGTGCTTACATAAAAATATACAATGTAACATACACTAATAACAGTTTGTATAAGTAGTCCGTAGAGATTAAACTACTAGAATACGTAAAAATGTCGAGTCTGTTATCATTTATCATATACCTAGAATTATGCCTGGCAAAGTCTGGACTTTGTGCTACCATTGATTGAGACATTTTCTAAATCATTCGGTTGTATTCAAATAATGAATTTTCATGTTTTCAAAGAACATTTAGGTACCTACATAAATTTTTCACATTGCGATAAGCTCTTTTATACTCAACAGCTGAAAACAGGAAAAATATTGCTTGTTTTATCAGTATAACGGTGTAGTCAATAAGTAATTTGTTATGTAGGCCTATCAGAAACGGGGTGGTTTTTAGTTAGTAACTGACATTCCCTCCCGCCTCACCCAGGCGGGAGAAGTCATTCGATGATTTTCCCACCTTAAAAAAAAGAGGTCTATCAGAATATTACTCACTCAAGTTACACTAAGTAACAAACAAGGACATCTTGCCATTTTTGGAAGCTATTTGTGCAATCGGAAACCTAAACTAAACTCCACCGTAGATAAATCTAGATGAAGTGGTTATAATATACAAGAACGTATGTGTTTAAAGAGTTTACCCAGGGAAATAGTGATCGACAAAATCAATTTTAGGTCTCTATAAATACTAACTTATACATATATTGCGGCTAATGAGCAGACGGGTCATCTAATGGAAAGTAATCAGTATACGTTGAAAAAAGGCGAACATAATATCACCACTTAGAAATGATTGAAGCACCAAAATGTCAGTGGTTTATTTATGTGTGCGTGTGTAGGGTTACCAGACTTAAGAACATGACAGATGTCCTTCGTGTCAATTGTGTTCTGCGTGTAAGTCTATAGTAGCCAGGTGCCACAGTCGTTGTTTCAAGTGACTGTCCGCCTTTTTTTTCAAAGTTCTTGTCATTATATTACTTATTACCTAGACAACCAAATAGTATTGTACCTAGATTTTTATCTAAGGAGGTTTACACGTAATAAATTCCCAGTTAAGGGTCTTTGGGTTTATGTCTGTATAATAAGTAGAATAATGTAGGAACATTACATTGTAGCGAAAACAAGCGATAACCTGTGTGTTTATAATGCGCACGTATGTCGTTGTACCGCATAATTAATTAATTAAATGAACCAGCTTACAGTCATTGCGTAAACTAAAGATATACCTAACTAGTGTAACATTGTGTTAATATTAGTAAATACGTTGCTTTTTCTTTCTTACTTGGTTCTTGTTAGTTTGAGATCGAAAGTATGATTCAGGTGTAGGTAGATTCTTTTTTTTGTAAAATGTAACTTTGAGTCTTAAATTGTTACTAAAGCTGGGGAGTCACTTCTGCTTAAATCTGGAAAAACAATTTGGATTTATGGATCCTAGCGACCCATAAATCCAGGTTCGCGTTGAATCTCCTGTAGATAAATTGGAAAAGGCAACATGTTCTTTGTTTTTTATATATGTGTAATGAAATAACGATTTAAATATTCAAAATGGTTGTACGAATACAAAACCGTCCAGACTGTTTTATCTTTCGGCCTATTTCACGAAAGGTACATTCACCTATACCGATAATGTTGACACATAATTCTCTCTCAAACAAAAAGTATTTATATCAACAACTACCACGATAAAACTGTAGGTAAATTCACATGTAGTCTACTGGCTATTAACACGTGACTGCAATTTCCATCACTATTTCCTTTGCACTAAGGTAGTAATTTGATTAACTAACCATCACCCAGCGTACCGTAAAATGGTGTGAATAGGGATCGAGAGGTGAATAGGGACAGAAGAGGGGTGAATCGATACTATGAAGAATTTCCTAATATCTATTCACCCCTCTTCTGTCCCTATTCACCTCTCGATCCCTATTCACCCCATTTTACCGTACCTATTTATAGGAAGTAGCAAGGTCAGAACAGTAACTAAATAAACAACAAAAGTAAACAAAGTCAAGGCTTAGCTAACTCATAGGCAATTCTGCTAAAAGTACTACACATTTGCCTAGCGACAACGCCTTTATTACTTTAACAATAAGGACTTTTCCGTGGCAATTGATACTGTACTATAATTTTATGTTGACGGAAAATACTGATCATACATGGATTTGCACGTGATGTAAAGATACGGGCAGGGATTTTGTGAATAAAATGAAATCAATATTAGTACTTCATTAAAGGTAATTAATTCACAAATGATTCAGATTGTAATGTTTCATTGTATGACGAAACGGGGGCGGAACTGAATGATGTAGAAATACAACGAGTGAACCTCGCGTTAATAAAAAAATCTTTATGTTAAGGCACAAAGAAAAGTTGCATTATTTTAAATTCAACACACTTCGTCTATTCGCAAGAACCCATCTTGCGAAGAGACCTGATAAAGGTCGCAAAAAGCAGTTGGATGTAGCTTGGAACAAAACCTGTGGTCGACTTGGTTGCGCAACCAAATGGTTGTCAACGACCAAATTAGCATTAGTGTTTGTTTTGGTGTCTCTCGCTTGGTATCTCTTGACATCACCATCGCATCATAAGTTGTGCAATCAAAATGTCTTAAAGAAATAGGGTCTATCTAAAAATCTACTTTTTAGCTATCTTCCATCTCTTTTTCCCTCAGGTTGGTGTTGTTGCTGTCTCTGTTGCAAGTTCTTCAAGCCGCGACAGACAATAGAAGAAGCTAAACGATACGTAGTGCTGTACCCACCGGGTATATTTAAAACTAAAAGTGGAGAAATACTTTACGAGCCTACTGAAAGAGAGAAGGAATGTTACGAAGAGTTCCAACATTTCATTAAAATATTATAGAATTTTATTTTTTATTTTGTAGTATAAGTATAATGTAAGGTATAGTAAAATAGCTGACAGTGATGGAACAGAATATAATACAGATCCATATCTGTATTACCGGTACCATTACCGGTCACCGAATGTAGAGTAACAGCATACCTAACGCTATCAATGACGCAACTGCGATATTTAACCCGTCTGCCAAGGGGGATTATGGCTTATGGCACATATTAATAATTGTTACTACCTTATGGTACACCCTTACTTCGGAAATCTGTACTCAGAGGATGGGAATTCCCCATTAATTTGGGAGAAGTTAGGTGATAGTAGAGGAGAGGAGATGCCAAATAGGTATAAGATCTTATTTTTTCTCCGTATTATATTAGGATGTGTCCGAAATATTTACAAGATGAATTTGTTATGTGCATTAAAAGAATCGAGTATTTACAAAACCACTTACCTCCAATATTTGATTCGCTTTAGAGAAGTCATTATGGTACAGTGCAAGCGCCACAAGGCTGGTCGGTTTGGCTAGCATTATCGATATAAAGTCGATCCCATTCCCTTTTTTGGATGGATAAGCTGAAAGAAATAAGAAGCTGATTACAATTATCAAGTGTTCCAAGTTATCTATGGCAGACTAAGGAGTTATTGATGCCTATCTAATGTTAGCATAAAATTACCAAATCGCTTAGCATATTACTCGACTTGACAGACACTGTGCTTGTCGATTTATCGGATGCTTTCAAACCGCTTAGCAACTAAAAAGAAATTTTATTTAATGTAACCTTGAAACTAAAAATACTGAACAACACTCACTTTCATCAGACACAGTAGAAGCAAACATTACTTGCTCCACATCTTGTTTAGAGCTCGTATTCTTCCGTCTTGTTTTTGGTTTCTTCCTGACCACTTTGAGGTCCATCTCTCGAGCCTCGTCATCACTGCTCTCGTCCACTTCCACGTAATCTAAACACAGCTTCAAAGGCAAGGGGCTCATGTCCGGAGACAATGTCGACACCAACTGCAGCTTCCAAATCGAATGGTTAACCACCTTTACCAACTTCTTAAGCCTCAGACACACCTCCTGCTCATCATCCACTTGAAACTTCTCTTCTAAAGTCTCCAAACATAATTTCAAAGTATTCAGTACTAGTTGAGTTGTATACAAGTTACACATAAACCCTGCATTACTGCTGTTTATGTTCTTCGAGGTCGATGTCTGTTTCTTGGCATAGAAGTACGAACAATCCGAGTGGGCTCCGCAAGGGTAGTCCTGACTGTGCTCATGACAAGAAAAGTATTCGTATCTCAAGAAGAGACACGAGAAAATGTTCTCTATCACTTCTATGCAGCTCTGTAAAGGTTGAATTGATAGCACTAGGCGTTTGAGTTCATCCAGGGAAGACACAGTACTCTGAGAGTCATCTACTCCTTCAGAGGAGTTGACTATTGTGTCAATTATTTTAGTTATTGCACAGTAACTATTATACGTCATTACATCCCAGTTAGAGCTAGATTTCTCTTGACTCTTGTTTGTCATTTTATTTTTTAAAGTTTTCAACTCTGCTATAAAATCATTGTTTGTATTTAAAAGTCTCGAAACTTTATACCTATCTACTTTAGAAAGCCTACATACTTGAGATATCACGGCGAGAGCACTCTGTGCCAACACTTGACTAAATATGGAAGTCGTCATTATTTTACAATTGTTTTCTAAACAAAACTTTATGATTGTCAGTTCCCTTTTTACTTCAGTTATGTAGAATTGTAGGTGGTCATCATAAGTTGTGTAAGTGTCCAGGATAGAGAATATATTTGTCAGCTGATGCACTAGGGAGGTGAGGTCGAATGTTTCAGCACTGTTAGTGAGATCAATGAGCACCATTATTAGAATCTGTTTAGTAAAGTTATTGATTTTGAATGTCACATTCTTCATGTCATGGACCTGCTGTTTGTACACCTGGGCAGCCTTCAGCAACCAGTGTGTCCTGTCCTGGTAACAAAGCTCCAGCATGTACTCAGGTGTCAGTTTGAATTCCTTCTGAGGCTCATTTCTTTGCATCAGCTCTGATGTTATAGATAAAAGTTCTGGCTTTTCATGTGGTATGAGACTCAGTAGGATTTGCTTTCTGAACTGTCTGAAGTGTTCTTCAGCTATAGGTTGCAGTATGTGGTTCACAAACTGAGGCATGTAACCTTCGTTCCATCTAACTAGAGAGATTAATGAGATGAGTCTGTCTATGGAGTTGGACTCAGTCAGCTCATATTTCAAGATGTCTAAATACAGTGCTTGTATTTTGTTCAAATTTGCATCATCTTTCAAAGCATTCTGCTGTATGTAGGACAGAATGGTTGTAGTAGTTACGGGGTTATTCTTTAGATTAAGCTTTAAAAACTCTATGGCCTCATTACTAAATTGTTTACATGGTTTCGATTCTACTATGTCATAGTAAAGCTGTATGATTTCCTGAGGAAGAAGATAGTTTTATATAAATAGATTTTAGAGCTTAAATTCAATAGTTTTAAGTGCTTATTCCAACTTACATCATATATTTCTCCTGTGAGTTGATCAAGAAGTTTCAATATGTATGTCAGTTCTTCTTCCTTCATCTTGGAGTTTTATTTTTTCTGCAACAAGTATAACAATGGTGAATGTTTTAGATCAGAAATGTGCCCGAGTTGGATAACTATTTCGACTATTAAAACTTTAGCAAAACATGTATACAACTTATTACATCTATACTGTCTGTATGTATTGACAGATCCTGGGTTACAGGAGTTGCAGCAATTTTGTAAAGTTGTGGTAGGTTTGTCCCATAAACAAGACAGTATTTAACACTATTAGCTGATAATCAACAACAAATTACACACTATTACACAACAAACAGGAAGACCAAAATCTTTATGTATTTTAGCTTTAACAAACAAAGCATATAGGCAAATATTTGTAACTTATATAAAACTGATATAGGCCTAAACTACCTTGTCAAAGTAAACAAATAATTATTCTGTTATCTATGCTTGTGAACTGTGGGTCACAAGTCATTGGCACTGTTAATTTAATTGTTGCTATGGGGTAGACATCATAATGCATTTTATTGTGAAGGTAGTTTATAAGGATGGGACTCATTTGACTCTTGATTGATTGTATTGTGTTCAATAGTGGTAGGATAGAGATCATAAAAGGAGGAAGGGCAAAGTAGGTGTGTATATTTATTTTTCAGACGATATAATGGATGGAATATAATTAATTTTTTAGGGTAAGGACAATTAAGCAATTTTTTGTTTCATAAGCTAGGGAAATGTATTATTAAAAAGATAATGTTACGATTGTGTACTTTTGCAGAGAATATCAACATAAAAAATGTAATAGATAGTATTTTTTGAATATCCTGGCTTCCAGGATGTATCTATTTAACAGTTGAACATTTAAAATTCTAGTTCAATGAAGCAATCAAGGATAATATTATCAATGACGAGAATTCGTTTACACTTCCTAATATATTGTTATTGTAACATTATCCTTAGATATTATGTAGGTACCTCCTTATAGTCTGAGATTGCAAAACAAATCATATATTTTTTCTGGTGATATAATTTTTACCCGAGTTTATGGTGATTATACGATAGACGAAACATTAAATTATCGTACATATAAAAAAAATAGAATACAATAGGAGTGTGATCGCATATTCTTAATAAGAAACTTGATTGTACATAGAACAGATTCAGATTCGGACGACATTTCGCATTCTATTCGATGAACCAATCGTCTCGAAATATTAAACAGATTTTTTATCGAACAATGAAGTAGAAATAGCTTCTGGGTTAGTAACATTGTGTAAATAAACAGAAATAATCAAACATAACAATAACAAGTAATTTACCTGACGTAAACAAATTAACCGTGTTATCCAGGTAAAACCATTATATTAAACAAAGTCTTCACTGAGAAAGTTACTAGAATATTGTTTGCTTATTAAAATAAAACTCCATAACAGTCGAGGTATCTCAATCTCTGAAAATAAAACCAACACAAAGTATAGCAGATTTTATGACATTTGGTTGACGTTTATTTACCTTATCGAAGAGACGTCATAGGGATGTTATTAAAAGGAATAATTTTGTTTTTTAGTCGAATATACGATGTCAAGCACTGGTTTCACCACAGATAATATCGAACAAATGTTATGTCAAAACTAGCGATGGGTCGTTGAAGGTTTTTCCGTCAACGAAACGTTAACGTTGAATTGCGTTTGTCAACTAGTTGATCAACTAGTTAATTTCGTCAACGAGTTAACGTATTACGAACGTCAACTTGTATGAACGTTAAACGCCTAAACGCTTTTGTTAACGTATGCTCATATGCTGAATTGCTGTTGTAATGTTAATTTACGAACAATTTGATGCAGTTTACCTAATGACATTTTATAACATTTTATGATGACTTTACCTACTACCTACCTAGGGTCCTAGATGATCTTCTCTTCATAATTTTTCAGGCTTAGGACTGACTGATTAATTTGCTATAAAACACAAATTTCAGGCGTATTTAGAAGATCATCTGATTTTTATGTACATAAATCAATTATTATTTACAATTTTTATTTACATTGTTTTGGCTTTTTATACTTTTTTTTACTTTTTATGTTGTTTTTGATAATTTTATGTACATTCGGATTGTTTTTTTATTTTACATTTTATTCATAGCCCTTGAACCGGTCTTCAGGCGAATTTACGTTCAGGAACATGATTTGTTCCACTTTGCTTGTGGTCAGCCTTGTTCGTCTTTGATTTATAATAAGACCAGTTTTGGAGAACAACCGTTCACAAGGAACAGATGTAGCCACTATGTTACAGTGGGTAACAAATATTTGTTTTAGGTGAGGATGAACAAATTGATGATTTTTCCACCATTCGAGAGGGCTGTTTAAATTTCCTTGTTGGTCTTTCCAAGGTAACGTTGACCGTGTACAAATCAACTCATTTAATTCGTTAAACAATGAAATGAGTTGAATTCATAAACGTCGTTGTCTCGTAAATCGTTGACGAATTCAACTAGTTGATTTGTAAACGGTTAACGTTAATTCCGTTGAAGAGATATTAACGTTGATTCAACTAGTTCGTTAATTCAACGCCCATCGCTAGTCAAAACCAAAACTATTGACAGATGGAGATTGAGAACATACGTTTTTGGCGAAGTAAATTCGCCAAATTATGTTTGTTTAAATTTTAATAGTGCACAATTTTAGGTTTGAGTTTGTGGTAAATGAAGATAAAGTGATATTAATATCAGTTTAACTATTAATTGGTGGCTTTCAATACAGCTATTATGAAACTACTGTCAAGATGCAACTTAATTAAACATGTCTCTCTTTTGTACCGGCCTAATATTATTAAACATGAATACGTTGTTGCGGTCAGAGAATATGTTACCGTTCTCTCTAATTCGAGACGAAGGATAAAACACTTACCAATCACATCTTTGTCATATTTCCATTATTCTGATGATAAGAAACCATTTCTAACCTTTGAGAAAAAGACAGACGCACTGAAGGGTGCGTTTGAACACAAAAAGGTACAGTTTAAAGACACAGAGCACCGTATTAGACAAAAAGGTGAGGAATTAGTGAGGGATATAAAGCATCAAAGGGAAGTTACTGGCCAGAAACTAAGAGTGAAGAAAGAATACATCATTAAAGACTTACTCGAAACCAAAGCAAAAGTTAAGGAAAGATTTGAAGAAGTTGTAGAGGTAAATAGTAACATCAGCTTTAGTCAGTCTCAAAAACTATAACAGTGAACTTATGAAGTACAGACTTCACAAGTTCACCGTTATAGTTTTAACTATATTAGCACATACAATATACATATAAATGTAATTTATTGCATCACTTCGGATGAATCTCTTATTAGAATGATAAAATCCTTTAAAATGTTTGTTTTCAGAAAGAGAATGTCCTCACAATACCAAATATTTTATGTTTTACAAGAATAGCCCTCTCACCTTATCTAGGATACACAATAATCTATGATGACTACAATGTTGCACTTGGGTTGTTAGTTTTTGCTGGTGTCACTGATCTGGTAAGATTTTTACATGTCTTAACATAACATCATGCCTTTTATCCCCGAAGTGGTGTACATTATGCCACTGTACAATGTAACACCCACTTTTCACTATTTATGTTATGAGTCCCTTATAATAGGGGGTGAGCCAATTGCCATATACTGGGCACAATTCCAGACTCCGTGGTACTACTGAGAATTTATAATAACCTAGTAATACTTTGCCCGACCCCCTTGCCCAGCAGTTGCAGTTAGCCAACGAGGCAGTTATTAATTATGTATTTAACAGTATCTTCGTAGATAACCTGTTTCTTTTTTTTTTACTGAAACTAACAGAAACTACAATTTGTGGATCACACAAAGAGTTGTTCCATGTGAGAATCGAACCCGCAACACATTGCACGGCAGCCAGTTACCTAGCCACCGCACCAACCATGAAAGTCAATTGATGATGTTATTTTATAAATACTGCTACAGCTTTTAGTATAAAATACAATAATTTCCTTGTATGTTTCAGTTGGATGGATGGATAGCCAGAAATTGGAAGGGCCAATCAACGAAAATGGGCTCATTCTTAGATCCAATGGCAGATAAAGTTCTAGTTGGCACTCTATTCATATCTCTGACCTACCAGAACTTGATACCTCTGTCACTGACACTGCTCATAGTCAGCAGGGATGTTGCGTTGGTCACAGCTGCCTTTGTCATCAGATATATGAGTTTACCACCACCTGTGAGTACTTTTCAGTTACCTGAAACTACAATAAACTATTTAATACAATAGACTAATGATTCCTTGTTCCTAGGTCTTCTACTATTCTCTTATCATAACATCACAAAGGCTTCATAGGTATAAGTGAACCTATAGTGTATCCTTTCCATCCATGAATATTTATGTATATTCATCACACTGTTTGTCACATGGTTTTGTGACAAACAATACCTTATTTAGTAATTCAGTGCTATAAACACTACATTGTTATTTTTAAAATACATAAACACATTAAAAGTAGTTCACAATACTATAATATTTTTATTTAACTGCAGTGTAATGTTTTCCTTGTGTTTGACCTTAACTTTATTAATTTACAGAGAACACTAAGCCGGTACTTCGACGTGACTCACGCCACGGCGCAGCTCGCTCCTACATTTATCAGCAAAGTTAACACTGCTATACAGCTTTTACTAGTGAGTTTCAAATTCTGTAATTTTAATCTAAATATTTGTGTATGTGTGCAACAGAGCATAATAAGTAGCACGTAGCATACTGTAACCATCTTAATGTTTACTGATGTATATTTATGACATTTTCCAGGTGGGCACGACATTAGCATCACCTGTGTTCGGCTTTGTGGACCACCCAGCACTACAAGCTCTGTGCGGAGTCACCGCAGCGTCAACTGTAGTGTCAGCCATCAGTTACCTAGTTAGTAAGGACACATACAAATTTTTGAAGAATAAGTCCTGAAACTTCTTAATTTCTTTTGCCGAAAATCGTTTTTGTATTTGTATAGTCTTCCATAAAATGTTTGTTTCGTAGATAAGTGTTAACTAATGATAATTATCTTGACAAGTGTAAATAAATCTATTAATATACAAACAAATACCTATTTCAGTTAATCACCTTTGGAATTTCTGACAGTTAAATTACAAGGATATTTATAAGGATGATCTGTGTAAATAAAGAGCAATCATTTACAAAAGGAAACAATTTATTTTTTCATTCTATTCATATGAATAAATTGCAGTTAATTTTTATGCGAAATAAATCAAAGTTATAAAAAAATATTTAGTAGTATAGGTAATATTAACTAAATTATGCTTATCCTAAATAAAATATAATCGAATTCAGGCTAAATGGGATTCTCGTGAGATGCAGGTTGTGGAAACGTTAATGAACACAATGTCTTGGAAACACATGTATGTGTACTCTGCAGTGTTATAGTTTGTTAGGATTAAAGATCTACAAAAATAATGTTGTGGAATGTAGTGTTTGAATAAAGTAACATTTTAGTAGGGTTAAATTTATTTTACCTCATCCACTAAATAATACTTGTAGGCCAAAACATTTGATAGCTATTTAGCAGCACTGCATTAGGCTAACCTAGATTGAGATGAAAAATATTCTAGTTTTAGGTGTCTAGTACTTTATGAATATCAAATTATGGACTGAATGGATATGGATGGTGAAGATTTAATTTCAAAAAGGCACATACTAATGTCTAAGTTTCAATACACCCATGTACTTACATGAAATAAATAAACCTAATTGTAAGTCCAAGTTGCAACAATTTTATACTTTATTAATGACTTATATATTTTTTTGGTATTTGCTTTTCATCAACTAAGTAATAACAAGCTGAAAAGCAATGTACAATATAATTTTTTTAATATTTTCACAATGAAAATAAGCTTTACTTTGATTGACGACTGTGTTATAAAATTATTGCTTCGACAGTACTGATCTATTATTATATTTTACAAAGTTTAAATAAACATAAACACAACTGTAACCAATTTCAAAAGATCAAAGACTAGAGAACATTAACTATTAGTCCTGCAAATTCTGATAGGTTTAACAGCTAACTATATTATAAACAATAATATCAAGTTATTAATTTAAATTATACTTTAAGTTAAGCACGCTTATAGCTTTAAATACCTACGTTTTATACATAAAGAAAATTTCAAATTAAATATGGCAGCTAGGTTTAGTTGGAAGAAACTAACAAAGTAGTAACCATAAGTAATTATATCCTGACCTTAGCCGTTGGAGACAGAAGTCAGAGATACAGGAGACTGTAACCAGATCTTTGGATAAGCTTACATTACGCATGTAGGTATCTAGTTTATGAAAATATGTTCTCACAATTTTATTACAAATGGTATAAAAGCATGGTCCAATACTAATAGGCTGTACATAGTGAGGTTCATTACTTTTACAATTTTATGAGCACTTAACATGCACGGTAATACAGACAGGCACCAAATAAAAACGAGATAATAAAAGAAACATTCACTGTTCAGATGTCACAGGGTAGTAAAATCTTACACTTATAATAATTATAAAAATTGTACAAAATAAAATAGATAGTGATTGCACAGTACATTTAAATATTATTACACTACATACTGTTTTATAAAAAAATAATAATTAATAATTTCTGATATTGGTAACAGCACTAGCTTCATTAAGTAAGTTTTCACATATTGAGTAATACTATTATTACACTAATGATAATTAATCATTATAGTCAACTGCATATAAATACAAAATGCATGTTAATTTATGTAAATGAAGTTTGGATGAGTACATAAGTATCATGATTAGAATGCTGTTAACCAACCTTATTGATCAACTCATCACAGATAGCTGTGAGCTCCTCATTATCCTTAATCTTCTGTGCCAGTGATTCCTGCAAGGAGGATGCATGTACTTCACTCTTTTTAAGCATAGCATTTAGTTTCAGGATCTCTGCTTGATGAGCTTTCTTCACTGAATCTAGTTCTGCATTGGCCTTGTTAAGCTGCTGCATGGCATGCTGTCGGAGGGTTTCATATCTTGCTTCTAACTTCTGTATAGCATCATTGTTCTCCTCAACAGTTCTCTTTAACATTTCCTCATTACTTTTATATCCTTGAATGATTACCTTACACCTTTCATATTTGGTGTGCACATCATTGAATGCATGTTCCATAGAGGCTAGATGCGCTGCAGCTTCATCACGTTCTCTCACCAGGGTGGATCGCTCATCAGTCCATCTCTTCCCTTCTGCTTCCCGTTCGCCAATAAGAGAAGATATAGTGCGCTCATATTCCTCCATGACCACACTCATTTGTTTATTATTTCTTACTTTTTCAGCAACTCGCTGAGAGAGAGCTTTTTCCTTTTCCGCATATTCTTCATTCTGTTCAGACAACTTCTTTATTTTTGTTTCACATTCTTCTAATCTTTCTCGTAGTTCATGGTTGATGTCTCTAAGGTTCTGTGCTTCTTCCTCTTGTGCTGTGAGCAGCTCTTTGACAGCACGAAGCTGTTCTACAGTGTGTGGGTCCATGTCTGATTGCCGTGTGATTACTGGGGGTGGTGGTGGAATGTTGGCTCCCAGACTCAATAACCGGTCTATCGTGGCTATTGCTGGGGACACAGTATTTATTTTTACAGAGGTTACCTTGACTGCTGCGGCCTGCTGACTCCTGTTCACAGCAGGTGTAACAACTTGCGTAGGTTTCTCAGTAGGGCCACTTATATTGGGTTGCACAGATAATTGCTGCATTGAGTTCACTATATTCTGCTCTGTACCTGACATGGTACTACACACTGATTTTACTATTCCCGAACTATTTTCCTTTTATTTAATTATGTTCACATGGTCTCACCTGAAAGTACGTAAACATTTTATTGACAGATTGCAATATCACTTAGCACCATATAAGCCACTGATCAAGACAAACTGGTTTGCGTAAAATCCATTATCTTAATTAGATTAATACAGCCAAATCTTATTAAATAAGATTAGGTTCGTTCCACTGGAGTGTAAAAAGTAATCGGGAATGTTGAAATATGTGAAATGGTCAACATCCCACGCAAGGTGCAATGAATAGGAACAATAAAGTTTTAATTTGCGTTGCTTGCTGAGATAACCTACCGCAATATCCTTGAGCCATAAAGCTCCGAAGTAATAGCAACGATCGGAAACTTTTATACACAATTTTATTAAAATAGAAAAACGAAACAAAGTGTAACAATTAGATAAACATCACTTCACTGTACTGGAAAATAACGATGAATGATCATCAAGGCGATGACATCAGTAATTTACGCCACAGATGCGTTAACCATTTTAGTCTATGAAATCACCACTCCTCGTTTTGACAACAGGATAGCAAACTAAAAACTTAACGAGTGTGAGCAAGACAACAATATTTCCAAAAATGCTAAGAATGGAAATGGAATGACGGAAATGCACTCTATGACAGTCCAAAAAAAGAAAAAGTTGCTTTTTGACATTTGATTAGAGGTGTAATATTTCGCAGATTTACGGTTTTTCTTTTTCAAAAAAATTTGCAAACTCCATTTTTTCTTTCGTTTTATTTAGCATATACAGGAATATTCATTATTATGTCAGTAAAACTGAAAAAACAAAACATAATTATAAACCTTTATTGGCTACTTACCATATCTGGGGTTGGAAATATTCTCAGAAATAGCAACGAAACTCGTGCTAGGCATTATGCCTGCAAAATGGTAGATAATGGAATAGAAGGTGACTTCTGTTCAAAGAGAGACTCTTCTATTATCTTCAATTTTATTTAGTGAGATGATTCACAACTAGAGTCCATTTCACGAAAGAAGTCCCGCAGACGCAGCGCTGTATTCGCGCGACATAATGTTGCCACGGTTAAATTTATATAGTATGGGGAAATCAGGAGAAATTGTTTATAGTTCATTAGTTTAATTTGATTAACTACGTACTCGAACAGTTCGAGGAATATTTTAAAAGTAATGTCTTTTTTATATAGGTATTTATGTTAATACTAAGGTCAGATTAGTAAAAAATTAATCTTCCTGTAATTTCTAAAATATAAAATGGAAATAAAGATGTTCAACCAACATATGATTAGAAACATAAAAAAACATTTTAAAAGTTTTATTATAATTTTATTGAATAATTATGATCGGTTATACTACGATCACTGTCAAAAGAGTGAATAGAAACAGAATCAGATTCTGTTTCACTATCACTAGCCGTAGATATAATGAATCGATCCATTTCTTCATCCATAAGACCATCATTTTTTAAATATTCTTCCTCCAAATGCTGTACATGTTTGCATTGAACTGCCCAATCTTCCGCTGTAACAGTCTCGAAAGTCTCTTCTGTTAGGCGTACAATTTCTTTTGGATCTTGGCCCACGTCTGTTTATAACACACAACTCTCCGACACACCTGCAATAAAATGAACAATTAAAAAAAATGTAACAGTGACTATTTCCGCATTTAATTACATTATTGTTGAATATAACTTTACAAATTTTTGTTGTGTTATGTTAATTCCTCATTAAAAAAACTTAAGTCTAATTGGTAAAAAATATGTTTAATATGGCAGCCCCAAAATTTACCTGTTATGGCGGCGATTCTTTCGCGAACATTGTCTAATGGTATTAAAACGCCGCGATTCTTCTGTTCCGCATCACAGAACTCTTTCACTTTTAATATCATTTCTCGACCTGCACTTTTTACAACTTTTGGCATCGTAAATAAACCTTATAACGCACTAATTTAATAATAAAATCACAAAATATCTTCCACAACAAACGCACCTTGACAACATTGACAAACGACAACATGGCCGAACTCCCCATTTGTCAAATTTAGTTCCACAATTGTCCGCGGGACTTCTTTCGTGAAATGGACTCTAATGATAAGAGGGTGTTATGTCCTAAGGGTATTGGATATTTGTACTTTTGCTTACCACTCAAGGAGGATAGGTTGTGGTGAATACGGAATAAAAATAATTGTAACCAACAACTTTAATATTTATTATTCAACTAATCTTATCAAAATATATTTAAACTCCAACAATATATTTATCTGTTTTGTACATTTCGTAAGCAAATTCTTCATTATGAGTGGGGTCAAACTCCAGACCTGTAATGATACAAATCAATGTAAGTATTTTATTATCTACAACGCAAGACCTCCATTGCTGAGTTGACGAGTCTACGCTATTAAATGTCCAACCAATTTACTTCATTGTAGGTATATTAAATCTCTCGCGTTATATACGTTACATTAATTGTCTCGTTTACTAGTCACAATGTAACTGACGAGTCTCGGTTTCGATTCCTGAATGGGGGCTAATACAATTATATTTTATTACTTATCTTATGGCTCATAGAGCACCAGTCAAGCACAATAATAATAACAACTATTAACTATTTCATTATCATAAAGGAAATGCATACCTACTTGTAAATGATAAAATTTTATCATACAAGTACTTCAGACACGTTTTTATGAACTTTCACATTTTCATTTGGTTTATTAAATTCTTGACATGGTGCAGGCGGGACGACCGAGAAACCGTTTCTCAAAAGGCTGAAGGTTCGCAATTAGTTTCTTCATAACTTGTGAAAAGTGGGCGTTAAGTACCTACATTGTCCATGTACGCCCACGTTCCTTCGGAAAACAAAAGACGTTAATTACGTCATGTGTTATTTCTTACCAATATATTCGATTTCCAGATCGAATTTGCCGTTGATCTTGTCACCGCAAGAGATGCCGAAGTGTGTCACTCTGTCAAATCGGAACCTAGTCTGTTTGTCCTGAATGCGCCCTTTTGAACCTAACACGAACTTTGAGAAAGGTATCTGTAAACAAAAATGTTAAAAGTTTACGTTATTTTCACTCCTAATCTATACATGATAAGGTACATCAACTGTTGAGATAGTGAACTCGGGTTTGGTAACTACTTCCGTAGACAAGTAAGAAAGTACTTGCCTACAAGTTATTTCAAGCGCAAATAAGTACGAAGCTTTCAAGGAAAAACGTTTTGCATAATAAATTATACAGCCATAGCCTTGGGCTCGCGACATGTAGTTATGTTAATTAATGTAGTAGCTCTACTTATTTGCACCTGCATTGCACATGTACGGGAACCAGCTACATGAGACTGTCAACGATGCTCATTAATTTTTTTTTATGGGTTTAAAATTTTCTTATGATTTCTCCCGCTTTGTGTCAGTCAAACTCTTACTGACTAAAAACCACCCTGTTCCTACTCCTGCTCTTCGAGCTGGAGCCCCGGCAACCCGTTAAATCCTCCGCGGTTCCGTATCGCTATCAGCCCTGAGGCCTTAGTACGAGTTTAATTTACGTTTAAAGTATTCGTAACGAGTTCGCGTTCGGCACTCTGATTGGCCGGCGCCAATGAACCAACCAATCAGAGCGCCGAACGCGAACTCGTTACGATTACTTTAAACATAAAACAAACTCGTACTAAGGCCTCTGTTGTACACCATCCGTGGTGGTCTGATAGCTCTTAGAGCCGCGCGCAGAACGCGACGCGCTGTACTGTACGGTCCCGTCTGGTTCTTGTCGGGCGGCGACCTAATCATGCTCATTCATTAGAGTTACAACTTTAGGGTACAATAATTAAAATTGAAAGTCCATTAAACAAGTCAATTAGCAATTTTGGTGTAGTACAAAACTTACTGTTCTACATACCTTTGCAATCTGCCAGTAAGGTCCACCTCTCGTATAAAGAACGTAATGATAAATATCATTCCATGTGATATCATACACTCCTTCACAGGATATGTTCAGCAGGTAGGACCTGCCATCGCCTCTTATCTTCAGAACTAGAGTATTGTACAGATGCCAGTCGTACGTTCCCGCCCGCTTAAATGATTTCTGAGAAGATAAAGTTCGGTGAAAATTATATAAAGCTCAGACCGCAGTAGCTACGAATGGAGTGCATTAGAAATTAATACAGCAAAGTATTTCTTAACGCAGTTTCCAATTTGGGTCACTTAGGTAACCCACCAGACTTAGTTTAAACCAGGCTAGCTATAGGTACGTAATTAATAACAAATAATGCCGCAATGCCTGTGATTGGCTCTGATTGCGAGTCAGACGATGCAGTTGTTTACCGATTTTAGAAACCTACACCTATTAGTACTGCGGTAGTTCCTAGGTAGGTAGGTACTTATATAAAATATTTTTGCTGCAGTACTGGCGCAGTACGTCGACAGCTGCAACTTGTTAGGTTTTACTGTAACTTGTATAATTAATGTACTGTTAGTATTGTAACTCATATAACATTACGAATTTTATCCCCGACAGGGTAGGCAGATATGCACATTACGGTACTTTAATGCCACTTTACAATGTAACACCCACTTTTGACTATTTGTATTATGAGTCCCATGTAATAGAGGGTGAGCCTATTGCCATATACCGGTAACAATTCCAGACCCTGTGCTACTATTAAGATTATTTTTAATAATATTTTGCCCGACCCGGAAATCGAACCTGAGACCCTTGCCCGACCGTCGCATTTGTGACCATTCGGCCAACGAAGCAGTATTGTAACTCGTATAGATTAAATAATTCAAAGAACTTACTCGTACTCTCTTCGATCTTATGGCACAATAGCCCGCCTTTTTTATCCTTCCATCTTTCGGTACACGAGTATCAAGGTAGCCGTGGAACAGGCCTCTACCGGCGCTGCTCATGTCAAAGTTGCATTTACTAAAACCTTCATTGTGGTCACTGTCGCAGGTCGTTGTAAAACTGTCCAACTTACTAGACTCATTGAAACACCAGAGTATGTCTGTTTCACCTGAAAAAAAGAAAAATTGTTAGGCAAGTTTGAGGCAACCAGGTGCTGCACGTGTCACGTGTTCGATTCCCGCACGGAACACCGAAACCTTTGTGTGTTCCGTAAACCTATTGGAAATTGTGTATCTGTTTGATAACATATTTCATTTCTCTTCTGCACAAGCACCTTTGGCATACAGTTGTTAAACCGTTTCGCCTGTTATAATTATGTCATTTTAAAATAGCAGATTTTGTAAACATTAAAACAACAATATTATTATAAAAATCCTTTATTAAATATCTAAGTACAAAATGCACGCCTGGAGAGAAAAATTACGACTTATTCTCAATCATTACTACACAAGTATTTAATTTAATGAAATGAAATATCATGGGTTTTACCAACACCCTTAAAATTAGCATTACGAATCTAACAATGGCAGTAGATACAATAGAATATTTATCTCTATAATATATAAAAACTGCAAAGGCCAGTAGGTAGTAGAAAAATCTTGCATATAGACAATTTGAAAAAAAAAAAAGCAGTAATTGTCATAAACATTATAAATTTCATCAGTATTCTATTTTCAAATATTGAATTCAATTAGATGTCCAGCAGTAAGTATAGTTATTTAATTTAAAGTATTATTAGCTACGAAATATTTCTGATGGCACAATATTTTACTAGTCTTGGAAAATAGTTATACCAAATCTTAAAACATGATTGTATTTGCTCCATGGCTCATATTTATTTTGATGCCTTTTATATTAGGTACTTTAAGTAACTAAAATGTCTTGTTTTAATGACTATCACCTAGCTACTAATAGCTGTTCATATGTTATCTTTCGATTATCACATTGGAATAATTTTATAGTTATTTGTTACCACAATTTACTCTATTACAAGAACAATGTTTGATGTTCCATTCAACACACAGTTGCATAATTACAATGTGTCAAACAGCTTTATTTATTGTTTGTAAAATCTTATTCAAGTCTTTAATTTAAAATGTTGTAGCTTTACTACTACTCTATTATGTCAAAAATACCAAAAAGTATGCAGTGTATTTTGATTTACAGGTCAGGAACTAATACTGTCATAAAATAGAAACATAATCACAAACAAATGTCATAAAAAGTTAAAAAACTAAATACTAATAAATAATATTATTAAAACTAACAATTTAACAAAAAAGTTGAGATTCATCACAGAGAGAAGTTAGCTAAGACAAGCAGACCTATAACATCACATGCTTGGAAATGTGAAAAAGCACCAAGTGAAGATATAGTATTATGAAATTTAGTAAATATATTAATGCACTTCACTAATGAGCTGATCATATAACCTCATTAATTCCTCATTATCTCTAGTCTTCTGGACCAAAGATTCCTGTAAGGAAGCTATAGTAATTTCATGCTTTTTAACAGTAGCATTTAACTTTGTTACTTCAATGTTGTAGTTCTTTTTGAGGTTGTCCAGTGTTTCGTTAGCCTTAGTCAGTGCCTCAGAAGTCACTTGTTTCAAATTCCCATACAACTCTTCATACTTCTTGACAGCAGCCTGATACTCTGTCATTTTCTGTTCATAAACCTTTTCCCTCTCTTTAGTCTCCAATATCACACTCTTACACTTTTCATATTTTGTAAGGAGATCATTGAAAGAACTCTCCATATTACTCAAATGGTTTAAAGCCTGATCCCTTTCTGATGTGACTTTTTCCAGAGTCTCATAGTTGAGTACCTTTTCACGGTGTTGTTCCTCAATTAGTGAGGATATTGTCTTCTCATACTCCTCCATGACAATACTCATTTGTTTGTTGCTTAAAATCTTGTCATTGATTTGTTGAAGCAATTTATTTTCTTTTTGTAAATAATTTTCCTTTTCATCAGTGAGTTTCTTAACTTTAGCAGTCAGATCTTCAGTTACCCTGTTGTGATCATGTTGCATATCCTGTATTGTACACTTGAGCTCTCTATTCTGTTGTCTGAGCTGCAATACCTCCTGTTCTTGTTTTTGAAGAATACTTCTCAGAGTATGCAGGTGATCTACATCTTGTGAGGTAAAATTGTGATAGCGAGGACTTCTTGGTGCAGCTGTGGGAGGAGTACTGCCTGATATGCTGATGAGCCTCTCAGTGGCCACCCCCCTTGAGGGTGTCAAAATAGCAGAAACACTGCGCATGAGGGCTGGAGTAGATTTATTGCAGCTACCACTTGTCCTACAGTTTTCATTGTTGACTACAGGTGGCACAACTTGCATGGGTTTACTTAGTGAAGGCATAGCCCCTGTAGACTGCGAGTGTTTAGGTGCAATGACATTGTTTTCTGTATTTGACACAGTGCTGCCTGTTTCATATCCCACATCACACTCGGAGGAGTCTACTGCAGATTCAGTATTAACAGAGCTGGCATCTTCTAGCTTTTGCCGTGCATACAGAGGATCGAACTTCACAAACAAACTCTCCTTGCCACGATCTATGTGGTTATGGTTGCGATTTGACTCGGCACATTTGACGAGATAGTCCAAACTTGTGGCATCAATAAATATATCGTCAGACATTGGTACCTCTTTCATAGTTACATCACAAATGCTATCGAAGTCTGATCCTGTTAAGAGGTCGCTGGTCTCGTTCCTCTGTTCCGACACATCATTACACCGCTTAGGAGACATCGTCATTAGGTCACCCACCGAAGATACTGGTGTTATGAAACTGTCCTCAGATGTAGTTGTGCTTGCTCCAACAGACAACATGTCTTCATTAATTGTCACACTGTTACTTTCTGATCCTCGACCCAAAAGATTTTGGAATTTCTTGTAAAAGGTTGTTATGCCTTTATCAGACGCAAAAGAAGAATCGTTGAGGATTAAGTTTGAAAACATTCGCCTTTATTGTTCTGAGACTGTAAATATTTTTAAAACACACTGCTCGACAGTTACAGGTCGGGTCTAGTGTAGGTGCTATTTATAAAACTTGTGGAAGTTGTGGATCAACAAAAACAAAATAGAAAGAAGCAAAAATTATTCTTGGCTCAACGACTTCAACGGTTTTAAGTTTTGAATGTACCTGTCACAGACTACAAATTATTATTTTTTCTTAGTGACACTGTCAGCTGTCACAGCTGACCATAAGGAAAAATCGCCTAAAAATAAAATCGACTAAAAGGTGGTTAGTGCTAATTTAATATGAAAACAGAAAAATATTAAATCTGAATTTGGAACAATTTTTTAAGTTTGTAAATTTCATTAATAACAAATCTCATTTCCTAGGCAAAGGCTTAGGGTGAAGAATCTTTTTATTTCTTAAATTAAATAAAATTGTTTAACACTAAAATATGTGTTGCAAAAAAAGGTTTTTAACAATTTCACATTTTATGTAAGCAGTGGTTATTGATAAACAAACAAAGATTACGATATTCACTCAGTTTTAATATTGGACATTTTTAATTTTATACAGTTTTTTTAACAAAAGTAACTTCACAGAAAATCATAAGAATAAAGTAGTATTTCTGCTTACTTATATAAAATTCAATTTTTTATTGTTCATAGGTTGTAGTGTTAATGTTTACAAGTACAACAGAATAAAATAGTATTTTTTCAATTAACTCGTCGAGTACCGTCATTATAGACACAATTATAGAACAATTTTTTTTTTTTTTTTTTTTAAGGGGGGAAAATCATCGAATGACTTCTCCCGCCTGGGTGAGGCGGGAGGGAGTGTCAGACTCTTACTGACTAAAAACCACCCCGTTCCTTCTCCTGCACGTCGAGCCGGAGCCCCGGTTACCCGTTAGGTTCTCCGCGACTCCGAATCGGCATCGGCCGTATTGGGCCCCATCTGTGGTGGTCTGATGGCTCTTTGAGGCGCGCGCGGAACGCGACGCGCCGTACGCTCGGGTCTGTTTCTGGTCGGACGGGGAGCCACCCATGCTCGCCGTCCGCAGGCCCGCGCTTACGGTGGCCGGAGATCGTCTCGCGATCCCCGACGCCCGGTGTGTCCTTCGCGATGGCTGGGTTGCGAGGAGGCAGCGCTTCGCTGCCTCACGCGTCCCGCCTCCTCCTTAGCTAGCATCACTGCTTCGCAAAAGGAGGAGACGGCATCCCAGTCCCCCTCGCTCCGCATCATGGCCTGCACTAGGCCCGGACGCGAGAGGTCGCCATCGCCGATCACTTCCCTGAGGACACGGCGGTGCTCAGCCCACGAAGGGCATTCTCCCACCGTGTGTTCCACCGTGTCCTCAGGGCGGTCCTCGCAGTGATGACACCCGGGCGTTTCCTCCCGCCCCATCAGACACAGGTACCTCCCGAAACTTCCATGTCCGGTGAGGACCTGCGTCAGGCGGTAGGTGAGGACGCCGTAGCGTCTCTCAAGCCACTCCTCAAAGAGGGGACTTACCGCTGCGATGGCAGCGAGCCCAGCCCTCGGTTGCGACAGTCGTTGCTGCCATTCCGCCATGAGATCGCGCCGGAGCTCATCCCGCCACGCACCTATTTGGCGCGGCAGCGGGGTTTCGCCCCGGCGACGTGCCTCCGCGCGCATGCCGTACACGCGCGCGAGCACCTTCGCCTCCAGATCCCACGGCGGTAATCCGGCAAGGAGGTTCGCCGACTCCCCAGAGATCGTGCGGTATCCGCGGATCATTCGGATCGCCATGACCCTCTGTGCCATGAGCAATTATAGAACAATAGGTTGCGGTCACCGGGACCGCTTGGTGTTTGACAGTTCTTCTATGTTTAAACAATTGTTCAAGCTATTTGGTTTGTAGGTAAGAAAATAGAGATTGATGTACAGACAGTACAGATACCATTTACCATTATCATTGTTACATACCATTGTTATTGTTAAATTGTATGCTTTTTGGTTGGATCAGTACATATACTGGTTGTTTATTGTCTTTGAAATAAATTAAGCTTTATTTTCTTACCCGCATATCATATTATTCAGCCGACTGTATATAATTTTATTACTCAAAGTAATCAACATACCTGGTCTAGCAACTAATAATGGATCTGTTATGATTAATTCTTTCACTTCTTCTCCAAAAAGTTTAAACTCTTCCTTCAGTTCTTTAAATCCATTTTTAAGATGTTGAAAATTTGATATTTTTTGTTCTGTTTCATATCCACCTTTTCTACTGCTTTCATGAAATAACCAGCGTTGGGAACCAACTAACAAAGGTTTAGAATAACCGACACTATTTGTTTTTATTAATGATTTACACAAAATTGGGTTTGGAGTGTTATGTCTTATTAGATTTATGAAAGTGTTTATCTTACACAAAGCCATTGTATAAAACTAAAACCGTCACACCGCACTAAAATAATAAGTACATAACTAAGTCACCCGCGAAATAATATCCTTTGTATTTAAATACAATTGTATAATGTACATAACCTAATTTTTCAAAATATTGTATTTTCTTTACATCTGTTTTTGACAGATGACTATTGGCATAGTGACAGTGAGTAGAATAGACAAAAAAGAAATGAATAAAAAGAAGAGAATAGAAAGAAGCGAAGAATCGACTAAAAATAGTACCGTCGTAAAATAGTTAATTTTACCACCTCCTTAAGTGTTATTGGAGTTTGAATTTAATTTATTCGGTGAATAATTATTCTTTTAAAAGATTATTTATAAATGTTAGTAGTAAATAAAATGTGTACATAGTGGACTATTTTTAATCGACTATAAGATTGCAAGCGATTGATATTGACTTTTCTCTGTCGGTTTCGTCACTTCGACATGCTTTGTTGACATTTTTCAATGTCAGAATTGTCAAATGTCTGATCTGTGGATGGACATGGACAACCGGCTGAGTTGTTCCGAGACTGGTTGCGATAATACTTTCACTTTACTATTCTATTAAGAATTTTCAGGGCCGCGGTTCTCGTAACGTGGTATGCCACTCTTGGCGTGGTATTTATTTAATATCTGACGAAACAAGTGCGTTCCATTAGAGCCACGTACACAAATAGAATTATTTTACGTAAACAGCGAGCCTTTTCTCGCTTGTGAAGCATGTGTACATAATTTTCACTCAAATTAAAATAAGCAACCGAGTGAAAATGGGTATGGAGAAATATAACAATATGGTAAGTTCTTTATCTTTTGTTAATATTGATACTGAGTGGTGGTAAACATGTGTTACCTATTTTTTAATTTTGTATATATGGAGTCATTTAAATATTATCAACTTAAGATTGAAACTTGAATACGATTTTTATGAAACATCATTTATTTTTGTGCCTCCTGTAGTCAACAATAAAATCATGCGGAATCATGTGTCAATTACGGAATCTAACTCCCCAAAAAAGTCATATTTCTTTATTATGTATATTTTATTAGAAATATTGTGCATATAAAATTTTAATATGAAAATAGATATATAATTAAATCTGCCACCTACGAAATAATTGTCCTAAAAATTTTACGCTTAAACTGATGGATTTTTTAAAATTTTTTATTCACTATTTTAGTTTTGGTTAACTTTAAGTTGTTTATATTTATTCATAATTATGTTATTCAAGTTTATTATTCCTAATATCATATAAAATTGAATATTTTTTTTTACTCTTATCACCTTAACAGGAATCTAAAGATAAGATAAATATACATAGTGTTCAATTGATTTTCTCTGTAATCTTTATAAATAAATTGATTTCTTTTCTTTGAATCAATAAGTGGTATCCATTGCCAGTGTCATAGATGATTAACTGATTAATATTTATATTTTAAGAGATAAGCAAATAGGAAAAGTAACTGTGATTTGTTGTAAAGAAGTTTCTTATAAATAAACTCATATTTAGATACTTAAAAAAATATTTTTTGGTTTCTTCCTTTCTAAATTTTCAACAAACATTTTTAATTATTCAATTGAGATTTCATACAAGGTGAAATAATTATAAAACCTGTGTATAAATATCATATACAGCGTTTATTTATGTATTTACAACAATTTAACTATTTACCCACCCATCAGGAAGTTCATTAGGTATTATCAAAATAGTTTTTCTGTAAACTATATTTTAAATGTAGTTGACTATATTTTATCACTATAGGTTTACTTATGTTAAAACTTTTGTGAGTGAGAAATACTAAATTCATTAATATGTTGTTGGCTTACTCACGTAATAGTTTGACAAGGAACTCAACTATTTTACACGCACTAGTGTAACAGTATAACCTTACTCCAATTATTATTATTACAGTGCTAATTTTTGTGTCACTGACAGTAAAACTTTTTAAAATATCACAATTGTGCATCCACAATAATCCACATCTCACGCGAATTATTCGCGCGAGCGTTAGATGAAGTAACGAATGTGTTAAATTGGAGTAGAGGTTGGGTTTTAAGCACTGTCAACTGATAAAACAAATTGAGCTTCGATGTTAGTATCTAGTTCTCTAATCTGTTAATGTTTTTGAACCAGGATGGCAAGCCATCAGAATACCTGTATCCTCCCGAGATACTCAAGCGTCTGGATTTCGACAAAAGCCCGGCGAAGTTTAAGCCTAAGATCAGCGCGGCAAATCCCGGGGAGGACTGGATGGTCGTAAGGCCACTACAGCGCTCTGATTATGATAAAGGATTCTTGCAGCTGCTTGGGCAGCTGACCAGTGTGGGCAATGTCACGCGAAAGCAGTTTGAAGGTAAAATATGCTAGGATATTACACTCCTTTATTTATAGTCATACAAATAATTAATATATTTTTTAAATTCTCAATGCTATTCAGAGTGTACATAAAAGCTGTTGGTTTGCGGTATCCGCGCATTAGTAGCAACAAGTTACGAAAACCAATCACTACTTGTCTTATAACATGAAGGGAAGGTGTTCTCAAGGTGAAATATTCATTTCAAACATGACAACTGTCCCCACAAAAGCCCTAGAGTTATAATATTAATGGCTCGCCAATAAGTTCCTAACATTGCGCCAATTAGTGTTATCTGTACCGAAATGTAATTGCACAGAATTAATGAGCATGACCGATGTAACAAAATGAAAATAAAAACTGTGGTGAATTTGTAAATGGTATTTACGTTAATGTGTTTCGATAGGTATGCTATGCAACAACTTAAATTGAATGCCACCAGTGTATGCTCCTAATTATCTTACGTCACACATGTGCAAAATGTGGGCACGTCTAGCATTCATGTTGCAAGTCTGTTGTCACTTTAGTAAACAGCAGTCTGTTAAAAAGTAGTTATCTTTACTGTTTAATATTAGCACTACAGGTTTTGTAGACTGGTAGACAGTTACATCGATGTAATTAAGTACTTACGTATCAGTTCTAGCTCTAGAATTTACATGCACGAAAACTAGATCTCAATTATAAATATATCAAAAAATTTTAACATCCGAAAGTCGTAAAGGTCCCGAAAATACTTTAGGGTTTAGTAATTTCATTCCTTTATTGGATGCAAGTGTCGAATTGTCGTTCAGCGTGGTGGTGTATAGGGGAGGCCTTTGTCCAGCAGTGGATTGATGGATGGATGGATCTTTCGGCTTATGATGAATTTATTTACACTTTAGGGTGTTATTTAATATTTTGTACGATATGGGCACGGTAACATTATCATACGTGGAATGGGTGGGCAAAAAAGCAGACGCATCACCAGATCGTAAGCTATTGGCGCGCCCTTGGACACCCGTACGACCAGACGTCCCAGAAAAGTTAGATGTGTATTGCTTGTCATTACGGATGCGCGTTTTTTTGGGAGCCGTGGTATTAGTTCTATTGAGTCGATTAGTACCGAGTGTAGAAAATAGCCATAAGAACGCAAAAAAAAAACTATAATAATAAATTTCGTTTTCATTATTTTGATGTCCACATATAAACTGGTTACAATGGTATGCGAAACTTATTGACATTTAAGTATGCGACCTTGGCGAAACCGGCGCAATGATAATGACCTTTCTGTGTCTCAAGTTCCTGATCATTGACCGTTGTGAGCGATTTGAGCACTTATGGAAGAGATAATTAGGCTTATGTTTCTATGTAGATAGATGGTAAATCTATAATGCCTTCTGAGTAGCCATATGAAGCTATATTTTGTACGACATTGGCACAAGTGTAATTATCATTCTTCTCTTTGAAAGTAACTGGTGTAAGAATGACTGGAGGTCGTTGCTGACTTAATCTTAATTAAGACGTTTAGTGACCAAAGAAAAGTGCATGTTTTAAATAAGCGCAAAAATGACACAACCTGTAGAAAATAAATGCATTTTCAAAACATACAGATTGCTATAACTGTAGGTACTTGTGGTTTCTGGTGGCATTGTTTTGCAAACAATATAATACGAGCTGGCCCGAACGATTGTGAAGTCGTGCTCCGCGATCATTTTCAGAGTTCAAATATACCATTTGGAGCCCACACGAGAATGCCAAAGCGGGCAAAGAAACTCATTCTTTTTATGTTTTATGAGGATAGGCGGAAACTATAGAGCTTTGTTACTACGATCCTTACATATCTTTTGTTTCGTCATGTGAGTGAGGTTACCGGAGGCCCAATTACGCCCCCACCCCTTCCCCAATCTCCCCAGTCCCTGAATCCCCAACAGTCAAATTCATAAATCATTTATTTCAATTAGACCAGAAAGGCACTTTTGAACGTCAACAAAAAATTAAAAGTGAAGCTATTTGCTCATTCCAAGGTGTAGATTCCTATGGAGAAGAACGAGCAAGAAACTCCAACAATCCTTAAACTCCTAATCCCAAAAGGCTGGTAACGCACTTGTTATGCCTCTGGTGGTCCGGCGACGCTGATTGCTTACCATCAGGTGATTCTTTCTGCTCGTTTACCGGCTTATGCCATAAAAAATATCTTTAGGATCCAGTATATTTCTGCATCAGGTCACACAGTACACCAGTTAGAACATTCCACAGTATTTCTCTAATGAGTTCAGCAAATAAATATTCATGCTTATTTTCATCTAAAGCGGCATCTACATACTTTTTCCATACTTTTGTATACGTTTTCTAATCGTTTATTATTTTCAGATCGTTTCACAAAAATGAAGCAGTCTGGCGGATACTACGTCACAGTAATCGAGGACACCCGTATATCTAAACTGATTGGAGCAGCCACACTCACTATTGAACAGAAGTTCATACATAACTGCTCTGTGGTACGTCATAATAAGCTTTGTTAACTTTGCAATAAGTGCTATAGTTATTTGCACAATGGGTTGGAAGAAGATTCGAGAGATTTATTTATGAAAGGGCTTGCCCTGAGTTAAAGCATTATTAAATGCACGGTTGACGCGGTGGCTGGCCAACTGGATGCCGTTCGATTCCCGCACGGAACAACTCTTTGTGTGATCCACAGATTGTTGTTACGGGTCTGGGTGTCATGTGTATGTGAACTTGTATGTTTGTAAACGCACCCACGACACAGGAGAAAATCTTAGTGGGAGGCAAAGTTTTTTTTATTATACTGAACTCTTAAACTGTGGTCTCCAACCCGACCGACGATTATGTAGATGAGGTTCAGCTGTAGACTATAACGATTAGTTTACTATTAATGTTGATAAAAAGCAGTATCGCGTATTCGCCACAGAAAAAGCTTGTTGTCGTCTTTTAAAAGAATGTCTCTAAGAAAATCATACTAACAATAGGCTTCTTATTTGCTTGATTTTACGTGAACCAGTCACGTTTCTATTGAGAAGCTGTTTAACATATTACTATGTTTTGGGATTCACTGCATAATACAACTGGTCGTGGACATTTGAGACGCGCGTGACACAATTCCTAAACAAGTTTTTACTTAATATTAAGAAGTTATTCTTGGAATTATAGGTTTTGGTAATATTATTTAATCGTATGTTTTTTTCATGTGTATGTATTTCTTTTAGAGGGGACGACTTGAAGATGTTGTTGTCAACGACACTTACAGAGGCAAGCAGTTGGGAAAATTGTAAGTATTTAGCATTTACATAATAATATATAGAATCGGACAGATTGATAAATTATATTATTTTACTACATTAGGGGAAGATAAATTCTTTCAATTATAACACCATCAATCGCCTTGTGATATCGATTGCAGAAACACTTAATTTGTTAGATAAAGTTGCCGTTTCTTTACCAGTATTACACATTAAAAAATTTTTTTTTTAAAAGCAATGGTTGGTAAACAAACAAAATTTACAATTTACAATATAATTTAACTCTCTACACTTCAATTCCAGAATCGTAGTAACAGTATCGCTGTTAGCTCAGGAGCTTGGTTGCTACAAGATGTCTTTGGACTGCAAAGACAAACTCATCAAGTTCTATGAGACTCTTGGATACAAGATGGAACCCGGAAACTCTAACGCTATGAACATGCGGTATGTTAATCCTTTATTATAATGTTTATTTAGTTTATTCATTAAATGTTGATATTATGCATGATTTTTGTTGGAATATAAATATAAAATAACTAATATTATAAATGCGAAATTTTATGTTTGTTACTCCTTCATACAAAAACGGCTGAAGAGATCGGACTATTTGCAACCGCGGGCTAGTTAAATATATTTATTGATTTGATTGGCGATTTATTTAAAGAAGATTTTTTGATACATTTTTTATAGTCTTTATTATCGTCATTTTCTGTTGTCCGTTGCTGGACTCAACTAGATAGTTCACTAGTTAAAGTAATTCTATCTTTTTATTCCAGGTTCGAGGAGCCATCTTGACAATTAGCCGCTGGGACATCCGACCTGCGCTCTAAACTGTAAGTACGTCAAGGGGCCGAGCAGACATCACGGCACATCCATACAGCACCCATCTAACATCTGTTTACAAAGAAATGACGTCACTAATATAATCAAGATGATTTTGTGTTCTGTGTGTGTTTCTTGCACTATTAAAGTTTGTTGTACCAAGGGTGTGAATTGGTTGTCATTTACCTTCTGCAATTTGAATACTTGCATAATAATGTTGATTAATATAATCTCAGATATGCACATGTAAATTATTAACCCTCATTGCATAATCACTTAACGCACTCCTTATCACATTAGTTACGTAGCTGGTTATCGTAAAAACAGGAAATTAAAATGAGTGTGTACACCAATGGATGACCTTGAGATTGTCGTTTGGATGAAACAATTTGAATGCCTATTCTAAAGTTAAACAAAAAATTTAAATTCAAACCGATTACAGCGGACAATATGACATTAATGACAGCTCATCAACCAATCAGAAACGTTGGGTGAATTAGAATTCGAATAAAGATTGATTTTTTTTTCTATTTATATTTTGTTGTTATTAAAAGCACTGTTCTTTAGCTATTAGCTTTTTTGTGTTGAATCTTGTGGTTTCTGCTTGGTCGTTCGCGTATTTACAGTTTGCAGGGTCAATTCTTCTATCCATCAAAGGTTGAGGTCACTATAAATGTCAAAGTGACATGTGACATTTACATTTGATGGGGTGACCAATTGATTATGGATATCCTAGCACATAATTATATTAAAATAATATCAAGGCGCCCATAAATGAATATAACAAATATTCTACTAAGGGTCAATTTATACTAGCGCAGAGTCGAAGTGTCTTTTCAAAACTGAACTTAGAAATTCAACCTTAAATTCCATAGCGTAACGCACAAATTATTTCTGGCGCTTACCAATCAGTGTAGTTCACGTGCAGCCGTGCAAATACCGGAGAATGACCGCGACCTTTGACCGCGACGAAATCGCGCGAAAATATCAGAAGTAATGTGTGCGTTACGTTTAGGTTGAATTTGCCATGTTCAATTTTGGAAAGACGCTTCGACTGCTGTAGTATAAATTGCCCCTTAGATTTTGCTTCTTATGTATGTAGAGTAGACACGCTAATATACTAATATTTGTTATTATGTTGCCAATTTTAGTTTGTAACGCTAGATTTATGCTTAAAAACTTTGTCAGTGCCGCCATTTTTTACAAAGGAGGATACTGGCTGAGTTTTTTATTACGTATTATTATACAATTTTTTTTATAAGCTTCGAAAATATGTACTTAAAATATGAAGTAAGTATATAAGAGATAATATTTGTAACTAACATGTATTGTGTTAATATTGCATCATTAAATTTTTTTTTTTGCTTATGTTTTTGTTTTATTTCATTTTGGCGTAATGAAGTAGTAATAGTAATAGTAAGTGGGTTAAAGTAAACACATAGTTGTCATTTTTACATGTTTTATTTACAGAAGTGTAAATGTAGCGGATAGATTAAGATTTTCGTTTAACACACATTCAAATAGAATATATCATTTTGTATGTTTTTTCGTCTATTGCAGCCTCAGTAGCAAATACTTCACTAAATAACTGTTCTCAATATATTTCAAATCTCTATAAAACCACCAGTAAAAATACTGGTCTAATACGTCCCTAAGATCAACATTCTTCATAATAATCCATTTTCATTATTAAAAACTAATTTATGTAGAAGCTATGTCTATGTCTTACGTCAAATGATCCGGAATATTCTCGAATAGCAAAAATTTGAATTTAAAATATGAATTGAGATAAAGATACAGAGATGTTTAGCTGCGGAGAAGTATTACTTTGAAAATATATATGTATGTTTATAAATTCTTGATAATATATTTTGGTGCATGTCTTTTTAAAAGGCAACTGTGCAAGAGTAAAATGGAATGAACATTTTCTATAACTATTGTAATGAATCTATCGAGTATCATATATAATTTTTGGGGTATTTCAAAAGATGTATATAACTTCGGTGAAAGACTGCATTACACTCGACAAAAATACATAAATAAGTACATTTATAACGCCAAATACAATACATAAAATCCATAGACCAGTTCAGTCTGATATTTCATACATTATAATAATTAATATTATATACATAATATTTTATATAATTTCCACTGATTTTTTCAATCCAGCATATGCATGGAATAAATAAGATTTTCAGTCAGTCGCTCGAAGTAAAATTTGACCTATGTTGTAACATTAGACCCACAACCTGTATACACTTGTCATTTTCAGTTTTATTGCACTCCCCTCTAGAAAAGTGACATAAACATTAGTTGAATCGAGTGAAAAGTCTATGTATTGATTAATTTGTGTCAATTTCATACATTGATTTTTCTATATTCAGCTATGTCTATGTCATTCTTATATCTATTGTCATAATAAAATGCATGTATTTTAGTATCCAAACATAAACACGTACTTTTTGTCAACTTTTCTATGGTACAAAGGAGTGAATTTATGCATAGTTCAACGTAACATTGTTTTGTAATGCTGAACCTGTAGCTGCCTGTAGGTAACTTTTCCGTATGTAAATTATCACGCCCTGTTTATACACTTGTCATTGTAAACAAATACATAAACATAAGTCGGATCGAAAAGTCAATGTATTGTTTGGCATGAATTTCAACCTTAACTCCACAACGCTACGTACACATTACTTCAGCACGTGCGTACTAATCAGCATTGTTCAATGTCACTCCCATACATTTGAATTTTCTATTTACTTGGCTAGAGTCTATGCCATTTGCCTCTAATCACTTGTCATAGTAAAATGCATGTATCCAAATATGGGGGAAAGTGAGTTTATTCACATTGATTAGCCCGTTTTCATCTCATAAGTAGATGTAGTCCGCATGTAAATTACGCCACGCCCTGTATACACTTGTCATATTAAGTTTTATTGCACTCCCCTCATGAAAATGACATAAACCTTCGGATACAAAAGTCAATGTATTGTTTGACATCATTTTTTGACATTATTTGTTAATTAAGTGTCAATCCCATACATTGATGTTTCTGTCTTATGTCTATGCCATTCTCATATTATTTGTCAAAAGTAAAATGCGTGTAATTTTTTATAGCATAGTGGGGGTAAACGGGTAAAGGAATCACCTGATGGTAAGCGATTAACGCCGACTTACACAAGTCCTACTTACCGACATGGAACAAATACGTGAGTTTATGGTTTGTCGAGTCCAATGTTACATTAATTCGTCCATTTTTTAACTCAAACAACTGTACTGTTGAACCTGTATTCATTCCGCATATAAATTATCTGGTTATTGAAAATGTAGCCTTAATACTATGTAAATAGCGTTTACTATCCGTACGAGCGGTTTCAGGAGTTTCGTATACTTGAAATTGATCGGACAATAATCCTTTTTTGGTGTTGACTTGATAATAAACCGTTATAGTTTCAAACATAATGCCCAATGAGATAGTTTGGATGCAGTAACACACAGCTGTAATTACAATATCTATGAATGAATGTGCCCAAAATATCCCCATAGGCATTATAATGTTTCCAAAGGAACTGAAATAATATTAAATGTGTTTGGCTACAATGTCAAGTATCGTCTAAACCAATATTTAAGCGGACCCATCCACACAAGAACTTACATCAAATTGACACCCTCATTTGCCGATTGCACAATTCCCATAATCACCACAGGAAAAAAGCTTGTTTTCATACATCTGTACATTTATTTGAATATCATACGCAATTACAAGCTAGAGGAAAACATGGCAATCGATTATGTACCAATGACCCCCTTACAGCCACGTGGTTACAACAGGACAACTAGAGGTGCACACAAAATATCGATTAAAATTATCGGCTATCGATTTAACCACGTGACTATACGAGGTCGCAAAAATTCAATATCATATCTCGATATAATTAAAAAATCACCACTCCAGGTCAAAAATTTCACGTTCAGCGGTACGAGTCTCGCATAAGAACAATTTTGAAAATATTATTTAATGCCTTAATGGCGTCTAGTCTCACTTGAGCGCTCTATATTTGGTGCATATCAATTTACAATACTTGTTCCCTAATATCGACCAATCAGAGCACTATGATGACGTCACTGACTCACAATCTTTTGAATGGATTTGTTTTAAGGCTGTGCCCACACTTAGTGATCTACGGGCAGTTATATCATACCAGATTTTGTATTGTTACGAAGTAATTATTTAATAGTGCGTTAGGAAACTGTAGATGAGTCATAAGCTGGGTATATCGCGAGGATCGTTGCACTTGGCATGATAAATATGAATAGACATTATTATTATTTTATATTTTAATGCCCATGAAAGAGTGTTTATTACATCTCAATCTTCGTCGCAGTCCTTTTGCTGTATAAAACAGTCGCCAAACTCCTGTTTGATAATTTGAACACTAGAATGTCTATCGGTCAATAATTAATATAGTAATAATTTTACTATAATGCAGTTTCAAATAAATAACGCAAAATTAAACCTAAAAAATGCACTAACGAATTAAAGTTTTAAAATAAGATCTGTAACTTATAGGAGTTTGTGTCAAGTTTATTCAAATATCAAAATTCGAAATCGTTCAAATTGAAAATATCGAGTCACTCGATTAATCGTTTTTGAACGGACATTTTATACCAAGATTCGATCGAGTCCAATCAAATTTTACCAAGAATGTCTGAAGATTGAATTCTTAAAGTTGCCTCTCCTAGGCAACTTTAAGAACTAGTACTATAATTTGACGCAAAGATATATAATACTCATAGCTTACTTTGCCTGATACATAGATATCTCGCGTTGCCATTCCTATGTCAAGACATATAAGTAAAAAGGCTAATTAAATGCCTTCCAAGTCACTGGTTTCGATTTAATCCAGGGTTACCAGCAATCCAGTTTCACACACAATACGACGTTCAAAAATGATTTCAAAATTGATTTAAAATTTAGATTTGGAATTCACCGTGTTTGTCCGTTAAAATGGCGGAGGCGCGGTGGTGATCTTAGTGCCCAGTTTCATAGGTCCTTGACCCCGAGCCGAGCGACGAGCTTCCATCTCCCTCTGTCTTTGAAGTTTCCTCTCCTCTCTCTTTCTTCGCATCTCGTCCATTTTTGAGGCGTTATTTTCTGTCGAAGTAAACAAACGAAATTACAATTACATAAACAATTTTTTGGTACACTTTAAAAGGAGTAAAAATGGAATGCAATAAGGCTATCACTATCTTCTTTTAAATACTTCCTAAAGCTGTAAAAGCCTTGTATAAACTAACTATAAAAACATAAAACATAGCTTCGATGCACGACTAATATAAACGAAGCTCAAATGCGATCAATTTACACGTAAATACCAATATACAGCGACATCTTTGCCTTGTCTGCAACCCATCACTACGTGATACTTCACCAGGTCCTTCCTAGGGCAAGGAGTTAAGGCAAATCAACTTGGGAAGATTGTCTTATAGGAACGGAGCGGTTGGAATCAATTCTAGCGATTTGCGAAGCTATATTTACATGAATGCTTCAATGAAAAATGTTTGCTATAGTAAAATCGTTCTTATATCACGAATTTTATATTAGACTTAATATTATTCTAAAATGGCTGTGTGAAAGTTTAACTCGGTAATAAAGATTGAATATGATTCACATTTGTACAGTTTTCGAGTACATAAACGAAATGAATGAGGCTGTGAATACGCAAATGAGCATCGACGAAGCATCTTATACTAAGTAATGTGCTAATTGTTTAGTATCAGGCCAGGCGTCTGTAACATCAGAGGTGCTACAGTGCTGCAAATGTACTGCAGGATTTTTATTTTGTTTCGTATTGGGTTACAGCACAATATTACCCAACTGTAAATGCATTGAAGCAAACAATATTCACATAATAATATTACCGTCAGCATTTTCCTCGATGGGTTCGAACTCGCTGTCCTCCCAGCCACCGAGGGAGTCGTTACTGTTCTGATGCGCAGTGGGTCTGTGTTCCAAGCGTCCACCGCGGACGTATGTCGCGTTAGCATTGTTGAAGATAGGGTCCGTCCATTGAGAATTGTTCCAAGTTTCTGAAGGGCTCGCCAATTCTGCTTCTGCACACTGATTTGGAAAATTTTATATTAGTAGATGTATTAAACAGTACCTAATAACTTCCACATCACTTTGCCAATCTCTATTTATTAAATGTTTCGTTTATCACTTGATGGGTTTTTATAATAAGTTTGTAATACACATGGTGCACGTGGTTGAACTTGAGGACTTAATTGTTTCATTAAAAATATCATTGTCAAATAATAGAAAACTATATAAATATTCGACATAGTTTTCATTTACAAGACCAGCAACATTTTATAAAAATCATAGTAAATACATACAGGCTGTTCTTGTAGCTCGCCCCATTCCTCGTTGTCCCAGTCGTCCTCACAGAGAGCAGCAAGCGCAGGCGTCGCTTGCGCACTGCCACTGCTCGGCGGGGACTTTGCGCTTGCGCCGGTACCTACACAAAAGTATGCATAATATGCTTAACATAAGTACAGAGCAAAACATAATATCTTCTTGTCACGGTGTAAGAAAAACAATTCAATTCCTTATCTAATATTTCTCAGTTAACAAAGCGCTATTAAAACAAGCTCTTAGTGAAATAAAATTGGACTAGTGTTACTACAGAGTACGGATACCAACAATTACCCATTAAGATTTTCTTCAGGTTCTTGGGTATATTTTATTAATAGCCACTTAGGTTAGCGTAAAACTAGTAATAATGATATTAATGCTCCTCCCCGTACACTATTGAACAAAAAACATTACTTTTTATTGGTTTCAGATTGCCATCCCAAAGCTGTGAATATCAAGAAACTCAGTGATAGTCAATTCAAGATTATTTCAGTATAATGCATTCAATATTATTTTAAGTTATTTGTACAATGCAAAAATGTACTAGAGATTATAGTACAGTTCAGTTCTTATAGGAAGCGTAGTGTAACCATGTTGCGCAGTACGAGTCTGTTTTACGTTTAAAGTAATCGAAACGGGACCGCGTTGGGCGCTCTGATTGGTTGGTTCATTGGAGCCGGCCACAGAACATATAAAGAAGGCTAGAAAGGAAATAGTTCCTGATTTGTATTAGTACACGCGTCGCCGTTTGTCCCCCACTCTTCAACTTTACTACAAGGAAGAGACCAATACCTACGCGGAAAATGCACACAAATAAACAACACGCACTAGGTTAAAAGATTTGTTATTGGTCGTCACACTGACGCAATCACTTCGTTTGACATACAGGCGTAAAAAACTCATATATGGTAGAGGGAGCGAAAGGTCGATTATTGATATCGATAAAATTAATGGCATCTAGCTTCTTAATTTACATGTATTTACGTTAATGTAAATAACTATACATAGAAAAATACATAACTGATTTTTAAAATCAATTACATTATTAACATTAAAATAATTTGACATGGAATATAATTATAAGTAAATTGATGATTGGTAGTAATCAAAAAAGAATAAAAAACCGAAAATGTATTATTTCGATTTTGTTTTGTTTTCAACTGTAAGTCTTGGGAAGTCATAGGGAGGAGGTCAAAAATAATAGATTTTTACTTAATTCAAAATATATAAAAAATAGCGTAATTTCTCCCTAAGAAATGAAAAATCATAAAATAATGAAATATTGAGAATTATCATAACGTAACCATATCATGATAAATCTAATCTGTGCTCAAAACTCTGTTATTGTCTCTGTTAGATATCATCATGACATTCGTATGATGACTGCCTCATTGGCCGAGTGGTCGCAAGTGCGACTGCCGGGCAAGGGGTCTCGGGTTCGATTCCCGGGTCGGGCAAAGTATTACTGGGTTTGAAAAAACCTCAGTAGTAGCACGTAGTCTGGAAATGTGCCCGGTATATGGCAATAGGCTCACCCCCTATTACATGGGACTCATAACATAAATAGTGAAAAGTGGGTGTTACATTGTACAGTGGCATTAAGTGCCATAATGTGCACCTCTGCCTACCCCTTCGGGGATAAAAGGTGTGATGTTATGTTATGTTATTATATAGTTTCGGTTACATAATTTCCTTTACTGAATGTGAGTGGTGTGCATATTAACTTAGAAAGTACGTATAAGTTGTATGAAACAACGCCGCAACCTCCAGGCCAACACAATATTTTAGCTCACGTAAATTAAGTCAGCTCTAAAAGCTCTGAAAACTAGAAAAGTCATCAGGTGTACCTCTACATAGCTATTCTTAAAAAAGGTACAATACAATCGCTCCCAGGATATAATGTTATCTTATTTGTTGTCATAGCTTTGTTCTCGAATAGAAAACCTCAACAACTATTTTAAATTATTGACTAAAATTTCGGCTGGCTTTTAAGAATTTCTCATAGTTTCAACTGTTTACAATTTGGGCCTAAGCATGTATGAAAGAGTCTTCTCATCTTACGAAAAATGATTTAGATGTCGCTTAGATGATATCAAGGTAGAAATGTAAAACAAAATTTCCTAAATCATAAAATCAATCTACTTACTGAACAAAACATAACGAACACATAAAAAATTATATACTTAAAACTAAAATACGAATAAAATGCCTCACCTAAAACCTATTTCATAATTAGTCGTAATAAATAAAATTATTTTAGTTATAATGTGTATAATTTGATAATAATCTTGTATCATAGTAATTATCGACATTGTTTACAAATTGACACTTCTCTATATCGATTCGAGGATTTGACGTTTTGATTTGATACTCGGGACTCTCGTTGTGAACGTAATACATTGCGCGATCGTTTATGTAGTGCAAAACGGTACGTATCTATTGCAAGCAATGTATACTGCTTGCGATAATGTCGTTTTTGTCTAGAAACGTCATAATATTAATGTTATAATTACAAATATCACAAGTATATTAATGTTTTTAGAGTCATTGGTGGAAAGAAATCCCTTCTCGTGCTACATTGCACACCTGTCTTCTTTTCCGACACATTACAATAGTCCAAGACGGCATAATTTAGTATTATTTGCGGAGTTTCGTACGCTGTCACAACAACATTGCGTTTGATGGCCGGTTTATGACATTTTGGTAGATTTGGAGCATTTGCTCATAACCGCGGCACGCGTGTACCGCCCACAAGGCCGTTCTGTCCTCCTTTATATGTTCTGTGGAGCCGGCCAATCAGCGCCGCAATTACGATTACTTTAAACGTAAAACAAACTTGTACTGAACCCTCTGTAACTTATAATTCTCGAAGTGAACCAGATCGCGGTCCGCTATATCATTGGTTGTGAGGATATCTCGACCAATGACGGGTGAGAATGCGATCGAGCTTACTTCCGAAGTTCAAATTGACAGCTATAGAATACCTAGCAGTTTCTGGTTGTTTTGTAAGCGATCAATAATGAGCTCATGTCAGCGATGTCAAAAACCCTTCTCATGTGAAACATACTATAAGGGGTTATTCATATTGTGAGGTTATTTTCCACAATTAAAAAGTATTATAAAACATAACTATCAAATAGTGTAATTTTTCTTAGAATTTTAAATTAATTTTTTAAGAAAGTTGTCTTGTACTTAAATAGGTCTAACTTATCCAGCTATAACTAGTAGTTTTTACATCTTGTTATTATTATAATATACTACTCATATTATTGTCTGTGATTAAATAAATAAAAAGATTATCAAAATATAGTTTGCATTTTGAATTAAACTTAACTACCTGACTGCTTTTGAACAGCTTATTTTCAGAGACGCGAGACCGCGTTTGGCGTTCTGATTGGCCGGCGTTCCAATTAACCAACCAATCAGAGCGCGGAAAGCAGTCCCGTTTCGAACACTTTATACGTAAAACAAATTCGTACTAAGGCCTCAGGTGAAAGTAAAGTATTGAATTGTGTCATTTATTAACAAATGTCTCGAGGTTGATCTCTAATTCTCGCACAATCCAGACAACAAAACTATGTAATAGAGAATTGTATTGTGAACCTGATTGAAAAAGAGTAACTTATAGAGTTTCTTGCTCGTTCTTCTCCATAGGAATCTACACCTTGCCAATGAAAAAATAGCTTCACTTTTAATTTTTTTTGTTCACGTTCAGAAGTGCCTTCCTGGTCTTATTGAAATAAATGAATTTTGACTTTGACTTTGCAGGGCTATTTGCACTAACCATCCCTAAACTATTTCTTAAGTAAGAGTTATTTAACGTGAGGGAGCACCAAACCTAATCCTTTACTTGTGCTGTAAGGTGTTGTCACCTATGTACTGTTACCTATATAGCTTAGGCGTGCCTAAGATTTAAGTGAAGTCGATAAAAACGGGTGAAAAAGGTGATTTTTAAGTGCGTATGTTATCCTTGGGATTAGTTTATTTCACATACCTGCGCTAGAGTCGATCTCGCCCCAAGCCGCCATGTCCCAATGATCTGGATCATAGTCGGAAGCCGACTCACTGTGCTCCAGTGACGTCATCGAGGTCACTGACGATGTAGTTGTTGACATACTGCTTGATGACGGTTGCTCTGCAAATTGTAACTTTATTGTGAACTAGGTAAAGTTCAAAATTAATTGTGGCTACAAACATTTTATATAAAAATCGCTATAAGAATTATGTCCGTTATTAAGTTTTTACTTTGATCAAGATGTTCACTCAATTGCTTATATTTGTTTGAAATTAAATATTTTGAAAAGTGAAAATTGAACATTGTATGTATAATTATGATTGAAATTGTACAATTACCTACTAATTAAAAAGTGTATGTTTGTGGTTGCTTAGGTAACGTATCATAAAACTGTTAATTATATAATTTAGAGAGCTGTATCCAAGTTTATATTACAACATTGCATAATGAGTATTTTACCGTATTCTTAACAAACTACTGTAGGCATAGGTTTCAGTTGCGATATAGACAGGCTTAAGACCATTTTAGTAGCAGGAAACACAAAAGTGTGTTTTTAATATGATAAAGAGAACTTTATCATATTAAAAACCAAGACGAGAATCATTGTTGTTTTGTTATTAGCTACTCCAACGCGATTTCACTCACTGGTCAGTTTCTATTAGTCGTAGAGTGTAGTTTTATAGCCTGAAGGCTTCCTCGATAGAGTTATAGGGTTTTATGGGATTAACCAACACAAACATACATAAAAAAAAAACAATCAGCCGAACATACAACCTCCTCCTTTTTGAAGTCGCTATAATACGTTTTATGACGTATAAATATGTTTTGAAATCTCACCGAGTGATCCAGGCTTGGACAGAACGGACTTGGGGTGAGAGACTCGCGCCGTGTCGGAGTGCGAGCGGTAGAACTTGGCTGTGACGGCGGTGACGGCCCAGCCGGCCCATGTCGCCGCAGCGTTACTCAGCGAGGGAGTCGCCGTGTGGACGTCCGCTTCTGTAGCAAATAAGTAAAAAGGGATTTATGACATTTTTTTTTTCTAAAAAACAACTTTAAAATCCGTTAACTTTTTTATGGGATAAGCCGGTATACCAGGCGACGGATTACCTGATGGTAATTAATCGGCGCCGTTCATGGACGCCCAAAACACCAGAGGCGTTACAAGTGCATTGCCGCCCTTTTAGGGGTTAGAAATTTGAAGATTGGTTAGGATTCGGGGATCATCCTCACAACGATAAGAAAAATATGAGAATCAAATACAGAAGATACAATTAAAGAATATTCAAATACCGGTGTATTTAGGAATCTTTTCATGAAATTGGAGTAATAAAGCAAATAAAGAACATGTCTTACCCATTCCCTCCTTCAAACTGGGGTCCTCAGAGACTTTTTCTAATTTGCCGAGAAATCCTTTTATAGTTCTAAAAGCTGCATCACGAACCTAGAACGAGAAGTATAATATATTGTTAGGTAACTCCGTCCCGCATTCATTTTGAAAACGATCCCACAGGAATTTGTATGCATTGTTACTTGTTCACAAAATAGCAATGAAATCAATGATTATGTTTTAGCTTACACACGTAACTGTTTGGATAGGACCTCGACTAGACCGTACCGCCGCAGACCCGAGCAGCCAGTAGCAGCGCGACTGTCGCCGCGTCGCGGAATGGTGCTCATGAATATGAGCTTCTAGCATGGCTTGAAACTAGTCGAGTTCTTCATCAAACAGTTACGTGAGTAAGCCGAAAACATAATAATGAATTTATTATGTCTCACAAAAGTAATGAAATCATATAGCTATGAAATCAATCATTGTATTTAAAGAACTGTACAACTCACTTGTTTCTCCGGGTCGTTAGTCAGTGGGCATAAAGCAGGCAGTATTCTGTTGGCGACCTCAGCCAGTAAGAAGTATTGTTGCGTCGCCGCCAGCGCCAGTACGCCCGCTTGGCGAGCCGGCGGGAAGTTGTCGCGGGTAGCGCGCACAAACGCTGACACTAGGACCTTCTGGCGAATCTGTGGGTGCAAGTGCTGAGCTATCTTGCCGAGGCAAACTGTTGTGTTGGTTCTGGAAAGAAAATGGCCTTTATATCGAAAAGTTTTAAGGATATTGTAAATTGGGGGGGTCGACATCGTAAGTGAATGCTTGTATAAGAATAATTTTCAATAAAACTAATTGATGTAGATCACAGTACCTAAGCAATTTTAGGGTTTAGGTAAAAACATGTAAAAGATCGACGCACTAAAGTTCGATTTTGCAGACAGCTATAGGGCTCGTACACAAAACTGCGATGCGATGCGAATTCGCAACGCAAAAAATTACGATGCGAATTGCTGCGTGCGAAGCGATTTCGTGCGTCAACCGTACTGAACGTATTTTAAATTGAAAACTAGGTCGTGACATGGATCGTAAAAAGAAGTGTGCACTTGTGTTATTGCTTAAGAGATACAGAAAAAGAAACAAAGAAGATTTTGGGAAAATAAGGTTGTTACGCGCGATGCGAATCAATTCGCAAGTTCTTGCGATGCGTAGAGGGAGCTCGCACATTTTTGTAATGCGACGTCGCATCGCAGTTTTGTGTACGAGCCCTTAGATCAGGCGGACTTTGGGCCTGTTTTGCATTTAGGTGGCGCGAAAAACTCGTGTGACTTGGTTATTTATATTTTACAATTAAATGAATATTGATTACAAGTTTTTTTTAACACAAACTCGCAGGTCTATCCTTAACATAGAGCAAGATAAATTAATGCTAAAATTTCAGAAAGGTACAATGAAATTAAAACCTTTTGTATTCAATACAAAATAGATATTCACTCACCGTATACCGCCCTGGTCATCCTTAGCCTGTAACCTAGCGAAGTGTCGCAGGACCTCCACATTTAGGTTATTGTAATTAAGCTTAGAGGACAGGTGGACGATAGACTTGACTGTCTGCTCCCTGATTATAGGGTTCGTGTCGAGGAACCCGTGCACCACCTGCGGGAATATCTGGTCGTTCACCTGCAACACAATAGGGAATATTAGAAACTGATAAGTATTATTAATTTTATTACTTTTTGGGATTTTTTAATCACCTGATGATTAGTGATCAGCGCCGTCAATAGTATAGTGGAATGGACTATATTTTTAATGTCTATCTTAATATAGGACATGGACAGTACTAATTATAATTCATTCTGGAATACAAAACTTACGACGATAAATAGTTAATTCCTCGTGACTACACAAAATGTTTAAAAAGCCAGCCCCATTGAAAAACTCCTCTCAAAGTTTTGTATGAAACTATTTCAGTACAGAGCGGTAAAATGTACATACAATTTCATGTAGCTATGTTTGTCGAGTAACAATGCCGGTATTGCGTTCACATCCGCGCTGAGATATGGCACGCAAACACTTGTTTACCAAACTCAAACGATAACACACAACAACACGTACTTTTTTAGAATTGACTTTTTTACATTTCAATTTAAAATACCACAGACAATACACAAGTATAGACAAAACATACCGTAGAGTTCTGGAGATGCATGATGAACTGATCCAGCTGCTGCAGAAGTCGAGACCGCGTCGTCCTGTCGTTGGAGGCAAACAGCTTGATGACGCACGGCACTATTTGCTTCTGGTACTCGGCATCGTCTAGCAGTTTACCCAGCTGGAACAAGTTATCGTAACATTATGCCTTTAACCCAACCCAAATAAAGGCAGAAAAACAAATTTGGAAATACTCTCACTTATGTAACACAGTTTAGGGTGCCGTACAGCTTGAAAGAATTCCGAAACAGAAAACCCAACAATACTTTGTTGTACCAGTGGACGCTTGCCATTCAACCAACGAGGCAGTCAGAAAAAGTATTGAAGATGTCAAAAAAGAAAAGAAAGAAATACTTCGAGTATACCTCTATAATATGTATTGTACATGTTATAGATTAGCATGTATTCAGTGCGTAGTTAATTCTTAGAATTACTTTTACGATTTTATATTCGACATTTTAAATAATAAGACGATTGCATATCTGTCTACTTTACACAAATATACACCATATACATGAATTTGTACAGATGTTCCAGTGCTTGTTCTAAATAACTAAGTTCATTTTAAGAACACCTATTTACTGTATATATAATAAAATTAACATAACATAACATCACATCACGCCTTTTATCCCCGAAGGGGTAGGCAGAGGTGCACACAGAAGTAACACCTACTTTTCACTATTTATGTTATGAGTCCCATGTAATAGGGGGTGAGCCTATTGCCATATACCGGGCACATTTCCAAACTCCGTGCTACTACTGAGAATTATTTAAAACCCAGTAATACTTTGCCCGACCCGGGAATCGAACCCGAGACCCCTTGCCCGGCAGCCGCACTTGCGACCACTCGGCCAACGAGGCAGTCTCTAAATGTAATAGGCTTACCCCTTATTACATGGGACTCATTACATAAAGAGTAAAAAGTGGGTGTCACATTGTACAGTGGCATTAAGTGGTGTAATGTGCACCTCAGCCTACCCCTTCGGGGATAAAAGGCGTGATGTTATGTATGTATTTTTTTACACACACACACATGTGTAAAAAAATAAATAGTGGTTGCATATACATAGTGCCACCAGGAGCTTCAGTTAAACTTAGGGTTACCTGTTAAATGTTATCAGATTTCAATTTCCAAATAGCAGGAGTAAAACATAATTTAGGTAAAATAACTACAGATAATCATAATAGAATTCTGGAAATAACAAGTGTGATAGACAAGAAAATGTACTAAGTAGTTCAGTTAAACAAATATGTTTTATTTACCTTAAACATGGGTGCTAAGACAAAAGACCCAGCATCTCCATAGTGGAATGCTGTCATCAACTGAGGCAGAATCTTGTGAACACACACAGCTTCAGGGAAACCGTCCAGATGGGAGCTGAGAGTGGAGAAAAACTTCCCTTTCTCGGCCTTATCCTTTATCTGAATCTCTTCCAGAAACAGCATAGAATCTATCAAATCATTTTTGAAGTAGCCTCCTATTTTCCTACACCTGAAATATATTTTATTTGTTAATTTTTGTATGTATAACTTAAAAGGTACTTTTTATACATTATGTAAAGAATAAACAATTTTGTTAGACTTTTTAATAAAATCTTGAAGGAATCATACCAGTGGATTTTACTGGTTTAAGTGAGGGTATTCGTAAAAACTACCTTCCATTTTATAAATAATTAATGTTTATTTTAGGAATTTAAGAGTAATTAAAAATGGAGTCAGTTATTATTTAACTCGTCGAGTACCGGTTTTGCAGACACAATTATAGAACAATAGGTTGCGGTCACCGGTGACCGCTTGGTATTTGACAGTTTAAGCTTGCAAACTATTATTACTGTAAATATTTAAGTTACAATATTCGTTTTTTAATCTTTTATTATCGTTGTGTCGTGCTGGCCCGAAGGTTAAGACACCCGCTTCTCATGCATGAGATGCATGCATTTAAATGATTTAGACATCACTGACAAACGAAAAACATCGTGAGGAAACCTGGACTTTAACCTTATACATTTGAAATAGCCCCCATGAGCAAGAATGGTGATTAATGCTCAAACCTGCATGTGAGAAGAGGCTTTTGCTCAGCAGTGGGCACTTATCGATTGTTGATGTTGATGTAATCTTTTATTGAAGCAACTCAATAAACTACATACATGGAACATAGCTCATGTATAAACCCATTATATGCCTAAACATGCTGCGGAGAACCTAACGGGTTACCTAGGTGGTTACTCTTACCTGGTTATAATGTCAGCTGGATTTGGCCTAGATGCAGGGTTGGCACTGACCAGTTCACAGTATAAAGTGCATAGTTGCTTAGGAATGTTGTCAGTGGTCTTCAGTGCTGGCTGGTTCTTTAGAGGACCGTTATATGCCTCCCATATTAGGCATCCTAGGCCCCACATATCTGAAGAGCTTTTTAGAAAAGAATATCTAATGTTATTATGGAGGTTAGATAATGTATAGTCTAGTGTTTCATGTTGTTGATATGTCAGCTTTATCAGCTAATTAGTTAAAATTATTAGTTTTGTTCTAAAGTATATTTTAATTGAGTATTTATTAAAATTATGATTGCATTTTATTCACTAGTTCATCTTTTACATACATAGGATAAATTACATAACTAATTAGTGCAAGCAAGTTTAACCCTGTCTACCCACAAAATGAAAATAAAAAAATGATGATTTTGTTTGTTAAGTTTTTAATTTGTGGATGTGTAAATTGAATTTTAATCCAGAATTTAGGTCATAGTTCATATATCAATCTAATTAGGTCAATGTTAAGTTCTTATCTGAAAAAACTCCAATACTAACCATTTGGTAACTGTTTTTAATTTAGCAGGATCCTTTTTTTCTGGAGGGTCATAAATTTCAAGAGCTGGCAATATTTTTATAGGTATAGGGGTGCTAGTGTCTGCACCTCCTTGGGCCGAGAGGAACTCAAAACCCCCAAGTTTCCATTCCCCCGCCAAAGTAACAAAGACTGAGTATAGACACACATTATTGTGCCTCATGTTACCATCATTATTTAAAAATGATAATGCTCTCTGTAACAAGATTGCTAGATTAATATCACATGTGAAATTCTAATAAAATGACTCATAATTTCAAGTGGCCAATCATAAACAAGGATCAATTTAGTGCCAGTGCTTTTATATCAACTTTTTATTGATGATGCAATCAAAGAAATTAGCCAACAGTAATAACCTTTTAAATGCTTTATGCTATAATGACTACAAATACTTACAGTGATTTGAAAAATACCCCACGAAAGAAATAATTCCTTCTGAGGACCCTCAAGTTTTAAATCTTCTATGTGCGTGGCTAGAGGATCTACATACTCAGTAGCTACATATAAAAATTTTTCAGTTTCACAGCTATCTAAATAATGTAAAAGGCTAGGGTGTCTCATAGTCTTAAGTTTCTTTAGGGAGGCCTTAGCTATGTCGAATAGTGTTTCAGAATGCTTCTGAACATCGAATAAAAATATTGATACTTCATCTTGCGTCCCTCTCTTCTTGCCTTTGTGTAAAGTCCACACACTTCTATCTTCTAATCCAGGCACAGGATCTCCTATTTCGTAAGGAAAGTCTTTCGTAGGATCCCGAGAGAAAAACGACCACATTTTGAACTATTTAATTATATTTCACGACATATAAACATATTTTGCCCAACAATCCACTATACGTGGAGTGCAAACTACCATAATCTTAAAAAATATTTAATAACTAATGTGGATACTATAATTACGTGTTAATTTGTAAAATAAAAATATAAATTATTTTCTATTCACTCTTCCCACAGTGGTGACAAATGCAAATCTGACAACCGACTGACAACACACTATTACAGATAACCTTTCATCTACCGTTAACCGTAAACTAACCGATTGTGAAAAAAGAAAGTGATTCAAATAACTGAAACGGTATTATTTAAATTATTGTGATATTTTTCATTATTAGAATCAGTTGATTTCTTTCCCAGCTGATTGCAAAACAAACATTGCAAAACAATAGAGTAGCGTTGCAGGTTCACATTTTGTGAATTTACGCATTCTCTGCGATTCAATTCACTTGTCAAAGTTATCAAAACCGAATACAAAATCAAATGAGATAGATTCTCATTCTGTGTGGAAAAATATTGTTTTTTATTTCGTTACTGTTTCTAATAAGTTCTATCGAAGAAGAATAATAATTGTGATAGAATTCTGACTAAAGTGAAGTGATTTTCATTCATTACCATGTCTAAATCGGTCGCCAGATTAAAATCTATGAAGAAAGTTGCGGACAAAATTGACCATAGTTCGAAATTACGCACAAATATTCCTGCGGGTATGGCTGCAGCAGGTCCACCTTTGGGTCCTATGCTCGGCCAGGTAAATGTAGTGAACTTTTCTGATAAAAGTTTTCATTTATCTAATGTTGTAATCATAACCTATAATTTTATTTACTCTAGAGAAACATCAATATAGCAGCGTTTTGCAAAGATTTCAACGAACGTACGGCCAATATAAAGCAGGGAATACCGCTACCAACGAGGGTGAAGGTTAATGCTGATCGTTCCTATCAACTTGTTATTCACCAACCTCCTGCATCATATTTCCTGAAGCAAGCTGCTGGTATAAGCAGAGGTGCTATGGAGCCCGGTAAGCATATTATACATGAATTTCATGAGTTTATAGATAGCAATACTTACCTACATACATATGTACCTATTTATCAAAACAGCTTCTATTATTTTATAATAGTAAATTACATTGGGATACAATTAAGTTTCAACATTAGATAAAAATAAATTTATTAAAGAAAAACTACAGTACTTTTTACTATGAACTTTAAACAAAGTTAGTTTCATTTTGTTCAAAGTAGTCGGTCATTTATTAATATTATTGTATATTAAATTTCATACTTTTCAGTGAAAGAAATAAGTGGGAAAATAACATTCAAGCATTTATATGAGATAGCCAAAATAAAGTCGCAGGACCCAACACTGGAGTGGAAGTCATTGCAAGAGATCTGTGTCATGTTGATAGCAACTGCAAGAACCTGTGGAATAGAAATTGTCAAAGAGTTGGACCCAAAGGTATGAATTTTTTTTAGAATCTAGTAACTAGTAAGTTCAATTACAGTTTGAAATCTTTTACACATTAGATTTCTGGTGCTTTGAAATTGTTTAAAACAAGAGTTTACTCAAGCACTACTTTTTACCCACATAGTTTAGCTGATCGAGCTGAGCAATTTAGAAAATTGATCAAGCAGAAGCTATGGATGTAATAAACCAATTAAGAAACATACTTTCAGACATATTAATTTTAGGAAGGAATCTTCCTTATCCCTGAATACTTTGTAATAACATAACATCACGCCTTTTTATCTCCGAAGGGGTAGGCAGAGGTGCACATTATACCACTATACAATGTACCAACCACTTCACTATTTATGTTATGAGTCCCATGTAATAGGGGGCGAGCCTATTCCCATATACTGGGCACAATTCCAGACCCCATGCTACTACTGAGAATTCTTAAAAAGCCCAGTTAAACTGCCCTACTCTACAGTTGAACCGAAGACCCCTTGCCCGACAGTTAACCACTCTGCCAAAGAGGCAGTCGCCTTTGTAATATTGTAGTTAATTATGTTTTTATTATGACCTTTTAAAACACAATGTTTTAATTTCTGAATCTTCAGGAATATGGTGAGTTCCTGCAAGAAAGGAAAAAGGTAGTTGAAGAACAAAAGAAGTTGCTGCAAGAAAAACGAGAAGCCAAGATGTTGAGAACTGCTTAATTTGTTATTACATAATGTATATAGGTAGTGAATGTTATTAGGACTATATCCTGAGATAATATAAGAAATCTGTTTCAAACCAGTGTTTAATTTTTAGTTACAAGACCACTTAATTTGTTACTAAAACAACATAGTTACAACATTGGCATAAACTTTGAATTGGTCAAAAAAAGTAAAGAAGTTGTCAACTGCCTCCAATCAGGCAACTAGTACCAATTTTCTGGTAGAGAATGCCATATGGCATTAAGTTCGCCTTATGTGCCATAATAAAATTGTGTACATAAAAGAATGCGGATATGAATGGGGCCGTCGGTAGAGGGCGCCCTAGACGGACATATAGTGACCAGATTGGCGATATATTAAAGAAGAGCCAAATTAAAAGTACCCTTAACCGACGAGCATGCATGAAAAGATTGATGACTGTTAATGAAGCGAAAGAGGTATGTAAGAATCGTAGTAATTGGCGTTCCTTAGTCTCTGCCTACCCCCATGGGAGACAGGCGTGAAGTTATGTATGTATGTATGTATAAAAGAATAAATAAATAAAAAAATTTTTAATATTATAACGCATTCATTGGGCAGTGAATTTTTCCAGTGCCCGAATTATAAGACAAAACTACAGTGCCCCGCACGCACTATTGCGTTCAATGTTTGCTCTTTTCATGTGCCCGAAACTCATACGCTTTCCTACGGCTCTGGGCGGGTGCCCGCAACGCGTCTGTGAACTACGGATGAACGTAAATATTCTGTAGTTGGTAAGTGTAGATTAAGTAAGTATCACAGCTTGCTTCACATCAGATGAACAGAAATCTTTAGAACTCATTAATTTTCTACTATGTAGGTACTTACTTTTGAGGCAGTTAAAGGAGGGGACTAAATATTAATTAACAAATAAAACAAAATATATTATTATTATAACCCAATTTTTATTGACCTTCTAAGATAATGGATATTAGTGTATTTGATCTAACAATGAGGACAATATTGGGATGATTTTAAGAAGCAAACTATCAAGAATATTGTCAAGTTAAAGTTCGTTTATTTAAAAACCTCATAGTCAAAACATGGCACAGATACGTACATATTAAAATAATGATTAAGCATAGATAAAATCTGGCTACCAAAGGTAGGTATGTCATAAGACTAATATTGACCAAATTTTGAGATTTATACAAGGAACTACATACTAAAGATCATGTACACATACATATCAGTCTACAGATATAATGAGCTATCTCTACGCGACAATGTATAGTAACAGAATACCCACAATTCCTACAACCATATCACTTTGCGAGCACCCATGTGACATAACTCCATAATTTAATTTTTCGATAATTGTAATCAGCGACCACAAACCAAGCAAGACATCTTACAAGGAACATTTACAACTACCAGTATCACATATAAGACAGTCTCTTAAGAAGTTTCCTTAGAGTACAACCAAAACTTAATTAAAAAATAAAGTTTGAAATCTCTTTATAAAAATATGCATTAAAAATATGCTTCTTTTCCTTAAAAGTAATCAGGCGTTTATATTCTTACCTAGAAGACAGAAAAATAAATATTTTTAACGATGTAACATAATACTTGGATAAGTATAAGACGGATTATGCAAGTTTGCATGGTAACTTTTGCATAAGATAAATTCGAGGTAGCAACCTTATGTTAATAAATATCGAGTGTAGTAAACTAAAACCTATATATTTGTACTGTAAACGAAATTTTGTACTTTTGTTTGAATACTGTTCACAGACCAAAAAGTGCGTATGTCCATCTCTAAAAAGTCATTGCCAAAGGTAGAATATTACAGCCATCGAAAAAATAGAGTTATGCACATGTGATGTTAGATGTGTGCTCAGAGCGCTTCAGTTTAGGTGAGTTCGGTAACACTTCGGGTAACTCTGTCACTTTATCTATAGTGAAATCTGGCAAGTCGGATGCTTCCATGTCTTTCTGCAGAGGAATCCAAACTGTGCCGCCCAATTCAGCTTCTTTACCTCCCTGAAACACAAACAATTTGAATTAGGAACAGCGCAGATTTAGGCGGGAACAATTAAGTAAAACCTTTCGTATTAATTACAATTAAGCATAGATAAAGTAAATTATTACCGATTTAAATATACAATGAGTTTTGGAAGTCGTAAACCGCTAAAAAACTACTCTACAACGAGGTAGTCGCACAGTAGCCATTAATCAATATTTCACCACATAAATACTTCGATCGATCAAATTCAAGGTAAGAGTACTTTTATGACAGTTGGCATTCACTCAATACTGGAAACTCACATGCAACGCGAGAGGTTCAAGGTCATATTTATGATCTACTAAGTAGTTATAGCTTTCAAATAATACACTTTCAACTGAACTTTAATTTTACTAGGATTTTCTTCTCTGTCGTAAGTGCCTTTACAAACACACCATAGTTCACCATACACATCAGTAGATAGATTGGGCGAACGGAGGCCCAATTACCCTTTCCCAATCGCCCCAATCCCTCAATTATCAAATTCCTAATCCCCAAAAGGACGGTAACGCACTTGTAACACCTTTAGTGTTTCGGGTGTCCTTGGGAGGCGCCGATTACTTACCATAAGGGGATCCGTCGGCGCGTTTACCAGCTTATCTCTTAAAAAAATAGAACTAACCTTGATATCAGTTTCCAGTTTGTCTCCAACCATGATGCACATGCGTGGCTCAACGTTGAGCATCTTGCAAGCTTCTAGGAAGATGTGCTGATCAGGCTTCTCCCACGGCAGGTCGCCGGATACCAGCAAGCAGTCGAAGTACTTGCGGAGTCCCAGCCGTTCAATCTTCTGCCACTGGGCCCGAGACGGCCCGTTCGTGATCAGACCGAGAAGATAATCCTCCCTGTCCACATTTATTGACCAGCCTTTTGTTATTTCTAGCTGCTTCTCATGCTGAAACTCAGCACATGATACAACAAAGCCAAATACTCTTGCACATCACTACCGCAATGGTTCCAATGTAATCGACACTAAAAATATTGTTATGACTTCTTTAAATTTACGGTGTTTGGATCCACGCTGTAAAATCTAATTAATAGCTTTAGATATTTTTATGTCAAATAAATTAGCAAACTAGTGCAGTTTGTGCAAGAGAATTTATGAAACACATTATGAAAATTACCATATTACTTCAAGTGCAATTCATATGAATTATATAAATTCCACAGGAAATAAAAAACTTAGGAACTAGGGATATGCTATGTTGAGTTCATGTTCAAGAAATTGATGTTAATGGTATTTTAGTAGGTGGACAAAATCTATCTCAGAATAGCATATATTAAGGTTTAAAATACAATGGAGATATTTTAAACATCTTAATAAATTAGTTATAAAATCAGGTAATCTAATAAATAGTCAAGTAGGTTGACAAGTTGCACATTTGTAATGTACTTCTAAACTATCTCCATTGTAGAACTGAATTTTCTGAGGTAATGTGTTACCTTCGCCGTGATGTACTCCCTCATATATTTTACAAATACAATTCAAACCTAAGTGTTGCGCACGCAGCGCCCCGAGTTTACTCACTCGTGGAGCAACAACTGAACTGTTGAAAAACAAGTCATTTATTAGCAACATGCGCTCAAAGCCAGCCCAATACACTTGCAGAGGCATCTGTGAATACCAATCAATACTCATTGTGCCAAACTATTTGTTGTCAGTGATATCTATATTTACTTTCAATTTATTATCATTACTTTCTGCCAAAGGTGTCTGTACTATACCCAATATGACTATAGAATATGCCTCCACAATGTTTTGGTCCTGACTTTGTTATGATATTGAGAAATCAGTATTGCGCTGATTATTCATAGTCTTATGTGGCATGCACGATCGAATGATGGTTACGAAAACAATCTATAAATACTCGTAACTCTAGTGAATATGCGCAGTGTACAGGACGGGAACGATGGTAAACATGATACGTTTCTCTGAAAAATGATCAAATAATTTAGTACCACATAACACCATGCACAATAAAGTGATAACAGGTGATGTTGTTCTGAGATCAATCAACATTTCTATAAATAGAGCTTAAAAATCAAAATGACTAGGCTAGGTAGACATTATGGCTATAATTATGCTCATTAAATATTTACTCTTTATTAACACAATTAAACTTTATTTAAAATTAATCTTAGAACAACAAAAATATCCACTAAATAGATGTAGTAATTTCTTTGTTTTATATTGACACTGGCAACACCAGATGAATCACTACAAAACACCAAAGAAATTGCCAATTAAAATTATATACAAATTAAAAATAACATAAAATTACATCATGGAGAAATATTTTGTTAGTGAAATGAACCTTTTATGGTAAATATTTCTTCATAATATGTAACTGAATGAAATGTAACCAACGTACCGCAGTGTTTCCAACAGATGTATCACTTCGTTTGTTAGAGCCAAACACTGAAACCTTAATTTTACCCATTCGGTTGATATATTTTCTGAAACAGAAATAAAAAAGTTTAGTCACACAAACAAATAAAGGAACGGAAATCGCTTCAGATATAACGGTATTATTTGTTGATGGATATGTTTATTTGACTAAGAACGATTGTTGCTCGATTTTAACGCGTTGCTATGCCAAAAACTCTAAAATATAAAAGTAGCCTATGTTACAGCCTATGTTTCGATACACGGCATACTTGCGCAGGAGATTTTTATGTATGTACGTTCACTATGCACTTCTTATATATATGTAGTTCTCTCAGAATCATCGCTGCAAATACGGAGCTATCTAAACTTACTTTCCGAAGACACGTGTTTCTAGTCACGGTATGTTTATAAAACTTGCACTAATGTTTGAAAAACTTCTTGGCACCTGGCTGTCTTCGAACTCGAGACATGATACGGGGTTGTCGTTCAAATGCCCTGCTACAGTATGAAATTGACAACTATCTTTCGTTAGTTTCATCACTGTTCAGATTTCTTTCGTAACATTATTCTAATTTGTCTAGTGTCTACCTATTTGCATGTTTTTTCAAATGTTCGTGTCCCCATTGATGACGCGGAGTCTTTTTACAATTATTTATAGCGGTGGCCACTGTTCGTTTTATAAATCTCTTGTGAACGCCTACGCTTAGCAACTAAATGTAACATTTTACGTGGAAGATGAAAATATATCATCATGCAATACATGTGTTAGGTGTTTACATTAATAGCAGACTCAGTTTTGCTTATTCATTGAAAGTACCTACGTTACCTACCCACTTGCAGGTTTGTACTTTCGTTCGGACAGACGTAGAAGTGCATTCACATTCTAGGCTCCGTGCCAAGTCTAAACGTAAAAACTATTTCGCCGAAGCGTAGGTACGGACATGTTGGTAATAGACGACATACTCTCTTTGTCACTCGTTTGGCCCATAAAGCGTGATTTAGACGTTAAACAATGTAATTGTAGGTGTAGGCGCTTATCCTATTACTCTGTGTTGTATTATTGGGAAATGAGTCTTGTGTTACGCTAAAGGAAGTTAGATGCCAATTTACTACCTACTCATTCGTTTTTTGTGGTAAACGTAACCTACGTATGCAAATTGAAGCCGTTTGAGTAAAAGGAGCTAAAGCAGTACATTCAGTTGATATGATTTCTGCAATTTATGTTAGTCACGTCTGGTTAATTAGTGTTACCTTGCAGTCTTGCATTCAACTGACATTAATAGGGAATAGAGCGTGACAATGCATAACTTTATTCGCACATAAACACGACGAGTTATTTAGATGTATTCCGTAATAATATTAGTTTTGCTTGTGCCAAATGACTAAACATAATTATGTTCATAAAACATGGAAATTTTGAGGGAAATGTACAGTGGGCAGCACATCAACCTACTCCAATGGGTCAATTTTTGGCATTCTATTTTCGACTTTACATCTAAACGATAGAGTTGAAAATCGAATAAAAGAATTTCAAAGAAATGGGTAGATTGACAAGAATAATGTGGTTCCAAATTAAGATAGAGGCCATTATACCTAGTATGCAGATATGTTTACGCTTTGAATTCGACATTAGACAACCTTCCTACCTATCCTTTGTCCTGGCACGATATAAAGACGTAATGAATTAGCAACTTGTTAATGCTAAATTGCAGCAGGTGTCAAGTGACATTTATAGGTACTACTGTGTCATCGTTCTAATATATGGAGGGCAGTGTGGCCTTTCCTTGATCCTCAACTGTAGATCCGAGGAGACAGACTTAGCTGGACGTAGGTACCTAATACGTGAGTAAATAACATCTCGTCTTTATTTCAGAATATACCTATAGATAGTAACTAGAAGCTTCCTTATGGGGACTTACCTACTACCCATCAGCCTATCAACAATGGCTTTAGCACTTAGCAGGTTTTATTAGAACAACAATGTTCTGATTTCAGGAACTTTAAACGTGTTGAAAAGAAGAATAAGTTTTATACTAACTGGCGATATGTCTATAGTTCTTTGGCAGGCAGTTACGCCAGAGGTGAGCCGGCCACTCATCCAGAGCGTACGTGTCATCGTCAGGGCGTGCCCTGAACGCGCGGAGGAAGTTTGTCCCGCTCTCCACTGCAGCTTCTTGACTCAACCCATATTGCCGCTGCAGTATTTCTATAATCTGAACAAGATAGACAAAAGTTAGACCAGGATTCACAAAAATATTCATAAGGTATATTCTAATTGATGTTAGGGTTTGCTGTTCTCTAATTCCGAAAATTCTGGAGACTATTGGTTTCCACTTTTATATTATACTAGCGACCCGCCCCGGCTTCGCACGGGTGCAATATGCATGTATTATACAAACCTTCCTTAAGAATCACTCTATCTATTAAAAAAAACCGCATCAAAATCCGTTGCGTAGTTTTAAAGATCTAAGCATACATACGGACATACAGCGAAAGCGACTTTTATACTATGTATATATATATATATATATATATATATATATATATATATATATATTATATATATATATTATATATATACATAGTATAAAATATTGATTAACCTAGCTTCACTGATGGACTGACTGACAGACTATTATTTATTTTGTATTTGTTGACGTTTCAAAAGTACCAAATTTTGGTTTAATTGAAATAAATGCTTTGACTTTATATATCTTTGTTACCTAATAAATACGTGGAGATAGAAGTAGTCAGAATACTATGTTGGATCAGCAGTCTAGGGAAGCTAATACTTACTTTTGAATACAAATCAACCACTTCACTTCGGGATCCAAATCTTGCAGGTATGTACCTACTTTTTTAAAGCTAAAAGATATGGTCGTACTAGTTTGTACAATCTCTCTGTACCAATATTGAAATCACTAGAAACTGGAATGAATAACAGTCTAAAAGGCATTTTCTAAAGTAATCTAAGCTATTACTAGTTTATCTCTTTTGTAGGCGAGTAGGTCGACCTGAGAAGTATAAATAAGTCACGTGTTCAGAACCAATAGGTACTTATTTATAAGTATTGGAACCTATTTATCGTGGTAACAACTATCTATAAGTACCTATTTGAATATTATTATTGATAGAAATGTATTGAGCCCGAAAAGTGTTATCCTTAAGGTGGGAGCCAGTGGATGCAGGTGGCGAGTAGTCCTTCGACGTGGAGGGCTAAGGGGGAGGCCTTTGTCCAGCAGTGGACGTCTTCCGGCTGTTGATGATGATGATGATGATTTTGTCGCGGAGAACCTAACGGGTAAACGGGGCTCCGCTCCGGCTCGACGTGCCGGAGAAGGAACGAGGTGGTTTTTAGTCAGTTAGAGTCTGACACTCCCTTCCGCCTCGCCCAGGCGGGAGTCATTCGATTATTTTCCCCCCTTAAAAAAAATCCTTTAGGTATTCTACATAAGATCTAGTACCTACGACAGCTACTCTTTAATTTCAGGAAGATTCCAAAGAGATTCGTGGCATTTGGAAACGCATGTACAAAGCAGTTTATAACTTAGTTGCAAACACAAATTCAAACACAGATTAGTTACTTATACCTACAAAACTTTTTACAGGAATCGAACCCGTGACACATTAGGGAAATACAAATCCTCTCTTTGTAATCGGAACCTATCTAGTAAAGTGTTTTGTGTATCTTGTGTTTGTGTTCTAGATTTTAAAGGGATTTTCGATTTCTTTTTCAGCTTTTGGGAAACATAATTATTATTCCTACTTCATTAATAGATCAACTCGTATTTTCAGACATCTTGTAAACAATTTCCTCTAAAACATGTTTTTATTTTCCCCTCCGACGTAATCATTTGACCTCATTCCAGAAAAAACACTGGAAGCTGCTCAAGGTACACATCACCTTAAGATCGAAAATTCTTTGTTAGGGCTTGTTCTATAGAGATCTTGTATTTATTTAATAACCAAAACTCTGCTATGCCAAATGCCAATATATAGAATGCAGGACTAATATTTTATAGAACTTTTAGTCTTAGTGTCTACACCATACGTTAGATATTAGCATAACTTATAACTTAACGGAGCAAGATATTAAATTTCCTGTAATACAGCAGTACTAAACAAATGTTGCATGGCATTTGTATCTAAGGAAGTGTCGGCTCCGGGAATAGCCGTGGGGTCAACGTTCCCGGCGTAGCGTCGTTCACTCACCTGTCTTTTGGCAGCTGGCACAGTGTGTGTGAAAACTGATACTGTTTCGTTAATGAGTTATAATCACCCTGTGTATCGCCTCATCTACAGCAAGATAATATCAAACATTCTAATGACTGATCAAAAGAAAAGTGTTCTAGTTTCAATTGTAAAATGTTTCTAATGATTTTTGTGTCCTTAACTCGTCGAGTACCGGTTTAGTAGACACAATTATAGAACAATAGGTTGCGGTCACCGGTGACCGCTTGGTATTTGACAGTTTAATTTTTAAATTCTCAGTGTCAGAGTTTCTAGCAAATAGTTTGTGTAAGATGTTAAATGAAAACGATAATTATATTAAAAACTTTATTGACAACCAAACAGTATTATTGTTATAAAAAATGTAAGCAACCATTCAAATTACATTACAGTCTTCAAAACAAATTATAATTTATGTACAGTAAGTTCTTGAGAACAATATAATCTGAATTGTTAGACTTTAAAATAATTATGAGTAAGTATAAAAACAGTTTAAGTACTTTGTTGTAAAAATGTAGTGTATTGTTTGTTTATAAGTTTGCATTATACAAAATAAGTAGGTATTGTACCTACCCATTACTTTAAATAACAATTTAATCTCCGAACAATTTCTTGCCTAAGTCCATTAACCTGTGGTTCCTGCACATCTTTAGTGCTCCCGCCTTCTTCAACACTGGGATAACACTTTCATTGGAATCTACTAGTCTGCACAGGAAATCTTCAAATGCTGACTTCACATTAGGTTGCAGAGTACCAACTTTAACTTTAGCCAACATCTCAGCAATGCCCTGGGCCCATCCACTCTCTATGGCAAACTCTGATATCCATGGCACCATTGTGAGCACTCCACTCATAGTTTGCATGCCCAAGAACCACAGGTCAGCTATTTCATTCCAGTGTTCTTTATAACTCATTGATACAACAAGTGCACTGGGGTCATTAGACTCATCAATGTTGTAAGCATCCCATAGGAATCTGATGGTGGACTGGATATATCTGCATATAGAGAAGTCATTCTTCTTCACTTTACTGGCTTGTTGTTTCAGTAAGAGTAAGCCCAGCACTGCCAGATGTCCATGGAGAACTAAGTTTTCAGGGATATCCTTGAGTTCAGGCAGGTCATTGAAAATGAACTTAAGTAGTGTGTTGAACAACATACTAGTTTCAACGACTTTTGGTGCCAGCACTGTAAGGTTCATGAAGATATTGCATAGACTGACCATGGCCGCTCTAGAGTCCTTCATATCTTCTAATACTTGGGGATCAAGCTCACGAGGAGGTTGGTTCAGGACTTTTAATCTTTCAGATCTAGGTACTGGAGGCTTCTTGTAGTGTACAATGGACCAGTGGAAGCACATCGCTTCATATAAAATATCTTCTTGCTTCAAGTTTAATACAATGGTTCTGGCTTTGTCTTCAACTACTAAATGGCATAAAGCTGGCAACATTAAGCGGAGAAGGTCAATCTGTCCCATCAGACTTACATCGGTATCCATAGCTTCACCTTCAGACTTGTTCTTTTCAGCCATCTTCCTGGCTCTGTAAGCATGGAACGAATCATTTGCAAGAGAGAATATAAATGGCAGGAGGGTGTAGATTTGTTCTCTCATGGCTGTTGTTTCTTGTGCAATCCAAGCAACTAGTACTCTGACCATAGCACAGACATAAACCTTTTCAGCATCAGGCAGTTTGTCTCTGTTCTTGTCATTGAACACTTTGGTCAACATAGACACTATAGCATTGAAAGCACCTTTCAGACCAGTGTAAACTGATTGTTTCTCTTTTTGTTCCAAATCCAGTTGGTCTGTAGCCATGTAGTTGATCGATAATTCTAACACAATAAAGCAAGCTGTTACCAATTCAGCATTGGCATATGCTTGTTTGAAACTCCTATCTTCAAGTTGCATTCTCACTTCTATGGCACAAAGTTGTTGTAGCAGCAGGAAGAACTTCTTTGGATTTTCTTCATCATTCAAGGTCCACTCAATTCCAAGAAGGTCAACAATGTTTGCGGCAAGTTTAAGAGCAGGATCTCTTTGGTTTTTACCAATCTTGCTGGTAAGAATATCATGCAGAGCTTTGTAGATACTTTGTGGCCATGTTTCATCTGCAGAGCCGGGTATGACAGTTGCTTTATTACAGCTGTACAAAAGTGCACTCAGGATAGTAGCCAATTCAAACTTCCTCTCTGACTGGTCAGTGGCAAAGTCTAGGGCTATTTTATTTACCAAAGCATGGAATGGCTTAGGGTCATCACCCCAAGCGGTAGGCCCGTACCGGCTGACTAGCTTGACCAGGATATTAAGGGCCTCATCTGTCTGGAAACTTTGATGAGAGTAAATTTCTGACATTTTAGTGATAGCACCAACCTCAATGAGAGCCTTCTGGCCAGCCTCTTGTTCAGCAATACACTGCAGGCATGTGTACGCTTCACTGACAATGATAAGGTCATCATCATAGTCTTCACTTTCTGATTTTTGCACTATTTCGAGGAACACAGGTATGTTGGCCAGCATTTCCGGGTGGGTTGCAAGATCAGGATCATTGCAGAAGGTGGTGAGTATGGAGAGGGCAACTGACTTGTACACAGATGGCGGGCAGTCATCCTGCACCGAGTTACTAGTCAGCAGTTTCTTCAAGAATTTGAATCCAATGGCTTCAAAGAGTGCCTTCTTAGCTTGCGTCTGGCAATCCTTGCTCTTCACAAGTTTGGTCACCATGAACAGCGCCGCGAACTTCTCTGTATCGCTTTTGGCGGCTTTTAATATTAGTATACATTTCTTTATCGGTTCCGATATATCACCCATTATTACGAAACACGCGACGCGATTACAAGGCGCAATAGTAAGCGCTCCACTGAGCGAGCGCTGGCTCCGCGGTTGAATCGCTCCGACAGCGGCTCGATCTACATCACGTTTATAATTAGCGTGAGTTCTCTTCCAAAATATCTAAATCTGGACGTCGAGCTCACGTTCTCCAACTATGAAACACTATTTTTACACACACGCTGGAACGTGAACGCTTAACACGCGGGGTGCAACAAGCAAATCAACGACGTAAAAACTATTGCGATAACCACGATGACAGCGCGCGCACTTCGTTCCGAACTAGTCCATGACCGTGGCAATGTCACAATAATATTTATAGAAAAAACTTACCTTATTGCAGGCTCGAGTATCCCCTTTTCTTGTTTGTATTAATGTGTTGTCTAAATCAAAAAATATAGCTGCAACATCACTATTTTCTCCATAATACGAATTATTTGCCATTTTTGCGAACGAGCGAGTGGTGTAACGCAAGGAAAAAAACAGCTGCTTTGTGATGACGTCACAGCGATAGCTAGCTATGCTAACGTCAGAAGAACAAAATGCGTTTTCTTGTTCAATATATTATAATATTTTTATTCGCTTACTCCTATGACATTCAATGAAGAAATATATGTTCCATCTCTTTCTAGCCACTTGATAAGAAAATATGCTAGTTTAGCGCCATCTACTTTTGTTCTCTCAAAAACTAACGGTGGAATCCGTCGTTGGTAGGTAAACTGTCATCTTAATGTTTCTAGCTATTGTTACCAGATGGCATGAAACAAAAATTCTTCCAATTAAGTTAATACAAGGATAAGTTTCAATCGATGATTTGATTTGATGATGAAAAAATATTAAAGTACCTATTTACGCTATAGACTGGTATTTATTACTTACTAGGTTTTACCCGCGGCTTTGTCCACGTATTCCTGTTTTTTTCCATGGGAGCATTAAATCAGGATAAAAATTCTATCACCTAAGTCAGCCAACATCCTGCATGTATCAGTATACCAAATTTCATCAAAATCCGTTCAGTAGTTTCAGCGTGATTGGCGAACAATCATCCAAACATACAAACAAAGAAACTTTAACATTTATAATATTAGTGTGATTTATACAGAAAGGCAAATGGACCATCTCATTTGAGAACACACATTTTTGTATTTTAAAATAGTTTAAAAGGCCACTCAGAAAACGACAGTACCTCACGCTTCCCGTGAAGGGAAGTGAACGATCATCGAGGGCTGATATGGTAGGTCTACCACCGCCCGCCTCACGCTCAGGGCACCGCGCCACATCTCATCAACGTGACTGGTGAGGTCTCACATAGTGTGAAAGTCTCGAGAAGAGCTTACTATAGAAATGATCCTATGAAGTAAGGTCTTGCCGCTACAGACGAGTCCGACGAGGGTGATTCTTTCGCAGAGAATCTTAACACCGCGATGTACAAAAGTGACGTCACAGTACAGTGCCATCTAGTGAGCCGGTCTGTAACAAAATTATCAATGATCTATACTTGTAGATCTTGTAGATCATTGTTGATATTTAAATGGGTCATAGTAACTCTCTATGTAAAATCTACCGTACGGATTTAGATGGAATTTGGCATATAGATAGATCAGGATTTAGATTGATAAAGGATCATTATAAATGAGCACTATATAGTTTATTATTATTTACATTGTTTGAGCAAGTACATAGTTTTTCTAAATGAATTCCACAGGGGTGAAACAGAGGATGAAAGTTTATAATAATGATTGAAATAATAAGACCAATACTAACAATAAATTAACTTTAAGTTTTATCAATACTAACAGCAAGAATAAAATGAATTACCTGTAAGAAATAAATGGCCTTTTTATTTTATTTTATTTATTTTTTTATTATCTAATGATTAACTATAGATTTTTCTGTTTCTTTTCTTTCTAGAAAATTCTAGGTCCAAATAGGCTGTTGGATTGAAAAATAACCATTGTTCTGTTTACAACATCATATTTCTCGTTCGAAAATTTCTATCCGTTTTTGATGACGCCTAAAATAATCTTAGAAAATGCAATCGTAAAGAAAACTGTCTTAGATAAGATTGCTTTTAAATGGTGGTAAATGTCTAAAACTTGTGTATGTTATATAGTCATAAATTCTTAATATAAGGTACCTAATAAACTAATTAATTTAATTCAGTTAAAAGTCATATATAGCATAGCATATAATTTGCTTAACAACTTTTGTCGTAGCAAAACAATATTTTTTCAGCATCGCCAACACAGAATCGTTTACGGTTTTTGTCGTGTGTGCCATACTTGATACTGAGATACAGTAAGTTGCGTATTAACCGTTACAACCACATTTCTAACGCAATTGATAAGGCAAATAAAGCATTGGGGTTTGTTTTAAGGGTGTCTAAAGATTTTAAGAACATCAAAACAATAAAAATATTATATTGTTCTTACGTTCGCAGTCACCTTGAATACGCTTCCCAAGTATGGAACCCCAACTATGATATCTACATAAATCGTATAGAAAACGTCCAGAAGAAGTTCCTAAGGTATATTCAACATCATACTGGTACATATTTGCCTGATTATTTCAGCCGCTGCCGAAGGTTTCACTTGCTTCCACTGCAGGAGCGAAGGAAAATAGCGGACATTTCCTTTCTACATAAAGTGTTGAGTGGATTGGCGGACGTATCCGGGCTAGTGAACAAAGTTGGCTTGCGCGTACCTTCTGCATTGTTGAGAAGGCATAATCTTCTCCATACTCCTGCCACTCTGAGCATTTATCGGCAGAATTCATTTATGGTCAGGGCTTGTCACACGCTTAATGCAGTTTGAAGGGAGATTGACATAGATCTCTTTAACATCAGTGGGACGAAATTAAAGAGGGTGATGTGTAACCACTTTTTCACACATCGTAACTAGTCGGTTGGATCGGTTCTGGTTTGCCTGTGCTTCCTTGGTTAACAGCATATAAAAAAAAAGTTTTCGTTAATGCTTCTTTTGTTTGTTGTTTTTTTATCTTGGTTCATATTGTCATCAATGTAGTTGTTACCGCTTTTTATTATTATTTTTCTTTCCTTATTGCTTATACTGACATATTGAGTGGAAAAAATGTGAGTGGCTGAAGGTTGTAATTTACTAACTACTGTCGGTAGGCCACGATATTTTTTTTTATAAATACTTAGCAAATATATGCGAAAACTTGTAATTGGCCATACTTTAATCATAGTTGTATATAATTGTCAATTCTAGCTGTAAGTTTTCTAAATGTAAAAATAAAATAAAAAAATATGAAAGTAATATGAGGAGGCCGGGATGAGTTACGATCAAGGGACATGTCATTCCATGAACGGAGAAATTCTTTTATCAACATTGTTTCGCCGGGGTAATATGCTCAGACCCAAACCCTTGTAATTTTATAAGTGTGCAGGTATATTTATGTGTTTACATTAAATTATGTACACGTTTTGTGTTTGTTGTTTATTAATTGGACATTTTTGATGGATATAGCAGAGTTTACAGATTCTTTGAGTTCTTGATTGCGTTGCGTTTTAATGGACTTGATTCCATCAACGAATATGCAAATAGACATTCTTAGTTTTACTGTCGTTAGTATTTTTTGTATATTCTACTAACATACTGTCTAACTGCATTTCTTCTTTATCTTCACCTACTTATTATCAAGCCACTCTAAATCTTTTCTTGTAAATTCCAGAGCTTTGATTTTAGGATCTACCAATGTAGGCATCCTAATCTAAATAAAGGTGGGACAGGACCGAAACGTATACATAAACAAAATATAGGCTCCAGGTTGTTGGTGGGTAGCATGACATGAATGTATTGACACAAGGCGAGGCGTATATCGAGCTGGAGTCCCGGTGCGCGGTGGCCGACACTCGCCTTGCTCTCATTTGTCTACACACAGACCGCACGTATTCCATAAACTACGTCCACCTATATACCATGCACGTTTGTTTTACAGATATATATATCTTTGAACTGGAAACTATTGTTCTCGATTTATTTTGTGAAAAAACTACTACTAAGTTGCTTTTCTTGATACCTAGCAAACTACGGGGTTTCTGAAGTAGTTTTTCACAGATGAAGTCAAACATTTGTCTAGTTCTATTTACTAATAAAGTACAAAAGGTCTGGTTCTAAAAATGGACAGTGGTCCTTACATTTTCCTGTTGTGTAGGGCAGTCCTTCAACTATACATGAGTGCGGAACACAGAACTCCAGAAGGGGCAAGCAAATAGCGATTGTGTAAGAAAATTTATACTACGTGGAATTCGTTCAAGGGTTATTAGATTTCCTGTCACACGCAGGGCTCGCCGGCCGCGGGTCCTATTTGCCAAACATTGCCAAGAAGTCAATGCCAATTTCTTGCGTAAACATTTTGTTCGGTCATTATCGTTTCTTGTTGGATGTTTTGCACTGGTTTTAACAAATTATAGTCGAGTTTCAAACTTGGTGCCAATTTTGTTCAATTTGGAGATTGTAATTTGCTTGAAGGGTGGCTGCCAGATCTTATTGGCGTCATTTTAAGCTTATTTTCCAGACTCGTATTCCCGCAAATTCCCGCAAAAGGAGTTTGTCGTTACGTACGTAAGGGAACGGGTAAGTTTGTTTAATTTAAGTGTTTTTGTGTGTAGGCGTGCTGCCTCTTTAGCAGAACCTGCGCTAGGATATTAGGATCGTATTTATAAATTACATACTCAATTTATATTTACTTAAGTGAGTACGTACCTTACCTGTGTTTGATCGACCAGTCGCCTATCTCACTTCAACACCAAATACAGTGCCTTTACTATTAGTTTGGGCCTATGTACTAAGCGTAACATAGTTCTACCTGAGAATTTTCTTTGGCAGTAGGCATATTTGAGTCCGCCATTGTGCTGTTATCAGCATTCAAGATGCTTAACTGAATAGTGCGCCCCCTCGCAGCAATTAACTAGCTATGCTCATTAGCAGCCCGTTTTCATTCGGCGGCCGTAATCCGCTCGGGCCAACTTTCTTTGGAACACCTTTGGATTTACTGTGTCACGTGGGAGGGCGGCGGGCGGTTCCCGTAATGTGCTGACACCGCTGGAACGTAGCTGCCATGATGTGATTCTTAGTATTAACTGTTATGCGACCTCCTTTGGTGATACTCGTTTTTCTTTTTAATTTCTGATCATTAGGACATTTTTAAGTCAGTGCTTGCTTGTGCACGACTACTCTTGTATCACAGCTTGTTCTTGTCCAGATAATAAATATCTAGCTGCCTACTTTACATAAACGTGTACCAGTACTCTCAAACACCATTTGCCCAATTGGCAAGCAGCGACGCGATTCTGAAGCAAGTGGGTCGGCTCTAACCAAACATGGCTCGAATCTGCATTTAGCCGTCGCGTCGCATCAGTCTGTTATTGACAGCAAGCAGGTTCGTATACCCGGAGTACCCGGGTAACCAGTGATTTATACCGGGTAAACATCACACACGTTATCACCGCCTTGCACCTGCCTTATCCGGCCTGCGAGTTGCAACCTACCGTTTCTAGTAAGCCGATTTGCGATTTTGATGCATGCGAAATGACGTTTTGGAAAGTAACTTTAAATTTCTTTGCAGTCTGTGGACTCTGTGGATACAGCCTTGCGATTTGAATCTTAAATGTAAATTAACTAAAAGCATTCTAGACCTACTTTCATTTTGAAAGTAGGTCTAGAAGTGTTCCGAAGTGCTTTAGTTGCAACCTGTGATATATCATGGAATGTATCAGATATAAAGTGATATATTTCTGATATATCACTGTGACATACTGTGCATTGGAAAGTATACTTTCCTCACCTCTCAGAAAGTAGCGGTCTAAGAACTTAAGCACGAGTGGTTAAGCATACCTGTAAGAACTCCGATCTTTAGAAACATACGTACTAGGTACTATTTGTAGCACCATGTGTACAAATTTGAAATAAAAAATCCCTCTGCCTCGAACTTCCCTAGTCTGTGACTCTGTGCAGCATTTTAACAACAAACTATAAACATAGCATTTAATGGCAGACCGAGTTTTGTTTCGAAACAGATTTCAACGCTCTCCGTCCATGTAATAAGTTATTACACACATATTACTTATAGGGAACTATTTGTGGGACGATTTGTCGACGCGGCGTGACGTCGGCTGACGTTACGAGTGTTCGTGGCATTTCATTAACTAACGGATTGTTGCCACAAGCCGCCGATGTGCGGCGCTGTCCAATTTGTTCCCGAAGCACTATTGGCCAGCCGGCCCGAATGCCTGATGATAATCATAAACGGCCCCTGCCAAATTGGTAATACGCGTTAGTGAATATCTAAGCAAGGGATAGCACCTAATGGCAATTTAGTTTAAGTTATTATACTGATAATAGTTATGCTCAGAAGCGGAATTTATTGTTATTTATTTGTGTTTTAGTTTAGGTAGAGTTAGGTAACTTTTTTGTTGATTTACATAGGGAAAATGTGTGAGGTTCATATCAAATCAACATAACTTCATTTGTTAAAATATGTAGGCTCTAAACCTAGGATTGTGTTTCAAATAGAACGCAACTGCACATTTAGATAGGCTTTTCACGAGCGATTAAAAAATCGAGCCTCGGACAGCAATAGGCACCGAATGCGCCATTATTGAATTACCGTGACGTCACAAATAGAAGGATGTAGTGTAAAAGTGCGGTGCAAATAATGGCCAAAAATACGGCACGTTTGGACATACCCAGCACAGCCAGCTGGTCATGCATTCTTAATGCTGTACGAGCGAATTCATAAGTATTTCGAGTAGCATGTCATGTTTCCACCATTTTGCTTCGGGTTGGGATGATTGTGTTATTCGTATCGATTTTATGGTTACATAGAATATCTAATTCTATGACGATTTCTTTTGATTTCAACTCTGAAATCTGTGTTTGGACCATGGTTGTTGAGATTATTGTTATACCCACACCTTATTAGATTTAACGCATTCAGTACACCTTATTAGATTTAACGCATTCATTTTTTCCGACGTAACGATTATTTTTCTATATCAAAAAGTTCTATTACATGCTGTATGCAAACAAGTATTATAACCGATTTTTAAGATTTGAAATTGTTATGAAGCATAATTACCATGGAGGCTTTATTAAATGTTATTGTTCAGTGCAGTGTTTTATTACTTCGGAACATGAAAGCGTTCGATGTTTATTCATTCGGTTATTATGATAACATATTTATTTTTTTGACATAGAGAACGGATTGAAATGATATTTGATAAGTGATCATCATTTTTTTAAGTTCCATATTCTAAGAGTAATAATGGAACCTCTGAATTTCTCTACGGAGGGGTCTCTAAAACAGTCTGTATGTCATTGACTGTGATGTTCACAGTCAGTACCAGAATATTTTTTTTCCAAAGGCATATTGTTACTTATGGTATTTTGTGAGTTATCCGATATAGTTTCTAAAGGTAGTATATGTGTTACACTTGCGTCAAGAACTCAGTGGATCTTATTCCAAAGTGACAAAGGTTAAAATGTTTCCTCGATAAATCAGTTTAACGATCAGCAGTTCCTCCAGGCATTAATAAATACATATTTAATATCTTTGATTTAAATCATAAGACGTACGGGTTCTTATTAAAGTTAACGGTACAATGAGTTCGCTTACGAGCTCATAACAAGACCTCTTAATCACCAAACTAGATAATTACTTTGGAATCTCGAGGTACTTCGAAATATCTCAAATGAAATCAAGTATATTTACGTGGTAAATATACTCAATTTCTAAATCTAGGGGCTTACGTAGGCGTAAGCCCCTAGATAATTTTTGCAACTAACTTCAGTATGTAATTGCTTATGTCCATTACTTTAGTAATCGGTTGATTAGTCATGTCTACGTATACTTAGAAATTTGATAAGATTAGGAAACTACCTATACAAACAAACTCCTCAGCTTTACATACTACACATAGGTGTGTATTTAACTGAACACGTTTATATCTGAAACAGAATGTTTCACCTCTCTCTGTGATTTTCTTTTGTTTTGTTCTGATAGGCATCCTTCTGACTAGTTTGTCCAAAGATAGAAAGTAAACTCTACTTATTGATACATAGCTAATCGTCAAATATTACTTTATGTTAAAATATAGGCTGCTTTGTTGGCCAAGTGGTCGCAAGTGCGATTGCCGGGCAATTGGTCTCGGGTTTGATTCTCGGGTCGAGCAAAGTACTAATGGGTTTTTTAAAAAAAATCAGTAGTAGCACGGAGTCTGGAATTGTATATGACAAAAGACTCACCCCCTATCATATGGGACTCATAACATAAATAGTGAAAAGTGGGTGTTACATTGTACAGTGGCATTAAGTGCCGTAATGTGCACCTCTGCCTACCCCTTCGGGAATAAAAGGCGTGATGTTATGTTATATGTTAAAATATTTTCCATTGTCCATTTAGATTTCAATAAATACATGAATCGGAGAACCGGTTGCAAAGAAACCTGAATGATGAAACTACCTTTCTCATTGTATCGATATTTAGACATCTAACTTTTGATCTATATTATATTTAACGATGGATCTATTATAAAGATTGGCAAATACAATGCTATCAAACAGATATTATCGCAAATTCCCATATGTAGAGCTAGGAAGCTCACTGCCGTTATTAGAAACATTGAGTACTTAAACTTTTCTTCAGTACCTATCGTGTTCCGAAAACTATTGCTAAATATAGGGTTAAGTAACTAATTATTAAAATATAATTTGATAATTATCAATTAAATATTGTACAAAAGAAAAAGCCTCATTATCATCGTCTGTCATTTCAAAATTAAAAACCTAACGACAGCGGTTTCACTATTCACCCCATGACTAAAATCCAAGCGGATCAATGTCCCAAACAACAGACTAGGTAGTTACGTATTTGCAGGATTCCCTTGCGGATGACACAATATTAATTAATGAGCGACGTGGGAGCAAATGATGTTGGCTGACATGCCGTCTGTCCATCATTATATATAATAAGCCTGCTGGTAACCATAGACCGCAACACATGGTTATTAAATGTTTTTGAATTAACTGTGCTCAATTCATAAAGTTACAATATAATAATTATTTATTTAATATACTCCGGGAGATTCTCTCCTTGGTCATGTGGCTACAAATGCGACCATCGAGCAAGGGTCTCATGTTCGATTACTGGGTCAATCAAAATTTTGTTACCTAAGATTTTGAGCACTGGCCTTTTTGCGCCGTGTTCACTGTCTTTTTTAAACTATTACACTGGTTTTCTTTCTTTTTTTCTTCTTCTTCTTTCATACTTTTTTCGTTGTAGGTACATCCCTATAGTCCAGACTCAGAAGATGGGCAGTAAGCCCATCAGTTTAACCAACGATGCAATATGCAATTAAATGGGTTTTTTTAAGGGGGAAAATCATCGAATGACTGCTCCCGCCTGGGTGAGGCGGGAGGGAGTGTCAGACTCTTACTGACTAAAAACCACCCTGTTCCTTCTCCTGCACGTCGAGCCGGAGCCCTGGTTACCCGTTAGGTTCTCCGCGACTCCGAATCGCCATCGGCCTTATTGGGCCCCATCTGTGGTGGTCTGATGGCTCTTTGAGGCGCGTGCGGAACGCGACGCGCTGTACGCTCGGGTCTGTTTCTGGTCGGACGGGGAACCACCCATGCTAGCCGTCCGCAGTCCCGCGCTTACGGTGGCCGGAGATCGTCCCGCGATCCCCGACGCCCGATGTGTCCTTCACGATGGTAATTAAATGGGTAGCGCATCCAGAATTCACCATATACCATACACATTCTAAAAAAACATTCAAAATTCCTATTTAGAACGTTTTTTTGTCTGTTTGTAATTTGAATAACTGGTTTTTACTACTTGCATATGGTACATAAATCAATTTTTTTTAGCTAGCTAATCTTTTAAATGGTTGGACTTATTTTGACGACTAAAACTCAAATTTTACGCAAATGAAGTCGCAGGCAACAGCTTATTGAATAAAATCGGCCACCCATATATTAGCCGAACTCTGTAAGTTCTAGACTGTTTGAGACTATTTCTTACAAGTTACAGGTCCATAATTACCTGTGACCTGTCTCAATTATAATAGTACAATAGAAATAGTCTCAAAAAACTATGACAAGGGCACCATAGAATTACGAGAATCGATACAGTTTGTATCAATGACCTTTGCATGCAACCACGTGCTTACGACTTTTACAAAAACAATGTCAATGCGTAAACTACCGTAATAGTTGTATCGTGATTTTTATAGTCAACATAAAAGAGTGAAATCGAACCTTGGACATAGTGCTATGTCGTATATAAGACGGGAGATCTACTCGATATGTATCAATCAACTTCTGGAAGTAGAATTGTGATCTTATCTCAGTTTTTAAACCAAAAAATTAAAAAAATGTTCTTCAAGGTATTAATAAAAGTTTTGTGTATCTCTTCAGTACCTTACTAAATTAATAAGTTGCTTTGTAAAATTGTGCTGGAGGATTGGATTTTCGAACAGAACCATTTGTTGTGTTGCGATGAAACATCAGTTTTATTATTGTTTGAAAGGGTTTCTTTCAATCGTGCACCATCTTCAAAGATGTGCCTATTTCTACTGAAATGCAATTAGTGTCATTGAAGAGTGATTTTAGTGTTCAAATTATAATTTGCCTGGATTTTATGTCCTGTCAATTTTGATAGAAGTGATAGTTACACAATATTGATTCTGAACAGAATATTTTAATTTGGAATTTGTAACAACTAGACTAGTATCTTGGTATACCAGATAAACGGTCTGATGTTCCGTCAGTTACGTATTATTCTTTTGTCTTAATTGCCAGGTTGTGTGCGTGTTATCTGTGGCTGTAGCCGTGGTCTCAGGTTATGCCCACTCTTCCCAGTACATCCACCGTCACGATGGCCACCACGAGCCCGTCTACCATGGATACGGAGGCGGCTATGGAGGCTACGGAGGCTACGGATATGGACACGACCATCATGATTACTACGTAAGGGTTTTTAACTTTTATTTATTTTATAACTGAAATTGGGTAGTTTCCTCGGTCAAAAATAAATTATTTTGATTTTTCAGTGCAATTAAATATTGAAAAATAGTTAGACTTTCATTCATTGATTTGCCGATATACTTAATTTTAGATTTATTCTAGTATTTTTGTTAGATAAAAGTGTGCTATTTGATGCGAAAATATGATGACGTCATAAGATGGTATTTCATACAAAATTCATAGAACAGTATCGTATTTGACGTTTCAATAAAAGTATTGATTTGACTAGTTGTCAACTACCGTATTGTTTTTATATGTTCCTCTTCCATGTCCAAAGATTTTATTAATAAAGCAGCTGTAACATTTTGAAGTAATTTGAAAACGAACAAACTTCTTCGTTATTTTATACAGTATGAAGTGAATATCACTGATAATATTCTAAAAAACCTTTTCTGCAACGGCACTTATGTTTTTGTAGACGTTTAAATACTATAAATTGTATAAGAAAGAGCGTAAAGTGTTAACCTTTGATGAAGTGGTGTACTAATCCTTAACTACTTTTTTCACTAGACTTACCCAAAATACGAGTTCGGGTATGAAGTAGAGGACCCCCACACTGGAGACTTCAAGTCGCAGCATGAGTACCGCGACGGTGATGTGGTGAAAGGACACTATTCCCTGCATCAACCTGATGGCTCCGTCAGACATGTTGACTACCTTGGCGATGATCACAGCGGGTGAGTTCCATATAAGATGAAATTGAAGGATTAATTCGAAAAGACGTAATCATAAACTTGTTGTATCATAAACCTATATTATTCTCAAGTGCATTGCGTTAAATACAAAATACGAATTTGAAAATAAAAGATCAAAAACTCTATTAACTAAACTATTCTTTGGAAGATGATAAATTGAATCTAATCAAGCGGGTGTTGCTCGACAGGTAATCGAATATGGCAAATGAACGACTCAGTTAAATTATTGTAATAGTTAAAGAACTTTGTCTTGACTTTAGAGGGTGGTAATACCTTATTACCTATTTGTAAGACAAGGAGGTAGTAAAATTCTACTTATGTTGCAGTTTCCACGCGGATGTGAAACACAGCACCCACCACATCGTGCCTCACCATTACCACTACTGAATCATTTTCCCAGTGATGAACAACTTCTAAAGAAAATTGAGGGCCTAGCATAGACTCTTGACCTTTTTTGACCACTTACAATTGCAATCTTAGAAACTTCACATAGAACTGAACGAATAATTATGGAAATGTCAAAACTTGTGGTAGGCTCTTAATGTTTTCTTACTTATTTATTTGCCTAAATAACGTTTCTGTATTATTTTCCTTATATTTAAGGAAATGGATTATACAAATGTTCCGCTGTAATACTAATGTACAAATATATTTATTTTTATATAAATATCCTAGTTTGTTTGATTTCATATTCCACATTTTACTTTTACTTCAGATTTTTTCTAATCAGTTATTGAGAATTTACCTATCTTTACATGCGTGATGGACGTGTCTAATAATTTAATTTCATTTGATACACTACTACGAATTGTACGGAACATATCATGATGTCAACGTCAATTCCTTATTTGGTTTTCGTAGGTATAAAGACCTTATACCCAACACTTACCTAACTAAAAAGTAATTATATTTTCTTGAACCAAAGTACAGTGCAGGATGTCGCTTAATAACACAGTCCACATCTTCATACAAAATCATTCATTCAGTATTCTACATTAAAAAAAGCATTAAAACCTAAACCGTAGCTTTTAAACCTTATTAGAACATTTTATAGTAAGAAACTGGTGTAAATTTTACCCATTTTAAGGCAAATGGAGTTAATACAGAAAGTCTGGCCGGGACTCGGCCAATAGTGCAAAATGTTAATATTATTCTTAAGCTAATGGAAAAATGTAAAGAATTAGCAACACTCGATGGTTCTTTGATTACAAGAAACTACAGAAAAAGGAATAAAGGAAGGAAAATGTGACTTCTTTCTTATTCTTTTGTTGGTGTCAATTTAACTTGTGACTGGGGCTAAGTTCATACCAAATAGTATTAAAATATAGACTAACTTCTTTTAAAACTAAACAATACTAGTTCTAGGATACTTTAAAGGAAGATTGTACAACAATTCGTCAGTTTATTAGCAAAGGATATCATAATATCGAAGCATCTTAGTGTACCTATACCACGAAGACATCATGTTCTTATGATGTCATTGGTATTGAAACCAAAGACTTTTGAACGAGTCTTTAAGTATTTTTACCAGACTGTAGGAAGGGTATTGTTAGGTACCTATACACAAAATACCTCGTTATAAAATTTTTCTGAAATATTTTATACGTACTTATTCTATTTAAAAAAAAATCTGTAAATATGTGTGCATTAAAGTTTTAAATAAAATAAATAAATAAAATGTACGTAAAGTAAACCTACTCTTACTGAACAACATATTTAGGTATTTCAGTTAAACGAAACGCTGTGCGCTCTATCATCCTATTTCAGCACAAAAGGAATCCGTCAACCGGTTTTCTTGTGAAAATTTTACGGTTTATATTTTGTGAGTTCCTACTTACATAAAGATTTAAGCAGGTATTATACATTAATGTATATTTATACATATTTGTATAAAATATCGTAGTAATACAGATAGCTTACTTAACGTAATCCTTAGCTTGTTTGTGCAACTTGAAATTAATATTAATTATATGGATATCTGCGTGTCTTCGATCACTGTTTACATTGAATGTATTTTAATACGAATACAGCGGGTGTATATGAATATTCGTATTTCATTAAAACGATATGAATAACTATGTCGATAACGTTTGAGTTTATAAAATATGCACTCGTTTCTGTCAATCATTTTGCAATGCATTAAAATTGAGCAATCAATATGTTTCAGGTATTAATTTATGCAAGTTATTTCTTTATTATTTTTGTACATAATTACGTTTTGGTATGTGATGCTATAGAAGAACGGTTATCTGCATTAATGATATTTTTTAAAATAAATTTTGTAATTATCAACAGATTTATTTTTTGAAATTGAATCTCGTGGCGTTTGTGATAGACTTTAACAGTCGATCTTGTTTTGTTCTAGTTTCGTTTGATCGATATATTGCATTACAGTGAAACATTATTAATTCACTTTAAACTATCATTTTATCAAATATATAATTATATATTATATAATTACTCATATATTCAGGATTTAATAACCTACTATATATTTTATCTAATTAATTAGCAGTATCAATACAATTCTTACACAAACAGACGATCCTTACCTCATTTCCCCTACAACCTCAAATAACCTTATCTAGTAATGGAATAACCGCAAAAGACCAAAAAGAACTGCATATAATAAAATTAAAGGTCGTAAAAACATTTAGTATCCTGAAATAATATGAATATATATGATGTAGGAAGGTAATGAATAACATGCAAATGGGGTCTCTAATGAAAACCGCTCCGTGGCGCCCCCACCCTTAGGACGGAGGAATCATGAGTCGACTCTGCTTCGTATTCATTTGTTCAAAAGAAAACATGTGCCTCACTCCACACGTGTAGGCTACCACTGGTAGTGGCTAAATTGAACTACGTAACTTTGTGTGTAATTTTAACAGCTCAAAGTACACTAAACCTATCAATCCCTTATTCCTCAAAATGATGAGTACTGGATAACACTCAAAAAGTCTCCGGATTGTCTGGAAACTCATTCACGTTTCGGAATACGAATACACTTCAATTTTAAAACTGTAAGGAATATTCCGTATATTCATAAGATTATACGACAGCGGCAACTTGCTCCATTGCTCGCCAAGCCATTTTGAATTCGCAGATAATGTAACATTCAGCATCCAATTTTAAAGGCGTTCACACAAAGTAAACGCTCAAACTGTAAATCGTTTAACATATCCCCGGGTCTTCTCCAAAGAACCGAATTATTTTTGCTTCTGTATACAAATTCATTACAATTTTCACAAAGTTTTATAAAAACGCTGCTCAGTATATTTATATGGCTACGTTATGTCGTAAACTTTTTACTATCTGGGGACCAAGTTAGCTTTCATTACGACTGCCGTGTTAGGTAAGTAGCATCTATATTTCATACCTACAAGTAAATAGGTAACGTTTTACCGACTTTTTAACTTCCTTATCTGGAAAAAAATACGCAGAGAATTTTTTCTTTAATTTTATGATAAAAGAAGTGTTGTGGCTACAGTATTGTTCGCGGGTGCCACTGGAGAATTGACAAAAACCTAACTATGTCATCTTTTAGCGACGAATTAGAGGCATAACTTGGCAGTCTGTTTGTGAATGCGGTCGCTCTGGCTGAAAATGGCGGAGCACCGACAGTAGCGGCTCGTAAACAAAAGGCTCTCGTCGCACTTTTATAATTTACTTAGGTACCTACTTCCTCTTTCCCTTTTGAATTTTGTTTTTAACATTTCCCTTTTTTGAAGAGCCGTTATCTCGGACGCTGCGCTGCTGCCTTCATTTTGCGTTCCATTCAAATCTGTTTTGATGTGGGCCTTGGCTTCATATTTTCGACAGACGCAAATTCAACACGTTAAAGATTTTAAGGAGTTATCTTTTCCGAGGAGCGTTACGCTGTTTCAAGAGCCGTTACAATGTCAACATTGATTAAGTATTGGATGAAGACGTTAATATTTGCCGACATTGTGGTGGAATGTGGTGCAACGTATATTGACGCCAATATGGAAGGATGTGAGTGGATGGAATATGAAAGTTTAAGAATAGGAGTAAGGTTAGTTTTGATAAATAGTATTTTTTGCTTTAAAACTTACGGTTAAGTGTAAAAATGTTTCATATTGTCCGTGTCAAGCTAAAACTCAAGTGAACTAATTAAGACACAAATTATATTGATTTTAATTCACACACCATTGGGTTTGAATTATATGTGTGATTAATGTGTGAATAAAATCAATATTAATATTCAGACATATTATTTTTCGTACACAACCATGAATTTCGACTCCTATAAAAATGTAGAGGTAATATGTAAATGAACATCTTCTTATGAATGAATTACATATTATAAGTTACATACTCTTCAAAAGACAGATATATTAGATTTCGTAGTATTTGTAATCGGGAAGACGTAAATATGTTCATGTAGCTTATTTGTTGAAGTTTGTTAAGTCTAATCATTTCGTAGGCAACCATTTTTAGTTAGGAAGTAGACTTCAAATGGTCGTTTTAAGAACAGCTGTCGTTTTCAAGTTCAAGAAAGCTGAATCGACATTAAATTGTTGGCTCTGGTCATCAAATTCGTGAAGCAGCATATTTAGCTATGTAAATTGCATTGTGTGCAAAACTAAAGTAGCATTTTTATAGTAAAGAGACCTAGGTAGCATCTAGGTCTGTAGGTAAAAGTCATATGACCAAATTCTTGTGTTCTTTATCTTGTGGTAACTTAAAGGTTAGTCTGTTCCTCACGGTGATTGACATGTGACATTAAATAACAAGATGTGCGTACGCATGAATTCCGATTCGATTACCGAGATTGGTAATTAATGTATTAACAAAAATTACATATTTATTGGACTCATAAACTCTATCTTACATACAGAAAAATCATAAAATGTGTCCTTTAACTGACTAAGTAAGAAAGTATAGCAGCTTTCACTTATTCTACAAAAGTTTTAGAATTCTTTAGTGAATTTCTTATGCTATTTTTCAAACAGTAAACTTGAAACATCTCAAGGCCTCGAACACAGCATTGCACAAGAATGAATTCAAGACTTTTACTTAACGAATTTATTTTACGTTATAATCAAAGTTCAGTAGAGCGAAGTTGAACCGAGCGAGACACTTGGTAACGACCTCACAGGCGGCGACCAGCTTCCGAGAAAAAGATCTTATCTCGCATCCACTTGACATGTTGAAATTGCCTTTATTTGTTGAATATCCCAACTAAGTGTAATTTTAAATTATTCACAGCAACTTGAACAGCATTAAATTTCTTTAAATCTGTTCACATTGTTGAAGCTTTCCCGAACAGTCTATTTGAAGAGTTTACTGAAAAAGCGTGATCGTTAAGGTTGATCAAAACGCCGGTGTACACGTGGCATTTACGAGGCGGACGCGGTGCGGCGGCGACTGGACGGGCACGTCATTGTCGGGAATAGATGAAACCGGCCTTTTGTTCCCCGTTACTATAACAGAAGCAATTCCTTTTTTTCTATTATTTTTTAAACACACCGCTTTTCTCTCTGGTGTAATTTTTCTCTTCACCAATTACTTTGTATCTGCACAGCCAGTGAGGTATTGCTCCGGACGTTTCACCACGCGTTTTCCGTTTGTATTTTTCAATATTCTCTTTCCTTTGCGTAGTCGGTTTCCACAAGTTGGTTCAGGTTTTTTTGTTAAATACTTTGATAGAGTTGAACTGGCCATGTTTAGGTTTAGTTATTTAATGAAACATTGCGCGCATTGTTTGAATAGTTGTACCTAGGTATACGAAGCATGTCAGGCATTACGTTACACGCACCCAACACGGAGCTGCCGGAAGGGTCGAGGTCGGCAGAGTGTGGTGTGAGGCAGTTAATCAGTCAATCTTGCGGAGAACGTTATAGGAGAAGTGAATCTGCAAAATGACGGGCACCCGGTATAATTAATTACCCAAACTTCAATAGGTGCGGACAACAAAAGACGATTGTTTGCCTTCTGCGCCGTTGAATCGATGTCGGCCCTAAAATCCGGATAATCTCGTCCTTTGTATCTATTTTATGAAAGAAATAAAGTTTTTATTTCCTTTAGAATTAGCCGCTCAGAAACAAACTTATCTTGATTTCTTAGAGCTTTTTTATTTTAAAATTCCTATTTGTTTAATTCTAGTGTCGTAATCCCTAGATGTTGGTATCTTATTACAGTGGGACAATGCTGAACTGTTTTTTTATATACAGTATCGTTAGAACACGTGTTTTCGTTTATTGTAGCCAATTGTCTAATCGTCAAGCTTTCTTATTAAATACACAGTTTCAGACGTAAACCGGGGCAGGCAGCCACTTTGTTGTGCAAAGCCAAAAAGACTGGTCTGCAGATAACGAGCTGAGCACAATGGCCGCCCCATTCCCGCCCACCGCCAAATATGAACTCTCATTGTCTACTTAATTACAACGGGTGTCTTTGAGATATGGCTGGTACACATTCTAGTACAAAGCCTGTCACACACAAATAATATTTTATCTCTGGAGCAATGTTTTCTCGTCTCAGAAGGCAATTATTGAGTCCGCTGTAAGTACTCGATTCGCGTCACTCAAAGGAGCCATTGAGGTGCACATAAGGCAGACTGCCTCGTTGGCCGAGTGGTCGCGAGTGCGACTACCGGGCAAGGGGTCTCGGGTTCGATTCCCGGGTCGGGCAAAGTATTACTGGGTTTTAAAAAATTCTCAGTAGTAGCACGAAGTCTGGAAACGTGCCCGGTATATGGCAATAGGCTCACCCCCTATTACATGGGACTCATAACATAAATAGTGGAAAGTGGGTGTTACTTCTGTGTGCACCTCTGCCTACCCCTTCGGGGATAAAAGGCGTGATGTTATGTTATGTTATGTTATAAGGCAGTGGTGGCTGAGGGGTGAGTGACGGGTGCGGTTCCTGACCTCTAACGGTGACTATGCATTCCGCTGCCATTTCCTGATAAAAGGTTAAGGCAAAGGTAAAAATAAAACTTATACATCCCTTTGAAATTTGGTTCACAGTTTTCATGAAATCTCGTTTAGTAATTGAACTTTATAAAGTGCGAGCAGGTGAAATTCTGGAAAATTACTAAACATTTTTACTTTATTTCACAACGCGTTGTACTAACACAATGTTTGGAATAACCAGAACAATAAAATAAAAACATTCATAAACGTATCGCACACAGATTACACATACAAGATTTTTGTGAGTGGCCACAGATAAAATATTATGATCCTACCTAATAAAAATAAAAGGTTTGCGATAACAATAATTTTAAATTAGATCAATTTAGGACGATAACGGCTCCAGTTATTATTTCCATGGCGACGATAAACCTTGTAAATGGTTTTCCAAACGTCCCGGGTGCGCGGCGAGCCTTTTTATTAGGGTATTTGTCAAGATATTCTTCGGCTAAAGGGACTATAATCGAAAATTTTACGTTTGGTTAACATACGCCTTGTGTTCTGGCCGACTGGATAATTTATAGAAGACAATAACCGCATTTGCTACTGATAACTTTGGTCCATCCCTCGCGCTCTGTTTATTTTCTAACGTGTAGCCAGTCTATATCCAAAGTTGGAGAGGACGGGGGCTGCGTTTAAACGCATCCTCCCCAACCTCGGGGGGCCAAACGCCTCCTGCCGGAGGTTATACGCCGGGGTCGTGCGGTCCATGGCCCTCTACGGCGCCCCTGTTTGGGCGCCAAACCTGTTGCGGCGTCCCGCTCGGACGCTGCTCATGGCACAGAGGGTCATGGCGATCCGAATGATCCGCGGATACCGCACGATCTCTGGGGAGTCGGCGAACCTCCTTGCCGGATTACCGCCGTGGGATCTGGAGGCGAAGGTGCTCGCGCGCGTGTACGGCATGCGCGCGGAGGCACGTCGCCGGGGCGAAACCCCGCTGCCGCGCCAAATAGGTGCGTGGCGGGATGAGCTCCGGCGCGATCTCATGGCGGAATGGCAGCAACGACTGTCGCAACCGAGGGCTGGGCTCGCTGCCATCGCAGCGGTAAGTCCCCTCTTTGAGGAGTGGCTTGAGAGACGCTACGGCGTCCTCACCTACCGCCTGACGCAGGTCCTCACCGGACATGGAAGTTTCGGGAGGTACCTGTGTCTGATGGGGCGGGAGGAAACGCCCGGGTGTCATCACTGCGAGGACCGCCCTGAGGACACGGTGGAACACACGGTGGGCTGCATTATTCAGAAGTAACATAGGCTATATAATATCACGCTAGGTCCTATAGTTGTGGAGCAGTAACCAAAAATGTTTAAGAAACGGGGGAAAAGTATCGTTTTTGAGGCCTTCCGTGGCGTGCGCTGAGCATATAGTTAAAGTTATACAAAAATGCTCTATAGATGAATTGTTTATCTTAACATTATTTTTAAAAAAGTCCGCGAGAGCATATGTCTACCTTTTATAGTTTACCCATAACAATCGTTTTAATGAATGGTATAAACTTATAAAAGTTTGCTCTAGATAACTTTTGAATTGATCAATCGGTTACCTTAAGACTATTAATTCATCCAAAAGATACCTATTAGGTAAGTAACCTACTATTTCAAAAATAATAAACTGAGAATAAATATAAATAAAACGTAAAACTATGTAAAAAATCTTAAGTCCCCCCGTGCGAAGCCGGGACGGGCCGCTAGTATCGTATAAAATGTTAAACCTTTTCCCGTCTTTATTTAAATGCATTTCATACAGTACAATAAAAAGGTAGTAGTACAAACGTTTAGTATTTATTTAACTATTACATTCTGTACTTCAAATGTTATTTGTATCAAAGTTGCTTTCACAAGTCAAATGATGTACCAACAGTTGATCTAAGTGAAACAAAAGGCGTCCACGTCAGGAATGGGGACCTGTAATGGAAATAAACCTTTGTTTATTAACCAATAACACAACCAGACTCCCGATTACGATGCCATACGTGACTATGGACGCAAATTTGCATGTTTAATGAAATCATTGTATGTACACGATCGACGCTAATTGGACTACTAAACCCGTTCACTTGTTTATGCATTCGAAACTAATTACGGGTATCGAATCGACAGAAGATTTGACGATCACAAAATCGGGAGCTGTTGCAGTTGTGTTGACGTATTAGTTCGTGTTGGTATCGTTAAAAAGCAGTAAAGCTTGGTCGTTAATATTGTGGGTGTTTTCGTCAAAATGCTTGTGTGGGAGAGAATTCTTTCGGCTACTTTTAATATTTACTAGCTAAGGTATTTACTAAAATTCTTTCCTATCACAATATTAGCCTCAAGACGGCTACTACATACAGAACACTGCTATAATGACCCCCAATCCTTTATATGAGTGAAAAACTTAAACTACTATACACTCCATAAGAAATCTAAGTAGTTTCAGATATGCAAACACCGAATTATGGACAAACTGCATACTTCATGTGTTTTTAAAACTAATAAGAAACAAGTGAGTGCTGCACGTTGTCAAGGAAATGGGTGTGCTTAGTGCATGTCGACGTCACAACTTGCCACTACTTATGTGACATTATAAAGTTTCTACAGACTACAGTATTTAGTTTTGGGGCGCTACCCACCACCGCCTCCGAGCGGTGGTGAGCTCGTTAAATTCTCTGTTATTATGAACTGATGTAACTCCTATAAATGCAAATATAAAGACCTTCAATGATAACATTTCAATGGTTTTAAAATTAAGCTACGTTGAAGTTGTTTATGTGCACTTTGTAAAGTTGTATTAAGTGTTGTTGTTTGAATTTTTAAGTCGTGTCTGTCGTGTCTGTCGTGGCGGTCGTGCCTGTCGTGTCGGTCGTATCTGTCGTGTCTGTCGTATCTGTCGTGTCGGTCGTGTCTGTCGTGTCGGTCGTATCTGTCGTGTCTGTCGTATCGGTCGTGTCTGTCGTATCGGTCGGGCCTGTCGTATCGGTCGTATCTGTCGTGTCTGACGTATCGGTCGTATCTGTCGTGTCGGTCGTATCTGTCGTGTCGGTCGTGTCTGTCGTGTCGGTCGTGTCTGTCGTGTCGGTCGTGTCTGTCGTGTCGGTCGTATCTGTCGTGTCGGTCGTGTCTATCGTGTCGGTCATATCTGTCGTGTCTGTCGTATCGGTCGTGTCTGTCGTATCGGTCGTGACTGTCGTATCGGTCGTATCTGTCGTGTCTGTCGTGTCTGTCGTATCTGTCGTGTCGGTCGTATCTGTCGTGTCTGTCGTGTCTGTCGTATCTGTCGTGTCGGTCGTATCTGCGTGTCGGTCGTGTCTGTCGTGTCGGTCGTATCTGTCGTGTCGGTCGTATCTGTCGTGTCGGTCGTGTCTGTCGTGTCGGTCGTATCTGTCGTGTCTGTCGTATCGGTCGTGTCTGTCGTATCGGCCCTGACTGTCGTATCGGTCGTATCTGTCGTGTCTGTTGTATCGGTCGTGTCTGTCGTATCGGTCGTGTCTGTCGTATCGGTCGTGTCGGTTCTATCTGTCATATCTGTCGTGTCGGTGGTGTTTCTCGTATCGCACGTGTCTGTCGTATAGGTCGTATCTATGTGTCTTTCGTATCGGTCGTGTCTGTCGTATCGGTCGTGTCTGTCGTGTTGGTCGTGTCTGTCGTATCGGTCGTGTCTGTCGTATCGGTCGTGTCTGTCGTATCGGTCGTGTCTATGTGTCTGTCGTATCGGTCGTGTCTACGTGTCTATCATATCGGTCGTGTCTGTCGTATCGGTCGTGTCTGTCGTATCGGTCGTGTCGACCGGACTGCGGACCGATTTCACTGATTCATTTGTTTATTTAGGAGAAGGTACTTAATACAAAAAAGAAATCTGGAAATCCCACGAGAACGGGAGAAACCGGATTGCGGGTACAAAGTCGCGGGCGGAAGCTAGTAAGTAATAATATACATTTAAGTAGTAGACATTTATTTCGTGGGCCATAATAAAATTGCAATATGGTAACATACGTATTGCAAACGTTACGAAACTTACACAAACCAACGTCAACGGAGATGGAAAGTCCAGTTGTAGATTAATTCGCCCGTTGCAAAATATGCAAGAAGCAGGGCTAGTTGGTTCATATGTCCTCGTCGGCGGATGAGTCGGACCAGCCAATTTCCGGACGACATCGGTAGGAAACGGGGCCCACGATTAGCCCCGCTGATAAACTGTTGAATATTGCCGTTTAACCACATGCTGGAAAACACGATGCAAATTATTTCGTGACTTTAATGAAAAGATGGTTTTACAGATCTTACACTGTTGACGGGGATAGAGAAGTTATGGTAATAATGATTAAGATTTAAGTGTCACTAGACGTAATAATTACAAATTAAGTATGTTAGGTACAAGTAGATCAGGAGTTCCGCATTCTATGGCTGTTTTTATTTGTTAAAGCATCAACAATCTGTTTATAGTTTAAATTACTTAATTATCAAAACCATTCCTAAAATCATAATAAAATCAAACAATATTTCGAATTCGCTCTAAAAGCGATCTCGCAGAAAATAGACCAGAGCAAGAGGCAAAATAATTAAACGTATTCAAAAAGCGGGCGTTGGTAGTAATAAGCTTAAACTTTTAATTGGGCAATCTAGATCCTTTCGATGTAAAAAATATATTTTACTTAGTCTCGAAATTAATTGGAGGAACCGAGAGGGACTTTTAAATAACCGAGTTAGCTCGATGTTATAACTAGGGACATTAAAATGTGCTGATGCGAAAATCTGCAACGAAAGGACGAGGTGCAGATGATTTCTAAACATTTTTGATACGATTTATCGACCTAATTTTCCTACTTTAATATTAGAAGTACCATCTTCCCGGTATATATACCAGTCGAGTATAACATACGACTGACAGTTAGCGGGCTTTCTTTGAGCCTTACAAAAATTGTGTAACAAAAGAACAATGCTGACAATAGGTATAAAAAGAAAGCTTACAGAATAAGTATTCAGAATACATCAGCGGGCTATTTAAAAATCATCCGCGATACCCAAAATTGAACAATAAGACGTATCAATGGTGGAAAGTTTTTCCCGAGACCTAAATTCGCGAGGAGGAAGGACGTTTCTTTGAATTAATAAGCGGACAGTAAATTTAAATTTAACGAAACAAGTTTGTAGCAGAGTGCTGAGTCGTACCTAGTTATACGTATTCAGTTGGTAACTATGTCGTGGCTTCTTCGTTCGTTACCTCGGACATTGTGTTTATTGTAAATTATTTACAATTTATTACAAAAGCTTCGCTGTTACTCTGTCGAGATGTGACTTACAGTTACAGTTGTCATTGTTTCTGGATGAATTTGTTTCGTTCAACTTCTTATAATAACAATAATTGATGATATAACAATGACAACATTGTTACCTTTGATGTGAGCGCTTTTAAGGTTCTGTTGTTGAAATTCGTAGTAGATATCGATATTCTGTAGGCACCTGGTTTATAATTATAGAAACCCCTTACCTACTGTTTCATGGGACTTACTGAGGAAAATTGTAGTCCATAGCCATTACATTTCGCGGAAACACAAAAATGGCGCTCTTTTATGTTATTTACGTAGAAATGATTTGTTTGATACAAAACAGCAGTGAAAGGCTAACGAAATATCTGATTACCGCGCCAAGATATTGTGGGGCTCCTGAGTAAGCGACTTAGAGTTATATATTACAGAAAATAAACAAAAATATCATCAAATCGGTGCTAGGTATATAGCGCCATATTTACAGTTGAAACGATTTTTTATGTCAGTACGTTTCACTGAAAGGTTCTGCTAAAAGTGAAGAAAAGAATTCATTTGAAACATAAAATTGTTTTCATCATAAAATACGGTATGGTTCCATGACAGTGTAAAGTGGTATTAGTGTACAGTCTTCAAAAAACACTTTCCAGAAAATGTATTAATACAAAGCCTTTCAAGAGCTAAAACCTTATTCCTAGAAAGAAAGCAATTCAGTTCAATTTTTCGTAACTTATTGACGTACGAGTAAGTGTTAAAAAGACAACCTTTTTTCACTTATCTGTTTTCGGTAAAAGGCTTTGTTGGCGAAATTACATTTACACGCGCTCAACTTGTGTTGGTGGGAAACTCGATTTCCTTTTGTTTCGAACCTTCAACTTACTTACGAGGTGGAAATTTATTTATGGGTAATTGTTTACAATAACTTCCTGGCACAGGAGATAAGTGGTTGTGAAATGAGAAATTAATTCAATAAGTGTGGCGTGGGAGGCGGTATCTGTTGAATATTGGGCCGTCTCCAGCTCCACGCGAGATGATCGCTCGGTCGCGTTTGCTTTGTTCATAGCCGTTGATGCATTACGTGCTATCGCGGCAGCCTTCCTAATTAATGTTACGTTCATATCACGGCTCCTCAATTTACTTTGGGTTTATGAGCAGCTTCATTCAATATTGTTTCCTTGAGTTCTTCAATGTGATGAGTATTTTGTTTTGGTATTTTTCTTGCTCTGTATGTTAGTGGTAATTTTATATTTATTTTTATTGTCAAATATGTATTTTTATTGATTGAATCTGATTATTAAACTGTTTAAGTTTAATAATCAGATTGATTGAGGTCTGTTTGTAACTTGACAAATCATGATCGCAAATTGCTAAAATCTTTTAAAAGAAACAGAAATGTCAATGAATAAGGCACGGCTTATTTCAATGGAAATATTTTTGTCGAAATATCCGTGGTACTAAGTACTGGCAGTTGAAACAAAGAAAGCAATAGAGTAACGCCATTAATATCTAATTAAGACAGCAAATGCATTTCTGAACATGAAATTGGCGTTCGCAAACATTCCCAATCTGGGTCAGCGAATCGCGGCTGGTTCGGCAGAATGCTCAACGGCACAAAATGATTGATGGAAATTGCACAGTAATTGAAAAAAATACGTTATTGCCGTTTGACGCATTGCCGGCGCGTTCCGCCGCCAGAAATATTCCCGTCCAATGGAAACGTAATCTATTCGGTTTTGCATACCTGTAGCTCTATGTATGTTCTACGTACGTGTGTTTAGCTTTTATGGATTTATGAGCATGGGATTAGAATTTTATGCGCTCTCTGGATGGATGAAATTGGAGTTATGTGAACTTTATAGAGATTCATTGAAATGACAGTGTTGTAATTGTTGTAAAAGTCTATATAGGCAGAAGTTAAAAACAATAGTTATGTGCCGTAGGTACCTACAAATAGTACCTAAGTAAAAATTTTATAGGTGAAACTTTATATTTATAAAGTAAATAGTACTCAATATTTAAAATTTCTTCTTCAAGATCCTCGTTGAACGCCAAAATGGGTCCAAACTTTTCTCTGCACGTACGAAAGAATAAATGTAGGTAGGAATAAATTATGTGCACTCTTATACATTATTAAAAGCCCTATTGGCCCAATGTGTGTCAACTTGGGTACAGGGTCCAATATTATTGGGGTTCACGACAACCTTCGTGAAGTAAGGAATATTACCTATGTAATACGGAACGCTCTCCCGTATTTCTGTAGTAGTACTGAAATAATTGTTATAAAAAACGTCGTGGTGGCCCGGAGGCTTAAGACTTCTCGTGCATCAGGGTTCTGAAACCTACGAACAGCAAGTACCAATGTGACTTTTTCTGAGTTACATGTACTTTCTAAGATTATTTAGACACCACTGACAAACGGTGACGGAAAATATCGTGAAGAAACCTACTAATAATATCTTTACCTTGCTTTTGTTTTAAAAAAAACATTGTACCACACTAAGCGCTACAGTTACCCAGCCACCGCGCCAACCGTGCAGTCTTAAATTTGTAATTATAAGTTTCAAATCGCCAACCTGCATTGAGCAAGCGTGGAGATTAATGCTCAAACCTTCTCCGTCTGAGAAGATGCATTTGTTCATCAGTGGCCACTTACAGGCAGTTGCTGATGATCTGATGAGATTAAAATATTAAAAAAAATATTCCCTAGTTATACTATATGCCTTATGAGAGTGAACCTGTAGCCACAAACTGCGAAGGCCACGATAAAAAAATCTCCGTATCATATTTTTACGTTCGAACGTAGACACGTTCATCTAGTCTTTACGTTAAGTCAAACACATTTAACAATTCCGTTGAAGGATTTCATTACTAGAGAAACAGTAGTACACAAGGTTGGCAACACTGCCTAAAAGTGTCAACAATAGCTTGTTAGTGATTAATTAAATTCTTAAGTATTTCCAAACATAATTAATAGAAGAATACATCAGGACGCTTAATAAGTCATAAATATACAGTGATAATGTTATCTCAGTGAAAACTCAAGTGCTTGTGTAAATAATACACTGCAAAGTGAACTACTAAAGATCTGTGTTTTGTTGTTAATTAATCCAAAAAAACATTATAATAACTGCAAAAGCAGCTATTATTAACAAATTGGACAACATTTATGTGGCAACAATTAATCAGTGCAAGTGTTAAAAACGTTTAAACCTACATATCTTACAATCTTATGCAGTTATTAATTCAAAATTTTACAAATTCCAAAAGACCTGCAATTCTGACAACCTGACGGCATAAAAACAAACATCCGTCGACCAATCAGAAAACACGTCAAAAGTTTGACACTAGACGGAGCGTTCAGAAATTGAAATTTAATTCATATGGTTAACTTGGACTCCTGCCTTTTGAGTTCACGTTCCATTGCAAGCAGAATACGCACGAAACATTATAAATAAAAAAAAAAAAAAAAACAATGGAAAATACTAATATTACAATGAGAAACAGACGCATTCGAAAATGCTATTCAAACGGTTCTGTTGATTCACTTGATACTTCGTGTTTAAATTTAAGTGTTAGGAGTATGATGGATTTATCCACACATATCAAGAGTGATGAAATATTGGAACTACAAAACCTAATTGAGAACTTACGAGGTCAATTGCAAAGTGCACACGCGGAAATAGAACAACTCAACTTAGATAATTCCACACTAAAACAAAAGTTAGAAGAAGAAATACAAAAGAATGAGCGGCTTAAAAGTTTGTGTACCAGTCTAACTACAAACTTAACTACGAGGAAAACTAATATATCGTCCAATAATACGAAGAAATTCAAAAATACACCAACAAACTTAAAGCCCAAACTGTCGGCGAGGAAATTAAATTTGGAATTAGAATTTCACACTCCGAAATCTTCCACCCGAATACACTCAGCAGCAGAAATCAACAAAAATGGGATTCACGAAGACAATGCGCGTAAAAACAATTGTAATTTGGAGTATAACAACAATAACAAGGACCTACCACTGAGAGAGGTACAAGAGTCAAAGGTAAATATTCAAGAAAAAGGAAAAATATTTCTACTTTCGGACAATCAAGGCAAAGGTATTATAAACGAACTACTGGAAAAGAAAAAACAATTTATTCTAGAAGATTATTCCATTCAGTCAATAACGAAGCCAAATGCAAAATCCAAGTACATCTTGGCTGAGTGCAGGAACTTGGCTAAATTACTGACTCCAAAGGATAATGTGGTTATTTTGACAGGGAGCAATGAGTCAAACCCCATCGAATTCATGTCTGAGGTATCTGTTGCTTTGTATTTCCTAAAAAAATGTAATGTATATATTGTAAATGTTTTGCAGAATGATGTACTCAACGAACGAAAACTCAATGAGCAGTTAAAACTTCTCACTAAGAACTACAATAACTGTACATTTATTGAGACAGATGGATATCATAATATCACACAACAAATAATATATAGTATAAACAGTTCTCAGTATAGCAACAAATTTCTCTCTTACAACAACCATAAAACCAAAGTAGTTGAACATAATAATCGAAAGACTTCTAGTAACTTCGTAAATGCTTGCAGCACAGTCATTGTAAGTCCGCAAAAAGGTACAATACCATATTATTTTAATAGTTCAAAAATAAAAACTAACAAACTCCAAACAGATAGTGGTCATAATGGTAACACACATGGGACTCAACCCATTAAAGGTACTATTCCATACTATTTCCCCATTATAAAAAAACCGTTGCAAGTAGACGTAAATACAATGTCTAAACACTGGTTTCGACCCTAAATATTCTTTTACAGTATTACACCAAAACATTGCTGGAATCTTAAACAAAATTGAGGAATTGGAAGTAGTATTAGAGGAATTACATGATTTAAAGAAAAATATTGATTTTTTATGTCTTAGCGAACATTTCATAAAAGATGGTGAGGAAAAATATCTTAACTTAAACAATTTTTATCTAGCAGCAATCTTCTCACGGCAAGTTCAAAGGCGTGGAGGTACATGTATTCTGTGTAGACGAGGTTATGAAAGTAACAAGTTAGACATAACTAAAGATCTTGCAGTAGAAAAACATTTTGAAATATGCTGTATAGAAATAAAACAATTAAAACTAATCATAATATGCATATATAGAACACCTAATTCAGATATAAAAATATTTTTTGAAAATTTTAATAGAACTCTATCAAGACTTCAACATAAAAAACATAAAATAGTGGTTTGTGGCGATTTTAATATAGACCTATTAGCATCCGATTCAAATACTACGAATTTTAAGGAACTACTTTCTAATTATGGAATGCAATATCTAATACATCAACCAACTAGGCTCAACAAGTGTATAGACAATATTATCAGTAATGTCACAAATGCATCTGGTGAAACATTTAATTTTCATCTATCTGATCATAACACAGCTCAAATTGTTACTATAAAAATAGAAGAAAAACACCCATTAGACTACTATTTTATTGTTATCAATGACTTGAATAAATGTAATATAAGTAAATTTATTGAATGTATAGGTAGCTTAAGTTTTAGTGAAGTCTATGATTTAGAGAATACTAATGAAGCCTTTGATGAGTTTCATGAACTATTAAATCTCTTCTTCAAACTATGCTTTCCAAGTATAAAAATAAAAAAGAAATATACTAATATTAAACACAAATGGATAACAAAAGGGATTAAAAATAGCTGTTGTACTAAAAGATTGTTAAGACATAGATATTATAAGAATAGAAATAGCGTAGATAAAATTAAGTATAAAACATATTCAAAATTGTTAAGAAATTGCATGAACAACTTACAGTCATTATGCAACCACAAGCATATCACTAACTCTCAAAATAAAGTTAAAAGCACATGGGATGTAGTAAGACGCAATATGGGGAACGAGACAGTTAGAGAATATATTAATAAAATCGTTGATAATTGCATAACATTGACTTCAGGATCTGACATCGCAAATAGGTTTAATAAATTTTTCATTGAGGTAGCAAAGAATCATTCCCCAACTTCTTTTGATAGCCAAAATTATATGCATAACATTGATATTCAAAATAATAGTATATTCCTTCAACCTACGAATGCATTAGAAGTCTGTCGTATCATAATGTCATTGAAAAATTCAAAGTCAGCAGGGTATGACAATATAACTACAGAACTTCTTAAATCTGTATCTAAATATATTTCTTCGCCTTTAGCTCATATTATTAATTTATCTCTACAACAAGGATGTTTTCCAGAAAGGCTAAAAAAAGCATTAATCAAACCATTGTTTAAAAAGGGATCAAAATTAAACTTGGATAACTACAGACCTATTGCACTGACTCCAGTAATCTCGAAAATATTCGAGAAAGTTATGTATAGCCGTGTCCTAAAATTTTTAGATAGATATAATATACTAGTTAGTCAACAATACGGATTTAGGCAGAACAAGTCAACTACACTAGCAATCTACACATTAATTAAAACAATAATCAGCAATATTAATGAAAAAATACCTACATGTGCTTTATTTCTGGATCTAAGTAAGGCCTTTGATTTAGTTAACCATGATAGACTCATAGAAAAAATGGAAAAGTATGGTGTCAGGGGCCCAGCCAAGGATTGGTTTCAGTCATATCTATGTAACCGAAAACAGATTACTAGAATAACCAAATTCAATCAATTAACTAACAGCCTGGAATACTTTGATTCTAATCCGGATACCAACGACTGTGGTGTTCCGCAAGGCAGCATTTTAGGACCTTTACTATTTCTACTCTACATTAATGACCTACCAAGTTCAATAAAGCATCAATGTGTCCTATTTGCTGACGACACAACAATAATCATTAAATGTAATAATCCTCAAAACTTTGATATGGAAATTAATCAAACTTTGAATGACGTAATACAATGGCTAGATGTTAATAAACTAAAAATAAATATTTCTAAAACTAACTTACTACATTTTAAGACATGCCAAAGCAAACCTATACGCTTTAATGTAGTATATAATAATAGTATAATTAATCAGGTCAATTCATCAAAATTTCTTGGAGTTACGTTAGATGAGTGCTTCACTTGGAAGAACCACATTAATAACATTTGTAAAAAAATTAACCAATTCGTATTTGCATTACGTAAAGTAAAAGATGCTACATCCCAACATACTTCCTTGATGGTGTATCACGCCTACATCTGCTCTGTAATCCGATATGGTATTGTGGTGTGGGGAAACTCTTACGATATAGAAAGAATTTTCATTGCTCAAAAAAAATGCATTCGGACAATTTTTAACATGCGATGGTCCGAATCCTGTAAGCCTGTTTTCAAGTCACAGGGTCTTTTAACGGTGCCCTGCATATACATCTACGAAGTTGCTAAGTTCTTTAAGCATTTGCACAATGGAAGTATGAATTTCCAGTAAATGTATCTAGAGGCCTGTCTTGCCCACTGTTTTAGGATATCGATACGCAGGCCTTAGCAGTTTGCTTGCGTATATCTGATTGCATTCAGCCCATGCAGAATAACCATAGGTATAAGTGGTATAACATAGGCAAGTTAGTCATGTACCGCAGGTAGCGTTGTAAACCAACCGATTTTGACATGTGTGTTAATATTTTGTCATGGTAAAAAAAATGTATTGATTGTTGTACAAACATATTCAGCGGAATCGTTGTCATTATAAAGTTTGAGAATTAACAAACCCATTATTTTCATTGTGATAAACTGTTAATTATTACGTTTTTCGGTTAACTCACATAGGTAATTATTAGACGAGGAACTCACTAGTTTGAAGCCATGCTAGAGGCTCATATTTATGAACAGCATCCTGTAGCATTCATTCACCGCGTCGTCGCGGGTCGTGGAATGTTGGCTTGAAACTAGTCGAGTTCCTCGTCAAATAATTACGTGAGTAACTCGAGAAACATAATTATTAATTTAGTATGTCTCACGTAAGTCATAATATAAATGTGACAACCTGTTGCCGATGTTTATGGCATAAAAAATAATTCATAGGTATTTTATTTATGGCAACATGTTATTAAGTTAACGTTTGTAACTTAAAAATAACGACTAGTAACAACAGATCTAACTGTTGTTTCAACAACGAAGGAAGAGTCAGCGAACGAAAATTATGACCCCCAAGGGGGTTAATAGAGGGTAATGTGTTATTATGAGTTATGTTGTTTGTTTAATGAACTGGCAATTCTAAACAACATCAAGCGTTATGCGGACCTGCTTAGAGGTGGTTTTTGGACATATTTTCCAAAATTATTCCCCGAAGATATGAGCAGCGAGGTAACATGTTTAAATTGTTCTATTTCTCGCTAGTCATTTTATTGGTTGCACATATTTTCATATTATTCTGCAGATGGTCGATAGTTGCGAAATAATTTTAAATAAAAAATATACTCGGATCCACGTGAATCGCGTCTGCCGCATGTGTAGCAGCATTCAGAACTAGGCGAACGGTTAAACTCTCTCTAAAATGCTGAAAAATACAAACCTCCATCACTTTTATCGTAGAAATGTTGTTTACCGAAACCTTTTTACGTTCACGCATGAATAGTCGTCAGTCGACTGATTCACTGAGTTCCCTGCGATGAAGTCCGAAAGTTTCGTTCGAAACAGTCAAAGCAGAACAATCTTTTGTGAGCGTTACCTGCTCAGTGTACCGACATTATCGAACTTCTCGATTTGATTCTGGATTTAGAGGCTGGTACTGTTATGTCTCAAAAATATTATTATTTTTAATGTTAAATACCTATGTATCTATTACCTGGTCTGACGTAAATATTTTACTTTACTTTCCCTGTGACTTACAGCCGTAGTGTTACGAAACAAAACATTGCCGTGTTTAAATCTCCATAAACATTAGCACATCTTAGTACAATCTGCAGTAAATCTATTTGGTCTGACCGTGAGCGAATTTATTTTACTTCTTACGGGCCAGAGGTGCTTAAAGCTTGCAAAGAACGGTCCGATACGATTTGGTTAAAAAAATATAGAAGAAGAATTGGAAGTCTTTGACAAGCACTTGGACGGGGCGGGCTGCGCCACCGTGTTTGCTTAGCGCGAGTTCGCAAATGTTACTGATTGCTTGTTTGTCGTACGAAATTTTTATTCCCTCGAGCAAAGTTCACCGTTAAAGCCTCGCAATTTAGATCTCAAACTACATACTGAACGATTCAACTGAGCACAGCACTTTTACCACCCTACAAGTTTTACGTTGCTCTGGCTACTCCATTAAAATGAAATCCATCGGAAGGCTATGAAACAGCAGCTCACTTAGCATCAGGGTGTCATACAAACAGAACAATAGCCTGCAGCCATCTTTTATTCACCACCGTTTTTATTTACAAATATTGTGTAGTATTGTTAGCTGGTTGTTTTTTCCAACATTATTTTTCTTATCGTGGAATCCAGTTGGAATCGGAAGATATTCCGGAGCGAGCTCGTATCGACAAGCGGCTTAGTTTAAATTGAAACATATTGGCGGGGAAGGGAATCCTTACCTTACGTGTACACTTCCATCTGTTCAAATAAAGTACTCGTGCAGAGGTCGCCGTCGTCTCATGTAGGTACCTGGTACACAAGTACAATGCAACTTGTGCAACTATTTATTATATCGTTTCTTAATTGCTTTTATTGTTTACTGAACCAGTTTCTCCGATAGGTATTTATTGAATTCGTTGTTCATATTACGCAACGTGCGGAAATATAAAACGGTGCCGTCTGTATCCTCTTCACCCGAGTATATTCGATCACTTTTGAAAACTGGGTGCACAGCACACGTAGGCATATAAAATACGGTCTATTAATATGAAGAGCTATAAAGCAATAAAAATATCACAGTATTGTGAGGATGGCACGGTGTTGTGAATTTTACGGCGCATGCACTCTATTTCAGTTATAGCATTTCAGTCAGAAATATTTTATTACACTTCCTATTTTGCTGAACGCCGCTCACGATTGCACGTGTTATGAATTTCAAATTATATACTACCATGAAGTTTCATGTCGCACAATATTTTATATTGCTTTATAGTTAGATGCAGGCCGCCATGAATGACAATTCCGAACAATGAATCGTTTTATTGGTGTCGTATGAATAAACGGGGACGCGCAACGCGCACCTCCGATTTGAGTAATTTCTTATGCGCCGGAGCGAGGGCGATGGAGCGGCAAACGCGTGTGTAATTCAAGGGCAGATGTGAGCTTTCGACTCCAGTAAGGTGTTCAATTTATTCGGCCCGTTACATCTGTAATCTCACACGATTTCAGATGCGTGATTGGTAAAAGTATCTACATACATATGTATACGTAGCTTCATGTGTTTGGCTTCGCGACTGAGCGGGGCGGGTATTAGTTATGTAGATTCGCACGCTCCAGGAATCTGAACGCGGACAATAGCCACGAGATTGTCGTTTGTATTGGTTGCGACGTCCGACCGGAGGATTCTCATGAAAATATACGCACTTGGTAGATTTAGTGCGAAATACCAGCAATAAATAACTGACCCGGAAGGGACAAAGGTACAAGAGTATATCGTCCAAATGAATTGAAAAGGCTTCATACATAAAACAACGACTCCTTCCCCGTACAACTTAGATATCACCTCGACTGGTGTGAATCACGGCGCCGCATTTACATAGGCACACAATACATGGGCTTGTTTGTCAAAACCCAAGGAAAAATCTATTATTATTATTACGAGTCGCTATTAAATTAAAATCGAGTTTCTTGTACAAGTACAGTGGTAGCTGGCTTTCTACGTGGTCCTGTTTGAATCAGTAACGGTTCCCTAGATAGGTTTCGACTTTATCTATCTATTGTAGTCACTGTGTACAGTGTACAGACACTGAATCCGAGGTAGTTGGAAATAGGAACAATGTAAGTATTTACAGAGCAAGTACACGGGCGACGTAATGGTCGCGTTAGCAATGGCTTTATATTGTTTTCAGTTGCAACTTGCTACTTTGTGATCAATTGATTCCGGTCAGGGCAGCCACGTCGCTATATCTTGATAATATTACTTCTCTTTTTAACGTGACAACCCTAAGTCACTGAGTGCTACCATTGAATTCCGTAGGTTGACTTATACTACTTTAATATGCAACTGCACAATTTTTTTCATTTCCATCATTTGTTTTGTGGAATAGTAAATAATTATAATAAATAAAATAGTCAATAGTAAATAGATAATTATTTACATAATAGAATATCTACATAATACTTATGTGACGAAGCAACGTTGTATATGCTACGACAAGATGGTGGCATAGCAACTAGCAACAAATTGTTAACTAACAATAACAACTCACCTACACTACTTAGGGATAAGATAAACAAACAATAGCACCGGCAGTCATCCTCAAAGCCTCTAGCATTCATATACCGCATGGCTCATGTTGTAAAGCAATTAATGAAATGGATTTTATCTAAACTATTGTGATGCAGTGTAAAGTTGAAGGGTGAGCGCTGAGCAGCAATGCTTTTAGCGCGTGTTGTTATGCAGTGTGGCGCGACGTTAACGTCGCGGACGGCGGCGCGGCGCGGTAGCGGGGCGCGGGCGGGACGCGGCGCCCACATAAATTCCGATTTATCGCTAACCTGCCGAACTTTTTGGACGTCTCACTCTGTACACACCTCCCCACGGAAACCTTATTTTATTTAACTTCTTTATACTCCGACCCGTAGTTTCAGTTACTCCGATAAACATAATTAAGTAGTACCCAGATAGTTATTTACTGATTTATTGCTGTTTTTTTATGTTACGTTTCAGCGTTTATTCTCTTTGCATTATGTGGCTGTAAATGAGTTATCAATTCAATTTCGTGGAAAAATGAAATTAATCTGACATGATTGTATTACAGATAGTCGGAGAGGATTATTCGAGAATTACCTATTGTATTTTAAAACAATTGATATGGGGAAAAAATGGGAGATATAATAAATCTGACTAGGTACAACAGATTTATTACATTGAAAATAAAATAATTTCAGTATTTTAAAGGGTAATTGAATAGTAAGACTACACCATATCTTTCGTTCATTCAATAATTAACTCAGTAGCTATTGAATCAATTGTCTTGCAAGAAAGGCAAGCAGAAAATAAGAAAAACACAAGAGAGAAAGAAAGAAATTATTTCATGTCCGAATAACAAAACACAAAGGTGTAGTTTATTTGCATTCGCACAGCGTTATGTCATTTCCAGGGAAAGAAACGAGAAAATAATAGCCGAGGGAGGGAGAGCTATGAAAAAGGTAAATTTAATATCGCTAGTCGATAAATGTAGCACTCGCTTAACTATAATAACGGAGGTACAATACGGCGCCAAGTTTCTTCGCAAACAAACCAATAAACGTCGCCTCGGAGACAATTTTAGGGGAAGAAAGCAATTATTTATCTTTCTATATTGATATAGGTATGCGCGTGCGGTGTGTACGGTAATCCGTTCACCTGTTATTGGGCAAGTTACATTATTGGAATGAGTTCTGTCCCTTGACGTGGCATGATCGTTGTTATCAATATGCTTGGGGGCCTGGGGGTCATGTGCCCCGTGTCAGCGTTACTTTCCCGCCGACTGTGTGATTTACGATGTTATTGTGGTTTTATAACCGATGTCAGTTTGCTGATGCGAAGCTGATGTGTCCTCACTCCTCATGTCGTGCAGGTACACGCAAATAGCGAATATACGATTCCGAATTGAATATATTTGAATTGTTGTTGTCTTACGTTCGTGTTTTTATTGTTCTGCAATACATTTTATGTTTACATAAAAAGTTGTATTCAATGTGTTTTGAAAATAACCATTTAAAAATAATAAATAAATAAATAAATTCTTTATTTCGGAATTGTACAGTCCATATCTTATACTATTTGAAACAAAAAAAAACAGGACATACTTAATTTGGTACTACTATAAGTTTTGTAAAGCACACGAGGTAGGTGCGGTACCAAGACTTCCTCCTACCAAAAGAGTCATGAGGTCAAAGACTTACATTAATTTTGAGAAATATACACCAACCACAATATATTTCTTATTAATTGTCTAGACAGTTGGTATTTATAAGACTTCTCATTATTCAAGTAAAATGGCAGACGTTTTTAAACCATTGAAAAAAGTATTAAAAAGCCAATGAAGTGCTCTTTGTGGTGATTTTAAAAGCTCTGCCATTGTATTGGTATTTATGAAATATAAACCGAGTTTCAATAAGGATAGTGACTGTGGAGTGTTCTTATCGTTTTCTACTGTGCAAAGTATGAACATAAAAATAGTGAGTAGCAGTTCTTTTGCGTTGGACGAAAAAGGTCAGAAGTATTGAATGGACCAACATTCTCCTAACTAGTACTAAATGTCCAGTCCCCAAATTGGACAAAGCAGTTTTGTGTTTCACGATAAACTGAATTTTCAGTTATTTAATATTACCATTAGAGCTTTTGAATGTGATGGGATCACCCCTATAAATTGTGCGCATAATGATATGACTTGCGAAAAGTGAATGTTTTGTTTATTATGCCTATCCATTTGCTGATTAAAAGATGTGACGTATATAATTTTCTATTTCTATTTTGGCCAAACTTGAAACAGAATAAAACTTCTGCTTTATCTGCAGTGTGGCACATTGCAGTACTCTCACGCATCAGCTACAGAATCTACGCCCATTCGCCTACTTCTAGACGTCAATTTATGAGCGAGGAGTTTTACTTTGCAATATTATGAACAAGTTTAGCCAGTAGCGTGCCACGGAGGAGCGCACCCTCGAAGATGCAATACTGCTGGAAAGGCACGTGGGCGTGAGTGCTCACTTAAGCAAATTGTTTTCCAGACTGTGTAGGACTCGCTTCAGATGAAGTGTCCTCACAAAATATTTCTCAAATTGCAATTTCACTGAAGAGTTATATTAGTTGGGAATTTTCTTTTGGTATTCTCTCCAGTCTCACGTGCAACTCATACTCAGGAACCGCTTTGTCCGTCTTTATTCTAAAGTATTGTTTCTTTCGTTAACGGTGGGATTGTAGGACTAAAAATACAATGAACTAAAAGCAGGATATTCGAGGAGGTCAAACGGAAACACCTTTTTCCACTATCGTAACATCCGCGTAAAAGCGAATCTAAGCAAACTAAACCGTGACCTAGAGGCCTTGTACAACAGAAAGAAGGTTTTAAGTCACGTAGCTGTATGAGGTGTTAGAGGACACTTCCAGAACAGACAAATGTTGTGGCTTTATTTTTATGTGTAAACATTAGGTTGGTAGCACTGTAATGCGTCCACGGAGAGCGGGAATAGGACAACAGCGACCGCACGAGATTCAAACTTTCTAATCTTTTGAAGTTATTCCAAGAGAAACACATCCATCTTGCGCATACAGCAAATGTTTTTGCTGAGCTGACGTATAAAGTTGGTGGCAAATAATCCAGCTGCCACAAAATATTGGCGTTCGACAGTTTTGTAACTTGCTGAACTAGTGTTTTAGGAGTAGTGATAGCCTCTTGGTAGCGATTACGCTTTGAAAAATGCAACTCGACGGCTTATGTGTTCACGTGGAGACTTTTTGCTCGTAGATGTGATAAAAACAGAACGCCTGCTTCAAAGGGGAGCAAGTTGTTTGAATACATAGGGAGTGGGGAATTTAGAAGAGTTTGTGTCGCTGTAAACCTTTACTCAAAGACTTTGACACTACTACTGCACGATGCTTGGTTATAATAATAACGTCGTAATACATATATCATACCTTTTACATCTTTTAAAGGGATAGGCAGAGTTATACGCGTATTTTTTTTTTGTGGTAAGTCAGAAAACGATCAGATGTATCTCATGATGGTAAGCAATCGGCGTCGCCCATGGATACCCGGAACACTAGAGGTGTTTCAAGTACGTTGCCGGCCTTTAGGAGATTAGGAATTTGAGGATTGTTGAGAATTCGGGAGGGATTGGGGAGGGGAAGGGGGTAATTGGGCTTCCGGTAACCTCACTCATACGACGAAACACAACGCAAGGGATGTTTCACGTCTGTTTTCTGTGAGGCTGTGGTATCACTCCGGTCAAGCCAACCCATTCGTGCCGAAGCATGGCCATCACCACAGAACATAAAAACTTCTTTACCTGTGACTATCCCACACTTAAATAGAGACGTGGTTAGGTTAAATAAGTTAAGTGGTTAATAAAACATAACTATCTGTACCTATATCTATAACCATGACGCTATTGAGATCAGTAACCAGGAGGTTGCGGGTATATCCCTATTAAGTTTACACTTTGTGGTCAAATTGAAGATGTCCAACATTTGCTGATGGAGTGTGCTCGGAATGGAGAAGAACGTGAGATATTCGTGAAGGATTTTAAAATAAATAAATTTGATGTAGGCATTATACAATCCATTTTATCTGTACCATCTTCAGCGATTATGAAAAAGTTGTGCTATTTGATTTTGATCCTCCACGAATAACAATTAATCAAGTGAGTCAATGTTAAGTACGTAAAGTAATGTAAAGGGTACGATGGGGCTGACATATCTGTGATAAAAGCCCCTAAATAGTTTGTTAGAATTAAAAAAAAAAATCCCTATTAAATTGCAATATTCAATTTAACTGCGTCAATAGCTCAGAGGTTGGAAGCGCATAGCTTAGTAAAAGGTCCGTTTGATTGTCGGGTCTAGTGTTTATACTGGATTATTTAAACATTCGTTGTCGTCTATCTCTCTTGTTTCTACGAAAGAACTATTGCTATTCTTCCATTGCCTATACGGTAATGTAACAACATAAACCATAATTTGTAATATATCTGTCGATTAACATTAAAATTGCAGTAATAAAAATACTTGCCTGCAAAAAGCCATTTCTAAAAGCAATGCTTAAACACTTAAAAATAATACGATGTGTTTCTGTCCTTGTCACTTCGAGCATGACGTCAGTAACATGTCATTTGTTTTAATTTTCTTGCTAACATTATTAATCAATCAGTAAACGTGCAATTTGAATTTAGAAAGAGAACATTTTATGTTTTTGAGCATGTCGTGTGTCGGAAATGACGTCACTGATGACATTTATCATTACATACCTACATGGTAGTTAGAAACCGCATTGTCGTGAGCTCAACGATGACGTATTTGTTAGATTTTTTTTTAAAACGTTGCCCCGCACTAGGATTTTCTCCTGCGTCGTGGGTGCGTTTACAAATATACAAATTCACATACACATGGCACCCAGACCCGGAACAACAATCTGTGGATCACACAACGAGTTGTTCCGTGCGAGAATAGAACCCGCGACACGTTGCGCGGCAGCCACTTGCCCAACCACCGCGCCAACCGTGTAGTCAGTAATCTGTTGACAAATAGTAAAAAGATATTATTTACAGAATAATCTGCCTATATGATTTATTTGAATTCTTATTTTCCTTTAAATATAAAATGAAATAATTTAAAAGAATGTTCAGAACAGTACGAATGTAAATTGCACAAAACGATACTAAAACGTTTGCATCAAGATTCGAGAGAATCTAAAATTGAAATTCCACAAAGAGTCTTGAATTCATCTAAATAAATACCTAGATACGGTATGCAGTACCTGGCTCCTTTTCTGACAGTAATCTTCACTTCACCGTGTCTTCTACACAGACAGGTTTGTACTGAATTTGTGCCTTATTTCATCCCCGATTGTTTCTCGACTTCAGTCGGGTCACAGACGGCTTCGATAAAAATCATCGATTTCGTTTCAATATACACAAATAAATTAAAAAGAAAATTCAGTTACAATTTCAATTCGAATTCTAAATCCTGATTCCAATCCCACGAAGTTTACAATTACGTATTCTTAGAAATATAATTAGAATAGAACTGATATTCATGTAAATACAACTCAACTTTTGTCCGTAAGATCAATTCGAGGAAGGATGACCTTGTAGGACTGCGCTTATGTGTAGAAATGTATTTTGTATGGCACCTTACGTATACAATAAATTGCCGAAATCTTGGAAAGAACTAAGTGTACAAGATATTAAACGAAGGCTTAGACCAGGGGTTCCCAATCTATTGTAACCCGCGGCGCAGTTACAAGTTGAATATTTTTGACGGCGCCCTATCCTAGCTAACTATTTGAGGAAAACAGTCGAAAGAAATAGGTACCTACAATAAAGTAGTTAGATTAGGTCGATCGTAACGAAAATTAAAACACCACAATATCAAATTGACTTTTTTATTATAAAATTATTTAAACGGAAAACAACACACCCTTAAGAAAAAGCAAAAATTTAAATACGATATTTACTCCGTTAATCCGCCAACATTTGTGGTGTTCAATAATTAGAGAATTCACTTACGGCGCCGCTCTTTACTTTCTACGGCGCACTTGGGCGCCGCGGCGCACACTTTGGGAACCCTTGGCTTAGACTATTTTTATGGCAAAAGGTCTACTATACTGTCACCGAGTTCATGAATGACACAATTATTTGAGTAAAATGTTTTAACTATTATGTATTATATTATTGACTAGTTGTAAAATTACTTATTATTATTTCTTTTTTGTTATTAATATGAAAGAAAGAAAGAAAGAAGAAACATATCTAAAAAAAAATTTAAGAATTAAAATTTGACAATTGCAATTATTAAAAATTCATTGATTATTAAAATATTATTAAAATTTGACTTGTAACTTGAAATTTGCATGCCATGACGAGTGGCAAACATATCTTAAGTGCAACCTTATCTTGATCATCTTATATACATGCACCTGTGTGTATACACATGTTTTTTGCAAATAAATGATTTGATTTGATTTGATTTGGGTTATCTATAACTGTCATACAACATCGCTTTTGTAAGAGTCCAGTGTTATTCTGTTTCACCGAAAACCTCATTTCCAGGACACTCAATAATAAACTGCACGTGTACTGTTTTAGGTAGGCAGTTATAAGGCCCCTTACACACGTGCGGGCTGCCGGGTACTGAATAGGAATTTAGGAGATAAGGGTTTACAGGATGATCCAAGTTGCTATTTAAACTCTTTAAGCTGGCAAAACTTCGAGTCTGTTAATGAAATTTCTGACAAATATCTGGTGGCCTTTTGCAATGGTATATTTAGCTAAAACTCGTACTGCTTTCGAATTAACAGGGCTAAAGATTTAAAGGGCACTAAATGAGTTTAAAAATCCAACAACAAATCGACCCTTCCGTTCAATTATGTACAAAACAGACAGCGGAACCTTTAAATTTACTGTCAAAGGAAAAATAGAATGTGAACTGCCCTCGAAATCGCTCTAATCTTCGTTCATTTGTATGCGGGGCGACTTTGGAATAGTCACCTAATTAAAAAGAGTCGCCTTTGTGATGCAGATACGCTGGCGACGCAATCAAAGCCCTGCTCATTTCACCAGAACCCTTCAAATAAATATCTGATCCTATAAGCTCTCAAGTGTCTCAGACTTTCTTTTTGGCCGCCGTTTTAATTACGGACCCTAAATGAAGACTTACAAATCAAAAGATTATTTCTTAACATTTTGCATGAGTTTCGAACGCAACGGCGAATACATTTTGGGTTCTGTATGAATAGCGTTGGAATCAAAGTACCGGGAATTGGAAATCAGATGGGGCTCTCTGTCTATGTGAGCGTGGTACTATGCAACTGTAATGTTTCGAACTAAATTAGTGGTATTGCATAATTCGATACAATTTGCCTCTAAGTAAGAATGTGTCACTCACATTTATTATTTGTTGACTGATACCAAACTTGTATGCAGCCTTTAACATCTAATCAGAGAAAATAGGCTTCATTAGCACATTTCCGTCTACTACGCTAGACATAGGTCACTCAAATACACGCCACCGAAATCAGGTTATCAGCATTTCGCTCTTTTGTTTTTTTAAGTAATGGAACAATTATTTATGACATTAATATTCGATTTCTAACTTTTTATTAGCCAGTAACATTTTAAACGGCCTAATACTAGTATAAAATCTTTTTAGGTATAATTTTGACATTTAAGTCTATCGCGTGTTAGGTAACCTTAATTATAATTTATTATTATAATAGTAGGACTTGGAGTATAAATAAATTAGTAAAATAATTACCTTTCCTTTTAATAAAACCTTGAAAGTGTAAATTGATAATAAATGTTTTATTATTACAATCATTTAATTTTAGCTTAGGACCGGATAATGAAGTATTTATTTAAGTATAGTATTTACATACAAACTTTTGTTGAATTATCGATATGAATTGAACAGTCAAATTAATATTACTTATTTAAATGCGGGGAGTCTCATCATATTGCAGTGATTTCATTTTTTATATGCGTAGTAAAAGTTAATTTGAGATATGGATTACGCAATTAGTAAATTATTTATTTAATCCGATACAACAGACAGCACTTAAAAAAAGTTACATTGCTACGTTATGTACCTACATACATTTTTGAAGAGGTGAGTGGCCATATAACGAGAGCTTACTAAGGTGTCGGCAAAAATGTGAGTCCAAAACTTGCGTACTCGCAGACGGAGCAAGTTGTTGCGATGACAGTTTCATGAGACGCCTGCCGAGAGCGCCGACGGTCATTTGCAAGCAGCCCGCCTCTCAAACTTAGTACCACAGACCACGTATACGCTGTTATTGCATTCTACGATGCCTAAACGTCAGTTACCCACTAGGAATGAAGTTTGAGCCCCTACTTCACTTTACTTGCAACATTCCGAATGCCTTACCAAGTCTATCCTGATTTTTGTATATCTATTTACAAAGAAAATCAAATGAGAACTAAATGTGAGCGGAGCGTGTTCCGTATTTGAAATTTGAATATTGAATTGTTTCGCCATTTTTTTTTCTCGTGAATTGCATTTGAAATGGAGATATAGTTTATAAGTATTATGAAAGTCAAAGAAAATATTCAATTCAATATTATAAATAGTTTAAATAATAAAATAATATGTATAATATTTCTCTCCACTTTGTTTCAATTTAGGATTTTAAAGCAAAGTAAAATAAGTCAGGTGTCATCTTTTCTCTTTCTCCAGTCGGTAGTTGTCAGTGAAATACATGGCAGAATGGCATAGTACTTATTCAATAAAGATATGTGAGTTTATCGCGTTTGAACGTTTAAATTAAGTGTTTTTGTGTCAGTGAGTATCCTTAGAGGTGTGTTCAAAACAAGAAAAAAGTACAAATAAGATGCAAAACTAAATCGACCTTGCATTGCGGAGGAATATATTTGAAGATAGTACTACTACAACAGCGAAAGATTAAAACATATGTACCATTTTTATTATCTAAGTATGTTTGAACATCAGCCTCAGTACAGGGTCCTTTCTATAAAGGGCTACAAAATGTTAAATGAACCGAACTGTCAACTAAGTGCAATTGTTACGTACATTCCCAGTAAAGTGAGTGTGGCCTGGTCAAACAAACGTTGTACTTTTCCGACCAGTTCCGAGCACAGAGGGCGTGCACGTCGACGAGCGCAACGCCCTCTGTCGGCTAATGAATAACATGCAAATGACGGTGTCTAATGAAAACCACACTCGCCTCTTTGCCGGCTAAACTTTTCATATAGTTGGCGGCTTGGCGGTCACTGGCACGAAACTTATTCCGTCTTATTACAAAACCCGATCTATTTTTAGTACCAGGATTAATACTAGGTTTAAACCATGACTAAATAAAACGTTATTATAAAACAAAGTTTATCACTAGTTCCGGAACTATCTATGGTACTAAAGTTAAACCGCCGAGAGCCCCTTTTTTTTTTTTTTGACCCTGGGAAAATACTTTATGTATCATCCTCCCGTGGGGGGACGGGTGGGATATGTGGGACTCTCCGGGAGAAGCCCGGCATACCCACTAAAAACCCAGGAGCACACCAGCGTCGCCATGTGAGGGGGGTCTGGGAGACCGGGTGAAGCTTTACGACCAGGACCCCCTCGGCTAGGCCTGCGATATCACGCTCCTCCCTTTGTCGGGGAGGGGTCTCGGGAACGGTCGTGTGCCAACCGTTCCCGTCCCGCGAAATGTGAATAGTGCAATGCGGATGTAGGCGCCCCCGCGCCTACCACCCGCTATTCACCCCCGGGAGGGAGAAGGCGGTTGTATTGCCGTCTTCTCCTACCGACTCTACGTCGTCGAAGCGCAGGGGCGAGGGCATCTTCCTCCCTCTCACGCTCTGCCGCCTCCTTTTGCGATATGACGCATTCGCAGAAGGAGGCCATCGCCGCCCATGTTTCCTCGCTCCCCAACATTGCGCGTACTACGCAGGGGAATGAGAGGTCTAGTCCGACCGCCGCGACAAGGTTCTGACGCGGCTCGGACCACGATGGGCACTCTTCGAGTGTGTGCCGCACCGTGTCCTCTGTCGCACCACAATGATGGCATGACGGGTTCTCCTCCCGCCCGATGCGGTGCAGGTACGACCCAAAACAACCGTGACCTGTCATCACCTGCACCAGACGGAAGGAGAGAAATCCGAATGGCCGCTCGAGCCAGGTCTGGAGGACCGGCCCGATTGCGTCCAGCGTCCGTCGCCCAAAGACTGCAGCGGCGAGGTCGTCCGCCCAATGTAGGACGATTGCCTCCTTGGCCTCCTGCCGCACTGCTTCCCGGACCTCATGAGCCGGACGCTCTCCTCGCGCCCTCCGCTCCGCCTTCCACTCGTACACTCTGGCGAGCACCCACGCTTCGAGCTCCCAAGGGGGAGTGCCCGCCAGTTCGCATGCCGCCGCAAAACCCACTGTGCGGTACGCCCGCGCCACCCGCTGTGCGATAGCCCTTTGGGGCACGCGAAGGGCGGTGGCGTTCTCCCTCCTGCGCAGGGAGTCCGCCCAAACTGGAGCCCCATAAAGGGCCATGCTACGGAGTGTGCCGGCATATAGACGCCGGCATCGCGCGCTCGGCCCTCCCAGGTTTGGCATGAGCCACGAGAGGGCATTCGCCGTCTTTAGGAGGCGCTTCGACAGATCGGCGAAGTGCGGGCCGAAGCGCCACCTGCTGTCTAGGATGAGGCCTAGATATTTCATCTGGCCCTGTACTGCGATCCTCTCGCCGTCCACATATATATGGGCATCAGGAGGAGGGCGTTGCCTCGGGCCGTAGAAAAAGACCGGTTCGGTCTTGTGCAGCGCCACTGTCAGCCCCAAACGGCGGATCCTGTCGGCAACTAAGGAGCCACCTGCCGACGCCAGGCTGGCCGCTGTCGTGAAAATCCCGCGAGCAGTGAGGAGAGTGTCGTCTGCGTAACAGATGACACTCGTCCTGTGAAGGGGCGTTCCCCGCAGGAGCCAGTCGAAGCCGACGTTCCATAAGAGGGGTCCTAACACCGACCCCTGCGGAACGCCGGTCTCCACGGCGTAGCGCCGAATCTCCCCGTCTCTGTCCACAAGGAATACGACCCTGTCCTTCAAGTAGTTGGCCAGCAGGACTCGAAGGTATTGAGGCACTCCGTGGAATCGGAGCGCCTCTAGGATGGTGGAATGGGGCAAGGAGTTGAAAGCGTTGGCTATGTCGAACGACACAGCCAACAGTCCTTCCCCATCTTCTATGGCCTCCTGAACCTGGCCCTTAAGACGGGTTAAGCCGTCGACCGCTGAGCCTGAAAGCCGTACTGGGCGTCGGATAGGTCCGGCCCTACGCTTGCCAAGTGGCGGTTGAGGCGGGCAGCTATAATCCCCTCGAACATCTTGCCGACCTCATCGAGCAGAACGATGGGCCGGTATGCCGAGGGGGAGTCCGCCGGACGTCCCTGTTTACGGAGCAGGCACGACTGCCCCTCCTTCCAAGGTTTCGGGAACCGCCCCGTTGCGAGACACGCGCTGAAGAGGTCCCGAAACCGCTCCTTCATTTGGGAGGCAGCGATGGCCACCACTCTTGCAGGGACGCCGTCTGGGCCGGGGGCAGTTTTCTTTGCCCGGAGGCGGACCAACGCTGTGTGGATCTCGCAGTCCGTGACAGGGGGAGCCTGTTCCTCCTCTTCCGCTAGGGCCCTCCCCCGAGGGGGGTTCATCGCTGGAGGGGAGAACTCGGCGTTCCTGCGCGGAAACAGGAAACGCACTGCCTCATCCAGCAGCGAAGGCTCGAGTGTCTCTGTCACCGGGGGACCTGAGGGGCGCAATTTGTTGCGCGTCGCCTTGTACGGTCTCCCGAATGGATCGTCGTCGAGTGTCTCCAGCAGCTCGGCTCTCGCTGAGTCTTTGGCGGCACCGATAGCTGACTTGAGGGCCGTCTTTGCCGCCACGTACGCTTCGTACAGACGGTCCTCGTCTGTACGAACTGGCGTTTAGCCGCCATGCACGCTGCCCGCAGTTGCGCCAACTCCTCCGACCACCAATACACAGCACGGTTTGGAGGTGGGCGACGAGACCGAGGCATGCTGGAGTTGCACACTTCGGTCAGAGACCCTCTCAGTTGAGACGCTGCGGCGTCGACGTCTGCATTCAGGGCGGCAGGGGGCGAAAGCCAGTCCTGCAGGAACGCGGCCTCCTTTGCAGCCTCCCGGTCAAGGCGGGTGAGAGCCCACCGGGGAAAGGGGGATCGACCCGACGATGTAGAAGTCCCCCGACGGCTCTGGGTGGAGATTTCGAACCGCACGTGTCGGTGGTCCGATAAGGTTTCCACCATGTCCACCCGCCAGTTCTCCACACGTGCGGCTAGCGGTGGGTAGGCAAAGGTGACGTCCACTATGGACCCACCCTGCCGCCGCACGCATGTTTGAACTCTCCTCCTATTTAGAAGGGAGAGATCAGAGGAGGCTGCCCATGCCTCAAGCGCCCGCCCACGGGCGTCGGTAGCCGGGTTGCCCCACGTCTCCGACTTGGCGTTCAGGTCCCCCAGCACAGAGACCTGTCGAGGCGTCATCCTGCCGACAACAGCTGCAAGGACTCCGAGAAAATCCTCGAAGTCTTGCAGAGGGCGATTTGGGGAGAAATAGACACCCACTAGTGCCAAGTCCTCCCACGCGACGGCCACGTATCCCGATCCTCTCTCTAAAAGTGAGAGGGGAGGAGAGCCTGTAGAAGGCCGTGTCGCAACTGCCACAAGGCCGTCCCTGTCGCCCAACCAACGGTCAGGGATTGAATAGGGCTCAGCGACTACCGCCACGTCCACCAACCAATCTGCCATAGACCGCACCAGCAGGTCTTGGGCCGCTCTGCAGTGGTTGGTGTTGGCCTGCAGGATGCGACGACTGGGCCCCATTATTCAATCATTGCATCACCCTCGTCGGCGTCCGCGACCGGTGTGTTGGCGGCGGTAGCTGCAGCTGCAGGTCGCCTTTGCGCCTGCATTTTGCCCTTCTTCGTGGGGGGATTGCACTTCCTCCCAGCCATCAAGTGATTCGACGGGCGACCACTAGCGGCACAAACAGCACAGTGCGGTGTGGCGGCATCACAGGATGCCGCCATGTGCCCTTCCTTCCCGCAACGGTAGCAGGTGTCCGCCCTCTCCACCGTGGACGGACACATTGTGCGGGTGTGCCCTATGCCGAAACACTTAAAGCAGCGTAGGGGTCGCCCTTCAAGTGCCCGGACCACGGCTGAACTGAACCCAATCAGGAGCCGCCCCTTGGTTTTAGCAAGGACGGCCTTGGCTGCAGTGACTGGACAGTCCACACGGGTTGTGCCCAGGCCACGCCGGCCAGTCCTGATGGCTCGACCTTTCACCGACTCGACAGGGCAACCTCCTGCTGCTGCAATGGCCGCCACCACTTCTTCCTTGGAGACGGAGTCATCCAAGTTGGCGACCTCTAAAGTCGCGGACTTGACTGGCCTGGGGACCTTTGCCACGTCCGCGATGCCTTCGCGCAATTTTGTTGCGAAGAGGTCCGCATTTTGCGAACCCAATGCACCGGGAAACTCGAAAATTCGAGCTCCGGTTTGGGTACGGCGGCAAGTAACGGCTGCAATCCCCAGCTGGGTGGGATCGGCATGGGCACGAGCCCGTGTCAATACGGACTCGACTCGTACTACGAGGAAGTCAGCACTGTGGGGATCCCCACAGTGCTGACTTCCTCGTAGTGATCGACCTCGTAGTGACTTCCTCGTATGGATTTAAAAGATTTGGAAGATTTGGACATGTTAGAGACGTCTCGGCGATCGTACAGACATCGCCATCGTGTAAATCCCTTTGACTTGAGTGACGAAGACTTTCGATATAAGTACAGTTGTTGTTCCATTTCCAGTCAGTCACAATAAACAATAACATTTAAATAATAAAAAAGACTCAATATTTGTTTCGTGATTCGTGCTCTGCCGCCTTCTTATAAGTCGCTCCATTTCACGCTAGAGGTGTTAAAAAATATGACAACTTGGTTATAAAAAGCTCGTCAAAATACAAGTTGTGCTTGTTCACTATATTGTAACACAAACAAAAAACAATTTATGATATAATTTTGTGTTGATACATAATTATTTAAGCATTTCAGGCGTTATTGTAATAACAATATTTAGACGAACGGAACGTTGCTTCAAGTGGATCCTGAGTGAACGAATGAAAATGCTATTTATGTTTTTTATCTGTGGGACTATGGACTTTCTTTGGTACTAGCTGATTCCCGAATAGTCTTAGTTTTATAATTGGATTGGAACAAAGTTTAGTCCTGGTACTAGCTTTAATACCGTAACAAACCTAGATCTTATAGTCCGGGTTTAAACCAGTAGTAAGTCGAACTTTTGTAATAAGACGGATTACGTCACACTAAAGAAGCAGAGCGCGTGACATATAAATTCTCTTTATAGAATTCCATATTTGAAAATTAAATTTCATATTTTATTAATTTGATTAAATACATAATTTATTATAGGCATTTCAATCATGATTAAAATGAAAATGATATCTGTTTTATACACGAACACATATATAAATTAAAATATTTTAATCGGGGACTATTAAAGGATGGTGTTTTTTTATACACGGGGTAAAAAGTATTGAATTTTATATACAAAATTAAATTTCACATCTTCCTTATTTTAATGGCAATATTTTCTCAAACTAATATTATGCCTACGTACATTACTACATCGCCCCGTTTACATAAGCACAGAGCACACAGTCAAGTGTTGGCTAGGACAGGAAGCTTGCTAACAATCAAGACGGCCCAGCAAGAGGGTTTACGTGTAATCGGCTCAGAACATACAGCATTAGCATATCCAGTGCAATATGTAAGCGAGCGTCCACCCACTAGAACCTGTACCTCTACCATGAGCTTAAAGGAGTATTTTTACCGAGTATTCGACCGGAGTGATACCACGGCGTCATAGAAAACTGACATGAAACAAAATAACAAAAGCGTTGTGTTTCGTCGTGGAGGTGAGATTTTGGAAGCTAAATCCTCCTCCTTCCCCATTCCTAATCCTAAAAATCGACAATCCATAAGTCCCAAACTGCTGGCAACGCACTAATAACTTTTCTGGTGTTATGGGTGTCCACAAGGAGCGCCAATTAATTATCATCAAGCGATACGCCTGCTCGTTTGTCGCTTTCTTATTAAACAATAGTCGATAGCGTCAACGTAAGTTTTAGTTCCATAAGTAACCGCTAGAGGCGCACGATGTAACATTTGCAATACAAAAAAATTAAATCATCACTATCGAGCATCGAGCTATCGACAAAATATACTATTGCTTCAAGCTCATGGTAGAGGTACTGGACAATTCAATAGTATATTCATTATTGATTCTAGCTCTCACAGCTGTTTGAGACAAGCACTAGATTTACTGGGAATTTAGGTTACAACGGAAAATGCTTGCTAACAATGATTAGCTAGGTTTTGTGAATGTATTTGTTTCTGTTTTAGATTTAAATGGACACTAAGATTTACAGAATAATTTAAATAATCAAGTTAAAATAGTACATGGAATGAGAACTTAGCTATAATATAAATATTTATAAAGTGTATTTATAGACAAATACTAGAAAACTATAGACCGATTGCACTTATACCAATATTTGCTAAAATATTTGAAAAATATCTGTACAGTGAAATGAACACATATTTTGAGAAAAATAATATTCTTTGCAATGAACAAAAAGGTTTTAGAAAAAACAAAACTATAAATATGGCCATTTATGAATTCATAGCCAATGTATTACCTCATGTAGATAAATCGTCTCCAGTATGCTCAATATATTGTGACATGTCACAGGCGTTTGATTATGTGCACCATGGTATACTAGTGGATAAACTTGAAGCCAATGGCATAAGGGGAAATGTTTTGAAATTGGTACAATCTTACTTGACAAACCGAAAACAAGTAACTGAAATAAATAGAATCAATATAAGTACAAAAACTGAGGTAACATACACCTCTACAACACGTGATATATCTTACGGTGTTCCTCAAGGCAGCGTTCTGGGGCCACTCTTATTTATTATTTACATAAATGACTTGCCAAAAACAATAACTCAACCTATGACATTGTTTGCTGACGACAGCACAATTATAATTCCGTGTAATGACATCTACCAATATAATTTAGACATTAACAATTCATTGACATCTGTAATTTCATGGCTTGATAATAATAATTTAAAAATAAATTTGACGAAAACTAGTATAATGCATTTTGGACAAAGATTATGTAATCCACTGAATGTAATTTTAACTCACGACAATTATAATGTGCAAGAAGTAACTGATGCGAAATTTCTTGGTTTAACGATTGATAGCAAATTAAATTGGAAAGAGCACATAACCGCATTAAGTAAAAAAATTAGTAGTTTATCGTATGTCCTGTATAGCCTAGGTCCAATAATTAACATCGAGGCATTGCTTTCAGCATATCACGGTCTTGTCGAGTCTGCTCTGAGATATGGTATAATTTTTTGGGGTAACTCGACAAACAAGGGCATCATATTTAAATTGCAAAAGCGGTGCGTAAGAGCCATGTTCCGTAAACAGAGTTCGGAGAGTTGTAGGCCATTATTTATAACGCATAAAATGCTGACAGTACCATCACTCTATATCTTAGAAGTAGCACTGTTTGTTAGAAGCAACTCTCACTTATTTCCCACTCTGGCTGATAAAGTAAAACGAAATCGACGTGACAACAATCGACTATGTATTCACCCAACTAAAACAGCACTAATGCATAAAAGCGTGATATGTATGGCTCCCATAATTTATAACAAAATTCCTAAAGAAATTATTAAATTAAATTTAAACTTATTCAAACAAGCGTTGAAAAAACTACTAGTTAATAAATGCTATTATAGTGTTCATGACTTTGTAAATGACAAATGTTTGTAATTTTTCTTTGTTGTCCCTGGTCAGGAGGTTTGAGTCTCTTATAGGAATGTTACAATTTAAAAGTTTAATAACTGTTATAATTGGATTTAATATTATATTCCACATTTGTACACCAGAAATGGTCAAACATGTTGATACTATGCTCACTGCTCATCTGTACAACTTATAATGTGCATTTATGATGTATTATTATTTAACACGTGTTTTTGCAAATAAATAATCTTTGTCTTTGTCTTTGTCTGTCTCAGTACATAGAAAGAAAACTTAGCTATAATAAGCAGAATGGTCCTATTTTGGGAAGTCATAATCACGAACTTCAATACATAGTATAAAACAAAGTCGCTTTCGCTGTATGTCCGTATGTATGCTTAGATCTTTAAAACTACGCAACGGATTTTGATGCGGTTTTTTTAATAGGTAGAGTGATTCTTAAGCAAGGTTTGTATGTATAATACATGCATATTGCACCCGTGCGAAGCCGGGGCGGGTCGCTAGTATGTGAATAAAATTATAAATTATTTATTACGTATCTATGGTTTAATAGAATTATTGTGTTTATTCACACATAGTACTAAGTATATAACTAATTATTTTCATATTTTAATTAATACAATTTATAAAATATATTCAAACAAATAAGGAGGCAAGATAAAAATAGTAATGATTGATGATGAACACGTATATTTTATTGTGACCTTTGACATTTTGAATTTTATACATAAAAAAATACTGTTTAAAAATGGAACGCTTGGATAATTTAAAATATGGTCTAAAATTAGGAAACTACTACCTAACACACGTTTAATATGTCATTGTACAGTCAGTCATAGATGTTTGTGTCAGACATGTTTTAATTTTCAATAAAAAATTGTATCGTCTGTTGTGAAAATGAAAATAAATAGTTTTTTTATCTGTGTATTAATATTAACCCACCGTATAAGGGACATCGTACAGAGTAATGACATGGACACGGCACGGCAGTGGTACGGAGTTTTTTGCTTCAGAAACAACAATACAAAAAAACGCAATATGCGTTTGCGACTGATTGCACAGGCGCGCCGTGTTCTGTTACTGTGTGCGATGTCCCCTATACTTTTAATCTGATCACTTACGATACAGTTACCTGTATGTTCATTCCTCTCTATCTACATATAAAGAAGTCACTATCTAGATCAAGCACTTTTAAAATAAAGCAACAAGCCATCTATTCAAGAATCAATGGAAAAAAAGGTTACACCTACAAAAATATAGCTACACAACCAATTTATATACTGGCAATATATTGGATCAGATCGTACATAGGTATAAGATTTACGTGACAGAACTACCTCTGTTTTATATCGCAGATAAAGTCCTTCAGATCCGATTGAAGGCGAGACGTCAAGACCCCCGATTCAATTGTTGTTTGGAACTTCACAATATGGGAAATTGACAATATGCTCTCTTCGAAGGGACCTGTTGCGACACAATTTTATCGAACGGTTTTATTCATCTGGCAATAAATATGTTTCTTTATTTATTTATCAAATGCTAGCTTTGTCTGTAAGTTAAGTAGGATGAGGTTTTGTAAAGAAATTTTGGCAGACAGAATTCGTGTGTTGATAAGTACCTATCTGCGTTCTCTTTAAGTTAGAATAATTAAGTAGCCGATTTGGTAAACAAAATGACAGCTATTCTTTTATTTTTTTTTAATCGTCCTCACAAAATGGAGGAGATTCTCAATTCAGCCAGTATATTTTTCAGCCAATTTCATTAACAATTAAAATTTAACGCGAGGAAACAATCTTCAACTACAAATTTGTACCTACGTTAGTCTGTGCTGTGTTTGAATAAGACAAAAACAATTCCATTCTTAATTCGTTTTTAAATGTCCAAACTTCGTGGAGTTCCGTGTAACATAGTCTGTTCTAAGATTTTGAACTCAAGTCTTAAGTTGAGCTAAGCTCAGCTTAGTGTTGTATGAAAGTACTTATGTGTGGCAATTTGCATACTTAGCTCTCAAGTTGTGTGCAACACAAGGTCAAGTCGAAATCAAAACAACGATACAGTAAATAGATGTATATTATTTAATTATTGTTGCATTATAATACATTCATAGACATATTTAACTTACTTACAATAGCGTAATATTATTATCATACCGCTTAGGACTTGGGTAGACAAGAGACATCATAATTGTTTATTTTCTATCTTTAATATTAATGCTTTCATAATAACAGAAACTCACATTCTCATTAATTAAGCTGAGTTTGTTATGACACAAGTTGTTCCCATCCTTAACAATTAAATTGCCCACAATAGTAGCGACGTAAACTGAAGATTTTAAAACGAAAGCGTGTTCCACGTTTACTTGGTGGAGCGTAATCTGTGGAGTGAACTTTTGTAAATCGCGTATATGATGCATTGGTACCCATCTATCATCCGTGCTGTATAATACATTAGCCATATGCTGCACTTTCTTAATAGCCGAGATATTTAGCTCATGTATTCTCTCCATAGACTCGTAAGCTAACAACATCGACTTCTCCTGCAGCGCTGGGTTAAGATAAATCATTATCCGCTTCTCATAATATGGAGGGAAAGTGTTTAAAAACAAAAATAATTTTACTCCTAGAATCGTAATTGTGGGGAACAATTGAATAATAAATAGGATTAAAAGTATTATTCTGTGGAGATATCTCACAAGATTGTTTACAAGTTTGCCGTTTTTTGTTGATGCGATCTTTTGTAGTGTTGGAAATAATAAGTTTACGGACAATATCCTTTTTTGTAGATAGTCGTTCTTGTGTAGCAGTTCCATTAGCAGCCAGCCTCCTATCGAGTGTCCGATAAGGTGCAGCTTCGCTCTCTTATCAATATAGTTGTTGATAAGGTCCAGTTTATGTTCTATCTGTCCATCACAGTTGTACAAGGACCACGTTTCTTTGAGATCATTATGTTCGTTTCGGTTATCGAAAACATCGTGTCCGGCATGGCCTGAAAAGAAAAAACAATGTTAAGTATGTGTTGACAGTTAAATTGTAAGTGTAGTGGCTGGGTTTTCATTTAATAGTTGCATAGCAACGACTGTTTTTTTTTTGGGAAAATTATCGAAGTGGTAAATATACCACTGTAATATACCTACCTACATGTAATAACATGTGGGCACTAATTCGTAGTGTGATTGTATAATTGTTTGTAATGTGGGTATAATGTGTATGTGAATTTGTGTATGTGTGTGTGTGTGTGTGTGTGTGAGAGAGAGATAGGGACAGAAATTGTTTTCATTTAAGTAGGTACCACTGTTTAGCCTTTCTATTAAAACCAGGCGTGAAGATACATTAGCTACTCCAATGAACTTAATTAAAATCTAATTATTATCTAGTTGCCAATATTATTTGCAACGTTATTTCTACTTTGAACAAATATGGCTGACGTTATATTAGTGCGATCCAATTACTGAATTACTAGCTCAACATTTTTATGTTTATGATTGCTCAATGCGTGTATAAGAATCACGGTTGACGGACTGACTGCTGAGCACGGGTTCAATGGTTCAGTTTTAGTCTCAGGTCAAATTTTACGTTTTTTTAACACTTCAACTGTCAAGTTTAAAATGGTCGATAGGCAAACTTCCACTAGCGTCAGGCACCGGTGACTTATGTGATAACGTGACGCTCTAAGGGTTAATTATAAATTGGTATCGATCTAGGCACGAGTCCTCTTACGAAAGGGTTTGCTATTATCCCCATGGTTGGCAAGGGGTTTGGGGAGTGATATTAGGTATAAAAATATTCTGAATGAAATTACTGCTGTTCGTCTCTCAGTCGTAAGGCAACATCATTTATAACATATCCTAGTCAACATTGCGACCTGGTAGAAATGGGGTCAATGACTTAACTACATTTTTGTATATACACTTAGTAAGATCGGTTTTATATAAAAATGATGTTCAGTACTGCCTCATTGGCCGAGTGATCGCAAGTGCGACTGCCAGGCAAGGTACGGTTTCGGGTTCGATTCCCGGGTCGGGAATAGTATTATGGGGTTTAAAAAAAATCTCAGTAGTAGCTCGGAGTCTGGAATTGTGCCGGGTATATGGCAATGGGCGCACCCCCTATTACACGGGACTCATAACATAAATCGTGAAAAGTGGGTGTTATATTATACAGTGGCATTCAGTGCCGTAATATGCACCTCTGCCAACCCGTTCGAGGATAAAAGGCATGATGTTATGATGTTGTAAGGTGTGATGTTAAGTATAACTTAAAATAACTTACCAATAATGCAAACGGGTTTTTGAGTGGTTCTATACAGTTGTTCAGCAAATTCCTTATAGAACTCTGGGATCCCAGGACCCCCCGTTATAACAACTATCACTTCGGAGCTACAGTTCAATGGATCACCCAAAGTTATCACGCGAGTTTGAACCTTATTCAAACGAAGAATAGTAAACATTTTATTTAATTAATTTTTGGTCGCCCGAGTAAGTAATGTTTGCTATGGTAGCCACAGTCGTACTGAGGACGATATTAAGTTCTTTATTGATTGGACTAATTTCGCGCGAATACGTGTAGAAAATACCTGAGTAAATTCTTCTTCTATATTCAAACATTGTTCGATTTCTTTTGAAGATAAATTAATTATTTGTTTTTATTTTAAAAATAGCTTCTATTTTCCAAAATTATTGTTATTGGTTTTAGGAGAAAAACATTACTTTGAAATACTTTTCTAAACACGTTAAGCATGGCTATGTTGAACAGCTATTCAATTCATTTCCGAATCAAATACCAAGATCATACATAAAACAAAAAATACGGTATTTTAAAAATTCAGTGAGATATAATCCCATTCGAATGAACATGTCAATGAACGAATGAAACGTACTAAATAAGAACCACAGCTTATACACAGACTGTACTGTATATTATTAACCTAAAGACGAAATTGCGGCCCTAAACAAAAATGAAATATATTACGAGCGAATATGGTCCGTTTATCATACAGTGAAATTTGCTTCGTAAATAAAAATTAGACTTTGTCCTTTTAGGAATATGGCTTGTTTTGCATTGTTAGTTTTTGTTAAGGTGAGTGACACCATCGCGTATGGTAATAGAGGGTTGTGTGATTTGCACTCATGAGATTCAATTTCACGCACCTGTATGATTGACGGGGACATTATGCAGGTGTTCAGCCCTCCACATAATTTACTATTTTATCATTTCCCTGGATGTCGTTTGTTTCGTCAGGAGAATTATATTTAATGTTTAGTATTACGGCGGAGAAAAATTTTAACTTGTATTTTGTATGGTGTGAGATAAAAAAGGAGGAGTGTGGAGCTTATCAGCCTGCAAATTGCTTCAGTCAACTGAGGAAGTAGGGGGTCGTTGTGACTTTATCACGTCGGACATTATTTAGGTAAATCGAGGAGTTCTCACCCGCGGGACCTCGTCGAGTTTTCCTAGTAAGGCAGTTTTAAGATAGGGATGTCAATGTTCAGCAATTGCCTGTGTAGGTACTGTGTGGTGCGGTCTTTTAATTAGAAAACAAAACGTAGTTTACATTTTGTTTACTATTGAAGTTTTTTATCAAATGTGTGTCTAAAATTAAACTAAGTGGTAAGTTAATATTATTATTTAGACATACCTACTCCGGTTATAGGTACTTATGTTTAATTGAGTCAATTCAAGAAGTCAAGTTGAATCGAGTGACTGCTCCCCCTGGGTGAGGCAGAAGGGAGTGTCAGACTCTTACTGACTAGAAACCACACCGTTCCTTCTCCTGCTCGTCGAACCGGAGCCCCGGTTACCCGTTAGGTTCTCCGCGACAGGCAGATACTTAGGTCTAGAGTGAGTTAGGGGCTGAAGAGGATAATATTTAACATAGGTCACTTTCATATGTGTATTTACTATATGAGCAAAAAGCCACGATCAACAACTAGTAATTTTATAACTTCAAGTGTAATTACAACAAGGCCCTTAAAGTCTTATTACGTTATAATTAAGAATAGTAATTAATAAAACAGACTTATCTCTATTTAGAGCTCTCAAGCTTGGATTAAACAAGTAATTACATCTTAAACATTATAGCGTTAATATTATTCATTCGTTTAAAATGTGAGTTTTAAATCACTTTAAGTTATGTTTTCTTCGTTATTAAGTTATATTTTCTAAGATTATTTTGTCACTGTTGAATCACTGTGGGGAAATATGAACTTATATTTTTTATGGAATAGCAACGAGCAGATAAAATTACCGGATGGTAAGCGGTCAGCGCCGCCTATGGGCACTCGCAACACCAGCGGAGTCACCGGTGCGTTGCCGGCCTTTTAAAAAGAAATACGCTTTTAATTTCAAAATTCTAGGTTTGAAATCACTAGTCCGCCTTCAGCCAGCGTCTCGATTAATGTTATACCTTCTCCGCGTGAGACACCTTTGCTCAGTTGTGTTTTTCTTGTGAAATGTTTTATAGGCAGGCGGATTTGGTGTTATAAAAAGAACATGTTTCTATTCTTTTCATTTCGTGTCTGACGTCATTGACATGTCTTTTGTTTATGAATTGTTCTAAAGGCGGTCATAATTTGGATTTAGAAAAAGAACTCGATATATTCCTGGCCTTGTCATTTTGTGTCTGACGTCACTGATATGTCATTTGTTTTTATTGTGAAATGTTCTAAAGGCGGCAATAACTTGGATTTAGAAAAAGAACACGATATATTTCTGACCTTGTCGTGTGATGTTTAGTTGGTGATATTCTGCCACTTGTTCTAATTTTGAACTAGCTGATCGGGCGAGCTCCGTATTGCTTGAAAATTGACTTTTATTATCATCCATTTGATGGTAGTTTATACAGCAGTTTTATGGGCAAAGAAAATCGTCAATGTTAGAAACTAATTATTTTGCAATTTGTTTAAAATCTCATCTTCCATGAACTTTCAGAAATATTTCTAGACTACCTCTATAATTAACCAAATTGATCCAGTTGTTTCCGAGTTTTAGCGAGACTAAAGAACAGCTTTTGATTTTTATATCGATACTAGTTGACCCGGCAAACTTCGTTCTACCTAAAAAAAATTTCTCACCTTCCCTGGACTTCTGCGAATATTTTAAGACCAAATTTAGCCAAATCGGTTGAGCCGTTTTCAAATTTTAGCGAGACTAACGAACGTAAATTCCTTTTTATTTATATAGATAGATGTATGAATGTTAAATAGATAATGTATGTAGGCGTACCATTGTCTGTAATAGGAGACGAGTCTATAACACAGGTATGTACTAAGTCAGTGCTGTTACAGCGATTTTTGATTTAGACAATCGTAATAATTATGCTGTGTTTTTACTTAAAAAAACAACGTCATACGTTTTATTTTTTAAGAGGTAAGTAGAGCGCGCATAATAAACTAAACAATACAGTAAGTACTTTCCTTGTTCCGAGAAAATTCGAAATCGAATTTACATAGCTGAAAATTTAATAAAGAACAACAGCAATTAACAATATTTCCAAAATAATTGTTTGAAACCACCGTGCATTGCGCGGCCATTATAAAACGTTTCCCGACAACAGTATTTTACATTCAGCCAAAAAAGTAGTAGAGACACGATGAACAACTTTGAGTTATCTGTGGTACGTTCATAAACGTCATTTTAGGAACAGATGTACGTATAAATTGGGGTTTAGGTAAAATTATCGTTATTGCTGCCACATTCTGTAGTCCTATCTCTTTCTACTGGATAAACTTGGGAGGATGTTCAGTAACGAATCGTGAATAGCCAGCAATTGTTGGCACGACTATCCCGCAACAAAATGTATGAGAAAATAATGTTTGAATGAAGTGCTATTGTTGTGGCAGACTCTCACAAAGAAATTCCTCGACAAACTGCTCCCGGCGAACGTTTGTTGTACCAAGAATTACTTTTTGTTTTAAATTCACTCATCAGCTTACCATGGTGTCTGATGCAAGTTTTATTGGCGCTTAAGCTGAAATTGTTAGCATACTTCGAAGTCTAGCAAACCACAAATAATAAAATGTTAAACGAGTTTTTGAAAGTATTCGAAGGTACTATATTTTTTAAATCGCAAATTCTTATTTAAGCAGGACTATACGCTGTGTAAACTATGATTGCTGGAATTACAACCACCACTCATACCATCAGACTTTTACTTTTATTATTTGTTTTAGGCTAACTTTGACATAGCCATCTTCTAAAACAACCCCATGGTTTTTACATTCGAGTTGTAGCAACAACAGTAACCCCACGTGTTAAGGTTTATTATGATTGTGTTAACTTTGAATTTCCTACACTTATTTTTAACGGCAAAGTATATAAAATCTTCTTGTATCGCCGTCAGTTTCCGTGGAAATGTCAAGCGTCTCATGCGCTAACTTTATTTTATCGCCCACAAGTTTAGGGCGTTACTTTAATTGTGGCCGACATTCGTCGAGTTAATGCGCATTAATGTGAGTGGGAAAGTTATCTTAATTAAACGAAGCTCTGGCGGGGACGTTTGTTTGTCGCACAGCTTGTAAACACGCTGCTACTCCGAACATTGGCGCGAGATATGACGGTATGACTACTGCGGGGTACGATCGCACCCCTACTCTACCCCACCAGACGTGTCCTCAAATCATAATCTCAGATTCCATTTCTCTGAGCGGATTCCATTTTTAACATTTAACGAAAATCCAGCGACTCGGCCCAGTTTCTCTATAAGAATTTTGCGGAGGGTCCCAGCTGAATATCCGCATTTTTTCTAAACAATGGGGTTGTCCTCGTACTGCGTTGGATTATGTGAAAATTTCACGAGGAATTTCCGTGAGATTCCCTTGAATGGTTCAATGTGAGTGAAATTCTCCCGAGTTCAATACATTCGAATATCCTTTTTGAGATTGGAGTGACACAAAGCGTATTGTTACAGACGAGAGGATTCTATCTCGTGCCGTTTTGTTGCGACGACTCTCATAGTTATTGTCTTCATCTGCGCTGGCTGCATTAAGTGATAAGCTTTTGTGTTAAATAAGTGTGCACACGTGAGACGTGACCTTTTATGTAACTATTTGGTATGCATGGAAATAAACAGCTTCGTACATGAAAATTTAAGGCTAAAATTCGCTTGAAAATATTGATGACAAAATCTCTTATGTAAATTGAAGTTGATGAAAATTTGAAACAAGTTTTATGTGTTGCCGCATATTGGTAATATGAGCAGTCCATTTTAAGACCAATATAATACTGGCTCTTAATTAATTCTCGCTAGCTCAAGACTCCTACTCTCGAATACTATGTAGTACAAATTAATTTAATAGTCAAATATGTTTGTATTATCGTATAACTAAGATAGTTTTGTTCTGAGTATAGCCAGTAGCTCATAGAAACAAGAAGTTCTAAATGGAAAGGTTTATGTGGGAATAGTTATATTCGTAACATTGTTCATGAGTTTGAAATGTGATATTATGGTCGGAGAATCACTTCCTAAGAGTTCCTTCGTACCTGATTAATAGTTTTATGACTTGAGCTGACTGTGTTTACAGTTTGAAAATAAGCCCCTGTTCATCAATTTCAGTTTTATAAACTTGTTATTGTGAAACATGTGTAGAAGGTAGTATTGTCTTGTGTAATTTACACAATTAAGTTTAGTTTACACATGTAAGTGTAAACTAAACTTAATTGCTAATCCGTGCCTCTAGATTATAAAACGTATCAGATAAGATTGTCCGTCCTAAATGCATATAGACCCCATTATACGAACACAGAGGAGGCAGTAAAGCATAAACATTGTAGTCGGACGCCGCGCGCCGGTGAAAATTGTTTAATGGCTCACTAGCGATTGTCGTAAAACTATATTTCGTCGGCGAGGAGGGTTGGACGACGGAGGACACAGGCCCTCGTTAAAACTCTGACCGTTCACTAAATCTTACGGGTTTACGATTCTACAAAAATTGGGCCGGTTCTAGTGGCGGCGCTTCGGGTTCCCTCCCTTGTAACTGTTCATCCCTATGTTATACAGTCTCCATTATAGTTACCTTAATAGGGTGGGGAATCGATCTTTTATGGACTTGGAAATAATTGGAGTAGTTATACTGTACGGTATATATTTGCATCGTGAAACTTGAGCAAACCAAGGCAGCTAGTCACAATGAAGGTTGGGCTTCATTGTGACTAGTTATGGACTTATGGTAATGAATAATTAGAAACATCAATGGAATATAGTATGCCGATACTGTGTCAATACGTTTGAATGTTACAGAGCGTTTGTTCTATTCCTGTAATCCTGTTCTAATAGAAACATTAATAATGCTTCAATGCTGAATACATTACGGCGGGACAAAACGTCGTTTACCGTGGGAAAGCTGTTCGGATGAAATGAAACGCCAACTAATGAATGTTGAACTGAATGTCGTATATATTAACATGTGGAGCGTATTTAGTATTCAGCCGAGGCGTGCACCTGTCGGCAATCAGCCTCCACTCACATTATTTTGCCATTACTTTAGACAATACCGCATGATTTAAGGTAAATACGTGGAGCTCTCTGATTACGTCTTTTGCGTCATAAACTCCGAATCCATGATTGAGCGGGTGATGACATCACAAAGTAGCACTTCTTGATGTGAAGGGAAACTAGCAGAGAATGTACACTGCTCGTAATAACATGATTACACGTATGCATAGTAAGGGAACAGCGAGTGCGCTTACGGAGCGTGGCTTACGTCACGGGAGATAAGCGAACGTAGCGAATGTCGAGATGCGTCGCTCACCCGTCTTGCTTCCCAACTACAGATAAATGGCGTTATAGAAAACATACGCCGCTGTAACAGTTTGTTACTCAAATGTTTTATTAGGAAATGTGTGAAAATAAATAATCCATTTTATTTGCATTGTAGCTATACTCCGTCTGTTTAGGTAGTTAACTATTTGTAAACAAACCATAAAAAGAGTTCTTTATAGTTGACATTTCCATGATTCAAAATACTTCATAAGAAAATAAAATTGTTTCCATTTTTACGACATTTTCTCTATTAAATGTTATGTTTCTGTTCCTTTTCACTTATTTCTTAATAAATATTATATATATCTGCTTGAACATAATAATTTAATAACATTTATTAAATAATATAATATTTCATTACAATAGACACCATAAAGAGCCTAAAATCCCAGGTATCCAAAACCTTTCTTTATGAACGAAGCATTAGATAATGTTGTCAAATTAAAGAGTACAATTAAGATGTAGCGCGACAATGAAAGTAGCGTGTATTACGTTTAGTCGGTTAACAGGCGCCATTGACATCTCTCTGGTCGTTTGCGCTTGCGTTCCTATTTTGTTGAATATATCTTGTTTCTTTGTTTTGTTTTTGTTATTAAGTTATTTAAGTTTAGGTTATTCATCGTTTGTAATTAATGTGTTCAAATATATTAAAGAAACTTGGCCCAAAGACACATATCCGTACAAGAAAGAAATCCGTACATCAGATTTAGAATAGTTTCTATTTAAACATGATAATGAAATAGAACCAATAGGCTAGGCTCTTGTACGATTTAGGCATTTGTGCTTGTATGTGTGTGTGTGACAAATGATCGATTTTAAAGTGAATTTAGTTTAAATTAAAACACGAGAAATATTTGAAGTAATAGAAGGTTAAGTATCTCTGTGTCACGTGGTTTTGTTTGTTTACCTTTAGTTAATTACCTAAACAGATGGACTATAGTCTTTCTTTTAAGCGAGGAAAATTATCGAATGTATTCTCCCATCTGGGTGAGGCTGTGGGAGTGTCAGACTCTTATTAATTAAAAACCATCCCGTTCCTGCTCCTGCACTTTGAGCCGGAGCCCTGGCAACCCGATATGTCCTCTGCGGCTCCGTATCGGCATCAGCCCTATTGGCCCCATCCGTGTTGGTCTGATGGCTCTTTGAGGCGCGTGCGGAACGCGACACCCGCAGTATGCGGTATGGTCGGGTATTGTAGCTAGTCTGTCGTCATCATCATCATCGTCATTTCATCTTCAAGAAAGTTTCGGAGTCTTCTCGTTAAAGTTAATTAAAAAAATAATCAATTTAAAATGAGTTTTAATATTGTCATTTTAATAATCATCTACGAATATTCATTGGTATTTAAATTAGTAGGTCGTTGTCTTTACTTCATTTGCTTCGTGTACCATAAGTTGGCTCTAGGACAAAGGCCAGCATAATATTGTTGCGGCGAAAGTCCACGCTAGTTCACGTTCGCATAATCGCTTCTCTAATCTTTGCTAAGTAATTATAAACTCTAAGGACGGACATTTCGCCCACGCTTTGTCTAAATTTCCAAAGCACTATGTTACAGCATCATGTGGATTTGTTTTAAAATTTTAGTATGTAAATACACAAACATTTTATATGTGGGTAATGTTATTATGAATTTTATTCGCTGAAAGGAAAAGTTTAACGAAATATTTATTAATGTAAAATCTACTTTTTGTCCGTAATATTAAGGTTATATAGACACATACTAATTTCAAGCACGAAAGCATGCTATAGAGGTAATTGAGCTCTTGTCACTTAGTAGCACGCATGTCGGAATGATCCTCAAAATAAGGTTGCTCATTTCAGGCAAGTCGGCAAATCGACATGCGTTCGATTTTTGAATATTTTTGACCAGGCTTAATAGAGCATGTTGTTTAGAACAATGTTCGTGTATGTAACTTTAAATTTCTAAAAGAAACAAATGGAAAATCTATAGCCGGCCAAACACTTCATGTAATTCCAGATTTCAAGAATTTTGATAATGAAAAGGAACTAGAAGTGTCTTGCTAGTTACATTGTGACCTTCTCCCAAACGAGGCTAAGTAATGATTCGCTTGAATTAATAATTTAATAGGTTCCCAGTTCTCAATCCTTCTTGTGAGTACTTGAAGATGATTATGAAAAGCTTTGTAGGTACAATTAGTGGGTAAAGCCGGGACTGGGACGTAAAGCTGTCATCTTCCTTTGTCAGGTAAGTTATTAGGTACCTAACAAAATAATGGCTTGTTGGGATTAATGTTTAATCTATGTTTATGACGAACATAAGCGACATAGTTGGAGGACGCCCTCCGAGCGGCGAGTTACGATGATTGGAACAAAGAGTTATTTAATATTGTTACACTGTTTCTGGTATTTGTTTCTTGTTGGCTTTGCTTTTCATTTTTGTAGTTGTGTGTACTCGGTTATGCTAAAAGTTGATAACTACTAGCGGACTATTTTTAGCCGACTTTGAAAAAACTTCTTTTCGCGAGATAATCGTACACAAACATATGTATGTCTGTTGATTAGCTGAATCGAATTTGATTCGGTTTTCGGAAAAGCGTTTGTTACAATTAGGAGAAGGGTTATATTTATGAACCGACTTCAAAAAAGAGAGGGTTGAGGGTTTTTCAAACGTAGTTTTATGAAAGAATTATAAGTAATCCAATTATATCCACAGCTAGAATACTTGTCGATCCATACAATACAAGATGGCGTCTACCTCATAAAGCATCAGCAAGAGATTTTTTATTCTCACGAATAAAACCAAAGTGACTTCGGAACTTGCCAAGAACATAAAATTGTAATAAATAGAATCTCAACGAGATTTTATTGTAACAAATATTTGAAGTTTGCAAAATGCAGTTGAAACGAAATTGAATTAAAAAAGAATCCTTTCTCTTTATGGAAACTGTCGTTAGTTTGTGCCATCCCTCCCAAGTTCTGAAGTTTTACGCTAGCTCGTGAATCCAGACTTCCGAGTTAGACAATGCCTTCACCATATTTCAGAGGTGTTTTATAACAAGTTTTCTTATTGTACAAATCCATAAACCTCAAGTTTATCCATCCATTAATAGGGATTGTTGACGTCACTGCGTATGTATGTATAATGGTTAATCAAATACCCGTGGTACATATTTTATCTGGATCTTCGATGTATTGTGAGTCCCGCAGTGAGTCAGCGTGAATGTTAATGCATTTCGGTTCGTATATCACATTTCGTCAAATGTTTTCGAGCCCCGATGACGGGACCATCCATCACAAGGGTGTTTTCTCATCGCTTCTTTTAAATGGAATATCTTTCAATGCAAATTTACATTCGAGTTTCATTGGTTATTAGAGACAAATCGGTTCGTGTAATCGATTACAGTCGGCGACATCGGATGGTAACTTTATGTTATCGTGGTAAGTCGGCAGTCGACCGGTTCTCGAATTATTCATGTCAAAAACATTCGGTTTAAATGGGTACTGATTTATCGAGAGGCTGTGATGGCAGGTTGTGCGTTCGAGTGGCTCTTAGTTCTTTTGCGGCGCCATTTCTTTTTCAGTGTTATAAAGGAACGCTTCACGTTATACGGTCGCGCATGTCGGCAATAATCCGGCTCGGTTTGATGAGCCCTGTTTACGAGCGACGACAGCGTATCGCTTAAGCGACAAATAAATCGCTGACGATGCTAAATTTATAGGAGTTAATATATTTTTATGGGCGACGGAACGCGGGCGTTGTATGAAATGTTTGAATTTGATTATGAATTTTTATCTTTATATTGATTTTAAGTTTTGTGTTATGTTTCTGGTCATGTTTTATTGGTGTATTCCGTATCACATACACCATTTTAATAATTTCTTCATAGCATTAGTAGTACATATAAAACTGAATACCCACCTACACAAACCGCGTAGGTATATACATGTCACCTAACTAGACTAAACTTCCAATTGAAACCAGATTAACATTTTAATTGCTTTGCAACACTAATTAATAACTAGCCCATGAGGTAATGACGTAATCAAACAATTAATCTATCCATCTTAGATAGTTGGCAACAATCACAGTAGCTTAATTAGGTTACACCTAAACATGACAGCAACACTACAACTCAGTCCTAGGTAATGGGGTAAGTACATCTAGGATAAACTGATTTAGTACTATACTTAAGTCTATTATACGAGGTAGTCGCGGAGAAAACTAACGGGTAACCGGGGCTCTGGTTCGACGTACAGGAGAAGGAACGGGATGGTTTTTTAGTCAGTAAGAGTCTGACACTCCCTCCCGCCTCACCCAGGCGGGAGCAGTCATTCGATGATTTACCCCCCCTAAAAAAAATATACGAGCTAAGTATTGGTTTAAATGTTAAGAAGAGGAACCCTAATGGTGTTAGAGTTTAAGGTAAGGTTTCCACATTCGAAAGATGTCAGTTAGTTCGCAATCATTATGAGTGACTACTATATTTGCACGCCATTGTATACGGCAAACATGAAACATGTCTCGAACTTTTTTCACTGCTACCCGCTATCTTACATGCTACTGTTTATTGTATGTACCGTGATTTGAAAAATAGTTTTATTTTAGAATCGAGTAAAAATAAGTTAATGTGTTTCTTGGTTCGTCTGTGAAGGTCTACACATAATTGAAACTTGAGTATGATTCTCAGACCTGGTAAAGTACCTACTTAACAATACCTTGTTAAGTTTTTCCATTTCAGGAATTTTGTATGAAAACGGTGTAATGTCATTCAGTGTTTTTTGTATCCATAGTCGCGGAGAACCTAACGGGCAACCGGGGCTCCGACTCGACGTGCAGGAGTAGGAACGGGGTAGTTTTTAGTCAGTAAGAGTCTGACACTCCCTCCCGCCACACCCAGGCGGGAGCAGTCATTCGATGATTTTCCCCACTGAAAAATAAAAAGAAAATACTGACATTCACAACACTGATTGTTGCCAAATAATAATAGTAAAATGGTGTTAAAAAAAGCTATGTTAAATTGAACATTAATGTTTCACAATAAGGTAGCTAACAGCGTAACGTGGTTGTATCGCAATGTTCCGAAATGGGTCACAACTCACGGCGCGAACACTCAACGCTCTAATATGATACAGGGTGACTGTTCACGGTGGAGGTCACACCGTAACTTACATCGAATAGTTTCAGTGAAGGATTTTAGTATATTCCTTATTTTGTAACATCTTAGTAAAATTTTAATGCAAACACTGATCTTTTCTTTATACGTATACGAATAATATTTTATGAACAAATGCTGTGAACTTTAGTGTCCGAACGTAGGCAGAAAATAGTACCAAATTTTTTTAGAATTAATTGGCGGCACGGTTGGAGCGGTGGCTGGGCAACTGGCTGCCATGCAACGTGTCGCGGGTTCGATTCCCGCACGAAACAACTCTTTGTGTGATCCACAAATTGTTGTTTGTTTTGGTGTCACGTGTATGCGAACTTGTATGTTTGTAAATGTACCCACGACACAGGAGAAAATCCTAATGTCGGCAACGCTTAAAAAAAGATGTTAAAAACCATTTACTCTATGTATGAACCTATAGCTTGTCATACATACAGGTTTAGTACGTACAACTGCTAGCAGTATATCTTTTCCAATAAAGTAACAATAAGTTTAAACACACGTCTTGTATTTATCTATTATTTGCTTCCAGTCTCACAGTTTCTGACGACTATCCAAAAATCGGACGGGTCAAAATTATTCAATAAAGTTTTAGAATAACAATATCGATAGTAACATAAGCATATAAGTTACGGCATACCACCCGCCCTTTATTTATGTGGCGGAGACAAGGACATGTGGTGGAAGACGATCTCGCCGGGGGAGCTCATTATAAAGCGCTAAGCCGGATCATTGCAGTCCCCCACTTAACAACGAGGGATAATAACTGCACTGTTGGTCTGTTGTCAGCGAGACCAGACTCGCCCGGTCATTGATGCAGGTGGGATGAGATACTTAGTCATATCAGTTTAGTACTTCTATTATACCTACATTGTCTAGACGAGCAGAGGAGCAGATTTCTGATGTGATGATGATAAATGATAAAAAATAGCCCTTTATCCAGAACAAACTTTAAACTGTTAGATAATTCAAACTTGTTAACATTACTTAGGTCTAGTATCTTTAAAATACTCTGATTTTCTGGAGATCTGTTGGCAGTCGGCAAAGACCACCTCCAACCTTTTCCATTCATGTTGTTTTTGAGCTACCCTGTGCCATGTAACCCCTGCCATTTGCGTGAGGTCATCATACCATCTTTTAAGAGGTCTATCCATTTTCTGCCTCAATCTATTGAGTAAGGAAGATACATTATAAGAATTAGTTAATAATTTTCGAATTTTATCCAAGTTTTTTTGAAGACAATTGAGGCAGTGGGACACTATAAAGTACATAAACGACGAAATCGGTCAAACTGAAAGTTATTGAACGTGGCTTTTTTTTATCCAGCAATGGATAGGAGTAGCTGATATATTTAATTAGGTATTATGATTTAGGAATTTTATAAAAGCCTTCTTTAAATCAGTAGACCTATAAATAAACATGAATGTTTCTTGTTGAAAATGTCACCCACTTCGTAGTTTTCACACTAGTTTAGCCAAGTAATGTGTCTATCGAAGTAGGTACTTCAGCGTAAGAAAATAAGCGTTGAAACGTACAAATGTGCGCAAAAGACAGGCTTAATCCCGAAACAATTATGCCAAATTCTTGGCAATGTCAACCCATGTGCCGACTGGCAGGGGTGCGGGTGACAAAACGCCAGTGACGCGCTGACACATGCAAAATTACATTACAGAGCTGCAAACTGTCAACCCTAAGTTAAAATTGTTCTATGTTCCACATTAAAAGGAATAACTTGATTACTGTGAGTGAAAGACGGGGGTAAGCTAATGGGATATTAAAAACAACTTTCTAACAAACGGGTGGAAGAACAGAGACGTCTAATATTGTAATGGAGTCACGTGCTAAAATATTCGCTATTGAAGTGAGATGGAAATTTTTCTATTACTTTTTCTGTTATCTGGTATTTTATTACTAACTATTTATTTTTTTATTTGATAAATTATGGTAGAGCATATGATTTGTTTTATATCTAAGTCTTTACATAATAAGTACAATAACAGTTGATTTAAGAGTAAGCATGATGTATAAAATGTTTTCGTAAATGTAATGTAGTTTACCTTACATAATGTAGCTTTTAGTTTTCCATAAGAATACTTGTGTTGTGGCAGACATTTTACAATCGATAGACTGCACAATTTCAGTCGGCTCGAATTTGGAATAGGATCGAAGATTAAGCAGTAATTATAAAGTTTTTTTAAGGGAGGAAAATCTTCGAATGACGTCTCCCGCCTTGAGTTAGGCGAGACGTAGTATTGACTCTTACTGACTAAAAAAACCTCATTCTTAATCCTGCTCTTCGAGCCGGTGCCCCGGCAACCCGTTAGGCGATCCGCGGCTTTATAAGCAATTATAGAGTAGCACTGTAGTATTATCTACTCGTACTAGTGTTATAAATCAAACTTAAGGCTCTTCATAAAGTGGACGTAAGTACCGAATGTAACACAGGTATAATCGCCTTAGGAATTAAAAAAAACTCTTAAATGCAGGCAGCTGTTCTCAGAGACGACGATGCACCTTGTAAGTTAAGCTCCAGTCTACATCATTGTATTTGATTCCAAAAAATATAGTGACTATTTAAAAAAAACACGATGCTCATCCAAAGGCCCTCTGGCAAGCAATAAAACAAATAACAAACACAGAAAAGCCTAAACATAATGCTACAGAACTACTAAAAATATCAAGTAATCCAAAAGAATCTACTAATTATGTCTGCAACTACTTTACAAGTATAGGTAAAAATCTGGCTGATAGGGTTGCCTCTAGTATCACTCATACCGTTGATACAAAACACAAATATCCAAATGTCACACAGAACTCACTTGTCCTCTTAGAGGTTACAGAAGCAGAAATTGAAGCTAGCATTTTACAACTTCGACCCGACTGTGCCACGGGCTGGGATGGCATTTCGTCACAGATCCTTAAACGATGTCGCCATATACTGGTTCCCTCAATCACTCATATTTGTAACCTTGCCCTAATTACTGGAGTCTTCCCCGATGCGCTCAAAAAAGCAACAATTTGTCCTATATACAAGAGTGGGGACAGAGGCTGTGTCAAAAATTACCGGCCTATTGCGGTACTGCCTGCGATCTCCAAAATACTGGAAAAAATTCTAAACATCTCACTAAAAAAGTTTTTGGATAAATTTAATATATTGGCCAATAATCAGTATGGATTTCGTTCAGGCTATTGCACGGAAGACGCGGTATTGGATCTAACAAATGTCATAGTTAAAAAGTTAGATGAAAAAAGCAAATGCTTGTGCATATTTCTGGATCTTTCTAAAGCTTTTGACACGGTCTCTGTCCCGATTCTCCTTGCTAAATTAAATAAACTGGGCGCACGAGGTATCACCCACAGCATTTTTGAAAGCTACCTAACAAATAGGAAACAACGTGTGAAAATAGGAAGTCATGAAAGTGATGAGGCTGAGGTCACTTATGGCGTGCCACAAGGGAGTATTCTAGGCCCTACCCTTTTTCAGATCTATATCAATGACCTCTGCCAAATTACTCTTCCAAATACTAACATATACACCTACGCAGATGACACCGCCATATTTGTTTGGGGTCCAAACTGGAACACGGTTAAGGAAACGGCCGAATACTCCTTATCTAAAGTGATGGAGTGGCTCTCTGTTAACCTGTTAACATTAAATGTTAACAAAACTCATTTTATGACCTTCTCCATTCGTAAAAATACAGCCCCACCACGTGACTTCTCCATCAAAGCTCACATTTGTCACTCTCGACAGATTGACTGTGCCTGCGAGGTAATAGCTAGGGCAGAAAGCGTCAAATACTTGGGTGTTACCTTGGATGATCGACTGAGATGGGATAAACAGATAGACACTGTAACCTCCAGAGTGAGAAGGCTAATACACATATTTAAACATCTAAGAAATTCTGCCCCAACAGATAAATTAAAATTCGTCTATTTGGCTCTGTGTCAGTCCGTTATCCAATACTGCATACCAGTTTGGGGAGGGGCAGCCAAAACGCTTTTCCTTATGCTTGAGAGAGCACAAAGAGCTGTACTGAAAGTGATGACCAAAAAACCATATAGATATCCCACCGCAAATTGAATGTAAGGTATTAACAGTCAGACAGCTCTTTGTGCTCAAATCTACTTTGAGAAGGCATCGGAATGTCCCACTACCGAATCCAAACAGGCGCAGTAAGATGCCAGTATGCCCGCAAATCCCTAACAATACTACTTTTGCCAGAGGACAGTTCAATAGTCTCAGTTGCAAGCTCTACAACAAAATTAATAAAAACCTGAACATCATACGACTCAGCCGAAAAGAAGTCACAAGAAAAATCAGTGATTGGCTTCAGCAAATGGATTACAATGAAACTGAAGGTTTACTTACGAATATATCATAACCGACACACACATACACACACACACACACCACACACACACACACACACACACACACACACACACACACAATTCCGGTAAATTAACCTAAGTAGTCCTTTTAATATTCACTTTATATTTTATTATTTTTGTTTTGGATACACAGCTTCTCCCATTTCATTCATTCACTTTCATGACATTCACTTCATTATAGAGTGACATATAATGCGACTTTGTGACATACTCCACGCTTGAATCACTGTTTTCCAAAATACAAGCTAATAGCTTAGTTTGGAGGGCAGTGTCAGTATCGATCGTAATTCACACTCGTTCATGTAATTGCCGCATTTCTATGAATGTAATATTGTGAAATTTTGTACAATAAACAATTTTTATTTTGTTTTATTTAAAGGTAACGTGCTTTCATTCATACCGTGTTGCTATTTTTATTTAAAAAACCTTTTAGTATTGCCTCAGGCTATAATCGGTGTTCGGTAAAAAAAGAGCTGTTACGTACATTTATGTTCACATAACTCTACAAAATGGAAAACTTCATTTTTTTCACCGATTTCATGTATTCGTCCGTCCGTTTGGTGAATATTGTTTATTTTGTTCTTGCGGCTTAACGCCAATATGTTATTTTTATTTTTCGGTTAAAATTCAGGTGAAAAATATCAGCCTGTATACTTCACATTTCTGTATCAAGGCAACTAGGCATACGAAGAAAGATTAAGTATCAGTATTGATCACCAGACTTTCTTAACATAGACTAGCGATTTCAGATTTATATTATAAAACCAGCTCCTAGTACTTTCCGTCGTCTCTTGTCAGTGGTGTTTAAATAAACACAGAGAGTCTTTGCATAGGGAAGGCAACTGTTGATATATTTTCAATATATAATGCAATAAATATATATCGTATGAATTAAACAAGCTATTCAGAAACACACTCATATATTTTATAAACAAAAGAAGAACATAAGTAAATAGGTTTCCCTATTGAAAGTGGCTAGCTTACCACAGATAAGATAAACAAATAACAGTAACCCTTAAAATTTCTATGCCAGAGACACTATTCTACATCTAGCTCAACATCGTGTGACCTGTCAAATAATTAATCAAATATTGGACATAACTTTGTACATGAAACCACAATATTTACAAAGCCATAGTGCTAACATTAAAACGTGACTGTGAGTCATAAGTCACCGCGTCCAACGCAAGCCTATGATTTTCTACAGCCATATTAATTTAGCAAATTAAAAAAAAAGCTTTTATATTATCGAATTAAAATAGTTACAAGGTTTTATTTTGTTTTTATTGCTTTTGGTAATCGTTTCTTTAGGGAAGTCCTATGTAAGCTGAAAGCTTAGGATTAATCGAGGGATTAAACTGTTTAATACTATTATTGGTGATGTCTAGTGGTTCTTAGTGTATACAATATCATGTTGCTAAGACTTATCTTTAGTACATTGTAAGAAAAAAATTAGATGTGAATAAGTATTGGACCCATCAGTTCTACCTCTACAAAACTGAATTGTTAAAGCTTTAATCTTAGCCATAGTCTCAAATATAATCATCAAAACTCATTACCGTTCACATCCCTAGCATCAGCGCTCTAAATCGGTACCCATACTCAGGCTATTTTTGCTTCAAGCCGAAGTTGAGTAACTTTGCGTTCCTTCGAAGTAACTCTACTTGGCCATTTCGCTTCAGTTAGAAACAGACTGGCATAAGCAAAAGCTTCTATATTAAGATATTACTAAGATATGAACTCATAGAAAGTTCTAGAAGACGGGACAGTGGACCAGATGTCGAGGGGCGATGACATTTAAGTAGCAAATTTCTTATTTTTATTTGATTCACATTGAGATCATTTGTATGCGTTTATGTGGAGGGGAATTATTACTTGTGATATTATATCGCGCTTAATACATATATTTAGAGATGTCACGTGGACAAAGATTACTATTAGAATAAGCTGGTATATGGGCTATACGACAACTGATATATAGCAGGTTACTTCATAAGTGGTAAAAATGGGTGGTAAAATCGATACGTAGATTTCCTTGCGAATTCTTTAACTCCCTCTTTTTTGAAGTCCTTTGATTAATATACTAAAACCTTTTCCTAACCTCACTCACACGACAAAACACAACGTAAGCGTTACTTTACGTCAGTTTTCTGTGAGGCCGTGGTATCACCTCGATCGAGTCGGCCCATTTGCGCCTAAGTATGGCTCTCCGACAATTAAAACACTATAAGATAAGAACGAATGACAAATATACCATTCCACTCAAAACGAACTTCCTACATAACAAAGTAAGAACATACATAATATAGTTATTACACATAGGCATGTTCTAATACACAAGTAACTATATCTATGTGCTTCTCTCGTCAGCCCAGCATTGAAGTAGTTTCGACCCTTCCCTATTTAGATCAAGAGGCGCCCTAAGTCGACGAACGAAGCTCTAATATTATTTGTATACGTCGCTGAAATTTTGCATAGTTTGGAGTTTTAGTACGTGTAGTGACTTAGAGACTTATTTACACTAGATACATGTCTATGTTTGCAGATAAAAATACTATAGAAACAACGTAAATTCGAGTGTAAATGTATTACTAAATTGATTGTATTGAAGCAAACAGTAATTGTGATTAAGTCTTACGGCCATATGTTGTACCAATTAGAGATGTAACTTTTTAATTATACAATATAACAAGTTGATTTGCACAATAATTAAAACACTGGTTATTCCATCAACCATTTCAATAGAATCGAACTGACAAATAAAGATAGCGTGTCCATACAATAATTCAATTACGCAAACATTTGCAACGTGTCAATAAATACAAAGTAAGCACAAAGGACCGTTCACATGGACGATGTACCAACGCACCGCACACCGTACCATGGTACGTAGGTCCGTACGTTCGTACGTATCGCTCGCATTAATGCGCGGTGCAAACAGTTGTCCCGCAATTGTCATGTTACATTGTTATTACATACATTCATTTACTCGCACAGAATGCAAAGCGACAGTCAAATAATACGATTGATTACTAGCTATTTGTTTGTGTGAAACATCCGCAATACGGATTGCGCTGACATATTCAATCATCGATTTCACGAACAATTTACCAAAACTTCGGTAATGGAATATTATTTGAATGTGCGCACCTGTATATTGCTTGTTTTGCGGGCCATTGTAGGCCGGTGCACAACAGCTTAACATTTGGACAGGGGTAATTAATTGAAGTCGCGCGCTGTTCTCTCAATAACAAGAACACTGGACAATGTACCATGTACGTGGGTATATGTGCATGCAAATTATGTAATACCTACTCAGGTACGGCTTATGTAATTTAGTTAACAATGACGTTATAGTGTTCGACAGATAGTTATTAATAGAAATTAGTGGCGTGTACTCCCAAAGAGGTTGTTTCCCGGTAATGATATGTGTGCTCGTTACATGACAGTTATGGTATAATTACTTGTCGTGCTTTAATGTTCTACTGTGATATTACACGGACTTCATGTTTTATACAAGTATATAGAAATAAATGCCGTTTAAAAGAAACCTTTTAGGAAAAATGGTAAAAAATAGAAAATGAGACAGCAATTAATCTTTTCATAAGAAAGAACATTACAGAAGGTATCTATTTTGATGAGACGTCTACGCTGATTTAATATTCAGTTGTGCACTCTTTGACATTAAATTATCAATTCTCAATAGCTAAAAGAAAAGTGAAAGAGAAGCGAAGCAACGATCGATGTAAAAAGGAATTTCCTACGCCGTTTTTTCCAAAAAATAACCGTTTGTTTACTGGAAATATTATGGGAAAACTTTACTTCGGCGTTACCGATAACTATAATCTTAAAGTTGAGAACAATTTCATCAAGTTGGCCCCATTAACGGACCGGTCGGGCGTACCGAGATCACACGAGAACCCGAAATACGGCACTCAGGGGTACATTGCTGCTGATAATAGCGAACTCATGATACTTTACGATACAAATATTAGAGAACATATCAAGTTCTATATATTATCATGTATATTATTGCCCTTGGGATAGGCAGAGTTAGCTGTAGGCCTTTAGAATTAGTTTTCCTTGGTCTAGTGGTGACAAATCGATTTGTGCTCTAAGTTTTTGTTTCAGCTAGACTACACTGTAATAGTATTCGTACTTTCGAAATGAGCTTGATCGCATTCTCGGCGCGTCATTGGCCTTCGCCATTGACATTGAAATGACGGACCGCGATCGGGTTGACTTCGATCTTTCGAATTAACACAGAATAGCCTAGATGTACACGAAGATGATATTTGGATCACAAATCTAAAGTTCGGAGTTGTGGTATGTAGCATTATTGAATCATAGTAATATAGTGGTCGCAAGTGCGACTGCCAGGCAAGGGGTCTCGTGTTCGATTCCCGGGTCGGGCAAAGTAATATTGGGTTTTTAAAAAAAATCTCAATAGTAGTACGGAGTCCAAAATTGTGCCCGGTATATGGCAATAGGCTCACCCCTTATTACATGGGACTCGAAATATAAATAGTGAAAAGTGGATGTTAGATTGTACACTGGCACAATGTGCACCTCTGCCTACCCCTTCGGGGATAAAGAAAGAAAGAAAGAAAAGCCATTTATTTTTGCGCAAAACACACATAACATATTTAAAAAATAAAAAAGAAAATAAAAAAAAGCAAACAATTAAAATGAAGTGAGATCTTGTCCATGGTCCACAGACTTATTATTTTACTGAAATGATAGAATATTTAATATCTAATATTATCTGTGGACCATAGACAAGGAAACACACAGGATAAAAAGGCGTGATGTTTGTACTTACATATCTCAATTCTATCATGGTTATCAATCCACGTCACAAACTTACAAAGTTCGCACTGATACAAATCTAGCTTGAAATTATTTCTAAGGCTAAGGAGATGTTTGGGTAGGGCAAGCAGCTCCTTGGCTACAAATATCATCATATCAGTCTGTAAATGTCAATTGTTGAATGCCCTTCGATGGTTTACCCTTCCAATGGCCGCCACAATTAATGACTAAAGGGTAAGCGATAATTACTGCTCAAAGGAAGGTTAAGGGCGCGGCTGGACAAGCGTAATTTGCGTCGTCGCTCAAAATGAGACGAGAACTACGAGAGTTTCTCCTCTGTAGTATATTTTTGAGCATATGTCTTTTATCTATTGATTTTTTTAACAAGTTGTGCGTTTTTACGCTTGGTAAATACCTTAATATACCATTCTTATTCACTGAAGGAGACTAAAATCTCATAGCAAGCCAGCCTATTATCGAATACTCATTTATACTTTGATAATACACACGGAAAAGCTGAACAATATATTATATAACCTTATCTCACGCTATAAAAGTTTGTTTCAGGTCAGCATAATATACCTACGTTAATTGGTAAGTTGACAGGCCGGACACACCTTTTCTATGTGACACAACTTGCCTAAAGTCGTTCTAATTCAGAGGGGTTGTAGACACTAGGACTTGTCTAGACACCAGCGCAACATACTACACCAATCCATCAAAATATAACAAAGAATTTCCAACCTTATCACAAAAGTATAAGGGCAGAAGTTGTTTAAAAGTTTTTGGTAGACCAGGGTAGGTTCATGTGCGGTTTGCTTTACTAAGTTCAAAATAATAAACAGTTTGCTGAGGTCGGCGAGTGTGAGGGTCTGAGGCACTCACGTAACGTCTAACTAGGTCGGAGTGGTGATAATTAGACCTTATTAGTAAGGTCCAAGTTGCCTGATGCTGATTAATGTTTAATTGCGATTGGTATTAAATTAGGACTGAAGCTTTACTTTTTGTCTAACACTATATTGAACTTTTGTTACCCTAACTGCTTTATAGAACTTTTTTATTTGGGTTTTTTATTGTAATATCTACTTTTTGCTGCATAGTTTCTTCGGGCTTCTAGGCATGAAAATAACAACGTCTAGATAGAACATCATACATTTTTTATTTTTGATGAGCCGACGTCTGACCACTATCTCGTCTGGTAGTAACCGATGACGTCGCATACCTACAATATTTGTATAACAATAGGGAATGCAATAAGAAGAAGTATATACAACATAGGTTTAGTTATTGAAAGCAAAAATGGAAGATACACAGTAAGGTCGAGAACTCGAGAGCGTTCGAGTATGACATCGTCGGGGATAGATAATGACACGTCGCCGTCGCGAGCGTATTCCAATAACAGTTACAACGTTGTTTTTACGCTTCATGTAGTATGGCGCCCTGGTAGATGGCATGCGATGTAACGTTAAGTTGCGTACAATTCAATCAGGCTCGTCCCACTCAAACTTCGCTCTTACTGCCAACTTTCTTTGACTGCTTCCTTAATCGAGTTGCCGTTAACTTTATAAAATGCGCCCGTGTGCCTGGTTTATGTTTTCCACGCTGGTTAAGAGCTTTTCAAGAGTTTTCGTATTCATTAGCAAACTTCCTTAGTTGATGACGTGATTGAAAGTACTTTTTTTCGCGTTTCATGTAATAATGTCTGTGTTACTTGTTTTATGTGTATCTTTCATTGTGCTCGTTCGTTGACGCTTTGTCTTTTGTTCGGCTGCGCATACATTTACATAAAGGTTCTCTGAATTTTCCAACTTCAATCACAAAACATTTTTAATTATTGTTTATGTTTGCCTCTCAATACGCATACATTGTTCAGACTTGATAAATATAAACTTTTGCATTTAAATTGCTTTCCATTCATTCATTTAGATTTTAATTTGAAAATGTGCTATAAACAGTTTAGCAAACTATTCCGAGCAATAAACCATTACAGTTTAAATTAACCCACATAGTAAATTACAAACATTGAAAAATTCGAACTAAACTGCGGTAGTATTTAAATGTGGTAAATTAACTGAACAACGATAATATTAAAGTGTATTAGAGTCACGAAGTACATTGCTATAACCGCCGCTCTCATTACAAGAACGAACTGCAATTTGGTTGCAAATGGATTGAATGCGGCTCCACCTATAATGTTCAGCAATTTCTTCATTTTACGTTTCAATAAATAAAATATGAAACATCTGTTTGCCGGAATCTAGCTTTAATTTTCCAAATGGTTACAAAAATAAAATGTTTACCTGGAACATTTGCTTGCTATTTATTTTGCTGATTTGATTTTACATTCGTAATGGCGTCGTGGGATTTCACAAGGCTGTGTTTTATACTTATTAATTTTGAGATAGATATTTTGTTAATATAATCTATCTATAATTATTTTTGTTGCAAGACATCCAACAATTGCATATTTGTGAGTCACTTGGGTGACTTTGTTCAATCTTGTCTTTGCCTACAAACCTTTAATTTCCAAATGTATGTAGACAATACGCACGCATAACACCCATTGCGTAATTTATTTTACTGTAAATAAAACAACTCAATCTAGGCATTAGGGGCTACTGTATTTTAAGGTACTCACAGATGACGCTAGTGTGAATCTATCGTTCTACGTCCAATAGGGAATTAGTGTCACACCATTGGTCGTTGAATTTTTGACAGGTACAGTGATTGGATAAAAATATTTCTTGCTACATCAGCAAGAAATATTTGGTGAGTAAAAATAGGTTAGCACCCATTAAATAATACCGAGCTATCTAAAAGTTACAAGTTACTCACGTAAATATACTGAACAAAGCTCTACTAGTTTCGAGTCAGAGAGGGACCGGTGTAGGTGCGTGTAGGTATCATAACAGTAGGCTGCGCGACTTTGCCGCCGCGACCGCGTACATTGTGCATGAGCAGAGACCCTCTGTGACTCTTAATTAGTAGAGCTTCTCTCAGTATATTTACGAGAGTAAGTCGTAATTTTTATTTAGTTCAGAATGTAGAAAAATACCGAGCTATCACCGAAAAATTGGAAAAACAATAACACTTTTCTCCTATAATCATATAATCTTTTTAACAAAGAAATACTCCATTAAGAAATGTCCTTAAAATCATTTACTGAGCGACATCTTTAATTACAAGTCGTAAAGCAACGCATTAATTTAAAAGTTCGAAGAGAGTGTAATAAAAAAATAAGTAAAATCGAAGTCCAATACGATGGAAACATTATTTTCAATGAAACTAGATTGATATTTATTTTCAGAGCCTTCATTGTGAGTTATAAGATAGCCATATGTTTAAATAACTAGCGCCTTCTACAGACGAAGGATTTACTGTCTGAGAAGCATTGTGGTAATGTTTTACTTTAAACTACGTGTTTAAATATTTATTCAAGGTTTTGGAATTATTTGTAAAATATAATTATAAATACCGTGCACATTTCCAGACGCCGCCGTGGTACTACTGAAATGTTTTTTAAAATCCCAGTAATGCTTTGCCCGACCTGGAAAGTCAAACTTGCAAACACTCGGCCGACGAGGCAGTTGTGCCCGGTATACGGCAATAGGCTCCCCCTATTACATGGGACTCATAACATAAAAAGTGAAATGTGGGTGTTACATTGTACACTTGCATTAAGTACCGTATTGGATACCTGTGTCTACCATTTCGGAGATATAATTATGAATGTTAACAACCAGACAGGACAGCTAGGTAAGGTTTTGAGTTCGATTCCCGGATTCGGTAAACCATATACAGGTATTAGCAACAGAAGTTAATTGAATTCTTAGTTCTAATTACTGATTCTGACATAATTATCTCCATATAATTGCGTTGCTAATTAGGTACAATATTAATTAGCATTAAAATAAAATCGCTATTGCATAGAAAGAGTGGTCTAAAATGTAAGTAAAATTTTGAAGTCAAATCTGTCTGTGAAAATTACCTTAAAAAAACACACACAAGAAGGGTTTTTTTAAGGGGAGAAAATCATCGCATGACTGCTCCCGCCAGGGCGAGGCGGGAGGGAGTGTGAGACGACTCTTACTGACTAAAAACCACCTCGTTCCTTCTCCTGCACGTCGAGCCGGAGCCCCGGTTACTCTTTAGGTTCTCGGTGACATACAAGAAGGGGTAGTCTCCTGCTGTACGTCGCCCACAATTTCACAAAAATATTAATATATATAAACCAGCACGGGAATCAGCTCCGAGACCAATTGACTAAAAATGCAGTTCATTAAAAACAATATGATATTAAATTTCAAGAAATCAATACACAGTTATCATGGAATAATCCATCGTCCTTTGTCTTCAAGTAACGAGCTTCCACAAATGTATAGCTAAAAGCCTTTTAAAAAGCCATGAGCAATATCATAATGTACTCAAACACGCATTACAGAAACATCCACATTATATATAAAATCAATTGTTTACACACATGTGTACATATGTGTAAACAATTGATTGTTTACCTTAATGTTATAGTTTTTACGACGCACCTTCGATTCCCTATTCTAGTTTTACGACTTGGAACTTTTTATTGGTCAGAAACGTTTAGCAGGGCAATATTAAACCGTTTACGTAAATTCGTAAACTTCCAACCAATCATTTTGTTATTTCCCTTCGTAACTGCAACCATGAAAATGCCGTCTCAGATTTTACGTCGATGGGGTTAACGGGGAGTAAGCGAATAAAACCGGGACCTATCTAAGTGGCGCTAGTCGTACGGAACCACGAAACTGCGTTCGGGTTACAATCGTATCTCAGGCTTCGGAGACAAAAACAAATGGAAGTATTACCGGAGACAATCTACATTTAAATGGATCTTTTTCCTCAATTCGTGCGGAGTTTGGTGATAGGTATCGCTGTCACCGATTTATTTCGACGAATTTACATTTGGGCGGCCGACACTGCTGTCGCCTCTGACATACTACTTCGAGTTGTTCCTCCGTTTGTGTCAGCAAGTTGCAGCACCAGCGCCAATTTATTGCTTGATCTGTGCGAAAAAAGGTAAAAACAATACCAGTTTTGCACGTGCAATTTCGGCGACAAACTTGGAAAGCATTTCATTTCCAAATGTGACCAAGATTTAGTCTTAATTAAATCCATCAGTGGCAGTCATTTTCTTCAATAAGCGAGCACACAATGAACCGCAAACAATAGAATTAAAGAAACGTTTAAGAAATTAACATTAATGTAATCTACGAGCTTCGGCCGCGGGGTGTTGAGGCACAATCGCACGCCGTTATTAATTATTCCGATGTGAATGGAGTCCCGACAAAAGGCATTAACTGTGCAGATAATGGCATGGCGGCGCTTCTCCGACCGGCTTCCGCTTCCTCATGCGACGATCAGTCATTGCTCGCCACGAGACGCTGCAAATGAGCCACGTACAGCACTCAAGTCGTAAGGCAAGCCATGTCGCCGCGTCGCGTCGCGTCGAGACCTGTCTGCCACAAATTATGACGCATCTCACACGTACCTCTACTTATTCTCTACTTATTATGCTATTTACTCGAGAAAGGCTTCTCGTGTGTATATTTTGTATCGTACGACATAGATTTTTCTTCAAGTGACTTATGAATAAAATAATGTCTAAATACATTGCTTTTATTCTAGAAACATTTTTTGTTATGTTTATGTTAATAATACCCAAGTCTCGTAGTGTAACACACAATGATAATAAAGAACATTTCTTTTAGAGTAATGCATATTTTTTTCTCTCGAAATAATTGTTTCTTTTGTTTTACTACGATCACGATAAGAATAAGAAAGAGAGCGGAGTCTGAAGCAATGTTCTCAAAGTCTTAGAAGTAGTGAATAAAAAACATATATAAAACGGGATTCGTTAGCTGTTTGGTCAGTTTATCGTCCTCGCAAACTAGATCAGGGAGACGAATCGCACCGGATCGCCGTTTATTTTGTCGACATATTACCCTCTTAGTTAACTGGCTAAGGAGGTTAATCCAGCCCGATGTCGAGTTTAGTAATTAGTGTACGCTTTACTACGGATAATCTTTACTAACGTCACGAGACTTTCATTAAATTCAATTATTTAAGTCACCAACTTGTTCGAATACACCTACGTACGTACCTGTATGTTGTACCCGCGCTACAGCGCGTGTATACATACAGCTTTATGAATATTTGAAGATAATTGGCATCGTTAGTCGACTTGGACGTCTATTCAAAGTGAATATTGTACATCGCTACATTATCATACAACTGTCATAAAGCTTCAGTGACTGGTTTATTGATTTACTCGCGGTTAAGATGTCTCGTAAAGTGCATTTGAACGCGAGGTCATTTATCGTCTTTAGTGTGCACTGTGCATAACCATTAAGTGCGGGGTACTTTACAGTGGCGCTACTTCACTGTGATTTGTTGAATCGCTTGTCGGCGTCGGCGTCGCGTCACGTCCCGCTCTATCGCTGCCTTACATTGTGCCACTCCGTAATTACAATATTCGCTAAATAAAATCCCTCTTTGTACGTCACCAGATAAAATACAGCTTCGAGTGAAACGAATAACGTTTATCCTTACAAATGGGAGGTTTTCACGTCTAACGAGAGACGGCCCGGTAAATGAAGACCCGTGACAGTAAACAACTTTACGTAAATTTGTTGAATGAGAAAGAAATTCGCACAAATAAAATTATGAGACATCTAATTTTATTCGCGAAACGTCCGAATAGAATTGGGCGTACAAATAAAATGAAGTCGATTTAACAAATCTTTACATTGGCCAGTATAAATACGAAATACGAAATGGTGTGTCGGCGGAATGTTTTCGAATCTCTACTGTAAATACTGTCCCCCATAATTATTATTTGAATGTACAATTAACATTGGAGCCCGTCAGTCCGTTCGTAGTGATAATTCGATTTGCAAGCGCGCCAGGGGCGGTAAACACGCGGCCGTTTACATACGCCTCTAGCCGTGTCTACCCCTCATTAGCCCTATAGAAATGGAGGAATCGATACAAAAATGTTTTACGTAAGCGTATTGGATTGACGAATTGGGTTAAAAGAAATTTGTCAGGAGATTGAATTAAAATGTGCTACCCTGCCACCTGCGACGGTGGGCTCTGTGATCTCATTGCAAAATGGAATTTACGGGGACAATTGTATTTATGGTTTAATTAAGATCAGAGAGTTTGTATGTGTGAGGAGCGATTGATTATTTGTGTCAATTAAAGTATGGTAATTCCATTACCTATGCTACGTTAGTATGTTGATCCGTCAGTCAAAAAATACACTGGTTTTAACCGACTTCAAAGAAAAGGGGGTTCTCCATTCGACCTGTATTTATGTATCTATGTATGTTTGTACGTACTAATTATCTCGCGATTGGCTGAACCGGTCCGATTTTTCAAAAAAGTGTTTGTTACACTTCGGAGAACATTAATTTAAAAAAGCGGAGTTGAGATCTATTCTTTTAAACGTAGTCTATAAGAGAATTATTATTATTCAAGGAGTAAGTTTGATAAGATGGGTTCAGTCATCACACGAGTAGTCTAATTGGATACTTTCCAATTAGTCAAATTCAATACTTTTTTCGAACTGTCAAAAACGACAGTTTTCTATGAATTTAGTATGAGATTGTGTATATTGTGGCGTCACGTTTTTTAACGTCAAACAGCAAACTTATTCGTAAAAAAAATGTTGTAAATAGTTTTATACTAAAATTAAGTTGGTCATAAAATAAATTAACGGAAATGTGATTTTTTTTTATTATTTCATTGTGTTAATTAAACAGTCAAAATAATTTATTTTTGATTAAGGAAAGTACCCTATTACCTACATATATACAAGATAACATCTCCATGTTTTAAATGTTCATTATATTTAAAGTGAGACTTCATATCGCTAAAATGTCTTGAGCAGTTTTATACGCGTTTACGAGCTGCTCGCTTCTTATGCTGCGTTTAGATCGGAGGCAGCGAAGCGCGACTCGCGACCTGCCGTCAAAGCATCCCTTTGTTCCAGTCTCCCTTACGCTCTCGTGCTCACACACTTAATGACTTAATTGCTGCTTGAAATAACGAATGAAAAATAGGCTCTTTGTTCAAAGCCATAAGCTCAATTTAACAAGTACAAATTATTTTGATAATAGTAGTGACAGAGTATCTAACGAAATATAATAGGGTAGATGCCTAATTTTTATTTTATTGTCATTATTATTTAAAATCATTAGACACGTATTTTTTATTTTCTTACAGAAACGAATACTTTCGACAATATATTGATTTGCAATGTCGCGTGACGTCACTTCTATGTGCATTTTATACGTAGAAATGACGTTTTAGCCCCCACTCCTAAAATAAAAAATACATGTCTAATATTTTTTCATTACCTAACTTACGGACAAATTAGATTTTTATTTTTCATAACCTGTCATCACCCCAATTATGTATGTGTGTTACTACTTAACATACTTGTTATGTATAAGTATGTAAAGAAAAAGAGAATGATAAACCATTTATTACGCCACGACACACACGTAGACAAGAATACAGGTACGCACACAGAAAGAAGTCCATGGTGCGTCTCAGCGCAAAGAGTCGAAACTCAGGTTAATTCTGTGGCCCAGACAAGAAAGTTCGAGTTCACAGCGCTGATGTTCAGTATATGTATTTATATATATGAATGTAATACATGTACATATGTAAGGGAATAATCCTTCAAACATCTATTTAGTTCTTCTAAAATAAAGCAAATTAAAATTTTGTCATGGAGATTGGTTACGTCACTATTGCATACCTTTTCTTCTTTTTTTAATGGTATAAGCCCATAAACGAGCAGGCGTTCACCTATGATAAGCAATCGGCGCCGCCCATCGACACCTGCTACAAGTGCGTTACCGGTTTTTTGGGGATTACCAATTTAAGGAATGTTGGGATGGGGAAGGGGTAGGGTAGGGTAGTTGCCTCCGGTAACCTCACTCACACGACGAAACACAACGCAACCGTTGCTTCACGTCGGTTTTTTGTGAGGCTTTTTTTTTTTTTTGAGGGGGAAAATCATCCAATGACTTCTCCCGCCCGGGTGAGGCGGGAGGGAGTGTCAGACTCTTACTGACTAAAAACCACCCCGTTCCTACTCCTGCACTTCGAGCCGGAGCCCCGGCAACCCGTTAAGTCTTCCGCGGCTCCGTATCGGCGTCAGCCCTGTTAGGCCCCATCTGTGGTGGTCTGATGGCTCCTTGAGGCGCGCGCGGAACGCGACGCGCCGTACGCTCGGGCCTGGTTCTGGTCGGGCGGCGAGTCACCCATGCTCGCCGTCCGCAGGCCCGTGCTTACGGTGGCCGGAGATCGTCTCGCGATCCCCGACGCCCGGAGTGTCTCTCGCGACGGCCGGGTCGTGAGGAGGTTCGTTCCCTCACGCGCTCCGCCTCCTCCTTAGCTAGCATGACTGCTTCGCAGAAGGAGGAGACGGCATCCCAGTGCCCCTCGCTCCGTACCATGGTCTGAACCAGAGCCGGACGCGAGAGGTCGCCGTCGCCGATCACATTCCTGAGGACACGGCGGTGCTTAGTCCACGCAGGACACACCGCCACCGTATGCTCCACCGTGTCCTCCGGGCGATCCTCGCAGTGATGACACCCGGGCGTTTTTTCCCGCCCAATCCGAAACAGGAATCTACCGAAACTTCCGTGTCCGGTAAGCACCTGCGTCAGGCGGTAGGTGAGGACGCCGTAGCGTCTCTCAAGCCACTCCTCAAAGAGGGGACTTACCGCTGCAATGACAGCGAGCCCAGCCTTCGGTTGCGACAGTCGTTGCTGCCATTCCGCCATGAGATCACGCCGGAGCTCATCCCGCCACGCATTAATCTGGCGCGGCAGCGGAGATTCGCCCCGACGACGTGCCTCCGCGCGCAAACCAAACACGCGCGCGAGCACCTTCGCTTCCAGATCCCACGGCGGTACTCCGGCAAGGAGGTTCGCCGCCTCCCCGGAGATCGTGCGATATCCGCGTATCAATCGGATCGCCATGACCCTCTGTGATGTAAGCAGCGCCCGAGCGGGCCGCCGCATCAGGTTCGGCGCCCACACAGGGGCGCCGTAGAGGGCCATGGACCGCACGACCCCGGCGTATAACCTCCGGCAGGAGGCGTTTGGCCCCCCGAGGTTGGGTAGGAGGCGCTTAAGCGCCGCCCCCGTCCTTTCCAACTTAGGAGCCAAACGTCGGAAATGCTCCACGAAGTTCCACCGACTGTCGAGGACGAGTCCTAGGTACTTCATCGTCGTCTCGACGCCGATGGTAACTCCTCCCGCCGTTAATTGAGACTCACCCGGAGGTGGCGCGATCCCGCGGCCATAAAAACACATGGCCTCGGAATTGTGGAGCGCCACCTCGAGTCCCAGTTGCCGGATTCTTTCAACGACTGTCGTAACCGCTCTCGCCGTTAAATTAGCCGCCGCCTGATGCGACCTCCCTTGAGCTACCACCAGTGTGTCGTCAGCGTAACAGACCACGCTGACGTTGTTCGGGAGGTCGGTGCGCAGCACCCAGTCATAGCCGATGTTCCACAGGAGCGGCCCCAAAACCGAACCCTGTGGAACACCGCGCGACGTCTCTCGTCGGTTCCACTCACCTCGGTGACCGGGGTAAATGACGGACCGTTCCGTCAGGTATGCCTCGATTACACGACGGAGATAGGTGGGCACCCGATGATATCGAAGTGCCTCCAAAATGCAGCTCCAGGGCAGGGAGTTGAAGGCATTGGCGATGTCCAAGGACACCGCCACTACGACCTTACCCCTGGACACTGCAGTCCCCGTCGTGAGGTCTCTTACACGCATGATGGCGTCCACCGTGGAACGCCCTCTGCGGAAGCCGAACTGGCCGTCCGACAGGTCCGGCCCAACATCCGACAGGTGCGCGACGAGGCGGTTCGCAATGATCCTTTCGAAAACTTTTCCCACCTCGTCGAGCAACACTATGGGCCGGTACGCAGATGGAGAGTCCGCAGGGCGCCCCGGCTTCTTCACTAGGACCAATTTACCCGCCTTCCACAATTGCGGGAACTGGCCCCTCTCCAAGCATGCGCTGTAGAGACCAATTAATCGAGGCTCGAGAGCCTCCGAGGCCAGGACCCACGCCTTGCCGTGCAGTCCGTCGGGTCCCGGGGCGGTGTTCTTGGCGCCCATCCGGCGCACCGCCGCTCTCAACTCGGCCTCGGTCACCTCCGAAATTGTGTCGCCGTCGTCTTCGCTGTGGCCCGCATAGGGCACCGCAGGGGGCGGAGTCATGGACGGAGGGGTGAAACCCCTCTGTAGTCGGGGGAACAAGGCGCCGACCACCTCCTCCACTACCTCTGGCCGGAGACTCTGAGTCAGCGGGGGAGCCCATGTGCGGAGCTTATCCCGCACCATCCGATAGGGGCGTCCCCACGGGTCTCTGTTCAGAGTCTCCAAGAACTCCTGGAGGGCATTCTCTTTGGCCCGCCGTATCTCCGCTTTGAGGGCGGCCTTCGCCGCCTTGTACCCCTCGTACAACTCCGCCTCTCTGACCTCTGCGTCCTGAGGACGGATACGAAGCCTGCGGTGCCTGGTGTACCGGCGTCGCGCAGCAGTGCATGCACTGCGTAGAGCAGCCAGCTCTTGCGACCACCAGTACGTCTGGCGCTTGCGCTGACCTGGCCGGACCCGGGGCATCGCCACGTCACAGATTCTGGACATGGCGTCCTGGAGCCACCTCGCCTCCTCGTCGATGTCGGCAGGCCTGTGCGGTGGTATCACCCAGGCCTGCACGATTGCGGCTTCCAGGAATAGCTCCCGGTCCAGCTGTCTCAGCGCCCAACGCGGGCCACATGGGGCCTGTCTGACCGGCGGGTCCACGGACTCGGTGGAGACGTTAAACCGGATATACCGGTGGTCGGAGTACGTTTCCACCTCCTCCATGACACGCCAGTCCCTCCAGTTTTTTGTGAGGCTGTGGTATCAATCCGGTCGAGCCGGCCCATTCGTGCCGAAGCATGGCTCTCCGACACTTATACCTACGTGTATCCGTAACAACATGACAACTTGCAATTATTTACACATAACATCACGCCTTTCATCTCCGACGGGGTAGGCAGAGGTGCACGTTATGCCACTGTACAATGTAACACCCAATTTTCACTATTTATGTTATGAGTCCCATGTGGTGAGCCTTTTGCCATATACCGGGCACAATTCCAGACTCCGTGCTACTACTGAGATTTTTTTAAAAACCCAGTAATACTTTGCCCGGCCAGGGAATTGAACCCGAGACCCCTTGCCTGGCAGTCGCACTTGTGACCACTCGGCCAACGATACAGTCAGTTATGTACAGTCATATTATCAGTTGAGGCAGGCAATATTTTTAATCAATTCATATTCCTATTCTTGTTTAACAGTTACTTAGAGGTATTACCCAGTTCAAATAAAAGTTCCCTTTTTTATTTATTAAGTAATCTCGATATAAATTAATCCACGTCAGTTATAATAGTAATTAAATGCAATACGATATTGAATAGTTTTATGTTATATTTGCAGTGGCAAATAATTACTCATCGATTCATTACGGAATTTAACGATAGATCATATCGGTATATTTTGCCTTAATATCACAAGCGCATTAATTTATTTCATTATTCATAAATATAATAAGTATTAACCAATATTGAATAATAATAGTAATAAAGTAGGTAAATATATTCCTGTATGATTACAGTGAAATTAATATTAATATAATCGATTCTTGGATATGTTTTGCGGCTCATAAGTTTCTGCTTTACAGCCTCAAAGAAGAAATCTGGATTCTTTGAATTGAATATATTGAATGAAATTCACATTAAAATATATAAAAAATAAATTAGTTTTTTAGAAAGACTGTTGCGAAAGAAGTATGTAGGAATCGTAGTAATTGGCGTTCCCTAGTCTCTGCCTACCCCCATGGGAGACAGGCGTGAAGTTATGTATGTATGTACGTAAATTTGTAAATTTTGATTAAGATCGATATTATTTATACACGGCCTTGTTGGCCAAGTGCGACTGCCGGGCAAGAAGTCTAGGGTTCGATTCCCGGGTCGGGCAAAGTATTGCTGGTTTTTTTAAAACAAAAATCTCAGTAATAGCTCGGAGACTAGAAATGTGAAACTATATGGCAATAGGCTTACCGTCTATTACATGGGACTCATACCATAAATAGTGAAAAGTTGGTGTTACATTGTACAGTGGCATTAAGTGCCGTAATGTGGACCTCTTTGGGACTAAAAGGCGTGATGTTATGTATGTATTATTTACTAGTGTTGGTTTTGTGTTGCGTTTGTGTCCTACTAGTCAGTTACTGCATTCTTCACGGATTAGTAAAAAAACTCATTTTCTAGCATTTATAAATTAGCCAGGAAATCCTACCTACTAATATTATTAATGATAAGTGTGTGTTTGTTACTCTTTCACGTCAAAACGGCTGAATGGATCGAGATGAAATTTGGAACAGGAATAGATTATGGCTTGGAATAAATAAAAAATACATATGTAACTTAATGTCCCACTGGAACGGGTGAAACCGCTGGCAGAGGCTAGTTAATTATAATTTGTTTTATGGCCCAGTAAATTATAGCTATAGCTATATCATATGATTTTATTATATTACTTTCACTTATCGTTTTTATTTCTTGACATCAATATCATTAAACTTTAAGTTACTTTTTATGTTTTATAAGAATTAAAATGGTGCGGAATTTACTTAGTTTTATTTAGTTTTTACTACAGTTTTAATCTAGATTTACAAACAATGTTCTGTAGAGAAAATTTTATAAATTGTCACACGCAAAGAAACAATAGACGAGTGCTTAAAACTCATAATTGACTGCACGGTTGGCACGGTGGCTGGGCAACTGGCTGCCGCGCAACGTGTCGCGGGTTCGATTCCCGCACGGAACAACTCTTTGTGTGATCCACAGATTGTGTTCCGGGTCTGGGTGTCATGTGTATGTGATATTGTATGTTTGTAAACGCACCCACGACACAGGAGAAAATACTAGTTGACTTAACTGCTAATTAAGGTACTTATAATTATTCAAACAGTTTACTTTTGGTTTAATAAGATTTTGTTCGTTGACTTATGTTTTAAACTCAATTTACCTCTATAGATATGTAGTTGTTAATGTTTCTTCTGTTTATTTCCTTCTAAATGTATGCTTCGTGACAGAATCATTTTCTATTACCAGTTCTTTTATTTAAAGAGGAGAGGATTTATAACATACATAAAGATTTTGTAGCGGATTTAAAAAGTTCCGATATCCGCGTAGACCACACGTAAACTTTAGATAAATTGTGACCTAAGATTACGTGTCAATTCTTCTTTCTCTAGCAAAAATGTGTTCAACAAAGTCTGTACCTCGGTACGGTGGACGAAAAAAGTGTTAGATAAAATGAACACCCTGTACAGTATACTTTTATGATATGAATATGACACATAGCCGGCAACATAATAAACTGTCGGAACGTGGTCTAGTTCCCTCGTAACTCCGTAAAAGAATTTGTTGGTTCCGAATGACATTTTATATTATTTTCTGAAGAAGAATGGTGTACTGTCCCCATTGTTTTTGTATCGAAGAAATGAGTGCAGCTCGGTCCACTTTGTTTGGAAGTTATTGCGAATACTTTACAATGCAACAACGCTTTATTTCTGTTGCGAGACAATACTATGAGAAGCCATAGTATTGTCTATATTTATAGCAGAAGTGCATCGCGAATTTATTTGCTGGGTACGTTTTAATTAAAATCATTTTTGATTTATCCCATGATGTTTGGAATCAGCCTATTAATGTACACCAGATACTAATCTATACTTCTTTCTTCACATTACATCACCTGTCTCTTTCCAGGGTGTTCTAAGAGCTAACTGAAAGTATAGGTACTGTTAGATATGGTCTAAAGTAGTATGCTAAATAGCGTTCTATTGAGTATGCTCAAAAACCAAACGCCTGTTGCATCGCAAGCATGCTCGAAATGAGCATGCTAATTTTGAGCAACATTCTGATACACGTACTAGTATGTGACAAGTGCTCAAATGAAGCATGCTTTCGTGCTTAAAATTATCATGTGTAACAGTACTTTAAGGGACGACATATTTATCTGATAAATCTGGGCTGTTAACAATATAGGTACTGATTATTATTACGGTATGATATTAATAAAATGTTTTTCAAAAATATGTTTAATTTAATACAAAAATATTTTGCAACATTATAAGGTGCAGGTAAGTAGCATACAGGCAAGATTTTGTGCAGCAATATGTAAGAGTGCAAAGGAAACTATTAACATAAAAGTTAAACTTAAATTATTCTAATGTCTCCTTGATCAATGTTTACTGTAAAAGTCTATTTAATAGCTGATTTGGATGCATTGCGATTAATAATATATTTTTTTCACAACAGTATAATGGGTACTACTTGAAAGCTTGATTATTGTTAATATTTATAAGTAGATTTAGTCTTTCTTTCGTATGACAAAATACGTATTGTAATTTTGTACTGCGATGTAAATGTGAAACTACTTCGTTGATCATCTTATCACGAGCGTGACTACTGAGCAATCAAACCTCCACCCCGTTCCTACTCCTGCACTTCGAGGCGAAGCCCCGGCAATCCGTTAAGTCTTCCGCGGCTCCGTATCGGCATCAGCCCTGTTGGGCCCCATCCGGGGTGGTCTGAGCAATCAAACCTGGAGTTTGATTTTTGTGTCACGGAAAATTAATATTATTGCAACATTTTTTGATTCCGGGTTCTGGAGTTGCGCGCAGTTGGTATACCGCAATAGGTTCATCCTCTATCAAATGAGAGTTATAAACATATTCAGTGAAAAGTGGGTGTTACATTGTATACCTCTAAGTAAATATGAAACTTTGCCTACTTAATCCGGAATTAAAAGACGTAAAGTTATGTTGTATATATGTAGGTAAGCTTAAGTGATGAATTTTTTAAGTCTGTCATTATTTTTTAACTGCCGACAAAAACTGTTAAAGGCTAATCCTCCGCTAGCGTCGGACAACATTGTCCGACACGGCAGCCAATGTGTAAGAAATAAAACTGAAGTCGTGTGTCGCACTCATTATTCGCTTGCTAGTAACAAGTGACTGTAGTTCTCAACCTTATTAATATAGGCATTAAGTTTATTTATGGTCCTTTTGTCCACGCGATTTTATAATAGGTGCTTTCAGTTTTTTATGCTATTATCTATGTGGGTTGTTGTAACTATTTATAGTTGACAATATGTTATTCTCATCATCATAAGTGTGGGAGAGCCATGCTTCGACACGAATGGGATGGCTTAACGGAGTGACACCACGCCCTCACAGAAAACCGACGTGAAACAACGCGTGTGTACCGGAGGACCAATACCAATACCCAGACGTCTTCTGCAATCAATCTCCCTAATCCGCGAATCCTCAACAATAATCAAATTCCTATTCTCCAAAAGGCCAGTATGATACTTGTGATGCCTCTGGTGTTCCAAGTCCATCTTTACGGACGCCGATTGCTTACTATCAGGTTATCCATCTGCTCATTTTACGGCTTATCCCATAAAAAATCATCAGATCAGCCATAAGACATCCATTGCTGAACATAGGCATCCCCCAATGCCTTGGGTTCCATTATATAAAATTTTCACAATATAAAATAGAAATATACAAATTAAAATACAGTCTCGAGTGTTGATCCCTTTACTCTGTCAGGAACGTTATATTACACAGCCTATGGTATAATGCCCATTGTCTAGTCATGATATCAATATATACATATAAATGTAAGGAGATTTATGTAGATGTATTCTTGTAAAATGATTTGAATATCCAGTTACATCCACTGCATTAACATTAAGTTCCATAAACTTGTTGCGACATCTACAGAACTCGGAGAGTTCTCAGGCCTTAGTAAGAATTTGTATAACATTTAAAGTAATCGAAACGCGACCGCGTCCAGCGCTCTGATTGGTGGGTTCATTAGAACCGGCCAATGAGAGCTCTGAACGCGGCATCGTTTTGATTATTTTAAACGTATAACAAACTTGTACTAAGGCCTCTGATATTATATTAGTGGGTGATGTATGAATATCATTAGTAGATACTATTAGATCACGTGCATCATTTGACGAATGTAAGCATCCTTCACAAGCAATAGACAGCGACTTGCTTAGAAACAACGAAAACTACGATGTGCAAAGTTAAATTAGTCTATCGATTTTGACGAATGCATATATTCATCAAATAACGCAATATGGACAGTAGCCATTAGTAGGTATTATTATTAACAGTTACGGTTATAACACCTATAAAAATATATAACACCTAAATAAATTCTTTAAAACCGAGATTTAAACCTTAAGGTATTGAAAGATTTATTATTGCTTTAATACGTAATGAGGATGTAACCGATACCCTAAAACGTATTATTATAAAGCAGCTCCAAGCTCGACAGGTGTTGTACGAATACTTCCTTATACATCAGCTGCCTATGAATAGATATCATCCCATTTCATCCAGGATTTATTTCCAATAAGCAAAATTCCAACATAATATTCCGCGATTTGAGGATAGAATTTGGGCCAATCGCATAAAGTGATGTCAACTACACGTAATAGCGAAAGTTTGTAGCCATTTTGTTACAAATAATAAATCGGTTATGATGTCGTGGACAAAATATTATTACGTCATAAAATAAAGTGTTACGAGCTCTCACACTTAGCCAGCGCCGACCTTATGAATATTAACGTTTTGTTGTTCAACAGCTTTTGAAAATAACTGACAATTCAGCTGGAGGGAACTCATATGAACTTGAAAAATAACTGCACCGTTTTGTTGATGGCGGGTGAAAAAGTGCACATTTTATTTTTTTGCCTAGCTCAAATAGCTGGAGGGCAGGTGGCCTGGCGATATGACCTACATGCGAAGGGCGCAGAACCGCGAAAGTGCTATCTGGGAGAGCTTATTTTTATTTTGAGTAGATTTAGGCTTGTAAACATACCGAAATGGAGACAGAATTTTCCAGAAATGGAAACTGGATTTTCATGTTTTGTGTGACTCGTGTTTACATATGTTAGGAATTCAGGTACCAAGTTTTAGCATATGTAATGCGAGTTAGTCTAGTGTGGTAACATGTGGCTTCATAACTCGGGTCAAATGTAACAACTTAATTAATTATGAAGACGACTCCACAATATGAAATTCTCACTTCACTAAGTTAATTTAACTTAGTTCGACTGTGAGTCACATTCGGACATTTTTCCGGCTGCGAAAAGAAAATTAATAGTTTCAGTCGCTAGGCAAAGTATTATGAAGTTAGAGAACTCTATTAAAGATTACACCCAGGTGGAGTTGTGGAAAGAAACCAAGTTGGTTCAAGTTGGCCCGGCTTGCTCCAAGTTGGCCCAGCTCGTCTGTCGGACCAATCAGCTGCCGGTTAAGTTTTACGGCATTACGGGAACTGCACAGTTGTATTTATGTTAATTGGTCGACTTGTATTGGGACGCCATCGGCAGTTTGTTTTATTGTGTCATCGCCTCGTTTTTTCCCTCGTAAAAGTGAGTGAACTGTCTTGATGGAGTCATTAAACAATGTTAATTAACAGCAATAGAAGTTTGGACGACTGTGTTTGGGTTTAAGAAGATGGCGCTATTGAGAATGAGTTCTAACGACTAGATATTGTGCAATCACACGGAACAATAGAAGGTTACTTACTGATATATTTACAAAACGAGTTTTAAGTGGTCAGATATAATATATATTATGCATTCGCAATTCGTAGTCATTCAAATGCCACAAAGGAAAACTTAAAAAATCTCCCGACTGCTATCTTCTTTTACTATTTTCCATTTCTGATTTAGTACGTTTCAATTTGACGTAAAACTCCACTATCGCGGTGCCTGAAATTCAGGTTACGTACATTTTACGGGCGCAGTAAACATTCAACCTCCAATTCATGGCAATGGTCGCTTCTAACAGCGGAACACCGCTACTAATCTTAGTTTATCAGAGTCGGAGGCATAATTAGTTCACCTTCAATTTTACCCCAAATAATTTAAACCTAGATTAATAATAATAAGCAGAGTAAAGAGAAAACTGCTGAAAATGTACCTGTAATAAAATAAAGGTAGTAAGGTAATAAAATCCCCCGCGGCTTTTAAATTGAAAATTGGCCTATAACATTCAATCTAATTTAGATGATTTTCTTGGCCGTTTCTTGTTAGTTTAAGTTGCTTGAGACGACGACGTTAATTTTTATAGAAGTAAAGTTAATTTGTTATTTTTTTATTAAAATTTCGCTCAGGATTAGGATGTAAGCCAACTTTTGGGGATTGTAATTTCTGAGGTATTTTTCATGATCCTGATAGACTTTTGGTTAAAGTTGGGTCACTGTTCCGCTCATATTGAAAAAGTTAAGATAAATAGGTTCCAGAAGTGCATAAAGGGATTATCATAAAAAAGTCGAGACGATTCAATTTTAAAGTTAAGTTGGGCAATCCACGACTTAATTTTAAACGAAGTCGCTATCGCAACATTGTAAATATATTTCTTTTAAAATGTAACATTTTATTAAATCACTTAGAATTCAAACACAGATTTACTGGTTTAGTAGCAAAATAAATACCCGTCCTCACATAAAAATATTAGCCACGTAATACCTTCATTAAAATGTATATCTAGATTTGGCAAACGTAATCCTTCCAAAGAATTTCGGAATTCTGAAGGGATTTATACGGTCGCTTACAATGTAATGAGAGTTTGCGGAAAATCGATCCCTTTGGCCCGACATTTTTCTACCGTGCGATCCTTTTGGTCCATGTGTTAGAACAGGTGATCTGTTTAAGACAAAACTATTCATTATACTGAGCACGAAATACATTTTCTTGGGTTGCTATTAAAGTGATAAAACTCGGTTTAAGGGGAAGGAAAGCCAGGGTATGGAAAATGTTTATGTCTGTCAGTATGGGTGTAGTGCAGGGCAATGAGCAGCCGATTTGTGGCAGCAGTAAACTTAACAGCACTCTTACGCTGCCTCCGACTATGAAAAGCCAATCAAACTTTAATGGACCCTCTTTAGCTCGCGGATACATACAAGATGCTCGCATTCCTTGTGTGTTGTGGTCATTTGTTCTTTCGACTATACTTTACAGTATTTTTAATGTTTGCGGAAGAATAAAACTGTTTTATATGTATTTTGTATGTGTTTGTTTGTTTGGTGGAAATGGTTATAAGACATACGAGTTTAATGCTTTCCACGTATAGTATTCATAGCGCATATACATTGTAAGTATAAGTGCAATATTTAATATTATTACAATAATAGCTTTCTTAACTGCCTGCCTCGTTGGCCGAGTGGTCGCAAGTGCGACTGCCGGGCAAGGAGTCTCGGGTTCGATTCCCGGGACGGGCAAAGTATTACTAGGTTTTTTAAAAATCTCAGTAGAAGCACGGAGTCTGGAAATGTGCCCGGTATATGGCAATAGGCTCACCCCCTGTTACATGGGATTCACAACATTAATAGTGAAAAGTGGGTGTTACATTGTACATTGGCATTAAGTGCCGTAATGTGCACCTCGGAGAACCTAACGGGTAACCGGGGCTCCGGCTCGACGTGCAGGAGAAGGAACGGGGTGGTTTTTAGTCAGTAAGAGTCTGACACTCCCTCCCGCCTCACCCAGGCGGGAGCAGTCATTCGATGACTTTCCCCCTTAAAAAAAAAAAATGCCTACCCCTTCGGGGATAAAAGGCGTGATGTTATCTAATGTTATGTTATGTTTTTCTTAAAATAAGTTCGAATAGGAATACTTAAATATAGTTTTAAGCTGCAAACAGCTTTAAACTGTCAAACACCAAGCTGTCACCGGTGACCGCAACCTATTGTTCTATAATTGTGTCTATAATGACGGTACTCGACGAGTTAATATCAAAATATTAAAGCTCTTTCTACGTAAGGAAAGGTCAGTGTCCAGTGAGTTTATGTAATGCGGGTTTATATCTATTTTTGTGATCACTAATACTCTATATGCCTACACCAGCTGTGTACAATATGACTGTGCACATATAGTTGCTATGGTATTAATGCGCAGTTGCTTAAAGAAAGAAGAGAAGAAAGTTTCAGTTTAATAAACTACGTTTAAAAAACCGACTTAAACTCCTTCTCTTTTAAATATACCGTTTAATATTAATTAATACCTCTATACCGTCTCCACTTACACATGTAACAAATACTTTTCTGAAATCTGCATTAAAATCGTTTCAGCCTATCGCGCACAATCATACATGCATAAATACAGGTCAAACTTCTCAGTATGAAGGTGTAAAGAAGGACATTCTCACCTCCTTCTTTTTTCGAAGTCATTATATATTTATTTTTCTTTTGTTTTCTTTTTCTATGCTTCCCATTTAAGCAATGAATTTGATGGTACACTAACTTACTCAAAAAAGTAATTATTTAATTAGAAATTTGATTGATGATGGTACTTTCGTAATTGGTTCTTAAATTTAATATTATATACTCTTGAAATATGACATTTCCTGTTCTATGAATAGACAAGTCTTGACAAGGTGGCAGAGTCGGTTTCTTTTATGTTACAAAATATGATTTAAAAAATATACCTAATACATATTTAAGTGTGGGAGAGCCATGCACGAATAGGCCGGCTCGACCGGAGTGATTCCTCGGCTTCACAGAAAACTGACGTGAAACGCTTGTGTTGTGTTTCGTCGTGTGAGTGAGATTGCTAGACGCCCATTTCGTCGCGGAGAACCTAACGGGTAACCGGGGCTCCGGCTCGACGTGCAGGAGAAGGAACGGGGTGGATTTTAGTCAGTAAGAGTCTGACACTCCCTCACGCCTCACCCAGGTGGGAGCAGTCATTCGATGATTTTCCCCCCTTAAAAAAAATACGCCCATTTCCTTCCCAATCCTTGAATCCCCAACGCACTTGTAACGCCTCTGGTGTTACGAGTGTCCATGGACGGCGCCGATGGCTTACCATCAATGATTGATGGTGATTCGTATGCTCGTTTACTGACTTACTAATTACACTTGCAACCACTTAATCCACGATGCAGTAACTAAAAATAAAATAGTGAATGTGAATTTTTGCCGATAACAGCTCAAAACAACGAATTGATTCCGAGCTATCGGAATTTAATTTTATAGTGCACTTCGATAGCGAGTAATGAAATCTGAGGACACTTATATAGTGGAGAAGGGCTTGTTCGACGGTCATAAAGTGTCCTGAACTGATTAATTTAACTTTATAGCTCTTCGAGATGAGTTGGACAGCGCAGATGAAGGCGTTTGCAGGTGTCAGCCATGTTTGGAGTAGAAAACGTATTATAAGTACTTCAAGTACATGTTTGTAGTTGGAAATTAATTTCTCCTATAAACTTTGAATAGATGAGATAGTGGCCATACGTCGACCCCATCCCAAATAAACAAAGTAGGTATTACTTGGTTTGCGGTAGTGCATTTAGACTTTTAGTAATATTATTCTACTTGACTACCTCGTTGGCCGAGTGGTCGCAAGTGCGACTACCGGGCAAGGGGTCTCGGGTTCGATTCCCGGGTCGGGCAAGAAATAATTCGTTTTTTTTTAAATCTCAGTGATAGCACGGAGTCTGGAAATGTGCCCGGTATATGGAAATTGGCTCACCCCCTATTACATGAGACTCATAACACAAACAGTGAACATTGTACATGTAGAGGTACAGTGGCATAATGTGCACCTCTGCCTATCCCTTCGGGGATAAAAGGCGTGATGTTATGTTATGTTTAATATTATTTTAAATCGGAATTCGGCACTAGTAACTTGGAATAGATTACTGGCCTGCATAGCTAAGTATATACATAAGTTGGCTGCATAGCTGGAGTGTAGGGCTTTTTTACTTAGTATTTTTTTTTCAAAAATGTGTATTTTGGCTTTCAAAAGCTTAGTTTTACTCATGGCAAGAGCTAATGGATTTATATCAAATCTTTGAAAATGTGCCTATTCCCTTCGAGGATGAACAGGTGCGATATTATTTTATGGTTATTACTGATACAAAAATAGTTCATGTAGGTATCAAGTGATTCATTAATTTAGTGGTTTGGTGGAAATGTGGGTCATTTACTTCATATTTTTGTTATAGTTTACTGTTGTACCGTGTTGCTTGATTCTGTTCTGTGTGTTAATTTGTCGATTTGCCCACATTTTTAAATAGTGAAAGTTTATATTTGTTCTTTTATATTCGCCATATTTGCACGTTTTTTTTGTATTGTTTGTGTTTGTTTATATGTATGTACTACTATGTGCTCTAAATTGCTTACTTTTGTGTTCAATATCGTTCCTCAGTTAGCGAATTGTGAATGTAATTCTTTATGAGAAATAAAAATATTCTATGTCGTGGTGGCCCGGATGTTGAAGACGCCTGCTTCTCATGCACAAGGGTGCGGGTTCGAAACCTACCAACGGCAAATACCAATGTGACTTTTTCTAAGTTATATGTACTTTCTAAGATAATTTAGACACCACTGACAAACTGTGAAGGAAAACATCGTGAGGAAATCTGGGCTTATAATTATAAGTTTGAAATCGCAAACCCGCATTGAGCAAGCGTGGTGATTAATGCTCTAACCTTCTCTGTGTGAGAAGAGGCTTTGCTCAGCAGTGGGCATTTATAAGCTGTTGATGATGAAAGATATTCTGAACCTAAATAAGGTTTACGTACATTCATAATACATAATATGTAAATCGATTCTGTACCCAATTGCAGTAGTAACCAACATTGTTCACCAACAGATACGATGAGACAGAATACTCAATGGAAAACATCGTCCGATCTAAATTGTATGCAAATACCGTGAAATATCTGTACCAACCTATTTCAGGATAGCTGAAGCAATTCCAAATAGAATAATGTCAAGATGTATTTTAAATTACAGACTTATAATGTTAGTATATTTGTCTCAGCAATAGAACCTTAGACTTCTCAATTATAAGTTGGTTTGTCTGATTGCAAATGTAATTAACTTGGTACAGTTAAGCTCTTGTTAATTTACGGTAAATTATGTAGTAGACAACTCTAAAAATTCTTTATTAAAAATCATATCTATATCTATGGCAAATCACATAAAAATCAGTGCAGTAATTTAGGAGAACGCCATGTCATGTCATCAACTAAATGCCCACTGCTGAGCAAAGTACACGAGCTCTTCTCACACGGAGAAGGTTTGAGCATTAATCACCACGCTTGCTCAGTGCGCGTTGGCGATTACAAACTTATAATTAGAAATTATAAGTCCAGGTTTCCTCACGATGTTTTCCTTTACCGTTTGTCAGTGGTGTCTAGATAATCTTAGAAAGGAGATAGCGCCACAAACAAATGAATTTTCGTATCTAGATTAGTTAGGATCGTTTTAGAACTAAAATTCATAAAACTGGGGTTCGAAATAGAATGTTACAACATTGCACGGAGGTTGTTCCGGTTACCCGGATACGCTCCATATACGCTCCATATACCGGTCAGAGTGGCCATTTTGTTTTATTTTTACTAAAATGTGAGTTAATGAAATTGAATAGCTAGGACTATTTGAATGTGCCAGTCTGATACTATTAGCTTGAGTTGAGTTAGGATGTACTGATTCTTTTTTTGGTTGGAATAGATAACACATTTTTACCGATGATTTAAATACATAATTGTCGTTAGAGTAAACTTTAGGCAATGTAGGACTTTTTCATTCTTAAATGAATTCGAAATAACTAACATACGACTATAAATTACAAAAAAAAATCGTAGCGGACTTGCGGCTACGGCGTAGTAATGATAATGCTACGATTGCTACGCAGATGTAGCAGTGCACGTGCGCAGTTTTTCAAATCATAGGTGCTATAATTCCGAACTGTCTATACTTTCTGCTAATGATTTTATTTTAAACTATTTATTAAGATATACTTTGAGCAATGATTCAATTATGATGACACACATATATTAAGTATTTTAATTAATAAACCGTTTATTTCTTTATATTCCACGTTGTAAATTACCGTTTCCTATTATGCAACAATACACATAGGCACGTGTGCAAAGTTATCTCACGGCACATAATAGCGGACATTACGCGTGAGATTGTTCATAACCCATAACATAATATTCACTAGGTCGTTTGTGTGATCGCGAAGATGATCGTTCCGAGTCGGCGCGTTCTCACGCCTCGGCTTTTGTCGGCAAATAATTAATAGCTGCACCCATTGTGGGCAGATGAGCATAGCCTCCATTGTCCCGGGATTATGTCAAGAGCGCATTTAAACTTAAAGCAGAACAAACAAACCGGTGCACGGCGAGTTATTGCGACACTTTGCCTTTATTTAGCACCCGTTGCGTCGACGTCACCTAAAATATTTTAAATAGCTCGCACTTTAACACGCTTTTCGCCCGACTCGTGTGACTCTGCACTAATTTGGTTTTGTTTGCGAGAGTTATGGCCGGCTGTTTCTTATGCGGTAATTGGTAACATAGCACATCCCCCCGAGCATTGCCTGAAACGCTTATTTACATTGATTAGGCTATATATTATTTAGCCTTCTATTTACTGACTTGCTATTAATGTTCCATGGTCTCTAATGGCATGTATATTAGCATATTCTATGAATACAAACTTCTAATACATTTCACTCAACGACGATGAAGGCTCTCTCAATTTCCCTGCAGACTAATGAAGAAAAATTTAATTTCGTCGACGTATTTATGTTTCTAGAAGCTCTAGAACTTATTTGCAGTGCACAAAGTAAAAATGAGACGGATTTTTCAGCCATTTGTTTGAACCGCAAGCATGACACGGTATCATTTCAAGGGCTTTATCTTGTGAAATAAAGCGATTCTGGGTTAAAATTGCAAGTTTTTTTCTTAGGAAAACGAATATTTTTATTTTTTTACCTTAAATTTATTTCATTTAGCCTATTTAATTTGATTCACTAAAATTTTGTTTAATATAATGTTATTAATTTTAGCGCGAAAAAGCTTTCATAATAATCTGCGATGAGAGGCGAGGGTATTTCGGGCTCATTATACGCCCTGAACAAGTTCAACGCATGCAATATTCAGGAGAGTAGTGTTGGCAACACTACCTCTATAGACAGGGTGAGACGGCGGCGTGCGGCGCGCGGCGCGCGGGCGGTGAGCGCGGTCAGGTGGATGGAAAGTGTTTCAAAACATATTACATTTTCCAACATGTATCTATTTATTTTCCATTTTACAGAGAACCTCGTACCTGAGTTTGATTTTGTATATTTCTCGTTCTGTTTCAAATTGCGAAACGACATTTAAAATATCACGTTTTTTATTAAAATTATTTTACGTTTAGTTACTAGCTTTTGTTTTTGGCGTAAAAATAATAAAACAATTTATGACACTTGAGAAAATAGTGGTAATAAAAGAAATATTATTTTGGTGTTAAGAAAAAGCGCTCGCATGTTATAAAGTTATTGCTACGCCGAGACTTTATACGAGTTTCCAACAGTTTATTACTTGTGTGTAACATGAAATAAAGTCGACACGTTGAGACCTGCTACAGAGAGTTTGAATGAGATCAGATGTGTTTGACAAATCATAACAAGCCTGTTACAAACGAGATAAAAGCCGAAGATATCAGTCAGCACAATTTTCTTTCCAATAAGTCCCTTGGAGGTGGTGGGGCGGACTAACGACCTTCGCACTGACACACGCTCACTCGATGGCTCGAGACTCGAGTGGCATGTGTAAACGCGGCGCACGGCGCGGCGCGGGCGCGGCTGGACGCGGCGGGACGCGGCGGGACGCGGCAAATGACGTGGAACTGATGTGAACACCTAACGATTGCTGCGCCCTTTTACCGTGACACCGAAAGGAATTATTTATGCCCCGCTCTGCACTATGCGATGAAATTATTTTCAGCCTGACTTGAGGCGCGGATTAGATGCTGTGGTCGAACGTGTTTACATTTATTTTATGTGCCACTTCGGTGAATTGGAATGTTGAATAATTTGTTTTGATTTTCGTTAAAATTTTTGGTTTATTTTTTGTCCTCGTCACGTTTGTCTGCAAACTTCAAAAGGTACTGGTAGATATATTATATTTTTCAGTAGAGACCATGTTTTACTTTAATTTTGTTACAATACTTTTGATAATTTTAGTATTGGCAAAATAAAAAGACTGGTTCGTTTATCCTTAGCAAATCTTGTCACTCTTGTGATAAGATACCCGAGTGGGTACTCGGGTATCTTCAGACTGATTCAGTTTAGTTCTTTAATAAAGTATAATTCATTTGCTCTTCTCGTAACTTCAAAAATAAGAGAATAAACGAAGATACACATAAAAGGGTTGTCCACAGTCGCATTCGTAGCCACTAGACCAAAGATAACTAACGCTTAAGCGTTTTATTATTTAAATCACAACTCATTTCCTCTAACATTGTTATCCGACACGATCCTTGTGTCTGATAAAAATTATCATAAAAACGAAGACAATTTCGTTTAAATATGTGTAATTAACCCAGTTCAGTTTTATATGGGTGCGCTGATAAAAATATGAAAGGTAAACTTAATACACTGTGAAAATGCTGAATTAGGTAATAACATGTCGATAAGAAAAAGCGTCGCCGGCATAAATTGGTGCTGAGTCTCCAGTGAGGCGAGAACGCATTAACGGTCCGCCACTGACATATATTAGGAGCGTTTCTTATCCACGAGTGTGAGGCGTCTCGGCTGCGGGGCGGCTGCGGGGCGGGTACGGCGCGTCGCCGTGCGACCCGCGCAAATGACGCGGAAAAGATGCGGAGAATAACGCTCTCTTGATCGCAGAATAGCACGGCTGTCATATACTGCGACACACATGGACGCACACAACACTCCACTTTATTGCTTTATTTTTTAAGAAATCCTCGCAGTATTTTAATTCCTTGCACTTTTCCAGACGCTGAAGGATTTACGCAAGTGCTTCGACGTGCACTATGCTGCTACTTCCAATAAGCTATGCACATTAGTCTTCTCCAAACGTAGCACTTTTGGTTTGTTTACATTACATATGGTAATAGTAACATTCCAATGCAAATACATGTGAAGCATTAGAGAGGAAAAGATTCTGAAGTCACATTAAACGGGAGCAGTTTATATTGAATCTGTAAACTGGATTCTGGCTTACATTCCAGAATTTTCTCATACAGAATGAGGCTCAATTTATGTAACAAGTAACATTGAATACAATTATCTGAATGGAATGAATACAGCGATTCATTCGGAGCCATATTTTCCCCCTCACATAAACGATATCGTATTAAATTAATAAGTCGTTGGGCGACCCCGAAAGTAGCGATATCTATGAGGAAACAGACTTCCCCTAGTCTGGGAGTCCGCGTAGTTACCGCGGTTCTCCCTCGCCGTCGTTACGCAGCACTAATGTCCTATTATAGCACTCATTGTGTCTTGATGGGGGGAAATATTTAGTGATGTGCGATGCGATAGATCTTGTTTACATTTGTGTAATGCATTATTTATTTTCAAAGTTTTCTATAGGAAACCATTTATGTTGTTACATTTCGATTATGTGAAGTTGTGGGAATCCAGCAGTGGCATCGTAACATTGATACTTAAATGAGATTCGTACAAATCAAATACAGGTACTATGGTACTAGGTAAATGATTTCTGTGTAATATAAAGACTCCAACCTATTTCTATCTCACTCATTCAAACTGCGAATAAACATTTTATAAAACGTATACTGTAAAAGATATTTTAAAGTAATTGAAAACAGCATTGTCACGTTCACATCGAAACAAAAGAATACAGTAATGAACATAACTACAGTGCAATATTCAGCACATTATAGGACCGCGGCCGAGATGACTAAGCCTTTTCCACTATCACACTCGGGGAGAGATATAAAATTGAATTTCATATTTATTTACCCATTAATAATATCTGATCCCTCGTCCCATTGTCTCGTTGTTCACTCACACCGTGTTCCGAACATGCTGACGTGTCATTTTTTCTCTCGTGTCACGTAGAAGAATAATGAAGCAAGTTCAGCAAGTAGTATTTAGAGATAATGCTGATAGGTGACGTCAATGACTCTTCAGGCTCGTTTGCTATTGTTTCTGTAACATATTTCAATAGATTTTATTAAATTAATACCTATATTTGTAGGTACATCTATTAATAACATTAACAGTACATAGATTTTATTTATTTACGCAGAACCAAGTGCCTACCTGAATAATGGCGACACAAAATTCCAGAGCTAAACAGCAGCTCCGTAGTCTTATTATACTTACAGATAATGGCCGTAATGGATTCGTTATCATTTGTTAATCACAACAAAGTTATCGCGTTAAGCTTGTCGTAACGACATCGCCTCCCCGACGCGAACAAATAGCTCTCACGCAAATTGAATACAAGATATAAATCTAGCGTTCTCCTAATAACATGCGGTGGATTTCTCCGCGGGCCGTTTTATTTCAGCCCCACAAAGCCTTCGACCCAGTAAATCCGGCGATATCTCGGGGAATGCGACAGAGTGCCACTGGCGTTCGTTTCGCGGGACGCACTTTAAATTTTCCGACTGCGAAAGTACGGATATCGCAGTGAAATTTAAAAAGCCGACTCCGGGTCCCTGTGGAGATAAAACTGCACGAGCGGCTGAGTGGGAACGTGTCCGCGGTCGTCGTCGTCCCGCGGCATGTATCACTGTCGTGTCGCAGTCGCTCGCACGCGCCACTTGGACAACGCGCAATTTTGCATAATGTAGCCACTTAACGTATTCTCCTTTCCGCTGTGGCAATAGAACTACATACGTATGTATAGATATATGGAATTCATTATCAACAGATTCTCTAAATGAAACTGCACAAATCTTTTTAATCCTTGTCCTTCCCATGTTCATTTAACATGTTACCATTTTCTCCTAAAAGTGCTCGTTAAAAGCGTCATTTATTATTAAATCTGGAAGAAATATGCTGAAAGCGTTTAGTCGTCATAGCTGGTCCTTTTTACAATAGAACATTTTAATTGAATTTTCTTAGCGTCGATGTGTGCTCACCTAGGCACTATTATTAATTACAACAGTTCACACCTTGGCCAGTGTCGCACCGCTCCTAGGTATTCCTATAACTATCAGGTACGTACTCTACGATGCCGTGATGTCAGGTTACGACTCGCACATGTTACGACATGACACTCGTTAGTCATCATTTCTTCACTTTACGATACACACACTCGACTTACATTACCAGGTAGAAACGATCTCATTTCGAATAACGATTTTAATTGGACTAAAAGCTTTCAGACAGAAAAAAAGAATATTTCGATGAAAAACCATTCATATCTCTGTAAGAACTCCGAATTATTCGATCTGAAAGAAATTACTGAATTCTGTAATCGTAATAGATTTTCATTGGACCTTTAAAGGAAAATTGATTTTATTATCTTGTACAGAAAGATACGAAATTGTAGATGTTGTTTTATTATTTTGTTGTAGAACTTTAAAAATGTCTTAATGATATTCTGAACGAACGTTCCTTGACTGACTAGTAATGAAGGTGACCGGCGGTTGTTGAGTACAATTTAAGTCATCACGTAATTGTTGTAATTTAAAATCGAAATAGAAATATAATTGTGAAGTTGTTGTTAAAGCTGTAATAACTGTAATTAGCTTATCGTTGACATGCAGTGCTCGGTAGTGTATGTTATGTATGACGTTCGTATAAGAGTACAGCGTAGTATATTGCTGAAGTCCAGTGAGCTCACGAGATGTACCGTGACACATTATTATAGTTCGCCACTCATGTTTCTGTGTCCGCTCGTGTTGTTCCGTTCCAAGGAGTCCGCTTGCTGCCAGACATAGAAATATGTGTTTTGCTTGCACGACGGAGGGCGAGGTGCGGCCAACCAGGGTTGCCGCCGATGAGTTATGAGCGGTCGCTGCACCCACTTGGCACCGCACTCACATCTTGCGACAACCCTAGATATCCGAGTTTTTCATGCACATTTGTTTAATTATTCATTCGTTCAAGTTTTATGTTCAAATGTTTGGAGTATCTTCACTTTATCGTGTTAAGTATTGACATTTATATCTTGCCATTTTTGCTCCCTCTCCTATCAATTTTCGGCTAATATGTCACTCTGAAACGTTTGCCGATACATCGTAATGGTAGCAAATAAGATAGTATACCGAGTTCGGTTCTAGTTTCTCTGTGCTGTATGCGAGGATGCGGAACTAAGCGTTACTTATTGTTCTGTCCGCGCTAAAGGAATTGCGAACGGATGTTCACTTCCATGTTGGATTTAAAGCAGTCACTGACGAATTGCTACATTATCGTTAACAGCGTTCGATTTAATTCCTTTCCGGCGAACTAAGATACGACGATAAAGAGTGAAAAATACATGTTTCTTTTTAATTATACGAGTAGAGACGAGGACGAACATTGGAGAACAGATTTCTAAAACATTGTGCGAGAGAGTGGTGCGGTCGGGAACGCAAACAGCCGAGTGAGACGTACTCTGACCACGAGTATAATTCTTTGTGAGCGTTAATTAACTTTTTATTTTCCCGTTCATCGCTGCGTTATACTGTCCGACACACTGAATACCCGCGGCCACGGGGGAAAAAATACAAAACAATTATACCGCAGCAACAATCCTTAACGAGCAGACATTCGAGCAGCGGAATCACAAATGGCGCAAAATTATGAGGAGCTTCAAATAATCATTAAACATAAACGCGTAATGGTTTCCCATTCAAATGATAGCTCGTAGCAGTTAACTGCCTCTGTAATGTCTCAACACAATCTCTTCCACAGAAAATTGTAACGTTTTAGCGGGGTATTAATGAGTTATTGCCTATTAAATATAACAAGAACACATTTCTTTATAGGGACGGACGTAAACTTGAGCGCGGCTCAGCTTCCTCGTGAGTGGCCCGCTGTGTATCGTTGGCTGAAACGAGCGCTTTGATTAATTGAGTGGCGTTTTTGGCGGCATTACGACCAGGTGGGTGAAGAATGGCTCTGTTATTGTGATTGATTGCGTAATGCTGTCTCTAATGATGTCTGGGCTCTGGTCTAGGCTGAGACTCTTAGGCATTACAGATGGACATCGTATTGAAAAACATTATCGCAAATTACTTAGTCGCAAAGTGAATGGACGATTACTAATGGAAATTTTGGAGTCAGGTTTTTGTGAGACTGATATTGTGACAAAATCAGCGAACACCGATGTCTAAAATATCTGTAGTTCATAGTCCTTTTCAGCCTTCGGCTCCATCATTTTACGATTAATTTGTTACAATAAACGATTGTCACAAGAAAATTTTCGTATTATTTTTTGACATTAATTGGTTATTATTTCAAGAACACAATGTCTTGGTTTCTTTGATAGAAGTGAGAAGGCAATACCTATCTGTTTATGGTATAAGGCGTTAAACGAGCAGACGGATCACCTGATGGTAAGCAATCGGCGCGGCGTCGCCCATGGACACCCGAAACACCAGAGGCGTTACAAGTGTGTTACCGGCCTTTTGGGGATTCAAAATTTGAGGATTGTTGGAAAAGGAGTGGAAACGCAACGCAAGCGTTGTTTCACGTCGGTATGTATGTATCTATATTTAATTGTATATTATTAAATTTACCTTTCTTAACATCTAAAGCAATCCCATGGTTATTACTTAAGTAATACACACGCATACATCGAATCACTATATAATTATAATTAGAGGTATAATAAGGTTAGCAAATAACTTCTTTATATTACTTCATATTTATATTCATTTTAAAAACTCTCGCAGTCATATTAATAGGAAATGAAGAAAAGACTATTCAAAGTTTTCGCTGAGTCGATAGCTGACTGCGAAGAAACGTCGACCATTAGAACACTTCAGTGACACATCTCACAGTATTTTTTTGCGAAAAAAAAAAGCGTTTCTTTAGAGAAGAAATGCAGTTTTGTAAGTAGCTGTAGAGATAACTCATTTAAATTGTAGTTGATATACCTCTATAATAAATATTTCTTTGTTGAACACCTTTTTTTTTAAATTAAACATGTCACCAAACGTTTTTTTGAATTTAGAACTCTGACAGAGAAACCATATTCATAAATTAGAAGTAGGTTATCAAAGTTATGAAATAAGGTTTTAGTTTTATTACATACTTATGGTACTTAAATAAAAATAAGTTAATGCTTGAAAGAAATGATTAAAACGAATGATATTTCTGCCAGTATTAGTATTAATAAATGTTTATTGCTGATATAAAGATTTTAATTCCCCAAAATAAGGATAGATCGACCTACATAACACGACTCTGTGTTATATTTAAATAATAATTATAGACTACTTAAAAAAACCGTTTTCAAGCCCTCTTTTTTTGAAGCCGGTTATTTAATATACTAAAACATTCCCTTAAGTGTAACAGAAACTTTTCTAAAAACCGCCTCAAAATCGGTTCAGACAATTGCGAGATAATCGCGCATAAACAGACAGACATACCTACATACAGGCCAAACAGAGAACCATGAGTATTGCAATATCAATACTCAGGTTGATATTGCAATACTCAGGTCAGGTCAATCAATCGGTCGCAATTGTGACTGCCGGGCAAGGGGTCTCGGGTTCGATTCCCGGGTCGGGCAAAGTATTACTGGGCTTCTTCAAAAAATCTCAGTAGTAGCACGGATTCTGGAATTGAGCCCGGTATATGGCAATGGGCTCACCCCCTATTAGAGGTAACATAAATAGTGAAAAGTGTGTGTTACATTCAACAGTGGCATTAAGTGCCGTAATGTATACCTCTGCATACCCCTTCGGGGATAAAAGGCGTGATGTTATGATATTGTGCAATATCAAAGTTTAATTTTAAAACATATTTATATTAAAAAATATCAACCAACCAGTTTGCTGCGTGATTCTGTAATGAAAGAGTTAACGAGTGCTATCTACAACCTATATCATAAATAGCCATTTGCGAATAATTGAAAATTCTCGTGACACTACCCAGGCATTGCTTACGGACAAAATCAAATTAGGTTTTTATTGGAATATTGATAATGGCCAATAATAATAGCCCGTACTCCAATATTGAGAGTACTGTATATAGTAAAATCATATAGAAACAAAAATTGGACAGTTTTATTAATATCATCATATTTAATAATATATTGCGAGTGATAATATTCGTGTGAAGATTTTATTCATTAAAAACACAGATAAAAATGAAATATTTTAGTCTAGGACATTGAAAAAAAGGCGGACGTAATATCACTTATGCTTTGTTCGCACTACGCTTGAATTTTAGTCGAGGGACGAGTATTTAGTAGCTTTCTCTTGTTTCTGTCCCAAAATCGAAGCGAGAGAGAAGAACTATTAAACACTCGCTACTTGACTAAATTACTAGCGCAGTGCGAACAAGGCTTTAGAAATGATTGAAGCACTAAAATGTCAGTGGTGTATTTATGTGTGCGTGTCGTGTAGAAGTGTAGTGACGGGCCATGCGATGCGGCAGATGCCCTTTGTGTCGATGTGTGTGTATTCTGCGTGTAAGCATATAGTAGCCAGATGTCGTTATTTCTAGAGACTATGTCAGTATTTTTTTCAACGTTTATAGTTTTAGTTGTAAAATTAATACAATGAATGAATTACCTTCTGTCAGCTATATAACCCATTGATATCAAGATATGTATGTGTCAACAAAGTCTAACTTCGCGTCAATTTTCACTGTGATTTGTCCAGTCGAGAAAGAGGATAAAATATATGACGTGTACGTTGTATATTAATCATTTAAAAATATAATAAACTAGGTCTTTGGTGAAACTGTCAGGGCCAATGTTTCAATTATTAGTTAATTCTTAACAACCTCTATAGAAAAAAAGATAGTTAAATAATTAAATAATTTTTACTATGGAAGAATTGTCACATATTCAAAGTTATACTTCAGTTACAACGTATCTGGCGTTGGAAAAATGGTAATATAATAAATTATAGAAATCAATTCCAATATCCATAAGTGTGTAGTTCGGTTGAACACGCTAACTGTACATTTGCAGTTAGGTACCAATGTCTTATAATATGAAATCAGAAGACTAACTTTATTATTTACCAGTCTGTTTATATTGAAAAGTGACTATTATTGAATTTAAGTGAGTTAAATTGTGGGAGAGCCATGCTTCGGCACGAATGGGCCGGCTCGACCGGAGTAATACCACGGCCTCACAGAAAACCGACGTGAAGCAACGCAAGTGTGTTTCGTCGTGTGAGTGAGGTTACCGGAGGCCCAATTCTGAATTCCCATTCCTGAATCCCCAACGATCCTCAAACTCCTAATCCCCAAAAGGCCGGTAACGCACTTGTAATGCCTCTGGTGTTCCGGGTGGCGATGGGCGGCGCCGATTGCTTACCATCAGGTGATCCGTCTGCTCGTTTACCGGATTATACCATAAAAAAATTACAAAGTCTGTTTATAATGCATCTTGCACGAGTTTTGTGTCAGTTATATTTTAATACAATGTCTGAACGCTCGATAAAGTTATAATACTGCAGAAAAATATCAGTTACCTAAGAATTCAGCGTAAACATTATTCTCTTTTATTGCGTAGGTAAAAAGTTATTTTTGTAAGGTCTTCATCAATCGGCTATAAAAATAAAATGCTTTAGCAAAACGATATAATTCTGCGAAATGTTGACATTGTAAACAATACACAAGACAATCAAACAAAAATAAATAAAATTCAACAACCCTATACAGTTACATTTCGTAGCAATAGAAAAGTAACTATAATTTACTTTTGATACGATATTTTTCTGTTAACGAAGTGAACGTACGTATTACTGTTACATATGTTAGCACTAAAAATAGAGGGTGGTCGAAGAAAATACTTGGACATTTATCACCGGCCTTGGGTAAGCCCTTAGGTTCGGCCGTCCGAATGTAACTACATGAAATAAAATGATACCGCCTTCACGGTAGCTAGCACCGATATAAGAAAACTTTTAAATATATTTTTTCATTTTGATATTAATTTTTTTCCACTTTGAAGTTGAGATTGTGGAAGTTTCTTGGTTTTGGTCGACAGATGGCAGTTATGTTTCGCTAACGAGGTTAGGATGTAACCTATTTGGGTGTGGTTTGCTTGCAAAGATTAATATTATTTTGCTTATGGTAGAAAGTTGTGTCGTTATTGTTATTGTCTTGAAATAATGTAATTTCAATATTTAGCTTTTGGTCCGTAAGTTTGCGTTAATGTTCCGCTCCATCAATACGAGTGATCGATTCATATAGGACACTAATTTTTCAAAAGTCAATCCTATTGTTGTAGTAGGGAAGACTAGTTATAATTTCAGACTTCAATCACACAAATACACAACAGAAATACCCTTTTTTGTTAAGGGGGGAAAATCATCGAATGACTGCTCCCGCCTGGGTGCGACGAGAGGGAGTGTCAGACTCTTACTAACTAAAAACCACCCCGTTCCTACTCCTGCACTTCGAGCCGGAACCCCGGTTACCCGTTAGGTTCTCCGCGGCTCCGTATCGGCATCAGCCCTATTGGGCCCCATCCGTGGTGGTCTGATGGCTCTCTTTGAGGCGCGCGCGGAACGCGATGCGCCTTACGCTGGAATAGAAATACCTTAAAACATACCTCGAACACTGACCAAATAAATCACGAACAAACAATCAAATGATACTAGAGAAGACATGAATTTTTTTTAAAACGTTTTTTTAATCATAGCGTGAGGACGCTAGGATTTTTTTCTGTATCGTGGGTGCGTTTACAAACATACAAGTTTAAAAACACATGATACCCAGACCCGGAACAACAATCGGTGGATCACACAAAGAGTTGCTTCGTGCGGGAATCGAACCCGCGACACGTTGCGCGGCAGCCAATTGCCCAGCCACCGCACCAACCATGCAGTCATAATATATACATGATAACATAACATAACATCGGGCCTATTATCCCAGAAGGTGTAGGCAGCGGTGCACACAGAAGTAACACCCACTTTTCACTATTTATTTTATTAGCCCCATATAATAGGGGGTGAGCCTATTGCCATATACCGGGCACGACTCTAGACTCCGTGCTACCACTGAGATTTTTTTAAAAACCCATTAATACTTTGCCCGACCGGGGAACCCGAGACCCCTTGCCCGGCAGTTGCCAATACATATACCTCTATACATATGTCACAGAATCAACAAAGATGCACAACTATCGAGTATCGTTATTTTAGAACAACGCCATTTGTTATCATTTGTCGGAAACGTCAAGCAGTGTGCTTGGGTGATGGTCGGTACGGGGCGTGGCATGTTGGCATTTGAAAGGCGTCACTTTTGAGTTGGACACGAGGGTGAGCAGTTGTTCTGCCAGCCCCTAACGAAATTACCGCGTTTACGAAGAATCCGATGACGAAGTACCCCCAATGGGTGAATTGTCTTCTACACATATATACATGAAACCTACAATAATATCTTAAACAGCTGTAATTGATATACATAGTTATGGGCCAACGAAGATTTGGCCAGCTGCCATCCTATGAATCGGTAAAACAATTAAAAGTTTCGCGGCGCCTCTCATGGCCAAGTTTTAAAGACTTTAAAAACATGATGTGCTTACAATCAACTTTCCCTTTGTGCTTCCTAATTAGAGCTAGATAATGTTTGTTTAAAGGGTTAAGCTAATAAAGTTTTTGGAGCAAACGGTTTTATGAAAATATTAAATTTCGTTGTTCGTCGCGAAGATTGTTTTGTTAACTAGCTGCTTTATTTTACTAATGCAGAGTTCTTGTAGACGTTACAAAATAATTATGGTAAGTATATTAAGTTGTTAGTAATTACGATTGCTTGAAAACTATTGTAAAGTTCAATAATTTCAATTGAAAATACCTATTTTAGCTTTTTTTTTTAAGGGGGGAAAATCATCGAATGACTCCTCCCGCCTGGGTGAGGCGGGAGGGAGTATCAGCTATTTTAGCATGAGTTCAGGTGAAAAATGACTTACGATCGAATACTGAAAGGCTACTGGATTTTAAGTTGTATTTAAATATCGTGCCATCTCTGGCATCTATCTATATCTATATCTGTATCTATATCTATATCTATCTATCTATATACGTATTAACCCGTTGAAATTCATCCTCTAAATTTGTTCATACAAAAATAGTCTCTAAACATTGGAAATAAGGTCTATAATCTAGTTAAAGGAGAGCGGTCCCCATCCCCAAGCGGTCACCGGTGACCGCTTGGGGATGTATGGGTATAAAAATGAAACCCATTTCCCGTTGGCACGCCATAACTTGAGAACGACTAGACCGATTTAGCTGATTCAAACTCGCAGTGGGTACTGCGTACAGGCCGCCCTGGTTAGGTGTTGACACATTTCTAGATGCACTGACGAGTTCCGTCAACTCTTTATCATTTTGTAGCCATACCGTACTCTTGGGGGACTTTAACATTAATTACTTAAATACATCCGCGTCTGACACAAAAGTGTATAAATTACAATCGTTTCTGGACTGTTTGAACCTTACTCAGCTGGTGCCTACGCCGACACATTTTACAAATAACAGCTCGTCTCTAATCGATTTGGTGTGTACGGACGCAAAGGTTACTAATATCACAGTGGATCCGATCGAAGCACTCGGGGCGCATTCGTTCATTTCCACAACCTGCCAATTTAAAAAAGAGAAAATACGACCTATGACCATAACTTGTAGAAATATCAAAAGTATTGATACGTATGGTTTCACTGAGTCACTGAACTCGATCAACTGGCAGGTGCCCATGGCATCGCGCGACGTCAACGTTATGGTACACTATCTATGCAAAAATATATTGGAGGTGAATGTAACAATAAGGGAAAAATCACCTCCTTGGATCACTGACAACATCAAGTTTATGATGAACCTTCGAGATAGGGCGTACAGACAGTATTTGAATGATAAATCGTTAAATTATAAAAGACAGTATTACTTGGATCTGAAGCGACTGGTGAATAAATCAATTTACTTTGAAAAAGTTGCTTACTATAGGGTTAACATTAATAACAATATAAACAACCCCAAAACGCTTTGGAAAAATTTGAAAACAACTTTGCTGCCTTCCAAAAGCGACATGGATCTACCACCACATTTTAACGATCCCGACAAAATTAACGACCATTTTTTAAACGTACCCGGTGAAACTGATGTATTGGTATCATATCTTACTTATTTTGAATTTCACAAATTTTCTGACAAAACTTTCAACCTCAAAACCACGAATGACAGTGAAGTTATGAAGATATTGACTAACCTTAAATCTAATGCTGAAGGCTGTGATCACATAACGTTGAATATGTTTATAATGACTGTTCCGAATACCCTTGACATTTTAACCAATATTATAAATGAATCAATTAGAACGTCGACCTTTCCAGAGGATTGGAAGCTTGCAATGGTGCGTCCATTACCCAAAACAAATAACCCCCGCGATCTCAAAGACTTGAGGCCTATTAGCATTTTACCGCTGCTCTCGAAGGTGCTGGAAAGAGTGGTAAATTAGCAATTGTCTAAATATCTCGAGGATAGCGGCGCTCTTCCGGAGGCGCAGTCGGGTTTCAGGAGGGGTCGTAGTACGGCAACAGCTTTGCTGGATGTCACCGACAATATTCTGTCAGCACAAGACGAAGGTTTATGCACTATGTTGGTCCTGTTGGATTTCTCGAGGGCTTTTGACGCCATCAACCATCAAATGGTTCAATAGTTATCTCAGTAATCGTGCCCAATTCGTTGAGGTCCGCGGTGTGAATGGTTCCACTTTGAGATCGCGTGTGAAACCAGTGACTAAGGGGGTTCCCCAGGGATCGATATTAGGGCCAACATTATTCATATTATATTGTGCAGATATCGTTAAAGTGATAAAAAATTGCAAATTTCACATTTACGCCGACGATCTCCAAATTTATTTCTCTTTTAGACCAGAAAAGTACGATAGTGCGGCGAGGTATATTAAGGAGGATCTCAACAGAATTGTTGATTGGTCGAGTGATAGCTGTCTCATTCTCAACCCGTCCAAGACCAAATATATGCTGTTTGGAACAAAACAGTTGCAAAGGATACCTATAAACGGCACTAACTTGTTACTGAGGGGCCAGACAGTCGAGCGCGTTTATGATGCAAAAAATTTGGGTTTGGTTATGGATCAGGGCCTCAGGTTCGAATCGTACGTCTCAAATTGCGTCAGAAATTGTTTTTATCGTCTGAAAGTACTGTACAAAATGCGCCCGTACCTATGTGAGGAGTTGCGTGTGCAGTTGGTGGAATCTCTGGTACTGTCTAAATTAAATTACGCGGACACGGTCATCGGCCTTAGACTCCTATCGCGCACCAAACGATTGATACAGAGAGTACAGAATGCTTGCGCACGTTTTTGTTTTAAAATACCACCAAGGAGCCACATTACACCATATCTCAATAAACATAATTTGTTAAAAATGAAGTCACGTCGCAAGCTTCATCTGGCCTGTCTCCTCTTTGGTGTCATAAGAACCAAATGTCCGTCATACCTCTACTTGAAACTCTCGTGGGTGAATGCACATCGCCGGCGAGAGGGTAGGCGTTGTGCGCAGTAGCTGGCTATACCGCAACACAAATCTGCTGCATTTAGGGGTAGCTTCAGGTATGCGGCATCGAAGTGCTGGAACAACATCCCTCCGCCAATCAGAAATCTGCAAAGTATAAGTACTTTCAGAAGAAAGCTCAAGGAGTTTGTGCTTACTTCCCAAATCAGCAGCGCTGAAATAAACGCGGACCTGTCTTTTATTTGACCTATTTAATTCTAATATTGATTATTACAGCCGTCCCTGTTTTATCATATCTCAAATCATACATTGGCATGAACTGTCCACACATTACACACATAACTCCACAATTATTATAGCACATTATTAATAACTATTATATTTGTTAATAAATTGAACACACAAAATTAATAACAAAGTTTCTATACATATGTGGATAAGGTTCTTATCACAGAAAAAAGTCCTGAAAATCTTACGGGAACGGGAGAATACGGGATTGCGCGTACGAAGTCACGAAGTCGCGGGCAGAAACTAATTTTACAAAAAAATGTAGCAACAGAACTATACTTACGCGCGCGACTTGAAATTGAGTTGCGTTTGAGAACATTTTTTTTTAACCCCAAGGTGGGAAATCCTCACGGAGCCCTTTCGCCTGGAGGACGAAATGGACTGTCAGACTCTTATTGATCGTTCAATTCTGATTAGGATGCCCAAAGGCCGGTTAGTTTCAAATAATTCGTAATGTCAATGACCTCTGACGTCTGAAATGAATACCTATTCTATGGAAGATAATTAATGAATTGTTATGACGCAGATCGCTTTTTTCTTGAGGCGATTGCCATGAAACCTGTCAATTTTCAATTTACTATTACTTAAAATAATATCTCTGAAGTCATCATTCTATCAATATTTGTGGAAAATTCTACTGATAATTCAACTCTGTTGTAAAGAAAATAGTAATGTATTTCTTTTTTATTTATGGCGTATGAATAAAGTTACAACGATTTATAAGGCTGCATTCCTTATAAGGTAAACTAAAAATAAATTAAAATAATAAAAAATGTAATTTATTTTTCCATCATATTACATAGTGTTGTAGACCTTAATACTAGTTTTATAATATTGACATAGTTGTGAGAGACTGGTTCTACATATGGTTTTACGCAGTTTAATTGACAATGCAGTGATGGAAGTCAGGAACCCAAACAAGGATAATCTGTGCTATGGGCTCCTGGCCTTTCCCTCTTAGATAATTATGGACTTTATATAATTAAAATTACAAAGGAAAAACAAACGTACAAACAAAAACAAATTAAAGTAATTAAAGTTATATAATTATCATTAATTCATTAGTGTGTATGTGTGTGTGTGTATGTATGTGTATACTATATAATACAAGATAATGTTTCAAATATGTTATCCAATTATGAATGAATCAAATCACCTATTTTGAAACAAAAACTAAGCCAATTCTAAACGAACATGCAAGTTGCAATTTAATTAGCAACTAACAAAGGGGTAATTTTGTCAAGTTACTGGTCTCCGCAGCTAGACCACAAAGCATCGAGCAACGTCGAGTAGTCGAGTGTTGCCTGTGTCTACTAGAATCGCGGTTGCCATGTGAATTACTTTTATACAAATAAAGTTTAAAATGTATTTAAGTTTTGTGGTTTCTACATTTTCTTGATTAAAATTTATTGTAATTTTTTTGTCGAGGTTTAATTCGACTGTCGGGAAATGTTCTTTTTACTGAATATAAAATTTCTTGATAATAACACATGATTGGTAATTAAGAGGTAATTTCTAATTACATTAGACTACCATTCGTTGCTATATTTTCATAATACGCACCTCAGCCTAACTGTAATTGTTTCAATCTAGTTATTCGATTACTTTTACCTTAGGTACTCGTAAAATCCACTGCTTTACTGGACAAAACGTAAACAAAAGAAGGCAAATTCCAATTTCACGCACACGAAATCGCGCACAAAATAAAGCACCAAATAAAATAGGAGATATATCGAAAAACTTAACTCGAGTACTTTTAATTTAAAAGTTTAACTGAAATGTAATGTAAAGTGGACAAGTTAAATTACTGAGGCATCTTTGTGATGCCGAATAGTTGGGGGAAGTGGGGAGAGGCCAGCGCTGGGCTTTGTGACTGGAGTGAGCGTTGTCGAGTGTTTTAGCCACACTCCGAGGTGAAGAGCCCTCGCCCTCACGGCCCACAGACTCAACGACACTTCACTCGTGTTACTCGATTAACCCAAGTTATTAGTGCTATCAGCTTTTGTTCCAGCGTAAAGATTATCTCGTATCAATTAGTGGGCATTACGTGGGATTATTACGTGCTGAATCGTTTGGGAAACAGTTGTGTGCCGCGATAATTAATTTAATACGAGCGCGGTTACTGCGTGTTGGTTATTAGCTTTAGATTAGCTTGCAGAACGCTATATCGATATTGTTTATGACTCAAATATTATGTCGTTTATGCTCTAAATATACGCTTTGATGTGATGAAATTAAGCGCTCAGTTTTGAGTAGCGTATAATCTGTGATCAGTATGTTTGTTTCGGGGAATTTTACACAAAATGTCAGTGCTTGTATCCTGCTATATTTGATGTCGATTGACGCTTAATTGACACGTAAAGTCAGGTGATTAATTAGCATCGAGTTAATACTAAATGGTGTAATTTAAAATAAAATTATACTTGAGGAAGTATGTTGTTTTGTCTGGTTCTTTATTTCGTGGTATGAATCGTGAACCTCAACTACAAACAATTGAAGATATGTTCGAGCGAGCTGCACAACATTCCCCCACAACTTGACCTCACAATTAATTCTATATTACTGCCACGTTCTTGTGTACGAGTGTTATTTAATTTAATTTTAAATCTAGGTGAAATTGCGTCGAACCATGTTCTATCTGTAGTTTTAAACTAAAAACATACAGCGTTTGAAACATTTTATTCCAAACTAGTTGAACCCGCAAATTTGTCCGCGTTTTTCTAAAAGAAAAGTATCCTAATTTACTCCTTAGTACATCAGCTACCTGCCAGTAAAAGTTCCGTCGTAATTGATCCAGCCATTACACAGCCCGCACAAACAGACAGAGAGACAGACAAAAATTGTAAAATAGTGTTTTTTTTGTATAGGTATGTATCGTATGTATGTTCATATGCATTTAATTAAAAGCGGTAATTTCAATATTATAAACAGATACTCTAATTTTATTAATCTGTATATATTGTTTCATTTAAGTTTATTAAATTGGTATATATCAATTTGCAACATCAAAACTGTTTATAAATAAATAAATAAAATAAAATATTTTTATTTCAGACATATTGGGTCCATATATTTACAGTTGTATACTATATAAGTACAGACTGCCTCGTTGGCCGAGTGGTCGCGAGTGCGACTGCCGGGCAAGGGGTCTCGGGTTCGATTCCCGGGTCGGGCAAAGTATTACTGGGTTTTTAAAAAATTCTCAGTAGTAGCACGGAGTCTGGAAATGTGCCCGGTATATGGCAATAGGCTCACCCCCTATTACATGGGACTCATAACATAAATAGTGAAAAGTGGGTGTTACTTCTGTGTGCACCTCTGCCTACCCCTTCGGGGATAAAAGGCGTGATGTTATGTTATGTTATGTTATATTTACAGTTTATTATTATTAAATATATATATTCTTAATAAATTTAATTTATTACATTATAACACCGCATTATCAATCAATAATTATAAAAAGAAATAAAATCTTTATTATTGTTATTGTTATTGTTATTCTATCTATTGACATTAATTTGTGAGTGGGTATTTTTGATCTCATTAGATGTGATTATTTGACTATTTAATGTCTAATATTGGAACTTTTAATTACCTTTAGGATTATATACAAAGATTATTTCATTTAATTTCTAATTTTAAATAGACCTTATTTTATGAATCGTTCAACCAAAATTGTTTGTGTTTAATAATTTTTTTATTTGACTTGTTTTGCATTGTTATGTTATGATTTGGATTTTTAATATTGTATTTCTTTTGTATTTTCTTGACATTTCTGTAATTTAATTTAATCTAATTTCATTCAATTGCTATAAATGTTTGTATGGGCATGATGTGATTCCCTTTAATTGAAGGATCACAAGGTTATTGTAGGTGTTGTGGATTATTTTTTTTGCATGTAAGTGTATCTTTTGTTGGGAGTCCAAATAAATAAAACATAAATATAAACAACAAAAAGTCGAAATAAATGTATCAATAATCGGTTCAGATTTACAACTTCTAAATAATATTCTGAACAACTTGTAAGAGAGAGAGAGAGAAAAACGAGCACCATGTCCCAACCCTTTACCGCTCAACTTGGCCCTTGAAACTCGGCCTTTTGGCAAATTATTCATTCGATGACTTGAGGGGAGTGACCCGTCCTCTCGGATGATTAGTCTAAAACTAATTGATTCCTCCCTGCCAGAGCACGGAGGCTTGCTAATACGGAGTAAGTGCTTCTTCATGGCTGGCTCAGTGCGGTTTTGTTCACTTTAAAGTGGGGATGCTAACACGATTTATGTCTTTTTGATTTTAAATTGATCGTTGTGGTTGAGAGACTGGGTGCTATTTTAACCGACTTCAAAGAAGGTTCTTAGTTTAACTTGTATGTATGTATGTTTGTGTGCGATTATCTCGCGATTGGCTGAACCGATTTTGATGCGGTTTTCAGAAAAGTGTTTGTTACATATAAGAGAAGGTTTTAGTATAATAATTAACCGACTTCAAAGAAGAGAGGGTTGAAGTCGATTGTTTTAAAAGAATTATGGTTTTGACGTTTTTGTGTGATGTTCTAATTATTATACTACCGGTAAAAATTAACGATCGACTGCCGGGACCCCTTCTCGGGTTCGATTCCCGGGTTGGGTAAAGTATTACCGAGTTTTAAAAAAAGTGTCAGTAGTAGCACGGTGTCTGAAATTGTGGCCGGTATAGGCTCACCTTCTATTACACTGGGACTCATAACATACATAGTGAAAACTGGGTGTTACATTATAGAGTGGCATTAAGTGCCGTAATGTGCCCCTCTACCCCTTCGAGAGAACCTAATGGGTAACCGGGGCTCCGGCTCGACGTGCAGGAGAAGGAACGGGGTGGTTTTTAGTCAGTAAGAGTCTGACACTAAAGGCGGGAGCAGTCTATTGATGATTTTCCCCCCTTAAAAAAAAACCCCTTCGAGGATAAAAGACGTGATGTTATGTTATATATAATGGTAAAATGTATATTGTATTGTGGTCTAAAATAATTAACGAAAATGTCCTTTAATATCCTTTATTTGATGATAAACCGACGTTTGTTAATCTGTGATAATTATAATTAATGACCACGTAACTATAATTGCTTTCATTTCCAAAAAGTATTCAATCTTTTTTATATAATTTGAATGTTAAACCTATAACCACAAATATCATTTTTAATTGATACTAAGGTTAATATCTCTACAATGACCTAAGTAGACACAATACGTAACTTTTTTACGTAACTTTCCCATCCAGTCTGTGAACTCTTTGACCCTCTTAATAATTTTCCTAGAAAGTAATAATTAGGTACCCCTTAGCATACTATTACCCGTAATAATGAGTTTCTTAGTACTAGTACAAGTCCGAGCTGAAACTTTTAATAATTAGTTATTACTTGTGTTATAATTTTCTAAGTATAACACCGATAGCTATGCAATTAAAATCTTGTTATTGTCTTGTCTTTGTCTTCAAGCTGTATAATGCATTATTTTAATTAATATTGAAATTTTATCAAACGAGTATTTAATTAACTAAAATAACGGTTCACGTAAATAAAAGGGGAGCTCTACTAGTTTCGAGTCACAGAGGGACTCTTCCTCATGAGCAGCGTCCGCGGTGGCGGTGACGTCACACAGCCTACTGGTTAGAGTCTGCATGCTCGCGTTGCGTTCAGTGTGTCTCATCATAGTTATTATAAGAACTACTACTATTCAGTTTTCCTTAAAAACATTGCCGCATACTAGGATTTTCTCCTGTGTCGTGGATGCATTTACAAACATACAAGTTCACATACACATGACACTTAGACCCGGAACAACAATCTGTGGATCACACAAAGAATTGTTCCGTGTGCGAATCGAATCCACGACACGTTGCGCGGCAGCCATACACCACGCCAACCATGCACTCATTATAATAGTATTATTGAGTACTGAATGTTATAGGACACTAGTCATTATCCTCACTCATCCTATGGGCGTAATAAGAGTAGATAGAAGGACAAAACATTTGACAGAAGCTAGGCAGCAGTGCTCGCGGTTAAACCTGAACCCTTTTAACTGATCTCTAACCCGCCTGCCAAGGGTGGTGTTTATGGAAAAGTCTTCCATGTAAAGATGGTCTATCGCTTTTTATATAAACATAGTTGTTATTATTTCAGTACTTTTGTAATGGAATGTTAACTTGTAGATGATAATCATTACTTTAAAAACTTTGCTTAAAATAACCTATTTCAATCCCTTCTTTCTTGGAAGTAACATAAAATAACATCACGCTCTATATCCCGAAAGGATTCGCAGAGCACATCATGGCATTTAATGCCACTGTACAATGTAACGCATGAGATAATCGCGCACAAACATATAAACATAGTATGAACATACAGGTCATACAGGTCAAACTGACACGATTCTAATGAAAATACTTTAAAGTCGTAATGTAAAAAAAAAGAAAGGTGCGTCAGTCTGCATAGTCATTTTTGTTTCTTATAAACTGACCGTGTCTGTTAAGTAAAAACGCGGGTAACTCACGTGAATATACTGAGAAAAGCTCTACTAGAACCACAGAGGGATTCTTCTAGCTGCGCGACGTCGCCGCGACCGCGCACGCTGCTCATGAGGAAGAACCCCTCTGTGGTTTGAAACTAGTAGAGCTTTTCTCAGTATATTCACGTGAGTAACCCGTGTTTTTACTTCATTTAGTATGTCTCACGATAGTTATTATAAAAACATGACTGTGTCTGTTTTATAATAACTGTTAAATGCTTAGTTATCTCAAAAAAAAGCTAATAATATATAATAATATAGCCTTTTATTCAGATCTTTAACTTACAACTTACATTAAATTACATTTATTCAAGCAACTTAAAGTTAAAATTAGAATTAGAATTAACCTATAATTTGTTGTTTGGTGATCTTTTGCAGATCTGTTTGCCAATCGGCAAAGGCCTCCTCCAACCTTTTCCACTCTGTCCTTACTTGAGCTACTCTGTTCCACGTCACCCCTGCCACCTCTTTGATGTCATCGTCCCATCGTTTCTGCGGTCTCCCTCTCTTCCTTTTTCCTTCCCTTGGGTGCCACACTGTTACTTTCTTACACCATTTATCATGACCTCTTATCATGTGGCCTGCCCATCTCCATTTCAGTCGTTTGATTTTTAGTGTAACATCTGTGGTTTTAGTTTTATTTCTAATGATATTATTTCTCACTCTGTCTGACCTCTTGATACTCAGCATACTCCTCTCCATAGCGGATAGATGATAATAACGAAAAAAGGAAACAAAAAAAAGCTATAAGCAAAAAAAAACTAAGTTTCGTTTCAGGATAAATACGATATATTTTGTTCGATGCGTGGACTGAACATTATACCTCGATCAATACACATTATGTTTCCTTATAACAAGCAAAGATACTGAACAATAGTTTAGTGGGACATTGAAATACTGAACTCCAATATCAGCGTTTGAAATAAGGACGATGTAACTATGAAACAAATGTCAGTATAGCGTGCCAACGGGCCGATCTATCAGAGCTTATCAGACCTATCAATAATACGGTTTTCTGTAAAGGTTTGAGTAGACGAGAGACTTTTTGCAACAGATTTGACTTATCAATAAATAAATATATCACGCTTTTTATCCTCTTAGGTGCACATTACGCCACTTAATGCCAATGTACAATGTAACACCCATGTTACGAGTCCCATCTATAGGAGGTTTTTTTTTTTAAAAGGCGAATGTCATCGAATGACAGGCGGGGAGGGAGTGTCAGACTCTTACTGACTAAAAACCACCCCGTTCCTTCCCCTGCACGTCGAGCCGGAGCCCCAGTTACCCGTTAGGTTCTCCGCGACTCCGAATCGGCATCAGCCCCTCATTGGGCCCCATCTGTGGTGGTCTGATGGCTCTTTGAGGCGCGCGCGAAACGCGACGCGCCGTACGCTCGGGTCTGTTTCTGGTCGGATGGGGAGCCACCCATGCTCGCCGTCCACAGTCCCGCGCTTACGGTGGCCGGAGATCGTCCCGCGATCCCCGACGCCCGGTGTGTCCTTCGCGATGGCATGTATAGGAGGTTTAGCCTATCGCCATATACATGGGCACAATTCCAGACTCTGTGCTGCTACTGAGAATTTTTGTAAAAAACCCAGTAGTACTTTTTCTGACCCGGGAAACGAATCCGGGACCCCTTGCCCGGCAGGGGCACTTGCGACCACTCGGCCAACGAGGCAGTTTCATAAGCAATGTGATAATCGCTGCGTCGTGTATCGTGGAATATGAGCGCGCTCATGAATATTCTACGCCTCTAGCATGGGTTCAAACTAGTCGAGTTCTTCGTCAAGCCGAAAACATAAAGTTTTAAGATTTGACTAAAACTGCATTACAGCCAACTCTTAATCCTCTTTATATCTTAGATGTCTATGCTAATTTTGTACATTTCTGTTGCACAGACTCAAAAAATAATAATTTATCTTAAAATTCAAGTTAATAAATATGATGGAGCGAAAGCTATTTAAATTTCATGTGGGTAAAGTCAAAGGCGGATAGTACTTTATAAGGTATCTATTTTGACAAGAATGTACCTCATTAGTTATGTTTATTTATGTCAAGTTTCAGTTGATCTTTTTCGGAAATAGAATTAATTTTAGTCATCAGGCCACAACAGTTCCTCGTCTGCGCAGGTTTTAAGACGAACTTAACCCGATTATGTAGCCCTAATGCCCTGGATACTTACCTCTATTCAATTTAGAACGAAAGAACAAAAGACTATCTTAGGATCAAAATACGTTTTGACTAATATGTGGATAGGCTGGACAGTCGGACATGATTAAATTTGTATTTAATTCAACAATTAAACTTACAAAAGTATTTATTAAGTAAAATCCATTGAGATAAAATTAGTATCATTGATATGTATACCATCGGTATGTAAATACCATAGTGGGTAAGTAATGGAGTATTGCAACAGAGTATTATGAAGGTTTTTCCCGGAAATACCCCGTAGAGATCACATAATTATGTTTGGCATTATGGTCATTCCTAGTTCCAAGGAGAATAAGATACTTTGTAATATGACAATGATTTCTGTCTAAAACCTTGTGCGAAGACAGGACAATCCCCAATCAAGCAATGATAACTCATCGGAACCCACGCGCTAATTAGCCGGGCCGGTTACATTTCATTAGCTGTTACTGAACTTCATTCTGGGACTAAATAAATTATTCGGTCGAGTGGCGTTACATTCGGGTGCCAAGAATTAGCCATTGATTTCCTTAGGAAGTATTAGGCGGGGAGGTCGGTGGTGAGGCACATTTCCCGGTGTGTTCCGTCCCTACCCGGACGCTCTCAGCGTTTAAAGGTTCCCTAACGAGTGATAAAATTCCCCTGAATTCCTTTTTAACTGCAAGCGAAGTTTACCTGCGGGTGGGTAAATACGAACCCACATTTGGTCGCTGAATTGTGATTCACAATCTGTAAATAACAAGAAGAAAATTCAGTTTATTCAAAGGCTGTTCACTGTTACGTGTAATTGGAGGAGGGTGACACTCTTATTAGAATCAGCTATAATTGAATACACATACTGCGCCACTTTGGAGCGGAATGCTCATTTTTGAAAGTAAGCGCTTCGCTGTCTTTGTTTGAAGGAGAAATATGAGGAAGCAATTAAGTCTTACGATTTTACTTGCTCAGGTCTTGTTGTCTAATTATTAGAGCGCTTTATTCGAGGAAATCTTTAAGTTTAATATAGTGTAGTTCCGTTTTGAGTAGTCACCGATAAAGTGCGATGCGCTAAGCAGAGCATATGAAAGGGAGTTGTGCGACAAGTGTAGCGTCACGGTTGAACAAATTGATGTTCCTAATGGCAGCCATTACAGATATTGTGTGCGCTCGATCGAACATAAAGGTCGACGAGACTCCCCCTACTCCTCCTCACGGGATCAACTTCTAAAGAAAAAAGTATGAAAGCCGATATTCATAAATTTGTGAAAAGCTATGCGATTTGAAAAACCCATTTCGCAAACCTCGTATTGCTTATTTATTCGATTTCTTTTGCTTCGATTTTATAAATAAAACTTTTTCTAACATTTGTAGCTATTTCCTGTTGAAGAAAAGATTACCATTTAGGTAAGTATGATATAATTAATTTGCGATCAATATATTCATGATAATTCGACTTTGATGTGACATAATGAAATACTGTGTGTCAATGATGTCATATAATGAGACAGAGGCGAGCGTGGTGTCCACTTAACTAACACCCGTCAGATCGTACGTTGTATAGCGCCAGGGCTGCGGCTGCTGGTGACGGTTGCTGTTGATGATACTTAATACAACTAATTTAAGTTTAGTGAAGTTTTGTGACAACACCGAACAGTGCCGCGCTCAGTAAAACGAAAGCCTTGTTTAGCTTCGAGCCAGCAGATAAAAGTTATCTTGAAAAGTCGGCAGCCGCAACAAACTTAGCAACTGTCTTCAGGTAGGATAAGGGAAACTCGATTAAGGAAGGAGAAAAAGTAATTCGGCGCTGCAGAAAGAAGAGTTCGTGCAGCACAAGTTAAATTAAGCATCGGCGACCGAGACGTGGCGGGACAGATCCGAGCACATATCGACACAACATATCGAAACATTTTTCTAATTAGAACATCGACCGTAATCTTCGTTACAATGCATAGACGCAGTTCAGAGGCACAATCACATAAAGCCCATCTAATCCGAGATACAGTTTGTAACATTTCCATGCAATACATTCAACAGTTTTAATACAAAAACTTCCACGAGCCGTCGGCGCGGTCCTCGTCGAAATAGACTGTAATATCGAGCGAAGTTTAAAGCGGAACAATCTGCTAGTAAGCTCATAAAAATCATAGCAATCCTTCGAATAAAAGGCCAGTTTCAAACAAAAAGCGAGTGCATCCACGAGATCCTTTTTGTTTTTTACTGTGGTTTGGGAAGTTGTTTAAAGTGGATAAGAAACGAGCAATCTTGAGACCTATGTCGTTCGCAATAGTGGACATCATCGTATTTGCTGGCTTGCTGAGTGCCCTTCTACAATTTTAGATTGTCTGAGGCATGTTCCGAGGTATTTTGGAACAGCTGGTCGTTAGCATACTGTTCTGTGTTCAAACTAGTTGGTAGAAGGGTACATTATTTTTCATGGGTAGTAAATGTATCTAAGTTAGAACAAAAATGAGGCCTGCACAGCAGATATTAAAGAGTAAAAGTGAGTGTGTAAACGCAGGTACTCACTTTCATAGTTCTATTAGGAAATAATTGGACACGTTTACACATAAACCAGTTACTTGAGGAAATATGAAAATGAGTGTGCAGTAAAATTCAGATACGAAAAATATTTCCGAGTTTTGTATGCATCGAGATGAGCCACATTTCCAGGTAAACGTTCAGGTATAAAATAGGTTTTAACTCGTTTATTATTCACTTAAACATAAATATACGTCTTATTTCATCTGCATATTATATGGTCGAATATTTGTGGATAAAATGATAAAAATAATAAAATTTAACCACGTGGAATTTCCGCATCAAAAGTACGTGATAAAAACAAATAATAATAAAAACGGTATTACGGGGGTCGTATGTCCCTATTGTTATTTTGTAACGTCAATGGGACGGGTTATCAATTCGTTTCTTATGTATTTTTTATGTTTGTATGGTGATATTGTGAGCTGCATATTATGCCGAGCATAATATTTTTAATATATTTTTATGTCATTATAACAACAAAGCGATGTTATGTTATTGCGTCAGTTTCTTTTGACGACTTATCTTCTCTTTCAAAATATTGTTTGAACACAAACTTTTAAACATATTTTATGTCTAAATATCCATTTCCTTTGTCCATTGTCGAAGAGAGTAGTTAGAGTGTAGCAATAGTAATATCGTAGGTAGCATGTTCACGCCAAGTGGGCAGCTTTAGCAGTGGCGTGCACAGGTTTTCGAGACAGGGTAGGCAACTAAATATCGTATGATTAAACCCCTCCCCCCCCCCCGCCGGTCATACAATCATGCTCCCGCACAAGACAGGTACATGTACATAATACATTTCGAAAAGTGCGGTCAAGGATATTGTGGTGTATTCTTTCGCCAAATTACATACACTGACATCTCGCGTATTTTTTGTGAAGTACTTCATCAGCTATTGAATAAGCCAACAAATCTTACAAATAATGAAGGATCTATTATTTATTTTAATAATGAAGCATAAATTTGATGAACCAAATTTCATTATGGAATTGTTAAGTTTAATCAAGCCTAGGTACCTACATTATGTCAACAAACAAAACAATAACAAGCGCGGCCGGCTGTGGCCGAGCCGGGCGAGTCTATGCGGTACATTTGTTATTACTACATTACATAATTATTAATAATAAATTAATATGTGAATCAGTACAACCCGAAGTCTAAGTTGATATTTTTAAGAATTATCAAACAAAAACCAGAAAATCAAATAAAAGATCCATTATAGTACATATTTACATTACCTACCTTTTACTTGGGTCAATTCTCGTAACTCGAGTACACCTCTGCCTATGGTCATTACCTGAATCTAGTCCGATAAAGGACATTTTCTTGCTAAATCTTACTGTTTTTACTTTCAACAAACACATAAAATTACCTATTATTCACACAAACTTCACAATCGAATAATATAGGTACTTGTACTAGAAACTGATAAACAAATATACTATTTGAAAAACCTACACATTTAACTACTACTACACATTTATGCAACTTTATGTTTAAAACTAATTCCTAATAATTTAAACAAAAACATAAACAAAGCGATCGCACATCACATGAAAACAATATGGCCGAAAACATTGGAAATGAATTGAAGTCATTACCAATAGTCAATTGAGTGTTTATTATAAAAAAAATGTAGCTTAAAAAATAAGGTAATGCAGCGTTTAATTTCAAAAAAACAAAGGTTAATTTAGTAAGTCAAATGAAATTGCATCATCGTCTTAAACCAATATTTCATACTAAAAAACATTCATTCATATAATTTGAAACGTTGTAAATGGCGCCATCTTGACGTTTCAAAACTTCCTTTTAACTTTTATAATAATAAAGTCAACTCCTCGTTTAAAATTTCTATAAACCGACAACGCGTAAAAATGTTAAGCTTTAATTAAAACTCTTGAAACATATTTGTTAAATACGCATTTATAAAAATACATTCGCATTATATCGAACGAGTTCAGAAGTTTCAACAAAAAATTCAATAGATGGCACTGGTGTACTCCATTCATCAGTACTTTACGATATACAGATTTTATCAATTTAAATCCTTTTATGATTTAATTGTTTTTAAAAATACAATAACTTGTTGCTGTTTTATTGTTTTAGAATTCTTAATAAAATACGATCGTTTTCCAAGTGATGAACGAACGGTCCTCTAATTTTTTAGTTGCAAACATTTTGTCAAGCAAGAGGAATCGTGTAATATAATTATGAATGGTTATTCTGTACCGTGACCATGGTCGTGAACTTCACGCATGCGCGGTGCATACTTTTGGTACATTACTTTCGTGACGTCACAGCTAGCAGCCAAGATTTAAGGAATAGCAGCGCATGCGTGGTGCGTGCGGGGCGCATTCATTGCTTTACAAAGGCGCGTATTTATGTTAGCCGTTTTTTTACAAACTGTTATTATATTATTGAATTTTAATAAATGCGTTTGTACATTTTATGTATGTTATATATTCACGATATTTATAGGTAGGCAAAGCCTTTTCGTCTATATGGACTGCACGCCACTGAGCTTTAGGTAGTCAGTGGTAGAGTTGGGCCTTATTTGTGAGTTCGGCTGACTTGTCCCAACTTGCGCCATTCGGGACAGGAAGCTTGTTAGCGCGACTTCTGCGGTTTTCGACTAGATAACATTGTGTTAAAGATTTAAACTATGTCCTGGTGCTGCGCGAATCTGCTTTTGTGAACTTTACGTAAGTAACTTTGTTGTATGTACTTAATTAAACAATATAGTTTGTAGGAAATGTTTTATCAAATTAATGAACGGTTATGATGCAATGATAATTATAAAAACAGGATTTGAATTGTAGTATTATTTGAAAAGATCCGCTGTGTTTCGTCGTGTGAGTCCTCACTCACACGACGAAACACAACTCAGAGATTAGGGAGATTGGGGAGGGGGTAATTGAGCCTCCGGTAAGAGGTTACAATCTCCCTAATCTCTGAATCTCCAACAATCCTCAAATTCCTAATCCCTAAAAGGTCGATAATGCAATTGTAACGCCTCTGGTATTCCGGGTATCCATGGCGATGCCCATTGCTTACCATGAGGAGATCCGTCTAATCGTGTACCGGCTTATCCCATTAAAAAAAAATCACAAATACATTCTAAGGTTAAGAGGCTTATCAGAGTTATTTACGTATGATAGGCAAAAGTCCAACTAATACACAATGAAACATCCACTTAACGTCAGGCAGGTTAGGAGTCGTATATGATAGGGACGCCTTTTGCCGTAAAGCTTAGAAATTACTTAGAGAGACTTGTAAGAATAAAACGCCTAAGTAATGAGATGTTAACTTTACACATCACTTATTTCTGTTTTTACCTCCCTCGTCAACTTAATCTACGCAGTATATAGCTGTATCAAAAATCGTTTCGAGACGCCATAAAACAGTAATTGAGATTTGAGTCCACGATTTGACGACACACTCAAACAAAATGGTCGCCTGAAACAAACATTAATGACAATAAGATGACTCCGTTTTATTGCTATGTGTGTACACTGTACATTGTGTATAATGTAGCGTTAGGATAAATAAGAAGGCGACTCGTGTTCAGGTTAATTTTTAATTACTTTATCCCTATTATTGGGGAAAATTTAGGAAGAGGTGTCTTATTGCAAGACACGAACTTTAAAGTTCGTAAATTCCATCGTGGATTTTGGTTGCTATTTTAAATGAATAATCCTGTAATTATTGTAAATACGATAAATAAATAATAATAAAAAAAAATAAAAAAATAAAAAAGAGTTGAAAATCGACTGGGCACATTGTTCAGGCATGGTTTGTTAGAATTTAGGTTCTATACTATTAGTCTTGTCGCGGAGAACCTAACGGGTTACCGGGGCTCCGGCTCGACGTGCAGGAGAAGGAACGGGGTGGATTTTAGTCAGTAAGAGTCTGACACTCCCTCCCTTCTAGCCGCCTCACTCAGGCTGGAGAAGTCATTCGATGATTTTCTCCTTCTGTCCAGGTGAGATGGCACTAAAGGATTTTCCATCATGAGGTTATTAAAAATTACTGGAAAAAACATACACATTTTTTACAGTCTGCTAAAACCTAACAGTTAGATTTTGATGGTGAACTACTACCGAAACGTGTGTGATTTTTTAAGGTTTTTTTACGGCACCCAACAAAATATTTAAGTTATAATTTTTGTGAGACATACTAACTTAATTATTATGTTTATCGGCTTACTCACGTAATTATTTGACGACGAACTCGACTAGTTTCAAGCCATGCTAGAGGCTCATATTCATGAGCAGCATTTTAGTCGAGTAAGACGAGAAACACAATAGTTAATAAAAAAAAAATTAAATTAATATTGGCACTGCAAAGGACAGATTAAATACCATTTGTCTATATATATATATAATAGTCTTTGTTGACTGTACTGCGTAGAAATTTGCAAATGGCCGTTTTACGAGTGCAAAACTCATTCCGAATACGTTTTAGAACTCAAATAAAAAATGTTGACAAATTTAGTTATATTGTGTTCGTTTGTTTCATGTTTTTATTATGCTTCAATATTTTCGGTTCTGTTGATATGATTACTGTTGCTGGGTACAAGATCTTGACTTCGAAATGTGGGTAAAATGTTCTCAAATAATTGATAGTATACAAAAAGATAAACTTTTATTTAAAAATTAGGTTTATTTTGTATTTTTATAAAATGAGGTTTATACAAAATAGTTTTATATGTCAGAAAAATCTAAATAACTGTTCTTCTAGACTCGATTTTAGGAACTAATTTAACTTACGTTTGAATGCCTGGGCAGTGATATAGTTAGCATGAAGTCAAGATATAGTTAATTATTACAAAGTTAATTAGTAGTTTTTTGTATAAATAAGCAAAACTAGATTTTTTTTAACGAAACTAAGTAAAGATTTACACAAGACGTAAACATTCTAACTTTCGCGGTTTTCGTATTACTTTATAATTTACCTTTGGCGAGGTAATAAAAATATTTTACGAAATCTGGTAAAATTATGTTTAAGTGAAGTATTGGTTTTTCAATTTTAAATACGACTGACAGTCATGCATGTACGTGTAATTACAGAAATTCAAAATAACCAAACTGTACTACATAATATTGATATTATTAAGACGGTACAGAACATTTATTGCTACGCTATACGGCTACGGCGTAGTATGTTGCTACTGTCGCGTAGCAAATTACTTCGTTTGCCTAGCAGTTGCTTGCTGTCTGTACGTATGCAATATTTCAATTTGACGACAAATAACTTACTTATTTTTATTTCTGTAAACATTAATGAGACTAAAAAGTAATTTAAAAATCTTGGAATAGATGATAAATTGGAAACACGAACATACAAATTCTCAGAATAAAGAGAAACTCATTAAAATTGTTATTGAATTAAAAATGTTGTTCTTTAGCTATACTTGTAATAAAAAGATTATGATGCAGCTCTAACAGCAATTTTTACTAAAAATTTGTTACAACTGAGCATGAGACTTTTAATTATTGAGTTAGTTTTTTGTAAGTTTATATTATAATACAAACATAAAGTTTAAAAACTATTTTTGTAAGATTTGTCTGTCTACCCTGATTGAACTAAAATGATATAATTAATATATATATAATTAAAAAATCCGATAGAATGATGAATCTGAAACGCAGCACTTGCTAGTAAAAGTAAAACTTTAGTAAAAGTTCAATTTTTAATTGGACGCCGGAGTTCTTTACCTTTATTAATTTGCCGCGCAAACGTCGGCGATCGAAAAAATAGACGATCGAACCTTTTACTCTTTGGTAATTGCATTTTTGAACATGTAGAACCTATCTAGATTCAATTTAGTTTAGATTTACTTTGTTAAAGTTCTTTGATACGAAATAATTGTTAGTTTTTCGTTTGATGTTTTGTTTAATTTTTTTTGTTCATTCAGTGATAGAACTATATACGTCAGGTGCGCGCGAGACGCGACGGTGAGCGAACGCGCTTAGTGACCAGTCCCGCGTTCATACGATATATTTTTTATTCAACTACCCTCAGTAATATCATATTACCTAAATGTTTTTATATCATGAGCAGTATTGGAGAAAATATGGAGTTTTGTGACTCCAGTGGAAGTGATATAATTGAAGAAGAGATTGGAAAGAGTGAGCAACAAGTTTGTACAGAATTAAATAAAAATAAACAAAATGAAGAACACACAACGCTAAACCAAAGAGTGGCGGAAAAAAGAACAAGAGAGGATAGTGAAGAGATAATTGAAGAAGATGAGGGCTTTATCACAGTCAGAAGAGGCAAAAAACCGGTGAAAAATAACCTTTCTAGAAACCCGGATAATACTAACATGAAGGCCGTGGATATGAGAAACAACAGAAATGACATACCAATGGTCATGATAACATCGAAAGAAATTTTACCTAAGCAGTTCGGAATGGCAAAACTACTGCGAGCCGAAAATATACAAGACGTCTCAAGAATCAAATATAAAGGAGCTTATAAAGTACTGATACATTTTGAAAATAGAGAAAGTGCTAGAAAGTTAATTTGTTGTGAGAAACTTATAAGTTTAGGGTACAGGTGTCAAATGATTGATGAAATAAGTCTGTCATATGGGGTACTACGCGAAATAGATTCAGATATGGAAGATACAGAGATCGCTGAATGTTTGACTTGTGACTACGAGATAATATCGGTGAGACGGCTGAAACGTTTAAATGACCTAAACGAATGGATAAATAGCGGAACTATTAGACTATGTTTTAAAAGTTCCACTTTGCCCCCATACGTATACGGGTACGGGTGTAGGTTCAAAGTGGAACCGTACACGTTTCCTGTGTCCCAGTGCTCAGGATGTTGGAAATTTGGTCACCTTTTAAAATTCTGCCCTACCAAAAAGATTATATGTCCGAAATGCGTAGGCCCCCATGAAAATTGTGAAGTCTCAGAGTTTAAATGCGCTAATTGTAAGGGTGCTCACATGGCCCTAGATAAATCCTGCCCTATGTTTATCAAAGAAAAAGAGATTAGAAAGATTATGTCCAGCCAAAACTATACTTACCGCAAAGCCCTATCAGTATGGCTAGAAGTTAAAAAATCACAGAGGAAAGAGACTGATAATATGGAGAAGATAGATTATATTACCGATAAAAAGTTAGTAACGACGAATAAAATGCTAGATCAGTCAAAATCGTACAGAGATATAGTTGTTAACAACTCTTTTGATAGGCTAAAGGTGAATGATGAGAAGATACACATGGAAAATTTTGAGGATGAAGGAAATGACACCGACTGTTCACAGATTCAACGCAAAAAAAAGAAGAAGATGAAAAGAAAGAACCAGAATAACCAAAGTTTTGAAGAGTACGCATCTGAAGTAGAACACGAATCTGAAACCTATGCCCGTAAAACCTACCGGAGAAGACATGAAAATACGATTTTCAAGAAACTCGTGAGTAGAATAAAAGACATTTGCTTTTCAAGTAACTGCTTTGAAGATAAAATAAAAATGTTTTTTAATTGTGTCGTAAAGGAATGTATAGAGTACATTTTTGAACTAGTACAAAAACAAGAGGTATTTACAAAATTAATCTCCTTATTTATAAATGGGTAATATACAGAAAGATTTTAATTTGAATATAATACAATGGAATGCGCAGAGCTTAAGACCCAAACTCGTAGAATTAAAACTTTTACTAACCCATAATAAAGTGTACATAGCTTTGATTTGTGAGACCTGGTTGGAACCTGACTCTAGCTTACACGTAAGTGGTTACCATCTGTACCGTAATGACCGATATGATGGATATGGAGGTGTTGTTATCATGGTGCATAACTCAATAAAAGTACAAGAATGTAATATAGAGCTCACTAATAGTGGTATAGAAGTGGTATGTATAAAATTACTAAATTGTAGTAAAATTAAATATGTAATGCTAGTGTATTGTCCATCATCTGTTCACACCATCCAGTCCGACTGGGATAACCTTTTTTCAACTTTCACGCGCAATTGTTTAATATTTGGTGACTTTAATGGTCATCATACAAATTGGTCCAACAAAAATGACACTAGGGGGCAACAGATATACGATGCAGCCTTGGAACATTTTGTGTCAATAAATGATGGTCAACCAACTAGGGTTAAATTAGTAAATAATTTCTTACAAAAAACATCGCCAGATGTTTCATTTGTTTCAAGTGATGTAAGCATGTACTTTGATTGGCAAGTTACGAATGTGAAGAATATCTTGGTAGTGACCACCTAATTATAAAAATAAAACATAAATTCAAAGATTTCGTGCGAGTACATAAAAAACGTAACTTCAAACTAGCTAACTGGAGCGATTATAGCAAACGCCTTGAAGATTATTTCTCTGCTTCGTATAATGGTGAAAGTAACGTGCAAATAGTATATAATAATTTTATTCATCAATTAAATAGTACGGCTGACAACCATATTGGAATCCATCACTTTCTAAATTAATTGCCCAGCGCAGGCTAGCTTTAGGTGAGTTTAGGAGAAATCCTTCTCCGTTCAACCTTAATAAATTAGAAAATATCAGTCGTTACACCAAAAACGCCATTCACCAAGCCCGTAGACAAAATTTGGCAAAAATTTTGTGACAATTTTGATGAAACTCTAACGATATCTGAAATGTGGAAACATTTGGGTTGGTTAAAAGGACATAGATCACCTAAGGTATGTATACCCGACGACAAAAAAAATAATCTTTTAAATAGTTTAGCTCCTGATTCTGTTAACCCAAGCCCTCCAGAAATACGATCAGTTAATGATGTATTGGAAAATAAATTTTCATGCCAAGAACTGTATAATTGTTTAAAAAAAAAGGACACTGCTCCAGGCGATGATGGAATCAGTTATTCGATGATTTACTACTTACCGGACTGTGCAAAGCAATATTTGTTAGATTTATACAATTTAATTTTCGTAACAGGAGAAGTCCCTTCCCAATGGCGCGACATCCGAATTGTCCCAATACCAAAAAGAGAAAACTCCATGAATAATAACATTAAGATACGTCCTATCTCCCTAATATCGTGTGTGTGCAAGATGTTCCATACCATGATAACAAAGCATTTGGAGTGGTATGTAGAAAAGAATGAGTTGTTACCTAAACATACGACAGGGTTCAGGAAGGGACAATCATGTTACGAAAACTTAGTTCGCCTTGTCACACAGATCCAAATAGGGTTCTCAAATAGCGTTCCGACTCTGGCGTGTTTTATGGATATTGAGAATGCTTATAATAACATATTAATAAACGAACTCATAATCAGGCTTGATGAAATAGGGGTTGGAAAAAGAATCTGTTTATATTTATGGAATTTTTTGGTGGAAAGACATTTAAAAATCAGCGAGGATTTGGATACGAATAAATATATTATGCGATACACGAGCAGGGGCCTTGCACAGGGTGACCCCATGTCTCCCATACTCTTTAATATTGTTACAATCAAGATCAATCGTAGTGTAAACAATAGAGGTATATTTATTTGTCAATACGCGGACGACTTTGTTTTATATACTTGTAATAAAAAATTAACGGATAGCGTAAACAACATTCAAAATGCACTTAACACTATTGTTATCTTACTTGATCAATTAGGCCTAAAATTATCAACTAATAAAACAAAAATGTGTTTATTTAGCAGAGGACAAAGAAAACTTGAACACCAAGTTATAGTTGATAACTGTTCTCTGGAAGTAGTTAAAACTTACAAGTATTTAGGTATCTGGTTCGACAGTTGCCTAAAATGGGGCAAACAAATAAATGAAGGTTATCAAAAGACACAAAGACACCTTAATTTGCTCAAGGTTTTAGCCGGTTCGACATGGGGTGTACATCCCAAACATCTACGTAAACTTTACCTATCGTTAATCAGAAGTAGAATAGATTATGGTTCCTTTTTGTACGATAATAGTGCCAAGACCAATACGTATAAGCTAGATAAGGTTCAGAATCAGGCGTTACGGCTTATAGGTGGGTTTATTAAAAGCACACCAATACATGTGATGGAGTCAGAGCTTTGCGTTCCTCCTCTGCATTTACGTAGAAAATACCTGGCGTGTAAATATTGTTTAAAAGCTTTTTCTCAAACAGATAATGCAAATACAACATTACTATCTGAACTTAGCTCAGCTTGCAATAAAAGTTATTGGAATTCAAAAAAAAAACCTGTACTCGTTGATGTGTTCAATTTGGTGAAAAATGATGTCATGTCATCAACATCGCCCTTAAAGATGTTTTCTCTTAAAACATGGATAACTAATATCAATATGATTAATCTGATAGAAGTCAATGTTAACTGCTTGGTGGACGCTAAAAATAATTATAACTACAGCTTGTTGAAATTTAACGTTATTGCTGAGTTACGAGAAAAATATTACGGCTGGTATGTAATATTCACGGATGGCTCAAAGAGTGCTAATGGCCTCGGTGCCGCTTTTTACGACCCCCAAGTTTTAAATAATAATGTATCTTATGATAATTGCTTTAGAACACCTCATGATCTGTCGATTATGTCAATGGAGCTCATAGCGATTCAAGAAGCACTTAGATACGTTCGGTCAATTCGTGTAGATAAAGTCCTTATTTGTACTGATAGCAAAAGTGCTCTATATCACTTGGCTCGATGCGCCTCTGGTCGCAGAGGTACACCGATAGCCTATGATATCCTGTCTGAAATATACGAGAACGAGTTAAAGGGCATTCAATTGAAGTTGCAATGGGTTCCATCGCATATTGGCCTTAGAGGAAACGAGGAAGCTGACAATTTGGCCAAAAAAGCTGCAGTGGATGGAAAAGAGATTAACGTTTTGCCAGATTATACAGAGTTGTTACCCAAATACAAAAAATACTGCTTCAATAGCTGGAAAGAGTATTTCGATCAGATATCGGTACAAAAAGGTATCTGGTACAAGACGATTCAATGTGAGCCTCCTCGTTTTCCGTGGCTTATGGATATATGTTTAAACAGACGATTAACCGTAACTGCATTACGTCTGAGGTCTGGGCACATGCCACTCAACAAGTTTGCTTTCATGATGAGGAAAACTATTTCCCCGAACTGCGATTTTTGCGGTGTGGTAGAAGACGTGCACCACTTGTTGGTGGAATGTGTACGGTATCAGACGTACAGAGAGTCCTTGATGAGGAGTCTTAACTTGAACAGACTAAGCGTTGGCATGTTTCACCATTTGTTGTCAAATCCTTCTTCGGAATTGTCAAGAAACTTGTTCAGAGTCTTTACGCCTCATCAACAATAAGAAGAAATAAATATTGATCTTTTGTTACTTTCTTTAAGTATATTGGCTAGGTATGTTAAGTTAATGTTAAGGTATTTTTTATTGCTGTTATTAATTAAGTTAAAGTTACGATGGAATTGGCATATACTATAATGTATAAAAATTCCTAAAAAAATAAAGAGAAAAAAAAAAAAAACTATATATGTATAGTAAATATTAAATATATATAGATCATACATATAGTTCCTGAAAATATTAGTAGCTAAAAAGTATCGCTTCCGTATGGAAAAAAATAATTGTAACTAGTTTTTTGATTACATTAAAAACTCAGTAGCACGATCAGCACAAAGTTTTGGTTACTGGAATGATTTGCCTAACCCTGTTAATAACTTGAAGTCTACCTTGCGCAAATGTTTTGTTTTTTTTATGGTATGGCGGGAAACAAGTTGTCGGATCACGGAACTCTGTTGGGGATTCAGGTATTGGGGAAATTGCCGTGTCCTCAGGAATGTGATCGGCGACGGCGACCTCTCGCGTCCGGCTCTGGTTCAGACCATGGTACGGAGCGAGGGGTACTGGGATGCCGTCTCCTCCTTCTGCGAAGCAGTCATTCTAGCTAAGGAGGAGGCGGAGCGCGTGAGGGAACGAACCTCCTCACGACCCGGCTGTCGCGAGAGACACTCCGGGCGTCGGGGATCGCGAGACGATCTCCGGCCACCGTAAGCACGGGCCTGCGGACGGCGAGCACGGGTGACTCGCCGCCCGACCAGAACCAGGCCCGAGCGTACGGCGCGTCGCGTTCCGCGCGCGCCTCAAGGAGCCATCAGACCACCACAGATGGGGCCTAATAGGGCTGATGCCGATACGGAGCCGCGGAAGACTTAACGGGTTGCCGGGGCTCCGGCTCGAAGTGCAGGAGTAGGAACGGGGTGGTTTTTAGTCAGTAAGAGTCTGACACTCCCTCCCGCCTCACCCGGGTGGGAGAAGTCATTGGATGATTTTCCCCCCTCAAAAAAAAAAAAAAAAAAAGGTATTGGGGAAATTGGGTAAGAGGAGGTCGTCCGGTAACCTCACTCACACGACGAAATACAACAAAAGCATTGTATCACGTCAGTTTTCAGTGAGGCCGTGGTATCACTCCGGTCGAGCCGGCCCATTCGTGCCGAACCAAGGCTCTCCCACACTAGATTCATAATTCCATTACCAACCATTATACCCAGGAAATAATCGAATGAATGAATGCTGCCAAGTACCACTACATAACTATTACAAGGAAATGATTATTTCAATAACCCAATAGGAAAAAGGTACATTTCACATCAATCCACAGCCTTCTGAACATCTGAACCATATGATTTCACTTTAGGAGAGACTTATACAGCCTTTGTGGTTTTTTGTTTATTATTTGTCATGCGTCGACTTGACATGTCTTATGTGAGTTTACTTCAAAGAAGGGCTGAATGAAAGACAATGTGTGAACATGATGCCCCCACTCGTAAAGGTTTTGAGGCAAGGGTACACTGTGTTTCCAAATCGCAGTACAAAAACGCATGGTGGAAATCCAATAGCGCTACCGTGTTATAAAATGGTTTTACTGGATAAACAGTTATGTTATGATGAAACTGAGATCTACTGTTAAATAAAAATTAAATCTAAATTAAACTGTTCCTATTTATAAAAACCTAGTTACATGTAAAACAACCTTGCACATACCCTTTCTTTTACAAACACACATACACCCGCACACAAGCACACACGCACGCACACTCTCATACACATACTCACACACACACACACACACCGACAGACTTATGATAAAACTAGACTTTCATTTATTCGGTTTCACTATTGTAACGTATTACATTTGACTCCTGGTACAGGCATTTATATGCTTAAAAGGGGACGTTGCCCATGGACACTTGGAAAGCCAGAGGGGTTACCAGTAAGCACGTGAGGATTTTTGGGGATTCAGGAATTATAGAGATTAGGGAAGGGGGGGGGGGCTTAATTGGACCTCACTAACATGATGAAACACAACGCAAGTGTTGATTAACGTCAGTTTTATTTATTTATTTATTTCTTCTTCACAAAATACAGTGAATGGCGGACTTAATGCCTTAAGGCATTCTCTTACAGTCAACCATAGGGAAGTGCAGAGAAATGAAGTGGTTGCGAAGCCAGAACACAATCAAAAAAAAAAAAGTCATGTAATATGTATACCAAACACATAAATACCTATAGAATAAATATATTAATACAATATTTTATAAATAGACATATACATACCATATAATATATACTACTAAACAAATACTTATACTGCATAAATACTACAATATATTATATAAAAAACAAAACGTTGTTAGAATAGTTTCCTTAGTGAGTTTGAGTCTGCCAATGCTTAAGTAGTTGCTCACGGACTTTAAATTTAAAGGTATTGCGACTTGTTGCCATTCTGATCTCCTTGGGCAACGCATTCCACAGAATAACAGCTTGAATGAAAAAGGAAGAATGAAAGAAGTCAGTGCGATGAGAGATACATTGAAGATGTCGGTTTTGAGACGAACGAAGAAATTTTGTGTGGTTTGCGCACGTATATTGGAAGTAAGAAGCAAGGTAAGTAGGTGAAGAAGGAGAGTCAAGATAAGAGAATAAAGTGGTTAATGCCCTCTGCTGCCTGTGCAAGCGTAGGGGTAGCCACTTCAGTTGCATCCTATGTGCAGAAATATGATCATATTTACGTAAGTTGAAAACGAATCGAATGCAGTTATTTAGAAGTCGGTCTAACTTATTGAGTAGATCTGCATTCAGGTCGTAATAACAGACATCAGCGTAATCAATAATCGGGAAAATCAAGGTCTGCACAAGCTGCGTCTTCACAGAGGACGGAAGAAAGTTCCTCAGACGATACAGAGCCCGCAACGATCCAGTCACCCTTTGGCAAATACTTGTAACCTGAGCACGCCAGCTCAATGTACCGTCAATAATCAGGCCCAGATCCTTCACGTCCCGACTGAACGGAACAGTCACACCATTATACGAGATAGGGGGCAGTGCTGCACCATCAATCGATCCAAGATTCCGAGAGCTACCTATGATTATGGCCTGGCACTTGTTTGGGTTTACAGCTATGCCAAACCTCTCTGACCAATTTTGAACAGCTGTTAGATCACTATTAAGTTTACTAATAGCACTGGGCAGATCGTCCACCACAGATTGACGGTACAGCTGCAAGTCGTCCGCATACAAATGGTACGCACACTGAAGTTCAGGAGTGATAAGGTTGATAAAAATAGAGAAAAGAAGTGGAGAAAGGATGCCGCCCTGAGGAACGCCTGCCGTCAAGTCACACCAGTCAGAGAACTTCTCATCATACTGGACAGACTGCTGACGCTCCCGAAGGTATGAAGAGAACCATTCCAGTGATTTGCCAGAGATCGCAAGATGGGATAGGATTGCCAAAAGGATATCGTGACTGACCAAATCAAACGCGTTAGAAAAATCAACCAATACCAAAAGTGTTACTTTGGTATCCTCCATACCAGCCCTAACATATCCAGTCACTTTAAGGAGGGAAGTTATAGTGCTGTGGCCAGGTCGAAACCCAGATTGCAACGGGCTTATTAAGCTATGATTGTAAACAAAGTGAGACAATTGTTTATGGACACAGGCCTCCAGCACCTTAGATAGGAAGGGAAGGATTGAGATAGGACGGAAGTGGGTCAGCAGAGTGGGAGTACTAACCTTAGGTAAGGGTCGAACAAAAGCTTTACGCCAAACTGCTGGAAATACACGGGAGAACATGGAGAAATTTATAATATGAGTAATCGGAGTTTTCTGTGAGGCCGTGGTATGACTCCGGTCAACCCGGCTCATTCGTGCCGAAGCATGGCTCTTCCACACTTAAAGCATAGCTCACCCATACTTATGTCGCATGCGAGTAAATAAATTGGACATTATCATCACACCCTATGATGTCTTTGGCCAGCGGACGGCGAGCATGGTTGGCTCCCCATCCGACCATAAACAGGTTGTCTGGTAGAAATCATTATAAGTGATAAGACCGCCTTTGTGCCCATTACTATTTTAATATTTATATTTGTCATTTCCTTTTCTGTATGTACTGTATTATTAATGGTGTACAATACAGTTATATTCTATTCTATTCTATTCTATAAACAGACCCGAGCGTACGGCGCGTCGCGTTCCGCGCGCGCCTCAAAGAGCCATCAGACCACCATAGATGGGGCCCAATAGGGCCGATGCCGATTCAGAGTCGCGGAGAACTTAACGGGTAACCGGGGCTCCGGTTTGATGTGCAGGAGAAGGAACGGGGTGGTTTTTAGTCAATAATAGTCTGACACTCCCTCCCGCCTCACCCAGGCGGGAGCAGTCATTCGATGATTTTCCCCCATTAAAAAATAATGTCTTTTTACAGTGCATCGTCGCAACTGTAAAAAAGACATTTAACACAGTATTGTGGTCTCACCCTTACAGACCACATAAAAATATGTACATACATGTAAATAAAACATGGGATGTGGCTACTCACGCTCCATTCTACCCGTAAATACGTTAGAGGACCGCGAACCGTTCTTAAGGCGTCCCTTATTACTTAAGTAGGCTTATAAATAAAATTAATCCGCTCAATGTGACACCTACATATTTTATGTAAGATCCTTTTACACGAATACTGTGTGAATGTAATGTACGTCATCGTTCAATATCTAGGGGCCTTAATAATAAATACTTGTACTGATGTTGTTTTGTGGTAGCCGTTTCTTGTGCTGAGTTGGGCCGGAGACGAAGGTGCCAGTTGCTCAACATGAGGAAAAAGAATGTGGATTCGAAATCTTAAGAGTATCGATGTGAATTTTTCGCTAAGTTTGTATAACACACTGTAGGTAGCTTGTTTTTTTTTAGTCTGAGACTAAAAACAGGTTCGTCGATAAGGTTCTTTTTTGTGGAATAAGCTAGTAAACAAGCAAACGGATCACCTGATGGTAAGCAATCGGCGTTCCGCATGGACACTTGGAACACTAGAGGCATTACAACTGCAATCCAATAATTGATCTCAGTAAATCAGTAAATCATTGTTCATTTACCTTCGAGTGTACAAAATAGTAACATGACTGTATGAATGTAGAAAAAAGAAACAAGAGATTTCTGTTTAACATACATACATACATAACTTCACGCCTGTCTCCCATGCGGGTAGGCAGAGACTATGGAATGCCAATTACTAGGATTCCTACACCTACATTCCTTATTTCTATAGTTACTAACCTGCTTGTATTAAGTAATCCATTCTGTATTCACAGTTCCTAAGCAAGGAGTCACTTGACAACATCTTCTAATTAAACACTACCTCATCTTACCAAATGACGTACCTGAACACGAACACGTATCTACCTCGTGAGATGTGTGTTTACGTCTCACAAACGACTGTTAAGCGATGTTTGCCAAAGGGGAGCGCCTAAAGCGACAGAAGATCACCCTAAATGTTGCAAGGGGCTAATTTGCGACTCAGTGTACCTAATTACACATACGAGCCCGCTGAAGTATTTATAATGAACTTTCAACTTGTTTTCATATTTAATATGTACTTGGTGGGGATGAACAGATTTTGTGTTATTGTTTGTTGGTTAGTATGTGTGTGTGTGTGTGTGTGTGTGATTTCAAAGGGGTACATTCGTTTTTTGAATTGTGTTTTATGGTTTCATTAATAAAGTTTTTATTGTAGTTTCACTGCAATGAAATTTAAAAACCATAGTTTGTTTTTTGATGTTTCTCAGTTTGTAACAATAGGAGACTTTTTTTTTAAACGTCAATATGCCCACGGCATTATGTCTACCCATCTGCCTCTTTGTGTGCATAAAGATATTTTATAAATAAATTTGCAAATATTGATGTCGTTGAAGTTCAAAAGGTTTTAACGAAGAGACAAAATTGACATCAGTCATCAAATACAATAATGTGACAAAAATACTATCAGCATATTATTATGATTGTCTGCCATCACTGTTGTTCTACTAAACGTCCAACAAAATGTCGGAAAGGACATTTTAAATCGGTCACCGGTGCACCGCAAGCAGGTGTAATGTTTGTTTAGGACACTTCGTTTATGATATTTTCCTTTATGACCATGATAACCATGACCTTGTGCAAAAATAAAAATATCTGATCAGGAAATAATTTGTACTGTTATTATAATGTTTCCTTGTTTAGTATTTGTTTGCAAATATTGGTGTTTGTCTAGAAAGTTATTGGGGATTGAAGTCAAAAGGGAACTGCTTGTTATTTATTCCAAAGATGATCATTCAGATCATCTGATGGTAAGCAATTGCCGCCGCCCATGGACACCTTGGCCGCCAATGGCCTTTTGGGAATTGAGAATATGAGGATTGTGGGTATTCGGGGATTGTGGAGACGGAGGAGAAGGGGTAATTGGGCCTCCGTTAATGTCACTCACACGACGAAACACAACGCAAGGGTTGGTTCACAGCGGTTATCGGTGAGGCTATGGTATCATTTCGAGACATGGCTCTCCCACATTTAAATTACTTGTGGATTAGGTGTATAAGAATGTGTATAAAGATTTGGAAATATGTCGTTGTGGCTCGGAGGTTTAATTAAAGACGCCCGCCTCTCATGCATGAGGGTGCGGGTTCGAAACCTGCCAACGGTAAGTACTAATGTGACTTTTTCCGAGTTATATGTACTTTTTAAGATTATTTAGACACCACTGACAAACGGTGAAGGAAAACATCGTGAGGAAACCTGGGATTATAATTTCTTATTATAAGTTTGTAATCACCAACTCTCATTGAGCAAGCGTGGTGATTAATGCTCAAAACCTTGTCCGTGTGAGAAGAGGTTTTGCTTAGCAGTGGGCATTTATAGGCTGTTGATGATGATGATTTGGAAATATGAACATACTAGGTACCTATGTAGTGACCTATGATTTGTAATGTGACAAGTTAATGATTATTAAACAAATTGTAACTGAATACGATTACTCACATATTAAAAAAAGACAAAATAATAAACCAACGGCAAACAAAACGAAACACATTTAAAACAAAAGTACAAATTACACAGACAAAGTATTCACAAAATGGCGGATACAAACACAAAGGAGAATTAACACATTTCTTTAAGGTAATCTTTGATATCAAACAGAGTTATCAATTTGTAGACGTTTTCAACAAGATTAAGATATAATGAGAACAATTTCGAGTATAATCAAGGGTGACTCTAGTACTAAGGCCTATTGTACTCGAGGATAATCCGTCAGACATTCCATTCTGTACGTTCAGCGGATGGCAAATTATACTATAGGTAGCATATCCATTTTAACTAAATCCATTATAATACTAACTCCACAAACAATGATGGCTCAAGATATACTGGAATATGTAGTTGGCTGTCTTTACTTATGGGATAAATTCCAAATAATTACCTTTTATTTCAGAGTATACTTTAGGTTAATATTCTGTAATTTTAAGCAGTTTGTGCTTTTTGTGGATTTGTTTCAAAGGTAATGTATTTTTATGGTAGCTGGTTGGGTTTGTATTTTGTTGCTAGGTGGTTATATTGAGCATGGGCCTGCGGGCGCCGAATGCCCGACTAGAACCAGATCCGAGCGTACGGTGCGTAGCGTTCCGCGCGCGTCTCATAGAGCTACGGATGGGGCCCAATAGGGCTGATGCCGATACGGAGCCGCGGAGAACATAAAAGGAAAAATTTATAATTGATCTATTCTTAACGTGAAAAGTACGCAATTATGTAATTTCTTTTTAAATTGGATTTTTGTCATATTATATTTGATTATTTCGCGTTTTATTATTATTTAAATTGTTCTGTTGATTTTATTTTTTGTTTTATTAGTAATATGACTGATCCATGCTGTACGGATTATATTGCAATGTAATTTCTGATTATGATTTATGATAATGTATGAAGACATTCAGATACAATGTAAATTGTTTATTGAATAAATGAAATGAAATGGTTTTTTTTTTTTAAGGGCGGAATATCATCGAATGGCTGCTCCCGCCTGGGTGAGGCGGGAGGGAGTGTCAGACTCTTACTGACTAAAAACTACCCCGTTCCTTTTCCTGTATGTCGAGCCGGAGCCCCGGTTACCCGTTAGGTTCTCCGCGATGAACGTAAAAGGTTAGCGGGGCTCTGGCTCGAAGTGCAGGAGTAGGGACGGGGTAGTTTCTAGTCAGTAAGAGTCTGATACTCCCTCATCCCCAGAATCATTCGATGATTTTCCCCCCTTAAAAAAAGGTGGTGGTACATCGATGGCCTTGACTAAGCTCGTTTTAATTGTAATGTGACTATTAATAATTATGGATTTGGTAAGTTCTGCTATCGAGGACTAGATACTTTTTTATATTTTTTTCAATGTTGAATACTATATGAAATGAGCCTAAAACACACTGGTCACGATTGCCAACAGTAAGTTTTATCAAATAGTGCTGTAATGTCTTTCACATGGCTAATAAATTTCCATGTTTACTCCTTCAGAGTAATTTAACACGTTAAACGCCATGGCAGTCACCGGTGACCGACATTAGCGGAGGATTTGCCTTCAATAGTTTTTTATTGGCAGCCAATGCCTTAAGGCGCCCTTTTTTGATTTTTCTATGATTATGATTGAAATGATTTTATGCATCATTAACTTGTACTTGGCTACTCACTTTTAAGTTATACTTAAAAAATATCGTGCCGTCTCTGTCATTATACAAAGAAGTAATAGTGATAGAAGTATACAAACACGACTTCAAATTGAGTGGTGTTTCACTATTTGAACATTGGCCACCAACTACATAATTATATCGATAGTGAAGTAAATCAATAATGGCAGAAATTGACACAGGCTCTATACAATAATGTATAAAAATTCTACATCTAGTAGGTACCCAAATGGATGGAGCTCAATGCCTAGATCCTTATTGTAGTATAGGTATACCTCTAGTAAAGTATTAAGATGAATAGGGGTAGTGGGTGGCTTACACACCTGTGCCGCTTCTTACGAAGAAAAATATACGAGAACGTGATATTCTGGTGTTTTGTTAAGCTTCTGATCGGTATCGATTGTGATTATTATGAATTCATATTTCGTATATTTTCTTCAATGATTTTGCCAACGAATTTGTAATTATTTGTGCTTTTTGATAGTAATTGCTGTTTAATTATTAGTAACTAACTGTGCCCACGACCTCGTTCGCGTGGAGTAGTGATTTACTGCGCTCACCCCGTAGGTGATAGCGTGATAATATGTAGCCTATATGTTGACCCGACATGTTGGTAATAATCATACAAAATTTGAACTAAATTAATGCAGTACTTTTTGAGATCATCCCGGACATACATACAGACAAACAGACGAAAATTCTAAAAACCATATTGACTTCAGTATCGAATGTAGATCACGCCCCAAGTATTATTTAAAAAAAATATATTAAATGTATAGTTTTGACTTTTCTACGATTTTATTGTATGTAGGTATATATGGAATATAGATATATAGATTTTTCAGTGCTTCCTTAGGGAAGGCTCTTCAAGGATTTTTGAATCAATAAAATCAGTTATCTATGTTCAATATTTTGTCGATGAACCGTCAAATATCATCTGAACTAAGTCAAAATTAATCATAAGTAGCTTGATCCACCGATACTGATAGAAGATAGCTTATTGATGTAATAAATTCGCAGTACAAAGTATTAACCGTTATTTTAAAAGTTGGCGTGCAAGTACCAGGGCAATATGAAGTGAAGGAGGTAACGCGAGGTGATATTGGAGCCTGGAAAGTTTCAAGTTTCATCGAACTCCCGTAATATTGTCTCGGCTGGGCGCGATACATTTACTACAAAAATTCCTCTCAGCCTAATAGCCAGCCGGTTTCTCTTCTATAATACGTAAATAATCGTCAAGAACACTCCATAACTTTGTAATTGCTTTTTACCTCGGTGGGCGCGTGCTTTTAGCCAGATTGCTTATTTTGTTAATGAACTTCGGTGCCCAAAACTTTTTGCTTTCGTTTCTTTAATAGCTTAAAATTATCTCTTAAATATAATAAAATGATTACACAAACCAGCGCACAATGGAAAAGTTTCTTTATTGTTCATGTTTTGATCGCGTTCATTTCAAATTGTAAGGCTTTGTGCTCAGTTTTGTATTTATGTATTTGTGACTTGTGACTACTTGCGTACGTTTTAGGCGGCTGAACACTGGTACCTTCACTCGCAGCGTTCGTTATCCTACGCAGAGGAAATATCTTTAAAAAGTTACCTCGCTTGATATCACTTATACGGAATTGTTCAGCAAAAGTGTGTGTTCCTAAGTTTGATCGAAAAATGTTGTTGCGCTATGATTCAAAGAGTCAGGTAACATTTCGGACATGTAAAGGCGCGGCGTACAAAAGAATTTCAATTTGGTACCGTATCGCGCAACCCTTTTCAACTTTACAAAGTAATTTCCTGACGCGAAATTGATTTGTTGGCTTCGTGGTTTTTGTTTGGTGTGGCGACTGCGGTTTAATTAAAACGAAAAAATCTTGCCGTGATGTAATCCATGTTCTAATAGGTGTCCGCAGGTAGCACACCTCGGTACAATTATTTCACGAATCGCTCCCTACATTGGTAATAATGTTTTATTGTCGCTTTCAATTCTCATTGCGTCCCGATTTACATAAACACCGCACAAACTCCGAAGTCTGATGACAAAACGTTGGGAATATAAACATCGATTTGTCAAACAGTATCGATATAAAATGACTTCTTCAAAATGCCGCCGAGGATAATTTAATATATTAACATCTCGACGTCGAAATTCGAGCCAGAGTGACGTTAATATGACAAATAATTTCCTTCAAGCCTACCTCCGGCGTGCCGAGGAAATGCGTTGAATATGGTAATCATTTCCCATGTGCCTTGCTCGTACCAGACTCGCCTACCGCCACTTTAAACTTAGGAATACTTCAGCATTTCAATAACTCGAGTCTTGGAATGTTGTCAGCGTGTCGGTTAGCTGGAGCTGTTGAAACATGTTCTCTACATACTACTTGGAAACTTATTTGTATATTTTTTCTTTGCGAAGAGTAGTTTGAAGTGGCTTTCAACGTGATGTGCATCGGGATGATGTGAGCACGTATTCCACGTTGTGTTGCCAACTCGATTGAGGTGGCTTGTTAAATATATTAGGTACGCTTGTAAATTAATTGCTCGACACCTTTGAATTGTTTATGAAATTCCTACCCTTGGATTACATAATGTTATCATATTTTTGTGAAAAGTCTATGAATTTGTTACATGTTTCCTGGCTGTTATTTCAGCCGTCTCGTTTTTCCTGTTCGCATGAAATGTGTGGAGTTATCTGCGTAACATCAGTGCACGTTTATAGCGTGTTTTCGTCACGCTGTCCCGCGGGAATTTTGGGAACACGTTTTGTCGCGCGTCCGTGCGATACGATGCGATAACTTGCCCGCTATGATGGATGGGTTGCAATTCTATAGGTTTCGTGATACTTTAAAATAATAGAATGCTATATCATTGTTACTTACAAATATTGTCATATTGACAGCCATATTTAGGAAATAAACACAACAAGGATTCTTTAAAATGAGTGGCACACTGCCACGACTTAAAGTCTCAAAGAAATCCTAAATACTGTCTACATACTCGTATAAATGCGTATGACGAGCTATGAGCTCCGCACTGCCCCAGTTACTGCCGACATATGCCGAGGGATAGCAATCATCATGCGTACTTCATGTTTTACTAGACAGCACCGGCCCTAACTACGTCCACACAAACACATGTCCTTATTTTATTTATCTCTAAAGCGGATTCTTCCAAAACATTTGATTTTCGCTACAAACGATACAAGAAAATCATTTTTTACACATGTCGGATTCAAATATGGATAAAAATAGCGAATATCTCTTTAAGCACGCTTCTGTTTTTGTTTTCCCTCGAGAGGAATTGAAGGCAAACGTGGAACAGACGCATTTTATTGTAGCTGCTTATACAAAGTTAGTACGACAATATATTTGTATAGGTGTGGGACTAACATACCCCTTTATTCTCACGGGCAAGTAAAGTTTACGCTTTCACGGGTTTCAGTCCGTTGAAAAGCGAATTCCTGTGGGGGGTCATAACTAAAGATTAGACCAATTTCAAGTAATATGGTGTTCGTGTGTGACGCGTTTAAGGGCGGTACGTGGTAAATGGGTTTCAGAACATCGTCCCCGTGTCTCGGGAGCTTACAACGTGTTTCTAGTGAAATGTGCACTTTGACACCTTGTGCTGTGAGAATTATTCTTTATTTTTTTTAAACTTACTATATACCTTCTATCTGCGACTTCCGCTGATTCGATTATCTTCCTATTAATCATATATGTCGCGGAGAACCTAACGGGTAACCGGGGCTCCGGCTCGACGTGCAGAAGAAGGAACGGGGTGGTTTTTAGTCAGTAAGAGTCTGACACTCCCTCCCGCCTCACTCAGGGAGCAGTTATTCGATGATTTTCCCCCCTTAAAAAAAAATCATATATAACTTTGATTTTCTATTCCTACATATTATATTTAATTCAGTTATGTCTCAGCCCTAACTCTGAAAATTAACTAAATATTTTAAGGTACGAACTTTATGTTTGGACTATAGAGGTAATATGAAATGTCAGTTCCAGTCAAACCACAATAGCTCATTTAGCAGCTAGAAAATCTCCCAGGAATATTAGTGTACCCACCTCAAAGCCGTGTACCGTGTTGTAGCATTACGTCCCAGATATCCAAGTTGCATGAAAAGAAAATGTGCAGTTTGAGTTCTGAAATATTTTCCAGCTCAATAATATACTCGTTCGTCGTTGATTGCGTTTGTAGCATGCGAATCTAGACTTTGAAGTTTCAAGTTACGGTTGAAAATGTTTTGAGGTTCGCAGGATATAAGACAAAAGGGTAATGGCTGCCGGCAGTGAGACCATCTGTTGGCCTCCATAGACATTAAGGCGCGTTCTTGCGAGGGTCTCAGATCGGCAGGCGCTACACCGGGAAGCCAGAAAAGTACGTCTTTTGAATTTGTTTGATCGTAACACAAGTATTTTACTTTTAATAACTTTCTTTCCGTGTTATTACGTGATATCCGTACGTTTGATGTGTTCCCATGTTCTTTGAGATTAGATTTCTCAAGTTTTATGAAGTTTTTGATCGAATGCGAGTGCGATTCACATTAAAGAATATATTTCTTACTGTTCAATTTTTCCAATTATTTGTTGTAAGTACTTGTTAGAAATTTGGGAATTGCGTAGCCATGTTATTTCGTTATAAAACTACCGGGAAACATTTTTATGTAGTTTCTTACTAAATTGACTACGATGTTTAAAGACTTTAAAAGAGAAGAAGATATTACATGAGTACAGGAGTAATATAGAGAATTCTCCTGGTGTGCGGAGACCCTATTGGGCCGCAATGTCAGTTATTATATCTGTTATCTCCGCAAGTCCATTACGACGGCGGTCGGCGTCGGCGTTACGACGCAGCACTGTCCGTACGCAACGAGACATTCCATTGTACAAGACGTTTTAAGCTCTGTCTTCTGTTTTTTAATGTTCAAATTGAGGTGCTTTTAAAATTCTTCCTTCTTTGTTCACTGTTATTGACGAAACGTTTGTATTTTTCTTTCTTATAATGCTAGAAACAATGAGGGTGCTTGTGATTGTTTTTATAAAATTTTGATTTGTATTTAGGTATTGTTTTTGTGAGAATCAACATATCATGAACTCCTTCATTGCTTTACTTATGTATTGATGGAGATCTTATGTTTAACAGTTGCATCTGCAATAATTTGCTCATTTGATCATTTGATATATTGCCAATAACCTTCATCTCATTGATAAAACTTTACCACTATAAACTGTCGTTCTGTTCTAATAAAAAAGAAAATTAATCTTGAATTACCTAAAAGCAAAACTGTAACTTACTACACAGACATAAGAATGTAAATCCATAAACGAAAGTTCCGCGATCACAAGCAATATAGATTAAACTATTCAAGCGATATCTCGATAATTAATCTAAACGAATCGCCAATCGATACCGTAGTACTGTGGGAGCGGTGTTTAATAACAACAGCGATTCGGTCAGTTAAGGCTTGCACAAACGAGGTAAATATTCATCAATTTAAATCACTAATAAACTGATTTCGAATAACTTGTATGGCATCACCTTTAATAGGCTGTGGAGGGCAGATTGCAGTCATCCTCATCAACAGCCTATAAGTGGCCACTGGTGACCAAAAACCTCTTCTTGCAAGAAGAAGGTTTGAGCATTAATCACTACTCTTGCTCAAAGCGGGTTAGCGATTTTAAACTTATAATTAGAAATTATAAGCCTAGATTGTTACGCGATGTTTGCTTTCACCGTTTGTCGGTGGTGTCTAAATAATCTTAGAAAGGACATATGACTTGAAAAAGTCACATTGAAGGTTACTTATGTACTTGGTACTTACCGATTGAAGGTTTCGAACCCGCACTCTCATGCATCTTAAACCTCCGGGTCACCACGACATTTGCTCCGTGTAAAATATTGTTATTCAGCCAAATCTATTTAAGACTCAGTAGCGATCCTGTAACTCTAATTTTGAAAAGATTAGAAGAAAAAGAAGAGAAAGAAGAATAAACTTACAATGACAAGTAGTGCAGGTGTATCTTTTGTGAAACTCTTACAAAAAAAAAAAAATGTGCACAACTGAGGAAAGTTCCTAGTCTGTCCTAACCCTAAGCGATCGGTTGTAAGCTACGAAACCGAACGAGTAAAGCCTTCAAATCAAACAAGTGTTGGCTTGGACCGGGACCCGTTATCTGAATCCCTGATTCTCGCATCGACTCGATCCCCTCGCGATGGGATCGTTCTCAATTAGAGATAAGACCCTGAATATTTGAGCGATCATTGCAGATGACATTCTGTTTATTTATTTGTTTGGTTTTTGTGCAACTGTTCTGATTTGGCTACGAGTAGGGTTACTGTTATTGATATTGTTGAATATTGTGCTCTTTCTTATTTTATGTGAAAATGGCACATCAGTTAACACTGGGTACCTAATTAAGTTCATTGATTAAGAGATTCGAATTTCTCAAAAATTCAATCAATATAAGGTTTATTTGTCAATAAATTCAATTACAAGGACGCTGTATATAACAAGATTGCCAAAAAACAAACATACGCTCAACAAGTCTACATAATATTTCTTATAAGAAAGCGACCGAATGATCATAATATTGTTATTACTATTGTACAAAGATATTCTGACCAATCTATCTCCAAACCTGCCTCTATTTATCTGAATTACATCGGAAAACATCTTTACATATCTTTCCAAATTGCTAAAAGATATCATTATATTCAAAGCTGATATTATTTCTCCACTAAAGATACCGAATATAACAGAACAGAGGAGATTTCGGCCTAGCAACTGTTTCTACAGAAATTATAAAAGTTCTAACGTATTTTTATGCTTCGAAAGTATATATTTATTTACCCAAGTTAGCGTGGGTCTCACGATATCATGTTTTTGTTGGGTTATAGTATTATATTCTTATATTGTAGAGGTATAGTGTGACTTTCACGAGAATATTTAGATATGTTAATACGCTTTCTTATTTAGTTTGCACGAGTGTTGATATTCTTTGTGTGTATGAGATATGCTACAATAAAAAAGATAATATTTTTAGCCGAGTAACTGCGGAAAAGGTGCTTCGTTGAGAAGTCGGATAAGCAATAGAACACGCAAAATAGGGATGATAACGCGGTTGAAAATTGATGAAATGTGAAGCATGAACGCATAAATATCTTTTATCTATTGTCTTGTCTGTGAATGTCAAATTGTCTATGGCTGTTCTTTTTTTTAAATTATCTGTGGTCTGGTAATATACGCTTTGTCATTGTTAAATTACGCTCCGTCTTTTATTTAATATTTCTATTAGATCAGTTCAATAAATCATCCATCTTACAAGTTTTCATCAGGTTGTGGGCCCAGGACGCTCGATTAGAATCGAATAGGGAAAGTTTTTACGAGTATTTACACGAGAAGTAATCTGCGGCTACCGGTACCGGTAACCTCAATCCGTCTCAGTCGCGTTTGCACATTGCCATCCGGGAATCGCCCTCAGTTACAGGGTCCTTTTTCAGCATATTACAGATAACAATTTTTATAAACAATAATGGTATCAAATGGAAATTTCATTAACATAGAAAAATTAAAAGGCCGTGACAATTATGCCACGTGGAGTTTTGCCATGAAGACTTATTTAGAGCATGAAGATCTTTGGAAATGCGTGGAATACGATGACGAAAACACCTTCACCAAAAGCGAAGACACAAAAGCCAGGACTAAAATGGTACTGCTAGTGGATCCTATAAATTATATTCACATCCAAGAGGCTAAAACTTCTAAACAGGTATGGAATAACTTGCTCAGGCTGCCTGACTCAGGCTTGACTAGGAAGGTAGGTTTATTGCGTGAACTTATAACCACAGATCTTGATAGTTGTGGAAATGTAGAAAATTACATTAACAAAGTTATTACTTGTGCTCAAGCTTGTGCCCAATATTCCTGAGCTCAGGAATATTGGGTTTCATGTTGATGATGAGTGGCTGGGTACGCTCCTTCTTGCAGGGTTACCAGAATCATATAAACCCATGATAATGGCAATGGAAAGCTCAGGTGTGACCATAAGTACAGATTTAGTGAAAACTAAAATCCTTCAGGATGTTAAAAATGAAAATGACTCTGCTGCTTTTTATTCAAACTATTACAAAAATAATGCAAAGGTTAGTAATAATCCTTCAGGCAAAGGCCCTAGATGCTTCAAGTGTAACAGGCATGGTCATATTGCTAAATATTGTCGCTCAAATCAAGGCTTGAGTACCACTTCTAATGTAAGCAATTCAGATGACAAGTCTAATAGTGTTGGTGCTTCCAGCTTCGTCGCTTCTTTTTCTGCTTCCTCTGCGCTTGAAAAGGGTTGTTGGTACCTTGACTCGGGAGCTGCAATGCACATGACTAACAATAGCAATTGGATTTATGATTTTAAGCCTGCTTCAATTAGTAACATTACTATTGCAGATAATAAATCATTACCTGTCATGGGCTGTGGTAAAGTAAATATACAAAGTTATGACGAAGACAGCAACAGGTTGATTGGCACTGTACAAGTAAAGAATGTTTTGTATATCCCAGATTTGGCTGTGAACTTACTATCAATACATCAAATCACTAAGAATAACTGTAAAGTACAATTTGATGAGAATTGCTGCAGAATTTATAAAAATTCGAAGCTTGTTATGATAGGATATATGCAAAATGAATGCAACCCCAAGTGGGTTTTTAAAACTAAACTAGATGGAAATGGAATCATTACGAAATATAAGGCAAGATTAGTTATTAAAGGGTATGAACAAATTTATGGCATTGACTATACTGATGTCCTGTAGTACGTCTTACATCTATCCGGTATCTACTTGGAATGGCAGTTAAACATCAACTGCAGATTGAGCAACTGGATGCAATCACAGCGTTCCTACAAGGTGATATAGATGTAGAGCTGTACATGACACAACCACCACACTATGAAAATGGAGAAAACAAAGTCTGCAAACTTAATAAAAGCATATATGGATTGAAACAAGCAAGTAGGACATGGAATCAAAAGTTAGATAATTATTTATTTGAAATTGGATTTAGAAAATCACAATTGGATCCCTGTGTATATTATATTCATAATGAAGGAATACTCTCTATGTTGATCTCTACTTAACTCTCTATGTTAATGATCTGTTTTTGTTTTACAATAATTTAGAGTTTGCAAACAAATTTAAGAGGAAGATTATACAAAAAATTAATATGAAAGAGCTGGGAAAAGCTAACTATTACATTGGTTTACGAATTACATATGACAATAAGGGAATTTATATAGATCAAACAAAATATATAGAGAGTATTTTTTTTTTAAGGGGGGAAAATCATCGAATGACTGCTCCCGCCTGGGTGAGGCGGAAGGGAGTGTCAGACTCTTACTGACTAAAAACCACCCCGTTCCTTCTCCTGCACGTCGAGCCGGAGCCCCGGTTACCCGTTAGGTTCTCCGCGACTCCGAATCGGCATCGGCCCTATTGGGCCCCATCTGTGGTGGTCTGATGGCCCTTTGAGGCGCGCGCGGAACGCGACGCGCCGTACGCTCGGGTCTGTTTCTGGTCGGACGGGGAGCCACCCATGCTCGCCGTCCGCAGGCCCGCGCTTACGGTGGCCGGAGATCGTCCCGCGATCCCCGACGTCTGGTGTGTCCTTCGCGATGGCTGGGTTGCGAGGAGGCAGCGCTTCGCTGTCTCACGCGTCCCGCCTCCTCCTTAGCTAGCATGACTGCTTCGCAAAAGGAGGAGACGGCATCCCAATCCCCCTCGCTCCGCATCATGGCCTGCACTAGGCCCGGACGCGAGAGGTCGCCATCGCCGATCAGTTCCCTGAGGGCACGGCGGTACTCAGCCCACGCAGGGCATTCTCCCACCGTGTGTTCCACCGTGTCCTCAGGGCGGTCCTCGCAGTGATGACACCCGGACCGTCCGGGTGTCATCACTGTGACCGCCGGACGTTTCCTCCCGCCCCATCAGACACAGGTACCTCCCGAAACTCCCATGTCCGGTGAGGACCTGCGTCAGGCGGTAGGTGAGGATGCCGTAGCGTCTCTCAAGCCACTCCTCAAAGAGGGGACTTACCGCTGCGATGGCAGCGAGCCCAGCCCTCGGTTGCGACAGTAGTTGCTGCCATTCCGCCATGAGATCGCGCCGGAGCTCATCCCGCCACGCACTTATCTGGCGCGGCAGCGGAGTTTCGCCCCGGCGACGTGCCTCCGCACGCATGATGTACACGCGCGCGAGCACCTTCGCCTCCAGATCCCACGGCGGTAATCCGGCAAGGAGGTTCGCCGACTCCCCAGAGATCGTGCGGTATCCGCGAATCATTCGGATCGCCATGACCCTCTGTGCCATGAGCAGCGTCCGATCGGGACGCCGCAACAGGTTTGGCGCCCAAACAGGGGCGCCGTAGAGGGCCATGGACCGCACGACCCCGGCGTATAACCTCCGGCAGGAGGCGTTTGGCCCCCCGAGGTTGGGGAGGATGCGTTTAAACGCAGCCCCCGTCCTCTCCAACTTTGGAGCCAAACGTCGGAAGTGCTCAATGAAGTTCCACCGACTGTCGAGGACGAGTCCTAGGTACTTCATCGTCGTCTCGACGCCGATGGTAACTCCTCCCGCCGTTATTTGGGACCCACCCGGAGGTGGCGCGTTCCCGCGGCTATGAAAACACATGGCCTCGGACTTGTGGAGCGCCACCTCGAGTCCCAACTGCCGGATTCTCTCAACGACTGTCGCAACCGCTGTCGCCATTAAGTCGGCCGCCGCCTGGTGTGACCTCCCGTGCGCTAGCACCAGCGTATCGTCGGCGTAGCATATTGTGCTAACGCCGTTCGGGAGGTCGGTGCGCAGCACTCAGTCATAACCGATGTTCCACAGGAGCGGCCCCAGAACCGAACCCTGTGGAACACCGCGTGACATCTCTCGCCGGTTCCACTCGCCCCGGTGACCGCGGTAAATGACGGACCTGTCCGTCAGGTATGCCTCGATTACACGAGGAGGTAGGTAGGCACCCGATGATATCGGAGTGCCTCCAAGATGCAGCTCCAGGGCAGGGAGTTGAAGGCGTTGGCGATGTCCAAAGACACCGCCACTACGACCTTACCCCTGGACACTGCAGTCCCCGTCATCCGGTCCCTAACGCGCATGATGGCGTCCACCGTGGAGCGCCCTCTGCGGAAGCCGAACTGGCCGTCCGATAGGTCTGGCCCAATGCCCGTCAGGTGCGCGACGAGGCGGTTCGAAATTATTCTTTCGAACACTTTCCCCACCTCGTCGAGCAGCACTATGGGCCGGTATGCGGACGGAGAGTGGCCGGACAGGGCGCCCCGTCTTCCGCACGAGGACCAGTTTTTCCGGTTTCCAGAGAAGCGGGAACTGGCCTCTCTCCAAGCATGCGCTGTATAGAGGTATAAAGAGTATATTGGAACGATTTGGTATGAAGGACTGCAAAGCAGTGGGAACACCAATGGAAGTTGATGTGAAGTTTACTGCATCTACTGATAATAATTATAGTGCATTACCCTATCAAGAGGCAATAGGTTGCTTGTTATATGTGTCACAGGGTATACGCCCAGATATTTGTTATGCAGTGAGCTGCACTGAGCCGTTATAATAAATATCCTACTTCTGAATATTGAGCTGCTGTTAAGAGGATCTTTCGATATTTACAGGGGACAAAAGACTTTAAGATGATGTACAAAACCAACATATGTGAAGAAATCTTAGGATATTGTGATGCTGATTGGGCGTCATGTACTGAAGACAGAAGATCCTACACGGGTTACGTCTTCTTGTTCCAACATGGTGCCATATCATGGAACTCCAAAAGACAACTAACTGTGGCCCTATCTACAACAGAAGCGGAGTATATGGCAATCTCCGCAGCTACTCAAGAAGCTATATGGCTGCGACAATTGCATTGCGAGTTATGGCCTGTAACAAAGGCTACAAGTATAACTTTGTTTTGTGATAATCAAAGTGCTATTAATCTTACAGGTAATTCTGCTTATCATGCCCGAAGCAAACATATTGACATACGTCACCACTATGTTCGTGACAAAGTCAAATCTGGTGAGATCCACATTGAGTACACTCCTACAAGTCTGATGCTCGCTAACTGCCTCACCAAAGCTCTTGCGAAGCCGAAGCATTACCAGTTTCTAGCTGGTATGGGTATGCGTTCAAGGGAGGATGATGAAATGTGAAGCATGAACGCATAAATATCTTTTATCTATTGTCTTGTCTGTGAATGTCAAATTGTCTATGGCTGTTCTTTTTTTTAAATTATCTGTGGTCTGGTAATATACGCTTTGTCATTGTTAAATTACGCTCCGTCTTTTATTTAATATTTGTATTAGATCAGTTCAATAAATCATCCATCTTACAAGTTTTCATCAAAAATATTTTATTTACTACTTTTTTTTTGTAAACAAATTGTGTTAAAATATTTTTTATTTTATGTGAGATGGGTGTCGTGAAATAAATACAATAATGATATATTTTTTCTGTTGAATTATCATCAGATATTATAGTAGGGAACTTACTGGTCGAATGGTCCCAAGTGCGACTGCCGGGTAAGGGGTCTCGGGTTCGATTTCCGGGTCGGGCAAAGTACTACTGGTTTTTTTTAAATCTCATTAGTAGCACGGACTTTGGTATTGTGCCCGGTATATGACAATAGGCTCACCCCCTATGACATGGGACAAATAACATAGATAATGAAAAGTGGGTGTTACATTGTACAGTGGCATTAAGTGTCGTAATGTGCACTTCTGCCTACCCCTTCGGGGATAAAAAGGCGTGATGTTATGTTATGTTATGAGGGAACTTATTATTACAACAATTTAGACATCCTACTAGACATTATTTTCAGATAATTTCAGATTAAAATACGTATCCTAACTACGTTACGATTTCAATAGTAAATGAGTAATACATGTTAAATATTAACTTTTAAATCTAATTTTGTCAAAACATTACATTTGTCGGCTAATGGAATGACAACGTAATTGAATTAATAAGTTAAATCAGAACAGTGTGAACAAATTACAATTATAGCTGTCGAGGTGAGAGGCATAATTGTTTGATAAATGAAAACAATTTAAAACAATTTTGCCATAATAATAAGTGTTAACTTTAATTGGATATTATTTTGTGAACAGTACAGTTGACATCCATACAAACCAGCTATACAGATGATGAGTGGTATTTAATATGAACAATTAAATTTGTATCCTCTTGTTTGGTATATAAAGCTTAAATACGTATAAATGTTTTAATGGAATACTGGGATGATGTATATCTTTTGATGATTGTTAATGAGAATGTTATTTTTAATGTATTATCGTTTAATGTTTCTTATATGATTTATTGTACAAATTTAAGTAGCCTAGGTTCCAAACAATTTAAGTAAATTTGCGTAGAAAGCAATTATTTAATTTATTATTTTTAGCAAGTAATTTTTTTACAAACTATGGACCTATTTTTCTAGAAATGCAATCTAAAAATAATAACTTATGTCCTCATAGTCTGTAACCTAGTGGCCCGGAGGCTTAGAACTCCCATCGAGAAGAAATCTGGGTTTAAAATTTCTAAAAGTTTGAAATTGGCAACCCGCATTGAACAAGCGCGCTTGTTCAATACGCTTAAGCGTGGCGATCGCGGGACGATCTCCGGCCACCGTAAGCGCGGGTCTGCGGACGGCGAGCATGGGTGACTCCCCGTCCAACCAGAAACAGACCCGTGCATACGGCGCGTCGCGTTCCGCGCGCGCCTCAAAGAGCCATCAGACCACCATAGATGGGGCCCAATAGGGCTGATGCCGATTCGGAGTCGCGGAGAACCTAACGGGTAACCGGGGCTCCGGCTCGACGTGCAGGAGAAGGAACGGGGTGGTTTTTAGTCAGTAAGAGTCTGACACTGCCTCCCGCCTCACCCAGGCGGGAGCAGTCATTCGATGATTTTCCCCCCTTAAAAAAGCGTGGCGATTATTGCTCAAATATCCTCCATGTCAGATGAGGCCTTTGGTCATCAGTGGCCATTTTGACAGTTGGTGATGATTAACCTTAAAGTATTAAGAAAATATACCTGCTTGCCAGTAAGAAATCTTAAAACAAGTCATTTAGAAAAAAAAAGGAAAAATAACATTTTTTTTTCGATAACATTCTCATTTTAACATTATCACCACGTAGAAGGTAAAACGCGGACTTCCTTTAAAAGATATTTAATGGTATGTTGGCGACGAAGGTAGATTAAATGACCCCTGTAATACATCTTGAATATTCACACGAGGGCAGGAAGCAGGGGTCTCATATTAATATGGCTGGCACCTGTGCCGAGTCGCAATGAATGCGGTAACAAATATCATGCATGGGGCCCCCATAATCGTTCCTCTCGATGTAATCGGATCATAATATTGGTTTTCCTAATCTATTCGATATCAATTCGATTGTTTTCGATTTCAATACGACGCGACGCACCGTAATGTTGATCGTGTTATTGTTTTGTGTTTATTGTTTTTCCACGTATGTGTGTGGAAGGCTAAAAGCGAGGTGGGATTTTGACTTAGGATTAGGATTAGTGAGATTTTACTGTGATTGTTTTCTGGTTTGTGTTTTTTTTGTTTTTATGATAGTAGATTGTAGACTGCAATAGATAGCAATGCAATACTCATAAGTGTGGGAGAGCCATGCTTCGGCACGAATGGGCCGGCTCGACCGGAGCGATACCACGGCCTCACAGAAAACCGAAGTGAAACAACGCTTGCGTTGCGTTTCGCCGTGTGTCCCCAATCTCCTCAATCCCTGAATGCCCAACAATCCTTAAATTTCTGATCCTCAAAAGCCGGTAACGCACTTGTAACGCCTCGGATATTTCATGTGTCCACGGGCGTCGCCGATTTCTTACCATCAGGTGATCCGTCGGCTCGTTTACCATAAAAATAGGTCTATTTGCCTACGAATACTACTAGGTTCACTAGAGTAAATAATAAAAATATACTTATAACTATGTTTCGATTGCAAAGTTCTCAGTAGCAATAAATCTAAAATTACGTCACGTTACAGAGAGAATGATTAATAACATAGCTTATGAGTAATAAAGAATAGATGTGCTATAATTTTTCGATCATACACCATGTTGACAAATATTAGTTATGAATATCATACATGTGCAATTTGAATTGAGAATCAAAAGTGTACATCAATTTTACAGAATAACAAAAGCATCCAAAACATGTCCACATTTAAAACGATTAACACTACAAAAAAATATTATTCAACTTTCAGGCTTTTTAAACAATTTGTGCTAGTGAGACTGTAAGAGCCACAACGATGCAACTAGCCACTGTTACGTATTAAAGCCGGAATGTTATTGCTGCAAGCGGTTTTAAACGGTAGCTACCGTTATTGCCCCGGAGAACTGCCTTCCTCACATATCTATGTTTTAAAAGCCTACAGTGGTCGTAACCTCTTGCTAGATATGATTCTTTTTTATTGTGAATGTTATTGTAGATATTATTATTGATAACGTGATATTGAATAAAAAAGTAAATGAAGTATTTGGAGGCAGTCTTGAAAAATCATCTGATGGGGCCGATTCGGAGTCGCGGAGAACCTAACGGGTTACTGGGACTCCGGCTCGAAGTGCAGGAGAAGGAACGGGGTGGTTTTTAGTCAGTAAGAGCCTGACACTCCCTTCCGCCTCACCCAAGCGTGAGAAGTCAATTGATGATTTTCACCCCTTAAAAAAAATATTAATACGTCATATTGAATAAAAAAGTAAATGAAGTATTTGGAGGCAGTCTTGAAAAATTAACTTAAACTTTGTAATATTTAGCTTACATATTGAGCAATACAGATACAGTAACTTGACGAAAGGTAGTCAAAGATTCCATAGAACTACAAAACATGTAATTATTGGAATAATCACAAATAAGGTGGAAGCACCAGTTCAAGCCGTTTACAAAATACGGCCATACAATTTACACAATATCTTCATATATCAAGTGTGTTACAGATCCTCATGAGGCATGGGTTTGACAACAAATACAGTAACTTTTAGCGTATGTTTTGTCAATTCCCGACAAATATCACCTTTGAAAGACTCCATGATGAACAACATACAAAAAACCTTATACAAATCAATTTCGAAACCCCTTCACATAAACACTCCATGTAAATAGTATAAATACTATCTACAAAACACGTTGAGTCTAACTACCAGTGTCTACGTCTATAAATAAGTATTAAAATGTCTGTCGTAATGCGGTCGGTGAACCACATAGGTTGAAATAGCCTCATGCACCGTCGAGTCATAGTTCACCTGCTCTCCGCCTTAAGTATAGATGTCGCTGTGAGAGCTAGCCCCCTTTGTCTGCGCCCAACTCCGAGCGGTTTACTTAACTTAAGCCCTCAAAGCTTGCCCTTAGAAAACAATCTTGACCTATGACTTCGTTAGTACTTATTGGTAGTGTCTTAGTGCTTTTTGTTTGTATTCAGCATATATTGACGTGCTGCTTCAATGGTTGGTTTGATGAAGTGGTTTAATTTCGGGTATACCTATTACCTCCATGAGTCTTGGGGATATTGGGTTTCAGAAACGTAACTAAAGTAGAAATTGACTGCATGCATTGGGCAACTGGTTGTCACGCAACGTGTCGCGGATTTGATTCTCGCACGGAACAATTCTTTATGTGATCCACAGATTATTGTTTCGGTTCTGGGTGTCATGTGTATGCGAACTTGTAGGTTTGTAAACGCACCCACGACGCAGGAGAATAACCTAGTGTAAGACAATGTTTAAAAAAAAAGAAAAAGTATTTAAGGTTAGCAGTAGATGACACTATGTACTAATTTTAACCTACTCCAATCAGACAAAGATAGAAGTTTGTGTTCGTAAATAAGTAAGTAAATTCTTTATCGATATTTAAAGGTTCTTGCCGTATTATGTGCAATAATATCCCAATTTCATAATTCGAATATTTTGATACTGGTATTGTCACGTTCCATTCGTTATGTATGAAAAAATCATTGGAATTTTAGTTTTTTAAATTGGAACACAATTGTGCGTTCATTTCATATTCAGATTATTTTATTTGCCTATTGTTACTATATAGTCGTTATTATGCAAATGAAATGGCGCTTCGATACAAATTGTTGGACTAAAAGCACATATAACTAATATCTACGTGTTAGTTTTGTAAAATATCGCTTTTCACACTGTTATTTTTTTAGTTGAAGTCAGTTTACGAATTTTGTTTTAAAAAAAATGTAAGGGTCATTATAATTGTTTAACATGAGTATTACATACAGAATGCACACAATATATTGAAAACACGTATGGTTATTTTTAGCATACATACCTTTGGGCTGAAGTAAAAGATAATCTTTTTATAATTTGTCCTTTCTAAATTATAATTTGTCCTTTCTCATCTACCAGATTGGCGACATTAGGGTCAAATTAAAAGTAAGACGGATGACTGTTGATGAAGAAAAAGAGGTATGTAGGAATCGTAGCAATGAAGCTACCGATTTTTTGCTCACCAGGTTGCGCAAATGTAAAAAGAGGACATTTTCTATCATTGGCGGTCCGTAGTCTCTACCTACCTCTATGGGAGACAGGCGTAAGGTTGTGTATGTATGTTTTTATTAGAAATCCCTTTGCAATGAATTTAATGACATTTATTTCTGCAAATAGGTTAAAAGTAATACTTTTACACGTCAATCTTTAAATTACTAGATGAGACCCTTTGAGTACCATCATTATAGACACAATTAAAGAATAATAGGTGTGCGGACACCGGTGTCCTCGCGGTGTTTGACAGTTTAAATTACTAATATGGTTTAACTTTGGGTAATATAATAATGACGACATACATAATATTATGTAGTTATTACATATTATCAATGTGTAACTGTGTTTATTTGTTTTATTAATTAGAACTTGGTTACGATAGAAGATAAATAGGCTACTAAATATTGCATTCAAAATTGTAATAGTAAGTTAACAATGTGGCAACATTTAGTATCACACACTGGGGTAACATTTAGCTCAATGCTTAATAACAATAGTCATTTATTTATGTAATAGTGCAACCAAACAGGTTGCATATTCGAATGGCATCCGTTACGTATTACTGCCACAATATGCTATTACAATGGCGGCTAGTCATGTAACATTAATTAACAAACTCCATACTAATTATTTTGATACATTCCACGCTGTTGTAGTTTGGTTTTTACATGTTTTTATTGTTTTGCACATTAGAAAAGTTTGAAATGGGGCTCTATTTCATCGAGATACCATTGTGCCGCAACCAGTCGTCGCTACCAACAATATGTATACAGCTTTATAGAGAGTTACTCACCTTGTGTCTGCTTGGTTGCGCAACCAGTCTGACAGCGCGACCAGCTCGGGTGGCAGCTATAGGGGTCTATTTTGATAGAGGTCCATTTTGATACTGCTACAGTGTGGTGTGGCGACTCTGGTGACTGCATGGTGTCTATTTTGGTAGCTTATGGATTAAACCGATGGTTGATCTTAGTCTGTCTCTGTGTTTAGACGATAGTGCTATTGTCCATCGAGGTTTTCAATTGAGCATATCATTATGAAGGTACTTACCTATGTGATTAATAAAATTATTGGTCCCAGTAGGTTGCTCTTACCGAGTTCTTATGACGTCGGGTTTACAATAGAACTGAATGAGTATAACATGTAGGTGTTTTGTTGAATTTGTAAACTAGGTACCTACGTTCTACAGTTTTCTTTAGGAATTTCACAACTTTTATTTATAGTTATTTTATAAAATTGAAAATTATAATTGATCCATTAAAAGTGTAGTTTTTTATGGGAAATACTTCTACCAATACATTAAACTTCAAGAGAATTCATCAACAGGTGAAAACATCTTTTTGAAAAACTTTTGATTGGTTCGGTTTTAAGTAAAATTCGTATTGAAATTTCAGTGGCGGCTCATTCAGGTGTAAATTGAAGGCCAACTTTGAAATTAATTCAGTACGCAAAAAGTTATGAGCTATGTGGAAGAGAACTGCTGTTTGTGTTCAGAATTATTTGTAGGATTTTCATGATTACATTATTTACATTTGCCTGCCTCGTTGGCCGAGTAGGGTACGATTCACGGGAACAAAGTATTAGGTACTTTTTTTTTTAGGTAGGAATATCATCGAATGATTGCCCCCGCCAGGGTGAGGCGGAAGGGAGTGTCAGACTCTTACTGACTGAAAACCACCCCGTTCCTTCTCCTGCACGTCGAGCCGGTGATCCGGTAACCCGTTAGGTTCTCCGCGACTCCTAATCGGCATAGGCCCTGCTGGGCCCCATCCGTGGTGGTCTGATGGCTCTTTGAGGTCGGACGGGGAGCCACCCATGCTCGCCGTCCACAGGCCCGCGCTTACGGTTGAGATCGTCCCGCGAAAGTGTTAGGTACTGGGTTTTAAAAAAATCTCAGTAGTAGCACGGAGTCTGGATTTTTGCCCGGTATTTGGCAATAGGTTCACCCTCTATTACATGGGACTCATAACATTAAAGTGTGTGAAACGTGGGTATTACTTTGTACAGCGGCATTAAGTGCCGTAATGTGCACCTCGGCTCCTTCGGGGATAAAAAGGCGTGAAGTTGTGTTATTATTTACACTTTAGCATCACGGTTACGATTTAAGGAAATGCTATATTTATAATTTTTTTTATGGAATAGGATTTTTATGGTAATCGAGCAGACGGACGGGTGCCCATCACCACCAGAGGCAGAGGAGTCGCAGGTGCATTGCCGGCCTTTTAAAAAGGAATACGCTCTTTTCTTGAAGGTTTGAAGGTGGTATTGGTTCGGAAATATCGCCGACGACAGATAGTTCCACAGTTTAGCTGTGTGAGGCAGAGTATTCCGAGAAAAGTGCAAAAGTAATTATGTACTACAATTCCTTATGAAATATGTAGAGGTACATGATATATAAATCAGAGCAATTTGTATTATTTTCTGAAAATTTTTTCACTGTCAGTAATTAGCATGTAATTTGAATACAATAATGAAAGAATTTTTAAATACCTCTATTTACATACATATAGTACATAACCTCCTCCTTCTCCTTACGCCTGTGTCCAATGGAAGTAGGGGATTTTAAATACTTCTCTTTTTCTACTTTTTAGCAACTTGTATTCTTAGTCCTAGTAGAAGTGCCGTCACTATAAGTGACAGAATACTTGCATCATCCTCTACCTAAATCTTATTTTTTAAATACTTCCATTTCCATCAAACTTTTCCCAGTAACCTAAATAAAAACCATGTCTATTATTTACCTACTTTTTAATAAAACTTTCGAAAATTAAAAACAATCTCTTATCAATCCCCCGCTCAAGATCCGTACACTCAATTACTTTATTAACGCGTACTTCTGTCGCGAAAATAAGGTCTAAAATCATTAATAATGTTACATTCATAGTCACTTCATTTTAATTCCAGCCTGCGAAGCGGGGAGAGGTGTAATCACGAGGAATAAGCCGTGACAGAAATAATGCTAAGTTTTATTTAACACGTTTTCTGTTAGCTACTTTTGTGTGTAGAGAAGTGTTTTACATTTTTTGAGGATTCTGAAAATGTTTTAGTATATCTGTAGCTTGTTTTATTTGAGTAAAATATTACATTATTAAATTAACTAATAATTACGGGTTACTCACATGAAAATACTGAGAAATGCTCTACCAGTTTCGAGCCAAAGGGGGGCTCTTCCTCATGAGCAGCGGCGCACGCTCGCGGCGTGGTCGCTTAGCCTACCTACCTTAGGTTACCAAAAAATATTAAAATTTATCTCCTTTCATTCACATATTAGAACCTAGAAGATTGAGTTAGAAATTTTGAGTTTAACATAATTTAACATTGAGGCAATAAAATTGATATCTGGATTTGAGTGAGTGCGTATGTAGCGCTAAATATGTTAGTCAGCGTAAAGACAATGAGCTCAGAGTCCCTCTAAAAGGTTTTGCCCCCTCCATTTTTAATTCAGTACAGAAAACCTAACTTTTCCGACTTACCCCCTTCTCGTTGCCGCTACTTGGGAGAATAAGCCTATTTCTTGCTCTAATTTCATTCAAGGCTCCGACAGTTTACAAGTCTGCTGTGAAGCAGCGCTGCTTAACTGTTGGCTAAATAAATACACGAGAGTACCAACATACCGACATTGTTCTCGTTCTACAGTTGGTAAGATATATTTCCAAAATGCGAATAATATGTGTGTAGACAAGAGATTTTTGTCTGATTGACTTGAATCGGTTGTATCACGAGGTAGTCTTAGTCCTCTTCGTGAGTTATTCCAGTTGTATGTGGACGAATGGAAAGATTTATAGAATTTTATCAGAATGCTTGAAGTACTGCGCGAGAAACTTATGAATGCTGTTAAGGAGTTAATTAAGTTTTACTTTTCTTTTCGTTGTGTTTAATGTCTATGTTTGTATTAATTATAATTTCATCTTTTATTGTTGTAAATATGTCAGTTACTGTAATTGATTTTCTACCGTTGTGACTGTTTAATAATAAATTCTATACCCATTTGTTTGGGAACAGCCCGTGGCAATCCGGCGCTGATCTATGTCCGACTACGGGTTTGTCCTAATCTCTCCACGCTCGGCAGGTGGGTTATTGCCATCCGAAAAGTGTTGATGCCAAATATATCATACTCTACAGTTACTACATATTATCTCATAATTATGTATACCTAAAAATATCCCATGATAAAGTTGAGTCAAATAGATATTTATGCGGTGGATTTTTTCATAAATTCGAATTATTTTTGTCCTTATTCTTATAATAGGGTAGATGCCTAATTTTTATTTTAATGTCCGTCTGGTAGATTATTTTAAATCATTAGACACGTATTTTTTATTCTCTTAAGGAAACGAATACTTTCGACGATATATTGATTAGAAATGTCGCGTGACGTCAATTCTATGTACATTTTATACGTAGAAATGACGTTTTAGCCCCCACTCCTAAACTTTGATTCGTTTAATGTAAGTATTATTTTATTCTTCGATAAAATAAAAAAATACGTGTCTAATATTTTTTCAATATCTAACTTACGGACTAATTAGATTTTTAATTTTCATACCCCGTCATCATCCCTATTCTTATACTTATTCTTAATGGACAAAAGTAATCCGTTTGAGGGGGCGTTAATGTATGCGCAATGCGAACATCCTATAGAATAATTCGTATCATTACAGAGACAGTGTTATTTTAGTGTGAAAGTGGATCTTGTTTCATATGACTCGCGCGGGAGGTTATTTGTTATATAAAGCATATTAAGCAGCATTTCCTTGTTTAGGCGGTGCGGTGTTATTTTGGTTATAATGGGACGGGAAATGTATTCGTTTGTTTTTGAGTAATGTCGATATTCTTTTCTTAGTCTAAATCCTTACTTATATTATAAACCGGAAAGTGAGTTTGTTTGTTTTTTGTTCCGCTTTCACGCCGTAACTACTAAACCAATTGCTTTGAAATTTTGCAGACGTAAAGTTAGATAGTCTGGATTAAATAATAGGGTACTTTTTATCCCGGAAAAATTTGATATTTCCGAGGAAAAACAGAAGTATTAGTATAGATGGCGCTGTGTGTACTGGTATAGATGGCGCTGTATGTCATTTAAAACCAGTCAACGAATTACCTACTTATTGGAAAAACCTAAATAGCGCGATATAACCGAATACCACGCGAGGGCAAAGCTATTTGTTTGTTTGCCTGTCTTAAACGGCAGAACGGAGGTACTAATTAACGTGATTTTTTAACTGAAAGTAGTTGAAAAGATGGATAGTCACAAAGGCTACTTTTTATCCTTATATGCTGCGAGCGAAGCCGCGGGTAAAGGCTAGTATTTTTATATAGGCAACAATATGGTGTTTGATAAGTTACTTAGACATAAAAATAGTAAATCGCAATATAACTGCTCACCAAGAAAGATTCCAATGTAACTATTCAGCCGCATTTAACACACAGATGTGACTATATACGTCTGCATTATTTACTTAGAAGAGTAATGTTTTTGTATCTATATCTACTTACAACAAATAACAAGCTTACTGTCGTATTAGGTATAGAGTAAAAGTATTGTTGAAAATATTTCATATTTCTCAGCATTTTACTTAAACCCCAAGCAACTGCCGCAATTCTTTCGCTATGAACCATAAACAAAATAGAGAGCGAGTTTGAGATAGTTTTTAACATTCCTCAGTGAGCGGGTTGCCAACACAGTCGTATACGACCTCCTTGCTAACAAAGCCGGTGCTGGTATCAAAATATTTATTTTCTTAACTGAAAATCTTACTCTTAAAATATCTGATAGTGCTGAATTATGTTTTCTTTTTGTTGTTTTGTTCAACTATTGTTAATTATATATGAATGAAGTAAAGAAAAACACTTTATTTGCACCGTTTCCAAAAAAACTAAAATAAGAAAGATATCATGTATCTACCTAATTTATTTTTTAAAGTTTCTTCACATTTTGTTCCTTGTCGTGGGTGTGTATGTGTATACATACAAGTTCATATCCACATGACATCCAGACCTGGAACGACAATTTGTGGATCACACAAAGAGTTACTCAGCGCACCAACCGTGCAGTCTAATGTAGTATTTTTGGTTTGATATAAACATACTTTAAATTTGGTTACGTAGGTAAAAATTTGAAGTTAAAGACATTTAGCAGCACTTACCTCTATTATCTATTTGCATTACCTATAGTTTTTTTGCCTTTGTTGACTTTATCTTTTTTTTTTGATGTCTTCTTCACCCAATGTCTTCTCTCGCCTGGGTGAGGTGAGAGGGAGTGTCAGACTCTTACCGACTAAAAACCACCCCGTTCCTATTCCTGCACTTTGAGCTGGAGCCCCGGCAATCCGTTAAGCCCTCCGCGGCTCCGTATGTTGACCTTATCCTAAGCTACTTGTCCGTAGTCAGCGCAGCATATCCTCGTCTTCCTTTTATCCCTGTCATCATAATCTCATCTCCAACTTGCCTAATGAGCTTAAACAGCACAAACATCTAAACCAAAATGATACAATATTTAACAGCGTTTTCGTGAATAATTCAGACGTTTATAATTAGTGATTGTTTACAGCAAACATTACTTAGGTCTTGGAAGTCGATTTGTTAGGATTGTGTCAACATTTTAGAAGCTGCAGGCTTGCTTTTAAGGTGGATACTTCAGAGTAGCGCGCGAAATTTAAATTATGTTACGTTTTTCTGCAATTTGCGTACAGGATTGTAAGGCAATAAAACTTATATTAGCGGTAGCAACATGTGTGTGTTTATATAATTATTATCACACTATGTTATAAATGTGAAAGTTTCTTTGCTTGTAGATATATTTCTCCGTCAATCTTGCTAAATCTAGGGAATGGATTTTGATGAAATTTGGCATACAGGCAGGGTATGAGCTGACCTAGATAGAACTTTTTATCCCAATTAAATGCTCATATGAGATAAAACAGGAATCATATTCTACGCGCGGTCAACAGCTAGTACCTGTATAAAACCATGAACTTAGCCTTGTAACTAAGAGAAGATATCAAATGTACCATTTTAGTAAAAACTTTCAGTTTTACACCTTATTTATGTGACAAAATGATGTGGATTGTTTTAACATGTACAATCGAGTAGCTACACACTTACTTTTAATCTATGTATTATACTATCTGATGTGGAGCAGTTAATTGCAAAAAAAAAACACGTAAGTTAGATTGAAATTATTACTTTTGAGTATCCCCCTTAAGAGTTCCTAGTGTTTGAAGCTCACTTACGTCGCCGCGTTGTTTCTGAACGAGTCATTTGTTATTCTGTTAAATTCGATTCCGTACCGCAATGAGATAAATACTGCGATATAGACTTTAGAAACTTCAGCTCCTAATGAAAATAGGGAGGAAGTTATTGTATTTAAGCTTGAATACAGGAATTATTTATAAGATTGATTTAGGTAAATGTTTCATTTGATTTTCTAGATTTGTGATTATCAATATGTAAGGATAGATTCGTTTTGAGATTGGGTTGTTATAATGTCGTGGTGCCCCGAAGGTTAGGACGCCCGCTTCTCGTGCATGAGAGTCATCATCACCATCATCAATAGCCGGAAGACGTCCACTGCTGGACAAAGGCCTCCCCCTTAGTCCTCCACGTCGAACGATAACTCGCCACCTGCATCCACTGGCTCCGCGCAACTCTGGCGATGTCGTCGGTCTACCTAACGGGAGGCCTGTCCACGCTTCATTTTCCGGTCCGTGGTCTCCACTCAAAGACTTTCCTGTGGCCTTCCTATTGCCACTTTAGTCGCAGATTATTTATTTATAATCAATATAATCATAACAGTGTACAGATATTGAGGTTACAACTTATTCCCACAAAACCGCTTTAGCGGTTTGACTGTGGAAGCTATGTGTAGATTGATGCGAACTTTGTCGGTAACTCTAGTTCTTTGGCGAATTTCCATATTTCGGATTTTGTCTCGCAAAGACATGAGAGGAGTGCGAGTTGGAAACCTATCAACGGCAAGCACCAATGTGACTTTTTCTAAGTTATATGTACTTTTTAAGATTATTTAGACACCACTGAGAGTCGGTGAAGGATAACATCGTGAGGAAAAGTGAACTTCTAATTTATAATTATAAGTTTGTAATCGCAAACCTGCAATGAGCAAGCGTGGTGATTAATGTTCAAACCGTCTTCTTTTGAGAAGAGGTTTTGCTCAGCAGTGACTACTTATAGGGCGTTGATGGTAATGATGATTATTATTGATCGTGTAGCTATTGTATGTGTTTGTTGTAATCGCCAACCCGTATTGAGTAAGCGTGCTTCTCCACATGAGAAGAAGCCTTAGTTCAGCAGTGGCCACCAATAGGATGTTGATGTGATGTGTGATGTTGAACACCATTTAGCATCACCCTTTGTATAAAAAATATATTAATGGGTCTTTGTAGTATGAAACTGAATCTAGAAATAGTATTTACAATTGGCACGTTCCCACATAGATTTTCCTTTTTTAACTTTACCTTTTTAAAAACAAAGTTGTCATATTTATAAATATGATACACAATACATATGAGAGGTATACTCAAATCAGAAACTGTTACCCTATTATTATACCTCTACTATACTATATTTGGAATATTGATATAATGGTCTTATAACAAATTAATTAATTGCTGTCATTGGTGTAACCGTTGTAATTAATATAAATAAATAAATAAAAAATAAATTATCCTAAAATATAGGACGGGCCTATATTTTAGCAAGTTTTAACGTATATACGATTTTCTCCTGTGTCGTGGGTGCGTTTACAAACATACAAGTTCACATACACGTGACACCCACACCCGGAACAGCAATCTGCGGATCACACAATGAGTTGTTCCGTCCGGGAATCGAACCCACGATATGTTATGCGGCAGCCAGTTGCCTAATCACCGCGCCAACTGTGGAGTCATTCAGATTACACAAGACAGTCAAAATCAAAATCAAAAATCAAAATTCATTTATTTGCCCGAACAATGTATACAGTGGTCACATTATGATTATAGTCCCTCTTATTCTGCCCACAATTCGGGCGTGCAAAACTTTTACATGGAAGTCATAATCATTAAAACTATAAAACAAGATATGTCATATTAAGTGATAAAACAATGTCATTAAAGGTATACGTCAAAATAAAAATTACTATATAAAAAAGGAGGTTCATTATTTTCAAACATTAAATTAAAACTAACAAAAAAATTACAATAATAATAATATCCAGCCGTTAATCCACAAAATAACAATAAAAAACAGTCCATTAGACCCTCACATTATGTTTAGCTCCTTTATAACCTATAATCTAGAAACTCGTGTACGCTATAAAAACAACGATCAAGGAGAACTTTTTTTAGACAACTTTTAAATTTTGAAAATGGTAGGGCCTTTATTTCACTAGGAACTTTATTATATAATTTGATGCACATAATATAACTATTGTTTGATGTGAGCGTAAGACTTGTCATTGGTCGATGTAGCTTATTAATATTATGCGACCGCGGAGCATAATAGTTTGTCGCACACTGGAAAAAATCTTTATGCTTGCAAACAAAGATACACGATTCCCAAATATACAAACATGGCAATGTGAGGATTTTATGTTTCCTAAAGAATGGGCGACAAGAATCTGTTTGCTTTAACCCGAATATGGCTCTCAAACATTTTTTCTGCATTATAAATGCTTGGTCAATCTCTACACACCGACCCCACAAAATAACACCGTATCGCAAAACACAACAACATAACAACGATGTCAACATTCTATAAGGTATAAACAGAAATTATATTACCTGTTTTAGGGTTATTACGTTAGCCTGGTCTAGACTTTAAGCGTCTCAGCTTACCTCTAATAAACAAACTAATCCGATGCACTAACTTAAGTAACTGAACTTAGAAGAGACTATAAGTAAGGAATAAGCATTCTTATAGTAAGGAATTAAGGGTTCATATTTGCTTTTTACTATGACTACGTACCTCGTTGGCCGAGTGGTCGCAAGTACGACTGCCGGGCAAGGAGTCTTGGGTTCGATTCACAGGTCGGGCAAAGTATTACTGAGTTTTTAAAAAATCTCAGTAGCACGGAGTCTGCAATTGTGTCCGGTATATAGCAATAGGCTCACCCCCCCTATTACATAGGACTCGTAACATAAATAATGAAAAGTGGGTGTTACGTTGTACAGTGGCATAATGTGCACCTCTGCCTACCCCTTCAGAGATTAAAGGCATGATGTTATGTTAAGTTATTTGTTTTTTAATTTCGTTCTTTATTGTCAAGAGTGCTGAATACATTGGTTTGATTTGTATATTGGTTTATTTTGGTTTTGGTTCATCATTTTCTCAGTAGTAGCGCTTAATTCCTGCCTGAAAACTGATTGATCCATTTTTAAATTGCGATTTTTAGCCAATAGGCATAATAACAAACCGTCTTGGGTACACTGGTTCCTATTACGAATATGTCCATATGAAATGAATACTGTGAATATTTATAATAACTATCGTGAGACATACTAAATGAACTAAAAATCGCGGGTTACTCACGTGAATATACTGAGAAGAGGGGTTCTTCCTCATGAGCAGCGTGCGCGGTCGCGGCGATGTCGCGCAGCCTATGAGGAATTTAGGAACTTAGGAAGAATTATCTATGAGGAAGAACCCCTCTGTGGTTCGAAACTAGTAGAGCTTTTCTCAGTATATTCACGTGAGTAACCCGCGATTTTTAGTTACTATGAATATGTCCATATTATCAAGTCCGTAAATGTTAAAATATTGAAATGAAAATAGAACGCAAACTAGTTCATATTCTTGCCACTAGTGGCGCTGTCTTTATTTGTATGGAGATATGTTATATTTTTTTTATCTATGGTTGTCTACCGTACGTCTGCATGATACTGTTGTGATTGATCTCAGAAATAAACTTATTTGTAAACTTTTACACAGTTTTACTTTAGAACCACATTTTCCTTCATGGTAGCAGAGCATGGTTCTGAGTAAATTATAGTAATAGTTCAGACAAACGGAAGTTTTTCGTATCAAGTGAAGACCGCCGCTCTTCGGTTACTTCCCGCCATTATTGCACACGCCGCCGGTACCGGTTGTAAAATTGGAATCTATTAGAAAGTACAACAATGTCCTCAAATATTTTTAGTATAGAGAAGTTAACTGGTCGTGATAATTACGCGACATGGAAGTTCACCATGAAATCATACTTAGAACATGAAGATTTATGGACATGCATTGAGCCAGGCGGTACTAAAGACAAGCCTCTTGACGCTGCTAAGGATGTAAAGGCAAGAACTAAAATTATATTTTTGTAATGATTGGATTATTTGGAGATGTTGAAGTAGAAATAACAAACCACGTGTTGCTCTGTAAATCAAAGATTTTATTTAACAAAAACATAACATATTTAGGTACACTAATAATCTAGTAATAAAATAATAATGATCATCTCACCTGTAAATCAAAGAAACAACGATTAAGCCTATTATTTAAATTCCAAATTCCCCCTTTTATCTATTTTAATTACTTTCCGTAAGATATTCAATTATCTCTTCTCTTGTTTTGACAGTTCTCAATTCATAGATTCTAAATGTTATCTATGGTAACATAAAAAGGCTTAATTACTTAAATCTCGAACAATAATTATTAAAGAAAATATAATTTCTTTACATTATTAATAGATTCTCAGAACTACATACACATTCAAGATTGCTTAACTGCAAAAGAAGTATGGAATAATCTGCAAAAGGCATTTGATGACAAGGGTCTAGCTAGAAAGGTGGGTTTATTGAAGGACTTAGTGAATACATCATTGGAAACTTGTGACAGTATTGAAGATTATATCTCGAAGATAATGACTACAGCTCATAAGTTACGCAACATTGGGTTTGACGTGAACGATGAGTGGCTGGGCACCTTAATGTTAGCAGGATTACCAGAAGTCTATACACCAATGATTATGGGGCTCGAAAGTTCGGGCATTCAAATAAGTGCTGATCTTATCAAGACTAAGCTCCTACAAGAAATCAAATCTGAAACTGGAGTCGCATATCATACAAAGAAAGGTAAAAGTTTCCCGAAGCAAAGTAAGGTATCTGAAACTACACTGTCGAAAGAGCCCAGATGCTACAATTGTAACAAATACGGTCATTTTGCAAGATTTTGTAGGAGTCCTAAGATATCGTTACAAAAGGAAGCTGAAGAACCTGAAAAAGAGTCAACATTAGTAAAGGAAGAATCTTCTAGTTTTGTTGCAGCTTTCACAGCAACTGGTGAAGAGAATGTAGACTGGTATGTCGATTCAGGTGCATCCATGCACATGTCATGTAAAAGGGATTGGATGTACAACATGACTAAGGCATCGGTGTCAAACATTACAGTAGCTAACAGTGCACCACTGCCAGTGCAAGGAGTTGGTTCTGTTGATATTTACACAGCTCAGGGCAACAAAATTCAGGTAAATAATGTATTGTATGTTCCTGGACTCAGTGTGAATCTCTTGTCTGTGAGTGCTGTTGTAGGGGCTGGATATAAAGTAATATTCAGTAACCAAGGTTGTGACATTCATAATGACACAGGAGACTTAATATGTTCTGCATTACTAAAGAAAAAGCTGTACATTTTAAATACAAGAATGAGTTCAGAGTCCACTCATCTGACTGTTGATAGTAAACAAATTGATGATACTTACTTATGGCATTTGCGCATGGGCCATCTTAATGTTTCAGATGTAAACAAGCTACCCGGATGTGTTGAAGGAGTCAAACTCACTCAGACAAATAATGTGAGCAGTTGTCCTTGTTGTATGGAAGGTAAACAAGCCAGATTACCATTTAACCATGTTGGATCCAGAGTCACCACACCCTTGGAACTTATACATTCAGATTTATGTGGTCCGATGGAAAATGTGTCTTATTCAGGTATGAAATACTTTATTACATTTATCGATGATTGTACACGGATGGTACATGTTTATTTCATAAAGGATAAGTTAAATGTACTGGAAGTATTTAAAGATTTAAAGTTTATTCTCAACTTTTAAGTTGAGAATAAACTTGATTCTAAGATAAAAACTATTAGAACAGATAATGGCACTGAATACTGCAATCATTATTTTGAAAAATACTTATCCCTTAGTGGAATCACCTATCAGACTACAACACCATACACCCCTCAGCAAAATGGTTTAGCTGAAAGAATGAACCGCACATTGGTGGAACGGGCAAGGTGCATGTTGATCTATGCTGGCCAACAAAAGCAGTTGTGGGCAGAAGCTGTCGCCACTGCAGCATATATTGTGAATCGTTCACCTACGAAATCACTAGGGGGAAAAACACCTTATGAAATGTGGACTGGTCATAGACCTAGTCTGTCTCACATGAGAATATTTGGTTCAGCAGTTATGGTGTATATTCTTAAGGAAAAAAGGCTTAAATGGGATAAAAAATCGAATAAGATGTTTTTAGTTGGTTATTGTGAACAAACAAAGGGTTATCGCATGTTTGATCCTAAGACATGCAAAGTTATAAAAAGTAGAGACGTCGTATTTTATGAAAATTATAAGAGTATTCAGAATGATTTCACAGTGAAAGTACCTGTTAATAGTGAGAGTATTGCTACAGCATCAGAACCAGATAATAGTCCTGATACGAGCTTGAAGGCAGACAGTACAAGTCAGCAGTAGCAATCTCTTGACTCAGAAAGTATAAGATCAAGTGGTGAAAGTACTAGTGAGTATGAAACTGATTATGGTGATTTGGATGAAACTTATCAGCCTTTCGAGAAGTTTACGGAATATGCAGGATAACAGCAGCAGAATGACAGTGAGGCCTCGCAGAACACAAACTAAAGAACATAGTTTATTTTGTTTGATGACCCTATCTGATCCGCAGTCAGTCAACGAAACACTATCATCCTCAAATGCGGTACAATGGAAAAAGGCCATGGACGAAGAGTATAGTTCCCTGATCAAGAATAAAACTTGGAGCTTGATAGACTTACCTGCCAATAGAAAAGCCCTGCCATCAAAGTGGGTGTTTAAAACAAAAACTGACTTAAGTGGAAACATAATTCGCTTTAAGGCTAGACTTGTGATAAAAGGCTATGCACAGAAGAAAGGCAGAGATTATGAGGAAGTATTTTCACCAGTAGCAAGATACACTACTCTCTGTTATTTATTTCCTTTGGCAGCCAGAAATGGTTATGAGATAGAACAAATGGATGCTGTTTCAGCGTTTCTTCAAGGAGAAGTCGACACAGAAATTTATATGATGCAGCCAGAGATGTATGAGCAGGGATCACAGGTGTGTTATCTACATAAATCTATTTATGGTTTGAAACAAGCAAGTCGTCTCTGGAATTCTAAGTTGAATACTGTGTTACAAGAAATAGGCATGTACCAGTCTAAAACAGATCCATGTGTATATTACAATAACAAGAAAACCGCATTCATAGCTGTATTTTTTTTTTAAGGGGGGAAAATCATCGAATGACTGCTCCCGCCTGGGTGAGGCGGGAGGGAGTGTCAGACTCTTACTGATTCATAGCTGTATGGGTAGATGATTTAATATTGTTTACTTCAGAACAAACTGTGAAAAATACTATAAAGAGTATGTTGAAAAAATATTTTGAAATGAAAGATCTTGGAAAAGCTACTCAGTGTTTGGGATTAAACATAACATATGACAAGAGTACAGTTATGTTAGATCTAGAGAAGTATATCAAAGAGATACTAACTAAATTTGGAATGCTTGACTGCTTAGTTGCAAAGACGCCAGTTGAGGTTGGTTTGAAGTTCACTTCAAGTTTAGAAGAAAAATTCGACTGTCCCTATCAGCAAGCTATAGGCTCTTTACTTTACTTAGCCCAGTGTACACGTCCAGATATAAGCTTTGCCGTTAATATGCTAAGTAGATTTAACAAGAGCCAAAGTCAGAACACTGGACAGCTGTCAAAAGAATAATGAGATACTTGCAAGGTACCAAAGATCTTCGGTTGGTGTATACCAAAGACGGAAATAAGAACATCACAGGATATTGTGATGCCGATTGGGCGAGGGATATGAGCGACAGAAAGTCGTGCACCGGTAATATCTTTATGTTTCAGGGAGGTGCTATTTCTTGGTGTTCCCGTAAACAACAAACTGTGGCACTATCCACTGCTGAAGCGGAGTACATGGCTATGTCCTCTGCCACCCAAGAAGCTCTGTGGTTGAGGCAGCTACACGTCGAGCTGGGACTCCAGCCGGATGGGCCGGTCATCATTTATAGTGATAACCAGAGTGCAATAAAACTTTCATCTAATGATTGTTATCTGCCCAGATCAAAGCACATAGACATTAGGCATCATTTTCTCAGGGATCATACATGTAAATGATTTGCATATTAAGTTTTGTTATTGTAAAGGTAGTGAGATGGTAGCTGACATTTTGACAAAAGGGACAACTGTTGATAAAAATTTGTATTGTGTTCATAAAATGGGTTTGCGTTCAGGGGTGGATGTTAAAATATTGAAATGAAAATAGAACGCAAACTAGTTCATATTCTTGCCACTAGTGGCGCTGTCTTTATTTGTATGGAGATATGTTATATTTTTTTTATCTATGGTAGTCTACCGTACGTCTGCATGATACTGTTTGATTGATCTCAGAAATAAACTTATTTGTAAACTTTTACACAGTTTTACTTTAGAACCACATTTTCCTTCAGTAAAAAATGTACTTTGACTCACTTGTCTTTGTTATTTTAGTCTAGAATGGTAGAGCTTCCAGATAATAAACACAAAAGGATAGAAATAAAACATAAAACATTTTATATAAACCATTATTTATTTATTAAATATAAAATTGCCATATCAGATCGTTAGGAGCACATACATTGATGACGTCTACAAACAGTTCGATCATATTTTACAAATGAACCCGCAGTTTCATTGTTAAACTCTATATAATAGAATCAACACAAAATGAAAACATTTACAATTGCTATCGATATAAAATGGCACTACTGACTTACTCTACGCATGCGGCATGAGAGAACGATAACCATTCAATAATATGTTTATTAACATATATATAAAATATATTTTTTTAATATATATTACATACATAACATCACGCCTTTAATCTCTGAAGGGGTAGGCAGAGGTGCACATTCTACCACAGTACAATGTAACACCCACTTTTCACTAGTTGTTATGAGTCCCATGTAATAGGGGGTGAGCCTATTGCCATATACCGGGCACATTTCCAGACTCCGTGCTACTACTGAGAATTTTAAAAAACCCAGTAATACTTTGCCCGACCCGGGAATCGAACCCGAGACCCCTTGCCCGGCAGTCGCACTTGCGACTACTCGGCCAACGAGGCAGTTTATCAATCCTAGTCCTATCAATTATTATTTAGTAATATATATTACTAAATAATAATATATATTACTAATATAAAACATAACATAAATAAAACATAAAACATTTTATATAAACCATTATTTATTTATTAAATATAAAATTGCCATATCAGATCGTTAGGAGCACATACATTGATGACGTCTACAAACAGTTCGATCATATTTTACAAATGAACCCGCAGTTTCATTGTTAAACTCTATATAATAGAATCAACACAAAATGAAAACATTTACAATTGCTATCGATATAAAATGGCACTACTGACTTACTCTACGCATGCGGCATGAGAGAACGATAACCATTCAATAATATGTTTATTAACATATATATAAAATATATTTTTTTAATATATATTACATACATAACATCACGCCTTTAATCTCTGAAGGGGTAGGCAGAGGTGCACATTCTACCACAGTACAATGTAACACCCACTTTTCACTAGTTGTTATGAGTCCCATGTAATAGGGGGTGAGCCTATTGCCATATACCGGGCACATTTCCAGACTCCGTGCTACTACTGAGAATTTTAAAAAACCCAGTAATACTTTGCCCGACCCGGGAATCGAACCCGAGACCCCTTGCCCGGCAGTCGCACTTGCGACTACTCGGCCAACGAGGCAGTTTATCAATCCTAGTCCTATCAATTATTATTTAGTAATATATATTACTATATATATTAGTAATATATATTATTATTTAGTAATATATATTACTAAATAATAATTGATAGGAATAGCTTTTTCGGAATAGCGATACTCAGTTTAGTTAAATTTCCAAAATAATACTTAAATTAAGCACGCAAATTAGCACGTCTAACAATGAAGTACATTCAATTCACTCCACCCAGAAATTACATAAAGCGTTGTAAGAAAATTATTTTATCTAAAAACATTTTACTACCTCAAAACCGCGCGCCATACGGAAAACCGTCCGAGGTACCGCACCGGAGTGTGACTGTGATTTATTACGCGACCGTTGTGTACATATTTTATTTTACATTTTATGGTGGGATGTCAATGTTGTAAGGAGATACACGGACCTCTCACAACTTATATTCATCTTACATTTCGCCCTCCCTAGGGGCCTCTCGTGCCGTATGCCCAGAGCGCCTCATCTATTTATCACGGACTATGCAATATTTACAGTTTCACTAAATAGCCTCACATAAATAAATCGACAACAAAAGCTCCTTAACCTAGATATTATATTTGTATCTATACATACAAGTCGGGCTTATACAACTATCAGTATTTACACACACAACCGATTTTATTAAATCAAATAGGAAACTCTATAAGCCTTTATGTCTTATAAATTTATTTTATCGCAATTGGAGCATCAGACGTGTATGAAAAATATAATTAAGTCTTTATTCTAGTAGCTAGGAGGGGAACAATAAAAATGTTTGTTGTTCGTTCTGTGACTAAAATAAAAGTACGGACCACTAAGTTTCGAGCTGTTCCGCTACTTAATATAATTATGAGGAACCTTGAAATACAATTTAAAACTTCGTGCTTCGCACTCCCCAAGTTTCCGATTTTTGAGCAAACTAGTAACACAAATTGTAGGCCGTAATTTATTGAGAGCGCTGCGTGGCTCAGTTTATTATACAATGTACGAGCAATGTACAAGATATATCGGACATTCCTTTTTGTAGGACACGTTAGCTAAACATAATAAACTATCAGAACTATTTACACGTGAAATATTATCACGTCGCTTAGCAATATGATCAAATTCAATAGATTCTTTGGCAGTGTTATACAAATTCACCAACAAAAAAAACATCGATTCAATAAATTGTCTAGTTGCCAAAATGAATAGCTTTGGTCTGCAAATATCGCGAAAGTAACATTTGAATTCAAATCCGTGAAGCACATATAGTCATCACTTTACACACAACTCTCTGGTCCGGGAAGATTTTCTGCTAACACGTGTTCCCTTCTCCGAACATTCCCTTTTCCTTTGCTTCTATGTAGCGTGGAGGTAGCTAGACTCCCTGAACTTAGGGTTGGTCCACTAAGAGTCTGGCTACCGAACGGAGAACTCAAATTCCCATTAGGACACACGAAGTTAGGGCTGCCCAACGTAGGGCTGTTAGTGACTACGTAGCTAGGCCTAAAGTTACTTCCTAACTGTTGTAAATTCTGGTTGAGTACGTCTTCTTGTCTACTGGGGACTAGGTCGCTGTTTGGTGTCAGCTGTAGGAGGAAACAGGTCATTAGCATAACGAACATCTTAAATGTAACTTATGCAAATCACTCATACCACGTTCGGCAAATTAGTGCTCACCTGTTGTGGTCTCCCAGTAGAGTCAAGCAATGCTAGGTCTTCTGCCGAGAAGACCGCGCCGGCTTTACTCCAATCTCCTAAAATACATTATTTCCAGTCAGTCTTATGTACCCCCATACGTTATTGTTTACTATTATTATTGTTTTATAACTTACCTCTGACTTCCTTTATACTAGGCCATTCGTCAGTTTCATCTAATATAGGAGCTGAAGGTTGATTTTCGGAATCTGTAAACACACAAAATCATAAGTCTTCACCGTCAAGTTCAAGTTACCAATTAATACTCGCTGTTTTAATCAGTCAAAATGTCCTTTTTTTATGTAACTATTCATTGTCCACTTACTCAGCATATTACCTGGAGCATTCAGTATGTCTGGTTGTGGGTCTGGCGTCTTCAAGTCTGGTGAGGGCTTGATGGTGTATGCCACCACGTATCGTCTTCCACCGTCACTCAGTTCCAGCATGTCTCCAGGTGGGTGTTTGTGAGGTGGAGTGGCTCTTCGTCGCCGAGCACATAAGGCAGCTATTGCTAGACCACCAGCAGCCAAGGTGGCTCCCAGTGCAGCTGCCACTGCCACTCCGACGCTTACTCCACTCATTGCTCCTTTGCCATCTATGAGAATGTGATTAGTTATTACATGACCAAAAAAAGTATTTTCTGACTTATTTCTGTTTCCGACCGCCGAGATGCCAATTGATGTCGAGTGGTCGCAAGTGCGTGCGTGCGGGCAAGGGTTCGATTCCAGGGTAGAGTATATTACTGGTCTTTTTTAAAAAAATCTCAGTAGTAGCACGGAGTCTGGAATTGTGACGGTATATGTCATTAGGCTCACCCCCTATTACATGAGACTGATAACATAATTAGTAAAAAGTAGGTGTTACATTGTACAGTCGCATCAAGTACCGTAATTTGCACCTATGCCTACCCCTTTTCCTTGCCGGATTACCGCTGTGGGATCTGGAGGCGAAGGTGCTCGCACGCGTGTACAGCATGCGCGCGGAGGCACGTCGCCGGGGCGAAACTCCGCTGCCGCGCCAGATAAGTGCGTGGCGGGATGAGCTCCGGCGCGATCTCATGGCGGAATGGCAGCAACGACTGTCGCAACCGAGGGCTGGGCTCGCTGCCATCGCAGCGGTAAGTCCCCTCTTTGAGGAGTGGCTTGAGAGACGCTACGGCGTCCTCACCTACCGCCTGACGCAGGTCCTCACCGGACATGGGAGTTTCGGGAGGTACCTGTGTCTGATGGGGCGGGAGGAAACGCCCGGGTGTCATCACTGCGAGGACCGCCTTGAGGACACGGTGGAACACACGGTGGGAGAATGCCCTTCGTGGGCTGAGCGCCGCCGTGTCCTCGGGGAAGTGATCGGCGATGGCAACCTCTCGCGTCCGGGCCTAGTGCGGGCCATGATGCGGAGCGAGGGGGACTGGGATGCCGTCCGATCCTTTTGCGAAGCAGTCATGCTAGCTAAGGAGGAGGCGGGACGCGTGAGGCAGCGAAGCGCTGTCTCCTCGCAACCCAGCCATCGCGAAGGACACACCGGGCGTCGGCGATCGCGAGACGATCTCCGGCCACCGTAAGCGCGGGCCTGCGGACGGCGAGCATGGGTGGCTCCCCGTCCGATCAGAAACAGACCCGAGCGTACGGCGCGTCGCGTTCCGCGCGCACCTCAAAGAGCCATCAGACCACCACAGATGGGGCCCAATAGGGCCGATGCCGATTCGGAGTCGCGGAGAACCTAACGGGTAACCGGGGCTCCGGCTCGACGTGCAGGAGAAGAAACGGGGTGGTTTTTAGTCAGTAAGAGTCTGACACTCCCTTCCGCCTCACCCAGGCGGGAGCAGTCATTCGATGATTTTCGCCCCTTAAAAAAAAAAAATGCCTACCCCTTTGGGGATAAAAAGGAGTGATGTTATATTATGTTTATTTCTGTTTACCTCGTTGGTAAGTACAGGTAGTTGGAAGAACATCTTTTGAAAGATCTTGGGTATAATCCTTGTATGCATAGTGATTTTTAGATTTGATCTCGTTTGTAAATATAAGCTAAAATCTATTATGCCTACCTCATAGAAAATAAAATAAAAATGAGATTGTATTTAACATCATCATCATCAACAGTCTATAAATACCCACTGCTGAGCAAAGCCTCTTCTCGCACGGAGAAGGTTTGAGCATTAATCACGACTCTTGCTCAATGCGGGTTGGCGATTTCAAACTTATAATTAGAAATTATAAGTCCAGGTTTCCTCACGATGTTTTTCCTTCACCGTTTGTCAGTGATGTCTAAATAATCTTAGAAAGTACATATAACTCGGAAAAAGTCACATTGGTACTTGCCGTTAGTAGGTTTCGAACCCGCACCCTCATGCATGAGAAGCGGGCGTCTTAAACCTCCGGGCCACCACAATAACGTAATAAAATATGAAACAACATTTCAGTTAGCCATTTCAAAATACGTAAACATTGTGAGTCTTTACAAATTAATGAACAAAGGAAATATTCGATTGTAATTTATTATTCTGTCCTTCGTCTAAAAGAAACATAATAATTCAGACCAGCACTCGGAAGCAAATAAATTCAACAAATAAAGACCTCAAATCATATTTGTTTAATAATGAGATCAATCAAAACGAAACGTCAATTTGAATGAAAATGGAAAAATTGTTGAGAGCAAGAGTCAATAATCCTGACCTCTGGGAGCCCAATGTAAACAGAAACAGAGTATTAGACTCACGACTAAATTCACAGAGTAAAAAAAGCTTCAATTTCAAATGTTTTTTTAGTTCCGTACCCCGAAAAAGGGCTTACAAGAATACCCTTTGATATTCTTAATAGATGATTATTTGAATTGGATGAATGTATAGAGCTTAGTCGGGCGAATTTTATTTTACTTAACTTCGGACGTTAATCAAAATGAAACGTACGGGTTGGGTTTCTACAACTTAAAGGATTCTCTTTTATAAAACTACCTATCTAACATAATATAAATAGTTATGCTGTCTTCGATTTTTTAGATTTTATAACGTAACGAACGCCTTTTATCCCCGAAAGGGTAGGCAGAGGTGTACATTTACGGGACTTAAGGCCACTGTACAATTTAATACCCACTTTTCACTATTTATGTTATGAGTCCCATGTAATAGGGGGTGAGCCTATTCGAAGATAAAATAAAAGAAGGGGATAAAAGGCTTGATGTTTATATTGAATAATATTAAAGTAAACATGTTAGTTCGAATTACTATAGTACTGTACATTTATTGAAATTCAATTCGAAACCATTCCACACAATTAAAACAATTTATTCACATCTGTATTACTCGGCACTACGAAATCTTAATTATACAAAGCGACGTAATAATTATATCGTTGAAATATTATATATTTCTATTAACAAACCTACTAGTATATTGATATTGAATTTAATTTAAATGTTAGCTTAACAAAGCCAAAGGTATCGAGGCCTTGAACGATTGTTATTTTATGCTATTCCAAATAACAGGTATTATTTGTAACTGTTGTTATGATAAACTTTGTATTAATTATGAAGAGCAATTCCAGGTAGTTCTATTTCTAATATCGGCCTGTTGATTTTATAGAGGTAGGATTGTATGAATTGTAAGTTTGTAACTGAATGCTTTCGAAATTTGTGTTGCGTTAACGATACTTTGTATAGAATTTTGGTAAATATGTTTTAGTAAAAGGTCAATTGATATTTACTGCGTAACTGCTTCTTGAAAAGTACGTATTTATTTATTGTAAGTTCCGATCATTACCGTGCAAAGTAAGTTTCAATTGGGTACTTTTCTTAGTGTAAAATAAATTATTTTAACTGAACAATTTAAAAAACAATAATATATTAAAAAGTAATCACACTTTCAGTAATTGATTTTATGACCAACTTAAGTTTAGTTTTCTTTCAGCAAATTAAAAAAAATAAGTATGCTGTTTGACGCTAAAAAAGTGACGTCACCATTCACAATCTCTTAAAAAAATCGTAAAAGCTGTCGTTTTTGGCAGTTCGAAAAAAGTATTAAATTTGACTAGTTGCCTAGTACCCAATTATTTCGTTCAACCCAGGAATCATTCCCTACATAATAAAGATCACATTTTTTTATTGAGTTTTGAAATCAGAACACATACAAACACTACTTACTCTCCCTCATTTAAACATACGGCTTACAAACATTAAAACATAATAGAAAACATTTTGATCTATATTCCTATATACTTAAATACTAATATTGCTCACCAGTTCTCCGAGCCGCGTCATTGAAGGCGATGTTTTCAAGTAAGGTCTTCTCCGACTCTCCTTTGAGGTTCCTCGCATAGATGAGCAGGTTGAAGGTTGCTCCCGCAGCTTCACCAGCTGATGTTAGCTGGGCCAAGTCTAGCTTGAATACGGCTAGGCCATCTGTGTAAGTTTCGTAAAATTATGTGTGATAAGATATTAAGATGATATTAAATAGATCAATAATCGTAAACAACTTGCTAGAAGGACATTAGCTAGGGTGTAAATACACAACAAAACTCTTGAGTACATGAAAATTAAAATTAGAAACAATGCAAACACAGATGGTACTGAAAGAACTTTTTCTTCATAGTGCACCGTGAAAACACGTTTTATACATATTTAATATATTTTTTCCTTTTATTTTAATTCGTTGCCCCACACTAGGATTGTTTCTGGTGTCGTGGGTGTTTACGAATATACAAGTTCACATACTCATGACACCCAGACACGGAACAACAATTTGTGGATCATACAAATAGTTGTTGCGTGCGGGAATCGAACCCGCGACACGTTGCGCAGCAGCCGGTTGTCAAGCCACCGCATCAACCGTATAGTCAAGTACTATGTAGTATTTTATTTTAGGAAATATAGATTTCAAAACTAACAAAAAGTTTAAAGATTCATTAAAATCCAACAAACCAGTTTCATTAACACTGCCATTGAACCTGGTCCGTCCTGTGACAGGGTCCAAAGCTTCCAGCATGAAGTACTGAGGTAGGCCTCCATCGTAGCCAGCGACGCAGCGCACACGCAACCACGAACTTCCTTCCGCACTCGTGTTGCCAGTTTGCAAAGAACAATTTCTTGGAGCTGTTGGACGAGCTAAGAGGAAAAAAATATTGTAAACTGTAGTATGTTATAAGGATTGTAATTTATTTCTACGTTTTTCGGAATACTTTCGTAATCATTTGACGAAGAACTCGACTAGTTTTAAGCCATCGCCAGTCGCCGCGACGTGTGTCGCTGAATGCTGCTCATGAAAATGAAAAGCCTCTAGTTTTGCTCTTTTAACGCGATGAAAATCCTCATGGACTTCCCACGTTGTGGGGACGACGGGACGTGTGCCGGCCTCTTACCAGCTAAAACCACCACGGTGTTTCTCCTTTGCCTGTCGCCGTGACCCGGGACGCCCTTGCGGAATCAACGCATCATAGGCCTCAACCTACCACTGGATTGCGGCAGGTCCCACCATGAAGCAGCTCTTGCAGGCTGATTTTCGTCCTCGAGTGTCGCGCGTGGAACACCACGCTAACGCCTACTCCCGCAGCCTCTAGTTTTAGTCGAGTTCCTCGTCAAATAATTAAGTGAGTAAGCCAAAAAAATATACACATAATATTCCGTTTTGAAAATTATGAAAATAAGAATTAATTGTTATTGAACGCAACGTATTGAATTCAGTATGTTCTGCTAGAGTAATTATAGTTATTTTAACCAAAATTATTTCATGGAAAATGGTACCTAACTTTACTGATTTCTAAACAACATAAATTGGTTCCATAGATCACACAAGCATCATATTACTGGTGTTGTGTGAATAGGTGTAATATGTCGTGGTGGCCCGGAGGTTTAAGACGCCCACTTCTCATGCATGAGGGTGCGGGTTCGAAATCTACCAACGGCAAGTACCAATGTGACTTTTTCCGAGTTACATGTACTTTCTAAGATTATTTAGACACCACTGACAAACGGTGAAGGAAAAACATCGTGAGGAAACCTGAACTTATAATTTCTAATTATAAGTTTGAAATCGCCAACCCGCATTGAGCAAGCGTGGTGATTAATGCTCTAACCTTCTCCGTGTGAGAAGAGGCTTTGCTCAGCAGTGGGCATTTATAGGCTGTTGATGATGATGAGTTGTAATATAATACAGTTAGGAAGGTTCATTATAGCCATATAGCTATGTCAAAACTTAAATTGAGTAGGTAAGTATATTATGTAAAACTGAACCTTCGATATTGTTCCTGGCAACTAAATAAACAAGTTTAAATTAGATATCTACCCACGCTTTTATGTTTGTAATATCTTTATGCAAACTTAGACTTAACTGGCTGCAAATGGCAGTTGAGTTAACAAACTCTAGAAGTGGCTAGTTTCAGCTATTGCTATCTGACTCCTTGATGAAAAGGCCTTCGTTTGCCCTATCCAGCCTTTGTGTAACACGAACCGCTAAGTTTTAATTCAGTTTCTCTGTCGGTAACAGATAATGATCGCTGTTAATTTTGAATTTTAGAGATCAAGCGGTCACTTCTTTAATATAGCGGTGAAAATCTTAATTAATTCTACAGCGCTTTTTATTTACAAACTGAAATGTTTGTTTAATGAGTTTTCTAGAAATGCTGAATTAATTATGTCTCTCTTATACAAACCTGGTTACTAAACAAAACATTTAATACTTGTATATACCGACAAAACTTTTTAAAAGAACCTGTATGTATGATATTTCAAGAATGTGGCTGAAAATGCTAGACATGAGCGAAGTTAAACAATTTTCCGAGCCATTTTAACTTTTTCAAGATTATTTTCTTCGAAGCTAAGTTATAATAGAAATCGAAGTTTACTCCCCTTACGCGACATTATTATTGTATGTCAAGCGGGAAGGAGATGCAAGAAATGTTCGTAGTTTGTGTAACAGGCGCGGTACGTGCGTAGAAACGAAAATTAAGTGCAGAGGGTGCTAAACTCACTAATTTCGCCTTGACTTATGGCAAGCTAGTGACAATTTAACACGAATATGTTATAACGAAGCTGCGGAGATATTAAACCGTGGTTTTGTGATATCCCGCAACAGCTAAGTCATATTTCGTGTGGCAGTCGTGCACATCAGTATTATAAGCGCACGTTGCAACCGTTCCTATAAAATAACGAGATTTGAGAATAAAAAGATAATGTACGGCGTCGGTACATTCCGTGCAGCTCGCGTACCTACAGTTTCATATATTTTAACAAAGTTTCAATTTACCCGTTGGTATTTTTCTTCTCTAATTGAAACGTGCTGTTATATTAATTTACGTTTCGAATTGTGTAATGTGCTCGGGCGGTTGGAATCATGTCAGCAAAAATAATACAGTCGATTCTATGTGGTGTTCGTTCAAAGTTCATTAGAATTAATTTCATAAATCGTATTTCTCATTTCTGTGCCAATAGTAGTTGGAGGTGAATTATACGTCACCAGTGAGAAGTTATGAGATTTGGCACGCGGGTATAAAAGGCCGAAAGCCGAAAGTTGGAATTATAAAACGTAGAGCAAGTTCGGCCTCGTTGTTGGTTCAAATTGTGTGCAAGCGGTTTTATTAATGCTTTTATTGAAGTGTTCATTTCGGTGCCGACATTTTGGAATTTTGTAAACTCGAGTTATTGCATTGTATTCCCTATGTATTTATAAATACAGGGGAAGATGCATTGCGCAGGATTCAATTGGAGTATATTGGCTCTGATTGCGGGCTTGCTACGTAATCAAGGTTCATTTTGCGGGTAATTTGTTTTTTGTATTACATTGCACATATTGCCTGCGAATATCGATTGGGTACGTATTGTTTGTTATAAAGTGAATTCTATGTATTTTGATGCGAATTTCTAAGAACGTTTTTATTAACTTTTGCATGATTCGTTGTCTGGATAAAGATTAATGATATTTATTTTAAGAGTAATATAATTAAATACTTAAGGTCACTTACCTGCTGGGACAATCTGGAAGACGCAGGGGTCTAGTTGTCGGCCCACGGTGTTGGTACCACGGCAGCTCAGCGTGCCATAGTCTCGCTCACTCTGCGGCTTGTAGCTTAATTCGCTCGTGCTGCCGTTAGCTGTACCTGACGGAAAACGGTCGTTAAATGCATCGATTCATTTAGAAACATAGACCGATTATAATCATTAAATAGGTTTAAGTTGTGATGGAACTGACGTGAACGTGACTGTGTTCAAAAGGTTCTAAAAATAAAAGAATTAAAAAAAATGTAATTATGACGTCCACTGCTGAATATAAGACTTCCATACTGACTTCTAGGTTGAAGCGACCAGTGGCTTTCTTAGTTTTTTACTAGGACTATCTTGTTGGTTGAAGTCCTATGTTACGCAAAGATTATTAGTTTTTGTAAAACCAACAGAAAATTAAGCCTTGTAAAAGATCTTAGAACAAAGATTAAAAGAATATCATTACCAAATTTCAACGGCGACACGTCAAGACTCTCCCCGCTGTTGTTGAACTGCCAGAAGAAGTTGACGTCTGGCGGGTTGGCGGTCACAGAGCAGCGTACCCGCAACGACTCGTCCAGCTGTGCACCCAGCACTTGTGGTGACGGATGTGCACATACTGGAGCATCTAGGTGGAATGAGTATAAAAAATAAATGTTTTGGGTTTATTTTTGTGTACATGACATAGGGTCTAATATTCTGAATGAATGAATCATTGCTAGAAATTGCAGTTTACAATGCAAGCAAAAGAAGAATAAATAGAGGTACAGCAGATTAATATCATCATGTTTCTCATTCAAGAGTCACTTGTTTAAATAGGTGTACTACTAGACCAAATAGTAAATAACATTTATTGAATCGGAAACAGTAAATATTTAAATTACTAATTAATACGTAGCTAGGCAATCAACACTGGCATTGCAAACATTACTCACATGTTCATATCAAACGTTGCAATGCAGTGTTTCCGTAAGAATTTTCTAATTAAAACACAGAAATGTTACACGCGGACACGGTAGTTAAATTCTTTTAAATGATATTCATTTAACAAACAAACCGGAGCGTTATATTCAACAAAGATTTTGTCTCAAAAGCTCTCAAGCAAGAATGCCATAATTAACAAAGAGCTAAAAGAGACCCGAATACAGTTCGTTAAATCATAACAGAAGTTAGACGATATATAAATTTTATCGCCCAACTGTTCCCCTCTGGAGCAGGCGCAGTCAGCGACTGTGATTCATTTAGATATCTACTTGCAAAACTGCGCTCCCGAGCTGCCTTAGATTTTCATTAAACTCTCAAATATTAGCTCGCGTTAAGCAGCCCTACCTCGGTAGGATTACTGTAGCAGGAATATGAAAATATGTATGTGGATTAATGTAACACCGGCGCCAGCGATCGTGTACCGCGTGCGAATAACAACGTACATTTTCTTCGCCTTAGATTTGTGACGGTAAGGATCAATAAAATGGAAACAAACTGTCGGCAGCGAGCGGTGCAAAAGTAAAACAGCGGTGCGGTAACAAATAGCAGGGAGGGTCGGAGCGCTACATTTGTCGCAGATCGGCCGGCCGTGTCGTGCCGCCGCCGCCCGCGGTGACGGAACCCACGTAAATCTTCTCGAGCCAGCTTCCAAGATGATTGATAGTCGCTCGGTGACTCTGACGATTGCCTGTCGAAGTGCGCCCTCACCACTTCACTAATACAACTTGTTTGTTGACGCATTGATCCGCGTGGCAAATTAATCCCTCCGTATAGTAGTTTGCACTCACTTAGCGATCGATATCATGTTGTTCATTTTGCCGTTAAGGATTTTTTTCTATCTGCGTATTGTCGGCAAATGGCTGGAATATTAGCCCCCTGTGTAATAGCGTAGTCTGGCCTATTGCCAAAATGTTTTGGTGAAGCAGCTGATTGCACGCTCATTAGCAAGCGCACGAACGATTCTTTCATCCATAAAATGGAGTGTTTCTGGTGTTATGCGGGAAACAGACATTCTCGACACGAATGTACGTCCTATACGCAACTGTACAAAATACCTCCTCGCTTTAATACGGGTAATTTGGGATCATATGTGTATCTCTGAATATGGGTTGTACGGTTTCATAATGTAATTAGTGCCTATTCATGAATATTACTCAATTTTGTAGAACGTATTCAAAAACCATATTGTATGTATAAAGGAGAACTCATTATCCTGGCATTATTCCGGGCGGGGAGTACATTACATACGTCACACCGGGCAAGAAGACAGATGTAGCGTTCCTAATCTCCTTTATTGTAATTTATTGCCCGTGTTTATCAGTAAATGGAATTATTCTATTTTCAATACATTGTACCGTGGCACTCCGTTGACTGTAACAAATCTTTGTTAAGATCTTTGTGAGAATGATTGATACAGCAGTCAGCAGACGACGAAAAGCCTCCGGCGAAATGAAACGTAATTTATTAGCACTCTGTTTTATAATAGGAAAACAAAGGACGCGTCGATCCCAGCCGGAAGTTATCTAAGCAACAATTTACTTACTGCCTCTTCTATAGCCGACATTTTATTAGTATAATAGTTTATTCACTTTGTGTTTATTTTGAGAGTAAATGAACTTTATGACAACGTAAAAAATGGGGTGACGTTTTTTTAGAAAAGATACGGTGGTGAACCTTCCACGAGCTGCTGAAGTCACTGATTGCTACCGTAGCATCTTGTTCTAAGTTCATATAAACGTACATTATATTGTACAGTGCCCGGCGATGAATATTACACATCGGCCTTTGATGCTTATTTTTCCAGATATTTACTATTATATTCCATTTTGATGAACCGAAATCCCATTTAATAGAGTATTTTTATCAGTGTTTTTTTTCAAAACCAACCTACTAATATTGTTAATATGCGTTCGTAAGAATGTAAGTAGGTATATTTGTTGCCATTTTCATAAGGTATACTGAATAGATTTGAATAAAAATCAGTACATATTTATTTATAGTTACAGATTTATAGTCTGGAATGAGGCACTTTTATTCTAAGAACTTTCTATTTTTGAGTGTGGGCCGAATGGGCCGGCTCAACCGGCGCGATACCACGGCCTCACAGAAAACCAATGTGAAATAACGCTTGCGTTGTGTATCGTCGTGTAAGTGAGGTTACCGGACGTCCAATAACCCCCACTCCCCAGTCTCCCCAATCCATGAATTCCCCACAATCCTCGAATTACCAAAATACCGGTAACACGATTGCTTACCATCAGGTGATCTGTCTGCTCGTTTACTGGGTTAACCCATAAAAAAAGGAAGGCGGGTGAAGCCGCGTGTAGAACGTTGTTGTAAAGAAATGTGTGTATGTGCAATATTTATTGGCAGGTACTGTATTGGTGATTGGGTTCTTGTTTCTGTATTTAGAATTATTGAGTGATGTCACGTAATCTATTGGTAATTGGCTGTGTGGGCGAGATGTAGGTAAACTCACTTAGGTTATTATTGAAAGATTTTGTATGTTGAGGTGATCTGGAGGTTGAAGGGTTTTTTTATGAGGTGGAATAATCATCCAAAGGCTTCTCCCGAGAGGGAGTGTCAGACTCTTACTGCCTAAAAACCAACCCGTTTCTACTTCTGCTCTTCGAGCCGGAGCCCCGGCAACCCGTTAGGCCTTCCACGGCTCCGTATCGGGTATTAGCCCTGCTGGGCCCCATCTGTGGTGGTCTGATGGCTTACCCTTGTTAGAGGTTAAGGTTCGATTCTCAGGTTTGGTTAAATTTTGAACCATCACAGATTTTTAAATTTATTTAGATTATGGAATTGAAAACCGATTAAGGAAAGTTTTTCTCTACAAGTATTACGTCAGACAAAAAATTAACTGTCGAAGGAGGTTCCATATTAAAATTCTTCACCGGCACTTCAAGAAAAAGAGACGCAATATCAAGCATATTTCTAAAGTAGAACAAAGAAATTGGAAATACCAAGGATCATCAATTTAGCCTTCTATTAGGTAGTGATATAACTCCAAGGTACCTAACTCTGATATTTACCTGCAACCCACGCTTAATTTAAAAGTAATTTACTACATTTACCTAGAACTTATGAACGGTAGCAAAGAATTGAAATTATGAAGATTGTACGGACGCTCAGAAATGTTCTTAATTGAATACATAAATTAGTCCTTTTCCTTCATATACTTTTCTTATGGTAATTGGGATTAGGGTTTGCAAGTATATGAGGATTTTGCGGTAATATGTAGGTATTGGATAATTCAATATGTAAAGAAAAACTTGGTATAAGAAGGAAATATATGCATACTTCATTATGAAAGGTAAAGTTTAGCATAAGTAGGTATAAACATTGACAAATACAAACTCAGGACTTTATAATCCCGAGCATACGGCGCGTCGCGTTCCGCGCTCGCCTTAAGGAGCCGTCAGACCACCACAGATAGGTCCCAATAGGGCTGATGCCGATACGGAGCCACGGAGGGTTTAACGGGTTGCCGGGGCTCCGGCTCGAAGTGCAGGAGCAGGAACTGAGTGGTTTTTCGTCAGTAAGAGTCCGACACTCTCTCTTGCCTCACCCGGGCGGGAGAAGTCATTGGATGATTTTCCCCCTCATAAAAAAAAAGACTTTATTATATTAGAATATTGATTCCCTTAATGTTATAATTAGGAACAATAATAATATCTTTTTTATGGAATAAGAGGCAAACCAGCAGCCGGATCACCTGATGGTAAGCGATCAGTGCTATCTAATAATGTATGTTGGTCATTGTAGGTACAGGCCGCTTACCGCAGGTTTACAGCAGGCCGCTTACCTAGTAACCTGATAATTAGAAAGTTAACAGCACCACGTGCAGACATTCACAATACTAGAGGGGTGGTTTAGGAGGCTCGTGGCTATCATATATTAATTTAAATACAAAATAATGGATGTTTTACTTACATTGTATGCTAAGATGCGTGGATTGGCTAGCAGTCTCTCCGAGCGCATTGGTTGCTCTGCAGGAGTAGTCATCTCCATGGTCTCTAGTCACCTTCTGCAGTACCAGCGACTTGGTGCTCACGATTATACCAGCTACCACGTTGTGAAGTACTGGTTTATCCTGAACAATTACATATTTTATTAGAACTACACATAGAACTGATGACTACCGCCGCGTACAGGTAGGTAGTCTAAAAATAGTTAGCCTTCCATCTGTAACTTCGTTCACGTGATCACAACCATGATAATATACACTTGAATTTTTTAGGCACCAAACAATCTATGGGTAAGAACCATACGACAATCCATCGGATGGTTGGGAGTTTTTTTCGTACATACAAAACGCAGAAGGATAGTAAGATTAGGTTACTATTAGGCTAATTTTAGGACATTTAAACTGTCAAACACTAAGCGGTCACCGGTGACCGCAACCTATTGTTCTATAATTGTGTCTACAAAACCGGTACTCGACGAGTTAAGTAGGTAATTTAGTAGCTGAATCAGAATAATTGGCGAAATACAGACAGTACCAGCGGGACAGTCGCTGTGTTGCATGTTCGAAATGCTACTCATGAATATGAACCTCTAGTGTGGCTTGAAACTAGTCGAGTTCCTCGTCAAACAGTTACGTGAGTAAGCTGAAGACATACTAATTAAATTACAGACAAATCCACGATGATAAATTAGTAAACATTGTATATAATATTCATAGTTTGTGTTCGCCATAAAATAACAAATCAATGGCTGAACGTATTAAAAGTTCGTGAGGGGCTTTCACGTTTGATAAAGGTCACGAACGAATGTTGTGATTACAACCAACTTATTCAAATGTAATTTAGATTATGTTGACGTGGTACACTTTGTTTTAATACATACTTATGTATTAATAGGTTTATATTTTGGGAATGACAAATTGCTTTGGAGCTGTCTTTGTCTACAGTATAGAACCAATTGTTTGTATTGTTTCTTTTTGAGACTAAAGTAATGGTGAAACGAAAGATAACATGACACCATGCTTTTCGAAGAGGTAGACAGAGGTGCACGTTTATGATGTAACATCTTTTTATAATAACTATCGTGAGACATACTAAATTAACTAAAATCGCGGGTTACTCACGTGAATATACTGAGAAAAGCTCTACTAGTTCCGAACCACAGAGGGGTTCTTCCTCATGAGCAGCGTGCACGGTCGCGGCGACGTCCCCGCGATTTTAGTTAATGATGTAACATCTATTAAAAATAGCGGTTTACGCACGTAAATAAATATACTGAGAAAAGCTCAACTACTTTCGAGTCACACAGGGATCTTTCTCACGATCAGCGTGCGGGGCCGCAGTGTGCGTTGTCGCGTGGCCTAGTGGAGTCCCTCTTTGACTCGGAACTAGAAGAGCTCTTCTCGGTATATTTACATGAGAAAACCGTTAGTTTTATATAATTCAGCATATCTCACGATAGTTATTAATTATAAAAAAATCTAACATCTTCTTTTCATCAGTAACAATTTTTTATTAAATTTTGCCCCACACTGGGATATTCTCCTTTGTTGTGGGTTTTTTTGTGGGGATATCTAAACAGACATATGTTTGGTAATATACCTCCATTTCTAATATTTCTACTATTATCAGTTGCATAAGAATATAAAAATAAAATTGATCTCTTGTATGATGAAGTATGAGCATGAACGTTTGTGTGGTCGTGTGCATATTATGTGTGTGCTTGCATGCGGCTGTGTGTGTGTGTGTGAGAATCTGAGTTTGTCGTGGTCGTGTGTATTTTTGTTTGTGTGATGATGAGTGAGTAATTTAATAGAATAGGAGCCAGTGGCCATATAAAGGGCACGATTGTACCTACAACCCAGGAATAAAATGAATTATTTAGATACATCTATCAGTCACAATCAAACAAGTATTAACTAAGTTTCTATACACACATATCCTAATAAAGTTTACCTAGTTAGGTGGCTACTAAATCATTAAAATAGCCCTAAGACTAAGTTTTTAGATTAGCTTGCGAGTTTATCCACGTTCCTAACATTATAGAACACATTACTTTTAGGTGCTTGTTAGGAAGTTATTAGAAATTAATCGGTAGCTAGAAATTTTCGAGTAGGTAATGGTATTTAGATTTTAGAGGACTACGTTAGATAATTTGTTTTATGTAGGTACTTTCAGTCGATCCTTCTGAGAATAGAATATAGAACTTTTAACAATATCTAGAACATTAATTATAAGTATATAGTTAAGCTCTAATATTTTCGGAGTCGGGGGGACTTAACGGGTTGCAGGGGCTCCGACTCAAAAAGGAGTAGGAAATGAGTGGTTTTTAGTTAGTAAGAGTTTGACACCCTTCACTATCTCGCTTCACCCAGGGCGGGCAAAAAAAAACTTTAATATTGTAGACGTACGTAAAGTATAATTAAATGTAAATAGCTACATCAAAATAACTACATAGTATAAAACAAAGTCACTATCTGCCATCTGTCTGTCCCTATGTATGCTTAGATCTTTGAAACTACGAAACGGATTTAGATGCAGTTCTTTTAATAGATAGAATGATTCTGAAGGAAGATTTATATGTATAATACATGCATAATACAGTAGAGAAACATTGATAAATTTAGAGGTTTCTAATGTGATGTCGTAAATAAGCACGTGTTTTTACGCTTATATTGCAAACGCTGGTTGAACCCTACGAGATACTACAGTATTGTCCAGTCCACCCTAATTGTCTAATGACAAAAAAGCTGTGAACATTGTGTAAGGACATTCTGAAGTAGATATATTTACATAAGCATTGTACCCGTGCGAAGCCGGGGCGGGTAGGTAGTACTTAATAAAAAAACTATTGAGATAATAAATGAAAAGATGAAATCTAAAAACAGACCTACCTGCTAACTATATAGAATAATAAAATGTGTCCGTGTACGCGTACTGGTACGACAGTTATTTCGAGCCCTTTTAGAACTAAAGAGATTAGTAACACTACTGTGTAAAGTTATTAGATCAGACATAACTTTCGTGGAATAGTAAACATACATAATTATATGTATACAAGAATAACAAACGTTATACAACATGTATAGATATACAATAATACCAATATCAACATCAACCAGATTCATAAGGAACACGCATTTAATAAGGATATACCGAATATCCTCATGAATCTTTAATCATAATAATTAGTGTGGAAGGTTTACGGCTTACATCAATATCAAAGAGTGATGACGTAATCAATAGGGGTCTGATAATGAACAGACCTTCAAGTCAAGCCAGTAATTCATCACCCTTGTCGCCTTCCTCTCGCTAATCTAATTCGTCAGGCCCTACTTTATTGTGTTAACAAGTATCCATACCGTATCAATCAATTGTAAGTTTATTATTAAGTTGAACTGCCGTGATAATATTACTCTAATAAATATTCATGAACCTTTAATGAAATACCGATCGCGACGGGACGGGGGAAGGATTTTAATGAGTCTGCTTAAAAATCTCATTTTTGATTCGATGTTAAATTTCTTTTATTAGGAACGTATGAAAAGCTTCAAGAAATGGTTTTTGGAACTGATTAGTTAAAGGACTTTACACTTTATGAAGAAATAAACGTGAATTTATACTCGGTACTTCCAAGTGGGGCCTCTTAATAACCGATGTAGCATGATTCAGTTTCTTCAACACTATTTTGTAACGACCCATATGACTACATATTTACATATTACCTCATTTGGTAAAGGATTACTAATATTTTACCGGGACACCATGGCAGCGCAACCTGTCGTACAACCGCCATGGCGGCCGGATAGGCGACTGAGTGTGTAACTCACTATACAGCGATATAGTGCTGATGCGACCACCATGGATCATCGACCAGTAAGTATTATAATACACTGGGTCACCATGGCGGCGCAACTGGTAGCCGCTACCAAAAAATGTGTGGGCTGGTTGCACAAATAAGCGGATACAAGGTGAGTAACTCTTCATAGAGCTACATACATTTTGTCTTTGGCGGCGTAGCCATGGTGTCCCGGTGAAATAAAGTCCTTATAAACTAAACACAAAATATACTCTTTTACTAATGTCCTTAAGATATTTTTAGATTCAGACGAGAACCGATAAGAACCACCTGTAGTAATATGTCGTAAAGACAGAGTTGATGTGGAATAGATGGATCGTCGTCCCGGGAGCTATTAGCAACACACCGTGATCATTAATCCATTCGCTAAGTATGATTACTATACCACTCGTTAACAAAAATATCGATTATTTCAACTAAGCAAATATATTTGTTAATGAAGCCAAACAAACTTAAGATTTTCTTCGTGTACTAATTTATTTTTGCAGGAATACGTAGTAATGCAAAAGTTTTCAAAGGAAAGTTAATAAATATTAACTTTTTGTTATTGGAGTTTGATTTTATTGGAAAATTATGTCTAGTTAGAATGATTTACGATTTCTTAGAAATGATTCTCATTTATGATTTAAGGAATAATTCAAGAACATCATGAGATTGATTGAAGTTGTTTCAAGGGACTGAATCAAAGGATCTTTACTTTCAACTTTATACGACTGGTTGTGTGAATGTGGTCGATATTAAGGAAATGTGTAGAGTTATCTAGAAATCATGAGTTACTCATGTTAATATACTGAAAATAGGTTACTGCAGTAGGCTGCGGGACATTGCCGCAACCGCGCACGCTGGTCATGAGCAGAGTCCCTCTGTGACTCGAAATTAGTAGAGCTTTTCTCAGTATATTTATTCTAAATAAGATAGTTATATAAATTCCTTTCTCTGGAGCCCTGACCACCGGTAGCTTGGATTTCTTCCGTTATTGGTGGGTTACTGCTGTTCCGTCCGTTACTGCTTTTTATATTTTTAAATGTTTTTTTTATTATAAAATGATATATTTAAAAATATATAAGTCAAGTATAGAAATAAATAAAGGGGTATAATAAAAACATTGAATAGAGTTTTGTACATTTTGCACTCTCCACTTCAAAACAAACCCTGAGAAACTAAATACCGAATATCCTATACTTACATTGTGGTACCACGATATCCTATGTTCTCTAGGGTTGGCGCGAACAGAGCACTCGAAGTAGACATCATCACCTTCTTTAATGTCGTGAGGGTTGAGTGTACTGCCCAATGATAATGACACTACTGGAGGATCTGCAACAAAATTGAACTTTATACTAATTTAATTAGGTGTAGATTTACATTGTTAAATCACTGCCTAGGTTTAGATAAAGAATTTGTTATCAACATAAGTTATGGTCTATTATTATAGTCGCTTTTCTTTCATTGTGGTAAGAAAATACAATATTACAATAGGGTAGATACTAATATTTATTTTAATGTCCGTCTGGTAGATTATTTAAAAACATTAGATACGTATTTTTTTTAATTTTTTTATGGAAACGAATACTTTCGACGATATATTGATTTGAAATGTCGCGTGACGTCACTTCTATGTGCATTTTATTCGTAGAAATGACGTTTTAGCCCCCACTCCTAAACTTTGACTCGTTATATCCAAGTATCATTTTATTATAAAATAAAATAAAAAATACGTGCCTAATATTTTTTGATTACCTAACTGACGGACTAATTACACTTTTAATTTTCATACCCTGTCATCATCCCTATTCTGACATATACATATATTTAAATTATTAATTTTACTAGAAAATTACTAAAAAGACATACTTATGGAAGGAAATAAAAGCAAGGTTTATTACCAAAGGATTTTCATGGAAAAAATGACGGTTGAGTTGGTCTGTGGAAAGCTTAAAACCCATTGGTTGAAATCGTCGACCCATAAAATGATGACTAGGCAAGATTTTGTCCAAAAAGGATAGAGGAAAATATGCTCCCTATGAATATATCGACCTTCCAACAGTCAATTTCAGTGATTGTGTTCTTTTGAACATTTTAGTTTTGTATCAAACTATTTTTTGTTCACAACATTTTTTTTGGTAAACGAGCAGAGGAATCATCTATATGGTGAGCAATCGGCATCGTCCATAGACACCCGGAACACTAGAGGCGTTGCAAGTGTATTACCGGCTTTTTGGGTATTAGGATTCTCAGGATTGCAGGGATTGGGAGTTTGGGGGGAGGGGGGCACTCACACGACGAAACACAACGCAAGCGTTGTTTCACGTTGGTTTGTCACTGTGAGGCCGTGGTATCACTCCGGTCAAGCCGGCCCATTCGTGCCGAAACGTGGCTCTGCCATACTCAAATGCACCAAAATTTAACAATATCAGGTAAGTAATTTTAATGGATTTGAAGAAGTGTAAAAAAATATTATATTTATATTTATCATCAGGATTAGTGTGGGACTCACATACTTTTTTGTATATCTTACATCTAAGCTTTCCTATCTTTTCATTTTTGACCTAAAATCTTTTTCAAAGGCACTCTTAGAAAAGGTCCATAGAGAATATTTATAGCATATTTTTGGAACCTCTATACTAACGAAGGAGCTAAAGAGCGATACCTGAATACATCACTTTTCATACAGTACGTTGCTATGTGCCATACACATATTGATTTGTTTGAAAGCTAAAGGCACCTAAGAAAGTTTAGGTGATTAGCAACTCCTTTCTTAAATAATATATGAGCTGATTGTTCTAGGCATTACATATGAAGCGATAGTAATTTGACCTTTAAATTACGACCCACAAATCTAATTCCTATTATCAGTTCACTACACTAATTGGTAGGATTACACCAAATATAGATGGACATACAAAGGATTTACACTACATGTAAATAGATAGAAATATTATTCACGGATAATGCCTAAGTACTAAATCATGTTGTGATTGTTGTCACCGAGTATCTGCGGGTTACTCTGTAATCGCGGCTTAGGTAACGTGCCTAACCGTAGTGTAAACATTCCTTACAAAGTACGCAATATCAAGCGACCTCTTTACTAACTTGATTCAAAAGTAGAATAATGAAATCGGGAAATGAAACATTTTACCTAAAGTATGAACGATTCATCATATTCAAGCGATAAAGTATTTCTTAGACGTCTTTGAAAGTAACTTCTCATCCCAATTAACGGAGTCAAAGATATGACAACAAAAAGGATTTACCTGTTTATTAAAGTTACTTTAATAACAACAACTTCAAAGCTTTGCGTTATTTTGTTAAATTGTATTGTTTTTCCAACGAAGTAATTTTTATTTTTATATGACCAGGACAAAGGTTGGCCATTATTGTCGGTCTAGTTCCGAGCTGTCTCTTCGGGAAGCGTTTTTACTCCAGGTGAACACTTATCTGAGGCAAGGAGCGGGCGTTGACACTTTATTGGCCATTAAAGACCTATAACGACGTCGCCCCGCGGCCGGAGGAAACGCCCGTTCTCCAAATAAACATTTACGATTCCTCCGTTTAAATTGTTGCCAAAACGATTCACGCCGTGAGCGGCGAATTCTCCCCGCTCTAAATGCGTTACGGTTCGCCGAGCAGAAGTAAATAGAATTTATTTATATTTGTAAATTAATTTCCTCTGTCGTAATAGAGTCAGCACGTTTCCTGGCTTTTCAAGATTTGACCGGCCCGTTGAGGAATTAGTGTCTTAATTGAGTGATCAGATTGTCCGCGGGGGTTAACAAAAATGTTACGGTTGTGTGACCACACGCTGGCTTCATACGACCCGTTTACGCATAAACGAATTGACAAGTTATGTTCTACTATTAGAATGTAAACGCAGTGACTACGTTAAGCCGGCTTAATCCCTTAGAGCGTTTTGCGATCCGGATCTTGTGGTGGGGCGGGGTTGGTCGTTCCCACTAGTCCGAATTAGTTTTTGGCGAGTCCTCAGCGGATGTTAAGTGTTGATGTTGTGTGCTCGCCGGCGCTAACAAGGTTTTAATTACGTTTTACTGAGTTTCTCATGTTGGCGCATACAAGCTTTTAATATTGTTAGATAGGTTGTTTGTTCCGAAATGTTGACAGGGCCTGTTACGTGTTAAATGAGTTGACTATATTACGTGCAGGGACCGTTTAAATAGATATATTTCGGGCTGTTGCTAACTAGGGTTGTTAATTAAATAACGTTTATGTTTTAAGCGTGAGCTGAGCTTTGAGAATAAGGGCTTTCATAAGCAGACGAAACAGATACACTTAATTATTTACTGTTGGTATTTCCGACCCTCATCAATTCATAATCCATTACGGTGGAGCGTCTAGTACCTTGTGTAATACCACAAGGACAAGGCAGGCAGTGTTACATCGATGTAGAGGCTAAACACGGCATGTCAACTGTAAGCAGAACGGCAGACAAAGCCAAATTAATCCTTCAGACAGGAAGGTGTCGCTGGCGAGTCTACGGTGTCGGGTAAGCCATGCGTTTGTGAGTCCGCCTGCCGCAGTCTAAATTAGACGGAATTAGTTCCCAACAAGTTGGAAGCGCAGGATAAACTGTCAGTGAGTAAAGTTCCGCCGGGGACGCAGCGCATCGCCAAGTCCCCGAGCTGGCCGCGGGCTTTGTAGTGTCATGCCGGCTCACGGCTCCCGGTAACCGACGCGTCTGATAACTACCAAGATAAGGACATTACATTAACGATGTACGTACAAATGTACAAAGAAACGTTACACGAACATGTATTAACGTCGTAAGTAACAAATCTGTTTTACTTTACTTACGTAAGTAAACTGGGGTAGTTTTTAATGGGCGTCGCGTTTTCCTAAACATTTTCCTGCTGTGTTTTAGTCGAGATTTCTATTCATTGCGTTGGTTAATAGCTCTATTATAAAACTCGAGATTAGGGGCCGACGCGACGCGACGGTTAGATTTAAGAAGATAAAAAATATAAATCTGATCATTAAATTGTTATTTCTGTAAACGTTGTAGAGTACTTAATTACTTTATTTAAACGTTACTTAAGGTTCTTAGGGAGAGCTTTACGATATAAGATTTAGGCTTGAAATTAAGTATAAGGTGGCGGAATTTCTATTACTTTTAGTTTAGTTGCTATACAAACATCACCAACTCAATGAGTGAAGTTGGGTACTTTCATGTATACGATTGTGATTTTAATGATTACCTCTGTCTATTTTTTTATGGCATAAGCCGGTAAGCAATCGGCGCTGCCCATGGACACCTGAATCACCAAGACGTTACAATTGCGTACCAGCTTTAAGAATTTGGGATTCCTTTAGGAAAAAAAATCCTTTAGGAAATTGTGAAATTTGAGGATTGTGGAGGATTAGGTATTGGGAAGACTGGTGAATAATTATGCCATAATTAGGCCTCCGGTAACCTCACTCACATGACGACATACAACGCGAGAGTTGTTTCACGTCGTTTTTCTGTGAGGCCGTAGTATCACTCCGGCCGAGCCGGAGTGAGCCGTGCCGAAGCATGGTTCTCACACACACTAGTTATTTTAATAATGTTGGTATAGTCCACTAACTTCGACAGCGTCAAATTGACGCAGTGGTTGGGTGACCAGCTGCTGTGCAACGTGCCGCCATGATTGAAATCGATTGAGAGATTTATAAGCTACTAGCTTCTGCCCGCGACTTCGTAGGCGCAATCCCGTTTCCTCCCGTTCCCATAGAATTTCCAGGATATTTTCTGTCTTAAGACAAATAAATCAAATAACAATCCTTCTCCTGACAACAACAAACAAAACAAAAAAAAAATCAGCCAATTCTGATTTTTTATTATATAATATACCTCTAGATAAATGCACAGATTTGCATTCGGTAAACCACAAGAAATACCGTAATAAATAAATGTATAACATTAAAAAAGATCCACTACTACTGCTCATGAGGAAGAACCCCTCTGTGGTTCGGAACTAGTAGAGCTTTTCTCGGTATATTCACGTGAGTAACCCGCAATTTTAGTTAATTTAGCATGTCTCACTATAGTTATTATAAAAACATTAAAATATTACTTACAAAATTACAAAAACTTAAAATTAACAAACCAATTCTAATTAACAAAATTCATCCTAATTCCAAAGCGTCAAACTTTGGTTGAGGTAAACTTTTGCGAGTGAAACAATGCTTCAATGATTTCACTTTGCCGTTTGACTTCAGAACTGAAGGAAAATAATGTAATTTTGAGGCCTTTACTAGATTTCTCAATGTAGTAAAGGCCTCAAAATTGCCGTTAATAGATTTAGATTCGATCTAGAAGTCACTATCGCAAGGATCAATTAAAATATTTTCATTAGTAGCAGACTTTAGAATTGGTAAAACAACTGTCTTAGGTATGTATGTAGATGAGTAAATATCTAGCCTGCTATCATGCATCGAGCTGGATTCCAGATCACAGCACACAATCTGGAACAGCACACACATAATCTGGAAAATTAATATAAATTACTGGGTAATTTTGGAATAACCGAAAATATCATAGCCCTATTTTGTCCAACCCTTAGTGATTTGTCTTGTTTGTTTGTCACTTGTCCAGTTTCATTTACGACTACTCAACCAATGGGGCAGTCATCAAGGCAGTCAGAATTTTAATGAATGTTTTATACTTGCTTTGTTTTATAAAACAAGAACAATATAACTGGCAAAACATACGAATCTGTTTTCTTCTAAAGAGGCTAACAAGAACAATGTGTTCAGATTTGATAGCACACGTATCATTACGCCAAGCAAATGCTTAAGTAGCAATAATAATTAAACGCAACGACGTTGGATATGTGCAAACTGGTTATACGGAACTCCTTTATAGCATATTTTGCAGTCATATTCATTTAGACAATGAGTTTCAACAAATTAAGAAGTAAAAGTAATTGGTACCGGTAAGGAAGTGAACATGCGTCAGGTAGATTGGCGACTTATTAAAAAGGAGAGAAAGAATATCAAAAATTTGTAAGTGTAAAACATAAAATTACCTAAGAATTAACCCGAGCGATGACAAACAGATTTTATGCCTATAGACTTTTGTTTAGACAAATCGCAATCGTTAGAGGTGTGATTTCAAGTAAAAAATCATTCAAGTTCCAATTGTGTCACTTCTAACGACACGATATTGTAGAAGCCCATCTCGTTTATCTCATCCACGTATGTTAATTAGTGATCACAATTAAGTATATTTTGTCCAACTTAAAAAAATATGTGTAGGAATTCTTTGGAAGCTACGATCTAGCTCATCTGCTATTCGCAACGACTAGATCAGCCAGTGTATTGCACAAAATATCTAAACATATTCTAAGTTATGCACTGCCCATATTTTCTTCTTTGTAAAGGAAAATGTGGATTTATGCAAAGAATTACAACACATTCCATATGTTAAGACTATTTCCTTTGTGTTTAAACATTGCCATTCTTTCATCCCTATAAAGTGGGTTCTCACAAAACTGGCGAAGTTTCCCCACCGTATGTGAATATTGTGAACTTCTCGACGTTGAACGTTAAAATAAAAGGAATATAGAAACAAATAAAAACTTGGCTCGACACTCGCAAATAAACGGATAGCAGATACAGAAACGCCAAGTTTTGCAGCAAAAATTCACATAAATGACTTTATTTCATAAAAAAATCGGAACTTAAGGACGTATGGTAGAGAGGTAAGTAGGTCTTTTATGTTTTTCTAAGTAATAATTGCGTAGAATTTTGAATAATTCATACTGTTATACTTAAAGTGCAAGCAATTTCAACGATTTTTTGCAAGTTGTAGCAAAGACTGCCTCGTTGGCCGAATGATCGCAAGTGGGACTGCCGGGTAAGGGGTCTCGGGTTCGATTCCCGGGTCAGGCAAAGTATTACTGGAATTTTTCAAAAAGTCTCAGTAGTATCACGGAGTCTGGAATTGTGCCCGGTATATGGCAATAGGCAATAGTGAAAAGTGGGTGTTACATTGTACAGTGGCACTTAATGCCACTAATGTACACCTCTGCCTACCCCTTCGGGGATACAAAAAGGCGTGATGTTTTGTTATATATAAGTGCAAAATTTTTTGCAAGTTGTAACAAAAATATAATTACTAGTGGTGTCGGCCATCGACAAATAATTGGACACTGCGTTTGATAGATATGAAATTTAATACAATAAAGTATAATGCTTTCTTCAAACCCAACAAACTATTTAGCCCCACAACACTAGTAACCAGTGCTTAGTAACGATGAGAATAAAATCCATTTACACAAGTACGACTGTAAATTAATATAATTGATTTATGAAAATGTCGTAGCGTACGTAATATCACATAATGTGTATCATAGAGGTCAGAGCCGGATTAAGGGATTGGTGCGGCAAAACGCGTGGAAATGGACAGGAAAATGTGTCATTTGCTATGAAATCCCTCCATCAGGCTTGTGTATTAAGGATGCTATATGATGAGACAGTAAAAGAGAATACATTTCTCACGCGGTCACACGCTTCTATAAGTTTGGATTGTAGCGAAAATACTAGTTTTTTGTGGTCTGTGTAGTGCTTGGTTTCTCGTAGATATTAATGGAGAGTGTTTTCAGAATATCAACGGATTGTCATGTATACATTTGGAGAATACTTAACATTGTATATCGTATTATGTTTTACTGCCTTGGATAATCCAAGACAGTTTTACAAGACGCGGATAGTTACTCGTGAGGGTCTGGTAGACAAGATTATATTTCACGTGATTACATAGTAACGTAATTGCAATATTGGTCATCAAATAGAAAATCGTAGACGTTAAAAAATAAGGTAACATAAACATTACTCTTGCGATGGCCATAACACGAACACGAATTATGTAAATGCCCTAGGCCCTAAGTTTAGCGAGCGTACATTGGCCGCTTACCGTCAGATGGACCGTGTGCTCTTTTTGCCACCACCGTCGTGGTATAAAAAAAATAGAAACACAAAGACAATGCAAATAAATGATTCTATTCTATTTTAAAAATAACCATATTCGAAAGAAGAAAAAAGAGTAGTCAATTTGTAAAATATTCAATTAATACTTACAAACAACGTCAAGCTTAAACGAGTCTTCGAGACTCTGTCCAGGCAATGCGTTGTTGTCAGCTTGACATTTGAGCTGCACGCCATCGTCTTCTGGCAGAGGCATGAACTGGACCTGACTGCTCACCCACGTCTCGTTCATGGCTTCTATTATCTACGAACAAAATATGTTATAAGAAATTTTAAGATGACGAGATAATATTTTGTTTTTAGTTCTTTCTTTATTGCCGACTTTATTATCGACTGCCTCGTTGGCCGAGTCGCAATTGCCACTGCCGAGCAAGGGGTCTCGGGTTCGATTCCTGGGTCGGGAAAAGTATTACTGGGTTTTTAAAAAAAAAAAGCAGTAGTAGCACGGAGTCTGGAAATGTGCCCGGTATATGGCAATAGGCTCACCCCCTTATTACATGGGACTCAACATAAATTGTGAAAAGTGGGTGTTACTTCTGTGTGCACCTCTGCCTACCCCTTCGGGGATAGAAGGCGTGATGTTATGTTATGTTCTTTCTTTCCCGCTCGGACGCTGCTCATGGCACAGAGGGTCATGGCGATCCGAATGATCCGCGGATACCGCACGATCTCTGGGGAGTCGGCGAACCTCCTTGCCGGATTACCGCCGTGGGATCTGGAGGCGAAGGTGCTCGCGCGCGTGCACAGCATGCGCGCGGAGGCACGTCGCCGGGGCGAAACTCCGCTGCCGCGCCAGATAAGTGCGTGGCGGGATGAGCTCCGGCGCGATCTCATGGCGGAATGGCAGCAACGACTGTCGCAACCGAGGGCTGGGCTCGCTGCCATCGCAGCGGTAAGTCCCCTCTTTGAGGAGTGGCTTGAGAGACGCTACGGCGTCCTCACCTACCGCCTGACGCAGGTCCTCACCGGACATGGCAGTTTCGGGAGGTACCTGTGTCTGATGGGGCGGGAGGAAACGCCTGGGTGTCATCACTGCGAGGACCGCCCTGAGGACACGGTGGAACACACGGTAGGAGAATGCCCTTCGTGGGCTGAGCACCGCCGTGTCCTCAGGGAAGTGATCGGCGATGGCGACCTCTCGCGGCCGGGCCTAGTGCAGGCCATGATGCGGAGCGAGGGGGATTGGGATGCCGTCTCCTCCTTTTGCGAAGCAGTCATGCTAGGTAAGGAGGAGGCGGGACGCGTGAGGCAGCGAAGCGCTGCCTCCTCGCAACCCAGCCATCGCGAAGGACACACCGGGCGTCGGGGATCGCGGGACGATCTCCGGCCACCGTAAGCGCGGGCCTGCGGACGGCGAGCATGGGTGGCTCCCCGTCCGACCAGAAACAGACCCGAGCGTACGGCGCGTCGCGTTCCGCGCGCGCCTCAAAGAGCCATCAGACCACCACAGATGGGGCCCAATAGGGCCGATGCCGATTCGGAGTCGCGGAGAACCTAACGGGTAACCGGGGCTCCGGCTCGACGTGCAGGAGAAGGAACGGGGTGGTTTTTAGTCAGTAAGAGTCTGACACTCCTTCCCGCCTCACCCAGGCGGGGGCAGTCATTCGATGATTTTCCCCCCTTAAAAAAAAAAAATGTTCTTTCTTTATCTATAAAACCCAAGTATCCGTATCGTCTAATATAAGAATAATGACATTTACGGTTTCTGCTTTGTCTAAGTCAATGAAACATACTATATTATGTATGTATCTATTTCCTTTTAAATGATTACAAAACAATACTCTTAGTTGGTTAACTTTGTTATCCCTAACAAGTTCTAAGACAGTACAGTTATTTCTGTGAATTCTGTGCTTAAACATCAGAGTACCTAATGCAAGTATATTTTATGTTAACGAAATCGACTCGTGGCGTTCGGCATTCTGATTGGCTGCTTAACCAAACAGAAGTTAATCAACCAATCAGAGAGCTAAACGTGGTACCGTTAACGTAATATATTTTTTAAAGTATGTTTAAAAAATCGATTTGATCTCCCTTTTTTTTGAAGTCGACTAATTAATGTACTGAAATCTTATTCTACGTGTAACAAGCGTTTTTTTGACAACCACTTCAAAATCTGTTCAACCATAACATCGCGAGAAAATGATGCACCAACAGGTTAAACTGAGAATCTCCTTTATTTTGAAGTCGGTTTAAAATAACACGCGCTCAGTACCCAGCTGTATCCATCGATCGTTCTCAGAATAGAAGCTTCATAGAAATATTGCCTAATATGTCGTAACTCTTCCGTGCCTTGAATAGCATGTTGAGCCATCAGTCTCAGTTGTCACGAACATCGACGACAGTCGTTACAGGTTGTTGAAACCCGGAGTTCTGACAACTCGAATAACTTTTAGAATAGGTATTGTTCGGACTTGTTTATGAAGGTGCGCTACCCATTTCTTCGACTAAAATAATGGTATTAAGAAGAACTGTTTGACATCAATTAAAAAAAAAAAGAGAAAGTACAAGGAAACACCAAATAAACAAGTGCAAGTGTTAGCGTCATTGGGATCTTAACTTAACGTCTTGGGATTTGAACCCAGTTGAACACGACCCATGGTCCAACAGGACTGTAATCTATGACCGGAACAGCACTTAAGACAAAAATTTGCATAGTTACATTTTAGTTCATGAACAACAAAATCAATTTACATAAAGAAATCTACTAACTTAACTTAAAAATAGCACCAACTCTAAAATATTCCACCTAATTTTTCAGTTACACGTGAAAAACACCTATCTGTTACGAAGTTGCTGGAAAACTTAATTGATTTACGATAAGCAATTATCATTGGAGAACGCTTTGCAAAACATGAAAATGAGTGTCACGTAAAAAATATAGCCTTTCCAAATTTGTGCTTACCTTTCCCCTTTTAAATTTTCTGTTATCCTTGTACCAGGTGAGTTGCGCCGGCGGCCGGCTGCCCTCCGACACGCACGTCAGAGTGACGTACCGTTCCGACGATAACGTTACCGGTTTACTTAAAATCTCCACCAGTGTCGGCCGCACTGCGAAAATTATTCACAGTTACAAATAAAAATATAAAATGTACGAGGTCGACTTTTTTACTCGGAGATACTACGTTAGGGACATTTTCGGTTGAAATTTTGAATTCAGTATTTTAGTTGAACACGGTTTACGGATAAAAGTTGTTGGAGATATGCAATTTGTGGTTTATATTTGATGGAATGCTTATTTTGGAGATAACAACACAGTTACGTGAATTGCAATTTTTCAAGTCTGTTATGGATAATATAGGTTAGGTTTGCAGGTCAGGTTTATAGTAAATCACCATTCCAATGCCATTTCCAATGCCTACGAAGTTCCTTTCAAATTTGTGTTAAAATTATAAACAGAAAATGTTGAAATCGTACGGAAATTTGTGTTCACGGAAGTGTTATTTGAACTCTCAATTCGATTCGAGTTTAATTACTACTTGTATCCGATTTCCAGTAAACTGTTGTAAAATTAAGTTAATTTCAGGTTGTTGTTGGGTAACAATATTAAACGGACTTTACAAAAATAGTACATAACTTCATTTAGTACTTAAAACAATTATTAATCTCTTTTACGTAAAACTATGTAATTATCCAGACACAAACATTATGACCTATTCACGAACTTATTTTTGTAAAACACAAGGCAAAGTCTGACACAGATAATTAAAAACCAACTAGTCTAGTCCTTCCATTTATAATGACACAAAAAACCTCCATGATAAGTTTGTACGATACTTAATAACAGCGACCACACGCAAGGCTAAACAAAGTAAGCATTTTCGTAATAAAATGTTTAATTTTTTCGTCCCCTACTCTTGGTCCATAAAGCTGAACATGTAAAATTTTAATGGTCGATGTGTTGACCACAGTATATCATAACTTTATAAACTGTGGGTCCTGTTGTTAGTCAGTGCAAGTAGGTATACACTATTTTCTGCGGTCGTAACATTTCATATTTCCATGCAAATATGTGGCGACCACCTTATAATATTAATATTAAGCTTTGACAACAGCACTGTTTGTCCAGCATGATACTCATTAATATCGGCTACAATTTTCATGATTAAGTAATTATATTTCTGTAACTTTGTTTCTGTCTTTAATTATCTAAAGTGACTCGTGTTTTATTATTCATAAGAAGTCCTGTTAATGGTCTGATATGTATCAAAAATTTGTGTTTTTATGAAAATAGTGTTTAGTTAGAAATAATTAGCGTTTCTAGGCATAACAGTAGCAAAGCAACAAAGAAATCAAAACTTTTTTCTTGATTATATTGATTATAAAGTATGAAATACTGTATCTGAACATTTAGTTTTCCGGTACCTAATTCTTCAAGTAAGTCAATTTTAGTCAGTGATTGAACAGCATCATTTCCGTTTTATAAAATAAAATTCAATCAAGTTTCTACCTCTATATGTGACGACAGAATGCAATCTTCACTATAAAAAGAGTGACACAATAAGTATTATTAAAGTAATTAATTACTACCTCATTGGCCGTCGGGGTCTGATTCCGGGTCAGGCAAGGATTTACTCGGTTTTTTTTAAATCTCAGTGGTAACACGGAGTCTGGAAATGTGCCTGGTATATGGCAATTGGCTCATACATGCGCTATTACATGGGACTCATAATTAAAAAAAAAGGGTGTTACATTGTACAGTGGCATTGGATGCCGTAATATGCACCTCCGCCTGCCCCTACTAGGTTAAAAGGTATGATGTTATGTTATGTGTAATTATTTAATAGGTACTCACAGTTCATCTCTAATCTAACAGTCTTCTCCTGCGGGCTGACGAGGTTTGTGTTAGAGGCGCGACACCTGAAGGTGGTGTTCAGATGGGTCCGCCTCACATGGGGCAGTTCTAACCGGTTTACTACCACATGTGTGTCAGTCTTCTCACCAATGTATTGAGGTGCTGGAGTACCGTCTATCAGCCACATCACTGTGGGTGCTGGACGACCTGTTGGAAAAAGGTGCTAATTGAGTATATGGAATAGTAAATAAACGTTATTGAGTATTTTTTGCTTTATAAGATTATCATAAATATCACGTTTTTAGTTATTTGAAAGGGAGGTGAAGTGTACATCATTAAAATAATGATTTATCGTCTTTTAACATCAAGTCTAATGTAATAGTTAATACGATTATATCGTGATAAATCAAAGTACTTTACGTAATTGACATTAACAATAGACGAATGTTTGCAGAAAATTAACTGATGCAAGAAATATAATTCTACCAAATAAATAAAAAACTTCACACGCAGACGACACTGCAGCTCGCTGAGGTTTATATACTTGCACATACAGTGCAAAGGCAAGTTGTGTTGCAAACTTTGGAGTTCTGCCAGTGCGCCTCGGAGAATAGCTTGAGGACATATTTCTTGATCGTCCTATTACTTTTCATGACCAGTTATTAATAACTGGAGCACGCTTCACAACTTCACTGCGAGTCAGTTTGTGTTTGTTTAAAAACGACTTCAATACAAACTGAGATTAAATAAACCAAAAAGTGAGAAACATTTTTCTAGACAACCAGTTTTCTTTTTATATTATGAAGTCGTCGTCTATTAGGTACACCTTTTTTCAACAGTAGCTATTTACCTTTATGGCAATAATATTCATGAGGCTTTGAATCGAGGTAGCACTATTCAAAACTTCAGAATTATAGTAGAATTTAATAGTAATATATTCAAACAAAGGCAAATCTAAAAGGTACCACTTTTGTTACTATTATTCCAACGTGAACTTTGATATTATGAGAGACTTCAATACCAATATAACATTCAAAGTATAGATATTCAAGCTTCAGTGCGTCATTTAACGATGACTTTGTAATTGTTTCGTCAGAATCTTTAGTTGTACAAAGACAGATTGTACGTCATTCAGGTTAACACTCCTGTAGGTCACTCAAGGTATTCGCAGCACGTGAGAACTAAGTTACCAAGTTTAACGAGACCTAGGTTCCACGTCACTATCTCTAGAAAGTTCTACTCGTAAATATATGTTATGTGACAGCGTGCAGTCTAGCTATAAAGGTTAAAAATGCATCATAATGCGCCATGAAATACAAGTCGTGGAACTGTTGAGAGCTATCTCTTGGAATAGGAGTATTTTCTTTATGAGCGCAGTAACAATGCGCTTTTGGCTACGATTGGAGAATATTTTACGGAAATCTTTTATGGATATAAAGAAGAATTGTACGTAAAGTATTCCGTGAAATGTTTCTCTCTTTTGAAATATGAAGTAGCATTTTTTGTTTTTGCTAAAAGTTTCATAAATACAGTTTTTATTGTATCTGACTTGTGAAGGATAATGAAACAGAAGCAAGAACAAATCCGATTGCTATAGACAACTCTTTTGCTCTCCCTTCGTAGTTCACCCTACAAAAGAAAAAAAACCCATAAAAAGCCCAATAGATTATGGGCCAGAAACAATGTAAAGGCGTCTGTCGTGGGGCGAGGCTTTGGCAGTAATTACGTTATCGTGGCGGCCGACCGACTCCCGCCCTATTGATCATTCCACGTCACTTATTTCCAAACTTACTTGTTCCTGAACTTCTTGGCCAGACCCTTCGCTAAAGGCACATTGAGATGTACTGACGGTAGAACTAAGGTATTGTGGTAATAGGGGTACGCGAACAAAAGAGCACAATGAGATTCCAAGGCTTTATTACTGTGTAGCTAAATTAAACGGTGAAACTTATATTGATTTTATTTTTGGGATAGAGCCGTCGCTTCGTCCCTGACTTTAGGCGGGTTTCTATCCAGATTTTTTTTAAAAAAAGTAACGAGTGGAGTTTCTTGCTCATTCTTCTCCACTCGAATCGACATTTTGGAACGAGCGCCTAGCTTCACTGGCGGACAGACTGACAGACTAATAATTATTTCATATTTGTTGACGTTTCAAAAGACCCAAATTATGGTTTAATTGAAATAAATGCTTTTGAGTTTGAGTTTGAGTTTCCCAAAAGTGTATTTAGTCTTTTACAACTGATAGTCTTTTTTTTTGTCAAAGAAAATAATAAACTCTTTATAATTGCTTGGATATAGAGTTTTCACACAGACAATAGCATTTTTGTAATAATGTGGGTGTATACTTATGTCGAAAACAGTACCTTATAGATATAAGTAATGCGAGTACATGTGTTTGTACTCTAAAACCTCTGGCATTACAGTCAGCCAATCGAAATTAGACCTCTGAATTTAGTATCTCCCCTGTTTTATGGTCTCCTTTCTTTTCTCAGTGCCGTAAATGTTATGATAAAACTTTTTACTCGACCGATAAAAACAACTGCTTTTGGTTCCGGAAGGTAGGCATTTTATATTAAATTAAGGATTTGTTTCACTGGAATCAATGTTATTATCTCTACAGGGTTACATAGGTTTCAAAAAAAAATTAAATCAAACGTGATTCTTTTGTACAAATCAAGATAAGTAATAAAAATCTTGTATTGCTAAAAGTATAGCAAAATTCAACAATAATACTTATCTAAACCGTAGTACCGTTTGTACCGTTTGTCTATTCCTGAAAAGAAATACATATTCAGGTATACTATACAATCGTAATAAAAGGCAAAGTAATAACAAAACTCCATTAGGGCGGCCATTTTGTGTGCTTATCTATTTGTTCGCACATTCGACCATGAAAATGATCTAGCAGAGTCGTTTTGGGCCGACATGGGATGACAACCCGCTAATCCCAAGGGCTATGCATAATTCCGTCTCGAAACATTAGGCGCTTCACAGGATTAGCTGCGATTTATGTAAGATAATTTTCAACTGCGAATTGTATTTTGATAACATGTTGATAAAACTTATTAAAAAACTTGTTAGCTTACTACAGTTTATGAATTATAAACTTTCATTACTAATATGCTTAAGTTCTGTCCCTAATATCATAATGTACACAAGATAAATCGAATTTAAACACCAATATAAGATTTATTATTTTCTTCGCTATTTTTCTTATACATATCTCAATATTGTTTTTGTTTAAACGCTTAAATGATTATGATTGAACATCTCCTAATATTTTAGTAACAAAGTAATAAATTGTAAATATCAGAAAGCCATCAATCAATCAATTTACTTAATATAACTAAGTACTAAGATTTATTGAAGCTAAGAATAGCTTTTAAATGTGATTAGGGGTTTTAGGCTATTATTACGGATACCTAACTGTGTTAAAACCAAGTCCAAGTTATGCTATTTGAGGTTAATCTGTGGGTAACGGGATATATTAAAACTGCGTGAACATTTTTATCATGTAGGTCACTCAGACTGCGGTGGGCTTGAGATCATCTACGTTAGTCGCCAGTGAAGAATCCTAATTTGACTATATATATATCTTACTAAGAACTCAGAATTAATTAAAAAGGTTTGCCCAAATTAGAGATTGTAAGATCTCCTTGTCTAATATCGACATTCATCTGATATAATCGTGCTATGGTTTTAGTTCGACTTTAAGTTGATACAAAATGGCCGGGGCACAAAACAGTGAGTTATTTTGTATGGATTTTCAAATCTATTGATCGGGGATAAAACAATTAAATTCATAGCAAACAAAACAACAGAGTTTGTCTGTGGGATCAGCCAAGGATTTAACTTGGTAAGTAAATATTTATAGTTTCATAGTTAAGTAGATACTACGAAGTAAGAAATTCAATTATTTTAGAGATTAACTGGTCATTTTTCGTTAGAGTATAAAAACTCTATAATTCTCGAGTTACGTCATAGAGTACACCATCATAGTATATTAAATAATCGTAATTAAATTTATTCATGTAAAAAAAATATAATTTTTCACTAGTTATTTAAAAAGTTTGTTGTTCTATTTTGAACTCCTTGCACTATTCACGATTTATGCATGGCTGAGGAGATTAAAAAAACGTAGCCGTAATAATTCTCTATAATTATGTTTTATCTACACACTTTTTCATTTGTCCAGATATTATTCTCTTTGGTCCAGATGCATTGAGTATTTCATATGAAACGGTCAGGTGTTGTTGGACATAAGGCCAGTCGAAATGTTAACTTGATCAAGCGACTTTCATCCATACCTACCTCTACATACATACAAGTATACTCTGTAATCAATCAAATGAATAAGTCAGTATCGATATGTGTGTCTTTAGTGTCGAATAAAGGCCACTTTCAATTGGCTAAGTTCCTTTTGTGTTTTATACTTATTTATCTAAGTACTGTCTCGTCCTTTTCTCTTTTTATACGAATAATAAAATGAAGCTAAGTGTAAGGTAGCGTCAGCCCAACAAAGGAATGTTTCTTTATGTGGCTGATTTTTGTTCTTTATGATTTCATTTAGGAGAAAAATACTGTTTCATTATTTAAATTTAATATAACATAAAATAATAAAAATACTAATATATTTCTTAATCTTATTTTTCATATATGAATATTATTTTTTGTGTAGTTCTGCTGAAAAAGTTGTTAAGAATAAAGATGATACGTTTGACAAATTAGCGGCTTTATTTAGTTGTGTTTCTGTTACAAATATTAACATGAAATTATTAACAATCCGTTGTTATCTAACACATAATTACATAATAAATATAATATAATAAAGTAGGTATGTATGTTTTACATAACAACGGATTGTTTTGTAACACATAAAGACCTTCTTTAATTTAACTTTGAAGAACAAAAACCTATTCGCAAAAACATTTTAATTACAACAAAATTAAATCCATTAAAATAGGCTCAATAAAATAAGGGTTCGTAGATTGCTACAAAGATAATTGATATAAAGTTTGCAAAATGTTTTGGCGCCATTTCGTGCCCGATCTCCCCCCGCCCCTGGCGTATCTTGTTGAGGCGATGGATAACTTTACACCGAGTGCCATTTGGAGCCGATCTCTCCGAGAGTGACTTATCGGTAAGTTTAACAGCGATATATCAAAGTAATCGCTTTAATTTCTCATCTACCACTTGGGGTAGAACTTATGCTTATTCCTTGACTGATACTGCCGTGATTTGTGAACATGTACTTACTTTGATAGTTTTATGTTTGTGACAGTACGGCGGTGTGGTTTAAATCATGTTTAACAGATATTTATAGGGGATGTTTACTTGTCTTGTTTTAGATTCCCTTATGGACGGGTCGGAGGATCATTACGTAAGATAAGTTTGAACATAACATGGGCTATCGTTTGTTTTCCCGAAGTTCCTAAAAGGTAGTAAATCTACATTTCACTACTTGACACTTTTAAGTGTGGGAGAGCCATGTTTCGGCCCGAATGAGCGGACTCGCCCAGAGCGATACCACGGCCTCAAAGAACACCGACGTGAAACAACGCATGCGTTGTGTTTCGTCGTGTGAGTGAGGTTCCAGTCTCCCAAATCCCTCCCCAGTTTGCCGAATCCCCCACAATCCGGAAATAGTTAATTCTCAAAGGCCAGTAAATTGCCAGTAATATACTTGTAACCTCTCTAGTGTTTCAGGTGTCCATGGGCAGCGCCGATTGCTTACCATGAAGGGATCCGTATGATCGTTTACCGGCTTATCCCAGTAAAATAGATATTAACAGCTATTGGATCATAAATAACCTTAAACAAATTACGACGCACATGATTTGACGGCATACTTTGTGTGATCCACAAAGTATGTTGTTTCTGGTCTGGCATGGTGTCATGTGTATGTGAACTTGTATTTTTGTGAACGCACAGGAAATAGGAAAAAGTCCTAGTGTGGGGCAAAGTTTAAAAAAAAATACGCATAGACGTAACACGTATACATTACAGTACCGCGTAACATCTACCTCTACAAATCTAACAGCATAACGTACGTATAAGTAACGTACAAAAAAGGAATTAAAAAGGAGTCACATACATACAATTCGAGAACTTTTATACTTTTTGCGTGACACGTGGCTTCCAGACGAAATTTCAAGTCAAGGTCTGGGTGAGCGAGATAGTTCTTAATGCTACAAGCTATGTAAGGTCCGGGAAAATAGACCATAGAGAGTGGACATAAAGGTTAGACGGCCTGTATACTAAGCGTACCGTGTAGTGATTCGGTAAGGCTAGCTTACGTAAGGTCAACTAAAGGACGGTAGATAAAATGACAATGCAAAATGGAGGTACAGATTTGTATTTTAGCTTTGACCGTAAATGTGCTTTTAACCGAGTTCAAAAAAATATGGAGGTTCTCAGTTTAAACTGTATATACGTATGTATGTATATTTATGCGCCATTATCTCGTGATTCGCTGAATCGATTTTGATGCAGTTTTGTTTTTTTCAGAAATGTGTGTTACACTCAGAAGAAGGTTTCAGTATATTGATTAACTGACTTCCAAAAAGGCGACTGAAGTCGATTTTTAAAACGTATTTTTAAAATAGTTATTGTATAGTTTGTTAGTTTGTTATAGGTACGTAAGTTTAGGGCCTTGACATTAATTATTTGTTGATTATAAACTTAGCTGTTTATTTTTCAGAGAGTTAGGCAGAATAATTGAACCTAAGTCTGAAATCAAGAGATTGACAGTCACGCTTTTACCACTCGATATACCTGTTCAATAATAAAAGACATTGCCTTCTAATGTCAAATAATGGTCTATATTTCTTACAAGCAAAAAGTATCCATACAAGAAAATAATGTTAGCACCATAATAAACTAGAAAAACATTAATGAAGCAACTACTGACCTATTTCTTGGTAACCCTATTAAAATAAAGGACAATTTATTTTCATTTGTATAATTATGTTTTATTATAATATATTGTTGTGTGTTGTATCTCAACATTTTTTGTTTCACGATGCCCCTATAACATGATCCATTACGATTTGTAAATAATTGAAATTAGAAAGTCGATACTCTGGAGTCCCAAGAGGGATATCTATAACAGATTAATTTATTTGTTTATTTTTGATTTATTCAAGACATGAAGATTTCGATTGAAAGAACATGGCGGACAGTTGATGAGCGAAGACGTTGCTGTTTTATGATAATACTAGCTGTTGCCCGCGACTTCGTCCGCGTAGAATAATGACTTCTGGCAGAATTTAGGCTTTTGAATTAGTTTTTATCAAGGGATATTCTACGGTAATGGATGTCGTCAGAATTGATTCAGTCCCGTAGATGATAGCGTGATAATATGTAGCCTATATGTTTACCAGACTTGTTAGTAATATTCATGCAAAATTTGAAATAGTAGTGCAGTACTTTTTGAGATCATCACGGCCATACATACAGACAAACAGACAAAAATTCTAAAAACCACATTATTGGCTTCGGTATCGATTAGAGATCACGCTTCAAATATTCTTTTAAAAAATATTCAATGTACAGTTTTGACTTTTCTACGATTTATTATATGTGTAGATAGCTGTTGCCCGCGACTTCGTCCGCGTAGATTAATGACTTCTGACAGAATTAACCAGAATCAATTCAGTGCCCAAGTAAGATTTACCTATTTTGAAATGATTTATCGTAGTTTCAATAAATAAATAATCCCGCAGGGATCTTACCAGTACAGTGCCCGATCACGTAAGGTTTGAGTAATAAAAACTATTCTATCGACTATTGTTGTACCGAATCTCTCTAGAATAAGTTCAGTGGTTAAGAGTTAGAGAGTCCTGGGGCATTGACGCATAGTTCCCGTTCTCGTGAGACATCTGTGAAAAAACTATCATACGTTACCCAGGTCCCAAATCATCGTTTTACCGAATGTAATTCAAAAAGATTCAATGATTCTAAATTCAACGGCTAAGAAGATTTATACAAACTCTCATTCCCTATTTTATCCCCTTAGGGGTGGAATTTATCAAAATCCTTTCTAAAGAGATACCTATGTCATAGTAACTTTATGCATGCAAAGTCTCAGCCCGATCAATTTAAAACTGGCAAAGTATCATACTTTGGGGTGAGAATGTTCAAAAACCTTTCTAAAGGGACGTTTACGTCATAATATCCATCTGCACGCCAAATTACAACCCGATCGGTGTAAAACTGACAAAGCCTCACACAAACGTTCATCCCCTATTTTACCCCCTTGGTGGAAATTATCAAAATCCTTTCAAAGCGGATGCTTACGTCATAACATCTATCTGCATGCCAAATTTCAACCTGATCGGTTTAAAACTGACAAAGGCTCATATAAACTTTCATCCCCTATTTTACCCACTTGGGGGTGGAAATTATCAAAATCCTTTCACAGCGGACGCCTACGTCGTAACATCTATCTGCATGCCAAATTACAACCCGATCGGTTTAAAACTGACAAAGGCTCATATAAACTTTCATCCCCTATTTTACCCACTTGGGGGTGGAAATTATCAAAATCCTTTCATATCGGATGCTTACGTCATAACATCTATCTGCATGCCAAATTACAACCCGATCAGTTTAAAACTGACAAAGTCTCATACAAACTTTCATCCCCTTTTTTACCCCCTTGGGGGTGGAAATTATCAAAATCCTTTCACAGCGGATGCTTACGTCATAACATCTATCTGCATGCCAAATTTCAACCCGAACAGGTAAAAACTGACAAAGTTTCATACAAACTTTCATCCCCTTTTTACCCCCTTGGGGGTGGAAATTATCAAAATCCTTTCTTAGCGAATGCCTACGTCATAACATCTATCTGTATGCCAAATTTTAGCCCAATCTGTCCAGCGGTTTGGGCTGTGCGTTGATAGATCACTATGTCAGTCAGTCAATCAGTCAGTCAGTCAATCACGTTTGAATTTTATATGTATAGATTTTTAAAGAGGGTTACTTTTAGTTACATATAGTTCACTTTACCTTAAAATTAGTTTAAATCAAACCCCTAGACCCTACATGTATAAGAAAATAATCTTACCTCCTCTGACCTCACAGACGAGAACGAGTTCGTTGCCCTCTTCCAGAGGTCCCACGACTCCGGACACATCCCTCCCGGACTTATCATATAGTATCAGCTGATGTGGCGGTACTGCAACAATAATATTCATATTTTATATACAATATTACAGTATATTAAAAGTCGTATTATAGGGTCAGATAGTAATATGGATAAATATATTATTATTACGGACCAATGACGAAACGGTATGAATAAAAAAAACTGAATTTCTAACATTTTTTTTAAACTTAATAGGATGGCTTTTGCCCATTTAATCTAGCTCACATAAAAGACAAGTCATTTCGTATTTTGTAATATTATTGTAATTTGACAGCTGTATGAACGAGTTCGCGCTAAATGTTGATTTTTTTTAATGTTATTAACACAATGCAACGGAAACTAGCTACACAGCCAATGGACATAAAAAAACATGAGCTTATCTTTTTTTAAATAAGATACCGTTCTAATTTCTTACTTTTATTTGCGAGCTCATTTCAACGAGGCTTACATTTAATATTTGAATAATGATAATTAATTGTAATGATTTATTTTTTCAACAACTATTTTAAGAAATATATGAAACCCTACACTGTCTGCGGAGCATTATTAAAATTAATGACCTATTTTATTATTAATGAATCCTTGGAAACACGTGCAAATATTTTTCCTTTAACCTTCAATTATAAATAATTCTTTAAAAATCAATGAGGAGTGTGGAAGCACCGGGAAAATTGGACGGAGTTTTGCTTAAAAATGTATAAAACCCATTAATATTAGGTACGAGGAAGTACGAGCATACTCAAATTAATTTTTGATAATGAACTTTGTACCCAGTGTCTAACTTCGCATCGTACTTTATATTACGCGAAGACTTGTTTACGCGTTCGCAAAACTATGTTAGTTTGAGACTTGAGCGTCGAAGCTACAAACGTAACACAGCAAAATTAAAAATTGAAAGTTATTGTATAGTCTATGATGAATTTTATTTAAAAATAACGAAATAATATTGGAATAAACATTCACTTCCCATTTTAATATTCGAATACTGGCAGGATGTAACTTCAACAATTTCGTTATAAAAATAAATTGGTCATTTGATATTTTAAATATAGAACTCACAAAATATTGTTGCATTTTTGCTCAATATCTACCATAAACATAGTTGTTATATTTTTTACATTATTTTTTTTATTATACCTCTATATTATTATAATTAGCATACCTATCACAAAGTTCTCATGCTTAAAAACTGTACATTCTCTTCCTTTTAAGAAAACGTTAATAATACATTTATATTCGATACAAAGACCACAAAACATGGAAACTTATAATAAAAGCGAATGCAAACATAAAATAAACGACACAAATATGAGCCATAGACAATATATGAAGAACAATACTCATTACGTGAATATGCAAATAGAATACTGTTGGTACAAAGAAAAGAAAATGAACTGCTGAGATTATTTATTATCTTCGAGAGCTAATATGTCAGGATAACAGCATTCATTATAATATCATCTCATTGCCGTTATTGAAAGAAATCAGTTTTCTATACTTTATGTACAAATATTTCAAAGACTACGTTTTACGACAGGTTATATAGGGCAAGAAGTATCTCGCCATATTCAAAATTTAAAAATTAAAAAGAACGGAAAATAAAAGGGTAACGTTTATCACTACATAGTATAAAACAAAGTCGCTATCTGCCGTCTGTCTGTCCCTATGTATGCTTAGATCTTTAAAACTACGCTACAGATTTTAATGAGTTTTTTTTATAGATAAAGTGATTCTTAAGAAGGATTTATCTGTATGTACAATACATGCATATTGAACCCGTGCGAAGTCGGGGCGGGTCGCTAGTCGTTAATATTTCTAACGATAGTCATAATAATATCTGTATTTATATAAAATCAAAACTCAGTACATAAGACATGGCTGACTCAAAAAATGGAAGGCAACGTTTTAACATATACAACACATATATGAGAGAAACAATCTCAGTGGCCACATCTTCTATAATAAGATTGTGGAGAAGCGCGCCCCCACTTAGCGATACAGGGACCAAGAGTCCCCTATCACTTGTAAACGCTTTGTATTACATACCAACCTCGCCTAATATATGCTATCGGGCAATTGAATAATGCAGCCGTGTCAACAATAGGAGCCGCCCTAACGTCGGCACTTTGAGCCGGGTTCACGAAGCTACAAAAACATGGGACCAAGAATTTTGGGATATGCCCCATTGATAAGCATAGTCTGCTAAATGGATGTAAGGGGTGGCGAGATTCAACGTTAATCTCAACCACGTAATTACTTGATGCTTTTGTAATTTGAATATTGGAGTTTAGGTTGCTTGCTATGGAAATTTTTAAAACCGAAAAAACATAACATGACGTCACACCTTTTCTCCCCGAAGAGATAGGCAGAGGTGCACACAGAAGTAACATCCACTTTTCACTATTTATGTTATGACTCCCAAGTAATAGGGGGTGAGCCTATTGCCATATACCGGGCACAATTCCAGACTCCGTGCTAATACTGGGATTTTTTTTAAAACCCAGTAATACTTTGCCCGACCCGGGAATCGAACCCGAGACCCCTTGCCGAGTCGCACTTGCGATTTGTCGGCTAAGGAGCCAGCAAAACCGAAAAAAATGATAATTCATTCATGAAATTCAATACCTTCTCCAAAAGTCGAAAATGATCATTACTGTTGTCAATGCTTTTTTTACGTCATAAGTAAGACACAAATCAAGAAGCTTTTAAACTAATTTTGAAAGTTATCTTAGCAGATATTTTATAACCACGTGCCCTAGTTACTTCTGAGCTCAAAGCTAATAAAGCAAAATAACGAAAAATTAGAAACTAACTTGTATATCACTGGTAACGTTTACTCTTATCGTGACTACTGGTCTTTACTTGTAGAATATGGGACACAGATATAGCAAAAGAATATGACGATAATATTATGTAAAACGTAAGCGGTGTAAAATACTGAAGATCACTATGTAAATGGAGGAAACCCGAGTCTTCCCTGGAGTAAAGATCCTACCCGTAAATCGTAACACAAGTCTAGTACAGACTAGAACATAAAACTTTATAAAAACGTATCCTAGAATGTACACACGGCACCCCTCGTAACCGCATGCAAAGCTATTCCCCACGTGTTAACATTCTGCTAAACAAAATTAATGGTCAGTAGTGCGTCTGAATAAACACTTCAAAAACCGCTAACGTAACATGACAAACATCACTAATTACGGTCGTATAAACAAAACAATAGTTCTAGAGCACGAACTAAGAGGGACCACCGCAAAACCGAATTACGGCTCTTTCCACTATTGGCAACGAAAGTGTCCCCCGCGCCCCCGAAAGGCCGGAATTCGGCCAGCCGCCCGTCCTGGCTAGTTAGTAGTCACTATGGAGGCAACCATTCGGCAAGTTGGTCCTCGATAGCGGAATCGTTTGCCGACAGAACAACATCCAATTTAAACGGAATTTCATAGGCGACGGCGTCAATTAAACACGACTGTTAGCGTCGATATGACGTTTGTTTTGCAGACTATTGCCAGCCAATTTGCTTTTGATTCATTGCCCTAATTAATTGCTGTGATGTTTTCTTTGTAACCTTGTTTGTAAAAGATAGTATCAGATTGTCAACCAGTTATATTTGTTGTTTGTAGTTATGAACAAACACCACTTGATAGTATAACGAGCACTCAAGACGATAAATAAAGTCTAACTATCATTACAAGCTATAAATAATGTTTTACAATCAGCTTGTTCTCCTGTCCACTTCGACTCATATATCATAAAGGAACATTGGATACGATCAATTCGCGTGGTCTCCGTTGTACGATAACGCGTTTGATGCGACGATAAATCGCATTGCTGAGACTACAGCTGAAATTATAGCTGTTGAATTATGCATTAACCACAACACGCTAGCGGTTGTAAAAGTGCCTGTCGATGGGTCGAGCCGTCGGCCGGCTGAACATTATTTGTACACAAATAGTTCTCATTTATTGTAGGGTTACCAGCTGTACCATATACTGCCGACTGTCCCGTAAATCATGTTTAGTCTATATTCGAATATAGGAGCACTATTCAGGTTAAAAGTATCTAGGATTTTCTTTTTTCTCTCATGTCGTGTCTGAAGCTAATTTCCACGTACACTGTATTGTACATGGTTTAGGTATCGTTACGCTGAGAGGTTCTGTAGATATTAGGTAGATAGTGTACTTATGTACATTATTATACTGCGTACTTACATACATTTTATGATGAATAATATTTATTTGACGGATTTATGAGACAAATAGATATTTGTAACTTCATTGTTTGATAACAAAGGAAGTAATAGTTACTTATGACTCAGAATAAGTCTACCAAACATCTAAAAAAAAGTTCTATAATTTGTCAGAATTATGCAGTTTGAAAATCCATGGTGAGTTTATGGCCCCACCCTTGTTTTATGAAGGCCATCTTAAACGACTTGTAGGTATACCTGCCATATATAATATGTAAATGGAAGTGTAGATATATATATATATATGTATGTATATGCAATTTTATGAGTTTCAGCACTCCCTAAAATAAGCAAAGATTCTCTCTATTTACTGTAGTGCTATAAATAAAACTAATACTAGCTTTCAGATTTGATATCTTAGTATTTTTTCATACATTACTTTCAGTCTATTTTCTTTCTTTAGAAATGTTTCGCAATAAGTGACGTTAGTAAGTGGTACCGAGATTGTGACAAGGGATTTTCGATTATGTTATTCTATATTTATTTAAGAATACAATGTTAAGATTGTATATAAGGTTTGCAGATATATCACGAGACAGATTGTCTTTTAACCGAAAACAACATTTAATAAAAAGTTAACTGTATTTGATATCCATATTTGCACCTACCATACATTTCCAAATTCTTTAACAAAAATTTCATCCAAAGGTTGTCTGGAAGAAAACGCAGCATGTGATAAGATAGCCCATTGTACTTAACTCGTCTAGTACCGTCATTATAGACACAATTAAAGAACAATAGGTTACGGTCACCGGTGTCCTCGCGGTGTTTGTCAGTTTAAACTACTACAATGTAAACTAATTTTTCTATGTGTGTAATAAAGTGCAAAATAAATAATATTTGTTTCGTATCGAAATTGAAGTTTCATTAACTTACTTGATTGTAATAGTACTTCAGACAAAATTATGTGCAGAACTATCATAACTATAAATCATTACTGTTATGACAGAAAATAATATTATCAAATTCCAGCACATAATTTTCTCAAAATGAATACCTACATGTAGGTACTAAATCGGTACTAAAGTCTAGTTATTTTGCAAATGTGAAAATAAATTAGACTTTTAATAAGACCACAACCACTTCAAACATGCTGATAACCTATTTATATTACTGCGGTAAATGTTTGAACTTTACCATTTGATTTTAATAGCGAGTTTCATTAAAATCATCATGATGGCCGACGTTACTTGCTAACTTGACTAGTCCTATTTTTACATTATCTCTCGTAGGCAAATGGTCGCCAGTACATAGTTATTGTCTCTCGAATAGAGTATTTTTAGATAGGTCAATACATACATAACATCACGCCTTTTATCCCCGAAGGGGTAGGCAGAGGTGCACATTATGCCACTGTACAATGTAACACCCACTTTTAACTATGTATTTATGTTACATGTCCCATGTAATAGGTGGTGAGCCTCTTGCCATATACCGGGCACAATTCCAAACTCCTTGCTACTACTGAGTTTTTTTTTAAAAACCCAGTAATACTTTGCCCGTCCCGGTAATCGAACCCGAGACCCCTAACCCGGCAGTCGCTCTTGCGACCACTCGGCGACCGAGGTACAGGTACCAAATACTTCAGTCTTGATTTTAGGTTAGAGAAAAAGTGAGCCGTTCTTATACATGTACTAGTCTATCATGGGGCAAATCAATCGTAATATAATAACATGGTAATGTTACCTTAATGGATTTAACCTTTACGTCAATTCAATTTACCTAAGAAAGCACTAATTATGAAGAGTAGGTCGCTGACATTTATTATGTACTAAGAGAAGGGCTGTCGCAAGTATATTGATATGTTTGACATAAACGCAGGTACGTTTGATTGATGGTCGAGCCACAATTTATGGACACGATACGAGCGTGTTGGGTATACTGCTCAAATTATATGGCAGCCAGTAAAAAGGGAAACAGTTTTAAAACCCTGCTACCTACTTTCGTATTAGCATAAATATGAACGACACCTCGGTACGCCGTGTAACGCCGCGAATTATTCGTCGGTACATTTCTTGTGAGATCGATATACGCTCAGCTGCTTGCTTCTAACTTGTTTCATTAAATTCAAATTTCGTGTTGTACTTATTAATTCAGGCGGGCGTTTTCTCCGCACGTCGGGCCGCGACTAGGCGGCTGCTTTTTATATTCTTGTCGTCTCCACATCGGCTCGAGGAAGTTTTCCAGAAATTCGAAGGCTCTCCAAAAGGGTTTGGCTATATCGTATCGCGATAATTGCCAAGTTATATTCAGTTTCGCTTTCGCTAATCCACAGTTTTCTGCAATATGGCTTTAATCGTATTACATTAGTTAACATTCATTGTTAACAAAATAAGGGTTTTTAGGACAGTCCTTGTTTATTCACTTTTTACTTTTGTTTAAAATGAAAAATGGGGTAAGTTGTCTCGAAGTATCACCGTCAGATTGTACAAAAGCAAAGTTACCAGCTAAGCCGTTTATATTAGAACAATTAAGTTTCACAAGTTCATGTAAAGCAATTCACTTAAAGTTCGCTACATAATCACATTTCTCAAAGTTGAAACTTGGGCGTGTTTATGTGGAAGTGCTCAGCTACTCCCACGAAATATGACGGATCCAGATACTCGAGTCGCAAACAAATTTTTGGTAGATTCCTTTTAAGTGGATGCTCATTAGAGTTGACGTAATAACACCAAAGGAACAATAAAGCGTCTCACGCACTCCTAATGAGTACCAACGGCTCTATTTATATGGTAAATAGTAAGTAACAAAATGTATGATATTAAAACAGGAGTAAACAATACACACAAGTATTCCGAACTCTTTAAGGAATGTCTCCTCTGCCTGCTACCTTTTTATACAACCTTCAAAAGCTCTTTGTCCGGAACTTTGATCTAGAAGCCGAAACTTCGGAACAATATTAGGCACATTTCTACTTCCATTAGGCCGTGTTCTGTGAACGAATTTATTTTCAGTTCTCGTAAGAATGTAAATAACTTTTCTGTCTCCATTCTCTCGCAGCTATTATGAGTATCTGGTTCTTACTTTGTTAATCTGAATATTATTTAGGTGGAGGTCTGTGGAATGGAACAGGATATTGCTCTCTTAATTATGATTGTCAATCATGAGCCGAGTCCTCGGAACATCGTGCTTCTGGTAGACCGCAACAGAGAACAGTCCGGAGATTAGTGTTCGTGGCAAGACAATCATCATTACCATCTGAACTACATTCTAGCGAGCTCAGCAGACATTTTGCTCACGTAATCAACCTACTCGTACATGCATGTGTTCAAGTAGTTATCTGAACTCGTAAAGAGCCTTTGTTTAAACAGTGTGAAATATTGGTTTGCTGTGCAATACCGTGGCGTGGCACAGCGGTCGTTGAGGCGATGACTTACGATTACAGCACCGCTGCAACCCCCACTTAACTGTTACATATTGCTTCACTTAACTCAAAACCCGGCCGAGGAAAGAATTACGTACGGAAGTGGATCGCGGCCCGCGTACTACACAGACACAAACACATTACACCGCCGACCTTATAAATTGCACCGCCCGCTAAATGTTAACTAATGAACCAGAGGTACACATACTGATCAATTGCTCTACTGACCACTTTACTACCTGCAGTGATTTTTGAATGAGCTCCCAACGAACGCTGGGATTACATCAACGATTCTGCTATTATAAACTTGATTGACCAACATTCGTTGATAAGTGTCATAATTTGTGGTTTGAACGCACTTGATATTTTAATCGCATAAATGAATCGTGGTCATTATAATTTGATGCAAAATATACGTTGCGCCAAACAAAATGTAGCGTAAATTCATGTGGAAACTGAACTGGTATTTTCAAGTGGAGCTCGTTTACAATTTAAAATTCCACGATAAACATATGTAGATAAGGGAGGTATAATAAATTCTCGGGTCGGGCAACGCCGGCCGCCGTACTAGGGCAGTGGAGTTAATAAAATCACTTTGTTAGTCAATTCCGCGTTTTGCCCGCCTATAGCCTGATACACACGTAGGCAGGTAAACATATAGCTCGGTTAATCACTTTACTTTTTGTCCGGATTTAACAACGTACAAAATAAACGCGAAATATCAAATAAAAACTTGCGCCAAAATGAATAACACGATTAATTGGCTAAAACAAAAATCTCTTTTCAAAAGTAATGAAGATAGCACATCATTAATCAAATCAGTGGAATGTGAAAGTATTGAATTGCTTTGAATAGGTCTTTCGATTAGGGGTTTACATTTCTATTGGAGTGATGAACAAAGAATAAAGTTGAGAATAGAGTGACTAAGCCTGCACTATTGTGGCTAGGGCAGTGATTCAGAGGGTTCGGGGAGCAGCGAGATAGCGCGGCGGGCGTCGGCCCCGCGTCAGTTGAGCGCCGCTCCGCGCCTCCGCCGCCACTCCAAACGTGATATCGCAGTACATTATTGTAATAACACCACTCCGAGCTTCTTTGACGGGGTAGAGGTCGTGTGTAACCTCTCATTTTCCTTACCGAAATTCAAAGGAGCTCTAACAAAGCTTTGTTTTGCATCGCTCGCTTGGCGAAAGCCGCTGAAAGGCTGGCTTTTTAGATAAGGTTCTCTTATAAATTTTCAGCATAGAGCAGACATTTTGCGCTAAAGTTTTTCAGTGTGGGAATGCGAACATCTGCTGCGATTCCCATTCTAGTTTCGAGGGTCGACGTTTTGCGGCAGAGTTATTTGTGAAACCGTTTCACTCGTTAGGGGGCAATTATATTCAGACGGTAATTGAAAATGTTAGTTATACTGCCTTAAGTAGTTTTTAACACGAGAAATAATTGTTTTTGTGCGCAAGCCGTGAACATGTTTCTAATAGAATTTTTCGATGTCAACATTCCAATTTAGATTTGTTTTATGTATTTTGCATTCGGAGTTTCGATGCAGTTATTTAAGGGACGTCTGTTGCTGAGAACTTTATTTATATTCCAAAGTGGCTTATTTATTTTTCGCCAGTAGCTGTGAAAGACTTTAATTTTAAAAACGACTTCCTTTGAAATGGGTTTGTATTTCAATCATACTGTGTAAATTTAATGAATTTATTTGTGCTATAACTTCCTCCGTGAAATATAGTGTTAATAAGTAAATCACAATTTTATTGTTGAAAGCTGTATATACCTTGAAATTAACATTAACTATTTTCTTTGCTGATCAAATGTAGGTGCTTACATTGATTTATGTAAAAATAATAAATCATTAACCTGCCTACATTAGCGACTCATTCCTTGAGGGATACCTAACGTAGCATAAAACTGTTCTGATAGTATATATCACTATGATGGTACAAGCACACATCACAATTGATACAGTAGCTCACCCTCAAACACGTAACAGATAGAACCAACAATTAACAATACAAAAATATAAAAAAATACAAAATTGAAACCACTCACCTATAACAGAGAGTCGAATTTGGAAATTTCGTGTCGGTGAGTTCTTGAAGTCGACACGACATCGGTATATGCCTTCATCGTCCAGTTGGACGGTGTCGAGCGTGAGCGCGGCTGGGCGAGCTACAGTTGCGAAGTAGGCTCGTGGCCCGAAGGCCAGGGGATCCGACCACTGTAGCGCCTTATTGAACGACCGACCCCGCACGTCGAAACTGGAAAAGACATTTTTATATAAGTCAAAAAGTTGGGTGATGACATACACGATCATCAACAGCCTATAAATGCCCACTGCTGAGCAAAACCTCTTCTCACACGGAGAAAATTAGAGCGTTAATCACCATGCTTGCTCAATGCGGGTTGGCGATTTCAAACTTATAATTAGAAATTATAAGTCCAGGTTTCCTCACGATGTTTTTCCTTCACCGTTTGTCAGTGGTGTCTAAATAATCTTAGAAAGTACATATAACTCGGAAAAAGTCACATTGGTACTTGCCGTTGGTAGGTTTCGAACCCGCACCCTCATGCATGAGAAGTGGGCGTCTTAAACCTCTGGGCCACCACGACATACACGATGTTGTTATTCAATTGTATAATATTCAATTGGCAGTAGTGGCCTTCAATTAATGTGATTCTTTTAAACTGCTATCTGCAACCCGACGGCCAAGGCTAAAGATTAGCTAGATCAGACCTGTAGTATTTTATAAGCAGTAGATTAGTTCCCGAAATATTTCAAGTAACTTTAGGTATATCTGATATGAAATTTGTGCTTTCAAGGTTAAGTACCAACTTGTAGGTTTAAATACAAATTCTAGGTACTAATAAAATGGCTTCAGAAAATACTTGTGACTCTGGCACGTGTACTCAAGTTATAGGTACGTAGAATCGTGAATATTTACAAAAGTCAAGGAATGTTTTTGTGCCAAGGTCTTCTGTCCAGCCTGAAGTTATTATCCTTATAAGTCAATTGTTGTAGTTTTCCTTATGTAGATAATAAATAGATTTAATATTTTTCTAATACGATTTATTTACATAGCGACATGAACGTTAGTCGAAACGATAAGTTATGTTGATATCAAAACTATATTTTTCCATCTGGTGATAAGCAGATTCTAAAGGACCACTGTAGGACATAAAATTATTACTACAATGGTATTTATGAGAATTGAATTCTATTATATCTATATCTAGAGGTATACTAATATTATAAACAGGAAAGATTTGTACCTATTTTTGTATGTTTGTAATGAATAGGCTCAAAAAGTGCTGGGCCGATTTAAAAAAATCTTTCACCAATAGAATGCTACATTCTTCCAATTTGTAATAGGCTACATTTCATTTTGAAAAAAAATAGGGATCCTTGGTAAAATTTGAACAATGTAAACGAAGGTGTAGAAAAATGAGTCTTAAAATATCTTTCGTCGAATGCGCTGCCGAAACTATTAGCGATAGAACAAAATAATGTACAACAATATTGAAGAACATCATAATGTCTACAAAAAACTCCGCGGTAGCATACGTTCAACTATTGTAGTTATGTCAATACAACAATCCAAATTTCCAAATATAAATAATTGTCTACCTCGTGCGAAGCCGGGACGGGCTGCTAGTTATAGAGGTATATAAGTTGCATTGTTGTTTTGTAAGTTGTAAATGCACCCACCACTTATTACAATAAATTACAACCCTATTTTATATCGCATAAAACTTGAAATTGCATGCCATACGATACTTCTTTAAACGACTTTACTAATTGTTATTTTATAGTTTCTCGTTACAAAACGGAAGATGGAATAATGAAATATGATTTGATATTTGCTGCGAAAACAGCGTTTATTCCAATATTTTTATGGTCCTTTTTACAACTGACCCCAATGATAATTTGATTTGTGCTAACATAAAGAAACATAAAATGCTTATTTGCCTGACTTGGCAGGAAATGAAAATCGGGAAAAGCGAGTCCGTTCTATAGACAATGTGTTATACTAGTACGCACCAGTAAAATGGTTACATTTACACTTATTTTCTTCTAAATATTACGTAGTTTAGTAATAATACACTTCCTTTCAGAGTAGTGTGGGAGAGCCATGCTTCGGCACGAATGGGCCGGCTCGACCGGAGTGATAACACGGCCAAGCAGAAAAACGACGTGAAGAAACGTGGTCTGTCGTGTGAGTGAGGTTACCGGAGGCCCAATTACCCTCCTCCCTTTCCCCAATCCCTAAATCCCCTATGATACTAAACTCCTAATCCCCAAAAGGCCGGTAACGCACTTGTAACGCCTCTGGTGTCCATGGGCGGCGCGCTTGCTTACCATCAGGTGATCCGTCTGCTCGTTTACAGCGTAAGCCATAAGAAAGAACGAAAGAAAGAAAAATTTATTTGTTAGCATGTAGTTACAATAGGTGTTTTATCTTAATTAATGTCTCAAAAAACGTCGCAGAGAAATATGTGACAAATAAAAAGAAATATTACGATTTTTATGCATTTCTAATTTAATTTTACTAGTTCTGACTTAGAAACATAGTTAATTTATTATACAAAAATTTATTATATCCCGATTTTTTTGTTTTTATATACAATGACTATAATTTGTTACAGTTATATGATACTACTTGACCCGGCAAACTTTGTACCGCCTCAAACATTTTTTCTCACTTCTTTAAACTAAACCTTCCCTGGAGTTTCACGAATATTTCAAGGACAAAATTAGCCGAATCGGTTCAGCCGTTCTCGAGTTTTAGAGAGACTAACGAACGGAAATTCATTTTTATTTATATAGATTATTGAGGTTTTGTTAATAATATAATAATATCAAACAGAACGTTCCCGAAACGCTGGCAGAAAGAAATGGTTTTTACAATTTTAATCGTTTTTGTTTTTGTGTCATTTATGCAACATCATTGATTACAACTATTATTACATTAAAGAAACATTTCACTTTTGTGAAAATAAATCTTGTTTTTCATCAAAATTTACTAAAAATTACGAGTTACGTAAATATACTAAGAAAAGCTTTACTAGTTTCGAGTCGGTTTTTTCATTGTATGTACGTAAATAACTCATAATTTTTTAGTTAATTGCTTGCTACCGTTAGTATTTTACTGAGAAATGATTTGATTGTATCAATTACCTTCTATATCATGACTCCTATGACATAGACTATAAGAAGCACGTATTTTCATTAATTCAATAGATTCTAGATCTTTATGCGTAAAAACTAAAAAAACTTTTCGGAAAAAAACTTATTTAAGTTTTATATTCGTTTCAACTTTTAAACAATAAAGAGGCGTATATTTAAAACGAATGCTTAAGTTACAATTGTTTCAAAATCTATCATCGAACTGATACATATTTACCTCTAATTAAATTCCAACCAATTAAATACACAGTCGTGGTGGCCCGGAGGTTAAGACGCCCACTTCTCATGCATGAGGGTGCGGGTTCGAAACCTACCAACGGCAAGTACCAATGTGACTTTTTCCGAGTTATATGTACTTTCTAAGATTATTTAGACACCACTGACAAACGGTGAAGGAAAAACATCGTGAGGAAACCTGGACTTATAATTTCTAATTATAAGTTTGAAATCGCCAACCCGCATTGAGCAAGCGTGGTGATTAACGCTCTAACCTTCTCCGTGTGAGAAGAGGCTTTGCTCAGCAGTGGGCATTTATAGGCTGTTGATGATGAAATTCCAACCCTAACGTTTAACTATTACTTTAAGTATTGTTTTTGATTTACATGTAAGTTTATAAATTAAGTTCGATTGAATATTGAATTATTATGGTATTGAAGATTCTCGTGTACTTGCACTTTAGCCTTATCGATTGTAAATGAAAGTGTTCACGTATAAATTAAATGTTACAGAACTTAGTTTCCAATTCACTTTAAAACTTTTAGTTAAGTCAGTTATAAAACAGTCCAAAGTCGAAGAAGTCTTTGACATACAAATAAATTTTATACCTTTTTTACCAATGATATTATAAGTAAAAAGGTGTAGATAGGCTACCTGAACAACATCCAATCACTTTACAAAATATTTTTTGAGTGGTGTACACTAGCCTATTAGCCATGAGCCATGTTTCGGCACGAACCGGCCGGCTTGACCGGAGTGATACCACGGCTTTACAGAAAACCGATGTGAAACGTGAAACAACACAACACAACGTGTCCCAGGCCCAATTACCCCCCTAATCTCCCCAATACTCGAATCCCCAACAATCCTCAAATTCCTAATCCTAAAAAGCTGATAACGCACTTTTAAGGAACCTAACCCTTAACTACTAACTCGACAATCGCGATCAATTGACGAACTAAACAGACAAACACAGATCTACAAATCTATATCAAATCTATATCAAAGTTACACTCTACAAAGTTACATTACGTCACACCACATACGTTACATTTCGTCATACCACACACGTTACATTCGACCAAGGATGTCCTTTACCAAGATCCATAAAGCAACAAAAGCTCGCATGTACACGAAGGAATATATAAATAGAATTTATTAATGCCACTCGTTCCCGCGAGTGTTTTGTTTGGTCATTTGATCACGTCAAATCAAAACAAAGTGGAGTTTCCAAGAACTTCTAGGTACAGGTAGGTACTTGTTCTTTTTCAGTGAATTAGTAAAGCGAGAATTGGTTTAATTATTTCCACAGATATTAGAGTTATAAAGAAAGATGCGATATAGTTATGTTTATTGTGTGTGGGTGTAATTTTTGGTTGTCTATACAAAAACACAAAATGCATGCACTAGTCACCATTAAACTAGTGATGCCGTTCCACTCATGTGCCACGGGTAGCTTGGGGTTTCGTTTGAAATTTTTTTATGGAGCATTCATGTTAAAATATAAGATTATATTACAATCATTGAAATTCATCTATTAACTTATTCAGAACAAATTAAATTCAGTGTTCGCAAAACTAAATAATAAGTTTATATTCAACAATAGAGGTTTAAGACGCACGCTTCTAATGCATGGGAGTGCGGGTTAGAAACCTATCAACGGCAAGTGTGACTTCTCCGAGTTATATGTACTTTATAAGATTATCCAGACACCACTTTCAAACGGTGAAGGAAAACATCGTGAGAAAACCTGGGCTTTTGACTTCTAATTATAAATTTGAAATCGCCAACCCGCATTGAGCAAGTGTGGTGATTAATGCTCAAGCCTTCTTCATGCGAAGAAAGGCATTTGGTTAGCAGTTACCACGTATAGGCTATTGATGATGATAATATTTAAAATACAAGCCACATCAGCACTATCAATTTTCCAATTTCAAATATTTCTTTCACATTTCTTACAAAACCAAATAACGATAAATTCCAATTCACTAATCCAGTATTACCTCTACATAACCGGGTAAAATGTCTGCAAACACTGCAGTACCACTCGACTTGTCACAGGACTAACTTTGAAAAGTCAAGCGACGGAAATGCATAATTAAACATTTGTAAGTTCAAGTAATGAATAATTAAAACTTATTACTGCTAAGTAATATCCTTGATATACTTTGCTTGTTAAAACTGATGTTTTATGTAGTGATTGTAACTTATTTATAAGTAATTGAGATGACGATAAGGACTGGCAGTGAATTGTCGATTGGATCAAACTTGGTAGAAATATAAAAACATCGTATGAAACTTTTAAAACTGTATTATAAAAAATAAAAACAATAATTCTCTTTATTCCACTAATTACAATATTTTAGACAAAATCTTATTTAGATTTCTTCCCCTTAAGCTATTCCCATAAACAACTGTGGTATAAATAGGTGAAGAAATAACCCATAAAAATTTCAAATACGGATGAAATTCTGAAAAGAAAACCTAACTACTTTGTCAGTTGCAAATCGAATCCGAGACCGAGAACAATAGTATGTAAGCAAATTAATTATTATGTTTTCATCTTACTCATGTTACCGTTTGACAAGGAACTCGACTAGTTTCAAGCCATGTTTTATGAGGAGCATTCCGCGACACATGACGCGGCGACTGTCGCGCTGGTACTGGCTACTCGAGTCTCCAGTGCACGCCCACATAAGAGTAGAGGTAATTCTACGTTCGCATCATCAGTTTAAATAACTTAGATCAGTTCAGGTGTAGTTTATTAAAGACCTCGTGGAATCTAGGACATATTTCCGTGTTTTTGCCATATATATTATTGGAAGCAAGTATAACAGCTCACCATAGGACACACTAAGTTTTTTAGTTAAATTTCCCCTTCTCCCAGATGTATAGTCATTTTTTGTTCCTTTCGGCTTAATTCATTCTGTATTCTGAATAAATTCACCAATGGAAGTGGAAACTAGCGTTTCTTCTCCTCTTATAATATGTTCTGATTTATGACGTTGCGGGCACCAAAACAGTTATTCATGTCCCTGGGACGCGCTGGACTTTATTGTTCCGGTGTTTTCATGGTTGTATCAGCATGGTTCTAGGAAGATGAGGCGGCCTTGTCCCATTAAAAAAAACTTAGTACAGTTAAGTGGTAGTAAGTTAGGTGAAAGCAAGTACAATCAAATTGATAGAAAAAAAAACGAATTAACCCCTACTAATTTTGAAGCCACAAAGTAAATTGACTCAGTGATTACGCCAACCACCTCTCGTTATACAGATAACTACAGGCCGCCTTCCAAACTGGTACAAGATGTTACTTAACTTGCACAATACTTACAATTTATCCACTTACTACCATCGTTTAGTTAAAAGGTTAGGCTCGGCCTTAGCTCGGGTTAGACACTGTTTTGTTTTTTTTTTTACTGAATATCTATACAGATAAACATAATTGGAGTGTCTGTTTGTAATATTGAAATAACCGTTTTTTACTACATGCGTATGAATATGCATACGATACACATACCAAAGTAACATTTTTTCAATTTTTGTCTGTATGTTTGTAATGGCTAATCTCTGTAATGGCTGGACCGATTTTGGAAGACTTTCATTTGCAAGTAGTGTAGGTACTTTGGAGTAACAGGCTATTTTTATTCTCGAAAATAGGAACAATATAAATTTTTGTTCTAAAATTAATATTCTACGCGGACGAAGTCGCTGGCAACAGCTAGTCCTTAAAGAAAGTTTCATACTTGTTGTTCTATTATGCCATGTGTAATAGTGAGATTATTTTTATCGATTGGATTTATTTTGAAGATTATTAAATTTTGGTAAAGAGACAATGGTTGTCGTCAGCTATGAAAACATATTTCAATTCGTGACTAAACGTAATTGATACATATTTTATAAACAGAAGAACATAAAAAATGTTCCCTATTGAAAGTGGCCAGCTTGCCACAGATAACACAAACATATTATTATTATATAACAGGATCGGAATAAAATAAGAATAAATGATCGAAATAATACATAGGCTACTTCTTTTTTTTATTAATAATAAATTGTATTTCTCCACGGACTTGTGTCCGTGCCCTTGTCATATTACAGTTACATTGTTTTCCTGGTCAAATTATTGTTATAAAGATCTTACATGCTACGTAACCACGAATTTCACTATAGGCTACTTCTTACGCCACGGGAACGCGGGCAAAGCCACGTGCAAAAGCTAGACTAGCGTCTGAAATGTCTTTGACAGTTACAACAGATTTTTATGATTAATTTCAAAGCATGCTGTAATTAAAAATGCAAAAATTTTTCAGAAACACATTTAAGTTTATATTTAATAATTCAATATTTGACAACAATTGCAACAACTCATTTTACTACGAAAAATATTCATTCAAAAATTTTCTTCTTTCCCAGCTCAGTAAAAGTTCACCCATTTTATTCAACGCTATCTCTGGACTAAGCTTACAGCATGCTCATTCTCTTTACGACGTGTAGTTAACGTTACTTGTAAGAACTTGTTAACCTTAACCAGCTAGTAAATACCAGATGCAAATAAACTGTGGGTTGCACGCTAACTTATCAGTTAACGGGCAGCTAACTTGATGCGGTAACTGTGTGTTGAAAATGTAACGTTGAAGAATTAACAGTGGTTGTGTAAGAGTGTGGGTGCGACGCGTGGATTTTTTATTTAGGTACGCTTGTTTATATTATAACTTTTGTGATGCAAACTAAATTAATTATTACGTTTTTCGGCTAAGAACTCGACTAGTTTCAAACCATGCTAGATACTCATATTTATGACGCGGCGACTGTCGCGCTGTCGTCAAATATTTACTTGAGTAAGCGGAAAAATATAATAATTATTAATTTATGATGATTGCTGTTGGCTTTTAATTGCATACTTTCGGTAAAAGTAACATAATTATGAATATGGTAACTTAGGCTTTTAATTGCAAAGTTCTCATACACCGTTCAATATGGTGTTGACACCTAGTGTGTGTATTCGAAAGTAGTCTCTAACTCCCAAAATTATTGCTTTCATACGCATAGATTAGATTCTTCATTAACTTTGATCATTAATACAGATTTCAGTTTAGTAGAGGTTGCAAAAATAAGCGTAACCTTAAAATGCTGCCTCGTTGGCCGAGTGGTCGCGAGTGACTGCCGGGTAAGGGGTCTCGGGTTCGATTCCCGGGTCGGGCAAAGTATTACTGGGTTTTAAAAAAAAAAAATCTCAGTAGTAGCACGGAGTCTGGAAATGTGCCCGGTATATGGCAATAGGCTCACCCCCTATTACATGGGACTCATAACATAAATAGTGAAAAGTGGGTGTTACTTCTGTGTGCACCTCTGCCTACCCCTTCGGGGATAAAAGGCGTGATGTTATGTTATGTTATGTAACCTTAAAATCAAAACAGTAGTTGGGTATATGAAAACACTTCCACCCAAGTCTTCATCAAAAATACGTACCCCTGTTACGATTATAAATTCTGTGAGTATAGTCATCGTTTAATCATACCAGTTTGCATTTATGCATAATCACAACCTATTTAACGGACTTATTTATTCGATCGCTACGTACTTGCGAAAAACGATAATAAATTAAAGCTGGATAAAGAAGTCTATTCAATGGTAGAACTTGTATAGGGATCCTTGACCTGAAGCTTCCAAGGCTAACAGTGAAGGGCTGAAAGAAGGCCTAATATTTACATATAGTGATGAATGGGAGGCGTTAATCGATACACCCTTTTTAAGCCCGTACAATGCTGAGTAACTGCTGTCTTGGTTTTTGTGAAATATACTTTTTATATGCGAAAATATATTTTGAAATTGTGTACGGAGAATGGTAAAACACTTGCACTTTAGGAAGAAATTAACGTTAATGTTAAACACTTGTACATCTTGCTCATATATCGACTCACAATAATAGACTTAACTAGTTTTTTTTATATATTCAATATTATTTCTGTACGGACTCGTGGTTCGTGCTTCATTGGCCGAATGGTCGCAAGTACGACTGCCGGGCAAGGGCAAAGTATTACTGGTTTTTTTTAATTCTCAAAAGTAGCACGGAGTCTATATTTGTGCCCGGTATATGGCAATAAGTTCATCCCCTATTACATGGGACTCATAACATAAATAGTGAAAAGTGGGTGTTACATTGTACAGTGGTATAATGTGCACCTCTGTTATGTGGTATGTTACAGTATTTATGAAGTGCCTTTGTGACACACTATATTTAACCACACAGTAAGTAATAGACCTACTTATTTACTACAAGATTACATTATATATTAATTTACAAATCAGTCCACCAACATGATGGGAGAGCCCTTCTGACACCCGTTTACGAATATGATGTGTGTATTAGAAATTGGTCCGGTCAACCTTATTGTTGGGAACGGAACAACCTAACACACTCACAAATTATAGCGCTAGCGTATTATTATACGTATCTGTATACGTATAATTAGCTTTATGCGTATGCATAGAGTTTCCAATTTGATCTCCGATTAATCCCGATCAAGATCAATACTAAACACAATTATAACTAGCAAACATAATATTTATACGACCCGTTTCTAAAAATAGTAAACAATCTTAACGAAAAAATGGAACACACAGACCAACCCCATATAGAAGTTATTTTTATCCCTATCCTATATAGTAACATCAGTTACAACATACACGTATGAGTACCAGATATTGTAGAGGAACAATATTGTTCCTTCCCTCACTGGCCGGCCTCTTCAGGAGGATTAAAATCATCGCCCATCACTGACCTCTTTGATGTGCCACTTCTAGACAACTGGAGCGCGGGAAGTAATTCTCTAGAGGGTACGATGGAGCTGTGTCAATGTGCACAGCCTTAAAAGTATTTGGAACGAGAAGTGGTATTTTTATATTCTGTGATTTTATTTTATAACATAGAAAATGTTATATGAAGTTATGTGGAGCTCAAATACAGTTTTGTTATAATACCTCTATACTAGAATAATAAAATTAATAACTGAAGTGAGAAAAACATTGCATCCTGTATGCAATGGGAACTACCCAAACAGACCCGAGCGTAGTGCGCGTCGCGTTCCGCGCGCGCCTCAAAGAGCCATAAGACCACCACAGATGGGGCCCAACAGGGCCGATGCCGATTCGGAGTCGCAGAGAACCTAACAGGTTACCGGGATTCCGGCTCGACGTGCAAGACAAGGAACGGGGTGGTTTTTAGTCAGTAAGAGTCTGACACTCCCTCCCGCCTCACCCAGGCGGGAGCAGACATTCGATGATTTTCCCCCCTTAAAAAAAAGCCTAACACTGTATGTATTGTGATTTCCATGACATCAACGAGAGATCAAATCCTTCACTAAAATTGATAATTTCTATAAGCCTTTGACGTATAATTTGAAAGTAGGCACTTTAATTATCCTTATCGGTAATTATATCTTCAAAGTTACTTAAGGTTAAAATAAAAGGGTCAGAAACCGCGCCTACTTTTTCGCTTACCGATTCGATGAGCGGCAATGTTTGGGGCGGTCTTTTTTCGGATAAAGAATCGGTATTGCCATTCGACGTGGCAATGTTACAAGGAATACGGACTGACTTTACACTGTCAGCAAAGCAGATATATTTATTTAGATGTTTTTATTTAATATCAACTCCTGCGGGCCCTAAAGGTTTTAAAAATAAATAGTGTCATAATTCTTTATTTCAAAAATTAATATACAGAAGCATATTTTCTTAATTAGAGAGAAGATTGCAGTTTTTATTGACTTTAACAAGTTGTAAACAAATACACATTTTATGTAAATGTAGCATATTCATTTATTTCACAATAAATGTGTAATCAATCAGTCTTTAATAAATCAACCAAAATCTATTGTAAGTACCTACGCCTCTACTTCAACTTCAATTGAGGAAAACCCCGTGATTGCCAAGGCTAACTCACCTTGAAGGTTTGAATCCTTGAAGAAAATAAAACAAGCCACAATAAAAGAAATCGAACCCTCGAAATATTCAAGGTCACACAATTGAAAGCGTCTCAACAAATTAACAAGATATAGAAGCGTTTGTTCACTTCATTCGAAAGGTTGTTTGTTCACCAAAACGGTTCAATTCTGCCAGTTATCGCCCTGACATGGATTGTTTATAGTATCGCAAGGTGGATATTTAAAAGCCGTCGGCAGTTACCCTAATAATAGAGCTAAACGACTCGAGTGATTAATGACGAGCCAGCGAGTCAGGGTCGGGTGTGTAGCCTAGTTTGATGTATGTAGTCTCTGTCCTGAAACTACTCTGTGGTAATTGCTTGTCTTGGACGGTTGTGTCATGAGACAGGGTTGCATTGAAAAGCAATTATCTTAAGTGTTTTGAAGATATGATTTTTCTAAATGTTATTTTATCGATATTCTATTAATGCAATGACTTTTATATTCAAGGAAAATCAAGCTAAAATAGTTAGAATATAGCTTTAGCACTAACCACAAAATAGGCAAAACAGATTTCAGTTCTAAGCTGTCAGAAAACCACAGATTATAAGGTCACTTTGAAATGATAATAAAGCAAGATTTAATTCTAGTCAAAAGTATGAAATTAAACTGAACACGTAGCTGAGACTACAGGGAGAGTGTTTGCAGAACGAGGTCACTGAATGACCTAGAAAAATTGAGGAAAGCCTAGCCTAGCCTAGGTGTTGGAGCCAAACGATCAAACGCTCGATGCGATATTTTCAAAGAGCTCAGTTTGTAGAACTAAATATTGCACTCACCAATCTGATTAAAAATAATATTTTGTAACAAATGTTTATTCTTGAAAGTACATTAAATATTCCGCAAAAAGGGTACAATAAGTATATTAAATTATTTTGTATATGCTGGAGATTACATAATATCATATTTTTATAAATAATGTACCTATGGTAAAAAATATGGACTGTGCCACCAGCAAACCGTAACAGCTAACTGCTAGACTATGGGTACATAAGTTCTCAACATAACATGCTTAGAAGGCCGATTAGAGGCCGCAGTTTTAAAAGGTTCAGGTGTTTTAGTGGGCTCTCTTACTACACTTGAATTGAGTAATAGAAGGAGCTAAGAAGAACAGAATGATAGTTTTTTTAAGGGGTAATTCATTCAATGACTTTTCGCGGATTGGGTGAGGTAAGAGTGCTTCAGACTCTTACTGACTAAAAACCACCCCATTCCTACTCCTGTCCCATCATGCTTTACCGTCACCATATGGTCTAAAAATTGTTCTATTATCTTAATCAAGCAGCCAAACTGACTTATTAAACAGTAACAATGCAGATATCTTTGTATGACAAACGTACAACTTCATTAAATATGAATACTACCTGGTCCGTTACCAACGTGATCTCGATCGGATATTTCAATCCATTTCAACTGTGTTCGTTCGATAATGAACTCAAGTCCAACTAAAATATGGATGGAATTGGATTGATTCAAATTCCAATCGTATCAGTCGGTCACTCGTGTAAGTTGTAGGGATGTCTGTTTGAAGTTTTCGGATTCCCAAGAGTATAGCTTCTATCTATAATGTTATGAATATTTTCTTAGTTATCTTAAAAAAATAAAATTATCTTCTATTATTATGTGTAGCAAGCAAGTATTTCTAATGCAATATATATTTAACAAAATTTTAATTATTGCTTGCCTACAAAATATGTCAATGAAAAAGTCAACAATAATTCGAGGCTCAAACTACAGTAGGTATAAACTAAATAACATTTATCAGAATAATATTATTAAAAATATTCAATAATCAATTGAAAACATTAATAAAACTACATAAAAATAAAGTATCTTTCAATAAAATCTCAACTCGCACAATCGTTCAATAAATTGTTCGTCACACACAGCCCTGGCTATGTAACGTGTATCTGTGGCACGGAAGTCCCTATCTCCCACAGATCCGGCTACCGACGGCTACAGTAAATCAATCCACAATTTTTGTCTTCCCACTCATATTTCATATTTACCTCGACATTAGTGAAAATGTATATTTGCTTCAGGAACCTGTAATACAATCTTGGAAACCACCCTTTTGTTTTTCGTACAAGGTTTTTCTTTTTTTCTTTATTTATTCATGATCCAATTGTTTGTGACGTGTTGCTTTCTTTTTTGAATCGCTCCTTTTTTGCATTAATTCGTTGTGGGTTGTATAATTGTATTTCTGTGGATATGTGAAGTATTACGTGGGTTGTACGCGTATGTAATGCTTGATAAGAGTACGAACTTGAAAAATGTTATAATTATGTAAAATGTGTTGTTTGGGACATATTAAACTAATGCGTAGTTATTTATAAAGTAACAAACACTGCTTTTTGGAAGACTATTTTAAACAATTTTGTAACTCAACACAATATGATCCGCTGAAAGTAAAAATAAAGAAAACGTAAAATATTTTATACTAGCTTCTGCCCGCGACTTCGTTTTCACCGGTTCCCGTAGGATTTTCAAGATTTTTTCTATCATAAGAACCTTCTCCTGACAATAACAAACACAACAAAAAAAAATAGCCAATTCGGTTTAGCCGTTCTCATATTATGGCGTGACAACGGGAAACGAGATCCATTTTTATACATATAATTATCTAGATAACGACTTTTTTTTTTTTTTTTAGGGGGAAAATCATCGAATGACTTCTCCCGCCTGGGTGAGGCGGGAGGGAGTGTCAGACTCTTACTGACTAAAAACCACCCCGTTCCTTCTCCTGCACGTCGAGCCGGAGCCCCGGTTACCCGTTAGGTTCTCCGCGACATGTAGATAACGACTGCCTCGTTGGCCGAGTGGTCGCAAGTGCGACTGCCGGGCAAGGGGTCTCGGGTTCGATTCCCGGGTCCGGCAAAGTATTACTGGGTTTTTAAAAATTCTCAGTAGTAGCACGGAGTCTGGAAATGTGCCCGGTATATGGCAATAGGCTCACCCCCTATTACATGGGACTTATAACATAAATAGTGAAAAGTGGGTGTTACAGTGTACAGTGGTATTAAGTGCCGAAATGTGCACCTCTGCCTACCCCTTCGGGGATAAAAAGGCCTGATGTTATGTTATGTTATGTTATAACAGTTTACTATCATCCTCATTAGGAACATTTTTCTAAAGACCACTGAAACACATTTTCGTGAACATTAACTAAAATTCTATCAATTTTCCACTTTCATTAAACAAACTTAGATCCTGAAACGTTTATCATGTGAAAATAGTGCAAAGCATTATGATGGTGTAATCTTTTACGTGTGGATACTAAAATGAGATCACGAGCTATCTCATAACGGAAATGTGAACATGATTCTGTTGAGCATTAGATTAAGTATATACTTAGGTAAAGTAACGTGTTGCCTGTGGCTTTACTTATTCTTAGAGTAAATGTTCAGAAGAGGAGGTGCAGTGTTATGTGCGTTAATATTATTGGTGAGTAAATATTCCATACTTATATGAACTTGTTAGATTTGTGGTCTTTAATATAATTGTTGAGCACGAAGTTTTGATTTACATTCCTAATTGAGTGAACTTTTCAGTACCTTAATAATTCGTGTTTTTTAGTTTTAAGTGACTGAATATATATAGGTATGTGTTTTGCTTTTTTAACACAAAAAGACATGATTTCGTATATAATAAACATAAATATGATGATGAGTCTACTAACGTCTGCATTCTTGGCGGTTGGCCCTGTGGCTGGGCAACCGGCTGCCGCGCAACGTGTCGCGGGTTTGATTACCGAACGAAACAACTCTTTGTGTGATCCACAGATTGTTGTTTCGGGTCTGGTTGTGATGGGTATGTGAAATTGTATGTTTATAACTGCACCCACGGTACAGGAAAAAAGTATAGTGTGAGGCAACTTTTTTTCTAATAAAATAGTTTTTAGTAACATAAAAATACTACTGCCGAGTGGTGGCAACTGCGACTGCTGGGCAAGGGGGTCTCGGGTTCCATTCCTGGGTTGGGCAAAGTATTACTGGGTTAATAAAAATCTCAGGAGTAGCACGGGGTCTGGAAATGTGTCCGGTATATGGCAATAGGCTCAACCCCTATTACATGGAATTCATAACATAAATAGTGAAAAGTGGGTGTTACACTGTACAGTGGCATTAAATGCCGTAATGTGCACCCCTTCGCGGATAAAAAGACGGGATGTTATGTTATGTTATATAAAAATACCTACTACTAAAAGTTCTAGAAATACTATAAAATATAGTAGTACGTAGGCAATCTATATATGGGGGCTGTCAATGTTCAAGATCTGATGTCGGAATCACATAAATTTGTCAAAGGATGATTGATGTCTTGGATTGACGGGCTTATCTCACGACACAGGCTCGTGCCACTACCATAGTACTGTCGGCAATTAATTCATATTGGGCTAACGATGAAAAATATTTTACTAGTACTTTGGTCAAGTGATCCCACGTACAATTGTTACGCAAAGGACGTAAATACCCGGTCTAGTCTAAAGTAATGTATAGTTTTTTCAGTTCTTCAAAAATTATTCTACAATAACACGGAATTGCTATTGGGCCCAATATTGCCATAATAGGATTACACAATTATGATACCTAGTGAAGGGAGGAAAAGTGGGTGTTACACATAATCCATCAAAAAATGTGATGAGAGCATCATTATGTGATTTTGTGGAATTTTTGCTTCGCGTAATGATAACCTAAAGGTTCAAACTATCAGTTTACCCGTTTCTAATTACAAAGGACTCTGAACATCTCAATTAATATCCTGACAGACTCCTATCGTATATTTCGCATTCATCAATCTCTTCGTTCATGTTCGCTAATTGCGAGTACTTTTAATTTGTTCTTTTTCAATACGTCGCCAGTTTGGCTGACGTATGTCCGCTCGGGAGCGTTCTATCGATGTCTCCGTTCATTCTCGTTTGGAACACCTCTTTTGTAATTTTCACTTGAAAGGTTCAAAGAGCAATATTTTAAAGGAGAGAGATAAATCATTACTTAAGGTTTATGAAAATGATAACTATTGTTTTTAATTAAATCACTTTCAAGTAATAACATTAACATAACAAAATAAACCCACTATAATTATGGACAGAATAGGAAATTGCTTGTGATAACTAAAATCGTAATATTCCAATGATGACGCTAAAATACCCAATGCTAACACAGTGTTGTAATTGCTAATTTAATCACAATAACAATAATTATTATTTGCATACTATGATTAGTTCAACAATAAGAATTAATCAACATCAAATTAATACGGATAACACGTAGCAATGAAGCTACGAACTACGTAGCACTTCGTAGCGAAGCTCGTAGCCGCGTAGCGCTACGAGCGAAATGAGTAATCGTTTGAGTGAAGCGGTTATGTGTGTTTCTATTTTATAGTAATGAATATAGGCCTTGTGTTTTAATAATTTAGATTCACGTAATAGTAAATATTATGTGCTTGTACTGTACATATACGTGAATAGTTCATTTGCAGATTTTTCAATTATTGCAGATCATAAAATAATATAATTCCTTTATTTAATACCTGTATATAGGTTTTCCGCCAGTGGCCTTTCCAGCTCGGAACCACAGCACCATATAGACCCTGTCTTCATTAGTGTCGGGTGTGACGTCACAGGGGAGAGACGCCGTACGACCCAACACCGCGTCCACATCCACCGTCGACACTGCAACAATGAGCACATAATAGTATTAATAGTTACTCGTAAATGATAAATAATGTCATTGATAGGTATTTAAGGTATTAAAAACAAGTCATTTGATAACAACAATTAATTGAGTATGTCCATATAAGTTTGATCAATTTTATGAAACATTTCACTAGACAATGACAAATTTTGCGTCACTTTTCTCCAAACAGCACATGTAACTATTACATAATATACCTTTGTAGACAAGTACGAATAACCTATTGTAAACGTAGCAATTTATTAAATGACTGTCACAGTGAACTAACTTCAAATAAATTGACTTGACATTGTGAACTTTACGAAAAAGGGGAAAAAATCTCTAATTTGCTGTTCGTACGAATAAAAAATGGATTGGCAAAAAGAACTACGGTCGGGCTACGAGAATACACGAAATAAAAATGCTGGATGAGCCATGCAGACATACGAGTGACTGACGAAAAGTTTTTAATCCATCCATTTAGCAAATGTCTATGTTGTTTGTCAGGTTTTTATGTTTTAGTGAGTAAACTGCGATATCAAAGTATGATAGTTTACGAATGTATTTCATTTTTCTACGCAGTAGCTTCATTTTTCAATGATTGTGTGTACAGCTACAATTTACTTTCATAATGAGTATGAATCAGAGTTGGTTTAATCAAAAATCAATGTAAATTGAATTTTTACACATTTGCCAAACTATCTTTCCTAAGTGTTTAATTAGAAAACCATGGTAATTGCCTCACGGACGACATGTCGGCATATGTCAATTAATCAAACTCAATGGCTTCTCACCTACCCTAGACATCTTACTTAAACTTTAATTAATTTTAAAACTAGCTGTTATAGAGGGTCGCATATTACTCCTTTTAGCTTCTGATCCTCATTAGTTCTTTCATTATCCCTGCACCCTTCGTACCCTGAATAGTGGTGCCAACATGTTCATAGTGAACATGTTATTACATGTTATAATACAGTCTTAAGCCTCTCTGTACCCCTCAATAGTCGGCCTTCCTGTACCATAATTATGCTATAAGCGCCGTAAATTACACCAAGAATTTTCTCATGCATACAACCTCTTCCGTTTAGTTAACTTAATACAAGTTACGAGCCCTCCTCATGGCCTAGTCGACGTGAACTTATCACAAAAATCCTTTTTCGTGAAAATCATAATTTTATTCACATTTTTGTTTTCTTCATTGGCTTTACCGAATGAGAATACACATCGTTTGTTAGACAATATCAACGGGATTGTGTTTGTATATGCTGCTTGAAACCAGCCAAGATACTTGTTAGATTAAAATGCATGCATACCTCCAAACAGCGCAGTAGACGAAAGCTAATTTCGGTACCCCAAATCGTCGACACAAAACATTCATGGCCCGCGCTCTCGAGTCGGTAACAAGCCCCGCCTCCGTATAACTCCAAGAAAAAGAATGCTTAAGTGAATATCACTGTTATTCTGTACTTACATCATTACGATTCCTGGCTTCCCTTTCTCGAGGCGATAAAGAGCCCATGAATATAAATAGACGCAATATTAAAATGCTCCGTTTCCACACCGCATGAAATAATCTTCTTTTCTTTGAGGAAAAACTGTCAACGTGTTGGGGCCAAGTAATGTACACCATCAGTCATACTTAGAAGGAATTTTCAATTTACTCAGTGCGAAGACTACCCTAATAAAGACGGATTACTTGGTCTCGCGGTGCCAGTCGGGTATCAATTTGCTTGAAGACCCAAGAGGTATTGTGCCCCTGATATGTATGTTGCGTAACTTTTTTATGCCCTAGACAAATTATGTAGAATAGCCCTTACCAGGGGAACTAACCTTGAGCTTTGTCGCTATTTATAATACTACTGTGCCAAAACAGTAATATGTTTTTTATCAAACAATCTTTACTACGTACCGGCTCTATTTTAACTGATCGTTACCTAAGTGAATTTCGTGGTAAAATGGACTATAAAACGTGAGAGACAATTTCAGTAGTTTCCTATTAAGTTTACTGACCCCTTAATATATTGTGACTTACATACCTAAGTGTTATTACAAAAATATTAATTTCTCAAAGTTATGTCGACTTGACGTAAGAAAAAAGTTGTATTGTGTAAAAGAACATTAGAATACAAATTCTTTTTTATTGATAGTGATAAAATATTTTTATCTCAAAGCGAATGTGTTGAAGAAATGTTGAAAAAGTTTTGATGTGAATAAAGCGAAAGAAAAAGAGCAATCCCAGCTAGTCAAGACGAGACGCGACGCCTCCGCGCATTAAGATAAGAGCAGAGAAATGAAATTCCAAATCGGTCCCGCCCCTTTATTTCGATGTCACCGCCGCGTTTGAGTCGGAATAATTCCACAATAAAGCTGTTCTGACAAAGCCTCAAGTCTTGACGTAGAATGTCACGCATAATGTATCGGAAATATAAATTATATTATATTAGTGGTTCGGTGGTGTAATGGTGGGCTATAACGGTGGCATAGATTGTGTCGTGTTGGACGGCCCTAAAGAATTGCGGCACTCATTACTGCGGTGCCGAATGTGGCCAGATGAGGGGTGGCGGCATGTCACGACACGCCACGAATGGCCCTCACCAATCTGTGCACGTTTAATGTACGACATGATCTGAATATTTTACTTCACTGTCTAATGCGTTTTGAACCGTGAATTTAATGACAAAAATCTTCTGATAAGTTTACAGATTCCATTACTAACTTTTATTTAAGAAATGTTTTGTTAATGGAATTGTTTTGCTGTTTTTATTGTAGTTGATTTTAATTTCTCAACTATTAAGTTGGGAAATCAAAATCATTTAAATTTGTAACGATATAAATTATTTAACATCTAGTTGTTATAACTGTAAAGTAAAATGATAAAAATATAAATATGAATGAATAAAAAATACATAGCTCTATATGCAACCTGCCATAAATACAGACGGATATTAATTATTGCCAAACCACAGCTCGTAAAATTATTATTGCTGCAGAACGGGAAATGTAGTGATTAAAGTTGTTCATATCAGCAGTATCAAGCTAAAATGTGTCCTAAATCTATTTCTGTTTGGTTCCATTTCCCTTACAGGTATATTTCAAGTGCAGCGAAATTAGGCCTTTGATCAATTCTTGTCGTGCCGGTATACATAAAGCAAAAACAGACGATGGAAATATTCGAGATTTTCTTGACGAGTTCTTAGCATTTCTTAGTAATATACTTGAATTTGCTTTCGTATTCATTTCACAAATTCATTTAGTCGAGGACTTGTAAGCTTATGTATAAAAGCTACTAATGTTATTTCGAGGTACTAACTCATATTTTGAGGTGTAGTAAAACCTTACATCGTACTTAAGTACACTAAAAAGACGCTAAACTCCGCGAAGGGATGCTAAGAAAAGCTCTTACGTCTCTCGTTCTCTCAATATATCATATTTTTTCGCAGACTCCGAAGATATACGAGCGGTTGTTTCGCGCGTGACAGGCTTCCGGGGGTAATATTAATAAAATTATTGTGGAGACACGTCGCGGGCCTCGGGCCTGACCTACTCGACTCACGCGCCAACTACTGCGCTGTTGTCGACTACACCACACATGTGCACGTAACACAGAAATCATGTATATTGCGACAACTTGAACTATAATCACAGCCAATCAAAATAATTCTTTCAAGAAACTAGTATTGCATCTGGATTTGTAGAATTTGTTGCTTTACGATTTCATTTTATATTACTCCATTTAAGCTCGATATGGATTTCGTCATCATTTCCGAGTACATTGCTTTCTACGAAAATCAAGTTTGCTTCATATTTAGCTGTGGGCTAAATAAAAGTCAACACGGACATTATGGGTTCTACGAATTACTCGTTAGTAAGTTTACAGTGGCACTGCCATGTACAGTTACGAACACAAGCGCATGGAGTATTGGGTTGACAACGCTCGTGTGCGCGAGTGTACCGCAGCCTGAACTCGCGAGCATGACGCTAACAAATAATTTGCACTTTCATTAACGAGCATGTGCTGTGTTTTCTTACTTCAACTCACTGTAGTAATGATTTATTACGTAATAAGGTTTTGTGCTCATACAAATTACCCTAGTTGTACAAGTAATTCGTTGTAGTTCTGTAATAGCAATTAACTAGCAATGAATATTATTATTCGTGTTCTGTATTCAGAGCATACACTTCATTAGACCTAAATAAAACGAGCAAAAAAAAATTTAATAAAGTGCGGCTGACGAGCCAATATATCTAGTGGCAGATATTTATTATTGTCGTACATAGCGGCATCATGCGCGCTCGATCATCGCCGATATCCAATTACATTAAAATTTCAATTCATTCATCACGGTAACAATGAGGGTGCGAGCACTTTTTTCAGCAATGTGCCCTTTGATTAGATTCGGTACTGAACAAACCCATCCATTTCGCGACCACAAAAAGGTCGCTGAAGCCACCTCAGCCGGCTCTCGTTTCATTCGTTCCGCTGTCCAGAAATTTTCGCAATAAAATTAATCGTTCCAATAAAATTGGAGTCGAATAGAGCCACCCATGCATGAACACTTTTTAATTGGGTCGCTCTTGTTGCTTCTTTCGCAGGCATCCAAACGAGAAATGGAACTTGAGCAAGACTCTCGTTTACATTTAGGCATATCTCGGCGCCACCGAGGTATGTACGAGAGTATTGTTGCAAATAGGGTCCCCACTTGAAAACTTCGGGTCTTGTCTAGAGGCCTCGAAGGGCTAGTGAAATCAAAGTTCCCAGTGTCCCAGAACTATTATACTTTGTATTTGTAAGCTTCACCTTTGCGATTCGTTCGTTTAAAACTTTCCTTTGTAACCATTATGTACGCTCGGACCAACATGTTACGTTCAGCGCTCTCAATCAAATATCAAAGTGAGCAATTTGTTGCGTGTAAACGCAGCTCCCGACGGATTGCATAAAAATCAGACAAAAAACACGGAACAACGATCCGTCGAACAAACGAAAATATATTTCCCCATTTTCATTTTCGACAAGCAATCGCGTTTAATGGGTTGAGCGCGATTCCCACTTGAGTTTGTTCGATTTTGTTTCATTTGATCGCTTCAGCGATTCGCTGTGAGGTGCGCCATGGAAAGCTATAAAATACTCCTTTCAATAATCGTTAATTTTTTAAATAAAATATTTTTACAGCAGGAAGATCCCACTAAGAGTTTATTACTTTATTTTATTAACTAGCTTTTACCAGCGGCTTCGCTTGCGTCACAAAAGGATAAAAAGTAGCATATGTGACATATACCAATATACACAGCGCCATCTATATCAATACTTTTGTTTTCCCTCGAGAGTATCAATTTTCCGGGATAAAAAGTACCCTATTATTTAATCCAGACTTCTAACTTTATGTCTGCAAAAATTCAAAGCAATCGGTTTAGTAGTTACGGCGTGAAAGCGGAACAAACAAACAAACTCACTTTCCAATTTATAATATTAGTAAGGATATAAAAATAATTTTGTTTTTACTCTAATAGGTGCATTACTAAGGCGTGTAATTCTTGTTATATGAAGATCATGAAGATTTGTTTTAGTGTTCGGTAGATCGGTAGAATTGGTGAGAGGCTGGAGCGCCTTCCTTCAGGAACTCGTTCATTCTGGTCGCTCGCCAAAGCTATCGAGGGCAATTTCTGGAGGCCGTCATTTCCACCTCTGCACATGGGTGAGGATTCGTTGGCTCATAACGCAAGGGATAAGGCTCAACTTTTGGCGAAAATCTTTGCGTCCAACTCGACACTGGATGACGGTGGGCGCGAGCCTCCTGTTGTGCCTTGGTGCGGAAGGTATATGCCGGATGTGCGGTTCCACCAGCGCACGGTACGTTTGGCGCTTTTATCCCTTGACGTCCATAAGTCGAGCGGGCCTGATGGGATCCCACCCATTGTTTTGAAGATGTGCGCCCCCGAGTTGGCCCCAGTTCTAACACGTCTTTTTCGGCTCTCTTACTCCTCAGGCGTAGTTCCGACGTCCTGGAAGACAGCTTTTGTCCACCCAATCCCTAAAAAAGGTGATCTAACCCGTCTAACTATAGCCATAACTTCCCTCTTCTCGAAAATAATGTAGTCCATTATTAACTGCCAGCTCCTGCGTTACTTAGAGGATCATCAGCTGCTCAGTGACCAGCAATACGGTTTTTGTAAAGGTCGGTCTGCTGGTGATCTCCTTGTTTACCTAACGCATCGGTGGGCACAGGCGATCGAGTCTAAGTGGGAAGCGTTGGCAGTAAGTTTAGACGTGGCGAAGGCCTTCGATCGGGTTTGGCATAGAGCGCTTCTTTCGAAGCTTCCTTCCTACGGACTTCCCGAGAAATTATGCAAATGGGTCTCCTGCTTCCTTGCAGACAGCATTAAAGTCGTCGTCGACGGTGAATGCTCTGACTTGATGTCTGTAAACGCAGGTGTCCCTCAAGGCTGCGTGCCATCGCCTACATTGTTCCTCCTCCATATCAATGACATGCTGCAAATCAGCGGCATTCATTGTTATGCGGATGACATCACAGGCGATGCCTACTACACCGGCCGCGCTAACATTTCTCGGGAAAACGTCATAGAGAGCCGAAACAGACTCGTGTCTGAAATCGAGACCTCTTTAGGGAGAATCTCTGATTGGGGTAGACTTAATTTGGTCCAATTTAACCCCACTAAGACACAAGTCTGCGTGTTTACCGCTAAGAAACTGCCGTTGGTCGTCTCTCCTCAGTTTCAAAGCACCCCCCTAACTGCCTCAGCCGGTATTGGAATACTTGGTGTCAACATTTCGAGCGACGTCCAGTTTTGCTGTCATTTAGAGGATAAGGCCAAATTAGCCCCGAGGAAGCTTGGTGTGCTCAATAGATCGAGGCAGTATTTCACCCCGACCCACCGCCTGCTTCTATATAAGGCACAGGTGCGGCCCCACATGGAATACTGTACTCATCTTTGGGCGGGGGCACCCCAGTACCAGCTTCTTCCTCTGGACCGCATTCAGCGGCGTGCCGTTCGGATTGTTGGATGTCCGGATGTTTCAAACCGGCTCGACACTTTGGCAATGCGTAGAGATGTAGCTTCATTGTGCATTTTCTACCGCTTATACCACGGGGAGTGCTCTGAGGAATTGTTTGACCTGATACCTGCCGCATCTTTTCGCCATCGACCCTCACGACAGCATATGCATCCCCATCATATATGGGGTGGATGGTTGGCAGGCCACAACTGTGCGGTTCTCACGTAGCTTCCTGCCTCGCACAGCAAAACTGTGGAATGATCTGTCGTCGGCGGTATTTCCGAACCGATACGACCTTCAAACCTTCAAGAGAAGAGCGTACTCCTTTTTAACTCGTCGAGTACCGTCTTTGTAGACACAATTATAGAACAATAGGTTGCGGTCACCGGTGACCGCTTGGTGTTTGACAGTTTAAAGGGCCGGCAATGCACCTGTGACTCTTCTGGTGTTGCGGGTGTCCATGGGCGGCGCTGATCGCTTACCATCAGGTGATCCGTCTGCTCGTTTGCCTACTATTCCATTAAAAAAAAAAGTGTAAATTAGTGCTTTATGTAATTTAATGGCCGACTGGTGTTGACAATGTATTTCTGTTTTTAAGTGAAAATATCGATTTTCTTTTTAAATCCAATGTCTTGTTGTAACAAGATTACATTTTTTTTTTGCCAGGACTGTTTGATAGTCAACGACTGCACAATCCACTGGAGAATTAGAACATTGTTGTTCAAATCCATTGGCTAGAATTAGATGTTTGACGTTTTCGATTTAGACTATACTGCTTTACTTTGTATGCATGTTCTGAGGGAGCAGAAAATAATCACGATGCATTAAAAATTGTTAATGTCTCTAAGTGATTTGAAAGTTTATCAACGACAGTTATAATAATAAAGACTTGAAAATAAAGTGTCAGAAGTGAATTTGATTCTAAGGTTTATTTATAATGTATTTGATTTACGTACGTGCAAGTGGACTACCGGGCAAGTGGTCTCGGGTTCGATTCCCGGGTCGGGCAAAGTATTACTGGGTTTTTAAAAAATCCTCAGTAGTAGCACGGAGCCTGGCAATGTGCCCGGTATATGGCAATAGGCTCACCCCCTATTACTTGGGACTCATAACATAAATAGTGAAAAGTGGGTGTTACTTCTGTGTGCACCTCTGCCTACCCCTTCGGGGATAAAAGGCGTGATGTTATTATGTTGATTTACTACTGGAAAATATAGTCTAGGATAAAAGGGTTCAAGGATGCATTACATATTAAAACAGTGCAAGTGCATCTCAGTCTGGTCGTTCCAAGAATGAAAATATGATGATAAACAATGGAAATTAATCTTACCAAGGTCTTCAGCATCTTCGCTCCATTCGCCCTCCTGCGCCCAGCACGCAGCCAGCATCACCAACAACCGCAACCACATCACAGAGCACATCGCTACCAAACTCCTTTACATCGCACAGATAACGAACACGACCATAGACACCACCACAGACACATTCCTCTATAATTTACACTTTATTGACACTGTCCCTGGCATTGTGCCAGTGTTTTATTATTTTTAATAATGTCACTTTTATTGACTCCACCATTTTCTTTTTTAATTAGCTGCAGTTGTCAGTTTGTTTTTATTAGCCTGTTATAAAAGCACAGTAAAAGTTATTGTTGCAGATAGATAAAAGTTTAAAAGACTTCCCCGAATTTTTTAACATTAATAAACATTAATCAACATTAATAAAATTGGAGTGTTTTAGAATTGAAGAAAATAAAAATTAATTTATTGTGTGTTATTTTAAACGCAGTAATAGTACATGTTTTTATTTTAGTTTTGTTTAATTTTCTTTTTTATTTAAAGAACGTTGCCCCTCACTACAATTTTCTCCTGTGTCGTGCGTACGTTTACAAACGTACAGGTTCATATACCTACACATGACACCCAGACCAGAAACAATACTATGTGAATCACACAAAGCACTGCACCATGCGGGAATCGAACCATTTCGCTACATTTTGCCCAGCGCCGAACCAACTGTGCAGTCGTATATTTTATATATATTTAAGTAGAAATTAAAAAGAATAAGTTTAATGTGTATGCAATGAGCAATTATGTAGTTATAATTAAATTCCTATTTACAAAATAAACATACAAGCTAACTACAAATGACATTAATTAATCAAAGGTTAATTGCCGTAGAAAACGTGACGCAAAACTTGAACTTGATAATAAGTATTATTTTATATTTGATTGCACCACGATAACGCTGTACATAACATTGACCCTAGTACGTCAAACTTAAGATAAGACTTTATTTATCACCAGCATTTGCAAAGATATGGAATGACTTAATAAACTCACTTAATTATCAAAAACGATCTGCGATTCTTAACAATGTCTATGTCTATGTCTATGACTATGTCTGCCGTCATATAGGCCATATTTTCAAATAGGCGTACTCTAAGGCACGTGTCGTAAAGTAATCCTGTCCTACATGTGTATCTAGCCTTAAAATGTGTCAATACGGCTTTAACGATCCTCGCCTAGACTAGAATTACGACTGAATCTATTTTCGCCTCCTTTGACATTGTCAAAAGATACTGTATATAAAAAAAACATTGTCACCTAACTTTCTGAAAACCTAATTTTCCAAGTATATTAATAGTAAGTTGAATCCAGGCAATTTTCAGTAAACATTTTCGTTTTAAAAATCAAAGGCTAAAATTTTCTACGAAAAAGTTCAAAGCTTCGATTAGAATCCGGGCTCTAAATATAAACCGCTTACTGTGTTCAACTCTACGAACTATTTCGGGAAGCAGATCTTTGCCAAAACCGCCGCGCAGCCTTTGCACATTCGCTCCGAGTCGAAGCGAGCATTCGGCCGCCTGTCTCAAACCAATTCAGCTGTCATTCGTACCTAATAAGGCTCGGAACAAAACGTCGGACATCATTTCCAACGGGAAATTGACTTTCATTCGATTTTTGGTTGTTCTAAAAACGTTGCAAACTAAATATTGTAATCTTTTGTTTTGACGCGTCGAAAGGTTTTTATCGGATGAGAAATAACTGAATTCTAACCATTTCTATTTTTGTGATTGAGTTCGTTCTATTCCTTTGCTTTTATCTAAGACTGAATATTTAATGGTTTGTGTTTTTCTGTACAACTGTTTATAATTTTGCGGTTCATATTTTTGGACTTAGTTTCAGAATTTGTCAGTGTAATAACTCATGGGGTTCAAAGTTGTGAAGGCTGATGTACAATGCCCATTTGAGGAGATTAATATTCATATCGGCGTCAATTATCTAAACTACAGACAATAGAGAGACATCCACACAATGCTTAATATCAACCTACAAATTGGTTTACGTAACATAAGCGAAACCAGTTAAAAAATGTCTTCAATGTCTCATTTTCGACATCTTTTGAAACCCACGCAAATAGCTAAACCCATTTCTGAATTTCTATACAAAACCCTGTCATTACATGCTTTATAAAGTCGATTTTTCCGCCAACCTTTCCTATTTCGAAAACTTTAAGGAATTAGTCAAAGGGCTAATTCTTGGGAATACATCAATTCAGTTCAATGTAGATGCGGAGAACTCTTATCAATAAGGAAAATTAACAGAGTCTTTACGTTGATAAAGGACTGATAGGTTGATAGATGAAGTAAAATGTTTCGAATAGAAAAAGTCTAGCTTAATAGTTTGACCGACCCAAGAATGTACTTGCGTCTTCGACAGTAGGCAGTACATTTGACAATAATTTGACAAAATAATGAAAACTGTCAACGAAACTGCAATTATAGGCTGATTATAATTTAGGCCTAACTTATGTAAGATAACCGGTAGGTATTAATTTAAACATTAATTACACTTATGTATTAAACAAAAAAAGGTGGGTGTTACATTGTACAGTGGCATAATGTGCATCTCTGCCTACCCCTTCGGGGATAAAAGTTGTGATGTTAAGTTACACAAATACTGTTAATTTCAATCATAAATGCTGTGGTTTGGACCTCGTAATAACCACACTTGAAAACATTCCTTTTTCTTCACATAACTACCCATTAATTCATAATATACTACTTCAAATAAAAAGGGCCACCACAGAATATATAAATATTCTAGGCTTTTATCAAAAAGTAGTAGGTATATTTCTGGTTTTTAAGAAAATACATGTTTAGACTGAATCGCAAATGTTATAATTTATCTTATAAATAACCACTTTAATAGAAACGTCCAAAAACCTTACGCAAGCAAAGGTTTGTACCAAACATTCCCCCACAACAAATAAATAACATAACATAACATAACATCACGCCTTGTATCCCCGAAGGGGTAGGCAGAGGTGTACATTATGCCACTGTACAATGTAACACCCACTTTTCACTATTTATGTTATGAGTCCCATGTAATAGGGGGTGAGCCTATTGCCATATACCGGGCACAATTCCAGACTCCGTGCTACTTACTGGGATTTTTTTGAAAAACCCAGTAATACTTTTGCCCGACCCGGGAATCGAACCCGAGACCCCTTGCCCGGCAGTCGCACTTGCGACCACTCGGCCAATGAGGCAGTCAAATAAATGTCGAAGTATATTCAAGAGAGTGCATGTTTCTATTTAATTAAAGTATATTGCCGGTCCTCAAAGGAAATCGTTTCGGTCATAACCATTCAAATGACTAGCAGAACCACAGAGCATATGTTCCCAAGCCCTTGTCACAGATATAAAACTTTTGAGGCTTAGTTACGCATATATATGGGTAAATAATGTCTTTTAATCTCTTCTGTAGGTCCTGACCCTTGTCCAGGGGAATAAAACATTTTCGGGAATGTTAGAACAGTGACGTCACGTTTATTTTTCGATTATGTTTCGAGGTGGACGGTTGAATATTTGTGTGGTTGGTAGAGTGCTGCTTTTGTTATGATATGATTTATTTTTTGGTCATCATCATTAACATCAAATGCCTACTGCTAAGCAAATTCTTCTCACGTGAAGAAGGTTTAAGCATTATTCCTCAAGCTTGCTCAATGCGGGTTGGCGATTTCAAACTGATATTATTAGAAATTGTAAGTCCAGGTTTCCTCACGATGTTTCCCTTCACCGTTTGTCAGTTGTACCTAAATAATCTTAGAAAGTATAGGTATCTAAGTCGGAATAAGTCACATTGGTAGGTTTCGAAATCTCATCCTCATTGTTTCCTAGCTAAGCTACTAGGTGATCTGCTGACCTACTAACACACAAGATAAGGTGAATATAAATAAAACCGCCTCAGTGTACTGATCTAAGCTGTTTAATATATCTTGGTCTTACAAATCAATTTTACCTTTTATAGTTTCATTGGTAACGAAACCATAGCTCGCTTTTTGACTTCAACAGTAAGTTTGGTCTTGAACACTCATACATATATGAGAAGCGGGCGTCTCAAACCTGCGGGCCACCACGACCATACTGTTTTGTAGTTCACATTATTATATCTTATAACTTACCTTATATTCGTTACAAATGCAAAGTGCAGCTTAGTATTTAATACAGATTTACAAAACTTTGCTTGATACAAACTTCGAGTTTGGGACCCTAATGCTTGACTGCAACATTCATCGACCACGTGAACAACGTGATGTTCTGTAGAATGGGTATAAAACATTATAACCACAACTAAAAAAAACAATAAAATATGTTTACTGATGTTTGTACAATATAGGCCCCCAAGTATCTTCACGGACACGTTATTATGTTTTCTCCGCGATAACAATGATAGTGAGTAGTACGAGAGTAATAAGGTCTTGTACCTCTAGACCCATCTTCAAGTTGTTCGAGGGACTTGAGAAGAGGTCTCTAACTCTTTGGTTCTCTATAACATATTTTTTTTACTAAAGAGCAATGGACTGCTTCTCACAAACCTCACGTTTGATAAAATAATAGGGTGTAAAGTCTATATTATGTATGTAGATATGACGTACGGATATTGTTCAAGGTCGGAAGAAAAAAGCGTCAAGTTCAATATCAACAAAATAATTATATTTGTGAAAGGTAGTTCTACTATTACGCTTTAACAATTCCCTTTGGTAAGAACAAAATATTACGGATGTATTAACATATTAATTAATAGATAATGTATTGTATTCCCTATATTTCAACCGCTTACCTAGAATCTACTTTGTACTTTATTCCCTTTGTAAAATATTTTATTTATTGAAGTGCTTCGAGCAAAAATACCCATTTACACGAGTAATTTCTTATTCCTTTCACAAGGCTCGTGAAAGCATTATTTCCTATTTAAGTACTGAAACATCTTGTGTAAAGCCTCCTTACTCTTTCAAGGCACCGCTATCTTCCATCTATTTTTAATATTCAATCACCTGCCTTCTATAAATTAGCTATTGTTATTTCTTATTACGTTTATTCTGTTCAATATTTCTCTATATACTCGCATGTATTCCACAAGTGTCTGACCCCATACTCAGAACCATACTCTGATAACTTTTTAATAAACATGAATATTGTTCTGTCCCCATAAATCCTGTAACCGACTGTATCGCAAGACAATTTAGTTTATCTCATTTTTTATTGAATATAAAATGGCTGAGTGCGTACCTTCTCTTATCCGATCTGGTTATTTATGGCAGAAGTTTGTTTTTGACCGCCTCACGTACTTTATAGGGCGAACCTTTCTATCCCGAATTGCCAATTGCTATTTGATATATACTTTATGTTGTAACTTTCCGATCTCATATTTCTTGCCATTTTTTTTCGACGTTTTACATGATTGCATTTTGTTTTACAATGGTTTCGGGGAATTGTTCCGGCAAGATGAACATTCGGGTCATTCTTTATAGAGTACTTTTATTTTACAACTATAATAACACCGCAGTTATGATGATGATGAGAATTCCAACAAAAAGATTAACATCACTTACACGCCAGTGCTCAATTTTAAAACCCGTAAAATAAATAGGATTCCAGGTTACATCATTACAAAGGCGAAAACATATTCAATGCGCTGCAAACGGCTTCGGATCCTATTCGCACGATGTAGACATACGGCAATATACATGGCCATTCTCATTCCCGCCCAATATGACAAAACCGCCAATACAAAAGGGCCGCTCTAAAAAAAAGAATAACGCGCGAGATTACAGTCATGTTCATTCTAAACCATATCCAGCGATAATGACGGCCTAAGGTCCGGTACGAGCCGTACACACCGCGTGGAATGGGCGCCAATGCTTTGGAAGAACCCTCTTTCGGCCAAACGACAATGCTGAATCTTTTATTAGTTTCGTGAATGGACGGCCAGTTGACATAACCGTCGTCGACATCTGTTGTGATATTACGCCATCTTTTCCAGGGCGTAGTTCCATCGATCCCAGTCGGGAGCCGAATCGCCGAATTTTTGTGCACGTGGAATATCTGAGAGGCCAGAATTGAATTCGGCTGAATACGTGTAGGCGCCGTATAGGACAGAAAATTGCTGGAATCGGCAGAATACTCGTTCGTACCTACACTGCGTCATCAGTTTATTTGTAATAGATGGCTTGTTGGGACTACTTTTTATGCGGTCGTTTTTTATTGTTGCATGTGACATGGATGATGTTTTATTAGTTTTGCCGCATTTATTTGTTGGGGTGGATAACTTTGAATATTTTTTGCAGTGAAAACTTTCTGCATTCTTTGTCGAGACAACATTTTTCAATCGTTTTATTTAAAGTCGTTCTTCTTCTCTTGGAGTCAAAAAATCGTAAAAGATTTTTCAAAAGGCACCTCCGAAACTCACTCAAATTGAGTTACTGTTGTGTGAAACAAGTGACAAGTGAAACAAGTGAATTTATTTCTGCAAATAGGCTACAAGGCAGCACTTTTACACGTCAATTTTATCAAGCGAACGATGAGGTCGACATTTCCTAACTGACTACTCTGAGAAGAAATGCCGAAACAAACTCAGAGGTCTGTCTCTTTTAAAGTCCAGACAATATGTATAATAGATTATGTTAAACTGAATACGTCCCAACACAACAAGCAAATATACAACAAGGATTACAGCTAACTTTCTTAGAGTCGTCTCATAATCTACTTTGGCTAAAAGGATATTCTAGGTATCATAACTCTGTGAATTAAACAAATGTCTCTAGGGCGTGGAGAGCCAACGTTTCCTATCCTCTGGCTCGAGTGGACCCCCTGAGTTGGTCCCCAAAGGACTAATTAGAATAAAAGAGTGTTAAACTTGCTCTAACTGATGGCCGCTTTTGGGCACTGATTTAGCTACTCCCAGTTCTCTGGGGATAGTCTGTACTTGTCAGGACATGAATACATTATTATTTATACATGTACCAAGATTTATTGCACGTGTGTGTTTAGTTAGTGTTTTTATTAATTTAAATGTTGGCGTTAAGTGTAGTATATATTTGATAAGGAACGTTAAATGATTGTAAATTTGTTTATGTAAACATTTTTCTATTACATAAATATTATGTAATTAATTGAACTAAAAACGTTTAGTATTTTTTATAATAAATTACATAGAATAATAAATAAATTACAGATACTTAAAATAAAATGGAAAATATATTACAACTTCAAAGAAAGCAAATTGAAATTCGTCTATGGGTAAGTATGCTTCACAGAAATGTGTAATGAGTCGTTTGACTTTAATTCAAAAGTTTTTACAACTCCCCTTCAACCGACCTTTTTGCGGTAGGTTGGCAGAGGTCTATTTTATTTAAAACAGTTGGTCATTTATTCAATGTTAGAACACGAAGCGAGGTTACGCGTAATGATCGCCGTCTGGCTTGAGGAAAACCTGGTCTCGAGTGAGCAGACGATTTTTGATACAAGATTATGTTACTAGTTTTTTTTTAAGAGTAAATTGTATTAAAGTTACAATGTCTTATCGATACAAAGCAAAACAAACCTTATCTTAAACGGAAACCGGTATCAGAATTTCCTGTTTCCAATAAAATATTTAACATCACACAAACTTTCAACACCATATCTCCGAGCGGAACATTTTATTTTCTGCTCAGGGGAAATTTGACAGCCGTAAAATAAGCCGCTAAGCAAATCTGTCATGACGTCATTAAACGGCTGGCCACCAGGATTATTTTTATTTCTTGCCCAAGATTTATTTTCCTTAGATTAGCATTCCTCTTATTTATGCTAATGTAATTTTAATGGCGCCGCCTTTTTCGGCTAATTTCATTTCACGAAAAACTCCCTGGATTTGTTTTAAACCTTGGCTTAATAAGATGGTTCTGGTGACGATTCTACTTTAATAAAATTTGAATTATCGGTTTAATTAAACTTGAGACAACTCAATTTCCTTATCTTTCCATATTATTTCGTTTGGGGTGAACGGGTCATTAAGTCCAGAAATCCTTTATTGTAATGGCCTCGTATAATTATATGGCTATCTTTTAATTGAATTTGGATTTTCGTTGTAGGTAAAGCGAAGAATGGAGAAGTAGGAGGTCGTAATAAGTGAGCGCTGCAGTGTGGTGAGTCACGAACGTTTGTATCGGGAAATTCGGATTGAAAGAAATTCTGTGTAGTCGTGTGGCGGGCTGACACGAACAAACAGTGGCGTGCGGAACGGGCTCGGGGTAATTGTCTTCATCTTCTACCACGAGCATTTGTTTACAACTCGAAACGTTAAGTGACGAACCTAAACGACAGGGACGCACGACACGTCACTCACCACGAACCGCTCCAACGATTTATACTCCAAAATAAAATACCACATTTGACTGCCAGACGTACTGTTTGAGACTTAAGTCAACCCTATCAAAAGTTTAAACAAACAAGTCTCAAACGTGACTCTAAAACCCTTTTAGACTTCAAATTAAAATTTTTGATCTTAGGCTTAGTTTCATTTGAATATTAATTACTGCTTAAACACTGTCACGTAGATTTTTGAGTATCTTACATATTTGTTAACTGCTGAAGTTTTTAGATTAAAAGTTCTGTTATATGTAGATTTTCTTTTTATTATTTCTTCGATCGAGATCGCATCGTATGCTATCGAGCCGGCTAAGGTTCAAAATAATAACAGTCATCGCATATCGTGTGTATCTTTACACCAGTATCCAAAAGTCGAAAATAAACATTTGCCTGGCTATGTTAACCAAATATGAGACTTCTTTTTAACAATCGTTAGAACTCCTCAACCAACGAAACAGTCATTCTGACAGAAAATTTATGTCTTCATGATCATTCTGACAAAGAAATCAGTCAAAGATTTTCCGAATTCCTTTCATATTATTACAGAAGCCATGCATTCGTTTTGGTACCACGCCACGGTTTGCATGATAGGTATCATTTTTTACCTCACTTCCGCGGTCATAAAACTATAATAAACAGGCTGTGTCACAGATATTATTATGAATTGAGATTATTGTCATTGAAGTATACCATATAGTCAAAAGGTTAAAACAATATCATAATTTAAAAAAAATCCTACTAAAATTCTTCGATAAATGTGAAAGTTTGTTTGTTTGTACGTTTGTTACTCCTTCACGTCGCAACGGCTGAAGGGATTGGAATGAAATTTGAAAAGGGAGTAGACTATAGTCTGGACAACATGTAGGTAGGTTACTTTTTATCCTACGGAAATGCGACTGAACTCGCTGGTAGACGCTAGTCATTCAAAAAACATTTGAACGACGATCTTTATATACATACACAGCTACACGGCTGCACTCATAGGCATAGCTAGTAGGCGCACTTCCAAAACATGGCGAGAATATCATCCGCGGGAAGTGTTCGCCCTAATCTATATAATTATAAAATTGTTACACATATGCATTTCAAGAATATGTAAATTCAGTACTTTTGAACACTGGATGCATTGATTGTTTCATATTTCTGCTACAACAATTACTTGCCCAACTTTTATGAAGTAGATTTATGTAGGAAAGTTATACAGCAATATGTGATGTACCTCATTGTCGATATATTTCATGGCTGAATGTTTGATCTATTTACGGAATTGTGATTGGTGTTTTGTAATGTGTTTGGTATGTATATTTTGTTATGTATAGCAACTATTTTTAGGTTTGTTGACATTATACTTTTGCTACTACTTACTATAGTAATAATAGAAAATATTAAGAAAGTGATATAGTAGTAGTATTATAGTAGAAAAATGCTATTTCAGTCGGAAGTTTGAGTCTATTTTCAAACACATATGGTTAGTGTTCTGAGTATCACAATATTAAGACTTCTTGTACCGTTTCTCAATAATCAGTTATTTTTTAACTGTAATATGAAATTAACATTTGACAGTTTTTAATATGGAAGAATTGTTAAATGTTGAAGGTTATTCTTGATTTCCAATTTAACTGGAGTAGATTATAAACTTGTGTTTGACAGTCTTACTTTGATATCTCGACAAATGAGACAATCATTATTGTGTATTAGGATATAAATGACTAATCTGTTAAAGGGACCTCCCAAAAAGCAGCTGCATTTATAAGTAGTATATACCTTTAAGGAAAAAATTACATAGTTATCAAACTGAAGTAAATCCTCGCAAGTCTTGTCAGTCGTTCATGAACGAGGAAAAATTCCGACTAAAATTCGTATAATTTTATTTATTTACACAAAAACAATGTTTACAAAGAAACATTAGATATAATAGACAAACAAACGTGTAGACATGGCAGTGTTATTAGACGCCTGTCAAATGCCGTGTAGTCCATGTCTAAAAGCTCTTGTGTCACACACTATATCATATGAAACAGTTGTTTTAGTACAAGCATTATGTTTTGTCTTTAATAATAAATTGTTATAAAGTACTTTTCTATTAGTATGGAGTACGTTTACATTATAGAATTCCATATTTTTGGGCCTATTTCTGTTTATGTTTTGAGTCTACAGATGTAATTTGGCGTGGAGATATAGAACTTTTCGTCTACATGTTCTAGGAAAATAAAGTGTGAGGTCTTAAACGATGTATGTATATGAATGTCAAAGTCAAGTCAAAGTCAAAGTCAAAATTATTTATTTCAATTAGACCAGGAAGGCACTTTTGAACATCAGCTTGATGTATGTTTGTGCGCGATTATCTCGCGATAGGCGGAACCGATTTTGATACAGTTTTCAAAAAAGTGTTTGTTACACTTAAACTGTCAAACACCAAGCGGTCACCAGTGACCGCAACCTATTGTTCTATAATTGTGTCTATAATGACGGTACTCGACGAGTTAAGAGAAGGTTTTAGTGTATTAATTAACCGACTTCAAAAAAGAAGGAGTTAAAGCAAGGTCGGCAAGTATGACTTTGATTTTTTTTATAATTTTCTGATAATTTTTGTAATTGCCGATCACCTGTAGCCATTTATACAACGATTTCATTAACATATGTGTATTAATAATTACTTTCCCATAGCTTTACGATTTCCTTTATTTATTCTGTCTATCAATACATGGTTTCCATTTTCATCAACAACTTTCAGACATCTGTCATTTCATGTTCAAAACAAAAATGTTTTATTCACAATTCAAGTGAATTTTACCATCTTCAACACAAGACAACAAAATGAAAACAGGCAATAACTTGTTTTAATTTTATTGGTTTCCAAAGCCTTTTCATTTCCATACATTGTATTGTATTGTTTTGGGGGAGAGGGGGTCGTAAACAAAATGCTGTTAAAATGCAAACCAAATTGTCATGGATCGTTCTACGGGCGACACCTTGATTGCAAGCAATAGCCCCCTTGTTACCCCGTCCCCCTTCCCCCTTCTATAAATTTCCCTGACGGGTGCTTAGTGTTTTATTCCAATCAAAATGATTATAGGCGATTTGGTGCGATAGGTTTTTGTTATTCAGACTTTTTAAACGTCTTTTTTCGTATATTGATGTAGTTTGTTTAGATTGTTTTTATTATAGAACTAAAAGTTATTTAAGTAGAGTAGTTTTGAGATTATATAAATTATCGAAACGATTAATTTGGACAGTTATTTTGTTATTTATGATGATCAGGTATAGGTTATAAAAATTATTATTGAAAATGTTCTATACTACATAATTTTATAAATAAGAGAAGAGAAACTCATGGGAAGGCTTATTATTCAAAGAATAACATAATAACTGAGGCTGCTTTTTATGACTATTATAGCAGTTGGATACCATTCGAGAAAAATCTATCGAATTTCTCACGTGAAAAATGCAAAAACCTAGTTAGTAATAAATTAATTGCTATACGCTTAAATACTCATACCTCACTCAATTTTAGGTCGCGCTTGAATATAGTTCTATTTCTACAAATTCGCGGGACGATCTCCGGCCACCGTAAGCGCGGGCCGGCGGACGGCGAGCATGGGTGGCTCCCCGTCCGACCAGAAACAAAGCCGAGCGTACGGCGCGTCGCGTTCCGCGCGCGCCTCATAGAGCCATCAGACCACCACAGATGGGGCCCAAAGAGCCGATGCCGATTCGGAGTCGCGGAGAACCTAACGGGTTACCGGGGCTCCGGCTCGATGTGCAGGAGAAGGAACGGGGTGGTTTTTAGTCAGTTAGAGTCTGACACTAAAGGCGAGAGCAGTCATTCGATGATTTTCTCCCCTTAAAAAAATATCTGTACAAATTCTTTGTAAAATTACAGAGACGGCACGATATTTAAGTATAATACAAATTGAGTAGCTTTTGAATATTCGGGCGGTAGTTTGCTAATTTTATTGTTAACGCCAGCACTGTAAAATGTATTTTCATTGGGAAATTGGAAACCATTACCTCAAATAGAATAATATTATTAAATTTACTAATTTTCTTTTTGAGAATATGGATCGGCGAGTCCAGGTGGATGCCGTCTATACGGATTTTCGGAAGGCATTTGACAAGGTGGATCATGCACTGCTTCTGGAGAAAATCGCATATAATGGAATTCGAGGCAATCTGCTCCGCTGGTTTGCTTCCTATATATATAACAGGACACAGAAAGTCGTCGTAAATGGTTATGAATCGGACCTCGTGACTGCTGAATCTGGTGTTCCTCAAGGATCGATTCTAGGCCCCCTTCTATTTATAATTTTTATTAATGACATTGGACAGTACTTCGTCAACACACATTTTTTAATGTATGCTGATGACATTAAAATCTACATGTCTTGCAGATCTGAGTCTGACTGTTTGCGACTTCAGGAAGACCTTGACAGACTTAACGTATACTGTAATAGTAACAAACTTTTTCTCAGCCTCCCTAAATGTCACTCCATCTCATTTACAAAAAATAAAAACAAAATTCAGTACGATTACTCTATAAATAATGTTGGATTAGCGAAGGTCAACTATGTTCGTGACTTAGGTGTAACTTTGGATTCTTGTCTGCATTTCGACCTTCACGTTGATAATATAATCAGTAAGGCCTTTAAGATGTTTGGTTTCGTATTGCGATCGGCCAGTGACTTTGTGCGCCCCTCTACATTTTTGCAGTTACACAAAACCCTGATACGGTCACAGCTTGAGTACGCTGTTGTAATTTGGAATCCATTCTATAATAAGTATAGTTCTAGATTGGAAATGGTACAGAAAAAGTTCCTGCGATCTGTAAATTTCAAATGTTATCATTCAAAACTTCCATACGAACAGTTGCTTACACGTTATAATATGCTAAGTCTAGAGTCTAGACGTTTGCTTTTGGCTGTTATGATGCTTCATGGCTTGTGTAATAATAGATTTGACTGCATGGACTTGACCAATCAACTATTTTACGCAGTTCCTAGGTCTGTAATACGGAGAGGGGTGCGGGTTCCGCGTTTGTTCCACACTAACAAGTGCAGGACTATAGCCGGGGCGCGCGCGCCTCTTCGTCGCTTAGTGGAAATATACAACTTGCATTTCATGGGTCTGGACATGTTTTGTCTTTCAAAACATAGATTTAGAAAGCAGGCCGTGGAGCTTCTGACTGCTGGGTTGCTGCGGTGATGGTTGGCTATTAATTAGTATTCTTTTTCTTAATCATAAGTACAATGTACAATGGTTTTTTGTTGTATCCTTTTATGTATCAATATTTAGTAAATTTTAATATAATTAAATTACGATAACACTACCGCAACACGGTCATTATTGCCGTTATATTTTATACTAAATTGTGGGCAATGGTGTGGGTTACATATTTATTGTAGTTGTTGTTTAATGTAAAACTTTTATGTAAAATCTTAATATGTAACTGTATTTTGTCCCTTAAATAAATAAATACCTATATATGTTTATCTAATTCTAATATCTATTCGTTATAACGAACTATGCAGTACTGCAAGCATTTACTAATATGAAAATTGATAACTTTGTTCGTACGTTTATGATTGTATTATTGTTAAATGGATTTTCATTTACTATTGTTTGTGCAACAGTAAGTAATACAAACACGGAAATATTTATTTAAATTTAAATATTTATTTAAATTAGTTTTCTATTCTCGTGGATAAAAAATAAACAGTAGTATGTATGACTTTGTATTATCAGCTATCTATCTCTAGATATAAAAATCACACCAAAAATATTGGTGTAACGCTTTTTTTAATAATTAAAAAAAAAATTAATAAGACTAGGTATTTCTCCTGAGTTGTGGGTGCGTTTACAAACATACAAGTTCACATACACATCACATCCAGACCCGGAACAACAATCTGTGGATCACACAAATAGTTGCTCCGTGCGGGAATTGAATCCGCTACACGTTACACGGCAGCTAGTTGCCCAGTTCTATTATAATCAGTACACATCTTTAGCCCTACTATTTCGAAAAATTGTGAAGTCGATGCCTCGCAATGCCAGTGAAATCAATAACTTCTAATTCAGAACAGAGTAAAGAGTTTGAACAACACTTTAAATTTCTAAAACACATTAAAAATTTAATGGTACTGTGCGTTTTCATCCGATTCAATTGTTCAGAAGTTTAAATAAATACGAACTTTGTTATACACAGAGTACCTAACAAAAGTAACTAACAATTCCAAGATGGCGCATGTGAGTGGCACGAAAAGCCGTTAATTTGAAATTGAAATTGAACGCGAATTGAAGCTCTTGATTTTAAGCTAGGAAATAGGTACAATTCTTAAGAAAAATAAGTTTAAAATAATTGAAAAATATGCTTTTGAAAGTAATTGAAAGCTTAGTGCAACTGTTTTTACAAGACGTTTTTTTAATTGACAAAAATTCGTTTCAAAAAAATATTGTTTGAGAATTTAAAACGCAATAATTACGCAAGATACATATTAAACCAACTCTATTACCACCTTCTTAACCAAAATAAAAAATAATAATTATGATAAGAGCACCATACCTGAGAAATTACTTTCTTTCATACGTAGGTAATCCTTTTTTTCGGAACCAACATAAAAAATAAGGATTGATATCTTTTCTACGTACCTGATGATAACAAAGTGATGAATAAACCTACAAATGCAATGTAATATCTTTTGGCAGATAAGCTTGGAGTATTACCTATAGGGAAAACCGGGGTAGGCAGAATGATTAAACCAATAATAAGTAAATCTCGTATATCGGCGGGTAAAATAGGATGAATCGGCTTTCAGGCTCAAGGAAGTGTCGATTTTAGGAAAATATATTTCGAACGAAATAGGGTAGAACAAGAGGGAATTCTGTTCTAATAATATATTAATATTGTACCTCTAAATAAATATTTGCTTTACGGAGTTTGTTCTAGAATATTCAAAAGTAAATGCATGGATTGAGTGACGAAGGAGACTTTGATTTTTTATATAGGTAATGACTAATGTTTAATAAATTGTAAATTTTTGTATTTGATTGACATAGGTTCAGTTTTATTGTAGTTCATTGCTGCCTAGAATTTGTGGTTCCCTTAGACGGGTTTTACAAGACCCTTGTGAAGAGTAGGAATAGTGTCAGGCTTTCTATTAATTATACAGTTAAAATCTTATATTCTACTCCGCCGCTACCATCACAATTCGTAGCTCTACGTTGTAGGTAATTGCTTTGAAATGGATATATAAATAACTATCATGGCTTGTACATTAAGTAATTTTACTTGTTACATTGATTGGACATCGATAATGACGGATGATTTTCGTGTATAATAATAGAATAGTAGGTACATTATATTTATAAATAGCCATCAGACCACACATAGTTGATGCTCGATACGGAGCCGCGGAAGGCCTAACGGGTGGCCGGGGCTTCGGCTTGAAGAGTAGAACTGGAACTGGGTGGTTTTTAGTCAGTCAGAGTCTGACACTCGCTTAACCCGAGGCGGGAGAAGTCATTGGATGATTTTCTACCCTAAAAAAATACATTTATAAATAAACTCACCCGTTACTATTGGATGTATAAAATAACCCTCAAAAACCGTATTGGTGTACGCAAGAGAGTATAGGTAAAAAGAGGTTTACTTCGTTGAGTAATAGCGGGTGATATCTATACTAATATTATAAAGAGGAAAGATTTGTACTTATTTTTGTATGTTTGTAATGAATAGGCTCAAAAAGTACTGGGCCGATTTAAAAAATTCTTTCACCAATATAATGCTACATTCTTCCAATTAGACATAGGCTACATTTCATTTTGAAAAAAATAGCATATGTCCAACTATTGTAGTTATGTCACTAAAACAATCCAAATTTCCAAAAATAAATAATTATCTACCCCGCGCGAAGCCGGGACGGGCTGCTAGTCTTGAATATTATTAATTTGTATAGTTATATAAAATTCGAATTACATACGAATATACACCATAAAGTTTATTTTATTATGACTTCCGTGAGGCATACTAGATTAAGGCCCAATTTTTCAATGCTCAGATAAATTTTAACTGACGAATAACTTTCAGTATTTGACAATTCTTTCATACTAAAAACTGTCAAATGCCAACTTTATTCTACAAGTAAAAATTAACTGACGATTGAAAAATTGGCCCCTATACATATTTCAATAGGCTGCTCGACATGCGTCGCCGCGTCCCCGCACGCTGTTGAAGACTATCTGTGACTCGAAACTGGTAGAGCTTTTCTCAGAATATTTAAATTTGAGTAACAGCAAAAGTTAGTTTTTGTTAATCATAAAGTTTAAACTGCGCTACCAAAACCATATTATATATTCTTCATACTAATTGTCGACAGTTTCAATATTATAAAATTATGCTTTAGTGTGTGTGACTGCATCGTTGACTGGGTGGTCGTAAGCGCGACTGCCGGGCATGGGGTCTCGTGTTCGATTCCCGGGTCGGGCAAAGTATTACTGGGTTTTTAAATATTCTCAGTAGTAGCACGGAGTCTTGAATTGTGCCCGGTATATGGCAATAGGCTCACCCCTTATTACATGGGACTCATAACATAAATAGTGAAAAGTGGGTGTTACATTGTACAGTGGTATAATGTGCACCTCTGCCTACTCCTTCGGGGATAAAAGGCGTGATATTATGTTATGTTATAATGTGTGTCAATGTGATTTTCATTATAAAGGCCTACCTTTAATAAATAACCGGTAGCTTGTTAGCTGTGTACCTACTGTTGTACACACGTCGACAAATTTCAGCTTTATCGTTATTAAACTAAAGATTAAAATCGATGAAAGGGATTCAACAGAAAGGGCTTTATATGCTAGTACGTTGTGACCACAATTCGTCAGTATTACAATAAATAATGACGATGTGTTTCCATTATCTATATTGTATTGTAATGGAAGTCGGTATAAGTTACTGTTATTGTGGCCGGTCAATGAGAGATTGGCTTTATAAATATAAAAGTAGTTACTGAGTCGTATTCTCTATATTTCGGTAATTTACAGTAAAGAATCGAATGTTGTATTTATAGTGCACATATATTTTGAATTCATTACGTTATTAGTGATTAAGTTCACCCATGTCTTGTGGGTAAAAGAAGCCTGAATATTTCGAACTAATCACGTCAACACTGAAACTGGCAAGTTTAAAACGGTGAAAGTCAAACCTCTTCTAGCTTCAGGTACAGGCAACTGACGTGGCACTCTAAGGGTTAACCATAACCATTCTGTCTGGAGCGATACAGCTGAGCTGATATTCCAGATTATAATCAATCTCTGTACCGAGTCGCATATAAATCTATGTATTTAGTATTTTAGCATGAATTGGTTACAAAGAGACAAACATGCATAAAGCGTGTTTACAAACTTTCGCTTTTATTAGGGTAATGATAGATGAAGAGCATACGTTTCGAAAATCCGTAAATAGATTGTCAAAGACAAAGCAAAGTTTCTCAAAATAATCTTTAATCCTAATATTGAACTGGGATCCGCTCAACTTAACGGGTTGCGCAAGTTCCGGTTCAAAGCAGGAGTAAGAACAGGATGATTTTTAGTCAGTAAGAGCCTGACAATCCCTATCACTTCACCCAAAGCGAGAGAAGACATCGGATGATATTTCCCCTAAAAAAAGGATTGACCTGGGAATCTCCTTGTCTAGAAACCGCATTTAATCAATAGAGTAACGATGAATTCATATCGGTTTTCATAAAGCGTAGGTACTTCTATTTTTATGGAAAACCAATTTTTCAATTTATAGTTATTCCAGGAATTCAAAAGTATTTTGTCAAAAAATCAATAACCTATTGGTATTTGGAAATTGTAAAACTACTTTCGAGAACTGATTCAGGTATCGTTTTTAAAACCTAACCACTGAACTGTGCCTATTTCATAGTTGAGATATAGGTACCTACTATATATATTTTGCTCATGTATTGTAGGCATATATTTTTTATATTTATAAGTATCTAGTTTACGTTTTCCCTCTAAATAATAAATAGAAGTATAATATATATATATGTGATAATTTAATAGTTATTGATTCCCCCAAACAAATATCGGACTATACGGAATCTAAAACAATGCATACAAATTAACTTATTTACAATATACAATGTGAAGTTAAATTAGTGTTTAATACAATGTAACAAGTAACGTTTTACTTTAAAAATACTTTTCTATTAAATTCAGTGACAATATCTCATAAGAGAATATTGTCGATCAAAAAACCAGCGCCATATATATAAATATATATAAATATATTACGAATCGCGATAGCTTGGAGATAAGCCTTGCTCTTAAAACAATAAATAATAAGTTTTTGTTTAGTGAGAATAACTTGAGGCGATATTGAATGTACTAGCTCCATAGATACCATATTACTCTTTGTATTTACAAAAAGAAATTCTATTTGAGGTAATCTCTGAAACTGTTTAGCCGGCTGAGTGGGCAAGACACCTATTATATATAAAGCTGCTTTGTGAACACCTAGGTACACTTATTCAAGTATATATATAGAAAACAAAAAGAGAATAGTTTTACGTTTTTCCACGAATCAATCCATATTGATTTCGATTAGGATTATTTTTTTCTCGTAATACATTTGGATGGGATTGTTTTCATTGCTTTTTTATTATATGTATTTATTTATAAAGTTATGTCTGTTACACTTATTTATTTGTAATGTAGAATACGAGTAAAATTGTCATTTCACCACTTTTACTCTTTTATCGAATGTCATAAGACTTTTCTGTAGCATGTTTGTGTGAAAGAGATCGAGCATTAGTGCTAGCATTGCTATTAAAATTTAAATGAGATTTTTTTAAATAAAATCTATAATTTTGATAAATTGTTAAATGTTAAATCATTGCTTGCCTCTTGCACCTACCATTTACTCTTCTCTGCATCACCCAAAGGTCAGACTGGGAGAAAATGCCTACGATATTAAGCCCACCTAATGTGCACTTTGAGCATGAAGCCTATTAAAATACTTTTTTTAAATGCGGTATATAACCTGCCTGCCTAATGTATAAACATGTAGTTTAATTCCTTAATTATTATTGTTAAATCTGTACGTAAACAACGATGTATAAGTTTTAGTATAAGTTTTGAATGAAGTTAGGCATATGAACGTAAAGTGTATTTTTTTAATTACAGCCATAGCTAGCCATTTTGATAATACCCTGAAACCGTATCCTGTATGAGAGTAAGATTTAAAAAAGTCGTAGAAGAACCATAAAATATTATTCTTTGCATACCTTAATGGGCAAAAGAAACAATTTATTTATGTTAAACATAAAATATATATACTTATGTATAAAATGATATACTCTGACTACTGATAGAACCTCATGAATGTCAATTAAAAATGTATAACGTATCAATAAGTTACGAGGAATTATTTTTGTTGCTATTTATTTTATTTGTAACAACGATGTGTTAATGAAAGTGTACGTACATTATTTATTATTAAAAAATCTACTTAAACGAAATATATATTTAGGATATAAGAGAATTATAATAATCAACGAGTGGTCGCGAGTGCGACTGCCGGGCGAGGGGTCTCGGGTTCGATTCCCGGGTCGGGCAAAGTATTACTGGGTTTTTAAAAAAAATCTCAGTAGTAGCACGGAGTCTGGAAATGTGCCCGGTATATGGCAATAGGCTCACCCCCTATTACATGGGACTCATAACATAAATAGTGGAAAGTGGGTGTTACTTCTGTGTGCACCTCTGCCTACCCCTTCGGGGATAAAAGGCATGATGTTATGTATGTATAATAATCAACTTAATATAAAATACGCTCACGGGACAACTATGTGCATTACCCCATTTAAAATAATTTATTTAATATAAAGATTTTAATTTTAAATCCTTAGATTATTAACAAACTATTGTACTGTTTCATTTTAACCGATAGATACCAGCCCACAAAATTTTAGATTGAATTATCTCTGTTTGAAAAAAAAATGGTTGAAATTTTACTATAAAACAGTTAAACATTTATTACGTACCTATTACTGTAAATGATCCACTCCATGTATAAATTACAAATGACAGTCAATTTTAAATTACAAACAAAATATAATACAAATTTTCTTTAACAAGGTTTCGATTTAAAAATAAGGAAGTAAATTCAATTTTCTTTCCCCATTTTATAAACTTCAGAATCACACTGTTACTTAAAAAAACTAATTAAAAAGAAAATGGTAGACTTGGTTCAACAGGTGAAGAATATTTACGTCACAGCACAGATTAAAATAGTCGGTTATATTATTGAGTGTCAAACGCGCGCGTCTCGCCGGTTCGGGGTAACACAGCCATTCGCGAGTAGCTGCGAACGAGCACTGATTCGACATTGGACGATGTTTTCCAAAGGTGAGGATATCGCGCACCCTCGGCCACTTTCGGCAGCCTTCGGGTAACTCATCTCGATTCGATTGTAGAAAGAAACATATTTCGAATTTAAATTGTTTTTAAACAAAATTTTATTTTGTTAAACATTTAAAATGAAATTCCTGTTCAAAATTCAAATTCCAGTAACTTTTGTCCTTTTTTTTCTTCATAGAGAACGAGAGCGAAATGTGCAACGAAACTTTTTAAAGTTCTATTTTTAATAATCCTTTTTAATATGATGAATCCTGTTGATTAAAAAAAAATACTCACTTTTCACTGAAACTATTTATTTTTTCTGATTTTCATGTAATCTGCTTCGATTAAAAATGCAATAACATTTTGTTTTTATTAATTTTTTAAATGTCGTCTATATTTTTGTCTATGTCACTTCACAGGTATTTTTCAAATAGATTACTATGTAAATTAATTTCGACAAAATAAATATAGATCAATATGTATAATCTACATATTATGTAGATCGTTATACACATATTTTTACATATGTGTAGAGATGAATACATGGATCACGTAGTAAATTCATGTAGGTGATGCTTAATGAGATTATCGGAGTAGTGCGATGGACGTGATGGGAGCCAGGATGTGGGCATATACTATACATATCTACCTCTATTGTTTAGCTAGAAATGTAGTAAGTAAACTTATGTAGAGGTATAGGGGAACAATAATTTATATCCATAGATATAAATCTTATTGTCATGTAGGTACATACTTCGTAAATCTAGTATAGATTGCCATGCTCAAAAAACTAAATAATATTTTGCCCAACTGGTTATTCTGGCACTTTCGACTAGTTGACCAACTACACATTAAAATCAGCATGAGATTAAATTATGTGTGCCATGCTTATTATAAATAACTAATTTTAATGTTACCAACATATTGGTGAAGTTTTAATTAATATTTTAAAGAATTTTTACCGAGACAATTTAATTACAATAAAAAATGTATTAATGTTTAACAAATCCTTTTCACTTATACATTCAAATATTATTCAAACATTTGCTACTAATAAAATATGACGCGTTATACACGTCTTCAAAATTTTACATGAAGACGATTCAAATAATTCGAGAGAGTTGTTAGATCGCGTTGCCTTCGGAAAGTGCGCGTAACTTCAGCAATTTATAATCGCGTCATGACAATTCAGGAAGTACGCTAATATTTCAAACTACCTTCTAATGTTACAATCTTCCCTCTAGGTGTCACAGCTCATTTCATATTCTATCTGAACTCGAATCGGCCTACGACCCGTTTGAAATAAGACAGTCACGTTAAATAATTAAATCGCCAATTTGTCACGGAAGCATTCGTAATACTTTTATCAAAAAGTCCCTTTAGGATTAACATTCTATTCCTATCGTTACCCACTCCAATCGTTACGTGTAATATATGGGACTGTAATTCGAAATTGAAATGTTCCGTTATTACTGTCATGAGGGTCACAATATTGTTTGATACGAATTTCAATACCAGCGGATACCTCGGCGTGTAATTAAATTTGTTTGTTTGCGCGTACGCGCCGCTGCGGTCGGCTTACAGCTGGGTTTGTGATTTTTACACACATATACTGTATACAGAAAATATACAGGATGAAGTTTGATGAAATTTTAATCAAAATGTGCTCGGCAACATCGAAAAAACCTTTTTGACTTATGTATATTTTGAGATTGCTTGATTAATTTCGTGTGTACCCGTTCGTTAGATGAAATACGGCTAATTAAATTAAACAGTATTATTTTCTGCGTTTGGGATTTAAAAAAATATATATTTTTGGTGTTCTGTTTATCGTTAAATCGGTCTAGAGAGACATGAACGAGGACCTCTTTTGAAAAAGGGTAAGTAAATATCCAATTACTGTATTTAGTCTAGTTAAACGTGTTTCATCTTTTGCTTTTGAAGTGTAGTTTGCGTGGGGGCCTGTCAGACATCTCAAAAACAAACTTTTATATAGTTTGTTAAAAATTGTTCAACCTTTTTTATTATTTTTACAATTTCCATATTAACTAATTTACTTAAGGAGTTAGAGGTTTCCAATTACGTAATGAAAATTTTCTACAACCACACACGAGTGACAGATTTGAACATCTTTCTACCAATGATGATTTGATGATTGATTGATGACAATTTCATATCAGCACAAAAATATTTATAAATTATAACTGTCAAAGTTCCACGTAACCTACATTTATACCAATCCATATAAAATTAACTAACTAACTATCTAACGAATAACTTCAACAATTACATTAATTACAAAAACAATCCAACTAAATACAATACGTACGACAACTCAACACAACAACCCTTGATCGACGAAATACTGAAATACGTTAATTCACCTCTATTGCCAGAAATAGATGAACCAAATTATACTTAATAGATATAATGAACATCGACTGTGTTAAGTTACCAGCAGGTCAAGTTACACCCATGTTTGAAAAGCATTCAATCAAGTTCCAGCTTTACTGCTTTCAAAACAGAGTCGAGAATCTATTGTCAAGTTTGACAGATAGGGTAGGTTGATATGCTGTCTGTACGTATGTGTGGTAGCTGAGACATCGCGATGGTCGAGTGAGAAATGGTCTCTCCGCGCCGTTCTGACAAGACCCTCGATTTTTCTCGTGGCCGCGTATATCTTAGTAGGGAGATAACGTCGGAATGCTGAGACAGCTGTTTGCCACAGATAACAGTATGCGCGTAATTACTTTGTTTAGAAGGTATTTGTAACTTAACAAGTGAACTAAAAATAGTTTTGTACAATTTATTTTATAAGCAAAAATACTGACTGTCTCGTTGGGAGTGGTCGCAAGTGCGACTGCCGGGCAAGGGGTCTCGGGTTCAATTCCCGGGTCAGGCAAAGTATTTTAAAAAAAATCTCATTAGTAGCACGGAGCCTGGAATTGTGCCCGGTATATGGCAATAGGCTCACTCCCTATTACATGGGACATAACATAAATAGTGATAAGTAGGTGTTACATTGTACAGTGGCATAACGTGCACCTCTGTCTACCTCTTCGGAGATAAAAGGCATGATGTTATGTTATTTTATAAGCAACTAGCTAGCTACGCCATCGAGGTTTCTCACGGTCATATTGAGCGCAGCAATATGTTCTATAGTCTTCCTCCACGATATTCTATAAACAAAATGAGTGGAATCCAGCACAAAAAAGATTTTTTAAATTCAAAGTGGTCTAAAATATGGCCATGCAACTAAATTATACTTACTACTTCCACCAATAACCCTAAAAACTGCGCGTGATGCTCTTTTGTTTATGCTAAGGGTGAATATGAGCCAGCAATAGTTCCGTTCTTTATTATCTGTGCAATATGATATTGCAATCGCCAGACTGATTTTGTGTGTGATTATTTAAATTCTCTTTGATAACTTACTAACAATAAACTGTTGGCTTCAACTACAAATTACACTAACTTAACAACAAAATCAAAAAAGACCTCATAATAAAAAAACTTAAGGAATAGACTTTAACTAAAATTGTGGGAGAGCCATGCTTCGGCACGAATGGGCCGGCCCGACCGGAATGATACCACGACCTCACAGAAAATCGACGTGAAGCAACGCTTGCGTTGTGTTTAGTCGTGTGAGTGAGGTTACCGGAGGCCCAATTACCCTCCTCTTCCCCAATCTCCGCAATTCCTGAATCCCCAACGATCTTCAAACTCCTAATCCCCAAAAGGCCGGTAACACACTTGTAACGCCTCTGGTGTTCCAGGTGTCCATGGGCGACGCCGATTGCTTACCATCAGGTGATCCGACTGCTCGTTTACCGGCTTATGCCATAAAAAAAAACTTTTTCAATGTTCCCTACGACCTAAGAATCAAGTTGAATCACTGAACCGAGGTCATCTATACACTTATCAAAAAAGAAATGTCAAAGTTCGTGAAAATGACATTGACCGAATGCAGATGCTACGATAGGATTGTAAGAGACGATTGCTGGGTGGAACTATTTGTCTTGTCAACGATAAGTCACCTCACAACCTACAGTCTTGACCTATGGTAACATTTGGTGGGATTCTGTCTACGAAATATATGAAAGTTGAAAAATTGTGGGGGATGCCGTTGAAGGAAAGTGACACCAGATGTATTTCTAAGTTTCATCTTACTGCTTTACGATCTTAATATCAAGGGTTACAAACTACAAAAGTCGTTACAAAACATTAAAAAGTTTGTATATCCAACAGCATTATGTAGCTATTTACTCTTAAAAAGTAGAAAATACAATAAATAGTTCTTAATCGGGCACATTTCCAATATGTCTTTGAAAATTGTTGAAGGCAAATCCTCCCCAAACATCGGTCACGGTTGACCTCCATGGCGATTAACGTCCAATGCTTGGCACAATATTCTGAACTTCTATTACTATTAACTCACACACAGATCCACAATCTACATATTTAAAGATATGTAAAAAGGTTTGTTTTTATAGTCAAACTAACAGATTGCTTTATAAACATTCAGAAGATAAAATCCTACTATACCAAAACATTTTTTCTTCGCATTGTTCCAAAAATAAAAACAGCAATAAAAAAAATTCAATTCTACAAGCAATCTTCTTGTCAATGTGCATTTTTGTAAACCATAAACGTATTTGAATTTGGAATTCAACATAAATGTCACGTTGATACCACTTGACAGTCGGGACGTAAAAAGCATTAATCTATTTAGGTTTATTTCTTTGTGAATAATAAAAATACTTCATCTTATTCAATTGTGGGAGTGACATTTTTTTCTTTTATCTGTTGACTGATGCACACTTTATTGGCTCCGACGATAAAATTATGAAAAATAAAAATGGAAAATCCCACTTGAAAAACAAAATAGTTTTTCGTAGTAAACTGTTTTCAATTTGAAGCTCTTTTTTTTCTTTTTTTGAACTGTAACTGTAGACGCGATATTTGCATTGAACGAATCTTTTTTATTTCGAATACAAAAAGAAAGAAGATATGTAGGATTTTTTTTAAGGGGGGAAAATCATCCAATTACTGCTCCCGCCTGGGTGAGGCGGAAGGGAGTGTCAGACTCTTACTGACTAAAAACCACCCCGTTCCTTCTCCTGCACGTCAAGCCGGAGCCCCGGTTACCCGTTAGGTTCTCCACGACTAGGTACCTAGGATTGGAACAATTATTTTTTGTCATGAACTATTTGTGAAAGACAGACATGATCGCCTCATTGGCCGAGTGGTCGCAAGTGCGACTGCTGGGCAAGGGGTCTCGGGTTCGATTCCTGTATCGGGCAAAGTATTACTGGTTTTTTTTTAATTTCAGAGTCTGGAAATGTGCCCGGTATATGGCAATAGGCTCACCCCCCCTATTACATGGGACTCATAACATAAATAGTGAAAAGTGGGTGTTACATTGTACAGTGGTAAAATGTGCACCTCTGCCTACCCCTTCTGGGATAAAAGGCGTGATGTTATGCAAACTCGTCAATTATTATGACAGAAAGACGATATTCGTCAATATTTCATTAGATCATAGTGATTCAAAATGAATAATCACAAACTCTTCATCCAGTTCATTAAACTGATAATTACGCGAAGTTCTCACATTGGTCATTTCATGCGACGGCGACGCGGCGACAGAAAGAGATTCTATGCATTTTTGCTGTTTTTGCAAGTCTGGACATTGAATGAATTTTAAATGTAACTGCGGTCTAAAAGAAGCGTTTGCTTGAATTAATTGCCGAACCAATTATCTTTCGGATGGAATGTTAGATTAACTTTTTTAACACTTGACAGCTTGCTATCAGGATTTTTCGGACGGATTCGAGTTTGTAAACTTGGCGCTTATCAAGTAATGAACATCTATAAGTTAATTATCTCTGGTCGAAACTTGCTAATTCGAAAACGCATTAAGGCGTAATTTTCGCTGTATTACTTGAATTGTTCTGAGTAAAATCTCGAAAAAGCTCATTTCGTGTGAAAGTTGGTAAGACATCAATTTACTAAGTTGTAGGTACGTGAAGAACCATCTTTATCTTATCGTATTAAGTCTAGATCTAAGAATCGGGTAATTGAACGGCTACTTCATTAATAATAGCTTAAGAACTAGTTTTTGTCCTTCAATGTTGAAGTTGTTTTTATAAGTATTTGTTGTAAAATGTTTCTAAGTATATTTCTTTAACATTATTGAACTTAGGTTGTTATTGTAAAAATAGATAATATTTGTGCAGTCTCTTTCTCGCACCTGTGACTCCTCTGGTGTCCATGGCTGGCGCTAATCGCTTATCATCAGGTCTTTATCATTACCATCAGTCTGCTCGTTTGTGTATAAAAATTTTGAGACAAAATGACATATATAATAAAAACTAATAATGATCTATTACATTCATTATAAATGAACCTATTTCTTTTGGAAAATCGAATATAAAGATTTGAATATAGTTTATCTACTTATTTACGGCTTGTGCTTAACACTTTGGTTTATGTTTTTATAATAACTATCATGAGACATACTAAATTAATTAAAAATCTATAAAATCACGTGAATATACCTCTACTGAGAAAAGCTCTACTAATTTGGAACCACAGAGGGGTTCTTCCTCATGAGCAGCGTGTAGGTCGCGGCGATGTCGCGCAGCCTACTCTCCAGCCTGCAGTAACTTTGGTTATAGGTATCTAATTAGTATCTTTCATTACTACCTCTTTCTCGGTAGGTAGCCAAATCTTTATTTTGATGTACCTACTTTGATGAAATACCAACAAAAGAGCAATAAATCTCCCAATCAACAACAAACATCTTTGAATTTTAATTGGTTACCAGGCCGAGGCACTCAACCTCATTTTTCACATCTAAACGATTTATTAGGCGATTTAATTCTATCGAGCGACTTCACTATTTTGTCGAGGAAAAATAAACCCAATTATATTCAAACCAGTTACCATTATAATTGTTTTGTACCAATTATAAATTCAAAGTTACAAGATTGAATTAATAAATAAATAATACATTTCGCAATGTATATTTCGATTTTGACAAGTAACAAATACGTTTAAATTATTTAAGGTATTCTGCCGACGCTGATTGCAATCTCAAATATTATGAAATAGAATTTAAAACGATTATGTAATTCTACCTTACAATTCTGGAAGGTATTTGCGAAATCTTGTCATAAAATTTATAATTTGTTAACAGATTTCGGTCCAACGAATTCAACCCTTAAGGCCGTTACAGACCTAGGTATTAATATATTATAGAAAAGTACAGCAAGGCATGTTATCACATATATGTTCAATTAAATTATTGAGTGACCACATACATAGCTATAATATATATGTAAATATTAATCCTAAAATATTTACACCCAAAAAAAGTTATAATAATATTAAAAATTTAAGAAAGATGAATACTGCCATGTCATGTCAGAACTGCCTCGTTGGCCGAGTGCGGCAAGGGGTCTCGGTTTAAATTCCCGGGTCGACCAAAGTATTACTGGGTTTTTAAAACTTCTCGGTTGTAGCTCGGAGTCTTTGGCAATAGGCTCACCCCCCATTACATGGGACTCACAACATAAATAGTGAAAAGTAGGTATTACATTGTGCCTGCCTACCCCTTCGGGGATAAAAGGCGTTATGTTATGTTTGTCAGAATTTTGTTGTTTGTATATCTGTATAATACTTATCATAAAAATATATACAATAGTATAGCTCCCGTCCGTCGTAGCTGGCTATACTATACTGTATAGCTCGAAATATTAATATAGAGGTATATTATAGTTAGATTTGATACTCGAAATCAAATATTTGGAAAAACATAACTGAGTACGATAAATAATCATTGAATGCTGTGTCAAGAGAACTTAGTTGAAATGCAGAACAATGTTTAAGTTACGCTACCAATTTGTTATGTAGCCAATTAACGAAAGTTTCTCAAGTGTAGCTTGAAAACAGACTAAATTTATTTACAGTACAGGAAATGGGAGGACTTTCTCGTTTTGAATTTTTAATATGGTCCCTCGTATAATTAAAGAACACGGCAGGTATAGATGAGAACTGAGAAGAACAAAATTGCTAAGGAGCAACTCGACCCTCAGTTGCGAAGGTAATTTGATCAGGGTCTAAGATATTTACGGAAAATGAGTGGTGTTTTGCGTTCAATGTTTCTACCGGCAACTAATCAACGAGGTTGTTCCGCGAATTAGAATTTGTGTGCATTTATATTGAAACTGTTTAATTTAATTTTTAAATGGCTACATATATTCTAATGGGGATGATGACAGGGTATGAAAATTAAAAATATAATTAGTCCGTAACTTAGGTAATAAAAAATATTAGACACGTATTTTTTTATTTTGTTGTATAATAAAACAATACTTAGATAAAACGAATCAAAGTTTAGGAGTGGGGGCTAAAACGTCATTTCTTAGTATAAAATGTACTGAGAAGTGACGTCACGCGACATTTCAAATCAATATATCTTAGAAACTATTCGTTTCCGTAAGAAAATAAAAAATACGTGTCTAATGTTTTTAAATAATCTACCAGACGGACATTAAAATAAAAATTAGTCGTCTACCCAATTACGCTAAAGTCCCACAAAATTATTCTAAGTGCAGTAATATTCGTCAGAAACATCCATCTTCCTTAACTGAGTGTCATAGTGTAGGCGCGGCCGGAGTCGTGCCGTATCGCTCGCTCATCTGACCCGGTTCGAGTGCCTACCACATCCAGACTGGACGAGTGACTAAGGGCCCGCCACGATTGTGCGGAATCAACCACAATGGGGCGTGTTAACGATTGTTGTGATGTGCCAATGTATGCTGGCGACCGGAAAATGTCTATGAGGAATTTGTATTGGCTGCAGTTATTGCTAGGGTTAAGTGTGCAATAGGAGTGTTCAGGATTTTAGTGATGAACGACTCGCTTTAGATAAATAATTACTTTAATACAGATCGATTAAAATATATAAGTAATATTTCTTAGCGCACGACACGTCTGTCGCTGACCAAATCTGTAGGCGAGCCGATCGGGGCGCGGCGGCGGTGCGCCCGATCAGCTGTGTGCATCCCCCGCCCGCCGCTTCTCCCGCCGCTGTGGTCCACACCAGATAGATGGTAGATGCGTGAACATCCTCCGGCGCGTTGAAAGCATTAGCTTTCAAGAAGTAGACGAGGTCTGGAGCCTCGGGACGCCTCCCTCTGGTTCGTTGTCATCTTTCGATTCTGAAGTGGGCAGAAGACATAGTTTATTGATAGCCCTTCGTATAATGCCCCTCGAAGTAGTGACGTCAGCCACCCTACAAACGCCATCGGCCCCTGGGTAGAGGCGACACACACGCCCCATCCGCCATTGTAATGGCGGTAAGTTGTCCTCCTTCAGTACCACCACGTCCCCGCAGGCGAGGCCTTGTTGCCCGGTGCGCCATTTGGTGCGTTGCTGCAACTCGGAGATGTACTCAAGGCGCCACCGCTCCCAGAAGTGCTGCCTTATTTTCTCAATAAGCTCGTATCTGTTTGGTCTAGTAGCAGTGACGGGCTTCGTCGGAATAGACGTAAGTGGTCTCCCAATTAAGAAGTGGCCTGGGGTCAGAGGAGAAGGATCAGTAACATTGGACGAGAGAGGAGTCAGCGGACGTGAATTAAGGATAGCTTCGATTAGCGCAAATAGCGTTGCTAGCTCCTCAAACGTCAAAGCAGCATTTCCAGCTACACGTTTTAAGTGAAATTTTGCTGATTTAATTCCAGCTTCAAATATACCACCAAAGTGGGGAGAATATGCGAGGCTAAATACAAATTTGATTCCTTCAGAAGTAGCATAATCACTAACAGACTGACGGCTGGATCTAAGCAACCTACCCAGTTCATTGTTCGCACCCACAAAATTCCGGCCGTTGTCGCAAAAAATTTCATGACATTTTCCTCTACGTGATATGAACCGTCTTAGGCATAAAATAAAAGCTTGAGTACTTAATTCACTCACCAGCTCTAAATGTATTGCCTTTGTACTGAGGCAAACAAATAAACATAAGTAACATTTAGTGATACGATTACCACGACCTTTCCGGTTACTAATCATGAAAGGTCCAGCAAAGTCAACTCCACACGAGTAGAAAGGAAAACAAGAATTTGTACGCGCTTCAGGTAAATGACCCATTATTGGCTGCATCGTATCCGCTCTTAGACGAACGCAAATAATACATTGTCTAACTACTTGCCGCGCTAAATATCTTCCACCAATAGGCCAGTATTTATCACGCACTGACGCTAACAGCAGCTGTTGACCTGCGTGGAACAAACGTATATGTTCATTAATCATTAATAGCTTGGTAAAATGATGTTTTGAATGTAATAGTATAGGGTGTGTCTTATCGAAATTATAAGTTGAGTTTCCTAAACGACCACCCACTCGAACTGTACTAATTTACTCTTTTGTGGTAATTGTTTTCCTTGCCTGAGTAACCCAATTTCAAAAGGAAACGATTGTACTTGACATTTTTTTATTAGTAATATCACTGAATTATTTATTTCGTCTGAACTTATAGGGCCTGAATATTTATGTTTGTTTTTATTGCAATTGTTAACAAAACGTAACACATAGGCAAATATTCTACTTATTTTACTGAAACTCGAGTACCTTTTAAAATCCATAAATATACTACCGTCATCAGAATTGTCCAATGCAGTTATCAAAGAATGTACCTTTAACTCAGGTAAGTTTTGAACTACGAAAGAATTCTGTAGCCACTCTGAACGATCCTTCTGTAGTAAAGAAGGACCTTCCCACCACAATGAAGAAGATAAAAGGTCCTGGTGTTCAACTCCTCTTGAGTCCAAGTCAGTTGGGTTCATATTCGTAGGTACATGTCTGTGTTCAAAACCACTTGTTAGCTCGTTAATTTCATTAACCCTATTCCAGACAAACATTTTAAGATTTCTTACATCAGTTCTTAGCCAACCTAAGACAACTGTCGAATCTGTCCAAATAGTTTTGTTAGTTATATTAAATCGTAATGACTGTATAATTTTATCACAGAATCTAGCTCCCAGCAAAGTACCAAGTAATTCCAATTTCGGTATAGTAATAGGTTTTAAGGGTGCAACACGTGCCTTTGCGCACAAAAGTCTAACAGTGACCTCATTTTTTTCATTTGTTGACCGTAAATATACACATGAGGCATATGCTTTCTGTGACGCATCAACAAAACAATGCAATTCTATTGACACGGGGTTATCGCAAAGAACATATCTATTAATTTTAATATTAGAAATGTAATGCAAATTAGAAATAAATTTTAACCACGTATCCAATAGATTTTGTGGTATGGGGTCGTCCCAATTTAATTTTATGACCCATGATTGTTGTAAAAATATTTTAGTTTTAATAATGCATGCACAAATTAATCCCAACGGATCAAATATTTTACAAATAGTAGCTATTACGACCTTTTTTGTAACAATTTGCGGTGGCGATTCCACCTTCGAGGGAAATTGAATGATGTCGAGTTTTGGAGAATAATTCAAACCTAGCACGCTGGATTCTTTAGTCAAATTTACCGGGTCGCATGTGTATTCGATGTGATTGTGATGATAGTGTTATCATCACAATCAAGTGCTTCCAAACAGTTAGTACGAATTTTTCTTAGGGAAAACATGCTGAATCTAAAATTTTCTTAACATTCACATATTATATATTCTGTAATTCACTTTCACTATTCGCACCCGTATTTAAGTCGTCAACGTAAAAATCATTTTGTATTATTCTCGCAATAACGTCATCATTACACTCCTTAGCCAATTGTAATAGACATCTGGTGCTCAAAAACGGAGCGCTGGCCATCTCATACGTTACTGTGTTTAATTGTAGAACCTTTAAATTTCCATTATTATTTGATTCCGTACTAACGGATGAATCCCTCCACAAAATTAACTGAAGGTGACGTTGAGATTCATGCAAGGCAGTTTGTCTTCAGTTTATTTTCTCAATATCTCCTAAGAGAACAAACCTGTGCCCGCGAAATCGTAACAAAATAGAGAATAAATCGGACTGCACTACTGGGCCTACCGTCTGTATGTCATTTAATGACGTCCCAGATGATGTTTTAGCTGAGGCATCAAACACTACTCTCAATTTCGTCGTTTCACTGTTCTCACGAAGTACACAGTGATGTGGAAGGTAATTGCCAAATCTTGGGCGATCTACCTCACATAAGTGACCTAATTCTTTATATTCTTCTATGAATCTAGTGTATGACTCCTTAAGTTTCGGATTTTTATTTAATTTTAATTCTAAATTTAAGAAACGTTTCTTTGCCATGTAGTATGAATCACCAAGACTAGTTTCAGGTTCCTTTAAAACATACACAAAACCGACCGTCGGATAAGCGAGTTGTGTTTTCTATAAACTCAATTTCACAAAACTGCTCCTCTAATGAGTATGTTTTTGTCTCTGCAGGTAGTTCTTCAATCTCCCAAAACTTCTTCAGGGAATTATCAATATTCGAAAACTGATTGAAATAACAATAGACCTCAGACTTGGATTGACTGTTACCGAGTGGGCCGGCTATTAACCACCCTAATTGTGATTCTTGTAAAGTTAGTTTATTTGACCCTAACTTAATTTGATTTGTCCCAATAATGTTCCAAAAAACGTCAGCCCCCAAAAGCATATCTATAGTGGAAGGCTGGAAGAACCTTGGATCCGCTAGTTGTAGGTATACCGCACGGAATATTTAACTCGCAAATGTCTATTTCAACGCTGGGTAAAATACCTGGTATCGTCGGCACTAACAAACAAGAGACTGGGGTGCTAAACGTAGATGAACAAGATTTAATCGTCACGATACACTTTCCTAAAATCTTAGATTTGATATTATTTAGACCGCAAACCTTTAAGATTTCACTATAATTCTTATTGAACCCTAATTTCTCTCGCATAGCTTCGGTTAAAAATGATGATTGACTACCAGTGTCCAATAATGCTCGCGCCTTAACCTTTTTATTGTTCGACTCATTAAGGATTTCTACCTGCGCCGTACACAATAACGTATGAGTCATCGTCGTAGCTGATAACGCAACCGGTTCATTCTGTTGACTATTTGCATTTTGTAGTGAAGAAGTATTCAAGTTATCTTTATGAATCAAAGTATTGTGTTTACCTTTACGTATTTTGCAAGAACCCTTCAAACGACACTGATAACTATTATGCCCACTACGTAAGCACTTAGTGCACAATTTCAACCTTTTTACTTCGCCCATTATAACATCATAGTTCATTGGTTTGAACTTCGGACATTCATACACAAAATGATTATGGCTACAAACAACACATTGATATTTCCCCGTTGAATCCGAGGCAGCCAAAAAAGATTTCACCTATCTTTTATTTTGAGAATGCATAATATTATTATGTTCCTGTTTATCGGATCTATTATAATGCGTTGTTTCCAAGATGTCTGCTCGGTTACGTAAGAATGAATAAAATTGATTTAACGTTGGTAAATCCGATAGACTATTCTTATATTCTTCCCATTTTGTACCAGTGGTGGAGTCCAACTTTGCTGAAACTATGAATATCAACAAGACATCCCACTGATCAGTAGGAAGCCCAAGAGTGTGCAAAGAACTCAAGTTTTTAGATAAGTGATCAATTAAATATCGCAACGCTTTAAATGATTCCTTCACAATTGGCTCAATACTTAGTAACGACTTAATGTGGTTATTTATTAAGATATTCTTACTATTATAACGGTTACATAAAATTTGCCATGCCTTTTCGTAATTGTCAGCGGTAAACTCAATTGATCTTATAACGACCGCGGCACTATTCTCTAAGCTTGATCTAAGATAGTGGTATTTATTAATTAATGGAATAGAATCGTTTTTATTAACGAGGGAATCAAAAGTGTCCCTGAACTCAAGCCGCTTTAAATAGTTCCCGTCACACTTTGGCAAATTTATAGTAGGTAACTTTATGGAATTCATGGAATGTGAATATTGATTGGACATACTTTCATCATGTAATGATCTCTTCTCAGAATTCGCACATTCAATCAATTCCTTAGCCGTGGAAAGAAGGGAAAAGAATTGCGATTCAATAGAATCCCGCTCATTTAACTGTTCATCGTCATTTAAAGAGAGTAATTCAATATCTGATTGTATGATGTTAAAATCCAACAGCAATTCTTGAAACTTATCAACTCGCAAAGATATTTCTTTGACTTGAATGCTAGTTATCTTTTTCGCGCCTATCTGGGTTAAAACATTCACATAGTCTTTGAATTTTGTTATACTACCTTTGACTATGCTACACTTTTTGACAAGCTCCTATAAAGATTCTCTTCCTTCCATGACAACTCAATAAAAAGAAATCGAACAACGAACTAGGCAAAATATTGAAATGATCAAACTAGTTATAACGGTTCCGTCGCCGGGAGATCCAACCGCCCCGCCGTAGTTACTACTCGGATGCTGGATGGATTCGCAAACCCACAAGCCAAGCACTACGCAAAGGTAACCTGGAATTTACATAAATGTGTCACGTTAATATTTAAGTATGTGACAAAATTTTTGTGAAGGGTAGGTGGAACAAAATTATTGGAAAAATAATTGATCAAACAGCCACATCCAGATTTTAAATATTTAGCTAGGAAGTAAGTAGCGCAACTGGCAATATGATTTTAAGCTAAAACCATCATCGAATGGGGTTTCTAAAATTTTTTTTTAACACATATTAACTCGTTGAGTACCGTCTTTGTAGACACAATTATAGAACAATAGGTTAAACAATTTAATAGGAATGAAAATAATAAAGCGATAGTTATGTATTTATAGGCAAGCTTTCGCAATAGCCGAAGCGTAAATTACAAAGAAGAATAGTAATAGGAGCGGCAAGCCGTACGCAAATCGAAAAGGAAAATAAGGAATAGTGGATAGAATAAAAGGCCAACTTCCCTTGGGTATTCCGCCAGACGTCCTCCAGCAGTCCTCAGCAAAGTTTTCACTCCACCAGGGTAGAAGGCAGGAATCCAATCTAATCTCCTTGTTCCGTAATTTCAAATTCCAAACGGTTTTCCGTTATTCTTCGATGGATATCCGAAGATTACAGCTTTGAGTCGCTATTGTAAACGGTCGCCACAATGTGTGTGTGACGTGTCGTGCGCTAATATTTCTTTGCGCACGACACGTCTGTCGCTGACCAAATCTGTAGGCGAGCCGATCGGGGCGCGGCGGGTGCGCCCGATCAGCTGTGTGCGTCCCCCGCCCGCCGCGTCTCCCGCCGCTGTGATCCACACGTTAGATGCGTGAACAAGGAGGATCATACGAGCTTCCTACTCGATAAATATTTATACTCTACATGTAGGATTCATTCAATGCTCGGTATGTAAATTACAAATTGCCACGCGAACCGTCGTCGTAGGTTTAAACCAAAATATGTACATTGTAATCCTATAAATTCAGCGCATGTCCCCGCATTAATACAATCCGGTTGACTTTCCAACAAATACTTCAGATTTGTCGAAATAACTCTGCAAGTTTAGATAAAGGGAGGTTGTAGTTGGCTGTATCAGCCTGTGAGCTCGTAATTTAATTAGAATTTCTGAAATGGAATCTCATGAATGACTTTTGTTTCTGATGTATTTCCTCGTTATGTAAAGCAAGCAACAAAATGTTTGAATTCGGTTGCTGTATGGGAAGTTTGCTGGAACAATTTATTGGACGGATCGTTCCCTTTGGTCTACATATGCGCTGACCCCGTACTTTATTTGTTCGACTATTGAGGAGAATTAAATAAACGTCAGCGGAATCCTTCAACTTTTAATTACTTTTCCGTCTATGTCTGGTTCGCTTTACTGGGGCTTAATTTTAAAATTTTTGATTAAATTTCCTACCTACCCGTTTTAAATTTCGATTTTATGTCACTTTGTACCGGACTACTTTAGACGTGGATGTCGCATCAGCTTCAAACTTGTCTTGAATTTGTACTCGAATTATATTATTAATATTGTGTTGCGCGGTGTTTTATGAATCTTTCTTCCTTGTCTTGTAAATTAAACATAGCATATACAATATATATACATTAACATGCATGCTTAAGAATGTACTTATATATTATGACTGCCTCTTTAGTCAAGTAGTTGCAAGCGACAAGCATGTAGTAGATTCCATGGATTATTTTACAAATTTAATATTAAAAAACAAACACAATTTGCGAAAGTACCTACATTCAATATATTTAATAAGTATATTATTATCAATAATGTGCGCACTTGTATAAACTAGATACATAAATTAATGTTAAGGAAGTTCAACAAGTATGTAAGGATCGTATTAGATGGCGCTCTACAGCTTTTCTTACTCTCATTCGACAAAAAAAAAATAATAAAGATCTACAAAATGTAATACAAAACCAAGAATACGGGTATCATTATCATCGTAAGTGGGGTTTGCCGTAATCTCTAAAAAGGCGTGATGTTATGTAGAGCGCTATTGACCAGTTTCTCTGAAACCTGTATTTCCTTAATCAGATTTTACGACAGATGATGGAACAGGGATAGTAACGGAGTAAATTATTGTATTCTACTCCGCCACACGGTAACTTTTTTATATTTGATGTGGCAACGTTTGACCACTATCTCGGCTGGTGGTAAGCGATGACGGTCTACGATGGAGCACGTCGACCCATAAGTAACCTAACCATACGTTATTGACAATATAATTATTTCACTAATTTTTTTTTGGGATAAACCGATATACGTTCAGACGTTACATTATTTTATAAAAGAGTTTGAAAGTAGGTACTTATATAGTTATAAATTTTCTTTTTATGGCATAAGCCGGTAAACGAGCAGACTGATCACCTGATGGTAAGCAATCGGCGTCGCCCATGGACACCTGGAACACCAGAGGCATTACGAGTGCGTTACTGGTCTTTTAGGAATTTTGGGGTAATTGGGGAGACCCAATTACCCCAAAACCTCACTCACGCGACGAAACACAACACATGTTTTACGTGTCTTTTGTGAGGCCGTGGTATCACTCCGGTCGAGCCGGTCCATTAGTGCCGAAGCATGGCATTCCCTCACTCTAAAAATTGAATTTTTGGAACATGGATAGATTATGGTCTGGAACACCACATGGGCTACTTTTATCTCACGGGAACGCGGGTGAAGTCACGGGCAGAAGTTAGTTAAAAATATATAACTCTAAATAATGACGACAGTATTTCGTAGCGACTAAACGAATAACTTGGAGCAGACGAACACGTAAAGCGAAGTCGTAAAAATAGTGAATAGTCCAGGAGTCTGCGCGTGCTTCAGTGAATTCATACTTTATGTGATTCTGAGCTAAGAGCTCGGTGCTGAAGAAAAATTACTGGTTGTGGCTTGTACACACTGGCGGTCATTTGTCGGGGAGTTATGTGTTACAGCTTGTTATGCAACCTCACTTGTAACATGTAGCGTTGGTATTTTGGTTTTGTTCAAGTTTTTTAACTTTATTGGTATAGAGGCTATAATCGTGATTCAGTCTGTATTAATCGGGTAACATATCTTAAGTTATATTAGTGGGTCTTCAGACAAGTCACTCCACGTCATGTGGACCACCTGTTTTCATAGATTAAATAGTACTTTAAACTTATGCCGGAATACTGAAACGTTACTAAAATTAACTAAAATTTCACAAACATATTGATGCTCTAACGTCTAGATTACGGAAACTAAATTTATATTTTCAAATCTCTTCGACACATTGCCGAAACTCCTTTAATACGAATGGTATATCTTGCCCTGTGCCAATCTCTTATAACTTACTGCATAACTGCATGGGGTGGAGCTGCAAAAACAACCATAATCAAGTTAGAGCGAGCTCAGAGAGCTATTTTAATGGTAAGCCGCTTTTTACCAATACTATATCCCACGTCTGAATTATACCAACACTGTGGGGTGCTAACAGTTCGACAGCTGTTTGTTCTAACTGTGGTATTAAAAAAACACTCAGAATCAACATTTGATCGAAATATAACGGAAAATAAGAGAAGAAACGCAACGATTTGCACGGTAACTAGATGTAGAACAAGTCTTACACAACACTTTTACGGTTTTCTGGGTCCCTACCTATATAATAAGATTAACAAAAAATTGTCAATATATTCTCTAAATAAAGCACAGTCCAAGAAAAAATTAAAAACTTGGCTTCAGGATCTTAAATACGAATCAGCTGAATGCTTACTCAAACCTATAAAGTAAATAAGTAGCTTTGTTCTTGGATTAATCATATTTACTATTTCATATTGATCTCAACCTTATCATTAATTTGAATTGTGACACAAACATGGATCCACATACTTACACGGTCATCGTCCACATTCACCATACACTCATGAAAATAACCTAAGTACCAACGTTTTGTTTATCTTTAATGTCGAATTTTTATTGTTTTAAATGTTTTTGCAAGTTCCTATTTTAGTATGAGATTTTAATTTCTAGTTTTAATTAATTTTGACTTTAACCTTTTCTTTTTCTGGATGTTCTTTAATTTTAAACTTTATTTATATCTTAATTTTTGTAATGTTTAACACTATGTATCCTCAATACATAGTGTTAACGCATCGCACGCATCTAACGTTAGATAAATAGTTTTTTTTTTGTTTTAAACAAATATGTAATATCCTTAATTGTCTCAAATGTTGTAACGGTTAATTTATCTACTTTGATATTGTACTTTAATTGTTGTACGTACCTGATGGTTGTAATAATAAGACCTTAACCTTAATATTTGTGCACGTACTACTTATGTATCAGTATTATTTCGATCTCAGTAACAAATTTTTATATATTTTATTATTATTATTAGATTAGAATTCAGTAAATAATTAAATCGCGTCAGTGGGATATGGCCTGGTGATCTGTGATACAGGGTTCACCTACAACATACACCAGTCTCAGGTTTAGTTGTAAAACGTTTGCTGTATTTTATTTTGTAAATGATGATGAGAGAAATAAATAAATTATTTGTTTATTTGTTGTTTCAGCAGTTACTTAATTTTAAGTCGGGCTCAAATATTGTGCCATCTCTGTCATTTTACAAAGAATTTGTAGAGATAGAACTATACTTAAGCACGACTTAAAATTGAGTAGCGTTTCAGTATTCCGACAGTCTTTAGTCTTATAATTCAGATATTGATGGTTTTTTACCACTTACTGGTAACTTAAATTTCCCTCCAATGATTTTCTGGGAACATTCAGTCTTTGAGAAACGCTTACACATCACTATTCAATAAATGTATACTACAAACAAAGACCCATACAATTTCAAACAATCGAACGGTTTCCTTGAAGTGACCGCAATCACTATAAAGCGAGTCTATTCATGACACATCTGAACCTTACCTACTGGTTAAATTCCACGTTCTAGTGCACAGCATGTTGCTTTTGGAATTCAATCCATAGCAGTTGATTATTTCACTGATAATGTACCATATACGATAGAATGTACATTTTGTAGCCAATCGATATTAATATTAGAAAGCTGAAGAGTTTGTTTTTTTGTTTGTTTGTTTGAACGCGCTAATCTTCGGAACTACAAGTCTGATTTGAACAATTCTTTTTGTGTTGGATAGCGCATTTATCGAGGAAAGCTATAGGCTATAAAACGTCACGCTACGACCAATAAGAGCTGAGCAGAGCGTGTGAAACCTCGCGAAAGTAGCTAGTCTTATAGAAACGGCTTAGTAAAATAATATATTTCACTCGGTAATTCTGAAAAATCGAAAATCATCTAAAAATACTTGGCCCGAGCTAGGAATCGGATATGAATCTCCTTGCTCAACAGTCACATATTTACCATTCACCTAACGAGACAGTGGAGGCAAGATTAAATTAAATTAAACAAGCAATCCTTGTGCACCATAAAAATGCGCCCAACTATAATCCCAAATAAAGGGCAGTACACAACAGCGAAACAAGGAAACAAAGATAAGGTCATTTTATAGATATATTTATTGTGTGGACTCCAGTGTATATAAGCCCCTATCTCGTCCCAAGACAATGCACAATTACTTTGTCACGAGTTAGCTAAATTAAAAAAGTAAAGTCTCACTACAAGCCGTACAACTATAATTCCTGGCGTGTTGTTGCACTTTCAAGTATATACGGCTACACATCAAACTATGCAACCAGTATAAACTGATTGTTTAATCTACGGAAAGGTCATGCAAAGCGGGACCATGATAAATTGGTTTTTATTTCTTGATGTGTACTGTACAAGTCAACGTTGTATTCCGAATTACTTTTTTATTATCAAGTTTGAGAACAATAAGTTCGTTTTTACATAGTTGCACTTTGTTTAAAGTGAAAATGTTTGGAATGAAATGAAATCGATCATGAGCAAATGTATATTTAAAGGAAAGCATCTTGCATTTTGTTCGATTCGATTGCAGTTGATTAAATTACTTTTATCCCCGAAGGGGTAGGCAGAGGTGCACATTCTACCACAGTACAATGTAACACCCACTTTTCACTAGTTGTTATGAGTCCCATGTAATAGGGGGTGAGCCTATTGCCATATACCGGGCACATTTCCAGACTCCGTGCTACTACTGAGAATTTAAAAAAACCCAGTAATACTTTGCCCGACCCGGGAATCGAACCCGAGACCCCTTGCCCGGCAGTCGCACTTGCGAATACTCGGCCAATTATAATAGAGCCATCTTGATTAAATTAGGTTTTGTTAATCAAATAAAGACTTTTCTATTTATTGTCCTTTAGGTTATTTTTTAAGAATGTAAGCGTATATTGAATTTTTAGTTATTTGGTAGTAAAAGCGAAATAAGTACACATTATTTCCATTGAATATATTTAGCAATATTATAATTTTGATAAACTTTTCTTCAAAAATTACACTTAAGAGGGCATAAACTGCTTGAAAATTTGTATTATTAATGCTAGCGAAGTCGTATATTTATTAACTTACGTAATTCACAACGATACATTATTTAAAATTAAGATAACTTTGTCCAAACTGCAAAGCAAACTACGCTTAACTATAACATAAATACGATTCAAATCTCACAAGCACACGATAACACAAGACTATCTACATCTATTTTTGTTTTTTTATTTTAATTTTTTTTTTAATTCACTTCTAATTTTTTGTTTGCATTGTATCTGTTGTATTGTGTTTGTGCCTGGTGTTGTACCAAATAAATTATTTTTCTTCTTCTTCTTCTTCTTCAAGATAACACTAACCTAAGCCAAAATAAGTCAGTAAAAAGGTTCTTGCCATAACACCTACAAACGACAGAAACTGAATAAAGCCAACCGCTTCGTTGCCACTTCCACCATAAGAAATTCAATTTAACTTTGTCGCCGAACAAAATGTTCCAATAGAAATAATTTCGTCAAGGATTTTCAACATCTGTACAATTCAATCAGGGTGAAGTCTTCAGTGTTTTTTATCTTTCAAGTATTTTTCTTTCAGTGCTTAAGTTGGTTAGTGTTTGGAGCGTCACACTCGACGGTATTGCCAAGGTCATATGAGACAGTGATGTGAATAGCTTTGTAAATACTTTTTATGTCGTCATGAGTTTTATTCTCCAAGGGATAAGGTAGAGTAAATTGATTTTATATTAATTCTCTGCACTACGTAAGTATTCTGGTATATGTTAAAATGTCGTGATCCTGATGATGACATCCAACGTGATGTCGTCACGTTGTGGTTATAATTAAAGATTACGAAGCTTCTCACAACATTTTGTTATCGAACTATGCAAATCTTTAAAAACTTTGACTCGACCAAAAGTCGTGGTACCATATTTATTGATCAAAGACTAAACGTTCACAACAACTAACATTTCCACCCACTTAACAAAACGGTTATCACTCTATCTTTAATTTCCTAAAAATAAACGACGACATAAAATGCGATTTAAAAAAAAAACTCAGTAGTAGCACGGAGTCTGGAATTGTGCCCGGTATATGGCAATAGGCTCACCCCCTATTACATGGGACTCGTAACATAAATAGTGAAATGTGGGTGTTACATTGTACAGTGGCATAATGTGCACCTCTGCCTACCCCTTCGGGAAGTGATCGGCGATGGCGACCTCTCGCGTCCGGGCCTAGTGCAGGCCATGATGCGGAGCGAGGGGGATTGGGATGCCGTCTCCTCCTTTTGCGAAGCAGTCATGCTAGCTAAGGAGGAGGCGGGACGCGTGAGGCAGCGAAGCGCTGCCTCCTCGCAACCCAGCCATCGCGAAGGACACACCGGGCGCCGGGATCGCGGGACGATCTCCGGCCACCGTAAGCGCGGGCCTGCGGACGGCGAGCATGGGTGGCTCCCCGTCCGACCAGAAACAGACCCGAGCGTACGGCGCGTCGCGTTTCGCGCGCGCCTCAAAGAGCCATCAGACCACCACAGATGGGGCCCAATAGGGCCGATGCCGATTCGGAGTCGCGGAGAACCTAACGGGTAACCGGGGCTCCGGCTCGACGTGCAGGAGAAGGAACGGGGTGGTTTTTAGTCAGTAAGAGTCTGACACTCCCTCCCGCCTCACCCAGGCGGGGGCAGTCATTCGATGATTTTCCCCCCTTAAAAAAAAAAAAAAAAAACCCCTTCGGGATAAAAGGCGTGATGTTATGTTATGTATGTATAAAATGCGAGTTGTATTTTTCTCCAGAATCGTTGTCGCGGTGGGGGTTGTGACGTGATCCGAAAGCGCATTTCACTTGCAGGTGTAGCTTCACCTACCGGTGTACTGGTATACTGTAGAACGCGCATCGTACCGGGACACGTTCGACAAAATCATATTTTACGTGATTCCATTTTACTGTAACGAAAGACTGTAACTTTTATCTCTAAGTTGAGACTTTTTGTAATAGGAGACTGTACTGGTGCATTCAATTGTATTGCAGTGTACAGTTTAACTCGATGTTGATAGTGAATTTTATAAATGTATAAGTGATTTTATCTACTGCTGACTGCCTCGTTGGCCGAGTGGTCGCAAGTGCGACTGCCGGGCAAGGAGTCTCGGTTTCGATTCCCGGTTCGGGCATAGTATTACTGTTTTTTTTTAATTCTCAAAAGTAGCACGGAAATTGGAATTGTGCCCGGTATATGGCATTAGGCACACGCCCTATTACATGGAACTTATAACGTAAATAGTGAAATGTGGGTGTTACATTGTACAATGGCATTAAGTACCGTAATGTGGGGACAAAAGGTGTGATGTTATTATGATGATTTTATCTATTTTTTTAGGTGCTACGCCTATACTGATCTGATAGACGTAATGATAATAAATTACGTACTGTTATATATTAAATAACATTAATAAGAATATAATAATAAACAGTTGACGCTGCAACACGTGTATTCCACTGCATTACGTGTACTTATTTTACATTTTTCCATTGACTCAGCATTTTGCAATAACTTAGAAATTATACCTTAGTACATGAGTGTGGATTTGAACGTCGTCGCGGATAATAGGTTTTTTTTTGTAAACCTTTTTATTAATTAAATATTTTTCCAGTTCTATTAAAAGTATTTTTTTTAAAAAGCTTATTTAGACCCACCCCGTAACAGTGGTGTCAGAAGTGGGATACCAGTATTGAATGTGCTGGTATTTCAACACGTATTACGCGAGTGATAACTTGAACTCTGTATCTACTACAAACTCTTTCGTGTACAGCGATATATCAATATCGCCAAGTTCGAGAACTCGGCTTGTGTCTAACCATTGTGCCGCGATTTCACATGAAACATTCTGAACTCTGACTCGAACAGTTTCGTGACTCCTTCACATCGAACTCCGGCACCTGAAAATTACCTGACTTAGAAAGTGAGTCTTGTCAGCCCACCATTGCTGAGCTACCGGGTCGTCGACGCCTCTCCTGCTCTCGCTGACGCGCTGCAACGTGTCCTGTCCTAGAGCTACTTACCACACGACCCCCACTGCCGTCCGATCTCGCTGCCGTCATTGGTCCAGTACCTGGTGTGTTCAACTTACCTGGTCACCTCTACGAAGTCTGCGATGTACTCCACACTCCTGCTCTCCGTGCTGCTGTGAGTAGAATATCTTATCTCTTGTTATTGCTAATCCTATTCCCATTTCAAATAATTCCAAATCCTACAATCTCAAAATCTTTATCTAATTTATACCTAATCGTGTCTCTAACCATTTTTCAAAATGTCTAGGACCGAAGTGTCACTCAGTGAACAATATCCTCTTAAAATCTTATGTGACTTTATTGATATATACCGAGGAGATCGTGAAACTTTACCTGCATTCTTAACTAACTGCCAAAATGCGCTGAATCTTGCCTCAGAGAGCCAAAAAAAGTTGATCTTAAAATACATATTGTCTAAATTACGAGACAAGGCTCAAATAGCATGTTCAAATAAAATTTTTGAAGATTTCGAATCATTGCAATCATTCCTGCGACAAAACTTCGGAGAAAAGAAACATTACAGCCACTTATTCTTTGAGCTGCAGTCATGTAAACAGCAGCTCAACGAATCAGTATCGCAATTCGCGTTACGTTTAGAAACATGCTTAACAGACATGCAAACCGAGATACATAACTCTGTTACTACTAAGAAAGATTTGTCAGGACGGATTGCTATGACAGAGGATCTTGCTCATTATACTTTCAACTTCGGTCTAAATCCGGGACTTAGTAACATGGTGAGATGCCGCAATCCTAAAAATCTTAATGAGGCTATAAACATAGCTATCGAGGAAGAAAAAATACGAAACTTCACCCTTAACGTTTCTGCAAAAATGTCTAAACATTGCAAATTTTGCAAGAAATCAGGACACCTAGAGAGCGAATGCCTAAATAAAAAGCGCAGTTCGCAGCCTCAATCTCAATTCCCAAAAAATGAACCTCACCAAGTTAATAAGCCACCAGGGGTTATAATATGCAGATATTGCAAAAACCCGGGGCATGACATTTCACAATGTTACAAACGAAAACATGCCAATCTAAAGAAACAATCCGATTTCAATAATTCCGCAACCCAACATAACGTCGCGGTGTTACCCGACTTCGTTGAATCGTGGGACGGAGCGGAAAATGCTGATTTAAACTAAAAAGTCGGGTGTCGTTTTCGTGCCGTACTACGCCCGACCGTGAGAAAGGCGCATTACAATTTCGCAATACCAAATCATTAATTACTAATTCTACAAATTCCTTTACCAAATCTACTAAATCTCTTACTAAATCGAATATACATCCGACCATGCAAAAGGGTAATCAGCCCCAAACCGAAGGTCGGTCATTTCAACTTCTACAGGTCACACAACAGGGTAAACAACCCCAAAACGAAGACCTTTCTATTGCCTTTACACATCCGACCATGCAACAGGGTAATCAGCCCCAGACCGAAGGTCGGTCATTTCAATCTCTACCGGTCACACAACAGGGTAACCAGCCCCAAAACGGAGGCCGACACCATCGTGATTCATCTCAACATATTCCACAAGGAATCTCTGCTTCGTTGAGTCAGTCGGAAGAGCATAAAAGCATTCCGATTCATGAAATCAAAACGTACAATGTCGCACTACCTTATGTGTTTCTAAACACGAATTATTCGAATAAACCTCTCTGTTTCCTCATTGACACTGGAGCCAGTGTTAGTATTGTTAAGCTACAAAACTTTGTTACAACCCCACATTTATCAAATGATAAAATCAAACTCAAGGGTCTAAGTGAAGACGATTCTCATTACGAGACTTTGGGGTCATTCCAAATCCATTTTGAGTATATCTTTCCTACCAATTCTAAACTTCATTTTAGCTATATACTTAACGCTGTCAGCGATAGAGTTAGGCTTAACTACGATGGTATTTTAGGCAATGACTTCTTAAGGAAACTCGATTGCGATGTAAAATACTCCCAAAATTCTCTACTAATTCAAGGTCATTTTATACCTCTAAACTTCGACCGCCCAGTCTACGTCATTCCACCTCGATCTGAGATAATAGTAGAATGTCCTATTTCAAATTCCTTAAACGAATTAGAGCACATGAAAGATGCCCTAGTCCTCGATCATACATACTCAGAGGGAGTTTTCCTAGCAAACTGTATCGTTAAAATTAAACCTAATCATTGTATCAACATCTCAGTGCTCAATACTACCGAGTCAGAAATCATATTTAAAGATTACTATGTCCATTTACTTCCGTATGAAACCAAAGTTGTTTCCTCTGCGCCTCTTAATAATGACAGTTATCAGAACATAAATAATCTTTCCAATATCTCAAACGATAGATCGCAACAAGTGCTAGATCTCATTCGAACCGAACACCTCAATCCCGAAGAGACGAAAACGCTCTTAGAGTGTTGTTCAGACTACACTGATATTTTCTACCTCGAGGGTGAGCCTTTGACACATACCAATGCTATTGAGCATTCGATAAACACAGGTAACGCTGCTCCGATTCATGTCAAATCCTATCGTTTTCCCGAGTGCCACAAAGGTGAAGTCGAATCTCAAATCAAAAATATGCTAGATCAAGATATAATTCGTTCTTCCAAGTCACCTTGGAGCGCCCCAATTTGGGTAGTGCCCAAGAAGGTAGACTCTACGGGTAGACAGAAATGGAGGTTAGTCATTGACTATAGGAAACTAAATGACGTGACAGTCACCGAAGTTTATCCTATACCCCTGATCACAGACATCCTAGACCAACTGGGCCACTCAAAGTATTTTAGCACTTTGGACCTCGTAAGTGGTTTTCATCAAATCAAATTAAACCCAAAGGACGCATCCAAAACTGCTTTCACCGTCGTGGGTAACGAAATATCCGGGCATTATGAATTCACAAGAATGCCTTTCGGGTTAAAAAATGCTCCGGCTACGTTTCAAAAGCTGATGAATACTGTACTTTCTGGCCTTCAAGGCCTACACTGTTATATCTACTTAGATGACTGCATTATCTATAGCCAAAATCTCCAATCCCATATCGATAAGCTTAAACTAATCTTCGATAGGTTTCGTGAATATAATCTCAAATTACAGCCCGCAAAATGCGAGTTCTTACGGCGCGAAGTAGCATACTTAGGTCATATAATTACCGATAAAGGCGTTTGTCCTAATCCAGAAAAGATTAAAGCCGTCACTCAATTTCCAATCCCTAAAAATCCGAAAGATATAAAATCCTTCCTGGGCCTGGTCGGCTATTATAGACGATTCATTGAAAACTTTTCTAAGATTACAAAACCCTTAACCTCCCTTTTAAAAAAAGACGTGTCTTTTGTATGGTCGACGGAACAGGAAAACGCTTTTAATGCTCTAAAACAAAAGTTAACAACGGCGCCCCTATTACAATATCCAGATTTTTCTCAGCCGTTTCTGCTGACCACTGACGCTTCCAACTACGCCGTGGGAGCTATACTATCTCAAGGCGAAATAGGCAAGGATAAGCCCATCGCATACGCATCGCGAACATTAAACAAAGCCGAGGGCAACTACTCAACAACCGAGAAAGAGCTCTTGGCCATCCTTTTCGGCGTTAAAACGTTTCGTCCCTATCTGTACGGATATAAGTTCAAAATCGTCACCGACCACAAACCCTTAGTTTGGCTATTCAACGTCAAGGACCCCAGCTCTAGACTAATACGTTGGCGCCTAAAATTAGAAGAGTACAATTACGAGATAGTCCATAAGCAAGGCAAATTAAATTGCAACGCAGACGCTTTGTCACGCTTCCCATTACAACAAGACCCTGGTAGTAATTTAAATCGCCCAGTATGCGCTATCGAGGATGAGTCACCGAACTCAAATATCCCGAATCCTCCGGAGTCGCATTCTCCAAGCTCACCCCTCGACAATCCCTCGCCATGCTCGTCAGATACTTATGAGAAATACCTAAAACAATCTAAACAACTTAACTTTTGTTTCGATACTACTATTCGAGAATACAATGAATCATTGTTAAAGGCGAAATGCAAATTAATTGCATATCCTACCTCAATCGATTTGGATGACTCTGTCCCTTATTGCAAGGACATTATAGACTTATCTACAAGCCAACCTAGCGTTCGTGACATTGAACGTGAACTTTATACCTTATACAGCACTTCTAATGATAAACATTTATTCACCCATTTATTCATACGTGTACATCACTATGATGAAATGTCATATAAGGATATTTTTAGACTATTAGTCGAATATAGAGATATGGTTAAATATTGGTACTTAGAGGAGAAAGAACTTGCAATTTCAGACTTCTCCGACCCATTCACCAAACTTTCTTATACTAAAATCTACAATATAATAGGCTATGTATTTCATAATACTGGTATTAAAGTAAATATCTATAGAAACTCCATTCTATTCCCCACACCTGAGGAAGTTAAAAAGATACTTCATGGCAATCATGACCTACCGACAGCTGGTCACCCTGGCATAACACGTATGTTTGAAAGGATAAAGTCCATGTACTGGTGGAAAAATATGCGGCAGGACGTCGAAGATTATGTCAAAAACTGCAAATCCTGCCAGATTAACAAACCCCTTCGCCAACTTCATCGTGCACCTATGATTATTACTTCCACCGCAACAAAACCGCTCGAAAAAATATTCCTTGACATCGTTGGCCCTCTGCCAGAGACGTATGAATTTAAATACAAATTTATTCTTACCATTCAGGATGATCTTACAAAATACTCGCAAGCCTACCCCTTATTAACCTGCTCATCGGATGAGACCGCTAAAAAATTAGTCCACTTTATATCTCATCTCGGAATTCCTAAAATGATTGTCACTGACCAGGGCACTAATTTTACCTCCGAGGTCATTAAGCAACTTACAAAATTATTCGGAATAAAACACATCCTAGCTTCGTCTCATCATCCACAAACTTGTGGCGCCCTAGAGAGGAGTCATGCTACCCTTAAGGAATACTTAAGGCCATTCGTGAACGAAAATGCCCATACTTGGGACTTATACCTCAATACAGCCATGTTTTCTTACAATTCAAATGTTCATTCGACTACCAATTATTCGCCATTCGAATTGCTATTCGGTTTCAAGCCACATATCCCTAAATCTATAGACACTTTAGAAAATAACACTTACACTGACTACGTCCGAATACTAAATCACAGACTTTATTATAGTAGGCAAAAAGCACTACAAAACATTCAATTATCTAAAGAAAGATCTAAACGTGTCTACGACTCTCATGCCAAGCCTGTTACGTATAACGTTGGTGACTCAGTCTATCTCAGGTGTCACCACAAGCAAAATAAAGCCTTATCCCCCGTGTGGAAAGGCCCTTTTAAAATAGTCAAATTAAACGGTAATCACACTGTCACCTTATTAATAAATCGTAAACACGTGCGTCATCATTATGACGAAATAAAGTTGGCGTCAGACGACGACATAATTTAATTTTATCATTGCAGGCACTTTGGTTCATCAACTTCGTGTCATCAGATCGTTACGCCTATAACTACAAGTGCAGGACTGTATTTCGATAAAATTAGCAATTTAAAATTCACTAACGATAACTGGAACGTCTTAACTTATCTAGATATTAGTAGAATACATTCTCACCTTACTATTGTAGAATCGCTATTTTCTAGAGTCAACACATATTGCAAAGATTATAGCTCTTCTAAAATTCAACAAGAGTGTATAAACGCATTATCAGCTTTACAAAGTCAACACAATAACAACGTTAAAAAGTATTCCTCTGTCTCGTACTTGGTTAATAGTAATAAAAGGTACAAACGTGGCCTCATAGACGCTGGTGGATCTTTACTAAAAACGTTTTTCGGTACTCTTGATGCAGATGATGCTCTGAAATTTTCTGATGCAATCGACCAAGTACAAATGGATGAAAAACAATTAGCTCATTTAATGAGAGATAATATCCATGTCATTAAATCAACTATTACTACGTTCAATAATTCTATCTCTAAACTAAACGAGAACGAAATACGTCTAAATAAAAATCTTGAGGTCATCAATAAAGGACTTCAAGTTATTTCCAACTCTAATGATAAATTAGAAATCAAGTCAAATATTAATTCACTATTAAGTGCTCTTGACAGTATTATCATTTCATTATCATTTAACATAGAAGACATTAATAATGCGATTTTATTCAGCAAGATTAACGTATTGCATCCGACTATACTTAGTCCACACCAATTATATAACGAACTTGAGCAAAATAGGAATAATATGCCAAGGCATTACGAACTCCCGGTATCCCTATCGTTACAAAACATCCATGAACTAATTGACATTTCTAAAATCATTTCTTATTTTCATAATAACAAAATAATTATCGTCATTAAACACCCGCTCGTCCTTCCACAAACATATGCCTTGTATCGCGTGATCCCAATGCCTGTCCCTTATGATGTATCGCAACCTGACACGTTTGCACTTATCGCTCCCGCTCATCCTTACCTAGCAATAACAACCGATCATATGTTCTATTCATTGTTGCGTAGTGTAAATCAGTGCAAAGTGATTCCGGGTAAATTTCATGTGTGTGAATTGGAAAGTGTTTTTTCGAGTGTCGTTAATCCAATATGTGAGACTATCTTAATTACTGAAGTAGTAAGTAAGTTACCTAGCTCTTGTGAAATTAAGCTACTAAAAGGCTCAGTACAAGTATTCCACAAAATGAATAACAACAATTGGATTTTTGTTCTGTCTGAGCCAGGCAAGTGTCATATCTCTTGTGAGAATGATGGAAATAATTTCGATGAAACCTTGTTCGGCACTGGCATACTATCTATACCTAAAACCTGTAAAGCGTTCTATAAAACTTTGCAATTTGTGCCACAATCGAACGCCATTCTCAATGTAAGTTCACAGATTATCTCTAACTTTAATCTAGTAGACGATGATTGTTGTGATAGAAGTAGAGTCAACAAAACACTTACCAGATTACCTTACTTAAAGTTAAATGACGCAAATAATCTGGATTCTCTGTTGCAGGCTAGCTTGCATTTAGATTCATTCGAAAAGGATTTAGATAGCCTTGAAAATCCTAATCACTTTCAAAAATATGGCATTCACTACATGTCTCTATCTTATGTACTTTTCATTGCATTCTTTATATATCTACTTTATAGAATTAGAAGATATTTTTGTCCAAATTCGAAAGATCATTGTTGTATACAGATATTTAACCAATGTAATACTAAGAGAGTTACGGAAACTCGCCAACCTACTGTTGAATTATCCGTCTTAAACGAAACCGGCGTGGCCGATGAGGTTTATGCATCAGTGTCAAGGCCAGCCCCAATTAAGCGTAATCTTTTAGTATCTAAGGTGAATTAGAATTTAAACTTAAACTTTTTAATTTCTTTGTTCTTATTATTAAAACACCTAATATTAATTTGGAATAATTTGTGTTAAAATGATATGTTTAATTTTTGTTCTTCTATTTCAATTTTTGTTCTGTCTCATTAATATTACCTATTATAGTAGTATTCTTCGACTATAGTTTGTAAATCTGAAACGACGTTCATCTCATAAATTTTATATCAATTTCGCATCTTTTTCTCCCAGATGCTCCATTTTATCCGGGGGGCTGTTATATATTAAATAACATTAATAAGAATATAATAATAAACAGTTGACGCTGCAACACGTGTATTCCACTGCATTACGTGTACTTATTTTACATTTTTCCATTGACTCAGCATTTTGCAATAACTTAGAAATTATACCTTAGTACATGAGTGTGGATTTGAACGTCGTCGCGGATAATAGGTTTTTTTTTGTAAACCTTTTTATTAATTAAATATTTTTCCAGTTCTATTAAAAGTATTTTTTTTAAAAAGCTTATTTAGACCCACCCCGTAACAGTACCAAGTTCAATTCCAATCCGCAACGCGTACCATATGTGGAGAATGTATGGACAGTTCCACGAATCGTAGCCATTGATGATGTCTAATTATCAATGGTCTTGAAATAATGTCAAATCAGTCCGAAATTAGGGACCAAATAATAACTTCGTATATTCAAATAGATTTTATTTATCAGAATATTAAACGACTTGTTCACACTGACCAGTCTTGATTCTATGTAAAATCAGTTTTCATAATACATTTCTAGACTCCATCTTCTAGTTTACGAGCACTTCTCACATTATTGACATTCTATGTAATCAGGGGTCAGCTTATACTGGGTACATCACAGTCTAAGTCACTTAAATAAGATTAATAATTTCTCATTCAAAGTACCTACACCTACCTTCGTAGCTTTGCGATATCAAATAAGATTCTCTGTCAGCCAAGATACCGTCTCAAAAAGCATACAACATATTTAGTTAATGAAGATATTACAGTTTCTTAGTGATATTAATGCAAAACACATTGAAAGATAAATGTGAACTACTAATTACTATTAAATACATCTGAGTTTTGCTTGCCTTTACCATACATTTGTTATAATGTAAATAATATTATACAGCATTGGTTTTATTTATGTTTAAATAGGAAAATGACAATCATAAGTTACTTGCGCCTCAAAGAACCACCAGACTACCATAGATGGGACCCAATAGGGCTGATGCCGATACGGAGCCGCGGATGACATAACGGTTTGCCGGCTCCGGCTCGAAGTACAGCTGCAGGAACAGGATGCTTGTTAGTCAGTAAGAGTCTGACACTCCCTCTCACCTCACTCGGGTGAGAGAAATCATTGGATGATAATAAAATTAAACTTTATTCATGATCACAAAAATGCAAACTTAAAATATATATCGTAATTACGTACTATTGATCTCAAATATATGCCTGCACTAGGACAATCCTGTATCGCAGGCGAGAGGGGCTCTAAATATAATTCTTATAGTAAGAAATCTTATTTCTATAAAAACAAATACTTATCATTATGCAAAAGAAAACAATAATGATGACGACGATGATCATGGGGATAATCCTCAAAAAAAAGTTCTTTGAAACTTAATATCTATAATAAAGTATGTACTAAAATGTTTATAATTATAAACCGTTTTCGTGGACATGTTCTATTATGTGATAATTTCTCAACTGACAGTCCCGTGTTATAATGACATACCTACTTTCCTTGAGCCTTGAAATAGTAGTTACTTCAAGGCTCCACAATTTAACCGGTAAACCTTAAGCCAATATACTTATTTTGATATCTGAAGTACCATATAAAGCTAACTTGAAATAACTTAATTAATACATCAATAAATAAACTATAGTAGTCGTGGAGTACCACTTCACGAAGTTAGCTTGACTAATTCTATCACAACTGTCTTAGCTATTCAGTAGTTACAAAGGAGTAGATAGACAAACAACTGTCAGTTCCATAACAAAATTAGTGTGGAATTTCACTAATATCAAATTCAAACAGATAAAGAGGACTAGTAGATTCAACTTACAGTCGATGTCAGGTAAGCAACTTCGCAATATGAGAAGTTCCCAATAGTTATACATTTTGCCTGGATATAGTTTAAATTACAGCAAATTTGATTTATTCAAATTAAGCTCATGGTTCGTCGACGGCAAATGTTATCAAAGCGCCTTTGACTAGGTCAACCGCTTGGCTCCGCCCGAGATTTGATGAGAACTTCCTAAACTGTTTCGCTCCGTTGACTTTTAAGTGACCTTGCTATTTCTATAACCCTTACTACGAGTTACACTATCAGCAAACGGTTCTGTACAAGTGACAAACATTTAAAGTTTTAAGTAATAATAAATTAGTATTTACTCGCTTATCTCCGTTTTTGAACCTCCTGTAGGTATTTTAGAACATCGAGCCCAACATTGAATTAGATATAGGGTGATAGGTTTTCTTTTTTTTTGAGGGGGCAAAAGTTATTCCTTTACTTCTCCCGCTCAGGTGTGGTGAGAGGGAGTGTCTCACTCTTACTGAATAAAAACCACCCCGTTCCTACTCCTGCACTTCGGGATATTAAGTTTAAAATTGTAAGTCATGGATCGGAACTTGTAGTTACAACACCATAATTATAATAAAAATAGGATGTAATAATACTATTGTTGTTTATACTTACTATGAACATCCTGTAGAAGATGAAGAAAACTGGTTTGAATACTTGGATCAGGTATATGGTGATCGAAATTTTAATTTCAAATGTTGTAAGTCATGGAAATAAACCTGTAGTTACAACACCACATGAGGAAATGTGGTGGAGGATCTCAGGTACAGATAAAAAACCGAAAGCTGCAGACAACTTAACGGCTTACCGGGGACTGCGGCTTAAAGCAGGAGTAGAAACGGGCTAGTCAATAAGAATCTGACACTCTCTCTCGCCTCACCGAAGGCGGGAAATGCAATTAGATGATTTTCACAAAAAAAATGTAGATAGAAAGAGATGACCTCTTTTTATTATCTATTTACATTTTGCCATACATTATAACTAAATATCTTTACGTAACATTTTATAAAAAATCAAATTGTAAGCTAGACTGGGTCCCTAGTCATAATAATCTAATGAATATTCTCTCTAATGAGGTCATTAGGTACATAAACTCTATTGTCAAATTGAACTGAAGTTCGTAATGACGTCACCGTTCGATTTCACAAACGATTTGTCCAATTTACAATATTCACTTTGATTTTGATTAACGTTGAAATGTTAAAGAAAGTAATTTTTATTTTCGAATTTCTTATGCGTACTTAATAGTGTTTTGAATCTTTGATTGCCTCGTTGACCGAGTAGTCGCAAATGCGACTGCCGGACAAGGGGTCTCAAGGGAGTTCAATTCCCGGGTCGGGCTAAGTATTACTATTTTTTTTAAATCTCAGTAGTAGCACGGAGTCTGGAATTGTGCCCGGTATATGGCATTGGCTCACTCCCTATTATATGGGACTCGTAACATAAATAGAGAAAAGTGGGTGTTACATTGTACAGTGGTATAATATGCAGCTCTGCCTACCCCTTCGGGGATAAAAGGCGTGATGTTATGTTATTTTTAATCTTATACATCATCGTTACTTGAATCTACGTAGTTACGGACGGCTGGATCTGGGGGCTTTACGGCACGATGTCAACCTGACTGATTGGAGTTCTGTGGTTGATGCTGATGATGTCGATGTGAAAGTTAACCTGTTTAACGCGATAATTGTCGACTTGTTTGATAGACATGCACCTTTGCGACGTATGAGGGTTAGGCACGATCCGGCACCTTGGATCACTTCTGACATTACAGAGGCTATGGCTCGTAGAGACAGGGCCAAGCGGAGGTGGAAACGTAGGTCTACAGATGAAAATCTTTCCTCTTATAAAAATCTTCGTAATCGCTGCAGTCGTCTGTGTAGGGATGCTAGGAGGCGTTACTTCGATGACAACCTGGCTAACCACAACGCTGCTGATGCCTGGAAGTTCTTGCGATCTGTGGGCATCGGCAAATCTCCTGTCAATGTCAGTAAGGATGTTGATCTTATCTCCTTGAATCATCATTTCTCCCACTCCCCTATTTCACTTGACAACCTTACAAAAACTAAAACTCTTCTCAACCTTTCCTCTCTACCGCTTCCCTCTTGTTCTCTTTTTGTGCTCTGTAGTGTGTCCGAGGGCGAAGTAAAAAAATCCATGCTTGCCATTAATTCCTCTGCAGTGGGGGTAGTGACGATTTATGCTCCCGTATGTTTATCCCCATTCTTGACCTCCTTCTTCCTATTCTCACTCACATTTTCAACTTTTCTTTATTCTCTTGCTCTTTTCCTTCTGCTTGGAAAACTGCCCACGTTATTCCGTTACCAAAAACAAATAACCCTTCTACCCTTTCACATTACAGACCTATTTCCATACTGCCTTTTCTCTCCAAGGTCATGGAACATAATATTGTTCATAAGCAGTTGACTTCCTTCCTGACGTCAAACTGCCTCATTTCTCCCTTTCAATCGGGATTTCGCCCTGGTCACAGCACGGTCACAGCTTTACTCAAAGTGACCGATGACATTCGCTGGGCTATGGACAACCAATCTCTCACCGTTCTTGTGTTGTTGGACTTCAGTTCTGCCTTTAACTCCGTGGACTTTGACATCCTGCTAGGGGTCCTGAAGGCCAACAATTTCTCTTCTTCCTTTCTGGCCTGGTTTGAGTCTTATCTTCGGGGTCGCCGTCAGAGGGTCCGCCTTGAAGAAACTTTTTCTGATTGGTGTGACCTTGCTGCTGGGGTACCCCAGGGTGGCGTCCTTTCTCCTGTTCTTTTCTCTATCTTTATTAATACCGTGGCCAGGGTCATTTCATCCAATTTCCATCTATATGCGGACGATTTGCAGCTATATCGCCACTTTGGCTTGTCCGAGGCCCATTCTGCTATCGATGCCATCAATCGTGACTTGGATGGCGTTGCCGAGTGGGCTAGGTCTTTTGGCCTGCAAATCAATCCTCTCAAGTCTCAGGCCATGATCATCGGTAGCAGATATTATCGAAACGCTCTCGACGTGTCTAGCCTTGGTCCGTTACGTTTGAATGGCACACACATTCCATTCACTGATACTGCAAAAAACTTGGGCTGTCGTGGGCCTTTCAGGTGAACGAGGTTAGTCGGAAAGTTCATTTCTCCATCCACTCGCTGAGGCGCCTCCAGACCCTGCTTCCGATGACGACTAAGATTCACCTCGTCCAGGCGCTGATCTTGCCTCTCATTGACTATGCAGATGCTTGCTATTTGGACGCCACAGAGGAGCTATTAAATAAACTTGAGCGTTTACAAAATGTATATATCCGTTTCGTCTTTGGTCTTAGGAAGTTCGATCATATTTCTGAATTTCGTCCATCTTCGCAGGAACACTCGCATATTATGTCTCCTCTATAACATCCTGTTCAACCCAGCCTATCCTTCTTATCTCCGAGACCGTTTCTCCTTGGTGCGTCCTCCTGAAGTCCTTACTCGTTCTCAACTTAAATCCTATCTTAAAATTGTGCCCCATAATACCGACTTCTACTCCTACTCCTTCTCCGTTCATGCAGTGAGACTATGGAACTCACTCCCGCCGAACATTCGGGACGCCAAGTCAATCTCTATCTTTAAGAGACAAGTGAGAGAACATTATCTTTCCTCCTGAAATATAGATCTGTTTGTTTATATATATATGTTTTATATAATAGTATTGTATTAGTTTGTTTTATTGTTTATTATTGTTATTTCTATCGGTTTTTTCGGTATTATTACTTATTTTTATTGATATTTATCTTGTTTGTGTTATACACTATGTGTCTCGGTGTTATTATATCTTTTCCTGCCACAGGCCCACAGGAAGAGATTCCAGTTGGAATATGTGGGGCCTATGTACTCTGTTTTTATATATGTGTTGTCCTCTGTGTTGAATGTGTGTACATAAATAAATAAACATTACTATTTTTTTTTTTTTTTTTTAAGGGGGGAAAATCATCGAATGACTGCCCCCGCCTGGGTGAGGCGGGAGGGAGTGTCAGACTCTTACTGACTAAAAACCACCCCGTTCCTTCTCCTGCACGTCGAGCCGGAGCCCCGGTTACCCGTTAGGTTCTCCGCGACTCCGAATCGGCATCGGCCCTATTGGGCCCCATCTGTGGTGGTCTGATGGCTCTTTGAGGCGCGCGCGGAACGCGACGCGCCGTACGCTCGGGTCTGTTTCTGGTCGGACGGGGAGCCACCCATGCTCGCCGTCCGCAGGCCCGCGCTTACGGTGGCCGGAGATCGTAAACATTACTATTATGTTTTACGAATTGATAGTAACTGGTTACGCCAAACGTAAGACGACCCTATTGCCAATTTTAAGCTTACTTCTTAGTAATATTGACTATCATCTAAAACAGGTGTAACATTCACTTCTTACATTCTTTTATATATAGGCTTGAAAGGCAGAACTAAATCTCTGACAATATTGCTCAGGTTCTAGAGAATCGAATCCAACACGCTTGCCGATACTCGAATAACGAGACAATTACGATTACCCATTTGATATAATCCATAACACACTACTCACACACACACATAAATACTATTTTACAAAGCAATAAAATTAAACTTAGATTAATTAGAGAAAGATAGTAAAACATGAATTAACATAAAATAACTTTGCATCGCCATCTCATAATTCTAAGTTATGTATTTAAATTATTTTAAGTCCAGAGTAATTTCATAAATGAGTATGCGAAAATTTAATAGTAGGTACATTATAAATGAATTAATGAGTTTATTTTAGTGGATTTTGAGTATGATTTAGTATGGCTGTCTGTTATATTTGTGTTTTTAAATCTTGTGTGTTAAGATTAGGTCATAAAATTGTGTAAAGTTTCTTATTAGAAATCTCTTAGGGTTCATTTTAATCCAAGTATGGAACATGTCTTCGTTTGCTTCAATTAGAAAAATAGTGCTTAACAATGGCTCCTTACTATTAAGCAATTTTAAATGGATTATGAAATCGTGCACGATATAATATTTTTTTTATAGCATAAGCTGGTAAAAGAGCAGACGGATCACCTGATGGTAAGTAATGGGCGCCGCCCATGGACACTCGAAATACCAAGGTGTTACAAGTGCGTTACCGGCCTTTTGGGAATTGGGAATTTGAGGATTGTGGAGTATTCGGGGATTCGGGAAACGGGGACTAGGGAGGGGGTAATGATTTATATGGGACAATGATTTATCTAGTGACTAGTGAACATATTGGAATGTACTTATAAAAAAATCTGTTTATTATGATAAGAAGTGTCAAACAACTATACTATTTGAATTTGACATTATAAGTGTTTTTTATCAAATTTTAATACTAATAAGATTTTTGTTAAATTGCTCTGTTAATATTTAACTTCAAGAATTTCACTGAAACTTACACGTAAATTTTCTAATACATGAAACCACAATATGATTAGGTATTCCAATGTTTAATGCTTTGTGGTTTTCTTTTTTTAATTCAAAATTCAAAATTCTTTATTATCTTAAGAATTACACTATCTGTCTAACATTGAGGCAGTCCCAGTAAGTTATTATACAATACTTGTGTTGGGACTGACTCGATCCTTTCTTTATTTATTTAACACTCTTAAGAATAATAACCTCGAGATCTGCTAATTAAAGGAAAACAACAAAAATTAAAGTAGATATAGTAAAATAAGAAATCTATGGTAGAACGGTATGACATGTTAAAAGCAATTGATTTGTATTTTTTTTTTTGTGAGAGTAGATGTATGAATCGATGTGCGCGTGGGTGTGTGAGAAAGTGAGTGAGTGAGTTTATGTATGTATGTATGAATGTATGTATGTATGTGTGTATGTATCTGTTTGTATGGTGTTTGTATGTTTGTTATTGAATTCTAATCAAAATGTTCTCAGTGTCTTCGTACGACAAAGGTAACGTAACCATTCTGTTAATAACTTCTTACATTCACTGGAGAAGTCTGGGATAAATTTTGATTTTTGCGTTTATTTTATTGTAGATATAAGATGCCTGCGTCACATACTGTCTCTTAGCAAGAGTTGTTCGGACTTTAGAAGTGTGCACCTCGATACCTCCTCGCCTTCTGTCTTGTTGGGGTTTACTGTATGGCAGAGCTTTATGCAGATTTAAAGTCACGTTCAGAATGTACAATTTCCTTACACTCAACAAACCACTAAGCTTATATAGATCTTCAGTTGCATATCTATAAGGTTTGAAATACATCACCTTTATAATTAACCTCTGAGCTCTTTCTAGTTCTATAAGTTTACTTTTAGTGGCACCTCCCCATACGGGTATACCATAAATAATTACTGATTGTGCTAAAGCATAATAAACATTATTCAGTTCTTCCGAGGACATCACAAAACGTAATGTTTTAAATAACCAAACTAGTTTCCTCACTCGAGATATGATGCTATCTATATGCAAGTGCCATGACAAGCGCTCATCAAGAATTATCCCTAGATATTTTATTGAGGGGACCCGTTCAATGCTCTGACATGCACATTTTTGAGTATTATGTAATTGACATTTGTGAAGAGTGATTCGATAGCTGTGGTCCGGCTGTGTTCTTTTGCTGGGAGAAAAAGCGATGTATTTTGTTTTTGATGAGTTCAAGGTTAATAGGTTAGTTTTTAGCCAGTTTGCCACTACCAATAGGCCGTGTTCGGTATTTTGGTGAACTAGTTTCCAACTTTCGCCAGAGTATACAATAGCTGTGTCATCAGCGTATGAGAATATTTTCCCACCACAACTTTTCAGTTTGCACAGTTCGTTGATGTAAATGAGGAATAGAGTCGGTCCCAGTACACTTCCCTGTGGCACACCAAAAACTACTTCCTCCTCCATACTATGATAATTGTTTATTTTTACTCTCTGCTTCCTACCGCTTAGGTAGCTATCAAACAGAGAAAGAGCAACACCCCGAACACCGATATTCTCCAGCCTTTGGACGAGGATGGGAACGGACACAGTGTCGAATGCTTTTTTGAGATCGAGGAACACCGTAATACACTTACGGCCCGAATCCACTATACATGTAATTCCTGTCGTCAAAGCTTTTACACCATCCAGTGTTGAAATTCCACGTCTAAACCCAAATTGAGAATCAGAAAGAATGTTATATTTATTTAAGTATCCAACTAGTCTCTTGTTCAATATTTTTTCTACAATTTTGGATATAGATGGCAAGACAGAAATAGGTCGATAGTTGTTAATATCATTTAGATCACCACTTTTATGTACTGGTGTTACTATAGAGTGCTTAAGGGCATCGGGGAAGATTCCTTTGTTAAAACACAAATTTACTGGATGAGGTGTGATTTGGAGTAAGTTTCCGTTGGGTGATTTTGGTTTTTTAAAGTTTGTTATGTCATTAATGGAGCGCCACATTTTTTTTGGGTTTTTTATGGAACTAGTTATTTCCACCTTGTAGTGTTGCCTTTTTAGTTTTTTAATTAAGTTACAGCAAAAAGTTCGAAAGCGCTTGTAAGTAATTTTCATTATTACATTGTGAGGGCATTTTCTAGTTTTTAGCTGCATTTTGTTTCGTAGTCTTATACATCGCAACGCACCAACAGTTACCCATGGCTTCAGGGTCCGTCTTGAGCTGCGAACCATTTGGGTACTGGTGTTTAGAAGTAAAGATGTCTTAATTAGTTCAATTAATTTATTGGAAAAAGTATTTGGATCGTTATATAATATATTTAAATATGAAATATCGGCGTCTATCAGATAGTTGTAAGCATTTTCAAAATTTACTATTGTTTTCGATTTTATTTTATTGGTTTTCCGGTTTTCTTGTGTTATACTTAATACAACAGTTGCATGGTCAGTGATGGATGTGTTTACTACCGCCACAAACGTAGAGTTTTTGGTCATATCTAGTCTTAAAAGCATATGATCAATACAACTGCCCTCTCGAGTGGGTAGGTAATGCCCAGAAAGAAAACCTTGGACAGATAACATATTCAAGTAAGAAAGTCTATTTGTTCTGGATTGTGAGGACTCAGTTGGTTTTTCGATAATGTTTATATTAATGTCACCCGTTATAATAACATTTTTATGTGAATGTAATATTACGAGATTTTGATCCAACGAATTTATAAATGTATCCGCTGAAGCATTTGATGGTGACCTGTAAATTCCAATAATAGTGAATCCAGACACATTCAGCTGCAGAGCAGAGGCGTGAGTTATATTTAGTTCGATTGCTTGGGGTAAGTGGCAGATTTTCACGTAAGCAACCACTCCATCATTCTGATTTAATTGCCTTGTGGTGTAGTACGAAGTATAGTTGTTAAGAACAGGTGTGGGTTTTGCAGTATATAGACGGCACTCAGTAAGAATGATAACATCAATCTCACAATCTAGCTCTGACATTGTTATCTGAAAATCGTCAATATTGGAATAAACACTCCTTATGTTTTGCGTCAGTATATTTAATCTATTGCTATATCGTTTTTTAATATATGCAGCCAATTGTTTCACGCTTACATTAGCACATTCTGCAGCTTCGGTGTTGTCCAATTCCAGTATAGTGCTACGTATACCACTATCCATTATGCTTTCAGTTGGTCACAGGATGCAACATGTTATGTGGCGCATGACTTCCCAATATCATTTCCTTATAATTCGCACGGCAGTTCCTACGCAAAAAGAATTCTAGTAGAAAGTTTATTCTGTGTGTATTAAGTGATTGTGTGTGTGTTGGATTCCTAGATTTACAAAAAAGTATGTTTATAGTGTGAGAAATGTATAGTTGTGAAGTGTAATTATTAGTCTGCCCATTACAATAACTAATATAATAGTTTACAAGTAATTGGTTGGCAACAACCCTGAGAACACCGAACCGCATGACAAACACAAATCGAAGTAAAGTGTTACATAATAGATGTCTATCAGAAGTCACAGTTTGTTCTAGTCACGGTGACTGTAGTAATTGATGGACTTGAGCTTCGCATGTTATCATGATACCTCGCGAATCCTCATCCTTCTTCACAAATATGCGGCCGTATAACGTCCAACAGAACTTGTATTGTTTGGTTTTAGCCAAGTCCCTGGCCAAAAAGAATAGCCGCGCCGCTTTAGGTGTTAATTGCTCTGCCAGAAACACAGGCACTTCTGGGTTATTTGGTATTCCTAATTGTTTACATTGCAGCTTAGTTTTATTCCTAATGTTATATGCTTTTGCCCTCTTCAAGAGATTAGACTTTAACATAGTGGATCCCAATTCGACGACAATGGGGGTGTTTGTTGCTCCCTCCCTCTTCGCAGGGAGGCGATAAATATCCTTAATATCATCTCGCTTTAATTCCAGATTTATATTATTAGATAGGTTTAACAGCATGTTAGTTAAATCATCGCCGCTTTCTTTAGGTAATTTGGGAACGTTCCTCAGTTCAATAGTGGTCTTTCTCAAGGTCCGTTGCTGGTCTTCTATTTTATCCTCCAGTACGCAAATGTATTCCCGATCCTTTTTTCGCTGTAATTCAAGAAGTTCTATTTTCCTCTGCAAATCCTCGTTCTGTTTTGTTAAATTTACAATAGCGGTTTCTATATTGGTATTTGTTGATTGAATTTCCTTGAGGTTTAAAGTAATGACTTGCAATTCTTTCTGCTGTGACGTTATAAAGGATATCAGTAAGGTTTTAATCTCAGACTTGAATTTGTCAAATTCTACAGTAAGGTCCTCATCTCTCTTCCTCTTTGAACGCGCATACACATGCATCGTCGGGGAACAATCGTCCATCAGTTCATTGATATTAGAATCCGAGAGGGACTTATCCATTTTAAGTACCGAGTTATTTCAAATCTAAATAGATAAATTAAAGCATTTAAACAGGTCAAACATCCACAAAAAGTACCTGTAGATCGCAGGGTTCGAACGCGCAACTCACTGCACTTAAATCCGTAAGCGCTTCCGCCCTGCCACCGATGTTGTTAGTTACCTGTTGAATTAGCTGGGCATGTACATTATATGTTATAAGGCCAAAGTTCGTGTTTTTATTATATTTTTATATTTTGTTACCGAATATATTATTTAGTCCAATCACTTATAATTCATTCAACTGCAACACTTAACCGGTCTAAGTACACTTTAAAACACTTACTTTAACAGTCCTAAATAGGTAGTTTGCAGGTATAGTCAACTCAATTATGTTTCAAATTTTTATTTAATGCACAAAGTTCTTGCAAAACACTGCCTCTAAGATATCATATAACGTTTCATTTATTTGTTCACTCTTGTTTATATTCTACGCACTGTTTATATATTTAAAACATATTTATCTGCGGAACGTTTACATTTACGTTGACATAGGTGAAGTGCCACCCGGTTTTCTGTAACTAAAGAAGCCAAATGTTGTACAATAATTACATTTGACACAGGCCTTACTTCAGTTATGTAATGTAATTATTTATAATTGCCTCTGGCTTTAATACTGTTCGCTTGGGTTAAGTTTCGAGTTCAATAATTATTAATTACAATATGTGTAAAGTTGTATTTGGTTTTCGTTGAATTGTTAGTTATAACAATGCTGTTTTTAACCAACTTCAATTTTTTTTTATGGCCTATGCCATATAAACGAGCAGACGGATCACCTGATGGTAAGCAATTGAGGATCGTTGGGAATTCAAAGATTGGAGAGATTGGGGTAGGGGAGGGTAATTGGGCCTCCGGTAACCTCACTCACACGACGAAACATAACGCAAGCGTTGCTTCACGTCAGTTTTCTGTGAGGCCGTGGTAACACTCCGGTCGACCCGGCCCATTCGTGCCGAAGCATGGCTCTCCCACACTTGCATCAATTAACTCGTTGAGTACCGTCATTATAGACACAATTATAGAACAATAGGTTGCGGTCACCGGTGACCGCTTGGTGTTTGACTGTTTAAAGAATGTTGTCAGTTTGATCTGAGTGTATGTATATTTGTGCGCGATTATCTCGCGATTGGCTGTCCGATTTTGATACGGGTTTCTGGAAAGTGTTTGTTACACTTAAGAGAAGATTTTTGTATATTAATTAACCGAATTCAAAAAAGAAGGGGTTGAAGTCGGTTTTTTTTAAAGGTTGTTTAAAGAAGAATTATATTTTTAGTGGTAAGGCTTTCAATTTTAGTGTCGTAGACTTTATTTTCCTTTGGATATATAAATATGTTTGAATTACACAGGCTATTAATTAGTATTTAAGGATGTGTACAATAATCATGGATTCGTCTGCTTAGTTACCTCCTATCCTGTAAAAAGCTAGCATCGCTTAGTCTTAGTCGTTATACTAGCTACTGCCACTGAAAAACACAACAAACCTTTAACACGTTCTAGATACCTACACACACATGGTCACTATATGGTCACTACTAACTAACGCGTCCAATTTTCATAATTATGGTTTGTTGGCCTCGAAATTAATTACGCATTTTGGCTAGCCAGGCAGATAGTGAATTAGAAATGGATGGATTACAAAGAGCCTTTGATATAGTTACGGTTGAGGTCAGGGATGGCATACCGATGGGACTGGCCAAGATATTGAGGCGGTCACATTAATTGGGCGATATTGTTGAGAGTTTAAAATTTTGATGTTGTTTACTATTCTTTAGGAACTTGAGAAGGCATAACTTAGAAGTAAGTTTAAGCCTTTCTATCCTCAACTCATGTCAGAATACAATCATGTAACAGTGTAACATCTACTTTTCAAAAGTTATTATGTTACTGGTATCGCGAAACCTAAGTGCGACAGCCAAGCAATGTGGGTTCAATTCTAGGTTGAATAATGTATTACTGAAGTTGTCGGTTTTTCAAAAAAATCTCAGTAAAATTACGAAGTCCTAAGTTGTTCTTGGTATATAGAAAGAAGCTAACCATAGTTGGAGCCACCGTAAGCGCGGACCTGCAGACGGCGAGCTTGGGTAACTTGCCGCCCGATCAGAACCAGACCTGAGAGTACAGCGCGTTGCATCCCGCGCATGCTTAAAGAGCCATCAGACCACCACAAATAGGACCCAATGTTGCTGATGCCGATACCCAGTCACAGAGGACTTAACGGGTTGCCACGGTCGGCTCCGGCTCGAATGCCGGCTCCGGCTGGTTTTTAGTCAGTAAGAGTCTGACAGTCCCTTTCGCTTCACCCGGGCGGGAGAAGCCATTGGATGTTTTCCCCCCTCAAAAAAACCACAGTCCGGTCCGTATAACTATGTAACTGGTAAAAATGGGCAGATTGTGCATCTCTACTTATTCTCTTTTTGTTCGGGGCGGTAACGAGATCATAGCGCTATCAACATTTTATATTAAAATAATTCATTAATTAACACGAGTTGTCCCAGCCCTCGATAGATGGCGTTGGGATCAAGTTAGTTGGCGCTATGGTTTCGTTACCGGGATTTATATAGGGTACGGACAAATATTTTGTGTGTTGTGAGCAGCAAGCATTGCAATTGATTCATTATACGCGATTAGTATTTCAGTACAGTGTATTATTTCATCCACCATCTCGAAAAGCAAGCACCGTTTACCTAGTTATTCAAAAAGGAGTACACGTCTTTAGAATCGTAGCAATGTTAAATTTAAACACGCTTTTATGTTTTATGATTATTTTTCTTTTATCTTTGTCACCGAGTCGCCACGACCGAGATGTTTAGGGAGGTAATTAAATAAATTAAACAAAAATGACTTGAGTTTTTATATCTTTTTGTATTTTCTCATTTATGAAGTGGTCCGAGGTCAAGGAGAAAATAAAGTTACTTTTTGCTTGAAAATTGAAATGCTAATACAATTTGAAATACATAATTGAATTGTTCGTGAAATATTTGGCCAGTTTAAATCAAACATGGTCTGTTTAAATGTAATGTGTTTGTTAAGTAGATAAGCATATGAACCTACTCCATTGTGTCAATTTTTGTTATAAGATTTTCGACTTCATATCTAAACGATAGAGTTTAAAATGTAATAATGAAATTTGACAGAAAAGAATTGATCTGGCCTCGTTGACCTGCTGCTACGGTAAAGGAAAACATCGTGAGGATACCTTTTTTCTTGGTAGGCTAATCGCTAACCCACATTGAGCAAGCGTGGTGATTAATACTCAAACCTTCTTCGAGCGAGAAGATGTCTTTAGTCAGCAGTGGCCACTTAGAGGCTGTTATTGCGTGTAATGTGTGCAACTCTGCCATAGGATTGAAAAGTGTGTCTTTAAGTATGTAAAGAGTTAAATTCGAGATGAGATCGAGTGTAATTAGTAACTCATAAAACTGTGTTATCAAATCAAGTCAGCGAACTCGTTTAATTATATTAGAAAGGTTTTTGGTGTTTACGATGCCAAATGGGTTCAGTACCTGTTAAAGAATAGGGTATCCCTGCCTGTGTAAGTTTTACTAATGGGAAATGGGGTCAGATAAATTATGCCAAATAAATATCTGTTTTAAATGTTACATAGCTTTCAAATTATAGTTATTTGAAATAAATAAAGTAGCCAATCAAATGAGAACTTCTCAATCAGATATGTAATCTTAATAGAAAATCTTCCACGGTCAATTTGGAACATCTTTAGTCAATATATCTGCCACGTACCACATTATTTTATGTACTACAAGTACACATCATAACCAAATAACACAATTTAATTAATTTTCTAGTCTAACTATTCATTTAATTACTACCTCGTTGGCTGATTGGTCGTAAGTATGACTACCGGGCAAGGGGGTCTCGGGTTCGATTTCCGGGTGGGGTAAAGTACAACGGGGTTTTAAAAAAAATCTAAGTAGGAGCAACATGGAGTCTGGAATTATGCGAATTGTTTGAAATGCCCGGTATATGGCAACAAGCTCACCCCCTGTTACATGGGACTCATAAGACAAGTAGTTAAAAGTGAGTGTTACAATATAGAGGTACAGTGGCATTAAGTGCCGTAATATGCCTCTGCCTAACACTTCGGTACCGGTTTTTCAGTACCGAGAAACACATAAAGGTACAAAAATCCTATTGTTTAATACAATCACATAATAATTACAAGTAAATATACACTTACACATACATATACAGACACTATGTACTAATAATACACATTCAATAATTATTATCTTTCTATATTTTTCTCGAAATAAACATGGAAACTATACAATGAGAAGGTTTGAATGGAATGAGGCCCAATTCAATCTAATGCGGGTATGATGGGTGGGCAGATAGGCCCGGAAAAATACAGAATTAATAGCAAGAAACGAGATCTGAACGTTTGTAGGAAAGTACAGTCAGCTGGTTAAAGTTCATGAGTTTTGTTCTTTTTGTGGTAGGTAAGTTTTTATGAGCCGATGATTGTCGTAAGTGATAGTTAAGTCTTTCTGCCAGAATCTAGATGGTGGTCACTATCATAAAAAAAAGAATCGTTCCAGCTCAGAATCTTCAGTAACAATATTGCATCACCATTTATTTAATATTATTAAATCTAAAATCAGAAAACATGATTTTTTTTGTGAGTAAGTCGATTTAGATTATGATGACAACGTGTCGTATTTTTATTGGAAAAGGATTCACACTTTTCGTCTCCAACTGTACTATTATAAATAGAAATTGGTTTAGACTCCATATAAAGTAAACAGTTACAATTCGACCTTTACTTTTACTTAAGATAACGAGATGTTACAAATATTAGATATGTTATTATAGACAAAGTCGATACAGTATTTTGTAAATAAATGTATAGACTGGGAGACTGGGGTTTGTTGGCTCTTCGGTTAGTTGTTTTAGTAGCCATTTGTGGTGATTGGTTCATTAACATCACAAAAGGATACTTTCGTCACTTTTCTACTTTATCTTCTTTGATTGCTTTTATTTCTTTTTTTTAACCTTGTAATATTTTTAGATCTTTTTCTCGTGTCGATACAAAACATTAAACCATGTAAACGTCTTACCCAAACTTCGGATAGCAATGTAAGGATTACACAAAGAATTTCATGTGGGAATAAAACTCGTGACACGTCCAGTTACTGTACCAAGCTTGTTATGGAAATTTAGTCTTTAAACATCAAATTTTTCACTCTCATTAATGTTTTATTCATTAATTTATTGAACTTCAATATTACTTATTCAATTGTATGAGGCGGACTTAATGCTACCACCATTCTCTGGCAGTCATCCCCATCATCATTAATGTTCGTATGTCGTTGTTAACTTGTCTATTATATCCCCAGCCTCCCCTACTATTTCTATAAAAATAATATTTGCTATTTTATAGCTTAAAGAGTACTAGTATCCGTAATCTTTTTATTCCTATTCCAACTATAATTGCTTTCCTGTTATTTTCAGATTGTACCTTTTTTGGTTGCTACCGGGAAAATATATATTAGTATGTAGGTATTACAAACAATCTATTATGGACTAAGTATTAATGTAAATATAATATAAGAAGCTTATAAAAACGACTGCCTCGTTGGCCGAGTGGTCGCAAGTGCGACTGCTGGGCAAGGGGTCTCGGGTTCGAATCCCGGGTCGGGCAAAGTATTACTGGGTTTTTAAAAAATTCTCAGTAGTAGCACGGAGTCTGAGAAATGTGCCCGGTATATGGCAATAGGCTCACCCCCTATTACATGGGACTCGTAACATAAATAGTGAAAAGTGGGTGTTACATTGTACAGTGGCATTAAGTGCCGTAATGTGCACCTCTGCCTACCCCTTCGGGAATAAAAAGGTGTGATGTTATGTTATATGATGTTATGCTTATAAAAACGTCAGAAAATAAGTTCATGTTTAAAATAATTTTTAGACTTTTCACATTTACTCTGTATTAATATCTTTATTAAACGAGAAAGATAAACTCAATTACAATATATTTACCGTACATACTTAAATATGTTATTAAATAATAACTATTGCTTACATCAAAACTACATATAACGTATACATACACCTATCTTCATATATGTATATCACACACCAAAATAATTCTCACCAAACCCCTCTAAGATTAATTAAAGACAAAATAAACACAATTAATTACTAAACTCTAATAAAACATTCATGCTTAATGCACGTAAGTTGAATTTCAGCCTTTTACAGTTCGCCGAGCACAATATAGAGATGCCTCATAGTATCAAATTAGCGAGGTCTTGCAGCAATAATTAAACGCTTCCATCCAAAGTGAGGAAACTGCGTTTGACTAGTTCAAATTAAACTAAGTTATAGAGAACAAATTAACTTGTACCAACTATCTGCTGTACCTTTGACAAGAATTATATTCGCATCTGAAGACGTAGGTTATCTTGGGTGAGTTTGTTTGTGGCATATCTTTTGGAAGTTACTTATAAAATTATATATCTAAAATGATCAACAACAATTCGCTATTTTTAGTGACGTAGCAACCGCTACGAGTTTCGTAGCAATTTCGTAGCAATTACGCCGTAGCACAAATTCTGCAATTTTTCTATTTCAATACTGTGTTACACATATATTATTAATCACTTATATCATACACTGATTCAAAATATACGAATTCAACACTATAGTATTACAATATAGTTTATTACGTAGTAGAATGTTAATGAAGAATAATTTTGATATAATAATATTGGGACAAAATACTCTTTGCTCTTAACAATCTTTAAGGGTCAAATTAAATAATGAAATGACTTTTTAACTACAGCAGATGTGCTTAAGATGGTTAATTGGCGCTGGTTGGATAATTACGTTCAGATAGATTGGCTTAACTTAAACGGGTAGGGACAAAACTGAAACAGATGCTTCAACTTTTCAGTAAAAATGTCAGTTTGTATTTTAATTAGTTAATATTCAGATTGGGTAAATATAATTTTCGTCAAAATTGTGTTAAGTTAATTTTGGAGTTGTATTCTATTTTAAATCCGTTATTACATGTTTTTTCTGTTTTGAAAACTATTGATTATACTTTTGACCCAATTGATTCCAAAATTCTATACAAAAACTTATAAGATCACAACAAAAGAAAAAGTAACATCAAAAGGATAATATTTCTGGCTAACTTTTCCTGTTATAAAATCTGAATATATCTATTATTATTTTCATATATTTATTTAAAATTCTCTATAAATTACATTTTTAAATACTACTTACATAATAAAAAAAATAATATTTAAAAATATAAAAAATAGGCGCCGACCAGTAGCGGGAACATGGACCAAGCTACCGGTGGTTAGGGCTCCAGAGATAGAAACCTCCTCACGATACGTGCCGTTTCTAGGAGAACTGCCTTCTGAGGGTTTAGTACAAGCTTGTTTCACGTTAAAAGTAATCGAAACGAGTCTGCCTTCTGCGCTCCGATTGGTTAGTTCATTGCAGGCGGCCAATCACAGCGCCGAACGCGTACTCGTTTCGATTACTTTAAACGTGAAACAAACTTGTACTAAGGCCTCTGTATCAGGCCCTTGATCCATCCACCTAACGCCAGCCTCCTAAGATGGATGTCGAGGCTTTTAGGGATTAACCCATTGGCCGACACGACTATCGGCACAATGATAGCCGAATCCACACTCCACATGTCGACAACCTCGTGAGCTAAGTCTAGATATTTTATTTGTTTATCTTTCTCAACTTTCACGAGGTTCTCGTCATGGGGAATGGTGACATCAATTCGCGGGTTAAGAACTAGAGAAGCGTAAGGGCAAAATGACAACTTCTCAGGAGAGCCAAAAAACAACTCAAATTTACCAACCGTTATCTTATAACTCTTTTATAGCAAAATCTATAGGAGTTAGATAACTGATTTTTACGAATAATAAAGCTTTATTTATCGGCTACAGAATAGTGTAACTTTTTGGTCAATTAAAAAGTGGTTTCATTTTAATAAAATATAATTTTCAAAAACTGGTTGACATACGTCATTTTGGCTGTTATATAAATTCAATAATGTATAGAATGCAACAGAACTTCCGTTAAAATGGCTTTAAAATAATAACAATAATCTAATAAAATTAATAATTTGACGTGGATTCCTTTAGAATTTAATCAAAAAATAATTCTTGTATAAACTACGTTTAAAAATCCGTCTTTAATCCCCTCTATTTTTGCAGTCGATTGATAACTTAACGTAAGTTGATAACTTTAACGCCATCCGAAGTGTCAGTTTTCTAAAAATTGGTTAAGCCAATCGCAGGATACTAGTGCACAAACATACATACATACATATTATATGTACAAGTTAAACTGAGAACCTCCTTCTTTTTTTGAAGTCGGTTAAAAATAATAATTCAAATATAGAATATAGGTCCAATGTAGATGTATGTAGTTATTATAAAAATTGTGAAAAGTGGGTGTTACTTCTGTGTGCACCTCTGCCTACCCCTTCGGGGATAAATGGTATGTTATGTTATTATAAACGAAGTTCAGCAGCAACATTCTGCCATTTAGCATGTTATTATTCGTGGTCGACCTGCAAGTGGCTATAAAAATTATGATAAATGTTGAAGAATATCTCCAGATCGACACAGCTCTTGCAAATCGTTATACCTACTTAACTGCTAATATAGCTACTGGACCACTGTAAGCTTTTAAAATTACTCCTGACGAACTAGGTTCGTCGTGGTGGCCCGGAGGTTTAAGACGCCCACTTCTCATGCATGAGGGTGCGAGTTCGAAACCTACCAACGGCAAGTACCAATGTGACTTTTTCCGAGTTATATGTACTTTCTAAGATTATTTAGACACCACTGAGAAACGGTGAAGGAAAAACATCGTGAGGAAACCTAGACTTATAATTTCTAATTATAAGTTTGAAATCGCCAACCAGCATTGAGCAAGCGTGGTGATTAACGCTCTAACCTTCTCCGTGTGAAAAGAGGCTTTGCTCAGCAGTGGGCATTTATAGGCTGTTGATGATGACGAACTAGGTTCAAAATATTTTTGATTTATTTTCGGTAAAACGCCACATAATATATCAAGGTTAAAAATACATATTTGGGCATTGACTCGCCGAAGTGTCGAACATAGAAGTGATCGGTTTGTCATCTGCTTTATCTGCCATGTATTTGAACAAAGATGATCCATCCTCATTAGCACCTTTATTACCAACACCTTCATTCTAACAATAACATGATAGTTCCCTCTTTTTTTTGCCAAAATCCAGTAAAGTACAGCTATATACAGGCAGCCTTCGTTTATAGAAGATTTTTTTGGAAGATGTTGTAGGAATACGACAAATAGCTTGCATATTATATTCAGCGGAATAAATTTCATCATCCAGAACAAGTTTCATAGCCTCATGTCTATCTCTTCTCGCTTTTTTTATGAAATAGGAAGCAAACAAGCAGACGGATCACCTGATAGTAAGCGATCAGCGCCACCCATGGACATCCGCAATACCAGAGGAGTCACAGGCTTGAACTTTTCCTTGTAAATGAGCTTCTTGTTCACTTTTTTTAGCTTCTTTCTGTTCATCATTCATATTATCATATGCAAACCATTCATCGCTCATATCTTTCCGTGGCTTATGTAAGCCAATATTAAAATCTTTTTCTAGAATATCGTGATACATGTTTATTTTACCAGGTTCCACCTCATCTTCCTTGCACTTATGAACATATAGTTCGTACATCTTCTCGACAATAAGGTCTTGGTCAAGGTACTCTTTTTCGGTATCTGTTCTAACATAATGAGCTGGTATGCGCGGCTAAGAGCTAATGTGGTCTTTATCGCACTGTCTAGCACTTTCAGGAATTTCATTGTTTTCATGACTGCACGGTTGGTGCGGTGGTTGGGCAACTGGCTGCCGTGCAACGTGTCGCGGGTTCGATTCCCGCACGGAACAACACTCTGTGTGATCCACAAATTATCGTTTCGGGTCTGGGTGTCATTGTGTATGTGAACTTGTATGTTTGTAAACGCACCCACGACACAGGAGAAAATCCTAATGTGGGGAAAGATTGTGTGAACCAGAACCAGTATCTTAACCTAAACTTTTTAGGGTCAAATTAACGTACAGTAGTATTAGACGCGAAAGTGAATTAGACCAACAGCGATTTATTACGTGCTAAAGAAACGTATATAGCTTTTACGTCATTATTGACATAAAAACTGCATGTATTATTTTAATTATTTAGTGCCGTAAGAGCGTATCCCACCCTTACGTTTTTCTGGCAGGAAGAAAAATGATAGGAATTTGCGAAATAAGGACCCATAAGCAGTAACGGTACTTTACGTTTATTTAGCACGATACAAACTAAGGCTACATAATTAAACTTTCTGTAATAATAACGTATGACAATATACGCTATTTGCGCGATTATATTAAAGCCATATTTAGTATCCTATTCGCTCTGTAAATCGAGTTACGATTGTTGTGCTCGTAATTTTATTGACAAAATTATGTCAAGATTATTGTAAGTAGAAACACTTCATTTTGGCAATAAACAAATAATATCCTTTTTTCTATACGTTATTGTTGTACTAAGCAATCTACTCACTATATCGTTCCAGTTTTTTGGCACATAAAAATATAAGAATTAAAAAACCGAATGGCGAAAAAAAAATTTTTTTGAATTTTTGCCCTTACGCTACTCTAGTTCTTAACCCACGAATTATCATCGTGCGGCGTACTTGTCGGTCTATAACCACTATGTCAGGTTAATTGGTTACAATAGTCCGGTCAGTAATGATAGACCGGTCCCAGTACAATGTGATATGGTCATTTTCCAGAACTGGGTCGGGCACATACTTGTAGTACGGTACCTCAGACTCAACAAGTCGATAGTGTAAAGCAAGTTGCTGATGGATAATCTTGGCTACTTGATTATGCTTATGCAAATATTCACTGTTAGCCAAACGACCACAACCAGAAATAATATGTCTAATGGATTCACCAGGACTATGACATGCCCGACATATGTCAACCGTCCCATCCTTAATTATATATTTCCGGTAGTTATTCGTAAGGATAACTTCGTCCATAATTGCACAGACAAATCCTTCAGTTTCTCCAAAGATATTACTGAATCGTAGCCAAGACACGGACGCTAGAAAATCTACACTGGGCCCATGAAGGGTCCGGAAGAAGCGTCCGTGGAGCTCCTCGCTATGCCATACCTCCTTGCGATCATTGACGCTCAGTACCACAGGTTTGCGCCAGTTCTCTTTTGCCAAGGATAGCGGAGTGAATCCATTGTCCACCGCTGCTACTTCTCGATGCATACCCTCGTTGACTTTCAGGAAATATTCCCTGAGGCTGCACACCTCACGGTTGTGAAGGGTCTTAGCATTTAATAAGCCTCGACCTCCACACTTCCGCGGGATGTACAACCTCATGACCGACGAACGAGGGTGATGCATGCGATTTGCAGTCAGCAGGGTCCGGACTCGCCTATCCAGGGTGTCAAGTTCAGTCTGAGTCCACTTGAGTATACCAAAAGAATACATTAGGACTGGCATGACCCAACCGTTAAAGGCTCGCACCTTGTTTCCGCCTGATAAGGAACTTTTCAGTACCCTATTCAGGCGGCCAAAGAAGCGCTCCTGTAACGATTGCTTCATGTCAGGTCCATTAATGCCTAATCCTTCTGACATACCCAGGTACTTGTATGTATCGTTTGCGGAGAGTGATCTCAGCTTTGTGTAATCTGAGAATTCTAGTCCCTCAGATTCCACAATCCCTCCTCGCTTTACATGCATGACCGCACACTTGTCCACTCCAAACTCCATTCTGATGGAACTACTAAATTTTTCAGTTATATTCAGTAGTTCCATCAATTGTTTCTTGTTTGGAGCAAACAGCTTGAGGTCATCCATGTAAAGTAAGTGGGATATAACTAGACCCCTTCTCCGCAAAGGATAGCCTAGCCCTGAATCCTCCAGTAGAGTACTTAGAGGATTCAAGGCCAAACAGAACCATAGTGGGCTCAGGCTGTCACCCTGGAATATTCCTCGCACTATCCTTACAGGTTCTTCATTCCCTTGGATTTGTCTACATCCCGGATAGCAAAGCACAGTTCTCCACTGCCGCATACATGACTCCAAGAAGGCGCGTAAACTTGCATCTATTTTATACAACTCCAGCACCTTCAAGAGCCATGTATGTGGCACAGAATCATATGCTTTTTTGTAGTCTATCCAGCATGTAGACAAATCTTTTCGGGACCGACGAACCTGTTGGCTAACAACCATATCAATGAGGAGTAGCTCCTTAGTTCCACGAGACCCCTCCCTACATCCATTTTGAGATACAGACATGATGGAATTTTTTTCAATATGTTTTGTTATTTTTGTCCTCAAAATGGATGTAAGAAGTTTATAGACCGTTGGTAAACATGTGATTGGTCTATAATTTTTGGGCTCAGTGGAGCTACCTGATTTATGGAGCAGGTGGGCAACTCCTGTTGTTAGAAATTATGGTAACGATCCAGTTTCCAAAGCTGCCTGGAAGTGTAATGCTAAGCGAACGTGTGAACTCTTGAGCCATTTAATCCAGAAATTGTGCAGTCCGTCCGGCCCCGGTGATTTCCAATTCGAGACCGAACAGGCTGCACTGGCTACATCAGAGGAGGTGATTACTACCTCCTCCATCTCTGATATAGTCTCACACCTTCGCTTAACATCAAACATCCAGTCACCTTCTGTGTGGCTAACAGGCACCGACCAGATGTTGCGCCAAAATGTGTTAGTGGCATCATCATCTGGTCGCCTCCCGTCAGCCACTTCTTGGTTGGATCGTTCCCAATCTCTGTATACCCACCTCTGATCTCTTTGAAACATGCGATTCTGAGTATAGCGCTCCACTCTTTTTTTGTATCGTCTAATACGGTTTGCCCATGCGTAAACTTTCTGCTTCAGGAAGTCGATGCGCTCTATAACACGCGACAGGTATTCATGAGGACGGATTTCAGTCCCCACAAATGCACGTCTTACAAAGCGCATCACTCTAGCCCTCGCCCTCCCTAAAGCAGGATAGTTTGCCAATGAGTACCCTGGCCTCACTGATACGACGCTCTATCCTATACTGCCAGGCAGGTACTACTGGTTTTGGTCGGACTGCTGCGTCAAGATTTGGGAATCTGACTGTAGCACCGTAGTATGCGCGCATGACGTTCTCATTTATGGTTTGAGTCCATTTCATGCGCCGCACACAACCACCGGTAGCGGGGACCCGTCCCAGGGCCTGATAGCCCCTGGTTCCCAAGCCAGTCGGTGGCCGGCCTCTCCCCGGCCGACGTACAGGTGGTGGCGACGTAGGTGGGGAGAAATAGTCGTCACTCGAGCTCGACGCAACTGCAGTCACCGGCGATCCTGCGGAGCGGGGTTCCGGCGACGGCGAAGCGGGGCTGAGCGACGAATCCGGAGGTGGTGGGGGTGCGCCTTGTCTATTTCTGGCTCTTGTCAACATATTTTCATAATCTGCTTCATTAAAATTATTTTCATTGTTGGGGCTGTCATTGTCATTTTTGCATTGAGATATTTTTTCGTTTATATTGGATCTATGGTGATTATTTTGTAAAAAATATTATATAAAAAGGTTTTGTATTTGATTTCTTATTGATTTCGTCGACGTTTTAAGTAAATAATATATGTAAATTATATTTTAAAAAGCAGAGAAAAAAAATTTTACGTTGACTTTTGCATGGTGTTGCCAGATATTATTATTATTTAAGACATTGTTCTCTTTCTCAGCCATAAGGCCGGCTTTAATGTCCTTCACGGGTGTCAACCAAGTGAAGGACATATATGTAAATGAAGTATTTATTCTGCTAGAAGTATATTGTTATCTATCGGTAATGCTGATAATGGTGGTGGTGATGATAGTTGTACTAATGGTGGTGGGACTTCATTTTCATCTATCTGCAGGAACTTTCTTCCTATACGGCACGTGTTTTAATTTTTACTTCCTCTTGTAATTTATTTAGAACTTCCGTACTTAATAGTTTATTCCTAACGATAACTCTCCTTTGATCTGCTATCCTTTGTTCTGTAACATTTATTTCTGGGTATTGTTGTATGAATTTTTGATGTAGAAGTGTTCGGTATGTAGTTAGGTCTGTCTCTAATTTGGTGATATAGTAATATGTGCGCATGATAAATGTATTTACTTCAGGTGACCATCTCATGCGCACTCTGGGTTTCCCAGCCTTCGTGGACGCGGGTAAAAAGGTCTCTTGGACCACCTGCGCAACAGCAAAGGTGGGGTTTTCGGCTTCCCTAGACTCTTCGTCCGTTGGAAGAGGTGAAAGTGAAGGTGCATACGATGTTGTACTTGGACTAAATGGTTCAATGATAGATGAAGATGGTGATGAAGGGTGTAGTGCTGTAACTTTTTCGGGTGACCCGGTGGGAGCCCGCCTACTCAACTCCACACCGCCGACGGTTCGTCCACTGCCACACCCAGCGTCAGCTCCAAGTGTGCCCCGGCGATCGCCCCTGGGCAGCGGCCCTATACGTTTACTCTTTGATCTAGTCTCCATTTTTGATGGGTTTCCATTGCCATGTTAGCCGCGCCAGTAATTTTTTAATCGCGTGTCCGCCCCCTCGTGAATCTGATGGTCGATTCGGACGTATGGTTGGATTTGGGGGGCTTATTATTTATTATTATTATTATCATTCAGAATTACAGTCAACACAATACATAAAGACGAAGTTTCACGAATAATAACCCTATGCAAGTAACATAAAAGGCATAACAGAATAAACAATAATAAATAACACATATTATATCACAAAGACACTGTCTAGAGTGAGCGTGATGGGGCTATGAAACAAGCGATATGGAAAAAAATCCTTCAAGAAATCAATGATAGTAAAGTAAAATATTTTTCTCTTAGTATATAAGAACTAGAGGCTTTTGCAGGAAGGGTATTTACGAGTTAAACTCGACTAATTTCAAACCTTGCCAGAGTCCTTTAACTTCGAATCTGTTATATTTACTATTGTAATAATATGATTCAATCGGTAATGCAAAACAATCCTTGCATTTTAATTGGCATCTTTTATTGCACTGAATATTATTGTCTACGATACTTTAATGTAACACAACCTAAGTTTTTACAATTACCATACGTCGTAAAAACATTCATCACTGAATTAGATATTTTTCTTTACGATATTATGCTTACAGAATTGTTCTATTCAAAATATTATTATTTCATGTACCTAATTGAAGTTTATGACGTAATAAGGAGAACTCCTACATGTTTAATTTAAAACCTAATTTGATTTAACTAGAACATAGAATTAAGATTTATTAAACTACACTTTTATAAGCAGAATCCGACCTTGAAAAAAGTTATTTAATTTTTTAATAAAAATCATTATTATATGGCAAAGTATTCCACTGTCTCATTTAATTATCTCTTTAACGAACTTCAGTTTAATTTAAACCAAAGGTAATAAAATTGTAAGTACAATACAAATGTATGAACAATATCGGTATCATTCATGTATTTAAAACAATATTTTCTCCATTTTAGAATGAGCCGTAATATTTCTTCACTTAGCTCATAGTCGCGTACTTTTTGGCCGAACGTTACGACGATGTTTGGATGACATTACCTCACGACAGGCCCGCTGATAGCAGGCCGGCACTCTCATCATTTCCTTCGAGCCATATTCATTCGATCGAACAGGCGAGAGCGGAGTTGAGGGCAGCGGGAGGGGCGGCAATAACCTCTGAGTGCGTGCTTGCTTGAGAGGTATTGCATTTGTTGCTCTCAATACAAACATTATACGACAGTATCTGTTTCGCATAAATAAGATTAAAATACTATTAGTAGTTGCTGTTGTTATAGGCTGAAATTTGAGATAATCTTGTTGTGTAGTCATTTTTTTATTTTATAAAAATAAAATATATATATATATGGCGTGGTTTTCCACTAATTTTTAAAGTAGAAAAAAATTAAAATATCTCTGCCTGTCTTTAGAAAATAAAAGACTTAAATTCAATTTATAAAGTCATAAAACACCTTAGAACATGAATAAAATGACAAAAAGTACAGTATAAATCAGTAGAAAACGACAAGAAAATTATGTCATCGAGCTCACATATTACTCTGTAATTAAATGAAAGTTAATAATTTCAATGTCACTACTCATGTAGCGGATAAAATGAGCCATACGGTGGAATAAATCAAACGCGCCTGCTGGGACGGGAAGAAAAAAAATATATAAAAAATGGCCTCCAACCGACTACCGACGTGTCGAAAATATTAACTTGAACATTTGAATTCTTTATGATCAGTAAAAAGAAAGATTTGAATCGCAAATGTGTTCGCATTTTAATCAAACAAGCAGTGAAATGGTAGGATTTTAGCCTTATTATATTTAAATATTTTACAATATTTCACGCTTTGGGTTTTTCGGGGCTGAGGTAAGGGACGATGATTGGATAATTATTATTATTATTTGTTTTCAGATAACATATTTTGAATAACAAATGCCTGCGACTTCGCCCACGATACTTAACAAACAAAGAGGTCAAACAACGATTCATCCTTACTAACTGTAATATTGTAATAGTTGTTAGAGTTGTACAATAAATTAATTTGTCTTTCTTGTCTGCCCTCCCTTAGGCTACGTGGTAAAGATTTACATCATTAGTAAAAGCTTTGTTGTGATTTAATGTGATTCCACTAAGACAACTGAAGAAAAAATTATTACGACAAAGCCTATGTTTAAAGATAAACAGAACAGTTCTACGGATCACATTTGTTTAATTTCCAAATAAAAACATAACATGTTATTATACAGGATGTTTATTTAGTATTAAAAGGGCTTACGTTAAGTTCCACCGATACAAAACAAGCCCGACCGTCGAGGTTCTTGTAAGAAATACAATTTAACTTCCTCGTGAACACAAAATGTTTCATTTGAAAGCGTTTCCTGAAGGATTGTAACAAATTGAATCTCACGCCGGTTCAATCCTTTATTTCATCGCCTCCCTTTAATGCGAAGAAAAGATTATTAATCGAAAATTTTCCATCTTACTAGAAGTGTTTAGAGCCATCTGTTTGGATTTGTCAAAGGCGAGGCTTTTCTGTTTCTTAATCGTTTTGTTTTGTTTGTGAGTGACGCACGGTGACTTATGGGCTCACGTAGACGAGTTACTTTTAGTACTTATTTGAGGCAACTAAGTTCCTTCTTGCATAATCATGCAATACAATGCATACAATGCATACAATCGTATTACGCAGTATCGAAAGGCTTACGTAGTGTATTGAGACAAATCGTCGAAAGAATATCTCCCCCACTAACAATCGCGTAGTAAATAGTATCAAGCCGAGCCAAACTTGCTAATTAATGACATTGTTTGAGCCAAATTCTAAATAGATGTGGTTAGATGATGTAAATTTTTTTAGTTATAAATTCTTGCCTTATACTTAAATTCCTTAAATTTTAAATTAAAAACTAGCCCATTTGTTATACTAATGACTAATGGAAATCCGTGAAGCAACTCTCTCGCTCGTCTGTATCGGCTAAAGCTAAGAAGGCTATGAATTAGGGATGTAGCCGATTACCCGATGTTACTGAACGATTTTACGGTGTCTTTGCGGCTTGTATTGGTTTAGCTAAGGTTTTAATCGAATGTAAGCTAAGTAAAGACTGACTTGGTGGACGATTGGTCTTTAGACTCGATTGTCAAGTAAAAAGTTTCGGTTTCAGGTTCTAGGCTCTGCCAAAGTGTTATTGAGAAAAGAGAATAGGTTATTCAACTCTATTAAGTTGTTGTAAATTTAATGATTTATTAAACAGTGCAAGTTACATTTGTCCAGGATATGTTTAACAATTTAAATTATATTTTCAATTAATTGTAATCTACTAATGAAAGTCTATTCATATTTGTATAGCATGCAAAACATATCAATTATAAACAAACAAACAAGCCAACGTATTAATGACAAATATTATTATATTAAAATTATCCATATTTTGTTTGTGTAATGAAATCATTCATTGTTTCAATGTCACGCGTCAAAGTTAAACAATATTATTTTGTTGTATAAAATATATATTATGTAAGTAGATTTTACTTAAATTGCTATATCGAGTTTATTTTTAGAACGATTGTGTTTCTTTCTGGATAGTGGGCTCATCCTTTAAAATCTTTTCCAAGAAATAGAAAGAAAGAAAGAAAAAAAAAGAAGAAACAAGCCAAAATACAAGTGATATGTACAAATAAGTCATTCTATTAGTAGGAACTGATGGATACATGTTCAAGCCCCAAGTCGGCCGTGAAATGGGACCAAATTTTGTATTGTAGATACTTGAAAAATTCGTCACTATTTATGTGATTAAAACCTTTACAATAAAGCAAACCTAATACCATACATCGTCCACAATACCAGCACCACTGAACATGTCAAAATGGTGTAAAAATTCTTGTCACATCCAAATCTCGAACTTGAAACTTTGTACTTGACAGTTTACTTACACCCAAACTATACCTAAAACAGTCATTGAGCATACATTATTTAGTCAATTTAACTGGTAACAATCTAAATAGCGTAAAATATGCTGCTAAACAGTCATACAATTCAGTCAATTCAGATTTACTCAGTACAAATATGGACATATATTATATGGCTAATACAAATGGGCAAACAAAACGGACTGCCCAAGAGCCCTATCCAGTTACAAACACATAAAATCAAACACGATAATTTAGATGAACGAGTTATTTTGACAGCGGTACTATTTCGCAACGAGTTATGGACCCAAAACTCTGCCTATGCCCCATTTCGGGGAATGCTCCACTGCCGTGAAGATTGTCAGTATTCCTCATTTTACAAGTTTGTTGTTGGCTAGAATTTCTAATTGAGGTTCTTTAGAGGTCTGGTTTACTAAGGTTTGGTTCGGTAGTGGCGAAATTCTATAATGTGAGTGAATTAATATTACTGAATTATGAACAATTTATAAATTGTACATATCAATGCTTTATCAGAAGCATATACTGGTGTTTCAAAAACGTAGAAATATGGTAGTCTGAAATAGAACAGGAACCGAATGAAAAACATTTTTATTTTTGTGTGCCGTCACGATGAAACCATTTACTAAATTACGTAGCAATGATATTTAGTAATCAATCTAAATCCTGTAGTAAACCTAGATTCATAATAGTTCTTTTACTCAATTTATTGAGCAGTTACGTCCATTACTTGAATTGTGTATACTGGACAAAAAAAAATCTATTTCTAGGTAAACACTCACTCCGCGTGATACGTAGTACGTAAGAGGAATTCTTCAGCTCAAATAACTGAATACCGGGAGCATGTTATATTTCGCAATTCCCCACAACGGCCAAACTACGTAATAATATTGTGCTCGGGCCGCATTCGGGTAGAATCATCGATAGTCATTATCGGAAAAGCGGGTTTAAGAGCCGTCCCAGCCCCAGCGGGACCTTTACGGAGGTCTCATCCCGGCGCGTTCGATAACTATGCTAATGTTATTTGCGCCAGTGGGTTTGAAAACGACGGCATCCACTAACTTGGCATTCCCAAGAACACAGGGGAGCCCTGTGTTCTTGGGAATGCCAAGTAAAGCTAAAGGTAAGGTTTCAGAATGAAACATCTTACTTTACGAGCCGTAATACCATATTGTGAAAAGATTTGCTATTTACCCAACGTACCGGGCGCCTTGCGGCCATATTAGCGATAGTTACCGATCGGTACAACTAATCCACGGACGTAAGTTCCGATAGCATCGCTTAGTGTCCCAAGGCGAGTAACATAATGGCTCATTTACATTATACGATGTCCCGCATGTGTTAGATTTCGTTAACGACTTTCATGAATGTGGGAATCGCCTGCAATATTCAAAGGAGAGCGGCAGCATTTTAATTTTGAATATATCAGCGCTAGTATTGGCGAACTATAAGTCGATATTTGGGTATCTCTGGGGAGTAAACAGGGTAAGACGGAGGTGTCTGTGTCAGCTGTATGAAGTCGATATTGGGGACGGGCGATTGCAGAAATCTGTTTGGTATTGGTTAAACGAGCGCTCGTTTACATGAGTCATTTGTACGTATTGGGAGGTGTAATCGCGGTGGGCGTTTAAGCGCAAAATGTAAATGAGCCATTACATCGGCGAGCGCATGCAATTGAAGGCATCGACACAAATGAAGCACGCTTAATGACATGCACGTGTCGACGACACCTGACGCTGCGGACGACAACATCGCTTACGTAACACGTTACACACTACATACCAATGTCCTCAAGTTATTCCTACCTATACATTATTTATGATATCGATATTATATGAGTAGTGAAGAATTTGTATAGAGTCAGTAAAGTGTTTTTATGTCATTCGTATACACCAAGAATTTCATTAAATCATAGAAGTCCATTAAATCATACATTTTACGAGTATTCATGATATGTTAAACAACTTTAAGATGACTTCTTTACAATTTCAGAGTCAAAGTTCGACTATAGTTTTCAGACGAAACGATAGCAAAATGGAAATTCAAAGAAATTCAGTAACTATGAAACTTCCAAATATCCACTTTCCCAACGAAGTAAATCCTAGATGGCAATAAAACACGAACATTAACCGTATCAGGAACAATAGTAATCAATTTAAATGTATCAAAGCGAAACAATAAAACAGTTCAGCTTGCCTAAGCATTGTGTGTGGAATAATAAAAGAGAGCCCATCTGTACCGTTTATGTCCCACGTACGAAGCACTATTCAGTAGATCGAAAAAGTTTTCCAATAGCTGGCTCTGATGATAGAAAATAGTTGGCTACGGGAACCTGGGATGTTAGTTTTATTGTGGTCACCACTCCTGCGCTATTGAGTGCGCCGGACTCATATTGCAGTAATTATTTTATCTCTCTGCTACTTGTTGAAACTTCTGCTGTCTTGGTAGATAGTTGATTGTAGTTATAAGTTCTTCGTGTTGTTATGGGACGAGTACATCTTGAAAATACTACGATACTGGGGATAAAACAATCATAAGTCCGGTTTATAAGGCGAGGTTGAAGGAGATAGAAATATTTAGTCGTTTATTGGATTTGTTTATTTACAACTATGAAAAATTTAATAACATATCATCACGCCTTTTATCCCCGAAGAGGTAGGCAGAGGTGCGCATTATGCCACTGTACAATGTAACACCCACTTATCATTATTTATGTTATGAGTCCCATGTAATAGGGGGAGCCTATTGCCATATAACAGGCACAATTTCAGACTCCGTGCAACTACTGAGATTTTTTTAATAACCCTGTAATACTTTGCCCGACTCGGGAATCGAACCCGACACCCTTTGCTCGGCAGTCGCACTTGCGATCACTCGGCCAACGAGGCAGTCAAGAAACCATTAATATTATGAGTAAATGATGTTATCTTTGTGATAGTAATAATTATTAATAATAAAACGCAAGGAAATTGGTTCTAAAGATAACTTGATAAAGCTACGAGCTGTTACTGGAACATAATATAACGTTCATATTAGCAGACATTATGCTATGCCAAAGATGCTCAACATAGCGCTACAGTAGTGCAATATCTCCGTGGGTGCATTATTATATATTCTTGGTATAGTTTGTGCCTGTATGTTACCATCGAACAGTTGATTAAATTAGTACTTTATGAGTAAATATGATGTTCACATAATGTTACGTTGTGATTTTTTATTACTATAAAGCTGTAAGCAGAGATGCACGTAAAATGTAGCACACATTTTTTACTATTAAATTATGAGTCACATGGTATTCGTGTATTATAAATTAGTTATATTTTTGCTTTACACCGGGCACACGACACAGTAAAGTTATTAGTAGATAAGAATTTTCAAATAACCAAAATAACACATAACTACAGTCATATTTTCCCCAAATATAGAATCGAACCCGAGCCTCTGGCTGGAAGGAGCAAGAAGAGGAACCTGGAATTTGAGAATTATTGGGAATTCAGTAATTGGGAAAATATTGGTATTTGTTTTATGTTGCCCCACCTAATATTTTCTCCTGTGTCGACACCTGACACCCAGGCTCGAAACAACAATTTGTGGATCACACAAAGAGTTGCTCCGTGCAGGAATCGAAGGTTACGCGGGAGCCGGTTGTCCAGCCAACGCGCCAAAAGTGGCATCATTTGGGCCTCCGGTTACCTCACACGACGGAACAAACAAGAGTTTGTTTCCCGTTGGTTTTCTATAAGAATGTGGTATTACTCCGGTCAAGCTGGCCCATTTGTTTCGAAGTATGGCTCACACACTTGAAAATTTGATATTACTATACTAACCAGGCAGTCAGTTTAATGACGTCATTGTACACAAATAACTTGCCTGGTATCTATTACTCGTTAACCGTACTTTAGACACCCTTAAAGCGCCGCAGTGACAACCCTATTGGATTACATTTCAAACTTAGAAGAATAAAGTGTAGGCGTTTTAAAATTAACACAGAAAATAGGGTTGCTCTTTTCTCTATAATAACGACAACCTATTTATTCCTGAAATGTACAACAGATGTGAATTTAAAAGTACACCCACTAAAGATTAGATAGTTGAAAGTCCTAGGTAGAACCTAAACCTTTTTAAATTATTAGCTCTCAGCCAGATGCCAAGCGTGGAGATGGCATCTCTTAAAGAAGAGCCATGTCATGGGCTGTTGATAATTTTCAATAATCAACCTGTATTGTATCGTTTATGTATAAATGTGGGAGTGATACCACGGCCTCACAGAAAACCGACGTGAAGCAACGCTTGCGTTGTGTTTCGTCGTGTGAGTGAGGTTACCGGAGGCCCAATTACCCTCCCTTTCCCCAATCTCCCCAATCCCTGAATCCCCAAAGATCCTCAAACTCCTAATCCCCAAAAAGCCGGTAATGCACTTGTAACGCCTCTGGTGTTCCAGATGTCCATGGGCGACTTCGATTGCTTACCATCAGGTGATCCGTCTGCTCATTTACTCGGCATATGCCATAAAAAATAAGTAAGGTTATATTACATTTTGTCACATAGTAATTCTGTAGTATACCTTAGTATTATATCTTTTATAAAAAACGTTGCACCCACACTAGGATTTCCTCCTGTGTCGTGGATGCATTTACAAACATACAAGTTCACATACACATGACAGCAAAAGCCGAAACGGTAATTTATGGATCACAAAAAGAGTTGCATCATGCGGGAATCGAAAGTGTTACGCGTTGCGCGGCGGCGTGCCAACCGCCTATAAAGCAATACAGAATTGTGTTAATTTATTGTAGCACCTGTTCAATTCTATTTATATAAACAGATTTCAAACTTGTCTAAAAAGGTTCTTTCATATATATATGACACCTGTAAGTCGGCTCTAACTATAGTAAAACCAACTTAAATCTGCAGCTGAAATTCATCGCTTGTTTCATTATAAACCTTATATTGCTATAGCTTTTGTACCAGATCTCAATAGTTCTAACTTTCCCATACGCACTTATACGTTGGTAACACTATAGCTTAGTATTTTTAGACCTCAGACGTCAGAATCGCACCTACAATTCTCAGGATACCTAGCTGAAATAAGTAGTCACACGTGAACAGATTTTAATATATAAATGCTGCGAAAATAACTTTAGCTGAACTTTACGTAGTCTTGTTACAAAATGAGAGTGATAACAAATAACATAAATAAATTGAATCCGAAGCTTAATTATACTATATTTGTAAAATAAACAAAGAGTTCTCTTCTGAACCTTATCATAAATAAAACTCACAATAGAGGTAGTATAAACAAAATGTGCTGATCGCTTACCATCAGGAGATCCATCTGTTCGTTTGACTTCTAATCCATAAAAACATCAGTACCTACCTAACATTCCGAAAACCCATCATTAATTCCATCCCCAACCTCAACATTAAAAACCTCATTACTATCCGATAATTGGGTGATAAAAACTCTTCAATCCATTTCCTTATCTTGATGAACAGACAGAAAGCAAACAGGCCTGGTTGATTAGCAAAAATAACTACATTCGGATACATTTGCAGTGTGAACCACGCTACCATTTAGATAGGCTTACCCGAATCGGGCTTGTTCGGCAGCCTATGCTATGAATACAAAGAAGTCGCTGCCGTACACATGCCAACCCTCCCTGGACCCTAAGATTCCGTATTGAACCATTTACCTTAACGCAGAGACCTCTTTGAACGAAACTTGCGGACTACAGTACTGTCATAAAAATGTAAGGCGTCCGAAATATGATATATTTAATTTGTATTGGGTTGGTTGTGTTGAAGTGGTATCGTATTGGTTTCGACAGCTTTGGCCAAGTTGCCTATCTGTAGGTTAACGGGAAACGAAATAAATGTATGATACCTGACTGCACGGTTGGCGCGGTGGCTGGGCAAATAACGTGTAACGTGTCGCGTGTTTGATTCCCACACGAAAACAATTCTTTGTGTGATCCACAGATTGTTGTTCCGGGTCTGGGTGTCATGCGTATGTGAACTTGTATGTTTGTAAACGCACCCACGACACAGGAGAATTTTCTCCTAGTGTGGGAAAAAGTAAATAAAAATAAATTTAAAAAAATGTACGTTTAGTAAATATTGACCTGTTCTCCACAGAAAATATATCAAACACATGTATTATTAAGACTTACTCTATGTAACTGATATATGTATAATTATGTCAAGACAAATTATTATAAATTATACTAGACATATATTATGTATCAGATATATAGAGGCTGCACTTTGAACACAAAAGAACAAAACCTCAGCTCCTATTCTAGCTTGGCTTACGTTGAATCTGAAGATATGGCACGCTAGTGGACCGTACATGTTGTGGTATTAAAAGGTACAGTCGAAATCAATATTGTTTTCTGTTATGTATGTTATAAGCAACTAAATATAAGTAAAAGAGAGAAGGCTATCGACACACTCGTTTATTACGTCTTCAATTGTTTTACAAATTCGCGGGCTCCGCCACGCACATAGATAATCTATCACCATAGACTATACTATGACCATAGAGTGTACCACAGATACACAATATTTTCAATGATTATTACTCGACTGAAGGAAGGGTATTGTTTACAGATTTCTTTAGTGATTGTTCGCAAATAATTTGCTGTTATGGTATTCCCAGTTTGAAGTTTGCTCTGGATTTTTATGTCTCATTGTGACATCACCATGACTATAAAGATTATTTTTTAAGTACACATAATATTATAATTATTGATAATTTGAACCTCATGCTCGAATAACGCACTTGAAATATCTGAACCAATGGAATAGCCAGTATCATTATTATCGTCTCTTAATTTGAATAAAATTGCTTCAATTGTAGGTAAACAGTAAGAACCTACTATATTTTAATGAGTTCTTCTATCTAAGATTTCTAAGTAATGGTACTGAGAATAGGCGTGTCGACAGGGTAAAAAAATCAAAAAAGTAATTAGTCCGTCATTAAGATCGCACGAAAATATCAGACACATATTTTTTGTTTTATCAAATTAACAGAAGAGTACGTAGTTATTCCGCATTAAAGTTAGGGAGTGGGGGGTGTTGACGTCACACTTACGGAGAAGTCGTACCTAATTGTGACGTCACGCGTCATTTAACTCAAAATATCTACATGTTTTTTTGGATACAAGAAAAAAGAAAAAATACGTATTGAAGATTTTTAAAATATCTAAAAGACGGACAAAAAATTTAAAATAGTCGCCATGCCTATTGAAAGTTTAGGACTTCTGATTTAGTTTTAAGGGCTTGTGTTTTATAAAACTCCCCAATTATACTGTATATGTAACAGATGTAAATAGTTCGTTGATATTTACATCTGTGGAATTGTTTGAAGAAAATTGATTTCAAGTTGTTCAACTATTATAAAAATAAATGTTCATTAATATTGTATAAGAGACAAATCATTTGAATACACAGTCCAATAGTGTACAGATTACCTTTTACATTGTGTTTTTTCATTTTCATTTTATATCGATAAAAATTTTTAACCGACTATGGCGAAAAAAATGGACGAATACCTAAGCTGAACAATAATAAGTATACCTACATAATTATTTTAAATCAATTCAGATGACAATTCATCTTGTACTCTGATATTTGTTCTAATATAAAGCTGAAGAGGTTGTTTGTTTGAACGTTCTAATCGCAGGAACTACGGGTCTGATTTGAAAAATTGTTTTTGTGTCTATAGTCTATTTATCGAGGATGGCTAGGCTAGGAAGTTTATGCTATAAAATATCACTTTATTATCACTAAGCGCCGAGCAGAGCGGATAAAACCGCGGGGCAGCTAGCGTTTCAGACTATTTAAAAAGGGAATTTGAGTTGTCTTTCTTTTTAGATTTTTCTATCTACAAAGCTGTCAACAACTGTACCTGTCAACAAAGCCTCATACGGCCGACTGGATTTAGATATTCTATATTACGGAAAACGGATTACCACCGTACCGTCTGCAACCTACTCCGTACCTCCGCAGGTATTCAGGATTATAGGTACCTCAAACCAACAAATGTACGTGTGTTTGTGGAACTCTATCGTAGGTATTGTTATTGTGCTATAAATATCGAATTGTGTTTCTAAAATAACTTTGTAGTAGAAAACCTTTTCAAATATAGTGACTTGAGACGTACTGTGAAAGTGAATGTGGGTAGAAACATTTTCATTAGTAGGTAAAAACTGTTATCGAATTTAAAGTTTCTAGAGTGAATTAAAAATCGCGAGTTAAATATACTGAACTGAGGAAAGCTCTATTAGTATTGAACCACATAGGCTGCGTTACATCGCCGTAACCGCGCACGCTGAACGCTTCATGAGGAAGAATCCCTCTGTCGTTTGAAACTAGTAGAGCTTTTTTCAGTATTTTCACGTGAATAACTCCCGATTTTTAGTAAATTAAGTATGTTTCCAGAATTAGCTTCTTGGTCTACATCCTGAAATCTAATTCTTAAAAGAGAAGAATAATAGGATAATATAATGGAACACCGTTTTTAGTAGTTTATTTTGAGTCCCATATTATGGAGGCAAAACCTATCGCCATACACTATGCACAAGTCCTGACTCCGGGGGGTGCTCATAAATTTTCGAAATACCAAAGTGATTCCGATGATACACACAAGTCTTGCTTCTTGGACCAATGAGACAGTATATTTACTTTGTGAAGGTAAAATAGACGTTAAAATGTACGGAAAGCCTTTACTTAAATGGTTCATTGTTCTGTAATTATGCATATAATGCCTAATTGCAAAGCCATTGGCAATAATTGTGCCATTAACAATTACTGTTTCATATATTTAAATTAATGTCTCAGGAGTATGACTATAATATCCGTCGAATCGTAAACTATGGTTGTTTATTAACTGGAATAGTAAGTAGGTAATGTTAGTTTGTAGCTGTGGCATTACTGGGCATTATTATATGGAGACCTCTTCTTATATGGAGAAGGATGGGCTTGGTTGCTGTGACTACTAAGACTAAATGATTTCAGACTTTAGATACCAGTAAGAGTATAAAATGTGCATCACCATGCCTTATTTATTTTATCTATACTATACTATATATACTATCATAAAGAGGAAAGATTTGTACCTATTTTTGTATGTTTGTAATGAATAAGCTCAAAAAGTACTGGGCCGATTTAAAAAATTCTTTCACCAATAGAATGCTACATTCTTCCGATTTGACATAGGCTACATTTCATTTTGAAAAAAATTAGGGATCCTTGGTAAAATTTGAACAATGTAACCGAAGGTGTAGAAAAATGAGTCTTAAAATGTCTTTCGTCGAATGCGCTGCCGAAACTATTAGCGATAGAACAAAATAATGTACAACAACATTGAAGAACATCGTAATGTCTACAAAAAACTCCACGGTAGCATATGTCTAACTATTATAGTTATGTCACTACAACAATCCAAATTTCCAAAAATAAATAATTGTTTACCCCGTGCGAAGCCGGGACGGGCTGCTAGTATTGTATATTTTGGTTATTTTGGTATTAAAACCCATCATAGATTGTAAGGTTTTCTTATTCTTACTGTTTGTTTTATATTTTTCTACCAAGATTATAATTTGTCATTTAAGGACTTTGCTGTTTTGTTTTTTCTTTTTACAATTATTTGAAATGTAGAGGTATAACACCTTGGTTTTATGACTGTAATCTTATACTCTTATACTATTATATAAAGCGGAACAGTTTGTTTGTTTGTTTGTTTGAACGCGCTAATCTCCGTAACTACAAGTCTGATTTGAATAATTCTTTTTGTGTTGGATAGCGCATTTATCGAGGATGGCTATAGGCTATAAAACATCACGATATGACCAATAGGAGCTGAGCAGAGCGTGTGAAACCGCGTGGAAGTAGCTAGTATTATACTATTTAATTGAAATAAATAGTCATCGAAGGAATTTTGTTTACAATATACAGACATGTAAAAACAGTAACTAATGGAAGATCACGCAAAGAAATCGAACTGGTTTGATTCTTATTGGAGCCACCCAGTCAGGCTTTCTAAAACAGTTTAAACCACAGCGCTGCTGCCATCTCTAGGATCACATGATAAGCATACCGAATCCCTTTTCTGAGCGCTCGTGAACCCTAAAGCCAGTTTGCTTTGAATAAAATGGGACAGATTTCCAGGAGTTGGCTAACGTACAGAGATGTAGAGGTATATATGTGTTATGAACATAACATAACATCATGCCATTTATCCCTGAAGGAGTAGACAGAGGTCCACATTACGGCTTTTAATGCCATTGTACAATGTAACACCTACTTTTTACTATTTATGTTATGAGTCCCATGTAATAGGGGGTGAGCCTATAGTCATATACCGGACTAAGATTAAAAAAAAACAGTAATACTTTGCCCGACCTTTGGGAATCCCTTTGCCCGCCAGTTGCACTTGCAACCAATCGGCCAATGAGGTAGTGTGTTATACATATAATTATGTATGCCTTAAAATAATTATGTAAGTCAAGTGTATGAACATAACTGCTACCTAAATACGACGATTGTTTATAACAAAATGGTAAATAGTTCAATATGTGTATAAAAGCAATGAGACTAATTAATGTATTAAAACTAGCGACCCACCCCGGCTTCGTACGAGTGCAATATGCATGTCTTATACATATTAACTTTCCTTAAGAGTCATTCTATCTGTCTCAAAAAAAAAACATATCAAAATCTATTGCGTATTTTTAAAGATCTAAGCATACATAGGGACAGACAGACGGCGGATAGCGACTTTTTTATACTATGTAGTGATGTTGAACACGTAGCTATATTTTTTATCTTTATTTTAGAAGTCACCATTGCTCTTGTTCGTTCCTGGTACGATGTCTATGATAGTGGTAGTTTATATTGCATCTAGTACTTGCTGAGGGGGTGCGGTGCCAGAAGACCTCCCCGTGGTGCACCCTGGGTGCGGGCGACAGTCTCCCTAGCGGGGGTGATAGGGTTGGAGTGACTGTCGCCCGCAGCAGACTTCTGTACTGGGCGGGCGAACCCGATAGGGTTCTGGAGGCGGCGGGCTGTGTGCTCATGGCCCGCGCTTCCGTGGGGCGTTTCTCCGCCTGTCTCTCTGATTAGCAGAGAGCGTGGTGGAGAGGCAAGGGCGGTGCTCGTTGTGCACTCACCCTGCCAGCGAGCAGCATCGGGACACAAGCTGTCCCCGATTGCAGCCGTCGATATCGTAATCCGTAAGGAGGTCACGGTCATGTTTTGTGACTCTGAACGGGACGAGGGTCTTGGCTTGGTCGCCCGGACCGCGAGGAAGATAACCTCTATAAAAAATTCCTCTAATACTAAGTTCTGGTGCGCGGCGAGAGTATGCATGGCTGAGGAGTAGTGTCAGTCGCGAGCGCACCCCCAGCTAGGGGACCAGTGGACCCTCTAGTTGGGAAACAAATTTTCACTTACCCAGGTACAGGGGGCACTGCCTGGGTGGACCGTTATTTCCCCCATACTCGTGGGAATTGTATGGAGACTTCAAACAAACCACAATCGAGGAAGGAGAGTGCGGGTGAGCTCTGCTCGCCTGCGGTAGAGGGAGAAGGGGGCCCAAGTGGCTCCGGGACTCGTGGTGAGGCGCTGGACTCGTCCAGCAGGCCCCACACACGGGAGTCCAGTCGGAGGGGGTCGGACTCAGAGTCCGACACAACATTAGCGGAGCGGCTGAGCGTGAGCTCGAAAGGCTCACGCCGCCGCGCGACGGGGACGTTCAAACGCCCCAGGCTGGAGGAGGACAGTTTGTCCCCGTCCTCCGGCGCTCAGGAGGCGCCTCCCCCCAAGGTCCCCACGGCAGCGCGGGGTAGGGGCGGCAAGGGCAGCGGTCGCCGGAAACCGGCACCAGCTGCCTGCGCGGAGTCAGCCGAACAGTTGGCCGCGGAGGGCAGGGCTCTCTCAAGCGCTGTCCGTTCGGAGTCCTCTGCGGCCGAGATGTCCGGCGTGGAGGTGTCGGAGGGCGAGCGCGGCTCTGAGAGCGAGAGCTGCTCCGGGGGCCTCCAACAGGCCATTACGGCGGAGCTCTACAAGCTGGCGATGGGGAAATCCCAGCCGGTTAGGTTCCGCCTCCTCAAGGCGGCGGCGGCCACAATAACGGAGGCGGCCTTGGAGCAGTGTGCGGTGCCCACTGCGGGAAAGGTGCGCTCCGAGTTGGCCGAGATGCGGCGAGAGCTGGCGCGCTTGGCGGCCTCCAATGCGGCTCTGGAGGCCGAGCTGCGGACGGCCAGGGCCGAGCTCGCCGCTGCTCGCGGCAGTCGCCCCCAGCCCCCGGCAGAGGCCGACGTAGTCGGACTGCTGCGGGCGGAGTTGGCTGCCTTCCAGCGACGTTTCGACGTGCTGGAGGGCAGGCTCTTGCGCCCCCCACTCGCGGCGAGTCAGGTCGCCCCCGCGGTCCCGCGGTCGTACGCGGCCGCTGCGGCCAAGCCTTCGACCTCGAGTCAGGCTAGCCGCAGCTCCCAACCGCCGGCAAGGGCGCGACCGGCTGCCCCAGCGAGGGCCTCGGCGCCCCCGCCGGCGCAGACCCCAGCTGCGCCGACGGCGCCTGCGCCTGCGCCCGCTGGGCGCAAAAGAGGAGGGGCACTCCGGCCCAGCAGGCTGGGGTTGCGGCGGCGGCGGCGGAACCCGCCCCGCAAGCAGAGGACGGCGGCGGGTGGCAAATCGCTGGCGAGGCGAGGAGAGTCGCCAAGGAGGGCCGGAAGCGCCGAAAAAAGGCGCAGCGGCAACGACGGCAGCAGCAGCGCAGGGAGAAACGCGCTGCTGCCTTGCTCCTCGCCCCTAAGACCGCGGCTGTAGTAATTACACTGCAGCCCGAGGCGGTCAACAGGGGCGTTACGTATGGCGACGTCCTCGCCAAATTAAAGGGGGCGGTGACTCCTGCGGAGTTCGGGGCCCCGGACGGGTTCGCGGTCAAGGTGACCGCTACCGGAGCCCGTCTTTTGGAGGTCCCCAGCGCGACCAGCGGCCCATCGGCCGACGCCCTGGCCGAGAGGCTTAGGGCGTGCCTCGGTGCGGACGAGGCCCGCGTGTCCAGGCCCACCAAATGCCTGGATGTCAGGATCTTGGGCCTGGACGACTCCGTAACGGAGACGGAGGTGGTGGCCGCTGTGGCCAGGACGGGAGGGTGCCCTGCTGACCAAATCAAGGCAGGCGCCATCCGCCCGGACAACTCGGGGCTGCGCACTGTTGTGGTCAGCTGCCCCGTCACAGCGGCCAAGAAGCTGAAGGAGGGCAAAAGGCTCTTGGTGGGATGGGTCTCGGCGCAGGTGAGGTGCTACCGCTGTCACGTGGGGGAGCACGTGAGCGTCAAATGCACCTCGGAGGTGGACCGCAGCGACTGTTGCTTCCGCTGCGGTCGGCCCGGTCACAAGGCCGGCTCGTGCTCCGCCCCGCTGCACTGCAATGCATGTGCGGCGGCTGGCAAGCCGGCCAATCACCGGGTCGGGAGCAAAGGCTGCTCCCCTCCCGCCAAACCCAAGGGCAAAGGTAGGCCCTCCGCCGCCCCTGCCGTTTCCGACGCCGCCGCCGCCACTGCCACCGCAGTCGCCGCTGCCGCCACTGAGGAGGTCGGAATGGACTGCCAATAATGGCCCCATTCCGCCTCCTCCAGGCGAACATCAACCACTGCGCCGCTGCTCAGGATCTCCTGCTCCAGAGCATGGCGCAGTGGTCGATCAATGTCGCCGTGGTCTCCGAGCCGTACTTTGTCCTGCCCAGGGATCACTGGGTGGCGGACCTGGACGGCTCGGTGACCATCATCTCGTCGGCCGCCGCCGGTACCCCGACTCTTGAGGCTGCTCAAAGAGGCCGGGGTTGTGTCGCAGCACGGTTCGGAGAGCTCGCTGTGGTGGGCGTGTACTTCTCTCCGAACCGAACTCTCGCCGAGTTCCACAACTCCTTGAGGGAGTTGGTCACCGTCGTCGTCGGGTTCCGTTCCCTCCCCGTGCTCGTCCTCGGGGACTTCAACGCCAAAAACTTGGCTTGGGGTTCCCGGTTCACCGACGTCCGGGGTAGGATGGTGGAAGACTGGGCCCTTGAGACGGGCCTAGTCGTCCTGAACCGGGGTTCTGTCCCCACGTGCGTGCGGATGCAGGGCGAGTCGGTGGTGGACATCTCGTTCGCCAGCCCTACTCTGTCACCGCGTATTGTTGACTGGCGCGTCATGGAGGAGGTGGAGACGTACTCCGACCACCGGTATATCCGGTTCGACGTCTCCGCCGAGTCCGCAGACCCGCCGGTCAGACAGGCCCCATGTGGCCCGCGTTGGGCGCTGAAACAGCTGGACCGGGAGCTGCTCCTGGAAGCCGCCATCGTGCAGGCCTGGGTGATACTACCGGTCAGGCCTGCCGACATAGACGATGAGGCCAAGTGGCTCCAGAACGCCATGTCCAGGATCTGTGACGTGGCGATGCCCCGGATCCGGTCGAGGCAACAAAAGCGCCAGGTGTACTGGTGGTCGCAAGAGCTAGCAGCTCTACGCAAGGCGTGCACTGCCGCGCGACGCCAGTACACTAGGCACCGCAGGCGCCGCATCCGTCCTCCTAATGCGGAGGCGAGAGAGGCGGAGTTGTACGAGGGATACAGGGCGGCCAAGGCCCTCCTCAAGGTGGAGATATTGCGGGCCAAGGAGGAGGCCCGCCGAGAGATGCTGGGGACTCTGGACAGAGATCCGTGGGGACGCCCGTACCGGATGGTACGCGACAAGCTCCGCGCTTGGGCTCCCCCGCTCACCCAGAGTCTCCGGCAAGAAGTCTTGGAGGAGGTGATTGGCACCCTGTTCCCTCGACTGTGGAGGGGGTTCACCCCTCCGTATATGACTCTGCCCCCTGCGGTGCCCGACGCGGGCTACAGCGACGACGACGACGACATCGTCCCAGAGGTGACCGAGGCAGAATTGAGAGCGGCGGTGCGCCGGATGGGCGCCAAGAACACCGCCCCAGGACCCGACGGCCTGCATGGCAAGGCATGGGTCCTGGCCTCAGAGGCTCTCGGGCCTCGATTGATTGGTCTCTACAGCGCATGTCTGGAGAGAGGCCAGTTCCCGCTTCTCTGGAAAGCGGGAAAACTGGTCCTCGTGCGGAAGACGGGGCGCCCTGCGGACTCTCCGTCCGCGTACCGGCCCATAGTGTTGCTCGACGAGGTGGGGAAAGTCTTCGAAAGAATCATTTCGAACCGCCTCGTCGCGCACCTGACGGACATTGGGCCGGACTTGTCGGACGGCCAGTTCGGCTTCCGCAGAGGGCGCTCCACGGTGGACGCCATCATGCGCGTTAGAGACCTCACGACGGGGACTGCAGTGTCCAGGGGTAAGGTCGTAGTGGCGGTGTCTCTGGACATCGCCAACGCCTTCAACTCCCTGCCCTGGAGCTGCATCTTGGAGGCACTCCGATATCATCGGGTGCCTACCTACCTCCGTCGTGTAATCGAGGCTTACCTGACGGACAGGTCCGTCAGCTACCCCGGTCACCGGGGCGAGTGGAACCGGCGAGAGATGTCACGCGGTGTTCCACAGGGTTCGGTTCTGGGGCCGCTCCTGTGGAACATCGGCTATGACTGGGTGCTGCGCACCGACCTCCCGAACGGCGTTAGCACAATATGCTACGCCGACGATACGCTGGTGCTAGCGCACGGGAGGTCACACCAGGCGGCGGCCGACTTAATGGCGACAGCGGTTGCGACAGTCGTTGAGAGAATCCGGCAGTTGGGACTCGAGGTGGCGCTCCACAAGTCCGAGGCCATGTGTTTTCATGGCCGCGGGAACGCGCCACCTCCGGGTGGGTCCCAAATAACGGCGGGAGGAGTTACCATCGACGTCGAGACGACGATGAAGTACCTAGGACTCGTCCTCGACAGTCGGTGGAACTTCATAGAACACTTCCGACGTTTGGCCCCAAAGTTGGAGAGGACGGGGGCTGCGTTTAAACGCATCCTCCCCAACCTCGGGGGGCCAAACGCCTCCTGCCGGAGGTTATACGCCGGGGTCGTGCGGTCCATGGCCCTCTACGGCGCCCCTGTTTGGGCGCCAAACCTGTTGCGGCGTCCCGCTCGGACGCTGCTCATGGCACAGAGGGTCATGGCGATCCGAATGATCCGCGGATACCGCACGATCTCTGGGGAGTCGGCGAACCTCCTTGCCGGATTACCGCCGTGGGATCTGGAGGCGAAGGTGCTCGCGCGCGTGTACGGCATGCGCGCGGAGGCACGTCGCCGGGGCGAAACCCCGCTGCCGCGCCAAATAGGTGTGTTGGTTGTGTTAAGGTCTACTTTCGTTTAGAGGGATTTTAAATTGAAAGACGTGCGTTGTGCCACTGATTTAATTTGCAACTAAAAAACATTTGATATTACCCTACGTCTTTATAATCACAACATACCGGCCCCCAAAGGACTATTAAGGCCTTTTAAAAATAACAATAAGATGAAACATTACTTAACAATTTATAAGGGTGGTACTATGATTTCTACATTAAGCATAAAGGTAAGTACAACATTATCAATTCATACACAGTGCTTATAATCATCAAGCTGATAATTTAACCTACAGGTAAGTTTGTTTAAGTTTTAATTCAATTTCTTTACAGATACATGTGACACAAATCAATGTAAAGTAAGGTAAGTACATTTCAGGGAAATTAAGAATCATTGTTACAATCTATAGGTAAGTAACACAATTTAGTAATACATCTTTTTACGACACTTTCTCCACTTTTTACACTATAGACTCTAGTCAGCCCGTCAGGTCCAGGGTGTTTTTTAATTATTCTTCCTAATTGCCATTTTCCAGGTGGTAAGTTATCTGTTTTTATGAGTACTATTTGTCCCTTTTCTAATTCAGGTTTCTGTTTCATCCATTTAGGTCTTTGCTGCAATCGTGTTAAATATTCCATTTGCCACTTCTTCCAGAAATCTCCTAGAAGTTTCTGCATGTGTTGCCAGCGTGAGAGGTAAGTAGTTTTTACATTGTCTAAATTTGGTTGTGGCACAATAATTGGAGATTCCCCTATGAGGAAATGACCTGGAGTTAGCATTTCTATGGCTTCGATATCTGAATCATCTGCAGGAGTGAGAGGGCGGGAATTTAAACAGGCTTCAATCTGACACAGCAACGTTGTCAGTTCTTCAAATGTTAAGTTTGTTGTGAGAACTCTTTTTAAGTGGTATTTTATAGATTTCACGCCTGCCTCCCAGAGTCCGCCGAAGTTTGGGCTATACGCGGGTATGAAATGCCATTGAGTTCCGTCCTTTGCTAGAGTGTCAGCTATATCTCTTGGAAGTTCACATTGCGCGACTTGTAATGCAGCCGCGAGTTCCTTACTACTGCCGACAAAGTTCCTGCCTTGATCGCTCCATAAATGAGCGCATTTCCCTCGTCTAGATGTAAATCTTCTAAATGCACTAATGAATGCTTCTGTCGTTAAATCGCCGACCAATTCAAGGTGTACTGCTTTGACTGCCATACAGATAAAAATGGCTATGTATGCTTTATTGGTTTTAGCTCCTCTTCCCTTTGATACCAGTACTTGAAATGGTCCAGCAAAATCAACTCCACTGTGAAGGAATGGTCTGGCGGGAGTAACGCGTACTTTTGGTAAATCACCCATTTGCTGTGTTTTTGCTATAGCACTATGTTTAGCGCACACCAGACATTTCCTAATACATGCCTTAACTACATCTTTGACTCGTAGTATCCAGTATCTGGATCTGATATAGGCTAACATCAACTGCACTCCTCCATGAAGTGTTTCAGTGTGGGCATTCTTCACAATCAATAGAGTCAGTTCATTTTTGTTGCCTAGTATGATTGGGTGTTTACTATCGAAAGCAATTTCTGCATTTCTAAGTCGTCCTCCTACTCTTACAATTCCTTTGTTATCTATATAGGGGTTTAAAGATTTTAGAGGGCTTCTTTTCTTTACTTTATTTTCATTTGTGAGTGTTTTAATTTCTTCTTCAAAATCGCTTTCTTGAGCCATCTTTATACATCTATGTAGTGACTCTTCAAGTTCTGTTGTCGTGATATGTTTCTCAGTTTCAAGAATAACTATTTTGCATTTGTAATGTAGGAATCTGCGACAGTAACAGATTGCTGTAAGCAATTGCTTTAAATTACTAAATTCTTTAAACTTGTCTATCATTTTCATGTCTTCGTCTTTAGTTTCATTTATCTTCAAGTTTGTTTGTACTTCTTTAATTGTTTTCCTTTCTTCATTAGTTTGTGTATCACTCAACTGACTGAAATTGATTTCTTTTGAGCTCAGCCAATTTGGCCCCTTCCACCACAAGTCACATTTTTTTAACTCGGTCAATAACATTCCTCGGGAGGCCAAGTCTGCAGGATTATCACTTGACTTTACATGATACCAGTGTTTGTTACTGACGTTTTCTACAATTTCTACAACACGGTTTGCAACAAACGTTTTCCATCGGTTGGGATCACCACATAACCATGCTATAACTATAGATGAATCCGTCCATGCATACATGTTCGATGTTGGAATTTTCATTGCTAATCCAATTTGTTTCATAAGCTTAGAGAGAAGTAAAGCGCCACACAATTCTAATCGTGGTAATGATATAGATTTAAGTGGTGCAACTCTGGTTTTTGCAGCAACGAGTTTTACTAGAATCGTGTTATTCGTTTCAGATCTTATGTATACTGCGGCGGCGTAAGCCTTTATCGAAGCGTCACTAAATCCATGAATCTGCACACTTGTTTTGTTTGTTTCAGTTGTACCAAACCATCTGTTTACTTGTATATCATTTACAGCAAGAAAATCTGTTCTTATCTTATTCCATTCTTCACGTAATGTTTTACTAACATTCTGATCCCAATTGACCTTTTCTAGCCACAGTTTCTGTAACAGTATTTTTGCCATTACTGTACTCGGTGCAATCCAACCAAGTGGATCAAAAAGTCTTTGTATGTCTGATAACATTGCTCGCTTTGTGACATTATAATTTTCAGCTTCTGGTAAAGTTAGATTGTATTGAAATGTGTCTGTTTTTAGATTCCAGACAATACCTAATGCCTTAATTGTTCCATCAAGATTCATGTCTATATGTGCGTTATTTGATCTTTTTGCTTTATCTATAGATTCTAGGAATTTAATATCATTTGACGACCATTTGGTAAGTTGGAAACCGCCTCTTTGTAGTATGTTTGTGACAGTTTTAGCCATATCAATAGCAGTTTGTGTATCATCAGCTCCATCAAGCCAGTCATCCATGTAAAAGTTCTCTTTGATGGATTGTACAGCAAGTGGTTGATCTCTTCCTTCATCATCAGCTGTTTGGTGAAGAGTTCTGACAGCTAAATATGGTGCCGATGCTGTACCGAATGTGACTCTTAGCAAACGGTATTCACTTAACTCATCATCTTCATTAGGTCTCCAAATAACTCGCTGGAAGTCTGCGTCCTCATGACTCACAAGTATTTGGCGATACATTTGTTTGATATCGGCCATGAAGCCGACACGCTTCATCCTCCATTTGATGAGCAGGCTTCGCAAATCGTCTTGCAGCTGCGGGCCAATCAACAATTCTTCATTCAGTGAAACATTGTTTGTACCCTTACAGGAGGCATCGAAAACAACGCGAGTTCGAGAAGTCTCCTTGTCAGTACGGACTATAGCGTGGTGAGGTAAGTAGACTGATTTTACTTCCGTTTCTTTTTCAGGTATCTTCTCCATGTGACCTTGTTCTATGTAATCATTTATAACCTTGGTGTATTCTCTTTTCAGATCTGATGACTTTTTAAACTTCCGTTCAAGCTGCACGAATCTTTGTTTTGCTATTTCCCTTGTGTTCCCTTCAGGTGTTCGTAATTTTGTAATAGTGCTCATTTCATTTAGTTGTGGACTGTATATTTTGAAAGGTAATTTAACTATGTACCTTCCTTCCTCATTTCTAGTTGTTGTTTTATTGTAAATATATTCACACATCTTTTCTTCTTTTGTAAAGTGTCTATCTTTGACAATATCTATTTCCCACATGGATTTCAAAATTTCATCGACATCAATTTGGTGATGCATTACAAGGTAGGTATCGTTTTGTGGTTTTTCATAAACATCCCCGAAGATAATCCAACCCAGGTTGGTTTTTTGTGCAATTGGTGTGCCTGGGGGACCCTTTATTAAGTCTGGCTGTATAATCTGTGCATATTCCTTAACTCCTATTAGCAGGTCTACGGACCCAGGTTTTAAATAACTGGGATCAGCCAAGTTAAGCCCGTTAATGTGAGGCCATGGTTGTTTGGTAATTGTTTTAGTGGGTATCTTAGTGGTCAGTTGTTTCGACATCACGTAGGCTTGGATTGGTAAACTATAGTTGTGCTTCCACTGTGATCTTATATTAAGCTGTACCACGTGTTTGATCTCTGTTCTCGTAGACCCCACTCCTACGACACTTCCTTTGAATGGTTGTCGCTTTAGCTTCAATAGTTGAGTCGCCTTTTCGCTTATGAATGTCGCTTGAGAGCCCTGGTCTATCAGTGCGCGTAGTGAAATGACATGGCCTTCTCTATTGGTTGCGTTCACTATCGCAGTTGCTAGTAGCGCCGTTCCCCGTCTAGTTGTATGATGCGACGCGATCATTGTGTTCACTTGAACTGTTTCTCTATCTTCTACTACATGCTGTGAAGCCAACGGTTGTGAAGTGCTCGGTATAATTGTTGGTTCTGTGTTCTTAGACTCATGTAGTAGAGAGTGATGACGTCGATGACATTTCTGACAAGATATCGGTAGTCTACATTTCTTCACCGAGTGTTCAATTCCTAGACAGTTAAAACATAGATGTTTGTTCTTTACGTAGTCAGCTCTCTCACTTATTTTCATATCAATAAATTTCTTGCAGTGACACAACGTGTGGTTTTCTTTACACAACATACATGATTTCTTTATAGTTGGTGAGGCAGCATGGTGACAACGTTCTTTCACTTGTTTTTCTTTTAAATGATTGCTAGCAGAAATGCCGATTACTAATTCCAGGGTGCGGAACTTAGACTCCATGAAGTTTTTTATATCATTCCAGGTAGGTAATACTTCACTGTCTTCCTTGTAGGCATATTCTTCCCAGTCTTTGTGTGTCTCTGGGTCAAACTTCTGAACGAGTAGAAATATAATTACATGATCCCAAGAGTCGGTGTTTACTTTTAAATTGTTTAAGTTATTAAGACATTCTGTAGTAGTGTCTAATAAGCCTTTTAACTGGGTTGCTGACTGCAAAGCCATTTTACGTTGGTTGAATAACCGTTTCATAATACAATTCAATATAATGCGTCTGTTACCATACCTCTTATTCAAAATATTCCATGCAGTCGCGTAATTACTGGATGTCACTTGTATATGTGTCAACAACACCTCTGCTTCTCCACTCAAACTGGTTTTTAAATAATGCAATCTCTGTACATCACTGAGGTCATTATTTTCGTGCATCAAAGAAAGAAATAAATCCTTGAAAGTTGGCCATCCTTCGTAATTTCCATTAAATTTAGGTAATTGAATTTTTGGTAAATGCACTATATTATGCGCTGTAGTCATGTTGACACTTGAATTCCTCGAATCCATCGCGGTCGCTTGCGACAACGATATAAGCATATCCTTCAAATCACCTTGTAATGAGCTATATAATTCTTCGTATATAAAGAATTCTTCATTGAGAAAGTATGGTAGAATTCCCTTTTGTTCTTTAGGTGTCACTTTAATTAATCCATCATGAGCGTTCTTGAATGACATCCAATATTCGTCAATAATTTTCACGCGTGCTTCTATGTAACCTTTTGTCAATCTCCCTTTTGGACACTTTTTCAAGTTTGCTTGAGTTTTTCTAAATAAATTAGCACCATCCTCCAGTATAGATAGATATTGTTGTTGTTCTTTAGTAGTATTCATGGTTTCTTGAGTAAATTTCACTTTTAACTAGGCTTCAACAAACTGTTCGTATGACTTGATGTTATTTCGTAATGACGTTAGTTACTTTGTTGCATTGAAAAACATAATCCATATAAAAACAAAGTAGTTTTTATAAAAACTCCTTATCGCTGGAATGTAGTTCTTTTGTTCGACGGCACCGGTGATATGTTTACTGCTCCGTAGTTATGACGTTCGGCTCGAATGCGACCATATGTTGGTTGTGTTAAGGTCTACTTTCGTTTAGAGGGATTTTAAATTGAAAGACGTGCGTTGTGCCACTGATTTAATTTGCAACTAAAAAACATTTGATATTACCCTACGTCTTTATAATCACAACAAGGTGCGTGGCGGGATGAGCTCCGGCGCGATCTCATGGCGGAATGGCAGCAACGACTGTCGCAACCGAGGGCTGGGCTCGCTGCCATCGCAGCGGTAAGTCCCCTCTTTGAGGAGTGGCTTGAGAGACGCTACGGCGTCCTCACCTACCGCCTGACGCAGGTCCTCACCGGACATGGAAGTTTCGGGAGGTACCTGTGTCTGATGGGGCGGGAGGAAACGCCCGGGTGTCATCACTGCGAGGACCGCCCTGAGGACACGGTGGAACACACGGTGGGAGAATGCCCTTCGTGGGCTGAGCACCGCCGTGTCCTCAGGGAAGTGATCGGCGATGGCGACCTCTCGCGTCCGGGCCTAGTGCAGGCCATGATGCGGAGCGAGGGGGACTGGGATGCCGTCTCCTCCTTTTGCGAAGCAGTGATGCTAGCTAAGGAGGAGGCGGGACGCGTGAGGCAGCGAAGCACTGCCTCCTCGCAACCCAGCCATCGCGAAGGACACACCGGGCGTCGGGGATCGCGAGACGATCTCCGGCCACCGTAAGCGCGGGCCTGCGGACGGCGAGCATGGGTGGCTCCCCGTCCGACCAGAAACAGACCCGAGCGTACGGCGCGTCGCGTTCCGCGCGCGCCTCAAAGAGCCATCAGACCACCACAGATGGGGCCCAATACGGCCGATGCCGATTCGGAGTCGCGGAGAACCTAACGGGTAACCGGGGCTCCGGCTCGACGTGCAGGAGAAGGAACGGGGTGGTTTTTAGTCAGTAAGAGTCTGACACTCCCTCCCGCCTCACCCAGGCGGGAGAAGTCATTCGATGATTTTCCCCCCTTAAAAAAAAAAAAAAAAAAGGTACTTGCTGAGCATCAGCTCTTATACAGCAGTTCTGACAGCACGGTTGTTGTGGTAACTGGGCAACCGGCTTCCGCGCCACGTATAGCTGTTCCGATTCCCGCACGGAGCAATTCTTTGTGGGATCCACAAATTGTTGATCACACAAAGAACAGATACTTTACAAAGAACCAGATCTTTCGGGTCTGGGTATCATGTGTATGTGAAATTTTATGTTTGTGAATACACCCTCAGGAGAAAATTTTAGTTTTTTTTTTTATTTTATATAGAAGAGAATTACATTGTTCTCACACAAGAACAATTAAACCAAAAAGACTATGTAATTGAAAATTGTATTGTGAACCTGATTGAAAAAAGTAAATGGAGTTTCCTGCTGGTTCTTCTACAAAGGAATGTACACCTTGGTATGGGCAAATAGCGTCACTCTTAAATTTTATTGTTGACGTTCAAAAGTGCTTTCCTGGTCTAATTGAAATAAATGATTTTGTATTTGACTATATTGTGAGGTACCAATATTACCTAACTTCTCACTACCTCACTACATTTAGTCGTATATTCTCTTGTAATTCTCAAGCTGGACCCTTCTCATACACATAACACTGGTAACCGTAATAAGTTTGTTGTTCTCATAAGGAAAAAACAGAGAAGTTACATCGAACGGACCTCATCAGGTAGCTCCCTATATAACACTATTCACAATCTGCTGGTACAAAACGCACGAGTACGTAAACCTTTCACGGCTCGTACATTACTGGGTAAGGGCGGATTTATATTGCTAGTGGTATTTTTTGTGATTTTCCTTCTAAATATAGAGAAATATCACGTGGTGACGGCAGGGTAGAATACATTTGGGACCACCGCTGTTCTTGCTGACCGTGTGACAGCATAGTGCAATGTATTTAGGTATTTTGTGACCATCTCTATTCTTGGTGAGTCCAAGGACTAGATATTCGAGAAACTGGGTAATAGAGATGCAGGAAGAATAGCTCAGAGAAGCTCATTATCATGTGAAATTTTAAGGTGAGAAGGGCAAGAGGACCTTTTTCAACCAGATGGTCTAACCAGCTCAAGGACGGGTAAGACTAGATATCCGACAAAGACTGGGCAGCAGAGACACGGGGAGGATAGCTTGGAGTAGCTCAATGTCGTGGTGATGATGTGATGTTGAGGGGAGAAGGGCAAGATGACGATCCACAATCAGATGATTTAACTAGCTCAGGGACAACCCAACATTAAGATTCTACACTACAATACAAATGACCGCAGACAGGAGCTGATGGAGATAACTCATCTAATCCAGAGTGATACCAGAATCTTCAGTCATTACGGAACGGCTGGGGAGAGAGATAGAGAGAGAGAGGGACAAAGAGAGAGAGTTTAGCAGTGCCCTCTGATGTAACTGAAATTTATTATACTGCCACCCCTGATCCTCCCATTAAGTAGATGACAGGTGTCTGATTAATTAGTATATTTTTTCCCAAATGGAAAAATAGAACTTAAAATTTTACATTCCTAATATAATATATCGCTATATCAGTGAACCTTTTAAAGATTTAATAAATACCTCTACATTTAGACGCATATCAAGCCAATCTGTACCACCCTTTATGTATGTTCGTCCCACGTGGGGCCGCGATAAACGACCTCCTTTCTTGCACTTTCCAAACATTCAGCCGTAAAACCGAAAAAAAAACCAAAATCGGTACTCTTTCAAGACGTTTCGTCCTTATCCTGTTGCTATTAGGTCGAGTTTTGTTTGAGTAGTAGCAATCGAGTTCTAATTTATATGGTGTCATGGCGGATAGGTGATTATAGGAAACACAAACATTTGTAATTGTTATTTAGTAGAAGTTAATGAGCAGATAGATTATTTCTGTACTTACTTCATAGAGAAGTAACCTTGGGTTTTATGCACACTGTGTGCACGCAATAAAGCTTTTTGAATACAAAATTGTCATGAGTATGAAATTCAAATCAGAATTATTAAATTTATATCTTTGATACTCTTTTGATTTTACTTACAAGTATTTATAAGTATGGTGTTGTAAAATAATTGGTGTTGTTAATAGAAAATGTCTATACAGTTGTTTAATAGAGAATATATATTCGCTTTACGGTTTAACATTAATCTCTATTCGATTAATCACTTTGTTAGACTTAGTTATGTTAGTAATACATATTTGAATATTCATTGATTTAAACTTTCGTATTATTATCAACTACATACATAATACATATTATTTTGTAAAGGTCTACAGACGTACCTATCGTCAATACAACAATTTGTGACTACTAGACAACTGTTCGATTATGAACCTCTTTACATGCATTAGAAAAGTCATGGCTGCCTCATTGGCCAAGTATTCTCGGGTTCGATTCCCGGGTCAGGCAAATTATTACTGTATTTTTTTTTAATTCTCAGTTGTAGCACGGAGTCTGGAATTATGCCCGGTATATGACAATAGGTTCACCCCCTATTACATGAGACTCATAACATAAATAGTGAAAAGTGGGTATTACATTATAGAGGTACAGTGGCATTACGTGCCGTAATTTGTACCTCTATGCTCTAGGCGTGATGTTATGTTATGTAGAAAAGTCATCTTAGCCATAACCTTCATACTCACCAGGCGAGTAGGAGATCCTATTTAAAAGATTCAATTTAAAATATATCAGGCCGCTACTGGACGCTCTTTGTAAATGATAAAGATGTACTTGTATCCACAGGAAGAGTATGGGTGTTCATAAATATATTCTCATATGCCGTTGAATGTAGTCCAGTTATAATAATCGTTGGACTAAATTCCTGTGGAAATGGAAATGTTATTAAAGTGTATGATTAGGTTCGTTAAAACTGAACTGGATTTCAAATATAAATGAAACGTGTTTCCAACTCGATTATAACTTTCATATTTAGTTGCAAAATCAATATATGAAATTGAATTCAAAGAGGTTCATTGGTCATTGGCAATAGGGAATCGCGGTTTTGGAACTTTTGTCAAATCATGTTAAGATTTATGTACTGTCGTTTTGAACTCGACACATAACTTCATGGTTTTTATTCATGAAAGGACATAGTAGAGAGTCAATTATGCCATCGTCTTATATTTATTTCTTTTTTTATATATGCTGCTTATATGCGTCTGCTTGTATGCTTTTTTTTTTTTGAGGGGGGAAAATCATCCTATGACTTCTCCCGCCCGGGTGAGGCGGGAGGGAGTGTCAGACTCTTACTGACTAAAAACCACCCCGTTCCTACTCCTGCACTTCGAGCCGGAGCCCCGGCAACCCGTTAAGTCTTCCGCGGCTCCGTATCGGCATCAGCCCTGTTAGGCCCCATCTGTGGTGGACTGATGGCTCCTTGAGGCGCGCGCGGAACGCGACGCGCCGTACGCTCGGGACTGGTTCTGGTTGGGCGGTGAGTCACCCGTGCTCGCCGTCGGCAGGCCCGTGCTTACTGTGGCCGGAGATCGTTTCGCGATCCCCGACGCCCGGAGGGTCTCTTGCGAGGGCCGGGTCGTGAGGAGGTTCGTTCTCTCACGCGCTCCGCCTCCTCCTTAGCTAGCATGACTGCTTCGCAGAAGGAGGAGACGGCATCCCAGTCCCCCTCGCTCCGTAACATGGTCTGAACTAGAGCTGGACGCGAGAGGTCGCCGTCGCCGATTACATTCCTGAGGACATGGCGGTGCTCAGTCCACGCAGGACACACCGCCACCGTATGCGTGGCCGTGGCCGTGTCCTCCGGGCGATCCTCACAGTGATGACATCCGGGCGTTTCCTCCCGCCCAATCCGAAACAGGAACCTACCGAAACTCCCGGTAAGCTCCTGCGTCAGGCGGTAGGTGAGGACGCCGTAGCGTCCCTCAAGCCACTCCTCAAAGAGGGGACTTACCGAGCCCAGCCTTCGGTTGCGACAGTCGTTGCTGCCACTCCGCCATGAGATCACGCCGGAGCTAATCCCGCCACGCATTAATCTGGCGCGGCAGCGGAGTTTCGCCCCGGCGACGTGCTTCCGCTCGCAAACAAAACACGCGCGCGAGCACCTTCGCCTCCAGATCCCACGGCGATAATCCGGCAAGGAGGTTCGCCGCCTCCCCGGAGATCGTGCGATATCCGCGTATCAATCGGATCGCCATGACCCTCTGTGATGTGAGCAGCGCCCGAGCGGGCCGCCGCATTAAGTTCGGCGCCCACACAGGGGCGCCGTAGAGGGCCATGGACCGTATGACCCCAGCGTATAACCTCCGGCAGGAGGCGTTTGGCCCCCCCAGGTTGGGTAGGAGGTGCTTAAGCGCCGCCCCCGTTCTTTCCAACTTAGGAGCCAAACGTCGGAAATCGAAAATCGAGAAATCGTCGAGGACGAGTCCTAGGTACTTCATAGTCGTCTCGACGCCGATGGTAACTCCTCCTGCCGTTAATTGGGACTCACCCGGAGGTGGCGCGTTCCCGCGGCCATGAAAACACATGGCCTCGGACTTGTGGAGCGCCACCTCGAGTCCCAGTTGCCGGATTCTTTCAACGACTATAGTAACCGCTCTCGCCGTTAAATTAGCCGCCGCCTGAAGCGACCTCCCGTGTGCTAACACATGTGTGTCGTCAGCGTAACAGACCACGCTGACGTTGTTCGGGAGGTCGGTGCGCAGCACCCAGTCGTGAGGTCTCTTACACGCTTGATGGCGTCCACCGTGGAACGCCCTCTGCGGAAGCCGAACTGGCCGTCCGACAGGTCCAGCCCAACATCCGACAGGTGCGCGACGAGGCGGTTCGAAATGATCCTTTCGAAAACTTTTCCCACCTCGTCGAGCAACACGATGGGCCGGGACGCGGACGGAGAGTCCGCAGGGCGGCCCGGCTTCTTCACTAAGACCAATTTACCCGCCTTCCACAATAGCGGGAACTGGCCTCTCCCCAAGCATGCGCTGTAGAGACCAATTAATCGAGGCTCGAGAGCCTCCGAGGCCAGGACCCACGCCTTGCTGTGCAGTCCGTCGGGTCCCGGGGCGGTGTTTTTGGCGCCCATTCGGCGCACCGCCGCTCTCAACTCGGCCTCGGTCACCTCCGAAACTGTGTTGTCTTCCCTGTGGCCCACATAGGGCACCGCAGGGGGCGGAGTCATGGACGGAGGGGTGATACCCCTCTGTAGTCGGGGGAACAAAGCGCCGACCACCTCCTCCACTACCTCTGGCCGGAGACTCTGTGTCAGCGGGGGAGCCCATGTGCGGAGGTTATCCCGCACCATCCGATAGGGGCGTCCCCACGGGTCTCTGTTCAGAGTCTCCAAGAACTCCTGGAGGGCATTCTCTTTGGCCCGCCGTATCTCCACTTTGAGGGCGGCCTTCGCCGCCTTGTACCCCTCGTACAACTCCGCCTCTCTGACCTCTGCGTCCTGAGGACGGATACGAAGCTTGCGGTGCCTGGTGTACCGGCGTCGCGCAGCAGTGCATGCACTGCGTAGAGCAGCCAGCTCTTGCGACCACCAGTACGTCTGGCGCTTGCGCTGACCTGGCCGGACCCGGGGCATCGCCACGTCACAGATTCTGGACATGGCGTCTTGGAGCCACCTCGCCTCCTCGTCAATGTCGGCAGGCCTGTCCGGTGGTATCACCCAGGCCGATTGCGGCTTCCAGGAATAGCTCCCGGTCCAGCTGTCTCAGCGCCCAACGCGGGCCACATGGGGCCTGTCTGACCGGCGGGTCGGCGGACTCGGTGGAGACGTTAAACCGGATATACCGGTGGTCGGAGTACGTTTCCACCTCCTCCATGACGCGCCAGTCAACGACACGCGGCGACAGAACAGGGCTAGCGAACGAAATGTCCACCACCGACTCGCCCTGCATCCGCACGCACGTGGGGACAGAACCCTGGTTCAGGACGACTAGGCCTGCCTCAAGGGCCCAGTCTTCCACCATCCTACCCCGAACGTCAGTGAACCGGGAACCCCAAGCCAAGTTTTTGGCATTGAAGTCGCCGAGGACGAGCACGGGGAGGGAACGGAACCCGACGACGACGGTGACCAACTCCCTCAGGGAGTTGTGGAACTCGGCGAGAATTCGGCTCGGAGAGAAATACACGCCCACCACAGCGATCTCTCCGAACCGTGCTGCGACACAACCCCGGCCTCTCTGATCGGCCTCGAGAGTCGGGGTACCGGCGGCGGCTGACGAGATGATGGTCACCGAGCCGTCCAAGTCCGCCACCCAGTGATCCCTGGGCGGGACAAAATACGGCTCGGAGACCACGGCGACATTGATCGACCACTGCGCCATGCTCTGAAGCAGGAGATCCTGAGCGGCAGCGCAGTGGTTGATGTTCGCCTGAAGGAGGCGGGATGGAGCTATTATTGGCAATCCATCCCAGCCTCCTCCCTGACGGTATTACAGCCAGTGGCGGCCGCGGCGACGGCACCAGTGGCGACTGCAGCGGCGGCGGCGGGACTGACGGGGGCAGCGGAGGGCCTACCCTTGCTCCTGGATTTGGCAGGAGGGGAGCAGGCCTTGCTCCCGACCCGGTGATTGGCCGGCTTACCGGCGACAAGCATTGCCGCAACGCACTTTTCCTTACGCCGCTGCCGCTGCCTCTGCCGCTGCTCCTTTTTTCGGCACTTTCGCCCTTCTTTGGCGACCCTCCTCACCTCTCCGACCACCTGCCATCCGCCGCCGCTGGCAGGGGAACCCGCAGTTCGGGTAGGCTCCACAGCTGGGGCAGTAGACGGCCCAGGCACGGCGCTCCCACGCCTACGAACTGTTGGCGCCCTCACCACCGGTTCAGCTGGAGCCTGCGCCGGCGAGGCCGCCGGCGGTTGGGCCCGAACACCGTTGGACCGACCAGGAGTAGTCGGCATAGCCGCCGCAGCCGCAAATGTGCGCGGTGCTGCTTGACTCCCTGCGAGTGGGGGGTGGAGGATCCTGCTCTCCAGCACGTCAAAACGCTGCTGGAACGCAGCCATCTCCCGCCGCACCAGGCCGATCATGTCAGCCTCCACTGGCTGCGAGGCTCGGGATCGACCCTCGCGAGCAGCGGCGAGCGCGGCCTTGGCTGACCGAAGCTCGGCCTCCATAGCCGCATTGGAGGCTGTCAGCCGGATCATTTCTCGGCGCATCTCCCCCAGCTCTTTTTGCAAGGCGGCCATCTGCTGCCCTGCCGCTGAAGGCAGTCCACACTGTCGAGCCGCTTTCATAATGGCTGCCTTCGCTTGCCTTAACACTCCGTTTCGGCCCTTCTCGGACGTAGAAGTCCACCGTCCGGAGTGTTTCTTTGACCACCTTGCAAAGGTCGCCATTTATGGCACCAAGGTCGCCTACCGAGCCCTCACCTCCAGATTCTGATGAGTCAGCTTCAGCTGACTCGGCCCGAGTAGCGGCCATCGGCCTCTCGCAGCCCTTTCTTCGACCCCTACCCCGCGCAGCCGTAGGGGTCTTAGGGGTTGGAGCCTCCTGCTCGTTGGAGGACGGATCCCGGCCCTCCTTCAACCTGGGACGTTTAAACGTCCCCTTTTTTTGGCGCTGCGAACTCAAGCTGCACAATGAGTAAGCGCCAGATGCAGAAGAGTAGTCAGACTCTGCTTCTGACATCCTTCGACTTAAGGCCCGTGTGAGGGATTTGCTGGACGACTCCAACGGTTCCCCTCGGGTTCCAGAGCCACCCTGGCTCCCTCCGCCAACTTAATAGGATATACTATATACTATAATAGGATTATGATTTCGACGGTTGCAGTCGAGGAACCATGTGTTCCGATGCTGCTCGTTGGCAGGGTGAGTGCGCAACGAGCACCGCCCTTGCCTCTCCGCCACGTTCTCTGCTAAGTTCAGAGAGACGGACGGAAAAGTGACCTCTCGGAAGCGTATGCCATAGCCATGTGTCTGCACAAAACCCGCCGCCTCCAGAACCCATCCAGGGTTCGTCCGCCCCGTCCAGAAGTTAGCTACAGGCAATAGCCACTCCAACCCTATCACTCCCGTTAGGGAGACTATCACCTGTACCCAGGGTGTACCACGGGGAGGTCTTCTGGCACCGCACCCCGTCTGCTTGTATGCTGCCGGTATACAAGCAGACGGACCACCTGATGGTAAGTAATCTGCCTCGCCCATAGACACCTGGAAATCCAGAGGCGTTACAAGTGCGTCACCGGCCTTTTGAGGATTGTTGGGGATTCAGAGATTGGGGAGATTGGGGAGGGTGGGGGTAATTGGGCCTCGTATAACCTCAATCACACGAAGAAACACATCGCAAGCGATCACGCCGAATTTCTGTGAGGCCGTGGTATCACTCCGCTCAAGCCGGCCCATTCCGAAGCATGGTTCTCCCACACTTAATACGTTACAATACAGCCTATTGTACCGATTAAGATTCTAGATTTTGATATTCTCCATTTTATCATATAAAGTTTATGATATGTATAAAGTTTCAACGTAATTTTAGTATGATGAAAGTATAATACTTAATAGGTATACTAGTGTTTAGTGTTATTACTTGAATTGAAATTGGTATAATGAAACTATATTCTTAAGTAAAAAGTGAAATTAAAATTTTCTAAACAATTTCCTTTTGATCTTTTAATTAGGGACGTGTAAATATAAAATGTACGTTTTAATTTAAATATATTTTTCAACTATCAATTCTAGAATGTTTTTAGAAGACTTTGAACTTTGAATTAACTATGGATCGAGTTAGAAATATGAAGAAAATATTTTTAGTGCATTTAATAGCGTGTAAAATTCAAAGTTCATGTTTTGATTCATTCTTGTTGGCTGTGTTTAAGAATAGTACGCAGTAAATAACATCAAAAGATTTTTTAAATCAAAGACTTTCTTTTGACTTTAATAACTATTTTGAAGATTTTCTGTTTATGACTTATAATGTAAGTAAGAATACCAAAAAGTATACAAAACATAATATCACGCCTTTTACCCCGAAGGGGTAGACAGAGGTGCAAATTACGGCACTTAATGCCACTGTACTATGTAACATCCACTTTTCACTATTTATGTTATGAGTCCCATGTAATAGGGGTTGACCCTATTGCCATATACCGGCCACAATCCCAGACTCCGTGCTACTACTGAGAATTTATTTTAAACAACCCAGTAATTAAGTAAATAAATTTAGATAACCGACCCGCGAATCGAACCCAATACCCTTTGCCCGGCAGTCGAACTTGCGACAATTCAGCCAACGAGGCAATCTATAATAAAAAACCATCTTCTATTTTTCAGTCAACTCTCATAAATATTCTTTAGTTTCACTGAATCTGATTTTAAAACTTATGTTTGAAAGCACAAATCATAATTTTCCTTGTAGAAGTGAAAATCATAATTATTATTACCATATTTTTGCAACTCTAAGGAAGGTCATTGTTAATTTATGAGTTCTTAGTAATATATAGAAGCTGGTGTCAAATACATCCCCCGTAATAAACCTATAAAAACTTCCAATATTGTTACAGGAAAATATCCTTTATATTAATATTATTTCTATCACAATTAGACGAGTTTTCATTAAAGCAATTTATACAATTTATGCTTGCTTATATAATTGCTATTAATAAATTTTCTATAATAAACGGCGAATTTCTGAGCAAACTGTCAGCTAAAGCGACATGTTTGCGCGGATAAGGATGAATTTGGTTAATAAAAAGTAAACAAAATGGTGGCAGTGTTTAGTATCTGTTTGCTGATGCCCTCCTCGTTGTTAACAATTAGCTCTTTTGTGTACTTGCTCACACTTGCCAATCTTGCCCGGCAACAAGGGTGTTCCACGGATATTGACGTACTAGATACGATACTGCGATATATGTTATTTTATGGCATGGTGGCAAACGAACAGATAAGGCACCTGATGGTCAGAATTGACACATAAAATCAGAGGAGTTTCAAGTACATTGCCGGCCTTTTTGAGGATAGAGTCTTTGGTATACTCAGTCACAATAAGAAACATAAGGCGAGCATTGCTTCACGGCGGTTGTCTGTGACAACGTGATGTCCATTTCAGTCGAGCCAGCCCATTCGTGCCGAACCATGACTTTCCCTCGTTGAAAAACGCCTTCCAAAACGTGGAAGAAGGTCTCATTTTGATTCTTTTTCAGTAAATTCTGCTTAGTTTATCTACTCAAAATCAATTCAAATTGTCTTCTGGCCTGGTGACGTAGTGACAGTAACAGTTTATATCAATAGTTATCGTTGTGAACGGCGATAGGTATGTATCTATATGTCAATCTTGACAATCACTTAACACTCAATGGAGGCACATTACGTGCGTAATGAACGGACAATGGAATAGGCTGTATCTGGCTTCAGGCAGAGCAATATATGCATAGTGTTAATTAGATATATGTGTTTATGTATGTGTGTGTGTCTGTATGATTTTGATTGGCTTTTATATGTTGACTTAGAGACATTGGTGGATAAAGATATTTTTTACGTTTTATTGTACTTCTGGTCTGTAGGAACAATGCCGAATTTTTCTTCCAATGGTATTGCGTTGTAGTACTTAAATAGTAGATTAGGTTATTTTAAGTTTAAAAGCTGACTGAAAGGAGAAGTAAAGAAATATGACCGGTATAACACAAGAAATAAAAGCATAATACCCTTTTTAACCACCAATATTTTTGCACCATATTTTAACAACAACAAAGTAATGAAAACGCACATTTTATCCATGTGCTTTATACGCATATACAAGTTTGTTCAAATATACAACCTTTGAGGCTGAAGTAATCTCGACTTTAATAAACCCAATAAACAAAGGTTTATGATTAAAGTTGAAAGAAGTTCAATATCAGTAGGAAGTTCTTGGATTTACGGGCCACTTCCAGTGTTGATGTAAATCTTTGATACAAGATAACACATTGTATAATTCGTAATTAATATTTTTGTTTATTTAGGTCACCATAATTTAAGCTACGCAACTCTGGAAGGACGTCCTTTGTAATAGGTAGTTTAAATTGCAATTATGTTAATTATATCAAACTAACGTAACATGTATGTTTTAACTCTTAATGAGGGAAATGGATATGTATAATTGTCGTCATATATATGTCGCCGCCGATCATGAGTATGGACGCTAAATGGAACACAATCGCGCCACCTAGCGGATTTCCGGTGCGCTTAGGCAGAGTCGTGGCGTTAGTGTTGCACTCGGCGGAGCTCACTTCAGTCGCCACCGAGTGAAGACGTTGTCAGGAAACTGCTATTTATCTTTAGTTATTGCCTTTTGGGTTTTAGTCAAATTTTCCGTGGTGATTGGCTAAAACTATCATTTTTTCCTTCTCCTCTATTAATATCTATAAGTATTCCGTTAAGGGATCCAAGACAGTTATTGATGTCCCTGGGACGCGCTGGACTTATGTGTTCCGGTGTTTTCAAGGTTGCATCCTGGCTTACAGGAGTTGCAGCGATTTTGGGCAATTGTGTCGGGCTTATCTTAATGAAAAATATCTTAACTCGTCGAGTACCGTCATCATAGACACAATTATAGAACAATAGGTTGTGGTCACGGGTGACCGCTTGGTGTTTGACAGTTTAAACCAGTCAAGCTTCACAGCAGTCACATTTGCGTTCACTTGTCTGTGTTTCCCGAAGGTTATCTGGATGTCTTCAAGTCTCGAGTGAATAAGTTGTTTATAGGCGTGCTCCATCATCAACCACAAATATCGCTTACCACTAAGCAAGTTGATAGCAATACACCGCCGTATTAAATCTTATATGTATAAAAATGAAACCCGTTTCCCGTTGTCATAACTTTAGAACGGCTGGACCGATGTGGCTGAATTTTTTTTTGTTGTTTTTGTTATTATCAGGAGAAGGTTCTTATGATAGAAAAAATCCTGATAATGTTATGGTAATGGGAGAAAACGGGATTGGGCGTACAAAGTCGCGGCAGAACCTAGTTTAATATAAAAACAAATATATTAAACTGAATCTAGCCTACAGTCTATTAATTGCAAACCAAATTAACTTTAATTATTGTTAGAACCATAAGTCAAATCAAAGGATAAGAAAATTAATTCTGTTAACAATTTTCTTTGTTTGGCTTCTGACATTTTCCAGAATAGAGATGAGCCGTGATTTAATTTTTAAAATTATTCCAGATAATAATTAAAATTAATTAAATCTTTAAATTTATATTAATTTAGTTTTAAAGTGGCTAGCACAAAGGTTTGTTCGTCTGACGTTAAACGAGCGTCCCTTATTTACCAACTGGTTTGATTAACTTGAGTCAATTGAATTATTTACATATTTACTATTTTTATTAATGTGTAAATATTTTATTAATGTGTTCATAGTTATTTATATTTTAAGTTGTATATATTTTCATTTAGTATTAGTTAATATTAATTTTATTTGAATTAATTTTCTGATTATCTTAATTTTTGTACATGCTTATTTAGTGCAGAGTCAATATCAGATTTCATTTATCACATGAGTTGGTTTTTAATATCATAAAAATATTTTGGTTGACCTGAAAATAAACACAAATATTTTCAACCAATTTATAACGGAGATTTTCTACTTGTACCAAAACAATAAAAGAATAGTATATTACTTATCCAGCAGCAAGAAGTTAGAAGAGGTTTTAGCCCAGCAGTGGAGTAGTTATGGACTAATCATAATGAATTCACTGTAGTATTTTATATAAAACTCACTTGAAAATAATGTATATTTAATATAAAGGAGATAAAAAGATTAAGAAAGAATAAAGAACAAATGTCACAATTAAAATTAACATTAAATAAAAAACACAATGTGCAAACTTCATAATCCCATAAGCTAGAAACAAGCTGACGTTTCCACTACGTCAGCATGTGAATCCACTCGCCAAAGTAGTTTGCAACTGAAATTATTGTCATCATTTTTCTAGCCCTGTAGTTTATAACTTTAAATTATAAGTATATGACCCAAAAATATATTTATACTGTCCGGTTTTTGATGTTCCGCTCGTTTGTATTGTCCGTTATTTTGTAATCAAGATACCCACAGACACAGCTTCGAGAAACGATAATACAGCCTTACCGATTTTTGCTACTTTGTAGGTGCCTTTATTGACGAGTCATTTGTCATGGGAGAGCCATGCTTTGGCACGAATGGGCCGGAATCGTAGTTATATCACAGCTTCACAGAAAACTGACGCAAAACAACGATTGCGTTGTGTTTTGTCGTGTGAGTGCAGTTACCGAAGGCCTATTAATCTCCCTTCCCAATCTTCCTAATCCCTGAATCCCCAACAACCCTCAAATTTCTAATTCTCAAATGCCGGTAACAGTTTTTTTATAGAGGTAATTATTAGAACACATACAACATACCAATAAAAATTAAACCTTAAACCCTCTTCAAAACTGTGCTTCTAATTGGCCTCCAGACTATTCTAAGCCATTAGACGCAAATTTAATAACAGAAGCAAGTGGAACAAAGTGACTACAAACTATACGTTGAGTTTCATCAGTCAAACGTGAGTTTATGTGCTCATAGCATAGCAGAATTAATTAAATTTATGTGTACACTAAAGATTACATGGCCAGCCCATGTTTGCGATGAGGTTAATCTATTATTAAAATGCAGCTGCATCCGCGATCGTATTAACCCTCCATTGTTAAGTTAAAATGTTTCAGTATTTATTTATTTGGCGGCCATTTTTATTTGCTATTGTTTTATGTAGGTATTGTTGTATTGGTTGTAATGCTGTGTGTTTTTTTTTGGGTAAATGTTTATGCTTTTCTTTTGTTTTTGGATTTTATAATGGATAAGTGATAATTCGGGTCAAGCTTAAAATTTATATAAGTGTTACCTTTGCTTAGTGTACAGTTCATTTTTACTACGTTTTTTTTATATACATATTTTTTCACAAAAAAATACTAACTTTATTATTTCTAACATCATAATTCGCCAAACTGTAGAACAGTTGGTTAGCGATAACGTCAAAAATATTACAGGTACATATATCTTACGTAGAATCTGACAAAAATATAATATGTTCCAGTTCCAAGCACGCTTCAATTATATTTGCTGTACAAAAATTGATTTACTCACCGATGAAAGCGAAAAACTGCTTCAACAGAATTAACCAAATACTTCAATACAGAAGCACACAATTCACTAAACCTATTTATTCATTCGAGAACTGTGAACGAAGAGTAGGCGATTAAATCACTCGAGATCGCTAACGAAACAAAATATAAAGGAGTTTTACATACATTTTTGAGTACTGGAATACTTGGGGCTCTTTGATACAGACTTGAGTGCCCTACGGATCCACTAGGCAAGTATCGAACACCACTTTACAATATTTAGCCTTTAAAGAGGTAATACGCCTATATAACACGAATATCCCCTTTTGTTCTTTGTGTAGTGTTGTCTAATATCACTAGTATTATCATGTAGAAAAGTGTAATTTAAATCCTAAGTATGTTTTAGAGTTGGAGGTTGAATTTTAATGTATCTTATTCTATTTGCAAGTGTTATTATTCCTACGTCACCAGCGCGTCTTACATCGCATAGCAATAACTGACATTTTTACTTTGGCATATCGTTGAGATAGTGCAAATCCGCGGAACTAGCATTCAATAATTTCGCGTGTCTGACAAATGTACATAGCTAATTCAAGTTTTTGCAGACAAATCGCACAAAATCTTAATTAGCTGCCACCACCTCGACATGAATTCATTTCGACTCAGGTTAATGTATAAGAATTAAATGAACTTCAAATTCATTGAACTTATAAAATTATTTAGTTTTAATATTCCCTTGGAAAACGGCCTTTACGTATGGTCGATTCGCACATTTGCACCATTCCCGACGATATCTCAAATGTTATGTTTGCACTCGAATAGAATACACAGTGAATATATAATATATATTATGAGTGATGTAGTTATGGTTTATCATAAAAAAATATACATTTTAAGAATCACTTTGATCACATCAAAGAATAGGTATGATCTGGCATAGGATAGACTTTCTTTTGAGGGGGTCTGTGGTGGTCTGATGGTCGGGCGGCGAGTCACCCGTGCTCGCCGCGATCTCTGACGCCCGGAGTGTCTCTCGTGACGGCTGGGACGTGAGGAAGTTCATTTCCTCCTTAGCTAGCATGACTGCTTCGCAGACGGAGGAGGTGGCATTCCAGATCCAGATTTAGATCACTTAGATATCTAGAAGCAAGATGTCAGAGCCTGAGTCACAACCGAATACTTAATTCTAATCACATAAAAAACATAAACTAACAGCCATAATAAAATAGTAGGCATTTTATAAAACAGACTGCATTGTGAAGCTGCACAAATTCGTGAGTTGCTAAGCTCATTAAGCTGCAAATCCATAATGTAGTTACGAGTTATTTGTATACATACAGCTGCATATCCAGCTATGCGAAACCAGAATAAGCTGACCGTCGAACGTGTGAAAATATCGTACGAAGTGAGATTAGGATAACTGGCTATGTACAGTTCGACGTGTGTACAATATGTATTGCTCCCATCAGAGCTATCCGCAAAACTAACTGATCGTGTAGTAGGGGCATTGCATAGAGTGCTAACGACTGCTTCGAACTTTTAAGTTTTAATAGCATGCCTACTTTTAGGCTTTGGTTAAAGAATGAAGTTGCATAGGTACTGAAAGGACTAAATATTTGACAATTTTATTCTTCCATATGAAAAGATGTCAAATGTCCTTTTTTTCTATAGTTAAGAATTAACTGATGATTGAAAAATCGACCCTAATTGGAATTTAAATCCAAGTCGAATGAGTTAATGGAAAATTCAATCCTATTCATTATAATAGGATTTACACTGAAACTCGATAAATTCGACAAACTCGACAATCAAATCTTTCCCTACACCTTGACTCTACTCTATTTATTCCTTTGACTAACCTAAGATAACCTCCAATTGATACTTACTTTCGCTTTATGGTAGCTAAACTAATTGTTAATGAAATCTTATACGTTATAAGACAACAAAAACTTGGGTTTATTAAAAACAGTGCACGAATATTGTCTCATCTTCGTCTTCTCGATCGCTTGCTTCATTTCTGAAGGTCGTGCCCCTGAAAGGCCTTCATTGCTCTCTGTGTTATTTCCCTCCATCTTGTCCTGTTTTCGGCTTCTCTCAGGGCTTTCGTAACAGAGAGTCCAGTGTAGTTGGCAACTTGGTCACACCATCGGCTAGGTGATCGGCCACGTGGTCTCCTTCCTTCCACCTTACCAACAACAACCAATTTGTCGAGGTTATCTGACTGGCGGCGGGCAATGTGACCGAAGTATCCAAGAATTCGCTGATAACATACGGTCGACAGTCTAGTCTTTATATTGAGCTGTTCTAGGGTTGACCTATTAGTTCGTCTGGCAGTCCATGGTATCCGGAGCATTCTTCGCCAACACCACATTTCAAAAGCATCTATCTTTTTGCGATCTAAGGTTCTAATAGTCCACGACTCTGCACCATAGAGGAAGACGGAAGACCAATGTCTGAACTAGTCTCTTTTTGGTGATGTTGGAGATGTTTCTGTTTTGCCATATACGTGTCATTTTGCTCATTGCTGCTTTGGCCATCTGTGTTCTTCTTCGGATTTCCTGCTCACTTCCACCCTGGTTTGTTATCATAGACCCAAGGTACACAAAATCGTTAACAAATTCCAGATCTGAGAGTTCATTAGTTTTAAGGTGCTGACCGGATCTGTCAATCTTCATCACTTTAGTTTTGGTTTTATTGATCGCGAGTCCAACCAGTTCACTCTCGTATTCCACCCTCCTGAATAGCTCAGCAAGCTCTTTTTCAGATGACGCAAAGAGTGTGGTATCATCAGCATATCTCAGGTTACTTATTTTTGTACCCCCCACCGAGATGCCTCCCTCCCAATCTTCCAAGGCCTTCCTGATTATATATTCGCCGTAGATGTTGAAAAGAATGGGGGACAAGATACATCCCTGTCTAACACCTCTTTCGGGTCTAAAAGAACCCGAGATAATGTTATTCACCTTCACCACGGACCGTCCATCGTGATATAAGTTTGCGATCAGTGTTATTAGGTGTTGAGGAACTCCCATCTCCTTTAGTATGTACCATAGAGATTGTCTCATAACTTATATGAATATTACAAAAAGCTACTCATTTATAACTATATAAAAATATGTAGTGTATAAATATGGAGGAAATATAGAAAATTGAAAAAAAAATTCACGTAAAATATACCTATCTACGTAACAATTCTAAATATTTCTTTTATGAAGTAGTTCAAACACCAATATATTGTTGTACATTTATTGGATTCTGTGACTACCAATGTCATTCGAGAAAAATCTACAATTTTATTATACAATATTGATCTGTATTACGAAAAATGTTTAATGTATTTGTTCTGTGTACTTTATGTTAACATTCTTTTAAACCGAAACACAATTTGTAATGCAAATGCAACCGACTTGGATTCAAAAACAACGCAACATTCGAGCTTGACGTATCAATTAAAAATGCAACTCCATTTGCAGAAGTGGCCAAGAAAAAAAAATCAAAAAGTTGAAAAGAGTTAAACTCCTTAATTAGCAGTGGGAGCCGAATAAAAGCATAAAACTTAACAAGCGAATCATTTAAACAAGAAGATTGTTGGCTTGAAACCAAAAACGTGGCGGCATCTAGTGGGCCCATGGAACCGCTACATCTGATCCCGGTTTAATTAGAGACATCGCCTCGTGACTTGTGCCAAATTTACGAAACACGCCATGTTTGTAAGTGGCGTGCGAGTACGCTATCTGCTACGTGGCGTACGTGGTGGCCGATTGTCGGGCCCACGGTAATGTGAGACCAGAACATTAAACATTTCTTTATTTTACGACACACTGTAACCGTTGCTAGCGATTTTATCTCGTTCTGATGATGTTCTGATGTTCGCTGTTGAGGTTTACAGCATATAAATAGGTGCAGTACGTATTTTAAAATTATTCACCATTTAAGAATAATTATGTTTTCATTCCCCAAAGAAGATAAATTTGTGCTTTAATGAAAACAAGTAAGATAACGAAAAGTATGCAGTTTATTCACTACCCGACAAAAGCAGGAAAACTATACTTACAGTTGCCATTGTTTTTTTAGAATTAAATGAAATAGTCACTGCAGCAATATAAGACCGCATAATTGAAGGCTTGTAAAAGAGAACGCGATACTTTTGTTCTCCATTACTTTCGTGCCCGCTAGTAATGGCATGAGTTCGTAAACAAATCTGTCTGTCAACTTGTTTACACTTCTTTCATGCTAGTTCTACATAAATTCTTCTCGATCTATATGTTGTTTGTTTACAATACGAAAACTTTAACTCAAGTCGTTCATACGTGTAGTCGCATTGAGATTGCATTCTGTATGTTTATGCCAAGTTCTTCGCTAGTAAATATAGAGAATGTTTGTGGAATACTTGCTTTTATTTACAGCTGAGTTCGTCGATCATTCTCGTGTAAGCTTCAGACTATCCTTGTAGAATTCAGTTTGCAAATATGGTTCTCGTCTATGTATGAGCGGTTTGCTTTATAATCTTCAGGCGTGGCACCAGCCACGTTATCATCAGGGTAGGGGATCTCTGTTTAAAAGGTTCAGGTTTATAATGAGCGCTGCTGCTGGTATTGTCCCTCCCTTGAGGGTCTTACGACGAAGAAAGGTGGTGAATTGAAAGTTGCACAAATTAAGTATTTACTACATCACTATTAAACCTACGGACTATATTTGCTTCAATGTTCAATTAGCACAGTTATTTAGTATAATAGTATGAAACTAAAGATTGACTTAGCTATTATTATATTAATTTATATTATAGTTTTCAACCAAGCCACATCTTCTGTAACCATTGGTCGGCTCAGTAGCGAACCAATGGTTACTTTTTCTGTACTAATTTTTATTTTCTTAGCTAAACTTGCTATGCTCACTGTATATACATCGGTAAGAACATCCTATAGGTAGATCCCAATTGGGTACTTGCCTTCATCAAAAATAAATAATGTCGACTGTTCAATACAATAAAATATTAAAAAATAATCACACTTTCATTAATTGATTTTATGACCAACTTAACTTTAGTACATTTCCAACAATTTTTAAGAAATAAATTTGTGCTTAACGCTAAAAAAACGCGACGTCACAATAGAAAATCTCGTACAGAATGCATGGAAAACCGTCGTTTTTTACCACTATTTTTGACAAATCGAAAAATGTATTGAATTTGACTATATAGTTGTCAAGTACTCAAATCCAGTGACAAAACAAGTTGTTCAACAGTATATAAGTTAAGCACCCTTGATTAATACTCAACTTAAACACAAGAGTCAACCTCTCACTCCGGCCGGTCAAACTTACTCCTAACTTAAAGTTAATGACTAAATATTGATGTGTGCTACTGACGTATCCTTACTAAGTTTTGAACCGTTCGAGGGTCTGACTTCTGCAGTTGCCTTTTACTTGCTAACTTAGCAACAAAGGTACAGAGATAAGGGCTGGCTAGATGGTGTATGGTGTTTCTTACACTTCTCAGGAGCTGACTTACAACGTACCTGGGAGTTGACTTATTTGTAGGAAGTGATTTGAGGGTTGAAGTATTAATATCAAAAATATTTACAACAGTTTCGCAATAACAAAAGTGACGACATTTTTGTACAGGTTTTTAAGAATTACTGTACGTTTGTTATTTGATTTATTTGATAGATCATTATACATAGAAAAATTATTAATTATCTTACGCTTTAGGGTTTTCAATTTCTACATAATCACTCTAAACAAGACCTATACTGATCCAGATCGCGACCAAAGACTCAGCAAAATTACTCAAAATTTTCTGTTAAAGTACATCCAAGATGCGGCATCCAGGCACTCTCTATCCATGTTCACCTAACTTCTATTACTTACCTACATGTACGACTTGACACGTGTCATTAATTATTACATTAATTCCTTGTGCTGATATTGATAAGTTTTTGGCCAGTCACGAAACTAAACTGGACCCAAGGGTTTTGTTCCTTCGATTTCTCTTTTGTTTGGGTACGTGTCTTTTTGACCGTGTTCTGTTATGTTGTTTCATTTGTGCGGAAAGTTTATTGGTAGGTGAAACGAAATAATATTTTATGGATTGATATCTCTTTGATTTGTTTTGTTTTTCTTAAATATTTTATTTTTATTGGTTAGTAAAAATGTATAGATTGTGGATTAAGGACTTTTCTAAAGCCTAAGCATATTTTTTTAAATTCTTAATCTGTTATATTCTGGCTAGTATTACTTCCATTTGTTGGTTAATTAAAATGTCAGTTTTTTAACTAACTGATAGAGTGCATTTTACTACGATAATCAATGAAATATTTTCAAACATGGCGTCGAGTAGAGCTGTCAAATGTTATGATATTTTTATTGCCAGGCTATAAAATAGACTCAAAATAACTTGGCACCTAGCTTATGGAGCCGTCGACTGGAAGTCCACACAGCTATTTATAAGTGTCATAGAATTTACCAATATACTAATTTACTTTTTAATTATTTACTGGCTTCTCTGTGAAAGACAGGTCTTAGCATTTCCACGTTTAGTAGGCAAGTAAGAAACCACATCATTAAAGGTTCAGTTATAAGTATCAGAAAGTGCCTAGTCCTGCTGTTTAGCGCCCATTTTTGAGGGCAGACATCATCCAATGACTTCTTCTACCCGGGTGAGGCGAGAGGGAATATCAGACTCTTACTGACTAAAAACCTCACCGTTCCTACTCCTGCACTTCGAACTGTAGCCCCAGCAACCCCTTAAGTCCACCACGGCTCCGTACCGGTATCCGCCCTATTGGGCCGCACTTGTGGAGATCTGATGGCTCTTTCAGGCGCGCGCGGATCGCGATGTAGTGAAGTAGTGATGGTTACAATATGCATTTACTCTCTAGTCACAGGCACAATATATCTTAGAAAAAAGAAATTGTGCCTCTTATTCAACAAATTCCTCATAAACTATACCTATGTTCAATTGAATTGCACACAGAATGAATGCAACATAACAAATAACACAAGCTACATCGAAGTACGTAACACACAGACGTCTAAAGTTACACCTATATGGATTTTAATTTATGTCTCCGGAAACTCGATATTCCCGATTGAGGTAATTGAAAGCTTAAAGGAATTTATTTCCAATTTCCCATAGTATGAGGTTTTTCCATCTATGAAATACAACGCTGGTTCATATTAAATTTATGACGCGTTTCTGTTTTAAACCTAATTGGTATATTGTTAAGCTGATTGTGTAAGCTGTAAGGTTTTTGTGCTAATGTGGTTTTGTTGGATTGTGTTTCTAGACCTTTTTGTTTTTGGTTTTTTGAATTGAAAAGTGATTGTGGTCAGTATATTGAGTCAGTATTGTTAGTGTAATAGTCGTATGCATAATATGAACTTATAAAGGTTCGGATTTTTGGTAGTCTCTCTGTTTTTTTTTATAATAAGGTTGTCATTCTAGGTTTGGGCTTTCCAGAACGAATGTTTGAATAGTAATTAGTAAGGACTGCAATACAATAACTCAACTTCGGAAAAAATGTTTCTAGTCATGCAATTAATAAGACAATAAACATCACCTTTTATTACTTTCAGACAATTCGTTATGATTAACACGTTAAACGCCATTGGAGTCACCGGAGACCGACGTTAGCGGAGTATTAGCCTTCAACAGTTTTTTATTGGCAATCAAAGCCTTAATATTATACGCACATATTGTGTATACTACGTAAAAAAGTAACACAATCTTCAACAATAATATTAAAATAGCAAATTTTAATTAAGCCTGCTAACGTTAGGGCCCAAGTTCGCACAAAACGAAAATTAGGTGTCGAGTAATAATATGATTCGGTTTAAAATGTACACTGAACTAAATAGCTTTTATTACGTCTAGACTTTTAGTCTATTTAATTAAGCACAGACCTCGGAATTTAATAAGCAGAATGCAGGATTCAAGTAACACTCATTATTACAAAAAGTCCTTTTACGTATCCTTTTTATTTTGCTTATTTTGGTAAGAAATTGCATCTTCTTAGGACATTCTGACTTATTAGTAGTATCCACGAATATACTTTTTATTCGTTGCACAAATAATCAAGGTATCTTTTCATGAAAACATTATGTACCTAATTAAGGTCTAAGTTGGTTAAAAAAAATAAAGAAACTCATTATTTTGAAGGAACAAAATTTCTAGTTGAATTTTAATAAAGAGAGGACGTATTACAAATATTTTACTACTGTATTAATTTCAACTTGCATTGCGAAATAAGTCGTCAAAATCGAATTTATGCTCAAGTTTTGCAGGATTCTAGTACTCGAAAAGTTTTATTTCACTTATTTTTTGTTTTGCTTATTAAGTTTACTCAAATAAACAGAGTAATTTGTCAACCACAATAAATGTACTTCAAATACAAAGTATTTTCTTTCTGTCATCCCTTCTCGAAGGTACTTCAGACAGCCATAGACGCTCACTCATGACAAAATCGCTTATATGCTGAGAAAGAAACTGGCTTCACTTAGATCACGGTGACTTCTCCTAAAGAGTTCGCTCGTCTTTCTAAGACAATAGACTTTGAGCTTTATGTTTGGTTTTATATTGGCCATTATCTTTTTATATACAACCTGCGTATATGTTTCAATAAGTTGACATACGTTAAAATAAATTACTTAGTGCCTACCTAAGTTAATTTCTGCTCGGGGCTTCACTCGTGCTACCAAGATAGAAAACAGAGTATGTGTTATTCTAGGTCTGTTGTAATCTACTTTTCTTTTATCCTTTAAATTATTTTGCAAATACTTATAAGTCGTTCTTATAACCTCATATGATTGAGAACTTTAGATCTACATCTAATTTTGTGATCTACATCTAATAATGATTTTTCCTTACCTACGTAAGGAAAAATCTTTAGATTGGTGATAGTTAAACGACTGCACGGTTAGCGCGGAGGTTGGGAAACTAGCTGACGCGCAACGTGTCGCGGGTTTGATTCCCGCACGAAGCAACTCTTTGTGTGATCCACAGATTGTTGATGTCCGGGTGTCATGTGTATGTTAACTTGTATACTTGTAAACGAACTCACGACACAGGAGAAAATCTGTTTTTAAAATAGAAGAAACAATAGTATCAAATCACAAGAATACGGACAACAATAAAATACTATTGTCATGAACATAACACTTACCAATTAATCGCTAAAAGAAAACGGATAGCTAGGCGTATTATTTACACGTCAAAGTAATATTTCTGACTAAGGATCGTTGGATAGCCGTCAAATAATATTACTGTTTAGCCAGATAGCCAGAACATCTGTTAGTTGTTTCTGATACTATGTTATTTGAAATGTTCGAAGATTATTAAGATAATGTTTAGGAAATTAGCAACCTGCATTGAGCATGCGTGGTGATTAATGCTTAACCTTCTCCGTGTGAGAATAGGCCTTTGGTCAGCAGTGGGTATTTATAGGCTGTTGATGATTTGATGATAATGTTTAGGAAATTCATAAAACTATAATGTTTTCTATTAGATTTTGTTTGGGTGTGATATAAAAAGTACGCTATGATTGATTTAAACTAATTTAAGTTATACGCTAAACTTACAAAACATATTTTAATCACAGAAAGAATAGGCAGAGATCCATAATCAACAATCAGTTTTTAACCGGCTCCGTAAAAAGCAGGAGGTTCTTAATTCGTCTGTATTATGCTATGATCTCTGTGTTAGGGGATGAGGTTATTACCATAATAATATGCGGGGCACAACTCCAAGCTAATAAGAAGGTAAACATTTTTAAAACATCCAAGAACTCCAATATTACTTTTCTGGACCCAGAAAATAGCACTTATGACCCAAATATTTGGTCTATTAACAATTCATACCGAAAGCAACCCTTTTGTTGCAAATGGGCAATTTTCTTTGAACACCATCATTTTTGCTGCACCCTTTGAATGAAGATCGTTGCTATGAGCATATAGTATCTAATATATGTATTTATCTCATGCCATGTATCCGTGAGGCAGGAAATAAATTGCCATGGCGCCCGTAAACAACGGATACATGGGAACAATTTCCTTAGCAGACATTTACAAGTTTTGAGAATCGAGACAAAATATATCGTTTGAGGTTTTTTATTGTCTTTCGAGTGTTGTTAAAATTATCTGTTTTGTGCTCTTTTTTTAATAAATGAACTAGAATAAGATATATTTCAATAACATTATCTATCTTAATATGTATATCTTAATAAAACTAGCTACTCCAGCGGTTTCACCCGCTCTCTTCGTCTCCTAATGATCACAGCGTGATGTTTTATAGTCTATAACATTTTTCAATAGATGCAGTTTCTACCACAATAAGAATTATTCAAATTGGACTAGTAGTTTCAGAGATTAGCGCGTTCAAACAAACAAACATAAAAGCAAACAAACACATAAAGTCTTTAGCCTTATATAATAGTAATATAGTAATATAATATAAGGTAATGCTCAGTGTACAAAAATATTTAGGCCATTGTCAATCTGTTTGTAGGTGTTATATCGTTATAACCACACAAACACATGTATAAACATTAGTAGTAAGTATAACCTGCAAGCCTATATTTATATATGCGCAGTATCGGGACGCGAGTCACTCGTTGCTCGATCTTTATGGTGAATACACTATGTGAGTTTAATAGTACAAATGCTTTCATTTATCGTCTGACCTAAACACATACACACAACACCTAAATGTTTATTGAAATTCATCTACTTCAGGAAGTCTTTAGTACGACTAGTGCTTAACGATATTCGCAATATATTATGTAGAAGGACTTATTGCATTATAATACGTATATCATATAAAAACTATGGAAAATGTACTTACAACTTCGAAAACAAGCGTCTCCAAAATTCCCAAAATAAAAATATTAATCAAAGTCATTAGCAAAGAAGCCGGGGAGTAGAATACAAAGTATCATCCATTTTAGGTAACGTAACAGACAAAACAAAATAAAGGTAACAAGTTCGAATCCGAGGTGGGGTAATGTTAGTACCGGTAACTTGGAAAAGTTTCGTGGGAGCGGAAACGAGTCAACTTGGTACGTTATTGTTGTTGAACCTAAAGTAGGTATGTTTACTGGCTTCACCGCAACCACTGGGCAATGGCAGAACAGAAGGTTCAAATATAAGAATGAAAAGTGCGTGATTGTAAGTGAGGCTTTGGAACGAAATTCTAATGCAGAATAGCGTGCAGACTATTTTAGGCCTCAAGGTCAATTTCTGTATTGGACCAAAACATTGTTGGTTTTCTGTTAAACGTGTTATTATTATTATATAATTACCCGTTTACTGATTACCTATATAAATAAATAATTTATACTTAAAGCATATTTATTGTTTTATAGTTCCTAACTGAAGACTTTTAAACTTTAAATACAGCAACTTACTCTATACAAAAATTAAACTATCTGAAACCTACGTACTTAATCAAAAATTATCTTGTATTTTAAACACAAAACTGAACTCACCTACTGCAATCTGCCTTTCATACGCCCCAAAGTCGTCACCGAGTACATTGACCTACTACTTTTCTGGTTAGACGTATCTATATCTCCCTTTTACGCGGTTTCGTCCTTTCTTTTAGAGCATTCAGCCAAAGATAAATGCCAAAGCTATAGAATCAGCTGACGTCACTACATTTTATAAAAGGACAGACATATTCAAAGAGCAAAAGGTGTTTTAGTCAAAGCTTTCGATGGTAGAATTCCAGTTTTTTTTTCAAACGTTTGACGTAAAAATATGTTGAGGCCGCTTCTAGCACTTTTTTGTGGAAAGTTGACATGACAATGGGAAAGTTTTGTGTTTATGTTGCGTGGTAGTGCACTAGTTTATGAATACTAATATGTACCTGACTGATATGACTATGAATATTTATTTATATTATTATAGGCCTCCTCTTTCTTCGTCGGTTTTCTGGGAATCCATGGGTGATCACTAACCATCAGACGATCAGATAGTTTAATGACCCTCTATCATTAGGATAGTATCACATTCATTATAAATAAGTAATAAATCTTTATTCATTATAATAAATTAGTCATAGTACAGATAAACATCTTAATCTAAAATCAGAGATCTCACTAGGTTTGATGCCTGTACTAGGAAGAATATCCTGTATCACAGGCAAAAGGAGCACTCATAATATTACTAATTCTAGAACAAGTTATTTATACAAATAAATTCCTTTACATAACTAATCGATCAAAAGTAAAGTTGATGACACTCCACATGTCGACGACCTCGTGAGCTAAGTCTAGATATTTTATTTGTTTATCTTTCTCAGCTTTCACGAGGTTCTCGTCATGGGGAATGGTGACATCGATTATCATCGTGCGGCGTACTTGTCGGTCTATCACTACTATGTCAGGTTTATTTATTTTATTATTATCTTAATAATGACAGATATTTGAGTATAAGTCACTCAATAATCTGTGTAGCGGGTTCGATTCCCGCATGGAGCAACTATTTGTGTGATCCACAAATTTTGGTTTCGAGTCTGGGTATCATATGTATGTGATATTGTATGTTTTAAACGCACCCACGACACAGGAGAAAATCCTAATATGGGGCAACGTTTTTAAAAAGTAAAGAAAAGTAATATGTAAAATCCGTATTATCCAAGAAATGTTATTATAATGTAAATGACTTCTTTAATGACGGTAATTTGTAGGACATTTATAGGTTTAACTTTTGTTTATTTAGGCACTGACATTTTAATGTATTATACTATGACATTTTGATTTTATTTTTTTGTAATAATAACTTTATTGACTTAAGCTAACAATATTTCATACGCCTGTGAGGGCAGATTTTGGTGGTACTAACTTAATACTGTGATCATAATTATTTACCCAAAATGTAATGAATAAATGATTTTTGATTTTTTGATTTTGATTTTTGATTTTGTATATTTGACTCTTGCATAAAATCTGACACCCATATCTCAGCAGTCACAAACCTAACCACTCCATCTATATGGGTTTCAATATAATGTTACCCAAGGAAATACATGTACGGAACACATATTGGCAGGGAAAACCGAAATCCCAGTAATATGGACTAATAAGGTTGCTTGTATTTCTTTGAGGACGTGAGAACTCCACACAGCTGGCAACACTAGCAACAGTAACCATCATTCTTAACTACTGCACTGTTAGAGCTGTTTTCTATGGAATTTTTCGAAAAAGGAATTTAGTGATGTTTTTTTATTCTATGCGATGCGTGAGATTTGAATGTTTTTTTTTTGCAAATACTGTTATTGCCAGTGTCACTATATGGTCCCCTTTTAGATTGCTTGACCATTATGCTAATAATAATATTTTGAAAGAGCTTTATACAATATATCAATAAGTATTATTGATAATAATTTTAGAAAAACATTTTTAAATAAATTTTATGAACAAAAACGTGATTGTCGTTAAACCGTTTGACTGTTTGAGAGATAAGTTAAAAAAATACATTAAAGATAAGGCATGACACACACTTTATAACTTCAAATTCTATAAAGACAAACCGGGTATCACTTACAAAAGTTTCCATTTTAATAAAAATTCTTTAAAAAATTTAGAGGTCGGCCCGTCCATTGAATTAAAAGAAAAGTTAAAACTACACTTAAATGGATTTGTTATCATAAAATATGCTCAGAATGGATTGAAAACTTTATAAATGAGAAATTTATTCTTAAAGTAATGTCTAGATTTTGACAGTGAGATCCATTATCGGTTGATTGGACTTCATAAGATTATTTATCTGTTACCTACTTTATAAACGTAGTCTGGCTTATAAGGTAATATGAAATTGGAACACCAATAAGGTTCCAATTTTAAAATATCAGTAAAAATATAGTAGATATCCTTTTTGGTGGATGTGAACATTGGGCAAAATAATTAAACAAATGAACGTAAACATCGCATGAAATAACGTTAGTAAATTGGTCGCTGTACTATAATCTGTAGTCTAAATGGCGCACATATTTTTATCACAAATAGCAACCGATTCGTAGAGTCACATTATTTAGACTTTATTAACTCTTTTAATAGAGAGTTACAAGTATTGCCCAACGGAACTACACATTAGCGACCCAGATGTCACCACATGCACCCACAAAAGATCCACGCACCATGTACAAACAGTCGCATTCCAACTTCAAACCGCATAACAGCCAGCAACAGTGTGGTTGTGACACAAAGTAACTGTTCATAACGTTACGTTCCGCGGTTGGCACTCTTACAAAGAACAGGTATAATTTTTGTACGTCAATTGCAGAAGTCAGGTCGACAACTCCCTCGTAAATGGTATAGTGACGGGAAACTGTAACTGCTACCAAGTTTATTAGTGTTAATAAATGCACCAGTTATTTACTTAGGAATTTATTGCCGTGCCACACCTGCGACGTACGTATACTTTGTTATTTCTAGGGTTGGTACTTATTGAGCTTGGTTTTGGAACTGATTTCGTTGTGATTGGATATTAGAACTGTAAGTACATGTGAATATTATACAGCCCTATTTAAAATATCACTATGAAATATTATTGTTATTGTTTTGAATTGCTATTCATTAAACATTTAACACTGTAATGCGGTCATTCAAAAGTTGGATCGGCCTAACATTTTAGGCAAACCTAGGTCCTTCTCTAGAACTTGTCCGATACGGTCCAAACCAGGTTTACGTGTAGACTTATTTCGAAGCAATTAAAACTTTTACCGGGGCTTAGGTTGTAAGCGAATTTTGGACCTTTTGTATTGTTCCACTCACAATTGTAAAGTAAACAAAGAGTGGCGAGACAAAGAAACTTTACTTGAAAACAGTATTTAGTGCAGATTTTCAGTGGACTCTCGTTTCTTTAGAGCTGCAAAATACATCCGTTGCGCTAAATAAAAACTAACTTTAGTCGAAATAGTTTTATTTTGTTCGGTTCATAGTTGTTCCTGGATTGTTTGACTCCACTGTCTTTGTTCACGAACATTGTAAACAAATTCATTTATACATTTTGACTTCGTTCTTATTAACTTGCTCTCGTACTCCGTGAGAACAAGACACTGACATTTAAATAAATGTGAAGCGAAACTTGGTTGATGTCGCTGTGTATTATTTATGATGTGTTTATTACAATACGTTCTGGTTAAAAGTAGTTTATGTTTCATGTCTGGATTGTGATAGAAATCAAGACTTATCGTACATACTGGATTTAGCCATTCAAAGCGGGCTTAAATAGATATCTAAATATTGGTACCGCGATCCGTGCAATTAGGCGACCGAGTGGCGCGTCCACACGTTGGTAATTAGAACAATCATTGTATGTGCGGTCGGCGCATTACATTAGGCTTGTGCTCGTTCAATATTCACTAACCGACGTGAGATGAACTCTCGCTCGAGAGTTTATCATCGCCCTGTCACTCCACAGTTATTTATGGACCAGTAAACTTGGAAATATATTTTCCTCGGCGGCGGGTTCGCGTCCATTTCAGGTTAAGCCCCTTGGGCCAGGACACTAGACAAGTCGAGTGTCATAAATTTGAAAACTGTTTCATAAAAACGAAAAAATGAAACAAATATTTGACGTTCACTCCGGACCGATCTTCGATATGGCGCGCGTATAGCCGCCATGAATTTACGACTATTTACTCGAATATCGATTTAAACGAGAACATAAACTCAACGAAATTGGCTATGAATATGTACATACGTCGCTCTAGATAGTAAGATAGGTAGCACTATGAATACATGAAAAGATAATTGAATTTCAGTACTTCAAATTAATATAGCACCTTGCTGCTTATTCCCAAAAGTGGCCTTATACAAAACGATACTATTATCATTTACACAGCAACAATGTGATATGATGGAGGAGAAAATTATATATTTTGTACTACACTTCTTGCGAGTGTCAGAAAAGGACTATAGATATTTATGTCTATAGTCCTTTTTCCTGTGTCGTAGGTGCGTTTACAAACATACAAGTTCACATACACAAATCACCCAGCCCCGGCACAACAATTTGTGGATCACACAAAGAGTTGCTCCATGCGGAATCGCACCCGCGACACGTTGCGTGGTAGCCAGTGACCCAGCCACCGCGCCGACACTACAGTCAAGTCAATTCAAGTCCCTCTGTCTAACCATTAGTTCAACCATTTCTGGTATTACATTATGTCTATCATTAAATTCTCTGTAACTAAATAGCATGATGTCAGCAATTACAACTAGTTGTACTAACTTAGCAATGTATTCGTCTCCATTAAAATCCAACTTGCAACATAACCAGTGACAAATTGATACAAATACACATATATTTTCAGTACAAATTCCAAAATAATTTGATGTTATTATAACATAACTAATTTGTGAACTATTGAATGTTGCTCACTAAATATAGTTTATCTTGAAATCATCAGTTGAATGAGTATAGGAATTGTCCCAAATGAAGGCATACTAAAATAATTTTAACGACACTTTGATTACTTTTATCGCAGCCTTTCGCTTGAGTTGTCACGTTTTCAAACCATTAGTTTTATGCGAATTATTGTTAAGGAATTGTTTATTTATTATCGATGGTGCAAAGTGGGGATCGACCTACTTTGAGTAACGGAGGGGAAAATTAGGGTGTTATCACCTTTGGATATCTTCGGTCAGCGTTTTGTGTTTTGATGACGGATCAATATTATTAAGAAAGAAATGATTACTTTATATTAATAAAATCTTCAAGTCATTGATAATTTAATTGAGCATATCTTGGAGCACGAAAAGTTAACGATAGTACCTAAACTATAACCACAATAAGCAAAAAATTATCTAAACAGAAGTGACGATTAAACAAACAAAAGTGTCAGAAACATTAAAATTACACACATATACAAAAAAGAAAGTTCTATCTAGAGCCTTACACGAAAATAGATTTAACAAGGCGACATCTCTATAATAATAGTATAGCATGTGTCAGAAACATTTCTAGAGAAACCGAGTTCACCGTAAACCTAAGAAAGAACCTTTCAAGAGGACTAACTAGGTATGATGTACAGAAAATACAAAACATGAACGTGATCGGCCTTTCTACGGTCGTGTGACACAGTGTAGGATGTAGTGCAGAGTCACCATCTGTCTGATATAAAAACTCCATGTAAATATGGCATGATATAATAATACGTGATATTTCTAAGAACAGGTAAATTGAGATACTCTTTTCTCACCCGAATACTGAAAGGTATAGAAATATTTTAAATTGGAATTAAATATCGTGCCGTCTCTGTCATTTGACAAAGAATTTGTTGTGACAGAACTATGCTTAAGCACGACTTAAAATTCAGTGGCGTTTCAGTATAAAAGCATCAATCTGCAAACTACTGCAAGTTAAGTCAAGTCTGTCAAATTTATCTACCATGGCTGCCTTGTATGGGGACTCCAGTTCATTGTCCGAGTTTGGTAAAATAACGTGGAGTTAATTCCTGTCATAAGGTATTTGGAGCAGATAAATGTACCGTTACCGTTGCAACTTCTTTGGAACATCAAAAATATTTGTTTCTTAAAAAACAGTGTTAGGGAAGGGAAACAAGTGAATAATTATTTATTTAAAAAATAGTGCTAGACTGCCTCGTTGGCCGAGTCGTCGCAAGTGCGACTGCCGGGCAAGGGGTCTCGGGTTCGATTCCCGGGTAGGGGAAAGTATTACTGGGTTTTTCAAAAATCTCAGTAGTAGCACGGAGTCTGAAAATGTGCCCGGTATATGGCAATAGGCTCACCCCTTATTACATGGGACGCATAACATAAATAGTGAAAAGTGGGTGTTAGGTACATTGTACAGTGGCATTAGTGCCGTAATGTGCACCTCTGCCTACCCCTTCGGGGATCAAAGGCGTTATGTTATGTATGTATGTTTTTTAAATAATAGCTTTAGTGAAACAAGTAGTGAATTTATTTAATTTTAAACAATAGTTTTATAAATGTTAACAGAAAACAAAATCCAAATGCCAAATCCACATAGGTAGGTACCATATCGATATTATTATACGAATTGTAGCCATAGACCTACTGAATACATTTACACTGTGTCCGTAGTTACCAACTCGAAACATGTCCGAAAGGAAATGTCCTCTTTCTTACCGTTTATTAGTTTTTGTCGGGAAATAAACTCATTGTCATTGGACGGACGGCAAATGAGGTTTTTCCTTTTAATCTAGTTTTTGGGAAGCTTTTAGGAAATGATTAGTTTGAAGCTCAGGGAAGTATGGACATTTTCTACGGCATCACCTTTTATTATACCCATCCTTTATGGGGTTAGGTATTAAATGCTATAATAAAATACCAAATAGCATACTAGATCTCAATGAAGGTAAATTTAAAACATATATTAAACGCGAATTATGTCATCAAGCTTACTACACACTGACAGATTATCTTGAAGATAAGAATGCTTGGCAGCATGTTGGTTCGGCTCCACTGGACAATACTCAAATGTAGTCAGTAGTTAAATTCCAATAGTAGGTAATATAATACATAATTTAATACTTTAATTCTAAGGTAGACAATCTAGTTTCCTTGTGGCATCGAGCATTTCTTTCTTTATTGAAACAAAGAGTTTCCTTTTTCTTGTATAGAAGCACTATTTCTATGGATTTTCAGTATGCATATGTGAGCACCATGTTAGACTTAAGATTTTTATTTTTTTTTATTTTAGTAAGTTATTAGTATAATGTGTCAAGCGTGTCTTTGCATTGTTCTTACATATGCGTACAGTATTGAAATATGTATCAGAGACATTGTAGAACATACTTTTTTAAAAAGAGTAACGAATGGAGTTTCTTGCTCGTTCTTCTCCATTCGAATCTACGTTTTGGAATGAGCACCTAGCTTCACCTAATTTCACTGACGGACTAACTGACAGACTATTATTTATTTTGTATTTGTTGACGTTTCAAAAGTACCAAATTAGGGTTTAATTGAAATAAATGCTTTGACATTGACTTTGACATGTCTTCCGTAGTCATAATGTGACTGTAAGAGAATGCCTTAAGGCATTAAGTCCGCCATTCACTGTATTTTGTGAAGAAGTAATAAATAAATAAATAAATAAATAATGTAAACTTTAATATCCTCTATATGTATCATGTAATTTATATAAAGCTTACTTTCACATAGTGAGGGAATAATTATATGTGTTCGTGATTACGAAAATGCTTCAGATGAATTTGTTACAGTAGAACCCGTTTAAGACGATCACGCTTAATACGATTTCTCTCATAATACGCCATTTTACGTCGGTCCCTGCAACTTAAAATATATTATCATACATTTCTTAACGCTTAATACGATTCGTCATCCCGTTTAATACACGCCGAGCAGCGAGAGAGGTCAGCGCCCCCAGCGCGACGCCCGCGCCCGCGCGCGCCGTTTGTGCCGTGGTTGTGGTTGACGTCGTGTTGGAAGAAGAAGAACCCGAGATACTGCAGGGTTTTCCTGGATACTCTTCTATTGATGACAATGTAGCACCGTACGAAAATCAATCATTTGAATATCTTATTGAGAATGTGAACAACACACAAAACGAAGCCCTAAGTGATAATGATGAAGACGAAGATGAGTCAACTCCGGTTTTGTCAAACGCCCAGGCATTATCAGCTGTTTATGATTTAAGACGCTATGTAGCTTCTATGGATCAAAGCGAAGACGCACTGCAAAAGTTGAATTATGTTGAAAATCTTTTAATTGCTAATGCATCAAAATCTTTTTGTCAAACCAAAATAAGTGATTATTTTAAATAATGTAATTTTAATTACACTACGTATTTAACGTAATTTAAAAATGTATAGTTACAAAAATTAGAACATATTACATAATAATAAGTAGTACTTTTTTTTATTTTCCCTATCCCGCACAATACGCTTTCTCGCTTAAGACGCGTTTTTGGTAAGGTCCCTGAGAAATCGTCTTAAGCGGGTTTTACTGTATTTGTTTACATTCAATGCTGTTCACACTAATGATCTTTGAATGCATTGTATTACGTTACATTATTAGTGTCAATGTCATAAAGAAGTGAGCTTGTTAATAGACCAGTTCTATCTACGAGCTGGTATTGAAAGTTTCTAAATCAATCAAAATACTTACTCTACCGTTCTTTAAAAATTAAGGTGATCAATAACATTATATGTAGGAACTCAACCCGAAGTTCCAACTAACACATCACGAACTTTCAACCAACGAGGAAGTATCACAAAAAAATTTTTAACAAACTTTTTACATCAAATAGTTCAGTGTACAAAATTTTAACACAAATACAACGTTAGGTCCAGTGCACCGACAACCAATGCGGGTGGTTGAGTGAGATAACTATGATAAATGACTGTTTTGACGCACCCTGCCACGTCTATACTAGATCGATTGTTTTCGATAAAAATCCACACTTCATAAATCACATACCAGCTTAACCTCCTTCTACATATGTTGGATTGATTAATATTCAAACGATAGAGTCAGAGATTTGGTTGTTGTATTGACTTTCTTGTCTAGTAGTTGCAAGGATGGTAGTGCTTTGTTTATGGTGCGATAATACTGTCAAAGAGAACGGCCATATAATATTGTGAAGTAACTTTTAATTCTTAACTTCAATTGAGAATTTCGAATTGGTAAAATCCAATAACTACAACTTTTACACTATTGCTTGGCGGCACCAATTGCTTACCATCGGATGATCTGTCTTTTTTTTTCGCATAAGCCGATAAACGAGCAGACGGATCACCTGATGGTAGGCAATCGGCGTCGCCCATGGACACCTGGAATACCAGAGGTGATACAAGTGCGCTACCGGCCTTTTGGGATTAGGAATTTGAGGATTGTTGGGGATTCAGGGATTGGGGAAAGGGTGTAATTGGGCATCCGGTAACCTCACTCACACGACGAAACACAACACAACATTGTTTCACGTCGGTCTTCTGTTAGGCCGTGGTATCACTCCGGTCGAGTCGGTCCCTTCATGCCGAAGCAAGGCTCTTCCACACTTAAAACACTGTCTGTCATTTACCGACTTATGCCATAAAAAAATACGACTCCTCAACGTGACCACAATCACTCTATCACCGAAACGACCGAGAAGAAGATTAGTTTCATATGCAGCCGTATGTATGTACCTATGTATAGAAGTAATAACTTAGCATATGACTCGCGACGATTCTTTTACGATTTGATGTTAACATCAATTTTAGAAAATGTATTTCAATATATAAAAAGTATAGAAATGAAACATTTTATGCATATTCCATCAAAATTACTTTCACTGGTGAATATTAATATCTACTTATTATTGAGTTATGGTCATACGACACAAAGACGTTAATAAACTGTCATATATATTAGTATAAAAATATATTTTAATATGCAAATCTATGTGATATAAATCCATGTAACTTTCAGCCATATTATATATATTTTTAATCTGTAAATTGATACTCTTTCAACTTCATATATATGATTACAAATAAATTTAATATTTAAACATCTCTTAAATATAACGCAATATTGAAATTTAAAATAACTTCACTAAAATCACAGACAAATATTACATTATTACGTCATATTTTAAGCTGTATAGAGACACTGAAAATAGAGCTAAATAGAGAAACTAAGCTCTAGTTTTCAGTATCAATAGAAGTTTAGAGTTTCACTTTGACTTTGTTTGTTCACTTTTGTCTACTCATTCAACAAATATCAATATATATAACACTTAAATATATAATTATACTAGCTTCTGCCAGCAGCTCCGCCTGCTTTACCGAGGAATAAAAGGTGGCCTATGGATTATTCCAGATCATAAATCTACCTCTATTTCAAATTTCGTTTCGATCCCTTCAGCCGTTTCGACGTGAAAGAGTAACAAACAGACATAACAACTTTCGGATTTATAATATTCTTATAGAGGTAATATATTATAGTAGGATAATTCCAAAAACATAATATAAGGTTATATTCAAACTTCTAGCATATTACACGTCTCTAAAACATATAGGATGATCACATAGGTGCTCTCAAATCAACAAAAGCAGTTAGGCACTGCAGGTTGGCTATAAATGTCGAATCAGTGTGATATAAAACCGACAAACGACGGTAGCACTCGATTTACTAAGAACAAAGAAACGGTTTTCGCCTACTTTTCTTTTGTGGGAGCGACGACAGTTCTCAGTCTATTACCGAGCCATTCATTCGCTCAAATGAGCCGCTTAATTTATCGCCCCTTTATTACAAATAATCTGTTTTAAAGTTACAAAGACTGGGTATGCAGCCCTGATTTATTTGTAGGTTAGGATTTCTTTGAGGTTATGGTTTTGATAGGTATTTTGTTTAGTTTGATTAACCGTGAATTTGAGTTATTGGTGGACTGTGTCTGAATAATATTTGGTCGCAATTGCTACCGTCGGGTCTCGGGTTCGATTCCCGACTCGGCAAAGTATTACTGGGTTTAAAAAAAATCTCAGTAGTAGTACGGAGTCCGCAATTGAGCCCGGTATATGGCAAAAGGCTCACCCCTTATTACATGAGAGTCATAACATAAATAGTGAAAAGTGGATGTTACATTGTACAGTGGCGTTAAGTGCCGTAATGTGCACCTCTGTCTACCCCTTCGGTCATAAAAATAATGGAAATTGCATACCCTTTTAACCGACTTCCAAAAAACCAAAGAGAGGAAGTTCTCAGTTCGACCTGTATGTGTGTATCTTAGTTTGTGCGCAATTATCTCGCGATTGGCTGAACCGATTTTGATACGTTTTCATTGCACTTAGGAGAAGGTGTTTTTGTATATTAATTAACCGACTTCAAAAAAGGGGGGTTTGCAGTTGGTTTTTTGGACGTAGTTAATAAAATAATTATTATTAATTTATAAATATAGTTAACAATTATGTTTCATCTGCAATTGCTTGTCAATGTTTATAATTGTTCTTAAATATTAACATAATATCAATCATTTCAAAGTTTCTATCAAACAAATTTACTGATTGCTTTGCATTGTTGCCGTTCGTAGTGAACAGACGTGCTCATTAGCAATATGCTAAATTTGTAACCTCCTTTCATATTGTTGCTTATTACTCAGTTTTTTCTACAAATATGAAAACATAAACGTAGTGACCAAGTGAAGACAAAATGGAGAATAGTCCCAGTAATATCCGTGCCTGTACCTCGCAAGAGAAAAGCCAGCAACCTAGCTTCTGTATAGAAGTGGTATCCACGTCAGAACTCCAGAAATGGATGTCAACCATAGAGAAGCAGTTAAACGAAGTCTGCATTATTGCCACAGAAGGCAAACTCAACTCCGAGCAGAAATTAAGAATAACTAACTTGAGCCGCAAAATAGAATCAGGTGAATCGCAAATAGCAGTTTCGTATCAGTCTTTGAAGCAGAAAGCCAAACAAGCCCTCTATATAATTGACGACCTTAGAGAAAAACGGGACCTAGCGGAAGAAATTATGGTGTTGAAAAAGGTTATCAACGACTCTGCCGCAACTAAGAACGTCTCTTTTGCCGATATGGTGAAGAAAGGGCCAAATGATTTTGTGCAACCCCAAAAGCAAAATTCTGTTGCAATTTACCCAGCGAGTAAATTAGTAAAGTGCAGTGACGAAACCAAATCTCTGGTACAACAAATCATACGGCCTGACCAAATGAAGCTACACGTACGTGGAGTCCGAAAAATCCAAAACGGAGGCATAGTAATTAGCACAGACAACAAACAGGATGCTGAGAAGGTCAAGCAGGCAGTTCATCAGTCGTCATCTGGTCTTGTCATCGGTGAGCCCAAAAAACGCCAGCCACGAATCACTGTGGTAGGCGTCCCGACTTCTTTAGTTGACACTGACGTATTGAAGTTCATATACGAGCAAAACATTGCTGAGAAGTTTCCAGAGATGACCATGGAGTCCTTTTTAACAGCAATTAAACTGTTAGCGCCACAAATCCGGAAAGAAGGATGCGCCGACCTGTAACCTTATCATAGAAGTTCCAGCCAACATTCGCAAGGCCCTTATAGCTCAGGAAAGAATATATATAAATTGGAATTCTTGCCCTGTAAGGGACTTTACATTAGTCACCAGGTGTTATAACTGTCAACAGTACGGACATGCAGCTAAATCATGTAGAGGCCCCTCATCATGTGGACACTGCGGAGAAATAGGCCATTTAACAGCAGCGTGCACGAAAAAAGGAGAATCCCCTAAATGTGCAACATGCTCTCGGTTTAATAAGCCCAACAATCATAAGGCGGGTGACGCTGAGTGTCCGGCAAAGAACATAGCTCAGCACAGGTATATCAACTCGATTGATTACGAGGGCGCGTAATACGTCATACTTCTGAGTTGATTGGCCTCCTTATTGCACAACAGTGACACTACATATTATGTTAGATTAAACATCACTTTGTTGCTATCCAGCATTTGTGCTTACTCAAACACAACCAAATGAATGACCGTATGGATTTTAGTGTTAGCCTACTTAGTTTATTTCTGCTGATGTAGATAATTCCTCGTCGATAAACATAATGTTGCTGTTTTAAACAAATCTTACTTTAGTTGTTATTTTAATATATTTATTAGGTATATTATAGTATATTTTATATGAGGATTAGTTTTATATGTATGTATGTATGTATATTAAAATAATCATATTGTTTTCTGTTGTATAATGTTAAGTATATGACTCTGTAGAAATAAAATGTGTTACTATAAAAATTATATTTAGAACTCCTCTCGTCTGCGATACAGGATTGTCCTAGTGCAGGCATTTAACATTGTGAGGACAATTGTACGTATTTACGATATGTTTTGTATTTTGCATTTTTTGAATACTGAATAAATTTATTTTATTATTTTATTTTATTTATTATTTTACTTAACTTTGAAATTACTACACACTTTTTTTTTAAACACGTTGCCCCACACTACCGTTTTCTCATGTGTTGTGGGTACGTTTACAAACATATAAGTTCACATACACATGACACCCAGACCCGGAACAACAATCTGTGGATCACACAAAGTGTTGTTCCGTTCGGCAATCGAACCCGCGACACGTTACGAGGCAGGCAGCCCAACCACCGCGCCAACCGTGCAGTCACTTTTTATACTAAATTTTTTTTACTACTTTACTGAAACATCAATAAAAATCATATAAAAACCGCATCAAAATAATCCCTTTACTGTCGTCTTAAGGAAAATTTAATATACGGCTCCTTTTCCACATACATTCGTGACGCTGCTTACACTCAAATGTTTGGATTAAAATAATATTCGAGACGTTTTCAGTATATAAATATACTTATATATTTATATACTGGGTATTTATCACAGTTCACGTCTCATGTAATCAGATTTGCAGTATTTAATGTTATCAAGGGTATAAATGTATCAAGAAAATTGTCTTAGAATGAAGTCTTTTGGGTCTTTGAGTTATATAAACATTTGGGTGTTAATTATGCAAGTTATCAAAATATGCATAACTACATTTGGGAGCAAAGGACCGGAGCCACTATTTTTTTTTTATTAATATTTTCCGGCGTTACGCGGCAACAAATTTCAAGTGCGTTACCGGCTTTTTGGGGATATTTGGGGAAACTTCTAGTTTGTGGATATTTGGGGATTCAGAGATTGGGGAAGGGGAGGGTACTTGTGCCTCCGGTAATCTCACTCATATGACGAAACACAAAGCAAGCGTTGCTTCACGTTGGTTTTCTGTGAGGCCGTGGTATTACTCCGGTCGTTTACCAGCTTATTCCATAAAAATATAACCTAGTTCTTAAGCGCTATTCATAAAATATTTCCTTGAAACATCTCATCATAGATTTACCTTGAAAAACATCAACATAATATACTATCAAAACCTGAGTTAATAAAAAATATGCAAAGATTATCAATAATTTATTAGCTTCCAGCTACTTTATTGAGAGTCAACTGTCGGAAGATTCTCCGTTTATCATTTCATCGAAAATTATGTAAACTGAACGACATCAAAGATGTATCTAAATTATTTTGATCGTTTCATCGTTTGTTGACGGGAACCTTTGATCTTCTAGCGGCATTATTTATGATATTTTCCATTCGCCTTGTAAAAAATGGGTGCCTTGACTAGTCTTTGGATAAATCTTGGTATGTTTCGTGAAAACATTATGATTACGTTGTGTAAATTTTAAAACCAAGGAGAAGATTGCCTTGTTGGTTGACTGCCGAGTAAGGGGTCTCGGGTTATTTTCTTGGATCAGAAAAATTGTTATTGCTCTTCTTACCTTTTAAAAACATAATATATATAAAATAGGAATTACTCTTAAATGTTTTTTACATTTTTAGTCAGCAATTTCAATGAAAAATCTCAGATTACTTTAAGCCGCAATAAAAATAACAGTAATACATTTATGAAAAATACACAGCTATGAATTGAATAGCGTATTTTAATATTTACATAGCGTCGGAGTTATAAAGGCGTGTCGTGTTCAATTGCCTTTTTTCAGCGAACATTATGAATGAGCGGAAGTTTGGTCATACATAAATATTTAAAAATAATTTCTTTTTGGACTTACTTTATCTTCGATGTGTGGATAAATGAGTACGACTAAAATGTTTGGAGGAAGCTAAAGAAATATAAAAGAATCGCAGCAGTTGACGCTAGTGTGTAATTTAAACCTTAAAAATAAAATAATGCTTATTACGATATATGTAGATTGAATCAACGAAACAATGTAACCAAGAATTGTATTGTGAACCTGATTGAAGAAAAGTAACCTATAGAGTTTCCTGCTCGTTTTTCTCCATAGGAATCTACACTTTGGAACAAGTAATTTAACATATGTTTGACGTTTAAAAGTACCTTCCTGATCTAGTTAAAATAAATGACTTTTTACTTTTTTTTTTTTTTTCCTCTTTGGCAAACGAGTCTCCAAAATGATCTTGTCGACTTTTTACTTTGTATTTGACTTTGATTTTGACATTTCCATTGACATTAACTTTGACTTTGACTTTGATAGATAAATACTAAGTTATAATATACGTAAACTTCATATTATCAGATACAACAAGACATTCTTACTACAATAATCCTATACAACACTATGCTCCATTCTGAATACCACTCGAAATCTTCGAAATAGTTGCTACAAATGAACAAAGCCATGCAATACTCAATGCATACTACCCATACAAACATGTGTTCCCATAGTACTGAAGTATTTCCTTAAGTAACTTGGCCAACAAATAATATTAGTTGAATGTGTCCGTTTCAATAATATTGTCGAAACATTTAGTTTAGTGTTGCAAGTCGATAAATCATTATAAAGTTTCCTTTTGTCTTCAATTCGAAGTGTAGTTACAAGTTTTGTGAGAAGAGTTCGGTTTTCACTTTGTGCTGCTTAGAATTTTGGTTTTTGGTGCCGTTGATTGTTAGTTATTATTTTGTCGGTTTCGTGGTGTTGTAGTGAAAGTACTTGAGTGAGTACCACTCTTCGATCAATAATAGCAACTCTCTGCTATTGTTGATCGAAGAGTGGAGACCACGGACCGAAAAACCAAGCGTGGGCAGGCCTCCCGCTAGGTGGACCGACGACATCGCCTGAGTGGCGGGGAGCCAGTGGATGCAAGTGGTGAGTTGTCGTTCGACATGGAGGACCAAGGGGGACATAGTACAGCAGTCGATTCGGACGTTTTTCTGTGTTTTAGATGTAGAATTGTTTATAGGATTCAATTCTAGTTTAATCAGGTGATATATTGGTGAGCTTAATTTACTTTTATTTAATAATTTATACACAACACACAGACAGAACACAAGAGAACGCATATATAAATAAATTGGAAGTATATAGGCACTGCATATTCCCATAGGAATCTCTTTCTGCAGTGTTTCGACAGAAAAAGGAGTAAAAACTAAGAATAGAAGAATAAGAAAAAATCTAAATGAAGCCCCTCATTTAGATTGTTTATATTCAATTAAATAATGAACTACATAATTATTCTGACGCGTAAGCTAACAACGCTCTTCGTGTTTGGAAGTCGTAATAACAGCACGTAATATAACAAAGGGATTCATTGAAAAATGATTCATTATAATATTTTAATTCAATTACTAGTCTCCATTATACAATTAATTTATCTCTTCCTCACTTTAATGTAACAAACCAGTGACTAATGAAATCAACTTGTATTTCAGTAGTGATGATTCGCCGGTTCTGGCTCAGTAGTAGTGATGATTCGCCGGTTCTGGCTCAGTAGTAGTGATGATTCGCCGGTTCTGGCTCAGTAGTAGTGATGATTCGCCGGTTCTGGCTCAGTAGTAGTGATGATTCGCCGGTTCTGGCTCAGTAGTAGTGATGATTCGCCGGTTCTGGCTCAGTAGTAGTGATGATTCGCCGGTTCTGGCTCAGTAGTAGTGATGATTCGCCGGTTCTGGCTCAGTAGTAGTGATGATTCGCCGGTTCTGGCTCAGTAGTAGTGATGATTCGCCGGTTCTGGTCACCATACCAACGTGGTCATGGTATTGGGAGCTTCTTAGGAGGGTTATTTAGATCAGTTTTACCCTTTTTAGCGTACGATGCGTGGTTCTGGAGTTATGCAAATCGATTGGAAATCAATTTATAGTATCTATTAATTAATTATCTCATTAATTAATTATCTCATTAATTAATTATTTAACCCTCATTATGTTTGATTTTCTATGTCATCAATAAAACACAACCATTCATTTTTAATTTTTTATTTCATTACTTTTTTCTACAAAATATGAGTGGAACATCTCATCCACAAAAATATCATTATACAGTGTGTTTCCTGTAAATATGTTCGTAAAACTATTCATTGAACATCCTTGAAACTTAAATAGCAAATACATTAAGCAATATTCACCACAAACTGAAGTCCAATCATTCTGAATCCTATCAACATTCCAGTCCCATCTCTTACAATTCCTTTTCAAAAACTGAAGATGATATCGCTCAGGTGTTCGTCCATATGAATCAAAATATTGACCGATGCCATTCACATCGATATGTACAGCTACCCAGTGTGAGCCTGGTTTATCATCCGCATCCAAATTGCATATTATATACGTTGGCACATGTGTATACATAGGTAGTCTATTAGCAGCATAAACATTATTTTCTAGACTGGGATGAATCTTTTTCATATGTTTTTTTAATTCTAGTGTATCCATGATATCACTGTTATTAGCAGTTTATTGCAGTACCAATCTATTCAATGGTTGTCATAGGAATGTTCAATTATAGTGATTTGTAAATCGCATAGTGATCTTCATGCCTGTTGCGATGTGAGATAAGTTTGTTGACTCATAGAGTTCCGTTGTACTTAGGAATTTACTTCAGATAAGGTGGTCATAGTAATGTGTAATTAATGTGTAATTAAAATAGTGATTTGTGGGAGTCACAAAACAGGTTCATGCCTGTTGCGATGTGAGATAAATTTGTTGACTCATAGAGTTCCGTCCGAGATAAGAATTGTGCTATATAACATCGAACAGTTGCAGTCATGCAGTCAGTCTATGGTCGTTTGACCACAGTGGATTGTATACGTCTACCAATACTACGTTTGTGTTACCTACTTCAACGCATCAATGATCATGGAGGTAAGTGTTTATTCTATTGACAAACTTACTTGTATTTCTGTTGTTGTTTTCCTAACGTGTGTGTGCGTGTGAGTCAGATTAAGTGTAAACAAATTGATATTAACGTGATAATTCTGTTGTTGCAGAGATCATTCAGCTTCGCAGACGATAATGAAAACACTAAGGAAAATATCATGAATCCCAATACTATGATATTAGATGTGCAAGGATTTAAGGATCTCTACAATAATTTTATAGTAAAGGAGTTAGCTTTTACCACGCATGAATATACACAAACGTTTTTAATTAAACCACCGTACCAGTTCACATACTTAACAAGAGATGAAAAGAGACAAGTCGAGTGGTTGGAAAAAAATAGGGGTCTACGTTGGAGTGAAGGTTATATTGACTATAGAGAATTCCAACACATGATCGTACCATACCTAGAAAACAAGAATATCTATGTAAAAGGTTCAGAAAAAGTAAAATGGATAAAAGACATGTGTGATAACTGTAATGTACTAGAGCTTCACGAAGGAAATTATCCTAAACTATCTGTGTTAGTTGAAAAGTACTGTAAGTGTAAACAAATTGATATTAACGTGATAATTCTGTTGTTGCAGAGATCATTCAGCTTCGCAGACGATAATGAAAATACCTATAAACAGTATTACTACTCGCCACTCTCTCCCCAACACGAAGAAGAAAGAGATGACATCGTCGTTAATAACACAGATGATGGAGGAAAAAGGAAATCACAACCGATTGATCAATTTTTTGAAGTGACACCAAAAATAAAAAGGAAGAAGCAGCTATCGTCGACTGTGGCACGAGCTGCTAGAGATGGCGTATCATACATCTCTACAAATTCTGACGACGGAGACCAAGCGACGCATCTCATAAAAATTGAAATGTATGATATGAAGAAACTATCCAAGATTCCAATTAGTGATCACTGGAAGCACGCTACCACGAGGATTAAATATTACGTGAAGAATAATAAGGATAGCATCTACGACAACACAAACGGTCTCGTATACAATATTACAAAGACAGCAGAAAGTGAAAAAGTTAAAAAATACTTTTTTAACAATGACACTCATTAGTGGATTAGTGAATGTGATTCTGTTTACTTAAACTCTCGTTATGCAGCAGAAGCCCGAAGATCTTGCAGAAAACGGTTTCTTTTATACTGGCCATGGAAACAGGACTAAGTGTTTCCATTGTGGTGGTGGTTTAAAAGATTGGGAAGATGACGATGATCCTTGGCAGCAGCATGTTCAGTAGTTTAGTCAATGTGCTTATATGAAGTTTAAACTCGAACAGTGTTTTGTGTAAGATTAAATAGGGGAGGTATATAAAGAAATAAAAATATTACATTGCATATAATTTGTTTTATTAATTTTATAATGTTAGCTTTAGTTACACACACACACACAAAATGCATTAAGCATGACACATATATCTAAAACACAACACATATTATAATCTTAACTACTATAGTCTACAGTAACATTTCTATTTTTATCTATTTCAATAATATTATCAAACTCAGCATAAACAATACAGTTAATTGTTTGTATTAGTTGAGGATTCAAATCGTACTTCTAATCTTACACTACCATGTTTTATGAGATTCCAATGGGCTGATGAGTTAGCTGATAAATCAGGAGTTAAATCAAATGCTAAAAGACAGTAACCTTTAGCATATTGTTCACGAGAGATTGCATTTCCCTCATTAAGAAAGTGAATACCTGTCCCCGAGAATAGAGTATGATATGCTGATGTAAATATATTATTATTAAAAGATGGTTGCAAAGCTTTGGAAGGTATTTGTTGACCATCAATATATAAACTGAAAGAGTTAATACCATAGTTTTCAAAGTTAAATGGATTTTTAGTAAGTGAACCATTAAATGCGGAATTATTCACAAAACCAATAATACATCTTTTGGGTACCTGTCCTAAGAATATATTATCAAGAGTTTTTCCTTGAACACCCGATGGAATTGTTACAGTCTACGTCCCCACGAAAGAGTTTAAATACACCAAGAATCAAACAATTCAAATCATTTCTAAATGATGCATCGTCGACTCACAACGCATAAACATTTGCTGAACGCTTTGCGCACGCTTAAACCAAAATATCAAAGAGCGTTACTTAAAACGTGTGATGAAGAAGAAATAAATTGTATTTGTGAATGTATTCATAACGTTTTACAAGGAAAGATACCTCTCAAAGATCAAGATAAACAAAAATTGAATAAACACAAAAATATACTCCGTAAACTGGTGCATAAGTGTAAACATAAACTAAGAAAAAATATTATTATACAAAAAGGAGGGGCTTTCTTACCAATAATATTAGGTGCAATATTGAGTGGATTAGTAAGTGGACTAGCCAGTTAACATGGAAAATGCTAAGAAAATGATACTTATTGAACCTGGATTGATTGAAAAATTAAAACAAGAAAATAAGGTTACTAGTAATTTGTCTCGACTAGATATTGAAATGCAAAATATTATGAATAGTAAGACGGCAGACCGAAAGAAGTGGATGTTATATTTACAAACACTACAAAGATATCTTCACTTTACCGAAGAGGATCGTCAACCACTCAGATTACCAATTTATTCTGATACATCTAATGAAGATTCAAATGGATCTAAAATTGGTTTTAAAAGTAAAGATAGATCTAAAAAGTTCAGTTGATGCTGAATCTTTGTTAGAAGAGAAAGGATCTATTAAAAGTATAGAAAGTGAGGCAAATCCACTGTATTCACCGACACAAATACTCAGTTTAATACCAAAAACTTATAATAAAAAAGGTGAGTCATTATTAAACTTAATTGGAATAAGTAAAAGTAAAATACGTTGGGATAATGAAGGCACAGTCATAATTGATAATGAAAAAATTTCAGGAAGTAATATTGTTGATTTAATAAATGATTCACTTAGACCCTTAAAAAAAGTGATCCGATAGGGTGGGATAGATTTGCTAAAGCATTAAAAGATATTAAAGTACCACTTACTTATATTGGAAATCCAAAGAGATGTGAGTTTATTAACCAACTTCAAGCAAAAGATCTGAACAAAACCTCTGAGATTGAAGTTCAAGAGTTTTCTACACCGAGCAGTGAAGATAAAAGATCTATAACTAAAATACGTAAAAAGATCGATTGGGAAAAATGGACCCCGTACTAGAAGAAATTAACAGGATTTATTATGATCCATCTAACCCCGCTGGTTTTGGTAGTATTGATAAATTATCAAAAGCTATGAAGGGGAAAATGGATAAAAAGCAAGTAAAGGAATGGTTACAATCGCAAGAAACATATACACTACATAAACCCATTCGGAAAAAATTCCCGCGTAATAGGTACATTCTATCAAATATTAATGAGCTGTGGCAAGCTGATTTAAGTGATATGCGAACTTATGCTCAATATAATGATGGTTTCAACTACATACTTTGTGTTATTGATGTATTTAGTAAATATGCTTTTGCAAGACCAATGAAAAAGAAAAACGCAGAAACAACTAAAGAATGTTTTGAAAGTATATTTACTGAAAGTAATTCAACACCTACTCACGTACAATCTGATAAAGGTACAGAATTTATTTCAAAAGATGTACAAAAATACTTTAAATCCAAAAAGATAAATTACTATACCACTAACAATCCTGATATTAAGGCTAGTATTGTTGAACGATTTCAAAGAACTCTAAAAATGAAAATGTGGCGTTATTTCACTCATAATAATACTTATAGATATATCGATGTTTTACAAGATTTAATATACTCTTATAATAACAGCATTCACTCGAGTATTAAGATGTGCCCATGTGATGTAAGTTCCAACAATATTATGACAGTTTGGACTAATCTTTATGATAGAGGATCAAACAAACTTTCTTTAGAAAATCCAAAACCAAATTTCAACGTGGGTGATTATGTTCGAATAACTAAATATAAACATGTTTTCCAAAAAGGATATGAATCAAATTGGAGTGATGAAATATTATATTATATCTTCAATAATTGATAGATCTCCATGGATTGTTTATACAATAACTGATTTACAAAATGAACCAATAGTTGGTACTTTTTATGAAAGAGAATTACAGAAGGTCACTTACAACCCCACCTCACAATATAAAATAGATAAAATAATTGGCACTCGTTATTCGGGTAACAGAAAAGAAGTATTAGTGAAGTGGAGAGGTTATCCAGATAAATTTAACAGTTGGATTTTAGCTTCTAGTTTGAAAGAAATATGAATAAAGAAAGTTTTTATTTAACTTTGCTCAGCAATAGTTCAATGGAATACTTTCCTGATAACAAGACCACAAATTTTTCAACAAAATTACCAAAAGCTATGAAATTAGAAGGTGAATGGTCGGTTGGAGTTGTCGAGTTTCAATATCCATGCACCATGTTTACTGTTCAAGATCATGAAAATGTTGTATACATCACAAAAACCATGTTAATGCCTAATGAAGATAAACCATCAACAGTGTACTACAAAAAACATATTCCCGCTACCAACTACGATAACGTTGAACATATTTTAAAAACGTTAAATAGTATCAGAGAGAACTTGAAATTTCGTTATGATGAAATAACAAAATTTGTGTCTGTTTCTGTTTTGGATAAAAATATAACATCCATAACATTATCACCCAAATTAAGTTTACAACTAGGTTATGAACCAAATACAAATCTCTTAGACAGAAATATTGGGAAGTGTCCTGCTAATTTACACTTAGGGTTACCATCTCAACTATTTCTATATTGCGATATTATCGATCCTCAGATTGTGGGTGATGTTATGACTCCGCTATTAAGAGTCATTTCATTAGATCCTTCAAAATACATTTATGGTGCGAATAAAATGCACATTTTCTCTCCACCTCACTACTTACCTGTTATGCGAAGAGAGTTCGATACACTAGAAATAGATATAAGATCGAGCACAGGACAAAAAATCCCATTCCAGTTTGGAACCGTGTGTATTAAACTACATTTCCACAAATTATAATAATGTATTCTCATCATGATCATCATAAATGTCCATACGAAAATTATTATTCTCATCAAGCTGGATCAGGAGTTGGAGTAATTTATAAGGGTTCACCATACCAACGTGGTCATGGTATTGGGAGCTTCTTAGGAGGGTTATTTAGATCAGTTTTACCTTTACTTTCAAGTGGTGTTCGAGTGGTTGGTAAGGAGGCATTAAATGCTGGAGTAGGACTTTTATCAGATATGGTTCAAGCCCGTCCTATGGAAGCCTCAATAAAAAATCGTCTAAAGCAAGTTAGTACGAACTTAAAACGAAAGGTTGATGACAAAATTGATCGATTTAACATGACAGGGTCTGGGTATATAACTAAAAGAAAACGATTGGCCTCGTTCATTCCACCACTAACAGCGAAAGTGAAAGCTACGAAAAAACTTGGTCTAAAACCAAAAAACATCAAAGATATATTTTCAAATTAAGTATGTCTTTCCTTCATAATCATTCTTGTGAGTGCGTTAAGTCAGAATTAGATTTGTTTGCATTACCGTCTACACAAACAAGCATTGAAAATGGATTGTGGATTCACTATAAACCAATTTCATCTCTTGCTGATGATGGACCTATCGAGTTTCAAGTTCCTGGAACAGGCGATGACTACATAGATTTGTCTCATACATTACTCCACATAAAGGCAAAAGTATTAAATCAAGATTCAACAAACTTGATATCAGCTACAGCAGTAGCACCTGTAAATAATTGGTTGCATTCACTTTTTAGTCAACTCGATATTTATTTAAACCAAAAACTTGTATCACCACCTAATAATACCTATGCTGCTAAACAATCTCATCTTACTTGTAGTCTTTGGTATGATGATACAGCAGGAAAAATGGATTCCACAGATGGTAAAAACATTGGATTTGTTAAAAGACAGGAATTAGTTAATGAAAGCAGGGAAGTAGAAATGATTGGTCATCTTCATGGTGATATTTTCAATCAAGATAAATTTTTAATTAATGGCGTTGAAATGAGTGTAAAATTAGTTCGGTCAAGAGAGAGTTTTAATTTAATTGCTGGATCAAATGATGTAAAGTTTAAAGTTTGCATTACGGATGCAACTCTTATTGTTCGAAGAGCACGAATTAATCCAAGTGTATTACTCGCACATCAGAAAGTTTTAGCTTCTACCACTGCTAAATATCCTATTACTCGTGCTGAAGTTAAAGTTTTAACAATTCCATCGGGTGTTCAAGGAAAAACTCTTGATAATATATTCTTAGGACAGGTACCCAAAAGATGTATTATTGGTTTTGTGAATAATTCCGCATTTAATGGTTCACTTACTAAAAATCCATTTAACTTTGAAAACTATGGTATTAACTCTTTCAGTTTATATATTGATGGTCAACAAATACCTTCCAAAGCTTTGCAACCATCTTTTAATAATAATATATTTACATCAGCATATCATACTCTATTCTCGGGGACAGGTATTCACTTTCTTAATGAGGGAAATGCAATCTCTCGTGAACAATATGCTAAAGGTTACTGTCTTTTAGCATTTGATTTAACTCCTGATTTATCAGCTAACTCATCAGCCCATTGGAATCTCATAAAACATGGTAGTGTAAGATTAGAAGTACGATTTGAATCCTCACTAATACAAACAATTAACTGTATTGTTTATGCTGAGTTTGATAATATTATTGAAATAGATAAAAATAGAAATGTTACTGTAGACTATAGTAGTTAAGATTATAATATGTGTTGTGTTTTAGATATATGTGTCATGCTTAATGCATTTTGTGTGTGTGTGTGTAACTAAAGCTAACATTATAACATTAATAAAACAAATTATATGCAATGTAATATTTTTATTTCTTTATATACCTCCCCTATTTAATCTTACACAAAACACTGTTCGAGTTTAAACTTCATATAAGCACATTGACTAAACTACTGAACATGCTGCTGCCAAGGATCATCGTCATCTTCCCAATCTTTTAAACCACCACCACAATGGAAACACTTAGTCCTGTCTCCATGGCCAGTATAAAAGAAACCGTTTTCTGCAAGATCTTCGGGCTTCTGCTGCATAACGAGAGTTTAAGTAAACAGAATCACATTCACTAATCCACTAATGAGTGTCATTGTTAAAAAAGTATTTTTTAACTTTTTCACTTTCTGCTATTGTCTTTGTAATATTGTATACGAGATCGTTTGTGTTGTCGTAGATGCTATCCTTATTATTCTTCACGTAATATTTAATCCTCGTGGTAGCGTGCTTCCAGTGATCACTAATTGGAATCTTGGATAGTTTCTTCATATCATACATTTCAATTTTTATGAGATGCGTCGCTTGGTCTCCGTCGTCAGAATTTGTAGAGATGTATGATACGCCATCTCTAGCAGCTCGTGCCACAGTCGACGATAGCTGCTTCTTCCTTTTTATTTTTGGTGTCACTTCAAAAAATTGATCAATCGGTTGTGATTTCCTTTTTCCTCCATCATCTGTGTTATTAACGACGATGTCATCTCTTTCTTCTTCGTGTTGGGGAGAGAGTGGCGAGTAGTAATACTGTTTATAGGTATTTTCATTATCGTCTGCGAAGCTGAATGATCTCTGCAACAACAGAATTATCACGTTAATATCAATTTGTTTACACTTACAGTACTTTTCAACTAACACAGATAGTTTAGGATAATTTCCTTCGTGAAGCTCTAGTACATTACAGTTATCACACATGTCTTTTATCCATTTTACTTTTTCTGAACCTTTTACATAGATATTCTTGTTTTCTAGGTATGGTACGATCATGTGTTGGAATTCTCTATAGTCAATATAACCTTCACTCCAACGTAGACCCCTATTTTTTTCCAACCACTCGACTTGTCTCTTTTCATCTCTTGTTAAGTATGTGAACTGGTACGGTGGTTTAATTAAAAACGTTTGTGTATATTCATGCGTGGTAAAAGCTAACTCCTTTACTATAAAATTATTGTAGAGATCCTTAAATCCTTGCACATCTAATATCATAGTATTGGGATTCATGATATTTTCCTTAGTGTTTTCATTATCGTCTGCGAAGCTGAATGATCTCTGCAACAACAGAATTATCACGTTAATATCAATTTGTTTACACTTAATCTGACTCACACGCACACACACGTTAGGAAAACAACAACAGAAATACAAGTAAGTTTGTCAATAGAATAAACACTTACCTCCATGATCATTGATGCGTTGAAGTAGGTAACACAAACGTAGTATTGGTAGACGTATACAATCCACTGTGGTCAAACGACCATAGACTGACTGCATGACTGCAACTGTTCGATGTTATATAGCACAATTCTTATCTCGGACGGAACTCTATGAGTCAACAAATTTATCTCACATCGCAACAGGCATGAACCTGTTTTGTGACTCCCACAAATCACTATTTTAATTACACATTAATTACACATTACTATGACCACCTTATCTGAAGTAAATTCCTAAGTACAACGGAACTCTATGAGTCAACAAACTTATCTCACATCGCAACAGGCATGAAGATCACTATGCGATTTACAAATCACTATAATTGAACATTCCTATGACAACCATTGAATAGATTGGTACTGCAATAAACTGCTAATAACAGTGATATCATGGATACACTAGAATTAAAAAAACATATGAAAAAGATTCATCCCAGTCTAGAAAATAATGTTTATGCTGCTAATAGACTACCTATGTATACACATGTGCCAACGTATATAATATGCAATTTGGATGCGGATGATAAACCAGGCTCACACTGGGTAGCTGTACATATCGATGTGAATGGCATCGGTCAATATTTTGATTCATATGGACGAACACCTGAGCGATATCATCTTCAGTTTTTGAAAAGGAATTGTAAGAGATGGGACTGGAATGTTGATAGGATTCAGAATGATTGGACTTCAGTTTGTGGTGAATATTGCTTAATGTATTTGCTATTTAAGTTTCAAGGATGTTCAATGAATAGTTTTACGAACATATTTACAGGAAACACACTGTATAATGATATTTTTGTGGATGAGATGTTCCACTCATATTTTGTAGAAAAAAGTAATGAAATAAAAAATTAAAAATGAATGGTTGTGTTTTATTGATGACATAGAAAATCAAACATAATGAGGGTTAAATAATTAATTAATGAGATAATTAATTAATGAGATAATTAATTAATAGATACTATAAATTGATTTCCAATCGATTTGCATAACTCCAGAACCACGCATCGTACGCTAAAAAGGGTAAAACTGATCTAAATAACCCTCCTAAGAAGCTCCCAATACCATGACCACGTTGGTATGGTGACCAGAACCGGCGAATCATCACTACTACTGAGCCAGAACCGGCGAATCATCACTACTACTGAGCCAGAACCGGCGAATCATCACTACTACTGAGCCAGAACCGGCGAATCATCACTACTACTGAGCCAGAACCGGCGAATCATCACTACTACTGAGCCAGAACCGGCGAATCATCACTACTACTGAGCCAGAACCGGCGAATCATCACTACTACTGAGCCAGAACCGGCGAATCATCACTACTTATTTCATTAATTGTAACATTGTGGTAAGTGTAACACAACGGAAAATGAACTGCCACGACTCGAGCAACTAGGAAACTAGATGGCGGTAATTTAGTTCTTGAACTTCAACTTTTCATTGTTACTATAATACGTTTTTCAGGAATACCCACAATTTTTTTTTATTTATTTAAACTGTCAAACACCAAGCGGTCACCGGTGACCGCAACCTATTGTTCTATAATTGTGTCTATAATGACGCTACTTGACGAGTTCAATTATAATATTACATTTTCTTAGCATGGATGCCGTTAAAATAGCTTCACTGTTTACGTAGGATTCGCCTAACATAGGACATATATTTTTTTTTTGTTTTTGATTGTAACTTTTTTTTGTATTTCCATATTTGATCGATGTGTTTGTGAAATTGGCATTATATTCATGCATCTAAAAATAGAAATAAAACTAACTCAATATGTCGTCGGAGTGGCTCGTTAGTGTGGTCTGTTTCAATTTTTAGGTTGCGAAAAGTATAAGTCGGTTTTTCACTGTAACTAATTAAACGCTTTACATAGCGCTATCGTAGCAAGCGTTGCCGATGGCCTACGATAACTTTCAGAAGAGATGTAGAAATATTACAAATCATATTATTCTTTGCTTTTTGGAAGACAATCGTTTAATTATCAGTTGTGTAACATCATTTAATTTAGTCTGAAGTGTATTACTGTATACAAGACTTTTCTGCATTTTCAGTTATTGAATTGTAAAGCTCACTACAAGTGACCGGAGAAAAATATATTTATGTCTGCTGATTGTAATAATTATTATAAGTTTCGAAATGTAGTACTATGACACCAAATCTATAATTAATTCAGGGATATTATGCTTGCCAGCTAAACGTCCAAATAGTCAACTAACGTGAAAAAAGACCTATAAATTTATTTCAAAATACAAACCACCTGTTCCCCAACAAATTTCAGTGAAATATTCTAGTAATAATATTAAACTTACACTCTCTAATTCAAACGCAGATTGACTTGTCTACGTGTAAGTTAACATCGCCAAACGATAATTATGTTTTTAAAAGTTCAATGCGCGAACTGCTGCAACTGCAAACTCGGTGCTGAATTCAAAAACGAAAAAGTTTCGAAACTACCAACTTTGATGATCAGGAATTCTGTTAATTACTTCATAGCAAATAAAATTGTTGTGCAGGCACACCAAACAGGATAGTAGAGGTAGAGGTATTATGGAGAATATTTGTTTACATTTTTTTGTTTCATATTTTCATATCAAACATGAATTTTACAGTTAAAACTTTTAGCTACATGTTTATGCATGTTACATTCATTGAACTAGAGGTAGCTTACTAATAAGACAGAATTTAAATCGTCATATTTATGAGCTACGTGACGTTTGCTGTCGTATATAGACTCAGTATTTTTATTAAGTCGTATTGAAACCTACTCTAAAATAATACTATATTATTGTCAGAGTCTGTATTTCCTGAAGGGTATACCTGGGTGTCTTCAAAGCCCGAGTGAATAGGTAGCTAGTCGGACGACGTGCTCCATCGTAGACCACATCTTCGCTTACCACCAGGCGATACAGTGGTCAAACGTCGGCCCATCAAATACACATCACACATAACATCACGCCTTTTATCCCCGAAAGGGTAGGCAAAGGTGCACACAGAAGTAACACCCACTTTTCACTATTTATGTTATGAGTCCCATGTAATAGGGGGTGAGCCCATCAAATTTATAAAAAAAAATATTCAAACCCAAGACCTTATATGTTCAGTAGTTGACTTACAATATCACAAATATAATACACTGTACACATATACACACTAACACACATAAACACTAACACACGTCAACGCCAATTTAATAATAGAAAACGCAAAAATCATGCAAGCTACGACTTCTCAATCGGATTTGTCTCTCACTTTACAAGATTACCCAAAACGACAGTGACGGATTGACTCCACATCGTCTTATATCTCCTTCTTACACATTGGAACCTATATTTCTATCCCTTTCTTTCTCGTAGGTAATTAGGCGGCACCTGCATTTGTTCAGGTCACCGGGGATAGTGCTGGCGAGACTATCTGGATACCATGTTAATGCTGCAAGATTGATGAAATCAGGTCTAAAAGATTACCTTTATTAATCGGAGGAGTGCAGATGGATTTTCTATAAAATCGCTTGTCAGGGTACTACGTTAAATTGTCACGTGTACTTTCTTGCAAAGCTTTTATGGAGTTTTCTTTTCTGAGGTTTTTCTCGTTTTTGTTTCCAGTTTTTTGTTTAGGGGGTTGTGATTTTAGTGGTTCTGTACTGTTGTTTGATTTATGTGTTTTTTTTTTGTAATTGTTCTACTAATACGAAAGTCAAGTCTAATGACTGCCTGGTTGGCCGAGTGGTCGCAAGTGCGACTGCCGGGCAAGGGGTCTCGGGTTCGATTCCCGGGTCAGGCAAAGTATTACTGGGTTTTTAAACAATTCTCAGTAGTAGCACGGAGTCTGGAAATGTGCCCGGTATAAGGCAATAGGCTCACCCCCTATTACATGGGACTCGTAACATAAATAGTGAAAAGTGGGTGTTACATTGTACAGTGGCATTAAGTGCCGTAATGTGCACCTCTGCCTACCTCTTCGGGGATAAAAAGGCGTGATGTTATGTTGTCAAGTCTAATGTTTTTTTTTATTACTTACTTGAAGGTTTAATCCTTTAAGTGTTTTATGCATGGCTATGTACATAGTTAGCGGAAGATTAACCTTCAACACTTATCAAACGACAGTGGAGGACTTAATTCTGAAATAAAATCTAGAACTATTTCATCCCATATCAGGTATGTACATGAATTAATAAAACAATCTTTATTTCCATAAATAAAAATATCTCTTAGTATTAAACTTTATGTCATTCTCATTTTTGATTTCAAACTTGTCAATATTTAATTTAACAGTCTATGCTCATCAAATCCTGCGTTGTGACTGTCTCTGATCGTAAGGGCGGCTGGTATATTGTTTGTCTTCAGTCTCATCCAATTGACCGTCTCACAATAATTTGATTACATCCACAGTCTATAAGGCTTAGTTTGTCTTGCTTTGTTAATTTAATTACATTCGACTATTGTTTTAAGAGTTAGTTCATCCAATCGATCTGTTATAGAATTAACTGAGTTCATTCAAGGTCATTTTTGGGGCTTTTTGGGTATAATATTTATAGAAGACTTGGTTAGTGATGAGTAATAATGTAATACTAAGAATGTATTGTGCTATTTTATGAGGTTTACGCAGTCCATAGTATTCGTTATTTTGAGATACAAGATATAAAATAAAGAAATAAGGTCAAACATTGTTTTTCAGCAATGAACTATATACCTACTAGCTTTTACTATGACCATGATCTACCCCTGCTCCAAATTTCATTTTGACCCCTTCAGCCGTTTTGACGTGAAAGAGTACCTAATAAACACAAACACACACAAACTCTCACATACACCCTCACAAACTTTCGCATTTATAATATTATAGTAGGAAATAGGATAGTAGGATGTGATTTTTCATGAGAAGTAAAGATATTCCAAGCGAAGGCTTTAGATTCAAGAATCTCACGCTATACTATAGCATTATGATTTTTTGACAACAAGGACGTATTATAGTCTCATAAAATAAAACAAACTAGTTCCATATCACACTATTTCATAAAACGATTCGGTAACATTAAGTGTGGTTCGACACGGGGAAGCTGGTTTCCGTAATAGTATTTTATCGTACGCTGCAAGAATCCCCAATGAGCAAGTATTGACTTTTTGAACCCAGAATTAGGAAGAACTCGCGGCATCCTGTTAATCTTATTTAAGATCATATTTACGAGACTCTGAACAATTTTACACCGTATTGTGGTAAAAACGGATTCATTTAAACCGAAAAAAAGCAAAAAATATAAAGTTATGTCCAATTTATTATAACAATTGTTATGTTCACAACATTTTATGGAAAGAACATTGAAAACGTTATCGCAAAATGGCCAAACGGTTCCCAAAAAATATTGAACGACAGCACCGCTTAGGTCCGCGGACAATGGCGATAATTGTCCGCATTATGACAGTCCTACCGAGCTTTGCCAACAAATTATTTTCAATACCGCCATACATCAAGGGACAACTGCCGGAAAAAAGGGAAAATCTAAAAAAGGCAATCAATGGAAAAAGTAAGTGTCCGAGATAACGGGCGTTGAGAATTGAAGTCACGTTCCCGTTGCGTCCCCGCGTAGTCCACGGCACGACATACACATAAATAACCCTAATGATATCCGATTGCGTTCGGTTTGCGATGCGACAAAAAATCGCAGAAAAATACGTGGACGTTATTGCTAAATATAATGTTCTTGTTAATAAAATAACATTGTGGTGTACACGCATTTGTGTGCTATCCAGATCCGTAAGCGTCGTTTCCTCATTAATATTTATAACTCGATACAATCGCGGATTGAATAAAAATTGTATTATATTTCTGATAAATGTTTAATCATAAGTGGAAAGATATGAATCCTTGGCGTGTATTATAATTTAATTTTCATTAAAAACAGTGTGATTAGTTTTACTGGAATCCGTGTTGCTATAACTATTATTTCCCGATTATCGAATTTTATTACCTTTCTACGGTGCTTCTACCATTTCTTCGAAACAATGTGTAGACATAAATACTAGGTAAATATTTAAATACAAATCAATGAATAAAATAATAATTGCAATCGGCCTTTAGTTTTATTTCTAGATCAGGCACAGATCAGAATCCTATACTGCTTATTTACTTAATAGTAAAAAAGTGATATATCAAATTCTTTGGTTTTACATTTTAACATTAAACCTCTTTTTCTTTTTCTATTCTATTGACATTGACAGCGACAAAAAGAAAGTAATTATCAATAATATGTTTCTGTGATCACGAAGATACCGGCTGCATCAACTATTTTCGCGCTCGTCCCTATAATGGTTGAATAAATTAGAGTGACGTGACGGTGGTGACGTCACTATTCCAACCACGTAGCTTTTTGCTGTACCCGATCAACATAAATACTCTAATGTCATCTCAGTTTCATCGGTATTTCGTTTTAATACACACCGTTCGAGTAACCGAGTTTAAGGATTTATTGAATTTTGAATACTGTTCCATTTTAGTTTAAGTTTTAATTTTGTTTTTTTAGAATATACGTATAATATTCTTAAGTAGTTATGCTATGTCGTATTGTGATTTGCAAAGTATAAACAAATATATTTTTCTAATAAGAGCCGAATAAAGAACTACACATTGTACAGAAGTGCAGAGTACACATAGCAGTGGCCACTGATAAACCTGAACTTATAAAACTGCAATCTCAATGTCATTTACCCCCTTACGTAGTGGAGACCTACCTATTCACTGTGATTGTATTTTCGATGTTTTATATGGTAACTCATAAACTCGTACACTCATCCATTAAGTCAGATTTCATTTATATTGACAAAAACGTCATTCCCAACTAATAAATTAATGATAATATAATTCGCAATACCAATTGTCAGTACAAAGTTGCAACACAAAGACTTGCTGCATTTTACTGTCACAATGTATTTTTCCCTTTTATAATGACGTTATTTACAAGCCAAAAGTACACTTTAATTTTGTGAAAATGTTACGTTTCACAAAAGCGCAATGAAAATAAAATACCTGCAGTATAAAAACTTATCTGCTGACATCTACTTCTACTAATAATGTAAATAAAAATGTTAGTTTGTTCGCCTGTTAATTCAATGGATATATTGTGACGGTCCAACTTCTGTATTGATCTTATTTAATTTTGATACAAGGTTCAATAAATCTGAGACTGAATAGTTAGCACAGTCGTTGGATATCTATTTGCTTCGCCACGTGTCACGTGTTCGGTTCCTGCACTTAACGATTTTTTTATGATCTAACAATGACACATAATAAACTCTAGGGGCCACGTTACCTATTTTCCAAAAATATGTAATTGACAAATCTCTAAAGAATTGGGCAAGAGCGTTTAATTACTCGACAAAAACTATTTTAACGAGAGTAAACCCAGAAGTAACCACTAGATTTATTGTGTTCACGTTTATAGTTTATTTGCTTTTTTTTAACTCCAAGAATCCTGGCTGTGTTCCTTCCTGAACTTCCTAGTGCCACTATAAATTCATGGAGGTTCCTAGTATTCAGTGGGAGGTCGGTGGCTTGAATTTTTGCTTATAACCGCGGTCACTTCATAGCAGGAGACGAGATTCGTAATAAAGTTTTTCTTCACTTAATTTTATTGCTTGGCTCGGTTACTTCTTTGTAAATTTCAGCCCTGAAACGAGTGCTCCGAAAGTAGGTCTTAGTTTGTAAAAAAATTGCCAATTATATTATTCAAAGGAAATATTCGTTTTTTACGCTTCCACTGTAAGATTTTAATAGTTGAATTTAAATGCTGGAGCTTGTTGGTGTAGGGAGAACGGTAAAGCCGCTTTCTTCAAATAGGATAGGCAGACTGGTTTCATTGTCACTTTCACCATTCATGTTTTATGTGCTTTAGGCTACAGCCAACCTTTATTGAACAAGCGTGGGAGCATTTAATTGTGGGAGAGCCATGCTTCGGCACGAATGGGAGGGCTCGACAGGCGTGATGGCCATGACCATGGCCTCACAGAAAACCGACGTGGAACAACGCTTGCATTGTGTTTTGTTGTGTGAGTGAGGTTACCGGAGGCCCAACTATCACCCCCTCCCATCCCCAATCTCCCTAATCCCTGAATCCTCGACATTCTTCAAATTCCTAATCCCCGAAAGGCTGATAACGCACTTCACACTCCGGTCGAGCCGGCCCATTCGTGCCGAAGCATGGCTCTCCCACACTTGTGTTTTTTTCCACAATTTAATTTATATCATTGTTTAGCAACATTAGTAAAATTATTTTTCAATAATTGCTTCGAAATTTTAATTAATAAAAAAAATCCAATTCTTAGCCTGCCCAATAGCAGTGTACAATCGATCAAATAAGCGACGCCCGTCTGTCGTACAATTACCTCCGGCACATGTAGAGGTATAATTTGTATTCGAAACCTGTTATCACGACCATCATTACTGAACAAAATTCATCCGTTTCATGAGTATCACATAAATAGACGCTTGTGTATTACTGTAATATCAAACTTGGATATTTACTACTCGTTGGGTGAGTAACAGGCAAACACGGTATATAATATTTTTTAGAAAAAAACTATTAGTTAATTAGCCTATCTAGAAAGTCTTACCAGGTTTTTTTTATATGAAGTTGACATGTAGATTATAAGTTATAAGTAATTTAAAATATATATTTTTTTTGTTACAGAATATTATATTACAGAGCGGTAAGCCGCTACATTGTAGCAAACAACGTCTGCGAAATGCGTGATTGATTGCTACGCCGTAGCATCCGTAGCAAGTCTACTACGTAGCAATGTTGACTTCATTAAACATTATGTCTCCTCTTTATTGTATAATTGCAAGAAAAAAAATAATTTAATAATCGTATTTCAAAGACTACTACTACCTGCGTATCAGGTTTACAATCTACAAATCGATAGTAATTGGGTTTAGAAAATTTTGATCTAAAATTTTGAATAGTCTTTAGGGAACAGAGAGTATTGAGTTTGAGAAAGAGTTCCCTAAGATCGGAAAAGGAGGATCCTCCGACCAGGTGAGGTGAACGTGTCTGGCGGGCTTTCTGCCCAACAGTTGTTCGTTGGGATTTTCTATCCGTGTTAATTTGCATGTAAACTTTGCATGTGCGATGTAGGATTTTTGTGACGTCATCCATTGACAAGTATGTGTCGCCACAAGTCGTGAGCTGGATCACCAATTACCTTGTGGCGGTCATTGTTATTGAAACGCATTTTTTTTCAACTATTCAAACCTGTTGTTTGACATTACTGAATGTACTGGTTCATATCCATATCTTGGAGACCTGAAGGCTTAGTACAAGTTTATTTTACGTTGATTGTAAATTACAAAATCCAATGACGATAAAAAAGGCAAAATATTAAAATTAACTTTACAAAGCAAACCCATTAGTTGTAACAAAGCTCAATCTAAAAACAGACCACCACAAGAATCGATCTACTTCAACCCGGTGTCGGTGGAAGTACACAAAACACCGCTAATTAGTTACTAGCGCCACACATCGACACTACTATCTTTTACACAGTGAACATGTGTGGGTAATTTCATATTACTGTGTATAAAAATATTCGTCCACCACATTCACATTGGTATTTTCATTCTTGTGTCGGTATATGTATTTTTATAATTTAATTCACGGGTAAGGTTAAAACTATTTACAATCATTGATATGGCCCGACATTTTGACGGGTATTAACGTAGTGTTCGTGGTCGACTGGTTAATGAGCACGCTTTTATCGTCTTTCAATGATCAATGATGATGTGAGTTCTATTCCAGCTGAAAGATTCTTTTTTTATTTTACTATGTAGTTTTTCTTATTTTTTTTTTGTTTTTTGAAATATTTAATCGGGCTATAAAAGAAGCAGATAAGTCGGTAAATAAAACAATACTATCTTTTATTACAATTAATTTATTTATTATACAAATAAGTGGTTTTATATTCAATATTTATAATAATTAATTATCATACGACAGTTAAGTTCTTAAAGTTCTTTAAATAATAATTAATCAATATGCCAATAAACCTTATAGTCGAATTGGGAAATATCATGCGATAAAGTATATACTTTTAAAGTTAACATAAGAAGATTTAGAAAAATAGGATAGAAAAAAAAGAAAAGATTAAAACATTGTTTCAAATTTTAAATATTTGATTAATGAATTCTAGAAACAACTTGTGAATGCTGGAATCGATCCGGCGGCACTTTACTGGAGGTGATAACCATTACGCCAAACGCGCTGTGAATGAGATCATCGAAATATTGTATACCATTCAGTAACATAAAAATACGATGAGAAAACACTATATTTATATGGGTATTATATGGCTCGATTGCTCATTATTTGATTTCGATTTATTCCAAGTTTGTTATAAGTTATTTTTATCTTTACCCTCGTTTTTATTTAAACTTATGTACTAAATAATTACGTATACCGACACAAAAATGATATTTAAATACCAAGATGTGTGTGATAGACGAATGTTTCTATACATATCTATTAATATGAAATTACCCACACATGTATATTGTGTAGTCATACTAGTGTCGATGTGTAGCGCTGCGAACTAATTAACGGTGTTTTGTGTACATCAAATAATTCAAAAGAAAATTCAGATTAAAAATCGCCAAGGGAGAGTGCTTGAATTTATTTTTCACACGGCGAAATTGCCGGCGGTCGCTCTTCCTTCCTTCTAGAGATATAAATAGCGTGAAAGTCGGTGAACCACCTCGATTTCATGAATTTTTGTGGCTTCATATTTTGTGACAAATAGTTAGCTGGCTGCGGCGGGCGGAGGGTTAAAATTGCCTCCATATAAAGCACGCACGATGCCTCACTCACTCACTGTATCAAATTTGTCCGTGTATGCATTTTTAAATGAAATATTGACGCGTGTTTTGGAGGACGTAAATTAAAACGAGATGTTTCATAACATCTTTTCACGATTGCTGTATGAAGAATTGCTGAATGATAAGAGTGAACATATGAAAGTCAAAAATCATATACAAATTAAGGAAATTAATACTATTAAACATTAAATATAGTAACAAGTTTTGTTGCAATACGACCCCTTAAACACAACCTCACAAGTTGATAAAGTTCCTATCTTCAAATAACTTCTTCGATTAACTAAAGAAAACCACATGAATATAAGACTGAACCAAATAAACTCAAAAGCAAATCTTAAAATTTATTTCTGAACACAAACAAAAGACGCAACAAACATTCACTCAAGCAGAATGAACTATAAACAAAGCGTTCTTTACAAAATGTTTCATTCGTTCACCGGCTCATTACCTACTGGGGAGTGACGTTATGACATTTTTTCAACACTTATAAGTATTTATCATGCTTTATCTCCAGGGAGCATGTTCACAAACATCCTGTAGCAGATTACCGGCTCGGATAAGAATGATTATGTCTGGGTAATGAGATGTGACGATAGAAATGCTTAAATCCTCGTATTCACTAGGCAACAATTGACACGCAACATGTTTGGCAACATAACATTGCGCAACGTTGGAAGTTTGAGGGAATTTGTTATAACGTGTGATGTTTTATTTGTTTCGGTGCAACACGCTAATGAGCATCAAACCAAGGAAACACTAGGGTATAAATGTCTCACAACATGTATCGGCAACATGTCGAACAAAGCCGGCCAATGTCGCCTGACATATATGGTACTTATGTCGACCAAAGTCCGGCAACGTCGGGCCACTTCACCCACACGACACGTGTCGCAGGATTTTTTTTTTTTTTTTTTTAAGGGGGGAAAATCATCGAATGACTTCTCCCGCCTGGGTGAGGCGGGAGGGAGTGTCAGACTCTTACTGACTAAAAACCACCCCGTTCCTTCTCCTGCACGTCGAGCCGGAGCCCCGGTTACCCGTTAGGTTCTCCGCGACTCCGAATCGGCATCGGCCGTATTGGGCCCCATCTGTGGTGGTCTGATGGCTCTTTGAGGCGCGCGCGGAACGCGACGCGCCGTACGCTCGGGTCTGTTTCTGGTCGGACGGGGAGCCACCCATGCTCGCCGTCCGCAGGCCCGCGCTTACGGTGGCCGGAGATCGTCTCGCGATCCCCGACGCCCGGTGTGTCCTTCGCGATGGCTGGGTTGCGAGGAGGCAGCGCTTCGCTGCCTCACGCGTCCCGCCTCCTCCTTAGCTAGCATCACTGCTTCGCAAAAGGAGGAGACGGCATCCCAGTCCCCCTCGCTCCGCATCATGGCCTGCACTAGGCCCGGACGCGAGAGGTCGCCATCGCCGATCACTTCCCTGAGGACACGGCGGTGCTCAGCCCACGAAGGGCATTCTCCCACCGTGTGTTCCACCGTGTCCTCAGGGCGGTCCTCGCAGTGATGACACCCGGGCGTTTCCTCCCGCCCCATCAGACACAGGTACCTCCCGAAACTTCCATGTCCGGTGAGGACCTGCGTCAGGCGGTAGGTGAGGACGCCGTAGCGTCTCTCAAGCCACTCCTCAAAGAGGGGACTTACCGCTGCGATGCAGCGAGCCCAACGTGTCGCAGGATATTTGTCCCCTAGTGTATCTTTGGCTTCAATATTAAATATTGTCGAGTGAAACTACGACACAGAGCACTAGTTCCTCTCGCTACGTGATGCCGACAAATGTTACGAGCTTAATCATGAATCATGATTGTGATAATATTGTTTTTTTTTATTAAGTGGAACAGCAAACAGTTACATTATATAGGCTTAATTTATTATGATCATCTTAGACATACATTGTTGGGCCTGCGGATGGCGAGCATGGGTGACTCTCCGCCCGACCAGAACCAGACCCGAGCGTACGGCGCGATGTGTTCCGCGCGCGCCTCAAAGAGCCATCAGACCACCACGGATGGGGCCCAGTAGGGCTGATGCCGATTCGGAGCCTAACGGAGAACCTAACGAATTACCGGGGCTCCGACTCGAAGTGCACGAGCAGGAATAGGGTGGTTTTTAGTCAGTAAGAGTCTGACACTCCGTCTCGCCTCACCCGGGCGGGAGAAGTCATTGGATGGTTTCGGGGGGAAACCATCCAATGACTTCTCCCGAAAAAAAAAATCATACATTGTTGGTAAATTAAAGTTGAGCAATGAATTTTAACGCGTAGAGCAACATTTTGTGTCATGCGTTGCGCATTAAATGTTGCCTAATGTATACGGAACTTTAGCTGTCGCCAAATGCCTTGTGTTGTATACTTAATTAATAGCATGTGTTTTTTGTATGAAAAGTGTATTGCTTTGTTTTGTTTTTACCCTCGTTCGTTTGGTTTATGACATGCATAGTGTTGAGTGAGAGGTTATGAGTGCTCTTCTCGAAACGTGTATACTTAATTTACATTTATTTGTTTCTTTGGTATGCAATTATTGACCTTCAAATTTACAAAGGTTCATTTTTGTCGTAGAAGTGAGATAAAAATGATACTTTCTATATATTTTTCAAATAGACAAAAACTACTTCATCATTTACTTATTTAAATAGGTATACCGACAGCTTCTGTATACATATGTAATATTAAGAGATATTAAAGGTAACAATAGGTATTGGGCTTATACAGTCGCCAATTGTTAACCAACTTTACAATTAAGTGATAAATTAAAAGGTTGCCTGGTAGAAATCGCTTTTAGCGATAAGGCCGCCTTTGTACCCTAATTTCTCTAATTTGTAGCTCGATATACTATCTCAAATTGGTGTACAATAAAGACTATTATTATTATTATGTATGTCTTTATCATTCACGGGACCACAGGGTCCCGGTCATTTGGGAGGCGTACGAGGGGCCGAAGCCAACTGCGCAGAGGCCCTTTAGACAGCTTTAACCTAATGTAATGGAGACACAAACCGGCGACTATCCCTGTATGCACTATGGAAATGCACCCAAGGACAGTCCCCGGTTAGTGTAGGACTATTGTGAATAATGGAAAAAAAAGGTAGAGCTATGGATGGGTTACTGTGGATTGGTAAATTGGGAACTATGAATGACTATGGCACCTGCCGAAACAATGTAATTTTTACACGTAAAAATGGCAGGCGGAGACTCGCCAACTCACCGACCGGGCCCCGGGAATGGTTGCTAGATATAGCAACATAGGGGCAACGAGAATGTGAGTGGCTGAAGGGTTAAGAAACTACCACCGCTTTCTACTCAGATCATCTGCTCCAGCCGAAGCCTCCTGCATCCCTGGCCCACTCGCGACTTACGAATAGTTTCTTACCCTCCGAGCAGGATCACTGCTCTCGCGACTCCACTCTGGACGGCCAATGAAGGCAAGCCAGAGGTGGGAGACCTGTTCCTTGTCATCGTTCACTCCAGCCAGCCAATTAAGGCAAGCCGGAGAAGAAGGAACGGTGACTTCTCCCTGGAGCACTCGGGATGATGGTAGCCCGCGGGATCGCTAATGCCCGTCACCTCGCCTCAAGGTGCCTATTATTAAAACTATACAAATGAACAAAAATGCAATTCAGGGCGGTACACAAATACGGGATTTATTGCCAGGCTATACGGAAATTTTAAGCAAATTTAGAAAATTAAACAACTCCTTTTGGAAGGAACATTTCAACGAAAGATCGAAAACAAAAGGGATTTGGTATAAAAGTATACAATGTGAGCCTCCTCATATACCTTGGTTTACCGGGTCAAAATTGAATAGAAGACAAATTGTTGCTGCACTTCGATTACGGTCAGGACACATTCCACTAAACCACTTTGCTCACCTCATGCGAAAATCAGACTCCCCTAATAGTGAGATATGTGGCAGAATAGAAGACGTGCAGCATGTGTTGGTGGAATGTGTCCGACATACAAATAAGAGAAATACACTTCTCAACTCCATGAAACTGTCAGCAATGGATGTTGGAATGTTTAATGGTATTTTAGGTAAGCCTACATCTGAAGCTGCGAAAATTATATATTCCTTTATATTAGATAGATAAGTAGACTAAGTTATTTTGTTTAAGTTGTAAATACATTCGTATGTAGAAGCACGATGGGATTGACATCGTCACAAAATGTGTACAAAAATCCCTTACAATAAATGAGATTAAAAAAAAAAAACGAGGATAATAAAATTTTTGTTACTAAAAAAAGAAACTACTACTTACGAAAGTAACAGTCTTATCTTAGGGAACATTAATATTCTTATTGGAGAGGCCTATGTCCAGCAGTAGTGATGATGATGATGATCTTAGGGAACATAAAATTAAAGACATTTAATAGATCTATAAAAACATTGGTTATAATAAATTACTGATGTTGTTTTAGACAGGCTGAAAACTATATACTCAAACGGTGACCTTGATATTACAAAGATCATACCTCTAGAATCAGCAACCAATGCTAAAAATACAATTTTTCATTTTTCAATTTCCAGTTGGTTCTACTGACCTAATAAATTGTTGTTGGCATTATTTACAAAATAAGTACATCAATATTACGTCACACCCGGCATTTGTTACAATAATGATACCACAAAATGTGCGTTACAATCAAGTTATGGTTATAATGTTGTGTGAAATAAAATAGTCATGGAGGATGTAGGTATGAATTATTGACGAATTAATAGAATAGTTAATTAATAGTTACAATACATATACATACAATACAATTACGTAATCTCTTTTACTAATGGGATAAACCCTTTTCTTATAAGTGTTTTCATTAAGTTTGTAACTAAATTCTGTCACAATTTTGGAAATGTAACTTTTAAAAAGACAATTCAAATGGAAATCTATTTAGTTTTTCACCTATTGCTAAATAACATTGTAGATTACCGATTTGTATAAAAAAACGTCATGCTTAGCGATCATGTTTTCAATAAACAGTACCACAAATTTATAAAAACCCCAGTTAATAAAAATATCAACCAACACATTATATCCCAAAATAAAATACACAAATGTACAAATAAACACATATTCAGTCTAATATAAACAGAAACACGAAAACAAAAAAATATATTTATTTTCCCTACTAAATACAAATCGTCATACGAGATAAATAAATAATATATTTAAATAACATATACATGTATTGTATACATATATACAGTCAAACCTATGTCGGAGAGTCAAGGTAATAAGGCGCCGGCTGTCAAAAAGTGTCGTTGTCTATAGCCATATCATTCTGCAGGTGTACCGTAGAGAATATTGATTGTACATATATACTTCAGTCAGCGTTGATATTTTATTTTTGGGGTTCTGCTGGCATCTTTGGGTTCCTAGGAAAAACGTAGCCTATGTGTTGTTCTAAAGAGTTCCATAGATTTACGTGAGAGATTGTACGTGAGTTTCTAATTTCTGTTTGATGACATGCGCTTAAGAATAGCATTGTGGTCGACATTATGCTGTTATTGGAAACCAAGTGAAAAATTACGTTTAAAAACGAAATACTACAACGGCAAACTTTAACAAAAATGAAATTAGAACAATTCGCTAATTGTGACAAAATTATTGAAACCTTAAATTAACAAACAAATGAAGAAATATTGGTTGCCAGGACAAACGTATTGACGGACTGATTAATCTCGAACAGAAAAGGACGGTAATGCACCCGAAATGTCTTTCATACTGATATAAATTTTCTTCTTTCTTCAAAGATATCCAGCACTATAATTATATAGGGCTGGGTATCTTTTACCAATTCTTTGGCAAAGATGCCAAAAAATGAAAAATATCTTACATGTTATAGCTTTCGATCACAAAAAACTATGTAGACTTGAAAGTGTATATAATCCTTACTAATATTATAATTTATTATGTTTGTTTGTTTGAGAGTAAAGAGACTGGAGACCGAAATGACATGCGAAACTGAAGATAAGAGCTTTAGTACATAAAATTTACATTATTAAGGACATTAACAAACCAATGCATTCACAAGCCCCCGTTCTAACAATATTACGCAGTTTTCACTCGTCCAATAACAAAATGTATGACACTCATATACACCAGCGGTTCATATACTTTCTCTGAATAACATTCAAGTCTAGAAATAGTAAGGTATTGAGAAACGACGAACACGTGCCGATAATTGCCGAAGAGAACTACCTACACGGGCCAACAACTTTTATACCACTCTCCAACACGTGTTAGAACATTTTAAACTTTAACTACACGAGTTAGAGTTGGAAATTGTATGTGATTTCCAGTCGAATAGTTATAAGCTCGCTATGCTAGCAATGCTGTGTACAGAAAATGTGGGTGCGGTCCCACTGTTAGAGAGTATTTAAGGATAATTAGTTTCGCAAATCTCGAGAAAGTTCTCGGAATTGATTTTCAGGTCAGACTTACTGTGAGTTTGACAATGTGAACGTATTATACGAGATTCATAACATAACATGACATTACGCCTTTTATCTTTGAAGGGGTAGGCAGAGGCGTACATTATGATTCATAACAAACCGGATGTAAAGTGAATGTCATTTTGTATACCTCAGCCTTACCCTTCAGAGAATAAAAAGCGTGATATTATGAGTGTAATAAAATTTGTTCTTGTTATTTAGATTTACTTTAGCTACAATCGTGATTTTATTTGTATACAACTAGACGGGAATTTTAAAAACAACGAGTCGAATTTCAGGTTACATTGCAATAAATTCCTGGATGCCATCTCAATTATAAAATGATTTGACGATGAAATATTGGGGTTTTTTTTGTAATTTAGCTGAATTAATTATTAGTGATTACGCGTAATCTAGAAATGTACTCGGATGGCAGCTATAGTCTCATGATATGTAGCTATAGTTTAGGTACCTCTTATTATATGGTACTCAACATATCTAGTTAAACGTGGTTGCAACTCTCAAAAACACCTGTACATTATGTACTTCTTAGGAAATTGAATAAAATGTGATTTAATTTTATGTATGTAATAGTCAATATTAAGTGATCATAAATGATAGTTATTTCTTATAATTTAATCCCGCTAGCAATTGCACCACACCCCAAGATAAGCGCTTAAGCAGTCTTTCTTAGAATTAGCTTCTGTAAAGTTGGATACCAAAAAGTTGTTATGAAAAGTTTTTATATTATTTTTCTTTTTCCACACTTTTATGATTTTAGTTTTTAAAGATCTCTATAATCGCAGCATTGCGTAAATACTTGAGTTGTAAAAACAATTGAAGATATAACTTAATGTGCGTTCAATATTTAGTTCAAATTGACTTTTTTTATAGTTAAATACATTTAATACTTATTTTCAACACTCAATTTTATTACATAAATTATTATGTTTTCGGCTTACTCACGTAGTAATTTGACGAGGAATTTCAGTACTAGCGCGACAGTCGCCGCGTCGCGGGTCGCGAAATGTTGCTCATGAATATGAGCCTCTAGCATGGCTTGAAACTAGTCGAGTTCCTCGTCAAATTACTACGTGAGTAAGCCGAAAACATAATAATTTATTTAGTATGTCTCACGAAAGTTACAATACAAACTCAATTTTTGTTGGTTGGTGCAATGTTTGGCCAACTAATTCGTGTTCTGAGTTTGATTTTTGCAAGAAAAAGTAGGTATTGGTGTGGTGTTCGAGTTTGGAGGTGTGATGTGTTGTGTCTGTGTGTGAGTGAATTGAGTTTGTAAATACACCTCTAGCTCGGCGCCACATGTAAATATTACAAGAAAAAATTAATAGTTCCCCTGTAATACCAGAAGACAGGTACATTTTTTTCATCCCATTAGAAGGGCGAGATTGCTTCACAGTCATTTTCTAATAGAATATTGTAACCTAACGAAAAATTATACATTTCCTTGCCTCTGAGAAAAACCTTTTTTAAAAAAACTCCATAGTCCGTAACACCAAGAAACCGATAGATAAGGCGTACAGAGTTCGGGATTAACACTCTTAAGATAAAGTGCTAGCGATCCCCCCAGCCATCACACCACCAGTTTAGGATTGAATAAAGCCTCTTTTGAAAAAATACCCATTTAAGTAACGAACCATTGATCCGTTATTTGAATACCGACGGACTCTTGCAAATTCATAAAATATGTTCATATTTATTCAGGCATACTGCTTACAAAAACTAGTACGCAATAAGCTTGCGTCTGAAAAGGAAACCAAGAGGTTACTCAGAATATACGTTTCCTAAAGTAGGCCAATTTCAATGTACTTAATTTGACGCTAAAACTTGCGGCTGTTACGTTGCCTCAGTGCGGGTGTAAATTTACATGAGACACTTTCATTACGGCTGTAATTCTCCGCTTTAATTTACCAGTTGGACGCTTCGATCGACCGTTCTCGCCTTCAAAACTAAAAGAGGACATATTTCTTGACTGCGTTTATAATCCCTCGCCGGCAACACTAGTCCGCTAACGAAGTTAGTTCTAAGGTAAAGTTTTAATTGCTCTCCGGCAAATCTCAGTTTATCTTTTCGCGGTCTCTATGAAACAGCTTTGTTGACTATAAATTCAATTTGAGCGAGACGGAAAAGATTACTGTTTTATTAATGAGGGAAGGACAGGATTGAAGAAACGGTTCTTGGAGTAGTTTAGTGTCGCGTGGCACGCTACCGTGTTATGTAAAGAACATTGGGTTTGTGAGGCAGCTGGCTTGTGAAGTGTGTCACGAGTGCCTTACTTTCAATCTCATGAAACGCTGGATGGAAAATTTCGTTTAATAATTTAAGGCCACGACAGGCCCTTAAACGTCGTCTGCCGGTTTTATCACCTGAGAGTCACGTAGCCGAGCCGCGCCGTTACTTCAGCGCCGGCTAATGAATTCTTACCTTGTTTACAATAAACCAAAAAGCTTTTATGAAGCTCATTCATTAAAGGAATCTGTGGATTATGCGTGAAGCCGCGCTAAGAACGTGACTTTTAAGATTTTCAACAAATTGATTCTGCTGTGCTTCGATATAACCTTACAAGTTAAGGGTTAGACCAGTTTTATGTGTGTTCTTAAATTATACATCGATGTTTACTCGATTTTTTAAGACGCAGATAAAATATTTTTTGTATTGTACTTCATATTTATGCTTACTAAGGTAATATTATCCATAATTGCTTATTCATAACTCGTTAATAATAGCATTCTCTAGAGCAGTAAACGAAGTTAATTACTAGTGAAAATTAAACGTAATATTATCCATATTTCTACATTATTAGCTAAGTTACCACATAATAATATCATAATTGTAGACTGGAAACTTATTTAAAGATAAACGTGCACATAAATACAATTTCCTACAAAATAATATATTACGACAAATATAACCAATATAATACAATAATAGAGGTAATATATCATAGCAAAACCCGTGAACAATGAACTCGGTCCGCAAAAAATGATCCATTGTTTTATTGCAACATATTTCATAATAAAATAAGATAAATTTAGAGGTCCGGTATCGGGAGGGCGCCGGAGGGCTACCGTCGGCCACTGTCAAGAGAGACCTTATCTAAACTCCCGCCGAGTATCACAGCTACCACAGATCTATGCACGTTTAGAAAGACCACACTATTTTTGAAATTGACATCTGTTCCATAGTAGGTACAAAAGAACTGTTACACATTCTAATTTCAAACACGAAAGCATGCTTCAATTAAGCTCTTGTCACTTAATAGCATGTGTGTTGGAATGTTGCTCAAAAGCATGCTCATTTCAGGTAAGTTTGCGAATGGACAGGCGTTTGGTTTTTTTATTACATTATTGAGCATGAACAATAAAACTCCTTTTGTCATGTTATTACAAAGCATGTGTACCAGAACCTTTACCTACACATATTTAGCACACAACACAGATTTAACAAGCCGACAAAAAATAATATTTTGCTAGGCTAAGTACTAAACCGTGTATAATATTAAAATTAAATTCCGTGTGCATATGAAATGTTAATGAAAGCCGTAAAATAAAAATAAAACAATAACAATTATCAGCAAAAGAAGAATTAAGGAAATATAAATATATGTCAAAGAGAAAACGACACACAAGAGCAATTGGAATCTATTGTTTCTTTTCACGTATGTCGCTATGAAAATTTAATATTACCATTACAGTCAAAGGTCAAACTCCCATGTATTACACGAATAAATAAATCCGGAATAAATTAAAATTGTTCCGTGCGCTCTACATTATTTATAGGGCGGGGTATTCTGCTGACTACGGACGGCTAAGTAAGAGCTTTCTGAATAAAATGTGAAGCACAATTAGTTAGTAAAGTATGCACAGTGCTCGCTGAGTGACTCAGTCGTCCGTGTGATTTAATTGTTCCAATAAAATCGAGTCACACAATAAAATGTTTGAGCCTGTCACTTCTAGAGAGGGTAATTCGATAAAATAATGTTTTGTATTTTTATTTAATTATACTATTAGGTACCGTCATATAAAATGTACAGTTTTACGCTAAAAGATGAACTGTTAGGTATTTCAATAGTTGTGCAGGAGCGCTCGCAACTTGGATAGGTACGTTAGATTTAAAATTTCGGTGTAATATTCCAAAGTCAAAAATCAAAGTCATAACTATTTCCTTTTCGAGTAAAGTAATTTTAACATTAAAAATACTACAATTTTCGAAGCTTAGGCTTACGTAATTCTTTCAATGAGCTGCGCGACGTCGCTGTGACCTACACGCTGCTCGTGAGGAAGAACCCCTCTGCGATCCGAAATTAGTAGAGCTTTTCTCAGTATATTCACGTGAGTAACCCCCGGTTTTTAGTTAATTTAGTATGTCTCACGATAGTTATTATAAAATACATAATTCTGTCAGATGAAAATGAGAGGCCATTAAATTGGTAGTAGGTATACAAAAGTGCAAATGCCGCCGGGCAAGGGGTCTCGGGTTCGATTCCCGGGTCGGGCAAAGTATTACTGGGTTTTTTAAATATTCTCAGTAGTAGCACGGAGTTTGGAATTGTGTCCGGTATATGAAAATGGGCTCACCGCCTATTACATGGGACTCATAACAAATAACTAGTGAAAAGTGGTCTAATAAGTAAACATTGTAGAGGTACAGTCGTATTATGTGCACCTCTGCCTACCCCTTCGGGGATAAAAGGCGTCATGTCATGTTATGTTATGTACCCCAATATGTGCAATCATTCAATTCTTCTTTACAAAGAATGAGAAGCGCGAATAACGTACAAAATTTGACGCCTTCTCTTTTCATCAAAGATTCTTTTATTGGAAGGGTTATAAAATATTTTTGCAAGTAACTTTACTCTTCATTACAACTATTGTGACATATTTAAGCTGAACATTATTACACCTCGACAACTTTCGTAAAACAACTTAATATTTACAAATACTATTTTATAAACCTCACAATTTATGACTAAACTTAGAATAGAGGTACATATTATCCAAAAGTTTATAATGAATACTTCATATTTGAAGTGCTACAAAATCAATGTACAAAAATTAATTAATTACAATTCGAAACCTGGTGTTATTTTTAAACCATAAACTTTACTTAATATCTTAATTGCAATCTCGGTTTCCGTCGTTTAAACCTTCCTCCCGGTTTTTGCAAAGATCAAATTTAATTACCGCTTCACCTTCTACCACCTCTCAATTTATCCACATCGAATTGAAAAAGAGGTTTTTTACTCCGTTTTAAAACTTGTTTTAATTTCACAGTGATTGCTCAATTCTCTTTAAGTGCTTTATCTAACTAGTGTGCCTGTTCGAGTAGTGATTATGTACTGATTCTTTTAACAGACAAAGTAAACCAGTTTATAATAAATAAATAATATAACCGGACGATTCAATTGAAGCCATGAACTCAATTGCAGCAAGATATTAATTGCATTGTTTTCGAATATAAATCTCATACGCGAATCGGTTAATCTCAAAAAACTCGTCGATTCTCGCAATAAAATAGTGATGGGGACCGCGACCGCAGCGCGTGACACAGCCCACTTAATTTAGTGACAGTGCACCATGTAAACACGGCCATACTATGTAATTTTGTTTTACTCTCGACCGCTGATAAATTGGGTGCGGAGGAAGCCTGGCCGCGGCGTACAGGCTACCAATATTTTTCATTACTATGCTAATTTCATTGTCCCAATAAACGCGACGCCCCCACTCACCCGCAAAGAGGTTAGCTGTTTCACGAGCATTTTTACTGTGTCCACTGAAAAATTTGAATTCGCTTTCCAAAAGGTCGGCCTGGGTTAATTTGAAATGCAACTGGGCATTTTTAGTTTTTCGCAGAGCCGACGCCGCTTGCTTTTAAATGGTGGCCAATAAAAATGTGTATTAGTGCCTTTAGTTAAGCTTTTCACGATTCGATAGTTTGGATCATAAAAAATTTAAATTATAGCTATATTTGTTTGGAAGTTTTACACTCGTTACACTCTCGTTAGCATAGTTTTACGGCGCGAATTTATTTTTCAGCTCCGAATTTAATTTTGTTCCCTAAATTTGGCCGATGTAGGTACAATGAATGATAAAAACTGTAAACCCGAGCTGTTAGCAACAACTTGTAAGTTATATATATTCATGTTGTTTGCGGACAATCAGTTTAAACGAGGGTCATAATACGAGTAGTGTGTTATTATCGCGCACACAATCGCCTGAAATGATTCAATAGATCAGTGTCGGAGGTGTGGAGCGCCGCATTCCGCAGTGGGGTCACGTAGTGCCCCGAGAGGTCCAGACCCCGAGGTATGCGCCCTGGAACACGTGTCATATTGCCCTCCCTCGGACGACAACACTTAATTCAATAGCCATTGAATTTTTCCGAAACCGACCGTTTTGTGTTTGCCCCAAAATCTTATCAGCTTATTGGGGTATACCGCTCCTTTTATTTGTGTATGAATGAAGGTACAAGGAACCGCACAAAGTGGAAAACTTTTCCGGAAAATAATTCCCTAGAGTAATGTCAACATTATTTATAATATAAATCCCATTTGTATGTGCCTTATCAAGTTCAAATATATACATTTATATTTGTGACGTCAACATATTATATTACAAAAAATTCTATGATTTTTAATTTTTTAGAGACTACAAAAATATGAAGCAATGTTTTGTAACTAATATAACATTCGACATAGAAAAAAGTATTGATTTCTAAAACATGAAACGTACAAACTAAAACAATAATAATCAACTCCACAATAAAAGCAGTTTCATTCGCTTTTATGGGAAAATATATTTTCAATTCAACTGTAGAATTTTGTTTGGCAAAAAATGTTGGTAGCTAACAGCTAACATAGTCGAATGGTCACCGTTGTGTTTTGCAAGCATTTTAATTTTTACTATTCACTTTAATGTTTCTAACACTCTTATGCTCCGACTGAATTCAGTGTTTTTGTTACTTTTTTAAATAGAATCATATCCAATGCCCTGTTCCGCATAGAGGTCATTATCGCGAATATATTCAACACTGAGTGTGTTTTGGTCAAGCAATAAGTATGACGTCACCACTATGATATGTCCTGCTTACGTTATAATGTAGTACCTATGTATTAAGAAAAAAAAATATTGCATTGCACCTACCTACATATAATATAATTAAAATTGATTGTCTAATAAGCGTCTCTCGCCATCAAACGTTAAAGTTTGGCGAGTTTAGATTTAAGGTAAAATTTCAATGAATAAATTTGTTAAAAAAAACTTAATGATAAATCAGCAGTCAGCCACTTACAGGAGTAATAATAAGCCGCACACTATCATTTATATGTCTGTCTTGTGAAATTATAATTATGATTGGGAATCTTGCCTATTTTAAGTAGTGTAGTGGGCGTATCTGCCTAAAGATCCTCAAAGATAGATCTCCGAAGGAGTGGGTTGATTTAAGCCTCAGCCCACACCCTTAAGAGAAAATCTCCTGCTTCGAAGATGATTAGTATTAATATAGAGAAATAATCTCAAAATAGTTGAATTTCCGAATTCAAAATCTTTGTTTTGAACTAAGTTTTTTGATTATTTTATTCACAACGATACGACATCATACTCGCTATCAAATTATTAAGTAATTAGTAGGCAGTCAATATGTATAATGAAATAATTGAAATTGTAAATAAATAGATAGTTCTTGGTACTTATTAGGCAATGCCATTGTAAATAGATCAATGCAGATACCGATACATATGTGTATTAAATTTTTAATCTGTTATAAATTAGTCTTAAATTAACCATCTAGTTTAAAAAAATATTTTGGCTTTAAATCGATCAAGCGTCACCAAGTTTGTTTCCTTAGGCCTACTGTTCACTGGCCTACAGTTACCACTTCGTGGACAATTTTCATTTTGTCTTAACAGGATGCAAAGATTTGTCATTTTTAGGCCGCTTATTGTCATTTGACGCATGCATTCGAATGACGCATCGTGGGCAGTAGGCCTTAGTGTTTGTTTATACGACGCCGGGTTTTTTTTTCTATTTGAGAGCCACGGATATAAAAATATTGGCTACCTGTGGTGACGATCTGAGACTGACATGTTGCAATGTTATTTTACACAGCTCGACATCTTTTATTGTTTTTTGTGGCAATAGTGTTAAGCCACATGAAGTTCAGTTATCTATAGCTATATAGTACCAAAAATATGCTTTTTCGGTTTTCTTTTTTTATGGTATTTTTTTTTTTTGAGTATCATCGAATGACTTCTCCCACCTGTGTGAAGCAGGAGGAAGTATCAGACTCTTACTGAATAAAAACAACCCCGTTTACACTTCGAGTCAGAGCCCCGGCAACCCGTTAAGTTCTCCGCGGCTCCGTATCATCGGTCCCAATGGGCCCTATAGCTTAGCTAAGATGAGCTGGTAAACGAGCAGACGGCACACGTGATGATAAGCAATCGGCGTCGTCCATGGACACCCGGAAAACCAGGCGTTACAAATACGCTACTCGCCTTTTGAGGATTAGGAATTTGAGGATTGTTGGGGATTCAGGGATTGAGGAGATTGAGGAAGTGGGGGGGGATAATTGGGCCTCCGGTAACGTCACTCACATTACGAAACACAGCGCAAGCGTTGTTTCTCGTCGATTTTCTGTGAGACCCTGGTATCACTCCGGTCGAGCCCACCCATTAGTGCCGACGCATGGCTTTCACACACCTCAAACTTTTCTTTTTAAAATATTTCATTTTGTTTATACTGTGTAATATGTCTGTATAAGACATATATTTACTATAGTTTGTGAATAACATAATGGCATTTTTTTAATTTAACTCATGATGTCTCAAACGCGGTTCTACGCAAAACATGTATTATCAGTGTACTTATCTACCTCTAATATACCTACAGTCCAGTGTATTATTATTGTAACACTATAAATTATATAATTTTATAGTGTTACAATTCGTATTTTATGAGTAAAATTTATCCGTACCTATATCTACGCTTGCACTAAAAGAAGTGTAATTTTATACTACCGAAGAAAAGTTGTGTCGATAGAAACTTCACTTTATACTCAACACACTAAACTAAACTATTTATTACTAAGCATTTTCAACTTTGAAAATATTTACTGAAGTGCGGGTTCAGCGATGTTTTCAAACATTTTGAACGGGTCATAGATTTAAATTTAAAAGTATAAATTGTGCTGGGTGAAAAACACATTCGTTATATGGTAGAGTTGCAAACTAAGGACTGTCGTAGTTTGGCCAGTACACCGGGGCCGAGGCTAGCTTCGTGGAAAACTTTTTACTTTTTCAGGAAAATTGTATTTGTAAACAGAACAATATCTGAGCGTATGAGTCAACACAGATAGACGGTGAACTGGAGACATTAAGGAAAATAGGAAAACAATAGTTTTGTCTGCGTTTTTAAATCTTAGTCCTCGGGCGGGTCGCCGGTTGGTGCAAAAATTCTATCACGGGTTTTCAATTGGGATGATGACAGTGTATGAAAATTAAAAATATAATTAAATATAATTAGTCCGCAAGTTAGGTAATGGAAAAATAAAAGACTCGTTTTTTTATGTTGTCGTATAATAAAACAATACTTAGATAAAACGAATCAAAGTTTAGAAGTTGGGGCTAAAACGTCATTTCTACGTATAAAATGTACATAGAAGTGACTTATGATGTAATACTTTGCCCAACCCGGGAATCGAACCCGAGACCCCTTGCCCGGCAGTAGCACTTGCGACCACACGGCCAATGAGGCAGTCTATAGTGTCGTTGGTCTCTAGTGTCTAAATAATCGTACAAAGTATATATAGAGGTAGTATAACTCAGGAAAAGTCACATTGGTATATGCCGTTGTGTTGGTAGGTTTCGAGCTCCTCTTACATGAGAAGCGGGCGTCTTAAACCTCCGGGCCACACGACACCCCTCTCTATAGTAATAATGGTGGTACATTACCACTGACTCAAACTTTACAGTGTTGCAACAAAGGTGTGTAGGCGGTCATTCGTCAGTCAGTTCTTTTATTTATTTTTTTTAGTTTAAAAAGAAACCAGTAATACTTTGCCCGACCCGGGAATCGAACCCTAGACCCCTTGCCCGGCAGTCGCACTTGCAACAACTTGACCAACGAGGCAGTCGTAATTTATCAGTATTATTATATATAGACAAGTATTATCAAGTCATAATTAAAAATTTAATTAATCTTCCTACCTAAAAGTTTCAACGAGACTCACTGCATTATACGACACACGCGTGAACACGTTGATCAGCCGATCGCTTGCTAGTGTTCGTCTTAAACCAGAATATTAGAAAAGTTTTTCGATCCTCTGGAGAACGTGAGACACAAATATTGCAGAGGAACTACGGATAATATGCTGGCTTTAAGCCAGTTCACAATATGTAAACGCAGTTTTCAATAGAGCTGTTTACTGTGATTTCTATAATTAAGTGAGGGGCATGCTTGCTTGTTGTTTCAGTGATGGTTATTGTTTAGGAGCCCGTGAAAAGGATTGAAAGCCATAAGTCTCATTGATCTAATACCTTCATGGACTTATTACACTAATTGAGAATACCGATTTGATTTTCTTTAATAAAGTAAAAATGTATGCTAAGAAACATACGAGTTGTAATTTAGCACTTAGCCCTAGGTAGAAATATTTCTTGTAATTTCAGTTTTAAGGAAACTGTTCCGTATTTCTTAAGATTAATTTGATTCTACAAATATAAATGAAACTATAAAACTAGAAACGCAAAGATCCACTACAACCAATTCTATAATCCTATTCAAGTGACAGCCAAAATTAGATATTCAGCTACGTGACACCGAATTATATTCCGTCACCAATATCATACGCCATTTTGTACCGAAAACAAACTATTATTATCTAATTTTCGGCACGAGCTCCGCGACTATACTTGGTAATTCAGTCCCTGTGACCCGTTTATACCTAAATTCATACCTCGTTCATTCAATTGCCTTTATGATGAGAATTAGTTTCAGAATGTATAGCTTTGCGTTAACAAACGTGGGTTTTGGTTGCAAATCGACTGGTGAATGTGGGTGAACGGACTGGTGAATGTGGGTGAATGGAATGGTGAATGTGGGTGAATGTTTTCCTCTTTGTATGGCCTGTGTATAGTCTGTGCTAGTTTGTGATAAATTCTGGTAATAAGGTGTAATCTATATACTATGATAAGCCTTCTAACAAACCTCGTTTGAAAGTTCCTGCACAGAATTTGCTTTTTTATTAGTTATAGAATGTGCGTTCTCATAATATGCCCAGCAATTTCTCGGCCATCTGGCAAGAATATATAAACACCTTTAATCTCATTGAACAATGGTAACTTTAACGTTTGTAAACGATACCTAGTTTTATCAAATGTGATAAAAATATTCCAAAATCTTGGCTTTGGATTTCAATAAATAAATTCTTCAAGCAACGAATCACGTCGCGGCGAACCTAAGTTGCGGAGAACCTAACGGTTAACCGGGGCTGCGGCTCGACGTGTAGGAGAAGGAACGGGGTGATTTCTAGTCAGTAAGAGTCTGACACTCCCTCCCGCCTCACCCAGGCGAGAGCAGTCATTCGATGAATTTCCCCTCTTAAAAAAAAGCAACATACCACAAAACAGTTTGATAATAAAAGAAATCAATATTCGTAAGACATCATCATTTGAAAAACTTATACAAATATTATAAAAAAACCTTGAAACAAACTCCATAATAGATATGATGGGTTAATTAGTTAAGCAATAGAAAATTTCTTTACTCAAGACAAAACAAAAGAAATACAACATATCTTGGAGCAATAACAATCTATTGGTTATTGTCACCGTGTTATGCAGTATCGTACAGAAAGTTCTAGCGACAAACAGATCAACAGCTAACGTGAGCGCAATAACCAATTCAGAACCAAATACTAAACGATAAACTATCAAAGTTGGTACTGACTGACGATTGACGGTCACACAACACACCAGCCTACACAAGGTTGTTGCTACACTGTGAAGTATGAGTAGGTGATAATGTACTACCATTATTACTATAGAGAGGGGTGTCGTGGTGGTTCTGAGGTTTAAGACGCCGACGTAGACGGTACTAACCGTTGGTAGGTTTCGAACCCGCCCCCTCATTCAAAAGAAAAATGTTCAAAAATTATATTATTATTTTTTATCTTAGAATAGAAAGATAACTTTGTGATACTTGGTCTATAAACACCACGTATATTTAAAAAAGCTTTAAATTAACTTGTTATCTATGTTAACAGTATTTATTTCAATAATATTTTAGTGGTTATAAACAATTAATGGAAAAATTAACAAACGCTCTAGTCGCCCCTACAATTTTTTAAAGTTCCTCTCAGTTTCCTTGGGATGCCATCATCCGATCATGGACTACCTCGAAAGTTCCTTTCCAACAAAAAAATAATCATTTAAATCCGTCCAGGGACGCCTAAGTAATCGCGTAACATATACTAAGGCATTTCACATAAAACAAAAGGCGAAGCTGTGTGCCAAACACATGGACATGCCAAACACGAGGATATCCCTATATTCGTCACCGAACTACTCACTGCAAAGGCTGCACGCCTGCACTTCCTTACACGAGACCTGGTGAAGTAAAAACCTACAAATATTGCTGGACTGCGTATGGCCGAGTGTACCTCAAAAGAGAAGACGACTCCCCAACCATAATAATTAGAAGCGAAGCACAAATTCAACAGCTAATTATCAACCAATGACTATATTATCATAAAGAAGTTCACTACTTTTATTACTATTTTTTTGCTTATTCTTTTAGCTCATCAAACTGGGTATGTAAAGTCTGTTACACTTACTTGACATTCATACAAATTACATCACTCATTCTTACTCTAAATATATCTACAAACACATACACACATTATCACTATCTTACATATTATACTGTTAAAGGTTTATTTACATGTGAATCAACTTTAATTCATTACAGTCATTTAAAGAGTGCAATATATGGATATAAAAACTTAAAAATAACTAAACAAATATTGACTAACATTTACAAAAAAAGGCAATTACTGCAACTTCGCTCTCATATATCCCTATATACCATAAATATATTGCATATTTTCTTACGGCTTCAAATACACTATATAAATAATACCCTGATCCTAAAATGTACCGTGTATTCTTTGAATCATAATAATGAGTGACCCTCTACAAACTATAAATGACCTCGATAATTTAAGTATTGCGAAAGCTATAGAATGTGATTGTAGTGAGCTTACTAACAACTATAATATAAATAAAAGTGACCTTACCATAATTTCCCAAAATATTAGGAGCATATACTGCAATTTTAATGACTTCATAGCAAACTTGTCTTGCCTCAATTTTGACGTAGATGCAATAATTCTAACTGAATGCAGACTTGATCGAAATAAACCCATACCTACTTTGACCAATTATCGTTCCTACGCTACTAATCGTCAACAAAATCAAATTGATGGCGTAGTAGTATATATCAAGGACACCTTAAAAGCCAGTGTCACAGAATTAATTATAACCCATGCATCATGTCTACAGCTAAATATTCTGAATAATATTATTTTAGGTATATATCGTTCACCATCAAACAATAATGCGGAACCTTTTATTCCTTGGCACTCCATCTTGATAACCTAAACTCTCAAAACTATAATGTCATAATTGCTGGTGACATTAATATTAATATTATTTATGTCTAAACACACGGAACAAACATATGAGTTTAAAAATAGAACTTCATACCATGATATGTTATCGAGTCATGGTATTCTATCTGGTCACACCTTACCTACAAGGGAGGCCAATTGTCTTGACCACTATATATGTTCAAAATAAATAGGAAACGGCATTCTGCCTTTATAGCTCCTACTTACATATCCTACTTACAACTATTACAGATCACCGTACAATCTTTCTATTGCTATCTAAAATAAAACATTGCCAAACTACATCAACAACTACTTATAAAATGTAAAAGTCGGCGGGTAGGTGTGAATAAGTGACATTCACTTAGTTGTAACAAATTTTTATTAAAAATATAAATATTCATTTATTCAACTCATATACATTTTCTTTGTGTTGCTAAAGCATTGCAAAAGTGCCACCAACGTTAGTGAGGATTTATGTAACTCCATATTCAAGTTGCACAACCGCCTGCCGGTCACATCGACTGCACTGATCCACGGAGCACTGTTTGTTTCACTGGACAACACTAGATAACACTGCTGCTGCAGCTATGGCCGATGACAGAGAAGTACTATCTGTACTAAACACAGTCCAGAGTAGCGTTACCAGGCAGATGGCAGCATTGGAGGCACAGTTTAAGAGTGCGGGGCCATGTAAGGACACTGTTGTGAAGTTGGCAGAAGAGTTACGCACATTCCGTGAGCTTATTTTAGGCATACTTCGTCTTCTTCGCATCCAGATAAGTGACAACTCCAAGCAAATTGACCACATCCAAACTAAGCACCGCCGTAAGTCACTTTTGTTTCAGGGGCTCCCTGAGACAGATAAGGAGGATGCTTCCAAGCTAGTACTGGATGTTCTTAACAATAAGCTGGCACTGAAGGTTGAGCCCGCTTCTATCGCTACTTCTCAAAGGATCGGTACTGCTAGTAAGGACCATCATCGGCCTATTCTTGTTAGGTTCACCACCATGGAAGCTAAGGCGTCTGTGTGGAGGGCGAAAACTCGCCTGCGGGGTACCTCGGTGTCGGTCAGGGAGTTCCTGACTAGGACGAGGCAGGCTATCTTTGGGAGGGCCCGCCAACACTTCGGGATGAGGACTGTTTGGACCCAGGATGGTGTTATTTACATAAAAGCGTCTGATGGTATCCGACACAGGGTAACCTCGGAGGAAGAACTTGAGGTCCTACTAAGTAAGCATCCGACTCAGAAGTCAGCGGGTGAATCCTCGGCGGCGGGTGATGTCGGGGCGGCCAGCAAACTGAAACGGGCGAAGAAATAAGTATAAAACAGTATGTACGCTTTTTGTCTGTGTCATTTTCAACATTATTATATTACTATTTAGCACATACCTGTTGATTTCTTAATTGCATCCTTAGTTGTTTTTCATTGTGTTTGTGTCATATCATTGTAGTTTCGTAGTTCGTAGTTCATTATAAGTTCAATCATACTATGTTTTCATCATTACTATGTTATCATTTTATGTGGGTATCATTTTATTCAGTTCATTAATCTAAGTAGGTATTGACTTTTCTCTAGAATGTTTAATGCCCTCATTTTCATTTATTCAATTGGTTTTCATAATACCTTGTATTTGTTTTTAATTTTATTTTGTATGTTGCTTGCTTGTTTTGGTTGAGCTTACATTAGTGGCACTGTCACGTGTTAAATGTCTTATGTCAAATGTCAATTTGTCATTTTTTCATTCATTGTCATCTATGTGTCATATTATGTACTATCCAGTTGTCTTGCGTTCGGAAACATACCCCATATAGCTTATTCATTTCTTGGTTCATATATTTTTATTTGTCCTTTTTTTGTGTTTATTAATTATTGTTAATGTTCTCATATTTTTATATTTATATAGTAGTAGCTATTCCTGTGCTTGGGGCGGGTGCTTTTGTGTCAGTGTTTTGCTCGGTGTTAACCGGCGGGTGGTGCAGGTTTTTGTATCGGATATTTTTGTTTTTTGATTTTTTTTTTATATACATCGTTATTTTATCTTTTACATATTTATTTTTATATTTAATTTGTTATATTATATTATTTTATTTGTCCTACTTTATGTCCGATAATGATACATTTATCTCTTTTAATGATCTTGCATCATCTGCCAGTGATGATAGCTTTAGTACGTGTAGTGATACCCTCGGAGAGTTTTTACATCGTACTTTCGATAACTCTGTGGCAAAAATGCTGAATGTGTGTCATATAAATGCGCAAAGTATTGCCAGTCATTATCACGAATTATATGACGCTTTTCATAATACTAATGTCCACGCGGTTCTGATATCAGAGTCTTGGCTCAAACCTTCTCTTCTTTCCACTACTTATCCCCTCTCCGGTTATGTACTTATACGTAACGATCGTGTTTTCAGGAGGGGAGGTGGAGTGGCCATATATCTTCGCAGCGACTTACCTTTTAAAATCCTAACCATGTCCTCTCAGAACCATGCTGCTGAATATATCTTTCTCGAAGTGTGTGTTCGCACGACCAAAACCATCCTTGGTGTGGTCTATTGTCCCCCTACCGTCGATTACTTCACTGAATTGGAAACAGTTTTAGAATCTTTGGGGTCAGAATATTCACATCACATCATAATGGGTGACTTCAACACCAACCTCCTTTCTCCCACCTCTCCCCGAACCCGCAAACTCCTGCATGTGATTGAGTCAGCTTGTCTCCATTTATTGCCTCTTAAGGCTACTCACCATAACACTGTAGGCGATGATACCTGGCTCGATCTGATCCTTACCTCTAATCCTTCCCTTATTTCCTCTCACGGTCAGCAGGATGCGCCTGGGTTCTCTCACCATGACCTGATCTTCCTTTCCTATACCCTTAAACCTCCCAAACCCAAACCCAAGGTCTTGTACAGGCGAGCTTTTGGTCGCATGGATTGTGAAGGGCTCAAAAGGGATGCCTCTGCCATCAACTGGGTGCCACTGACAGAAGCAAATACCATAGACGATAAGGTGGCTTATTTTAACTCAGTTGTGGTTCAGCTTTATGATCGTCATGCTCCTGTCAGAAAAATTATCCAAAAGCGACCACCAGCTCCATGGATGACACGCGGAATCCGTATGGCAATGCGACGCAGAGATCGAATGTTTCGGAATTACAAGCGAGATCGTACTGACGAACACTGGGCGGCTTATAAGGTAGCGCGAAATAGGTGCAATCAGATGATACGCAACGCTAAAAGCCGCCACATTCTTGAGAACATTACTTCTGAGTCTTCTGCCAACATCTGGAAATTTCTTGGAACTCTAGGTATTGGCAGATCGCGCAATTCTGACTTCTCGGTTTCAGTTGGATTAGATGATCTGAATCGTCACTTTTCCTCGACCCACACATTAGATCAGTATACTGAACAACAGACACTGGCCTTCATTTCTGGTATGACGGGCTCTAATACTAGCAATTCTTTTCAATTTATTCCAGTTGCACCTGAAGAGATCGGTAAGATAATATTATCCATTAAATCGAAGGCGGTGAGATGTGATAACATATCTCGTTTCATGATCACCACAATATTGGATCACATCCTACCGGCGATTTTCCATATAATAAATTTCTCTTTGTTTTCCTGTACTTTCCCATCCTTGTGGCGGAGAGCATATATTCGGCCGCTTCCTAAAGTCACCAACCCCACTGTCCCTTCTCACTTTCGTCCCATTTCTATCCTTCCTTTCCTATCCAAGGTGCTCGAGGCCTGCGTTCATCGACAGTTTTCCGGTTTTATATATCGGAACTCACTTATTTCACCACTGCAATCTGGATTCAGGCCTGGTCATAGCACTGTCACTGCACTCCTTAAAGTGACTGGCGATGTTAGGGCAGCAATGGAGGACGCCAAGGTGACTGTTCTGGTGCTGGTTGATTTCTCTAACGCCTTTAACATGGTCAGTCACAATATCCTCTTAGCTGTTCTGGCCTATCTGTCGGTCTCTGATGGAGCACTGGAATGGTTCTCTTCATACCTTCGTGGGCGTCAGCAGATGGTGCAGGTTGATGATACGTCATCGGGTTGGGCCACACTGCACAATGGCGTTCCACAGGGCGGCATACTTTCTCCTCTTCTGTTTTCTATTTTTATCAATCTTATAACTTCTGATCTTCAGTGTGCGTATCATCTGTATGCCGACGACTTACAGGTGTACTGTCACGGAGTAGTGGCTGATCTGGACCAGTGCATCGCCAAAATCAACCGTGATTTGGCTGCTATTGAGAGTTGGTCCGAGAGGTTTGGAATCGCTGTCAATCCTGACAAATGTCAAGCGATTATTATTGGTAGTAGTAAAAATATGGCCAAAATCAACTTCACTATACTACCGCCCGTACTGTACAACGGGACGCCTGTCCAATATAGTGAGAGCGTCAAGGACCTGGGTATACATATTGACAGTACCCTCAGTTGGCGAAGTCAAACTGCCAGTGTGAGTCAAAAAGTTACCGGATCGCTGCGGTCTCTGTACCGTCTCAGAAATGTACTGCCTCCCAGCACTAAGGCGATGCTTGTGCAGACCTTAATTTTCCCCATCATCGATTATGGTGATGTGTGTTACTATGACCTGAATGCAGATCTCCTCAACAAACTTGACCGTCTTCTAAATAACTGCATTCGATTCGTTTCTAACTTGCGTAAATACGACCATGTGTCTGCACAGCGATCATTGTTGAAATGGTTGCCTATTCGTCAGCGCAGAGAGCTAAGGGCACTCACAACTTTATTTTCTCTGCTTGACTCTCCCAATTCTCCTAACTATTTAACTTCCCATTTCCAGTATGTATGTGACAACCATACTAAAAATCTACGCTCCTCGCATAATCGGCTGTTGCACTGTCCTGTCCATCGCAGTAACTTTACTCATTCTTCTTTCTTCATTCAAGTCATTTCTCTCTGGAACACGCTTCCAACGAATGTCAGAACCGCAACCAGTCGTCTGAGTTTCAAGCGGAGGGCGCGTGAGTACATTGGCGGAAAGCTGGCAGTTTCATAACATCTTTCATAATTTTTCATCTTGTTGTAACATAGGACAAATTCATATACGAGTCACAAATATATTTATATGTATAATGATATTTATATTATATATAATTATATATATCTATACGATTATATTTACGTATTTTATGTATGCTTTTGATACCCTTTTATTAATTTGGATAAATACCACTATTTCTCATGACTGTTTTGCAGCTTACCACCTACCACATACATTTCTGCACTACCCAAAGGATGACTGGCAGAGAATGCTGTTAGCATTAAGTCCTCCTTATGCAATTGTATAAAACTTAAATAAATAAATAAATAAATAAATAAGTAAAAGAAAAAAATCTATCATCTCTGCTTTTCTGCGAAAATCCTAACTACATAACAGAATGTTTAATCCAGGAACTTACTGACTCACTAAAAAATAATACCACTATCCACAAAATCCCTAAAAGTAAACGAATCATTAAACCCTGGATCACGGAAGGCATATTAAGATGTATAAAGAATCGTAACAAGCTTCAAAAACAATCTGGAGACGATCCGCATAATGAAAATAAAATAAACCAAAAAGAAAATATGAAAGAAACCTTTTAACTAAATCATTAAACAATAATAAATTACTTTGGAAAAACCTGAGAACCATCACCTATACAAATAAATGTACTAAAACGAATACTGAATTAACTAATCTGAAAGCATCACCAGTGGAATCAGCTAACTTCATAAATCAATATTTTGCAAATATCGGTAACCAACTTGCAAATTATATCCAACAAAAAGTAACCCAGAATGACGTAAATTTTTATCTACGTTCTTTACCTAGTCTCTCTAAATCTTTTGTTCTTCTGGATACAGATAACAATGAAATAAACTCTGTTATTAACTCTCTAAATTCGGATAGTGCCCCAGGATGGGACAATATCTCTACTAGGTATTTAAAACATGTTAAGAATGAAATAATTCCAATTTTAACACATCTGGCTAATCTTTGTTTTAAGCAAGGCATCTTCCCTAGCTCCTTAAAAAAATCAATAATAACCCCTATATACAAGAATGTAAAGCAGGGTGATATCAACAATTATAGACCAATTTCTGTTATTCCTGTTATAGCAAAAATATTAGAAAAACTTTTAAATTGCAGATTATTAAGTTACCTTCAAACCAACAACATTCTATCTCCATCCCAATTTGGCTTTAGACGAGGTATCTCTACGGAAGATGCTATTACATCTTTAACTTCTTTACTTACAAAAGAACTTGACAAGGGAACTAGGTGCTTATCTGTTTTTATTGACCTAAAAAGGCCTTCGACACGGTCTCTATTCCCATTCTTGTCCAAAAATTGGAGAAAATTGGTATTAGAGAAACACAACTAGCTATATTTACAGATTATTTAACAGACAGAAAGCAGAAAGTTAAGCTAGAGAACTGCGTCAGTGGGGAGGTTGATGTTATTTGCGGTTAACCCCAGGGAAGCGTTTTGGGACCGACCTTATTCCTCATTTACATGAACGACTTATATAACATGTCAATCAATAATGCCAACATTTTTTCGTATGCCGACGACACCGCAATTGTCTTTACTGGCTCAAACTGGGCTGAAGCCAAAATCAGCGCTGAAAATGGTTTGTTACAAGTAGCTTCCTGGCTAAAAACCAATCTTCTAACATTAAACACAAGCAAAACTAATTACATATGCTTCTCAATATAGAGGTACAAAAATGTCCAACCAGAACATGATTTCAACATTAAAATACATGAATGTAGGAGTGTAGCAAATCGCAATTGTAATTGTCCAATCCTAAGTAAAGTCAACCACGTCAAGTATTTAGGTGTAGTGTTGGGCCAGAGCTTGTCCTGGTATCCTCAAATCGAAAAAATTACTGCGAGAATACGTAAGTTTATTTGGATTTTCAAAACTCTGCGTCATGTAGTCCCTAAGATTGGCGAATCAAAAAACCTTCTAAATGAAGTGTATATCTCGCTAGTCCAATCAGTGATAATATATTGTATTTCTATTTGGGGAGGGGCACGTAAGACACGTTTTCTTGAAGTTGAAAGAGCACAACCGACACTAGTAAAGGTAATGTACTTCAAGAAAAGGAATTTTCCCACTTTCGAGCTATACCAAATTAGTAAGCTATTATCAGTCCAAAAATTATATATTTTACACATAGTATTAAAAAAACATAAAACCATACCATTAGATTCTAGAATTTTAGGTAGAAGAAGAAAACACAATGTTGCTTGCACCGCTCGGGTGAAGACAGAATTTGCTAAATTTCAGTACGATAGACGCTCGACTTACTTATATAATAAAATAAACAAAGAAATACATATCTATGCTAAACCGTTTAAAGAATGTAAATCGTTACTGTTGAACTGGATAAACAAGTTATGTTATGATGATACAGAGAATCTACTGCTAAATTAAAATTAAATCTAAATTAAGCTGTTCCTAATTCCCAATAACCTAATTGCATGTAAAACAACCTTCCACACACCCTTTCACTCACAAAAACACATACACCCGCACACAAACACACACGCACGCACACTCTCACAAACAAAGCCACACACACACACACACACCAACAGACTTATGATATAACTAGACTTTTAATTATTCATTTTCACTATTGTAACGTATGACACTTGTATGATATAAAAGAGCGGCGACTCCTGGTACAGGCATTTATATGCTTAAAAGGAGACGCCAACTGTGTAACTTTGTATTAACGTGTAGATAATAACGAAATAAACATTTTTTGATTTTTGATTTTGATTTTTTTTTGATACTCACAAAAAAAAACAACAACATACAACCGGATTGATAACCTCCTCCTTTTTGGGAAGTCGGTTAAAAACAAATTAAACTAAAAATCATTACGTCACCACCCATAAGCGACAACAGGGTATCACGAATCATTGACAAAGACACAAGCCCCCGGGTAGCAAAACCCGGGTAAAGTGTTCCATCACCCGGGTAGCGAGCTTCCGCTCCCGGATATGAACCCTGTATCGTCACGACTGCCCTCGTCACTTTAACGATCTCCGTTTACTAAGGTTTTTACCTTATTGCCCGGTGCGCGATATTCTATATAAATTGCCATAAAAATGATTGTCATTGTTTATAAGATTTAAGTGTTTTATAGTAATAACATCACGTAACATCACGCCTTTTACCCCGAAGGGGTAGTCTAGGTGCACATTACGGTACTTAATGCCACTGTACAATGTAACACCCATTTTTCATCGTAACATCACGCCATTTATCCCCGAAGGGGTAGGCAGAGGTGTACATTATGCCACTGTACAATGTAACACACACCCATTTTTCACTATTTATGTTATGAGTCCCATGTAATAGGCGGTGAGCCTATTGCCATAATGTATACCGTGCACAATTCCTGACTCAGTTCTACCACTGAGAATATTTTAAAAACCCGGTCGGGACCCATTGGCAGTCGCACTTGCGACCACGCGTCCAACGAGACTATTACATACAGTAATAATATCTATGAAGGTAATAATATAATTGTTAAAAAATAGTGTTTGATTGTTTTATGTGCAATACTCCCAATGAACACACAGGACACAGGAGAAAATCCTAGTGTGGGGCATCGTTTAATAAAAAATGGCTTTCAGGCATTAAAGGCATGAAATCTAATTTTATGTTGCTTCTGTTATCTATAGAGATACAAAGCAAAATGGTTAACCATACAAATCTAGAATGGATTCGAAATCTGCTAATTATAAGGTAATTTTTTTTAATGATTTGATTTCTACATGTTTTACATAAATAAAAGACTTGCTGAGAGATTCAATAAAGAAAATGTATTAACAATATATATTTTAAACTGTCAGTTTAACGATAATTTATCGATATTCATGTTTATGATTTGAAAAGTTTAAATTGAAATTTTTAAATTAATAAATCGTTAATAAATTTATATACAAAAGAAAAACATAAAGACGTTTTACTACTTAGATACCGTTTAAAACTTTCAACAAAATTTTGCTTTAGTGTTTTACGCAATTAATTAATTTTTAAGTTCAATTAATTATATTCTTGAGTAAAAACCTGTTTAAATGAGAACAATAAAACTATTTTTATTTAAAAACTAAAATACTTAATTTTACTATAATAAATTTTTAATTACGCTATTAAGCTTATAAAGCTAAAGTTACACCATTCAGAACTTTAAGAATGTGACTGACTGGGCTAAATCTACTGATGTTTGATTTATTAAATAACTCTTATACATTACATATTGAAATCAAAGTTTTCTGACTATATAATATACCTATTGAAATCAAAATTTTCTGACTATGGAAAACTACCAGACTAATTACTATGAAACAACAAGAATAACGTTCAAAATAATTAGACTAAGAGCTCCCGACAAAAACAAACTCATCATGTTTGAAAATAGAAAACCGGGTATTTTTCATCATCATAGTATTTACAGCAAAATCGGTCGAGGCGTAATATCCGGATCGGATGCTCCGTCTTGAGCGATGAAGATGACCGTTCCCGTGTCGTACCCGTCTCGTCACGCCGTCGTCACGTGCCGGCCTCGTATGTCTTCTCTCTAGATGTCCCAACCTTATTCTTCACACCTCCTTGCATCGTGATTAATGTTGAAAGCCATTTAACAACACGTCGAGATCTTAAAATGAATCGTTCGTGAGATTTGAAAAGGATTTTATGATTTATCGTTAGTTCCTGATTTTATTCAAATAGACTAGTTCTCGTTTCAGTCTGTGATTTTACTTGAAACTCTTTGCATGCAGTTTTCTCTGTTTTTGTTTTGATTATGAACTCAGAGGATCAAACTCCGCTCAAACTCAAAAAACTTATTCATTTATATAAAAAATGGTATACATATAATCATTTTGAATGAAAATATTCGAAATGTAAAAAGAATTTTTGTTTTGATTCAATGGCTAATGTTCAAAAACATTCTTTTGTGAAAATCAAAGCAAAGAAACCATCAGAGGAGTGCAATTTCAAATGAATCCTTGCAAGAACTTCAAAAATAACGTATCTTTCGATTTCAAATTTACACAGGTACTTTATAATATGGACATAGGGGCAGGTATCCGCCAGTGTGTAAGGAAAAAATATTAAAATATTTCATTTTGTTTGTGAAGCGAGAAATTCATCTTAGAAAGTGTTTACCCCGACGTGAAATAAAACTGCGAACATGTTCAAACGTGTTTACTCGACGTGACTCTGAATATGTCTCGACAAATATGTTTTTTCTGTCGGCAAATTCGAAAATCACCTACAAAAGTGGGTAAGGAGAGGGCGAGAACGTGTTGCCGGCGGCAAAAAAATTACCACTCTCGTATTTATTCGCATTCTACACCCATACGTGTCTCGCTAAGCCGATTTTTATTACTTTTCAAAGCAGATGCTTAGAAAAGTACAGATTAATGTACACAAAAGACCAAAGCAATGACTGTCGGAATTTCCAATATGTTCTATACATGTCCTTGTGGGCGGTTAATGGGGTGTCTGAAAACACGACTCAGATTCGAATTTTTCTCTATAATTGAAAAGCGCTATTGACACGCTATTGATATCTCTAGAAGTCAGGTAACATCAAAAGAGTAATCCACACTTCACGTTTGTATTCAACTCTTATTTCTTTAGTTCTTCAAAAATACAAGGGATTTGGTAAAACTGCTATGAAAACATTCTCGTATGTTTTAGCAACGATACTTTATTGGGTTGTCATGTAACTAATTTCCATGGGCTAATTTATTATCTCCAATATAGCCCCAAACTGTATGTTCATAAACAACGAAATTTAACGAAAATTCACTTCTAATATTTATTCCAATTTGAACTATGTAAACACTTATCTAATACATGCAATAAATTGTGAGATTATCTAAAGAAAACAACAACATAGGCCAATTAATTACTGAAAAACTTAAACTGGCTGGAGATCGGCGCCCATTTATTGGTTAAATCGCATTAGCATAGAAGTGAAAAACATCGCTCATTGGTCTGGTACCAATTTGAAAATATTATTCTAATAGTGTATTACTTAAGTTTTTGAGTATAATAGTCTAAATGATACAAAATCCTACTCGTTTCTCGAAATACTGCAAATTATAACATTGCACCTTTCCATCTTCGAACATAGTCTTAGACTTCTAATATTAAATTACTGAGACATTGTTAAAAAGTTGGCAGTTAATAACCTGCAGCTGTAGCCAAATGCCATTTAGCGCTTGTCTACTTGTAGAGTAGAAAACTAAATTATATGGAATTGACGAAAATTTTGACACTTGTCAGTGGGATGCCACGATGGGATGTCAAGTGATGACTTGGATTTTCTCCGGTATCGTGGGTGCGTTTACAAACATACAAGTTCACATACACGTGACACCCAAACTCGGAACAACAATCTGTGGATTACACAAAGAGTTATTCCGTGCAGAAACCGAACCCGCAACACGTTGCGCGGCAGCCAGTTGTCCAGCCACCGCGCCAACGATGTACTTCGCCGTCAGTGATACTTTAATAAACTCACTTAAATATCTACTAAACTTACGCTCGAATACTGAAAAGCTACTCAATAGGGATGGTATGAAGATTAAAAATGTAATTAGTCCTTCAGTTAGGTAATTTTTTTTTTCATGACGTAATTCGATAAATGAGCAGACGGATCACCTGATGGTAAGCAATCGGCGTCGCCCATGGACACCTGGAACACTAGAGGCGTTACAGGTGCGTTACCGGCCATTTGGGGATTAGGAGTTTGAGGATCGTTGGGGATTCAGAAATTGGGGAGATTGGGGGAGGAGAGGGTAATTGGGCCTCCGGTAACCTCACTCATACGACGAAACACAACGCAAGCGTTGCTTCACGTCGGTTTTCTATGAGGCCGTGGTATCACTCCAGTCGAGCCGAAATATAGCTCTCCCTCACTTAAAAGGTTAGATTTTAATGAAAAAATATTAGACACGTATTTGTTATTTTGTTGTATAATAAAATGATACTTAGGTATAACGAGTCAAAGTTTATGAATGGGGGCTAAAACGTCATTTCTACGTATAAAATGTACATAGAAGTGACGTCACGCGACATTTCAAATCAATATATCTTCGAAACAATTGGTATTCGTAAAAAAAAATGTGTATGTGCCTTTAACCAAACGCCACTTTAGCGCTTGTCTACAGAGAGAGTAGAAAACTTACAAGTCCATATAATTTGGTTTTCTATTCTACGTGTAAACAAGTGCTAAATGGCATTTGGCTACAGCTGCTAATGTTTTTTAATAATCTACCAGACGGACATTAAAATAAAAATTTGTCATCTAAGTTAAGTATTAAGTCAAGCAAGTACGATTCTGTCACTACAACTTCTTTGTAAAATGACTCAGATGGCACGATATTTAAGTACAATTTAAAAATGAGTAGCCTTTCAGTATTCGGGCATTAGTCTTTCAATTCTTAGTATGTAAATGCTTACTTAGAATCCAAATGGTAAAGTTTTAGGTCTTAGAATAAATACAATATACGGCTTCAAATACTTTGTTTTTAAATAAGCTAACAAAAGTAACACAATGTTTAGAGATTGATTTTCTCATGTTCGTGGGTAGAATTTGGTACCCAAATAGGTTTTCATTGGAAATTGCTATTTTAAGCAGTATATTAGATGGTTGTCTTAGTAATCTAGACTATGCCTATTTTGGAAGTTCTATAGAATTTATAGAACGTAAAGTAATTATATAATCTGATGAAGTTTTGAGATCCCTAAGATATTATTCAGGGGTTTTTCATTGGTGACATAATTTACTGATCACCTCATTTTGAATGTGATTGGTCATTTTGAATTGTGGCCTATAAATGAAAAGCATTCCATGATTTAACTTTACTTGATTTCAGGTTATAAGCAGCTGTATAATACGGTATTTTGTAACTAATCAAATTCAATACTTTTATCGAAACGTCAAAAGCGATATTGTTCTATAAATTTTGTACCAACAACTACCTTTTGACGTCATCACATTTTCGAGTAAAATAGCACACTCATTTCTGAAAAAAAAAATGCTAAAAAAATCGAAAATATTTCGTCAAATATATGAATGTAATTATAATATTTTTTGAATATTTAATTGGATTGAAAAATCAAAATTATTTATTTTTGTTACCCAGGAAAATACCCAATTATGCAGATGGGTTGTTTGTCCAACCGGCCGATTTGGAATTTTTTAGTGGAGGACACTATTTAACTGTAAACATCTTATATTAACGTGATGCAGTGAGGACTATTTATCATTATTTTATTAAACTTCAACCTGTGTGTTAGGTAATAATTTAGTAACTATAGTATACACATTTCAGTTTCTAGAAATCCTGTCTTTTCTAGTACCTAATTACAAAAGTGTGGTAATAAGAGCTCCGACAAGAAAAGAAGAATTGTCCTTACTGAAAATGTTAAATCTACTGCCTAAAATACTAACTTCCCGACTACTTTTGTCCGAATAAAAATGACGAAACGACCGAATGAGATACTGAAATCTTCGAAAAATAAACATGACTGTTTATTGCTACAATAGTAACCTAACCTAAAACGTCTGTTGTCGGTAGGTAACTTAGTAATTTTGTCGGAGGTTCAATATTCTATTCGGAAGTTTAGGATCCATTTTTATAGTCAGCCACAGATCGCTGGAGAATAATTTGTTTTTCGGAACCATTATTAATTTCCATTACAAAATTCCTATAATTAAATTTTACCTTAAAGATTTCTGAAAACTTTAGGTTCGTTATAATTATATTAAGAAAGTGAATCTTAATTAATAGTGTCTGCTTATAGCAAATTAATTAAAACTGTTAATTAAACGATTTGATTTTACATTCAGTAGTTATTGTACAACGTAACATCACTCCATTTATCGCCGAAGGGGTAGGCAGAGGTGCATTACGGTACTTAATGCCACTGTACAATGTAACACTCACTTTTCACTATTTATGTTATGAGTGCCATGTAATAGGGGTGAGTCTATTGCCATATACCAGGCACAATTCCAGACTCCGTGCTACTACAGATGCTACTAATAAGTGGTAAACGAGGCAGTTAGTAGTTAATGATGTCTTGCCAAATTAATGATCGCAGGTGTGTTGATTTTCCTATCAAGTACAATGGTTTTTTTTTAGCAGATACAATCATCCAATGACTTTCCCGCCCGGGTAAGGCGAAAGGCAGTCAGACTCTTACTGACTAAAACTACCTCTTTCCTACTCCTGAATTTTGTTGGTTGTTTGTTGTTTGTTGGTTGGCTGCTTATCTGTGGTGGTCTGATAGCTCTTTGAGTTCAAGCAAATTGTTGCAGGTGCATTTTGGATAGAAGATTCGAAGTCAGCAGTATCATGTTCAATGTTTGATAATAATCTAGTATCAAAAAATAATAACATTCCCAACACAATATAACCCTTAAAAACATTTCTCATATACTCTAATTTCGTTTGCCACAGATCATAATCAAAATTCTCCATACTTATTATCCACAAAATTTTAATTTAATCAACAAAGGCAACTTTACCAACCTTTGATTTGAACCCAAAACTAAAACAATTCCATATATCGAAGACTTTCTGTGAAATTGCAATTAAGGCCTAAAAAAGGGGTGGATATACCTTTACGAGGTATCAACTTTTCATCAGTTCTATGAAGCGACGAGCCTATTGGCATTCAAACGTATGTATGTAAGACATATTTTCTTTCTATACGTGTTATGGTGAAACATACTATCCGTCTGCTTGTTTGCACACTCCTCTACACCAGATTTAGACTCCATGTTGCAATTGAGAATTATTGAAATTTAAACATCTCTCATCCTTTTTCCAATCTGAGATTTCAATTTTGAAATCCTTGATCATCGGACCACAATGTAATCACACAATCAACCAGATAATAGAACACACACAATGTCATTTAACAACAAAATTTACCTCAAATATTAAGTACCACAGTAATATGACTCCCAGTCAATTGTAACCCCAGTTACAGAAAAGGTGACCACATAGGAAATCCGGCCGTGGTACAGTGGGCCCCCTAACTAATTGGGAGAGACGGGTCGGATGTGAGAACACGGCAAATGAAGATTTATCATTTGCCACCTCCTCCGGGTAGGGACCGTTGTTGGAGCGTTTGACGACTGTCCCTGTTTATTTCATATGGATTTAAGGAATCGAAAAGTAGATGTTAATTGGTTGGTAGCTTCTTCTTGCTTGATGATTAAAGTGGCTCTGTGTTGTATTTTTCTCTTGTTTCGTGAGTTCATTAACGAGCATGCTTTTTTTGTTGAGGTGGAAAATTATAATATGACTTCTCCTACCTTCAGTGAGACGAGGCTGAGTGTCGAACTTTTTATTGACTTATTAAAGCACTCCGTTCCTACTCCTGCTTCGATTCGAAGCTCCAGTCACTCGCAAGATTGTCCGAGCCTCCACTGGGGTTAACATATATGTTGTACTTCTGTTTTGCTGGAGTAAAAGTGTACCTTGATAGCACGCCCACTGGACTCACAAATAGGCTTCCATTGTCCTACACCAGGAAAGACTTTCACTTAGTGCTATATTACTCAGAATTTCAACTTCGATCTTTTGGCTTGTTGCTTTATGTAGGTAGTACTTATATTTTATCTACAGATTATAGTCGGCACTGAGTCTTAACTACATTAAAGTAAATGTCAGCATTATACGCAGACCTACTGTGATCATGTCTATACCTAGTTCACACCAAGTGATTTTTTTGTTGCGTGGCGTGATCACAGTCTAATAGATCTAAAATTCTCATAAAATAAGATCCTCTTAAGTAGACAATTTTAAGTTCTTAAGATGGAATAACTACCTCAAAGGCTAATCACTCACTCAGATATTGACAAATACAAAGACTTGTTTTAAATAGTTTATTAAGTTAGAAACAGACTACGTCGTATTATATATTATGTACCTGGCGATTTCCAGAGATTCTTTTTCTGTGAAACCATATCTCACGATTGTCAATGCTTTCAGCCCACTATTTATACACACTCAACATATAATAGATATTTTTGGACCGTCGTCATGTCTTCGATTTTTTGCTCGACTATCGTGAACGTCAAAGGTAATAAATCTTTTTCTTCTGCCTAAATAGAGCTATCCCGAACAAAGACTAAATCTAGCGCCGCACCAAAGTATGTAGCCAACCTATCAAGATGTCCTTGTAGTAAGTCTTCTATAGGATTCTCTTTTGTGTTTTATGTCAGTTTAATTTTATGCTAAATTAGATTACGGTATAGTATTACGAATATTATGTTTTATAGCCAAAGGACTTTGTGTTTTATCTTTGTTGTGTACGTGAACTAACACATTTTCTTTATGGGTGCAAAAGGTCGTGGAAGGGAAAAAGGGCAGCAGTGCGCCTGAGGCGTCGGGCCAACTGCCCATTCCTGTCGTGATCCGTCATCCCGTCAGGATATTGCTCGAGGCAGAACAAGCACACATCTTGTTGCGCAAACAAACAATAAACACACAAAACAAACTATTATCTCATTAAGAACCATATTTATATTATAGGGAAATTACATAACACAATGCAGTTAATTATTGGGTTGAAAAACGGTGGACCGTAAACAGCAGGATGCAGTATAAATAGCAGCTGATTTCATAGCAATTAAAGTGAGGGATTATTAGCCGGCAGCCGATGATCGACGACCGGCGTTCGGCCGTCGGCCGTCGGCCCTCGCTTCGGCCTCACTGTGAATTAACTTAATCACTGTTCACGCCGCTCGGGGGTATGTTGCCCACGAATTACAGAGCTCCATGTAAATGTTATGAGAACACCTTGCTTGTTTAATTTTGGATGTGACGTGAATTACCTACGATATGAAGGGTTTGTCTGTTCAATCATTTTATGGAATATTTTTAATGATTTATGAATTCAATTTTCTCATTTATGTATGCAATCGAAGTTACTCTTCTGCTTCTTTTTGCAGAATTAAAGGCATGATGCTGTATTAAAATATCTTGAAGTCGTTAGGACTTCATATGTTTCTGAATATTAACATCAAATTAAAAACAAGTACCATAATTATTAATTCTGAATATCGAAGCGTATATTTTCGAAATTAAATCAAGTACCTATCTACGTGCTTCAAAGTTTGCAACCATATTTGATTAATTAATTAGTGCAACACTGTTGTGACTGAATAATTAATTAGTTTCAATAGTGTTATATTGTTATTACGCATCTATTAGGAGCTTACTACACGCAAATTGAGACTTACAGTACAATCAATTATCTAGAACAGCAAAAAAATATAAATTTTCTCATCATATTGATTCTTTCCCAAAGTATTAGTTAAAGTATTAATGAATACTTACATATTATTATGTAATTATAATCCTGTTTATGCTACTCATATTATTGGTTTTATAATAATTTGGTGACCGAACTCATTATTAATTAACTGTCTACATAGATATCATCGTAATCACTAAAAATTTTGAAACTCCAGTAGGAAACCGAATCCGAGATCTAATCTTTTTTTTACTTTTAGTTAAATTTAAATTGTAAATATTTATATTACCATCAAGTCAATCAACACTCAAGCCAAAGAAACAATTAGCTGCTGAATGTTTTCATAGTAAAATAAAGTACACGATAAGTTCATTGTTAGCCCTCTAACTGGCGAAAGAATAAAACTATGGTGCAAAGTAAAGAAAGGAAAAAAATGTATGAAAACTTGGCTTGAGCAATCTTTCCAACTTTGATGATACAATTGACTTGATACGTAATAATATTGTCTGCTCTCAGTTATTCTACTCAATATAGATATGTAGTCGGTACGTAATCCCGCTCCAATCGATACACGAACAAACACAATTTCGGTACCCTTGTATACTGATTTTAATTACACTGTTCACATTGACTCAACTAATTTATTCTCAAAGTTGACTCGTTTTGAAGTCTTGTCACTACACCGTAAAGGTGGGTGCTTACTTAAAGTTCAATGTCACTTATAATCCGACTTCCAAGTACTAAGAAGTTTAAACTCAAGTATGTATCTACCCATGGCCCGGAGAGGGTACAATTACTTCGGGGAGATTTTGTTACACGCGTGGCCACCTCCTTTGAAACTGTAACATAAAGGCAACTGAAGGTGTGAACGATTAATAGCATCTAACCGAAGAATGTCAAGTGTCTCCTGAGAGAAACGTTCAGTAAGAAAATGACTACGGAAGAACATTTCACGGGCCACAAATTTCCCCGTGAAAACAATCGTAAAACGCTTTTATTACTCAAACATTCGCCATTGATTCACGGGCCGAAACAATAAAAATACTGACTCAATCAACCTACCGAACTTTACGAGCAGTCTAGGTGAGTGGTTTTATTGTCAGAACGCCAATAATCTTTCATTTACACCTACATCTAAGAATGGTATTAGCCGAGCCTAATGTTTATGGGCCCTTATGTACACGCCAAGAAATAACCGTCCGGACGGACGAAAGTAATTCATTTAGTCTGGTAATATTTTTTTAATTACTTTCATTTTAATCAAGGTAAGTGTTGGTGTTTATTCTGAGCAGGAAAACAGCGTTGTGAGCTCTCATCTATTTACATTTTAAAGTAACGTGTATTAAAACAGCACATCTCGAACATAATTACAGCAAACTTTGAATAAATAAAAGTAAAAAATATACCTGCAGAGCAAACATTTGAGTTATGGCAAAAATAAAAGAAACATTGTTAGCGTAAACGGAAAAAGTCGTCGCAAAGTCGTCGCAAAATAATGTCTTTACGACGGCGCCATTTGAATGTAAACTACATCGAGCTACCTCTATTTAAAAAGGTGCAATTTATAAGAAATATTTATAGTAAAACAACAACGCGCTCGTGCGGCCGGAAAAGGTCATTTGCTATCATAGGGCGCCGGCGGCATGCGGCGGCGTGCGGCAGCGGCCGGGCGACTGTCCCTTGCCTCTGTTGTTCATTTTTCTTCCCCTTTTTCCGGGGCCAAACGGTAAAGAGAAACTCTAATTGGAGGCTTTCCCGCCGACTCTCAGGCTCAATGAAAAATTACGAGCTAAACGAGCACACGCTTGGGAATTTTTCGCTCATTCTCGACGGCACACCAGCAGAAAGAAACGCTGCGTCTTTACGCAAGCCCCTTAAACTTAGATAAATGTAAGCTGATGAACGTAATTTCAATGAAATATACTGCTCATTACAAGAATTAATTTAATTCCGCTCCTTTAGCGAATTGTCTGACGACGTCGCGGCTCGTGTAGGTGCCTTTATGAACCTTTTCACGTGCCTCTAAGTGCTTTGTTTTGAATCTTTTTTGAGTTATGATCTTTTTGGTTAATTATTACACATTGTTTTGTGTTAATTTGTGGAAATAATTATTAAATGAAACATTATGAGTATGATCTCAATAAAATGGAAATCCTAAGATAAAGCTACCTACTGGATTGCATGAAGCAGAGTATTTAATACCTCAATTGATCCTCTATAACACCACAACGACTTCAGTTACTCGGTAAATGACGATTCAATATCAATTTGATCTGGCACAGTCACAAAGGCAGATTAACAGTTGGCGAGGCAGGACACAGACAAGTGCACAATACATGTAACTTACAAAACACTCCTAATTGGTTAACCAACCCAATGCTGGATTACGCGGGATGTTCATTATTGCGCTTTCGGGATTTCTCTTAGAGCTGCATAATTCACGTTGCCGCGATTAAGCTAAATGCACAGCATATATGGTAAAGCAGCTTATATGTCTTGTGTTTTAGTATAAACCTGTGATTTCATAGAATTAGTGTTGCAGTTAGTGGTACTAATATCCTCCTAGATTCTTGAAATACTTACATAAGTACTTGCAAGCGTTGTTTATGCTTAGTATACTACTTTAAAATATTTGATGGTTTATCAATATTGTTAACAAAAGTACAGAATAAGTTTATTAGGGTTATTACTGCCAGTCATTACTCACATTACATATTTTATGTAATTATTCGACTTTACGATCTTGTAAATTACACATCAATGCAAAAAATACAAACCAACACGAAACTATGAGAATCTTTTCAACTGCACTTCGACTGTAATTAAAAACTACATCAAATAGTGTGGTCTATTGTAAATTTGGACACGTAGACAAGCAAACTGTGGGTTTTATATCTGTAGTAAAGTTCCGGGATAGGGATGACACGCCACAGACATTTTAATTAAAGGCCAATCGTAGCTAGAATCTCGGTGAAAGAGTTCGACTAGATTAAAAAGTAAAGCTCGTCCCGATAGCAAACGAGGTTAATAGTAAAACTATGAAACGTTACATGTGACTTGTATGGCGGAATATTAATATGATATTCAAAAATGATGTATAAATCTCATATAAAAATACTGCATACTTAATTTTATGGCAATTCTTTTTATCAGATAAAAGTTGTTAATGGCCTTTTGATGTAATTCGAACGAAGTATTAGAATCTTCAACTAAATCTGTTATAGGAACACATATTATTATAAAGGGCGCAAATGATGTCTACATTTAGTGACATAATTAATTGTAAACACTTCTATGTACATCTTTGCTTAATATTGTTTAAACTTTACCCGCTAATACCACTAAAAACAGACAACAAAATAATGAAATATCATCAGGTATAAACTACAAAACTTCAGAACAGTTCCCGTTTCTCCGAGCTGGGAATACGAGACGGCATTTTTTCAAAACTTGTCGAACGGGAGTTGTCGGTAATATCGACTCCTGGGATTATTCATAGTCAAGTTTTAATATTGTTTTATAAAAACAAACGAATGAAAGTAGTTCAAGGTTTTTTGTTTTGTTTAGTATAGGAACTGAATGACGTTGTGATAGTAAACACATTTCCTCATTTGCGTCACTCAAAGACATAAAGGACATATTTATGTTGGCTTTGGGTAAGAGACATATTTATATTGTAACATTTCTTAAAACAGTGACCTACTTAAATAGAATAATATTATTACAAAAATGTATTAAGTTTCTACTCTACCTGTTTTTTGGTAAATCAAACACCTGACCACTTAACAGAGTTTTATTTCCTTATATTTTAATTTTCCAATTTATATTATTTACAAATTATTTATCACAATGTCACAGACATTACATATAAAGTTATTTACAACATGTCATTTTACAAAACATTTACAACTATATAGGGGTACACTGCGGGACAAATTCAGGGAACAAACAAAAATACATCAAAAGTAAGAACACTTTCTGAAGTGTAAATTATAAAATTAAGGAATTTTACTTTCAAAAGTATGAAGTTTGTTTCTTTGGAATAGCAGCGTTTACGAGATCAACTGTTCTAACAAGCTATTAGTATTCTAGAGGTCCCACAGTCACCTTAGGCCAAGTCTTAACCAAGTCTGGTGATAATGTCTGAAGGACTAAGCCATTGACGCTAACGTTCCAGGATAAAGTTAGTCTAAACTGTTCAATTATTTGCAAAATTTATATTTTGCTACTAAATTGTAGGATTCCTTTTTTGGCATAGAGTCGGTCACCTCGGTACAACGTAACATACACTCGTGGCCCACTAAAAGTATCCGGCAGTGTGAAGATAAAAAAAATGGCAACGGTTTGTAGAAAGTCTATCCACCGTTAAACTACTCGCCAAAAACATTTTTGCCAAAAAGGATTTTACCGCGCGATGAATGTTAAAACCTTGATATGGCAAAGTTGAACAAAACACTTTTTACAATAATACTTCAGGGTACATTTGCCATTTATGAGCAAGATTTTTGAATAAGGGAAACTCATTTAACATTTTTAGCTCTTAACAAAAACATGCCGAGCATACGTAACCAAGAATGGTTTGAACAATGAACAAAATTTCAACAAACCGTTAGCTAAGACGAGACTCTACCACAAGCTAAGACATTTCTCATTTAGTTCTGCTTAAGTTCTGCTTAAGTTGCAAGCGCAATTTGTAAGCTGCAGGCAGTCGCAACAAACGAGCCAGGGAATCAGCAGCAGACTACTGGCCAATAAATGTACGAACACAGAGCCAACAGATTGCTGCAACATTTTGACGCAGTTTTTTTAGGCAGAACATAACCATGTACTTACTTTACCGTCACTGTATATTTACATTTTCCTCCTTTGCTTCTGAAGAATCTCGTTTGGAAATAATTGAATCTATTTACATAAGTAATTTATTATAAGCTTTATACACTTTATACACAACTCTCTGGACCTGGTATTTCTTCGGCTATGAGATGCTCTCTCCTACTTAACGTCATCGCCCCAAGTGGTACAGGTGGCTTATTTAAAATTGCTTTCGGCGACAGTACCTGTGAAAGGGATAAACACGAAATGAACACAATATAAATAGATGTTATTTTGTAAACTTTCAAATTGTATGAGTACCTGAAAGGTACTTTTTGTGACCAATTAAAATATTTATCCTTATTAAATGATGTAAATGACACTGAACAATTTACGTTGACGCTCGGTCGATCTGAATGAGATACAATGCAATTTAGAAACACTTCTAAAAATAAAGCATAAGTACTTAAATAAAGCTAATATTAAAACCGCTGTGAGCGCCACAATCATTATAAAATTTTACGGCTCATTCCATAAAATTTTATTATTAATTTACACCTAGACACAAAACTACTTGAGTTTTTCAACAGTTTATGAGTAGACTTTTCCAAAGTACGTAGTATAATTATGTGCGGAGTGTCTAGTCTATGACATAATTAAACCTACGTTTTAATGACTTGAATTTTTCACATCGGGTTAGCGCTCGCTTTTAATTTAATACCGTGTCTAGGTGTAGGTACAAATACGCGGTATGTGGGTCATGCTCGCATTGAAAAGCTCAATGTTTAGATGTGAAACCGCGTTTGTATTTTTGGTAGAATAATATGAGATTTTACATTGATATTAATTAATGTTTATGATACGTTACTTGCGACTAATATATTTTATTAAGCGGTATACAAGACATGGCAAAATGAAAAATATGCTTTTATTTTCAAAGTACACAACATATCGGCAATAGTATAGAATGTTGGTCTTTTTTTACTTTAAAATGTGGAAGCCCTGTGTGTTACTCACGGGTCGATGGTCGTCAAGCGCTGCGCTGGCGCGCTCACTCCCCCACTCCTCGGTCGGATGGAGTGCGCCATTTTTCGTGGCCGCCTCTGTAACACACTTCGCGCTCGGCGGCGCCCCGTCTGTGTACAAAATTCACGTTTCATTATTTCATTCCTATACAGATTTTGATTTTAATAGAAAGAAAATATGTGTTAGTCTGAATACCGGTAGGTATACATAATATGAACGGTAATATTGTCGTAACAAAGTTATAAATAAACTTAATCACTAATTTTGTTTGTTACGTTACGTTAATTTTGTTTAAGAGTTTTCAAAATTTTTTACTGTCTGTTTAACGACAACACGTGTGCCATTTAATACCTCGTTCAGGTCACGGCCTAAAGTTTGAAGGAAAACAAAGAAAATATCAACTTTAAGAACTTCAGGTGTAAAACTGGTTTTAATCTTCATAAAAATGTGTTTAAAGCCATATTATAGCTTTAAAATGAGATATTATTTTTGAACTTTGCTCATAAATCTTCAGTGTTCTATCAAAAAATTGATATAATTTTTATGACGTCGACGAGAAATTGTCACGTCCATTCCATTCTATGAAATTTTTAGATGTTATAGTATACTTATTGCATCGCTGTTTTTTTAATACGATGAGAAATGATTCATTTTTAACTGTTATTGACCTACACTGTAAGTTTGTTGAAAGAAATTGCAGTTAATGACAAGATTTTAAACACATCGGGATTGCATGTCTAACATTTATTTTATGTCATCCTATTTTTGTTACGATTAAAGTCAATATATGCATAAATATCGACTTCATTATTTAATTTATTTTTAAAATCGGTATTTTCTAAATACAGCCCCAAAAACAATTAAGTGTTCCTTCACATGTGGAATCGATGATATAATTGGCAAGCAATTAATCCACCAAGACATTGTAACTCAACGGAATTAACTCAAGAACAGGAGACACTTAGCATAAGGACTATCAGACCACACCACAAATGGCGATCAAATGGTTTCTCATCGTAATCTCTGTACTACTGAGCACTGAGCGCTTTATACTCCACTTGTTAAAGGAATCCTCAATAAAACCGACGTATGTCTGGTTAGGGATAAGTAGCTATTCTGCTTATACCGTTACAATCGGATAAGTGTGTCGTAAACGCATTGGGAATGAAGCCAGTCTTGTTCTAAATTGAGAAGTTTGGTACATAAGTAACTATCTGATTTTTATTACGATAATGTTCTTGTAGAGATAAAACGTAATTTTATGGTTGTTTTTTATTGGTTTTGAGTGAAAAGAGTTGAGAAAACTTTCTAATAATAGCTAATAAGTATACAATTGTGCCTTTAATAAAAATATACAGGAAAATATCAAAAACTAAATCGTATATCTCCTTCAAAGTATCTTAGTATCTATCTATAAAATCATTTTTCATTGTAACAACTTCAGCCAGCGATAATGTTAGGTTATTCCACAGAGCTTGATCTTTATATGATTGATGGTTGTTCTAGAAAAATCTTCGGAAGAAAGATTGTTCTAGTAAATCAATTCTGAGTGGTTTGACGTGGGGAAACCATGCTTTAGCACGTATAAGTTGACTTGGCTGGGGTTATTACCCCCCACAGCCTCACAAAAACTATGTAACGTGAGTCAACACTCATATTTTGTTTCATATACCGTGTGAGATCAAAAGCTTGCGACGCACTTGTAACTACTCGTTGTAAGTGTCCATGGGCTATGCCGATTGCTGACAATCAGGTAACCCGTTTGCTCGTTTGCTGCTATTTTATAAAATACTTACATAAAAAAATACGGTTCAAAAGAGTAGAAATCTCGTAAGTTACCTGGCGGTGGGTTCAATATGTCCGGCTGCGCTTGTTTGGGGGGCTTTAGAGTGTAGGCCACCACGTACTGCCCGTCGCCTGCGTTCAGTTGGAGCTCCGACGACTGTTGCTTTGTAGGAGGATTACTTCTGTACAAAATACAATACGTATCGGTAAATATTCTACACGACTCCTAAAACCTATAACGTGTAAATAAATAAGTCTTTCATACGTAATGTGTGAATATAACATCTGTGATTATATATAAGAACTAACGACCCGCCCCTGCTTCGCACGGGTGCAATATGCATGTATTATACACATAAACCTTCCTTAAGAATCACTCTATCTATTAAAAAACCGCATCAAAATCCTTTGCGTAGTTTTATAGACCTAAGCAGACATAGGGACAGACAGACGGTGGATAGCGACTTTGTTTTATACTCTGTAGTGATAAGTTTCAAATAACTTCGAATCTTTATTACGCAGTAGGAACTCCTAACTAAAAATATCGAACATCTGTGATGAACATAAAGGTGTATGATGGACATATTAGACACATGTCATTACTTCACACTATTATGCTCGAATAGTGAATCAAAACAAAAAGTCTTTTTTCTGCATTCCAGCTAGCAATCACTCAATTCAGAGCAGTTCAATTCAAAACAGGAATCATGTTCTACGCTGACGAAGTCATAGGCAACAGCTAGTAAATACATTAAAGTAAATGATCATTCCAATCAATCATAATCATCATTAATTAAATTATAGCTAAAGGAACAATTACAGTTCTCCAAATGGTTTCAGTTCATATTATATGTTTTATGTTACATCCAACATTAGTGTTAGGTACGCCTGCACTTAATACACCCAAATGGTCATAATTTCATGCTCAATGGATTGTACATTACTAATTTATGTGCAATATATGAGCCACATAATGTAGGTAATTTAAATATGTATAGGAATAGAATACATAATCTGGATAAGTCTGAGGACTATCCTAATCATAATAGAAAACAATTTTCAACTCCATATATTCTCTCTAAAATTCAAAGTCAAAATATTTTTATTGTGATTTCATTTAAAACTGCTGCTGCTCGCGACTTCGTCCGCGTGGAATATGAATTTTAGAATAAAACTTTTTGTTTTAATTTTCTAAAATAAAAGTAGGCTATGTTACTCCTTAGTACATCAGCTGCCTGCCAATAAAGTCTTGCAAAATCGGTTCAGAAGTTCCAGAGCCAGTACAAGACATACAGATAAAACATATATACACAACATCACGCCTTTTATCCCCGAAGGTGTAGGCAGAGGTGCACATTAAGGCACTTAATGCCACTGTTAAATGTAACACCCACTATTTATGTTACGAGTCCCATGTAATAGGGGATGAGCCTATTGCCAAATACCGGGCACAATTCCAAACTCCGTGCTACTACTAAGTATTTTCAAAACCCAGTAATACTTTGCCCGACCCGGGAATCGAACCCAAGACCCCTTGTCCGGCAGTCGCACTTACGACCACTCGGCCAACGAGGCAACACACAGATAAAAAATGTAAAAAAATGATATTTAGGTATGTGTATCTTATGTTTTGTATGTAGCTTGTAGTAAAAAGCGATTATTTAAATATTACAAACGAACACTTCAATTTTATATATCTGTATAAATGGAACTAACCAAGGATGTTGATAAAAAGACGGACATAAAGACAGTTAGAAATGATTGAAGCCTCAAAATGTCAGTGGTGTTTTGAGTGTGCGTGTGCACTGGATACCACGTTACCAGACTTAAGAGAATTACAGATGTATTTCGTGTCTAGGTATGTGTGTATGTTCTGCATATAGATCTATAGTAGCCTGATGCCACAGTCGTTGTTCCAAAAGACTGTGTCCACCTTTTTTCAACGTCCTTGAAACTAACTAACAAGGACACTTTTTTAAGGGAGGAAAATCATCGAATGACTACTCCCGCATGGGTGAGGCGGGAGGGAGTGTCAGACTTGCTCTTGCTGACTAAAAACCTCATTTCTACTTCTTCTCGTCGAGCCGGGGCACCGGCAACTAGTTAACTCTTCCGCGGCTCCGTGGTTACGGAGCCGCGGAAGAGTTAGCGCTCCGCGCTTGTTAGTTAACAAGAACCCTGATCTTTTAGGTATTATACCTTTTCGGAAAAATACAGTGCTTTTAAAAGTTTCGATGTAACTGTCATGCGCTTATGATCTTTCAACCATCGTCATAAACTCCATTTTACATTTTAATTACACAGAACCGGATTCTCCACAAAAACGTTAAACAAAAAGCACTTGATACAAACATACATACATATAAATGCATAAATACATACGAAAATAAGTACAAAGGTTTCTATGTAGTACATACGTTTTACACGTTTTCACTCGTACAATAGTTGAACTTTTGTCAAGTTGCAGTGACTGTATACGAGTAGTGTTAGAGCAATGTTCGTCACTCGGAACGTGAGCAAATATGCATGTTGACGTTATTCAGATTGCAAGGACATGCGCAACTTGGATCGCAAGTTTTAAAGTTTAATGATGTACAAAATATATGAGAATGGAAGTATTGAGAAAATAGCAAACTTTTTGATTGAAGGAGTAGACAGAGAGGTGCACATTTACAATGTAACACCCATTTGAGGTACTGGTACGTTCCGGGTACCATCTACAAATTTCCAAAAAGCTGAAAGAAACTTTATTGTGTCCGACACAGGACACAAAATCGCATTTATGTGTCTATAACCATTGTTCGTGTACAACATACAACTAAACACTCGAACATTATTGAAATACTTTGACTACTAGTCCTGGAACTACTTACTGAGAAATTTCTTAAATTCGATTATGTATAAAACCTAACCTCTACAGGTGTTATTCAGATCTAGACTATAATAATCTAAGCCTAAATTCATATACCCCGTCGGCCAACTGGTCGCAAGGACGATTGCTATTCAAGGCGTCTCGGGTTCGATTTCCGGGTCGAGCAAAGTATTACTAGATTTTTTTTTAATTTATCAAAGTTAGCATGGAGTCCGGGTTTGTGTCCGATATATGGGGTACCTATATGGTACTTAATCATTGGAGTAATTTGTGCATCATTATGCCTGTGGTTTAATGAGTTTAATAAGTAATTTTAGTACTCTGTTAGCATGTTTCTACTTTCTGTTACTAATCGTGGAAACCAGTAATTGGCTTCTTGTTGCATACCACATTCTTTTTAATCAAATTATATAGCTGTTGGTTTTCCAAATGTATAAATAAAATAAATAAATAAATAAATATGGCTAGGCTCACCCGCTATTATATGGGACTCATAACACAAATAGTGAAAAGTGGTCGTTATATTTTAGAGTGGCATCAAGTGCCGTAATGTGCATAAACAGCTTGATGTTATATGTATACTTATCAAATAGTCTTCATAAACCTTTGATTTATCTGTTAATAAGGTAAAAATAGCTATTAAAAACAAAAGAGAGGCATGTTGTCAAGTAATCTTTCAGAGAGGTGAGAAAAGAGCATATGAAATTAAAATGTTGGGTGTAACATTTCGTGCATAAACAAGTCGTTAAATGTAACATTACACGTAAAGCATTATCATTAAATAAAGAAGAGGTTACCTAAAGTTAATGGAATTGTAACATAGAACGAATGCTTTGCTTTATTGCATGACATAACACTTATGACGCTACTAACATAGATGCTCTTTTCTTTTAAACTAAGTATGCTGTTCGAATTATTTTAGTTCAAGAAGGTTCGGTCCGAGCACAAGTAAATAAGTGCTTATTTAAAATGCAGGTTTTAGGTCGAATAAAAATTGTATTAATCAAATGGGATTTGCGCGGTGGCTGAGCAACTGGCTGCCGCGCTACGTGTAGCGGCTACAATACCCTCACGGAGCAACTCTTTGTGTGATCCACAAATCGTTGTTTCGGATCTAGGTGTCATGCGTATGTATCTATATTTGTAAACGCACCCACGAGAGAGGAGAAAATACTAGTGTGGGGCAACGTTTTAAAAAAGTAAAAAGTTGCCTATTATTAACAATAGTCATGTCTACCAATTGTAAACATGACTATTTTACTACTATTTTTTATTATTATTATTATTACCATTTATTTCAATCAATTACATAGATCATTAATTACACATTACAAACCATAATACAATATAAAAGTCACAATCACATATCAAAAATCACAATCACAAGTCAATCATCACTAAAATAATCTCCCAACTCAAAACAATAATTTCACATTAGCCAGTACATGAACCATACAACAGTGGTTCATGTACTGACAGTCAAAACGTTCAGCAAAGGCGCTCAGGATACTATTGCGGCTGCCCCGCACCCTGTTCACTAATGACGTGCACCGCTTGCGCATGATTGTGTTGAAGCAGTCTACCCGTGCGCTGGCAAACATACCCGATGCGCTACAAAAGCGAGGCAGCCCCAAGAGCATCCTGAACGCGTTATTGTATTGAACACGCAGAGCGCTGTACTGTTTCTGCGTATAACTCAACCACAAAGCCCCCGTATAGAAAGACGTACAAAATGCTCTAAACAAGGTTATCTTGACATTCTCCGAACATCTTGCAAATCTACGGGCTATCATATTCGCACGAACAGACAGCGCCCTACGCTCCCGCTCAATATCAGCATCGTCTTCCAGGTCTGAGGTCAGAATATGTCCAAGATATTTAAAAGTATCTACTCTCTTGAGAGGGTGTCCATTTAGAATTATTTTTGGTATCTGAGCCGGACATCTCTTCTTGGCCCGAAAGACCATGCACTCGCTTTTCTTCGTGTTGTAAACTAAACCATGCTTTTCAGCATACTGCTGACAAATGCCAATCATCCTCGACAACCCGCAAACAGAGGCGCTCAGCAGCACCATATCGTCAGCATAGCTGATATTGTTTATGCACACCCCTCCGACATGACAACCTACATGCGTTCTGCTGAGCTCCTCTATCAGCGCATTCACATACAGGTTAAAGAGCCTCGGAGAGGTCAGTCCTCCCTGCCTAACGCCACACTCCAACCTGTACGGAGCCGAGTACGCCCCCGACCACCGAACAACATTAACTTGGTTGTTGTACCAGTACCGAAAAATCCGAATAATTCCGTCCGGCACTGAAACCTGCTGCATTTTATGCCACAGCAGATCATATGATACCAGATCGAATGCCTTCGATAGATCCAGAAAGCAGGCAAAGACAGGCGTACTTCTATCAGTATAATACTTCACAGTTTGCTTTAGACACAGTATCGCAGCCTTGATTTTGTGAATGCTATTAATTTTTTATAGTGAAAAATATTTTATAGAAAAAAGTGATGAAGCAACTTCATGGTCGTACATATAACATTTTTTATAATCTTACCTTTTTCTTCGTAGAAAATATCCCGTGAAAATGGCCGCGCATCCGCAGATTATGGCAGTGAAGATAATCGACCAGAAAGCAGCTTTCGAGACACCGGCCATTAAACTGTTGCCACCATCTACGATATTACAAAATAGATAACACTTGTTTTATCATATAAAAAGTGTATACTCTTTCAGTATAATGTATTTTATATATGTGTTTTGATTTGTTTACGGAATTTCGTGTTGTGTCTGAGAAAGTTTGTAGAGAAAATTGTACAAAACGTTGATAAAATTTCTATCCAAGTATAATAATTATTTTAGCATCATTGAAAAAAAAAACAAAGTAAAAGAAAACCGTGATCAAATACAGTGAAACCTGGTTAAGTGAGACATCAAGGGACCTGCAATGTCGTTTCACTTAAAGAGGTATTCCACTTACCCAGTGTCCCAGATATACAGGTATAAATAAATATCTGTCTCATTTACAGAGGGTTCGATTAATAGAGGTGGACTTGGAATTACGTGTGGAATTTGTGGGTAGAATAAGAATGAGTAAACAAACAATGTTATCTTAGTTACAGAGGTTTATGCATATAAAATTTACTCGCTGTCTCAGTTATAGAGGTAACTATGATGATAAATCGAAAGAACAAATCCCAGATATAGAGGTTTACCTCGTCCCACTAACTGAGGTAATTCAGTGCCAAAGTGTTGGGACCTCAGCATGAGTTTCAGTTATGGAGGATTCTCACTTATCCAGGTCCCACTTAACCAAGTTTCACTGTATACATAATCTAACAACTAGGTACTAACTGCTCTTATAGCATTCACTGTAGGTATATATGTTCAGAAACAAAAAAACAACATTTTTCCAACACAAACGCAAATATGAAACGAGTTTCAAAATTAATTATTATCTGAATATACATACAAATTCATCCCTTTATGTTTCAAAGGATTTTTAAAGGCGTAGTCTAAGCGAATGCATCATTATACTCATGTTACGTATAAAATACATTGGTTGGTTTTTTAGAAGAGCCATACAATAATGAACTCTATTATAAAAGCGATACATGATAATTTTAAAGCTACGTGTGTTTAAATTATAATATGTTTAGACACGTTTAATCACTATAAAGACATCGTTTATATTATTTATTCAACACAGTATCTTTATTTTTTTTTGCACTGAAAATGAATAATTGTGTGTAAGTTAATGTTAGTATAGAAAATGTCTTATCTAACATATTAAACATAAAATAATACATAGGAAAAGAAAAAAAAATTAATAGTTAAAAACCTCAATTCATCGAAGCAAAAACTAAAACTAATTACAGAACTTAACGCAGAATTTGAAGATCCATCAGACAACCCTCAAACTGTCATTGTTGAGGCCATGTATTACGTAGTTTTCAGAACAGAAAAATTACAATTTAGAAGAAATTTGTTTTTAATTATATGAATGTGTACTTTACGTCTTCTACTAATAATATTTGTATAGTGGAACCCACGATAAAAGAACAATCGTAATATTAAAAGCAGACCTCATTCTTGCGAGAGATATTTTATTACTGAAATGGTTAGGAATTCCATTAATACATATTAACAAAATTATTAAATGTATGAATATATTTTGTAAATTAACCACAACAGACACCCGTTAGATTATTATTAGTAGGGAATATTACGACATTAAATGTCAGACTGTGAATTAGCGTAATTACACTTTGCTATCTCGCTCTAGTACTATCTAAAACAGTAAGAATGAGTGAGACAGAGTATTCGTGTTATTAAGCAGGTTTAAATTTACGTTTAGCTATCTACCAGATTGCTTGCTTATTATCTTCCTATCAATGGCAAATTGCGCTAGCCGGTAATACGCCATGAAATTAGTTTGTCGGCCAAAAAGGGTTTGAGAAATTCATTTTAATTAATTTATCTTAAAATTTGTGAGATTTACCCTAAATCCGTATTTATCCGTATTTGTCGTCGTTCGACGGTCGGATATTTATTGACTTCCTGTAAAATTTGGTGTCTACCAACAATTTTAATTTACAATTTATGGGTATTTAGTTATACAGTTTATCAATTTTATATTACGACTTTTTCGGATGATGTAATGTTCTTCAATTCTAATTTGGTACAGTGACAATAATTTAATCTTATTTAATTTAACACTTAATTTAACCTTACTTTTCTTCAGTACCATATCACATAAAGTAAAAAGACTAAACTAAAACCAAAAAAGTGATTGTATGAACCTGGATAACATACCTGTTCTTCTCTCAGGGTCTTGATACGCAAGTGCATGCAACATAATGCGGTCCGAAGCTCCTTTATCATTCCTCGAATGCACTGTCAACCTGAGTGCACTGCCACTGGACCATAGCACCCCGGCCGGTACTAGGAATACAGCTACACCGTCTACAGTGCGATATAATTGAAAGGGTTAATTGCGCAGAAGATTGTTATGGTTTAACATCTATAATAATTGACGATGCTAAACGTTTGTCTTGTCCACTGGTATGGAATGAGTTATTGTTTTTGGAGTGGAGTTGGATAACTTAACGAACAATTTATTGGTTTGAATCTTGAATTGAGGTGGTTTAAAACGGTGGACCATAGATCTGTATAAAGAGAAATCTAGAAAGATTTTGAGATATCACAGAAATGAATGTGACATTTTCAACTACTTTCACTACTCCCTACTACCTACTTTCATCATTTAACGATATAGTTAAGTAAGGTAACAAAATTGCAAAACCATTATCAAAATCCTTACCCGTCTCATTAGCAGTGACATTAAACCTGATCTTCCCATTTTCCGAGTCCAATGCTTCTAACACTACCAGCTGAGGTAGACCTCCATCATAACCGGTGACACAGCGCACAGTCAGAGGCTCGCTATAGTCCTCTCGATTCGAGTCCTCGATCCAATTGGACCCATTGCCAGCAGAAACTGTGCAGTTCCTCGGTGGTGACGGCCGAGCTAAGAAATGAAGTTATGATTATAGACAACTAGCTGTTGCCCGCGACTTCATCCGCGTCGAATATGATTCCTATTTTGTCCCATTGAGCATTTTACCGGGATATCCTATCACTTAAATCAGCTCATACCCTGTCTGCATACCAAATTTCATCAAAATCTGTTCAGTAGTTTCAGCGTGATTGACGCACAAACATCCAAACAAAGGAACTTTGACATTTATAATATTAGTGTGATGTTAAGTTGTCAAGGCTATATAAACTCCACTGACATAAAATATAGGAAAACCTCGTAAAGAAGGAAAACCTGCACTTATAACTTCAAATTGTGAGTTTAAAATTGCTAATTCGCCTTGAGCAAGCATCGTAATTAATGCTCATTATTGTTTATTCCTTTCTATTATGTCAGAAGAGGTCTCAGCCGTAGGACGACGATGTTCAAGAAAAGAAATTTCAAATTGATCAAATAAATTCTAACTCTATTTATTTTTTGTATTCATCAAATATTGGTAATGTCCTCTCCAAACCTATTAATTTATACAATTTTAATAGCTACGGTCAATTGAAAGCAAAGACTAACTTCAAAGTAGTGGAGCTAAAATGATTTTGGCTCAAGACAAAAATAGTTTGGAAACTTTGTACCACGCTTCTCGTCTCATTTCCTATGTTTGACTTTCTTCTTTGCGAGAAAATTGGAATATTTGTTTTAAATTGTTCTTTATTAGTTCTGATAGTTCTGATCAAGAATAAGACTTCATGTTCAAGAAACTTCTCGGATGGTCTATTTAAAATTCATTGTGTATGCACGCTTTTTTAAACCAACTTATTAAAACTGCATACTCTGTATAATGTTAACCGATTTTTATAAACTGTCAGAGATGTTTCGAAAGTTTCTTTTATGGAAAACGTAGAACATACGAACAGACGGATTACGCAATAGTAAGTTTAGTTCCATCCATGGACACCCATAGTACCGAAGGAGTTACATTTCGTTGCCAGCCTTTATAAGGGGTGCTAGCCAGAATTAAACTTCAATAAATTTTGAATGTAATTCATACGCAAAATATGAAAAACTGATTAAAGTATTACAAGAAATCTCGAAGACACTAGATATCTCGCAGAAAAGCACTCACCAGCTGGAACAATTTGGAAGACACAGGGTTGCGCCTGCCTGCCCACTGTGTTGGTACCGCGGCAGGTCAACGCGCCGTAGTCGCGCTCACTGGCTGGTGTGTATCGAAGTTCGCTTATACTGCCATTTACTGTACCTATGTGACAAAAATACGAGCTTACAACTATACTAAATTACAGCGAATTAAATGTTTATACCAGTTGCACATTTATAGAAATGATAGATTCCAAATTATTATCTCTTTTAGAATTTATAGCATGTAAATAATCATCATGATAGCCATGCTAATAATACGACAGATTTTGATTAAATAATTTAACACATCATAATTATTAACCGCACCGCAGCATACTCTAGTAGCCAGTAGCAGCGCGACAGTCGCCGCGTCGCGCTTGAATGCTGCTCATGAATATGAGGCTCTAGCATGGCTTGAAATTAGTCGAGTTCCTCGTCAAACAGTTATTGTGAGTAAGCCGAAAATATAATAAATAATAATTAACCGACTTCAAACAGACGAGGGTGTATTTATTCGAACATTTTTTTATTGTAAAATCTTGTATTTCAGTTTTTAACTATATTAATCTCTTCACTCCAACAAAACGAAAAGAGCATTCAAGAAATGACCAGTCACTAGAATAGTGGAATTATAATAATTAGGTTCATTTAGATACAGTCGAGTGGCCAACTGTCGCGCAAGTCGAGTGTTTGCAGCAAGTACTCGAGACAGTTCAATCAGCACCTCATGCTCATAGCAACCGTCCTGAATATGTAACGAACCGCACTTCGGAAATGGAATTTCTTTAAAAGACTACACGAACAATCTAAGTTTCAAAGAAAGAGATAATTTGTTACAAGGTATTTAGGTATATTTTTCTAAACATTTCCTTGAAAGGTTGAATACTTTTCTGATTTTGTGTAGTTTAAAAGATAATGTTCTTCTTGAAAAATACTGATATTTATATAGAGTTGTTCAAGTAGCTTTGGTACTGAGATTAAATCTGTCTACTGATGTGGACAATGAACGATATTTTATAGAAGTTACGTTGATAATGTAGGAAAATCCCTGTACTTTTGAAATATTTTTCATGAGTAGTTAATGGAATATTCCATATTCTTTGTTGCTTAGGCTAATAATTATGATGATAAACCGTAAATATTGCAAAACTCTACATACCATATCTAGCAGGCGAGACGTTAAAACTCTCGCCGCTGTTGTTAAACTGCCACAGAAACGTGACGTCAGCAGGATCGGCGTGCACTGAGCAGCGCACGCGCAACGCTTCGTCGAGTGCCGCACCCACTACTTGTGGTGATGTCTCACCACATACGGGAGCATCTATTGAAACAGTAACAATAAGATATGTGGTAGTTTTCAGAACTTCCACTGATTTTAAATAATATATAATAATATTCTAGTAAGTATAAGTTTATTAAGTACAGTTAATATATTTGTTTAGTATAAACAGATAATAATGTTAGAAAAATATTTATTTATTTTATTTAAACCTTTATTATCAGGCAACTATGGTCTACAGACATAGATATAATGCTGAACAGTATTAGTATTTTACGAAAATATTCTTTAACTATATCATAATACAATCAGACGATATTTTCCATGGGTGATACTGTGACAACTTCGAGGAAGTTACTCTCTTACTCTACAGCGTAGGCAGCGTAGCCGTAATGTCAGCCACGCCGTAGCAATTGCTTTACTGTTGCTTGCCCCATTATTTTAACGTTAATATTGAATTTCACCCTCATGGTATAAATAAATATATTTATACACTTATATAGTATTAATATTTATTTCTTCCAGGGTTCTCCGCCTATCTGCTACAGGCCTTATAAATGTCAAAATACTCATTTTTAGTAGTAACATACACGCCCACTTGGATCATTTGTCCTGTACATATACAAAGTGACTTTAACATTCAGATACCGAGACAAAAGGCTTCATAATAAAAAGAAAAATGCCTTGTTTCGTATAAACAAATGACAAATTTCTCTTCTATTTACTCACATGACCAAATTAGACACAAAACGAAGCTGTACCTATCGTTTATTTAAAAATAGCTCACGAAACAAATATTCATATGTTGTCTGATTTCGTTTTATATACATTTAAAGATCGGGACACTGATAAAAAGCACATCGACTGAATATTTGCTAGCAAAATATCGTGAAATGGAAAAGGCCCGAGCCGGACGTGATAGGTATACTACAATTTGGTAACATTTGCATACTAGGCAAATACCCGGTACATCGTTAACTTTGCTACCCCACAACGGCCTCCTAAATAACAAGCATAAAATATCCATAAATTTAAAAACTCCAACGACCAGTTTTCCTGTCATAAAGCGATAAATATAAATCAAATGAACAATTATTTCGGCAGTTACGAATTATTTCGTCTTCCCTCTCACGTCGGCAATTAAGTGTCGGCCAGTGGAGCTCGGAAGGAAGCTCCTCGATGCGCCAATATAGAATTGTGTAATAAATCACACGGTGGATGTTGTTGTTGATTTACGTACGACCATGTATAATCAACATATACCCTCTAATTATAATAGGATCCTGTGTTTTCCCAGTACGATGGATCCGTTTGCAAAGTTTTGAATTAATTACATTAGCGTAACCGCTTCCAAATCCATACGCTGCTGCTCTTTACATAATTTAATCTGAAAATGTAAAAATGATTTCACCTCCCGTTATTGAAAACGAATACGAATACTGCGAACGTAAATACGTAACAACCTTTTGTTTATTAAAATTTATTTAACTTTGGTAATTAGTAAAATTGTTTTGAATTCCACAAACGGAATTTCATTAATCGTCTCCGCTGATTCGTGAAACAAAGTCACAATATCCATAAATAATATTTTGAATTGAAAAGCAAGTCAAATAAGTAGGTACTCAACCATTAAAAGTAATGAACAAAATTGTCCTTTTAGTCTCGTAACTCGACATCATGGCACATTTTTTCATAGAAACGGAGGCGTGTACGAGTTTTATTATTCAATAAATCGTTTCTGGGAATACTATCTTGATTTGTTTCATGTAAATAATTTGAGCATAAATCTCAACAGTATTACGTACTGCTGAAATAAATGTATGCTTATAGGATGGAAATAAAATTTATTCAAACGATACAAAGCTGAGCGTATTAAAGCGAAGCCACGAAACAGCAGATTGAGGAGGTACGAAGAGAATCGTAGTAATATTAGACAATAATTTTGATGATTTACCGCCGGTACCGCCTTCCCTCGTGCCAATTACTATGCGGACGGTCGGCCACGGAAGGAAGTTGGTACGTCGATCCCGACCGCAATCATTTGAATACTATTCGCAGACACGTCGGTATTTATAGGCCAGTAATTCATACTGTGCTCGGTGACATTTTATGGGATGCCTGTGTGTCCGATGTATATTACCGGGGATTAGGGATATGCAAATGAAGTGTCTAGTGTGCCCGTTATAATTTGATGTCGCTACCTTCGCTCAAGGCTAACTGTTTGTTATGGGGTGAAATTAAAATGTTAATACATTAATATCGACTTACGAAAGGAATATTTGTTTTTCAAATAGCTAATTTATTAATAACACAGATTATTATTAATTCGTGCAATAATCATAACAACAAGATTCAAAGGATTTGTTCCGATTTGTTGTTAAAATGTATTAAAATGAGAAAGTGCTGAAGAAGTTTGACATAAAAAGAAAATTAAGGGATGTTTCCTTATACCCTACTAGCTTAAAGGGGCACAGACCCTCAGGCTTAACAAAAAGTACAAAGAGTGTCTGGAAGCGTAAATTCGTATTTGTCGTCAAAGTCACGGCTCAAACGTAACAAAAAGAATATAATGTTGAAGATTGTCGCTAGCTGAACTTTACAATATTAACTGCAGTTTCTTGACTACTTAAATAAACAATATATTGTGATTCTCCACAAAATATTTCCATAAATGTATTCATAAACACATCATAAGTAATAGGGTGTACTTTATCGTAAATGTAGTTAAAATCTCCTCATCTTTATGAAAGTTATGAAAATCTTCTGAATACAAAATTTAAATGCAAGCTCAATTTTCACCTCTAGTTGACAATAGATGAGTATCTATTTTATATTCATACTTGAGGTAACTATATTTTAGAGAAGAAAAAGGTCATTAACTTGTTTTTAGGTTTATTTGTATAAGTGATACTTACATTGAACTCTCAAGGTTACTACTTTGCTGGAAGTCTCCCCTCTCGCGTTGGCCGCCTTGCAGGAGTAACTACCGGCTTCTCTTCTCGTCACCTTTTGTAGAACTAGTGACCGCGTGCTGACTATAATGCCTGACGTCATATTTTGACTCACTGGCCTGTCCTGCAGAAATTACAGTTGTGTTAGATGTTAGAAGTAAAAGGGATTGGAAATGGCAACCAAAGGTTACGACTTTGGCTACGCTTTAATAATCCCGTTCCGACAAGTTAAGCCAATTTATGTTTATTTGTATCTTCAAAGACGTTACAAGATCCTAAATAAATTTCGACAGTCTGTGACGGGTTAGTCGAATTACGTGTTCAGTCGTTCTAAAATAGATTTTCACTTTAAACCAATATAATAAAAACAAGCAAACATTACGAAGAACGATGAATAGGAAATGCCATAAAATTGCCAACTGTAGCCGATTTCGCTTTACGAGCTTCAAACAAATTTAACTAGCACTAACGAGAGCTATAAACTGGGAATGCAAACGACGCGTTTTTCTAATCTGAATGGCTTAGCAATACTCTACAAATAATCACGTGGTAATTGAACGAAATCACGAATATGTGAACATTTTTGTAAGTATTTTTCCCAGAAAAGTCAAATGAAAACTAGAATTCAAATATAAAAGACAAACGCAGTAAAAACACACTAACCGTTTTGGAACTAAAAATATTTCGTATTTTGAGGTAAAACTGAAACACAGTGGCAATATACATGAAAAGTTCATTCAAAACGCGACTCATTATAATGTTCTCTCATTATTTCGCCACTATTCTCGACTCTCGTATTTCGGTGTAGCTCTAGCATAATATCAACAATTAATAACTTACGTTATGGAACCAGGAGATGCGATGTTCTCTAGGGTTGGCGCGCACGTTGCACTCAAAGTACACGTCGTCGCCTTCCTTGATGTCGTGAGGGTTGAGCGTACTCCCGAGCGTCAGTGACACTAGGGGACTGTCTGGATTCAACATTTATAATATTAGTTGACAGAATATTGCACAAACAACGTACATTATTTGGAACGCTTTTAGATTTATGACCATGTATTTTGTTGTTTCATGTGTTATGTACACCTAGGTGATATTGTAGTGAACATTTTGACACTTACAATTCTTTAAGAAAATACTATGCACTGAGTAGTTAAATACTAGTACTAGACACTGTATTTAAACTTGTATGTTTGTAAAAACAAAAAAAAAGATGTGTAAATGTTTACGTCTACTTGATACCAATATAAAGAAAATAAACTATGCAGTGTACCTCTAATATCTAAAGGGAGTATAAGCAATGTATGGTATGGGCATAAGAATAAAGTGTAAAAAACACAACATCCGCTGGAATGATGCAATAAAAGTAACGAGAACTGATATTTAATAACATTCTAATCAAGTTGAAAAACAAGGATTATAAACATAAAGCAAAAAGAGAGATGTAGTGTAATTAATTAAAGTCACTACAATCATTTTAATAAGAACCAATATCGGATGGAAAATGTTATCACTAATTATATTACTCACACTGCAAAGGAAAATTAATTGAAGGTCCAATAAGCTCAGATATTCGCAATTAGCTGTCGTAGCGACTGTCCTACGGAGTATTTATCACAATATTATCAAAGAAAACTTCTTTGAACTATATTAATTTTATCTTTAAATCAAGCTAAAGGATTATGAGAAATTGATACAATACTGAGCATTATAGCCAGTGCTCCACTATTAGGTACGTGGTACATACCTAGTTTGCTTTCAAACCTTGTTATAGTTGATGAAATTAAATTGTTCGTTGCGATACAATTTAATTAAGCGTTCAGTGTTATGGTTCACGACATATTTTGGGAATTACGTCAATAGAGTGTTTAATGTTTTAAATAAATATGGATTTAGTCTGTGTTTATTATGAACATGATTCAGCAGTCATTCTAAGTTTATTTTTATTTTGAATACCTTATTTTAGTTTTTTGTGAAATCTATTAAACGTTTACTGGTTTGCATATATACTTATGGTTTCGATCTTATTTGTCTTCAAGCAGTCGATCTCACTTGTTGTAATAAAATTGTAATATCAACATCACAAATCAACAGTCTTCCTTTGTCAGTTACTGTAATTGGGTTTTCTGACATTGTGACTGTTTATAAATAAATAAATAAATAAATAAATTTAAGTGGCTACTGCTGAGTCAAGACCTCTTCTCACAGCGGCAAGGTTTGAGCAATAATCACATGGCTTGCTCAATGTGGGTTGGCGATGTAACCAATAATTACAATAAGCTACAATTTATTGCAGGTATGATACCCATCAGTGAAAATAATGGCGGCATATTATTTTATTCGGAACACTACAAAGTACATCAAAACTCTCAATACCATATAAGTCCATGCCAATTCTTTTTTTTGTAACCTAAATACATTAAACATAATACTTACATACAACGTTGACCTGTAGTTGGTCGTCTATTGACTTGGTGGGTAAGCTGGGGTTGGCAGCCACGCATTTGATTATAGCTCCGTTGTCAGCAGGACTTGGGCTGAACACCAACGTACTGACCGACCACGTCTCGTTTGAATGATCTGTTACCTAGTAAAAATAAAATAAATCTTAACGAAACTAAAGATTTAGTTATTGTGTTTGAATATGTATAATAAGATTTTGAGAACACAATTCACTTATTGTGTAACTACCGATTATCGCCCGTAATACTGAAAAGGGCTACTCAATTTTAGGTCGTGCTTAAATAGTTCTGTCACTACAATTTTTTTGTAAAATGACAGTGAGGCACGATAAAATTGAATAGCTTTTGGTAATAGTTGTTTCGGGCAAACTTGCAGAAAAATAAGATTACAGTAAAGGAGCTACTTTTTCTCAATCGTAAAATCATAAACGCAAACCGTTAAGGAAAATTAGGTTTTATTTCACAGGTCAAATTGGCTAATAGACTTATGCTTGTACACTCACTAATGTTGATGAAATATCATGAACGTTAGCCATACTCGTCGAAAGTTACCTCAACATCAAGCCAGATATTATTAAATAGTGCGTAACCTGAACAAAAACGTTCAAAATTTAAAAATGTATGACGGCGCCGCCATCTTTATTTTGTAAACTGCGAATGTAATGGGCAAGCAGTGAACAAACAACTGACCGACGTCACTTCAACCCCACCACCGAGTGATATATAAAGCAGCGCAAGCGCAAGCTCGAGGATTCGCCGCGCAGCCGCCTCACCTCTCGGACCGCACTGATTCAGAAAAAAAAAAGAAAGAAGACTACCCGACAAGCTCGGACGCGGACGGCTCGCCCACAGTAGTGCACGCTCGGCCGTCGCCCCGATAACGCGTGGCCCTCCGTCGTGCCCGGTGCCCGGTCAGCCACCACCGGTTAGCCCCGGGTACCGGCTCGGCGGGTCCCCCGCGCGGGGTGCCGACCGACGCGTCGCCAAAACGGCGCAGTCGCAGCCGGCCACTACCGCGACCGCCGCCGCGGTGCGCAGGTGCTGCGCCCCCGGGTACCGCGACTAGGGCCCCCGCGCCCCCGCACAACACAAGGGAGCCGGCGGACAAGCGGCAAGCCGTCTTTATCACGCCGCCCTTCCGCCCGCCCCCCATTCTGCCACCATTCACCGCGCCGCCCCAGCACGACGCTGCGCCCCCGACGACCTACGCGGCCGCCGCTGCGCCTAACCCCGTTGGCACACGCGCCCCAGCCTCAGCGGCGGGCCGCACCGCCACACCAACCACAACGAACGCCGCCGCCAACAACACCAGCGCCCCCGCGCCTGGACACCCCACCGGAGGCGATAAGGCCGAATACGTCCGCCCAATCCGTGCGCGCCAGGGACGACCTGGGTGCCTGTATTACGCCCAGATCGCGCGCGCGGAAAACTCCACCCCGGGCATCTACGCAGTGACGGAGTTGCTCTGCATGCCCGGGATCAAAATCGAGGCATGGCGGGGCAAGAAGGGCCCCGCGCAATGCCACCGCTGCCAACAATTCCGGCACTCGTCGCACAACTGCCACCGGCCTATGGCATGCGTGCGGTGCGGCGAGTGCCCCCGCCCGAGGGAGGAGCCGCCGACGTGCGCGAACTGCGGCGGAGCGCACACGGCGAACAACACGTCGTGCCCGGTGTTCCGCCGCGAAACGCGCAATCCCAGGGCGGGCACGGTGGCGCGCACCACCATCACCACCACCACCACAGCAAACAAGCCAGCTGCAACACAGCCAAAGGGCGAACCAAACGCCCCTGGCACCCTAATGGCCGCGGCAAATGAGCCGGGCGCTAAACGCCGTTCGTCTTCCTGCGCCTTCGCAAGGCGAAGGCGCAGGAAGACAAAGAAGCCCGCCAATGCCGCCTCTGCCCCCGCCCCCACTACCGCCCCCGCCGTCGCCCGCACCGCTGCTAAAGCAAAGGCGCCCCCTGCCCCCGCGACCAAGGCGCCCGTCACCGCCGCGACTAAGACGAACCGACCGACCGCGCCAACCGCGCCGAAAGCACCTTCACCCCCGCCGATCACCATCAACACCGTCGTCCGCATCCTGCAGGGGATTGTGACGGCGCTCATTCAAGAGCAGAGCGATCCAGTGCCGCTGCTCCTAGACGCGATCAAGTCCCTGATCTGCGATGGACCACCGGCACCTTAAGATCGTTCACTGGAACGCCAATGGGATGTCCCCCGAGAAGACCAGGCTATTGAAGCTGCTGCTAGACCAGCGGCAAGCTGATATAGCCCTGATCAACGAGACACACCTTAGACCGGTAGACAAGCTGAAGATGGCTGGCTTCCACATCTACCGGGAGGATCACATCTCGCCGTCAGGGATTGCCTACAGGGGACTGGCAATCCTGGTCAGGAGAAAAGTCGTCCACCAGCTACTGCCAGTGCCGACGCTGCGCGCGTCCTACGCGCTGGGCGTGGAGATCTGCATCGACCATCAGCCGACCCGGGTGTTCGCGTTCTACAGACCGCCGCACTACCGCCTCGCAGTGGCTGACGTCCACACCCTGCTGGACTCGCCACTGCCAACCATCATCGCCGGTGACTTCAACCTGAAGCACACGGCGTGGAACGCGAACGCCAACACACGTGAAGGCAGCCGCCTGCTCGACGATGCGGAGCTCCACAACTACGTCGTGCTCGGGCCGGAAGCCCCGACGCACTACCCGCATGACCGGCAACTCACGCCCGACGTCATTGACCTGGCCGTCCTACGCGGCATCTCCGCGACGGTCAGCAGTGACGTCCTGGACGACCATCTCCGGTCAGACCACCAGCCAGTGAGTCTGACTATCGAGGACATCCCACAGCACCTGCGACCTCTTCCCCCTCGCCCACGGCGGGACTGGCGCGCATTCGCCGCGCACATGGCGCTAAACTCGCCGTCACACCGGATCGACACGCACGCCGACGTCGACCGACTCGCCGCCGACTTCACCGCGGCCACCCAGACCGCACTAGCCGAGTCCCAGATGGCAAACGTGTCGTCACCGAGGAGGCCATCACCCCTCCCAGCCGCCATACTCGCCATGGTCGAGAGGAAGAGGAGACTCCGCAGGCAATGGCAAAGGACCCGATGCCCGACAATGAAGAGCTCGCTCAACGCTCTGGCCGCCAGAATCTCGTCCGCCGTGGCAAATCACACGGCCGAATCCTGGCAACGAGCCATCGAGCACGTGAGCGACGACTGGTCGGGCATACACAGATTGTGCCGCAGTCTCTCCGGGAAGCCAGCTCCGATAAGACCCCTCCTGGCCGGCGACGGTACACCCCGCTACCGAGCCGAAGACCGAGCGGAGCTCTTCGCTGACTCCCTAGAGAGCCAGTTCCAGCCCAACCCGGCCCGCAACGTGCAACACACAGCGGCTATCGAACTTCAGGTAGCACAGTACCTGGAGCAGCCGATCTCCCCCGAAGAGGACCCAATCGTGCTCTCCCCTGGCATGGTGCGGCGTATGGCTCTGCGAGCCCCAGTACGCAAGGCAGCCGGCCCGGACGGAGTACCCAACGAAGCCCTCCGCCGCCTGCCGCCACGAGGAATCGCGACATTGACGCGGCTATTCAACGGCATCCTCCGCACCGGACACTTCCCTGCCAAGTGGAAGCTCGGCAGAGTAATCATGCTGCCCAAACAGGGGAAGAACACACTGCTGCCGGGGAGCTATCGCCCCATCACGCTCCTGGATACTGTCTCGAAGCTCTTCGAGAAGCTGCTGCTGTTGCACTTGCGTCCACATCTCCAGCCACGCGACGAACAGTTCGGCTTCAGGGCTGAACACTCCACCACCCTGCAAGTCGCGAGGGTACTGCACGACCTGGCGGCCGCGCGCAACAAGCGCGAGCGCGCCGCGGCAGTATTCCTCGACATGGAGAAGGCGTTCGACCGCGTCTGGCATGCCGGCCTGCTCAGCAAGCTGGCCACATCTACTACTCCTCGACGACTAGTTAAGATCGTGGCCACCTTCCTGCACGGCAGAACCTTCCAAGTGGCAGTGGAAGGCTGTGAACGTGGCCAAGACTCAAGCGCTCGCCGTGGGGATCATGAAGCCGACACCCATGACACTCATGGGAGAGCAGGTCCGGTGGGCGCCGAGCGTCAAATACCTCGGCGTGACCATCGACCGCTCGCTCTCAATGACGCCCCACGTGCAGCAGGCTGTTGCTCAGGCGCGCGCCGCGCGTTACCTCTTGCGCCCGGTGATCGACTCGGCGCTGCCTCTCCGTGCGAAGGTCGGTATCTACAAGGCTTACATTCGGACACGGCTCGGCTCATGGTACGCGCTCGTGTCCGAAACTAACAAGAAACGCCTCCGTGCGCAGCAGTCACTGTCGCTGCGCACCATCGTACAGGCCCCGCGCTTCGTACGGAACGCGACAATCGCTCGAGACCTCGGCGTAGAGAGCGTCGACGCATTCGTGCAGCGCCTGAGCACCACACTCTTCGAGCGCTCCGATCGGTCGCGGCACGACCACCTCCGGGAGCTGGCACCCTACCACCGGCGCCCCCCCGACGGCTTCGGTCTCCCAAGAGACCTGGTCGCGCCGACCGACCCATCGGACACCGCGTGAGACTCCCGCCCGCCCGCCGGCGGGTCGGTAGAGTCTCCGCCTCCACCGGACACGACCGCGCGCCGCTACCAACCCGCCGCTCACCGGGCTCCCCCCGGCTCGAGCGCGGCCCCTAGCGGCGCCCCCACTGGACACGACCATGCCCCGCCAACAGCTTGCTGCTCGCCGGGCTTGCCCGGTTAGAGCGCGGCCCATGGCGGGGCAAACCACCGGACTCGACACCGCATCGGGCCCCGCAAGGAGCCCGACTAACCCAACCCCTCGCCTGCTGTAGCAGGCAGCGAGCGCACCCGCCGAAACAGGCATCGGCCTGGAACGTGCGACCTCGCGCCCCCTGCCGGGGACGCAGAGAAGACTCGACGGCTCGAGTCAGTCGTTCGTCAATCGTTGCCCAGTTCACACGTTACGCAATCGCTGAGTAATTTTATTGTGCACTGTCGAAAGTAAACGTTACTTTAATTACGCAGATTTAATTGTTTTATTACTGCATAAACATATCTCTACCGATATACCTATATGACGAAGAGGGTTCTTGCTTGACATCGCCCACACCATCCTTCCGACATCAGAATTGGGATCGGAGCCGGTTCGTGAAGAACTACCTACATGCAAATGCGATAAAGAAGATAGGGCTGCAAGATTGGAAGTGCCTAGCTATACATAGCTAGGTACTCAGTAGTGAAGATTCAACGTGGCTAACGTTGAGGCAGCTACTTCGAACTGAATCGCTATCTGAAGCAGTAAATGAAGACATGACGTGGTCCCAATTCAAGCCGGAGTACATTGGCGTCCAGTGACAGCATGAGATACGCGGCGTTAACGCAGCGTTTGGTGAGCGGCGTGTTGATGTCTGCAACTGGACACTGCTGCCATCGGGATTATACCAGGTGACTTTATTCCATTTATTATGATTCCGATACCAAGTACTTTATGGGTCAAAAACGAGTCAAAGACTTGAGTTTACAATTGTTAGTTTTCCAATTTGAAATTTTATTTTATTTTGTCGGGTAGTTATTTAAAGAAAATAGCCGTGATGTTTTAGATCCGAGATTATACATGGTCATTAGAATTACATCTGATAGTGTTATTTTGTGTTGTGTATTGTTAGGTAATATCTCAAGTAGTCTTACGGCCGTTCCCAATATTCTATCTATCCCTTGTTTTGCCCTACTGGAGATAGAAAAATCTATCTATCGAGTAATTTAATTGTAACAGATGAAATTGAAATACAGTGGATCTGAGGACTAAGGATGAGGAGAATATCTGATCACCAGGTTCTTTGAGAATTTTATGAAGTGTCAGTGTCATGAGTTGCACTCAACGCCTATAACTCACATACCCACACTTACATCATATTCACGCACTCGTACTCTGACCGCATTCATGAGGATCATGTAGCGATGGGCCTGTGTGGTAAAGCGCCTGTGTGGCAAACCACCTGTGTGGCAATGCATCTGATTGGTGAATTGCCTGGTTGGCAACTGGTCTGTGTGACGTTAGTTAGTATCGTATTGATTTTTATGCAGTTTCAGTTTGTAAGATTAAATGTTGTGTTATCTGTCAGATTATTTTGTCTCTGATTCGATCCTCCAGAGATACTCCGCAGATAGATGTTTCTTGTCTCTCTCGTTCACGTTCTCTCGTGTCCTGTAAGTTTCGCGTTAGAAAAGAGTAGCTGTGAGTTACTGGGCTATGCACAGCCGTGATCACTTGTAAAGTTTAAATGCTTTGGGTTGCTTGGTAGAATAATATTCTTGTGAGATTGTGAAACGTCAGTTTGTCTATAAGTTTTCTGGTTATTGATTTTGCTACTGAAACGTCGTAACTTTTTAAACTTTTAACTGTAAACGTATTCCCAAAGGTATAAAGGTCCCTACAAAATCACTGATTTCTTAGAAAACGATAGGTACGAATAGAAACTCGTTAATGGTTCTAATCGAACGTACAAGGTCACCCATGAGAACTTACGCGAGGTACCCCGCGGTCCATTAGGTTTTATAGAAATAGCCGAAAGTCATGATGATGACGTGACGGCGGATGATAGCCAGAGTGATTTTGTCCATGAAACTGATCGCGGTAATAATATACTGTGTAACATAGCTGTGATTGGTGATGCTGAGGATGAACTTTCCGATAGCGACACTATATCTGTTAATAGCGACACTATATCTGTTAATAGCGACACTATATCTGTTAATCGCGACACTATATCTGTTAATAGCAGCACTGTATCGGCTAGTTCACATACCTTGAGCGCTATTAGTAATAATATGGAAAGTCCATCACCAGATTTACCAGAGTGAATGAGTGTTGTAACTGATTACTTTTTTATTAAATTAAAAAAAGAAGAAAAAATAAAAATAAAAAAAAAGTAACAAAAAAATGTAGGAAAGAGTCATTGAAGGGAAAATCCAGCTATAGGGACTGTTGTCCAGTCTAGCATACGCTAAAGGGACTGATGTCCGGTCTAGCATTCGCTAAAGGGATTGATGTCCAGTCTAGCATTCGCTAAAGGGATTGATGTCCAGTCTAGCATACGCTAAAGGGACTGATGTCCGGTCTAGCATTCGCTAAAGGAACTGATGTCCGGTCTAGCATACGCTAAAGGGACTGATGTCCAGTCTAGCATTCGCTAAAGTGATATTTATCCGGCCTAGCACAATCGTTTCCAGTTCTAATACTGATGAGTGATGATAACGTAGTAGTTGTGGTAAGCTGAAGGGTTAACCGAACCCGCACAAAATTGAAAGCTTTTGTTAAAGGTTATACTAGATAGAGATTAGAAATGCCAGGATGAACGAACGGGTTGTTATCTTGTTCCCAGATGCTCGGAAGACGCTCGAAGACAAGCGTACGTCAGTATGGCCGTGACGGCGCCACCATCATTATTTTGTAAACTGCGAATGTAATGGGCAAGCAGTGAACAAACAACTGACCGACGTCACTTCAACCCCACCACCCAGTGATATATAAAGCAGCGCAAGCGCAAGCTCGAGTCAGTAGGATTCGCCGCGCAGCCGAAGATCAAGGAACAAATACCCTCACCGCTCGGACCGCACTGATACAGAAAAACAAAAAAAAAAAAAAGAAGACTACCCGACAAGCTCGGACGCGGACGGCTCGCCCACAATAGTGCACGCTCGGCCGTCGCCCCGATAACGCGTGGCCCTCCGTCGTGCCCGGTGCCCGGTCAGCCACCAGCGGCTAGCCCCGGGTACCGGCTCGGCGGGTCCCCCGCGCGGGGTGCCGACCGGCGCGTCGCCAAAACGCCGCCACCGCCCCCCCCCCCGCAACAACCTCTAACGCGCCTTTGGCGCTCGTGCGCACCACCCCGCACCCACCATGCCTCACGGTGGCCGTGAGCCGCCAGCATCGCCGTGCTCCTCCAAGCCCAGCAAGGGCAAGGGGCGCGTCTTCAAGAATCCCAAGCTGCAGCCCTCGGGGATCAGGGCGCTGCAGGCCGTCGCGCGCCAGTACAACGCAGCGGCCTCACCAACCTCAACCCCGACCGGAGGCACCATTGGAGCAGGGGAGGAATTTTTCCCCCCGCCCCCCTCGATACCCGACACCCCGGCTTCACCCTCACCGCCGCCACGCGCAACCCGTCCAAACTGGCCCGCGCCGCTGGCAGTCACCACGCCGGAGCCAATGGACGTGGTGGCCCCACATCCAAACACCACCGACCAGGACGCGGGTAGCTCACACCCGACCACCACCATACCGGACGCGGGCACTATACACCGACCCCACGGCCGCAGAAGAACACGGCGCAGTCGCAGCCGGCCACTACTGCGACCGCCGCCCCCCGCGACCCCGCCACCACGCCTGTGACACCCGAAACCAGGCCACCGGCGGGCGCTCAACACGCCTCGGCCCCACCACGCCCGCAACGACCCAAGAAGCCCCAGCAGGGACCAACGACTGCACGCACCGCGCCCTTAAGCGCCGCACCCGCACGCGCCGCGGCCCCAGGTGCTGCGCCACCGCGCACCGCGACTAGGGCACCCGCGCCCCCGCACAACACCACGCCGGGACACTTCCCCTCCCCTACAAGGGAGCCGGCGGACAAGCGGCAAGCCGTCTTCATCACGCCGCCCTTCCGCCCGCCCCCCATTCTGCCACCATTCACCGCGCCGCCCCAGCACGACGCTGCGCCCCCGACGACCTACGCGGGCGCCCCTGCGCCTAACCCCGTTGGCACACGCGCCCCAGCCTCAGCGGCGGGCCGCACCGCCACACCAACCTACGCAGTGACGGAGTTGCTCTGCATGCCCGGGATCAAAATCGAGGCATGGTGGGGCAAGAAGGGCCCCGCGCAATACCACCGCTGCCAACAATTCCGGCACTCGTCGCACAACTGCCACCGGCCTATGGCATGCGTGCGGTGCGGCGAGTGCCCCCGCCCGAGGGAGGAGCCGCCGACGTGCGCGAACTGCGGCGGAGCGCACACGGCGAACAACACGTCGTGCCCGGTGTTCCGCCGCGAAACGCGCAACCCCAGGGCGGGCACGGTGGCGCGCACCACCATCACCACCACCACCACAGCAAACAAGCCAGCTGCAACACGTCGTGCCCGGTGTTCCGCCGCGAAACGCGCAACCCCAGGGCGGGCACGGTGGCGCGCACCACCATCACCACCACCACCACAGCAAACAAGCCAGCTGCAACACAGCCAAAGGGCGAACCAAACGCCCCTGGCACCCTAATGGCCGCGGCAAATGAGCCGGGCGCTAAACGTCGTGCAAGGCGAAGGCGCAGGAAGACGAAGAACTAATTTTATTGTCTTGATGCAGTTTATAAATTTATTTTAGTTTTATTATTTTTTTCCTTCGGTGACGGTACACGTTATACTTGTTTATGTATGCATACTCATTTTTATTCATTTATTTATCGCACAATGTACATACTTAGAGGTCTGTTTTTATTCTTCCTTTTATTTTATTATTATCATTATATTTTTTAACATGTGTCTTATGTATGTAACTATTTTATTTTCCTTAAAATTATTCTTCGTTGCTTCCGTCCGTGCGTCACTGCAGGGGTGCCAACTGAAAACCAGTATTGGGTACTTACTGTGCCCACCTCAAACTGAGTTGGCGAGCCCTTTCGTCGCGGACATGCTGCCACCCTGTTTTTTTTTTTTATTTTGCTTTTTTATGTTTTTTGCCTTCATTGTTGTTTTATTTTTTACTGCTGTTTTTTGTATGTTATTATTGTTTTTGTTCTTATTGTTTTTTATTTTATTTTATTTTTATTTTTTTGTTTTTCAATGTTATTTCGTTATTATTTTGTGTGTTATTCGGTGGTCCATGTCGGTGGCGAATAAATTATTTTTCTTTCTTTCTTTCTTTCAAGAAGCCCGCCAATGCCGCCTCTGCCCCCGCCCCCACTACCGCCCCCTGCCCCCGCGACCAAGGCGCCCATCATCGCCGTGACTAAGACGAACCGACCGACCGCGCCAACCGCGCCGAAAGCACCTTCACCCCCGCCGATCACCATCAAAACCGTCGTCCGCATCCTGCAGGGGATTGTGACGGCGCTCATTCAAGAGCAGAGCGATCCAGTGCCGCTGCTCCTAGACGCGATCAAGTCCCTGATCTGCGATGGACCACCGGCACCTTAAGATCGTTCACTGGAACGCCAATGGGATGTCCCCCGAGAAGACCAGGCTATTGAAGCTGCTGCTAGACCAGCGGCAGCTGATATAGCCCTGATCAACGAGACACACCTTAGACCGGTAGACAAGCTAAAGATGGCTGGCTTCCACATCTACCGGGAGGATCACATCTCGCCGTCAGGGATTGCCTACAGGGGACTGGCAATCCTGGTCAGTAGAAAAGTCGTCCACCAGCTACTGCCAGTGCCGACGCTGCGCGCGTCCTACGCGCTGGGCGTGGAGATCTGCATCGACCATCAGCCGACCCGGGTGTTCGCGTTCTACAGACCGCCGCACTACCGCCTCGCAGTGGCTGACATCCACACCCTGCTGGACTCGCCACTGCCAACCACCATCGCCGGTGACTTCAACCTGAAGCACACGGCGTGGAACGCGAACGCCAACACACGTGAAGGCAGCCGCCTGCTCGACGATGCGGAGCTCCACAACTACGTCGTGCTCGGGCCGGAAGCCCCGACGCACTACCCGCACGACCGGCAACTCACGCCCGACGTCATTGACCTGGCCGTCCTACGCGGAATCTCCGCGACGGTCAGCTGTAACGTCCTGGACGACCATCTCCGGTCAGACCACCAGCCAGTGAGTCTGACTATCGAGGACATCCCACAGCACCTGCGACCTCTTCCCCCTCGCCCACGGCGGGACTGGCGCGCATTCGCCGCGCACATGGCGCTAAACTCGCCGTCACACCGGATCGACACGCCCGCCGACGTCGACCGACTCGCCGCCGACTTCACCGCGGCCACCCAGACCGCACTAGCCGATTCCCAGATGGCAAACGTGTCGTCACCGAGGAGGCCATCACCCCTCCCAGCCGCCATACTCGCCATGGTCGAGAGGAAGAGGAGACTCCGCAGGCAATGGCAAAGGACCCGATGCCCGACAATGAAGAGCTCGCTCAACGCTCTGGCCGCCAGAATCTCGTCCGCCGTGGCAAATCACACGGCCGAATCCTGGCAACGAGCCATCGAGCACATGAGCGACGACTGGTCGGGCATACACAGATTGTGCCGCAGTCTCTCCGGGAAGCCAGCTCCGATAAGACCCCTCCTGGCCGGCGACGGTACACCCCGCTACCGAGCCGAAGACCGAGCGGAGCTCTTCGCTGATTCCCTGGAGAGCCAGTTCCAGCCCAACCCGGCCCGCAACGTGCAACACACAGCAGCTATCGAACTTCAGGTAGCACAGTACCTGGAGCAGCCGATCTCCCCCGAAGAGGACCCAATCGTGCTCTCCCCTGGCATGGTGCGGCGTATGGCTCTGCGAGCCCCACTACGCAAGGCACCCGGCCCGGACGGAGTACCCAACGAAGCCCTCCGCCGCCTGCCGCCACGAGGAATCGCGACGTTGACGCGGCTATTCAACGGCATCCTCCGTACCGGACACTTCCCTGCCAAGTGGAAGCTCGGCAGAGTAATCATGCTGCCCAAACAGGGGAAGAACACACTGCTGCCGGGGAGCTATCGCCCCATCACGCTCCTGGATACTGTCTCGAAGCTCTTCGAGAAGCTGCTGCTGCACTTGCGCCCACATCTCCAGCCACGCGGCGAACAGTTCGGCTTCAGGGCTGAACACTCCACCACCCTGCAAGTCGCGAGGGTACTGCACGACCTGGCGGCCGCGCGCAACAAGCGCGAGCGCGCCGCGGCAGTATTCCTCGACATGGAGAAGGCGTTCGACCGCGTCTGGCATGCCGGCCTGCTCAGCAAGCTGGCCACATCTACTACTCCTCGACGACTAGTTAAGATCGTGGCCACCTTCCTGCACGGCAGAACCTTCCAAGTGGCAGTGGAAGGCTGTGAACGTGGCCAAGACTCAGCGCTCGCCGTGGGGATCATGAAGCCGACACCCATGACACTCATGGGAGAGCAGGTCCGGTGGGCGCCGAGCGTTAAATACCTCGGCGTGACCATCGACCGCTCGCTCTCAATGACGCCACACGTGCAGCAGGCTGTTGCTCAGGCGCGCACCGCGCGTTACCTCTTGCGCCCGGTGATCGACTCGGCGCTGCCTCTCCGTGCGAAGCTCGGTATCTACAAGGCCTACATTCGGACACGGCTCACCTACGCCGCCCCGGCATGGTACGCGCTCGTGTCCGAAACTAACAAGAAACGCCTCCGTGCGCAGCAGTCACTGTCGCTGCGCACCATCGTACAGGCCCCGCGCTTCGTACGGAACGCGACAATCGCTCGAGACCTCGGCGTAGAGAGCGTCGACGCATTCGTGCAGCGCCTGAGCACCACACTCTTCGAGCGCTCCGATCGGTCGCGGCACGACCACCTCCGGGAGCTGGCACCCTACCACCGGCGCCCCCCCGACGGCTTCGGCCTCCCAAGAGACCTGGTCGCGCCGACCGACCCATCGGACACCGCGTGAGACTCCCGACCGCCCGCCGGCGGGTCGGTAGAGTCTCCGCCTCCACCGGACACGACCGCGCGCCGCTACCAACCCGCCGCTCACCGGGCTCCCCCCGGCTCGAGCGCGGCCCCTAGCGGCGCCCCCACTGGACACGACCATGCCCCGCCAACAGCTTGCTGCTCGCCGGGCTTGCCCGGCTAGAGCGCGGCCCATGGCGGGGCAAACCACCGGACTCGACACCGCATCGGGCCCCGCAAGGAGCCCGACTAACCCAACCCCTCGCCTGCTGTAGCAGGCAGCGAGCGCACCCGCCGAAACAGGCATCGGCCTGGAACGCGCGGCCTCGCGCCCCCTGCCGGGGACGCAGAGTAGACTCGACGGCTCGAGTCAGTCGTTCGTCAATCGTTGCCCAGTTCACACGTTACGCAATCGCTGAGTAATTTTATTGTGCACTGTCGAAAGTAAACGTTACTTTAATTACGAAGATTTAATTGTTTTATTACTCCATAAACATATCTCTACCGATATACCTATATGACGAAGAGGGTTCTCGCTTGACATCGCCCACACCATCATTCCGACATGTATATAAAGTGCGGTTTCAAATATAACTTCAATTTGAAATTTTAATATTATGCTGACCACGTAACCACCGGATTCTCAGATTAATAGAAATGTTCGAAACTGAAATTTGCTTTAAATAAAGATATCAGATGGGGATGTTATTAAGCCACAACATACCAGATACGAATGGAGCCACAATTAATCCGAATATTGCACTTTAATGAAACTTTATTGGAATCTCTACGACGAACGAAAATTCATTCGAAATTGAGACTTTGCTGATAAAGTTCTAGTAAATCAGCTTGCACACAATGAATGCAATATTTCAGTAGAATACATACATACATAACATCACGCCTTTTTATCCCCGAAGGGGTAGGCAGAGGTGCACATTCTACCACAGTACAATGTAACACCCACTTTTCACTAGTTGTTATGAGTCCCATGTAATAGGGGGTGAGCCTATTGCCATATACCGGGCACATTTCCAGACTCCGTGCTACTACTGAGAATTTTAAAAAACCCAGTAATACTTTGCCCGACCCGGGAATCGAACCCGAGACCCCTTGCCCGGCAGTCGCACTTGCGAATATTCGGCCAACGAGGCAGTCGCAACGAGCATTGCAGTAGAACTCGATATAAATCGTGTAAAAAGTCACAAACGGATTTGAAATAGTCCCATTTCTGTAAGCTATTGTATAAGCTGGGACGGTCGCAGCGCAATTAGTCGAGCGCTAAATCAAAGTCCATCAGTGACCGAATCCGAGTATAAAACGCGACAATCGATTTAAAAGCCACAGTGCGTGCTTAGCTTTAGAATGGAAGTTAATTGAGGGATTACCTGCCGCGTTCCGCTCAAATAAGACCGCTGGACGTTGAACAAATTACAAGTAACTGTACATTTTGTGAAGCGAATTTTTACCACTTTCGTTACTAAAAGATTAACGTTTTTAAACTTTTTGAATTTTTACTGGAACGTATGGCGAACATTTATGACTGGTTTTGTTCATTTTAATCTCGTGTTTTATTTTACGTAGTTACATTTAGCGTGGAATTGAATGAGCAAAGAGACAATTTGAGTAACACGACTGAAGATAAACTACACCTGGCATGGTTAGTTGGTGGATGTTTGACTATTTATAGGTTTCGGTGAATGCAAAGTGGTCGATCTCGATTAACATACAACGTCGGCATTAGGATCGGGTCACTCACAGTCTAAACCAATGAAATGACGAAGAGAAAAGAATTGAGATTCGTTGTACTATGTCTTTGATATGTAATAAACAGGATACACACTTAAAACTTTCATCGTCGAATTTCGCATTCACAGTGGGAAAATAGTCGTTGAATCCAGACGGTGTGACCAAGACCGATCTTAGGAAAGGGATCACGTAGTGTCGGCCCGAGGACGCGTCTTCCGGACAAACGGATTGACCAACTCAACTAGATACAAAGCCAGCGACGTGTGAATAGAAGCAAATTAATACAAAGTGGGCCTAGCTTTTGTATGGAGGTGGAGGTGTTATGACTGTATACGTACAGGATTAGGCATTTGTAAACTAATTAGATATGAATTTTATTAAACACATTGATATTGAATGTATTAAAGTATGTATAGCAAGAACTCTGATTAAGACTTGGGAACTCCAAAAGTGTTCAAGCACTTAAAAAAACACTGTTTTGTCTTTGGAACAAGTAACTGCCTTTTAAGGATTTTTACTATAGATCAATAGTACAAAATAGTAACTAAATAAGTACATACCCGGTACGTGACTACAAACTCGCTCTATGTTTCATGGGACTATTATAAAATTAATAATGTGACTGTAAAAACGGTGTAATTTCATATCCTCGGGGAAAAATGCGTGAAATATGTTGTTTTATACTATGAGACCATTATCAATAATTTGTCAGATACTTTGAAACATTATATTTATCACTATGATATGATGTAATACTACAGTATAAATTTTAGTGTTTCGTGTTTTACAAACTCAGTATTCGCATGGCAGAATGCAACCAATGGTTTTATTTTGGTAACATATTATGAATTTATTTGGTTATACCTCCATCGCGGTGTGACACATAAATAATTGAATAAAATTATTGTATGTAACCAGCTTTTAATATTGCTCATGTCATTATGTCAAAACATATCAATCTTTAATTTTACTTAAATACAATATTGTATGGTTTTCCAAAAATCGTCATTTATTTCATGAAAATAGAGTCTCAACGTACACAGTAACGGAACGGCTACGGTATCTTTTTAAGGTAGGAAAATCATTGAAAGACTTCTTCCGCCTTGGTGTGGTGAGGGGAAGTGTCAGACTCTTTCTGATGGCGTTTTCGCCAACTCTAGTCTGTATTTTTGTCTTACAGTTTCGTAACCTTCTATCGTCTTCTCCAATTTTTGTCCTTGTCTAAAATTTATATTAAGTAAACCTAATATTAGTTATATCAGCCTTCATCTTAACCTTCACAAACTCCATTCATCTTTGTTGGTTACTTACCGCCTCACCTATTTACACAATATGTCTTGTATTGATTTATATTTCCTCTTTTTAATCAACTTACCATATTTCTGTCAAAACTCCTGTTGTCTTTATACCAGACTATGTGAGCTGGTGGTCGACTGCCTTCTGATACACATCGAAGAGTTGCTGCTGCAGCGGACAGCAGCTGTTGTGGCCGGTTGAGTAAAGATACTGATAATGGAACCACTGGTAAAAAGAAAAATCATTTATATGAGCAATCTTACCATGAAATCTGAGATATTTTTTTTAAATAAATAATTATGACGAGAATTTGAAATTGGTTGGGATGTTTATCATTAAATTGATGCGAGTACTCATAATATAGTTAAAAAATATTGAAAATATATTTAGATGACTATGAAAAATGTAAAAGGGATGCCTAAAAGAAAAAAAATAGTGCCATTAATATATATTATAAAGTGACTACCTCTTATAGAGGTAGTTGCATTTTCACATTTTGTATGTATGTATATACATGTACTATCGGATATATATATTATTCTATTCACAATTTTTCACACACACACACACACATGCACATTTCAGCAAAATTTATATAATTTCATGTTTATTTTCTGTCCTCATTGAGGGGCGGCACCGCCGTCCGTGAGTCACTGCAGGGTGCCACCTGAAAACCAGCGTTGGGCACAAACGTCCAACTATATGCTGAGGTGGAGGCCCTTTTGGCATTAGCACGCGCAAATTAATATTATTTTGTTTATTAGAAATTGCTTTTTTTTTTATTGTCTATTAAAAATTCTATTATTATCGTATTATTATTTTGTTATATTGTGATGTTTTCTGTTATGATCTGTATTCTAGTAAGTTTATTATTAGTATTTTGTTTACTTATATTATGTATTTTTATTTTTTTTATATTCTTTGTTTTCTGTGCGTGTAATTGCCAAATAAATGTTTTCTTTCTTTCTTTCTTTCTTTCTTTCTTTCTTATTGATTAAAATACCGGTCTTAAGAAATCGCATCGCATGAATCGCATTAATGAATGCAAACCGCGCAAAATGGATACGCCTCATATACTAACGCTAAAAAGACGTAGCAATTTTAAAGCCCGTACATAAAATAAACATCACAAGACTTAATGATATATCTAAATAACAAACTCAGCAAGAATATAATTATTATTCTCGTATATTCTTCTTGTAAATTCCCTAATAAATTAATGTAGTGATTTGCATTATTTACAAAGGTTCAACCTTTTGGATGTCTAAAAAGGTTTAAAGAATCATCTGTTTAACGCACCGCTTTATTAGTCCACATCGTTTGTTTAGACCAAGACAAATTCATTTAAATTACATTTTAAAATAAAAAGGATTATTAAAATATTCAAAACGACCCCAGTCCAATGAAACTTCGAAATTAATTTGTGGAAAAAACATTCCGTGATTAATGTTCACAGGAATGCTTTTAAATTGTGGTTTTATGAGAAAAATCAATTTTAGAAATATTAATTTTTAGGAAACCTAAAAAGGAGAAATATTTGTACGGCTTATATATTTAAGTATTACAAAATTCTGTTTAAAATATTCGAAGTTAAAAGTAGTCATAGATAGATAAAGATCTCAAAAACGTTTTTGGAGTTTGAATTAATGCTTATATAACAATTTAAATAATTTGGGAAACCAGAACATGTATAGAAATACCTAATAAGATAATAGTACTATATGTTATTTCTATTTTTTTTTACTTTTGTATTCATAAAAATTACCCACCAACTGATTAAAACTTTCCCTATATTTGTATCAAAAACTATAAAAAAAATATTAAAAAGAGAAACATATTTCAATAACAACCAGCACGAAGCCATACATTTTTAAAATTATCATAGTCACAGTGAAAAAATAAATAAGTTTTCAGCGTTATTTTAGAAAAAAAATTGTCTGTATTTATAAATGTCAGTCATAATGAAATGTTTTGAAGACGTCTTTGTGTTACAAACAGATAAACTGACAGACAGATCAAAGGCCACACAGGAGCCATTATCCTGAGAAATTAGCTATTTGCTACTGTATATTTTTGAATGTAATTACTGAGAAGATATCATGTTAAGCTTCAGTGAATTTTGAAAATAATTGTACCTATTTAAAGTTCAGTCAATTACAACTTGTGAAATCTTCTACAATGACTTAAAAAGGGCGTGCTTACTTGAACTAACAGACCCATCAAGCTGTCCTGGGTATATTGGTATATTTGTATAGAGAGTACAATTGTTTTATAAATAAACAAAATACCTACAAACATACATACACACAGGTAATTTTAATCCTCCTCTTTAAGTTCGATTAAAATTAATCAGTAATTCCTAGAGGGTAATGTGAGTAAAGACCTTTGCTCTATAGAGGAGCAATTAATAACAGATTGATGACAAAGATAATGTTAAACTTATAATACCAGCTTAAGAAAATAGCACAATATAAGGTTCTTACAATTCATCTCAAGCCTGACGACTTTTTCTTGTGGAGGAACCAAGTTTGTATTAGAAGCTCGACACTTGAACGTGGTGTTTAAGTCTTCTCTCTTCAAATGCTGTAATTCTAAGCGATTGACGATGACGTGGGTGTCTGTCTTCACTCCTATGTATTGGGAGGCTGGTGTTCCATCTATCCACCAGGATACTGTTGGTTCGGGACGACCTAGGAATGAAAAAAGACTAATTATGGCACACATACAACTTTCATTATTATACATAAATATCATTTGATAACTAATCCAATAAAGAAAAGACTAATCCAATAAATCGACACGTGTTATGGCGAATAATTTTCCAATAACTAAATTAAAATATTATATTGTAACTTTAAAACATTTCAGACGTGTTTAATAGAAAACAACAACAGAGACTTTATCTCACAGATCATGATCGTTATTTTATTCCACACATTTCACATGGATTATGTTAGGAAATGGACTGAGACAAAATGATATGGAAGTGAAAATTTTTCGGCAACATAATTAAGTGTTAGTGTGATAACAGGGTCAAAGCCTAAACTCCCCCTGTCCGGCCTGCTGCATCATCACAATTGGTGGGCGCACGGCCGAAGATAATCCGTTGCGAGCACTGGCTCGAAGCCAGGCGGCCATACTGCGGACTTTTCAATGAACCCATTCGAATGGAATATCTCTTCCAATGTTTCCATAAAAGAAATCAAGCAATAGAAAAAATTGAGCTCCCCCAATGTTCAATATTTTTGCGACGGTTTTAAGTAAAGCACCCAACTGAACTAACTTATTTTTTTGAGCACGAAATTCAAAAATATGGGTTGGATTCATATTTTTTCTCTCCATTTAATCCCATTAAAAATAAAACTTTCACACTCTTTTAAATCTAATCACAGTGTTAACAAATGCCATGGAAAAATTCTTAAAGCAAAACCCCGAATTAATGTAATCTTTATTTAAATAGACTCCATGACATTAAAAAAACAATCGATAAATATAAAAGCAGTGTGGGTGTTATTATCAAAATATAAATGTATTTGTGTGTGAACGCATATGGCGATATTAAACTTTTGAGCGGTGAACCGAGCTGTGTAGAATGTCAACACTGTTCCGCCATGTATTATATGATGTTCGGAAAAAGTAATATTTTTATGACACATTCAATAACACCAAATCTAGTACTAACAAGAATATTTCAGAATCAACTTCCGGCCTACTGTAAATATTATAACGCTCTTCAATTTCCAATATACGTCGTGTTAGAAAAGCGGAAAATCTGTCATAAAAACTTGATTTTATGTTGTAATATTTTGTATGTGCGGGTATTTTTAGACGGGGTTTTGCTAAAGCGTATCTAACGACAACTTATACCTCTATAGTTACCAAATATAATAATATAGTAATCGAATCTTATAATCTTACCTCCTCGAACCTCACACACTAGCACCAAGGCGGTTCCCTCTTCCAAAGGTCCCACCACGCCAGACACATCCGCGCCAGACTTATCATACAGCAGCATTTGATGAGGAGGCACTGTGACAAAAACCCAGTTCGAATATAATAACATCTCATCTCAATCTTCATCATAATAATATCAATATGGGAATGAAAACTGAGGGCGCAATCGCTCATGATATTACCAACGAACGGCAGATTTGATTATTATTTGACGCCATTAATGAACGCCCTCCGTTCTCAATGGTAATTGGATATTTTATGATGTTATCAATATGCCTGATTATGTAAGTAAGAGATTTCTTTGTGTGAGCAGTCCCTTTGCTAACAAAAGGCTCCTTGCAAATTACCTCTCGGCACCAGCAGACTAATGGATTTCAATGGAGTTGCATATATGCGATGTAGGCTTACTTTTAAATGCTTTGTTCTGCGCAAAAGAAATTTACTTCCCTCATCTCCTTTGCCTACGTCTTTCGTCGCCTTGAATAGGGTAATTTCTTTGAAAAGCTCAACGGTAGTTTGCTCGGCATTTTATAGGCTATGTTTATATTTTTATGCTCTCCGTCGGTAATATTTCTCAAGAATACTGATACGCTACCATTGAGTAAACCTATTAGAGTAATAACGGTGAAAAGAGATGCAATACTCGACTACATTATTACACTAATTATAGTGGCACTGTATTTGCTAGGGTGCAGTAAAAATAATTTATTTTGTTCCGTTCGTGGTCAACACAAAGAACGGAGCAATATAAATTTGTGTCAGCGTTTACCTAAGAATGAACACAAAAGAACTAGTTAAGTCATTTTGTAATTCAGTGAGCCATTTCCGTCAAACGTTTTAATAAGCAAATAAAGGGGATCAGTACGGCGAGGCGGACTGATAACGCTCAGACAATTTGATCTATTCAAATCTAATTTCCTTTTAAATTTAACCTGTCTCCTGCAGATTTTATCTGTGTCATCGTCGGCGGGCATCGTTTTTATCAGCGAGGCAGCTGAGCAACCCCGCCGATCCCGAGTCGACAGTTCATAATTAAAATGTCTGCGCGATGTCATCACTCGGCGACCGCGCGCCTCCCGCGATTCACCGTAATGACTAAATTGATTCCCAGTCGTCGCCTAATAAAATTTTCATTTAAAACTTAGTCGATTTTTATTTTAACGAGATTGTCTTGTCCGTCCCGTGGCTTGGTTAGTACAGCTCAGAATAATAGCTTTTTATAAATTACATGGTTTATAATCGAATACACATTTTCATAAAGAGCAGTTTCGAAACTTGTTTGTTGAAATAAAATAATTTTGTATTTAAAATAATGAAGCACCCGAAGGAAAGGTTTACCTAAACTAACAGCTGAAGGGTAGCGATGGTTTAGAGTAATATTAGAAAAAACAAGTGTGCTCTAGACTAATTTCATTTCTCTTTTCAAATTCTACCTGAAATTAGACAGTTGCTTTGACCTTGTATTTTTGTTTGCCGCTAATTCTGTTTGGTTCGTTTCATTAAGTGCTCTTTGCCTAACTTTGTTCCATAAACTACGCACGTATCTTAGATTTTATTTACGAACTTACCTATTACAGTTAGTCTGATTTGGAAGTTTCTCGTGGGCGAGTTCTTAAAGTCTACTCTACACCTGTAGACGCCTTCATCGTCTAGTTGCACTGAGCTGAGGGTGAGCGCTGCTGGTCGGGCGACTGTTGCAAAGTAGGCCCGGGGTCCGAACGCGCCCGGGTCTGACCACTGTAAGGCTTTGTTGAACGATCGCCCACGGACGTCGAAACTGAAATAAAAAATCATTTAGCTCCGAGGCATTCCAAGAAATGTAAACAACAATATTATCAACGATCTTATTGAGCGTCTAATTATATTCTTATCAAAATATATCTTTAGAAACAACCAAATTAACTAACGTTCAACCAAAATAGTAACATCAATAATACGTTACACAAGACGGACACTAACAAATACGTGAATCAATCAAACTCTAAACTACTCTTTCACACACTGTCATCCATATGACATTCATTTAACGAAGAATCGACACACGCATGCGTCTGCCTCTTCAATAAAACGTAATGAAAACTCATAAACAGCTGTATGGTCCATGTCTGAATTTATTTTCCTTAAATAACTGTCGATGTCTAGAAATAAAAGAACGGCCGAACACGATGAAGTTTTTCAATTTCCGGACAGGCTACATTTTCTCAATCTACCGACCTCCAGCCTAATTTATATAGCAAGAAGCTTTGAGATGATTTGATCGTACCCTGCTGTTCTCTGGGCTCGCTGCCATCGCAGCGGTAAGTCCCCTCTTTGAGGAGTGGCTTGAGAGACGCTACGGCGTCCTCACCTACCGCCTGACGCAGGTCCTCACCGGACATGGAAGTTTCGGGAGGTACCTGTGTCTGATGGGGCGGGAGGAAACGCCCGGGTGTCATCACTGCGAGGACCGCCCTGAGGACACGGTGGAACACACGGTGGGAGAATGCCCTTCGTGGGCTGAGCACCGCCGTGTCCTCAGGGAAGTGATCGGCGATGGCGACCTCTCGCGTCCGGGCCTAGTGCAGGCCATGATGCGGAGCGAGGGGGACTGGGATGCCGTCTCCTCCTTTTGCGAAGCAGTGATGCTAGCTAAGGAGGAGGCGGGACGCGTGAGGCAGCGAAGCGCTGCCTCCTCGCAACCCAGCCATCGCGAAGGACACACCGGGCGTCGGGGATCGCGAGACGATCTCCGGCCACCGTAAGCGCGGGCCTGCGGACGGCGAGCATGGGTGGCTCCCCGTCCGACCAGAAACAGACCCGAGCGTACGGCGCGTCGCGTTCCGCGCGCGCCTCAAAGAGCCATCAGACCACCACAGATGGGGCCCAATACGGCCGATGCCGATTCGGAGTCGCGGAGAACCTAACGGGTAACCGGGGCTCCGGCTCGACGTGCAGGAGAAGGAACGGGGTGGTTTTTAGTCAGTAAGAGTCTGACACTCCCTCCCGCCTCACCCAGGCGGGAGAAGTCATTCGATGATTTTCCCCCCTTAAAAAAAAAAAAAAAAAAAACCCTGCTGTTCTCAGGTAAATTTAACAATTCGAGCTCGCAGTTTATGACGGTATTATCTCTCCAAAGTATTCGTTTCGCCCTATTGCTGATATAAAATAGCAATTATAAACAATTGTAAGGATATAATGGGGATTTTATCTACACAACTGTTTTGGTTATGTAAGCAGTTGTTCGCTGTTTCCAGTTTATTACGCGAGACGGTAATAACGTATACTCCCGTTTCGCGTAAAGGATGAACAAAATTAATTGATACTTAAATAAATGTTTACTTAATTTCTTTGAGTTGCTTGAGACAGGAAATTAATAAACTGATTGCTACTTGATTAAAATTTTCTTTGGTTCATTCATCTTTATGCTGTTACATTTTGTCCCACGTGAAGGATCTATTTTCTTGTACACTCAGTATATAGTGTATATTTTACGACGTCTAGCTTTTAGACCTTGTACCTTTAGGATTATAGGTGTACCTAAACACGTGTATAGGTATTATTCCGTAGGGACTGTAAGTAGCAGAATAGAATATAGATTTTGGTATACCGTGTTAAAATAGGTGTGTAGCTATTATAGCTAACCCATATTATCACATAGCTGAAGAGTAAAACACATACGTCTTAATTTCGCTGACAATCTCAATAGTGTAACACTATATACTATATTATCTACAAAACAAGACAAGGAATGAAAAGGGAATGTTACGCTGGTTTGGACACGTAGAAGATTGGATGGAAGTAGAGTAACGAAAGAAGTATACAGAGCGAATATGAACGGGGCCGTCGGTAGAGGGCGCCCTAGGCGGACATATAGTGACCAGATTGGCGATATATTAAAGAAGGGCCAAATGAAAAGGACCCTTAACCGACGAGCATGCATGAAAAGATTGATGACTGTTGATGAAGCGAAAGAAGTATGTAGGAATCGTAGTAATTGGCATTCCCTAGTCTCTGCTTACGCCCATGGAAGACAGGCGTGAAGTTATTATGTATGTATCTACAAAACACATACAAATCTTAATAAAACACGTGTACAAGGTGTAGTAAACCAGTGAATGACGTGAAAGCACACATCATGAGGACATTGATGGAAAGTCCTCGGACCGGCGTCGTCAAGTGTGATTTCCTTAACGAGAGCTATGACATCTTAAGTGTGTTTCCCTGTACGATGTAGGTGTGTTTCAAACGTTAATTGGATCGGTCGTGCTCGGCTTTCGTTCATCCGTTTAAGGTACCGAACGCTTCATTAGGCCCGACTTTATGCTATTAATTAAATACGTATTCACAAAGTTTTTGTAAGGCTCTGCCCAACTGGAATTAGCGTTGAGACTATCTGTGTTTTCCAAGTTGGACTGGCTTATAAAACTTGGGATTTTCTGGCTTTAGAATCAGTGCTGTCTCATCTAGTGATACTGTTCTTTAATTTAGTGTAAAGTGACTGTTCTTTTGTTTTTATTTGTTTACATATTTATGACATAGATCTGTAAGTCTGGATTTACCTACATAGGATAATTAAATGAGGGAATATTAATTGGGTAATAAATGTTATTGCTTATTTCTTTTTGACCTTTGACATTGAACTACATACTTAATCGATCATATACCAACTAAATATCACATCATTTTCATTACTTTTATCAATGAATTGAAATATCGCACAAATTCGCCATAATAAAAAAAAGGTACTTTCTAAAACAAATTCTTTCATATGTGGAAAAAGTACGACATGTAATTAATTATTACATATTTTTGTGTGTCTGTTCATTAAGTCAATTCTTCAGTAATCCATTAATTAAATGCGGTGAGTAATTTATACTGAATATTTACATTACCTATTTATATGAAAGATTTATGCGCAGCATAATTATTATGTTTGTTATGATTGAAGTAATTAATATATTATGTACATACGTAAGTAGCGGCTAGCGAGTAAATGCGAATATCGGTTATTTAACAAGTAGGTCGCATTTATATTATATATAAGTTTTGTGAGACATACTAAATTGTTTGTCACATTTTCAGCTTATTCTCGTGTAGCCAGTAGCACCGCGACGGTCGCCGCGTGCCTTGAAACTAGTTGAGTTCCTCATCAAACAGTTACGAGAGTAAGCCAAATCATGATAATTAAAGTATGTAACGATATCAAAAAACACCATTTTAAAAACATGACTGTATAGTTTTTGTGCACAATCTTTAGATGTACTCTCATAGTTTTCCACCTAAACATCAATTAAATATGGTAATAATTATGTTAATCGAATTTATAAAATCTTTACATGATAAATAATAATAACTGATTCCATGAATAATGACATACATAATATAAATAATTTGGACGCTTGCTTGCCGGCTGAATACAGTGACTCTTAGGTTATAAGATATTTCCTGTAAACCATATTGTATTCTAGCAAATAAATATTTTGTTTTGATTTGAGTTATTGACTACCTAAAATATGATTCTATTTCAGTTCTTTAATGATATGCAGGCTAGAACTATGTTAGTAATAAATGTAAGTCTATGTGTTTGAAAACGCACCCTGAATATTTGTGAGAGTAAAAATCTAACACAAATTACTTTATAAACTTACGTAGTACTAGCAGTTTTTTATAGAAACTAATCATATTATCAGAGAGACTAAGTAAAGCTACGTTTAAGTTTTAAATTACAGAACTTCATCTGAAGCGTACTCCACTTTAATAAGCTAAAAGTTAAAATTTCGATTCCTTACAAATTTTTCCTGGATAATAAGTTATGCATGAGCTTTTAGGTTAATTTGCTACCCTACTTACAGCGAAGGACGCCAAGGACAGTATTTTAGATGCACTTATTTTACTTCTCATTATTCAGAGTCAAGCGTTTATATGACGGACATTTTGTCGTTCATAATTTTCTACTTATAGGTATTGGATTTTACGAAGAATACTAAAAAAACTGTATTGTATAAAATTAACCACACAAGCATTATAGAAAGTTGACTAAAATAACAACTAAGTATATTTTGATTGACAGCAGGATTTTATTCGTAATTGGCGCCAACCAGGGAGAACTAATGGAAACCAAAAACCCACTTCACACTGTATCTTCCATAATTCATATAAATTCTCTATTACTTACCTATAAATAGGTTTGCCCCCACTCTTCCGGAACCACAGCACCATATATACCCTGTCTTCATTAGCGTCGGGTGTGACGTCACAGGGGAGAGACGCCGTACGACCCAACACCGCGTCCACATCCACCGTCGACACTGCAACAATGAACATGTTCCGTTATTACAACAATAACGATATCTAGTTGCACTAAGATACTATGCAACTATTTGACGTTTACGTATTCTAAACTCAGAACGGTTAGTGTGAAGGATAGCTTGGATAAAATGGAGTTTACTCAAAAATTTGCTCTCAATATTTTCGCAGCTTCAAGTTTTCTTAAAAATTTTGGAAGATTATTTCTTACCAAGCAAATGCTTAGCGTGAAAATAGAAAAGCAAGCTTTTATACAAGTGAAATCAAAATCAAAACGTTTTGACTTCAAATATTTGATCCAACTAGGCATTTAAGGTAATCATTTTTAATCCGGGAAAATCGTAATTTATTCAGCCTCTTTTATGCGTAGAGCGCCTGGTGTCCCCTACAGCCCTTAGGGAATTTCGCAGTTAAATTCGCACCTCTAATCCCTCAGTCACCTCTATGTCAACAAGAGGGAAGATCCTATTGGATCTCTTAAAATTCTTAAGGCTATTTCGTATAAATCTGTGTCAAGCCGTCAAGTTATCGTTCAATCATAATATTTTTTGTAATCTTATTTTGATTTGCAATCCATGATTACTTTTAAAGCCATTCATTACTACCTCCATAGTATATACATAAAAAGTGCATTGAACGATTTTGTTAATGATAAGTCAGTATAAAATAGTTCATCAAAATAATTTTACGTTTCAAGTCACAAAAAACCGCAAAAAGACACTCAAAAGGACAATCTTATACAAAATTATTTAATTATTTTAATTTACCAACAACTTAAATATTCCGTCATTGCGATCTCGTCCAGTTCATTTTGCGCATTACAAAAGAATGACAACGACTACGACATCCTATTTGCATTAAGAAATAGTCCAAAAAAGGCGTTGAAATAAAATTGATTACACCCTTGATAAAAAATAACTCGGAGCATAAGACACTTTCAACGATTTATAATAAAATAAGGAAGAAAAAACCTGAAGAAAAGAATTCCCTGTGTAATACATTTATTCATTACGGAAATAATTTAATGAAAACTGAAGGAAATACACTGTCATATTTTATTTCTTTTTCTATGAAACAATTAGAGCTTATGGAGGAGAACTTTACCTAAAATGTGAAAATAAAATGTCTAGTTTTAGTTTAGCAAAAGTTTTAAAGCTAAGTCTGAACAAGCGCTTGACTGACATGTATTTTGCTAAACAACTTTGCAAAACTTTATAACTACATGGAGTTTACGTAAAGTGCTCATGAATCACTTTTTATGTAACACCTGCTACTATTATAGTTAACATTATAAACTCGTACAATTACATGAAACACGATTATTTTTTTGACACTCACCAACAAGAACAACACTGTTCAATACATACCTATGTTTAACATATTTACTTCCCAATATATTTCACTTGTATCATTCTATTTACAGACAAAATTCGCGTTTACTTATTATTATTATTATAATATGTATTTGTATATTTTCCTGACCTAATTACGTGACGTTTCTACCCCGTATAATTGCTTCCTTAACTCAAGTCAAGGACAAATAAACAGCCTATTGGCTAATTAGTTAATTTGTTTATTGAACGGGAAAGGGACAGCATCAAACAAGTCGGGGTAACGTTTAGATTAAATTGGACATGTTGGTAGAAGCGTGAAACTTGAATAAAGCGCTCTGATCATTGATTAGACGCCAATTAATTACAGTGTGACATAAAATTGTAGAATATACAGTATTTAGTGAATATAACTGTAAAGAGTATAATATTTATCATAAAAATAATTATTAATATTGAGCAATCCTTTCTTAGTAGACGAATAAATTCCAATGATGCGTCTTTTCTGTTTTGTGGAGTATGTAGAGAGGATAAATGAGTAGACATATCACCTGATGACACCTGAAACACCAGAGCATTTTATAAAAGTGCGTTGCTGGTGGTCTATTGGAGAATAACGATTTTACTTTCAGTTTGCAAAAATAAAATAGCATTTAGCAATGTTAAATCATGTATAAGGAGTCAAACTGCGAAGTCGTTTTATTCGTCTACTAAGAAAGGATTGCTCAATATTAATAATTATTTTTATGATAAATATTATACTCTAGTATAACAAGTAAATAGAATCTTTGGTGCAATCACCTTTGGGCCTCTAAAAAGAAGGGAGCACTAAGAAGACTTAAGAATGTACGCAACAGGACAATTCAATTAAGCCGAACACTTACAGCAGGCACAATGACAACTAGAAAATTAAGAAAAGCAAAAACACATCAGAATTTATGACGAAACAGCCATAAGTTCCGTTTTCTCATTGTTACACGGTTCACTAAAAACGTAGCGCATGAGGTTGGATGGACCAAGTGTTTCGGCTCAAATACATACAGGCCGAACATTTATCTCGGCCAAGTTAATTGGGGCCTAGTTTTTTTTCTTTGTACATTTTACACCATGCTTATAAACTGTTAGCTGTAGGAATTTCTTTTACCAATTTAGTTACGCGTAAACATACGTGTTGAGTTTGAGAATCAATCTTAAGTGAAGACAAAACTCGATTGTTGGTTACAAAGGGCTTTTCTATCACATCACCGCTTGTGGTAATAGTATTGCAGTGGATTTTCGTAGGAAATTGTTGTATGTGTAGCTAATGCGAAAATAGTATTCCCGATGTTTTGCAAAACAAATAATAAAATATTGTATTGATGCTACATCTGTAAAAATATAATATTGAAGTATTTTACTGCCAACAGAAAACTGTTAAAGCTGGTCCTCCGGGCCTACTGGCATAAAGCTGCGATTACATAGATTAGTCAATTTACTTTTTCTATTTTATTATTATGATGTAGTCCAATCGACGTTACAACGTTTTTCACCTAAAATGCATAGGAAAAGAGATACCTATGGTAAAAAAAAATGATTTTGGCCGCCAGTTTTCGATGATTGCAAAATGTAAATCGGAACAAGCACACTAAAATATACAAAACGGCCAATTTTCAACCCTGGAAAACTATAACCTCCATGTTTCCGCCTTAAGGATCGAACCTGAAACCTTCTTGAAACTATTTGTCACTATTATTACAAAGTAGGTATACCCCAAAAATAAGCTTTTTTCACTTATGTCTAATGCTATTGTGAATAGACTATAGTATGATGAAAAATGTTTCATATCGAAACTATTTTGAAACAAAATTATACTGATGTAAGCTTCTCAAGGTGACCTGACAGTATGTGGGAGTACGTCTGTCTAAACACCGACTCAAAGGTTCTGAGTGAAAGCCCTGGGCAAGTCTTCATCAAATCTAAAAAATGGCCTCCATCTCATGTAATTTTGCCTAAAGAACACACACCACTTCCAAAGAATTACAATTAATTATTAATAGTTCAAAAGAATGGTATATTACTACGATTAAACTTAACACAATAAAAAGTAGGTTATTTATTAAGTAGGTATAGTAATAAAGTTGGTGATATAAACGTAACAATTTATGTTATTGTTAACTCCTTGAACTAAGTCTAATTTACTTGGCTAGGATATAACAAGTATAATAACTTACCAAGTTAAAGTTAGAGTTCACGAGCCGAGTTGTGAACACCCTACCTATATGTACACTGTGGTATCTTCACTTTTAATTGTTATGTAAATTACTTGTGTTATGAAGAGCAAAAGTTTCTTGCGTATCTTGTTGAGGTATTCAACTAAAGATCACTATATCATGTAATAAAACTTACTTACTTGAATATAGGTAGAGATATTGTCTCTATATGGAGAAATATTGTTAAAAAAGTATTTTAACTATCTACAATGTACTTTAAAACAAACTAATTATAGATAATGATACAAATGCAAATATGTGTTTCTTAGTTATGATTTTAAGTCGAATGGGTAACCGATTTTGAAACATGACATAAAACTACTAAAAGCTTATTATTATTTGTGGTAAATAAAATAAAAATTCTATATGTATTACTTGGAGTAAAACCTAAGCAACAAATATCATACGATTGTCTCGTATTCAATCTTTCCAGTACTACGCTGTGCTGGATGACGAGCCATAGGTTATATACCTATCTACGGTTAAACCATTAAGCACACCCAATACAAATCTAAATTTTGGAATAAATTCGCTAACACGTTTAGCATGAGCTTTAAATACAAAAATACGCTCTTAAATTATAACAAAGAGTCACGTCAGTCAGTCAATAGAAGACTTACTTAATCAGAAATCGCGTTTTCAAGTATCCGTTATTGCGTAAAACCGGTGCGCGTTGAGACGAGGCATGCATTATGATAATTCAGAACGTTTCCGACGGAAGAGGCGCCGCGGCGGGATGAAACGCACCCAAAATTATTTTATAAAACACTTGTATTTCTTTATTTTCGTGAGAGCATAATACAGTACGTGAAAGGATTTATGCCTCTCTACCTATTACCATAAATGTTGGGTGTTTTTGTAACTAAAGTGTAGACCGTACTGTTAGAATTACTACATACACAGTATTTTTTTAATTTTATTATAACCGAGAGGTAGAGAGAAACGATTTCTTTTTTTGTTGTACTGGCATACGAATGCGAGTTAAAATCAATGGTAAGGTGGTGAAACATTCTGAAATAGCCTACGTAATTTATTGAGAGTTAAAATATTTAACGATAATATGTCTTTTGTTGTCTACCATCGCGTATGAATAAAAATACTTGTACATGCTTATACACGAGGACCTGTCGACCGGCAGACATTCAAAGCATTTCAGTGTTTCAGGACGGCGAACTATTGACCTAACCGAAGTAAAACAAAGGTGCTTATTACGTAGCACCTATATTAGGCGGGTCGGCAATGTATCGAGGTGGCGCGCCGAATGAAACGGTTTCCATCACGCGATCCAACTCCAAACCTGAAAGAATAACCCAATACCTGCCAAACTGCAATTTCATTCACGAAAATAAAATATCCGATTTCATTTCTCATTTTATTATTCTTTAACGACATCACATAAAATGATATTATTTAAAATTCAGTGCGATGCGAAATTAAAGTCATATTTAAAACCTTGAATACTGACTGTCCATAAACATTTGTTTTAAACTAAAAGTTTACGGTTTAAAACAATAAAACGTATTTTCTCTTTGTATAAAGCGCGCATTTTATCTATGCGAAATGAGCATCGTTACTTTAGATTTTAGGTGGCAGTAAAAGATATGCGAAGATGTTCAACTCTCAAACAGCTTTGCTTTTACGCTTAATCTTCGTAAGTGTCCTTAAAATGAATAGAATCGTCTCCCTCACCTAATTACGAGCAAAATTGTTGCACACTTATGTTTTAAAATGGAATGAGAGAGGATTATTTTGGCACGTGAATAAAATTGTCTCTATACGTATTTCCTCGGAATTGAGTTGAAAATATATGTTTGCGAAAACCAGATAGTCGATTTGGAGCGATTCGAAATATCACGTTTGGCACGGTGTCTTGAATCGATTATTCAATTCGAGTGAGTCTCGCGTGAGGAGTGGAAATCGGTCAGCGGTGCCGCAAGGGACCTCCGCCGCACTCCCAGAGGTGAGGGACCACGTGACTGGACTTTATTCAGTCTGCCACCTTTGTTCTACGTCGCGTAACTCCGAGCAATCTGGATAGATGATGTGATTTACTGGGTACGTCTGTTGAAGATGGATTGAATTTATTGTAATGCCGTCAGACCTGTTTTGCTTCATAGTAAAATAGATACAAAATTGTACATTCGCAATTCCATCTATTATTTTTTCAATGATTAGTAAAAATGTACCTATACTGTGATTACAATTGAAACACATCTATTCATAATTACACTACAGACCTGTTTGCTGTTAATGTTATTTAAAAGCTACACATATTTACAAAACAATACCGCCACAGTCACTGTAAACTCAAACGAACAATAAATAAATTACAATCCGACGCAAACACAAAATAAAATCAGTCAATATGTTTCAACACAGAAGGTAAATTCGTTCATCGACTCCAGTGTTCAACAAAATAACAAATTTAGTCCCTCGACCACCAAACCTCATTTAATAAATGTTATATTTGCAGCAGAATAAATAATTACGAATAGTTCCCTATTTTCGATCCAAATTAATATGCGAAACAGATGAAACGGTATTAAAGCCAATCCCTGTTGGAAAAGTTTTCGCGTGACTCCATTTTATAAGCGTAACATTACAGCTTTCATCCTAATTGCACTAATGATTCAAATTAATAACGTGGAAAGATAATGAGATGTGTTACACGCGTTATGTAATTAATTACACCCAGTTTTTATCATGAAATCCGTTTAGAACGTTAATTTTAATATGCGGACCTTATTTCATACTTTTGAACACTATAGCTGTTTTGTGTTTATTTAAAAAACCTTTAATGTTGGTAAATGTAACAAAAAACCTTCATGTAATCAACTTACTGTCTGCTCCCGCACCGCGGACCTTTTTTGGCAACTGTTCAACTTTAACTGATGAGTTGCTGGTACTTTAATGTTAAACATTAATTTTATGTAAAGTGAATAAAATTCGTAGGTTGGTAGGTGCTTTATTGTCAAAAGGGATATATAGAGGTACATATATAACATGTGCGATATATGTGTTGTAATATGTTATAACGTAAAGATTAAATTAGTTAAGCCTTGTATCATTAGATAAATAAAATACCATTAGATAAGAAAAAGAGATAAATATAATTACTTAGACTCGCAATGACTATTAAAGTATGAAAGAAAATTGAGGCCTGATAACAACAAAAATCTTTTTTACTTTAATGGCGTTACAAAGGTCCTGCCTGACTTTGATTTATTCTCAGAACTATGGCCAAAAAAACGAAACCTAAATCAGGACAAATAGCCAGGTAAAATACCAAACATGCTTATCTTCCTAGGAGAACAAATTCCTAAAAGAAAACGTCAGCGAAAAATCTTAAAGGACGAAATAAAATCTCAATTACATAGAAGTAAATAAGTAATGCACTTTAAATACAAGGGCATTAATTGTTTACAAACTTCATTAATAGTTAGTAAACAATTTGCGAATACGTTTAAAAGGCATAAAACGGTAACTGTATTAAAACTATGGTTCTAAGCGAACGAGAATTATTCACGCGAGGGGTCACACTTGGTTGGTTTTTTAATCCTTTTATTACACTTTTCTTAGAGGCTTAGTGGAATTTTACATTTGACAAGAGCTGTACAGGTTTTTGAAAGAACGGCGAGAATTAACAAGTTAACATGTTTCCGAGGTCTAAGGTGCTTTATGACTGATTACTGATTAGGCTATTAGCTTAATAATTAGGTCTGTTATTGCGTGACTCTTTGTCGAACTGACAGCAGATTATGGTGCGTGACTGTCACTTTTTGGTTCTACCTCTATGCTTGGCAATTCCAATTAAAAAGTAAAGAAGGTATAGGACGTAAAAGTTCAATTTATCGCTTAACTCCAGTGTTATTTATTGAGATAAAATACATATTTGCGTTAAAAATAAATAAAACAAACTATCCAGAGCCATAATCTACTCAGTTAATACAAGAAACTATATATATATCGTATAATCAAAGCAAGTAGTTTAAAACTAATTTTTGCCTTGCCTTGATAGCTCCCGAAACGACTTTGTGAAACCCTCATTTAACTTGCGACAATACAGAACGATATTATGACCAATGTTTGTCACATTCAAACTTGAGAGCTTCCACCAAGTATTTTAATAAAAAGTCTCTTCTCAAAAGGAACTCGCGAGGAGTTTCATGCTAATAGTAAAGGTGTATATTTGCATGATTTTAATTAAATTCTCCTCTCCGTATAACAGTAAGCGTTAGTTGAAAAAAAGCAATTTTACAATGAACTAGGTTGAAAGGAAATAATAAAGTCCCTCAAGATAGTTTATAAAAACTGATAAGCAATTTATTCAGCTCTTTCTTTGTATACAATTCAAAAAACAAAAACTTTTAATATTATCTTTGCTCTTTTCAATGACAAAGAATCTTGGTTAAAAGAAATATGTAAATGTACAGCTACAACAAGTGAGCTGAGAGGGGCGACGACCGCGGCACTCGGCAGTCATTAGCTCAATAGCCATTTGATATAGTGAAGAGCAGAAGGAAAACTGGGCGGGATTAGCGGAGGTCCGGAAAAAGTGAAATGATTGAGGGACCGACACATTATTGATACGAAAAACAAATTTCAGTCTATAAAATGCTTCGTGTATCAAGTTTTTCGAGAAGTTCGTTAACATTTTGACAGTAACGTATAGAAGATATACAGTGTTTGGTGGCTCGTTAAGAGCTGACAAGCGTAGGTAAGTCCACGGTTCGTTAGTGATGTGACTCTAGTCTTCGTCTCGCTGGCCCATCGATTCTGTATTGACGTACTGACATAATAGTGTTGAGCGATAGAGTAGCGCATTGACTTATGGAAGTTTGAATTGCTTGATGTCTATGTCGACGTAGTACTTATTACTGGTAAAGAGATATTCAGTGTCTAGGTGAATGCAATATTAGCCATATTTTTATATTCATAAACTATATCTAATACCACGGTATTAGATGCCATTCTTCCAACACTTAGTGTGCACTACAACAGGAGTTGTTACGTGTAACCACTTATAACAATCCGAATTTAACACACACACACATTCTCACTTACAAATTCACCACTTACAAAACACTAATAAGGACTGCCACACGAATTTATAAATGAATTAATTAAATACTGTACACGAAGTAACGTTTTATTTAGTTGAAAGCAAGCTGTCAAGTAGCGCAACGTGGCACACGCCTTGTCATCTGTCCGTAAACAAATTGGGCCGTACCCCAACCCATTGTGGACTGCTCGACATCTGGCCAATGCGACCAAACCCTGCACTAGTACCGTTCACGTCAAAACTTACAGAACAACCTTTATGTATATGTAAATTGATCTGTTTTTACTTTAAATTTAATCTAAAGTTTTGAACGATTTAAGGAAAAAATATGGAATATTTTAAAATCAGATGTCTATGTGCATATCTTATTTAGATTAATATTAACAGTACCTAGAACTTTTATATGCCTACGGCTTTTTACAAAACAAACGATTCTGTAAACAATCTTATTGTTGTATGAAAGAATTTTTCGACAATACAACGAGCAATTTAGGAATCGAGACCTAAACAACCGGCAGTAACATAAGTAAACCAATAAACCGACTCTGACCGTACACAAAATACTATAAAACATTACGAAAGCAAGTCAACGTCGACCATTCGTCGGTACATAATCGGCTCTAATCCCCTCATGCGTGTTTAACAGTTGGATTACTCGATTACCCACCCTCGAAATTTCTAACGACGAAATTCAAAATTCAGCGCTCTTTTAATTGACCGAAAAGGCCTGTGACAGAACGTACCCGAAAAGTTTTAAGCGATTATTTTTATTCATATTCGTTTTTGTTCCCAACCTCAATAGGGAATTATTATGCTAAGTAGCTGTACCGATTTATTTTATTAATGTGTTTTGTGTACATACATTGATCTATATGCGTTTATTTTAGGTGAAAATAAAGTTAGTGGAAAGTATTACCAATACCGCATATGTATACATATTTCATCCGGAATTGCATTAGTAATTTCAGTTTATTGGCCATTAAGTAACAACTTGTAGATATTTCAAAGACACTATTCACTATTCAAGCTCCACGAGTGTTTAAGTTCGAGGTTTGCGTAGTATTGTACACAACAGGGTGAATCCGAACGAAAATAATACATACAATAAGACCAATAAAAATTACGTTTAATACTCAAACGAACACAAGAAACAATAATACAAACCAAGAGCATCAATTGAGCTATACATTCATAATCAAATCATATTCGGGGAGAGCCCGTCACAAACGTTTGTACCAAAAAAGCACAAATGCCGTAGTCTCTATTCAAAACCTTTGTGGAACTTGTGGAACTTAACGCCGACTCGACGCAAAGTGGGGCGGGCCCACGTCGAGTGTGAAAATGAAAAGCGATCTTGTTTAGGCTTAAATGCAGACTTGAGGACAACTTGGGATTGACTTTTGTTAAACTTAAACTACAATACATTTGTTTATTTTTATTTAAAGTGTCGGCAATTAATGTTGATTCAAGTTATGTAGATGTATTTGAAAAAATGAATTTATTCAACATTCAAAGCATCCTTCGTGTGGAATTTTTCGTTTAGTGTTCAATTAATTCCCATGTGTTTTCTTCGGAGTTATAGACAAGTTTGTTATAAAAAGCAAACAAAAATTCTTAAGAAAACTGAACTGAATATTCAAATAGAAAGTCTGACTTTAAAAAGACGTAATCTTACCTCAAAATCCTCAAATACTTAGGGATCAAAATCAAAGATATCAGTTTGAAAATGGTTATCCGATAGTTATTGATGGGTTCTTCGATTGAGTAATTCGAAGGAGACAGCTAGCGATCATTCTAAAAAATTAAATCGCTGATAACGTCTGCCAATGGACTTTGGCACTTATTGACATTCAAATCTTGAAGATTTTGTTTTAAATGTGTCCATTTAGATGTGTTAACCACTGTGAAATGATAACCGCTAGATATTGACTTCTACTTAACGCTTATTTCTTTTTTGAAAATTTTAAGTAATAACCCCATTCTTAGCTTCATAAATAGTTCAGAAACATTAATTTAACTATGATATTTCTGTTCCAAACTATTAACACTGTCTTATTATAAATTTAAGCAAATAAATGACTTATATAAATGTTATTAAGGTAAATAAATATTTTTGAATATCCTTAATGAGATTAATATGTCAAAAATCAAATATAAGATAAGCCTTTACTAGTTAAAGTAGACTTGTTAACTCTTGCAAGTTACACCTGATTAAAGTGTTTTTAGAGGAGCGACCGCGTGCGGCTCAAAGTTCGCCTACGTGGAGCAATTAAGTCGCGCTCAGAGGACGAGCCACACTTTAATTGTAATCAAAACATCACAGAATAGTTACAACAGCCCTACCAAACCGTTGCGTAACTCTAAATTAAATTACGACTTCGCTTAGACCCAGAATTTGCAAATACTTATTATAGAAAGTTATTATTTCATAATAATGTTCAGAGACTACTCTGTAAAACGTTTTTCATTTCCTCTGAACACGATTAAGTTATAACGCTGTTGTTATCTTAAATTAAATAGCCCTTAGATACTGAAAACTCGTCAAAAGCCTAACATCAAATGATACTATTTCTATATCTGGAAAAGATGTTCTATACAACTATTTTGCTTTGATATCCTTAGTAAAACATGGTATACTTACCTCTATATTACATTACTATTTACTTGTGACTACCTAAAACTCGAATGCGTAGAGAATATATTATAGAAGATCAAAACAGATCCTTATTTCGTTAACAAAGTAACAGAATATGGAATCAATTCGAGTTAATGTTATATAATATCATATTGCAGTATAAAGGTACAGAAATTGGGCCAACTGCGGCGGGCAACCCGTCTGCTTACTAAATTCGTTCGGGTAGGCAAATCCAGAAAACCACATATGGCTTGTGAAGTTTCCCGGCGTGAACCAATTAACCTCTAGAGAGAAACCCCCTCAGGTATTAAACAAAATTGACTCCAATATAATTTTACATTCGCTAGGTAGCCGAAAATGAGATTTAACCTAGGATAGGGCCGCCATAAACGTAGAGCCCACGACCGGGCCGTTTGTGATACACGAATGAAAAATTAAATTAGCAACTAAGTAGAAATTCGCTATAAAGTTGGTGTTCGTAAAGCTTAAATTTAAATTAAATCCTAGGTAAGTACTTGGAATATCATAATGTATTTAGGTCTCCTCTTCGTAATAATTTCCAAACGAGTATTAAGTGTAATTCCTCAACCCACGTGCTAGTCTTAAATAAAGTTATAGTTCAAAATCAGTTCCAGGCAACGGCTGATAATTAGAATTCTATAGTTAGTGTTTGCCATTATGTTGTAAATAGATTTTAATTATTGAAAACAAAGGAATGTAGATACGTGTGACTAGACGTGAGATGATGACAATTGATACGAAGTTTAAAGAATCTAACATAACATCGAGTTTAACCCATTTGGATCCGCCGTCCCCATATGGGGACAGGTTTTCTTTTACCCGCTGGTTATTAATTATTTTAGCTTTCTTCACATTTCATGGGTATTTATAATGAGGAGTAGTGTACTTTCCTAAAATTATTAGAACTTTTGACAAATTGCTACAAAAAAGGGGTCATATTGTCAATTTTATCAAGAGGAAGTGAAATGGGAATTATTATCGAATGCAGAGGCGTTTTGTAGTACGTTATTACGAAGATTTATAAAACTTTTTTGTGATTATTGCTTGCTTATAGTGACAATTAAAACAATATTGAAGAATATCCTTATAATTCCGCTTAGGGGAAAGTTAGAAAAAATGATGGTGTCCCCGTATGGGGACAATGGGCACATCTGTAGTATATTTTTAAAACATTTATACCTGATTTGTATTTTGTTTTCCAATTCATAAAGGTCACCTATAGGCTAAACTTAGTTATAGCTAATACTTGGTGACAACAGACGCTAATTCACGAAGAGCATCACCAATTCCGCCATATCTTTACGCGTTCATATTCTAAAATCTGGTGGGCATCTATACCGAAGATGCAAAAGTACACCTACAGTACCAGGCGTCGCATCCGATATCAGAATTCAGCAGTAGGGGGCATTTCCTCCAGCTGTATTCTGGTGTCGTCACAGCGAAGTCCACCCAGAGGATAGAGTAGCATTATGCCCTGTATATGTTGACCACCGCCGTGTCTTCAGGGAAGTGATCGACGACGATAATCTTCCACGTCCAGCTTAGGATCTGGTTGTGGTGCGGAGCGAGGGGAACTGGAAAACATCTCTTTCTGCGAAGCAGTCCTATGACTGACTAGCAAGAATAGATCGCCGCCCAGAACCAGACCTGTACCTGTAAGGTGCGTGGCGTTACGCGCCTGCTTCAAAGTGCAGATCAGACCGCCTTAGATCGAGATGGCTCAGCGGGACAGATGCCCGACTACTATGAATAACCTAGTGGGTCACCGGGACTTCGGCTTGAAGCAGAATTAGGAACGTGTTGGTTTTTAGCCAGTATTCGATAAATTATTTAATGACAAATATCTCACGACCTACCGCCGTGTGCTGCATTAATGCGGCCCTCTGTGCGGTTCATTAGCAGGATCGGCTCACACTAGGCGAAAACCATTATAACATTGTTGACGAATCATCATAATTCTTATATTGTTTTTTTTTTGTTTAATTTTTATTAATTTTACTATTTTTTTTTTCCTTTTTTTTATAATATATTAATAGTTTTTGTTGTATCCCTTCAAGATGTGACATTTTAGTAATTTTTTGAAAAGGAACAAAGATTGTGTATTTTTTATATCTTTTGGTAGCGAGTTATAAAGTTTTGCTCCCTCATAAATTATTGTTTTCTTTCCAAAGTTAGTTCTAGTACTTGCTATGTGTATGTCTTGTGCACGTCTCAGAATGCGTTTCTTTGTGAAAGTGATCTGAGTATGTATGCCCTTCGAAAGAATTTTTCGAACCAGAATACATGTATTATATAAATATATACTATAAATGTTAAATAATTTAGTCTGTTTGTAAATTTCGTGTGTCGGAGTCAGATAGTGGTAATGAAATAGTATTTTTATAATTTTGTTTTGCGCCCTTTGTAGTTTTTGTAGGTTAGTTTTAGCAGCTGAACCCCACACTTCTATGAGATAGTCAATATGAGGTTTTACCAATGAATTATATATAATGCGACGGAATTTAGGAGGAAAACATCTCACATTTCGGCGTAAGGCCCCTATCAGGCTTGATATTTTAGAATATATTTTCTCTATATGCGGTTTCCATGTTAATTGTTTATCCAAAATAAGTCCAAGATACTTCTCCTTGTTAACTTTGTTTAGCTTGACTCCATTAATGCTGAGTGATTTATGATCAGGGATTTTTTTGTTTTTAGCTGCAAATATTATATAGTTAGTCTTAGATGCATTAATAGTTAAAAGGTTATTTAAGAACCACCTTTCCAATATGATGAGATCTTCTTGTGCATCTTGTATTATAATCTCAATTGAGTGACCAAAATAGAAAAGGCACGTATCATCCGCATACAAAGAAACACATCCCTTCAGACCTATCTTGTCTATGTCATTAATATAGATTAGGAATAATAGTGGTCCACAAATTGAGCCTTGAGGTACGCCGTAATTAACAATCCTAGGTGCACTTGTTCTCTCACCACTTCTGACTACCTGCCGGCGTCTCTGGAGATACGATTCAAAAATTCTGAATGCATTTCCAGTTACACCAATAGATGCGAGTTTGTTTAGTAACAACCTATGACTAACGGTGTCAAATGCCTTTTGTAGGTCAATGAAGACCCCTAATGCAATATGCTTCTTGTCTATATTTGTCTTTATAGTCGGAATTAAGTCTGTTGCTGCTGAAAGTATATTGGATTTAGATCTAAAGCCATATTGTCTACGGGAAATATCGTTAAAAGAATCCAAATATAGAGTAAGCCGTTTGTGTAACAATTTTTCGAAGATCTTGGATAGTATGGGCAGAACAGAAATAGGTCTGTAATTCCCCGGGGACAAATTTGATCCAGCTTTAAAGATAGGAGTGACTTTGGCGAATTTTAGTGTGTCAGGAAAGTAACCTTCATTGAAGCGTTTGTTTATGCACCTAGTTAGGGAAGGTAATATAAGACTTTTTATACATTTGATTGATTTAGCACTGATTCCATCTATACCGGTACTTGTGTTTGCCTTTAGGTTATTGATTATTTTAAGGACTTCATCTGGCATTGCTGGTTCTATTTCGGAAAGTGTAATTGTGTTTGCGGTTTTGTACGAAGTGGTAGTGATAGTTTGACTATTATGGTATTTTGCAGGTATCTGGTTGGCCAGGAGTGCACCTATACTAGAGAAGAAGTCGTTAAAATACTCACATATTTCCTTTTCATCAGTGATTAGCTTTGAAGGTGACTGTAGTTTAGAGGAAGCAACACTGTTCTTTATTTTATTACTAGACAAATTATTTATCAATTGCCACATCTTTAGGGGTTTACCCTCACGTTCCTTGAAAGTTTTATAGTAATAGTTACTTTTTGTAGCTTGGATAGTTTCAAAAACTTTATTTCTCTCTTTTTTAAATGCTTTTTCAGATTCTTTATCATTAGGATTATTTTTATAAATTTTCCACAGTTCGTTTCTTTCATCTATTTGATTAATTATGTCCTTATTTATCCAATCTGCCCTCGGAGGATTTAGAATTTTAGTTTTAGTTGTTTTGTTTCTGCTGATCGCTGACTGAATTGCTTCCTCCAATTTCGAGTACTCCTCACCGATCATATCATAATCCAGGCTTTCTACAGTTTTATACAGGTCTGAGTATGATACAGCTTGAAATTTTACTTTTTTAATAGGCTCTGGCTGGTACTTTTCAACTTCCAAGAAAATTTGTTTATGATCGGATATTGCGGATTCTATGATAGCTAGATGTAGCTTATGAGTTTTGAGGCTGGTGCATACGTGATCCAATATAGTCTTGGTGGTTGACGTTTCTCTAGTACAATATTTTGCATCAATATTATTCAATATGGTGTAGCCTTCTTCTCTAAGCACATCCATGTATTCTGAAGTAGACCGATTCGGCATAAGCAAATTATAGTTAAAATCACCAAATAAAATTGTCCTCTTCCGATTTTGTAGTTCTTTCGAGAAGGATTCGAGGAATTTTTTCGAGTTGGTTCTTTCTGGTTTATATATGGCACCAATGTCGAGAGAAAATTTTTCCAAATGGACCCACAAATAATGGTTGTCATCTTCACATTGAGACTCCACCTCCCCTTGATTGTGTTCGGAAGTTATAGTAATGTTTACCTCTATAGTTAGGTAATCGTAAGCTTTCAGCTTCTGTTTCGTTTTTAATCCAGGTTTCTACCAATACTACTATATGAATATTTTTAATTGTTGTCAGTATACAGTTAAGTTCGTCTATTTTACCAGGTTTAACCAAGCTACGGATATTCGCGAAAAGAAATCTTAGCGATTTACGATTTGAGTACAGGTTGCTGTAACTGTTAGTTATTCCGTGTGTTATTTTGACATGTCCGGTATTTGGTTGCTGATTTGCAATTACAACTAGTTTTTTGATGGTTTACGTATTATTTTAGGTGTACTGTTAATGTATTTTATGATTAGGTCTTTCTCACCGTTTTGTGTTCGGTTTTGTAGTTCTTCCGACAATTTTTTCATGAATTTTTGTTGGCCCATACCAACAAAAACCTCCAGAGAAAGAGACCAGACCCCATGGTCTGGTCTGAGTATATTTTGATAGCGTCGTTCTTATATATTGATTTATTACGAAGTATTACTTTCGCATTTTCTTGAGATGGTAAATATACTTTAACAGGTCGAGTCTTTTCTGGTTTAAAGAAGCCAATGCGATGGTTCTTAATGGGTTCGGGGCATTCAGGAAATATTGTTTTCAAAATTATGTTTGCTTTTGTACTATCAGAAGCGACTCGTTCCTCTTTGCTATCTTGTTTGGCTTCAGGCATCCCCACTATAATTACATTCTTGCTTCTTAGTTCTCTTTCATATAGTTCAGACACGATATCTTCACAGGTAAGATTTTCAGATCCCAGCGGTACTGTTGAAGCTATCTTTAAGTTTTTCAAATCTATGTCCATAACTTCGACTTTCGTATTAGTTGCAGCACTTGCAAGTTTTAGGTCTGCTATATCTGATTTTATCTGGTTTTGTTCAGATACAATTTGTTCGTGGTTAACTGGAGATTTTTAACTTCATCCTTGATGATCGATACATCGTCTGATATTTTTTTGAGAATTGTATTTTGCGTTTCAATAAAACTATTAAGGGTGTTCATTATCTCAAACGTCAAACACTGGATCACGCGGTCGTTGCCGAGCCTAGTCAGAAGTGTAATGCTGAGAGCGACGGAGAATGGGTTGAAGTTAAAAAGCGCAAGTCTAGGCAGCGCGAAAAACCGTTAGAAGGTACTGCTGATCCTCTATCGATCAAACTAAAGGCTATAGAAGTACGCAAATACTTTCACCTCTGGAACATGGCTTCCCATGTTGATGAAGTTCGCCAATACCTTTCTCAGTTGTATCCTACCACTACCTGTTCAGTTGAGGAGTTAAAGGCCCGTGGGGATTATAAATCTTATAAAATCGGTGTTCCAGCTGAATTTTGTCCCGGAATTTATTCTGCCGAAATCTGGCCAATGAATGCTAGAATGAAGCCTTGGATGAATTACAAAAGGAACAGCCCAAATCCCAAAATAAACGAACAACAAAATTCGTCCTTTCGTGAGCCCTTTCGCACATCCGCATGAGAAACACAAAGTCTTAAAAACATACATGTTTGCTACCAAAATGTGCGAGGTCTGAAGACGAAGCTGTCAACGTGGCGCAACCACTTATCCCTGTTGGAGCAAAACCTTGTTGCTATCACTGAAACTTTTCTGGACTCCTCGGTCTTGGATTCTGAGATTGAAACTGGTGACTGGTGTGTCCTGCGCCGTGACAGAAATGCGCCCTGTGGAGGCGTTCTACTAGCGGCGCGAGCGCCTCTCGTGCTTCGCAGGAGACGAGAGTACGAAACCGAGTGCGGCGAAGATTTGTGGGTGTCCTTTACGTGGCATAGCCTCGCATTCTTAGTGTGTGTTGTGTACATCAAACCTAGTGCTAACGATGAAGATTACATGAGTTGGTTTTGCAAAACCGAAGGTTTCATACATGACTTTAAGGGCTTTGTTGTTATAATGGGTGATCTTAATCTAAATAGTGCCTCTAATCATATCACTAATTACTACTGCTACTTCTTGTCATTTTGTTCTTTAGTTGACAAAAATGATATCTTAAATGTTCATGGTGGAAAGTTGGATGTCATATTGGTCCGGGAAGGTTTTCACGAAGTGTTTGTGTCTGGCGTTGATGGTATTGTTCAGCCAAATACATATCACCCTCCGTTGGAAGTTGAGGTAAGAATTGAATCAGTTCATTGTTCGAATGTTATGGATCCTAGCAACATCAACCCTTTCAGAGATTGGAACTTTTACAAATGTAACTACGAGCAACTGTACTTGTTATTATCAGAGACATCTTGGGATCCTGTTTTTCCGTTAGCGTTGCTGGCGCGGTGAATGCCTTTTATCAGATTATCTACGATACCTTTGATACCTGCATGCCTAAGAAAAGTCGTTCAAGGAAGATAACTGAGCGGTACCCTGTATGGTTTACATCTGACATAATTAAAGATGTCAAACGTAAGCTCATATTGCACGCTACTTGGAAGCGCTCTAAATACCTTGAAGACTATAAGCCTTTCTCAGATCTTCGGAGTACCTTAAAATATCGTGTTGCTAATGCATATCAAACGCATATTAAATGTGTAGAGAATAATATTAGAGTAAACCCGCGTGAATTCTGGCGACATATATCCAGTTTGAGATCTAAGGGAGGGTTTGAACCGTCGGTGAGCTACTGTGGCGATAGTTACAGCGGTACTGCAGCCGCGGAGGTTTTTGCCAAATTTTTTGCCAGTGTGTTTTTGCCAGATAAACCACTGTTAAATGTCACCAGCATTGGAAATTCAGACACTACCAAAAATAGCAATTACATAAACATCTTTCAGTTCTCATCCAAGGATGTTTTGGATGGGTTAAATAAACTTAAAGTCAGTAGTTCCGTAGGCCCGGATAGTATGCCACCCACTATTCTAAAGCATCTCAAGAATTCGTTCGTTTCTCCTTTATCCCACATATTTAATTTATCACTTAAGACTGGGTTTTATCCCCTCCAATGGAAAGTGTCGCGCGTGACGCCTATACCTAAAACGTCGAATAAGACGGCTGTAGAGGAATTCCGTCCTATTGCCGTCTTATCGTCACCTGCTAAAGTATTTGAAAATGTTCTCCATAAACTTATATATGAACAAGTCGAAAAACATCTTAACAACGCTCAACATGGTTTTAGATGTAAGAGATCCGTTGAATCTAACTTGTTGACTTTGACGGAATATATTTCATCACAGCTAGATAGACGTCATCAGGTTGATGTTCTATATTTCGACTTCCGAAAGGCATTTGACCGCGTCAACAATGATATCTTGCTCGCGAAACTTTATGCCATAGGTATTTGCCCTAACCTATTACGCTTACTGGCTGACTACCTTCGTGACCGTCAGCAGTATGTGAAATTAGGAATTTACGAGTCCAGCACTTACCACACTCGATCCGGCGTAAGTCAAGGCTCAATCCTTGGCCCCTTACTATTCCTTCTCATGATCAACGATCTCCCAGATGTTCCCCAACACGCAAAATGTCTTCTGTATGCTGATGATCTAAAACTCTACACTTGTGTCAACAGCATATCGGATTGTGAGGCTGTTCAGAGGAACATAGACCTGGTTTATGATTGGGGAGTTGCAAATAAAATGGATTTTAATCCTTCTAAGTGTTACGTCATGACTTTTGGTCGGGGACGGCACCCTATCACCTTTGATTATAAAATAAATGGTTCACCTATAACCAGATCATCAAGTATGAGGGACCTGGGTGTCGTCTTCGATCAGAAGTTGACATTTCACGATCATATCGCCACGGTTGCTAAGGAATCATTCAAAAGACTTGGATTCGTCTTAAGAAATTCAAAAGATTTCAAGAATGCACACGTGATAAGACTCTTATATAAAACTCTTGTCAGGAGCAAGCTAGAGGCCAGCTCCTGCATTTGGAGTCCATACGAGGCATCTTATTCACTCCTACTTGAAAAAGTTCAAAAGAAATTCTTGAGGTTCCTCTACAAATTTTCTCTGGGTTACAATCCGTACATGTATCCAACAAAGTACCTTGCAGGATGTTTAGGATTTAATATGTTGGATACTAGAAGGGCATACAATCAACTTCACATCACACTCAAAATCTGCAGAGGGATCATAGATGCTCCTGATCTCCACAGTGAGCTGATTCGATTGTATGCCCCAAATAACTACATACGCGCCCGGAGGCACCGTCTACTATCCGTGCCTCCAAGTCGTACCGTGGCCCGGGCATCGTCCCCCATTCCTCGCATCCTGTCCGCGCTTAATAGCCTCGTGGAAGCCTACCCTGACTGTGACCTATTCATGGACGAGTTTAAAGCTATTAAAAAGGTTTGTCTCAGTTTTTGTGAAAGTCTCTCAAGTCTGTGTTGAAGTGTATAATTAAATGTTAATGTAATTGGTGTAAAGCCGTGTTAACATAATTAAATAAATAAATAAATAAATAAATCTCTTTCCGGAAATCGACAAAATCAGCCCGGAAATCTTCTATTTCATTTTACTTCCTCTTCCGAAAAGTAACCTGTGATATTTCAGTCCCTTCAGTGTTGAGTTTAGAAAGATCCGGTTGGGAACCTCCATGGGCGTGTTGTTTGGTAGATGATCGCGTACTACTCATCTTGGGTTAGAGTAAATTATATGAAAATGTAAGCACAGACAGGCAGTGTGTAGCCGCCCCCGCAATTCTTCGCACTTTTTTTTTTTTTTTTTTTTAAGGGGGGAAAATCATCGAATGACTGCTCGTGCCTGGGTGAGGCGGGAGGGAGTGTCAGACTCTTACTGACTAAAAACCACCCCGTTCCTTCTCCTGCACGTCGAGCCGGAGCCCCGGTTACCCGTTAGGTTCTCCGCGACTCCGAATCGGCATCGGCCCTATTGGGCCCCATCTGTGGTGGTCTGATGGCTCTTTGAGGCGCGCGCGGAACGCGACGCGCCGTACGCTCGGGTCTGTTTCTGGTCGGACGGGGAGCCACCCATGCTCGCCGTCCGCAGGCCCGCGCTTACGGTGGCCGGAGATCGTCCCGCGATCCCCGACGCCCGGTGTGCCCTTCGCGATGGCTGGGTTGCGAGGAGGCAGCGCTTCGCTGCCTCACGCGTCCCGCCTCCTCCTTAGCTAGCATGACTGCTTCGCAAAAGGAGGAGACGGCTTCCCAGTCCCCCTCGCTCCGCATCATGGCCTGCACTAGGCCCGGACGCGAGAGGTCGCCATCGCCGATCACTTCCCTGAGGACACGGCGGTGCTCAGCCCACGCAGGGCATTCCGCGACAGTGTGTTCCACCGTGTCCTCAGGGCGGTCCTCGCAGTGATGACACCAATTCTTCGCACTTAGGTGCCGTGTGGTGTCGGCACAGAGCAGGATGAATTATTGGAGCCCGTCTCTTTCACACCGCAGGTATGAGGGGCGATAGGATCGATTCTAACCTGCGCTGGCGTCTTGCTTGTTGTCGCACACTACACGTTGTGTTGAAGTAAAATGTAGCTTTACTGGTTGACTTTGGGCTCGAAATTGATTAGCAGTAATTTAACAGGATTTTTATATTACGTTAGTTAAATATCAACACGTTCGCTCTCGACCACTCTCTGGCAAAAATTACACTTAATCATACCCCTTATAGTTTAAAGTACCAGTTGGTTCGTCCTATCACTATCATCATTGACATACTGGCTTTCTGTAGGTGTCGAGAAGATAGGACTAATAGCCCGTCGCCTTTGAGTTAAGGCGGTGGTGCGTGGTGAGTCACCGGTGTAGCTGACGACGTCGCCCCTTGTCCAAGGTCCGGCTCCGGCCTTCCTTCCCCTTCCGGCGGTGGAACTCTCTCAGAGTGAGTGATAGTCAGTGGTGCCACATCTGGTATCACGTCCGAGTCCCAGCTTAAGTCGTCGCTCGGTGTAGTGTCCACTCTTTTCCTTATCTGGTCCGTGTGTCTGTTGACCTCAGACCTTAATTGCGGGATGTACACACTGTACAGTACGTTGCCGATTTGTCTTTTAATAGTTCCTTTAATCCAACTGTATTTCTTATTATTTGTATTTTTTGTGATCCAAACTTTTTCATTTTGCTTATAATTAGGTCTTTGTACACCACGATAGTATTTAGCCTGTAAGGACTGATTACGCGCGACGGTCTGAATTAGGTCTGTGGACGAAGGTGACGGTGTCGGTGTGCTAGTATTCAACAAGTCTAGTCGCGAGCGCAACGCACGCCCGAATACAATCTCTGAGGGTGACTTGCCAGTGGTGCTATTTTTAGAGTTCCTGTAATGGAATAAAAATTTCGAAACCCTTTCACTAATAGTTTTTTTATTAAACCCCTCGAAAATAATAGCCTTAAGCCCCTTTTTTACTATTTTGACAAAGCTTTCGGCTTGCCCATTACTAGCCGAGTGGTATACCGGCGATAAGACATGTTCGATACCGTTAAGACTACAAAAATCTTTAAATTCTAAGGATGTAAAGGATGTACCGTTATCACTCACCAAGGTGTGTGGGACTCCAAATCGCGACATCAAATCACATAATTTATTTATAACCGCCTTGGAGTTATGTGATGATGACATATCGTAATACTCAACCCATTTACTGTACGCATCTACAATAATTACCTCTAAAAACATGTTATTGTGAATCGGACCCAAGAAATCTATGTGAATCCGATAAAAAGGATGCGGCGGCAACGGCCAGGGCGCGAGTGGGGCGTGCGGCGGGGCGAGCCGCAGCGCACTGCACACGCCGCACGCCGCCGCTATGCGCTCCAGCTCTGCGTCCACACCGGCAAACCACAGCCGCTTGCGAGCTTCTGCTTTCATTTTTACCACACCGAAATGTGAACTATGCAGTTGCACATATGCTTTCCTGAAAAACCGATGGAATTACGACTTTATGTCCGCGCATTAAGATACCATTTTCGTATGATAATTGTGTTCGACAATTAAAAAATGGTTTTAACCCTGCGTCATGTATCTTCCTAGGCCAGCCGTTTAAAATATAATGCTTGACAGATGTCAGCCGAGTGTCGCGAGCCGTCTCACTACGCAAGTCGCTCAACGTAATCGGTAAGTCCCCATCAATTACGAAGTTAACGTACGCCGCGCGATCCTCGCACTCTGCGAGTTCGTCCGGCGTCTGCGTCACGTTCTCATCCCCGTATGCTCGAGATAAATAATCCGCGCTGTTGTGCTTACTACTGATGTATTCAATAGTGTAATTATACACAGCTAAAAATATAGCATATCTCTGTAGGCGGTTTGCCGATACCTCGAGAATACCTTTATGGGGCCCGAATATAGCTAACAGGGGCTTATGGTCTGTCCTTAGTACGAAAGGCTGGGACCGACCATATAGATACTGGTGGTACCGTCTTACCCCAAAAATTATCACTGTCGCTTCCTTTTGGATTTGCGCGTAATTTTTTTCTGCTGACGACAACGTCCGGGAAGACTAAGATATCGGCCTTTCTAACCCGTCTTCGCCCACTTGTGATAGTACAGCTCCTAACCCTGTCGGCGACGCGTCTACTGTTAATATTAACGTTGCCTGTGGATCAAAATGCGCAAATGTTTTATCAGATGCTAATATGTTTTTTATATGATTGAATGAGTCATCGTGAATGCGAGTCCATTTCCACTTCGTATTTTTATTTAATAAATTATAGAGGTATAATGGACTTAATACGGACGATGCGTCCGGTACAAAGTTCCTATAATAATTAGTCAGTCCTAGGAACGACTGCAACTGTGACACGTTTGTCGGTTTAGAAGCTTGTAATATAGCTTTAACTTTATCGGGCGACTTCCTAACTCCATTTTTATCTACGACGTGACCGAGGTATGAAATGTCATCTTTAAAAAATTCGCATTTACTCATCTGCACCGTTAGCTCGGCATCATCCAAGCGTTGCAAAACAGTGATAAGTCTCTGCATGTGCTGGTCTTTATTTTCTCCGGTTATAATAATATCGTCAAATAGAAATATGATTCTATCGATACCTGAGAGCAAACACTCCATTGCGCGCTGGAATATGGCAGGCGCGCTGGACAACCCAAATATCAATCGAGTGAAGTTAAAAAGACCGAGGTGAGTATTGACGCAAGTTAACTTCTGAGATTCTTTATTCAAAATGAACTGATTAGCCATAGATAAATCAATTTTACTGAATTGTACGCCCCGTGTAATTTGGCTAACAAGTCATTTACCGTCGGCAAACGATACTGATCTATTATCAACTGTTTATTGATTGTAACAGAGTAATCGGCACATAATCTGATGCTACCGTTCTTTTTTAAAACCGGCACAACAGGCGACGCGTACTCCGAGTGTTCAACAGGCTGTAAATTAGGTATCCTAATGACAATAATCTGTCGAGCTCCTTGTCTATTTTTACTTTTAACGCGTAAGGTACTGGCCTCGCTTTGAAAAAAATCGGTTAAACGTCGGGTTTTAAATGTAAATCTATTTTATATTTGTTAAAAGCTCCGAGGTTACCTGAAAAAACTTTTGGGAACATGTTACTAAGTTTTTTATCCATATTAGCTTCGCGTACCGTTTGTTCTGAGTCAAACATGGCGTGTACGCGCACCGGCATTAACTCCAGGTCGAATGCCCGAATGAAATCGCGGCCTAACAGCGGCGGTCCGCTTGCGTGCACTATATACACGTTGAGGGTATGCATACGCCCGAGATAAGATATGGGTAATAAAACTATTCCGATCGTTTTGATGTTTTCTCCCGTATAGCTAAATAGTTTTTTGTTGGTGGCTGATAACGGCAATCGCTTGAAATGCATGTTGTAGGTATCTTTGGATATTACGCTCACCGCTGAACCACTATCAATTTCGAACTCCAAAGCTAGACCACTGATCATTACACGTTCCGTCATAGGTTTTCCTTTTACGCAACGAATATTATAAAAACACTCACCGTCGTCGTCTCCGTCATCCACAGTACCTTCACCCACGTACTTCACTTTTCTTTCGTTAGGACACATTTTACGTAAATAACCTTTATTATTACACTTATAGTTTTTAAACCGACACTGATCAGACTTGTGATTAGTGAATCCACACATGTTACACTTTTCCTTCTTGGAAATGCTAAAGACGATGTCGGAGCCCGGTGCGCTGGCGGCGCACACGCCTGGCACTGGCTGCGCCGAAGCCTGGCGCGCACAGCGCACGCTCTCTGCCAAGTCAATGGCCTTCGCGAGTGTCAGCTCCCGCTGGTCTTGCACGAACAGTTTTTCCCGCTCACGTCCTGCCACCATGCCCATGATAAATTTATCTAGCAAGGCTTCTTCCAAGTTCTTGAATGCACAGTGAGTCGCTAATCCTCTGATCCTGGCCGCCCATTGAGTGTGCGTTTCTCCTGGTCGCTGTGTAGCTGCATAGAAAATTGATTTCTCTGCAAACCCGAACCTTTTTGGTGTGAAGTGATCGCCGAGGAGTTTTAATATAGCCTCGTAACCCAATTCTTCCACCTTGTTGGGTAACGCCAAGTCCGTTGCGAGTTTAAACGTAGATTCACATAATGACGTCAATAAAATCGCCCTTTGTTTGATTGTCGCTTTGTCCGTTTCCGATGTTATGTCGTTAGCGATAAACCATTGATTCCATCGCAACTTATAACTATTCCAGTCTTGAGACAGGTGATCAAATGTAGAAAGCACGCCGTATGTCGTTCCGGTAGACATATTTGTGAAAATAATGCGGGTCCACTCGTTGCCACGTGTTAAGTATCTCCTTGTAAGGGAACGATGCGCACGCCAATTAAACTCGCTAGTCAGTTGCACACTGGTTTAATTTATCTAAACTTCATAGCGGAACGGGGAAGCGGGGCGCAGCCCGCATTCTACCTTTGCATCTATACATACATACATAACATAAATCAATAACGTTGATTTCAAAAATAGCTTAGTTTTATTCGACGAATTGGATAAAAGCAGTCGTCTATAACGACAACAACAGACACTTCATTCCAATATACTGGATTAGTTCTGTCATGACTTAAAACCCGAGCTGACGATCCAAAACGTTTGGGGAACTATATTTTGTTCACGAAACGACAGTTTAATTGAGTCGTTCGTGCACTATTGAAGTTTGAACATTTTAAACTGTCAACCAAACTATTGTTCGGCTCACAATCGACTTTAGTCTTATTAACTTCGTAAAAAGTTGCATATTCACAGCATTGCTTTAAAATCAAAGCTATCGTCAGATGTCTTTGTGAAATGGTGATCAATTACACCTAGGTTATAAATGTGACATCGACTAAAATGTGGATCCAATCGTGGTTTTTGGCGCATGATATGAAATATCCGATCACCTAATATTGATGACTTACCTAAAATGAAGTAATTGCCAATCATGGGTGGACAGACAGTAGATTTATCTCTGATCAAACGTCACGCTTTTCAGAAACTGAGAATTATACTTTACTTTTATATTGGCTGTCATTGTAAGATCTATGATAGTCGTTACGGTTAGCTCAAAAGCCTGACGACGTTGCTATTGTCTAACCAATGATGACGCAACACTTCTATTGATTTTTAGTTCGGATTTATTGACGATTGTTCAAAAAAGATCAAGTAAGAAGAAAAATAACTTAAAGTCAATTACATCTATGATTCTTCACGTAAATAGGCACTTAAATTGACGTTTGATTAAGGAAACAATGTTCCTATATTCTGATAGTTTGTTATCACCTGAGTAGAGAAAACAACAATCAGTCGAACATATTTCAGTATGTAAAACAATGAGTAAACCTAGACAAACTTACTAACAACAACTATGTAACAAACACAAACCTAGTAAGATATCAAAATACATGCCTACATACCTAGATACGTAATAAATAGAAGCCATATACCCATCTTAAGTTCAGAAGCAGCTCATTGAATCTCCTTCAGTTACAATAGAGTTATTGGAATTGAAATAGTTATCGAAACTATTGCCAAGAAGATAAATAATGTGCTTAGTTAGAGTAAGACAAATGCTATCAATTATAGCCGCTGAAATGGAGCTACAGTACTACTGGATTCTTGGTAAGTAAAAGTTTGAGATAATGTCCTATAAGTATATTGATCAAATGTACTCACAGTTATGTAAGAAAGTTTGGTCTATCAACATTAAATGAGGTCCGAAGTCGCGCTTTTGTTGCCTTTATTTTCTGCGCGAAAGAATTCGGTGTTTGAGAACAAATGTTTTTATAACATGTGTTATTTATAGATATTTTTCTTATACTTTTAGTTTGTATGTTCTGTAAGATGAATTAGAATTTAATGGGTTCAATGATAAATCATAACACTTACTTTATAAGCTCTTTAGTGACATTACATTACTTGATTGTATTAATTAAACTTTTCTGCCGACAGAAAATTGAAGGTTAATCGTCTGCCAACACCGGTCATCGGTGATCTCCATGGCACCCAACGTGTTAATATAAAAAATGTAACTTAAATATGAAAATTCACAAATTAGACATATATAAACCAATACATATTAACAAATATGTAACAATAGCACCGAAATATAGATAACAAAGGTATAATACATTACGACACGATGGCATAAGTAACAGACATCGCGTTATATAATTTAGTTATGTTTGTGGATTGAGTTCGCTCGGTCGTTCAGTCACGCACGACTTGCAATCACCCGGAAATCTATGTATTTACTCTAATACTACTCCCCGACCCGACTTTCGACGTTTGCACCGAAATTATAACCCACAAAACATTCCGATAGCATTTATTGACAACGTGATAACATGTTTAATTCATACATACAATAACCAACAAGTATTTTTTACTCGGCAACAATTTTGTTTGGACGTTTTTAGTAGTCGTAAACAGTTGGGTGCAGCACCCACAAATATGAGAACAATGCTATCCTGTTATTACGAATACCGAAATATTTATTAAAGTTTATGTACCTCTATATTATGAATACTATTATTTATTTGCTTCCACGCTTTAATAATGTTTGACATTCCAGAAGAATTGTGCAACGTATGTACATCATTTCGTGAACATTTTTAATGTTATTTCAAATAATGAAATTTAATATAATATTTTTTTTAACTCGTCGAGTACCGGTTTTGTAGACACAATTATAGAACAATAGGTTGCGGTCACCGGTGACCGCTTGGTGTTTGACAGTTTAATGACTGTCGTATGTCTACTATCTCGCCTGGTGGTAAGCGATGATGTGGCCTACGATGGAACACGTCGACCCATAAGCAACCAAAAATTGATATTAATTTCATTACTTGTGATTTATACGAATTGACCACCTATCGGCATTTGAAAAGTGCCTATTCAAGGAATAATGAAAATAAATGCTTTGACTTTGATTTCTTGGTGCTTTGGAAAGAAAGAAGAAAGAAAAGAAAGAAAGAAAAATTGTTTATTTGCACACCGTCACAAAGTACAATAACACACAAAAAAAATAATCCTTTAGTTGTTTACTCTATGAGAAATTATAAATTTAATCATGTACGTATCATACCTACATATCATGGACGTCTGAACTTTGAGCTTAACGTAATTCACAAAATTTACAAGCTCATTAATTCAATATTATTTGTATAAATATAATTCCATTTGACCTTACAAACTACGAGTACTTATATTGTAGCTTTCTACGACTAGAACTCATTCGCTTATATTCGCTCTCTTGGACCGTCACGATCCTTGACCTACAAGGGAAATACATTTTATATTACGATACACCACACGTTATTGATTTATTTGAGCAGAATATTTTATTATTGGTTTCATGCTGGTTTCACTGATTGAAATATGTTTTGCATCAAATGTCAAAGTTTCTCATAAAATGTAATGGAAATATTGCCTTGACAACGATTACGTGTTTAGGCCACTCCTTTATTTTGTAATACCAAGTGGCTAGCATTTTCCAAATTCTTTTCTAATAGATTAGTAGCATTAGTTTTACTAGAGATTTTGATTTGTAATCATCTAACCGAAAGATTGACAATTGATTCCATAAATTATTTAAAATCTATGATGTTGCACAAGCATATGGCATCAATTGGCAATTATTACCCAAGGAGAATATTTGATGGGTAACTTCTCAACAGACGCAGGCTCACAGATGGTGATGTAATTATACTGCACACTATAAAATGAAACTTTGGCTTTCAAAACGTTGTAATTTTACTCTGTCTAAACTATCTTCGCGGCTTTCAGACTACCGTCATTAAAAACTACTCAAAATGTTTGTTGCTCAATGAATTAGCCCTTTTTATAGGCTTAGTCTAAGGCTCTAAAAATAAGTTTTCCCACAAAACTTAATACCTAACTTAAAAGCAGTAAAACGTAATATTAGATTTCAGATGAAAAGTTATTAATGTCGTAGCGAAGTTTGTAATATTTAAGCGAATGCAGTATATCAAATACGCAGTGTAATTACTGTTTTTAATTATAAAACTTGAGGTTGTGAAGTAATTTTTGTTTAACGATGGACGCAAAAGTTTTAGGTATGAACTAGGCTCTAAATCCCACAGTTTACGAGAGAATAGGTCGCTCTTCACCTAAAATACCGCAGTGTTCTGCCACCTGAGCCTCGGAAATTATGATTCCACAACGTTATATTGTATTTTCATACTGTGCCGATTTTATTGAAGCCTCTTCGAATAACTTGTTTTGTTTGAAATACGCCTATAATGAAATAGTGCGGCTTTCGAAACGATTTAGGTACTTAAATTATAAAGTTATAGTTCAAACTGTTAGAACTTTTCGATTCATTTTAAACACATTTCATTAGTTTTCAATTTAAATACTTTCTACAGTTTATACATTGAATTAGTAAGTAGCCGCAAATAAAATTGCTCAGTACAATGTCTCAAATTAATAACTAAACAGTTAGGTAAAAAACGGTTTCACTAAATATTATATCTACTTATCTGGCAAGACTGCCTCGTAGACCGAATGGTCGCAAGTGAGACTGCCAGGCAAGGAGTCTCGGGTTCTATTCCCGGGTCCGGCAAAGTATTAATGAGTTTTTTTTTAAAAGTCAGTAATAGCACGGAGTCTGAAATTGTGCCCCGTATATGGCAATAGGCTAAGGGGGGGGGGGCACTGCATGGGACTAATAACATAAATAGTGAAAAGTGGGTGTCTCATTGTACTTAATATGCACTTTGTCTACCTTCTTATTGAAAATAAAAGGCGTGATGTTATGTTATGTTATAATACCAAAATTGTGCTTTTACTTAATATTTTTAAAGATTATGTTTTATTGATTTTAGCAATAGTACAAGCACTTGTACTCCCTACTCAATATCAGACGTAATATAATACACGAAACATGCTCGTTAGACAAATTCCGAAAGTACAACACATAATTAGCAAAATGTAAGTGCCGTAACAGTTCGTCCGCGTCATGATTGATAAAGTTAACGCTATATAAACAAACAAGTACAATGATTTATGTTGCTCTCACTCCTAAACGCTCGTTCTGAAATTACAAAGTTCCCCGTGGAAAATTTCTAAAATTCTAAAGTGTCCCGTTTTCCCATTGCCCGTTGTCTCTAAAACTGAGGAGTTTGCAAGCCGGGTTTAACTTAGTAGCGCCTTAAATATAAATTTCACAAGTTCGCTGTACACGAATGAAGTTACGGTGTTATATCGTAGCTCAACAAGTTAGCACAGAAATTTTAACTTTCGTATACTTGAAATAATGGCTCCTGTAAGCGTGTATGAGGGACGTGTCAAGTAATGTCTAATTAAACATGTACATCACTTGAGTGGCACAAAAAGCTTCATACAAAATATTCCTTGAGCACTCAAATCTATACAAAAACCTGAAAATGCATTTAAGCTTTCAATAAACTAATTAGGATTTCATACCAAATCACAAATCTTCATACATGTAAATAACATAATCCATCTTATTTCTCTGACTTATAACACAATTAGGCTAGACAAAACATATCATTCGATACCCAAACATTAACATAGCAAATAAATAAATCGAGGATTGGAATCCACCACCAATTCTAAGTAGAACTCGCCACAAACAATTAGTTGTGCAGCTGTGTGTATCTAGGTAGCGGTGACGGCTTGAACCGGCTGCCGACGCACTAACCCATGTTCGGCGTTAGACGGTACAAGGGACGCTTTGTTCCTAAGTTCGGCATTACACCCGGGAAATATAGCAGGAATGTTCGACGGATCGCTACGAGTTTGCCGAGACGCCGGGGAGACCTTTACAAACATCATGATAATACATTTATGTCGTAACTAGCTTCTGCCAACGGGCGTCGTCTGAGCTATCGGGATAAAAATACCGTGTTATTTTATAATCTACGAGTATCTTTGTACCAAATTTTATCCAAATCTAGAAAATAAAATGCAATTAATACATATTAATAGGAATAGTTGGATGAAACTATTCCATACATAACTTAGTTCACTTTTGTGATGTGCATCGAATTTATAAAGCAAATTGTTCGAAAAATATTTTGCCTGTAAAACAAACGTACATAATCCAATTTTGTTATGGACACTATGTTTTATAACTTAATGTGGATGCTATGTAACCTGTATCCAAATATTCTATGTAATTGTCAACATGTATGTATACCATTTAGAAAAATACCTATGTAGAATAAAAATTCTACATATAAAATTCACTGTACAACATTAATAAATACAATTAGTAGCTACCAATCTGCAAAAGTTTGTTATTTACACAGTATTTTAGAGGTTTTAGTATGATTCTCATTTTGCAGTACCAAATTCTATTTGTTTATAGTCAAGTGAGTTGGGTTTTTATATTATGTAACTCCTGGGTGCTTACTCTTGAAACCAATCTCAATGTCAATGCAATTTCAATCCAATAAAATCTCAATAATTATCCAATGTCAAAACTATACAACCCCTATCGTAGCTGCTAAAGTAGCATTTAGAGTACGGAATATAAAACCAAACTCAATACCATTTAGTTATTGAAATATCCACGCAATACGGATGCAAAAGGCGCTAGTGTTACAACTCAAGAGTAGGAAATTTCACAATGTCAATCTCGATCGATCGGAATTGGATTCAAGAGTAAGCCCCCTGGTAATGTATTTAAGCATCAAAAACTTTCATATCTCAAGTATACACAATTCAATTTATATTTACCACAACATTTACAGCCGCTTCCTATAACTAAACCAAAGGCAACCAAATAGTTGGTTAATAAAAACAATTCTATATCCCAAAACGGACCTTATCTACCTACATACAAATACAATACTTGTTCAATGTTCATTGTCGCCAACAAGAGTTTCTACAACACTAATCGGCTGGGGTCCATTGTTGCCTAGTTTTGCTATATCTTAAGTTTGTATTGACTGGCTTGTTACCGCCTCCCGCAATGTAAAGTCGATACTACGGGCTTTCATAACTGTGTTTAGTGAAATGCTTCCGTACCTTGATATTAAAACGTGTTTGGTGTTGATAATATTATGCTTTTGTTCTGCAGTATATCTTGGTTTCATAATAGTATTTGGGAGTTTAAGATTTTTCAATAAATTGTTTTTGATAATATTATGTAAATTGAAACTGACATATGGTCTATAAACAATTGAAAATTATACTAAGTAGTTGTAGGTAAGCTTCAAGCACAAAACAATAAACCCTTAATTTCTTTTATATCTTATAGACAACAGTAAAAGTAGACAACGATCAAAACAATATACAGTTGCAAAGAACACATAACAACTTCAAGAACACACGATATTTCAAGAAGAAATCGGGAGCCAAGAAAAGTCCAGTTGATTGGACCATTTCCAAAAGCTTTCTGAAGCAACGTTAGGAACCACCTGTAATATTAGCGGCGTATTGGACTTGACAAATCTGGGATCAATGTGCCTTTCCACCATGACTTATGGCGCCAAAACATGGCCGCTCACTACGGACACTGCACAAAATGGGATTTACACAAAGGACCATCCAAAGCTCTGTCTATCTTACTCTTATGGGGATTTGTTTTATTTCCGTATTGCTTTTACTATTCTGATAAGATTTATTCGATTGACAGGGATCTCTGATATAAGTTTTATTGGGTGCGACGCTCAAGTTTATAAGGAAAAGTGATATACCATACATGATAATTAATAAATTAGTAGATTAAATTCGAATGCTTAAGTACTTCTTTATTTCATTTTAGTTATCGTTCCACATTTCTCATGCTCCACATTTACTATTTCAATTAACCGACAACAACACAAATAAACCAATTCCCTAAGCTCTAAAAACCAAGAACACAAAACCTACATCACAGATGCAACCAATAACAGTTCGTAACTAGAAACCGGACATTAGAGTCCGCGCAAATTCGATACGTTAAGTTAACGAATCGAAGCCGGACCGGCGGGCGTCTAGTTAAAGCCAGCCCCTGACACTTGTCCATTAGTGCGTTCCTATACGTCGGAGACAAACCACATTCCTGTTCATGTTCAAGTTAACACCTAATAGCCGGTACCAGTGCGACCGCACGGAATGGACTTGCCGGACTCGAACGGACTTCATTGCATTACGCACCTCTCTCGGCCAGCCTGCCGGTGAGACTCGTATGTGAGAAATGTAACCGACATTAGCAAGTCTGGATGCCTCTGTAAAATCAGATTTTCGCACGTGATTCAATGTTAGGTGCCCTAAGGTACGAAATTACGTGTTCTTGTGGTTCCATTTTTGTGAAAGATTTTCGAAACAGGGGTATAAAATCTGCATCTATGCGGTATGTTTGAATGTACAATTGCATTATAATTTTCACTACACTAAAGTACAAACAATAATACTAAAAACTATTTCTAGCAAAAAAAAAACAAAATACAAAAAAGAAAAAATCTTTTACAGAGCACCGCACCAAAAAACACAATAAATTGTTAAAACACCGTTGAAAACAGCAAAAAAGCTTATCCTTTACTGGTGACGTCGGCTAAAAACGCCCAACACTATTACGGCAGCGGATAAGTGTTGTTATAACCTAAAACTAGGCTTTACTGCAATAACATGGCACGCTTTAGGGAAAGGGAAATCGTTTAAGCCTCTACCCCAGTGTTGTGCCACCTGAGTCTCACGGGTACTAGTTACCCTCGGGGGTAATTTTCGGCGCTGCTAACTATTACCCCGGCATACAGCATTGTTCGCTAATTTCGACCTTTTTACTTCGGTCGGCGTATTGTGATTAGGTATTAGTTTTATTTTATTCGTACATAAGACAAAAGGAAGTGGTTGGACCTTCTTGGAGTAAGTTATTAAGGTTTCTAGGAGTAGCATCGGCTTTATCTTTGTTATTCACTGTTTGTTTGTATGCTAAGTAGATTAGTCAATAGTTAAATTGCCGCATTTGAAAAAGTTCAATAATTCAAAAAAAAACACAACGTTATCAAAGTATAAACGTGTAAACAACCTAGATGCTAATAAAAAGAGGTCAAATAGTAAGAAATGTTCGAACGTCCTGAACGAAAACATTGGTACGGGCATGGGGCATGTAGTTAATGTTAATGGTTGTAGCAACCGACCACTCAATACATAAATTAATTAAGATCGAAATATTAATTTAATTAAGTTCCTTAATCCTGGGTAAATAGTTTAAGTGGAACAAAAATCCTCCTTACATAGAATAAAAACATTAGGTGAAAACATCTATTAGGCCCTGTGATAAACGACCAAGGGTTCTCTTCTTTCATGCCGATTACTTATGGACCCTAAAAATACCCTAGGGGCCCTAACTAAGGTAACTATGTACCCTGAGTCGCTAAAGTAAAGTGTTGACGCTTTTTATAGCACCCTTGGACTATTTACAATCTGTTGACCTAATTACTTGACGTGAAAATAGAGCTACAAGCTTGAGATTGATTTTCAGCTTAACTGCAGCTCAGATAATCTTGATTTAATAATGGTTATTATGTTGTTATCGCTAATTATGTGGATAATGGTGATTAAGATGTGGTTACTGCGATGTGTTAATGACTTCTGAGTGTTACTTTATTACCTCTATAATATTTACACATCAATCATCCCCACATGTCCCAGCTCATAACTTAAAGTCTTAAAATATAAACACTATCTTATGTACCAAACTTCACAATTTTCATACCATAAAAATCTTTGATATGAACTTCAATATTCTTAGAGAACTTAGCAAAGTGAAAACTGATGTAGAACCCATTAGTTACTTCTAAACAATACCGAACTATCATTCTTCATTTCTTTGTTATAGTTAAACTTACTAAAGACGTTGGTAAACGTTTTCTCGATGGTAAACATTAGATGACATAAGTGAGCAAACTGGAACATGATAGAAACGCGTAATCTTTGCGGGCCCCACTCCGAAACTGTCGTTAATAAAACTCCCCAGTGAACTTATCTTCCCTTGGGCGAGATAAAATATCTCTTTCGAAAAAACAAACGCCTCACATGAGGGGGATTTTTGCAGTGTCACAGGCAAAGACAATCGTGTACTGTCTCTGATCGTGATGCAGTCTGATAAGAAACTTTTTCGTTAGCCTATTTAGTAATTGTAAATACCAGTGCTAAAAAAAAATTGTAGTTATATTAAGATTAAATTCCTCAATATTTTTAATTTTTATTTATCGGTGACCAAAACAATTTTATAGTTTTGTAAATTACCGAATTAATGTAAAGGATGTTAATAGGATAGATGCCTAATTTTTATTTTAATGTCCGCCTGGTAGATTGTTTTAAATCATTAGCCACGTATTTTATTTTTTCTTACAGAAACGAATACTTTCGACGATATATTGATTTCAAATGTCGCGTGACGTCACTTGTATGTACATTTTGTACGTAGAAATGACGTTTTAGCCCCCAATCCTAAACTTTGATTTGTTTTATCTAAGTATTGTTTTATTATACGACAAAATAAAAAATACGTATCTAATATTTATTCATTACCTCTTACGGACTAATTAGATTTTTAATTTTCATACCCTGTCATCATCCCAATTTTAAGGAAATTATTTAATTAACAGAAAAATCCTTAAATTATACATTCAATTAATGTTGTTTAAAAAATTGCAGCTGCAATATTAAAGTACCTTGCTACGTAATAAATTACTGCAATTTTCTTCATGAACATTATATTTTAGTTTTATAGTTGCTTAGTGCAAATTATGGCTTCACAGAAGTAGTAGAAGGAAAATAAAATATGATCATGGATACACATTACAAACACATACAAATAGCAAGAACTGTGTCAAGAATGCGAAAAAGTAAGACTTCATTCATGGGCACAACTGGGCCGGTTCGGCCGGACTGATACCACGGCCTCACAGAAAACCGACGTGAAACGACACTTGCGTTGTGTTTTGTCGTGTGAGTGAGGTAACCGAAGACCCAACTACCCCTCCCCAAACACGCCAATTCCCGAATCCCTAACAATCCTCAAATTTGTAACCCCCAAAAAGCCCGTAACGCACTTGTTAAACCTCTGGTGTTTTGAATATCCATAGGCGATTGCTTACCATGATCCGTCTGCTGGTTTAGCATCTTATTTCACAAAAAAGTATTTAAGGGAAGTGTCAAAGATGAAACAATAGTTTATCAAAGTAATATTTTCTTTTAACTTTAATCATCCATGATGAAAAGCATCATATAAAACTTCTTCTACAACTACTTCTCTCTTCTCTTCTTCTCCATAAGAGATACACTAAGCAGCTAGACAAAACCAGTTTATCATAATGTCGCTTTGTGCAGTTTTTTCGAAATTTAAACTCAGTTTTTACTGCATTTGCATAGGTTGAAACGTAGTCGTCTTTGTCTTTAAACTCTTCTGGACAAGGTATTACAGTCTCTTTTAAAATCCTAGAGGTATAAGTCACAAATCGGTTTGAGTGAGAATATCTCTATACATCTAAAATACAGGTATGTATTAGAATATCGCTAGTACCTACCATACAAGGGCCATCGGATGGGTAATATAAAAATGCTATTAAAGTATGACATAACATCACGCCTTTTTATCCCCGAAGGGGTAGGCAGAGGTGCACATTACGGCACTTAATGCCACTGTACAATGTAACACCCACTTTTCACTATTTATGTTACGAGTCCCATGTAATAGGCGGTGAGCCTATTGCCATATACCGGGCACATTTCCAGACTCCGTGCTACTACTGAGAATGTTTTAAAAACCCAGTAATACTTTGCCCGACCCGGGAATCGAACCCGAGACCCCTTGCCCGGCAGTCGCACTTGCGACCACTCGGCCAACGAGGCAGTGCTATTAAAGTTTTTCTCGATTTTTCGCATATTCGTTTTAAATGGGTCGTCGACGAGTTTAAAAATAAAAAAATACAGCTGCGGGTTATATCTAATAAAAAACAAACATACGCAAACGAAAAAATTGAATTATTATAGAGATAGATTCGTAGAACGTTCATTCCGTAGTGTTTCAGTGTAAAAATTGAATTGGGTACCTACACAGGTACTATTTTTCAAAGTGGTATAAAAGTAAGTAAATACTCATGAAATGAGGTAGTTTATAGTGATACGTACTATGTATTACTCATTTTTAATGAAGATATTTCATGTCGTCGCAGTTGTCGTTATTTATTCTAAAAGTAGAAAATATGACAATGTAGCTTATTCATCGCCGCGACCGCGCACTCTGCTCACGAGGAAAAGTCCCTCTGTGAATCAAAACTAGTAGAGCTTTTCTCAATATATTTACGCAAGTTACTCGTAATTTTTAGTTAATTCAGCATGTCTCACGATAGTTATTATAAAAATACACTAACCGTTTTTTTGTTCACCATTCGTTAATCAAGAAATAAATATATTTTCCCAATCACGGTAGCTATCAATAAATTCAACGTCCAATGATGCAGCAATAGCTAATACCCTTCTGGACAAAGAACGAGATATATCACACTAGCGCCACTTGGTGGGTAAAAATACACTACGGCACTTTGTAATAAATGTAAACTTTATAACACTTTCTGTCTCTAGAGCAATTTAAGTTCTTAATTTTCATTTTAGTATCATCATACCCGCATGTACAGTCTACATCAAAATTTATTTCCATTGTGTGTAAAATAAATAACCGCTTTCAAACAACGCATTAAGCAATATATTTTCCAAGCTTTTGTTAAGTAGGTACTCGCGGTTACACAAACTGTACATAATTGTACTGTTTAAGCCTAGAACCGCTTTATAAATGTACTCATAATTATGTAACTGCTGTTTTTGTGACTTGACTCTGAATGAATGATACAAATTTCGAAGACGGACTAAAACTAATCGAGTCTTACAACTTTAGTCGTTATTTTCCCAACTTTTACTATATTTCTTTTCTATAACAGGATTTTATTTGTAATTTTGACATTAGATCGCTTAAAGTGAAACACTTTTGTCGAGTGTTGTACCATTTACCCGCCACACAGTCGGAAGTGATTGTGAAAGCTCGGCATACAATGCCTGACAGTGTATTAAGTTTCACTCGTTTGTCGGGCAGCCTTTTATTGTGGTACTTACAAATATACTCTGACACACACATGATGCAGACTCGCGAGGTTTTAAGTATGCTGATTGTACCTGATTAAAGCAGGATTATGTTTCTAGGTTTGTTTCGTAGGCAGTACATATCACATTTCCGACCTTTTTGTTATATTTAAATGTAGGTTTTTGCGTATTATAATGTACAGTGTTAGGAAGGAGCAGTAGAAAGTATATTTTAAGTACTCTATGATGTACCTAAAATATACTGATTAGATATTATTATAGTAAGAAAATTATGATAATTATTATTGCAAAAGAGGTATGTAAGAATCGTAGTAATTTGCGTTCGTAGTAATCGTCTCTGCCTAACCCCCATGGGAGACAGGCCTGATATCATGTATGTGTGTATGTATAGTATAAATTTCATATTTAAACTGTCAAACACCAAGCGGTCACCGGTGACCGAGACCTATTATTCTATATTTGTGTCTATAATGACGGTACTCGACGAGTTAAATGAAAGAAATACAGACGTGTAAAAGAATATGTGATGATCATGTCAGGGTGGCTCGGAGATCTAAAACACCCGCATCTCTCATGCATGAAGGTGGGCGTTCGAAACCTACCAACAGCAAGTACCAATGTAACTTTTTCCATGCTATGTGTACTTTCTAAGAATATTTTGACATTACTGACAGACGGTGACGGAAAACATGATGAAACCTGGAATAATAATTTCTTATTATACATTTGAAATCACCAAACGGCATTGCACGAGGGTAGTGATTACCTAATGCTCAAACCTTCTCCGTGTGAGAAGAAGTCTTTGGTCATATGTCAGTGGCCGTTTATAGGCTGTTATATATATATGAATATGTCATAGTCAAAGTAACTATAGCCATGTCGGTATATCGATGCAAAAACACTGTTGAGTAATAATAACAATATGTGTATCACGAATACGCATTTCAATGAAATTATTTTAGTATTCTCGCCAATAAAACCAACAATGAAACGTAAACTGTCAAAGAAGACAAATAAACAGGTAACGTTAACAAATTGTTCAAAAAGAATCAATGAACAAAAGTTTACGGTAACGCAGCAAAACGTATCATTATTTCATCCGTCTTCGATTCACGATCAGTTAAATTTCGATTTCCTTAGTCAATGAACGAGTAAATAATTCAATCGTATACATTAACTTAACCAGTGGTAATTTTACCGATTACGATTTTCTGTTTAGAGGTATATTTGCGATGTAAACGTAAAACGTAACACAATTCAACTGTTCCCAAATATAACCTCACATTCTGTTGACAAAGGTTTTATAATTTGACAACTTACCCGTTCCGTGTCCCTATTTTTGTATGTAATCTGTGGTGTTTGTGCTGCGTTGAGCTAGTGGCTGTCGATACAACTTTTGTTGGGTTCCACTCTAGATTACATTGGGGTGTACAGCTTTTTCAGGTTTGATATGCAATATTTCTTGTCTAAAATGTTAGGAAGAAAATAATCATGCAGTAAAATTCAACCATACAACATTTCAGCCACAGTTGTAAAAATTACTTATGGAAATATGAATTGGAATTCTTACAATCTATGTGGCATGGGCAAAACGCTTGTAAGTTATAAATGGTTTACCCTCTATTTTCACTTTTACACAACCACATCCCGAGGCATGTTTTTCGCATCACCGCCTTTGTCCTTCTACTCAGCACGAACAATGTCCGGGTCTACAATATATCGTAAGTCTTTGTTAAAATGGCCGCCCCTGCCTAGTACCCGACGGTCTAATTGATTCATGAGGCATATGAGCCTGAGATAAGACCTTAATAACGACTGTCATGGCACTTAATTAGTGACGATTTTAGCCTGAATATGGGTTACGATAACAGTAGCCACGGGGAAAGTTACATGGTTATGGTCATTCAGGCTAATAAAACCTTACACAGACGTAGGTAGAAGCTTCTCGGGCCTCGATTAATCGGTCTCTACAGCGCATGCTTGGAGAGAGGCCAGTTCCCGCTTCTCTGGAAAGCGGGCAAACTGGTCCTCGTGCGGAAGACGGGGCGCCCTGCGGACTCTCCGTCCGCATACCGGCCCATAGTGCTGCTCGACGAGGTGGGGAAAGTCTTCGCAAGAATCATTTCGAACCGCCTCGTCGCGCACCTGACGGACATTGGGCCGGACCTATCGGACGGCCAGTTCGGCTTCCGCAGAGAGCGCTCCACGGTGGACGCCATCATGCGCGTTAGGGACCGGACGACGGGGACTGCAGTGTCCAGGGGTAAGGTCGTAGTGGCGGTGTCTCTGGACATCGCCAACGCCTTCAACTCCCTGCCCTGGAGCTGCATTTTGGAGGCACTCCGATATCATCGGGTGCCTACCTACCTCCGTCGTGTAATCGAGGCATATCTGACGGACAGGTCCGTCATTTACCCCGGTCACCGGGGCGAGTGGAACCGGCGAGAGATGTCACGCGGTGTTCCACAGGGTTCGGTTCTGGGGCCGCTCCTGTGGAACATCGGTTATGACTGGGTGCTGCGCACCGACTTCCCGAACGGCGTTAGCACAATATGCTACGCCGACGACACGCTGGTTGCTAGCGCACGGGAGGTCGCACCTAATGCGATGAGGCAGCGAAGCGCTGCCTCCTCGCAACCCAGCCATCGCGAAGGACACACCGGGCGTCGGGGATCGCGGGACGATCTCTGGCCACCGTAAGCGCGGGCCTGCGGACGGCGAGCATGGGTGGCTCCCTGTCCGACCAGAAACAGACCCGAGCGTACGGCGCGTCGCGTTCCGCGCGCGCCTCAAAGAGCCATCAGACCACCACAGATGGGGCCCAATAGGGCCGATGCCGATTCGGAGTCGCGGAGAACCTAACGGGTAACCGGGGCTCCGGCTCGACGTGCAGGAGAAGGAACAGGGTGGTTTTTCGTCACCCCTCCCGCCTCACCCAGGCGGGAGCAGTCATTCGATGATTTGGAGCCCTTAAAAAAAAAAAAAAAAAGACGCGCGAGTAACAACAGTCTTAGTATCATGTATAAGTTGTTATTGTCATTTACTTATCTAAAATCAAAAGCTTAACGAGAACACAAAACTTTTTTAGATGTAAAACTCTGCAGTGTCGTTTAGGGCGATTCCAGAATTAAAGATCAAGGGAGAACTTTAGGCATTTTCCTTTATATTCATAGACACGTAATGAGAGTCGCTTGGGTTATCTATGCTTGACTATATCTGTGGTACTTACATATTCTTATTACGATCTGCGATAATAACATTTATTTAGATGAGTCCTGCATAATTTTGGCGTATAATAGACTGACACACATTTGGGCAGATATAACCCTTTGTAAGATTGGTTTATAGCGGCAATTAAAAGCACCCTTAAACTAAACTCGCAGAATGGCAAGGGTTAGGGTAGAAATGTCTATTCTTTTGTTTTATTTTCAATGTTAATAAGTTTTCAATGTGTGTTTCAAGAATGGTTTTATGGTTTGAAAGTCTATTGGAATTATTTGTCTTTGAAATATGACTTGAAGTGAAGTTAAGAAAACTTTTGAAAGATTCTGGTATTTGATAATGACACAATCAGTCTCTTAATACATGGTTCTCAAATCAGATCTAATGGAAAGTGGATATATCATATCATATCAGCCACAGGACGTCCACTGCTGAACGTAGGCCTCCCCCAATGACTTCCGGATAGGCCGGTTTAAAGGTCGCAGGGAGCCGCTGGATGCAGAAAAAGTTAATATTACATTGAAAATGTACGACTCTGTCTATCTCTTCGGGGATGAAAAGGGGTGTAGCATTTTGCTTTGCACTTGTTTAAACACAACCGTGAACAATTCTATCAACGTCAAGACACTCACATATACATTCACTAAGTTCAAACAAGTGTGAGCTAACATTTATTTTGATAAAAATAATATTCAACACATCACAATACACACAATGGTTTAACAAAGTATTTGAACCATACATTTCTTATTTTGATCCTGTTCTGCAGACGAACAAACTTGTAAAGAGGTCTATTAATTATTCATAAGTTAGCATCTTTATGTCCTTACTTTGAAACCTCATATTTAATACAGTTTAATATTAAAGGGTGGATGAACTACTTAATTATACAGTACAAGAAGATAAAGTTGCAACCATGAAGCAAATACAAAAGTTGCAACTCATCATGGATGCATAAAACAACGGATGAAATTCTTATTAATGTCAATATATCGTTAATGAAGTTAAAAACCAATAATAAACTGAAATAACGTGATTTTCAACAGTACCGGCAATTTTCCTTAAAGGAGAAAACAATAAAATTACATACTGATAAAAAGATGTACCTATATAGGGATACCCATTTTTGCACTTTATGTGGGTTATTTAATGTATATAACTACCAATCATTTTATTCTCATAACACTCAACATATGTGTAAACATACAGTGTAAACCGCGTTATTATTAAAAGGTTGTGTCATTCGAAAACATTCGGGAAAAGTAACTTGTGATGAAAAAAGATTCGAATAAACAGCTATTAAACACCTCCGTATGTCATCATGTCCACATTAACACTATCTGATTATAAATACAACATATGCTTATAGTATGTAATAAAAGTCGACTCGTTAAGTGGTCGTCACCTGCGTCGCCGGTGACTTAAGCGGGTCGTAAGAGCCCTTATAAAGGGCGACGCGATGACAGCCCGACTCAATATAATGCCTACACCTGCGCCAATTACATGTCGCGATGGAAATCACGTGTTGGCTATGGATAGGGATAACTTTATGACGATATAAGGGCTATTACTAGTTGAAGATCTGTTATGAAACTTGTTTAGAAGATGGCAAAAACTTTGTTTACTAAGTTTTTTTTGGGTGTGTTTTAGTTGGAGTGTTGTGATATATTTAGATTGTTGTGTTAAGTAGTGTTCTTTTGTACGAGAAATGGAATTACATAATTTAGAACAGTTTGAGGTAAAATTAAAACATTCACTACGGAAAACTCACGCAGTCTCCAAACAAAATGAATCGTAGCATAGCAACCGAATCACTTTTGAAATCGACTTATCTACTGGTAAGTATTACAACATGTCCCTAACAAGTTCAATGGTTTTCATGGAAACACAGAGATTACAAAAATAATAAGTATTTAGTGTTGTACCTCTTTCCCAGTGACACATAATAAGCTTATCGTTTTATATTATTATCTACGACAGTCTTGGTTTAGCTGGCGAGCGTTACTTGAGAGGTTTCGCGAAGGAAACAACCTTATTAAGGGGCTACATACGGCGACTCAGGTCGTAAACATTTAATCAAGAATATGATGCAGAACACAATACGCTCTAGAGATAAGAATTCACGTTCAAACAAGTACTTATATGACGTCGTAAAATTCGGGTTAGAATTTGCGATTGTGAACCTAAGTTTAAATACGTGTTTATTGTGACAAACTAGATCTTTGTCTTCGTCTAGACTTGAAAATTAGGTATTTTATTGTCTAGATTTATGTATAGTTTAGTATTACATTATCACTGCAATGATGGCGTACAGGTTGGATAGCCAGCTGCTGTGCAACATCTCGTTTCGATTACCCCATATGCATCCCTAGAACACGCACATTTTTCTCACATATTTATTATACTATCAAAAAGCATGCGATATCTTTATCGAAATATTACCTAACTACAATTCTTATTATGTATAAAATTAAGTACCTTTAAAACTATTTTAGAAAAATCTCAAAAGCTAGGAATTATAGTGTAGACAATTCTTTGTGAAAAGTGACTTTAGTCTGTCTGTTTTAATAAACCAATTCAAAGATGGCGTTTGAGTCCTATATTCCTCTTGGGACGAATATAGGTCGTCAAGAATAAACTTTTTACTTGATTTTCTTAAACGGCGTCTCAGGAGACATCAAATCTATACTTCAAAACTTTTCCTAAATTAGAGCGATGTATTAATATAAACTTTAGTAAGAATGTCACAAAATATAAAGATTGAACTATCTGGAAAAAGTCAAATAGGTACGACCTACAAGACTTACATTATGTTAGTAAATAAACAAGACAACGTTAATACGCTTTCAACATGTCCCACTAAGTACGGTTAAGTACACTGTTTATATCTCTAAATACTACGAGTAAACATAATTAACTTACGTGAAAACTAAACACAACCTTAAATCATAAATGTACACACATTACACACTAATCTACGACACGGAACAAACAGGTGTAGAAGTAGAGAAAACTGTCGACTTCATACAAAAAAGTAAATGAGAAACCATAAAAGTAGGTAGGCAATACAATTAAGACAGATTATACAGGCTAACTGACGACAAGTGGTTTAAGACGGTACTTAATACTGGCAGAAAACTTGAAGACCCACTTAATTAAAAATACACCGTTTTGACTCGGCCTAAGCTAAATATTTGTAAAGCCAAATTATATACGAAAGAAGAAATATTGTACTTTTGCGTAGCTCTGTAATCGGGTAAAATGTTCACCGTCCGTAAAGAAGACCAATAAATTGAAGAAATATCGAAAAATAGAGCGACATCGCCGTCGATCCGCTAGTTAGGCACCCATAAAACCGAGACCGCGCCAGTAGAATAAGTAAATATTTTTCAAAAGTAAAGCCTCTAGGGAGTCAAGAGAAATAGTTTTATTGATGTCTTCGTGAACGGCGACGGGAGGAATTTACTTTTCATTACGATAGAAGTTTGTTCGCAAACAGTTCAACACTCGTGACCGACGGCAAACGCAAAAAATACTCGGCTGCTTATGTGAGTACCTACTTGTATAGTGCTTCAGTTGATAAACATAAGTGACTGAAGTAGCTCGCGTGCGCCAACATGTTCAACATCAGGGAACATATAGAACGTACATTTATGTACACGAAATAAAATAACAACTTACCATCTTAATTGAGGATAGTTAAGTGATTTTAGCGAGTTCTAGTTTAATTAAAAATGCTTTTACTTGTCATCGAAGAAGTGAAATAAACTATTTGATTTGAAATATTGAAAGATAATTTTCTTTCATTTTCATTCCTTACATTTACATTTACGAAATATCTCCGCACAAATTGCCTTATGGCTAATGGTGCCGCTATATCACGAGTCCTGAAGGCAAAATAAAATTATACAGGTTTTTATAGCGTTCGGAGGCACGGTGTCTCGAGGGTGTTAAACAGACGCTTTACTGCAGACCCCTCACGCCGACGCACGCACAAAGTCCTCCTCACAAAAATCTCGGTCCACTACACATAAATTGATTTGCGATGCGAACCTGTGATATTTTCCGAAGATAATAAACTCGAGATCAAAAGACAAACTACCGTAGAGACGCCTCGGTCCCAACGCATATGGGTTTTGAATTACTGATTGACTTTCTGCTACTGACACTTATTAAATTAAGTAAAAACGCGGGTTACTCACGTGAATATACTGAGAAAAGCTCTACTAGTTTCGAACCACGAAGAGGGGTTCTTCCTCATGAGCAGCGTGCGCGGTCGCGGCGACGTCACGCAGCTCACTGACACTTATAACTGTGATTTCTAAAATTAATAAGTATTATGAAAACACAGTTTACAGAGTGACAATTCATTCAAAAATTTAGCGTATTTGGATTAGTATTGAATAAGGACTGAAGACAAGTCTACGGAATCGGAATATAAAATTCACTTTTAAAATCAATCTAGAAAAATTCATTATGATTTTGACAACTATTGTGACAAAAACTGTTGCTTCCAATTGAAAAGGTATAACAGGTAATTTAAAACAATCAGCAAAAAATAACATTGAAGCACGTTCGACCATCGTAAATAGATAGCATTAGATGATTGATGATAGGCTAAAAATAGTTTCAAACATATGAAGTTACATCAATGATTATCATAGACTAAAAACCTTAAAAGCAATAAATCAAGTGGTATTAAACTAAAACTCCACTACACTATGCAAACCGTAGGTGTAAACAAATGAGTAAGCAAAATGTTTCCCGCATGGACGCAACTCCAAAGAGTGCACAAACTTACCGTATAGGTAAGCCAAAGTTATGGTATAACTTTTTAAATAAATCATTTTTATTAGACCCTTACGGCAGCTTACGATAAAATGGCCGGGCCTTAAGATGGTAAGTGTATTGTCCCAATGTGGTACACGAGCCTTTCTCATTAAACTTCCCGGTAACTAAGCTACAAAGGGATAATTACTTTAATTACCATACTCGTAACTGTGCCCGGATAAGGCTTTTTCTACCCATAACAAAAGCAGGCGATATAGAAAATACAAAAAAGACATTCAAATATGGAATAAAAGTAAAGACATCGCGACACTAGAAACACTCGACACTACCACTATTTTAAGAAAAAAAGAGATTGTCCACAATAAAGGACAATGGTTGAAAATCACCACAAATTCTCGTCACAAACTAGAGTGGATACGGTGTGGTTATAATAAAAAAAATCCCTTTAGACAATTTTCCATTATCTGGGCGTCCATTGTTAGGATCCAGTGGTCAGCATTTTATGGGTGGACGCAGTGTCGTCGTAACTTCTTATTAAACCGCCGGGGACGCACCGACTTGCCTCTAATTGATTTAGAGACCTCCGCGACCGTGACACTACGGTTTTCTTTGTTTACTTTATACTGCCAAAAGGTTTACTTTAACTTTGAAACTTGACGTAATGTAAATGGACGCCGACTTCGGCCGTTACAGGTTAGACGGTCACACAACTTATTGTAGTACTTAGGCCAACTATTAAGTAAGTATATTTCGTTATTACAAGTTTCAATGACTTTGAATTGGTTTCATTTGATAAGTTTTTATTAAGCACATAAATATTTTCTTTAGAAATCAAATATTAACTGTTAACATTTAAGTAATATTAGAATTCTAGAGTATAAATATTTCAAGTGTCTTTTACAACTATTATTTAGTCTGATAATATATAATTAGATATATCGATGCAGTACAAGTTAATAAATGTTTAATGCTGTTTTTGCGGACCTCCTAGGTCCGCAAAAATATTTCTAATAACATCCGTAGTTATAATTTTTATCACTATGTACAGAAAAAAATATGTTACTTATTTTTTTAATCTCGTCTCATAATCTACGTGTCGAATGAAAACATTTAAAACAGTAATTCAGTCAACCTGTTACAAATATTCTGCTGACATGTTGTTCTGAAAAGATTGAACAATATGAATAAACTACATACGAACGCAGGGGAACAGTCGAACACAATGAAAATGAAGCAATTAAAATTTCATGGCGACCGACACGCTATCACACTATAAGTTTTAATATTTTGCAATTATAAGAGTGATTTTTTATAGGCAGGTTCCTATAAAAGTTCCTATTTCGCGTTATAACTTGAGTAAAATTTAGCTGTATAAATAATTTTAACTCGTCGAGTACCGGTTTTGTAGACACAATTATAGAACAATAGGTTGCGGTCACCGGTGACCGCTTGGTGTTTGACAGTTTAAATAAACTTTTAAGACGTTTGCAGGCTGCCTAATTGATTTAACAGCAACGACGTGAAGGATTTAAGGCCGGTCTAACACGCGACTTTCGGTACTTAAGTCACAAAACACAAATTAGTAAGGCGAACGCCCTCCCATACATCTATGCGTAAAGATTACGGTTTCCATAAATACACTTCAAAAAACTTAAGGTGAGTTAATTTGATAAAAAGAGTTTACCGTGCGAGCAACAAAAGGCATTTAAACGCAAAGGAAGCAGAAAACGACGGAAGAAAAATGAATGATTACAGCAAAAAAGGGCCATCAAAACGAATGATAAACGAGCTTAATCCGAGCCCCATCCTTGTTTTATTACCAGTGGACGATTGTAAAAACGTATTAGTGGGCGGCGCCACAGAACTGTGGGTCCCAACGACGATCTATGACACTTTAGTTGACCTTTTTATATCCAATAGACGACCGTGGCGGTAATTTATTGATCCTTTATTACCCTAAAATACAATCAAACCAATGATCATAAAAGTTGTTATCGAATAACATTAGGTAAGTGGCTATTCAACTTGAGTACGTATATTTTTATGAATATTTATGGAACTATAAAAACAATTGACTGCACTTTAATTTGGACGGCTAATACGACGATTAAGTAATATGAAAATGAAAGAGAAATCTTTGTGCATATGAAATACAAGACTGCAAATATGTAATGTAATGTAATAGCATAGGCAACAATATGACGCCAATTAATACGCCTCATTATCTTATATAAAAAGTAATCAAAATATTTGAAAGTAACTAATTAATTATTAATTTACTATACAGTTTTTCATTACAAGCTATGCTACATTAAGGCAGCAATAATTACATTATAATTCCTATGAAACTAGACCAATCTCACTATTTCTGATGTAATAACTAATAATTATTAATAATACAAAATCCCTCTCAAAAAGCAGGGCATCATGACGTTACTACTGGTATGTAACTGAATAATTAATTAAAGTAAAGTATCCTCTCGCTACGCATTGACCTAACGAACTAGTTAAAACTGGTATGTACTAGTAAGAGCTCATTAAGCCTTCTAGGGTTTCTTGCGAACCCGTTATAAGAGGATACCAGGGGAGCATGAGTGCCTAGCTATCCTTATTGTATACTGTGAGAAACAATGTCTATAGCTTACAATGTTTTCTTTAAATAATTAAATTTTCATTTCACATATACCTTGATTGTTGTTTTGCGTCAAACAGCTCACTATGTTTGCACTATTTTTACAATTCACAATTTTTTCCGAAAACTTCGAAGCACGAGCATTTTATAATAATGTTAACTTACATAAAATTGTTATCATTATTTAAAACCTTAAAAAAACATAATGAAACAATGCAATGTTTTTATATTTTTTTCGGTTGTTCCTAATTCAAACAATAGCATTCGAAAAATATTTATGACCAGTATCATAACATTTATGTGTAATGTGCACTACAAACTATTTGTTTAAAACTATTTTGTAAAATCCTGGGAAGATTTTAAAAAATCCGCTAGGGGCAGCACCGGTGGAAGAGTACATATGTTTTGAATTTTCTATTGACAACAACGTCATACGTGTAGAATTATAATGGAATTAACTGAAGATAATGTACCTACCTGGAGCGAAATTGAAATTTCAAAAGTGCAATATCATGATCCTTCGTGATAAGTGTGTCCACTCGAAACACTTGTTTTTTGCTAATTTGTGGTTTTATAAATAGCACAAATTTTACACCATCTTTCTTGTAGCGACAATCAGACGTACAATTTGCGAATGCGCAATGTTTTGTTGGCATGACTATTATTTTCTTTCATAATATTGATTTATTCTGTTAGTTAATAATAATTATGACGTATGTTTGACGTTGTTGTCAATAGAGAATTCAAAACATAATATGTACCCCTCCGCCACCGTGCTGTCCCTAGCGGATATTTTTTTAAATCTTCCCAGTAAAAAAGCTAATTGTGTACCTACATCGAGTACTTGAGTAGGTACTTCTTTTTTTATTTTTTTATAATATTTACTTATGTATTCGTATATTTTATAGTAACAGCCAGTCATTTACTTTTTTAAATACCTAATATTTTTAGCACAAACCTTTTTTGCTAATATTTAGAGCTCTACCACGTGATCAACATATTACTTTTCACAAAGATTTAACCCAATATTCCTTTACTCGATTTGGCAATCGATGTTTTCTCACAACCACTCAATTAACAAGCTTACCTACTCGGTTTGTGAATCACTCATTCACAGAGTTATCTATTATTGTTATTTACTCAAAAACGAGTATTAATTTACCAAAATAAAGGTGTATAAAAATTGTAAAGGCTTATATCGTAACTGTTGTAATAAAGAATCTTAATGAAATACGCCTAAATGTAGGCGGCACGATAAAATCTTCTGGGTTAAAATATTATTCTCGGAAGCCATAAAGAAAATTTTATTTAATGAAGATAAGATTACTGGAATTAAGACAAAGTTTCTTAGTTGTTGAAATAAGCGCCGTTATAAACCATAAATACGGCTTACTTTTAATAACAACAACCTAAGTAGCTGTTTTGATTTTGGAAATACAAAGATTAGCCATCATATTATAAATCGTAGGCCAAGTATCTGTATAGCTTGATAAAAAATCCTTTTTACTACCTGAATAGTTAAGATGACATGTTAAACGCAGCATCCGCATTTCTTCAGCAATGTTTTACTGTTCTACATAATAAGAATCAAACCGATTATCGTACACCAGGCGTAATTTCAGACTAATATTACTAATTACTGCCTCGTTGGCCGAGTGGTCGCAAGTGCGACTGCCGGGCAAGGGTTCTCGGGATCGATTCCCGGGTCGCGCAAAGTACCTATTACTGGGTTTTTAAAAAATTCTCAGTAGTAGCACGGAGTCTGGAAATGTGCCCGGTATATGGCAATAGGCTCACCCCCTATTACATGGGACTCGTAACATAAATAGTGAAAAGTGGGTGTTACATTGTACAGTGGCATTAAGTGCCGTAATGTGCACCTCTGCCTACCCCTTCGGGGATAAAAAGGCGTGATGTTATGTTATGTTATTACTAATATCGAAAATATCAATAATAGCTTTGCCTGACTTGAGTATAGACTCTCAAACCTCAAGACAAACGCGTTGGTAATAACGTAAAAGATCCAATTAATAATAGCATTAGCAGTGTACTGTTTTTACCATAATTTAACTAAAAAACAAACAAAAATAATGTATTTATTTATTTCAACTCTTAGAGCTAACATTGCAGGTATGTATATAACCAAATGCTTTGAAGCCCAACAACTTTCAAATCGTTCAATCAATAAATAAACAGTTTTCACAAAAGATTGTTATAACAAAACCTAGTGCTTGTTTCCTCTTTACTCCGATCAATCTTATCATACTTGTACGTAAGAAAAATACGGGAACGCAAAATGGTGCCGAGATAGCGCTCTGTAGTTCCAAGGTGTCATTAAAGGTATTTTTAAAGCAAGAAATGAGATATTTTTAAAACAAGATAGGGGAGAAAAGACATTAGTGAAAAAGTTTGAGTTTTTATTCACCTAAACTGTCCTTGTGGTCCTATTGCAGTGATGATCAGCCCCTGACGTACTTTCACCAATTTTGTTTATGTTAAACAGTCTGATATTTAACCATCTGTCAAGGTAAGACTATGTCTTATGTGTATCTCTCTGCAGGGTAAGCAAGGGAAAAGTATACAAAGATATATTGTGATTGTATTGTCAACCCCATGATTTAAGTCGAGAGTGAGTTTTGAAGACAGGTAGGTAATATAAAATTTTTGGATTTTATACTAACATAGATTCTGAGATTGCTTCTTCCAAAATGAACATACATAACATAACATAACATCACGCCTTTTTATCCCCGAAGGGGTAGGCAGAGGTGCACATTGCGGCACTTAGTGCCACTGAGCAATGTAACATCCACTTTTCACTATTTATGTTATGAGTCCCATGTAATAGGGGGTGAGCCTATTGACATATAACGGGCGGGCACAATTCAAGACTCCGTACTACCTCTGAGATTTTTTTATAAGCCAGTAATAATCTCCTAGCCTTTGTCAACGTAATATTCTTGAGCTTTCAAAACCCTAGCACACATAGAAAGAAAAAAAATACATAAAAAACTTACTTTCATACAAAAAATATTCACAAACAATGAAATCAGAAAGTTAGGGGGCCGATATATTACCGGACAATATTCCGACCGGTCCGGCACGGCCGTCGGATTGGTCTGAAATGTTTTATGATCCGAGCAACACGCAGTAACGCGTCTGAGCGCCTGTGGCATGTGGACAGAACTGCGAGCCATGATTTAGGTGCTTTCATTTCACAACGGTTTATTTTAAAATGTTCTCGAATGTCCTCTGTTTGTTTGTGTGGAACATATTTGTGGGTAATGCTGTGATTGTGTTTCGTAATTATGTAAGCGGTTACCAAATGTAGCTTTTATATTGTTGAGAATAAAGCTCAATCCCGCTACTTGTTATTGGCTAATCTTTGAGTAACTCCACAAAGTTAAAAAGAATAACTATTTCCAAAAAACACTCAAAAATTATGATAAATATTACCAGACTTCAAATCCCGAGTTAAAAGCTTACTATCTACGTTCATGTCCGATGCTAGTTTGAGTACAACCTGTCTACATTGAAAATCGATAGTTTAACCCTCAGCTATCCTTGATAGTCAGCATCTATTGCAACACCCTTACTACTAGAAAACCTTTCCTAAGAGCCCACCGTAAATCACCGAGCACATACCGTTTTTTCGGTTCAATCCAATTTAATTGAGTTCTTTTTCGAGAAAACTGCTGGGAAACTCTTTCGCTAAAGCTGCCATTTAAATACGCCTTAGGAGATCTTAAGTCTCGAGAAATCTATTTAAAAATCTTATCCTAGTGAAGCCGTGAAGCTTTTTTTTGGTGAAGCCGTCTTTTTAGGAAACTGTGTTAAGTACAAAATACAATGTTGTGGCGTTATTAATGCTTTACGACAGTGTAACAAATGTTGTTTTTATGCATGAAAATGTACGTTTCTTTGTGCAATAGTTAAATTATGTGTTTCATTCACATTCCGTTGCGGTGAGAAATACGCAATAACAATGTACCTTACCTACGTTAATGAGCTAAAATTTATGGCAGCCGTTTATAAGTCATAAATATTTTCGCAAAAATTACTGCTTCCCCCTAATTTATGTCACCTTATAAACAAAACATAAATACTTTTCGAAAACAAAATTGTTTGAGTTTGAGTTTAATAACGCGCGTTGTTTCCGAATGAACTTTGTAACATTCATTGTATGTGTATAATTAAGAAGGTATTATAAAAGCTTCATTGTTCAAGCAACAGCAACAAGCACATCTGTTGAACAGGATGCTTTGAGTTCAATCATAATTAGGTCAGATTTTGAGTAATGGTTCTGTGATTCGATGTCCTTCAGTCGGTTAATCAGTGAAGCTCAGTTCTCGTTCTAGAGGTAAAATATAGATTTTTTTCAGGAGAAGAATGAGAAAGAAACTTCATTTATTTTACTTTTGACACGTAGTAAGTTTTCCGACTAACTCACGTAATTGTTTGACAAGGAACTCAACTAGTTTGCATGAGAACAGAATGCCACTCATAAATATGAGCCCCTTTTTTAAGGGGGAAAATCATCGAATTACTGCTCCCGCCTGGGTGAGGCGGGAGGAAGTGTCAGACTCTTACTGACTAAAAATCACCCTGTTCCTTCTCCTGCACGTCGAGCCGGAGCCCCGGTTACCCGTTAGGTTCTCCGCGACTCCGAATCGGCATCGGCCCCATTGGGCCCCATCTGTGGTGGTCTGATGGCTCATTGAGGCGCGCGCGGAACGCGACGCGCCGAACGCTCGGGTCTGTTTCTGGTCGGACGGGGAGTCACCCATGCTCGCCGTCCGCAGGCCCGCGCTTACTGTGGGCGGAGATCGTCCTTCGCGATGGCTGGGTTGCAAGGAAAATATGAGCCCCTAGCGTCGCTTGAAACTAGTCGAGTTGATCGTGAAACAGTTACGTGAATAAGCTAAACACATAATAATTAGTTTGGTATGTCTCACGAAAGTTATGATATAATCTTGATTCTATCAACAAACACCCATAATTAATTGAGCTAAAAAAAGATCAACTATTTAAAATTTCTGCCTCGTTGGCCGAGTGGTCGCAAGTGCGTCTGCCGGGCAAGGGGTCTCTGGTTCGATTCCCGGGTCGGGTAGTAGCACGGAGTCTGGAATTGAGCCCGGTATATGCCAATAGGCTCACCCCCTATTACATGGGACTCATAACATAAACAGTGAAAAGTGGGTGTTACATTGCACAGTGGCATAATGTGCACCTCTGCTACTCCTTCGGGGATAAAAGGCGTGATGTTATGTTATGTTAGTATTATTTTATTTTATAGTAGGCAAACGAGCAGATGAATCACCTGATGGTAAGCGATTAGCGCCGCCCATGTATACTCATCTCACCCCCTATTACATGGTACTCATAACATAAACAGTGAAAAGTGGGTGTTACATTGCACAGTGGCATAATGTGCACCTCTGCTACTCCTTCGGGGATAAAAGGCGTGATGTTATGTTATGTTAGTATTATTTTATTTTATAGTAGGCAAACGAGCAGATGAATCACCTGATGGTAAGCGATTAGCGCCGCCCATGTATACTCATCTCACCCCCTATTACATGGGACTCATAACATAAACAGTGAAAAGTGGGTGTTACATTGCACAGTGGCATAATGTGCACCTCTGCTACTCCTTCGGGGATAAAAGGCGTGATGTTATGTTATGTTAGTATTATTTTATTTTATAGTAGGCAAACGAGCAGATGAATCACCTGATGGTAAGCGATTAGCGCCGCCCATGGATACTCATCTCAAATCTCATCCAGCTCACAGACATGCATTCACACAAAACTAACTAAACGATTACCGCGCACGTAATTCTCGATTACCGATTGTAAATCCATGCAAGCGAATCAGTAGCAAAAGGCAAGCCACCCGTATAGAGCGCTGTCCAATTAATCAATGGTATCTGGTCATAGTAATCAATCAATATGAAATCTCATGCATGTATGCTGTATTTGATTAGCTATAGCAGCACATTAGGAACATTGGACCGCTTGGACTAATGTGATAACTTACTTTGTATTTATAAGCAAAATGCGGATTTATTGTTACAAATGATGAATTGGAGAAATGTATGCGGAGATCTTGAATTATCAATTACTTGTTGGTTAGCAGATTAGGCTCCATTCCCCAGTAGGATACAGTACTGTTAGGTTTGGAAGGTGTTGCGTTATGTTATTTTCTCCATATTAACAATACTCATAATCAGTCTGGGTTAGACCGGTAAATAGCACTCTTATATTGATATTCTAAAAATTGTTTTTGAGCTACTTTTTTTGAGGGCGGAAAATCATCCAATGGCTTCTCCCACCCGGGTGAAACGAGAGGGAGTGTCAGATTCTTACTGACTAAAAACCACCCCGTCCCTACTCCTGCACTTCGAGCTGGGGCCCGGCAACTCGTCAAGTCCTCCGCGGCTCCATATCGCCATCAGCCCTATTGGGACCCAACTTTGAAGCTACTTAAAAATATAATCCGTAACAAAACTTATTCCCCCTACAAACAATCCACATTGTTATAAAACACAAATCTTCAACCTGACCTAAATATACAACGAAATAAACAGAGAAATAACACGAATAACCGCTAAAATAACGTGCCCTAAGAAAACGATTGTAAACATGTTATTTAACGCTGTAAATCGGTTTCGTTATCTGCCTTTCTTGAATCATCGCCACGCTATCAGAGTAATAAATAACACGGCCTGTATTATCTGTGGACATGATCGGTGATGTTTCGGCCGCCTTATTTCCTTCTGCGGCTAAATACACTTCCCTAAAAAAATATTTATTCTCCCACCGTGCAAACAATTGTGGAATTCTTTCGGCTCGTTGGTTTTTCTTATAAGTGGTTGGTTGTAGAGTGAATTGTGACTGATATCGGTGCGATGGCTTGATTCTTTCATAATTAATTTATGTTCAGATTTTCAGATCATTAATTTATTGAAACAAAAATAATATTTTTACATTTAAAATTATCAGGGTTATCTACATTCATGTAGAATATGTATTTAGTTTCCAGACTCTACAGTTTACATATCAAGGTTATTACAATATTCTAGTATTGTCTACTTTATTTAAAACTTAAAACAATACTTCAGATTGGTTCAGTAGTTTCTGCGGATAAATGTTACAAACATTCATAAGAGACAACCTTTTACATTATTATATCGAGTAGTATTTTTTATAGAATCGGAGGCAAACGAGCAAACGAATCACCTAATGGTAAGCGATTAGCGCCGCCCATGGATACCCCCAACACCAGAGGAGTAACTAACAGGTGCGTTCGCGGTCTTGTTTTACAAATTGAATTCATTTTTTTTACCCGGTTTTGGTTCGATTCCCGCGTCGAGCAAAGTATTACTGGGTTTTTAAAAAAGATCGCAGTAGTAGCACGGAGTTTGGAATTGTGCCCGGTATATGACAATAGGCTCACCCTCTATTACATGGAACTCATAACATAAACAATTTAATTATAATTGGTTTTTGTTTTCAACCGTTGTAACTGTAATAAATAAATAGTTAAAAGTGGGTGTTACATTGTACAGTGGCATAATGTGCACCTTTGCCTATCCCTTCGGGGATAAATGGCGTGATGTTATTATGTTATTTTTTATCTATACACTACACAAACGCATTTTATAACCTATTACACTCTATTTACAAAGAGCATTCCAATCCAATTTTAGTCAAATCAATCGCCATAGCGCCATAAATGTAACAAAATCTAATTTCTACAACGTCAGAAATATCCATTATTGTTATCGTATAATTGAAATGCATTGATTTATAAAGAAATTCAATTAAGAACGCGCTAATACAGTGTCAGTCTAAATAATAGTCACAAAGTGCTTTATTGATGTGCAAAATGTTACGAGAATTAAACAATATGTCAACATTCAGAATACATAGATACATACCTCTAGATACATTCGAAATCCAAATTTATATTTCTGAGGGCCTAATTCGAAAATTTTGGATGTTCATCTAATAGAATCATTACCATATTATATGTTATAGCCAATCAGAGCGATGAACGTCATAAACATGTCGATTGCGGATCGCAAAACAAAGTTGCACTAGGCCTTCTGTATTCATAATTTCTTGTTGAAATTAACGTGATGTTTATTACGAATATATTCCAGGCGGTCTCTCTGAGTGCAAAAGACTTACTTGTATTTCTCTAGGCTTCGTGTAATTCAAGAGAATGTCAAAAAATAAAAGAATATGCATTCATTGTTCATTTTCTTCTCACGTTTTTCGCCGCGAAATGTTGAAAAGTTTTATTTATCGCGTCGGACATGTTTGTCGCATAAAATATGCGGGTGACCTCATTACGACATGAATATTTCATAGGGAATAACTTGTATTAAAAATAATAAGCTTTTTGACATCGTGTGACATGTCGGCCATTACGTCTGCGAATAGTTCCCGCTTATTTCTGTTGATTTCTTTTCGGCGCTGTCAAAATTTTATTCAAACAACTTAATGCTGGTAATAATAGCTGTTACACACTTAAGTCAATTTTGTTTTGGCATTATTTTACTTTGCCTTTATTAACATTAAAATAAAATATTAAATTATACATGTCTACCTCCACAATACCTACATAGTAAAAACCACTATAGGCTAAATTATTCACAATTTAGCTACAGCAGATATTCTTCACAAGAATTCTAAACTTTAGAAGGAACCATAATTCGTTTATTAATGCAATTACATAGATGTGCGAATCTAGTTTTTAAGTTTTAAAGACATTTCATAGAATTCTTTTACAATAGGTAACTACTTTGACTTTGAGCTTGTATTGTGACTATTAGACGCTTAATTGTGTCTATAATGACGGTACTCGACGAGTTAATTACGAATCTAAATACTTAACATACCTTATATTACTGTAAACATAAAATAGCGGTGCTACCGCCATTTTATGGTTATACTAAAGATTTCAGTTGTACGACTACCTCGTTGGCCTAAGAACCTAACGGGTTACCGGGGCTCCGGCTCGACGTGCAGGAGTAGGAACGGGGTGGTTATTAGTCAGTAAGAGTACACTCTCGCCTAACCCAAGGTGGGGAGAAGTCATTTGATAATTTTCACCCCTCTATAAAAAAAACAAAAAAAGCGGTAGTAAAATCCCTTACCCCAAAAAATTTTTAGAAAGTACTAAAACTGCAGAAAAACCAATAACTCCATTATTAATCTTAAGTAAATGAACTTCAAACATGTTCAAACAAAAAATGAACGGCTCTAATTAATTAAAACAGCTGCTCAAGTCTCTTCTAATAACTCTAAAAACTTTTTTATTATTGAGTTAAAAACGCTGCCAAGTTTCATTGAACTTTCATATTATGGAATCTTACAAAACCAAGAATATATTTATAACTAACTTAATTTGATTGTTGCATTTGCGGTCATTTAGCAAAGATTTCAAATAGATAACCAATATTATATCGTTTTCTTATTAATTAAATGTTTAATACAAAGTATGGAACAATATCAAGGTCTGTTCTGAAACTAAGACCAATCAATGAACATACATAACCGAATGACATACAGCAACATGCTATAACTATAGGTCAACCTCTTTTTAAAAAAATCATGTATCGCCGCACGCCTTTTCCCAACCTCTTACTGAGTAACTGTTTCTACTTAACCAACAAGGGAGACACCGTGACGTTTCGATCCCACCTAAATATGTGTTTAACTATGACCAGAATATAAATAAACACTGCTTAATTTTATCTACTAGTCATTGTTTTAGGCGAATAAGAAACACTGTTCGAACAATTTACGTAGTCTCAGAATAACAATACGAAAATAAACAATTAACATTGTAGAACTCAGGTCTAATATTTAGCTTAGCATTAATCTGAGCCAAAATAATCAAATTACGGCTAACCATCTTACTAACTCGAATAGTGCATTAGAATGTAGCCTAATTTTATAGGCGCGTCTACATTAAATTACAACTTCTAGATCTATTGATTCTAAAAGTCTCGAAAATAGAGTTGTGGCAACAAATTCCCTTTATTAAAGGACTATTGACATAACCACCCAAAACGTATGTGTTGTTAGCAGCCCTTATGTTGTTAAGACAACAGAACATACCTTCATAAATCATATAAATAATAAGGTATATTCTGGCAAGGAAAAAGCACAGAACAATTATACTCAGGGGCAGCACAATCTACAATTATTTTATATTAACATTCAGGGCTGCTCCTCAAAAGTCTTTGAATAAGAGATGTTTCTGGAACAGACTAAATTTGATGTAATTTGTCTATCAGAACATTGGTTTAAGGAGGACCAACTAATATCTTTAAATTTAGATAATTATAATATAGTTAGTAATTTCAGTAGAAAGCATATGTTACATGGTGGGTCCTTAATATTAGTAAAAAATAGTATTAAATCAAAAGGAAGGAAAGACATTGTAGCACTGTCAGTTGAACACACCATTGAGTTGTCCTGTGTTGAGCTGGATAGACATGTTATTGTCTGTGTGTATAGGCCACCTAACTATCAGAATCCTACAGTATTTGATTCTGTCATGGAGGATGTTTTAAGAAAGGTTTGTTCTAGTCACAAATCAGTAATTGTGTAAATATGTGGTGATTTTAATATTAATTTATTAGAAAATAGTACTAGTAGTATGGAATTGTTAAATTTATTTGGATCATTTAATTTAAAAAATGTTTTTTTAGAACCAACAAGGATAACATCCTCTACCGCCACCTGTATTGATAATGTTTTCTGTAATTGTGACTACAAAGAAAAACATATTATAAATAGCTTGCCATCCGACCACTGTGGACTAATGGTTGCGTATAGCTCTTATTTACCTATCCTAAAAATTCAAATAAGATATAGACAAATCACGTTTAAAAATCTGGAGAAATTGAGCAATTCTTTAGCTACTAAATTATGTATGAAAGTATTTGATACTAGTAATCTGAATAAATTCTTCAATGATTTCTTTGAGATGTTAAACAAGGAATTTAACAATATTTTGCCAATAAAAAATAAAGATATTCATACCAAATTTGTATTTAGCGATTGGGCAACTGTAGGTATTCGTAAGAGTAGGGACAGACTTTTTGAACTTTATGGAATGAAACCGTACAAAAATGACCCCCAATTTCACCAATATGTAACATCTTATTCAAAAACCTTTAGTATGCAGAGTCGCGAAACGTCTTTATATTAGTAATAAAATAAAATCGTCTGATGATAAGATAAAAACTACTTGGAAAGTTATACACAACGAGACGTAGGAAAAGATTAAGAAACTCAGAATTTAATTTAAATACCGAAAGGGGACAGATTTCATCAAACGTAGATGTAGCCCAGGAGTTTGAAAATTTTTTTACTAATATTCCTATTAAAACAACTGAACATTTAAAGTCATCAGCAAACTTCTCTGTAACTTTAAAAATAAAAGAGTAACGAATGGAGTTTCTTGCTCGTTCTTCTCCATTCGAATCTACGTTTTGGAATGAGCACCTAGCTTCACCTAGCTTCACTGACGGACTGACTGACAGACTATTATTTATTTTGTATTTCGTTTCAAAAGTACCAAACTATGGTTTAATTGAAATAGATGATTTGACTTTGACTTTGACTTTATGTCTCAAAATGCATTTTTCCTATTTTTACCAACCAGTTTTGATAGTAACATGGATTTTAATACCGCAATAAACATAAAAATATAATAAAAATAGCCACGAATACACTTTGTCCATCATCCGCAAAACTACAATTTCAGCTCAAAGCAATATCCCAAACAATGTTTCATAAAAGAAAAAACCTTTAAATTCTAAAACCGTATTCTCATTTGCGACCTAAATGTGCAAGAAATCAATCAAACTGACAGTGTGTACTGTGCTCTCATCGTGATGATGTACCGGACCGGCTGCGAGTTCCCAGGAAGATAACCCGAGGGAAACAGCCCGCATTCTGTTCTCATTTGTAACATAGATATTATGGAACTTTTCCCTGAGCCCTTCACTTTTTCCACGTCACTTTTTCAATGGCTTATTTTAATTGTCTTTTCTACGCTGAAGTAAAGGCTACGTCGGTAATTAATCTCTTTTTTATGTAAACTAATTAGGTTTGTAGACAAGTAAATTACTAGACTCGAAACACCTAGTTTTAATTGCGTGGCCGGTATTAAAATTTACATGTTAAAAACTACTCGTTAAAGTAGGAGCAGTTAAAACTAACACTAAATGTTAGGTGCATTTTTAGAAGCAGTTCAGAATTATACTTCTAACTGGGCGAGAATATGACTTTTTCTTAATAGTAGTATCTACTTATACTAGAATTGTAGTCACAATAACACCAAAACACTGTGTACTAACTACTAGAAATAACTAGCACAACTTATTGTAAAAAGTGACAAAAACTTTTAACTGCATAACTTTGTGATTTTAATTGAAAGACCAAAGTTATGTGCCATCTTATCGCCTAACACTGAGGAGTAAAAACTGCTTAAAACAACGTTAACGATTCTGTACAAAGTTCCGCCACTAGTTTACAATAAGTTTCGATCGTAAACAAGTCCTTAAAATTCCTCATCAAAGCGGCGACCGCGGGTTCGAAACAAAAAAATGAAACATTTACTTTTTTATTTTTCGTACGCGATATAAAAGGTCGTTTGAAATTTTTTATTGTCACTGAATGATGCACGTTCAGGAGCACGTACAAGGCCTATAAAAGCGAATGACTGAATCATAAAAAGGGTTGAATTTATTGATTCGCATTGACGATCTTACAGGGTGTGCAAAACAGTGTGATAAAAATAGCGGTCCCTTCGTGGTGGCGCTGGTGTCGCGTCCTGCCGCAGCGTGCGCGCCTAAACAATTTACATAATACGATATTATCATCTACTCTTATGATATTTGCTTCCATGCTACTTCCAGTCACTACGAGTATCTCCTAAGAAATTTATCACCACCAAGGGAGGAAACGAGCCAATTTCTTGTATCGTCTGTATTGAATTATTTTTATTTTTTTCATATAGATACTGTATAAATTTGTCATTTTATTGTTATCTGTGATCTTTGTGAACCATAACACATATTGAAGTTATTCCGTGTTCGTGTAAATATTTTGCTGAGAGAATATAGAATATTATGGAATAATATAACAATGCGATTATTGCTACGTGTTAAAAGCAGTTACGTAAGTAAATATATTCAGCACGTTCTTCGATATTTCATCTTATAGGAAGGGTTTCTTGTTATTGTAAGCTGACGTTATATTTCGAAGTATATCTTCTTCTAGTCTCTTCAATTTTAAATTGAAACAGTGATCTAAAGAAGGTGGCGTTTAACAAAGTTATTAAAGTCGACCTTCCATACCCACAATCTTAAAGACATACAACAGTGTACATTGACCTCGTCAGAATGAAAGTGTAAATGAGTATAAAACCTACGTTCAGTTGTACACACGACACCACATCAACCTATACAAAACCAGTTCATCATGGTCTCGTTTTGTGTGATATTTCAGTCCATTCGACGGTCAGTTTATACTGGTTTTTTATAGTCTGATGTGCAGTGTACGATACTCTCAGGCAGAGCTGTCGAGTAACGGGGCGGCCATTAAAAGCGGAATAATGAAACACCTGCGGTTTTCAACGTTTCTCGATACACGCCGCCGCCACTAGATGTGACGTCATAACGATCTTTATATTGGTAATTGCGTTTTCTGATATGGATTTTCTTTTATGGAAATGCTACTTAACCTTTATGGTATTTTTTATATCTTTATTTTTCGAAAGTTTCAACCTCTTTTGTGATCAAATGTAGGATTGGATAGAGGTTACACGTGTATATATATATCACTGCGATAATTAGACATTGTTCAACCCGAGATTTCAACCTAAAACTCCGTGCTTAACTTGCAAACACTTGTAGTTACATGTTTTTCTTTAATTGAAAATCAAACTTAGACTAAACACTTGGCAAGGGCTCCTCAAAAATATAAAAAATACATGTACACACTTTTTCTATGAAGATCTTCGGGGAAAACTGGCGTGAGGTAATCACATTTTCGCCGTAAAAAATGACAGACAAATTCAAAATTACACATTTTTATAAATCATCATCCACATAGGATAATAGAATCTGAAATATAAGGTAGAAATATTGTAGCAAGTATTTTTGTGTAATTTCTCTCAAATATGTAAATTATAATGATATGAATCTTCTTAGAATTGTTGCCTACAAATTACTAAGTTTATAATAATACCTTTAGTAGTTTCACTTGGCTATTGTCCTCCTCACTGTCTGTTCTACAAAGCCGAAGTTAATCTCAAACAAAATATTCACCTTTACTTATTTCTAGGAATTCTCCCCAACTAAAATAATAAAGCCTCCAGTCTTTTCTAGGAACTCAACATCTGAGCATCAAGGTTTCCTCGCATCTAGTTCCTCTTTGTTCTCGGAGGTCCGCACAAAGCAGGCGTTGCACAAATAATTATGTGCATACAATTATTTCCTAAACGTTTATTCATCGCGTCTCCTTTCCAACTCCGTAGCGTGTGCTACGCCGTAGTCGTAGTGGCTACGCCGTAGACCGCGCTACGACCTAGTGATATATGCTAATTTTATTGATTTAACCACCATTTAGTCGACTTAATTCATATTCAGAACAATAATGGGTCTCGTGGGGCTTATTATTGCGTCACTGTGTTATGACATTGGAAATCAGATGGATAAGGAACACCGATAAGCTAAATGTTAAAAGAAATATATAAAAGGAAATAAATATTACTCCCACTCGTAACATGTAAGTAGTAAAAGGTAGCTTTATAACCATTAAATGTAAGGCCACTACGACGCTAATGCTCAATGACAACTGGGTTACAATTTCATTGAAGTAGGTGTTCCGTAGGGCGGTAATATATATCGTCACTTCTACAGTTGCAACTTAGATGTATATTATGTTGTTACACTATTTTTATACTTACTGAATAGACACGTAGTATGGTAAACAATAGTACTAAATAGGTACCTGTAATGTCCAATTAATTTAATAGTTAAGTAGTGTCTTGTTTGTCTATCCTTTAAGTTCAGTTTAATTTATCAGATATCCCAATATAACTTGCAATCGGTTACCACCCACCAATATTTCTCAAATATCTTTCCTGTCCTTTGAAACTAAATATGTTTTACTTTAATACACAAAGCAAATAGAATTTCATAATTAATAGAATAAATTACAAAAGAAAGGTTAAAAATCGGAAATAACTCCCACGCAAATGGATCTAAAAATTGCTTTCAACAATAATTCTATTTTGAGAGAACATTTTGATTTGAAACAAATAACCTTTGGCAAATCTTGAGACAAACAATTGACAGAAAATATCATAAATATTACACCCTAGTGCCACGCCCACACTTTACTCGTGTTTACAGCGAAAACGTCTTAAGTTAAACTTCACACAAATCCGTTCAGTCACCTTTGCACGATTGAGTAACGTACGTACAAACTTTGACATTTCTTAGAACATACCTCTATGTGTAAGTTTTATAATAGTATCATATACTTCACGGAATACTTCACTGAATACATTATGTGACAATATTTTCCAATATCTCTGTAAAGAGAACAAAATGTGAAGTCAAAGATCGAAATCTAGGTGCAAATACAAATATTAAAGTTTGTTTAAATTGACCAAATCAGTACTATTAATACAATTATAATTTTACTTCAGACAACCCGTCATAATATCACAACATACAATACAGACATAATGTTACACATTACACATCAATAAATGTTCACTCGTTATGTTCATCGTCAACAACCTACAAGTCGCCACTGCCGACCAAAGGCCCCTTCTCCCGAGGAGAAGGTTTAAGCATTATTCACCACGTTTGCTCAACACTGTCGGCGATTTCAAACGTTTCATCACGATGTTTTCTTTCACCGTTTGTCAGTAGTGTCTCGATAATCTTAGAAAGTACATACATAATATGACTCAATTAAACTCACATTAGTACTTGCCATTGGTAGGTTTCGAACCCTCATGTATAAGAAACGGGTGTGTTAAACTTTGGGGCCACCACGACTTTTCATTAACATCAAATTATTTTACCACAAGAAACACCCAAACTTTTTCACACGCATGTACTCAACACAAACAGGGGTCTCGGAAACACTAGTAGAACAATTACACACTGATACCTATTAATTGTTTTGTTCGTGAAAGGGTCCTGTGTGAGTATGATTTGTTCGTCAAGACCCCGGCCGTTTGGGTACAACGGTTTTGACATTGACAGAGACCACAATTAACTATACCCTCACACTTCGCCTCTTTGGATTGTAAGTGCTCGGACTGCTCTCACACCGTTCACTATATTTTATGCTTAATTATAATTAGTTGGGTCACTTGAAGTTAATTTTATAAAAAAATATTACGTATTTCTAATTTTGAACTATTGTTTTTAGTAGTTGTGAAAGTAATTTGAAATTAAAGTTACTTCTTCTTTTTTTTCTGGGTCGGTAAACGATGCTCGTCATACTGACGAGCATCACCTGATAGTAAGCAATTGGCATCGCCCATGGACACTCGGAACACCAGAGGCGTTATAAGTACTAATCCCCAAAAGGCCGGCAACCTTTTGGAGATCAGGAATGTGATGATTGTTGAGGATTCTGGGATTGGGTAATTTGGCTTCCCATAACCACACTCTCACGACGAAGCACAACGCAAGCGTAATTTCACATCAGTTGCGTGGCATTCGTGGCGAAGCATCCCTCTCTCTCACATTTAATCAGAAATAGAGGACCAAACTTAACAATAATCACACTTGTGTACATTGAACTATCAGAGGTACCTAACAAAAGTTAATTGCTAAGATAGAAGAAGAATAAAGAAAAATTAATATAAAAGTGTCTGATTGTCAAAAGTGAAATAAACAATTCGTTCAACAAAACTCAAGTATTTATGAAAGTTTAGCATTATGTCATGACAAACAATAAGATGTACCAATCAAATTGTAGATACACTTTTCACACCAATGAAACTAGTTTATTACTTAACAAGTGAGCAAACTTGCTTTTATTTGTACACTTAAAATGTTATCTTCATTTAATTTCCATTTTTATTACTTTATAGGAACTTAGTCCATAAAATATAACAATGCTCGAATATCAAAGGCCGTTAAACTTTTATAATCACCAGACTAAAGCTGTGCAAATAAGATTTTCACAAGACACTGTCTATGAATTGTCCAAATCCAAACAAACTTATGAAATATATTAAATACTTACCTAAGCAAACAACAGTTCAATTCTAAAAGCTGAAAGCATTAATAACTATTTATACAACACTCGCGAATATACAACTTGCCTTATAAAATAAATAAATAGAAACGATGTTCTTTCCAAATAGGGTAAATAAATAAATAATATGTTTTCGTAACAAAACATGCTGGTATAAGGTTCACCTTTAAATAAAATGCTTTGAATTATGGGTATTAGAGGATTCGTGAATACTATTTGTGGAACCCATTTATATTCAAGATTTAAACCCTTTTTATAATTTCTACTACGGTATACATACGATTATTACATTTTCTTTCAATACGCTAAAGTTAACTTTTCAAAAGATAAATCCATTGTAGAAGGAAAGATATGACACGATAGAATAAATCTCCTTTGTTTTGTCTTAACTCTTCAACACTAATAAAGCAGGTAGGTGGTGGATTTAATGTATTGTTACACGTAGGCTTTCGGCATCGGTGTGACAGGCGGATTTCTTAAGTCGGGCGTAACTCCAGAGAGCTGTCGGGGGCGCATTGTGCTCGCGTATTAACGACGAACGCACAAAAGACCACGCTCGTATATCAAACTAACGTCACTCCAATGTCTTCCTTCCTCACTGTTACAGTTCCCGGGCCGCAAGAAATGGCCCTCCTTTTTTTATTGAGCATTTAGTAGACTGAAATTATGGCACGTAAAATTCATGCCGTGTGGGATCGACTCAACCGAACGTAGGCCTCAATTTTGCCTGTTAGCTTACATAAAAAGGTTTCGGTTACAAGTGATATATTTCTTACCCGATTGTTCCGAATAGATATTATTCGGTAATCGAGCCAAACGTTCCCATTTTTCGCTCCAATATTTCATGAAGCGGCTTATTGATGTTATTGACTTTTGCATAATCAGTTTTGATCGTCTCACGCAAATTTTTCGAGTAGACAGCTAAATGGATTTTGATGAATGATCAGTAAAATGATCGGGACAATAAATCACATTTGTGTCACCGTGGATGCCTATAAGTTAAACAATTTCGTCAAAAAGACAACAAAAGCGCAATTGTTATCCGTCGAGTCTGGAAATATTTATTTTCCCCGGGGCAAGAAAGTTCGCTTTAACTTTGCTAATGACTTCTTTCTGAACTCCGAACTTTCCTGGTAGCTGCTTGAAAGGTTTTTGCTATCTATTTAAACAATAGTCGGGGTCCTTTATTATCGCCAAATTTTCCGGTGGGCTTCTAATTGTTATAATCAGTATTTTAGTTAAAACAATTTAGGGCTTCTAATTCAAACATGATCAGAGCAACATCTTTACTTTATCAAAAGACTTCTATGTAATCTTTACTGAAGTTTATAGAAAATAACTAATTAAAACGGCAGAGAAGTCGTCTCTGCCGTTTTAATTAGTTATTTTAAGAGAAACAGAAATAATATCAATAAGCTTTATAATATAAGAGGGTTTAATTAAGCGAGTTTGTGAGATAAGACGGTGTGGGCTGTAAACACAAATATAATGGATTAATGTTTAAAAAAATATGCTTGAGATGAGACAATCTTGTATCGGTAGTGATAGGTGCAGAATAGAAAAAGTTGTGTGGTATAGGGGCCCACGTTGGGCGCCATTGTTGGATTATCGACATAACTCATGAAGAGGCACAAAAGGCAGTTTATCAAGCCACGTCTCGCGAGATATCTCAGTGTATACTTGGCGAACTGCTGGCAAACTTGGTCTACTAGCCCGTATCCTGACTCCACCTGTATTTATTTGAATAGAATTAACTTTGGTTAAGTTTTATTTAAGTTACAGAGAGATAGTAAGTAGCGTTTGAAGATAAGCACTAACTTAACTACGTATAAATTTCAGGCCTTCATGGTGGTACGTAATTATTCTGATTAAGATAACAGTATTGTATTATGGCCGTGCCAACTTACCAACTGCGTGGGTAACTACCGTGGAAGTTAGCAGGTATCAACTTCAATCTTGGCAGCGCTGTTAAGAACTACGCTTATCAAAATTACGTTCTCATAGCATTGTCATAATTTTCAAATCATACCTTCTAATCGGTCCTCTTTTCACTAAATATAAGGTCCATATAATATTCAATTTGAGAAATTTTAGAAAATTTACTGTATCGTAATTATAAAATGTGAATTTGAGGATCAAACACGAGACTCTTCACTCATCAATCGTACGGCTACTACTCGACCAATACAGTGGCAAAGAGAAAGTTTTAATATACTTAATAATAAATTAAAACACAAATTTCAGAACATCCGAAATCTTATAAAGAAGTTTGATTACTTCATACCGACATAGACCACGCTTTGATACCGGATCCCTCCATACTTTCATTAAAATCCCGATATACCTGATCATGACAGCATGTTTCATATTGAAATATTACCTTATTAGTTATTACCTGTCGCTAGCCTCACTGCCGAGGAGGATCTTGCACTCAATTACCGGTTCAGGAAAAGTATTCAGAGTAAAGGAGAATGGTAATGGGATCATTATATGGCCATAAGATTGCTCTCTATTTAATGGTATTTATAAGATAACTACAATTTTAATTTATCGTCATATTATTATAGTTAAAAAAGATATGATGTGGTTCTATGATGTAGCAGCTACTGTCTGTAACTATATTCATATGGTCAAAAGAAAAAAAAATGCATCCCCCCCCCTAACCTTGTAACTGTATAATTATCTGGAGATATCATACAAAGATCGTACTAGATAATCATTGCGACATCGCACATAGACAAACGCTTTCGCATTTTTAATAATAAAAACAAATTCCTTATTGATTACAATACAAAAAGAACTTTTTAATTGGTTTACAAGTTTAATAAGTGGTTCAAATTGTATTGCATAATTAAGATGCAAGGACGGACTGGGAAAGGCGACGAAATCGTTCCGTGAATTCTTCAAACTAAGCTTAATTAGCGTCTCAAGAAGAAGTTAATGAGCTGAACAAGCCGCCAACGTTTCTATTTCCAAATCAAAGTAGTATTGTTTTAAAATACGTTGAATATTTTTAATTTTATTTCGGATTCAGAGGAGTAGACAGGCGAAGAGACGCATTCGCTAGTTTTATTACATTCGTGTGGTATGAAATGAGAGGTAGCAATGAGGTAAATGTCATGGACAATTTTAGAGACTGCCTTGTTGGCCGAGTGGCCGCAAGTCCGACTGCCGACCAAGGGGTCTCGGGTTCGATTCCCGAGTCAGGCAAAGTATTTCTGGGTTTTAAAAAAAATCTGAGCAATAGCAGTGAATGGGCTAAAGGCTCACCCCCTATTACATGGGATTTATAACATAAATAGTAAAAACCCACTGTTTCATTGTACAGTGGCATTGAATGCCCCTTCGGAGATAAAAGGCGTAATGTTATGTTAATGTTAATGTCATTTTAGATTCTTATCAATAAAAAATGAAGCCCTTTTTCTCCTGTATCTTGGACGCGTGTACAAATATACAATTTCATATACCTCTATATATAACACCCAGATCCGAAACAAAAATTTATAAATCACGTAAAGAGTTGCTCCGTTGCGGGATAATGTCCACCCAGTCAAATTACTTGTACTTGGCTTGGAGTAACTTTTCCCAGTGATTTTGGGATTGACACTTATTTTTAGTATTAATATTCTAAATTACGTAACATGCATTTAAGTATTAACGCACTTTCTATGTTTATTTAGATACCGATGACAAACGGTGAAGGAAAACATCGTGAGGAAAACTGGGCTTACAATTTCTAATAAATAATATAAGTTAGTTTAGTTTTCTGATAAATGAAATCGCTAAACCGCATTGAACGCGCAAGGCTTCTTTGTATGAGAACAGGCCTCAGCAGTGGCCACTTTGATTCAACAACACAATTCATAGGCTGTTGATGATGATAACGCTGTTTTAAGAACTCAGTAACATAATATCTCTTCTGGGGAATTCGGAGTCGCGGAGAACCTAACGGGTAACCGGGGCTCCGGCTCGACGTGCAGTAGAAGGAACGGGGTGGTTTTTAGTCAGTAAGAGTCTGACACTCCCTCCCGCCTCACCCACGCGAGAGCAGTCATTCGATGATTTTCCCCCTTAAAAAAATATCTCTTCTGGGGATTTAATTCAAAGATATGTTAGAATCTTAGAATCATTCTATCACCACGCACCGAGACTGTTGTCATATTATAGCTTTTAACGACCATAGATACTAAAGTAACTGTCAGTTTTGCCTTATTATTTTTCGACATTTCCTCTACAAACATCCTTATCCTTACTAATATTATAAATAGGAAAGTGAGTTTGTTTGTTTGTTCTGCTTTCACGCCGTAACTACTAAACCGATTGCTTTGAATTTTTGCAGACGTAAAGTTAGAAGTCTGGATTAAATAATAAGAATATACTTTTATCCCGGAAAAAATTGATATTCTCGAGGAAACACGAAATCATTGGTATGGATGACGCTGTGTGTATATGTCACATAGGCTACTTTTTATCCTTTTGTGACGCGAGCGAGGCCGCGGATAAAAGCTAGTATCTATATATTTCTGTGTATTTTGGTTGTATATGAAGATGTATTTCCACGTAATTTTTATTATTTTTACGTTTATCCGATTACAAGTTGCCTGTGTGATTTATAATATCTTTAAAGTTCTCGGAATGTCAGGAAGGCTTGTTTTTAAACTATTTTGAATTGTTCATAGATTCAACCCTAAAAAATTCGGGTATCGTTTTTGAACTATAGGGAAAATAATTCTATGACCTCTCCCACGCTGGTTGAGGCGAGAGGGAGTGTCAGAATCTTACTGACTAAAAATCACCCCGTTCCTACTCCTGTTTCGATACGGACGACAACCTGCAAGATTGTACAAGCCCCGTATTCATCACCTGGGAGTCTTCAAGGCCTGAGTGAATAGATTGCCTATGGGATTATGTGCTCCATAGTAGACCGCATCATCGCGCATCAAATATTAAAAAATATATTTAGAACACTCGGAACAGGAAACAAGACATTGGCAGATACTTGAGTACTAAAAATTGTGTGGATTTATACCCATACAAGTTTTTAGCAAAAATTAAAAAAGTAAATATAAAGCAAAATAATAAAAAAGTAAATATAAAGCCAAGCCTCACCTTTGAAAGTAAAACAAACGCATATTTTGCTCCTATAACTTTTTATTTCTCGAAAAATTTTCACCCAGTTTTTTCCGCCATTTTGTGACAAACTGACATCTGCACAAAGCGCGCGCTTTTCCGAGCAATGGCGTCGTAAATCAGATGAACAATTTTCACATGCTTTAAAGATACACAACGTAATCAGCTTATCAAAATCATCAGGATTCTTTGAAGTGAAACAGAAACATTCGCCCTCCGGCAGAGTTACGAGTTCTTATAACTTTGGGAAACTCGTTCAACCGCTTAATCAAATCCTCCCACACAATATCAAGTTAAAAAACCTAATAATAGACGAAAATAATAAATTTACACCGACCGAACTGAATAAATAAACTAGGGACTCAATTAATGTTAAGAGAAATATTTAATACAAACCCTGGAATAAGCCTAATGCCAAAATTTCCATTAAGACCTTTGCTTAAATGATTTTTAGATATTGTTGTACAATAAAACGAACTTAGAAATTCCTAGATACGGATAAATAATCTCTAAGTAATATTTAACACACTATTAATATTAAATATTAACCATCGCACTTATTAAAAGTGAAATTGGAGAGCATCGCGATTGTATTGATAAAATGAAACCAACAATTAGATGTAACACACGTTACATTACATATAATCAATACACTTAGGTACTTAAAAAGAGCTATCGGAAATGTATAATTAATTAACACACATACATAATAATCATACTATGAAATATATACTAAAATGAACACTATTGCGTTCATTAGTGTTGGTAATAAATCAAGCTAAAATTATTATGAAGAGTTAATTCCTGTGATGTTGAGGCAACGTCAATCCATCACCTAACGTACTGATACCAATTTAAATCACGATCTAGCTCCAATTCGATTTAGACCGAAATGTTAATTACGTGCGAATCTACTGTTTGCGCAGTCAAACTCGATTTGAAGGCTTTAAATATTATTTTGAGACGCCATACCTAGACGGTGTTCATTTCCAACTAATTCTTTGTTAAATTAAGTCGTTTCCAGTTCGATTTAATTCAATAAATAGCTTTAATAATTAAGGAGGAGTGGTTTTAAACCGGCTTTGTTACGAAATAGAAATTAAAGTATAATGATTTGCGTTTTGTTCTTATAATTCTTTAAGAAATTGTGTTTCTAAGTGTTTCTAAGCTTATATTTACTTTATAGTACACGTAGTTCTGTTTGGTAAGAGACGAGTTCATTGGCATACATGTGACAGAAAATCAGGCTATTGTTATTACTTTATAAACTTTGGTACAACTTATACAAATTTAAGACTAACTATACTATACACTTATCGTTAACGACAAATATACAACTTCAAATAAAACCTGTAAATGTACTAAAATATTGTTTAGAAAATAAATAGGCTGCATACAAATTTGAATAGGTATTTTTCAACTTACAAAAAACGTCAAGACAAATTCATAGAGCACTGCCATTTTAATATCCAGACTAGCAAAAAAGCACATTGATGTATCAATACAGGGATAGTACGCTATATAAGTTTATGACGAGAAAAGCAATGCAGGTTTCTATCCAAAACCGGTCTTTTGAAGCAAAACTATGCAATTTTGATTGGACCTGTCCCGACAATAGGCTAGAGGTATAAGAGTGAAATACAGTCGCAGTTTTCACACAATACCGGTGACTTCACACCTAGCACATATGAAACAAAGCCATACGCAAAGCTTGGCTCAATAGGACACACGGAGAATTCACAAAACGCTGTCAAAAGTGCGCAGGTACTGTGGAAATGCCTGGACGTCATAAACGAGTGCTGAATAAAAATTAATTCCCCTAGGGCGGACACAAAATAGCCTCGATAAAATTTATAACTGCCAACGTGACGGCTGTGAACTCCGTGCACAGTATAATTTTGTACACATCCCACGGAATGTGCGCGCCTATGGATAACTATAGAAAATGCTCCATTATTATTAGAGTGGCGTCAACAACCTGGCTGTGATTTACCTACATATAATACGTAACACCTACAGCCTTGTAACTTAATGAAGTCTAATTATCCTCGAAGAAATAGCTTACTTATACCCTAAGTATTTTTAGTTGCCAAAACAGAACCATTTTAAACTATGTCGTTTCTTCACTCACTTTCATATTACACTGGAGGATTATTACTATTATTTTCAAATTATTTTTATTTGCATGAATTAAAAAATAGTGACAATTAGTGTTTATTAGTAACATAACATAACATCACGCCTTTTATCCCCTAATTGGTAGGCAGAGGTGTACATTATGCCACTGTACAAGTAACACCCACTTTTCACTATTTATGTTACGAGTGCCATGTAATAGGGGGTGAGCCTATTGCCATACACCGGGCACATTTCCAGCCTCCGTGCTACTACTGAGATTTTTTTAAAACCCAGTAATACTTTGCCCGACCCGGGAATCGAACCCGAGACCCCTTGCCCGGCAGTCGCACTCGCGACCACTCGGCCAACGAGGCAGAAAGAAAAGTAGCAATACCTCTAGAAAAATATGAAAATCGTACAGTTTAGAGATAATATTCAACAACGTAATCGTATTCAGAAGAACTAATTTAAATTTTACAAGAAAATATATTCCGAGTACCTCATTATAGAGCACCTTGTAATAAAAGGACTAGGGATTCTAAGAAAATGCGTAGGTACTCATAACTGGTTATGTGTATTCTAGCCTCACGGTACGAATAGACGATGACACTATACGACCGACACTCGGTATACAAATCGAATGTTTGTGTAAGCACGAGTGTCTGGAATTTAAAAATTTATTGCGACACGATAATTAGTATCGCATCATCCGCCGTCTTAACATCCATATAAGTGTGAATAGTACAGACAGTGATGTCTGACATTTATATCAGATTTTGTGTAGTAGGTTTTTCTTACCTTCACGGCATTGTCAAAGAGTACATTTTTAAATGAACGTAGAGAAAGTATGCAAACGGTGTGACGATGGCAAATTAGTGTACAACTGTCAGTCGGTCCTCTCACTCTGTCCATGAATGTGAGAGCCGACTCAGGTACTAGGCATTGACACAAAAAGCTCTAGTTTTTTGCTGGAATCCAACCAACTAATCCAGTTTGTCCCACCAAATGTGGAGGTAATTGGAAACTCTCTTATGTAACAGAAGCCCATAGAAAAACAGTATTGAATATTATAGTATAACACTGCGACTTTCAATGTGTGTAAAAAAGTTAGTCAGTAATTTTAAACAAAATTAAACAAATATTCATAATAATAATAATATGCTGTATCATGTTAAATTTTACTGCAAAAATATATTTTTTTTTTTATTAATGTACCTAAATGAATCCCCGAAATGTATGTATGCGCATAACTTCAGAACGACAGTACCAAACTGGATATTTTTTTTATTTTACGTGTTCACTATTGTCAGGAGAAGGTTTATATGAAAAAAAATGCAACAGTATCGAAGAATTATTTTAAGTTATTTTTGTTTTTTATGTTTGATGGGCCGACGTTCGACCAGTATCTCGCCTGGTGGTAAACGATGATGCGATCTACGATGGAGCACGTCGTCCCATAAACAACCAATTCACTCGGGCCTTGAAGACACCCAGTTAACGTTAAGATTAAGTTAAGCGGAACTTAAACCTGCATTTACACTAGGAAAAGAAAACTTACCTACATTTAAAACTAAAATCAAAATGAGCCTTTTATTTTCCACGGTCCTCGCGGAGAACCTAACGAGTTACCGGGAACTGGTGGCTTTTAGTCAGAGTCTGACACTCCCTTCCGCCTCACCCAGGCGGGAGAAGTCATTCGATGATTTTCCCCCCTTAAAAAAAATGCGCGTACCAAGTCGCGGGCAGCTGCTAGTCTTTCATAAAAATATATTTACTGACCTAATTCGTTTCTTTAAAAATATATACTCATTTACTACGTTTCAGTTTTTATTTCAAATTCATTACTAGGAACTGTTATACTAAAATTGTATTTTATAATAATACGTATTAAAATAAGCAAAGAATTCAATATTGCATAGAAATAAAATATGAAATAGATATTTGAAACCAGAACAAAGGGTATGTTGGTAAATATTTGGTATTGTCAGCCACAGCCAGCTCCGCGCACTCGGTGAGCCTGCGGCTGTCCCTGAGCGATCTGCAGCTGTGGTTCCGAAGAAGAAGACGCGTGGTGCTGCTAAAAAGTGATTCCTCCGGTGATCCTGCCTCGCTCGGGTAACAAATCCACATTTTATTTTCCTTTGTCTATTTATAAAAGTACAATCTTCTTTATTATATTATTTTAGTTCTACCCATTAAATTCTTATAGCATAGAATCCTCTAATTATTTACATTTTATTTTTCTTATTTCTATCGCTTATTACCTTGACTTGTATTATTGATTCCTCAATATTCATTTATTCCTTTTAACTTTTACTTATTTTATTCTAAATAGATATTCGATTTCTGCTTAATTATTTTGTTTACCTCCGGATTGTTTACTGTTTCTGACGTTTGACATGAGTCAAACGTCAAGTTGTTGGTTGCGTTCCACGTTTCAAATCGGGTATATGTTGACTATGAGACCATAGACAATCCACATACCAACGATGTCCTATCTATCATAAATTCTTGTAATTTTTATTTGTTTTCCATTACTTTCTCATATATTTCTCTAATGATATCTATTAGTACTATGGGTAGTATTTATATTTTCAAATATGTACTTCTTGGACTTTTACCCGGGCGAGACATTGTTTTGTTTTTGTTTTGTTGCTGATTTGTGAAGGTAAGCGTCTTGAGTTTGTTTGTAACACGCAATTGGCAGGTGGATATGATATTTATCTTTGTTCGATAAATTATCATACTTTTATTTTTCTTTATTATAATTAGTCTATATATAATTTTTTTTATTATTATTATTATTCACTTTATTTATTTATTATTATTATTTTTGTTTTAATTATGTTTGATAGTGAAAGTGAGGCGCAGAGTGATGATGACACTTTTCTTTCTGCAATTAGTGGCAGTGACAGTCTTATCAGTTCCAATCTCCCATCTCTTGCTGATACACTTGAGTCCCATTTCTCTGATGAACCGAAAAATCTTAATGTAGTCCATATCAATGCACAGAGTATTCCAGCTCATTATCACGATATGCTGACAGATCTTGACTGTAACAACATCCACGCCATACTTGTTTCCGAATCATGGTTAAAGCCATGCCTTCCTTCTACTTCCTACTCTTTACCTGGATACCAACTGATACGAAATGATCGCACGAACTGCGGTGGTGGTGGTGTTGCCATATATCTTCGTTCTAACATCTCCTTTAAAATAATTGATGTGTCACCGCAGCCCCCGCCGCAGAACGCTGGCGAAAACCTTTTCCTAGAATTAAGTTTGTGTCATTCCAGAGTATTGCTTGGTGTCTATTATTGTCCTTCCTTACGTACTGATTACTTTTCCTCTCTTGAAAATTTACTGCTGAACCTAACTCCCTCTTACAGTCATACCATAATAATGGGGGACTTCAACACCTGTCTGCTAAAACACGACACACGCTCCTCTTCACTTCAATCCATTGCTCAATCCCTAAACTTATCTCTTCTTCCCCTGAACGCCACTCACCACTTTCCTAATTGTTCACCTTCTCTTTTTGACCTTATCCTTGTGTCGTCTGACCAGCAAGTTGTCAAGCACGGACAATGTTCTGCTGACAACTTTTCCTACCATGATCTTATCTTCCTCTCGTACAAAGTCTGTCCTCCGAAATCTAAACCCAAAACATTCTTTCAGCGCAATTTTGGTGGTATGGACCTTGAGAGGATTCGGGAGGATGCCCGCGGCATTGACTGGTCTGGACTTTTTGCTGCCGTGGAGACTGATGACAAAATCAGCATGTTTAATAAAAAACTCATTGAACTGTATGACATCCATGCCCCGATACGGCCAGTTAAAATAAAACATGTACCAGCGCCGTGGCTGACAGAAGAGATCAGGGTTGTAATTCACAGGAAAGCAGCTGCGAAATCCAAATTTAAACGCCTACCTAATCCTGTGAACCGCGAGAAGTATATTGCAGCTCGAAATCGTAGCAACAAGATGTGTAGGGATGCACAATGCCGCCATATTCATCAATCTGTAGAAAATGGCGACGCAGCCAAGATCTGGACATTCCTAAAATCCATGGGAGTTGGGAAACTGCATCGGGACGGGATTTCTAGAAACCTGGACTTTGAATCTCTTAATAAACACTTTTCCACTTCGCCCAATATTAATGGGTTCATCAAAACTAAATTTTAAGCTATCTCTCTTCTCTTCCTTCTCCCAACTATTCACAATTTTCCTTTAATCAACTCACAGCTTGTGATGTTAGGAAGAGTATAGTTTCCATTAGTTCCAATGCGGTGGGGAGTGATTGCGTCAGCCGTAAGATGATACTCCCTGTCCTGGACGAAATCCTTCCTGTTATTTGCCATATCCTCAACTATTCCTTATCTAGCTGCATTTTTCCTTCTGCATGGAAGGACGCACAAATCACTCCTCTTCCCAAAAAACCAAACCCAGACTCCTTTTCCGATTACCGTCCTATTTCCATTTTACCCTTCCTCTCTAAAGTCCTGGAACGCCTCATCTATAACCAACTAAGTGCTTTCCTCACCAAACACAGTCTCCTCAATCCTTACCAATCAGGGTTCCGTCCGGGGCATAGTACCACTACAGCACTTGTCAACATCACAGACGACATACGATCGGGTATCGAAAACGGCAATCTAACTCTGCTTACCTTGCTAGATTTTAGCAATGCATTCAACACCGTTGATTTCGATATCTTACTTGGAATACTGGGCTCTCGTAACATATCGCCGGCTGCGATTGATTTCCTTCGTAGTTACCTATTAATAGTATTGCTATTGAAGGTTCATACTCCTCCTGGTCTGATACGGCTGCTGGCGTACCGCAGGGGGGCGTTCTTTCTCCTCTACTCTTTGCTATTTTTATAAATTCTATCTCTGATGAACTTCTTTCTTCCTACCACTTGTATGCTGACGATCTGCAAATTTACTCTCAGGCACCTCCTGGTGAATTCTCCGAGGCGGTCAAAATGGTGAATACCGATTTAGCTCGAATCTCAGAATGGAGCGCAGTTTACGGTTTAAAGGTTAACCCTGCGAAGACCCAGGTCATTGTAGTCGGTAGCCCTCGGTTACGTTGCAAAATTACATGGTCGCAGATTCCACCTATTATTTTTAACGGTACCATAATACCATACAGCGACTCAGTGAAAGATCTAGGCATTACCATAGATCGAGACTTTTCTTGGGGACCGCAACTGGGGCAGGTCAGCCGGAAAATGTTTGCGTCAGCCAAGTCTTTACGTAGACTTCGAAACTTTCTACCAACCGCTACCAAAATTGCGCTTGCTCAATCACTTCTCCTTCCCATCCTTGATTATGCCGACGTCAGCTATCCAGATCTTACTGAAGCGCAGTTAGATAAACTTGAACGACTTCAAAATTTCTGTATAAGGTTTATATTTGGCTTACGAAAATATGACCACGTTTCCGAATACCGAGCTAAACTCAAGTGGCTGCCGATCCGCCTTCGCCGGAATACTCATATCCTATCCCTTCTCTACAATATACTGTTTAATCCTACTACCCCCTATTACCTCAAAGAACGTTTCAAGTTCTACCATGACTCACATTTTAGACCAGTACGGTCGTCGGGAGATCTGAGACTTGAGATGCCCCAGCATGAGAGCAAATCCTACGATAAATCGTTTACAGTTCGAGCTATTCGACTGTGGAATGCACTTCCCCCTTCCATAAAACAAGCAAAGTCACGTTCAAGGCACGCGTGAGGGAGCATTATCTCTCCACACTGTAGTTCATTGCTGTTTCTTCACCTAGTGTCACCTATCTGTCATTGTATCTTGTTGAAAATGTACTTATGTATGTATTAGTATATGTATATATGTATGAATGTATGTATGAATGTATGTATGTATGTATGTGTGTGTATTCTTGTGTGTACTTCTAATATAGAATTATATACATACGTATATAATTCTATATTAGAAGTAAATAAATTTGTTTTTTTAATGTTTGCACTTTTACATTATATAAGTAAGCACCTCAGTACGCCAAGCTATAACTACCTCATTTAATATCCTACTATAGTATTCTATCCACCCAAAGGTTGCCTGGTAGATATCGCTTTTAGCGATAAGGCCGCCTTTGTACCCTATTTTCTTTATTTGTTCCTGGATATACTGTCTCAAATTGGTGTATAATAAAGATTATTTATTTATTATTATTATTATTATATTTTTATATTCTCCATTTAATATCCATTGATTTTAACAAAAAAATATAGTTATCTTGTTATTGATATCGGAAAATTATTTATTATATAGGTAACAAAAGCATATATGTTTTAATGAACTGTTGTGGTTTCTGAATTTTACCAAGTAGTAACGTCATTTTTGGTTTTTATACTTAATAGGTCCACGTTTGACCACCATCTCGCCTGGTGGTGGTCAAACGTGTGTAGCAATGATGTGGCCGACGATGAAGCACGCCTACCTATGAGTAACCTGTTCACTCGGGACTTAAAGACACCCAAGTCATGTCGCGGAGAACCTAACGGGTTACCGGGGCTCCGGCTCGAAGCGCAGGAGTAGGAACGGGGTGGTTTTCATCCAGTAAGAGTCTGACACTCCCTCTCGCCTCACCCAGGCGGGACCAGTCATTCGATGATTCCCCCCCCCCTCCCCCCAAAAGTCATATTTGACGGAAAACACAGCCTCTGGCAAGGAATTCCCGTCCTTAGCGGTTCGCATGAGGAAGCTTGCACTATTGCAATTGCACATATTTTTGGCATAAGAGAAACCTTCGTCGTGAGTAGGCGGGTTCAACCACGTCTACAATGAACCAGCTTGATACAATGCGCTTATTTAAGGGGGGGATCATCCAATAAGTTCTTCCGCCTTGGATGAGGCAAGAGGGAGTGTCAGATTAAAACGACGCTTGCGTTGTCTTTCACCTGGTATTTTGGATGTCCATCACAAAATGATGAAATGACAAATAAACATAAATTTATAAACAGGTAAAAGAATTACAAAATTAGTTAAATTAATGATGCTCCAATTATTGTTAAACACAGTCTATTTAATATTGAAACATTATTTAATCCTCTTATAACAGTACCAGTACAAACAAATATTTTACTAACCTGTTGAAAATAAACTGATGAATTAGATGAATTTCGAAAATATTAAATCATTCCTGCTACAGATTTATTAAAATAATTGCAATGACAATGGAATTTAAGTAAGTACATCAATAATAGAATTGGCAAGCAAAGGGGTAGCAAAATTCTTGAGAGGCGATTACGAATACAAAAACTAATTAGTTCAGAGATTACGGCGCGGCGCGTTCCGCGCGCACCTCAAAAAGTCATCAGACCACCACAGATGGGGCCCAGTAGGGCTGATGTCGATTCGAAACCACAAAGGACTTAACTGGTTGCTAAAGCTCCGACTCGAAGAACAGAAGTAGGAACGCGGTGATTTATAATCAGTAAGAGTCTGACACTCCTTCTCACCTCAAACAAGGCGGGAGACGTCATTGGATGATTTTTTTCCCCCTCAAAAAAAGATAGTTTAGAGATAGATATTTTAAGCTACGATTTATAAATAGCCTCCCAAACGTGGAGATTATGGCAAACCTTTTTTACAGAAAAACTTATAGCCCAGCAAAGTACTGTCAAGGACTGTTGTCGATGACCACAAAAAATTCGGAACGAAAAATTCGTCAGTTAACAAAATATTAATATAATAATCTACATACTTTTTGCATTAAACACAACCAATAAGTACAGTCATACACACAACTCATTTCAACATACGCATTTAATTAACTCGACAGTGACGAGCTTGTTTATGGTGCATTAATTACTTGCCACGGAAATAAATATCCGGAGGTATATTTAATTAAATATGCGCACCTGCTCCCTCGAAATGTAATGAGGAAAATAACATTTTAAAAATATGCATGTGTATGCGTTACGAAATTGTTTTGGAGTATGATGGACTAAGTAACTACTAGTGACCGGTTATTGAAAAAATGGTGCTTGCGTATCGCATTGTTAACTTCGATTTACACATATGTAACATTTCTGTGAGTTAAGTGATAAATTTTAATAGTAAACTAGTTGTTGCCCGCGGCTTCGTCCGCGTATAATAACGATTCACAGCTCTTTCTCCGTAGATGATAGCTTGACAATATGTAGCCTATACATATATTGACCCGACCTGTTAGTAATATTCTCGCAAAATTTGAAGTAAATCCATGCAGTAGGTACTTATTGTGATCATCCCGGACATACATACAGACAAACAGACAAAAATTCTAAAAATCTAATTTTTAACTTTGGTATCGATGGCTGATCACGCCCCAAGTATCGCGGAGAACCTAACGGGTAATCGGGGCTCCGGCTCGACGTGCAGGAGAAGGAACGGGGTGGTTTTTAGTCAGTAAAAGTCTGACACTCCCTTCCGCCTCACCCAGGCGGGAGCAGACATTCGATGATTTTCGCCCTTTAAAAACAAAAGTATTCTTTTAAAAAAATATTCAATGTACAGTTTTGACTTTTCTACGATTTTATTATATGTATATAGATATAGATAAGATAAAATATAAAAAATCAATTCAAGACGTGTACATGAAGCTAGTATTATTTGCATTCTCCGTATTAAGAATTTGATATACCAAATACCTGAGTAATAATGTATCCTCTTCTGAGAATAAAAAAACTGAGACACACTTGAACTTGTATAACAGTTATACAACTGTGTCAGTTATACAACCATGAATATAACGATAACACCGTAGTAATAAGTTCTGAGAACACATCTTGACCCAGACGTCCTCCATATTACCTGACTTAGAGGCTATATAATATAGAATCCAATAAATTGTCTATCTACTTAGACTTTTTCATACAAGTGACGCATAATAGTAACATATAGGGTCGTCTATTTTCTACTGATTATGCTCGCATTGCAGAAAATTTTGAGAAGGTGAAATGAAAGTTGAAGTATTTGTTTGAAAATTTTTCTAATGGGATAAAACGTAGATTATTTTTATTGCGTTAATATGTGTATCTTTTATTTAAACTCGAAAAATTATATTTTCATTCAACAAGAAGGTTGAAAAAACGATGGACAGAATGTCACTTGGACATGATTGAACCACCAAAGTGTCGGTGGATGATTTATGTGTGCGTGTATAGGGTTACCAGACTTAACATGACAGATGTCCTTCGTGTCAATGTGTGTATGTTCTGCATGTAAGTCTATAGTAGCCAGGTGCCACAGTCGTTGTTTCAAGAGACTGTGTCCACCTTTTTTCAATAGTCATACTATTAAAGAAGATAGAAGCATATTATGCTTGATTAAAGAATCAAAGAATGGTGAAATAAAACACTCCAACGATACACATATCTCAAGAATAAATGTCAAAAAACTATATAGGTATTTTATTATTGTAATTACTTCCCAATATTAAGACTGCCTACACATTTTTCCTTTCGCCCTAGGCTTAGATTTCACGTATAAGGAATTCATTTTGCTTCTTCTTAAATCATAGTAATAACGGGAAAACTCATATTAGCGCATAAAAAGTTATAAAAATAATAAACGAATATCAACTTTAACTAGTTGTCAACTTTGCTATATAAAGTGAAAATTACTAATTCGCTATGTTAGGCGACGCGACGTGTGACAAAGCGCGGGTACCGACAATGTTGCCACAACGTTTTTCAGGTGTCACAATCCCCCCTACCCCTCACCCGCCTCCTCTCTCACCTCTGCGTACAGTCTCACGCTTACAACCTCCTTTTTTAATTAAACTAATTGGTTCCCATACAATATGTATTAAATATGAAACTCATAACTGTATTGCTTGAAGAATTATTATAATGGTGAACTATTGCTATCAGTTTTAAAGATGATGTGACATAAGGTGTACGGAGTTTCTGTCAAAAATCGATCCTTATCCACAGATGTTGGATTAAGACATTAGGTTATTCAATACTTTTTTAAAATATAATACAAGATAAGCCAATGAACGAGTAGACGGATCACCAGATGGTAAGCAATCGGCGTCGCTCATGGACACCTGGGGGGCTAAAAAGGTAACATTGTATGTTTCTTAACTGAATCATAATATGTGACATTTGTCATGTCGTAAAAACACATTTTGATGATTCATAATATGAACGAAAAGTGGTTCATATTTGCAATTCATCTAATATGACACTTTTGAATGGAAATTCGTAAAATGGTTTGCAAAGAGTGAATTCCTATACGTCAAATAAGCAGATTTGTCAGATGTTACTCAAAGCCAACATTTAACAGTTCATCTAGTTTATATTTTTAATAAATTAATGAAAAATCGGAGTTTTAGACCTTTCTGAAAACCTTTTGGAGCATGCACGTGTTTTAGAAAGGTTTTCATATCGTCGGCAAAGTGAGACTCTTCAGGAAATGCAAATTGTTTTTGAAATACCGGTGCCTGAATATGTTGGATTGTTTCAAGTAAATAATAGTGTGTGTCGCAAAATAATCCCAAGAGTTGGAAGCGTATTTAGCCTCTCGACGTGGTGGAATAAGTACTGTGTGCAAGATAAGTAGCCACCAAACTATTCATTACTTAAAGTAGTTATACAACTAAGGTGTGAAAATGATAGATATGTGTATCTCATATATTTATTTCTGTTTAAGGTATTAAGAGCACTCTAAGCTCTTAGGCCTCTGGATCGTACCAACTATTTATTGGAGTTACCGCGTACCACAACGGCACTACGAATTGCATTGTCGGACTCGGAATTTTGTGGAGAGATATAAGTAGGTATGTACTCAAATCTCGCTGGCTAGTTTGGTTGATGGCAAGATCACCCTGCAACAGGGAACTGATAACAAATGCTTGTATTTGAGGAGAAACAGCGAGAAATGACTGTGCAGGTGTGTGGATTTGGTACCTTTACACACGACATTTACAAGCATACCTGTAATATTTAACATGTCGGTATAGAGGTATTAGTAATAGGTATGATTGAAGTTGTATCTTCATATACTACTTTGGGTTATTTCATTGTCAGTAATGTCTTTTCAACAAGTTTCACACTGATCTTATTAAATAAAACTATAAATTGTGATCCTGCACAAATAGTATGTACCTAAATATTAATGAATAAAATTTGTGTTTCAGGATACTCCTACGCAGTGCAAGAACTAATACTAATTCCCTAGTACGAAACGGACTTATAAATAAATAAATAGATTTTGGTCAGCACGTATCTGACGATTGGAAAATTTTTGTTGTTTTTATTTGCCTTAGTTTTTTAGGTCTATAGCCATAGTACCACCTTTTGTAATGTGAAGAAAGAGAAGAGGTATTTCAACTGAAAGAGATATCATTCACACTAATAAAATAAAGTCACTAATTTTAAACCATTTATTTCGTAATCACAAACTAAAAAAAGCGAGGGAAGTGGATACTATCGTCGTCTTCTGATAAATCAAAATCTGACTTCGTACCGGGATCCAAGACAGTTAATTATGGCCCTGGGATGCGCCAGACTTCAGTGTTCAGGTGTATCTACTGTACAACCTGGCTTACAGGAGTCGCAGCAGATAGAGAAGGTTGGGGCAGGCCTATCCAAAACAAAAATCGAACATCTGAAAATGGAACATGATGAATGAAATTAATTTTTTTCTAAGTTGCAAACTTTACCTTACATTATGATATTAAAGCTACTATCATTGCCTGGTTTATGGTAGGCTACAATAAAACAACATGCCATTGTTTCAGTTAATATAAGTACATGCAAATGCACTTGTCCTGCTGTAGTGCATCTTGTGATGAACCAATACTTAAACATCGCCAGTGAGATTTGAGTACCCCGGTACACCTTTCCACAGTATTGCAGTCCGACAATGCTTTTGAGCGTAGGGCCGTGGTTGAGTGTCTGGCTAGGTATTTATGACTAGTATTAGTACACAAATAACAAATAATTAATAATTATATTTACCTTTTAACGTGTATTATTTCTTAATAGATAAAATCCATTCAATTTTCGCCTTGGTACGGGAGGAGTTTTATATTTTTTAGCAAATTTGTTTGTTTTTTTTTTTTTCTTCTATGGCAATTAATAATTAATTTGTTTGTTTATATCGAGTTTAAATTTACTGTTCATCTGACAGTGACTGACTGACGTGACGTATATCTATGACTATGATGTAACGTAGGAGACATTGCCAGCAAAAAGGAAATAAGTAAAACAAAATCAAATATTGTAAGTAGTTTTTACACTGTATTTTAATTAATTTTCTAGTTTATTGATAGATATAAGAAAATATTATAATTAAAAAACATTTAGGGTCGATTTTTTTAATTCAAGTTATATTAAAAGACAAGATAAACAAAACCGGTAAAGTTACGGTTCGGTTTCTCTCTATATATTTCTTGTGTAGCAACATCGGCATCTAGCATGATTCAGTTATGAAATGAATTGCAGATGTTTCATACTTTATTGTTACTATTTTACGGTGACTTAGGTGATTCTCTTACAATTCATCAAATCTGTCATATTGGAAATGATTCACCCAATGTTACCTTTTTAGCCCCCCTGGAACACCAGAAGCGTTACAAGTGTGTTACCTGCCTTTTGGCGATTAGGAATTTGAATATTGTTGGAGATTCAAGGATTGGGAAGATTGGGTAGAGGTCGGTCGTTGGTTTCCTGTGAGGCCGTGGTATCACTCCGGTCGAGTCAGCCCATTTATGCCGAAGCATGGCTCTCCCACACTTTCTGCGGTTAATCAGGTGATCAACCTAAGTTATTGCCCTACTGATCCCTAGTGTTTCTTACTTACTATTGTATAAAAGAAACTTCTTAATGCACTCAATAAACATTACTAGAAATAAACCAGTGAACTAAACTAATTTACACAGTAAATCAAATAGTCAATGTAAAGTCATGAACCAAACCTACCAACTATGCTAAAATTACGCCATCAACATCGCACATTCTACCGGAATATGGTCAAAAACCATGCAGATGAAAATGACCCGGAACAATAAAATAATAATAGAAAAGCTTTATTCATGATAATAAAACTATATCTTAAGTACAATTGATCTCACATGGTTAGATGCCTGCAGTAGGACAATCCAGTATCAAATGTATCAAGTATAACCCACGCGCTCGAACTCCCAGGCAAAATATTCGACAGCAGCATCACTTTTTCCGAAAAACATTACCATCAATGTAGCCGTTAAAAACCTTATTTCGATAGCCTCATAACGTAAAAATTATCAATCAAAAAATTGCTTGTCAATATTGGTAATTAAGCTACACTTCGAGCTCGGTAGGCCCAACGCTCAGAGGGCAAAAATTAGGTCATAATAATATGGAGTTGTATCGGCGTGAGCTATATTATTACGAGCGATGCAAATATGTAATTATAACGCCTGTTAAACCTTGCTGCTTGAAACGACTAGTCTGAAGTAAATGTGGAGGTTTTGGTTGAAGATTTGGTTTAAGTGTGGGAGAGCCATGCTTCGTATGAATGTATGAATTCGTAGAATGATACCACGATGAGGCTCGACCGGAGTGATACCACGGCCTCACAGAAGATCGACGTGATACAACGCTTGCGTTGTGTTTCGTCGTGTGAGTGAAATTACTAGAAGCCTTTCTTGAATAAATAAATAAATCCAGCTGTGGACGTCTTTCGACTGTTGATGATGATAATGATGATGAAGTTTATTCAGAGAACGCTGTTAACCTGTGCCTACCAAATCAGTGTATTTCCTTGGGTTTTTCTTTCGGTGTTTTCATAGTTATATCTACTATGGATTCTGGGTTAAAGGAGTTACAGCGATAGTAGAAAGTTGTAGTGGTTTGTCCCGAAAATCCTTTAGTTGGATCATGACCTACGTCTGTCAAATGAGTAGTTCCTTAGTCGATTTTATAATACTTTCCGAAGGAATAGTGACAAATATATTTAACTTACTCAGCAGTTATCACACAATTGACTTCACGCTTTGCTATTTTAGGGAACGGTGAGTCGTGCCCTAAGATCGGAAAAGGAGGATCCTCCGACCAGGCGAGATGATCGTGCCTGACGGGCTTTCAGCCCAACAGTTGTTTATTAGGATTTTCTATCTCGGCTAGTTTCCTATGTTATTTTACAATTTATTTTAAATAAATTGTTTCAACTTTTAAATGAAATAAATAATTCAAAAATAATCATACTCTCATCCATTGATTTGACTTACCTACTTAGGAGATTTTCTCGATAATTTTAAGGAAATAAGTATGCTATTAGACGTAGAAATATGATAACGTCATAAGTTGCGGTCCAATACAAAATTCATAGAAAAGTATCGTTTTTGACATTTCAATAAAACTATTGAATTTGACTAACTGTCAACTACCGTATTCGCATGTAAACTTCACTTGTGCGATGAAAGATTTTGTGACGTCATCCGTTAATTTACTTTCATCGATGGTCTACGATGATGCGTGAGCTGTCATTTGACATGTATCATGTGTCGCCACACTATGTTAAACTTTGCCATAGCGAAACCGACTTCCAAATATTTTGTGGTCGACCCACTATTACCGACTTTCCACTCCTCAAACTTTCAATGCATTCAAAATTATATTTGGACTCCACCAACGCCATTACAAAAAGTTATGAAGGATTAATTAGGATTCCCGTTAATAAATGTCCGCTGATTTGGTTAAATGAACCCTAGTTTCGAGGTGAATGGGTTCCGTACCTTTTAAGTACTTGTGGAGGTAATTCGGTCGTGTCATACACGATTAGTTTGGTCAGCTAAAATTTCCTGAGTGTGGAAAGGTACATACGTATGTATTCCAGTTTTATATAATTTATATTCTATCTCTTTTATTTACATAGAACTTGCGTTTTATTCTATTTAATTATTAATATAACTAAATATATTCTATTTAGTTTTTAACTATTCTTGTTGCTATGATAAGTAGCAATTGTGTAGAACTTTTTAAATAAAATCGAAGTTTTAAGTCAATAAAATGAAAACTGCTCAAAGAGTTCAACTTGGATCAAATTGTTGCGATCCATCAACTAAGTATGACACGGTGCCCGAAAAAATGATGCATCGCATATTAATTACTCAGAAGCCGTAAAGTAAAGTGTTCATAATCGCCCCGGTAAATAATAGGTACTAATACTCCAAAATATTATGATGAATAGATGTATCCTAAAGATATTTTGATATGAACGAATAAGACATACTTCTAACTTAATCACAAAAACGTAACCTTCATTTACAATCAGAAACATGAAGTACATCTTAAAACTAAAGCCATTCTAAAATACTACTCTTTAAAAACTCCCTGGTGGGAAATACATCATAATCATAAAAAAAAAGCAGAAAGATCTCCGTCACTTCCCTGCGAACCTTTTATTGCTGCACTAAAGTGGGTGCCAGGACGTTTCCAGCCAGCTCGCGTCTGCCACTATTTATCCAAGTGAGCCCACCAAAGAGTTCCAAAGTGTCACATTCAGATTTCCATAAGCGGTGTTACGGCGCAGTACGTAAGACGAGGCTGGAAGGCTGGCGTCCCGCCAAACAATTACTTTGTCTCGTCAGGAGCATTTCTTCGGCTGATGGCTCTAAAGTGTCTACTGCTTCATACATAAGTTTAGCGTTTAACGTGTAAAAACTGGGTCAGTGGTGTGAAGTTTCTGGATTATAATCTTGGTGTCTGTTTTTACTGTACGGTATGAAGAAGGCCTTACTTCACTGTGAATTTTTGAGTATCGGATACGGTCCCAAAATTCAAAACGTTTAAATCATTTATAATTCAAAGGAATCAAACTATCTGAAATCACATACATACAAAAAAGTAGAATATCAAAAATAGGGGGGTGCCCTATTTTTGATATTCTACTTTTTTGTTTCAGTAATTTGTTATTACAAAGGTAATAACAAATTACTGAAACAAATCTAAACAAAAGTCTATTGGACCATTTTATACAACCACCTTTACACATACATCTGGCTGCCAATACCGACAAAACTAATTTGATCCGCTGACCACTAGTAATAGGAGAGTGAATTAAAAAGAAAACAGCATGTGCAACTAGCAACTAGAGTGGTGACGTCTATTAATGTATCTACACGGTGTACTGGCTTGAAATAAAACGACCATTCGATCTAACAAATCCTGGCTTTATAAAGAAACCTCTAGTATGTAGTATGTATCTATGTATATTGTTTAGATATATTTTAATAGCTCTTCCCGCACGGCTTTACCCCCTCTTCTCAGCTCCTATTAATTGTAACGTATTTTTAAAGCCTTATATAACCTAACTACTACTACCTACCTACTATAACCTTATACTTTATAACCTTCTTAGATAAATGCAATATCCAACACAAAAACAAATATGCAAATCAGACCAGTTATTTCAGAGATTACTAGCACTAGACTGTGTGTACTTTTTCTTTCAAAACTTGTCCCAAGTAAAATTGTGCATGTTTTATAAAAAAGTTACGATTTTTCATTTCGTATAGTTTCAATTTTGAGTCGTATTTTTTAAAGTCATGCAAAACTCAAACAATGTTGTTACACACACAGTTTTCGAATTGTTCTGAACTATGTTAAAAAAGGACTAATCATACAAAATATACAGATTATGAAAATATCTGTTCTTTTTAAGTAACCTTTACTTTCCTGTGTAAAATAAAAAATAACCAAATAATAAATTGTTCTATGCCAAACATGATATCCACTATAACAAGTGTCACAAGTAATACACGAACTCTCGAAAAATCCACAAAATTATATTTATAAGTCAAGTCCCTTTTAACAACAAAAACACTTGTGTGTCCATTAAATTATTTACAATCGTGACTAAGCCAGACAATTATAATACAATTCATGAGCAAATATTTTTATTTACCGACTTTCTTGTCTGGTCGTCACGTTCACAAAGTCAAACTCATTTCGACCATTTAGTCTTATTACTCGTAGCGATAGTCATCGGTCTGCCCTTTAGGTATACAAACTTTTTACTAAATTATAAAGCGATATAGGAGGTATTTACGTAAGTTTGTCAATGTGTAAGCTGTTGACAATAAAGTGGTTTCCAGCTCAAATATTAACAAAGTTACGGGACAGAACTAAATTTTGAGGAGATTAAAGCAACTGTCTAGTTGAGTAAGTAGTTATAAGTGCCACTGCCGAATTTCTGAGTGTGATCTCCACGTTCAGTGAACCTTTATTGGGTTTTTCTATTGCTACGTTGTTTATATAATATATCGTACACTTAAAGTGCTACCTTCGTTTAATTTAAACTTTTTTTAAGACAGTGATTTAGAGTAGGTCTTTGACTTGATTTGTACATCATTCTTCAGGTTAAAGAAGTCATTTAAAAGTTCAGCCAGTGTTAATAAAGTAAATTCAGATTTAAAAGGTAAAAAATTCAAAAACAAGGTGTCGCTCCCTTCAATCTGAGGCCAGGGGGGCTAACAAGGTAACATTGGGTGAATCATTTCCAATATGTCAGATTTGATGAATTGTAAGAGAATGGTAAAATGGTAACAATAAAGTATGAAACATCTGCAATACATTTCATAACTGAATCATGCTAGATGCCGATGTTGCTACACAAGAAATATATAGAGAGAAACCGAACCGTAACTTTACCGGTTTTGTTTATCTTGCCTTTTAATATAACTTGAATTAAAAAAATCGATCCTAAATGTTTTTTAATTATAATATTTTCTCATATCTATCAAGAAAGTAGAAAATTAATTAAAATACAGTGTAAAAACTACTTACAATATTTGATTTTGTTTTACTTATTTCCTTTTTGCTGGCAATGTCTCCTACGTTACGTCATAGTCATAGATATACGTCACGTCAGTCAGTCACTGTCAGATGAACAGTAAATTTAAACTTGATATAAACAAACAAATTTGCTAAAAATATAAAACTCTAACTTAAACATTATTTCATCGTGAAGTAAGTAACAGTGAATAGAGTTCGAGATGTGAATGGAATTCTAAAAGTGAATTGATATAGAAAAGGGCTCCTCCCGTACCAAGGCGAAAATTGAATGGATTTTATTAAAAAATAATACACGTTAAAAGGTAAATATAATTTAATTATTTGTTATTTGTGTACTAATACTAGTCATAAATACCTAGCCAGACACTCAACCACGGCACTACGCCCAAAAGCATTGTCGGACTGGAATACTGTGGAAAGGTGTATCGGGGTACTCAAATCTCACTGGCGATGTTTAAGTATTGGTTCATCACAAGATGCACTACAGCAGGACAAGTGCATTTGCATGTACTTATATTAACTGAAACAATGGCATGTTGTTTTATTGTAGCCTACCATAAACCAGGCAATGATAGTAGCTTTAATATCATAATGTAAGGTAAAATTTGCAACTTAGAAAAAATTTAATTTCATTCAATATAAGATAAAAATTAATATATACAACTTAAAATATATAAAAAAAAAATTTAAAACTAAAATTATTACACCTTAATAAAATAATAATAATAAAAATAAATCATAAGGCATCAAAAAAAACATTTTCCTCATCGCTACCGTGAGGTAGGGTGCCCAAAAGACTGGCAGCATTGCCACGTTGAATGGCAATGCTTAACCTTTGCCCAAGGTAGTAGCCAGCCCTTCGATCACCTGAAGTGTCAACCATCCTCCTTAGAATATCTTTGTAAAGAAGATGTGCACTTGGGCCCCACGGCCCTAAAGTTTCAACCCCAAACGGTTCGAAAGCATAATTGCCAATCAGGCTATTATACTTTCGCCGTTTGAGGTTCTCGGCAGCAGCAGCGGCTCGACACGCTGAGCTTGGAAGATGGGATGGCGCCAGAGTATCAACGCAAGTGGCGTCCCATACTAAAGCCCTACCCATCTTCCAAGGGAATAATGACATACCGTCGGGTCTCTTGCCATCGTCGCGTACCAAGCCATTAGGTTCTAAAGTAGCTGGCACGCCAACGGAGGCAAGAGCTCGACGAATTATGTCATTAATACTTGCGTGTCGAGCAAAACGGCCCGCACTACGGCTACATGACAAGCCGTGGTGTCCAAGGCTGTTGACATCTTCACCACAACGACAACGATGAGGTGAACAAAATGAAGCTCCAAGCCTTAAACAAATTGCAGCGCGGAACGAAGGTAAAGCAAGAAGCCATAACCCCGACTCCCACTCACCCACAGCCAAAAGGCGAGCTCTCTCTGCAGTTGAACAAGAGGAGTTCAAGAGATTTTCGCTCACTTTTCTGCAGAGCGGCTCGTCCCATTGTCTCTGGGAATGTGATTTGACGGGGCGGTCAATATTTGGGCAAGCGATTTTCCAAGCATTCACAGCTTCCACTAAACATGGTACATCAAAATGAACTAATTAATTAATTTTTATTAATTAATTATTATTAATTATTATTTTGTATATATTTAATTGTGTAATAGTTAATATTAAATTGAAAAATAAATTAGTTCAATATTTCATTCATCATGTTCCATTTTCAGATGTTCTATTTTTGTTTTGGATAAACCTGCCCCAACCTTCTCTATCTGCTGCGACTCCTGTAAGCCAGGTTGTACAGTAGATACACCGGAACACTGAAGTCCGGTGCATCCCAGGGACATAATTTAACTGTCTTGGATCCCGCTACGAAGTCAGATTTGAATTTATCAGAAGACGACGATAGTATCCACTTCCCTCGCTTTTTTTAGTTAGTGATTATGAAATTAAATGTTTTAAAATTAGTGACTTTATTTTATTGGTGTGAATGATATCTCTTTCAGTTGAAATACCTCTTCTTTTTCTTCACATTACAAAAGGTGGTACTATGGCTATAGACCTAAAAAACTAAGGCAAATAAAAACAAAAAAATTTCCAATCGTCAGATACGTGCTGACCAAAATCTATTTATTTATTTATAAGTCCGTTTCGTACTAGGGAATTAGTATTAGTTCTTGCACTGTGTAGGCGTATCCTGAAACAATTTTATTCATTAATATTTACTATTTGTGCAGGATCACAATTCATAGTTTTATTTAATAAGATCAGTGTGAAACTTGTTGAAAAGACATTACTGACAATGAAATAACCCAAAGTAGTATAATATGAAGATACAACTTCAATCATACCTATTACTAATATACCGACACGTTAAATATTACAGGTATGCTTGTAAATGTCGTGTGTAAAGGTACCAAATCCACACACCTGCACAGTCATTTCTCGCTGTTTCTCCTCAAATACAAGCATTTGTTATCAGTTCCCTGTTGCAGGGTGATCTTGCAATCAACCAAACTAGCCAGCGAGATTTGAGTACATACCTACTTATATCTCTCCACAAAATTCCGAGTCCGACAATGCAATTCGTAGTGCCGTTGTGGTACGCGGTAGCTCCAATAAATAGTTGGTACGATCCAGAGGCGTAAGAGCTTAGAGTGCACTTAATACCTTAACTCGTCGAATACCGGTTTTGTAGACACAATTATAGAACAATAGGGTGCGGTCACCGGTGACCGCTTGGTGTTTGACAGTTTAAACAGAAATAAATAATGAGATACACATATCTATCATTTTCACACCTTAGTTGTATAACTACTTTAATTTAAGTAATGAATAGTTTGGTGGCTACTTATCTTGCACACAGTACTTATTCCACCACGTCGAGAGGCTAAATACGCTTCCACCACGTCGAGAGGCTAAATACGCTTCCACCACGTGCGTCGAGAGGCTAAATACGCTTCCACCACGTCGAGAGGCTAAATACGCTTCCAACTCTGTGGATTATTTTGCGACACACACTATTATTTACTCGAAACAATCCAACATATTCAGGCACCGGTATTTCAAAAACAACTTGCATTTCCTGAAGAGTCTCACTTTGCCGACGATATGAAAACCTTTCTAAAACACGTGCATGCTCCAAAAGGTTTTCAGAAAGGCCTAAATCTCCGATTTTTCATTAATTTAAAAAATATAAACTAGATGAACTGTTAAATGTTGCCTTTGAGTAACATCTGACAAATCTGCTTATTTGACGTATAGGAATTCACTCTTTGTAAACCATTTTACGAATTTCCATTCAAAAGTGTCATATTAGATGAATTGCAAATATGAACCACTTTCCGTTCATATTAAGAATCATCAAAATGTTGTCTTTTTACGACATGACAAATGTTTCAAGTGGCATTAAGTGCCGTAAAATACACCTATGCATACACCTTCGCGGATAAAAGGCGTAATGTTATGTTAAAAGGCCTTATCAAGTTCTATGTCACAGAAGAGGAATTTAGGGAAATCCCCTCCTAACGCTAACTAACCTATATATACATTCTAAGAAACCACCTCATACAAAATTAATTTCAATAACTGTGATCAGCGCATTCATTATTATTATTATGATTCAGATATGAAACATACAATGTTACCTTTTTAGCCCCCCAGAACTCCCCTCGTGCACCCTTGCAATTACAGAATTGTTAGAATAAAAACGCCAGCAGGCCACTTGAAGCTATGTCACCTTGGATATTATCTACATCCCTTTGATCTCCCGTATTCCCTTTTGTCAATCGTTCGGGTGTCTCCAGTGCAAACATCACTTGTTGGCGGGAGCAATTTGGGTCCTATTTCAAAGGACGAAGCACCCCAGGTACCAATCAAACGCCATGACGTCACTGACAACAAGGAAACCATTAGCAAATTCCCTCTCACGTCATGAAGACCGTCAACAGTTTAGATTGCATACCTATTTCATCTACTAGTCATCTCTTCTCATCTGTGTAACGATGTTCCGTTAAAGTTGCTTTTAGCAGCATTGACATTAATAGTGTCTGTAATGGAGAAGTCCTTTTGTGTTGATTGTAGGAGAGGAACTTCAGTTCGTAACCAATTTCAGAATGAAAAATTTTATGTTTACAAAAAAACGTGTTAATTTATGATATTTCTGTAGGTATCATGGGTAAAGTTTTAAGGACTCCTTTTTCAGAAACAGTTACTTCAGAAAAATAAAATGTCTTCTAAAATTTTAACCGTTTTAAAGAATCTATTAAGTCTTCCTGCACTAAAAAGTTAAAAATTTATAGTAGTTTAAAAACTATGGAACATGAACTTAGTATAGTTTTACTGTTTACAATAAAAACTGCGAAAAGGATCGTAAAAACTACGTCAGTCGTCCCAATAATAAAAATATCTGCATCGATAATACTTGAAGAGGCCTTGACAAAGACAAAGAAATTGTTTGGCGTGCAGCCAGCTCCCCTGGGCTCCAGCACAGGTATGAAGATAGAAAGAAGCGAGCCGATCAAAGATTGCTCTGTTTTAAAACGAGGAAAATGCAAAGTTTTGTTGTTCGAAACGATAGCAGCTTCCGAAATAAAAATGTAAATTTGTTCAGCTTTCCTGCGGTTTTCTGTTCGGTGGAATTTGTGCTTTTCCAATTCCAGACAAGTATTTGAACAATCAGACAATTCCAATAGCGCTCCAGTCTCTGGTTAGCCACTGTAATTTGTTGCATTGCATTTTCCGTTTTACTACTTAACTATATTTCAATAAACATTTACGTGCAACGATAATCACCAGCACAGTAAAAGTTCGGATAAAATACAGATAAACAGGAAAGTAGTAATTTATGTATGGATCCTTTCATATTGAAACACCTAAACAAATAATAATCAAGTGATCATAACAGAACATTTAAAATCTGAAGAACTTACCTAAATCTTCGGCATCTTCACTCCACTCTCCAGCGGTGGCGCACACAAGCTCAGCCGACATGCCCACCAACACAGCATACACCAACACGGACTCCATCACACACACTCCCCGCCCCCACATCATTACTTCACCCCACAACAGTAATGTTTCATTACGCAACAATCAACTATTAGTTAAGCTCCGTAACGTTAATTAATTTAATATTACACTATACATTAGCTACGCCATTCCATTACCCCAGGAACCTCTATTGTCAACTTTACAATTGATCAACGCTATTGAATCACTGACTAAAGTCGATCCACGAACACTGCATACATTTTCTTAATTAAAATTCGCTCTATTTTTGCTTTAGGTCGATCTCCAAATCGTACAGCGATATTTCGTCGATAGTTTCGAATCGAGTTCCATTGCTCTGATTTGTTAGAGCATGTAACCGTTGTGTATGAACGATCCCAGTAATCTTTCCGACATTACATGTGGCGTCGCGTGTAGTGTGTCGTCACGCACGGCCGACTTTCGGGACGCGGTTAAATATCCCGATGAATTATTCAGGACTCTTTTAGCGGCGGTGCGCGCTTGAGGACAGAAAGACCACCTGCAACAAAGTACATAGTCCCTCATTTATGTCCAAACACAACTATATTTAGACAAGTCGTTTTGCAAATTGGAAGGGAATTTATAATCAGTTATGACAGACTGGCTCGGTTTTAAGAGGACGGAAATATTCGCAATTAATTTTATGCAATGAAAAGCTTTGAAAGCTTTTTCGAATTTTGACTGAATTTGCTTGCTCCATAATGAAAGTTTTCCACAAACCGAGTAGAGGTAGACATGCAAGTATACTCTGTGAGCTGCATTACCACAGAAACTAATTAACTTCATAACATTTGCCCAGACATTGTCAAAAATGTATCAAAAATATTTAACGGAGAATTCCCGCTGCATTTCGTTGTGCTACCAGAAACATTCCACTGTTTATTTTAAAAGAGATTTCTCGTAGAAAAATTTAACAAAAGCTTTCAAGGAGTAAAATCCGTCATCAAAGGCGGCCAAACGACCCGTAGCGAGTGCTGAAGCGCTAATATAGTTTAGGAAACAACGTGCCCCTATTTCTTAGACGTTAGGGCGAACTCTCCGGCTAGAAACTTAGTGCTATCTACTTGATATTATAGAGACGGCAACTTAGATATTATATGCATACCTAACACGCAGGTACACTAGTCTAGCCGAAGCACTAAACGTTAATAAACTGTGTGCTTACTATCAAATGACATTTTTATGGTAATGTTTCCACGGCGGAATAAAGTTTACGTCTTATTTAGGAGACACGTGAAGTTTAGATAGAGGCAACCGCATTTTATGTCTTAATGTGGATCTGTTACGACACTAATTACAATGTTTCCTTTAAAACCTCGTGTGGTGAATGAGATTTTCATTTAAGTAGAATTATGAATATAATATTGAAGATGGTTCAGGTGACTAAGTACAAAATGCTTTCTACTACTTTGTATATCAATAGCACAAGTTTTGTGACACTACTAAGTATTCTAGTTAGTATTAAAAAAACAGATTTAAGTAACTACATAACTAACACTATAAGCAACCCGCACACCGCATTAAGACAACTATGAAGTACACGAAACGTAAGAAACGTCACTTAATGTAAAAAAGCACCAAAACCCAACTTAACGTCAAGTTTCTATAAAACCTAGTTTATGCATCATCGGATCGACACTAAGACGAAAAAACATCGTATTCTAGAATATTCCCGAGAAAAATCCGCTCGTAGTTGGCCTATATTCCGATTTACTCTGTATAAAAAGTAGGCACCCATGCCCACTCATAACCATATTTTATTGGCTTCTCTTAGAAGCATTCCTCTTATATATTTCTATACATTTCCCATTCCTTCTTTGATTTCGCGCAGCTCTTAAAGGAAATTGTTTGATCTTTACGAAGGAAATTACCTAAAAGCCTTGTTTGCAACATTTTTTCGCCATATGGATATTCACTGAAGATAGCCTGCCTGAAAGGCTACTTAAGGCAAAATTATTAATAAAGATCTGATTTCTTTTGATTTTTTGTAATAAATAGCCACTGGAGCTTTCGTTAATGCTTGAAGTGAATTATATATATATAATTATATATATATTATATTCCAATTTACAGGCAAAATAAATTATCTAGAGGTAGTCTTTAAACTAGCAAAATAAGGCGAAGTATTATTAATTTTCATAGGCTGAGTAAAATTAAGTAATTTCTTTTAGTCTTTAGTGGTTGTTGGCAAACTGTCAAAATGGTTGAAGATTTCTCAATTCAAGTTAATTGAAAATGTTAGTATAAATGGACCAAACTTGTTGGCGACGTCAATGTTAAGAGATTCTTATGAAAATATTTAATTATAAGCTATTATCAGTGTTTTCTGCATATATACTTGTCGGCAATAGATGGCTACTAAGTTTAAGCTTTGAATGCGATTTGAATGAATTAGTACCTCTACACTCGATTTCTGCATTTCTATTCACATTGTATATGGTTTTGCAAACGATGAACAGCGCTAGGGTCGTCTTAAAATTGACACGCCTCCCCCTTTGTATTAGAATATAATAACGTTTCTTGAACAACACGTATCTTACAGATGTATTATCTCTCTATGTTATACAATTGTATTCGTAGACGTTATGAGCCAAGATTATTAAGCTATCAAAAAACAAAATTGATTTGATAATTTATTAATAACTAATGAACAAAACTCTGTTTTTGTTACAATAAACACTTTTTATTTTATTTTATTTTATCCATCCGTATACGCGTCCAAAAGTCTATCATCATTCAATTTATGAAATAAACAAGAAAATATGCTTTTGTTGGAATAAATTATTTATTCGGTTTCCGGTAAAGCGGAGGCGAGAAAATTGCGTTAAATACAATTTTCTAGGAATTCAAGTCATTATACTTCATGAGGACTTCATAACCATCATGATACAAGACATTTTGAACCTTACATAGGTAAAAATAACTGTGATTTTGGTGGATGAGATTATTTTAATTTTTACACAAATAGCCATCTATTTGTGCGATCCAATGTTCACATCAGTGGAACTGTTAATGCTACGCTTCAAAATAGAATCTGATATTAAAATACACCGGCTCGCCATTGTCAAATCAAATTTAAACTTTTAATACCATTATCCGAATTTAGAAATTTTTTGTACGATCAATAAATTCATTGATGAACATGGTGTTATTTTTAATTAGTTGTATTATTTTAAATATTGTGTTACGTTTATTTTTTGTACGATCAATAAATTCATTGATGAACATGGTGTTATTTTTAATTAGTTGTATTATTTTAAATATTGTGTTACGTTTATTTTTATACTCTTTATGTTTAAAGGCCAAATTTTGTTATAAAACATAACGTATGACCACGACCTTTATTCCGTGAAGTATTTTTTTATGGCATAAGCCGATACACGAGCAGACGGATCACCTGATGGTGTCGTCCATGGACACCTAGAACACCAGAGGCGTTGTAAGTGCGTTACCAGTCTTTTGGGAATTAGTAGTTTGAGGATCGTTTGGGATTCAGGAATTGGGGATTGGGGAAGTACCTATTAGATAGAAGTAAGATTAGGCACACAACATTAAGTTCGATTTTGTTTTCTTGTTATTGCAATCTGTCTGGGAGACATTCAGCAATACTTATGTAATGATATATGATATGTGAGGTACAGGTTCTGTGACAAGCCCTCTTACATAACATCACGCCTTTTATCCCCGAAGGGGTAGGCAGAGGTGCACATTCTACCACAGTACAATGTAACACCCACTTTTCACTAGTTGTTATGAGTCCCATGTAATAGGGGGTGCGCCTATTGCCACATACCGGGCACATTTCCAGACTCCGTGCTACTACTGAGAATTTTAAAAAACCCAGTAATACTTTGCCCGACCCGGGAATCGAACCCGAGACCCCTTGCCCGGCAGTCGCACTTGCGACTACTCGGCCAACGAGGCAGTCCTCTTATATAGTGTTTTAAATTAAATCTTGAATCTTAAATCTTAATTCTTGAGGCACTCTTTTCTTTTAATGCAAGGAGTCTAAGTTAGATAATGCACAATGCACATACTAACTGTAAGTTAAACTCACTTTTTACTAGTTAGAGGTATATTGAGAATCATTAAAGCATTCTGAACAGAACTCTTCTCTCTCTTCTTTAGAACTATTAGTTGATACGGAGTAGTCATTGGTAGCTGTGCAAAGGAGCTCCAAATCTGTTTTATTGGTGATGCCAGCTACCGGGTTAGTTTTAGAAAGAGAAGAATCCACACGCAGTAATCTTGCTCCCTAAAAGTTAGCTCGCGTTATAACAGTTCCGTCCGTCATTAAAAAATAGTAATTAGCAAGTGAATAATCGCATCCAATAAATTTAATGTAACACGTAGATACATATGTATTTTATGGAATGGATATTATTACAGTGAATTCCAAAAAATAGCAATAAAGAACAACATACCGAATGAATGAGTTTTTAACATTAAAACAGTTTTGTAATAATGAGCGTTTTAATTTTAAAGATGGAAGTTGTTATTAACGACTTTTTTACATTCCAATTACGATTTATACATTGTTTATTAGGTTTTTCTATAGGTATATGTACGTATTGTCATTGTTCTTTTTGACAAAATGTGCAGGTAATGTTGTGTAGATATTTTTTGGTGATACTTTAAGCGAATTATTAAGTTATAATTGAAACGCAATATTAAACAGCAAACGGAAAAAGTTTTATTAAAAACTTTTTCCGTTTGCTGTTTGATGACTTAGTTTATTTTTCTATTTATTATTTCTAATATGTATCTATTTTATTAAGGAGAATTTTTAAATAAGTATGAAAGTTTGTGTTATTTTCAAAACTGAAAACTCAATATTAAAACACTGTGGTTTTGAAAGCATAAAATATCTTATATAACACATTACAAGTCTACTAAAAAAACTATTTGATACCTACATTAAAATAGTCATTCTAAAAATAAGTTAAATTTTACAATAAATAGGTACTTTTCGCGCGGAAAACCGCGGGAAAACGCAACCTCTCTTGCAATTACGATACTTAGTTACAACAAACACTTTCGTCTCAATTTTTTTTTAAACAAGTTATACATAATTATTGGCTTCAAGCCAGAATCTCGCTTTGAAAGTCTGTTAACAATTGCAGGAACAATTTCTTTCTCAAAAGAATTACGAAATTCTTGGACCTAATGGACCGGTTGCCGGTTCATCGACTCAACTGAATTTTTACAGTAACAATGCAATATCGAAGCCGCTTAGTTTCGATACTGTAATAACTGGTTTATAAATAGGAAAATGGAACAAATTTAAAGTTGAATGCAATAATAAAATGAAGGGTGTAATGGAGTGATTGGTACTGGCAGATTTCGAGGAGCACTCTAATAGGTACATATATCTGCTTATTCCCTATTTCATACATAATTCAAAGAGTTAGACCAAACCTAAGGGCAGGGGTATCATGATATAACCCAAGCTTACTCAGATACACACAAGATTTCCTCAAGGAGTTTCTGAGATATGCAAATGTTTGTCCGTTTCATTATTAATTAATCGTCACATTAGCCAGTCTGTCCTGAACGATGCCGATATACAACCTACTTATGAAACATCGTAAACTCTACGATTAATCAAATTACATGAACCACACCGACAGACGTTAGATCATAATTATCCTAAAATAATTCAATTTAACCAACTCTAGTCAAATTACTAGTTCCACTTTAACAGAATTCTGTCGCTAACTCAAAACAATAACGGTAATGAAATAAACTCATCAATCCAACTCAAACATTTTCATAACAAATTGCACATACAAAAATGTAATGAACAGTACGTGAATTGAATATTCACAATCATAATTTGACGATAGATGTCGGTGTTTAACATAAAATATACAAGAGAGATACCCACCGGTGATCAGCTGATAACTGTCAACAACATTCATTGTTTACTCCGTGACGATGCAATCAAAACTACTGACAGTTTCGAATTAGACCCACGAAGTTGTGATAACACCGACCCTTACTTGTCATGTTCATTATACATCGTGCTAATAGGTTTCGCAACAAAGTCCTAGTAGAGTTTTTGTACCGATCCAACCAATCTTAGATTTTATATTTTTTTCACTTTAGTCATTCACATCCACGGTTAAAGTATATTAGAACTCGGATTAATTAGTGGTATTAATGGAGCACGTTAATGGGTTCGTGAAAGTTTGGTTATGAAGATTACGAGAGGGTGTCATGCGTGATTGTTCGGGTGTGGACACGAGTATCGGGTCGCGCGCCGCGCGGACTACTGGCGGTGCGTCGCGTCGCCGCGCGGCGCCCACCTTGGTTCCGTGAGGGTGCTCGGAGCGCCTCGGCCGCCCTCGCGCGCCTCCGCCAGGTAAGGTAAGCTCGCCCGACATGAAACTCTGATTGAATGGATGAGTTTCCAAATGCTTTTTTGTAGGAGCCGAGCGACAAATCACGATGTCGGACGGAACATTTGTGTTAACTTTCCGTGGTTTATTTGAGGGACATAAATTTAAATTACGGCTTCTTGAATTTTCTTTTGGAGTCGTTGTGAATTTATATTTCTTTGCGCTTTATTGACGTGTTGGTAGTGAAGATGGAGGAGTAAGTGTACTGAATAAAAAAGTAGAGGTTGATTAATGTTGGTTACAACTGAAATATTATTCTATAACCATAAGTTAGAATATGTAAACATTACATCATAGGCAACATTTTCTTTACCGCCTTTCGTAGACCACTTACGTCAACATAAATTACTAACCTTATCTCTATAACCTTCCCAACCTCATTATAACTAACATAAAAACACACACACACATACATGTTACAAAACAATTTTTACCACATCCCCGTCACCCTTTAATTTCTCCGCTGCGTGTACCGGATTGAACAGCTCGCTACATAGGTACCAGGTACATATTAATTACTGCGATCCAAATTAGCGCACTGACCATACAAAAGTTCTCGTTAAAACCTTGTCAAACCACTTTGAGGACTGAATCGTAATTTAGCGTAACATTCGTAAACGATTTCAATTTGTTTCGACAATTTAATAACATTTATTTTCGATGTAAGACTGTTTAAACTTTGTATTAAATAAATGTGATTCCAATATAGGTGTTTCGATTGTGAATATATTGGGTTTTGGTATTCGAATACGTTTAAAGTCTTATTTTGGTTTTGTTTTTTTTTTACTCTTTATATTTGAGGTTTCTGACTTTTAACTCGTCGAGTACCGGTTTTGTAGACACAATTATAGAACAATAGGTTGCGGTCACCGGTGACTGCTTGGTGTTTGACAGTTTAATCCTGATTTTCAAAATCAGGATTAATAAACACTTATAACTTGACGCTTCTAAACTCACAATTTTAAATTTAAATGCTTATTTTTAAGCAAAACATGTGAACCGTAATTACATTTTAAGACCTTTCTTTACCATATTTTTGAGCAAATAGTTAATTTATTTATTATTACTTATTATTTGTTTCTGGCACTAATGTTCGATACTAGTTCGAATTTAATAGAAGATCCGAAATAAAAACTCTAATTGTAATTCTTCTTCAGATCCGAAACCCAAAATAGTTTTTTGAGATCTCGTATGTTAGCTTGTTTCTTAGCTGCAATAAAAATTGATAAAAACTGTTAAAGGCTAATACTCCGCTAGCGTCGGACATCATTGTCCGACACGGCAGCCAATGTGTACGGTATACCCCCTTGACTAGAATGTTAATCTAGAGTCTAAAGTCTAATAATTCGTATAAAAAGTACACTTAAATACTACGCTTAAAAAACTGACTTTATTTCGTGTTTTTTTTTGAAGTCGGTCAATTGATATATTAAAACCTTTTCCTAGGTGTAACAAACACGTATCTGAGAACCGTTTCAAAATCGGTTCAGCCAATCACGAGGTCATCGCGCACAAACACACATATTAAAGAACAAACTGAGAACATACCATTTTTTGATTGGTTGAAAAGATGCTTTGTATTTATTTCTTGAGCAACTAATTACTATTCCATCGACAGCTTATAAATGCCCACTGCAAAGCCTCTTCTCGCGTTTAATCACCACGCTTGCTTAATGTAGGTTGGCGATTTCAAACTTGTAATTAGAAATTATAAGCCCACGTTTCCTCACGATGTTTTCCTTCACCGTTGGTTAGTGGTGTCTACATAATCTTAGAAAATTTTGTACTTGCCGTTGGTAGGTTACGTAACAACAATAGGTGGATCACTTAAATAACAACTCGAACCAGCGTCACATTGCTCAGTAGGTATCGTGACGCATTGCCGCTACGCCAATCGTGCAGTCACAACTATACCAAATAATATTTATTTATTTATTACTTATGTACACACATACAACACATATAAAAACGAGGTAGGTACATAGGTTAATATTTAGTTATTCCGATCTAATCTTGTCTATAACGTCTACTGCTGAGCAAAGCCTCTTTCCACAAGGAGAATGTTAGAGCATTAATCACCACGCTTGCTCAATGCGGGTTGGCGATTATAAACTTATAATTAGAAATTATAAGCCCAGGTTTCCTCACGATGTTTTCCTTCACTGTTGGTCAGTGGCGCGTCCCAGGGACATGAATAACTGTCTGGATTCCCGCAACGAAGTGAATCAGAAGATATTATAAGAGGACAAGAGACAAAATAATTGTTTCCACTTCGCTCGGTGAATTACTGCAGGAGACAGAATGAATTCAGCCTAAAGCGAAAGAGCAATTTGTGGATCACACAAAGAGTAGTTCCGTATGGGGATTTAAGCAACCCGATTGCCCAGCCACTGCCCCAACTCATATACTATCCTATATTTTACTGTAACGTAGCATTCCCTACAATGAACACGACACAGTTACAAAACCGACAAGCTTACGCAATCATTCGAACACCACGAAGGAAGTAAAACGTAAAGAAATCCAAATCCATACATTAATATAGAGGTAAAAAATCCAAAGCGATCATAATGCCCTGGGGGCACCGATAGGCAGGGTTGTCGCGTCGAGCATGAATTATCGACTCAACGTGGATCCACCGAGTCGCGGTCTGACGCATAATTCGGTATCTCAAACAATAATGGCGTCATTTCACAAAAACGATGGCTCTCCCCGAATAGCGATGGGATAATCCAACTTAAAGCGCCGTTGACAATCGATTATTCAGTTTTCGTTAGATTAGTATTGTTAAACGAGGAATTTATGTGCAGCTCTTGTTGCATTATATTGTGTGGTATTGAAAGCCGTGAATTGCCAACTTTTATAATTATTATGAGTTAGTTTTATTTACATAGCAATAGTTGGTATAAATATGTTTGACGCTGGATACGGCTTTTTTTAAAGGGGGAAAATGATCGAATGATTTTTCCCGCCTGGGAGAGGCGGGAGGGAGTGTCAGACTATTTTTAGTCAGTAACTAAAAACCACCCCGTTCCTTCTCCTGCACTTCGAGCCGGAGCCCCGGCAACCCGTTAATACGCTGGATACGGCTACAAGCATGTTACCGTAATTTTCAGAGTACACTATGAACATAATTAATATACCTATATGTTTAGTGTTTATTGAATATTCTGATTGTGAGATTTGTTATTTATTACACTGGTACGACAATGTATTTATAAAGGTTTAAATCACCTGCTACTTTCATCCCTGCACTGCTTAAAGGTTGACTGGGAGACAATGCCCAAGGCATTAAGTCCACCTGTACACACTTGTTGTGTGAAGTCGAAATAAATAAATAAAATAAATAATTACAAAATATCTAAAGAATTTAATATTCATGAAAAAAACAAACTCATCTAATACAGTGTCTTCTTAAAATTATGATATTTATTTGTTAGAAGTAACAGCACAATGATTACGTAGTATTATGAGATTATGGAGCTCGCCGGCCGTTTTTTGGAGCGGCTAAACTAATTTAAAATGAAAGAACATTTCACGCTCCGAAGGCGACCTTTATAAAATGAGTTGGAAAATTGCGAAATATACAATGATGGATACTTCTCAGGACGAAGTCGATTCCTCTATTCTTATGAGCAATTATTTCTCCTTCTCCCGGCCGCGTAATACCAAACTCTATTTACAAAACATGTGAATCGTTTATAATCTTTGGTCGGCTCAGTTACCAACCAAAGCTTGGTACTGAATGAATATTTCTTTTCTGCATAGGAATAGTTAGGTGATGATTAAAGATGCTTTTTTGGTTATCTTTTCATCTCGTCATACCTATCTCGGTTAATTGGTATTTAGCACAAAATTATAAGAATAATTTTAATATGCAAACATACTCTCTGATTCAGAGATATGAGTAAAATTATAAATCACACTGTGTCTATAGAGGTAGACACTGGTGACTTACACAACAGTGTAATGCAAAAACATTTTTGCATTATAATGCAAAAACTATAAAGAACAATTACAAAAATTATATGATGGAACCTCAATCAAACATACAAAGTATATCGCATCTCAGCAATAGTTTTTGCCATTACATACAGAATGAGAAGCAAACCAAAAGTTCCCTAACAAGAAAAAAACATGGTTCAACCAATATAGGCATTGTGTATAGGTACACTATGACTTTACGCCTCCTAGCCTTTTTCTAACCAAGTTAGCTCTAATTTGAGAACTTGACATTTTAACTGAATATCAATATTTTACGCAGTCATATTTACAAAGATTATTATGAAAACTGATGTAAGCGACATGGATTTACTTTCAAAGAGACTAAAAAAAAAAATAAAAAATAACTAAGTGTTTGAGTAATTGGTCGAGTTGATTGCTACTGAGTCGAGTTCCTCATCAAATAATTACGTGAGTTAGAAATAAAAGCACTATAATTAATTTTGGGAACTATTTTATTTTACCATCATTTATTTAGAGGAGAGCTTTCCGAAAATGACGGCGTACTCAAACAGCCAGTTGGGCTATAATATGTCCTTCTTCTTTTTATGCTTTGCATATAAATGGCATTTAATTAGTATTTTAATCAACCGTTAAGAAATTCAAAATAAGACAAAGATTTAGAGTTCGCAGCGAATTTTGAGACTATAACAATAATCGTTTAGTTTGTAGTATAACTAAACTTTCAACCGAAGTATGCTAAGTAGGTAATAAAAGTGGTTAGCGTTTTAACTTCGATTACTTTAGTTTTTTTTATAAAAAGCCTTGACCTATTTTAGAATTTTCTTTTATGTCGTGTGATAAGATTTTTTTTTTTCTTATATAAAAAGCATTAGGTTTACACTAGGATTTTCACCAGTTTCATAGGTACTGTTAGGATGGCGCTCCGGGAGTCCCTTTGGGAAATGACACCACAAATGCTGCTAATAATTTCTTTATTCACTTCACAACTTTCGACTTACAATAATTACTGTGTGATATAAAACGGTGTTAATAATTGAATAACTTTATCTGAAGTAACTCTATACACAACTAAGACGTATATTTTATTCTATAAGGCCAGTGGTGGGGCGTTATCCCTTAGTCAATAAATTATACTTGCGCGTATAAGTGCCACAGGATGTATCGATTGCTTTAATTGCAATTTAAATGTATAGGGCTTTGTTCATAACAATGTAAGAGTGCTTAGATCTTTGTTAATAACAATATATCGATTGTTTAGGTGGTAATTTAAAAGTATAGTATACTTTAAGTTGTAAATATTTATGTAGTTATTAATTTCATTTATATCTTTATTTAATGTGTCAATAAAAATTATATACTTCAAAAAAAAAGTATAGGTCTTTGTTATCAATAATGTAAAGATTGTTTAGATTGCAATTGACAAGTATAGTAATTCATTGTTAACAACAATGTAAGGATTGATTAGATTATAATTTAAGGTAAACGCACCCATTACCGCCAGTTTAAGCACAGTTCGGATTGATATCAAAAAATAAGCACATTCTTAATAAGTGGCTACAATAAAAATATTTTTTCCAGTGCTGAAATTATCGAATTTTTTAGTTATGTAGAAGAATAGACAATCAAAGAATTACTTAATGATATAAAAATTAAATAAAAGGAAAAAGGGTCATGTCGCCATTACCGACTCAAAACATCGGTATGTGCCTAATACCGGTCCTGTGACACCTAATACCGACCACTAAATAAATGAAACCGTTAAAATTAAATTTAAATGCTCGTGTATATTGCACTGTTTATATAAATGATCCAATACTTAACAATTATAATGTATTCTTATAATAGTATATTCTTAACAGCATTAAATCAATAAAAGATATCATATTTATACGAATTATGTATAACAAATTACCAAAGTCCAGCATTGAACTATAATATATAACCAATGACGAAAAGTGGATGTCGCACCATATATGGAGTCTGATTGAGGACAGAAAAAGGCTTCAATTGAGATTGCTCGACGCCCAGGATGACGCTATAAGAGCCGACCTGAACGCACAGGACCGTCAGAAACGGAAAGAATTCTATCGTAGCACCCGCAAAGATAGGAGACAGTGGACTGACGGTATTGCTGATCACGCTCAACAGGCTGCAAACGCTGGTAACATCAAGCTTAGGAAGAAAAAACTACTGAAGTCTAAAGACGATCAGCTCATTACAACATCCAAAGGGCAGCTGCTTCGCTGGCGTCAACACTGTGAGGAGGTCTTTCGCATGTCGGCTACGGCGACACTTAGTGACATCAACACGGAGACTCGACGGCGGGATAGAGTGGGAATTATCCAACTTCTTGGAAGATTTGGATTACGCCGATGACCTATGTCTGCTGAGTCATACCCACGCCGACATGCCAACAAAATTGGATGACCTGCGGCAGGAGGCGGCAAAAGCTGGCCTAAGAATTTACACCCGAAAGACCAAAGAAATTAGAACGGGTGTGAAGAATCCTACACCGTTGCTGATTGGCACAGAGGCAGTGGAACGTGTCCATAATTTTTTCTATTTCGGGAGCGTCGTGTCAGAGACTGGAGGTACTGAAGAGGACATCACTTCAAGGATCGCCAAAACCCGAGCTACCCGAGACCTGTGTGGCAGTCATGGAAACTGACCCGAAGGATAAAACTGAAAGTCTTCGGTTAAGTGTAAAATCCGTTCTGCTCTATGGGTGCGAAACGTGGAAGGTGACCAAAGACATCTCACGCCAACTTCAAGTCTTCGTTAACCGATGCCTGCGTGCCTAAATACCAAATAAAAAAACATGTACAACGGGTCCGTCGTAAATGTACAAGTAGATCGGTAATAGGTTTTCTTAAAGGAAATCGTATAACCTATTACCGACCCATGGGTATGTGTATGAATTGTGTAAATACATGTGATTTATGTTCATGTATATGATTTTCAGTAGTGCGGTTGCTAAAAATATTTAATAATAATGATATTTCAACTACAAAAATACACTATTTAAAAATTATGCCTCCTTTATTCATCAAAATATTTACATAAGAACTAAGTTAGTATATACCGCTACTAAAGCTCTTAAATATATGGCGTTAATAGCTCAAATATAAGTTAACATACTAAGGAACTGAATTAGTATACCCTCTTGCCTATTAATTTATGTATTTTAACAAAAATCATGGCACACAAAAGATACGACAAGTACTTATCAGCGACATAGGTCGCTAACAGGAATAAAATTGTGATTTTTGTTCCTATTACCGCCTATTTTTAAAATTTTAAGCAAAATAAAATAATATCTTATTAAAATGAATCATTACGTGTGTTCCTAAAAGTATCAAAAATGCATTAAAAGAACTAGAAGTTTCATTAATGCTTGATGATATAATCTTCTGCTAAAAACGAAACAAGAGTCCTTACGCCATCGGGAGTGCCGCACTATGGAAAATGCACTAAAGTCGGCATCCACGGACTAACTAAGCAATTATTATTTAAATCATCGAGTTACGCACTCAAACAAGAGATGAACAGTTGCAATACAAATATATCTACATTTTTTTAAAGCAATCAATTGTGTAACTTCAATACATGACGTAAAAATGATAGTTTTCTGAATAAGGCGGTAATGAGCGCTGATTTTAATGGGTCGTTATTAGGTGCGTTTACGTTATAGGTATGGTTATTTGTTAACAACAATGTAAGGATTGTTTAGATTATAATTTACAATTAGGCCTTGTTCATAACAGTACGTTTCCTAATTACTAACATACAGTCAGATATTGGATAAGTAAACCATTACAACACTTGAAAGTAAAAAGGTAAATATCACTATAACAAAGTCGCTATCCGCCATCTGTCTGTCCCTATGTATGCTTAGATCTTTAAAACTACGTAACGGGTTTTGATGTTGTTTTTTTGGATAGATAGAGTGATTCTTAAGGAAAGTTTATATGTATAATACATGCATATTGCACCCGTGCGAAGCCGGGGCGGGTCCTAGTAGATATATAAATAGAAGGTATTTGATTCAATACTAGTGACCAGTGGGTATTGCATTGAATATGTGCACGACTCAGCTTTTCATACCCTTTAAGCGAATAAAAGGCAAATAATAAGATCTTATATGTAAAACTATTGCTAAATAAACTATACTTACTTATTTACATAAAACACAGCAATCCGTCAACTCCTCGTCAACGCCAAACGCATAGTTTCTTTACACAAACCATGAAAGGTCTTACAAAACTCAATCTAACTTCATTAAATTAACAATTCCAAACAATAACTAGCTAGCAAATAGTTAATTGGATTTTCACTAAAGCAACAGACTGATTCAATGAGCAATACATTTAACCGTTGATTAATCTTTAGTTAGTTATTAATCGTCGCGACAACCCTAATTTTGCTCAATCACAATCACGTTATTTAGGAAAATCGGAATAATATTCATTAGGGTTGGTATTCCCGGCGGTTGCCCCAGCACGTTTAGTGGCAGCCATGATTAGCCGCTACCGCTCCAGTAACTAGTGCTAATGACGATCTATGATGATACAATTATCTTTAATAATCCATAGTTGCGTACGTGCATGCTTGATTACATTCGTATATTGAGAACTTTATCTAAATTAAGACACGAAATTTGAGCTTAATGAGGGAAGCCTAACTTCTGAATGTTATAACTTATTTTTTTTTCAATTATCTCTGTTAAACTGTTATCTTAATTTTTTGCAAGCAAGTTAATAATATTTGGTTTAAGTTTTATTTAGTTCTTCGCGGATTATTTAACCTTACATTGCATGGCCAAGATTCAATCGTAGTTAAGTAGCAGTAATTACTGATTTTGACATATTTCTCAATTTATCAATGAAAAGTAATCACGTCATAATAGTCCTCCATTAAAATAGTCATGATATTGTATATAAATTATTCACCTAGTTCACTATTATAATTAATTTCATCTAGAAAAACACGTCTTTCGTCGATTATACTTTCAGTGTCGTCTCAAATTTCAAAATATTGTCCATAATTTTAAACTTTAGTTAACAAAGTGTGTAAATCAAAAAACACATTTATTAAGCCCAACCACTTTACCTTATATCTCTTAGGTATTAGAAACAGTCACCATAGTTTTACATTCTCCAAAATCTTACAATATGCGACCCCTAGTTTGTATGGACAGATATGGAACTCTGTACACACAATATAGTCCAAATATTTGTAGGTAGGTAGTGTACAGCCAACGGATTATCATTCCAGCTTTCAAAGCTTAGACGTGTTTGTGAGATTTGTATTCGGAAACGAACCACGATAGACGATCGGTATTAGATTTGGTTCGCAACCACTCGCTTTACCAAAAAATAGCTAGGAAAAAGCACTTTGCAGATTTTGACAGCTTTTATTTATCTTTTCTTTGGTGTTTTCCATATAGGTTTGTTATATATGGCTTAAAGACAAGTTAGATTCAAATGCATATTGACTCAGTGATACTATCTACTACTACTATCCCTAAAAAAAACTACAAAGCTTTCCATGAATGCTCACAAAAAAATGGCTCAAATTATGTTTTCACTTCATTCTAAAAACGTCACTTTGACAGATGCAACAAAATGTCATCTTTTTTTTTTAAATAATCCGCCATTTTACATTTTTGACAGATATGTAAAATGGCGGAGGCGGTACAATATCAATGTTTAATAATAGAAATCGTTCCGTGTACGCTGGCAGCGTAATACGCATTAAATATAATATTCACTCGATTCCATACCTCAACTCGATGAGTTTAATGGTACGAAGACGGTGTTCCTAATGCCATGATTACGTTACCGACATTATCAAATCATTTCACTTATCCGTATTTTAACGTTTAGATTATATTGTTTCATAATCTATCTCTATCGGCTTGTTTATTTTTAAAGTATTTATGGAATTTAGTACATTATTTTGTTTGACAATTATATCGGTATTTATTTTTATAAATACTTTGTTTTATATATCTATAAGAACTCTCCGATATACAATTTAAAAACGAAATTACGTAATATTTTTTGTTAAAGCGTAAAAAATTCGCATCCATTTTCCGATAAAAATGATCAATGTCTCCCAAGAGAGCAATGAACACAGCATCAAACAATCAATTGTTGGTTTTTCAATGTTACGGGGACGTGATGGCAAAAACTGACAGTAAATTGAAACTCATTTTTGGTATAAACCTTTTTGAAGAGAACATAAAATTCATTGCAATTTCATTTTCATTAATATCATTAAATTACGATGTATTTATGTAGTCAAAATATTTACAAATAGTCAAGATATTAACAAATTTATGTCAAGTTATGGTTACAAAATCTATGAATATGGATCTATTTTTGACATTGGTGTGTCTATCACAAATCGATCTTAATCCACATATTTCATAACACAGTAAGTTCGAGATATTGCTGACTGAGTCAAATAACGAAGTTCGACAAACTATTTTTTAACATTTCCCCACACTTGGATTTTTTTCTACCTATATCGTGGGTGTATTAACCAACCTACAATTTATATTGCCACACTTTCTAACTCAAAATAAACATTCGATTCTCACTTAAAATAAGTAATATTTATTGTGGCATTCCTACATGTCAACGTGTTTTGCACATTTATTTACTATTTATTGAAATATTAACAATGTACAACCAACAATATTATTCAGGATACAAAGCACTCATGATAATTGTAGCATACCTACAAACTACAATGTAATTTCACGGAAAATACTAGGACACAGACGAAAAGCGTATACCGTCTGATAGCTAATATAAAAGCCATTATTACGTCTATTATTCTTTCGTTTAATGTTCCTAGGTTCGACATTCGGCTAGTTAATGATGATAGGTTCCACGCCTGATACCTATTTTATTTTTATCTCACTTGTTAGGGCCTCCTGCTGACATGTCTAGACGCGAAGCCGTTGATCCGGGCAATTATTTTCAAATACGTTACGCTTACAAATGTAACCATTGAAAAAAGGGTTTTAGGGATGTTTCTGTGAACGCTGTAAGGTTCTTGAAAAGATCGGGTTTTACTCTCATTACAGGCTTTTTTATACCTATACCATCTTATGTTACTATGGTACTTTTCTAGGTTTGTGACATCTAAATATAGGTAGAACGTTCTACTACTGCAGTATCTACATGTATAAAGCGACATTTAGTATCTACATTTAAAAATGCATAGTTTCACTAGAGAAACCATTCAAATCAAACACAATTTAGAATCACACATTTATTAGGCCCCAAAATTTTCGACGATTCGCTTCAATTTCTAACGAACACTTCGCAGCATGAAATTTTAGTTTATCGATAACGGAAGCAGCCAGATTAACTTCGGCACGAATTCCTCATAAACGTTTTAGGGCATCGATAAGAGAGTGAAGTCGGCTCATCACACAGAGGAGTAAACAAATGGAGTACTTCGTAATGGAGTGATTACATGCGGGCGAACGAGAGGCAAAGCAAACATTAAACATTTAGTGCATCACGGTAAGAGACAACAGTGTTCGGAAAATGCGTATTGCGTCTATGTGGTCGATCAGCCTTGTTTAGCCCTATGATTTATGAATTTTATGCATGTTACGTTCGTCAGAAAATTGATAATAAGTAAGTACTACTTACTTACTTACTTACGTACATACATAGTTATTTTAGTTCTGCGTCGAAGTAGCTTGCTGCCTCCTCGATTTTGATATTAAAGGAATAAAATGCAGGTTTCGTTTACTATGCTATGCTGTTTAGTATGCGTGTACTATGCTTGAGTATTTAGTATTATTTACTTGAGTACTTTTACATAGTTTAGACTATTCGTTATAAGAACGGTTGGATTGACATTCCTTGACAGATCGTTACTAAAGTCATATTACAACTCGTAACTCTGTCACATACACTGTGATATTTTGACATATTTAAAAATGAAACTGACTATTCCAGATAATTTCATGTACACAAAACACCGTTAATTAGTTCGCAGCGCTACACATCGACACTAGTATGACTACACAATATACATGTGTGGGTAATTTCATATTAATAGATATGTATAGAAACATTCGTCTATCACACACATCTTGGTATTTAAATATCATTTTGTGTCGGTATACGTAATTATTTAGTAAATAAGTTTAAATAAAAACGAGGGTAAAGATAAAAATAACTTATAACAAACTTTGAATAAATCGAAATCAAATAATGAGCAATCGAGCTATACAATACCCATATAAATATAGTGTTTTCTCATCGTATTTTTATGTTACTGAATGGTATACAATATTTCGATGATCTCATTCACAGCGCGTTTGGCGTAATGGTTATCACCTCCAGTAAAGTGCCGCCGGATCGATTCCAGCATTCACAAGTTGTTTCAAGAATACATTAATCAAATATTTAAAATTTGAAACAATGTTATAATCTTTTCTTTTTTTTCTATCCTATTTTTCTAAATCTTCTATTGTTAATTTTAAAAGTATAAACTTTATCGCATGATATTTCCCAATTCGACTATAAGGTGGCATATTGATTAATTATTATTTAAAGAACTTTAAGAACTTAACTGTGGTATGATAATTAATTATTATAAATATTGAATATAAAACCACTTATTTGTATAATAAATAAATTAATTGTAATAAAAGATAGTATTGTTTTATTTACCGACTTATCTGCTTCTTTTATAGCCTGATCTAATATTTCAAAAAACAAAAAAATAATAATAAGAAAAACTACATAGTAAAATAAAAAAACAATCTTTCAGCTGGAATAGAACTCACATCATCATTGATCATTGAAAGACGATAAAAGCGTGCTCATTAACCAGTCGACCACGAACACTACATTAATACCCGTCAAAATATCGGGTCATATCAATGATTGTAAATAGTTTTAACCTTACCCGTGAATTAAATTATAAAAATACATATACCGACACAAGAATGAAAATACCAATGTGAATGTGGTGGACGAATATTTTTATACACAGTAATATGAAATTACCCACACATGTTCACTGTGTAAAAGATAGTAGTGTCGATGTGTGGCGCCGCTAACTAATTAGCGGTGTTTTGTGTACATAAAACTATCAAACCCGGAAATTTACGCATAGGTTTTTGATTACCATTTCATTGAAGTTTGAGTACTCCATTTACTAATTACTCCGTATCCCATGATTACATTTTCGTTGCTATTTGTTTTAATAAACACGTTGAAGCCAGGCCAAGCTTCCAGTATTGGATATATACATAGGTATACTGAATTACTATCTGAACTAAGACGAATCTAGGTCACGATACAACACCTGCAATATAGTTAGCGAAGCTTTTTCTAATAGATGCTGTTGTTATTAAAAATATCGTGTTCACACAGTAGTTTTATTAAGTTGTAGTTTTTAGTATTTGCTCTATGCATTATAGACAATGTGGTGTGGAGGTTAAAGACGCTTCTCATGCTCGAGGGTGCGGGCTCGGAACCTACCAACGGCAAGTACAAAATTTTCTAAGATTATTTAGACACCACTGACCAACGGTGAAGGAAAACATCGGGAGGAAACTTGGGCTTATAATTTCTAATTATAAGTTTGAAATCGCAAACCTACATTACGCAAGCGTGGTGATTAATGCTCTAACGTTCTCCTTGTGGAAAGAGGCTTTGCTCAGCAGTGGGCATTTATAAGCTGTTTATGATGATGATGATGATTATAGACAAGATTAGATCGGAATAACTAAATATTAACCTATGTACCTACCTCGTTTTTATATATGTGTTGTATGTGTGTACATAAGTAATAAATAAATAAATATTATTTGGTATAGTTGTGACTGCACGATTGGCGTAGCGGCAATGCGTCACGATACCTACTGAGCAATGTGACGCTGGTTCGAGTTGTTATTTAAGTGATCCACCTATTGTTGTTACGTATCTGAGTGTAATGTGCGAGTGACATTATGTGTTGTAGTCGCGCACGAAAAAGATGAATACTAATAAGGGGTACAGTTTAAAAAACTGTCAGGATGCGAGTTAGAAAGTTTTACTGCACATTTCAATTTGGAAATTCTCCAAAGTATCATATAATCTTAAGTAATCCTATTATCCTAACATTTATCGAATTGTAACAATAAACAGATCTATGTCCTAAAATCTTATACTTATTATATAAAGCGGAAGAATTTGTTTTTTTGTTTGTTTGTTTGTTTGAACGCGCTAACCTCCGTAACTCGCGATCTCATGGCGGAATGGCAGCAACGACTGTCGCAACCGAGGGCTGGGCTCGCTGCCATCGCAGCGGTAAGTCCCCTCTTTGAGGAGTGGCTTGAGAGACGCTACGGCCTCCTCACCTACCGCCTGACGCAGGTCCTCACCGGACATGGGAGTTTCGGGAGGTACCTGTGTCTGATGGGGCGGGAGGAAACGCCCGGGTGTCATCACTGCGAGGACCGCCCTGAGGACACGGTGGAACACACGGTGGGAGAATGCCCTTCGTGGGCTGAGCACCGCCGTGTCCTCAGGGAAGTGATCGGCGATGGCGACCTCTCGCGTCCGGGCCTAGTGCAGGCCATGATGCGGAGCGAGGGGGACTGGGATGCCGTCTCCTCCTTTTGCGAAGCAGTCATGCTAGCTAAGGAGGAGGCGGGACGCGTGAGGCAGCGAAGCGCTGCCTCCTTGCAACCCAGCCATCGCGAAGGACACACCGGGCGTCGGGGATCGCGAGACGATCTCCGGCCACCGTAAGCGCGGGCCTGCGGACGGCGAGCATGGGTGGCTCCCCGTCCGACCAGAAACAGACCCGAGCGTACGGCGCGTCGCGTTCCGCGCGCGCCTCAAAGAGCCATCAGACCACCACAGATGGGGCCCAATACGGCCGATGCCGATTCGGAGTCGCGGAGAACCTAACGGGTAACCGGGGCTCCGGCTCGACGTGCAGGAGAAGGAACGGGGTGGTTTTTAGTCAGTAAGAGTCTGACACTCCCTCCCGCCTTACCCAGGCGGGAGAAGTCATTCGATGATTTTCCCGCCTTAAAAAAAAAAAAAAAAAAAAACCTCCGTAACTACAAGTCTGATTTAAATAATTATTTTTGTGTTGCATAGCTCATTTATCGAGGATGGCTATAGGCTACAAAACATCACGCTACGACCAATAGGAGCTGAGCAGAGCGTGTGAAACCGCGCGGAAGTAGCTAGTACTCCATAAAACCGAAACAGACATACTATCTATCCTTTCATATAATAACAACCATAATGTAATATTATTTTAACAAATTGAAAATACACAGAGAACCAGTATAAATAATCGCAAAGTCTTCAGTATCAATGAGACGGAAAAATATTCATTTAGCTTACATAAATACTTGTGAACTCCGGCGGATTATTATTTATGCCTTATTGGGGCTGCCTTATTAACTAGGTCATTTTAAAAGGACGTTGTTTTTCCTTCTTTTTTGGTTCATAACATAAAATAAGCGAGTGAATAAAAAGCGTTTAATGATTTAAAGAATGCTTGTAGTGTTTGAAGATGAGAAAGATATTCCTACGTCACGGGCTTCTTCGTAAAGTAAGATAATATTATATTATAATTAATATATAATATTATAATTAATTATAATAAAATAATATAATATTACGAGTTATGAATTATATTTGTATAAGTATTGTATTTGAACATGTATAAGTTATCCCCAGGAAATAGATGGTGAATTATTGTTTATCATAATTCTAGACTCCATTAACTACTTACGTTAATTTGTTCGAAATCTTTAATCCCAATCGTACTTTAACTAACCCGGTTCAGCCATACAATGAGGTTACTACTGTATTTGTATTATACCTTTCTTGAGACATACTACCTAAATAATTGAGTAGATATTATGTTTTGACAGTCGCCACGTCATAGTGTGTCATGAGCAGCATTCCGCTCCATGAGCTTCTAGAATAGCTTGAAACTTGTCGAGTTCTTCATCAAATTGTTACGTGAAACAGTTACAACTTAACATAACATCACGCCCTTTATCCCTGAAGGCGTGGGCTGAGGTGCACATTGTGGTGGGGTGCGGTGCCAGAAGACCTCCCCGTGGTGCACCCTGGGTACAGGTGATAGTCTCCCTAACGGGAGTGATAGGGTTGGAGTGGCTATTGCCTGTAGCTAACTTCTGGACGGGGCGGACGAACCCTGGATGGGTTCTGGAGGCGGCGGGTTTTGTGCAGACACATAGCCTACGCTTCCGAGGGGTCGCTTTTCCGCCCGTCTCTCTGAACTTAGCAGAGAACGCGGCGGAGAGGCAAGGACGGTGCTCGTTGCGCACTCACCCTGCCAACGAGCAGCATCGGGACACATGGTTCCTCGACTGCAACCGTCGAAATCGTAATCCGAGAAGAGATCATGGATGTCTCATGACTCAGAACGGGACGAGGGTCTTGGCTTGGTCGCCCGGACCGCGAGGAAGATAACCTCTATAAAAAATTCCTCCAATACCAAGTTCTGGTGCGCGGCGAGGGTATGCATGGCTGAGGAGTAGTGTCAGTCGTGAGCGCACCCCCAGCTAGGGTACCGGTGGACCCTCTAGTTGGGAAACAAATATACACTTACCCAGGTACAGGGGGCACTGCCTGGGCGGACCGTTTATTTCCCCCATACTCGTGGGAATTGTATGGAGTCTGATAATAAAAATAAAAATAAAAATAAAACACCGGAGGAGGAGAGGGCAAGCGAGCTTAGTTCGCTTGCTGTTGGCGGGGAGAGCCAGGGTGGCTCTGGAACCCGTGGGGAAGCGTTGGAGTCGTCCAGCCAATCCCTCACACGGGCCTTAAGTCGGAGGATGTCGGAAGCAGAGTCTGACTACTCTTCCGCATCTGGCGCTTACTCATTGCGCAGCTTGAGTTCACAGCGCCAAAAAAGGGGACGTTTAAACGTCCCAGGTTGAAGGAGGGCGGGGATCCGTCCTCCAACGAGCAGGAGGCTCCAGCCCCTAAGATCCCTACGGCTGCGCGGGGTAGGGGTCGAAGAAAGGGCTGCGAGAGGCCGATGGCCGTTACTCGGGCCGAGTCAGCTGAAGCTGACTCATCAGAATCTGGCGGCGAGGGCTCGGTAGGCGACCTTGGTGCCATAAATGGCGACCTTTGCAAGGTGGTCAAACAAACACTCCGGACGGTGGCTGAGCAGAAGTCCGAGAAGGGCCGAAACGGAGTGTTAAGGCAAGCGAAGGCAGCCATTATGAAAGCGGCTCGACAGTGTGGACTGCCTTCAGCGGCAGGGCAGCAGATGGCCGCCTTGCAAAAAGAGCTGGGGGAGATGCGCCGAGAAATGATCCGGCTGACAGCCTCCAATGCGGCTATGGAGGACGAGCTTCGGTCAGCCAAGGCCCAGCTCGCCGCTGCTCGCGAGGGTCGACCCCGAGCCTCGCAGCCAGTGGAGGCCGACATAATCGGCCTGGTGCGGCGGGAGATGGCTGCGTTCCAGCAGCGTTTTGACGTGCTGGAGAGCAGGATCCTCCGCCCCCCACTCGCAGGGAGTCAAGCAGCACCGCGCACGTTTGCGGCTGCGGCGGCTATGCCGACTACTCCTGGTCGGTCCAGCGGTGTCCGGGCCCAACCGCCGGCGGCTTCGCTGGCGCAGGCTTCAGCTGAAACGGTGGTGAGGGCGCCAACAGTTCGTAGGCGTGGGGGCGCCGTGCCTGGGCCGTCTACTGCCCCAGCTGTGGAGCCTACCCGAACTTCGGGTTCCCCTGCCAGCGGCGGTGGATGGCAGGTGGTCGGAGAGGCGAGGAGGGTCGCCAAGGAAGGGCGAAAGCGCCGAAAAAAGGAGCAGCGGCAGAGGCAGCGGCAGCGGCGCAAGGAAAAGCGCGCTGCGGCAATGCTTGTCGCCCCTAAAACCGCGGCTGTAGTGATAACTCTACAGCCGGACGCGGTCAAAAGAGGCGTGACATATGGCGACATCCTCGCCAAACTGAAGCAGGCGGTAACTCCCGCGGAGTACGGGGCCCCTAACGGGTTCTCTTTGAAAGTGACGGCGACTGGAGCCCGTTTACTAGAGGTCCCCGGCGCGACCAGCGGTCCAACCGCTGACGCTCTAGCCGAAAGGCTCAGGGTGTGCCTTGGTGCAGACGAGGCTCGCGTGTCAAGGCCAACCAAGTGCCTGGAGTTGCGTATAATGGGCCTGGACGACTCCGTGACGGAGGAGGAGGTTGTGGCCGCTGTGGCCAGGACGGGTGAGTGCCCTGCAGAGCAGGTTAAGACCGGCACCATCCGTCCAGATAATTCGGGGTTGCGAACGGTTGTAGTGAGCTGCCCCGTCTCAGCGGCCAAGAAAATAAAGGAGGGTCGAAGGCTCCTGGTAGGCTGGGTCTCGGCGCAGGTCAAACTGCTCGAGGTCCGACCTATAAGGTGTTTCCGCTGCCACGTAGGTGACCACGTTAGCGCTAGGTGCACCTCGGAGGTGGACCGCAGTGACTGCTGCTTCCGTTGCGGTCAGCCCGGTCACAGAGCCGGCTCGTGCTCTGCCCCGCTACACTGTCACGCATGTGCGGCGGTTGGTAAGCCGGCCAATCACCGGGTCGGGACCAAGGCCTGTTCCCCTCCTGCCAAATCCAGGGGCAAGGGTAGGCCCTCCGCTGCCCCCGTCAGTCCCGCCCCCGCCGCTGCAGTCGCCACTAATGCCGTCGCCGCGGCCACCACTGGCTGTAATGCCGTCAGGGAGGAGGCTGGGATGGATTGCCAATAATAGCTCCATTCCGCCTCCTTCAGGCGAACATCAACCACTGCGCCGCCGCTCAGGATCTCCTGCTTCAGAGCATGGCGCAGTGGTCAATAAATGTCGCTGTGGTCTCCGAGCCGTATTTTGTCCCGCCCAGGGATCACTGGGTGGCGGACTTGGACGGCTCGGTGACCATCATCTCGTCAGCCGCCGCCGGTACCCCGACTCTCGAGGCTGTTCAGAGAGGCCGGGGTTGTGTCGCAGCACGGTTCGGAGAGATCGCTGTGGTGGGCGTGTATTTCTCTCCGAACCGAACTCTCGCCGAGTTCCACAACTCCCTGAGGGAGTTGGTCGCCGTCGTTGTCGGGTTCCGTTCCCTCCCCGTGCTAGTCCTCGGGGACTTCAATGCCAAAAACTTGGCTTGGGGTTCCCGGTTTACTGATGTTCGGGGTAGGATGGTGGAAGACTGGGCCCTTGAGGCAGGCCTAGTCGTCCTGAACCGGGGTTCTGTCCCCACGTGCGTGCGGATGCAGGGCGAGTCGGTGGTGGACATTTCGTTCGCTAGCCCTGCTCTATCACCGCGTGTCGTTGACTGGCGTGTCATGGAGGAGGTGGAAACGTACTCCGACCACCGGTATATCCGGTTTAACGTCTCCACCGAGTCCGCGGACCCGCCGGTCAGACAGGCCCCATGTGGCCCGCGTTGGGCGCTGAGACAGCTGGACCGGGAGCTATTCCTGGAAGCCGCAATCGTGCAGGCCTGGGTGATACCACCGCACAGGCCTGCCGACATCGACGAGGAGGCGAGGTGGCTCCAGGACGCCATGTCCAGAATCTGTGACGTGGCGATGCCCCGGGTCCGGCCAGGTCAGCGCAAGCGCCAGACGTACTGGTGGTCGCAAGAGCTGGCTGCTCTACGCAGTGCATGCACTGCTGCGCGACGCCGGTACACCAGGCACCGCAGGCTTCGTATCCGTCCTCAGGACGCAGAGGTCAGAGAGGCGGAGTTGTACGAGGGGTACAAGGCGGCGAAGGCCGCCCTCAAAGCGGAGATACGGCGGGCCAAAGAGAATGCCCTCCAGGAGTTCTTGGAGACTCTGAACAGAGACCCGTGGGGACGCCCCTATCGGATGGTGCGGGATAAGCTCCGCACATGGGCTCCCCCGCTGACTCAGAGTCTCCGGCCAGAGATAGTGGAGGAGGTGGTCAGCGCCTTGTTCCCCCGACTACAGAGGGGTTTCACCCCTCCGTCCATGACTCCGCCCCCTGCGGTGCCCTATGCGGGCCACAGCGAAGACGACGGCGACACAGTTTCGGAGGTGACCGAGGCCGAGTTGAGAGCGGCGGTGCGCCGGATGGGCGCCAAGAACACCGCCCCGGGACCCGACGGACTGCACGGCAAGGCGTGGGTCCTGGCCTCGGAGGCTCTCGAGCCTCGATTAATTGGTCTCTACAGCGCATGCTTGGAGAGGGGCCAGTTCCCGCAATTGTGGAAGGCGGGTAAATTGGTCCTAGTGAAGAAGCCGGGGCGCCCTGCGGACTCTCCATCTGCGTACCGGCCCATAGTGTTGCTCGACGAGGTGGGAAAAGTTTTCGAAAGGATCATTTCGAACCGCCTCGTCGCGCACCTGTCGGATGTTGGGCCGGACCTGTCGGACGGCCAGTTCGGCTTCCGCAGAGGGCGTTCCACGGTGGACGCCATCATGCGTGTAAGAGACCTCACGACGGGGACTGCAGTGTCCAGGGGTAAGGTCGTAGTGGCGGTGTCCTTGGACATCGCCAATGCCTTCAACTCCCTGCCCTGGAGCTGCATTTTGGAGGCACTTCGATATCATCGGGTGCCCACCTATCTCCGTCGTGTAATCGAGGCATACCTGACGGAACGGTCCGTCATTTACCCCGGTCACCGAGGTGAGTGGAACCGACGAGAGACGTCGCGCGGTGTTCCACAGGGTTCGGTTTTGGGGCCGCTCCTGTGGAACATCGGCTATGACTGGGTGCTGCGCACCGACCTCCCGAACAACGTCAGCGTGGTCTGTTACGCTGACGACACACTGGTGGTAGCTCAAGGGAGGTCGCATCAGGCGGCGGCTAATTTAACGGCGAGAGCGGTTACGACAGTCGTTGAAAGAATCCGGCAACTGGGACTCGAGGTGGCGCTCCACAAGTCCGAGGCCATGTGTTTTTATGGCCGCGGGAACGCGCCACCTCCGGGTGAGTCTCAATTAACGGCGGGAGGAGTTACCATCGGCGTCGAGACGACGATGAAGTACCTAGGACTCGTCCTCGACAGTCGGTGGAACTTCGTGGAGCATTTCCGACGTTTGGCTCCTAAGTTGGAAAGGACGGGGGCGGCGCTTAAGCGCCTCCTACCCAACCTCGGGGGCCAAACGCCTCCTGCCGGAGGTTATACGCCGGGGTCGTGCGGTCCATGGCCCTCTACGGCGCCCCTGTGTGGGCGCCGAACCTGATGCGGCGGCCCGCTCGGGCGCTGCTTACATCACAGAGGGTCATGGCGATCCGATTGATACACGGATATCGCACGATCTCCGGGGAGGCGGCGAACCTCCTTGCCGGAGTACCGCCGTGGGATCTGGAAGCGAAGGTGCTCGCGCGCGTGTTTTGTTTGCGCGCGGAGGCACGTCGCCGGGGCGAATCTCCGCTGCCGCGCCAGATTAATGCGTGGCGGGATGAGCTCCGGCGTGATCTCATGGCGGAATGGCAGCAACGACTGTCGCAACCGAAGGCTGGGCTCGCTGTCATTGCAGCGGTAAGTCCCCTCTTTGAGGAGTGGCTTGAGAGACGCTACGGCGTCCTCACCTACCGCCTGACGCAGGTGCTTACCGGACACGGAAGTTTCGGTAGGTTCCTGTTTCGGATTGGGCGGGAGGAAACGCCCGGGTGTCATCACTGCGAGGATCGCCCGGAGGACACGGTGGAGCATACGGTGGCGGTGTGTCCTGCGTGGACTGAGCACCGCCGTGTCCTCAGGAATGTGATCGGCGACGGCGACCTCTCGCGTCCGGCTCTGGTTCAGACCATGGTACGGAGCGAGGGGCACTGGGATGCCGTCTCCTCCTTCTGCGAAGCAGTCATGCTAGCTAAGGAGGAGGCGGAGCGCGTGAGGGAACGAACCTCCTCACGACCCGGCCGTCGCGAGAGACACTCCGGGCGTCGGGGATCGCGAGACGATCTCCGGCCACCGTAAGCACGGGCCTGCGGACGGCGAGCACGGGTGACTCGCCGCCCGACCAGAACCAGGCCCGAGCGTACGGCGCGTCGCGTTCCGCGCGCGCCTCAAGGAGCCATCAGACCACCACAGATGGGGCCTAACAGGGCTGACGCCGATACGGAGCCGTGGAAGACTTAACGGGTTGCCGGGGCTCCGGCTCGAAGTGCAGGAGTAGGAACGGGGTGGTTTTTAGTCAGTAAGAGTCTGACACTCCCTCCCGCCTCACCCGGGCGGGAGAAGTCATTGGATGATTTTCCCCCCTCAAAAAAAAAAAAAAAAAAAAAAAAAAAGGTGCACATTGTGGTACTTATTGCCACTATACAATGTAACATGTAACATCCACTTTTCACTATTTATGTTATGAGTCCCATGTAATGGGGTTGAGCCTATTGACATATACCGGGCACAATTTCTGACTCTGTGGCACTACTGAGAATTTAAAAAAAAACCTAGTTTATCTTTGCCCGACAAGACGGTTATAACTTAAGCATATCCGCACAACTTTCATACGTTTATAATATAATGTTACCGAATCCAGTCCAAACAAACATTTACGTCGACGCCTCCACTTTCAAACCTGTGCGTTGTTGTCGGAAATAAATATGAATTGCATCGGAAACGGAAAGGCATCGGCAGTATGAATGTTCCCTTTGTATCTTTGATGAATATTTTATACGTGCAATAACAACGAGTATCTGTGACTGCACTATGCTGTAGAATAAATAGGTACCTTATACAAGAATTTATGATATACGAATTTTATCGCATTGATTACTAATTAAGAGGTCGTGGTGGCCCGGAGGTTTAAGACGCCCGCTTCTCATGCATGAGGGTGAGGCTTCGAAACCTACTAACGGCAAGTACCAATGTGACTTCCTCCGAGTTATATGTACTTTTTAAGATTATCTGGGGAAACATGGGCTTATAACTTCTAATTATAATTTTGTAATCTCCAACCCGCATTGAGCAAGCGTGGTGATTAATGCTCAAACCTTCTCCGTGTGAGAAGAGGCTTAGTGCAGCAGTGGGCATTTATAGGCTGTTGATGATGATACATATACCTCACGTCGGTCTCCCATTGCTGTGCTCTTACTTTTGATTGCATAATTTCTGTTTCACGCTCAAATTTACAATCCAAATCCTACAGCTAAGCTATTTTGAACTATCAATTGAAAAGATCAAGTGAACTCGATCGCAGTCGGTAGAATAATCTCGACCAATGACGGTTGAGAATGCAATTGAACTCACTTCGAGAGATCGTATTGACAGTTACAGAATAACCTAGAAGATTAATTTAGAACCTCTTCCTTTTTGGAAAGTCGGTTAAAAAGGTAAATTAAATTTATGATAGTTATATCATCGATATTTCATGAGACATACTAAATTAAATATTATTTTTTTCAGCTTACGTAATTGTGGCGTGAGACAGTCGCCGCGTCGCGAGTCGCGAAATGCTGCTCATGAATATGAGCCTCTAGCATGGATTAAAACTAGTCGAGTTCCTCGTCAAATACGTCATTAACACTAATTGAGAAGACAATGAATCCAATTCTATTTCTTCTTTTCTTCCTTCAGCCTAGTCTGTAATATTACTAAGAATTGTATAAACAGAAAAGTCAGCATAATTGTTCATTACTTTATGAAATTGATAGCAATGCATTACATAGGAATTAAAAATTCTTGTAAGATGGAGAATTTCGAAGTCGTGGGCACTGTGCTAGTCATACTAATACTTTTCAAATACCAAAAATTCGACGTGACTCGTGCAAATTGGAAACATATAAATAACCAGATATTCGTACGGTACCAATTTTATATACATATATATATATTTGATGGGGCGACGTTTGACCACTATCTCTCCTGGTCGTAAGCGATGATGCAGTCTACGATGGAGCACGTCGTCCCATAAGCTACTATTGGTAGATAAATGTGCCAAAACAATTTAAAAATATCAACCAAACTTGGTGGCCGTATGTGGCCATGCACGAATGGGCCGGCTCGACTGAAATGACACCATAGCCTCACAGAAAACAAGCGTGAAATAACGCTTTCGTTGAGAGTTCATTGACTATTACTATTTTTAACCGACTTCAAAAAATGGAGGTTCTCAGTTTGACCTGTACTTATGTGTTTGTGTATGTAGAGCTATGTATGTAAGTATGTGTGTGCTCTATTACCTCGCCATTGGCGGCCATCAAGTGATGGAGTTTTCAGAAAAGTGTATGTTACACTTAGAATAAGACTTAGGTAAATATGTATATTATTTTACCAACTTTAAGAAGAGAAAAAAATATTATTACCGTCTCGATTTTTTAACAGAATTTCCAACAGCTACTATTAACAAACATAACATATCATTACGCCTTTTATCCCCAAAGGGGTAGGCAGAGGTGCACATAACGGCACTTAATGCCACTGCACAATGTAACACCCGCGTTTCACTATTTATGTTATGAGTTCCATGTAATAGGGGTGAGCCTATTGTCAAATACCAGAAACAACTCAGGACTCCGTGCTACGTTCGCAAAGATAGTAATAAACAATATTTTGTTTAAAGTATCCTAAAGTAGGCAAGATTCGCGGAAGAAAGAAAGGCTTTCTTCAATGGAATATTCCCGGTACTGACAAAGTAAGTATACCTACAAAAGAAAATATCAATATCATATTTCCTGCTACGTAATTGAATATTAACATTTCTCAGAACATTTTTAGCCCTTTGAAGAAAAAGCTTCGAAAGTGAAAAATGGCGTTTTATATTTTTTATTCGTATTTTGTACCGAGTACCTACCGTTATCACTTTGCCTAGATCGAGGTATTACAGTGTGACTGCAAAATAGATTCTGAGTCCCATTTTCAGGTCAACCATAGTAGATATTGCATTTTTACCGACTTCAAAAAAAAGGAGGAGGTACTATGTTCGGCTGATTGTTTTTTTTTTATTTGTGTTTTCGCGCAGTACTCCGCCATTTGTGAACCGATTTCCAAAATTCTTGTTTTGTTTGAAAGGGTACACTCCCGAGATGGTCCCATTTCCATGAGGTCAGGATCTAATGATGGGATCCTAGGTAAACCGAGGAGAACTTTCGAAAATTCTATGGGCGAGTAATGCGTCTATTATGTTTTTCAATTACGATTTTTAAACACTACAATTTGATAAGGGTCTGGAGTCGACCTGATGATGGAGCCGACAGACAGTCGAGGGAACTCCTCAGCGGTTTATATTAACTACCTTGTGTTTAGGCTTGATAGAGGTTTAGACCATGCATCTCTAGCATGGCTTGAAACAAGTCGAGTGCCTCGTTAAATAATTACGTGAGTAAGCCAAAAAAAATAACAATTCAGTATAAGCGTTTGTAAATTTCTTTGTAAAACAATACTTTTTGTTTCGTAGTCACTGGCCGATTTCATTTAAAAAAAACAATATTTATAATGAGTTTCAAACTAAGTAACCGTGTAATAAAAACGCAAGATGACGTCATTACAACAATTTCTTAAATGGGAACAAATAAAGATTTTTGAAAAGCAATTTGGAAAGCATTGGATTGTTGAAATAATTCAATTATCAGGTACAGGCACACGCAAGTCAACCTACACCACCCTGTCCAATTTTTTTAAACATTTTCAACTCTATGCACTTAGCGATAAAGTCCAAAATTAATTATATAAATGTCGTGTACTTGTAGAACAATGTTGTCGAAGGTTCAATGTCATAAGCCTATTATTTCTCGGGGAATGGGAATCACCAAGTGTATCGTTGAGGCTGAGAATAAGACTTCGGATTGTTGCTACATAAATATACTTAATTAGTAGTAGTACCTACATTTTGTACAGAATAAGGAAATTGTATACTTAGGGAAAAGGGCATATTGTTCCCAAAGTTAAAATACCCCTTTTCTTGTCTCACACCTGCCGAAAGTTTGTGTTAATTAATCTGGCAGTTTTTACCATATTGTTTTAAGGGGGAAATCATCCGATGTCTTCTTCCGCCTTTCGTAAGGCGAGTGAGACTCTTACTGACTAAAACCCACGCCGTTCTTACTCCTGCTCTTCGAGCCAGAATGCCGGTAACCCGTTGAATTCATTTACTTATTTGTGGTACGACATTTACAAATACTCTACAACAGTAACGTAAAGTATTAATAGACAATAAACTTCCGAATCTTCCTGTGTAAGTAAATTCATAGCTTTCAAATATGTTACACATGACAAACAAACACACACACAAATTACGCCGTAAACAAATGAGTAAATAATATTATTCCTAACCATATAATGAAAAGGACCGTCTAATCCCGAATTACATTATATTTCACCACTTGCACCTACAAACAAGCCGACATAATGAGGTTAATCTCCAAAAAGTCCGAATTAAACTAAGTAAAAAGGTTTTAAGATATTTAATCCAGTTATTAGTCATTCTGTTGTTTAGCAAGGTGATTTTCCTGGCGAGTGGTGACCTCGCTACGGTCTGGCCACATTGTTTTCCAACTAAGGGTTAGAGGGTTTAACGTCAAGAGACAAATTTAAATATTGGTTACAATTTCAATAAATATTGTGGTCCTCTACTTAACTACTAATTTATTGTAAGGAGGACACATTTGTTCGTTGTTTCGCTTCTAATTTAATTTCAAATAAAGTTAAGTTTTGTGTTGGTTTTTTTTTCTTTTTTTAATTAGGGTCTTTTGTCCAAATTGTTATGGGTACCCCATTGACCTTTATTACAGTAAGTATATAGTATGCGAACACTTGCTTAATACAATTACTGCGGTCACACACCCAAAACTCATTTAACTGAACTTGGTTGCAGTGACGTATCTCAATAGATACGTATACTTATGCCTAAAACACATATTTAAGTGTGAGGGTTTGACAGTAGTGACATCACGGCCCCACAGAAAATCGACGTGAAACAACGCTTGCGTTGTGTTTCGCGCCGTATGAATGAGATCACCGGAAGACCAATTACCCAATCTTTTTACTCCCCGAATCCCCCAACAATCCTAAAATTCCTAGACTCCAAAAGGCCGGTAACGCATTTGTTACACCTCTCGTGTTTTGGGTGTCCATAGGCGGCACTGATTGTTTACCATCAGGTGATCCGTCTGCTCGTTTACCGGTTTATTTCATTGAAAAAGAAATCCAGGAATTTAAAAGTGACAATGGATGCGTTTATACTGAAATTCCTAAACCATTTCAAATATAGGGTTCCGATGAAAAAACCTATTGTTTATTGTCATACCAAACTATTGTCTATTCAGGTATATTTCAACGTTTTTTGGTCTAACATGAAGTTTTACCTCTACATAATATTATGTTCATACGTTAATGAATTAGTTCAACTCCTCAATTACAGTTTTAATTCGTATTTTCCTTTTTCTACGAGTACGGTGTAAGTGTAATTGGGCCCCCGTTTACCTTACTCACACGACGAAACACAACGCAAGCGTTGTTTCACGTCAGCTTTCTGTGAAGCCGTGGTATGGCTCCGGTCGAGCCGGTTCATTCGTGCCGAAGCATAGCAGTTTTGCAATTTTTAGTCTTTTAGCAATTTTTAGTCTTTTTAATCCATATTTTGGGACTTTTCAAATCTAAAACCCGATATGCAGTTCCAATAGTTATGACTATTTAACCACGGTTACACAAAAAGGTAGTGAACAGCTAATCGAACCCGTCCGTTGGTAGCTCGACCAAGTTGGTAACAAGATAAACTTTCAGTTCGTATCCGCAGGATAATTTACGACTGAACATGTAGCGTAGCCGCAATGCGATTTTAAAAACATATTGTGCGATTTTTAAAATCTAATTTCATAGCAAGTTAGTATTTCTTTGATGTTTTCTCTCTACTGGTAGGAGAACGTGTTTAGAATAGATGTATGATGGTCGTTTATCACGCTTGTTTGTTGCTGGGGGAGGTAGACAAAGGTGAGCTTACAGTGTAAGTATGCACATTCTATTGAAATAGTGTTTTGCCAAAAGGCCCAGTATTTTTTTTATTTTTCTATTTATTTATACATAACATACATAACATCACGCCTTTTATCCCCGAAGGGGTAGGCAGAGGTGCACATTCTACCACAGTACAATGTAACACCCACTTTTCACTAGTTGTTATGAGTCCCATGTAATAGGGGGTGAGCCTATTGCCATATACCGGGCACATTTCCAGACTCCGTGCTACTACTGAGAATTTTAAAAAACCCAGTAATACTTTGCCCGACCCGGGAATCGAACCCGAGACCCCTTGCCCGGCAGTCGCACTTGCGACTACTCGGCCAACGAGGCAGTATTTATTTATAAACATTTATAAACAGTGTACAGATATTGTTTAAGACTTAATAAGTCAGTTGTTAGTATTATAAAACCGTATTATTACCAAGAATTTTAACTTTATTTGAAACCAGTAACTTCTTCTATACCACTAAAGAGATATAGTAGCACTAACAACATTTCACTTTTTTTATATCACGACTGTGGCAAGAAAAGCATACGGCCCTCCTAATTGTGAATGGTTTTATTTAGAAAAATAGACGTTATATTGTGGGTAAACGTAGTGAGATGCTACGAATGCAAAGATATTTATTTACTGGCTCCTTTCAATATTTAATAAAATCAGAAAAATATAATTAAATAAATCCAAAAAGATTTTCAGCGAAATGTATTTCAAATATCATGACATCATAAATTGCACGGTTCAATAATAAATACATTTCGCAAATCGAATAAGGCAAGTCCATTTCATTTCTACCAAATCTTTTAGACCTTTTATTGTTCAAAGCTTATCGTGGGCCAGTCAATCTGTGCTTAATAAGGTCTAAAATAGACCTCAAGGGGCATTTTTAAGCAACAAGCAAGATAAAATTACCGAAGAATTGTAGTATTTACAATAAAACCAATGTCTGTGGGAAGAAAAAGTCATTGAGAGCGGGAAATGTCGTTATTAAGCCGGTTCTGTTCCCTCCGAAGGCATCTTCCTACAAAAAAATGTTTACAACCTCGAACTTGCTATAGTGTTCCTCGGAATTTGTTTGGTTTTTGCGTAGCGTTGTAAGTTTCATCAAGCTAAGATAAACAGGTATCTGTTTAAGATAAACAGGTATCTAAGTTTTGTTGGTTTTCTGTTATTGTTTTTTCTTATGATACGAGTACCTATGACAAATATACATAACGTTATGATGGCAGTTGCGCACATGGTTGCGCAAATACAATGTAACATTCACTTTTCCCACAACCATGTCAGAGGCTTCAAACAATACACTGTCACTCACTGAATTTCGAGGATTTGTTTTATTTTTTTTAACCGAAATATACCCAAGAATACTTTGTTACATAGTCAAATCAAATACCTTTTTGTTTTCGTATACCTACACTACAGCTAATCAACAAAAACTTCATTTGATTCTCGTTAAGTTTAACAGCATTCATCTGTTGACACGTGTTTATATCACACTAAACGTTTTACTAACCCTTGCCACGTATAACGCAAGTACTCCCCATACATAATTAATTAACAATACTAAATATTCACTTAGCAGTACCTATGTACGCACCTGGTTAATCCAAGACACCCCTAATTTTAAGCCTTTCCAAAAATAATTAGTTTTTAACTTCTTTAGAACAATTGTAACTTCATTTCTCTGCACTTCCCTATGGTTGACTATCCGAGAGAGTCCGCCATTCAGTGTAGTTTTGTGTGAAGAAGATATATATAAATAACTTATTCAACTTTGTTTATTATATTAAAAGGCAGTATCTCTTAACCTGTCAAATATACATTGACTACATATTTTTAATGTTTGCTATTTTTTATATTTTGTTGATTTGCTCGACACGCGAGTATTAATGACATAATTCGTTGAGCTCTTGTCTCCGTTAGCGTGCCAGCTACTTTAGAACCTAATGGCTTGGTACGCAACGATGGCAAGAGACCCGACGGTATGTCATTATTCCCTTGGAAGATGGGTAGGCTTTTAGTATGGGACGCCACTTGCGTTGATACTCTGGCGCCATCCCATCTTCCAAACTCAGCGTGTCGAGCCGGTGCTGCCGCTGCTGCTGCCGAGAACCTCAAACGGCGAAAGTATGATTAGCCTGATTGGCAATTATGCTTTCGAACCGTTTGGGGTTGAAACTTTAGGGCCGTGGGGCCCAAGTGCACATCTTCTTTATAAAGAGGATGGTTGACACTTCAGGTGATCGAAGGGCTGGCTTCTACCTTGGACAAAGGTTAAGCATTGCCATTCAACGTGGTAATGCTGCCAGTCTTTTGGGCACCCTACCTCACGATTATGATGAGGAAAAATTTTTTTTGATGCCTTATTATAGCGTATTTATTTATTATTACTTTTTTAAGGTGTAAATATTTTAGTTCATAGTTATTTATATTTTAAGTTGTATATATTTTCATTTAGATACTATTAATATTAATTGTATATATAATTATATATTAAATAAATGCCATAAAAAATAAAAAAAAAATAATTAAAAATACATATAAATATTTTATCTCTATTATCCAAATAAACCAAGACACTATTGAAACTAGCCATAAGATGTACAGACACTTAATTCTTCATCGACAACACTCGAGGATTAAGTTATCAGTTTTCTAATAAATGAATCCTCTGAAATTCTTTTAGTTTGATTAATGCGGGCTGAGGCTTAAATCTAAGAATGTAGAATAGAAGATAGCTATCAATAAAACCTAATAGAAAATAAGTCTGGTATATCTAGCATATTAGAAAATATACTATGATAGGAGCAGATAATCCCAGCCCTTAGTGGTAAAAAATGCCAGTCAGTTGAGCGGCCCCTTCGACTTAGGCCATTCAATTTGTCGCAGCGAAGAGACCCTTCTCAATACGTAATTGACACAAGCTTATCCCCAAACTTAGAACCACAATTTGTTCACATTTCTGTAAATAGTGATTTGCTATTTTCACTCGCAATATTTACCCAGTATGTATTGATAAACAAAATGTTGCTTTAGCAGCTATTTTCGCTCGACTCCAGGAAACGATAACATCCACGCGCAGATGAAGGCTTTGATATTCTCAAAATTTTAGAGAAAATTATCTTGCTCATGATTTAGGTAGATATTAACTAAATGCTTTATAGAAAACGTTATATATATAACTCATTCAATTTAATATTGTTTTTAGCAAGAATATAAAAATAAACACTGATTGCATTATTAGACAATAATGACGCGACACCGGCTAATAAATTAGATTTCTATAACAATTAGATATTTCGAAACAAGTGAAACAAAATGTTCTAACTCAGCTAATCACAAAAAGAAATTTCTAAGATAATAATTCACACCCTTGAAAGCTTTTAAAGTTTCTCAACGTTCAGTGTAACTTTGTTTTAAAAAGCCATTACTCATTCTTTTGTTAGCGATTGTGACGGCAAATTTTTCACGATGAGACAAATTTTGAGAATAAATTAACCAATGTTATAATCTTGTGCAATAAAAACCAAAAGGAAAATTACTGAGTTTGTTTAAGTGTACCTGTCGGAGGTTTGGGGCAATTTAATTAATTCTAGTAAGTTTGTGTTACATCCTTTAGGTATGCTCTGTTTGAGACAGTGGCCGGACCTTAGCTTTGATGTATGAACTTCGATAAGAGAGGTTTCGTACCATACGTTAGGTACACACAGAGGCCAAACCATGAAGCACCCTTGTTTCGGACAACGGTGTTTGGTAAAGGGAAACTTTACAACTTTATTCTATGTGATATCACTGGAAAGATATAATAATGTATTGCATGGTATGTAGATAATAGATATCAGTTTGTGCTCTGTTGAAAAAGTAATAAATTACACAAAGTACGCATAAACAAACCCATCTAATGTCACGACAAATAAAATGGCAATGGGGGAGAACTACGACGTATCCTGAATTTGACGATTTCTTTAATTTTTTACACTTGTGACACCACTTGTTTCCATGGGTGACGCCGATTGCTAACAATCAGGTGATCCGCCTGCTCTTTTAACGGTTTATCCTATAAAAAAATCTGAATTTAATTTCGTTCATAACATAACATAACATCACACTTTTTATCCCCGAAGGGGTAGGCAGAGGTGCACATTATGCCATTGTGCAATGTAACACCCACTTTTCACTATTTATGTTAGGAGTCCCATGTAATACGGGGGTGAGCCTATTGCCATATACCGGGTACAATTCCAGACTCCGTGCTACTACTGAGATTTTTCTTAAAAACCCAGTAATAATTTGCCCGACCCGAGAATCGAACCCGAAACCCCTTGCCCGGCAGTCGCCCTTGCGGCCACTCGTCCAACGAGGCAGTCACTAGTTTCGTTCACTAGCAAACATTATTAGTTAACTTGTAATTTATGATACAATCCAAGTACACTACCCTTAGGTACCCTAAAAACTTGACACTCAGCAGTAACACAGCGACCTCTAAACTGATGAACCAGTGCCAGCTTAAAAAACTCTTACCACGCATAAGATTTGATAAATTAAGTGTCCACTTAAACTCCCTTTGTTTAGAGTCTTCTAAAAGTATAATAAGGCTTTTTCCAGTGTCCCCTCTTGTTAATCTACCTTCATTAGTCACTGCTTTGTTACCGAAGGACAACAAACATATATATGCGTACCTATATAACATTAATTGGCCCTTGTGTAGTTGAATCGTGACTTTTATTGCTGCGAAACATTTTAAACAAGAATTAAACCATTTGTATATTACGGTGATTCATACTTAACGTGGATTTCATAGTTCTAGATAAGATAAAGGACGTTAAAAAAAGATGGACACCGTCTCCTGAAACAACAACTGTGGCAACTGGCTACTATAGACAGACGCAGAATATAAACACATAGATACGAAGCATATTTGTCATTTTCTTAAGTCTGGTAACGTGGTAACCTATTACACACGCACACATAAAAAGACCACTGACATTTTTGTGCTTCAGTCATTTCTAAGTTACATTATTGAGTGTACGGTTGGCGCGGTGGTTGGGCAACTGCCTGCCGCGGATCGTGGCGCGGGTTCGATTCCCGTATGGAACAACTCTTTGTGTGATCCACAGATTGTTGTTCCGGGTCTGGGTGTCATGTGTATGTGTCGACCTCATCGATCGCTTGATAAAATTGACGTGTAAAACTGCTGCCTTGTAGCCTATTTGCAGAAATAAATTCACTTGTTTCACTTGTGTCACTTGTTTCACTTGTTTCACTTGTTTCACTTGTTTCACTTGTTTCACTTGTTTCAAAACTTGTATGTTTGTAAACGCACCCACGACACAAGAGAGAATCCTATTAACAAAAATATTGCCTAAAAGGAGGCCTTTTCAACATCCGTGGATGGAGATAATAACTGAACGCATAGTAATCATAGGTACATGGACATAGAGGTAAGATTCGTTTTATTGTATTACGCACTTCTTCTTCTTTCAGTTACACAAGCCACAACTTAACAAAGTTTTCATCAATAACAGCCTCTAACAGTCTTTTGCTGGTCTATATCTTCCCCTACATCTGCTTATCACATAGATTGGAGATAGAAGTTTTAAAGGTCCATGTTATTAGAGAGCGCTGCAGCCATGTCCCTGTCAAGTGTGATGTCTTCTAACCCGTAGAATGCAAACCTACGCAAGATACAAAGTGTTTTCTATTGTGTCTTATATATTGACATTCAAGCGGTTAATCGCCTCTAATGACACCCACGAGAAGAATAGATGCAGTAACTTATTGTAATATTCTCCGCCATTAGCACGGTGCTTAACGAAGCTTAACAGAAATTAATCTACACAACCACAGGGCAATAAGTAAACGGAAAACAAAAACACAAATCACAAGATAACAGAGCCTCTTACATAATAGTACACGGAAGTTTCTCGAAAATGTTCAACTTTGTTCTATAAACTCATTATTCATTCTTTTGTTGGTAGCCCGACGTCACTGCGAAATTTCATGACACGAAAGAAATTACTTGGACAAATTAAAACGCTTCATAATCTCGCTTCGTGTCTCCAATAAAGATTTTAAATAAATAATAATAAAATTCAGTTGAAAAGTTTGTTCGTTTTAGAGCGATAATTTCTAGAAATACTGGACCGTTTTGAATAATAATTTTATATGTCCATTCTAATAGGATGATTACAGTAATAGTACTACATTACAACATGTAGAAACACACCTTTTGCTTAAGAAGGTTGAAAATTTTGTTCGTATGTTTGTTTATGTGCTTGCTTATTGAAACGCTATGTAGTCTCTGAAAGTTCTAGTTCAATTGAAATCATTATTTTTACATCGTGGAACAGACAATCTTGTCTTAAGAAGGACTATCAGCAAGACACACGGGCAAAAGCACGTGGAAATACAAGTTAATATAATAAATTGGTACTCTTTAACCAGGTGTCTCGTGTTTGCTCAAGGCTTGGAGTTCAAAGAACTTTTGACGCAGACGTACAGAACTTTTTTAGTAAGTAAACAGATAATTAATCTTTTAGATTCGTTTATTGTTCATCATGTTGGATCTAAGAAAGTTTGATTCGTTTATCTCTATTTATCCGAAAGTATTTTATTGGTTCTATGCAAGGAAGTTTAAGACTTTGACATAATAATAATATCACGCCTTTCAGTAGGCAGAGGTGTACATTACGGCACAATGCCACTGTACAATGTAACACCCACTTTTCACTATTTATGTTACGAGTCCCATGTAATAGGGGGTGAGCCTATTGCCATATACCGGGCACAATTCCAAACTCCGTGCTACTACTAAGATTTTTTTAAAAACCCCAGTAATACTTTGCCCGACCCGGGAATCGAATCCGAGACCCCTTGCCTAGCAGTCGCACTTGCGACCACTTGGCGAACGAGGCAGCTTTGACTGCCAATAAAAAACTATTGAAGGTAAATCCTCCGCTAACGCCGGTCACCGGTGACGCCCATGGCGTTTAACGTGTTGAAGATAACGATAAAGATCATTTTATTTTCTAAAACATGTGTAGGTCACCGCCTCGTTGGCCGAGTGGTCGCAATTGTGACTGCCGGGCAAGGTGTCTCGGGTCCGATTCACGGGTTGGACCGAATTACTGGGTTTTTTAAAAATGTCTCAGTAGTAGCACGAAGCCTATTGCCATATACCAGGCACAAGCCTGGTATATGGCAATAGGCTTATCCCCTATTACATGGGACTCATAACATAAATAGTGAAAAGTGGGTGTTACAATGTACAGTTGCATTAAGTGTAGTGATGTGCACCACTGCCTTCCCCTTTAGGGATAAAAGGCGTGATGTAATATGTAAGTTATGCATGTATTATTATGATAAGAGATGCAAAATTTTATGTTTACTTTAGATAGTGCAGTACTTATTGATTGTATCAACATGTTTGAGCATGGTTGGTGTATAAGTATTAATGATGCAATGAATCTAGATAGTAAATGTCAAATTAAAATAATAAAGTCAAGAACTATTTACAAATGAAGTCGGTTAATAAGTCATCAAAAGAGACAAAGAGAATAGTTACTATAATATTTTGTGTTGCAATTTAAATATCATCCTTCACTCATTACCCTCACTCAAATACATTTGTCTGTTTCTATTTCCCTTTGAACAATGGTTTTGGGTTAAATTTCTGTGTAAAACAATGTTTTTAGAGTTTTTAAGGAGTCACACACGATGTTTGATTGACAGAAGTAATATTGCCTAATATTATATTAAGTATTCCCTTTTATTTATTGTTTCTATTTTAGTTTATATTTAGGTGTACATATATTTTTTTCTTGTTATTTAAGTTATTTGAATTTCACCCATTAAAAAAATCCCCAATATAAAAAATCCCAATACAAAAAATCTATTATGCTGACGGGGGAATTGCGTAAAACTTCGATATCAAACTACGTACTAGATCTGCAGTAGCTCAACACAATCCCAAGTACCAAAGTACATATTGTGAGAATTCATTACATTGACTTTAATCACAAAGTTGTCCAAGTGTCGCCTTTACAATCAGCCTTGGATCTCAAATATTTATCTTGGAAGTAAAGCTGGAATACCCTGTACATACGGGGAGGTGCCAGGTAAATGAGGAGCGATGCGCTGAGCGCGGACATTGTTTTAAGTCGGAGTCATCCCCTTGTTCACTATGAAGTTCACTTTTAATTTTGGCGCTGGAGTTAAGGGATGGTTTATACTGGTGGTCATGATATTTTTATTTTTATTAAACAAATTTAAAAATATAGAAGGAGATTCGCAGTTTGACCTCGATTATCTCGCAATTGGCTGATATCATTTTGTAAAGCTTAGAGCAGACTTAAGTATATACCTAGTGTATAACCGACTTAAAAATGAGAAGGAGGTTGCAGTTGATTTTTTTACATACGGTTTATGGAATTTTGTTAGTTAGTTTGTAGAGACGTTTTGGTCGGTTATATCATTGACAAGGAATAATTTGTCAGTGCTTTGTATTAAAGTGTAAGTAACATAAGGTCTGGTTAAAAACAGTGTATGTATGCCTATTTCTGGGGTTGGGGAACAGAGTATAGTTCCCTAAGATCGGAAAAGGAGGATCCTCCGACCAGGCGAGGTGATCGTGCCTGGCGGGCTTTCTGCCCGACAGTTGTTCGTTGGGATTTTCTATGCATGTTTATTCGCTTGTAAACTTTACATGTGCGATGTAGGATTTTGTGATGTCATCCATTGACATGTAACATGTGTCGCCACAGTGCGCGTCTGATATCAATCATAAGGATCGAAATTGATCGAAGAAAATCGAAATTGATCGAGAAGTACCTAACTCGACCAATTTAATACTGCGTCCTTTTCAACAGTCCACCGCTAGACTCTGTATTTAAAACAGCGCATACAAAATAATATCCCCGATTTTAGTACTTCTATATTCTCAATAACATGAAATCTAAATATAGGTTAAAAGTAAAATAATGCGATATGAGATAAATGTGTTTAACTTCTCTCACACAAACTAGCGTCACGTTTCAAAGCATCTCCCACAAAGGGGTACTCTCAAAACACACAAACAAACCCTTTTTTACACCGGGACATTTACGGAAGTGTTTAAAAAGTCTACCGTGAAAATAAACGACTTGAAAACTTTCTTTTTCGCAGCGTGACTTTACAATAAACTCAGATCGTACTAATTACGTTGGAGGACAAATGAATGAGGTGTGTTCACTGGTTTTTGTCGCCATGTGAACTGGGTGCCAGGTTGCATAGTGGCTCGGAAATGGCATGGCTGTTGTTTACAAGGAGTATTTATTAAGTGGAGTATTAAGTGATTGAATAATTTTTTTTATATTACATTTATTGACGTTTTGTCGCTGTCTCGTCTGGTGGTCAGCGATAATGTTGTTGGAAATTACCGAGGTAAAATGAAAAAACAATGGAGATTTCAGCAGATTTCAGCCGGCTTTATATAATCACCGTTGACATTACCAAAAAACTTATTTGACAAAACAATTTCTTCCTTTTTTACAAAACAAGTTCAGGTTCTGTTTACAATCCATAAACAATCTTTCTAACAAATGTGGCCTACGATGGAGCACGTCTGCCCATAAGCAACCTATTCACTCTACTATAGAATAAAATAAGGCTGAGGAACTTTGAACGGAATAATTTTAAAATGTAAGTCCGATTTTCTTACGGTCTTAACCTTCTTCCTTTTTGGGGATCTTCTAGTTGTATGCGAAGATAATTTGTAATTTTTGTATTCTAGTTCATGTCTGTAGTTTTTGTTTTCTTCTACAAATTCCTTTTTTTGTTTTAAATTGATAACATCTTTTTTACAACTTTTTTCATATGATTTCACTCCATTTCCCGTTTACTCCATGGCACCATAGTTGACGAATTGTCCGCTCGCACCTCTGTGGATTGTTTTGCGCGGATATTTCGCATCTCGCAGAGTGTTTCAATTGACAACCGTCCGTTTTATTTCGTGGCTTCGTTCATATTGTTGTCATTTCGACTTTATTGTCATTCTGCAATAAGATTAATTTTCCCGTAAACGAGAGACTACTGAGAAGTGTATTAAGTTTATGGAGTATTGTGTTATATTTTAATTTATTTGTGATATATTTATACTAGCTTTTACATGCGGATTTAACCCCGTTATGGTGATACAAAATCTTATATAGTCTCAGGAATTATTGAAAATCAAGTAAAAATCACTTACATAAGAGGTTAAGTGCTTGTAACATCCTTGCTAGTCTCGCTATACACACACACACTCACATTATTTTAATGAGAGTGTCAGTAATACAACCTAATGACCATATGTACGCGTCGCCAAGTGGAAGAGTTTTCACAATAGCTACGCATTCAAGTCAGCCAGTCACTTGGCAGCTTGGCAGACTGCTTGGCTTGACTTGGCACTTTGATTAAGATAACACCCCGCTCTTTGCAAGCAAATGCTCGTTTCGTCAAAAGCGTGCCTTCAAAGACATGTGTTGACTTTTGAAATGTTAGACGCGTAGAACTGTTCCACGTGAGCGATCTTACAGCCAACTTTCAGACACAATCCTACTATAACGCCAGGTTTACATTTCCAAACTAGTTCTCTCGGAGTTTGTTTTGTTTTAAGATTGATATAAAGCATAAAGTTTTATTGTTTTTAATAATAAGTATCTTTTAAACCACAGGTAAGTTTTGAAAGCAGTTGTTTTTTTATCAAAATACTTAGGTATTTTAGTTTTCGTTCATTCATGGTTTATTAATCACATGTTTTTATATCTTAAACCAACAATAGTTATCTGTTTATCTGTATTAAGTGCAATTTTACATAAAACGTTAAAGCTACAAAATATGTTTGTACTCAAAATATTTGTCCAAAGTCACACAATATTGAACCTTAATGCACTTACCTTATTATTAAGGATATATCTATAAATACCTAAATAGTTGAAAGATGTGACACCCATGTTACAGTAACTATTAATTGAATCTCCCTGTCCGGCAACCGCCATCGATTCTAAAAATACAACAAAGTTACAATTTCTTTTTACAATAACAAAATACAATTAAGTAACAAGAAGTTTTAAAAAATATTTAATATTCAGCAAATCTGTAACAAAATTACATGTCTCATTAATTCACTGTAATTTGAGCTTTATTACATTAAAAATAAATGTTTACCGCTCCCCCAATTTTCTGGTCAGAATCAATGACCGTCATTAAAAATCGGAGATTTTTATCTAATTTAATTTAATTACAAGGGCTTTATTACGGAATGTGATATTTCTAACACGAAACGTGAAATTTTATGGGGATTAGAAAAATCGCTGGTTGCTTTGACCTTGGTAAATGTTCGGTGAAGTTAAAACTCGTAAATACGGCCATATGGTATTCTAATTAAGAAAAACATAAATTATATACGTGAAATGGTCAAAAACTAAATTATAAGAAAAACCATATTTCAGTAACATTAGCATCGGACATACAGTTTTATAGAAATTTGAAAACTGTTTAAAATATTCATTTGCATATAAAGCGTCCCCATAAGTGGCCGACTAATAGGACATAGAGGAGAGCTTATACCAAATACCGGCCACTACGCTAAGCACCATAACAGGCTTTAGCAGGCCCTTGGTGTAGTCAAAGCTGAAGCACAAAGCTTTGTGACTCACTGAGAGGTTCCGTTTGCTTATAATATTTTAGACTTGACGGTCCAACTTTTGTGCACTACGAGACTACGAGACTGCGGTTTAGGAGAGCAGATGCAGTGTTCATCAAATTAATGTACACAACTTACGAACAAGGCTCCTAATTACGACATGTTATTGTCACCCGACGGAATCCAAGTTTATACACCAAACTTAAGGTAATGAATGAGATATCTAACACACTACCATTCCAACTTTAACCGAGTAAATATTTATGAGCTGTAGTGACAGCATCTCGCCCAACTTACATAAAAATCGACTTTCGACGACACTCGCAAAGTAATTTCTCTTAAAAATTCGGTTCTCCCGTTGAAGTACCGAAACACGTTATAAGGACACAGGCGAGAAGGACAATTTGTTTAACTTTTCAGCTTACATTAGCCAAGATGAGTTTCCCCGGTTCTCTTATGAAAGTCGGCCGGCCACTTAGCGCTACCATAAAAGTTAAATGCTTCATAAATCATAGTGGGCGGAGGCACCAGGACTCAGGAGCACGCCGCTGTAATGAACTGGCGTATTATTAATAATAACTTGTTGACGGTTAGATCCTAAAAGCTGGATATTAACTCGACAGGAACACGGCACCAGCTTGCTCCAAGGCAAACAATGACAAGCAATGATTTTAAATTGCTAATTCATAGCTAAACAAAAGACGCGAGACGCAATCCTATGCAACGTTTCGTCTACATAGGAATAAAATTTGAGTGTTTGTCTACAATATCGATATCTATTTTTATTGAGCTCAGACGACTATTCGCTTGACACTCAACATAAACAACCATTTGGTTTAATGTCTGTATGTCTGGCTGCATGAATAAATGTAACATTGCAACAAAATAATACTAGTGCACTAAGAGTAACGGCTACACTACGAACCCCAATTAAATAGTTTTCTACTTGAAACTAATTGTTTATGTAGCCCCTACAAAGATAAATAGCTAGGCAACAATAACAGGCCTTGGACAATACTTTGACATCACTCTTCTCATTAAGTGAAACTTTCGTCATTACATTATTCAATTGAACTCTAAACTCGTCAACCTCTTCAAACCTAGACATTGAATACCGTCCATAGTCGATTACAATATAAATTCAAGACCAGCATCGATATCGATTACATTATGAACATTTCGAGTGATTGTAACTGAGCAAAATTTCAATTAAACCCCCTCCCCTCACTTTGTAGGCAAGTATTATGCAAACAGGGGATGAAAGCTTCTAATCAGTCAGAAATTGTTTGTCAAGCAAACTTTCGTCGCTTGCCCAGCTACTGCACCCGAGGTGCGTACCTAAGTAACTTAACGTCCGTCACTTATACTTGAACTAACCATTGAATAAAGGTTCAATTAGAGTCTACTGAAGTCCTCAAGTCCTCAACGGCCCTCTGACCTATTTGTGAAGTACATTAACTTATATAAATTGAGTGACGAGAGGTTCTCTTAAGGAATTCTACAAATATTACGTTTCATTTTTCAGTTTTGGATCTTAAACCTAAATTAATTAAATAGATATGTAATTAAATTAAATGTTCTTTAAACACTAGGATTTTCTCCTGCGTTGTGGGTGCGTTTACAAAGATATAAGTTCACATATACACATGACACCCAGACCAGGAACAACAATTTGTGGATCACACAATACGTTGCGCGTCAGTCGGCCTGGCCAACGCGCCGACCATGCATGATGAAATAAAATGATATAGCCTTTTGCATAGTTCCATAATCGGATCTTAAATGCTCACGGAAAGAGCAGAGGTAGTGATAAAATATACTTATATTCTTCGGTTACCATACACACCTTTCAAATAAAGTTTAAATTGTCTTCATATTTCTTCTATGCTCAAAAATATTTCATAAAAATAAGATTACAAGCTCATCTACGTTTAAAAATACAACGCGCAACTAAAATACGATGAACGCAGAACATGAATTATGGACGCGGTACACGTTGCTGCAACAAGCTACAGCAACGAGCAACTACAACTTGATACGCTATTAGCATCTTTAGCCTCTATTTGAATTCCGTTAAGCGACTTCATGAAGTATTTAATTTTTTCGTACATTATCGTTTGAGAAGAATTTTTTTACTGCCTCGTTGGCCGAGTAGTCGCAAGTGCGACTGCCGGGCAAGGGGTCTCGGGTTCGATTCCCGGGTCGGGCAAAGTATTACTGGGTTTTTTAAAATTCTCAGTAGTAGCACGGAGTCCGGAAATGTGCCCGGTATATGGCAATAGGCTCACCCTCTATTACATGGGACTCATAACAACTAGTGAAAAGTGGGTGTTACATTGTACTATGGTAGAATGTGCAACTCTGCCTACCCCTTCGGGGATAAAAGGCGTGATGTTATGTTATGTAAGAATTTTTTTACTTCATGATTGAATACAACTGGTATCAAAACTACACTTTTTTATTGTAACAATCACTTAGTTTTAGAACCAATAGGTATTTATTGTCATGGTAATAAGAGTGGTTTTTCGAAGTAGTAACAGCGAGAATTTCAAAGGCCAAGTCTATTCAAATTATTTCCTAGAAATATTTCAGTAATTACAAAAACTTACTTCTTGAGAGAATGTTGAGAAATATTTGTACTAGATAACTTAGCAGGGAGTTAATCATTAAAATATTCAAGAGATAAGTCAATTATAGTTATGAAGATAAAAGCGACTAGATTTTAGGCAAAAACTGATAAGAAACAAAATAAGCATATAAAAAAGTCAAAACTAAAAAGCAAAAAATAACTATTATTAGTACTGATAGGTTACCCCCCACTGATAGGTAAGAAGTCGGTGCCATAAGTTCCATACATCATTATTCATTAAAACCTTAATAGGTACCTAATTCACAATTTTGTGGGCATTAAGTTATATCATTATGATATGAGCTTATGGCACCGACTTCTAACCTATCAGTGGGTGGGTAACCTATCAGTACTAATAATAGTTATTTTTTGCTTTTTAGTTTTGACTTTTTGTTTGTTATTAGTTTTTGGTTTTTTGAAGTCGGTTTTTTAAACGCAGTTTTTATTTTATTATTTTATCATTTTCAGTGTAAAGCTACATAATTATACCCGTTTTGTTACTGATAATGTACATAGGTGCAAAGTTTTAATCAATACAAATTATACAAGCCCAAACACAAGGTAGTTACTGTATACCGTTGAGGAGTTCCCTTAACAATTACACTTCCCCATCATCAGACCCTTAATGACAGCCACACTCTATCTAGGTGTAAAGTTCTCATCAATACAAATTAATGAAGCCCAAACACTAGGTACTTAATATAAACCGTTGAGGAGTTCCCTCGACTGTCTGTCGGCTCTATCATCAGGTCGACTCCAGACCCTTATCAAATTGTAGTGTTTAAGAATCGTAATTGAAAACATAATAGACGCATTACTCGCCCATAGAATTTTCGAAAGTTCCCCTCGGTTTCCCTAGGATCCCATCGTCAGATCCTGACTTCATGGAAATGGGACCATCTCGGGAGTATACCCTTTCAAACAAAATAAGAATTTTGCAAATCGCTTCACGCATCTCAGAGTTATACGCGTACATACATACAAAAAAAAAAGTAAAATACCGGCCGAACGTATAACCTCCTCCTTTTTTGAAGTCGGTTAAAAATGTTTACATTACATATACATTATTAAACGTACCGTCATTAAATGCGTCACGTCATTAATTTAATCCCGAACAAATATATATAGATGTATCAATGCACGTTATAAAAATATATCTAATACCACCAGCCAATTTAATAGTCCCATGATGTAAGGAATGTGACTACCACCAAAACACCTACATTAAATTTTTTTATGGTATAAGCTGGAAAACGAGTGGACGCATCACCAGACGGCAAGCAATGGGCATCGTCTATGGACACCCGGAACACCAGAGGAGTTACAAATGCCTTACCTGCCTTTTGGGGTTAGGCATTTGAGGATTATTTGCGATTTAGGGATTGGGGAGATTTTTGGTAATAAAACCTTTAATAACCTCACTCACACGATGAAACACAACGCAAGCGTTGTTTCACGTCGGTTTTCTGTGAGGCCGTGGTATCATCCTGGTCGAGCCGGCCCATTCGTGTCTAAGCATGGCTCTCTCACACTCATTCTCATCCCACACTCACACACACACATTTTTTAACAACTCAATCTCCATTAACCATAACAAACACACATTCAGCAGCCATAACACGCAGACACCAAACAGACTGTTTCCCAAACACAATAGCCTCGAAACCCTTTATATAAGCAGACAGATGAATTCATAACTCATAGCTGGCGAGGAGTCACATCGCCACGATATCACGGTTTAGCTCCGTCTTAGATAAACAGCATTCAACGAAGCGAGAGAGCTGATATATCCTCCAGCCTGGCTGTTAGGGGCAATATTATATGTAGTAACTGGTAGTCGTGATTTGGAAGCTAATCTAGATAATTACTATTTGTATTTAGTAATATTGCTTCGATAAATTAATCAATAGATGAGTAAATCAACGTCTTCTGTTTTGAAATGTATTAAAATCTACTGTTTAAGTGTACATATTTATGATTCACATTAACTTCTATTTTTAAATAGTGTTTTTTTTTATTACTAATATTTTAATACTATTCTACTAATATTACTGCCTCGTTGGCCGAGTGTTCGCAAGTGCGACTGCCGGGCAAGGGGTCTCGGTTTCGATTCCCGGGTCGGGCAAAGTATTACCGGGTTTTTAAAAAATTCTCAGTAGTAGCACGGAGTCTGAAACTGTGCCCGGTGTATGGCAATAGGCTCACCCCCTATTACATGGGACTCATAACATAAATAGTGAAAAGTGGGTGTTACATTGTACAGTGGCATAATGTGCACCTCTGCCTACCCCTTCGGGGATAAAAGGCGTGATGTTGTGTATGTTGTGTGTGTCTACTAATATTATAAATGCAAAAGTTTGTATACCTATTTTTTTCATTTATTAGTCCTTCACACTTAAATGGCTGATGGGATCGGGATCCAATTGGGACAGCAGGAGTAGATTATGGTCCGGAATAAAACATGGGGTACCTTACCACGGAAAAGCGGTTTATAAAAAGTAGACAGAATAATTATAATTAAATGGAATGGGCAATTAGAAAGTTAGCAGATTCAGAAATTATGTGTAGTTTAGTAACATTCAGAACGTTGTAGAAACCAGAACAAAAAAATTAGGTAAATTTCAACCTATAACTATTAGGTATATACTAGAAATGGATAAATAAGAAAGAAAAAAAGAAAAACATTTATTCGGCACATTGCATGCACAGAGATGTAGACAAAAATGAAAGAAATGATTTGAAATATAAAAAATAAAACAAAAAAATAAACATCACAAAATTAGCAAAAATAGATGCATACCCATGCCGAACGGGCCTCCACTCACCTCAGCATTATGTTGAGCGTGGTAACAGGATTACAGAAAGCTAAATTAATTAATCAACCTCTTTCGTTGGCCGTACAGACTTAGGGCCCAAAACTAGAACTATAGCATGCTAGGCGTTGCTGATTCACTAAACACAATTGTCTAGGTCTAGAAATAGCTGTCTAATTCGGTTCGATCAATCTTCCTCATGTATTCTATCACTTTGTTATTCTCGAGGGCGCTTGTTATTACAGTTATTACAATCAATACTAGAGGTAGTTTTATTGTCTCGTTTATTGAGTAGTTGCAAGTACGACTGTGAAACATGAGATCTAACACAACTCTAGACTAAGTTATTATTCATTATTTGTCTGCACAGTTGGCGCGGTTAGCTGGGTAACCGGCTGCCGCGCAAGGTGCAGCGGGTTCGATTCCCACACGAAGCAACCGGTTTTTGTGATCCATAAATTGGTTTTTCAGGTCTGGATGTGAACTTGTATGTTTGTAAACGTACCCAGGACAGAAGAGAAAATCATAGTGTGGAGCAACGTTTTTAAAAAAAATAGTTTACAGTAATACCTCTAGTACAGAATATTCGTAGTAGAACAACAAAGTTCAAAAGGATGAACTAAAGGCCTAATGATTAGTTGTCTTAGCTATGATCACAATACCAATATAGAGGTAATAAGTCTAGCCATCGTTACGTATACAGCTCAGCAATCCAACTTGTCATTCAATTATTTGTGGACTTGAAACCTTATTTTTCACGAGGTCTATAAATGTACTTATTCTTCAACACTAGTTGTCAACAACATATACGTTAGACAGACACGTGCCAAGCGTCTAGTAACATCACTAATGCCTTAGGTTTTAAACTTAAGAGGGGGGAAAGACTTAGCTATCAAGCAAAAGGCTTGCCGTCACGTGGAAAGCTCTAAAAACTGCTTAAAACGGAGATAACGACTACTAAAACAAGCTGAGGTACCGACAACGGTTGTTTCCACCGTTTACAACCCTATGCGGGGATAATGGAGCCCCTTTATACCTTTCTCATGGTTTACACACGAGCAAATGTGTCCCCACTTAGGTTACATGTGTTAAGTAATAGTAAAAATTGTATTAGATACGTTGTTGAAACTGTGTTTTTGTTTATAATAATGTCAGCCTTATTAACATTGTTGGAAATGTTTAAATATGTTGTGAGAAAAATGTACGTAGAGGTGTGACCTACCTACCGTATCATGCTTGTTACCATTATCGAGAATGCGTACAGAATCCTCCCGCTTATACCTATATATACAGAAAACTCCTAATCCCCAAAAAACCGGTGACGCACTTGTAACGCCTCTGGTGTTCCAGGTGTCCATGGGCGACGCCGATTGCTTACCATCAGGTGATCCGTCTGCTCGTTTACCGGCTTAAGCCATAAAAAAAAGAATTTAACTCAATATAGAATTAATCACAATACAAAAAAAACAAATCAACAAATTCGGTTCAACGAGAGTTTGAGACACTGGCACTGGAAAGGACGTATGATTGTTCAATCTCGAAAATGCCACAGGACAGGAACTGCATTAAACTTCTGAGCCTCTCTATCTTTTAAACTATTGAACTTATTTGAGTGAAATTCGGGACGACGATAGTTCGAGACTCGGACAATGACGCCTGAGAGTTTTCAACCGGCTGTACCTATTTGATTGGAAATGGAGATTTAATCACTTAAACCTGACGGGAATGCATACTATACGTGTAAAATCCTTGTGGGATTTTTTATTTTTTGTAACCAGGAAATGAACAATATTTGACAATATGTAACTGAATCAATTCTGATAACATTTGTTACAGAGCATAGGAATTAACATTGGAAAAGACTAAATAATAAATCTAAAATTTGCCAGAACGCAATATTATTATTAATTAAAAAAAACCCCACATTAGGATTGTCCCTGTGTCGTGGATACGTTTACAAACATACAAGTTCATATTCACAAGACACCCAGACCCGAAACAACAATTTGTGGATCACACAAAGAGTTGCTCCGTAGGGGAATCTAACACACGCTACACGTTGTGCGGCAACCGGTTAACCAGCCACCGCGCCAATCGTGCAATCGAAATTATACGCGGACGAAGTCGCGAGGGACAGCTAGTATAAAATAAAACATTAATCGTCTACAAAATACCACATCACGTGTCTCAAAACCCTGCTTTCAATTTCCACACACACACATACATACACGTACTCAGGAAATAGTTCCGTATATAATTTGTGAGGTTAATCAATATACTCCATGGAAGAGAAACTAATTACATATTGAACAGTTATTGTTTTAAGATAATTGCCGAGCTCCGGAAATTAAATCACGACTCAACATTAATTTCAAAGAACTGTGTTTCAACAGCCAAGTTTCCAATATCCTTGGCCTCGGTACTATAAACTCATTATCATAGATTTATTTTTGTCTTCGTTTTTAACTGACTGTTATAAATACGATATTTCTAAGCAAAATATTACTAATTACAAAAGGAAGTAATAATTAAAAGTGCCCTTAACTGACCCGCATGCATGAAAAGATTGATGACTGTTGATGAAGCGAAAGAGGTTTGTAGGAATCGTAAGAATTGGTGTTCCATAATGTCTGCCTACCTCCATGGGAGACAGGTGTAAAGTTATGCATGTATGTACAAAAGCAACAAGCCTAATAACCTAGATTATTTAGGTATAGTACATAAATAATATATATAATATTTTGTTATTGTAAGAACGAAAAAATAGTAACAAAAAAATCTAGAGGGTCACTAGGTCTAGCAAGGATAGGGATTATTTTTTTGTACCTATATACCTATCTTATAACCAGATGAAATAAAGAGGTATTCCTCGTAGCGCTCCCGTTTAGAAGCGCGAGGCGAGGAATACCTCTAAATAAACTGTAATTTAGCAAGACTATGTAGGTAATTCCTATGCCCTTTGAAAACTTTAAATATAAAACATATTCCTGTTACAGTTAAGACCTACCTAAACAAGGCAACTTAGGGTTCTTGTTCCTAAATAAGTCGTCATAAATGTTTCCGGATTACATCGACTCGAATACTTGAATGTTCTTAACACGCGACATTATACTAAAAACAATCCTGTTGTATATCTGTTTTCACTATAAAACGTCACTAACTCCCACCAAAACGATATACATACAACTTGAAACTTTATGCAAAAAGTCTAAGGTTAAAAATGAAATGGTAACATTTTTTTAACTAGACCAGATTAAAAGTCACTACAAAGATCTCTAAAATGAAATAAAAAATATGTGCTGGAAGTGTTTAAAATTCTAGGGTAAACGTACCTACCAGAATTATCAACAGACTAATAAATGACTTGATTTGATTTGATTTGTTATGTGGCTCTGGCCACTGCTGACACGGAAAAGGCTTGAGCATTAATCACCATGCTTGCTCAATGTGGGTTGGCAATTTCAAACTTATACCTCTAAATAAAAATTATAAGCCCAGGTTTCCTTACGCTGTTTTCCTTCGTCGTTTGTCAATGGTGTCTAAATAATCTTAATAACTACCAGAGTATAGATATAATATTATTGCATAATAATTATGTTTTCGGCTTACTCACGTAATAATTAACGAGGTAGCAGCGTGACAGGCGCGAAATGCTGCTCATGAAACTAGTCGAGTTCCTCGTCAAATTATTACGTGAGTAAGCCGAAATCATAATAATTTATTTAGTATGTCTCACGAAAGTTACAATACAAATATAATATTATTGCACTTACAAATTAATAAGATCCTATCACATTCTATCCATTTTCCAAAATTTGTAGAACCATCGTAATTTGTGATGACGACTCGCTTAGCGTTAGTTGAAAGTGTGCGATGCACTTAGTTTTATTACCCACTGGAACCTTCATATGGAAGCTTTGTCCAAAGCAATTAAAATAAGATCTTACGTCCATGTTATGTATACTTCATCAACAGCCTATAAACTCCCACTGCTGAGAAAGCCTCTTCTCACACGGAGAAGGTTTGAGCATTAGTCACCACGCTTGCTCAATGCGGGTTGGCGATTACAAACTTATAATTAGAAATTATAAGCCCAGGTTTCCTCACGATGTTTTCCTTCCTGTCAGTGGTGTCTAGATAATCTTAGAAAGTACATATAACTCGGAAAAAGTCACGTTGGTACTTGCCGTTGGTAGGTTTCGAACCCGCACCCTCATGCATGAGAAGCGGGCGTCTTAAACCTCCGGGCCACCACGACATTATGTATGTATACTTACCGTTTGTTTTTTAAGTGCACTCACCGCGATCTTAAATGTCAAAAACATGTATTTATTAAATCTAGGAACGTATATACATGATAACTGTGTCGTTGTACGTCGAGTGACGTATTGAATAATATTCCTCTGTGTGTGACTAATAGACTTTTCCTCTATAACATGAGACTTACATTATAAAGTATAAGTAAGTTTACATAAAAAATATATAAATAAATAAAAAAATAAAAAAGTTTATTTCAATTACAACAGGCATTACATAAAATTATTGGAGATCTCCTTTTAAGCAATGGATTGCTTGTGCTAGGAGACTCCGCACTTCCACATGACATTCTAAAGTAGGTAATTGAAGTTACAATGTAGATAATGTAAACATGCAAGATTAACAATAAAACAAGAAGAAAATAAATCAAGTTAAACTTACAATTCTAATCGCCGAGGCAATGAATGAGTATAATTATTTGAAATGTATAACAGTATTGTGAAAATACCATATCGCACTACACTACACACACAATAGGCTCACCCCCTATTACATGGGACTTATAACATAAATAGTGAAAAGTGGGTGTTACATTGTACAGTGGCATTAAGTGCCGAAATGTGCACCTCTGCCTACCCCTTCGGGGATAAAAAGGCGTGATGTTATATATACATATCGCACAATGTATGTATGTGTAGTATGTGAATCATGTATAGTGAGTATGTGTATGAGTGAGTGAGTAGGTGAGTGAAAGAGTGAGCGCAAATATGAATGTAAGCTTATCAGGTACTGTGTGAGTTGAGATTAGATTTTTTTTTTTTATCTATTAATTAACCAGTTCACCAATTAGTCCTACGACAAAGTCTTAGGATCGAAGGAATCCGAAAAGATTACCTTCACTAATTATGTCTATGCACACCAGCCCAGTTTTTAATAATCCTGTTATTAAAGAGTGGATATAACTGACTCAACTTCGTCATACGTTTTTGTTTTGAGCCAGTCCATTACAGCTTTTTTACAGTCCCAAAGTTTCATGGCATAGATTCGTAGTTCCTTGTTCAGCAAGTTGTATAAATAAGAAGATTGCCTCGGGTATTGTCTTTTAGCAAAGGCAGATCTCACCCTAACAGTTGGGGCGACCAAATGGTCTCTTCTGTTTTTTGGCTTACAATGGTCGTATGGGAGAGTTATGTGTTTTTTCAGTATGAGTCGGAGTAAGTAAAGTTTTCTAACAGATAAAAGATCAACATATTTCTCGATTCACCCTCCACCTAAAAGCCGCAACTCGTTACATAATCTGCTACATCAAAATTGAATTCACATCCAGTGCACTACATCTACGTAGCATTACTATTGCATATTTCGTATGGCGACCACATGTCTCCCGGTGTAGGATTCAGACGAGCGACGAACGTCATAAGTAGGTCCACAAACAGGATAGAAGCTGCACCAAAGTCCACCAGTATTTGTTTTGTGGAAGTAACAAATTACATCCCAGGAAACGTGGTTACATTTGTTTTATAAAATCTGCTAGAATTAGTGTGTGTTTGTAAAAATTCGGGAGCCAACATGAATTATGAATGCGCTTAACACTAGCTCCCGGCCGGACAAAGGAAGGTCCCGATCCTGTAACTAGAGTGAAAATATTTGAATGTTCCGCTGGAATTTTAATGGAGTCAGGGTTTTACGAAATTTAACTATCAGAACTGGTGTTTGAGGCTTAAAAATGTGTGTTTACAAATTTCCACAATAGTTTGAAACCAATAAAATATGAGATACGATTTTTCGCTGTATCAGTCAGAATTTAGACATATTGAAGCTTAACATTATCCAGCTTGATTACGAAAGGAAGAAATCCATAATATGCACAATTTCAAAGTCATTACTTTTGAAATCAATTAATAAAAAAGTTATGAAAAAACAACTTGGAAGAAATTACAAAATAACTCCACAAAAATTTAAAAACCAATTATACCGCAATAAAAATAAAGCTCACAACCTGGGTACAGTCTCTATCATAATATCATTGTATCGACAATAATATACACTGTAAGCCATTTTATTTCGTCACCCAATAAAGCTGACTATAACAATCATAGTCATAACCAATTCGTGGAACAACCGTACAAGTTTACTTTCATCACTATTCTAGGCAAGCGTACATCGCAAAGCACTCACAGCATCTCAGTATAATAGCTGCATCCGTCGTTATAGATTGACGTCTTTATTGCATACTTCTACTATGAAACCAACTACCTTTCAACGACACATAACCTCACACAACTCTAGACTTTACTATCAAAAACATAAAGTTCATTTTTAAAGTTATCGTGGACTATCTTCGTAAGGTTTTGCAGTCGAGTTGGATCGCGCCGATACCGACTGAAATATGAATATCGTCGCCCAACCATTTGTGCAGTCCAGTCACGATTATCCTTATGTTCTAGTGAGGGGAACGAGTGTCTGTTTGATGGCCAGCGAGAACTTAATAGGGGCGTTAAAGCGATATGTGGATCTAAATGCTGGTGACCTGGTTCCTTGGGGTCTTACAAACTTAGTACGTAGATGGTAATGGTAATGTTCAGCAAAACTTGAAGTCTTATGTCTTAAATTCCTAATAAAATCGTCCTGTCTCCATAACTGAAAAAAAGGCCGTTGGCAAATTACAGTTAGAGATTTTTTTTATAACGTTTACCCTACACTAGGATTTTCTCCTGTGTCGTGGGTACGTTTACAAACATACAAGTTCACATACACATAACACTCAGAACCTGGAACAACCATCTGTGGATCACACAAAGATTTGTTCCGTGCGGGAATCGAGCCCGCGAAACGATGCGCGGCAGCCAGTTGCCCAACGACAGTGCAGTCACAAATACAAGGTTTCTTTTAAGAACTGTCTACGACGTGCATTGTCTGTAAGAATAATGTATTTTGAAGAAAACCTTAGTAAAAGGGACTATTGAGTTAAAATTCCAACCCCTCCACACTACCTCACAAAAAATAATGAACTTAAAGCCACATAACTAACTTTGACCAAAAAACGAGCTGAACTGAACGGCAAAAAACAAGCCAAAACTGCAACACTGAATAGGGAATATGACTAATTTGTATTTCAATATCCATCTGGTAGAATATTTAAAAACTTTAGACACGTATTTTTTATTTTCTCACAGAAACAAATACTTTCGACGATATATTGATTTGAAATATCGCGTGACGTCACTTCTAGTACACTTTATACGTAGAGATGACGTTTTAGGTCCCATTCCTCAACTTTGATTCGTTTTATATAAGTATTGTTTTCTTATATGACAAAATGAAAAAGTACGTGTCTAATAATTTTTGATTATCTAACTGACGGACTAAATAGATTTTAAACTGTCGAACCACATTACCATCCCTATTGGCAAAAATATGTGCAAAATAAAATAAACATATCAAACTAAAAAATATTCTCAGTACCTAAATCTGATTACCTAAGCACAGAATTGAAATTTTAAGTTACCGGTCAAAGCCGGAGGTAAGAGTCTTATGTTGCATCAGGTACGTTGTACCCACAGACGCCAACTGCTCGTCAAGTTACTCAAATCTTTTACTATGTCATGTGACTTTCGACCTTTAATCTAAACGGTAAAGTTCAAAATCCAATAAAGAAATTATACAGATTGGTATAGGTTTATATGCTGGCGATTGTTCTTAGATTTCCAGTGAATTCGAAAAGCTTACGGTTCCAGTAGCACAGTCCTACTAAGTCTCCACAAACTAATATTATCGTAGATATGTTGATATTCCTAGTACTGTCGTGTAATGACACATCTTTTGAGATAGTTAAGTATTTCAAAGTGTGATATGAGGAGGGCTAGTACTCTGTACTTAATCTTTGCTCTGTCGGCTCCACAGAACATAATAAAGAACGTTGTATGTTCTATACATATATGTATGTTCTATGGTCAGCTCTTTTCGTGCTTAATACAAGATTAGCTGAATTATATTCAATAAGGATACTGATTATTGTTATTATGTAGACTGCCTCGTTGGCCGAGTGGTCGCAAGTGCCACTGCCGGCCAAATGGTCTCGGGTTCGATTCCCGGAGCGGGCAAAATACTACTGAGTTTTAAAAAAATTCTCAGTACTAACACGAGGTTTGGAATTGTGCCCGGTATATGGCAATAGGCTCACCCCCTATTACATGAGACTCATAACCAAAATAGTGAAAATTGGGTGTTACATTGTGCAGTGGCATTAAGTGCCGTAATGAACACATCTGAGGACCAACACCCCTTCGGGGATAAAAAGTATTTTATTTCACAAAATTCTCTCTTAAATTCAAATATTTAGAAATCCATCAATTTTTTGCTCTGTACATATATCCATCTACATAACACATGCATACATAGACTCATTTTATGTTTCGACTTTTAAAATCCAAAACTATGATATTAATTTAATATATTATCTATTCTATTTTATTTACTTTTTAAACCTCCTAACAGATGCAGATTATCGAATTATTCCAAAAAATCCTATGGGACTTTTGATTTGCTTTTTTTAATAATTTTAACGTCAATTTTAACTTTGAACCAAGCTAATAAGATTAACTCAATATGAAAATCAAATATGCATCGTTAGGGGTGAGTTCGTTAATATTTACGCGTCCCCAAGCTATGAAGTGACGTCACAAAACTGTTAAAGAATTAAACGGCGGTGTGCGGCTTTTTTAAACTCCTCTCCCTCGACTCCACTTGTCTACACGGCCGCGGAACCTCGGCTCCTACACGCTTTAAACATCTTTATAACTTGTCCGTTTTCAGTAAGCCGATTTTCTAGAAAATTCCACATAGTCTCTTTTGTATTTTTATAACAATAACTTTTAGAGATAACAATGCGTGAACGCTTCTTGGCGACTTTGTGCTCTGCGCTTGAAGCTACTTTTATTTAATCTGCAATATAAATTTAAAGGGTTTAACCTGCGGACTTAGAAAATAATTATAATTAAATATCTGTTTTTAGTTTAATTCTTTCATTAAAGCTAAACAAATCCAATACTTATGTAAGGACATTTTAATGTATTTTAATGTATAAGCAAAACACACATCGTCTATACCGCTGAGCATTTAAATTTATCTCCTTCTGCGATTTAAAGTCGTCTAAGCCGGTGGCTGAATTATAAAATTTGCTGACCCATTAATATTCATCTCGACTAAAAAGTGCCGGTGAGGGTAGTACTAGGGGTGCGCCGCTGCAGTTGCTACACGGAATTGCATTAAGCGCTGCGTCCCCGGCGTCGGTTAATTTGTTGGTCACCGCTCGTTACCATTTAATTCGCATCCCTCTAGCCAGATCGCGGCTCACTTTACCAGATTATCATCCAATTTAGTCCACCCGCTCGGATAAACGAAGTCACTCGATATGAAAAATGTTGGAATAAAAATCAGGTCGCCCTTGCGGCTCTCCTACTTTCAATTTATAATAGACTTTTGGATTGCGGCTAACGAAATTTGTTATCAATCATTATCCCATTTACATAGACGGAGAGGATATTATTAAGGTAAGTGGTTTAGAGAGAAAGGTTTTTGATTTTATTTTTTATGAGATCGGCTTTGTGTTGGTCGGGAAATTCTTATGAAAACTGAAGATGAAAAAGTGATAAATCTTGGTGCATTTTGCAAGTAAGGACAAAAGTAACGTTGTGCTGGCACGTGCAGCGCCATCATTCACGGCGCGGGCCCATTCACCGCACATCTGCTTACGACTGTCTAGATAATTCAACAAAGCGTGCGCCCCAATTTTCTTGCCGCTCGGAGTCAAAGTTGTGCGGTGTTGCATACAATGGAGCTGCTCGTAGGTAATGCGACACCGGCGCGGGATCTCCCTCGTACCCACGCGACAAAGCAGCCACTTACCCCGCGTACCGTTTCGCCGTCTCTGAATGCGCCAAGAAATCTTCCCACTGAAGATCCACGCTCCGACATGCATGTTTGTGTATCCATTTGCCTGCACCGAATGCCGCGGTAATGGATTTTTTATGGTACGACATGTAAATTGAATGGATGTTTACTTAGAAAATAAAATCATGCAACTTCAGTTCATAGGTTCGTATTGTTGATATGATTTTTATGTTAGCTTATAAAGTTGACTATCAACTTACCATGTAACTTTGTAATACATGACTTCAGATATTAATAAATTATCTCATTCATATAGCATTTAAACTGTCAAACATCAAGCGGTCACCGGTGACCGCAACTTATTGTTCTATTATTGTGTCTATAATGACGGTACTCGACGAGTTAAGAAACAATCGAAACATAAAACGAAGCGTTCACTCGACTCTAAAACTTATTACACTAGTTGCGCAAATGCACACGACACTACAAAAATCAGTTGTGAACCTAACATGACCCAAAACCGCAACAGAATAAAATATAATCTATTTCAATTTAAAACAATTCACTTCAATAAATTATGTAGAAAGCCGTCCCGGTCTATATTCAAAACGCTTCAGGTGTCTGCAATACAAATTGTTCCTGCAAAGACATTAAAATGCAAATCCGTTTATACTTAGCTATGCAATGTGCCCATGTGCACAGTCTATGCAAAATGCAAATAACTGAATTATTACACAATGTATTTCTTCGGGTACATCCTCTCTTATTATCTGTCGGTTTAACACCATTAAATATAAGGTTGCATAAGAATGGATACAACGTGGGTACGACATAGTATCAGAAGGACGGTGGTATTCTGATGACATCGATACACATAGTTCTGTCTATATAATAGTTGATCAACTTTTCGATTGTCACGTTATTCCAAAAAAAAGTAATTTGTTTGCTTTCTGACAGGCACCACTAAACCGAAATAGACAATATTTTGAATTTTGTTAATTAATCATGAGTTCCTCTCATCTTTCCATCCATTCGACATAGTACCCAAATCAAACACCATACAATCAAAACATCGCTAATACAACATTTAAATTCAACAAAGATTAAACCGCACAAAATTAGGTAGTCCGCTGCATTTGTCTAATGCAATCCCGGTGAACGATACACGTCCCGAGCGAAATAAATTGCCGGAAAATAAAATGCATGTTACTTGTACGGAGCAAGCAGATCCGACGTTTTTCCTGGGACCCGCGACGCTGAGGCTAACCGCATTCTGTTCAATTTAGTCGCATGTTAACGGTCTAGAGGAATCATAAACTAAATAGCCAACTTTTACGTTTAAATGGAGTTATCATACGAATGATTATATTGTGTATTTCTCTGTTATTAAATTTTATTTATTACAGTGTACCTACTAGCTTTTGTCAGTGGGATAAAAGTAGCCTATGTGTCATTCCAGACCATAATATACCTCCGTTTGAAATTTCATCCCGATCCCTTCAGCCGTTTTGACGTGAAGGAGTAAATAAGTGTGGGAGAGCCATACTTCGTCACGAATGGGCCGGCTCGACCGGAGTGATACCACGGCCTCACAGAAAACCGACGTGAAGCAACGCTTGCGTTGTGATTCATCATGTGAGTGAGGTAACCGGAGGCCCGATGACCACTCCTTTTCCAATCTCCTCAATCCCCAAAAGGCCAGTAACGCACTTGTAACGCCTTCGGTGTTACCGGTATCCATTGCCGACGCCGATTACTTACCATTAGGTGATCCGTCTGCTCGTTTACCGGCTTATGGCATAAAAACAAAAACAAACAAAATATACAAACATACAAACTTACGCATTTATTATAGGATTAGTTAAATACATCACAACCTTAACAATAACAATAACGTGAAACCTCGTACCAACGTGTAAAACCATTCGGAGAAAGTGAGTATTTGCACTGAAAAGTCATACATGTAGCATCGTTACAAAATAGCTACCTAGTACTTAGGCGACTCATACATATATGTTGTGCATTTCTACTCTCTACCTACAAAAAACCCCTGCCCCGAGTTTCAGAGAATATCGACGTGGAATACCCCACCTGAAACTTCTAAAGCAACCACAACTATATCATGTTATACCCCAGAAGGTAGCATCAAATAAACTGAATGTACCGTCCAATGTAAGATACTTCCACTGTAGAGGTATAAGGTGACCAACATTTTAGCACCTCGACCCTTATTTGAACTAGTACCTAAGTTTTTTGTCAGTGAGGTATTATAATTAATGGTTATATCCATTTTGTGTGTGAGATAGCCATGCTTCGGCACAAATGGGCTGGCTCGACCGGAGACCACAGCCTCACAGAAAAGCAATGGTTGTGTTTCATCTGATCTCTCAAATCTCCCCAATACTTGAATCCCCAACCATCCTGGAATTCTTAATCCCCAACAGTCCGGTAATGTACTTGTAACGCCTCTGGTGTTTCGAGAGTCCATGGGCGGCGATAATTGGTTACCATCAGGTGATCCGTCCGCTCGTCTCGGCTTATCCCACAAAAAAAAATAGTTTCAACAGGAACCAAACCATGTGGTAAGTACGCAAGTAGAATATGCTTTTGACCATCACTGCTCGTTCGGGTTTCGTAAAAGTCAACTAAAAGACTACTAATATATACCTACTTGACTAAATTGAATTTCAGAACGCATTAAACAATTTTAAAATTTAAAATCTGATCATAATATTTACACAATATTTTTAAATGTTCAGTCCGTCCACGGGGACCGAACTCAAGACCTCTTGTTTGGCAGTTGCACATGATGAATGAGGCAGTTGGAAATTACTTTTTATATAAATATCAATTACTGAACATTTTCAAATTGCATTTGGGAATAAAATTAATAAAAAAATACTCGGACTATACGAAGCCCGGAAAATATTAGAGAAAATCTGTGATTTTTTTTAGTTTATACTAAATTAGTATCGTGTTTAAGAAAATTTTTCTATTAACTATGAAAAATTTACAATAAAACATTAAAAAAAATATCTAAAACACTTAATTAATAAATCGTAAATGCAACATATTATGTGATTCGCGGCCTAAAATACAATAGTCAAAGTTTTTTCCAGAACATAATAGTATTATCTTCTCCAAATCTTTCGAAAAACATATTTTAACTGACAATTTTTATAACACGTAATACAAAAAACTAAATATACTACTAAATTATCGATTTCTCCATACATATCGATGTTCTAACACGATGTTGCTAGACAATTTTCATCAGAGCCACCCGATTCATGTTCATCGGCAGTTTTATTAGAAAACTTTATAATAAAAGAGTCTAGTGGCGGGATGCAGTTTATTGTTCCACGTGGCTGTCGCACAATTCCGCACAAATACACTGGCGACCAATGAAAAGGTTCACGTAAAATTGTGGCGAATAATTTTACACTTTGTTACCGTTATCAATTTAAGGCAGGCATCTAGAGCTGCATACTTTACAGGTCTATATAAATGTAAATACAAGCATGCTTTCATTATAAAGCAGGCAAAAGTACATATTGCCTGTTGGTGTATGTTTAAGTGCATGGTGCTTGTCTGTAACTGTTTTTATAATAACTATCGTGAGGCATACTAAATTAACTAAAAATCACGCGTTACTCACATGAAAATACTGGGAAAAGCTCTACTAGTTTTGAATCATAGAAGGGTTCTTCCTCATGAGCAGCGTGCGCCGTTGCGGCGATGTCGTAGCAACCGCGAGTAACCCACGATTTTTAGTTAATTTTGTCTGTAACTGTATATTACTTCATTAAATGCAAACGTTGTACCGTATGCATATCTATAGAATGTACATTCGTAATTCGTAGTGATATGTACCTACAACACAGACGATTTCGTTCCCTAATGTAGAATAGAAGACAGTAATTATTAATGCCAAACCGAAATTCAAATCGAATCCCAAAATACGTTTATAGTTGCATTGCACGTAACATCATTGCGTAATGAGTACAGTTACATGCTGATTTATTTCAGGCCGGTAACGCACTTGTAACGCCTCTGGTGTTTCAGATGTCCATGGGCGGCGCCGATTGCTTACCATCAGGTGATCCGTCTTCCCGTTTATCGAGTCATGCCACAAAAAAATCTATACAGATAAATATAATGCTGCCTCGTTGGCCGAGCGGTCGCAAGTGCGACTGCCGAGCAAGGGGTCTCGGGGTCAATTCCCGGGTCGGGCAAAGTATTACTGGGTTTAAAAAAAAATCAGTAGAAGCACGGAGTCTAGAATCGTGCCCGGTATATGGCAATAGCGCTCATTCCCCATTATATGGGACTCGTAACATAAATAAGTGAAAAGGGGTTACATTTATTACATTACATTGTAAAGTGGTATAATGTGCACCTCTTCCTACCCCTTCGGGGATAAAAGGCCTGATGTTATGTTATGTTATAATTATAATATACTGTCTAAATTGGCGATTTATTGACGGAGTTCGAAATTAAAAGTACCCTTAACCGACGAGCATACATGAAGAGACTGATGACTGTTGATGAAGCAAAAGAGGTATGTAAGAATCGTAGCAATTGGCGTTCCATCATCTCTGTCTACCCCCATGGAAGACAGACGTGAAGTTATGTATGTATGTATGTAGTACAGTTACAAGCTAGTTTATTTATTTAAACAGATAAATAACATTGGAGTGTCTTTTTGTAATATTAAAATTTAAAATCATCAACAGCCGTCCACTGCTGGACAAAGGCCTCCCCCTTAGCCCTCCACGTCGAACGACAACTCGCCACCCGCATCCACTGGCTCCCCGCAACTCTGGCGATGTCGTCGGTCCACCTAGCGGGAGGCCTGCCCACGCTTCGTCTTCCGGTCCATGGTCTCCACTCAAGGACTTTCCTGGCCCATCTGCCGTCAGTCCTTCAAGCGACGTGGCCTGCCCATTGCCACTTTAGTCTGCAGATTTTGCGAGCTATGTCGGTAACTCTTGTTCTTTGGCGAATTTCCATATTTCGGATTTTGTCGCGCAAAGAAACCCCGAACATAGCTCTCTCCATGGCACGCTGAGCGGCTTTGAGCTTCTCCAGAAGGCCAGAGGTCAGGGAACACGTCTCGGTACCATACGTCATCACCGGCAACACACACTGGTTGAACATCCTGGTCTTTAGGCACTGAGGGATTTTCGATGAGAAGATTTCGCGTAACTTCCCGAACGCTGCCCATCCAAGTTGGATTCTTCGGGCGACCTCTTTGTCGAAATTTGACCTACCTAGCTGTATAATCTGCCCTAAGTATGTATAGTGGTCTACAACTTCGAGGATATCGTTCCCAACGATGACCGGTACAGGTGCAACATGGACGTTTGACATGATTTTGGTCTTGTCCATGTTCATTTTAAGACCCACCTGTTGGGAGACGATATCGAGGTCGCTGAGCATGATGTTTAGATCCTCCAGCGACTCCACCATGATGACTACATCATCGGCGAAGCGGAGGTGTGTGATGTATTCGCCATTGATATTGATGCCCAGTCCACTCCAGTTTAAAAGCTTGAAAACGTCCTCCAATGCGTTGGTGAACAATTTCGGAGAAATCACGTCTCCCTGTCTCACGCCTTTCTGCAATTGGATTGGTTCCGTGCTATCTTCCTGGAGTCGGATGCGCATAGTGGCGTTTCTATACAAACACTTTAGCACCTCTATATATCTGTAGTTGATATGGCATCGCTGGAGAGACTGCAGCACCGTCCAGGTCTCGATCGAATCAAAGGCTTTTTCATAGTCCACAAACGCCAAGCATAGTGGCAAGTTATACTCCTCAGTCTTCTGTATAACTTGCCGCAGCGTATGAATGTGGTCTATGGTGCTAAAGCCTTTCCGGAACCCGGCTTGTTCGGGAGGCTGGAAGTCATCAAACCTGCGTTCGAGACGGTTCGTGATGACCCTAGAAAACAGCTTATATACATGGCTCAGAAGCGAGATGGGTCTATAGTTCTTCAACAAGGAGTTGTCACCCTTCTTGAAGAACAGAACCACTACACTCCCTTGCCATGATTTCGGCGTAGCTCCTTCAAGAATGACGGAATTGAATAGTTTCTGGAGGACTAAAAGTATCGGTTTTCCACCCGCTCGCAGAAGTTCTGTTGTGATTCCGTCATCACCCGGTGCCTTGTTATTTTTGAGCTGTCTGAGAGCCATCCTAATCTCATACAGGCTGATGTCTGGGATATCCTCGGTATAGTGCCGTGTCAGTTTAGTTCTTGGATCCCGAGCTGTTCCGACAATGGGTTGCCGTGTCGAGGTGTACAACTGTCCGTAGAACCTTTCAAGCTCTCTCAGAATCTCTGGCTTCGACGAAACGATGATGCCATTTTCGGTCTTCAGTTTCGTCATTTGGCTTTGCCCAATAGACGAATTCCTTGCGAATACTTTTGCGCCCTGATTTCGCTCTATGGCATCCCTGACTCGTGCGGCGTTATATGCACGCAGGTCGCGTCGCATAGACTTTGAAATTCGCCTATTAAGTTTGCCATATCCAGACATGTCAACTGAAGACTGCAGCCTCATCTCGTGTCGATCTTTCAATAATTTCAGTGTTTCTTTCGAGAGCTTTTGAGGTCTATTTCGGCGTGGGTTTTTGAAAAACTCTGAGCCCACCGCTTGGACAGTTTCCACTAACCCATTATTTAATAAATTTAAAATATTAAAGCTGTTTACTATATGCATATGAATATACATACGATTTTTTTTAATTTTTTTTAAAGGGGGGAAAATCATCGAATGACTGCTCCCGCCTGGGTGAGGCGGGAGGGAGTGTCAGACTCTTACTGACTAAAAACCACCCCGTTCCTTCTCCTGCACGTCGAGCCGGAGCCCCGGTTACCCGTTAGGTTCTCCGCGACTCCAACACATACCTAAAATATCATTTTTACAACTTTTATCTGTCTTTCTGTTTGTGGCTACTCTACTTCTACTGGCTAATCTCTGGAATGGCTGGACCGATTTTGTAAGACTTTTATTGGCAGGTAGCTGATGTACTAAGGAGCAACTGATGATGTACTGAGGATAGGAATGCTTGGCAGCGTGTTGGTTCGGCTCCACTGGACAATACTCAAATGTAGTCAGTACCTAGTTCAGATTACGATAATAAGTAGTTTAATACTTTGATTCCGATGAAGGCAATCTATGTTTCTTGTGGCATCAAGCATTTCTTTCTTTATTTAAACAAGAGTTTATTTTTTTTTCTTGTATATAAGCATTATTTTATATGGATTGTCAGCATACATATGTGAGGACCATGTCAGACTTAAGATATTTGTTTTCTCTTGGTTTTGTTTTTTTTATTTTAGTCTAGTCTTTACATTATTCTCACATGTGTGTACAATATTGGAATATGTATCAGAGCAGTGAAAAACAGACGTTTTTAAAAAAGAGTAACGAATGGAGTTTCTTGCTCGTTCTTCTCCACTCGAATCGACATTTTGGAACGAGCGCCTAGCTTCACTGACGGACTGACTGACAGACTATTATTTATTTCATATTTGTTGACGTTTCAAAAGTACCAAATTATGGTTTAATTGAAATAAATGCTTTAGAGTTTGAGTTTGAGTTCAACATAGGCTACTTTTATTTTAGAAAATTGATACCAAAACAGTTATGTTCTAAAATACATACTCTAAGACGAAGTCGCAGGCACCAGCTAGTTGAAAATAAAAATTCGTAATATAATGAAATATAAAACCTCTATTCGACAAAAGCTATCGAAGCAAGGTATGTAACACAAAATTTCTTGTTAAGCTCATTTATAGTAATCCAGTGTATTGGAAATAGTTGTGGTATCTTCTGAGTATTAACCCTTGTTAAGCATGAACCCTTCTCAGTTCCGAATGGCATGATCCTAGGGCCGCCATGCAAATATACCATTGTAAGTTTTATATCCTCACAAGTTTATGGGGAATTTCGTCCGGATAGCAAGATTTTTTTCGATTTATTTGCGTATATCATTTGGTGTTTTTATTTGAATTTATTTTCGAGTGTGTTTAGTTATTGGAAGTGAGTTGTTGTTTATTTTGTGCATTAGTGGTTGTTTTACTATATATTATATTATGTACTCTGTAAGTTTTATTAATTGTTTAAATAGTTTTTTTTTGTTCTTCTTCTATTTTGGATTTCTTTTATTGTGCACCTACCACCCATTCCCAGATTCTTTTCAAAAATTCCATCCAAAGATGGTCTGGAAGAAATCGCCGCGTGTGATAAGACCGCCCATTGTACTCAAATTACTATTACAATGTATACAAGTTATTTCTATGTGCAATAAAGTATTAATAAATAAATTAGTGGTTAGTTTAAACAACCTTATGTATTTCAATATTTATTTCCGTTAACTCAAGTTAGGTACTTGAGGTCTACGCGATTTCTTTTTTTCAATCTTTCCACCGTTAAGAATAAATCGCTAGGACTGACAACGTGCACTGTGCATAAAACCTGTGACACAATGATGAAAAATTCAACAGATTATAAATATTTCAACGTCACTTCATAAGGCTTAAACCCGACCTTTTTTACGTAGCGGTTTTTATTCTGTGATGAGTAAGCAGAAATCTGTATAAGCTAGAATGTATACGCAATGGAATACACAAGATACTACATATCATATTCCCAAATGAGATAGGTGCATATATGTATAATTCATAACTGTTAAAAGTAATGACTAACTGTGAAAAGTAGGTGCTTTTTTTTAAGGGGCGAAAATCATCAAATGACTTCTGCCGTCTGGGTGAGGCAGCAGGGAGTGTCAGACTCTTACTGACTAAAAACCACCCCGTTCCTACTCGAGCTGCTGTACTTCGAGCCGGAGCCCCGGTAACCCGTTAGGTTCGAAGTAGGTGCTATGTTTAATAAATATGAGTACACCTCAGCTTACCTCGTCGGGAAACAAAATTCGTGAGGTTGTGACTATGTTATGTTATTATACCTACCAACATTTCGCTCGTTTCATATACAAATAATTCCATATCTGCAACATACATACAAGTTATTCTGAAAATTGGAAAACACAATCGGCTACTTATTTTCGTTAATTAAAATACAATCAATAAATAATTGAGGTATAATTGTTACATATATTTTGTACAATGCAAATTGTGCAATTTTTTTCGCATTGTATCTGTTATCGCATTTGTAACGCCAAGAATTTATATCATGAGTGAAGTGTCATGGCGTCGGATATCTTGCTTTCAATTTGAGGTGGAATAGTAGTTGGGATAACAGTTGTATTCTGTGTCGGTTCTAAACAAACATTTGTTAATTGAAAGCAATTTTACCCGACTTCAAAAACAAAATTTCTCTACTCAACTGTATGTTAGTAGGTATGCCTATGCGGCACGAATGGGTCTGGTCAGAACACTGACTTGAAACAACGCTTGCTTTGTATTTCGTGGTGTTAGTAAGGTTACCAGAGGCCCAATTACACCCCCTCCCAGTCTCCCCAACCCCCTAATCCCCCACAGTCATCAAATTCCCAAAAGGCCGGTAACGTACTTGTAACGCCTCTGGTGTCCATGGGCGGTGCCGATTGTTTACCACCAGGTGATCCGTCTGCTCGTATAGAAATGCCTTTTATAATATTTGAAAGTTCAAATTCATCCTAATTATACTGCTTTTATATGCTGTTTGTTTCAGCCGTTACTTAGTAAAGTATACAAAAAATGGTTGAACTAGTTGCGTTGACCTATTTGCGTAGGTTGACCAATTGAAATATGAACCAATATTTTTGTTGAACAATTTTATTACCCAATTTCATGGTACTGGCATAAACATAGGCATTTAAACTAGTGTCAATAATTAATAATTCATAAATAATTCCAGGATCCAAGTTTTATAATCACTAGACCAAAAAACCATTATCAAAACATAATAATTCTAAACACTTTTGGAGCATGAGTATTGTTACCGAGTTTTAACTTTAAAAGCGCAATAAGTAACTATAACTCTAAATCAGCAACTGAGGTCCTTTATTCACAACACTACACGTAAATTCTTAAGAAAAGATCAAGTCGAAACTCGAAAGCACTGCAAGCGTTTGTAAGCAGGTCCCGGCTGGGCCCCGGCGAGCGGGGCTCCGGTCGGGCGCGAGCGGCGCCGGACTTGTGTAGTGTAACACGGCTCCTACACACTGGGGGTTGTATATTACAGTGAGGTCGCGACTTTATCTCAGTTTCCGCCCGAGCTGCGTTCACTGGCGATAGAGTGAAAATAGTGGCACAATAAAACAGGGCTCGCCGACTATCGGCCCGAGAGAGCCCACTCCTTATCGGAAAACGGTTACCGTGATTCATTGTGCCTCTATTTACTTACAGATCTCTTAGCTGCAACCTGCAACTTTTGTTCTTTCTAATCAAGTTTCGAGGATTAGAGCGAGTTCGCTCTTTTGTGAACTGAGTACGAGTTTGATTTACGTTTAAAGTATTCGAAACGAGTACGCGTTTGACAATCTGATTGGCCGGCGCCAATGAACCAACCAATCAGATCGCCGAACGCATACTCGTTGCGATTACTTTAAGCGTAAAACAAACTAGTACTACGGTCTCTGGAAACGAGTGACGCCAAAGAGAAGATTATATTCGCATGTTGTTTCAGAACTTGTTTGACTATGTAGAAAGACTAATTTACAGTATTGTAAAGTAATCCTTGTATCTATTAGCTTAGTCATAAATTATTTATTAACTAACTAGATCTGTAATTTAAATAAACTGTCATCTTTCACACAATTTGCAAACAAAACCGACTAGGCGGTATGGTAATTTCTAAATGTTAAGTGAGTAATCAATACATCAAGAGCGACAGAAGCCAAATGAAAATGGAAATGGATTCAGGCCAGGAAATGAAAATAGATTTTGAATTGAACGTGCCGAAATCAAACAGTGCTCAATTTCAGGCGGATCGGAGTTTCACAGGCGGACTGAGTATTGAGTACCTAGGAAATACTTGTGAACAAATAAAACGCAGCGTTAAACGTTGTAGCTAACTCTTTCTCTATAAAGCGTAAGTAACTCAATTGGGAGATAAGACTTGTGAGTTAAAACTACGCCAATAACTACACGAGAGCTACAGAACATAAACGGAATACGGAACAGTACATTGTGTTCTTAAATACACCAATACCACTAACATTGCTTACTTTTATTTTGTTCACATTGAGTTATTTGTGGTTGGTAACCGACAGGATTCTATCATAATGTGCATATGCTCCGAAATAGCATTAAACTCCATTCTTAAGTCGGCTTCAAACAAAACAACACTCGGCAAACAGAGATTGTCATTTCAGGCCATCCACAGGGAGTTTGGGTATTAATAAACACCTTATTATGTGGCTAATACTATAGAAAATTTCGTCGGAATCCAGCTTAACGAGAAACAAGTCGAGGTCCCAAGTGTCCCCACAATTGTGGCCGGTTATTGAGTCCGGACTCAATGAGGCGGACTCATCTAGTTTGTGGAGTAAACGAACCTCCAAAATATTCAATTTTGCGTCCCCGAGCGACGATGCTTTTTACATTTTATTAAACTACTGTTTAACTCGTCGAGTACCGGTTTTGTAGACACAATTATAGAACAATAGGTTGCGGTCACCGGTGACCGCTTGGTGTTTGACAGTTTAATGCAAAACACACCCGGCAGGTTCATAACCGCGGTGTGGTGACGTCAACCATGAGCTTTTGTCTATGAACGTCAAGGGTTCCGGACGCGGGAGCATGTTATTCATGTTATATTGTCTCAGTTCTAAAGCGTTACTCGCTATTTCAATATTTACTTGCTGACTCTAGTTTATAAAACACTGTTTTCTATTCATATCTCTCACCCACCTTTACATTCGTAAAACAAAACAACTAGTTTAAATAAAACAATATTTTGTTACAACTAAAACAGGCGCTGTTTAACAGTTGAACCGATTTGCACTTTACAATTCCGATATAATCCACCACAGAAATGGATTTTGGACCGTCAATCATAAACGATAGAACAGCATAAAATAATAATCAATTCAAATTAGATTATTTCGATTTTGGGAAACCCGCATGTGCGTTCGCTAGACCACAAACCGCAACCCATTTGCAAATAGCTCCCCAATCCTGCCAAACACTTGAATTAAATCATTGAGTGCTTGTCAATCGTTGATTAGGTCATATACTACATGTTTCTGTTGCAAACCTAGTATTTACGACTGCACGGTTGGTGCACGTGGCTGGGCAACCGGCTGCCGTGCGCGTCGCGGGTTCGATTCCCGCACGGAACAACACTCTGTGTGATCCACAAATTGTTGTTTCGGGTCTGGGTGTCATTGTGTATGTGAACCTGTATATTTGTAAACGCACCCACGACACAGGAGAAAATCCTCATGTGGGGCAACGTTTTTTTTTTAAGAAAAAAAAAACAAAAAAGAAAAATTTATTAAAAGTTATTTAGTAAAAAAGAAAAATTTATTCACTCATGGAATTAGGACTTAAGTTTGACTAACCTAACTATATTACGCTCGTTTCTTATGCTGTGCTCTAGTTTTCTCAAGTTGCAACAAAACATTCAACTTTGAGCCCTAGTCTTGCAAATGAAATTTCAGAGAAAATTTATTTGCATGCAGAGTTAACATACATTTGAAATGACATATATAGGAACGCGTAGTCACTAAAACAGAAACATATAAAACCCGTTTGCACTTGCGAATTACTAAAAATCTGAGTACATTGTTGTGTAAGGTCTCAGTTGAAATTCCAGGGAGCCTTTGTTACGCCGTGCAATAAAATATTTCATTACTGTGTGAAACATCCTGTCGTGCCGTGTCGCGTCGCGTCGCGTCGCATCCTACCGCACCGCCCGTCGACTACGACTGCGGGATTTTCTTTTTTCGCAGTGACGCGCTTGCATTCCGATGTGAGCGGGATATTAATATAAAAAGTTCAGTAGTTTAGCTCCAGTCTGGACCCTACTTAAACGTCTATTTTTTATAATGTGGAACCACTGTTTGGTTCCAAATAAACGTACTATTATTGTTGGTTGGTACTTCCAAATACATAAAAAGCTTAAAACGCAAACCATTTGTAAATACTTTTCTTTCCTTTCAATTTGAATCTTGTGCTTAAAATGGCAACAAATCTAATTTCATAATAATATATTTTTATATTTATATTTAATGGTAACCCCGGAAATTCTTTGTCGATGACAGCTAAATATGACTTAATTCTCAAAGGAGACCCATTTCCATCAATGTGTGAAATTTGGTTGGAGGGAAGAAGGAAAAAATACCTACTTACAAAAATTAGCATCGACATTTTTCAAAGTATTCATAGGACTTTACATTTGCAATGTATCCGTTGATACGGAAATTAAATGAACATGAAGGTCATAAAACAGAATATTTCATCACTAAAAAGGTACCTATTCCATTGGCAACAGCCCGAAAAATCACACCCAACATACAGTAAGCTCGCATCCAACATCCAAGTCATCCATATGAAATACAATTAAACTGTCAAACATCGCGCAGTCACCGGTGACCTCAACCTATTGTTGTTTAATTGTGTCTATAATGACGGTACTCACCGAGTTAAATTAATTACCTACTAGCTCGCGAAACTTATTTTCACTTGCAATCGCTTCCAAGACCACGTCCAAAGCAAAGTTAAACTTAATCTGACCTAAGGACGTAGAAGCCCTAAATTACAGGAGTGCACACTAAACATCCTGTCAGACCCTATTCATTCATACTTTGCCACTAAAACGCTTACCTACTGGGGCACAAAGGGAATTTCTATACGAGTGTATACATGTCAGACATTCTGACAGCTGTGTGCGATTGTACGATCGCTATACAATGGTAGTTGTCTTAGAAGTGTACTTGTAAACTCACAAGTGCTTAATTGTGAGATCGCGTCTCCGCTCGCGTCTCGGATTCACTGCACATCGAAACTTTTAGTAACGACCCGGCAAGCATGTGTTGCACAAAAATAAAATGCTTTTACTGCGTAGTATCGGTGTTCTCGAATATAGAAGTGAACTTCAGTATAGCAAGAGTCTAATTTAAATTGTTGTTAAAGCAATAAGGATATATTCAATCAGGTTAAAATGTATGACTTTTGACTATACCCATAGACATGGTATAAACCAATCAAAATTATCTAATTTTACTAACAACAAAATGTATCTACTTTTTTATGGAATAAGCCAGTAAACGAGCAGACGGATCACTTGATGGTAAGCAATGGACACCTGGAACACCAGAGGCGTTGCCAGCCTTTTAGGGATTAGGAATTTGAGTATTGTTGGATTAGGGAGATTGGGGAAAGGGGGGTGGGGTAATCTGGCCTCCGGTAATCTCACTCATACGATGAATCACAACGCAAGCGTTATTTCACGTCGGTTTTCTTTAAAGCTGTAGTATCACTCTACCCACGCTTGAAACTTAGACTATTAACAAAATACACTTCCAATGCTATCTTCTATTATCACTCAAACGAACACTCTTAGTCTTAAACTGCAATTCATCCTAATAACATATCATTCACAAATCCCTTTATAACAGTATGTAAAAAAAAACGACAACACTTCTCCGCCTGCCAGTACTTGTCGTCTCCACTTCACTTCTACAAGTTGTGCTGAATTGCAAATAACTTATCTGTGCCTTAATTTTCATGGAATCCTAGTACACATGTATGTATGTAGATTACATGTCATTAAACGACTAATTCAAAAGTACAATGATTTGTTACACTAGAAAATATTATGTGATCCTTTTGTTTGAGGTTCCAAGGAGGTATGTTAACCAAACGGGATAAGCGGCTGTGAATTTAAAAACGATTTCCCCTTTATTGTTATAAGAGTATTGTAGTTTTTAATCCCTGATAGGATTGATAAAGTTACGTCATAAACATTGAAAAATTTAGCAAGCTTATAACAACTACCTATAACAATTTCCAACTACACAACCAACCCAATAATATCTACTTAGATAAAAGCTTTTACATAACTCTTTTAACGTAACAATTAGCCAGGTTATTACGCCCTAATCGAACAGCCATTAACGTAAAAAAATCTATTTATAAGCAAATTTGGGAGGGTAGTCGGAAAATAGAGGAGTAAATTAGTGTTGAATATCTTATCGGTTCATTTCAATAGCGACTGCGGAGCGGGGCGCATCAATCAACCGCGCATGACGGCCGTATATTGAAACACTGAGCTATGGCCGGATTTTCTCTGGTTACTTTATTTACTTTCATCATGCCTTTATGGAGTGAAATTTGATGAGAAATCTTAGTAGAAATCCCTACATAGTATAAAACAAAGTCGCTATCCGCTGCTTAACTGTGTCCTATGAATGCTTAGATCTTTAAAACTCGCAAAGGATTTTGATGCGGTTTTTTAATATCTAGATAGAGGGATTCTTACGGAAGGTTTACATGTATAATACATGCATATTGCACACGTGCGAAACCGCGGCGGGTCGCTAGTATTATACGACAACAAAAAATCCAACTACGAAGTACTTCAATTCAGGATACCTACATAGAAACAGCTCAGAATCCAAACTGCTTTTCAGAACAACATTTTCCCTGAAAGTAGGTCCTATTTAATAAGACTAATATCTTAATTTTATTCTTTTACCACCTAAATGTTCTCCTAATACAATTTTGCCTAGCGCTTCACGGATTATAGACATGACCTTGAAAGTAACAGAAAATATTTCTTAATAAATATTATAAATGCGAAAGATTGTGTGTATTTTTTTTTAATATTGCCCTGTACTAGGATTTTCTCCTGTGTCGTGAGTGCGTTTACAAACATATAAGTTCACATACACATGACACCCAGACCCGGAAAAACAATCTGTGGATCGCACAAACAATTGTTCCGTGCGGGAATCGAACCCGCGACACGTAGCGCGGCAGCCAGTTGCCCAGCCACCGCGCCAACCGTGCAGTCAAATATAGTATATTTGTAAAATTTTGAAAAGGGATAGATTATTGTTTGGATTGAGACATAAGCTACTTTCTATACACGAAGCCGCCGACAGAAGCTTAAAATCTTAAATAATTTCTATACATAGCGGGTATTACAATATCTACCTATTTAAAACTCTATACCTATTCTTGTAAAAGGTCATGATAACTAATTTTATAATAGCAAGCTCGCCCCTCGTAAAATGGGTTGGAGCAGATGACAGGCGATGTCACGGAGATAGGACACGCCGCTACTTCCATTTTAGCTGCATGTTATACTAGGCCTGTACCATCGGTCTGCTTAGAGTTTTGACAAAGCGATTAAATGCAGAGGTGAACATTCTACCATAGTACAATGTAACACCCACTTTTCACTAGTTGTTATGAGTCCCATGTAATAGGGGGTGAGCCTATTGCCATATACCGGGCACATTTCCAGACTCCGTGCTACTACTGAGAATTTTAAAAAACCCAGTAATACTTTGCCCGACCCGGGAATCGAACCCGAGACCCCTTGCCCGGCAGTCGCACTTGCGAATACTCGGCCAACGAGGCAGCAGCAATAAAAATATGTACTTAATTAAATCGAAAATAAATAAATGAAGATCTAATAATGCTGCCAGGCTCCAGGGAGACTTTTGGCCCGTCATAAAACAAGAAAATAGCAGCGATGATGCTGATCTACATAATTAAATAGATAGCCAAGGCCAAGACGTACCCGGCAGAGTTGAAGCGAAGCGAAACGAACACATAAATTATGCACGTGCCGAAATCACGGATAAAGTTCCATTTGAACAACTTGGAAACTCAAAACCTATTGAAGACTTGCTAATTACAGAAGAGGTTTTAAAGAAAACCTCCGTTGTACAATATATCCATGAGAATGCGGCTCCTTATTATTAGCTGTTATGTCTGGTAAACGCCTCCTATGGCGGTCAACGCTATAATACGTATGAACGAGTAAAGACGACAGGGCATCAAGCTACTCTAATCTGTTAATAGCTTTCAACTGTATTACAAAATTACAAAGTTGAAAATCAATCCAATCCCACAACCTTAAAATTTAAAATGAAATAAAATACTTTTCACAATATTAAAAGTAGATAATGATGTATTTATATATACTTCAAAATACTTATTTTAAAATACAAACTATAGTTAGTATTAAACTCATTTCCTTATTTAAGCCTAGCTAAAAAACCTAACTAATAATAATGACAACCCACTCAAGGATTACAAAACAGAACACTGCGATAAAAACTGCAACAAAATCTTTCGAAGCAAAGAACAAACAATAAGTTATTTAATATTTACAAATTCAGAAGTACCGACACAATAAAGCGAACTCTAAAATTAAAAATTCAGATACGTAATCCAATGTCGTCGATCATTAGCACCCTCATAATTTTCCACTTGTTGACGTACTAAACAAGTTGTTTTCAAAATTTGATCTCCACCATTTCACCGTTTATAAATATCTATAAAACTTAGCACACAGAACTACTTTAAAGTTTTGCCAAATCATCCATTCGAAGACTCAAATATTTTCGAACAATGTCCATGGTCCGAGCAAATTCATCTCCCTGGACAAATACTGAAAAGAAACTGAAAGAAATAAAGAAACTAGATAGAACATTAAAGTCACAGAATGCACAATTAAAATATTGCTTTCTGTAAGTCATTGTTATCTGAATAAACAATACAATACATGAATCATAACATTACGAAGATTCTAATCAATTTCCATAGGAATTATTATTTCAGTCAAAGCATGATATAATTCTAAATGTTATTGTCGATTATAGAATACACAATGCACTTCCAAATAATGCAAGTACTTATGGTATAATGTATAACACAACCGAACACTTGAGATATGAAAACGTTTGTCAATTGAGACGGGTGTCCCTTCTGGCTAGTCTGTATTTCTCTGAAGCCTCTATTGGCTATCTGGACATCTGTTGGCGTTCTACAGTGTTTACATTTCATTTCTCGGAGCAACAAACGCCGGTAAGAAGAGGGATGCGCGCGCAGAGATCTCAATCGCGATAGCTTTGAGCAGTCGTTATCGTGATCAACACTGCGAGCACTTTCCTGCGGAATAGTTGCTTCAAGACCTGCGTATTCTTCGACTGTACTTTTAGAATTTTATATTGTAAATGCAGCGCGTTGGACAACTGCCTTGACAGCCTGCTTTGCGGAGCGCCATAGTAAATTGCATAGAAGCTACATCTCTTCAGTTAGCAAAATACCTCTGTGGACTATCAGTTAGTGCACAGAAGTTTCGTTGAACTTGTTCGGCGGCCTGACAACATCGTCATCTTGTTTGATTACATTTAAGTCTTCAGATAACATTTCCTCGTAGTAGTTAATTTCAGAGGATCCTTTAAAATCAGTATCATTGTGTTTTCCTTCTTCTCTTAAAGCTCTGTCTTTTACTAAAAATGGATCAATTTGCTTTATATTCAATCGTCTTCCACATTTACAATCAGGTTTAACTAGGCGGCCGGCGTTTGTATACGGTTTCGAATTTTGTAGAATACAGTCTCGGTAACTACAATCGGGCATATTACTATTCCCTTTATCGTAATTTTGATCTTCTAAAGTATCTTTTAGGTATTTGTCTAATAATTTATCCTCCTCTTGGTTATTGTCATATAATCTATGAGAATCGTCCTCATTGATAAAGTCCCCTTCGAAATTAGCATCTTCCGCTCTATGAATTAGATCTTTAGCTTGGAAAGGAGGTCTGATGTACGAGCCGTCGAACCCATAATTTTTAGTACGTAAATCCTCTTGTCGCATGGGCGTCATTTTCGGCTTTGCCACGTAATATGGACTTTTCAAGTTATACTTTTTGAAATAATTTTCTTTGTAGGGTGTAATACTTGAGGGTGACAGTGAGGGGAATTCATTCTGACCAATACTCTCATAGTTCGTCTTAGTATTTATTCGGTTCACTGGTCGTACTATGGGTGGTTTCAAAAGTTCGAAGTATTCTCTGCGTTCGTCCAATCTATTTAGTGGTTGAGGTGGAAATTGTAATGGAGTAGTATCTGGTGTAATTCTATTATTATTATTAAGGTTTTTGTTGTTATCTTTGCATCTAAATACGGTCGGATCTGCAAAATACGACGCCATATCTTGTGGAAGTTTGTCAGACATTTCGAATCCTTGGAAGTATGAATTGGAAGTAACCCGGTTACCGAGTGGACAAGGAGTTACCATGTTTGGCAACGTTGGCGGTGGTGCTGTAGCATACACTATTTTGTCTACTGGCGCTATTTTAATAACTCTGTTTCGAACTGGTTTCTTAAACTTCTGATTGATGTATATAAATGCTCTCTCATTCTGGTTGTTCTGTTTCTCTGTAGCATGCTCGTAAAGATCCTTTTCGTCGATGTCATTCCTACTTTTGGGCAGTACAGCGTATTTCAATGGGAACGTAGTAGCATTTACATCGCCCGGAACGTTGCTTATTGATTCCGTTGTGGAGTCGTTCCATTTACTTTCAAGCTGTAAAAATGAAATATTGCGGTTTAGACAATTGGTGTAATATTCAATTCATATATTTCAGATTTCAAAGATTTATTAGTTGCATGCGTCTAAAAGTTTGAAAACAGTGATCAAAACACTAACCGGTTATCGAATTTGTTTCGGAGTTTCTTCTCAAAGTTATAATTATGTGTCATACAAAAAGTGATTAGTTAATCTTTTAAATAAATACTAACAACCATTTATAAACATACATAATAACCTAATGTACCTGCAACTACAAACAATGAAACAAATTACGTTTGCGTTAAATAATATTGCGTTAAATAATATTTTACAAAATAACAACGTTCCCGTTTTATTACTCACCTCTGGAAGACTCGAGGGCACAATAAATCCGGAAACAACTCCAATACACAAGGAAACTAAAACAACAAATGCATTTCTCATCTTCATCTCCCGTGATAAAATAGAACTAGGTAAATATAAAAATCTTCACTAAAATTAAATTTAAGTTTTTCGTGGCATTAGGATGCGACCGTCCTCGAGTGCCGTAGTTAGTCGTCTAACAGAATGTTGACATGTCAACAAAAAACCAAATGAATGAAGAATAGAATAGATGCAGTTTTTTAAACAACTGATTGTTATAATGAAACCATTGCTATTTATCATTGTCTGCCTGCTAACTTTGTTTGTAGTTGATAGTTTTTATAAATTCATTGTCAAGAGTCGTATGATGCATTTCTTCAATGAACTACTGAGGAATGAATAGCAGTAACTGTTGTGTATGGCAATAGTCGTGCAAATATATATTATCAATTTTAAGTAATTGAGTAGCATTATAGTGACTTTCTATCTATGTATTATTTGAAAACCTTAGAAATGTAGTTTGGCTAGTCGTGAACTTGTGATAGTGAAATTCAATTTGTTTGGAGTACAGTAAATACTTTGAAAATAATATTCAATAATGTGTACAATTCATTAAAATTTCTTCAGCTTTTAAGAACATAAGCTGGTAGTCTGCAACTACGTAACAAAGCATAAAGTAACCGCTCGACTTGGGAACTTAACGATCAATTGTGATCATCAGATCAAATCAGAGTGACTGCACGATTGGTGCGGTGGCTGGGCAACCGGCTGCCGTGCAACGTGTCGCGGGTTCGATTCCCGTATGGGACAACACTTTGTGTGATCCACAAATTGTTGTTTCGGGTCTGGGTGTCATTGTGTATGTGAACTTGTATGTTTGTAAACGCACCCACGACACAGGAGAAAATACTAGTGTGGGGCAACGTTTTTATAAAAAAAAAAAATAAAAAACTTCTCTTGATGACAATTATAACAAAATTTATTCAACATTGATACTCATAGCGATCATAGATTACAATATGACTTTCTTAGCTTTTAAGTACAACATTGTGGATGATTTACTCACGAAATAGATCCACTATACCGTAGTTTAGTTTTGACCGAAAATGGCCACAATTTCGTCAAGGAAGACTTTGACGTCAATACCGTTCTCATTAAGGGTGGCAACCTCAGCTTGGAAGACAGGGTTGGCCCAGAGAGCGGAGAAGACAGCATCCCACTGTTCACTCTTCAGGTTGGAGATGGCAGTGCTGAACTCCTCATCCTCAGCCATCTTCTGTTCGAAAAGAGCTGATAGTTTATCCTTGGGGAAGACGTCGATGCAGTCTCTCATGAAGGAGGTGAAGTCACGACCGCTGGTGGAGTGACGAGCAGACCTTGCCCTTTGAATGCTCTCTGTAAAATAATCAATATTTTATATATTGATATATATAATTTATATAGGCACCTATATACTAGATGTTTAATTCTTTCAAACTCACCGATCATCTCGTTGAACAAGTCAATGAAGTAGTGAATGTCAATGTTGTCTTGTTCCAAGAATTCGATCACCTAAAGATGAGAAAAACAGAAAAATATTATTTATAAGTAACGCAGGTAATTAGTAAAAGCACTTAGAAAATCATTAAGACAAGTTGTCGCAGTTGGGATTTATAAAGGTAAATTCTTTGCTATACTGACACTCGGACTAGCTGTGAAGCAGTCTTATTATTCCTCTAGAATTAGTAACAGTGATTAACAAAGTTTAGAACGAATTTTAATAATAATAAAAACTAAATTTTCTCCTTGATGTCTTAGTTAAAAAATTAAAACATAGCTATTTCATTTCATAACAAAAATCTCCAGAATACTCACAGCAACAAATTCAGGTAACGATTCCATTTCGTAGACTAAATCTTTGAAGTTGTTGGTCCTCATGTAGTCCAGAGCAGTCCAGAACTCATCGTACTCAAGGTAGTGTTCATTCAGGTGCTCAATCTCATGACCAGCCTCGTCCATGATGATGTCCAAAAAGTCTTCAACATGTTCATGGAACAGCTTCCTGGTTTGAGGAGCTGAGAAGGCGAGGGCCACCAGGGCGAGGACTACTAGAGCTTGCTTCATCATTCTGGTATCGCTTCCTGAATTCTGTGATGCTGATTCAACGGTACCAATGCGTTTTATACTTAGTGATAAGATAAACTTTAGATCTTTAGTGTGTCATGTGAGATTATCTTTATCTCAAGTGTTTTATATATTCTTTCTGTTCCTATTGTTAATTTTGGTGATGCTTCGTTGTGTTTAGTTCAAGTTTTTGCTATAAAACCTATATAATATTGCGGGAGGTTTAAAGAAATAACTTATTTTTGAATTGTTCATTACTGCTGTTTGATGTTTTTTAGGTGTAATCTTTAGATTTTGAAATTTTAAATAACTCATACTACTACGGACTTAGAAATGAACTATCATAATATTACGTTGTGCGGCCAATTCATTGCAAAGACGAAATTAAATGAGAGTAATCATTTTTTAGTCATTAAATGGCTTCAGCCAGGAGCAGACTTGAGACGCTGCACTTTTGAAAAATATTAATTAAACAAGCTTTGTCATATAACAACTGAAGGGAAATACCTTTTCAGTTCCACAAATAATTTACACATTCTTACTCTTTGATTAATCAAAGTTCTTACTAAGTTGAGGTTGTAAAAACACATTGCGTCATTCATAAAAATAAGACACCGTTTTTGTCAAAGCGGTATTATCACTTATTTTGAAACGTTATGAATTATGATGATTCATTTTCGTTATAAAAAAGTAAACACAACACCATGGATCATAAAATAGATTTATTAAATTTTAATACAATTCAAACTTTCCTTAACAAAAAAACATCAAAGGTTTGACTAGTTCTGTCCAAAAATCGCGAGGAGTTGTTCAAAGAGGACGCTGATTTCGATTCCATTTTCGGAGAGAGCAGCAACTTCTGCTTGGAAAACTTCACTTTCCCATAGTGCTGAGAAGACAGCTGCCCATTCCTCGCTTTCCAGGTTCTGGATGGCAGTCTTGAACTCATCATCTTCAGCCATTTTCAGGTCGAAGAGAGCTGCTAGTTTCTCTTTCGGGAACACAGCGATGCAATCCCTGGTGAATGCTGTGAGATCACGGCCGCTGGCAGATTGACGAGCTAGCGCGTTCCGTTCTACATTTTCTGTAAAAGTAACATATTAATTTTACTTTTATTGCAGTGATTGGAAGGCCTACCTGACCGTGGCTGATGATGTTATCGACAATGAAAATTATTTTATTAGGTAGAATGATTGATTGTGTACCTAGCTATTGTAATTTCACTTATCGCCAATGTGGTTTTCTTAGTCTAGTCATTTCAATAGTACTGAAAGTTCATTGATCATAGACTCGGTACAATCATAGTAAAATTTCAGTAGTAGAATTATGGTCGGTATATGGCAATAGGCTAACCCCTATTACATGAGACTCATAACAAAAAGAAAAGTGGGTGTTACATTGTACAGTGGCATTAAGTGTCGTAAACGTGTACCTCTGCCTACCCCTTCGGGGATAAAAAGCATAATGTATATGTATGTGAATATTTTGATTACTTACCAATAATTTCGTTCAGCATGTCAATAAAGTAATGCACATCAATGTTGTCGTTCTCCAAGAAGTCAATCACCTGTTCACAAAGAGAAAAATATTTCATAGATGTTTAAATTTATTAGTTTATTTTTACAGGTAGAATTGAATTAGAATTAATTTTAGTAAACGAAATAAAATTAATATTAACTATTACTAAATGAAAATATATACAACTTAAAATATAAATAATTATGAACTAAAATATTTACACCTTAATTGTTAGATGTTTAAATTATACAAATAAGTAAGTGAGAAGCATTTTTTCTATTTATAACTAGAACTGTGTATCTAATGAAAATACATAAATGATCGGAATGGCAATCGAACTGGACTTAGAACTATATATTTTTTATATTATTTGATGGGCTGACGTTTGGCCACTATTTCGCCTGATGATAAACGATAACGGCCTACGATGATGCACGTCTGCCCATAAGCAACCTATTCACTTCGGCCTTGAAGGCATCCAGGTTATACAGAATCTGGCAAAGATTTCCACTCCTTAACAACGAAGCGCTTCGTGCATGTGGTTGGAACACCCACCATGAATCGGGGACGCTTCGCCAATTGTGTTGTCGTATTATGATGGAAAGGACTAAGGCGAATCAAATTGTGCAATTGCGCACACGCACCGAAATGCATCCGGTAGAAAACCGAAAAGCTTGCAACCTTAATTTAGGTACTATAAAAACAAAAACTGCGTTTAAAAAACTGACTTCGAAAACCAAAACCTAAAAAAAACTATTATTAGTCATACGTACCTACTTATAGGTTACCCACCCACTGATAGGTGAGAAGTCTGTGCCACAAGTTTTAAACAAAAGTTATTCTTTAAACCCGTAACAAATACCTTTTATTACATAAAGTAACTGTGTATAATTTTATGACAGATTATAACCATGACCATTAGCCTAAGTTATATTTTGTTATGGGCTTGTAGCACCGGCTTCTAACCTATCAGTGGGTGGGTAACCTATAAGTACGTATGACTAATAATAGTTATTTTTGCTTTTTAGTTTTTACCTTTTGCTTGTTTTTAGGTTTTGGTTTTCGAAGTCGGTTTTTTAAACACAGTTTTTGTTTTTAATGCTTTTTAGTTTAGTCAGGGCTATATAGACCCAGTATACTACGCATATCCCACATAGGTGTAAAGCTCAGCATTACAAATTATCCAAGCTTAAACATCAAGTGAACGGTTAATAGTAGCTATTAATCTTAATAAGTACCCTTAGCTATCGTATTACTTCATCATCAGGCCCCTATTAACAGTCATATCCCATTTAGGGGTAAAGTTCTCATCACTACAAATTAATGAAGCCCAAACACCAGGTAGCTACGGTTAAACGTTGAGGAATTCCCTTAGCTATCATACTACTTCATAATCAGTCACCTAATGACAATTACATCCAATCAAGATGGAAAGATCTTCTCAGTACAAATAATTCAAGCCCAAACACGGGGTCATTGCTATTTCCATGGGATCCTATCATCAGATCCTGACCTGGTGGAAATGGGACCACCCCGCAAGTATAACCTTTCCAACAAAAAAAGAATCACCAAAATCCGTCTACAAACGCCGGAGTAATCGCGTAACATACACACAAAAAAAACATACAGCCGAATTGGGAAGTCGGTTAAAAACAATTAACATCATCATTGAATCCAAATTTAGTTACTTACATAGTGTATTTATAGAACTCTCTCTTTTTCGGCAACATCATCAAAACTCAATTTGATTTCTATAAATCATTGATGTTTCACACCATCACGTGATTATTCATTCAACAATATCTATATCTATCTACACAATCGCACTAGTACCAGAAACATTGGAAACTTGTTAACATAACGCATAAACGAGATAATATTAAAATGTCATAACAAACTAATTCAACTCTAATTACTCCAAATAATAAAAAGTTAATACTCACAGCAATAAATTCAGGCAAAGACTCCATTTCGTAAATAATTTCCTTGAAGTTATTCGTCTTCATGTAATCGATTGCCTTCCAGAATTCGTCAAATTCGGAGTAAAGTTCCATCAGCTGCGCTATTTCCTCATTCGACTCCTGCATGATGACGTCCACGAAATCCTCGACATGCTCGTGGAACAGCTTCCTTGGCTGAGGAGCTGAAGACACAAGTGCCACCAGGGCAAAAAGAACTAGTACTTTGTGCATCATTTTCTTCTTGTTCCCAGAAATCTGTGTGCTGCATATTGCTTGTAGCAGAATCTTATTATACTGAGTGATAAGATAGTAGCCAAGATTTATTTGAAGTTATCAAGTCAGATGATTGAGTGAACTGCATTCTTGTTGTTTGTATAGGTCACTATTGTGACCGGTCATCCGGTATCTAAAATGCTTGTTGCATTTATAAATGTTCATATATTGTATGCAAAGCACAGGTGCTGGGAGCTACTTACACAGATGTCGTATTTTCTAAACAAGTCGAAGGTAAGAGCGATCTTTGCATCATCAGCATATAAGTGGCCACTGCCGACCTAAGACCTCTTCTTGCACGGAGAATGTGAGCATTAATTACCATGCTTACTCAATACGGGTTGGCGATTTCAAACTTATAATTATAAATTATAAGCCCAGGTTCTCAGTGGTGTCTAAATAATCTTAGAATATATGTACATAAAACTCTGAAAAAGTCACATTGGTACTTGTCGCTGGTATGTTTCGAGCCCGCACCTTCTGCAAGAAATACGGGTGTATTAAACCTCCGGGTCACCACGACACAAAAGTACAAATTCGAATTCTTACAAGAAATTCTATAATATTTATAACCTTAGAAGATTATGGCTGTCCTAAGAACCTAGAAACATATTAGTCAATTCATATGGATTTTACATTAATACATTTGATAATATCTATAGAATTGTTAATACATTCCCCCACTGCCTCGCAGAGTGCAGTGACAAAAAATCCGCGTTCACCTACTTCATTTTCACATTAATATCTATAATCACAATTTAATTTCAGAGACTTATTTATTCTACAATATTTTATATTCCTGCTCGCATCGTATTACGAGGGAAGCATGAGGATTGAATTTTAACATTAATAAATAATGTCATAATGTACGTATATTTATGTGGGTAAATCTCATTTCCGCACTGCTGACAAGTATTTATTTACCCTCAAATATTCATTATTGTACAATTTACGTCAATTATTGTACCAAATGTTATTCGCAAATATAGTTCAAGTAGATTAGTCGAAGTTAAAGTAAAAACGAGTTTATCAGTAACTAAAATGAGTGCAAAGGAAAACCAGATGCGTCAATCTACGCCAATTCGTTCAAATCGTTCTGACTCAAGCTCATCCGGCTTCATCGACGATTACTCACAACTTCGACTATCGTATTACCAGCACAGAGATGCTATCTCAGATGTAACTGACATTTCTGAAGGCACGTCTGCCGAGGAGACGCACACGTTTGAAACGGTGGAAACAAGCTTGAGTGAAACCTCCGTCACCGTCGACGAGAAAGAAGCCAGACGACAGAAACTACGGGATTATTACATTTCTCAAATCCCGGATCTGCCGCATCCATCATACGTCGTGGCATCCATAATCTCGTCAGCATCACACAAGATGGGATCCATTCACCTCAGATATAATGACAGAATCGAACAAGGCAAGGTTCCTGATTCACGAAATGATTTGAAATTTGATCCTGAACGTAGATCGACGTTGAAACCCAATCAGTTTCCGAAATGAACTGTTTACGTGATATTTTTTAAATGATTTTGATGTTGATCGTCGATTGTGATCGCGAATTGAACTAAGTGTAAATGCATGTGTTATTTTTATGATTTAATTAGAGGTATAATTATAGTGGACAGTGTATGAATATCGACAATTATATAGTTTTGACACACAAATGTGATCTTTATTATTTCCAAAAACATTAATATTTAAGTTTATTTTCAGTCAAAAACATTCTAAAAGTGAAAATAAAAGTGTAATACACCGCCACGTCACAAGTATTGGATCGTTAATGGTAGCCATAAACCTGGTGAGTACAAATAGTGATGTGCCATCAGACACTGGAGCAAAAAACATAAAAACATATAATTACTGTCTCCTCTGATTTCCCCAGGGATGTCGCGAGCCCGGGCTGCTATAATAGCGTTCCTGCATAACTATTCCTACTTCGATTTTATACGATACCTTGTGTTAGAAAAATACCCTGTTTCCTTAGGCTTTCTGATAGATTAGGGAGGTATTTCAATATTGTGAAATGAATACCGAGTATTAATCAATACCAGTCCGATAGCCTAGTTATTTTTGTTTGCGTATTTTCCTTTTTTATATTTTAACATCGCTACGTAGTTTGTTTTAGCTGGATGTTTAGTATATTTTAATTAACAGCTAATAAGAAGTTTGGAATCTATGTGTATATTTCACGTGAATAGAAAACTTTATGCTCGTTTTCTAGCGCATTGTATGCAAGAGCAATGAGATTACTTGTAAGGAGTTTGTATGTAAGGATGCAAATAGCAAAAATGTACTAACGTGAAATATTGTGCGCGGATCTAAAAATACTGAGAAGCATACATTAATGTAGTGTAGAAATAATATTTGTTATTTATTTACATAACATAACATCACGCGTTTTCATCCCCGAAGGGGTAGGCAGAGATGCACATTACGGTACTTAATATCACTGTACAGTGTAACACCTACTTTTCACTATTTGTCTTATGATTCCTATGTAACAGGGGGTGAGCCTATTGCTGTATACCGGGCACAATTCCAGACTCAGTGCTACTACTGAGATTTTTTTAACATAATAATAATATCACGCCTTTTATCCTCGAAGGGGTATCTATTATCTATCTATTTATTGTGTTATACACAATAAATAGGCAGAGGTGCACATTATGCCACTGTACATGTATTTTTTTATAAACCCTGTAATACTTTATCCGACCCAAGAATCGAACCCAAGAAGACTCCTTATAGACTCCTTATAATATACATAATTATATTAGGCCAGCGTATATTTATTTAATTTGGTTGACCTATTTATCAGTTACGTGGAACGGTGGAAGATCCAATCTGTAAACAACCTACCTCCGCCCACGACAATATTACTTATCCTGAGATCAAAATTACCTATTACGTAAATCTAATGACACAAACGCATCAACATTATGATTGAAATGAAAACCTAAAAGTCGATAATTTCCTCATGACCAGCGTCTGTGTATAGCTTAAAGTTTAGCATAACTCAAACTCCATAATATTATGATTGATATCAATTAAAGAAATTAAAGTTGATAGTTTGACTGCACGGTCGACGCGGAGACTGGGCAACCGGCCACCGCGCAACGTGTCGCGGTTTCGATTCCATCACAAAACAACTTTGTGTGATCCACATTGATTGTTTTTACAGGTCAGGTCAGTGTCATGTGTACGTGATTGTATGTTTGTAAATGCACCCACGACGCAGGACAAAATCCTAGTCACTACGATTTTGTCCTGTGTTTTAACAACGTTTTAAAAAAGAGAAAAGAAAGAAATCTTTACGTCTTCGCTGTTAAATTTTGTTTGTGTATTGTTGTACTTTGTGACGGTGTGCACTTTTCTTTCTTTCTAAATCGTTTCGATATTACTCAACCTCACAATGTAGGTAAAGTAATAACCAAGTTTTCCACCTAAACAACAAACACTTAGGTATTGAATATTTTCCAGTTTATTCCAACCTGGGCAGCATTACCCCACGGAGACCGCTTACGATCATGAAAAAGTCTACAAAAATAATGGAATCCTAAAATTCCCTCCACTGGGAGACACTATTTATAAGGTTTTAAGTTAAAACAAACTGTCAAACAAGTAACCCGAGGGAGACCAAAGTTTCGAATGGTGTTAAACTTTGCGAATGTTGTCTTTATTCCGTATTTTTATCTACTACGGAACCAGGATGTTTTATTTTTAGGTAGCTACTCGTGTTCGCCTGTTGTTTTGCTAAAGCCAAAGATTTTTAGGACGATAATATTATGATATCTCCTTTTTTATCCCACCCCATCCTATGGAGGAAGTTGCTGATGTCGATTTGAATTTGAAATGAGTGGTCACATTTTTCTTATTATTTTATAAATGTACCTAAGTATTGTCATAACTGTTTAATAAACTTCGTAAATTATTATCATTTTAGTAGTAGATCAGAATAAGTAATGAATAATAGTAGCTTAGTAGGTACGACTTTTGCCTCCGTAATTTCTTTTTAAATACATATTTTTTTTAATAGCATGTAACTTTGCCCAATCTGAAAATAGAATTATATGATTCTAAATCACCACATTTGCATTCGACTATTTCAATTAGTCATGGTTTCTTACAAACGTAGGATTTTTTTTTTTTTAAGGGGCCAAAATCATTGAATGACTGCTCCCGCCTGGGTGAGGCGGGAGGGAGTGTCAGACTCTTACTGACTAAAAACCACCCCGTTCCTTCTCCTGCACGTCGACACACGTAGGTATAACATATAACTGTTCATCATAAATATATGTACATAAGAGTGGTGTTTACGATAAAATGCACATCTAAAACGCTTTCAGTCAAGAAAAATCAGACATAATACCACAACATTAAGGTGCAACATCCTGTATCAGATGAATTGATAATAATGTGTTATTAATTTATCATGCATCGTTTATTGTGTCATACATAGATATAATTATGTTACCTAAAACAATAGATTTTCTAACTAATAAAATTCAATAGATTAGGTACAATAGGTACATACATAATATCGAAATAATAATAATTTTCAGTGATTCTTTTACTAGATTGTGAGTTATGAATGGTTTTATTGGAATAGGCACTAGCTGTTGCCCGCGACTTCATCCGAGTAGTATATGAATTTTAGAACATAATTTTTTACATAACATAACATAACATCACGCCTTTTATCCTCGAAGGGGTAGGCAGAGGTGCACATTATACCACTGTACAGTGTAACACCCACTTTTCACTATATATGTTATGAGTCCCATGTAATAGGAGGTGAGCCTATTGCCATATACCGGGCACAGTTCCAGACTCCGTGCTACTACTGAGAATTTTTTAAAAACCCAGTAATACTTTGCCCGACCCGGGACTCGAACCCGAGACCCCTTACCCGGCAGTCGCGATTGCGACCACTCGACCAACGAGGCAGTCGAACCAATTTTTTTCTTTTTAGAAAAAGAAGAAATTTTCCAAAATAAAAGCAGTCTATGTTACTCCTTAGTAGATCAGCTACCTGCCAATAAAAGTCTTGCAGAATCGATCCAACCATTCCAGAGATCAGCCAGTACAAACAGACAGACAAACATTTTGAAAATATTATTTTGAGACTGTGTCGTATGTATATTCATATGCATGTAGTAAAAAGCGATTATTTTAATATCACAAACAAACACTCCAATGTTATTTATCTGTAGGTATACCTATATGAAATCCGAAAAGGCACAGCACTTGCTGTTGTAAGCCAAACGAGATAGTCACAAGCAATGTTCATCACGAGACATCCTAAATTAACTAAAATCGCAGGTTACTCACGTGAACATACTGAGAAAAGCTCTACTAGTTTCGAATGACAGAGGGGTTCTTCCTCGCCGGTTTTTGCTGCCGCGCACGCTGCTCATGAGGAAGAACCCCGCTGTGGTTCGAAACTAGTAGAGCTTTTCAGTATATTCACGTGAGTAACCCGCGATTTTAGTGAATGTTCATCAATCACCTCCATATGTAGCCGACAAACTTAGTATGTGACTGACAATTTATACAAATTACGTTCTATATACCAATTTATCTGGTACATAATGGCATTTCAGACATTGTGAAACAGGCCTTTGACATTTCCACATTTGTATATTTAAGTTCAAGGCGTTAAAGTCATAGTAACAAGCCTGATAGATGTTTCGGATGATATATCCAGATAATGTTATCATTGATCTGAGAGCAACTGAAAGATTAAATAGTTGTTATCAATGTATCGGTCACATTTGTATAGAATGGCGTAGGTGACTCATATGCGTCTTCGTTTTAAAAATAAAAAGAAATGAATGATGTTACATAGAATCTCTAAGGTATTGTGCAACGACTGCCTTGTTGATCGAATGGTTGGAAGTGCGACTGCTAACTAAGGTTACATCACGGGCGTGCGGACGGCGAGCATGGGTAGCTCGCCGCGACCAGAACCAGACCCGAGCATACGGCGCATCGCGTACCGTACGCGCCTTGGAGCCACAATTGGGCTGGTGCCGATACGGAGTTGCGGAGGACTTACTTGTTAACGGGGCTCCGACTCGAAGTGCAGGAGTAGAAACGGGGTGGTTTTTAGTCAGTAAGAATCTGATACTCCCTCCCGTCTCACCCAGCGGGAGAAGTACTTTGATGATTTCCCCCCCTTAAAAAAAACTAAGTGACATTGGTTTCATTTTTAGGTTGGCCAAGTTGTCATTAAGGCATCAGGGTTGTTCGAAAATTGTTAAGTAAAGCGTTTATAACTTTAGTAAAAAGTAAAAACTTAACCTCTGCCTAATTGACTATATTATACCGGTTCTAATCGTGGCCCAAACTTAATGAAAATAACATAACATAACATAACATCACGCCTTTTTATCCCCGAAGGGGTAGGCAGAGGTGCACATTTCGGCACTTAATGCCACTGTACAATGTAACACCCACTTTTCACTATTTATGTTATGAGTCCCATGTAATAGGGGGTGAGCCTATTGCCATATACCGGGCACATTTCCAGACTCCGTGCTACTACTGAGATTTTTAAAAACCCAGTAATACTTTGCCCGACCCGGGAATCGAACCCGAGACCCCTTGCCCGGCAGTCGCACTTGCGACCACTCGGCCAATGAGGCAGTGAGAACTAACTTAATGAAATGAACGATAAACTGGTCTCAGAATCGAACGCAACTCAACTATTGGTCGCATATATCTCAATTAACGATATAGTCAAATGAAACACGTCATCTAAAACGAAATCAGTTGTGCAAAATGTTTCACGGCTTTTAACTTATATTCGTTTAAATAATTTTAACTTTAATCACACGAGCATAAAAAGCAATTTCATTTGTAATTAAGCCTACACTTAATTATATTTACAAGAGGATTTATAGAACTAGCATCTGCTAGCGGCTTTTCCCGTGTGATTTTAGATTAATAGGTTGATATTATAGAGGTATTTTCCGTTATTCCAAATTTTGATGTGCGAAATTTCGAAAAGATTATTTGAGCTGACAGTGAGTTAAGAAGTATCAAACAAACTTGTGCATGCATGGTATACCTATACCTAGGTAAATAATAAAATACCTACCTATACAAGGTGTAGTTTTGGAGCCGTGTCATTTCTCGGGGGCATGTCACAGAAGTCATAAGGGCCAACAGTTAAAAATACGATAATAATTCGTTTAAGTTCGACAGTATTTCAGAATAAGCGACAGCAATGTTTCTTATTGGAATTTTTGGAATTAGGAATAATATCAATTACGTGTTTGACTTTGTGTGTGTTAAGCCGCGATATAAAGCTAGTGACAAGACGGCGGCGTGTAGTTCGCACACAGATTTCCGTAATTATCAGAAAAATGAAAAAATATTTGTTTTATTGATTCGGACTCAGAATCGATACCTCCCTAATAGTTACCTCCTAGAAAATGACGCGGCTTTAAAACAACACCTTGTATAAACTAATTACAATTACATACTTAATGCGAACGACAAAATAAAAGTATTAAATCTTCTAATGCCAAAAAGAAGTCACGGTCGAAGTAGATGTCTAAAGGACCCCAGTTTTAGCTATGCTAATTGAAGGATCTCTTCTTATCCTGACATTCTCAAGCAGGTGTAAAGAGGGGAACTTAGATGAAACAGAAAAATGTGTCATCTACGTTTCAAAGGCGTTTGATATTACAATGGGAAGCGATAAGGACGTTTGCAGGTAATTCAAAATTGGCCCATGATTTTCATTCCAAAATGTTCAATCACGTTCATTATTCAGGTTTAAACGTTTAATCTACGAAGCTGAAAAATAAATAAGATATTTAATATCATTAATGAATAACATGTTAAACTATAAATACACATTTCAATATACTATTTGAATTATTTGAAGCCCACGCCACAAATAAATAAATATTTCATGAAACCAGACTGGCATTTCATAAAGGCGGACGTGGAAATTTTATAATCGGAAATGTCTGTAGTAAAATTTAATATTCTCTTGTTGTAGACGGATCTCCATATGCATCGGATCCAATATCGCGAGTCGGTAGCTAATGCGGCTCAGCTGTAAACAGATTACAGGCAGGGATTCTAAAATACGGCAAGTATCCAATATCAAGCACAACTCGAGCCTCCGAGTACTTGGAACCTTGCTTTTGATCTTTATTTTGTGTTAAAAAGGTGAAGTGCCGCGACCGTATCAAGTTCACGATCCCTTGGACCTTTGTTGTTGTTTACCTAACAATTTGAGGAAGTTGATTTACAAAATATGTTGTACCAACTGCCTACCTGCCTTTATGATATCCACTTTACCGAAATGGAAACCAATATTTCAAGCTTTAAATTAAACAGCCATTTTAAGCCGGCTCATTAAAGGACAAATAAGATTTAATATAAAATTATTATACCTAATAAGAAAAAATATTTGGAGGAATAGAATTAGTGAAATTAGGTACCAGAAGTACTAAATGTCAGCCTAACTGGCGCACAAAGACAAAGAGCGAATTAATCTTCGCCGTTCGGCAGTCATTAGGCGCTCGCCTTTCACTAGAGACAATAGAATTAACATAAGATCACGAAAATAGCAGCGGTTCATCCAATTAGTTCACAGGTAGGTACTCAGAGTCGTCAAACTACCTCCTAAATCTAATTAGGTAATTGAAATCATTGGGCGATGCGTTGTGAATGCTGAGCGGCAACAGCGCGCGCTGCATCGCCAATTAGTTCTCCGAGAGATCGCTAGGTGGGATGTGGCGCCATTTGCACGTAAGCCCCTATTCCGAGCAACGGATCGCTCAGCATGTGAGTTGAGTCGATCGTCTAATCTAGCCAAATGTTACTGTGAGTCGTGTCCTATGACGTCATAGTAGGATGAGTGAGGAAACTCGTGTCTCCTGTCTTACGACGCGTGGGTACAGGCGTGGAGAAATCTAATAGATTAGCAGTGTTGACTCTGCTGACTGACTGAGCTTTCATGTTATATATTACAGGAAATTACGTAGTTACATATTAATATGGAACAAGTAACAATATCAACATACCTACTTAGCTAGGCTTTTGGTTACTGGTCTCTATACACAAAATAAATAAGCACTTACGGACATATCCACAACTATCTAGGCTTTAAAATAAGAAATGAAATGTAGTTTCTTACCGGAAATTATTCATTTGTATTGCCTATATTTCAATAAAACTATGTAACTTATAGTCTAAAACTTATTAAAGGTTCTATACCTCTAAAGTAACTGGCGCTTACCTACTGTAAATATTAAAAAAACAACAACATGAATAAAAGAAATTGAGTCATCTAATGATCTAACCACGTTTAACTCAGGTTTTTCCTATTCTAAGCATTTTGATGGTTATTCCAGAAGTCAAGGTGTCTGATAACATGACAATACTAACTGATAATCCATATCAAATCCATAATTATGATTTGGATATTACCTACAATGTGTATGAGTCACTGTTATCTCAATAAGATGCATAATATTTGTTTACTTTATCCAGTCACCTTCTTGATTGATTGGGATCTTCAGGATAAAGCTGTGACTCAGTTTGGCGCTTTCTCTTTTGCGATATTACAAGACATACTAAATGTATAACTGTACTAGCTGTGCCCACGACTTCTTCCGCGTAGTGTTAAACAGCTCCTCCCCCATAGGTGATAGCGTGATAATAGGCAGCCTATGATGTTGACCCGACCTGTTTGTAATATTCATGCAAAATTTGAAATAAATCTATAAAGTACTTTTTGAGTTTAACCCAGACATACATACAGACAAACAGACAAAAATTCTTAAAAATATTTTTGGCTTTGACATATACCTATCTTAGATGCCCATAAGCATGTTTTTAAAAAAATGTTTAATGTAAAGTTTTCACCACTTTTCTTCCAGCTCCGACTTCTGATCGGATCACCTGATGGTAAACCATCAGCGCCGCCCATGGACACCTGTAACACCGGAGGAGTCACAAATGCGTTGCCGACCAGGAAGGAATACGCTCTTATCTTGAAGGTTTGAAGGTCGTATCCACAGATATAGATAGCCGTCGTATCGGTTCGGAAATATCACCAACGACAGATCATTCCACAGTTTTGCTGTGCAAGGCAGAAAGCTACGTGAGAAGCGCACAGTTGTAGCCTTCCAACTATCCATATGATGGGAATGCATATACTGTCGTGAGGGTCGATGGCGAAAAGATGCGGCCTATTATACTATAACCTCACTCACACGATGAAACACAACGCAAGCGTTATTTTAAGTCGGTTTTCTGTGAGGCCGTGGTATCACTCACACTTTAGGTGTTAGTATAGTTGACAATTCAAAGACGATAGAAACGATTGTTAAGATTTTTTGGTCTTTTTTATCGTGGAGAAATCATCCAATGACTTCTTCCGTCCGAGGGTCGATGGCGAAAAGATGCGGCCTATTACCTATAGAGTGGGTATCCTATCAGTTCAGTAGGTATTAATAATAGTATTTTAAGCATATTAGTTTTTACATGGACAGATGAATTATTTCATATTTCATCTGTCCAAGCAGTCATACCGTAAACAAGTAAAGCAGATTCTGTTTGATAAGCAGATTATACCATGAGCCAGTTCAACACTTAGTAAATAATTCATTATAGTTACTTATATATATAAATATTTCAATAGTCTAGGCGTATTTAATTATTGGATTAATAATCTAAGTCATACTTACTAGGGTTGTCAGCATAGTAATGATTTGTATGAACATAGTAATATTTTGTATGTTTGTTCACTGACGTGATAATGCATCTTGTTATTGTATTGTGTTGTGTTACCTTTTAATCTTCCCTTACATTACATTACTTTCTGGTTGAGCTATTCTTACAAATGTCGTGAAACTCTGTAATTGGCTTAAGTGACAATTGTCATCATCTCGTTATCACTGTGCAGCGTGTGTCGACTTTACTTTACTAGCTTGTATATATTCTTTGTTTCATGTAACTGCATAAGGCTGTGCATTGATAGTGTGATGTGTATTCCCAACTCATGTAACTATATTAATAAGCTGTTGAGTTTCCAAATAAACAAAAATAAAAAAAAATAAAATAAAAAATACTTTTTGTTTTGTTTTTTGTTTTTTGTTTTCTGAAGTCGGTTTTTAAACGCAATTATTAATTTTTCATTTTATCATTTTTAGTGTAAAGCTACACATACTTGTTTTGCCACTTATAAAAATGCACATAAGAATAAAGTTGTAATCAATACAAATTAATTAAGCCCAAACACAAGGTAGTTAGATACTTTATACCGTTGAGGAGTTCCCTTAACAATTTCACACTTCTTCATCATCAGATATTTAATGATAGTCCTACTCCATCTAGGTGTAAAGTTCTCATCAATACAAATTAATAGAGCCAAAACATAAGGTAGTGACTATAAACCGTTGGAGTTCCCTTGACTGCCTGTTGGCTCCATCGTCAGGTCGACTCCAGTCCCTCATAAAATTGTACTGTTTTAATATCTTTATTGAGAAACATAATAGACGCTTTACTCGCCCCTACAATTTTCGAAAGTTCTCCTCGATTTCCCTTTTTCTTTTTTTAAGGGGGGAAAATCATCAAATGACTGCTCCCGCCTGGGTGAGGCGGGAGGGAGTGTCAGACTCTTACTGACTAAAAACCACCCCGTTCCTTCTCCTGCACGTCGAGCCGGAGCCCCGGTTACCCGTTAGGTTCTCCGCGACTCCGAATCGGCATCGACCCTATTGGGCCCCATCTGTGGTGGTCTGATGGCTCTTTGAGGCGCGCGCGGAACGCGACGCGCCGTACGCTCGAGTCTGTTTCTGGTCGGACGGGGAGCCACCCATGCTCGCCGTCCGCAGGCCCGCGCTTACGGTGGCCGGAGATCGTCCTCGATTTCCCTAGGATTCCATCATCAGATCCTGACGTCATGGAAATGGGACCCTCGCGGAAGTAAAACCTTTCAAACAATACAACAATTTTGGAAATTGTTTTACAAATGGCGGAGTAATCGGCGAACACACAAAAAACACAATAAAAAACAGCCATAGTACCTCCTCCTTTTTTTCGAAGTCAATAAAAAAATTCACTTATTGGGCTAATCCAGTAAATAAACTGCAGTATTCAATCTTTAACATGAATTATTCATAGAACTGACAAATTCATTGAATACATCCAACAGTTAGGTATTACAATGAAGATGCCTAGGTAACCTATACTAAATCATTTCAACAATTCCCAGTTCAACTGAAACCGGTTTATAATATCTGAATATATTGCAGGAGTATTTCAACAGGAACCAGTAAATTGAGAAACACAATACTGAGACTGCTCTGAGCGGTTATATTTCAGGGAGATTGAAACGTTACTGCCGATACGACTCACTAACGAATACTTGTGTGTATTTATGTATGAATGCACCTATCATTATAGGTAAGTGTTAAATAATATCGTATAATCTTATACATAACATAACATCACGCCTTTTGTCCCTGAAGGGCTAGGCAGAGGGGCACAATAATGCCACTGTACAATGTAACACCAACTTTTTCACTATTTATATGAGGTGAGCTTGTTGACATATACCCATCGGGCACAATTTCAGACTCCGTGCTACTTACTGAGAATTAAAAAAAACCCAGTATTACTTTACCCGACTTGGGAATCGAATCCGAGACCCCTTGCAGAGCAGTCGCACTTGCAACCACTCGGCCGCCGAGGCAGTAATTTTATACTTACTTACATACATACATACGTACATAACTTCACGCTCGTCTCCCATGGGGTACGCAGAGACTATGGAACGCCAATTACTACGATTCCTACATACCTCTTTCGCTTCATCAACAGTCATCAATCTTTTCATGCATGTTCGTGGGTTAAGGGTACTTTTAATTTGGCCCTTTAATATATCGCCAATCTGGTCAGTATATGTCCGTCTAGGGAGCCCTCTACCGACAGACCCTCGACCGCCCTCATCTTCCATCATTCTTATACATATAAACTTATTATAGAGGTATAAAGCTGGGTGTGCCTAACCTATGTTCTACTCCCAAATACATTTCGACAACCCCTTGCTCACTTTGCTTACTTTAATCGTGCGTATGAAAACGAGGAAGTCAAGTTGTCTGCAAAGGTATGTATATGTTATAGGTATGTAAAATAGGTACTGTTAATATAATATACGTCCCCTAATATATTCATCGTAAATGAGCAAATCAAACGTTTATTAGTCATACAAATTAGTTTATGTAATCAAATATGCAAGTGGGATTTGGTGATTATTTGTTATTGGTCTTGTATCTAAACATTCCGTTAGTTGGTCGTGGCTCGAGAGAATCTGCTGAAATAAAAGTGATTCGTTTGGTTTCCGGATCAGTCGAATTAAGTAGGTACTTATTACTTTCTAATAAGAAAGTAGGTACCTATAGTATACCTACATGGTTATCTTCAGAACTCATTTACTTAGTAAATACCAGAAAATGTCACCTCCATTGTCACAATTTGGCCATGCCCCTAAATAAAGTACGTACACCTACATTCATTTTAAACTGTCAAACACCAAGCGGTCACCGGTGACCGCAACCTATTGTTCTATAATTGTGTCTATAATGACGGTACTCGACGAGTTAATTAAAAGTGTAACAGTCACGAGTTTGAACAGCAAACTATTTCCTCGATCCACGCCGCAAGAAATAATCTGAAAGCCATAGGAATACCGAGCAATAGCGGTCCTGTCCCGAGTGTCGCGGAAATTTCGAGACGTCCCAAACAATTCCCGCAAACCTCACTAAACCCTTATTATTTAAGAAACAGTAACACGAGCACGAAATAAAATCGACTACATAAAACGAAAACAGCTATCGTACAATTACGTAATGTAACGAATCGAAATAACAAATCACTGATCATTCGGTTTCGAAGCTAATTGTTCTGATTCAGGTGAATAATGTTCGGTGCCGAATTCAGTAATGGTATGAAACTGTCATGGCGGCTATAATTAAACAGCTGATAGCTCGCCGAAGTTGCCAAAGCACTAGGTGTCGCGGCACCTCACGTTGCTATGTTTAGCAACATCGCGAATGAATTAGACGATTAATTCTGTAAGGGTGTTCTGTAATTACACAGCTGTAAGCCCGCGAGGTGTTAATTCGTGCAGTCGGGATCACTGGTGAAGCCGACGGATCGTTACCGAAAAGCAATGGAGCGGCTCAACGTATTGCTCGTGTTTTTGGCTTGTGTGAGTTCAACTGTAAATTGCAAACAAATTGGGGCAGATGTTACTCTATGTATATACATTTTGTAGTTACAGCTAACAACGGGATTATACAGAACAGTTCACGCTTGTTGATGTGTTGCACTTTTACAACAAAAATAAAACAAACTACAATGGACAGCTGACAGATTGCCTGGATTTTTTGCTTTCTGAACTAAATTGCATGACTATTTTATTTTATTTAAAGATAACATTTTAAAATGGTCCACTCTCTAAAACATACTCGAGTACACAATGAGTTAGAGTAGGCAAGCTTCGTGTCCTTTCCCGAAAAACAATATTTAATTTAGAGACACATCCCCATTAATCCCTCTTAACACTTTTCCTGAACTTCAAGGTACCTACTTACTCCGAACTGCAGTGTATACATTTACACATAATATGTAGGTACCTATGTCGCGGAGAACCTAACGGGTTACCGGGGCTCCGGCTAGAAGTGCAGGAGAAGGAACTTTTACTGATTAAAAACCACTTTTAGTAAGTAAGAGTCTGACACTCCCTCCCCACCCAGGCGGGAGCAGTCATTCGACGATTTTACCCCATTAAAAAAAATATGTAGGTATCCGCCATCCTAGTCCGCCAAACAAAAGTCTAGGTACCTAGGTAATTCAGCTACTGTTTTATGAAAGATGACATCAGAAGATCGTATTCAGAATCAACTCCACACTGTCATAAATTGAAAAAGTCACATTAGATAAAAACTTAACATTTTCCATCCAAACATTATCAGTGTGTCAGTTGTGTAACGCCGTTATCATTATCACGAGAGAAGAGAAGTACATCAATGTACCCTAACATATCAAAAATCTTCAATACCTACATTATCAACCTTAACGCCTCACAATAGAGCAGAAAATCGCCTAAAGATAGTGTAAAAAAAGAATAGCTTAATCTGCTGGCATCCATATCAAGTTGCTCTGCCGTTAATCTATCGTTATAAACTTTGTGTTACCGCCGACTGGTAACGGATAGTTATCGTAACGATCAAAGGGCTGACTATTTATTTATAGAGTTGTTAACATCAATAGCACTTGGAAAAAAAGATTATGGGCTTACGTGGATGTAGATACTAGCTTGTAGCAGGTACCAGGTGCTGCTATGTAGTTTTTTTTATGGCATAAGCCGGTAAACGAGCTGACGGATCACATGATGGTAAGCAATCCGCGTCGCCCATGGACACCTGGAACACCAGAGGCGTTACAAGTGCGTTACTGGCCTTTTGGGATTAGGAATTTAAGGATTGTTGGGGATTCAGGGATTGGGAAAGGGGGGGGGAGGATAATTGGGGCTCCGATAACCTCACTCACACGATGAAACACAACGCAAGCTTATTTTAAGTCGGTTTTCTGTGAGGCCGTGGTATCACTCCGGTCGAGCCGACCCACTCGTACCGAAGCATGGCTCTCCCACACTTTAGGTGTTAGTATACTTAGTTGACAATTCAAAGACAATAGAAATGATTGTTATGATTTTTTGGACATTTTTATCGTGGAGAAATCATCCAATGACTTCTTCCGTCCGGGTGAGGCGAGAGGGACTCGGACTTTTTCTATGAAATAGGCGGCAAACAAGCAGATGGATCACCTGATGGTAAGCGATCAGCGCCGCCCATGGACACCCGCAACACCAGACAAGTCACAGGCGCGTTGCCGGCCCTTTAAAAAGGAACGGCCTAGTCTTTCCTTGCGACTTGAAATTAATTAGCTTTTTCGTTGGTTACCTAAGTGGTTGCAGGTGGAGCTGTAAAGGAAAGTCTTGCGTTCGATTCACGGGTCGGATCAAGAATATTGAGATACTTTTCGAATATTTTACCACGGTACCTATTTGGAATTGTGTAATGTGTCAAGCTACGTAATATCAATAAAAATAATACTTACATACCTACATACCTACCTACCACCTCTTCCTTGGCCTAGCTAGATGGACCGACGATATTACCAATAGTCGCGAGGAGCCAGTGGATGCAGTGGCAAACTGTCGTTCGACGTGGAGGACTAAGGAGGAGGACTCGGTGCAGTAGTGGATGTTTTTTTTTAATGAAAACGTTGTCCCACATTAGGATTTTCTCCTGTGTCGTAGGTGCGTTCAGAAACACTAGTTCACATACCTACACATAACACCCAGACCCGAAACAACAATTTGTGGATCACACAAAGAGTTGTTCCGTGCGGGAATCGATCCCACTACACGTTGCGCTGTAATAGTAGATACCTACTCATTCCTAGATAATAAATACGTGCTATCAATCAAGTGCTTACATAAAACGTTTGATAAAGTAACGATTGTGTCGATTTAGATAACTATAGGTAAGGTAGGACCTACCTATTTATAAAGATAAGAGAGATCAGCTGATCTAGGGAAATTGTTATGAAGGTAACACTTCTAACTCTTGCCGCAGAGAACTTAACGGGTTACCGGGGCTCCGGCTCGTAGTGCAGGAGTAGGGACGGGGTGGTTAGTCAGTAAGAGACTGACACTCCCTCCCGCCTCACCCAGGCGGGAGAAGTCGATGATTTGTCCCCTTAAAAAAAACACTTCATACTCTAACGGAATTCTAGATTCAAGGCTATTGCTAAAAATTCAAAAAGGGTCACTACTTTTCTAATACTTTCACCGACCAAGGAATAGAACACGAGGCCGCCTGTTCGGTATTGGCAATTGCAATTACGACCACTTGAAGAACGAGATAGACAATTCGATTACTGGGTGAAATAAACTTACTTATTACAGCTACCTACATATCTGTGCGTGATGCTCAGAAGAGAAACAACAATACGGATTTCTTTACAACTTTATTATAATTTTTCTAACAACCATTTTGTAAGAGTGTAAGACATTTCATGAAACACTTACGGCCAATTTTACCAACGCCAAATAAATTTTAACTGAGGAATAACTTTGAATACCTATTTGACAACTTCAATACTAAAAATTATCGAATGTCAATTTTATTCTAGAGGTACAGTTAGTTAAGAATTAACTGATGAACGACAAATCGGCCCTTAGAATAATAAACACCTACTAATACAGTTTTCTACCCGAGCGTGCGGCGCGTCGCGTAGTAACTATAGTAATATGTGGTCGGGTTCCGCGCGCCCCAAAGAGCCATCAGTCCACCACATATGAGGCCCAATAAGGCTGATGCCGATTTTTTTTTAAGGGGGGAAAATCATCGAATGACTGCTCCCGCCTGGGTGAGGCGGGAGGGAGTGTCAGACTCTTACTGACTAAAAACCACCCCGTTCCTTCTCCTGCACGTCGAGCCGGAGCCCCGTTAGGTTACCCGTTAGGTTCTCCGCGACTCCGAATCGGCATCGGCCCTATTGGGCCCCATCTGTGGTGGTCTGATGGCTCTTTGAGGCGCGCGCGAAACGCGACGCGCCGTACGCTCGGGTAAGGCTGATGCCTATACGGAGCCGTGGAGAACTTACGGGTTACCGGGCTCCGGCTCGAAATGTAGGAGTAGGAACGGCTTACTTTTTAGTCAGTAAGAGTATCGACACTCCCCCCCCGCCTCACCCAGGCGGGAGACGCTATTCGATGATTTTCCGCCCTTAAAAAAAACAGTTTGCTCGTTATATAGTTGGTTAATATAGTTACCCATAGTTTGACTGGTATCGCTGTACATAACAACATACCGCACCCTGAGTAGGTACCCGCAAGGAGGTGAAAGCCGGGTAGAAAAACGTATGAAGTTACAATAAGGTTTTCACAATTAAGTCGTACTTGCCAACTAGTCAAATTCAATACTTTTTTCGAACTGTCTAAAACGACAATTTTCTATGAATTTTGTACGAGATTGTGTATTGTGACGTCACGTTTTTTTAGCGTCAAACGTCAAACTTATTTCTTACTGCTGGAAAAATACTAAAATTAAGTTGGTCATTAAATCAATAAATGAAAGTGTGATTATTTTTTAATATTTTATTGTATTGAACAGTCGAAATAATTTATTTTTGATTAAAGAAAGTATCTAATTCAGACTGGTTTGATATATTACCTACAAATGTCGATGCTCTCTTGTTTTTATGGTAAAGTGAGGCAAACGAGTAGACAGAACAACTGGTGGTCGAATCAGCGTCCAATGAACACCCTCAATAGCACAGGAGTTACAAGCACGGTGCTGACCTTTTGGAGAGGGGATCCAGGAACCAATCAAGACACGGAACAGAAATATTGCCAAACTACCTTTATCCTATATTATAATTCATTCTTAGAAGGCGATTGACAAGAATCCACGTATAATTAGCAATCTAGTAACAATTTATTACTTACATCTACATCACAACATAATTTAGAATTGATCTAATAATAACAACAAATTCAAAATTGGAACTACCTAGATAGTCTTTTCAAATACAGTATGAACACATAAAAACAGCTAAGTCTCATTAAAATAGAATTTATACACAATCCAGGATGGAATAGTTTCTTCACAATTGTTATGTAGGATATAGCTAAGGTACAAGATAATATACATAACAAATACTTACATAAAACATACATACACATACACTCACATTCATACCATAACACTTAATACTTTACAACATTTGTACACGGCCTTATGCTTCCGCACGCTTGTACACACCCTTAGCTATACCTACACACGGCCCGGCCGCTAGCGGAGCCCCGGACCGCGTTGATGGACTCGGACGCCTCGCGTGTTCGCGGAGCCGCCCGCTCGACACATCGAGCGCTGTCGTCGCCGTCGCCTCCCCGCGCTCAACCCGCACGCGCCCCCTCGCTCGCCCACACAGTCCGCCACGGCTAGCGGTCGCGCGCGCATCGAAATTATTATTCTCTTCTCGTTTTGTACAACCGTAACTTTATTTGATCTCATTATTGTATATTTATTTCTTATTTTAATATATAGACTTTATAACGTTAGTGCATTAGTTTTATTTATCTCGATAACCCTAATAGACACTACATTGGTGACCCCGAACTAAACACGTAACGAGTGCTAGTGCTACCTACTGTGCAGTGAACTTCATAAACTTAGTAACAAGTAACTCAGTGACAATATAAAAGTACTATACGTGATTTCCAAAATGTGCGAGTCCGAGAAAAATACGAAAACCGATTCAACGGATTCTAAAGACATTTTCCGTGTCGGCGTGCGCGTTCCGCCATTTTGGCCAGAGAAGCCCGCGATTTGGTTTGCGCAAATAGAAGGACAGTTCGCGATTTCAAATATTACTGCGGACACTACTAAATTCTATTACGTCGTCAGCCACCTCGATCCACGATATGCGACGGAGGTGGAAGATATAATCGTGAACCCACCAGCGACCGAAAAATACGATCGACTAAAAACGGAGCTTATCAAGCGGCTTTCCGAGTCGAGGGAGAAGAAGGTGCACCAACTCCTGACTCACGAGGAGTTAGGCGATAGAAAACCATCGCAGTTTCTCAGGCACCTGCAGCACCTCGCCGGCCCGAAAGTTTCCGACGAGTTTCTACGCACGATATGGTCGAGTCGTCTACCTACTAACATCCAGTCAATAATAGCGTCGCAATCGTCATCGCCTCTTGAGGTACTAGCAGATCTTGCCGACAGGATCCACGATGTCGTACCTAAAGGTCAAATTGCGGCGACATCGTCCAATACACAAGTAAGCGATATACCTACCTTATGTAAACAAATGGCTGAGCTCATGAAACACGTAGAAGTGCTAACTGAGAAGGTCAATGAACTTTCTCGACCGGAGCGATCTAGAAGTCGGAATCGTTCATCTTCTCGACACCGCCGATCTCAATCAAGGACCAACGTGCACCCTACGTGTTGGTATCATTATAAATTCGGTGATAAGGCCACAAAATGTAACCAGCCATGTGATTTTAAATCGGAAAACTTCCAAAGCAGTCAGTAATGGCGGCGGATGACTGCTCTACATGTAAAGGCCGCCTATTTATTTCTGATAAACGTACCGGCGTACAATTTTTAATAGACACGGGTTCCGACGTGTGTGCCTACCCTAGATCGTATTTGAAAAATCAGCTGTCGTATGGTAAACAGAGCAGTTACGAGCTCGTCGCAGCGAATGGTACGCCGATACGTACTTACGGTACATACCAGCTGTCACTCAACCTAGGATTACGCCGTGATTTTATTTGGAAGTTCATAATAGCAGACGTGTCGAGACCTATCATTGGCGTCGATTTTTTAAGTTATTATAATCTATTAGTCGACTGCCGACAACAAAAATTGATAGACTCGATTACAAACCTGACAGTTGGCGCGCCTTCAACTAATGAAATAACGCACGAATTATTGTCGTTAAAAACCTTTACAGGTAATTCGCCTTACCTAGACCTACTACGCAGGTACCCTGAGATAACAAGACCAGCTGGTTCACAATAGAAACCCATTCATAATACCAAGCACCATATTCGTGTTACTCCTGGCCCGCCGGTAACATCACGACCGCGTCGTTTGGCACCTGACCGTTTAAAGATAGCAAAACAAGAATTCGAACAAATGTTGCGAAACGGAATAGCTCGTCGCTCTGAAAGTCCATGGTCGTCTCCACTACATCTCGTACCTAAAAAAGACGATGGCTGGAGGCCGTGTGGCGACTACAGACGACTAAATGCGCGAACAATACCAGACAGATACCCAGTGAGACACATCCACGACTTCGCGTACCAATTGTCAGGCTCAACCATATTTTCTAAAATAGATCTTGTTAAAGCCTTTAATCAGATACCAGTTAACGAAGACGACATCAATAAAACCGCAATCACGACACCTTTCGGTCTGTTTGAGTTTACCGCTATGACTTTCGGTCTAAGAAATGCTGCACAGACTTTTCAAAGATTTTTAGACGAAATTCTTCAAGGCCTAGATTTTACGTTTGGATATCTCGACGATATTCTCGTATTTTCAAAAGGAGAAACAGAACACATAGCACACCTGACAAAAATATTCGAACAACTAAAAAAATATGGCGTAGTTATTAATACCAGCAAGTGTGTCCTAGGTGTCAGTGAGGTTACCTTCTTAGGGTATCACGTGTCTGCAGCCGGTATACGACCTCTCCCAGATAAAGTACAGGCTATTCAAGACTACCCCCTCCCTAAAACAGCTAAGGAGTTACGGAGATTCTTAGGGATGATAAATTTTTACCGGAAGTTCCTACCTGCTGCCGCGCAAATTCAAGCCCCCTGAACCAAGCTTTAAGTGGTCCTAACATTAAAGGGTCAACGCCCATTGTAGTAACAGCTGATATACAAAAAGCATTCGACGCCTGCAAGAATAACCTGTTGGAAGCTACGCTCATCGCGCATCCTGATCCAGAGGCCGAGTTAGCACTGTTTACAGACGCATCAGATGTTGCCATCGGAGCTGTCTTGCAACAACGAAGACGTGACAGCTGGCAGCCACTAGGATTCTTCTCTCGCAAGTTATCTCCTGCTCAAACCAAGTACAGTACTTATGATCGTGAGTTGCTCGCGATACACGAAGGAATCAAGTACTTTCGGTATATGCTCGAAGCGAGAACATTTAAAGTTTTCACCGACCATAAACCCATTACATTCGCCTTCACAACAAGCCGAGATAACTGCTCACCCCGTCAACACCGCTACCTCGACTACATATCGCAATTTACTACAGATATCAATCATGTTACTGGAAATGACAACGTAGTTGCAGACGCATTTTCACGACTAGAAAGCGTCGACACTACCATCAACTACAAACAACTACAGAAAGAACAGGAAACGGATCAAGAATTACAGAACTTGCTTAGTAACAATACTGCATTAAAGTTAGAGAGAGTAAAAACTATGGATGCCTACATTTACTGCGACCAGTCTACTTCTCGCCCTAGGCCATTCATCACATCGACTTTCCGTAAGCAAATCTTCAACAACCTGCATAATCTCAGTCATCCAGGCCCCAACGCAACAGCAAAACTAATCTCAGAAAGATTTGTGTGGCCTAAGATTCGTCGTGACTGCAGAACATGGGCTCAACAATGCACAGATTGCCAACGAAACAAAGTCACCCGTCATACTCACTCTCCTCTTTCCTCATTTCCTGTTCCTTCCAATCGTTTCTCCCACGTCCACCTTGACATAATAGGCCCTATGCCACTATCTTCTGGTTTCAGATACTGCCTTACAGCCGTCGATAGATTCACTCGATGGCCAGAGGCGTATCCTCTCGCTGACATCTCAGCGGAGACCTGCGCCAGTACCTTCATTGCTGGCTGGGTTGCTCGTTTCGGATGCCCCGAAACCATCACCACGGATCGAGGCAAGCAATTTGACTCGCAGCTGTTCCAGAGCATCTCGTCCATCATAGGCGCTTACCATCGCCCCACGACATCCTACCACCCGCAGTGCAATGGGTTGGTGGAGAGGATGCACAGACAGCTGAAGGCCGCCATCATGTGCCACAACAACGCACAATGGTCGGAGACACTTCCTTTTGTTCTCCTTGGTATGAGGAGTGCCTGGAAGGAGGATCTACAAACCTCTGCAGCCGAACTGGTATACGGCGAGCCACTCCGGTTACCTGGTGAGTTTTTAAAACCCATAACTCACCACGGCATTGATGAAGCAGACTTCGCAGCACGACTGAGACAGCACATTTCTAAACTGTCACCTGCATCAACTACGTGTCATGGCGAGAAAGTATTTTATGTTCCCAAAGATCTCAACACAGCCACTCATGTCTTCCTGCGGAAGGGACCTTTGAAGAAGTCACTAGAATCACCGTACTCTGGTCCACATCTAGTTATTGAAAGAGGAACAAAAAATTTCACAATAGACGTCCAAGGAAAACACATGACCGTAACCATTGACAGGCTTAAACCAGCATATATGGCAAGCAATAATGATGGCTTGTCACACAAAGCATCGCCGTCTCCAAAACCATCATCTGCTCCATCGACGCCACCACAACCATCATCTGCTCCATCACCAGTTCCACCACAACTACAGTTGCAACCCAAGACCACCACAAGAAGCGGGAGAACTGTGAGATTCCCACAGCATCTTTCTCACTATCGACCGTGAACCGGTCTCAGCGGGGGAGTGATGTAGGATATAGCTAAGGTACAAGATAATATACATAACAAATACTTACATAAAACATACATACACATACACTCACATTCATACCATAACACTTAATACTTTACAACATTTGTACACGGCCTTATGCTTCCGCACGCTTGTACACACCCTTAGCTATACCTACACACGGCCTGGCCGCTAGCGGAGCCCCGGCCCGCGTTGATGGACTCGGACGCCTCGCGTGTTCGCGGAGCCGCCCGCTCGACACATCGAGCGCTGTCGTCGCCGTCGCCTCCCCGCGCTCAACCCGCACGCGCCCCCTCGCTCGCCCACACAGTCCGCCACGGCTAGCGATCGCGCGCGCATCGAAATTATTATTCTCTTCTCGTTTTGTACAACCGTAACTTTATTTGATCTCATTATTGTATATTTATTTCTTATTTTAATATATAGACTTTATAACGTTAGTGCATTAGTTTTATTTATCTCGATAACCCTAATAGACACTACAGTTACATTGATTTATCATTTAAAATAAAATAAACATAACTTGGAATTTGGTTCAATTAGAATTGATACCTTCTAAAGACTTATACTACCATACTTCAGGACAAATTATATACATGTAAAGCAGACTCGGTCACTATCAAAGAAGTAAAAAAATCTACAAAACAGTTTGTTCTAGAACACAAAAACATTCCATCTATCTAGCCGTCACTAAATTTACTACCTAGCTATGACTCATCCTTTGCTTATAATAATAATAATTTAATACGTAAATTACATAACTATATAACAATTTGCGATTATTTTACTATCCAATTATACTATTGAACTAAGTACTTACTGAACCACTAAATCCTCGAATTAAATACTTATTTATAAAATTGTGACTAAAAATATTTGACTAAAAAGTTGCTAAGGTTCGTTTACTTTTGTGATTATTATTTTTTTTACATGGGGCAAGCCCGTCTCAACCTCCCTAAACCGCTGCAACTCCTGTAAGCCAGGATCTACAGTAGATACAACCATGAAAACACCGGAACATTGAAGTCCGGCGCGTCCCAGGGAAGTGAATCAGAAGATATTATAAGAGGAGAAGAAAAAAAACTATAGTTTCCCCTTCCCTCGGTGAATTACTGCAGGAGACAGAATGAATTAAGCCTAAAGGCACAAAAAAGAGACTGTACAACTGGGTGAAGCCCAGTCACCAACCTCACGGAAACTTGACTAAAAACTAAGCGGGTCCTATGTGTGAGATGTTATACTTGTTAAAAGGCAAAAGCGCCTAAACTCACGGAAATTTGTTCTAGGTTCCACAAGGTCCGTATAATAAGCTACACCTGACGAAACAATTAAATTATTTAACATAGTGTTACGTCCATATTGCCAGAGATCACACTCCCAGAGTATGTGATGGGCAGACTGTTCGTATTGCAACTCCACTGTCGAACATTGGCACCATGGTGAATCAATAAGTTTAAATGAAGCAAGTTGTTCACTTGCTTTTAAAGTTGCCGTGGCCAGTATGAAATTCAACTTCAAATTGATTTGGCAACACAGTGATCCACCTCCAACCATGTCCTCTCCAGCCGCTCATGCACGGATGGGAAGAACTGATACACAAATTATGTTAGTCACATTTTCATATTTATTTATTTTTATAATTATAATTAACTTATTGCTTTCACTATTAATGTAACGTAGGATCTCACAAACTCACCCTCGAGCCCCTTGTTGTTGCGTCAGAGCTGGCGAAGTGTCGACCTGCTCGCTTTAGCTTCTCGCAATAAGTGTCGGGCTACGCGATAGCTTCACGACCACAACCTACCCACACTATTCTAATTGTCGTGATATATATATATATATATATATATATATATATTTATTTTTTTTTAATTTTATTTATGAATAAAAAAAATAGAGGTCTGTGTTTCTTCCTTTTCGTTTACTGTTTTAGCATGTGTCTTTTGTATTTATATTATTTTCCGTTAAATAACCGCTATACTTATTATACTCTTTGCATTAAATAATTTTTCGTTGCTTCCGTCCGTGCGTCACTGCAGGGGTGCCAACTGAAAATCAGAGTTGGGTACTTACTGTGCCCAGCTTAGACTGAGTTGGCGAGCCCTTTCGTCGTGGACATGCTGCCACCCTGTTTCTTTTATTTTGTTTTTTTTTTGCCTTCATTGTTGTTTGTTTTTTGTTATTTTATGTTTTTTAATTTTGGTTTCTATTTATTTATTTTTGTGTTTTAATGTTTGTCCTTGGCGAATAAATTATTTTTCTTTCTTTCTTTCTTTCTTTCTTTCTGATATAGGTGGCGCCGTGGCGGCCTTACTTTTGTGATATGAATAGTGTTAAAATACACAAAAATGTATGTAAATTCTCTTTCATATTTTGTCTATTTATCGCCAGGGTGAGAGGAAACCTGGCCTGGCAGTGAGAAAGATTAAAATCGTGAATTCAAGCTTAGCCTTTCGTAATTAGGTTGAAAATGTATTAATGCAGGAACTGATTCGGCCTATAGTAAAGTTTCGCTTATAAAAAATTGTGCTATTTGTTTCATTCTTTGTCTCCGGAAGCCATAGAACTCTCCTTTTGAGCATCCATCAGGAATGTTTGTATCTCCGAGTAGATCTTCTGAAGCATTACTAGTCTTGGTTTTGTGTACTGAAAATAATAAAAGCGAAATTAAAATTATAATAATATTATTTAATGACTAATATTATTAATTTTATTTTATTTAATTATACCTCTATAAAAAAAGTCGGATTTAATATCTAGAAAATTTTTTCTTAACAAAATACCCTATTTGTATTTTCTAAGACTGTAAATTACTGTATTGCGTTTGTAGTGGTAGTCTAGCTCATACAGTTTATTTCTTTAATATAAAATACCCGAACGAAATATGTTTTTTCCTCCTACTCCTTCGTTTTAATGGTTTTGCAAATTAGATTGTAATATATCTCACATTTATTATGTAAAACTTCTTGTTCTTCAGTGGGGTGTACACCTGGATATTTGTAATACAGGTATTTAACGCCTAACACAGACTCCAGCTCCTCGTATTGCCATAAAAATTATGTAGATTATAAATAAATTGTAAAACTAGAATAAGTGTCCTTGTTAGGAGAAATAAAGATACAGCTCAATCATGAATTAAGTAAATAAGTAGAAACTATTATAACATTCTTTTTTTTTGGAGGAGGCAAACGAGCAGACGGATCACCCTATGGCAAGCAATTATATAATACATTCACCTTAAATAGTGGTACCAGCCGCACTGAATCAGGGTTATCTTCCTTTTTCAATAATGTTAGGTAATACAAAACTCGATTCTGAAATAATACAAAATAAATAGAAGTAACTATTGTATGAATACTGAAACGCCACTCAATATCAAGTCACACTAAGTATAGTTTTGTAGCTACAACTTGTTTGTAAAATGACTGGAGATGGCACAATATTTAAGTACAACGGGTAGCCTTTAAGTATTCAGGCATGTATGTATTATTTTTGTAAGAAAAAGTTACATAATATTGGACTATACAATATACACTCAGTGTGTAAATTGAATGACTTTGTGTGAACTCAAATGTCTTGTGTAACTGGAATGTTTTTTTTATTGTGACATGATAATTAGTGTTGCATCATCAGCCGTCTTACCTTTCATGTAAGTGTGTACAGTACAGACATAGAATAGAATCTTTATTGTAGACATAATGCCTGACATGTTAGAATGTATGTAATAGTATATTCATACTTTTAGTTAGCTACAAACAGATCATTAACCCCTTGAATGCACCAATATGAGAAACAATAGAAAAAAGACAGTGTCTCACATGAATCCTCATTTTGGACACACAAACTTACCATTTTAATAACTTCATTGATGATAACATCGTCAACATTGGACCAGTCCACGAAGGTGTCCTCTCGACCCCACACATACTTTACTGTGCTCTGAATACATACTGTTGGTATTACTATAAGACTTTCTGAAAATTACAAGCAATGTTTTGATTAACGTAATAATTCTTGATGATGATGATGATGATGATGAATCTAGGTATGGAACGCCAGGGATAGGTCTTATTGCTTCTAACATTTAAAACATTCTGTAATGAGTACAAGATCTAGTTTAGTACCACAGATCAGGTTGTTCTTTTTATTCTGCTTTTAATATCTGAACTCTTTGTGACTGCTACTTTGGAAGACACAATAAAAATACACTGTCTCGTTTAGATCGGTGTTCCTGGCAGACCAGGGGTTTATAACATGAGGTTAGAATTGGAGCTCCATACAGACTCCGGAGCAATCAGTTAAAAGTAATTAAGTAGGAATAGCCGATACTAACCTGACTGAACACTGTGAGTGAACCAAAAGAAGACCAAGAAAGATAACACAATAATTATAACCAATATTGCTGTTAAACTTATCCTTACATAAAATAGAGCTATTAAATTAAATATAATGGCTAGAAACAGAGACGCCTTTGCACCTATTTTCGAACTATTACTTTTAACATTTTTATAAGTTATTGTAAATATTCTGGCGTCCGGTGGAGTTTGCCTTTTATGAACATTTAGTACGAGTTTTATCCCGTTTACATTCTCATATTCTAATGATGTAGTGGGTTTTTGATTTGCCATTTTTATGACTATATTATTAAGCTGGTATTCTAGTTTCCATTTATTTAGTAAACAATATCTATTTCACTCATTGTGTTTATTATTATAACCAAGAACCAGGTTACCCAAGAATATTGATTTATCTATTTAAATTAGGCACTTTCTCTTTTGTTTCTATTCAGTTAGAAAGAAATGCGACTGATGTGTATGCTAGTAAAACGTACTACTATAAAGCTGGAACGCAAAATAGAAAATCGGAATGTCACTATGACATCGTGTGTCAAATTTTTCTCACGTAGACAGCAGACTGACTTTTTGTGACATGAGACATCAGCTGATCAGCTGACTTTGGTTGCGTTCGACAATTTAATCAACTTAAAATTATTGATTTCATATTTATAATATTCATCTCAAAACACGATCAATTTTTATTTTTAATACTCTTGGCCCTTCTTAAATGTTTTGCAAGAAATAATATGTTGTCCCTACTCTGCATCGCACCAGTCTGGAACAAGTTAATAGTTTTCTTAGACATTAAGTGGGGGTACCTAAAACATCTTGTAAACGTAGCAGATTTCCAATGTTAGATGAAGAAATGATTAAAAACAAGCACACTGAGAAACCGAATAATCATTGCAAACACGCTTAGCTTAATGAACATTAATCACCTTCTTTTTCAGTGACCTTGATTAATCACTAGTTGGTACACTATTGCTTACCATGAGACCTTGAACAAATCATGTTCATGTGTTGTTTTGTTGCTAACAATAGCCAGCCAGAACTACAGAAAAGAGTACTTTCTGTAACCATAACAACAGCTAGTACAAATAAACGTCATATGTGTTGAATACGAGTTGATTTTAATTAATTAAATACATTTCCAATAAATTAGTAGAACTTATTAATATATTAGAGATACAAACTATAAGCAAAATGGAAAATTCAGACGGTAACGCATGGGTGTTTGATTCCCTTGTAGGATTTCTACACGGTCCCGTGTGGAATGTACCTCTGCAGACTTTTATTGAAGAAAAGTCTTTACGTAAGTATGTCGAAGTTGGTTGGTTTCTTAGCAACTTTGCGTTTATACTGGCATTAGTAACTTAGACCATCGGTTGAAATACGCGAACCTACATAAATATTATATATACCAAGTATACCTATAGATACCTCCATCAACTTAGCTGATTACACATAGATCTGTTCTTTATCAGTAAACTGATCTCGATGTTTTTCTTTCAGCATTTGAGCCGACTGACAATGGCGAAGTCCTCGATAGACCAGAGTATAAGAAGATACATGCTGAGTACCGTAATTTGGTAAGTAGGTACCTATACTAGTTATTGACCGACCTACCTACCTACCTACTTAGCAATTTACAGTAGGCACCTAAAAGAGACCCACGTATGTATTACTTATCAACCTGAATTATTAGTAAGTATTAGGTTTAAAGACGCTAATGCCTAGATTTTAACTTTTAATTAAATTGAGTAATTACAAGATAATAACACAACAAAGTATTCACACTAGTTTGAGCAGCCTTCTTCAACTAGGTGCTCTCGAAACTGTTAGCAAAATTCTTGAGCATTTTTTTGAGCCCAGGTGGACGTGATGTTAGGCTCTTTTATGGATGATATCGGCATCACGGCGGATCAATTCGAAGCAGCGTGCAAGCTGTCAGCGCGAGACCTAGCTGGGCTACCGGCACATTTCCATCGTCGCCTGTTTGAACAAATATGGGCCGCTAACGACTACGAAATGTTCGTCAAGATGATGACTCACAAGAACGTGGAATTGCAGCTACAGGCAAGTCGGTGAACCAAGAACAATCAGTACCTACTTTATAAATTCCGTGAAGTTATACGAAATTCAGTGAATGGAAATAAATAAAACTTAGGACTATTAACCACCTCCATTTTATCTTTTCAGGCTCTAGAATTAATAGAAAGGAGATATGGAGCTATGCCCCATTTGTTTTCTGTCGAACCAGATGACTCATTGTTAGACTCATCAAGAAGTGATGAAAGTGAGGACTGGCCGGATAATGATGATGTCATGACTGAAATAAAAAAGTAAGTTCATGAACTGCCTACTCCACGTGAGAAATATCCAAGGCTACCCTATTCTTACAATTTAAATCTGATTTTTCAGACTACAATTGGAAGATTTCGAAGGTAAAGACGAGGTCGTCAGCGTCCCGCCCGAGGAAGTGGTAGCCGAGAAGCAAACTCTGTTATCTAAACTTCACAGCTTCGAAAAAAAGGAAGAAAATGTTGAAAAAAAAGTTCATATAGTGGTCCCAGAAAAAAAGATTCAGGTTATGGAACCACCGAAATCACCTCCCAAAAAAGTAGAGGTGAGTAACTCGGAGTAACAATTACGTGTTTACCATTAAGCAGTAGCCGTTTCTAATACCTACTTACAAGGCATAGAACAGATATGTTGATCATGATACTAACTTACCACTTTATCCGGTTGCCAGGTGAGCGAGGAAGAGATGAGAGCTCGTCAAGAATATTTGAAGCAACAGCGCGATAAGTTATTGGCATTAAAAAAGCAAGTCCGTGAGCGACGACTCGGGGCAGCAGATGGCGCAGAAACAGGAGGTAGGTACTTACTAGCCATTATCGATTTTGAAAAACAGTTCAATGTCAGTGTCATTGAAAGACTTGCTTATAATTTTATTGGACTAATAGGTGGTGAAGGATCTCATAGCAGCGTTGCTAGACCTCGGTCGGCTCGCGTGGCTCAAGCAGCACTAGCAGGTGTAGCTCCACCGCCGCCTCCAGACGCCATGCAGCTGCGAAGGGCACTCGCCTCTAAGTTAAAGACTGAAGTGGTCGATATTTCTAATTAATTTTATTTCACTTTAGTCCTCAATTTGTTCAAAAATCTCTCTAGGCTTATATTTATTCATGAATTAAAATTAAAAAATATTTAGTCCCGAATTGAATTTTTATTTATGTTTTCTTAATAAATTATGGAAGTATGAAAGAAACAACATGAATCGTAATTATTACCTTATATTTATATTGCTTACTTAACTAGTGACATCATAATAATAGCATTATCGTAAGCTTATTTATTTTACACAACTTGCCGATAGGTAAATCTATTTTAATCTGTGTATAAATTAATTTATGATGGTCATCCACCTAGACAGATAAAAAATAGTCATCATTACAGTCTACTTTCACCTAGAACTTCGTATTTTAATTAACGGGGAAGTTATTTCAAGGAATATAAGAATCGTATAAATCTAATTGACAGCTCGATGCTTTTAGCCTATTATACACGTGGATGTTGGCAGATTTGAAAATAAAATTATTACATAAAACGTTGTATTTACAATATATTCTGACAAGTTCATTCCACGTATGTAATAATTGAATTCGCCTCGCGTTCACTGTGCCTTCGTCTATAAAAGCGGGAATATTTTTGCACTGATACAAGTGTGACCATCATATAGTTACAATAGTGGCGGTTGCGGATTTCTTTGATAAGATGTAAAAATCTTATGGCAGAGATCAATAATTTCTTTTTCAGATACATATTAAAATTGATATGTATTTAGAGATGTTATACAAGGTAGGCAATTAAATTAATAAGAGGAAACTTAGGAAACCATAGCCAAAAAATAATTTAGAGAAATAAAAATTGTAGTTTTATTTTGTGCTCAGTTCAATTAACCGTCATAACGTTATTGTACCGTAGACACTGTGCTGTAAGGTAAACGCTCAGTGGCTGCGGTACGGTGGAGGTGGAGCGGGCCAGAGACCGGCCGCGAGCTATACCTCGCACTGGGACACACACCCTACCGTCCTTTGCAACATTAGTCACATAATCATGCCGCCAGTACTTTATGATCGAGAGACAATACAGCTAGTTATATAAATTATATTATGAACAATGTCTATGACAACTGTCGCATACATTTTATATTAAAATACACTCCACGAGCATTCAATTTAACTAAAAAAATATTAAATGTATTATCAAGCTATGCTTTTAAAATAATATTCAATATATTTTGATAATATGGCTCCGTCGCATCTTGTGTCACACTAAATCAGAAATATTAACATTTCTGAAATATCTTAAGTTATACTTGCAACTACAAAAACTAGATCTTATGAAAGTATCTATAGTTAGAATATTTTTGATACATATGGAAGAGCATTCTGTAAATGCAAAATGAAACTAATGCGTAATGAAATAAAACCCTTGACCAGATATCAAATTTGAGCACTGCTACATTATGTACGAGGTTACCGGAAGCCGGGAGACGGGAGACGAGACTACAACTGAGATCAGTACTGGTTATTGTTTCTGTTAAATTATGTTTGGACCACTCCATCTAAATCGTTACTGGCGACATCTGATTATGCAAAATATTTAATTTATTATAAGATAGATGTTTATAATCACCAGATTTAAGTGTATTTTACAAAATCTAATATTATTTACAAAATACGAATGATAAAACTAGAGGTTTATAGTAATAAAATAAAATGGATCTTAATCAGATAATTTTATCACATACACATTACTTCCGCAGTGTAAAAAAGCTACAAACAATCGTATATAAGCGAAGATAGGAAACATTTTGTTGAAAGTAAAGAAAGATTTAATACTGATTTTATAATTCATTTTCATTGTGGGCATTATACAGACAGTGGGCGGCCGGTAGGATCCATTTCATGGCATTACACTAACAATTATATTATAACCTTATACTACGACAAAGTGTCAGAAAATAATAAGTATTTTTGAAAATCCAATACATTAATAAATAAAAACATTACATTATATTTTTCGTGCATTTATTCATCGCGATGAAATGAATCCGACACCGGGTGGCCCAGACTCAGAGATTTATAGAAAATTATATAACTATAACATAGGAAGTTAACTGTCGTAAACAATTGATGTTCTACACATATTGTTATAGGTTTAACACGTTGGTTGCGGGAGGTATCGTTTGCGCCACACAAACGGTTGCACGTCGTCAATGTATTCATTTAGCATCACTAGACGGAGAATTTTTCGTCCAGTAACATTACAAATAAATACACAACCCACTGCAACAAACGCGTTAATTATAAAAGTTTGCATAGCGAATCAAAACGATACGAAAATCTGGATCCCAAAAGTTGACAAGAAATAATGTAATTATACTATTTGAACAATTTTATTGTTTGAGTTTATTTCAAAGTAAGAAGCAAAAAGCAGGCAAAATCACTGAAAAAAAATTAAAATTAATTATTTTCTTAGCTGCCAGCGCGCAACAAAGCTGTATTAATTAGAAAGGGACTGTAGATAGGTTAAAAGTTACTCGCGTGTTGTATAAATTTACTAAAATCGTATACTTACTGACAAACCGTGTTTACGGCTGTCTGAACAGCATTTCAGCCTTTATTTCAACCGTATCTACACAGTGCCTTACAGTTTCAGGATCCAGATAAACATGTAAATATGTTGACTGCCATATCTCTAATTTACTACTAGGTTCATTGCCGAAATGTTCACTGATCAATGCAACTGGTATAATTTGTCAAACACGAATAAAACCAACACCGATTAGATAATTACCAAGACTTTTAAATCACCTAATTTTGATTTAGAATTCAAGATAATTTATTTTAGCCACAGCAATTTAGTACAATATCTTATAAGTCAATTTTATTTCTGGGCTATACAACATTTTGGTAAGAAGTTCTGTGTTACCCCACCTCAAAAATATACTTCGTTCCACGTACATTCCTGTTGAGTATTGCTGTTTAATTTCAGTGGACCACACATAGATAACACACAACTTAGGCAACAAGGTCGTATGTCCATGGAACTTGTTTACGCCTCGTAAGTAACTAACCATACAAATAATTTATTTTGATTTAAATATTGATAACAAATAACCAGGCAGTCAACATGTACCTCATTTCCAATTCTTATAATAATAGTTTCAATTTAGTCTAAATTTTCGCTAATTTTAATTATGGAACATAAAAACAATCTAGTCACACTTTGGGTATTCAGTTCAAATAAAATATCTCACCTTTGATAATTAATAACATTTTAACTACTTCGAGAGTGCCATGAGTGCTACGGTAAGCGGCACATAGAACATTATATAAATAGGAAGTGCTACGTAACAGTAGTTAGAATGTTAGTATAATTCATAAACATTGCGTTAAACAATAAACCATAAACTATTCTCTACTCTCAACAAAGTCGGAGCCTTAGGAGATTTGTAATAAAATCAAATATGATCTCTATCGCAAATATACTACATGCTTAAAACAACGCCCGTGTAATGATTACTGCAAAAATAATAAACGGAAAAGTACAAATTGTAATCTCTCCACGAAGCTCAACAGAAGGAATGCAAAATATTGAGAATAATCGTATATATCTGATGTTACGAATATTATGTTCACGGCTGACTTGTCTGGGTGGTAGCAGACAGAGTATGACGACGTCCTGGCAACAGATTATTAGATCCGATCCGTTATGATACAATAGCGCACTACTGAGTAACAATTCCACAGCACAGATTATGATTTTAAATGTCTCTAAAAAAAGATTGGTCGTGTGATCCTTCGTAAACTAAGATTTTTATAAATACGTACATTTTTACATTTTCATACCGCGTTCAGGGTGTTTATTCTTTTTCTATTATTATTTATTATTAGACGTTTAATTCCCACTCATATTTTCTTTGTACTTTTTGTGATTACAATCCTTGACAAAAGTAACCTAATCGTTAAAATTAGTTCACATTAAATACACCTTGTAACCAATATTTGTTCTACTTTCTGATGCCATCTGAAGTATATTATTACACTACGAAGTATGAAGAACTTCATACACTAACTAACTAAAGTCGAACACTCAAGTGTCAGCACTTCATATTTACAAATAATGGACATAACCCAGCAGCTGGAAGTACAGAACTGTCTAGCGGTTCACTAACGAGAGCACGCATACGACCGATCGTGTCGAATGTAAATGCAATCGGCTGGACGTCGCGACAGGGCGAGGTGTCGGGGATACGGGGAGGTGGAAGTGTAGGATGGCAGTGACGGTGAAACCTTACGCTACAATCACAATAACGCATCCCGAGCCCGAGTATCCGGTCGCTCGCGCCCGCCGCTAGCACTGCGCCAGCCAGTGACCGCGGACAGCTCGAGTACGCCGCGCAGTGAGCAGGACCTTACTATGTCGTGTGGTACCACGTGCAGCCCTGCAGGCCGGGGGCTCACTACGCCAGGCGCGGCCGCTTGGCGTCGCGCTCCTCGCTGGCGCCGCCGCCCGCGCCGCCGCCCTCCTCCTCCTCGTCCGAGTCGCCGTCGTAGTCCACCAAGCCCTGCACAGTCACACTCTTATACTGAAACAATCTCATCTGCATAACACTAAACAAGCTCAGGAGTTTGCCAAAGCAAGATATAATGAATTTTGAGGGTTGAATTCAAATCTAAATGATTACGTATTCAGCAATACACTAAATTAAAGCAAATTCATAAGATGAACATTATGACCTATGAACACATAATATTGTTCACTTTATCTATAAGTAACACGAAACTTTGCAGTCCCCTTAACCTTTTAAACATTATTACATGACTGTATGAAATTAAAAATAAATTGATTAAATAATTTTAGGGAAAATGAAATACGTGAATTATCTCTGAAACTAAAAGAAACAAAGGATTTGGAAAACAAAAATCATCCACACTAAACACTCACGTACAACTAGGTCAACTAGTAAATAAATGCACTGCTTATTATATTGATTGACATACAGTACATCATTGAATACTCTAAACACTAACAAAAACAACTTTATTAAATATATCTCGTATTTTCTTTCTAAATAAAACTAATCGGCATTGAATTCAACAGAAACCGTAAATAAAACAAAAACACATGCAGTGTGGACTGTTGACAAGTCAAACAAGTCGAAACTTGCCCTACAACACAAAACGTTAACCTGTAATATCAAGGTCACACTGACCAATGTACCAAGTAGTATGTTAAAATCATTTCCGATTTCGTGCATCTAATTTAGACACCAGTTAAATTTTATACAGGTAGATCTATAGGTTAACATTTATCGTATCTGCGATTTATTTTTTTTACAGTCTAGCACGTCATTCTCCAGAAACCACACATTCACAGGAAAAGTCACAAGATCAGCAAAGTGTTTAAATAAATTCCTGGCACAGGAAATAGAAAATGATAAGCTGCCTAATCCATTTTTTCTAATCATAAAATGATTAATGGGTGTTATGACACATTTTGTATGAGCAGTATATTTATAGAAGAAATGCAAGTCTGACCAACACCATGCAAGACCTTTGCCTCTGTTTTGAGATAACTGACACATCATGATTTCCCAGCGAAGCGAGAGTAGAGAGCGTGAGGGAACTAAAAGTTTACCTTATTGAGTAATCTGGGCGAGGATACCTGAACGTCAGTGTGCGGCTTGCTGGGTGACGTAGTGCTTAGGAGTACTCTGCTAGGACCGTTGACAGCTTCCGTATTCGAGCATACCTTCTTTTCCACTATTTTCCCTGGAAAAGGAATTAAAAAATTTTGTTGTAGACGAAAATGTTTTCATTTCATATCAAGGTCAACTCATAGTAAGGGTCAAGGTCACAAAGATAAGGTGTAAAAACCAATAGTACCGATAGCATCGAGCGCGTGATGCGCGTGTGGATGCGCGTGCGTCTGCTGTGCGTCGAGAGGTGCGTCGTCCTCGAGCTCGTCGTCGTCGTTGAACCACATTTCCTCCTCGTCGTCGGGCGCGCGCGCCTCGCGTCTGTACCGGGTGCGCAACAGGGACGGCACCACCGCCTCCGCCACGCTCACAGTGCCACTCACTGGATAACAACACCCTCACTCATTATACACGTCTAGTAAGCAATATTTAATTATGTAAGTAACAATTTGTAAAAATAAATGATTTGCCATCCAATAAGGTAGTAAACGGCACAAAATTATAATAGAAATGCCAGATTTTTTATGAGCAAATCAACAATAATGTTTTTTTTTTTTGATCCTGTCGTACACGACTACAATGCATTAATTGGACGCAAAAGTTCCATTCGCCAACCGTCGATGGCCAAGCACGCCTATCAATAGTGCCAGCCTCCAAACAATTCATAATTGACTTTTTATTCTAGTTAGCAATAATTACATACAAAATCTTACAATCTAATAAATATTGAAAGGTGTAATTACATGTTGTCTCACCTCGATCCCTCTCTTTCAGTTTGTCCTGATGTTGGTCGTACCGCGTTTTTAAAGCTTTGAATGTCTGTACATATTCAACGTCTTCTAAGATCTTTCCGTAGTTTTCAACGACATGTGCACATAGCGACTTGATGTCTTCCAACTTGATGAACTCGAATAATTCTAGTATCGCAGAGTCTAGTAAGTTGTACCTGTAAACAAGTGAGGGATAAACATTAGGCTAAATAAACCAGCACATACATATTTAAGAAAGCTCTCACGAGTTGTAGGTACCTACGAAAAGTTTATTACTATTACGACAGTCCAACACTACGCGCTTGTGCAACGCGTGAAGTCATATGTGACGAGTCAAAATTATGAATATAGCACATATTACAGATAAAAAGATAGATTCATAATAAAAATATTAAACATTCAATAAATGTACTTCATTTTCATTTTAACTGTAATTTCCAGATACAAATATACGAAAATATAAAAAAAGTAAACTGGGCAGTCACCCAATTTTTTTATATACATACCTGCCATTATTTCTAAGAAAAGTATCTATAACTGGTGCAAATAGGTTCCCCTTAATAATATATCTGTTGTAGTATTCATCCTTGAGTGCAATGATCTTTCTCATAAACCTGAGTGCGCCGAGCACCAGGAAAGTATGCGTTGACCTCATCAGCACCAGTATACGACGAAGGAGATCCTGGAATTACGCAAAAATATTAAGAATATACCATTTTTGCAAATGAACCGCAAATGCTACGATAAGAACTAACTTATAATGTTAGTGGTGGATGTTGAGTCATAGTTTTATTATTTTCCCACATAGGTATACAGATTACCAACTACCATACAAATCTATGTAACCGTTATGAAGCACCGAACAACTTGGCGCTCTAAAGATTATTGTTTGGTATCTAAGTGTGAAAAAAAAACAGAAAAAATGCAGGACAAACGTTTTTCAATTTTAAGTATGTATTTCTTTTATGTAAGTATTCATCTTGATGTTGCTTATTGCCAAAAGAAGAACATATTCATAGAAATACATAGAATTGATAACATCCTCCTTTTTGGCTAGTCGGTTAAAAAATTACATAAACACTGCTGATGACAAGTGGTGACGTCAGGAGAATGTGTCGTCGAACTTTGTACTGTGTAGTGACGTAATTCTAGCACTACAAAGGAACTAAGTTTTACATTTCTAGATAATAATTGGTCAAACATTTTATCATATAAAGTTATTCAAATCTTAGATACAATCATTCACAAACTATGCACTGCTTAAATTGCATGATAACATGAAATGCATGGAGGCCGTAACAATTTAAAATGTGGGAAATGTATGACATTGACACTACAATGGCACTATAAACGAAATATTGCCGACAAACAATCACTTTATGCTATCAATGATATAGAAAAAGAAAAAAAGCATTAAAAGGAAATCATAAAGAAAGGATTTCCATTACATAAGATGACCTTGCCACATAAATCATTGTGTGAATAAAATACTTCACTATATACAGGTTGTTCTATTTATTTACACATTATGTAACTGTGATCTGGGAAAAAGATGTTCATGTTCATGGTAAATATAGACACTATGTTCAATAAACAGTTGGGGGGAAAACCCCAAATGCAAACTCAAGTGGGCAAGGTGCAAAACTTGTTTGATATTTATTTACTTCTTGTTTACTGTAATAATTTGTTCAATACAATTAATCATTATTCATTTTTACGTTTTCATAAGTAACATCTGATGTAAAATGTGTTTTATTTACGTTTTAATGTTTTTTTTAATTTATTTCCAATATTTTATTGTAAAGAATTAAGGAAGGAAAAGTAAACTCAAAACCTAGTACAAAATGAGTATTTATTTGCATGTTTGATAGCTGATATATTGATAAAGAGATAGCCTTGTTCATGTCAAAGAAAACATGTGTACTACTAGTGTATCATATTATCATTATTACAATGCTGTCAGACACTTTTTGTTTACATTAACTTAGATAATTCAATGATTAATAAATGTTTGTGATAGTGAAATAGAAACTTAGTCATTACATTACTGATTAAAATGTGAAAACTAAGGAAAATTTGCACATTATGTAGGAATTTTAGTGAATTAGATACTTCGGTTGTGACCTCTGGCCGAATGGAAAGTAGATATAAGTGAGACACAACTTTAATACATATTCTTTATTTTTATTGTGTCTAGAATAATATAAGACAAGTAAAAGACAGGCAGATTGATTAGACCACAGCAAATTCTACAAGGATTTTAAACTTAAAATTTTGCTAAAAAAGTACCCTGAAGTCAAGTCATGGTAATATATCTATTTGTACTAAGTATTTAGCATTGTGAAAAACACTGGCTGAGCTGAAGATCAAGCTCCGCCCTAACTAAAAGAGAGGCTTTTGACCAGCAGTAGATAGAAAAAGGCTGATGATGAGAGAGTAATTGAAAGTTCTTACCTTATTCAATATACAGGTCTTTATATGGTAAGTGTGATGCTCAACACAGAAGGCCAGTAGTTCAAGTACAAGGCCTAGTAGCTGCACAGTGTGATAGTCTTCCTTTAGAGGTTTCTCTCCTGTCGTGTTCTCTAGGAGAGGAGCTGAAATTGTTATACACATTATAAATAAATAAAAACTTGCAACGTCAAAATTGCTGAGTCACTATCACTTTCAGATAATATTGCTTTATTAAAATTTTCATATGCGAAAGTAATAACTACTTTCCAATTACTAGAAAATGATATTCTATTGACAACATTTGAATTGTAAAAGCTAACAGTTGTAATTGTAAAAGTAAAATGTTCCTTTAAACTGTATTAATAGGGTAGATGCCTAATTTTTATTTGAACGTCCGTCTGGTAGATTATTTTAAGTCATTAGACACATATTTTTATTTTCTTACAAAAACGGATACTTTCGACGATATATTGATTTGAAATGTCGTGTGACGTCACTTCTATGTACATTTTATATGTAGAAATTACGTTTTAGACCCCACTCTTAAATGTTGATTACTTTTATTATACAACAAAATAAAAAAATACGTGTCTAATATTTTTTCATTGACCTAACTGACGGACTAATTAGATTTTTAATTTTCATACCCTGTCGTCATCCCAATTAGAGATTCGTAAACTATGTACAATTTGCAATTTAGGCTAAATTATGTAACCTTTTTGTTGCTATATTACAATATAAATATTTAATGCAATTTAAATAAAATACATTATCAATAATCAGTAGGCCACCAAGCAACTTGTTGACATTAGTCTATTAGCATGGTGAATATGGAGATTACTTTGAATCTTATAACAACAAATTAACGAACCTACTTACATTCACAACTTGTTCCCATTGACATGTTTTCAAAGTGTATTTTATAAAACTAGTTCATATTTTTCTCTATAATCATTATTAGAATTGTTAATAGTGCTCCTTGTTCTAGTATTATAAATTCATTTTCTAAGCAACAATTTAGCACAATTATAGGTGTACATTGTACACTATTCTCGGAAGCTGTTCAAGTTACAATTTGTACAAAAATGAGTCATAGAAATGGTACTTTACCTATTAATGTTTGTATACTGTGTTTGTAGAAGAAATTTAAGAAATCTGCCTTTTCACTCTTGTTCACTGATGCTAGCATACTCTCAGGGTCCAAGAGTATGCGAAGGACACCCATAAGCTGCACTGCGCCACCTAGCTCAGGGTCTCTGTCCCTTAACATTTGCTCTATCACTATATTTAGTAACATTTGTTCCTAAAACAAAAAATAAAGTCAAATAATATTATAGACACAGCACAGGCAATAAACAGTAAAACTATAATGATATACATACCTCTTCAGTATTGTTGGCCTGCTGTAGTGTGTGGTCCCTCACTACAGAAGGTGAAAACTCTACAATGTAAGTTAAAATGTCTATAGATGCAGTCTTAGTCTTCTGATCATCTATACTTAGAGTGATTTCTAATGCTGGCAGGATCCCTAGAGATACTAAAGTTTTATAAAACGCATCCTTATCTTGAGGTTGCAAGTTTTGTGAAAAATTACAAAATTCCTTTAAAAACAGAACTAAGTCCCGTCTCTTAGGATCCGGCGTCTTATCGTCCATAAGTAGTTTAAACAAATCTGTCAAAAACTTCTCATCTTCCTCTATAAGTTTCACTATTTCTACTTTGTTGAAAAATATAAAACTGGACAATGTGCTTAGCAGATTGTCCTCAAAAACTGTTGGAGTAGGTAAAACAATATCTTGAATGTACTGTACTCTATATGTTTGATGTATTTTTGCTAGCAAATCTTTGTTCTTTATAGGAATGGCTTCCCGGAACTTTGCTAGCTCCCGTAAATATTCTCTATGTTTTTTAGGTTGAGGCAGACTTGGATCATACTCTAGGCAGCCCACAACATCAAATATAGTATCATCAGCAAACATGGTATCAAAGAGTGTGTTTTTGTTTAAAAGAAATATACTTTTAAATATTTCGTAAAGATGATGCAACCCTTCTATGTTTTCAATGTCTTCACACATGTGAAACAGGTTAAGTAGTTTCTTTATGTAATGCTGTGTCTCTAGTGCAGCTGCCAGCTTGTCCTTGCGAGCTGGTGACACCAGACAACTGTTGACAAGTTCACTGATGTCCTCCAGGCGACCCATCTCACATGCAGGCAGCTCCACTGGCTGTACACTGTCTGACATCTCATCAAATCGCTCATCTTCTGATTCTTCCACTATATCTTGTGTTATTTCAACTGAAGGATCTTTTCCTTGTACCTGAAAGTAAGTTATACATGTCACACATGCACTTATATCACACAACACAATCAGCCACACATCAATGTCAACATACAGATTTAAGATAATTCTATTCAGTTTCTGTTACATTGTCACAAGATCAATCTTTACTATTTTATTTACAATATGATTCAAAGTTAAAACTATAAACTTTAGGTGAAGATTCCAATAAGAATTTAAAGTTGAATTTGATTATTCAGGTATCTTTATTGGTATGAAGTGAAACTAATAATAAACATTGCATATTTATATTTACCTGACAAATCTTCTCCCATATTTCGTCGCAACCGGCTTTTTCTTGGAAACTTAACGCTAAGTCAAAGTTGTCACCTTCCGACCAGACTATCAACGTGTCCTGTTGCTTCTGATAGGCTGTGTCGGGTTGTATCTTACTCTCTAGAAGAAGGGAACCATCTGACTCTGCACGCACGAGTAACGAGGTGCCTTTCAACCTCTCCACGTAACATGACGACACATGCCCTGTACCTCTGTCATCCCACTGTCGGTCTGCGTTCAGAGCATAAAGCTTAACTCTTCGTCTCGTGTCTGTCATGATAGTCAGCGCTCTAAACACTATGTACTCAAGTAATGAATCAATTATTATGGCGCTAATCTAATGCACCTCAACATTAAGTTACTTAACTCCCATTTGTATAAAAACATGTGCACTTCTGTAACAAAAATAACAAAATTCGTAAAGAAATCAGTACCTACGTAATGTTCGCTATTGTAATTACCGTAATTACATTCCATCTTGTTCTCCAATTTATGTGAAACACACCTAACTACGTTGAGCATACACTTAAACAGTGTTTTTATAAACTGATTCGATACATAGTTACGGCATCCACATGAAAACGCTTTTAATTTTTTTGTAAAACAATGGAATAATCATTAAAATATTGGAAATCACAAACAAAACAATACAAACTGTAAGCTTTCTCTTACACTGTTAAAACACAATTATTTAATCATTGACTACTAAAACTTTTCATTACGTATCGAAAACTGTTTAACAATAATATATTTACCGGAATTATCATTATAGAATCGTCAATTTGACGTACCTTCAAAATAGTACAACATCAAATATCGCCATATTGGATTCACAACAACGCTTCAAAAACGGGGTTCTCAAATCGAAATACAAAAGGCGCGTCATTCAAATAGTTAAAAATTTACATTATTTTAGATTTTCTAGAAGGAAATGTTATCGATTATTTTGTATTATCTTATATGTGAATTGTTCTTACAATACTTTCACCTTTCTCTTGTTTATGAACTTTATTTTGTTAGAAACATGTAAATGAAAACATTAAAACTTTGTATAGGTAATTTTAGCAATATTGAAACAGGGTAGCCAATGCAGTAAATCACTATAAAAGTTTAGGTCATTTTAAACTTTTCGACAATTTCATGAAAATTCTTCTGAAAAACGTATTACGCTTATATAATGAAATATTTTTCTATGTTATATAAACCATACTGTAGTTTTTCAGAAATTTAAAAAAAAAATTTTTTGAAACCAATATTTCTGTACATACATGCATAAAAATATGACTTCTTCTGAAAAACTCTTCAAAACATTGATGGGATGTGGAATTTACATAAATGTTAAGCTGTGCATTCATAGCCATGCATGTTAGATATTGTATGACGGTTTTTAACTTGTATGTATGTAAAACTGTGCATACAAACCCATAAAAGTCTGTATTTAGGAAACTATAAAGCTACGAATGCAATTTGGTTAATATGCTGTCATGTGAGTGTAAGATTATGCATGCAAAGATGCAAATACAGTCATATGATATCTAACGTGTATGGAGATATTCAAAATGGATAAATACCGAGTTCATACTCAACATTTATCCGAAAATATACCTCATGCAATTATTGTTTTTCCAACTATTCTTATTACACTTTCTTTAAACACGTACTTTTTTACTATTTATTTAAAACAAGACTAACCATGTATTTATAGATAGCACAGGATAAGAACGTCAAATATTTTATTTTATTTAAATTTTGCATGTTTAGTTTTACTAATCGACTAAATACCAAACGCACCTCTATTTTTATTACATCTGTGGATTTTGGCTGCCATTTGCTGTGTTCTGTCAGTCATTCTTGATGTTATTGAATAAAGATTTCAGTTTTATTTATTTTAAAAGCCACAATAATTATTTTGCCAACAAATAAGTTATAGAAGTGAATGATTTTGCATTGATTCTGTTTGTTATAATTTGAAGAAAATGATGAGCCGGTTATTTAGCAAGCTATAGTGTGAGATTTGTTTTTGATAATCTTCGTAAAACAACAATAATTACTTATTCGTTTTGGTTGAAAATAATAAAATACTTTCACATCATTAATTGTACAGCAATTAGTGACTAGAAACAAGGAAAATACATAAAAAATTGGTTACTTATGTTCATGACATATGTCATACTGATGTCAATTCAAAGAATCTTTACAATAATAAAGATAATAACTATTTGTGTTTTTGATATGAATAACATTGAATTTACTGCGTATGTGGATGTGTAATGTGTAATACGACCTTTTCTTACATTTTAGTATGAAGCAAAGGGACCAAACTTACTTTTGCACGTATAATAGCAATAAAGTTGTTGATATCATTAAGTTGTAAAATGAACACAGTATGTCTTATTTGAGTGCGTCAGAAAATGTGGGGTGAGTATTATACAGTTTTTATGTTTGCTGTGTATTCAGTATATTCCCTAAAGTATGTCTGTTTTGTTAGACTCTGTGACAACAATGTTGCTATGAGCTTGTGCCGCTACTATTACACCTCTATGTAGCATTTGCAGTGTCAGATATCTTGAATGTATTGAGTAATGTAGCATTCAAACTCCATACTTTTCTCATTACATAATTGAAACAGAAATTCTATATTATCGTTGCATATATAATATGTTTGTTGTTGTCTGTAGTTTATTCTTTCTGCATACTAAATGGTAAATTGTATGACATTTGGTGTAGCTGTTTATGTTAATGCGCTACTTAGACTTCATAGTTGTTTTACTTTGTTTTTATTTTGCTGCTTGCTAGTCTAAATATAATTTAGTTCTGAAAATGGGCCGCAATAGTCCACCGAGCATAGCAATTATAGGAAACCCAGAATGACAGTAAGGAATAATGTTCACTGGTGACATTGGCTAATGATGAAAGGGAGAAAACATTGATATTGGAGTTAATCCTAGTTTGTTTATAATTGTAGCTAGATAAATGCATTGTTTTTTATCAATCCATAATTGTTAATAATGATGATAATTACTATGTTTATGAAGGTAAATTTTCTATCCGCTACATTTAATATTTAATACCAAGAATATGTCTTAACTATTTGCTAACAAATGACAATGGAAAAGTCTATATAATGGTGATTAGGTAATCTAAAGGTCTTTGGTCAAAACTAACTGTAAATTCTTTGTTGTTTATTAATGGCAAAAACCAGTTTGAATGAGGTATAAACGTTGTTGTTTTGTGCTTTCCAGCTTCAGTGGTATTCCACAAAATATATCAGAGGCAAGTTGTGCTTCTCAGTATAAGATGGCAGTTGAGGGTGCCTCCTCGGGGAGCTGTGGTGAAGTGAATATGTTCCTACATGACAACTCTGGTGATGAACAACCGTACATTCATTTCAATGACAATTTCTACCCCAAGTTTAAAATTGATCCCAACGAATTATACACTTTCCATGATTCTGATGTAATAGCTGGAGAAATTACTGTCAGCCACACAGAAGATAATTTTATGTTCTCCGATAGTGTTGATATTAAGAGTAAACTGTTAGCAGACAGTCCAAGTAAAGAGCTCGATCTCATAGGTGCATTCACAAATGGCGATATTAAGGAGGATATCAAGAAAGAGGTGGTATCTAACGGGCACTATCCACCAGTGGCCAAGCCAATTGCAAACTATAAAGACAGTAAGACTACTCATACCAAAGTTTTGAAAGTTAAAAATCAGACTCAGATGAAGGAGCCTCCTAGGTTGGAATCGTTTAGTGAACCTCGAAGACTAAGTGTTCATAGTCCTAAGGCACAAAGTACTGCCACAGCCCCCTCCTTATGTGCGAAAACCAGTATTAATAGTGCTAGTACTACAAATAATGCAAAGACTTCTTCAAAGCTGACTTGTGGGATGGAGACATTCTTAGATGTATTCAAAAGAGAACAAGGTTTAGTGGAGAATGCATCTGCTTTTATAAAAACTGAGCCATCAGCACAGCCACCAGCTAAGGTTCCAATGTCTCCTCCGAAGAAATCTTCATCTGGTAAGGTGTTTGTAATTATTATTAAAGTCCTTGTTACATAACATCACGCCTTTTTATCCCCGAAGGGGTAGGCAGAGGTGCACATTACGGCACTTAATGCCACTGTACAATGTAACACCCACTTTTCACTATTTATGTTACGAGTCCCATGTAATAGGGGGTGAGCCTATTGCCATATACCGGGCACATTTCCAGACTCCGTGCTACTACTGAGAATTTTTTTTTTTTTTTTTTTAAAAACTTTGCCCGACCCGATTCGAACCCGAGACCCCTTGCCCGGCAGTCGCACTTGCGACCACTCGGCCAACGAGGCAGTCCTTGTTATTGTACAATTAATTTCGTAAATTATACCTAGTTATTCTTCCTTCCTCTTGTGACATCAGAAAATATAGTTTATTGAACGAACATTATTATGATTGTTTAGCCTTAAATGCTTATTGCAGTTTTTTATTGTTTCAACGATTTAATAGGGTAGCAAATTTTATTTCATTTAATATTTAATAATTAAAATAAATTATATACAGAAAGTGATAGAATATAATATAAACTGTCACGATCGTAAATGAGATGGTAACTGTAAATAGGTAAGGGTTCTCAAGCGAAGCCGCGGCGCGGTCGAGGGCCGGCGGTGCACGAGGCGTTGCAGCGGATACCGGCGGCGAGGCGCGCCGTCCCGCTGCCGAACGACACGTGGCACGCGCCCGGCGAGACACTCTTCCACTGCGGCCCGCTCGGGGACAGACCGCTCGCATTCCGACAGATCGAGAGCAGCAGCAGTGATGATGATAATATGCCAGATTTTGGTAAGATTACCCTTTTTTATTTTGTAAGAAAAAACGTTTCGTACCAGTATATGTACTATGTCGGGTGTATTTATGAGCAAACCAGGAACAACTATTTGTGGATCACAAAAAGTATTCTGTGCATGGATCGAACTTGCGACATGTTGCACAGCAGCTAGTTCCCTGTCATCGAGCCAATAATGCAGTCAAACTCGTTCTTGGATTGACAGATCCCATTCGGATAGACAGAGACCACGGAACACCAGATGATCTAATTCTCTGTCATTAGTACCTTTTTCGCATCCACATTCATCAATCTATTAGTAAATGTTTTTTCCGGAGCACTATCTCCTCTATTTTTGTTCTTGCAAAAATGCCTGGAGTTGACAGATCAATGATAAAGGAATAAATGAATGTGTTTCTTTGAATCTATTATCCACTGTTTTATGAACACTTCATTCAACACGAGTTACTTTTATAATACTATACATGTTTAACAGGTGTAGAATATATAAAAATTAAATATAATAAAATTGTTATGTACATGAATTATAAACTTTATTAATTATTATGTTTTCGGCTTACTCACGTAACTGTTTGACGAGGAACTCGACTAGCCAGTCGCCGCGTCGCATGTGTCGGAACGCTGCTCATGAATATGAGCCTCTAGCGTGGCTTGAAACTAGTCGAGTTCCTCGTCTAACAGTTACGTGAGTAAGCCGAAAACATAATAATTAGTTTAGTATGTCACGACACTTTTAATATAAACATAAACCTTATTTTTAAAAAGTTTATATTATTGTATTTAATCAAGTTATCTAGCAAAACAGGCGAGTCACTGAAATCTTTTCTTAGAGAAAAGTTCTGTATCTTCCAAACAATGCGAATTGTTGTTTCATTCATCCACAACCAGACAGTCAGTTTTTTTTTTTCGAAAAATTCTTTGTAGTTGCTCAGCATAAAGGCTGCGTCATATATGACTGCACGACTGACTTACTCGGCTGCACGGCTGGTGCTGTTGGGCGATCGGCTGCCGTGTAACGGGTTAGATTCCCGCACGGAGCAACTCTTTGTGTGATCCACAAATTGTTGTTTCGGTTCTGGTAAAAAAGACATTTTTACTTTGTAAACGAACCCATGACACAGGAGAAACTCCTAATGTGGGGCAACGTGTTTTTTCAAAGATAAACAAGATAGTGTAGCTATATTCTCTCCCTCTATTACATAGAACTTAACTTTCATCACCATCATCAACAGCCTATTAGTGCCCACTGTTGAGCAAAGCCTCTTCTCACACGGAGAAAGTTAGAGCATTAATCACCACGCTTGCTCATTGCGGGTTGGTGATTTCAAACTTATAATTAGAAATTATAAGCCCAGGTTTGTTCACGATGTTTCCTTCACCGTTTTGTCAGTGGTATCTAAATAATCTTAGATAGTACATATAACTCGGAAAAAGTCACATTGATACTTGCCGTTGGTAGGTTTCGAACCCGCACCCTCAACACAACTTTGACTGCACGTTTGGTGCGGTGGCTGGGCAACCGGCTGCCGTGCAACGTGTCGCGGGTTCGATTCCCGCACGGAACAACACTTTGTATGATCCACAAATTGTTGTTCCGAGTGTGGGTGTCATGTGTATGTGAACTTGTATGTTTGTAAACGCACCCACGACACAGGAGAAAATCCTAATGTGGGGCAACGTTTTTTTTTTAAAAGAAAAAAATATCCCTCATGCATGAGAAGCGGGTGCCTCCGGGCCACCACGACAACTGTACAGTAACTTTAGAAAATGCTAAATATTTGCCATTCTTATTTTTATTTAACATATTCAGTAGGCAACCATGTTAGTTTAAACACTTATACATATTGTATTATGTTAGTGCAAAGGTTACAGTTTTTTTATGAAGTATCTTTTCATCTTTGTTTGTCAATATATCTACATTTTAAATATTTAAACAAAATCAGCGTGAATTGGTTTGTACTGTTTTGTTAGTGTGTTTGGTGACTCAGCATTAAGTTGTATAGGTTTGGTTTTTGACTAATCACCACAGATTAGTCATGAATCATGATAGTGATATGGTGTGATAAACCGACATCGGTATTTCCCCAAGGATCAAATAAAGCTATTAAAATTAAACATAGTTGATAGCGCGTTAATTAATTACGATTAAATACCACCTCACTTGTGAGAAGACCTCATTTGGAGTCACCAGCTTCATTTGATGGTTCAGCTCTTACATAGTTATAGTTGACTTATTTAATATTTTTCTAACAGCAGAAGCAGGTTGCGTGTCAGCATGCGTGGAAGAGAGTGCCGCTGAGTCTCGCGGCGCCCGACTAGCGCAGCGACGCGCGGCGTTACGGCGCCACGTTGCGCGCGCACACGACGCACTAGCCCTCGCCGCGCACCATAAGAATCATCGTGCGCTTGCATCGTTACTCAAGGTACTGAAACTATTTATTGTTGTATTTTAATTCTTATTACAAGTTACTTGAGGTTGATCTTCGTATTAAAAGTCGCCCTACTCGAAAACAATTTTTAATATTTACAATGTATCTACGCTTACAGAAACAGTTGAACAGGCCGGGATCATCAGGTCGTCTTCCAACGCAGACTGTAAATCATCTGCTCGCACTGCGCGGCATGCCTTCTGTATTAACCTCGCAAGAACGGAGGAGACTAAGGTATGCATTTAGAAAATGTTGTTTACGTAACTCATTCTAGGTTCATTGTTGAGACTACAAAGATTTATCCTTAATTTTTTTTATTTGATAAATCGGTAAACCAGTAGGTGGATCACCAGATGGTAAGCAACCGGCGTCGCCCATGGACACCTGGAACACCAGAGGCGTTACATTTACGTTACGTACGTTACCGGTGTTTTGGGGATTAAGAATTTGAGGATTGTTGATTGGGCCTCCGGTAACTTCACTTATACGACGTAACACTACGCAAGCGTTGATTTACGTCGGTTTTCTGTGAGGCCCAGTGTGTCACTCTAGTCGAGCCGTCCCATTCGTGCCGAAGCATGCCTCTCCCACACTTAATTTTGTGTACGATGCTCTTTATAGCCCAGAATAAATCTGAAACAATATTTTCAGAATGGAAAAAAGAACGTAACTGTGCGAGCCTGTAATAGCTCACACAAGAGGAATGTCAATAGAATGTCACGGGAAGATTAATTAGAGAGAGCTTGTCAAATAAAGTATACGTCAATACAGGTTGAATGCTTTTAATGCACTGTCCAACATGCGCCTGTAAAAAGAATACAATGTACACATTAATTAGGCCGATTTGGCAATTACACTCGACAGTTAAAAATGCAAACAAACAAAAAATTAATGAAAATGGCTTGTACAGTAACCTCACAAGAGATTTTCTCCTTTGTTGTATACTAATTCAGATACACAATTTTTGGATTATAAAAGAGTAGCTCCGTGCGAATATCGAATCCGCAAAGTAATATTTATGTTGGTATTTAAAATACTGTATACCGACCTAATCAAGACTAGTTCAGACCAGGGTTGTTGCTGATGCAGGATTTTGTCACATCAGCGGATGCTGATGCTGATGCTGATTTATTGTAATTTACATCAGCTGATGCTGATGCTGATGCTGATTTTAAGTTTTTTTATACCTACTCAATTTTATACATTTTTAGGTACCTAAATATTATATTTTCATCGACCTACTTTTAATAAAAGATATTATTATTTTAATAATTCTATAACTTTTTAATGAAGAAAAACAATCAACAAATACATAAAAACTAGTTAAGTAATAAATTACCTATTATTAATACTGGAATTCTATTAATGTCAAGTTGTATTTTAAAAACAAGAACTGAGCTGCTTTTTCAGCTTGCAGTCTGTTGCGGGTAGGTTTGTATAATGCCGGCACTGCTGAATAACTGTTTGCTAGTCAGGCGGAGGTGACAGGATAGGTACTGCACTTTGCTTGCAATGCTTACAATATTGATTGACGAAATGTTATGAAATATATGTAAATTGTTGGGCCAAAACTGGGAAGCGACAGCAGCACGTGCCATTAACTCCGCCCCCTGCCGGTCATGTCGCCATACGAACTTTGAACATCAGCATCTAACATCAGCAACAATTAATGCGGATGCTGATGCAGATGCTGATGTGTACAATAATGCTGATATTCCGCTGATGCTGATGCTGATGCTGATGCTGATGCTGATGCTGATGCTGATGCTGATATTTGCAACAATCCTGGTTCAGACTGAAATCCTAACAATAACAAAAATGTCATTACGAGTTCTGTTATTCAATCTTTTCACTACAGTATCTATTTAGTGCCGGTTTCACCATCTCCTTATAAGATCCGTCACCTGATAAATCTATGTGACAGATAGTTCATATAACTTACGTTCTTAATTCAAATTTATATGGTAGATAACAGCTATCCAGATATTGTGAAACAGGCCCTTAATATTGCAGACAATCGGGCTGGTCTGGCGGCGAGCCGTCGCTGCGCGAGTGCGGCAGTGCGGCGAGCGCGTGGTGCGCGTGGGAGCGGTGCGAGCAGGGCGCGCTGCCGTGCGCGCGGTACTGCCTGGCGCACGTGACGCGCGCGCCCGACCAGCGCCTGTACGCGGCCTGCGGCGCCGTCTTCGCGGGCGGCGCGCGCTGCAACCAGCCTCTCTTGCCGCTGTCGGACCATACGCCGCTGTGTGCTGAGCATGCTTGGAAACGGGTATGTACACTTAGTTGCTATGGTTTATTAAGAAACATGCTCCTTAGAAGTAAATGTTTGATTAGGTAACTGTAAGTCGATGTCTGTTGGTGAAGCGAAAAAGGTGTGAAAGAATCGTAGCAATTGGCGTTTTTTAGTCTCTGCCTTCCCCCATGGGAGACAGGCGTGATATTATGTATGTAACTTGAATGAAACTGGTGAGAATAAGTTGCATTGAACGAGTATGAAGTTCTGTTATTTGTCTAATCAAGTTCTAGTCAACAACGGGCTCATATACATTTTTTTAATTGTTGACGTGTAAAAGTGCTTTTATACATAGCCTAGTTACAAAAACAAAAACGGAATGTTTTTATGAAATTCAACTAACTGAAAGTTTCTTCAGACTTTTTGTGTATTCAGTCTTAACTCGTCGAGTACCGGTTTTGTAGACACAATTATAGAACAATAGGTTGCGGTCACCGGTGACCGCTTGGTGTTTGACAGTTTAACTCATTAAATATCATATACAATAACTTTGTCACCTTTAGATAATATTACCATACTTATTCCCCAGGACAACTACGACAAGCTAGCCCGCGACTGTCGCCCTAAGAAGGTCCCCCGCAAGCGTCCGTCCCCCCCGGTCCCCCGCGGCCCGCGCCGCGCCAAGCGCAGGCGACGACCGCCCGCGAGACTACGCCCGCCTACTGCGGAACCACTCACTGCAGAACAATCACTTTCCGGTATGTATTACGTAATGTTAACATTTTATTCTTGCCTTAAAAGTACCCTTAACTGACGAGCAGCATGAAAAGATTGATGACTGTTGATGAAGCGAAAGAGGTATGTAGGAATCGTAGTAATTGGCGTTCCTAGTCTCTGCCTATCCTCATGGGAGTATTCTTGCCTTTAAACCTGTGTTCAAGGACTGGAAAGGATAGACCAAACAAGAACGAATACGTAATTAAGATTGCTTTTCTGTTACATTTCAACAACTTAGCTTGACTCGAAACGCTGATCATGCTGAATGACATTCATTTGTTTCAATTAGACCAGGAAGGCACTTTTGAACGTCAAAACAAAATGCTCGTTCCAAAGTTAAAACGTAGTAATTAAGCCAAAATGTTGCGGCTTAAGCAAATGTCGACTAAAGTCAATGTTTCTTTCTTCAGAGCTGAACGTGTGTTCAAACTCGTCAACGTACGATAGTTCGGAGGAGGCGGCTATGGGGGCGCTCAGTGAGAGCGAGTATGTAACTGTCGCCAGCGATTCTCATGAGATGGGTGAGTAATTCAGCACCCTGATAAACCTGATTTTAAAGTCGACTGATTTTAAAATCAAAGTCTGCTAAGTATAAGAGGTTGTAAGTACTCCAACTTCTTGAATAGTTTCTATTTAATTGTCTATTTTGTTTCCAGAAGTAGAAGTCGGGCACGTACCACCGGACGACATATTGGATCCTGCTGTGCTCAGTCAAATACCCGATGAAGCGTTCACGGAGTTTTTCAATCAAGGTAAGCACCTTTAGTTGATGTTCAATTTTGTATCATTAGCATTTACTGGCTTTTTTCAGGCATATCTAGAATAAAATGTAACCTATGTGAAATTCGAGATTAATATATCTCTGTCTTAAATTTTAGTCGTATCTGCTTAGGGGCCGTTCAAATATTACGTAAGCAATTTTTTTACAATTTTTTACACCCCCGTCCCCCTTGTCAGCAAAAGTAAGCAAAGATCTTACCCCCTCCCCCTTTGCTTGCGTAAACATTTTAAATTGTAATTATCTTTTTTATATTGTAATTTTAATATTCTCTTAGATACCATAATGTCTAGTTCTTTGTCGGTCTTTGCTTGTAATTTATAATTTCAATATGAGGGTTGCCATTCGTGTAAAAAGTAAATAACTACCGATGACGTAATCATCATCTAGAATCCCCTACCGGGGGTTTTTGGTAGGGGATTCACCCAAAATAAGCAAAACAGAGACCCCACCACCCCCAATGGCACTTACGTAATACTTGAACGGCCCCTAATAATAGTTTTTGCGTAAAAGTAACAAACTTACACACAAACTTTATCATTTTAGTAGGATTGTAGGATTAGTAGCATCAGTAGCATTAATAGGATAATCGAATTTGTATATCGAATTTTTTTATAAATTCATAATATTTTTAGCGGAAGGTGGAGCAGCGTTCGCGGAGAGTTCAGAGCTTGCCGCGGCATTAGAAGCAGTGTTGGATGAGCGGGTATTGGACGAGCGGGTATTAGACGAGCGGGTACTGGACGAGCGGACACTGGACTCTATCGCCGACTGTGTGTTCACTCACTCGCCGCACTCGCACTACGCTAAGAACAAGGTAAGACTTAAACATTTTTCAATAAGGGTTTTGTTTGTATACGTATACTCGTTAGTTGGTGCTGTTGAGCCGTATGGTTCCGTGAGCTCCATCATCTTAGGAAAGTTGGTGTATTGGTTTGAAGTTAGCAAATGTTGCAAAGAACGGCAACGCACTTTGTAACGCCTCTAGCGAGTATCCATCGACGGCGCCGATTACTTACCATCAGGCGATCTATATGCTTGTTTACCTATCCCACTGAAGAGTTTTATTATTCTTATTGTTACTTGGTAAGACTTAAATTACTATACCGTTGGCATAAGATTTATTAGTGATTGCCATTATTACAATAGAGTAGCGATCCATTAACCATTACAGGTGCCAGAGCCTACAGTTTCTAAGTTCAGGATACAAATTGTTCCAGATGCAGGTCTCGACGTCCCTACCGATGGAGATGTCATCGCGCGTGCCCTCATAACACAGTAACTTTACACGTCTTACTTTAAGCTATAATAAACTCTATGTACTATAAACATTAGGAACAAATTCGATATTCATAGTCTCAAGAGGTGGAAATATTTTTCTTCATGCTTTAATTTTTTGTATGTGTGCATGTCTAGCGATGTGTAAGCGAAGATATTTGAGTGGTTCGTGATTCGGATTGATGTTTGATCAGTTTTCGTTACTTTAGAATCAATATTGTGGCTGCAAATGAATTTCGACTCAAAACTTGATGGTTTAAGATAGTAAGTCGTTTGACATAGTTGATTATAAAAGGTGTAGTATTAGAAATATTGAAATATGACGTCATAAACGTAAAACTGAACACAGTATTGATTTTAAAGTTTATTTCATCGCCATTATTTAATACAGAGAACAATTTTGTGTTCAAACAAGTGGCTAGATTATCGTCTTAATGATTGACTATTATAAGGTTCATAATTATTAAATGTAATTTTTCAAAACAATCGTTTTCAATGAGGTTAAAAATATTGTTAAATAATAAAACCTCCATTTTTTTTCCTTTAAATAAAGGTTTATGTTTTCGTCTACTAGTTGGCGCCACTTGCACAAGTCCTGTCACTATAATCTGTGTCGCGGTCAAATTGTATAAAATTAATAGACTTCTAATTAAAAGTACTTTATATTCTATAGCAGCGCTCTTAGCGGTGAAATTCGTAAAAAAATCGTTTTATAAAAATGTGTTCTTGATCCATACTGACAAAAGAGATAATTTGATTTAAAAAAGGAATGATGAGAAATATTATTATGTACTATAAAAAAAAGTTAGTTTTTTTTTCTTAAAACCGAGCTTTTACAGCCCAAGCTTTATTGCAATATGTATAGACAACCAAGTTAGGTATGCAGGTAGGATGAAGTCGATATAAATAGGGATTGATTCAGTACGGACACAATAGGTATTATTATAGTAATGCTCTTTAACGAAGTCGTATCTTTCCTTACCATTGGTAGACTCAGTAGGCGTTTTCGCCATACTTATTATTGGAAGCAACTAAGCAAGTATAACAGCTCACACAGGGCTCATTTAGTTTTAGTCAAATTTTCCGACGTATTTCGCGACTGGGCTTCTCCCAATCATGCAATCTCTTTTGTACCTTTAGGCTTAAGTCATTCTGCAAGTGAAAACTTTAGTTTTCTTTTCTTCTCTTCTTTTAATATCTTCTGATTTATTTCGTTGCGGGAACCAAGACAGTTATTCATGTCTCTGGGATGCGCCGAACTTCAGTGTCTCGGTGTTTTCATGGTTGTATCTACTGTAGATAGTGGCTTACAGGAGTTGCAGTGAGATTGTCTCACAAAAAACATTTATGAACCAATGGTAACTACTGAATCAATCTTTATTCTCTTACCTGACCGACTTGGCTGACTAATCAACTAAACTGAAACTAAATTATTCCGCCCTTCTTCCATAACAACAATAAGCTTTACAAAAACGAAACTAATTAAAAATAAATAAAATCACCTTTTGCGTTTGTCCAGTGTGTTTGTCCGAATTATAAAAGATTTGAAAAGTACTGCCAAGTCATACATGGACTTTACGGTAACTTCAACTGCGCACTAGGATTGTTTTAAAGCCTACATACTTTTTATACTTTATTGGGTCCTCCGCACATGCGCACTCTCGCACGATTTGTTGACGATACTGCGCCGAGACGTCAAAGTAAATGCGGATTTGGTACTGCTCCATAGGTTTTGAATACTGTCACTCGCACGCGACTTGTGACAGCCAATGCGAGTGTAATAATGTTCGGCGGGCCTTAGAGGTCCACCCCGACGTCATACAAGTGCTATTTCTCGAAGTTCTACTGCTTTTCTTTCATAAAGACTTTATTCTCACATTAATAATACAAGACTGCCTCGAGGGCCGAGTGGTCGCAAGTGCGACTGCCGCGCAAGGAGTCTCGGGTTCGATTCCCGAGTCGGGCAAAGTATTACTGGGTTTTTATAAAAAAAATCTCAGTAGTAGCACGGAGTCTGGAAATGTGCCCAGTAATAGGTTCACCCCCTATTACATGGGACTCATAACATAAATAGTGAAAAGTGGGTTTTACTTCAGTGTGCACTTCTGCCTACCCTTTCTGGGATAAAAGGCGTGATGTTATGTAATGTTAATAATACAAGAGTTCGGACATTAACACAGGACAAGCGCAAACGATTCGACGCCTTACAAACATTACATTGTTCACCAAATCTGAAGTCAATAAAAAAATATAATTTAAAAAACTCATGCCACAAGATTCGTTTGAAACATAATATTGTGAAAGTATTTGCAAAATTGTTCTGCCTTCATTAGGTCGTTGTAGTATTTAGGTAAATTATTATGATGTAAGAGATTTGAAATGGATGGATTCCGTATGGCAATGTTTGAGCATGGTCTTTGAAGATGTGGCTAGGGTATTTTGGTTTTCATATCTGGCTGAATTAGTCTTGCATTGGTCAGTCTTCTTACTTTTGTGGTGGAATGAATTCATTGCCATAACTCCATTAAGTTTAGAACTCCCTAGGTGGCGCTAGTGAGCCGTTTGCTCTTATTACGCCAATCAATTTGTCTATCAGAACTTCTGATCATCATGAAGTTTGATTGATGAGCAATTAGTATAAAATAGAATCAGGTGTTACACCATGTTACACTAACAAATGGGAAAATATTTAGTTTTTTCTTACGCTGAAGGAATGAATCTACAGCATGCGGTATGCAGCACCGCCCTCCCGTCCGCAGCAGAGATTGATTGAAATGCTCATGCAGCAGAGATTGATTGCCAGTCAAATGATCCACCCATTCTACCCATCTTTTATTACAGAAAGATCGAATCTGATAATTAAAAGTATCCTATTAGATTAGACATTTTTCAGTGATATAATATGTCCTCTTCACTACACAATTTCATGGGCTTTGTCTTTATCTTTGGTTCAAATATGATAATTTCATTGAGCCATTCCAACTGGTCGGTCGGGAACTTATTATTTTACTGTGGACATCTTGTCGCTAAAATGGCTTGACCTGACTTATGGTCCTATATCCCCTAGATGGGGGTAGAGGGTGTCCACAGAGGGTCTCCATCTCGATCAGCTTCTTACTTCACCTCGCTCCATGTCATTCCGATGCTTGTCGCCTCTATCACAGTACGACTCCAGATTTGCCGAGGACCAAATATATAAAAAAATATATAATAAATATATAAAGGGGTATATGGTCGGGACCCCTTCGGAGCCTATGGCCTATCCATCCCCACTTGCGATGTTTGATCTGACGCAAACATGATGTTTGATAATTTAGACAGAACTTTGATGATTTCCAAATATCCTAGCTACGTCTATTCTTATGTCTAAGGTCCGGTAACGAGTGGCTCGTTTACATTATACTCAGTTTATTTGACATACCGCATGTGAGTGAATGTACTTGGTTTTACCGATATTTTTGACGTGAGAGGATGTTATTTATGCCTAAATTAAGCGAATAGAGACTTTAAAGTTAAAAGCGTAATAATTTGACCACGTTATCGACACATCTGACGACTCATGACGTTGGGCGCTCCTGATTGGCATGCTCCAAATAACGAACCAATCAGAGGGTTGAACGCGGTAACGTTTCGATCGCGTTTACGTTAAATAGTCGCACTAGGCCCTCTGGTGGGCTTTTTACATTGTCCATTTCTAGAACAAATAGGAATGATAAAAAAATATTAGACACGTTTAATTCAATACTAAGGAGTCTCTACGTGCTTATTTACGGCTTTGTGCGCTAGAAAATGTAAGTGTTTGATCATAACTGGTCTTCTAGAACAACAAATTACCAGTTTTCTCAAGTTCATTATTTACTGATCAATAAATTATGAACTTAATATCGTTATCCTTAAATACCATTTTGGTCAAACACAAGCACTTTCCTATTATATTTTTAACAATATCTCTATACATAAGCAAATGATGTAATCAACTATTTATTATGTAGTTAGCATCCTAATAAATATTCAAGAATTATTCAAAATAACTCAATAGCTATAGGCCTTGTTATATTGACCTATTAAAACTGACTATGAAATTAAAATTCCTATTTATGTAAGTCTAATAGAATGTATAGATCGATACATACCTTTATGTAACCACTCAAGTATATCGAAATACTTATCTAACATTAGATACTTTTTTCCGGTAATTTTAACCTTTTAGAAATGGCAACACCCAGTTTAGTATTGCCATTTAAAATCGAATACAGAGTAAAAATAATATTGCATTCTTTGTATAAATTTAATAAAAATTAATATTAACTGACGTGTTGTTAATATAAGTCAGTTTTAAATATAATTATTTCGACGTATCTATCTCCTGACATGTGATTTGACTTCAGAACACCAACTTTAAGCAATAGGAATAAAACGACGGATGTAAGACGGCATTGAGCATTTATAATTAATATTTTATTGTATAAAAACCGCCTTTGACTTCGCTTAGTACAAATTTAATTACTAGTAATAATTCTTTAGTAAATTGTTAAGCATGCGGCCTGCGTATAATGTAACTGAGTATGCATGTAGTCGTGTTAGGAAGTCGTCTAGATAGATAGTTGTACGTGTGGATGGATCGCTGTGTTTGAGGATTCCTAGGTAATCGCAACGTTGTCTATTTAAAAATATCAAAGTAAATCATAGTTTTAATAAAGCTAGTTGACATTTACTGCGATAAACCGTAAAGTCACTGAGCTATCAAATCGATGTCTACCGTTTTTTAATCTACAATAATCTACTACGTTTATAATAAACTGCCGATCAGTGTTGTAGTACAAGCTCGGGACGAGACTTGTTAATACTATTATGTAAATAAAAACAATATAGACTGGAACTACGTGAATGATATGTTAGAATATGTAACAATAGTGACAGAGATCGCCCTCATATCATATCTAAGACGTTTGTTTCAATGTGTTGTACCGTCAAAAGTAAAATAGTGCTAGAAACAGAACCAAATAAAGAAAATATTTTTGTAAATTCATTATGTTCCTAAATAAAATCTTATGTGATTGTATATGGCTGAGAAGCGATTCTGTTTCAAATATATTTTGCTAGTATTGAAATCAATTGGTGTAATTTAAGTTTTAATTTGTTATTTATCATAATGAATGATCACTTTGGTATGTGCGTTTGGTTACTCGTGCCGATGTTTATGTAATTTTCAAGTGAAAAAAAAAACAAGTGTAATGTAATAGTTTCAGCTTCTTTAAGTGTTATATACATAACATAATAATGTAACATTTTGTATACAAAGTTAAACATTATTATTCCAAGCAATTGAATAGACAGTGCGCGTAAGATTGTATATTTTTAAAGTCTAGGTTTCAATATAAATTTACCGTTCGCTAGTGTAGAGTTGTGTGACCGCGGCCGCGGTTCCTTTGTGTGTTTTCGTGTTGTAGACTGATTCTGGAGACAAGGACAGCAGTGTATTGCTGTCACTGTCGTATCTTAGCTTTCGGGTACTTGCAAGTACATATCTTTGTACTCAAGATAAAATAAAGAGTACTAATGAAATAAAAGCATATAAAAAGGTTGCAAGTAAGTACGTGTTAATATATTGCTTTGTGTATATTCCAAAACATAGCACAAACAAGCGATTTGTCGCCAGATGTCTAAGGTAGCGTCGATTTGCTTCACAGGTTTTAATATAAGCATGGACTGAGAATGAACATCGAAACATTTTTAATCACTTTCTAAGGTGTCACACTGATCTTTGTCGAACGTACTGTCTCGTTAGGCAAATTGCATAAACGCTATTCGAATTGAATAGAAAAGATAATGTTTGAGGTTGACATGAGCTTACGTCAAATTTGACGTTTGGTAATGTCAATCCCATATATTGACTTTTTTGTTTGACGCTGGCATATTATTTGACTAGTAATTAGTGGAGACTCAGTCGGTATTACTCAAAAAAGGACGTTTTCGTTTGTATTTCGGTAGTTTATGTCATTTTCTAGCGGGAGTGTTCAGCCTAGATTCGGTTTTTGTTGAGATTCCAAGACAATAAATAAACATGTTATATAATTAAGTATGTGTTGACCGCCGGCCGCGGTGTTACGCGCGAATCGTAGTATAATGTATCAGATACGCTTAATTCTCCATATGCAGTACCTGCACTTTCGTTTTATAACAATATACAAATTACAATAGATTTAGGGACTTGTACTAAATGTATCTATGTATTTTTACGTGCTAGTTTTATTTATTGTTTGTACTTTTTGTAGATCAATTCGAATTGACTGCTCTTAGGGAGATTAACGTAATGTAAGTAAATATTTTGCACCTTTAGTTTAAGGGTTATTATGTAGATACAAGAGATACGTCGGAGGTTTTAAGCGTGACATGTTCACATGGCAATCGCGTACCATGTGATATGTAGTAGGTTTCATTAGTATCTGTAAGTTTTACATCGTCAGTTCGTCATTGGCAGTTCACATTGGATCCTGGAGAGTAAAGTCAAGTTATTTGGTGTTCGTTAGCTTGGTATTGTAACGAGCGATGCTGGCAACAGTCGATGATCTTTAGTAGAAATTAAATCTAGCATCGGTATTTTAATCCCAGTTAACATTGTACTGTCATACTCAAGTCTTATTTTAAACTTTTAAGTAGTGGAGTGTAAGTATTTTCTTAATTAAATATTAATGTCACAAATTATATATATCAGTATACGAATTGTAATGGTGTAGTAGACTAGTGCTTACGTTACGGGTCGCAGCTGTTGGTCGCATCGCTCGAAAGATTAGACGTAGCGACTAGGAATGATTGTGTATGGTTACTGGAATGTTTCTGACTATTAACATTTAGAGATGGCTAAATTATATAGTGTCGGTGTTAGCAGTTCGCGAGATGTGGTGATTAGTAGAGTTGGTGATACAGACATCGCGAAATAGGACATTTCAAGTGATATTTTAAAGGTGAGATCGTAACTTAGCATTTATTAATAATAATAATTATAATGTTAGATCTGTTGATGGTTTCAGTATGTATTTGAAATGTCAGATTTCGTTGTATATGTCGAGTAACACAACAAGTTAATTTAGAGAACCGCTACCTCTTTGAATGCCTGAAATTGTTCACAGTTTATTGTCCAATGTGTGTAACATGATGATGTTTAAAAAAATGAAATAAACATGAAGAAATTTTGACTCTTAATTTATCTTTATTGACCTCTCTCCACTACTTAAATCTAAAAAATGTTATAGAGATCCTTAATACATCTTTTCTAAGATATGAGACGTAGCTAAATATGGTTGACTATTTTTTTGTGAAATACCTTCTCCCTATGTATTTGAGTCGACCCAACCAGTTTGAGCAAACCAGAGATTTCACGCAATTGCCCACAAACTATTGGAATTTTGGTGTAGTCGTATTGTATTGCTACTATTTGAAACTTCATACCATTTAATGTTTTTGGTTTTCCGATTACAGCTAGGTGAACAGTCACTTTTTTGTTTCTAAGATAATTGGTCACCTAACATGAACAAAAGAATTTGATATTAAGTTAGGCGCAAAATTACAGTTCACTTTAAGATACCGTTGGATCACTTTCTCAAGTTTTTTTAATACTGTATCATTAGCAAACCGCTTTAAATAAAGTATTATGTTAAAGATTAGACAGTTTTAGTCGTTACTACTTGATATTTCTGGCTCGCCCGGTAATAGGGGTATTACATATCACGCATAACACAATACAGGGTATATGCCTAATTTTTATTTTAATGTCCGACTAGTAGATTATTTTAAATCATTAGACACGTATTTTTTATTGATTTGAAATGCCGCGTGACGTCACTTCTATGTATATTTTATATGTAGAAATGACGTTTTAGCCCCCATTCCTAAACTTTGGTTTGTTTTATCTAAGTATAGTTTTATTATACGACAAAATAAAAAAATACGTGGCTAATATTTTTTCATTACCTAACTGACAGACGAATTAGATTTTTAATTTTCATACCCTGTCATCATCCCTATTGGAGGTGGGGGGTATGATATAGTAGAACCAGAAAATGACTGCTTATTATTAAAAATCCCAACAACATAGATCTGTATGACTATTATAAATGTGGAGTTTTAGTACCTACCTAATTACCTATGTGTTTATAAAAAAATTACTAAATAAATGGACCCTCAATAAATATGGAACGTTAAGTTTCTAGGATCGATAATATCGTGACTGCAAAGCCAAGAAAATTGGTTTGTGGTATTGATTTCTAGGTACCTAAATGTTTAATTCAATGAGTACCTACCTAAGTAAGTAGGTACCTACGCGTCATTGCCTCGCAATGCTTACCCAGTGATCCAATTTTTATTGATTGTATGTAAAAGCTTATGTAGGTTCAGTCAAGAATGCAATGCGTAATGCATTATTATGTACCTACATACAGGTCATTATTAAATGCATTATGAGTAAAACCGATTGAGAGTATTTTTAACACAACAATACCTATCTTGCAACAATTGTATAAATCCTCATAATGTCCATCGGAAGCAGTCCCTGACTCCTGAATGGTCTTTTTGGCTCATTCACTTCATTGCATGCGTGCATTCAGTTTGCTTTTAATGGGAGGTGGTTTTATCAGAGCTGTTTCTGTGCTAATAGATGGCACCTCTATCGTTTTAAGCTCTTAACTTATGAGAATCGATAGACTATACATTTTGTCTGTGATCTACGTTCCAGTCAACGACGAATACGGGTTAACGTACTGTCAATCTTATTGCTGTACTGCTGCTGTTTAATTTTGACTCCTATTATTTATTTCAGCTATTTTTTTATCTGTGCCGGAGCTTACCTACGTTTATCCGTAGCGGTAAATACTTTTGTGATATCTTTGGGTTGTTTTCTTGTTAAGGGTCTCCATAAGAAGTCTAGACGTGTGTCTGTCATAGAGGGCTGTCTGGTCTCTGTGAAATGCTTAGTCCTAATGTAGGTATTAGTTGGCGCTGACGTCACTCGCGGGAAGAGTATAGATGGTCACAAAAGTACAAATATTGTACTCTATCTAACACAGGATACCTAGACATTATCTTTTATAGTTCTTGTTTAAATGTGTAGGTACTACCTAAATAATAAGAGTGTCTTGTCGGTAATTACCTACTTAAAATTGTTGAATGGCAGCCCTCTCTAATTGCACGCTATTTAGCTTCTCCACTTTTATGGATAATTGCCACCGTTCATATTGTTCGTTTTTTATTGAGCCCACCTAGTTATAGAGGCGAAAGCACCGCCAAGTCGCGTCGTGCTAATTCCAATTTCACACCGTTCGCCATTGAAATAGATTTTGCTAATTAAACTGTCAAACACCAAGCGGTCACCGGTGACCGCAACCTATTGTTCTATAATTGTGTCTACAAAACCGGTATTCGACGAGTTAAATGTGGGAAATACCTTTTTAACATTTTCTAAACTTAGCGGTAGTAAAATGGAAGTCTGCCTTGTGTGGGTACTTCGACCATAATCTGATCTGTTCTATAATCCCATACGAGATTATGGTCGCATTACTATTACAAATCAGCCTGTATAAGATTTTAAATTGTTACCTTAACTGATAGGAACACCATCCAAACAGGGAATATTATCCTTGCTTTGTTGGATACTATCCCTGCTACAACATCCTCACTTCTTCAGTATTTTTGCTTATATTAGGTGCCGGGTAAAAGGGGTTAATTGAGGCAGAAGAGGGGAGAATAGATATTAGGGGATTATTCATAGTATATATTCAGCCCATTCTCGTATCTATTCACCCCGTTTTACATACTAATTTACGTTATTTTTCTTTCACATCGCAAAGAATCGATTCCGTGGTATGATTTTTGCGTCTAGAGAGTCAGCCATAGGAGGAGGCGGGACGCGTGAGGCAGCGAAGCGCTGCCTCCTCGCAACCCAGCCATCGCGAAGGACACACCGGGCGTCGGGGATCGCGGGACGATCTCCGGCCACCGTAAGCGCGGGCCTGCGGACGGCGAGCATGGGTGGCTCCCCGTCCGACCAGAAACAGACCCGAGCGTACGGCGCGTCGCGTTCCGCGCGCGCCTCAAAGAGCCATCAGACCACCACAGATGGGGCCCAATAGGGCCGATGCCGATGCGGAGTCGCGGAGAACCTAACGGGTAACCGGGGCTCCGGCTCGACGAGCAGGAGAAGGAACGGGGTGGTTTTTAGTCAGTAAGAGTCTGACACTCCCCCCGCCTCACCCAGGCGGGAGCAGTCATTCGATGATTTTCCCCCTTAAAAAAAAAAAAAAAAAAGAGAGTCAGCCATCGGGGTTGGGGAATGACGTAGGCTATTTTTATTCTTCGACGACGCGCTCCAAACCGCAGGTAATAGGTAGTGTCATAATTATGGAAATGAGTAAGTAGACATGTGTGTATAATTATTTTAAAAACGAAAGCGTTGTAGACGATGAAAGTGAACCGTACGCTGCATCCAGAAAAGGATAAGAGGGCTTAGTACGACTTTTTATGTTAAAAGTAATCAAAATGAGACCATCTTCTGTGCTCTGATTGGATGGTGCATTGGAAGCGGCCAATCAGAACGACGAACGCATACACAAATTACAAAAACAAACTCGAACTAAGGCCTCAGATGGCTTTCTTCAATTCCTTTTACTTTTAGTATGTCAGTGAGCTTCGTATGTTGATCACGACGCGTAGAATTATATTATCGGTAGCAGTAACCAGCACGTTCGAGTCTTTGTTTATTAATTGATAAATTACAACACACTTCAGACTTCATATTTATTCAGATTGCGTTGTATGCATTTACTATTATGTCGACAGTTATGTTCTTGGGTCTTATAATTATTTAATCAGATCAGATATACTCATGAAGAAATCAATTAAGTAGGTAGGTAGGTACTGGTACTGACTGCTTACATATAGTTGCGGTTTTCTGTGGCGGGTTTATCGACTGGTTTTGTGAGAAGGAATTATTCAGTTTACTGCGGTAGTAAGTAGGTACCCATTAGGTACATAATTAATTAGGCTCTATACTGTGTTGCGTTGTTTATGCAAAGGTGGGTTTAAGTGGTAAAATGTTAACAGGTATTCCAATACTTATTGCTTTAACTGTCAAACCAATAGAAGGAGTATTGAGAAGAAATTACTTATTTGTAATTTTGATTAGCTTTTTACTGACTTCAAAAAAAGGACACTACCTCTAGGTATTACACTATGTTCGGATGATTTGTTTGTTCACCGATTACTCCGCCATTTGTGAACCGATTTCCAAAATTCTTGTTTTGTTTGAAAGGTTATAACTCCCTAAAGGGTCCCATTTCCATGAGGTCAGGATCTGATGATGGAATTCTAGGGTAACCGAGGGGAACTTTCGAAAATTGTAGGGGCGAGTTATAATATGTATGTCTACTATGTATTTCAATTAGGATTATTAAACACTACAGGTAACTTTACTGCTTTAGCTAATCATCTGTGGCAATGACTGTAATAAATCAATGCCTTTGCAATGATGCAGAGGGATTTATGTTTCCAATTGTTTGGGTAATTGGGTCCAATTGCCGGACAAGGGGTCTCGGGTTCGATTCCCGGGTCGGGCAAAGTATTACTGGGTTTTTCTCAGTGGTAGCACGGAGTCTGGAACTGTGCCCGGTATATGGCAATAGGCTCACCTCCTATTACATGGGACTCATAACATAAATAGTGAAAAGTGGGTGTTACATTACAGTGGCATTAAGTGCCGTAATGTGCACCTCTGCCTACCCTTTCAGGGATAAAAGGCGTGATGTTATGTTATGTTGTTTGGGTACGTGTCAGGTACATTGTAAGCACACCTAGTTATGTGTCTCCCTACATATGCACTCGGGGATTAAAAGACATGAATTGATCTATTTACCTAGGTAAATATTTCTAAAATAGTGTAAAATAGTTATATGTGAAAAGTGAACCATGTGTACCTAAATGATTAAAGGTCTATAAGCGGTTCATATCTACGTATTTAAAATAATTTGCGAGAATTGACTGCCAATATTAGGTTCTAGATTTCATGACTAGGTACCTAAACTTTCGATATCCTTGCATGTCTAGACGGATAGTTGCAATTGCTCTGTGTCAGTAATTGATAGTGACTGTCGGGTTTTTTTAATATCTATTTAAGACTTTTTTGACAGTCCAACTCTGTCCATGTATGGGGTGGATGGCCATCTGATTCGGGCACTTAAATCCTTATATAAGGACTCGAGTGCCTGTGTCAGAATAAATGGGGACTACACAGAGGTGTAGCATCTCCTTGGCTGTTCAACCTATTTATGGACAGCTGTTTGTACGACTTGAAAGTAGGAGAGTCTGGATTAAGGATGAATGACACAGTGTTTAAAACATTGTTGTATGCCGACGACCAGGTGCTTGTTGCCTCGTCGGCCCAAGAACTACAACAAATGATCACTGCTATGAATGATGCATTTGAAAGGAAAGGTATGAAAGTAAATGTGAACAAGACGAAAGTGTTGGTGATGGAAATAAATGAGGTGATAACAGAATGTCAGGTAATGATAGGTGATGAAAAATTGGAACAAGTGAATGAATTTGTGTATCTGGGATCACTATTTACGAAAGATGGAAATTGTGATGGGGATATTGAAAGGAGAGTGAAAGCGGGAAATAGTGTTAATGGTGCTTTACACTCTGTAATGTCGAGTAAAATAATATCCAGCAAGCTCGACTTGCTGTAATGACACCAATGTTTATGTATGGTAGTGAATCATGGGTGTGGCAGAAGAAGCATGAAAGCAGGATTAATGCGGTGGAAATATATAATAATAATAATAATAAAAATCTTTATTTTCTCAAAAATACTCTACGGATACAAATTATATAATATGTTACAATTAAGAGACTGGTGTCTGTTAAAGGTATAACCTGTGTTTCAGATCACCAGGCCCGGGTGACCCCCGGAGACATTGAACAATATAAAGTATTTACTTAATTAAAGAAAATGGACAACATTGTATGAGTGTGTGTGTGTGTGTGTGTGTGTGACTGTGGGTGTGTAACAATAGTGTGAGTGCGTGTATATGTGTATGTAAGTGAGTGAGTTGATGTGTATTATGAAATGAGAGCCCTGAGAAGTATGTGTGGACTAAAATTGAGTGATCGAGTGAAAAATAGTGTTATTAGAGAAAGGTGTGGATTGAAAGATGACGTAGTGACAAGGATTGAAAGGTAGGTAATGTTACGCTGGTTTGGACATGTAGAAAGGATGGATGAAAGTAGAGTAACGAAAGAAGTATACAGAGCGGATGTGAATGGGGCCGTTGGTAGAGGGCGCTCTAGACGGACATATAGTGACCAGATTGGCGATATATTAAAGAAGGGCCAAATTAAAAGTACCCTTAACCGACGAGCATGCATGAAAGGATTGATGACTGTTATTGAAGCGAAAGAGGTATGTAAGAATCGTAGTAATCGGCGTTCCTTAGTCTCTGCCTACCCCCATGGGAGACAGGCGTGAAGTTATGTATGTATGTATGTTGACAGTCCACAAGGTGAGATGCAGTGAGATTGTTTTGTGGTTAAAGATACAAGGGGACAAATATCCCAAGATTGCAGTAAAACTAGGTATGTATTTAAAATTGCTATTAGTTATGAAATAAGTCTCCTATGTGTTAATCAAAGTACCTACATATGTATGTATGATTGCTCGGAGTCAGTGTTCAGATAGTGTTTTTGACAAGCAGACTATCCACCTACTGATTGGCTTGTCTGTGACTTTCAATTCAAAAGATTGAAGCGATCTTGATCGTGTTTAACCATGTCATTGGTTGTGAATAATCTTAACCAATGACGGGCGCGAATGCGATCGAGCTCACTTCAATCTTTCGAATTCAAAGTTATAAATTGACCAATATAACCATTTAAGTCCATAAAGCCTTTGACCTTTGTGTACCTAAATTTATTTATTTATGTGATAGTATCTATTTGTTTAAGGGACAAAATAAAACAAATAATTTCTGTTATGACGATTTATTTGAAAACATGTATTTATTTTCATACTAGGTACAATAAATAAAACTATTCATTATATCTACAAAAAATATCCGTAACAATCAAGTTGATTGAACATTTTTATTTGTCGCACACAATAAAATACACATTTTCTTTGTAAAATGTTTCTTCTTGGTAATTGGGTATGAGTTTTGAACCTTCTACAGAAAATACATACATACCTAATAATTATTTACCACATATTATTATTATATTTATTTACATTTCATTACACATATTAACAACGTTTCCTCATCAGTTAGGTACAATAATATTCAACTCATAAAGAGTCATAAGAAGCACTCACTGTTAATAATAACGTAAAGATGTGTCTCATAAAATTAGGAATCCATTCTTAATGGAGAATGTTACTATGACGTAGATTAAGAAAGTAACAACGCATTTGTATTTTCAAATAGCTTAATTAAAAATGACTATTTATCTTTAGGTACCTTTATAAAAAAATACAATATATGGGACGTTGTACTACGACGTCGAGGTACAATGTTAATTTTGTATGAAAATTCTAGTCATCAAAACGCATTTAGACGCAAATGATTCGGCCAGTTTTGATTGTACGACAAAGCTAAGTATACAGAGATCTATTCATAACATCGAGGCGTTCATAGTTACGAATTTTTCTAAAAAACGTGAACATTCTCCATTATATCTACACAGGTACAATTTATACATAGACATATACATAATATATTAAGTAGATACCTACTTAATATATTATTTACATATGCATATAAGCACATTATGACGATGCAGCACGCGCAGGCGAGTTGGCAACAATCCGAATGCACCTGACAAAGGTGTGAATTTATTTCGGTCTCGCTATTATTGGTAACACAGTACATAAGTACAATAACATAAGAAATACTCTGCAATATAATATACATATGTATAAAATAACCAGTTAAACTATTTTTAATTGTTTATTATTGAATTAAAATGAGGTATTTGAGTACTGAAGTTATCGACATAGCTCAAAGGATCAGAAAGCTGAAGCGGCAGTGGGCCGGTGACATTTGTCGAAGATCTGAAAACCATTTTGGTAAACTAGTTTTAGAGAGGAGACCGCGGTGTAGGGTACCCTCCAGCTAGGTGAAGTGACGACATCACCAAGGTGGATGGCAGTGGTTGGATGAGAAGACCTGAAGACTGAGCTCAGTGGCGTGCACGCGTGCCATTGGAGAGACCTATGTCTAGCAGTGGCCGAATACAAGCTGATGATGATAATGAGGATGATTTAAGTACAGAAGTGGTAGGATGAAGACTTTAGACATTAAGTAAAAACGCGGGTTACTCACGTGAATATACTGAGAAAAGCTCTAATAGTTTCGAACCACAGAGGGGTTCTTCCTCATGAGCAGCGTGCGCGGTCGCGGCGACGTCGCGCAGCTCACTACTTAATTTAGTATGTCTCACGATAGTTATTATAAAAAACTTTAGACATTTTAGTGGAAATTCTTGTCTTACGGAGTCAACTAGTTATGCTATTCCAAAGAGTAAACAAACAAATTAGATATTGAGATTATTTTAACTTTAACATACCTATTATACATTTTAGCAATTCACAACGGAGCTACACGTTTTCTCAAGAGCTCTGTAGTTACAATGTAATAATATGAAATTATCATCTCACTAATTTCTACATTCTCTCTGTGACACAAAAAGCAGCTCTATCATGAAAATAATAAAGTACATAATAACCGTTCTTCTTTCTTGTGCTCTTCTGAATGGTTGCATTTAGGTTGCACGCGGAGGCAGTGTCGTTACTGGCTGTTGTAGCAATTTAAACAACCAGCTAACCACACTGCCAACGCGGTCTACCTTACAGAAGACCCATTCTTCTATCTTGAAAACCTCAAAGCAGGAAAACCTCGCAATAGGAAAAACCGCGTATCAGGAAAGGTCTTGTGTTGTAAAAAATGAAAGCCTGTGTTAAATGTATAGACGTTCTAAAACGATTTACATAAAATTGAGGCAAACATCTTGTTTTAACTGTTCTCCATTATTTTATGGTTATTGCTTGATTCATATTTAATTCTTGTTATATAGTCCTACTCTTAATAATTTTTTATAATGAATTGCGTGTTATTTAGTTATGTATGTGAGCATTCATACATTTTTTTATTAATTTACTTAGGTGTGTTTAAACCTAATATTAATATTATATAGTTTGTTTATTTAATTTAATATATTTTCCACGACCAGTTGTCAGCCATTGTTTCAGTTGTTCAGCGAAGTTCGTTGTTCTATTTTTGGATCAGACCACCTGTAAAAAAGAAAACACGACATCTATTATACCAATAACAAATCTGTAGTTTGGCTTGAAGAGGGCAGGAGTCGAACCCGCTGTCATGGTTTGAGTAGGCAAGAGAAAGATATAGTTATACGTTGTTCTACAAATCCAGCTCATGACATTTTTTTTGTTTATTTACTTTGATTGAATTTAATAATAGAATTTTCATGAATAATATTTTTCGGTTTTAAGATTTATTTTGTATGTAACTGTAATTTCTCATATTGTTAGTTAGCGTTAGAGGGTGTAGTATTCGTTATTGTTTGTGTATTTTGTATTCTTCAATCGTTTCAAAGTGGTCGAATGCGTATGCGTAGTCTCCTCATCTTCTGCGCCGGCGCCGTAGCTCATGCGCCGCCATCTTCCTTTCAATCTCGATCACTGCACCTGTAAATAAAAAATAGGAATATTTCTTGTTGCTTCGTGGCATCTTATTTTGACATGTTTTGTAACAAGCTAAAATCAAATAATTATGTTTAAAATCAAATAATTTGATGGTTGAGAATTATCGTAGTTTAGTATAGACTAGAGTCTTAGCTAGGGCTAGGGATAACATGTGGGGTATTGAAATAAATTACTTATTATAGTACATAATGTGTGTGTATATGTATATATCTATAAAGCTGTAAATTCAGGGTTCAACCACAATTCACAGCTCTATAGTAAGTAAGTATTTGCATATTTACTACAAGAATGGCAAGTTATTTATGATGTAATTTTCGTTTATCTCATCAATCGATTAATCTTGTCCCTAAGCTAATATTTAAGAACGAAATATTATGATTATGGCGTTGGGGTATTATACATTTGATAAGCAATCACATTATATCGGCTTGATTGCTTGCATACAACAATAATCGATCGAATTAGGCTTATAGTTTTTCTTAGGATTTTGACGCATCTATGCATACAGTTGATATTTTGGACACCGGCAGATCTGGTTGTCATTTGGAAGTAGATGTCTTATGGTTGAAATGATGATGGTGATTTAACACCTTTATGTCTTTCTAATTGACTGCCTCGTTGGCCGAGTGGTCGTAAGTGCGACTGCCGGGCAAGGGGTCCCGGGTTCGATTCCCGGTTCGGGCAAAGTATTACTGGGTTTTTAAATGTTCTCAGTAGTAGCACGGAGTCTGGAATTGTGCCCAGTATAGGCTCACCCCCTATTACATGGGACTCATAACATAAATAGTGAAAAGTGGATGTTACATTGTACAGTGGTATAATGTGCCCCTCTGCCTACCCCTTCGGGGATAAAAGGCGTGATGTTATGTTTATGTCTTTCTAATCTAGTTTTATTATCACAAAAAATAGTAGGTAAATAGCCTGCTAGAGTTCCAGGGACCTTAACATCAATATTTATCGTTATAGGTTTAGCAGTTCAGACGAGGAGAATAAACAACCTAACGGGTTGTCGAACCTTTGGTTCAAAGCAAGAGTAGGAAAAGGGTGGTTTTCAGTTAGTAAGTGTCTGAGACTCCCTCTCGCCTCACCCAGGCGGGAGAAGTCATTGGATGATTTACCCCTCTTAAAAAAATCTGACCATACAAAGGGCTCTACGAAAGTTCTACGTGAATTTGTGAGTACCTAAATCGTAGTATATATTATGATCTTGTTAAGTCTTTTCAACAAGTGTGACTTGACCAATGAACGCTAATTTTTTTATTTATATATAAATATCGTGAATGGGAAAATAATCGGACTTAATGCCTTAAGGCATTCTTTGACAGTCAACCATAGGGAAGCGCAGTGAAAATCAGTTTCCTCTATGACATCATCTGTTCTCCACCCGGAACAAATATTTGTATGACCCAGTAATAATTCCGGGCCGGTACTACGTGTGAGAACTGTTTGTAAACTCAGACGCGACAGTCCGACTTTGAACCAATGAATCATAGTGGTTCCAAGTATTTAAAGCTGAGATTTTTTTTGATAGAATTGTTTTTCCTACATTGTTGTACGTTGTTTGGTATATTTTTCATATTTTTTATTAGTTATTGAGTAATAATAGCAGTAGTAGAAGTTGGGTTGTTACAACCTATAAAAGTTCATTTAAAATAACGATTTTGGAAATCATCTATAAGTAAAGTCTAATTTATAAAAGTCGTTGGACCGGTTCTGGTATTTTTTAATGTAAATTGTTAGCAATAATAGCATTATGGGCTTCAGGCCTAGTTTGAAATTAGTCTAGTAGACCTTATCGGACAGTTAAGTGAATGAGTCTACGTAATGAACTTTTATTTAGGTCTATTTAAATTTAAAACCATGTTTGTATCTAACAAAAGTTGTTGTATCAGAATGCATGCAGTTTTCCAAATTGAACAGTATAATTAGTAATATATAATTAGTAAAATAACCAAACCTGCGTTGCTAAAATACTTTGGACATTTATGTCTTCACTCAACATTCTTTGCTTGCATGACGAAGCTATCGGAATGCATCTAATGCGTTAGATTTATAAGGAAAACCGGCAATGTAATAATGTATGATTTATAAATCCCTCAAGCTATAATCTATTGGTATTGTACTAATTAAACGTCCTAATAAAAGACTTGGTCTTTCTCTAACGGCTTCACTTGCGAAGTTATTTCATAATAGTTGACTGGTAGCTCGTGTGATTGGGGACCATAATTATAGTCTTGGTGATGATTTTGTTTGATATTGGTCTTCAATTTTAGGCAGATTGTTAGAATGGCATCATATTGAGCTTACTCCAATGTCTCCAATGTGTGAAGCCAGTGACGTCACGATATATGTACCTATTAGTTATGATGAGTCTATAGCTCCATGGTGACTGTGATGAACCTAGTCCTGTTAAAGTACTTATTACTGCTAATGTATGTTCTTCTCTAAAAGTGTATGATAAATTATTCTTCTGCGAAAGCGTATGCGTATGTAAATAGAGATTTTTATTAAACCATTGGAAAACCCAAGTGTCTGTAATCCGTCTTCTAAGTACATGATGCTTAAATCCTTAGCTTGTTCATAATATGAATACTACTACATATATAGATCGGTGATAATATTGATTTAATATTAAATTATGCGAGTTACAGTCGTGTTCGCAGGTGACAGGCAAGTAATTTGTCACTTAATATTTAATGTAACCAAAATTATTCCTGTTCGTGTCTTGTGGTACTTTAGTACTTACAATATCTATATCAAACTGGTTCATTACCGCCATATTTTCCTAAGTAAAACGTAATCATCACCATCATCAACAGCCTATAAATGCCTACTGCTGAGCAAAGCCTCTTCTCACACGGAGATCGTTTGCTCAATTTTGCAAAACTTATAATTACTAATTATTATAAGCCCAGGTTTCCTCGCGGTGTTTTCTTTCACCGTTGGTGCCTAAGATAATCTTAGAAAGTATATATAACTCGGAAAAAGTCACATTGGTACTTGCCGTTAGTAAATTTCAAACCCGCACCATCATGCATTTTTTTAAGGGTGGAAAATCATTGAATGACTTCTCCCGCCTGGGTGAGGCGGAAGGGACTGTCAGACTCTTACTGACTAAAAACCACCCCGTTTCTTCTCCTGCACATCGATCCGGAGCCCAGGTAACCCGTTAGGTTCTCCGCGACTCCGAATTGGCATCGGCCCAGTTGGGCCCCATCTATGGTGGTCTGATGACTCTTTGAGGCGCACTAGGCCTGGACGCGAGAGGTCGCCTTCGCCAATCACTTCCCTGAGGGCAAGGCGGTGCTTAGCCCACGCAGGGCATTCCGCTACAGTGTGTTCCACCGTGTCCTCAGGGCGGTCCTCGTAGTGATGACATCCGCGCGTTTCCTCCCGCCCCGACAGACACAGGAACCTCCCGAAACTTCCATGTCCGGCGAGGACCTGCGTCAGGCGGAAGGTGAGGACGCCGTAGCGTCTCTCAAGCCACTCCTCAAAGAGGGGACTTACCGCTGCAATGGCATCGAGCCCAACCCTCATGCATTAGAAGCGGGAATCTTAAGCCTCCACGCCACCACGACATTAAACATGATCACTTCCTAGGAATTAAACGTATTTTGATATAATTATGGGTAAACTGCTGTATTGCTATAGTGGAATGTAATTTCATGCTAAGTATGCCATTTTTAGGAAGATCTTCATTCAATTGTATAGTAAAGGGACTTACAGTACAATATAACAAGCCAAAAGTACTCAGTAGTCCTATCTCTTCGAAGAATCTACTCTATGATGTTATCTACTTTAATATTATATGTTACTTTAATCTAATATTGACTGCACAGTTGGCGGCGGCTAGGCAACCGGCTGCCGCGCAATGTGTCGCGGGTTTAATTCCCGCACGGGACAACTCTTTGTGTGATCCATAGATTGTTGTTTCGGTTCTGGGTGTCATGTGTATGTGAACTTTTTATGATTGTAAACGCACCCACGACACAGGAGAAAATCCAAGTGTGGGGCAACGTTAAACTTCAGATTATACAAATATATTAGCTCCAGTTATTTACAAGCTAACATGATATGTTCAGGCTAAATTGTTGCCTATTTAACAGTCTGGAGACTCGTGTAATATGTGTCTAGGTTACATTAGCCTACAACGCGACTCTACTTCATTGACACTACTTAGTTAGCGCACATCTGCACATTCTAGAGTATCTAGAATATTAATTTTGTAGATTGTTAATACTTATATTATATATATTAACTATCCTTGTTCGGTTTTGTGACATAACATAACATCACGCCTTTTCCATCCCCGAAGGGGTAGGCAGAGGTGCACATTATGGCTCTTAACTACTGTACAATGTAAGTAATACCCACTTTTCACTATTTATGTTATAAATCTCATGTAATAGGGGGTGAGTCGGTTTTTTGACTAAGTAAGTAATATGAAGGTACGTATGTAAAACAGACTTTTTAAAAGAGTAACGAATGGTGTTTCTTTCTCGTTCTTCTCCATTCGAATCTACATTTTGGAATGAGCACCTAGCTTCACTGACGGACAGACTGAAAGACTATTATCTATTTTATATTTTTTGACGTTTCAACAGTACCAAATTATGGTTTAATTGAAATAAATGCTTTGACTTTGACTAGAATATACATGGAATACTTTCAATCAACGAAGACATTAGTATAGACTTCAAAACTATGTTCAGTGGACATCTATTTGTGGCTGAGGATGATGAAGCAGGTTTGAAGTTTTCGGCTTTAATGACTGGCAAAGTCCAGGCCAGAAATAATTTTGATACGATATCTCCATACAAATTGTATCAATACTCTCACACTAGGATCTGTACGATACCTACATCTATGAGAAAACTGATTTTATGTCCTATGTTTACCTTGACGTTCGTAATGAAATACAGCACTGTCTATTCCTTCGGAAATATATAAATTAATGTTCTAACAATTATCTATTAATTAATACCTACTCGCTATGTATTTGTGCATTGATTTATCTAGTAATTAGATATTTATAGTAATTTGCTTATCAGTGGCGCAACCTTTAGAATCACTGCTGTACTGCACCTACGTACATTACATACATACGTCCTTACTACCTATGCGTATATATAAATTATAGATTAATGTTATATATGCTAACGTGTGTTTGTTAGTCTGGCTTTCTTATACGTCCTAACGATAATATTATGGTGAGTCGCGGAGAACCTAACGGGTAACCGGGGCACCGGCTCGACGTGCAGGAGAAGGAACGGGGTGGTTTTTAGTCAGTAAGAGTCTGACACTCCCTCCCGCCTCACCCAGGCGGAAGCTATATTCGATGGTTTTCCCCCCTTAAAAAAAACGATATTATGGTATGATTTTTATGTCTGGAGACAGAAATGTGGAGAATGATACAGGCTAATTTATTTCTTTAATTACGTGGGCAAAGCCGCAGCAGGCAGCTGGTATGTCCATATTTCTTCAATATTATGTATAAGGTACCTATATGTAGATATATGGTACATAAATGTGTTGCTATTCCTAAGCAATAAATAAACCTTGTCTACGTCTATCTTAGATTTAACTAAAGTTATTGAGTTATAATTGAACGGAGACGGCATTTTGAAGAGAACCAATCAAGGCTGCTTTTTATAGCTAATTTGTCATATTATAAGTTATTAATTTATTAGATGTATCTATAAGAATGTATGGTATGTCTGTTTTACTGTATCTCTATACCAATCAAGACTGTGTTTGTGTAATTGAATGCGTCAATCTTTAAAACTGCAATTCAGATTATAAAGAAATATTTTTGAATATAATCTCTTCTTGAGAAAGAATTATTGTTATATTCATTTCACATTACATAACATGACGCTTAAGAATAGCGCAACCAAAAAATAATAACTAATAGTCGCTTATAATAACGAATTTGATACAGAGTCGCAGACGAACCTTTTTTAGCTGTTTTTTTGCGACATTTTGATAAGGCACGCTTTCTGTCTGGTCGTCCGTAATAGACTTTCGATTTCTCTTTATAATAAAGGTCTACAGATTACATGTATCCTAATATAGATAAATTTATTGAAGTTAGACCCACAAAAATTTGTAACAGAACGTTTATTTTTAGTGTCAAGATTTGATTTTATTTACCTAGAATTTAGGTTCCAGTAGATTTATGAAGAGCTTTTCATTATTCGATTTTATTTAGGTGCTTATCCATAGATTGTGAGGTTTATGGTTACGTCTGGTTTTTATTGAATAGTGATTTATGGTTCTTTAGTATATTGGCTTATTCAGATGATCGGTTAGCTTTCGTTATTGATTCCTTATGTAGGTATTTAAATGTTTCTGCACGAACTTCAGGCAGATATTTGGGGCCACGGGTGTATAAAGTGGGGACTCTTGGTGCCCACCTAGTGGCCTCAGGGAAGATGGCACAGTGGTCAAGGGAGACAACCGTCTCGCGTTTTAAGCGGGGGAAAATCATCGAATGACTGCTCCCGCCTGGGTGAGGCGGGAGGGAGTGCCAGACTCTTGCTGACTAAAAACCACCCCGTTCTTTCTCCTGCACGTCGAGCCGGAGCCCCGGTAACCCGTTAGGTTCTCCGCGACTCCGAATGGGCATCAGCCCTGTTGGGACCCATCCGTGATAGTCTGATGGTTCTTAGAGGCGCGCGCGGAACGGGACGCGCCGTACGCTCGGGTAACCGTCTCCCTAGGAATGTGCCATAACAGGCATTGCACCGTGTGGCTCCGGAGCAGGTCATTTTTACAGGGCCCGATGTCTCCATACAGGTTTAGGGTGGCAACCTGGGTGGTTTTAGTGAGGTAATAGTCCCACTTTCCCCAGTCTTTTATCTTTATAAAGCTAGGCGCTTATAGAAGGGTTTCCCCCATCATAAAAAAAAAACGGTATTGAATTGTATTGTAATCATTTGATTTTTGAACTACATAATAATGCGAATCCTTTGTGTGTTAGTTGATGTACATATTATCAATACTTTGAATGGTATTTGATAATTAAATGATGCTTCTCTGCTAATGATGTGCATACTGTGCATAGCGAAAATATACGTACTACAGTTGCATATAGCGACGGAACCTTGATGAAGATGTATAAAAAAGGCATCAGAATAAAAAATAAAATAAAACAAACAAAATTATAAATGGTTTATTTAAGAAAATTAATAATAATTAAATCATAATATAATAATATCATCTTTGTCGTTACTTAATAAGGTTTATTTTAGCGTACTTCTAATTCGTTTACTAATAACAAATTACCTAGGCTCGTCAAAATCTATTCCTTATTTCTTTTGAATAGGGACTATATACAAAACTGTTGTAAATTACCATTGTACATATGTAGTATTCAGCCTATTGTTTTATTATCCAAGACATGACGATTGTTTTCTTTGAATTGAGAGGTTCTGGTAGAAGTTCTGGAGTGCTGGAGTGAAAGTTAATTGTTGTAATCGCCAATCCTGGAGCAAGCTTAGTGTTCGATGCTCATTCATTTGAACAGGCCGTGGCTCAGTAACACTGTCTACAGTCTAGTCGTAGGTAAGGCGTGAACATAATAGAGAAATGGGATTATAGACAATGCAAGGCTAGAGTAAGGCTTCCCTGCCAGTGTCCACCCACACTTGACCTACTGACATCGTTCCACTGATTCCATACAATACAATTATTATGACACCTTTTTTAATATATGAATATAACTAAGTAGCCTTTCAGTTAAAGATCAGTTGAGTGGAAAATGTTAATGACAATTTCTTTCCAATGTAAGAAGATATGGTAACCTGATATTGAATTTTGATCGAATATGGAACCTATGTTTGATAACTATTTATAATATGTGGTTAAGCTACGTACCCTTTTTTTTTATGGGGGGAAAATCATCGAATGACTGCTCCCGCCTGGGTGAGGCGGGAGGGAGTGTCAGACTCTTACTGACTACGTACGTACGTACGTACCCTTACAGTTTATTTGCATGAAGTATTTTCTGGTAACATAACTCAGTTATTCCAAATTAGGTATAAAAAGAAAAATCTTTAACTCTTATATATCTTTGCCTACCCTATAGGAAAAATATAGCTTAATATACTCATTCAAATAATCATATATTACTTCCATAGCTGTGACATCACTAATTATAATGCAACGCAAAGGTTGCAATAGTTTCAGTATTTCCCCGCAAACGAATAGATAACCGATAGCAACCGTTGCAAGTACATGCTAGTAACTCGGTAAGATTACCAAGGCCGCATAAGAATAGTGCAGAACTATGAATATGAGAGCGCAATATTGTTTGTAGCTATTTCAACGTGTCTCTAATTATACCGTACCCAATCGTTCGCTGTAACTGTGTGGGCTAACTGCTGACAGCTTTCAAATGCCCCACTCGCTCATATTTGTGCCAGTTGTACCTGATTTATATCGGCCTTCTCCACTCAGATTTGATATATTTATATGTTTATATAATACAAAATATCTGCTGCAACAAACAGGTGGATTGATGTTTGCTACCCTAGTGATGTAACTGATGCAACCGGTGTATCGATAAAATTATTTTATATTATATTTTTTTTCAAGATGTGTTACTAATTTATCATGACCTATGTATATTACGAGTCACGAGTAAGCAAAATACGTATATAGCGTAAAAAATAGTAAATCCCCACAAACAAACGGCTGCAATAGTGCGGCGAGCGACGATAATTAGTGTCGAAGGCTACACGAGGGAACTACTGCCACAATGGCTTCCTACCATTATGTCTTTGTCAATGTACTGAACTATATATAACCATACACTTTAGAAATGACTACTGTTTACCTACATTACGGAATATTACCCAATGTATCAGAAATACCAGTCATCTGGTTGTGTCATAACACTCATAATGTTGAGGTAGGGGCTTATACCTCTAAAGAAAATATAAAAAAGAAATAAAACAAAATAAAAACTCGAAGAAAGCTGTAATAAAAACCCACAAAAATAAACAAAATACAACGAAATTAACAATTTAAATTCACTAATATGGAAATACAATCAAATTAACATAAGTGCTTACATAAAATAATACTTAGTATACAAAATATACGGAAATAGTAAAAGCAAAATTAGACACAATGACTAAAAATAATATATAAAGCGTACAACGAACTCAAGAGGTTCTCTAAAAGATATAAAACTAAACACAATAATATAGGAAATAAAATATAAATAATTAGGTGCAGCATGTCCAGAAATAGTAAAAAAAACCGTTCACTAGAGTTCATTACAGTTCATACGAGTAGAACTTGGTGTGGTCTCGTCAGGAGCGATGCTACACGCTCCGGGGTGTCGTACCAGATAGTGCATTTACAGTGTCAACTTTGCCTTAACGCAAACTTGTAGCGTGCTTTGCAAACGCACTCCTGGCACGAACTCCGGAGCGTAAAAACTTCGATATCGATATCTGACGAACGGAGGGCAGCACTACACAGTCTATGCACTACGAAACGTCTCTGTCGTTTGTCACTTAGTGTCCCCAAATTGCACTAATTGGTACAGGATACTATTATTTGTGGGTTTGTGAGGGATGTGTTAGTGCATAAGCGATGATAGTATAGTTTATGATTTTGTTAGTAACTTTGATTGTGTTACATTGTTATGATTACTGCTCTTTATCATTACTTAATCTTTACATGTTTCTGTGCACTTTAACTACCTAAGATTCTTTGTTAAATCCAGTGTGCTAGATAGACGTAATAACAAATCCTTCCGTTAGTTATTATCTTGCATTTAATTCGCACTTAACCAACTAATTGTTATTCTGCGTAGAGAAGTGTTGTTTCATTGTATGATTGACATCGACTTCTTAGGATGCGATGATTGACAAGGTCGCTAGTAGATTCTACACGCGTATGATTAGTAATATTTTATATTTACATTGATATTATTACTTTGTCACAAGTATCTATCGATAGTTGAATGTGTACATCACTAAACTAAGGTGCATAACATATCTTTGCAAATGAGCCGTGAGTAATCATAATGAATAGTTATGCAAGTTTTATTAGTCACAATTTTCTTTTTTAATAGCATTCGACTATATAAACGAGTGTTAAATAAATGTCTTGTTTACACACGATTTTACATACTTAAATTCACGCTTTTAAAGTGTTTTGTATTTGATCATTAAACTGGATATTAGAATTTCACTGAGGTCAAAACACATTAGTTGTGTCATAGATAAATAACAACCATTCATGTTATTGTCATGTCTATGACATTTGGACAGAATATTAATTTAATTTCAGAGTAAGAAAGTATTTTATACATAACTGTCCAGAGACTATTAATTTCGCAGCGCGGTAAAAATGACATTTATCGTTGTTATGATCTCATTTCTTGTTATATTACGTTTGTATGACAAAACTCGAATGTAGCGAGATCTCCTACAGATTTCGAAAGCTTTGTGTATTTTTAAAATATTCAAAACGAAAGTGTGGAGTGAAAGCGTGACATTTTAATAATGACCGATAAAGGCAGACGTAACTGCGACTTTGTGCGTCAAATGCTGAGAAATAATATTGAAGAAATAATTCGTTAATTACTCCCTGTTACTTAGTGAATGTAATTTAATTTAATATTATGAAGTGCTGTAATTAACATACTTTTAGAACTTGAAATGAGAGAACTGAGACTAAAGAAAAGAAAGTGAATGAGAAAAATTCGACCATTAAACTTAAGTTAATTAACCATTTTATACTTTGATAGTGGACTATAATCTTTTTCCTTAAGAACATAGAGCACTATTTCGATTGTAATATCTTAAGGAAAATCCGGATTCACGTATGTATTACACATACCTATAAATTATATACGAGTATGACTCGGACACTGACGATGCGATAATCAGACAATAGTTGTTTCCTCAATGACATAAAGGAGTCCTGCATTATATTTATATCTCAGTAAGTAAACTAGGATATATGTCACATATAATACTTATTTTTTTGAGAGATAATGTCTAATCTACTAGGTAATTCAGGTAAGAATGCACATTTACCCAAATTCTTGAAATAAGTACGTAATTACAAGTTGTCGGTTAACGTTATCTAACTGACAAAAATTCACTTCTACTTCCTATTCCAAAGCAAAAAATGCCATCATAACGGAAAATTACTTACTTAAACACCACAAAAAGCAATTAATTGAAAGTTAAAGTAACTGTCATGAACATTTACAAGAGCTTTCACCTCGACACATGTGTTCACATCATAAATTAAACTTCAAAGTCCACAAACACTCTTCTAATATATTTGCAACACTGAGGTATTGTTTAAATCAATCAATACATACATTATGAAGCTATTAAAACATGTCGGCTCATGAACTTGCATGTACTGTCAACGCATAGATCAAGGCAATCATTAACGTTGCGCCAGCGCACACATACAAATATCTACTTTAACACTTTAAGAAATTCGTTTTCATTTACAAATATCAATGACTATCTTCCAAATGTCACTTGGAATCTTTATATATGACAATATTTTTATTATCGCATCTTTTCATTGTGGGAGTAGGTAAATGCATAAGTTTTTCCGTAAAGACGCAATGTTGCAATGGAAACTCGACCTTGTGTTAGTTGACACGTGTGCCATCTATAATAGCTGAGTTTATTTGTATACGTAATGAAGTGAAGTGAGTTGCATGTGAAGTGCATATCTGTGCTAATTTATGCATGTGACGCGTCAAGTACTGGCGACAGTGCAGGTGAATACTTCTGTTTTACATGTTATAGGTTATAGAAGATGTACAGAAATAGAAAACTGTCTTAGTACGAAATTAAAGGAGTCTGGATTTCGGAATTTAAACTCTATATCGTTACACTTAATGTGTACTGAGTAAATGTTATTTTTTCTGTAGGCACATGTGTTTGACTACAGCAACGTGCTACAAAGGTACATGTGCTCAACCATTAAAAGTTTGTAATGCATTAAGAAACAAATACCACTGAGGTTGATGAATACAAACGATTGTCCAATAGCCATTGAAGCTAGAATCTTAGCGAACTATGTAATTACATTGAAGTTTTTACGGCGATTCTTGGTATAATGACTGCGATGGCTTTAGAGTTTAGTTTGGTTTGGCACAATGTGAAACAAAGGTGAGCCGGCACAAAGTGGGTCACAGCGCTGGCCTTGCGCCGCGAGAGACCGACCCAGTCCACCATACGAGGGAACGAACACTCGCGCTTTAATTGTATTACCTACATGACACCAACATATACTATTTTAAAATAACATTACTAAAACTATCTTTAGGAAACCCATGCATATATTTAACCGAACGCATCTAATTTGATGCACAGTTATCTTTAGCCCAATATTTTTAGTCCGATCCCTTATTTTACTTTCTGTTTCCATGCAAATCGGTGCCTGCATAGATTTTATGCTTAGACACTAAATGTTATATTTACTTCAAACACAAAGGAATTGAATGCTAATAAAATATGCATTTGCATGTAATAAAATTCTGACGAATGGCACAATGGACATAAATCCCCATGGGTGGCGCGCTAAGTGGGCGGCTAGAGGCGAGGAGGCCGCGGCTGTATGGCTTTAATACTAACCGCCTCCGCGTTGCACTCTGACGTAATGACATGCAGCGGTCCTGCAGTTGTTGCTCACCGACCTGATCATACCGTCATCCCTTTATTTATAAACGCCAAATGTATAAGCGCGAAAGAGATGCCCGCTGGCTGACTACACTCCTAGCGTTCATTCCAACTGTTCACAGTTCGAGTTCTAGGGCTCTATAATCTTTCTATTCCAACAATTTAATGAATAAAACATTTGTTGAAATCACCAGTGTTGCGAGTGAATGTAACATGAATACAAACTCGTTTGCTGGCTGGCATTATGTCACGACAATCAATCCGCTTGAAAGTGCACAGATGTAATCGTAAGATCGGCTGAACATGAGCGCTCTAAGAAAGTAGGACAAATAATTGTTAGGTCTCATGCGCTAGATAAGCTGCATTGTGCAATTGTGCCGCGCATGGGACTACATACATGATAAATGTGTCCGCTCATTGCGGCACACATTGATATGTCCTTGAGTGCATGGCCGGCCGGGGACCGCATCATATGGCATTTGAAACGCGACTGATTATTATATGTTATGAATCGCAAATGAGTGTGTGGACGTGTGAGAATGTGCACATACAGGCATACAGGCTGTTACTTTTACTGAAGCCGGTGGGTGCGCGCGAGGTATGCGCCCGCGGCTCGAGGAAGCCGACACGCTCCACCGAACACTTTCCCTCTCGCGCCGACATCGCATCCGACATTAATTGCAATTACAAACATTTTATAATTAATTGCTATCCATACCGAGGAGGTTTTCGCAACAAGAGACCGGCACTTAGTGGCCAACATTTGGTTTCTAAACGAAAGCACTTCATGAGCGGATTGATCGCGAGGGCAAACCTGTTGCTCACCACCGCTAGCGTTACTATCATTGAAAGTTGTATTCATGTAAGAATAAGCTAATCAAGGGGATAATCTACTGTTGTCCAGGGCATTGCAGATATAAGGCACTACAGTTGTACTCACGCCGCCGTGAGGTTTAGTGAAGTATATGAGACACAGTACACAGTAGGAAAGTATTCATGCACAGAAAGATATAGTAAAGCGTTCTGTAGACAAATAAGATATGTAAGTGTGTAGACACATATATAAATACATACATTGCTTTTTATGTATATGGTTAGCATGCACAGCGATATGAGTGAGATTATGTATGTTGAACACGTGATATGCACTGTGATGTCGCACGTGCCGAGCTACACATGTATGTACAGAGGCCGGGGGTAGCAGTCCACTCCCGGGCGAGGGCCTGGCTCGTGGCCCCTGTAATTATCTAGTTTAAAATAATCCCGCAGTAGGCGTAGGACTTGCGCAACACAATTCCAACGTTCTAGAAGCGACACTGACACGACACTGGGAGGCACTTCACTGGAGTCCGCGGGGCGTGTAGCGGCGGCGCGCGCGCCAGCACCACTGCGCCGCGTTCCACTTTTCCTTCCGGCGGTACGCGAGCAGCCGCGAGTTGGCAGCGGCACGCCTTGCATAACCGACAGTTTCGCAAAGCGGTCGGTGCAGCGCGCGGCCCGGCTTGAAATACGCACCCGCGCTGCCAACGGGGCCGCGCGGCTAGTTGACGCAACGCCACCGAGCCCCGAGCTCCCACCGCCACCACATCACCCGCCGGCGCCGCCCCTCCACATCACTCTTCATCTGGTTTCACAGACACCACTTTCGCCCGAATGCGTACTCGCTTTCATCGTCAGCGCATCCACGCTCCACTTTGTCTGGTCCAGTGTCGAGCGTGCAGGTACCCCGCGGTCGGGATACGTCCCGCGAGCGCGCATCGCACGAGAACGGTGCAGATAAGAGCGCGCGCGCGCCAGATGCATCGGTAACTAGGCCACCACGCACTCTGCCATCTGTTTGCATGATTGCACTCCATTTTGATTGTCAGATAGTCGATTGTAAATATAAACTTATTTTACGCGATTATTACAAAATAACCTATCGGTTAAGATTGTGGTATCATAACAGTAAAAAGACGATAACTGTCGCGCGTAAGGCTCGTATGTCTGCGACAATATTGTCGCGAGCGGGCCTCGAGCTCCACAAATAGACGTTCCATTTCGACGGCCAACTCACGGCGACACGCGAAAACATTACAGACACGTTTTATTATTTTATTGCCAGGTTTATAATAAAAACAACGGTTTATTTACCCACCGGAGACGAGTTCATTTCAACTAAAGATATTACTAGTGTCAATAAATTATTGTTAGGTAATTGAATTATAATTAACAAGTTTTCATCGTATTTTATAAAGTTTGTATTCCTTACGAACGACTGTCGTTGGATGTACATGGCTACCGGCTACCGGCTACCGGCTTTCGTAATATCAAATCAGTATAAAGATAGGCAGCGTTCTGTCATCGCAGCGGCCTCGGCCTGTTGTCACTGCTCGCTGGTACCGGTGCGGTGGACCAATAAATAATAGTTCAGCGTTTAGCGGGTTTACGCTTATAGTATGCGCGCCCAAGGCCGCCTGACTCACGCGCGCGCGCCGGTCTAAACCGCGAGCTACGAAACTGACTCACTGACACGTTTGCACAGATCAGGAACGCTATGGCCAACCACTGCATACAAACAGCTGATGCCCGCGCACTATCGGGAGTTACCGGTCGATGCTAGAGGGGGGACGCGACTAACTATCGCACCAAACGATTCAATCTTGTTCCTATTTATTTTATTTTGATGATAGTATTGCGATTTACTTCTGACCTTATTGTGCCCTCTATAGCAAATAATGAGTTGCATTTACAAAAAGCCTATTTTTTACTTATTACCTCATGTCGTCACGGCTAGTTAAATAAGTCGGGGAAAACCTAAAAGAGTAGTTTCATTCCTATGATTTCGAATAGAAGTGAGATTACGGTATGAAGTTAACACTTCCATTTTGAAAATAAACTAAACGTGTTGTTTTGGCTCATTTTTAAGATGAGAATGACATATCCCATACGTACGGTTAGGTGACAAAGACCGTGAGGTATAAAGACTTGCCGTTAAACTAGCAATAAAATACACTGTCTACTTGATTACTACATCCACGTTACGGAATTTTTCGATTAAACTGAGCAGCTATGAAAACAACATTGACAATATGAAACTCTGTACTATCGAGATGGTCGCGTATATTTTCACTTACATAATAATATTGTTGTTTGTCTCTTGAACTATGTTTGCGTTTAGCTCTGTCTCAGAATAACATGTTCATTAATCAGGCTGTAATGCACCGACCTACAAACCTTAGGTGCTATCATTTATACCGGGGGAGGGGCATGGCTCGCGTGGGAAGGGGGAGGACACAGGTGTATTTTCAGACTCCTGGGGCCGAACCAAGATTACCGTGTGTCATTTTCACATTGAATTTACGATCGGTTTTCTTTAGTGCGCAAAGCGTGAAACTATTTACATTCCGTGAGAAATAAACGCGTTAACATTAGTATTGGATACTTAACAAGTATATTAACAAACTAGTATTTGTGTAGTTATAAATAAATGAAAATGTTACAATCCAACTACATCCGACAGAAATCAATTGCAATATATTTCAATTTCCTTTGTAATTATTGCAATCAGTATAAAGTATTGCGAGAGCTCGGCAAACATTTCAGTACTTTATGTTAATTAACAGTCATATACAACGGTAAAGTACTTGGTTACGAAATGAAAATGCAGCAACCAACTACTAAAAACGATTATTAAAGAATATTGCAGGAAAAGAAACTATCGATATAAATGGAAGATTCGAGTTGGTAGTAACAAGTAAAGCATTATGCGATTATCAAGTATCTATTGGCAATATCGATTGTTTCCTGTTCATGCGCGCACGTCCCGAGCCGCGGTGGAGGGGGAGGGGGTTACACGCGCTGGCATTCCGCCCAAGGACGTTTTCTAGGCTCCCTAGGACCGGTCAGGGTCAGGTCACATCTATCAGGGCCAACTACACCAAGGCCGAGCGCTAACAGCGCTATACCTAGGCAACATCTAGGCTAAACACGACAATGTCATTAATTGTGTTAGTGTTTTTCACATCACCACTTCGCGTGAGGAGTTAAACTTAACTTTATCGAAACTGTACAATTACGTTTCTAGAATCTTAAAACGTTTAATGTTTACATTTTTGCCTTATAACTACTCTTTGCTACGCGGTTATTGTGAAGGAAAATTAGTATTTTATATTATTATATGAATTCATCTAGTGAAAATTATGTTGAACTTTGAACAGTTAAAATATTAATTGAACGTACTATTTATGGATGGCCCTACATCACGCGAGTGTCCTATAATGTAGCTTGCTTGTAACATTGATTGCAATTAGGAATGATTAGCGGTCGTCTTTGATGCATCGCTCTCCCAGCGTAAGGGCGTAGCTCGTAGGCCCTAAAGTATTCCAAGGGGAATACTTTAGGGCCTACGAGCTACGCCGTAGCAAGGAAGCGGACACGTAGCGACTCTGTACGTTTTCGTAGCCTTAATATTTTTGATTTGACATTTCACTGAGAACAAATATTCACGGAAATTTTAATAAGTTTATTTACTTGTGTTTCCGTCGTGTACCATACTTGTATTCGAGGGATAACACAATTACAACTTTGTAATGTCTTTTACGTTCACTTTCTACGGATTTGCGAAAACATCACTAAAAAAAGGTACTAATGACATTGCGTGTAGCGTCGAGGCGTATCGTGAATTACAATGGCCGGGCGATCACCGACGTTACGACATGGTTTAGAAAGTCGAGCCACGGTCAACGGTCCCGCGAGCGAAAGTTACGGCGCGCGTGTGTGTGCGCCTTTACATGCATACCGCGCACGTTTTGCAATCACCAAGACGGAGGCTACTACGAAAACACGAAACTTTTGGACACCGGTTTATCATTTCACATCAATTTCACGAGCTCACAAAATCGCCTTTCTATTGAGTTAAGATACGAGTTTCAGTGGTAGGTCCTTTGATGGACCGCGTTTGATATACAGATGAAAGTGATAGTGAGGCTTTCGGTCACTCTATTACGTTCTACCTTTACTAACATTCACGTCACTAAGTAGGCACTAAAGTCACGGAAAGTGATCGTTCAGCTAGTTAAGTCGGGAACCAATCAAGTAATTAGTGTTCAGTTACGTAATGCTTGATAAACACAAACGGACTATGTATTAGAGAACTACCTCTATGTACTCATGTTAGAATACCAATTCATTTCAATTTCACGAATTAGGTCAAATGATATTTGAACAAGGTAAAAGGAAATATGATTCGGTACACGAGCACAATACAAAACAAACCATCAATGTTTTGTTGTTTGATAACAAAAACGTTTGGTATTTATAGGAAGTCCAGATCCCCTTAGAAACAGCTTCGTGGCACAAATCAATAGAGCTGGCATTGATAATGTTTATATAATAACTTGTGTCTAGCTAATAAACGAAGATCACCTTGTGGTATCACTGATAACACTTGTGTCACTGGGTACGGACGCGACAAAGGTTCGGCGGAAACTGGGCGCGCCCCAGATCTGGTAGGTACGGAGGCTGGTCGAGGTCCCGGATGCACCTGCGCTGTAGCGATGTGAATTATTGCATTACCCCACCTCCGGCCCCCGCCCCCCGCTAGTGACCTCACCGTTACACCGCCTCTCCTCCTTCGCTTTACCCCCGCTTTCCCTGCTAACACGACCTTCGGGGCTGCATCCCTGGCCAAATGCCAGCTGCTGCATATCTTAACACGATCGTCATCTTTGACATCCTAGTATATTGAAAACAATGATACGAAGACAACTGCACTTCGTCTGCAGTCACAAGGACACTGCTCTCATCTATGATTTTGGTTTACTTTTAGATGGAGCAGTGATTGATTTATGCTATCAACAGTCTGAGGATAACAAGTTCGATTCGAATAGCATAGAGGTATAGAGAATGGATTGGCTATAAAAGTAACTGCAAACAAATACCACAAATGTATGGTGGGAGCGGTTGAGCTAACATAAACAACATTCGATATTTCATACCTACTGCTAGATGAACTAAATCTCAGCAATATCACAAATAAATCCTCGGATCCTTCCATCTGACCTATACCTCTATATTCGTATGGCAGTTACCACGAATAATGTAATACATTACCACATTGTATAAGAATTATATGTTGTTCTTATCAGTAATCTGTTATCGCACATTAGTTAAACCCAATTTTGACATGTGACAAACATCAGAAGGTATTATGAAGACTGGTTTGGTGCAATAGCCTGGTATAGCGGAATGTGAACGGTGAAAGTAGACGCGTCCGCTACCGAGAAAAAGAGTTTTCCACGCGGTTTCACCTTGCGAGAGCGCGACCAGTGCAACAGGTGCGAGGCAGAGACACAAGACCACTACGAGGTAAATATTGAACGCACAGTGTACATGAGGCCGATTTATTTAATGACGGAGCACGGAGGCGTAGGCCGATGCAAGTGGAACGAAGCGCGCGCACGGGCGGAGGCGCGGCGAGCGACTGCGGCTCACTGGCTGCACCGAAATAACTGCTCAGTGCAGCCGGGCGGCTCAATGCAAGCCTCCTCCCTCCCCTCGCGCATGCTCCCGCACGCCCCAGCTCCCGGCCCCCCATCCCCGCGCATCCCGCTAGCACCCTCACCCTCCAGGTCACGGTTGCAGGTCGTCAGGACAATGTAAGAGCGGAGCTGCAGCCCTCGATCGATCCAGCTGTTGCTTCTGGGTTCCATAATGGCCCTGAACTTGGAACTGCTGTGGGGGGTGTTCTTGAGAACTATAATGTACATTTTATGTATACGGAAAAATTGCAGTATTATTGTTAGATTTATAAGGAAGTCTAATGTCTCGAGCATATTATAATGATAGCCATTGATTAACCGCTAAAAATTTATTGAGAATTTTCCAGAGCGTGACTATACGATCTAAATTGATATTATGAAGTATACAGTCTTTACTTGAAAAGTCCTGCAAAGCTGCACTAAGCAGTTCGGGGACAAAGCTTCAAGGTTCGACAATACATCTGGCGCATACTGGTGTCAAGGCTGGGCCAGTCCAGGTATATGCAGCGCTAGTTGGCAGGCTGCCAAGGTCTTTCCTGTTATTTTATTCTCCAGTTGTAGTTTCTTATTAATTTTTCTCATAAACGTCATAAAGATACATTCATGTGTTTATGTGGGAGTATTACCACATGCCGCCGCAATGGCTTTTTCAACATGAATGAAAGATTAGATGATCGGAAGTGAGATTACGATGATCGTAAACATTATTAACGCATTTACAGATAGCCTTTGTTTTTTTTTGTTCGGATTATGTGTAAAAAAACATATTTTTTTCAGACGTGCGAAGTTGCATCAATTAATGGGAAGAGAAGAGACTATGAAGGGACAGTCCCTTATGAGCACGAGCTTGGCCAAGGCCAAGTAAAACATTACTTCTGTGTTTAATAATATAATTTGTGCGTAAGATTACAGAAAGTCATAGATCAATGTGAGCATTATTACGACACTATCATTCTGCCCTTGCCAGCTATACTCGTGTTTGTGCAATGTAGGGATGTGCCAGAGGCAGTTGGCATGCTTGTTGGCTTTGATCTGCTTCTCTTAAGCCAACAATATTTAGACACGAAGACGCCAAGATGTTATCTTATTAAGGTAATGTGATGTGTGCTAAATAATTGTAATTTATAACATTACACGCGACGATTTACTGTCCACTCGCGATATTTATTTGATTATGTAGCTTAGGTCATCGTTAGGTGATTTGTTTTCATTACTAAGAGTAATTAGAGAAGATATAAGGTATGTGTTTAACGATAAATGGATGTAAATGAAAGTTTGTAGTGTGACATTTCAAACTGAAACATTATGTAACTCGTACATCAGTAATATTGCATAAAGGTTCCAGGGTCGAGGGGGAGGCTGGCTGGGGCTCGATACAGAGCTACCTATAAAGCTAGATAGACCTTCACAGATTCCGGGAAGCCTAACCACCCCCCTCCCTCCTGTATCGATCGGACGTGATGTCCGCGCATAAATAAACGACACAGATGTAACTGGGGGCTGCGCTTTGACATTTGAGATCCGACCAAGTTCTGGGAGTTTCGAGAGATGAAAATATACGAAATCATTGATTTTGTCGGGCATGTTTATAGTCGTTCAAAGAACCAGATTATGTTTGAATATTTTCCGAATATTTCAGATCAACATGCCATCACGATCTGAAGCCTTGATCTTAGGGGTGAGCCTCGCCGCACCTTTTCTTTTTCATACGATCATATATTTTTGTCAGTTATGAGTCCTATCAGATTTATCATTTAATTTTGAAGTATAATAAAAAATATTCTCAAATTAGAATCGTAAACCAGCGACCTCACGTAACCAGTACCGCGCAGTCCCGTTTGGAGTATAAAAATTCGGCAGCGTAGAAAAAAAAAATTAGAAGAAGTAAATTATTTTGTACCAATTGGTGAAATTGGAAAACACTAATCGCGTATAAAATCTCATATGAAGAAACAAAAACTCGTGACTCTACTCTAGGCTGCAATGTTCCCCTCTTGCAAGACAAAGACGACGTGACCTTGAAGGAACAAACACAATTTTCGATGCAAAAATCTTTACAATAGACTCACCAAATCTTCTTAGTTTCTTAAGACGGTTGGAGCGTTCATACCGATAGCAAAGGATAGTCTTAGGATGCACAAAGTCTTCAAAGAGAGGAAGACAACGCGAAGGACTGTGTTAACAGCCCGGTGTCCACGGATGAACTAATGGTTATTGAATATCATGTTAACGCACTACCTACTGCGCCCACCGCCACAGCCTCGCAGCCCGGCGAGTCCTAGATGCGCCCGTCCCCGTCCCGCTTCTCCTACCCCCGCTGCACCCCCGAGCGCAACCCGCGTCCTTCAAAGACCTCCACAGATCCCCGGAAAGCCTAGCCTCCCACTGTACCTGAATCGATCGTTAGCGCTATACGATTTATGTACTGAGTGAGATAAATGTTCTGGACTGTATTACGAGTTTCATCGCTTTTTGAACAGAAAATAATATTGGTTTTTAAGAGATATTTAAGTAGGACGATAGTGCAGGTTATTCTAGAGTTATAAAAGAAGAAGTATTACTCAAGTTTGTTCAAATGAAATAATCTGTGAATACTCTGTCTGTCTGTACTGTCTGAGGTACATTAAATGTTCAGCAGGTTTGTTTGCTTAAATGACCTTGGATTTCTGAAAGCGATAGACGCAATGGAAATTTATATTTGATATTTTATAACATAACATAACATCAACATCACGCCTTTTATCCCCGAAGGAGTAGGCAGAGGTGCACACAGATGTAACACCCACTTTTCACTATTTATGTTATGAGTCCCATGTAATAGGGGGTGAGGTTTATAAATAAAGGAATATTTTATAAATACTATAATTACAGCTATTGTATTGTATAAGTTGTAGATACTTCAACTAAAATAATGTGATTACAGAACTATTGCTATATGCGTTTAAAATCTCATGATATGGAAGTGCCAGAATTAGATATTAAGTCACACTGAAAATGTACAACACACAAGTACATAAGCAGCTACTTGAGTAAGCCATTATTTTCTTAGTAGCCTTAAGGTTCTTTAAAATATTACTGAAGACTCAATACTGCACTAATTGAAACCTTCAGTTTGAAATACCAAGGCTCAAGGTCGCAAGCTGAGCTCTTGCTAGGCGTTGTTCAGGGGTGTTAAAACGGGCGCACCACCCGAGCTCTCCCAGCATGCGGAAACAAGGGCGCGGTCGACGGGTGATGCTCGGTGCGATGAGTGCAACACCCCTACCTCCCCACCGCCGTCCTTCGAACCAAACTACAATGCCTAAATTCAGACAAAAGCTGGTAGGCTGAATCGATTTGTTGTCGGAATTCGTGAATGTTCGTTCGTTTGTTAAAAGTCCATTTTAGGACTAATTATTTTTTTCCTAATGATTTATCATACTAGTTTCACTGCAAGGAAAGAGTACCTACATCCAGTGTTCAGTTACCAATTTTCTACCTCAGGATGATTTGACGCACTATTAGAACTGCGATAAATATATTTTTTATTTAAAAATCAAGACTCACAATTAGTGGGTGTTTAGGATTCAAGAGTAAATCGATAATTACAATAGATAAACGTTCAACGTTAACTCGCTTTATCAGACAAACCAGATTGAATCTACTAAAAGTGATAAGGGAGAAACAGAATTAGTTTGACATTTGAAATAATTAACATTAAGAGTTGGATAATGAGGTTGCTGGCTCAATATTATGCGAAACAGGTTTAGGTTGTGAAGGTATTTTAGTTCTTTAGAAAATGCTTTGATTAAAACTGTGTGATCAAACTGTACGATAGTATAGTGGGAGCGTAGCGGTAGCGTAGTATTTATCGTAGCAGGATCGTAGCGATAGCGTAGCAGGAGCGTAACCGTCGTAGCAGGAGCGTAGCGTGTCGTAGCGGTTTCGTAGCAGGATTGTTAATGTCATTGAATTAGCCAATTTTTCGCTCCATGGCACGTTTTTTCCGATTCTATTTTTGTTATTAAACCTTCTTATACTTGTTTGATTTTAAGAGTTAACGTAATATTCTTTTTACTTTATACTCATTACTGTTTATTTTTCCCACTTAATGCAATTATTTACAATTTTTATATATCTTTTCTAATTATAAACAGGTAATTACTAAGGATAAAAATAGTTCAGGATTTTATAATAATAATAATAATATTGGACTAAATAAAGCAATCTTGGCTGACCTATTTACGATATTCATATTTCCATCAAACGCGAATCAGGTCAGATCAGGTTTTTAAGAGAATCTGGGCCGTATTGTGGGTCGGTAGGTCGAGGCAGGTGAAATCGGGACAAGCTGGAACCTTCGATGCCTTTATTAGGTCAACGCCGGATATAGGCAACAGCCTTCATACGAATCTAGATTACCTACATGTCACGGCCTCTCCAGCAGAGTTCTAGTTAGCATACAGAATAGATCAAGGCAGTTTCATTTTGTAAAATATATTATTTTATTTCTACTTCAGTCACTTTACAGCAGCGGCTTTAAAGCTGTACCCTCTTCAAAATCGAAGTGTACTCTGTTCAATGTCGAAGTGTAATTATTTCTCACTGCTATAGCTAAAATTTTGGTGCTTTCTTATTGCAGTTCTTTTTTAGATGTAGTTCATAGTTTTGGTTTTTCATTTTCTTTGTTGATCTTGTGCTTATAAGTGCAGTAGCTGAGAGCGTCTAAGGTCTGATTAGGATAGGTAAAATATGCCATTTTCGAATATCGAAATCCATGTTCACAGCATGGTGTTAAAAATTGTACCTGATGTATTATGGATATTATACACCATTTATACATGTGTGATGCGCGTCTTTATGCTTACCTATTAAACGGGATACGCACGATTAGAGGCTAATGCCTTGTTTACACTAGTATTTTAGTTAAGTAGCGAGTATTTAGTAACTTTCTCTCTCTCGCTACGATTTTGGGACAGGGCTGAATGAAACACTCGCTGCTCGACTAAAATACTAGCATAGTGCGAACAAGGCATAATACAGGTGATTTAGTAAGTGCGCTCCTGTACACTCTTTCTTGAAATAAAAGGTCTGAGATGACGTTATATTAGCTGTCGTGGGCTTGGAAAACCAGAGGTGGTAGACCGTGAAATATATACCAATAAACTATATTTTATTGCCTCTGCAAGTGCAGGAAAAGTAGTAAAATATGAGCGCATGTTAAACATACGTGTCGACAGTTAATTATGTAATATTAGTTATACTCATTTTATATTTAAATTTCGATTGCATAGGGAAGCGATCATTTCTTTGTTTGACAGCTTTATAATGTATAATATTTATTGATTTTATAGACTTTTCCATTTTTATATCTTAATACGGGAATAACAATATAACAGGTTTATTCTTGTTAGGTTAGGTTAAGTAGAGTGGAAAACATTAAATATTTGTCCACTTTTCACAATTTATGATAAAAGTTCTATACCTCTACATTGGGGAACGACCCAATTGTAACAATTTCTATGACTATATTTTATGTCTGCATTAATAATGCCTATGACTTTTTTCTTAATTAATTCATAACATAACATCAAAACGCCTTTTATCCCCGAAGGCGTAGGCAGAAGTGCACATTACGACAATGCCACTGTACAATGTAACACCCACTTTTCACTATTTATGTTGTAAGTCCCATGTAATAGTTGGTGGTTGGTTAGCCATATACCGGGCACATTTCCAGACTCCGTGCTACTACTGAGATTTTTAAAAACCCAGTAATACTTTGCCCGACCCGGGCATCTAACCCGAGACCCCTTGCCCGGCAGTCACACTTGCGGTCACTCGGCCAACGAGGCAGTCAATTAATATAAAATCAAGTACAATTAATAGGATTATGCAATTAATTATTTTTCCAAAATTTGAGAAAATTATGAAAATTCTCTTATGTCATAGTATTGAGATGATAACATAAACATTTTTAGGATGGTTTATGAATGAATGAAAACTAAACTAATGTTGAAAATAGCTATTATTTAAGATAAACATGTATACAATTTCAGTGCATAGTGAAACAACATATATTTGATTACTGTTACATAAAATAATTGTACAAATCTGCAAGTTAGTCGTATAAATCCAACACACATACCTCTATAGATGAAGAAAATGTATCGGGTTATTGTATATTAACCACTGAGTTTAAGAAACTAATTCCTATTGCTATGATTTTAGAGTCCACTATAGATTGGTTACGTGGTGGTTCAAGTTGCAAACCGCTATAAAAATACCCCAAACTTTTGAAAAATAAAATTAATAAAATTTTACAAATAAAATCAATGCTATAAACTTGGACAGACAAGATATAGCGATTTTTTTTATTATAATAACCTTTCAAAACTTAACTTAATTTTTAAAAAATGTTATATAATTTTGACCTTACCAGCTCAACAATATGAAGCGCATACAACCACAAAACTAGGTACATAATTACAAATTACTTTCTTTATACACAGTTGTATAAACAACAAAATATAAAACAGAGCTCTTAAAATTTCACGACAACTTATTAATAAAAGTCCTCGTTTTCTTAAAAGCCAGTGACCTGCGCATGCGCATGAGTCGCATAAACTCGTTATGTAGCGAGAAAGGAGAATATTGCCATGTGAATGACATGAAAATAATGATCTTATACCTACTGCAGTCAGCTGACAAATGAGAGTTGATATTTTATGGTAAAGTCGGAGAGTAAGAAATTATTCATTTTATCAAAGTACTTATTATTATAACTACCTCTATTAATTACTGTAGTAAGACACACATATATACCTAAGTATATTACTCATTTTACTAAAGTATTTATTCTGAACCTTTATTATTATTTTTTTTGTATTTTGTTGCACTCTCTTGCTAATTTGTAATCACTTGTCATTTTTGTAAAAAATTATATCAATGCCAAACTCATCGGATGATTAAATACAAAATCATAATTAATCTTTTGGACCGAAAAATAATAACATTAATTACGCATTACATTAACATACTTTTTTTACCTCTATATATAACAAAACATCAACTTACAATTAAAAACAATTACAAGTAACAATCACGATGTAAGAACTAATACACACTGGACACGTATCACAAGAAAAAAAAAACAGTTCGACGTCGGAATCAGCAAACATTTGATCACACAACTTTCCCTCACGCTATAAGAGAGGCACGCAAACTGCGTGACGTCACACGTCGCAGAGACTCATACGCATATCTGTTTAATATCTTTTCGACTAATCTAAATTTCCATTCCTTACTGTGGGATAGTTTTATGGACGTCAAAAATATTAAAGTAAGTCTTAAATTCACAGATGTATTTTTAAGTTAAGACATTAAGCATAATCAGTGTACTTTTAAGACATTGGTCATTTTTATATGGAGTAGCTACCAGTAGACATGTAAGTAAATTTTCTAAGGATTTCTCATTTCAGAATGAAAACGGATAAGCTATTATAGTTTGTTTCTACATATACATTATAAAAGCGTAAGACGGTAACAATAAATAAAAAGCATTTCTAATCGCAGTTAAATACACGCCAATCGTAAATCTGAACTAATATTATAAGATTCAAGAGTTATGTTAGAGTGTTTGAACCCTCTATTCTCCAGAACCACTAGGCTATTCTGTAAGATATAATATGTCAATTTGAACTTTCGAAGTGAGCTCAATCGCATTGTCGCCCGTTATTGGTCAAGATTATTATCGGACCGTGATCGAGTCCAATTCGATCTTTCGAATTGAAAGTTGCAGGATAACCTAACTGGTCCGAATAGAACAATTTCTTTTGTGCTGGAAAGTGCATTTCTTGAGGAGATTCTATAAAACATCACGCTAAGGTTAAAAGGGAACTGAACAGCTGGATAAATCGCACGGTAGTAGCTAGTTTAATTTAAATCTAACTGTATGTCCGGAGTATAACTACACCAGCAGTATCTACAACATGTGGCCACTTTGATAGATTTAAAAATAACCACAGCGATATTTAGGTTACGCACTATTTCATGTATTAACATTCTGTTGTTGGTAACAGGTTAACTTTACAATTTCCTTTAAAACATTAAGAAAATTATTAAATAAGTAATTTAAATTGGTTCCATTTTATAGTTTTAGACCGTGGGGGGTTCTCTTATAAAATTATAGTTACCTATCTTTTCTCGTTTTGCAAATTGTTGTAAAATCAAAGTAGTAATGAGATTGTTACTGTCCCTACCTAACATTTTCATCGAATATAATTAGGTTTAATCTTCCGTAGAACCTAATAAAAAAAATAACAAAATGAAAGCAGAAAATGGTCATATTTTATATGGATTAGTTATACCTCTATAATATTATGATTAAATAATTTTTATGAGCTTTTTTGCAGCTGCCATTATTTTTCAAAAGTGTCTTTGACATTTGGACGTTGCAGATAATTATAGTAAAGGATGCGTTAAGGTACTCAATACTTTCAGTATGCATTAAAATGTATTAACATTTAACTATATACTAGTTAAAAGTACCTACCAAATGTGATATATAGTGGTGATGTATCTTCATTTTTTCTTTTCAAATAAACTTGTTCTTCTAGATTTTAAGTTCTTCTTTGTAAGCAGTCGATGACCGAAGAGTGGGAGAACTAGGGAACAACTGAGATACCACCAGCTGTGTTCACTCTGCATTAATTCCCGAGAGAGCACAGCGTGGCACCCGGTCGTTCGATAGCCCGTAGATCTTCTTTCTTCAATCAATTTGCGCCCAAAAATATTCTTCATAATTATTCAAAGCCAGTTTCTCTTCTCTTCAAATGTCATGGTAGATAGCGCTTCCAATCATTTAATCTAAAATATGTATCAGCGCCATCTATGTTCACGCGGAAGAAATAAAGCTCTGGCACCGGTTTGTTAGTGTCTGTGCCGATCCAAAAACGGAACTCGCACATCTTCCACCCGTTGAACATAGATGGCACTAGTGCCATGCTACTAGTAGCGACAGAGTGAAATAACATAAAAATGTCGAAGATTTTTTTGTACTGGAAAAGTAAACGTTTGAAAGGAACGCCGAAAGTGTAGCAAATAAAAAACTCAAACGACATTATAGTCCGATGCGAATGGACAATTAAATTATAGTTTTTTCAATACATATGTCCATATTGTTTTATATTTAGATTATAAAGATAAATTAAGATACACATAATGACAACAAGGATTATTTACATAATATACAATTTTAGAATTAAATATAATCCAATAATTATTTCATAAAAGGAAAATATACATGCATCCTGAAATATTTTGCACAAAAAATTGTTTGCTGACAATTTTACTCATCAATATTGCTGAGTATCTAACTAACCTGAACAAAATCCACATAAGTCTGAATGTATGCGAAACCTACATTATTCTAAAACCTTATACATGTCATATAATATCTTCATCGTTCAATAAATCGACACCTACATTCAAATTACAACATCAATAATGAACAACAATATTAACATGATGTAAGTCTCAATAATAATTTCAAACGAGCAAAATTTTCGTCAATATCGTGTAGTTACTCAGGAGGGCTACGAAAGGGTAACTTGAGTATGACTAATTTGCAAGGGGCTCGTTACAAAGGGTCCCGGCGACCCTCGCCTTGACTGCGGCCGCCACGTGCCAACCCTGACCTTGAGACACACACACACACACAACTGCACTTGTTGCACACATTCAAACTTCACCCTCTCTTTTATAAAGGACGCCGTTTAGACGTATCCTGTGCGAAAACTGTGAACTTGGCATGATTTTGTACGTTTGGGTAGATGGCTCTGTAATCGTCGCTTTTCCTATTTTAGTTTAGTATAATTAAATGGTCGTTTGTGATAATTGTTAGTTTTAGCAAATTTCTTTTCTATATTATATAATCTTTTAATTTTAAATTTAGTGTACAACAAAAACGCATGATTATGTTTGAGTTGTCTTTTTTAATCTGGTTTAGATAAGTTCTTTATTAATTAATTTCTATTAAATCAATATGCAAATCAAATATTGCAACGATTTGTAATCTAATTATCTGCAAGCAACTGTTGATCAAAAACATAGTAAAGAGTCATGATACTACAATTTGAGCATAACAAACATAGGTAGACTTTTTGCGTTTGATTGTTTTTCACTATCATGTATATATTTACGTAGATATTGTACTAAAACACTCCATGATTCATAGACATATTCAAATTAGAGAGGACCTTTATATCTTTACACCTAACTTGCTACATATCAATTAGGTTAATAGGTTTCTAAACTTATTTAATTCAGATATTATTTATCTTTATAGGAGAGGAAGTCAATATCGATTATGATTATCATTTAATTATTTTCTGATTACACATATCGATTTTTTATTGACAATCACGTTTATAATACTGGCACTAAATGACCGAAGTGTGAAAACTATGATTCAGTATTTCAAAAAAAGGATCAAGCATTTGAATTTAGAACATGAGTAAGTGAAATAGAAATATGCTTAGGGATGGTGTCCCTTTCTTTTAACCAATTTAAGCAAGTTCATACTATATGTGGTGATGTTTTATATTGAATATATTTCGCGCATGCGTGCTATGTATTTTATCACCTCACTTAAGTAGAATATTGCATTAATACAACACTCATATCTATTATCTACACATGTGAGTGTAAATATTATTTATCATTATCGCACACGATAAAGCGATATTTAACCCTTGAATCGTTTATACATATATTAATGCTTTTAAAATTGCATTACTTTAAAATAAATAAAAAAAAATTATGAGATACTGTTTCTTTAAGTTTAAGATAAATTGAACTATAGGCCTGGGATTTATGACACTTTTTTAGATTGAATTTAGATAATTATTGTGGCAAGATAAATTTAGATTCTAGTTATCATCATTAAGGTACATTTTCCATACTTCGCAGACTATGTAGTTGTAGTGGGATAAGAAACACTAGATTTTTAAAAAGCTAAGCATGCCCCTTTTGATACACCCCCCCCGTTATCAAAAAAGGAGACATTTGGAAAAAATAAATTAATTTTCTAGTTACAAGTTACACATATGTTTCTTTACAAACATACATAACCTCGCGCCTGTCTCCCATGGGGGTAAGCAGAGACTATGGAACGCCAATTGCCACGATTCCTACATACCTCTTTCGCTTCATTAAGAGTCAACAGTTTTGTTCATCAACAAGAATTTTTACCTGTAACTAATTATTAAGTTTGTACGGCTCAAATAATTGGTAACATAACCACAATGTAAAAATTATTGCGTACGTAAATAGTACGTACGTCCGTGTTTGTGGTTGCATTTAATTTAAATATACATAAATATAATACAAATATATGTGTTTTATTTTATAGTTTTCGATTTAAAATAAATAATTCCAAGACTGTCTATGTATATGTATGTAGTAAATAATTATAACTGAGATGTTATGTAAGTACCTAATAGAAAAATAATCGACACTATTATTCACGTTGCGTCATTTGACGAAAGCATGCATCCTTCACAACCAATAGCCGCCTACAAATGCTTGCGTCTTGCTAAGAAACAATGAAAACTGTCAACGAAGCGGTAACGTTAAACCCGTCTTTGTGAAGGGTGCAAGCATTCGTCAAATGATGCAACGTGGACAGTATCCCTAAGTATTCTTAATATTAATATTCACGTTGCATATTTAATGCAACTGCATATAAAGGTACACATTGTAAATACTCGTTGGCTGCCTAAACAGGCCGCCGTGCAATCTCAGTAGTAGCACGGAGTCTGGAATTGTGCACGGTATATGTCAACGTATACAGTGGCATAATGTGCCGCAATGTAAACCTCAGCGTCCTCAGCCTACCCCTTTGGGGATAAAAGGTGTGATGTTATGTTGTTATAGATATAGATAAACTCTAATTGACTAATTTCATACTACTAATTTCATACACATTGGAATGTAGGTTAAGTTGCAGAAGAGTAAAATGTATTTTAAAATATTGATTTTTTAATTAATTTACCATGTCTCTCGATAGTTACCGCAAAACAATACTATTTTGTCAAATAGGGTAGATGCCTAATTTTTATTTTAATATCCGTCTGCTAGATTGTTTTAAATCATTAGACACGTATTTTGTATTTTCTTACAGAAATGGAATACTTTCGATTATATTCATATATTGATTTCAAATGTCGCGTGACGTCACTTGTATGTACATTTTATACGTAGAGATGACGTTTTAGCCCCCACTCCTAAACTTTGATTCGTTTTATCTAGTATTGTTTTATTATAAAAAAATACGACAAAATAAAAAAATATGTGTCGAATATGTATTTTTTCATTACCTAACTGACGGACTAATTAGATTTTTAATTTTCATACCCTGTCATCATCCCAATTATGATGTTTATACTATTTACCAAAGCTCTTTTAATTTACATAAACTACATATATGGATTATAGTTGCGCCACAATTTATATAGAATTCTTAGTCATTTGGTCTATAAAGTGCTCTTTATCTTTACATACATAAGGTCTTCTTTCATATCCAATTATATACTATTTATCACAGATCACCGGGTATCAACTTATTAATTAATTTTAATTACTTCCCTCGTTAGTTGAGTGAACATTAAATCGATTGCTAAGCAAGGGTGGCCGATGTTATGAAATAGCCTCACCCCATATACACGGGATTAATGTTGTGACTCGAGGAGTGTGGGTATTACAAGACTTAATGCACACCTGGTTAACATGCAATTGATTTTTTTTTGCATGTAACACATTGACAGGTAAAGTTTTATAAAATTTCTTGCTATTTTTTTCTAGTGTTTGGGATATGTCAGCTCTTTTGAATCCTATATCGTACTGCTAAGCAGTGGCATTCTTTGCCATAGTCTGTATTTCCTGAAGGGTATGACCTGAGTGTCTTCAAGCCCTGAGTGAATAGGTTGCTTATGGGTCGACGTGCTCCATCGTAGGCCACATTATCGCTTACCACCAGGCGAGATAATGTTCAAACGTCAGCCCCATCTAATATAAAAAAAAATCGAACCTTTGATCGAAAGATTTCATAATATCTATCTGATTTGTAACATTAAATTTACTTTCTATTTAGACTTGGACTAGACTTGTTTAGTGTCCCGACATAGTGTCGGACGAATGCTATGCCTTAACTCTTTCAGTGTTTTCTATGTGTTATTCACTTATACCTCATGTAAAAACAATGATTAATTGAAAAAGAGACAGACCTCTGAGTTTATTTCGGTATTTCTTCTCAGAGTAGTCAGTTAGGAAATGACCTCATCGTTCGCTTGATAAAATTGACGTGTAAAAGTGCTGCCTTGTAGCCTATTTGCAGAAATAAATTCACTTGTTTCACTTGAAACCCATTTAGGTACTGATCCTATCAACATCCTATCGTTTATTCTTAAAAAGAATAGGAATTAAACTCGTTCATATCAATTTGACCCAATTTTCGCTACTTATTTGGTTTTATATAAAATTAGAGCCTAGTAGACCATACGTTTCCTATATATTTAGTTTATATACAACCTGTATTGTATTTAGTTTATATACAATATCCGATTGACTCATACATCGCAACCGCATCTAATCTGCATCAACGTAGGTGTAGTATAATAATTAACACGTTTCAATAAATAACTTATGTTAGTGCATAAGTATATTTTATGTAAATACATACATACATACATACATAACTTCACGCCTGTCTCCCATGGGGGTAGGCAGAGACTAAGGAACGCCAATTACTACGATTCTTACATACCTCTTTCGCTTCATTAACAGTCATCAATCTTTTCATGCATGCTCGTCGGTTAAGGGTACTTTTAATTTGGCCCTTCTTTAATATATTTTTATGAATGGGGCTGTCTGTAGAGGGCGCCCTAGACGGACATATAGTGACCAGATTGGCGATATATTATGTAAATAAGAACGTATTTTAATATACCGACGAGTTGTGATGTTATGATTCTTGCACGTTCGTGTTTTGTGAATTAAATTAAAAATTGATATTTTGTAAATTAATTATTACATTTTATGTTTATTATATTTTGAGCTCGAACCTATAGAGTATATATTTTGTGTTTTTAAATAGATACATATTGTGACAACAATTCAGTTAAAGAGCCTCACCTGAGCTTCTTCAGAATTTTTTTTTTCTTCAGAAGACAATACAGCCTTCGTCGTGTCTACGTAGGGCCATCACCTGAAACGAAAAGATTTGCAATAAGCAATAGACCCACGTTATGTATTTGTAAAAAAATGTAGACAGTAAAAAAATATATTATACTACAGTTAATACACGTGCAGTTGTATATACAGATATAATAATATATATATACATATATTGACTACTACCTAGACGGTTGGATGAAGTCAACCCGCAATAACCCGTTAGTGAGTAATATTTTGAAGATAGCCAATTGAAATGACCTAATGTCAGTGTGCCAATGTTCAGTACCTATTCTGAAGCAGAGACGCATTTTCTACTTATTTGAAAATACTAAACCAAACCAATAAATTACCAGCCTTCTAAAATATGTTCAAAATATTGCCCAAGATCAGTTTTACTGTTAAATTATTTTAAATTACTATGCCTTTGCTAACAGAAATCACCTTGTAGGAAGTCTGCGTTTGTCTTTTTAGCTGTCAGCGTTAGACTGGTGTACAATTACATACGACCCCGGCACTGCTACACCACTTACATAAAACTAGCTAATGAGGTGTAATAACATACGTTTTTGTTGCTATATAACAAATAACATTATGCACATCAATCTATACAAGACCAGTTCATCATGGTCTAGCTTTGTGTGATCTTTTACAGACTGAACGGTCAGTTTATATTGGATGTATAGTTCGATACGTAGCCGTAGAGTAACAGAGTAAGTATTGGGTTTAAACACACCATGACCAGTCGCCATGGTCGCTGCTCGTGTGCCATGTTGAGAAGCCTTGAGGTGATCTGTAGCGTGGCAAACAAGGAGTGAGTCACAGCCCGTGACGTCGACACCATGTACCCATTATTTATTACCCACGAAATACTGCGGTGACGTGCAACGAGATAATGTTTTATGATTTATTTTATATAGGTACACGTGTCCGGCCGCATCAATGCTGTGATAAACGAATCGTATTCTGCCAGCGGACTTAACAATAACCGCGTCGGTAATGTATGAATGTAAAACCTTACAACCTTCACAAATAATGTATTTATTCAAATTCATGAATGTCTATTGATGCTCTTGTTCAAGTAAAAAATATGTTGATAATACAATAAGGCTTCTGAACACATTTCTTAGAATTGTAAAGAAGGATACAAGCCAAGGTCGTACTAACAGCAGTAACAAAGTTAAACAAACTTGTTGTCGATTATGACGTTCTGTGTTCCAAGAATTTCGTGAGCAATCAGGTTGTAATTCGGGATGAAGGAAAAATCAAAGTCGAAATCCGAAGAAACCAATCAAGGGTCCCATTATCACAAATGGTAGGGTTCAGGGTTAGAACTGGGGCAAATATTGAGGTTCCACGTGGAACGGAGATTCCTCGTGTAACGGGGAAGTTAATTAATTGGTTAATTAAAAACTTTCGAGTTATTATAATTAAAAATTAATTTCGTGTTAACATTGAGATAATCTATGTTAAGGTCCAGAAGCTAAAGGGCATTTATTATTTCCAACTGTAAGCAAATTCTGTTGCTAAATATAGATCTCGTGATCGGCACGGGCTCTAGGTTTTGCGTCATCAGCCCACGCTGAGGGGAGGCTTGCGGTACGCGGGGGAAGAGGGGGAGGGTAAGCTCGCCTTCCAACAAAGTAGAGCGCATGCGCGAACAGCGCCTACGCTAAATAATGTCAAAGGGCAATCCCGGGGAAGCCTGGATTCCTAGGGCGGAACATGCGCTGATTAATTACATAAATTCGGGTAAATATGTTTTGTATATATGTACCTATATAGATCTGTTTCAAGGATTTGTATACTTGCCCAATCAAAAAAAATTATTTTGTTTCCTTACAGGCCACTATAGTATTCAGAAACTCCCTTAAGTTTAATAATATTTTTTATATCTGCACAATTTCATCGTAAGTTCTATTTTGAACCTTACATAACTTAGATTAAAGTTCGATTTCTAATATGAACCATCTGAAATTCAAATTCCTTCATGTTCCAGTTTTATAACTTACTTTATTTTCGCGTATTGAATAAATGTAATCGATATCAAAGTGGTTATAATAATGTACATAAACAAATGACAGATAAACACGTGTAGTGTCCAATTTGAATAATGTAGCTTGTACGCAGAAAAATAAATATTTCTTTGTAAGATAAATTGGATGTTTTATGTAACAAACATACGAATATGGTAATACAAAATTATCTTGTTGAAGATTTTGAACACAAAGATAGAATTGAACAACTGTACAGTGATTTTGAAAATGATATGAGGCCTTAGTACGAGTTTTTCTACGTTTAAAGTATTCGAAACGAGTGCGCGTTCGGCGCTGATTGGTTGGTTTATTGGCGCCGGCCAATCAGAGTGCCGAACGCTTACCCGTTTCGAATACTTTAAACGTAAAACAAACTCGTACTAAGGCCTCTGAACGAAAAAAGAATGAGCCGTAATCAATAAACACAATAAAAACATCAAAATTCACAATAAAAAAGAGAATGGAAACGAACCAATTAATATTTTTAAATTAAATGACAATAACAAAGAATCGAAAACACCAACTGGTTATATCAATACAAGTAATAAAATAAAAGGTGAAAATGAAAATATTGATTCTAATAACAACAAATGAACATCAACTTGTACAAAAGGTCCTTGTATAATGGAACACATTGTATGAAAAACCGAGTCAGCGTGTATAATTGTCTAGAGCGAGTCAATTGTGGTAATTAATAATATGAGACACATACCGACCCTGAATGACATCCGATACTCTTCGGAGCTGCGGTATTAATCTTAAGGACGACAATGAACTTCCATATAATAATGTTGTTTATAGGCTTATTGAAACAAATGGCTTTTATTTTGTTCCATTGATGTTTTAAGAATAAGTGTTTTGGATTTGGAAAACTCCCGAAAAACGTTTCAGTTTTTTTCCCCAATACGGAAATACTTGACCAGTACTTAACTTAAATATGAATATAGGCTAACATAAGAACAAAGTAATCCATGTAAGCTATATGAAATAATGACTGCCTACTGAAACACAATGCTGTAAATTCAAGGCCTACATAAAGAGACGTTGAACAAAAACAATTCATGTCTACCTTAAAAATGATTTTTTACTCAGCTTACAACAATGTCGTTCGTCTCCATACGTCATTATTCTCATCAAGGTTTGAATAAAGTCACTGAGACCTTTTAGCGCATTGAAGGGCAAACACAATTGTGGAATGACTGTGTTTAATAAGATCAAAAGAAGGATTGGTCAGTCAAACGGGTTTATTAGTTTCGTCATACGATAGGACATTTTCATCCTCGAGTTCTGCATCACTTTGATCGTGGTTACGTGTCTCCCCATTTACTTTAGCATTTTGAACGTTATTAGCATGTTGGAATACAGCACAGCAGATATTTACATATCTATTTTCATCAACAATTTAGTGCATAACTCCAAGAATATAAATATCACCGTGTGCACAGATATTTATAAGCATCAAATGCTACGTGCTCCAAGAAAGTATGGCTATAGATATATTATCGCTTCCCAGCTATTTAAACATTTCAATAAGTACCTACTTGGAAGTGTTAAGAATAGTTTGTTTTATAATTATGTGTGTTTACTCATTTTCCATTATTATAGCCTTTACCTTGGAACACCTACAATAGAGCATGTGTTCATGGTAATCCAACGTGATCGTGTAGCTGATGTCAATCTTAATTGTACAATCCCTCTTAATCTGATAAAACTGCTCCCCAGAACGCAGTGCCATGCAATGAATTTTAATATTCCCTTTTGCATTTATACATTGCAGCATGCGTCTCTGACGGTGCATCAAAAATAACCAGAGTGAGCATTCCATATAGAGGCAAAAATCTCAGTAATAAAGATAAATGTGAATGATAAAACAAATTAGCATTCTCATTCTCATCCAATGGTACTGCGGCGTACGGTGCCTAGGGGAACATCTGACAAATGCACACAAAGGTCACATTCCCGTCGGTTACCATTACGACTCCATAAAACGTTCTGTTTTAAATTGCAAGCAAACGTGCAGACGAGTAAAACAGAAATAAATAAGCAAGTCTGCGCTGGCAGCGCTGTTGCTAGGCGCGCTCAAGGTCTGCGCGGCCCTGGCCGTGCCCCCCGCATACCCTCTGCCCTTCCCCCCGCGCATGTGCACCGCTCAAGCTGCATTCGCCAGCCGCACACACGCGCATCTTTGCACACATTTCAAGCACCACTACATGCTTGCTCTGTACCGACGTACTGCACGTGTAAGCTTAGAAAGGGTTCGCGTTAGTGAGCGTGTCGTATACACACGATCTCTGATTAATGATGGTGGATATTCTTAGTTTTGTATACAACACACATGTACCTTGTATCCATGTGTTAGTGTACATAGTGTGCGCTCCTAACTAAATGTGGAAACTGCCTGCTTACGTGACATCCGTGGAATGTATCTTCCGTCAAAACTCAAACTGTTTTTTTTGCGAACTCCGCATACCTATTTCCCCAAAATATTTCTAGGCCAATATTTAAAAATTCTACAACTTTTTTAAAAAGAGGTAGGTACGTTTTTTATAAGTTTTTGAATTTTAAAATAATTAATGATCTTTAAATTTTTCCCTAGTATAACACGGTGGTGACCAATCCTCAAAAAATGAACAGCAAATTGCAATGCAACGTTTAGTCAGCTCAGCAATGCATCAAAGTCCGAGAATATTTTTTGTCGAGTTATTTCGATACTACTACAAATCACCGACACGCTATATTTATGACTTACACGAAATTCTTTATGTATCCAATTTATTTTCGAACGACGGTTGTATGAAAAGTTTACATTTTTCCTACGGAAGCGCGGAAGTTGTATGTGTTCCAAGTGTTTCGTCATTGTGAAGATGCAACTGGCTTACATTGTAATACCTATTTGGCATGCCATGGACAGCTGCCAGAAATAAAGTGACGATGTCAGTTTTTTACGTAATATTAGTTTACTATGATAATGGCTATTATTACAGCTTGACCCTGGCACAAATATGTTGTCTAAAAATTTCGTTTATCTGGATTTACTAGACAGTTTTTCTGGATCTTTTCGTTTTGTTTCACAAGATCAATAAAAAAAAGATATCTTAAAAAGGTTCTTATTGATTAGGATGACATTATTACACTCTCAGTTTTGCTGTTTTTGGATTTCATTCATAGGACCGCGACATTACAAAATTGGACGGAAGTACAAATAGTTTAGAGGAAAATCGTGAAAAGTGGAACGTATATATTTATTCAACAGCGAAAGTAAACATGTTATTGTCTCTAATTCGTAAATCTCCTAGTTTAACACCGAAGTGAGTTATGTACCAGGTACGACTGTCGCAAGATGGTGGTGACGTGGCGACCACTCGCTATACACACGCTTTGGCAAACTTCAATGTTTATTTATTGGTAATATATCACATCTAGAACACGTGCAATGCACTCTATTTGTTTTTCTTTTAGTGTGTAATAACAATGTATACCTTCATGGATTTATGTCCTTATAACTATTTACTTATAACGCTTTTATCTAGTCCACGAATAGGATGGTATTATTATTATTTGATGTCGTGTTAACATGTGTTGTGACATGTCTGGCATTTGAACAAAATTAATGAATTTATAAAAGAAAACGTACCTATAGTCAAAGATATTGAATCTAGGATTGATGTTGCATTACGAAAATTTGCACTGTAAGACAGTACGAACGAGATTCTGATAAGAAATGTATAACAATGTTATCGAACACTTTGATAAACTTGTGAATGTCGTTATCTAAACATATCGTGAATTTATTGTACGTAGATATAATGTACCTGCCGCAGACTGTGCGAGACTACCTCATACCTACTTTTGTTGTTGTAAATAAACAAATGGTCGGCCATCTTGGCGGCCATGTTGTTGGTGAGACGTCAACGTGACGCGCACGTTCGTCAGCTGATAGCGATACGTGGTTCTCCACGTTAAACTTTAGCTATTGCAAATAAATATACCGACGACCACTTCATTCGAGTGTTGTTCAGTAAAGTGTCCGCAGGTAAAACTAGTCGCTAACACACACAATGAGGGCTCAAGTACCTATGTACATAATCAATATAAAAAACTTCATCATTCAGTCGATTTGCATTATGATCGATGGCTGCACCGATCCGGTTTTAGATCCACAATACTGAACAATAAAATAGGATTTGTATTGAATAGCACATTTGTTTTCGATTTCAACAACCACATCGAACCTGAACGTTTCCTTGAATAATAGCAAGGGAGTTGGTTAGTCATTCCCTGTTGCTTTCGTTACTTTTGTTTCAGTATGAATCGAGTCTGGATTGTTTTTTTACTGATTCTATTACCAGTCAAGGATGACTGGTAATAGAATCAGTTGTAAGTGATAATGACGAATGAGGAGACAGCGGTGGTATTATTATTTGGTAGATTATTGTTATTCAGGCTTCGCGAGCGCGGGTTCAAGGCAAAGCCGCATGTGGGAGGCCCCTGAGTTTCGTAGTATAATTTAAACTCTATCAGTTTAATCTTAGGATCGAAAAATCAAACTCCATTGTTACATGTTTGCCTAGTACGGATGAGTTAATTAGGATGTTGTGAATTGTATTTGCTAATGTTATTCGTTGTAACTATTGTGGTTTTGTATGTGGTAATGGGTAATTAATAACATAGTTATTTTTCCCTTTCTTCTTTAGCTTTACAAGCATTCCATGAATTTAATTCAGAAACGTCATAATATTTTTTATAATAAAACGGACATCAGAAGGTAACCCATTATTGAAATAAGTATTCATTTTTTATTGTATTAAAATTATTTCAGTCTTCCTTTGAAATAGAAGCAACTATATATTTAATTATATATTACTAGTAATAGTTTAGGTAAGTACATAATACCTACCTGCCTTAATTACAGCAGGGAATACCAATGACTCCAAGCTTTTGTCTAACAAAATGATCATTGATATTTTCAAGTCAGCGTTCGGTGACGTCATTCTGTTTTTGTCTGCTAATGGGCCAGTAGCTTTTAATATTTAGTTTTTTATCGACGTCAACGACCACACGAGGATTGCTAACAATTATTTCTAACACAAGAACACTAGTAGCAAACCTCCGCTTGCCATTAATGAAGGAGGAACGATCAGAAACGTATAATTGAGTGTTGATAATAATTTAAAGATGGAAGATGAAGCCAATTAGTATGCGGTTCAACATAATGCAAAGGCCGAAATATGTCCATTTTCGCATAAAGGACTCTTTCGCAAGGTTTGCTGTGATCTCCATGCGTGGTAGATGGCTTGGACATCACAGATACCTCAATAAAGGAGATAGGATAGTATACTTCTCGCCTGTCACTGGCTGGTTGTAGTTTTCGGAAATGTTAGGTTATACTTAAGTCCTAAACGTTTCGAAGTACTACCTACGTCATCCAATATCCCTCCTTGCATCACACAATCGGATAAAAAGAATAATTGTTTTGCAAAATTATTTTAAGTAAAGTCCTATTCAAAGAGAAATACAAATAAAGTAAGACTGTAGAATAAATTAACAAGAGATAGTTAATTTTAATGTTCAAGACGAAAACATGCATTTTAAAGTAATGCCGACGTTATCTACATTTTCATTGAGGAAAACGTAGTCAATAAATTAAAACAATCGGACATTAATTTTAAATGGCTTATGAATGGAGTTTTATAACATATTCTTATGTGTGTGATGACTAAACATCGCCATGTTTGTAATTTTTTTTGGCGTCACAACAGAACTGTTTATAATGAACATTTAGAACAAAATGGCGATAGCTAAATTTCTAATTAGATATTACATCTTAACTTTGTAAAATGTTCCAAAATATGATATAGTTATTTTGAAATACGCTTCTTCACATCTAACAAGCTGAGAATAGTACCTACATACATACGTTTCTGTGCGAAAAGTAAAGTTCATATTTTTAGTAGAGTATAGGTACCAAAAGAAGAACTTAAAACAGTCACCTAATAAAGTAATCATTAAAACTGAATGTCAAAATTATTTTAACCAAACCAATAAATGTTTAGACTGTAACCAATAATACAATCCTAATTCAACGAAGCATTAACGACAGTGGCGTCCATTTTTCAAACTTCAAACAAAAGAATATTCCATAAAAAGTGTCGTTTGTCATTTATTTTGTTTCCATATCAAACGTTGTTAACATATTTTATTCAATGCTTTATGATAAAACCTTACGAAAATGCATTAGTTTCAAATAATGCTCTAGAAGTAAAGTTTTTACCATGTGCGGCTAACTAACCACAGCGTCGGCTGGGATCACCCGATTGCCTTGAACTCATGTTCGACATTTTTTGCGAACTAACGCTACAACAGGATACATGGCGCGTCGCTCAGCTCGGCCCTTTACTGGTTTAGTTGATGCCCTTGATGAATCTTAGAGATCTTTTGGGGCAGTTTTACGGCCTGGAATTCCGACGAACCAGTCCGTACAACTTTCTTTTGTTTCTTATTGAAGACGCTGCTTACATAACTCCTGTCGCGAATTTTGATTCTGATTTCTGAATCGTTGGCTTTGTTAACCAACGTCACTCATATTGCAATGGAGCTGAAAGTAACGTCAACTTTGTTTGATAGGCGTGCTGCTTGCGGAAATTTGCTTTTTTTATTAGATTCTAGCAATAATAACTTGATCATGACGCAGAGATAAGGTTAAGACAAATTGAGTCATGTAGAGGACACACGTGTATGTAGGTATAGGTGATATTGACTGGCTAATGTCTAAAGTAAATATGTTTCGTTTGTTCGAAACACGACGATGGGTCTAAAACAGATCGAATCGAATTATTTATTCATAATCATTTTTTCTCGATTCTCATCGTTAGATAAAAACTACTTGCAATTATTTTATATTGATTAGGAAAACAAACGCAATGTTCTCCTAGAATTACGCGAAGCTCATTGCTCAATTTCCTGGCAGATGCTCCCCCCTTACCGCTTGGCATGGGATCTAGACATGTTTTTGTTGTTGTAACATTGTTAGTTAACTAAATTATGGGAAACTTACTGGAATGTGTTTTGCTGAGAAGATGTTGCATAATGGTACACGACGTAGCGTCAGCAGCGCAGTTTGTGGGATAGCACACGAATCGACCACCGCAAGAATTCAGACACGTCGCGGAACTGTATCATCGTATATACAATCTACCTATATAACACCGCTCATATGCACTCGGATCAAAACGGATTGCCTAAAATGCCGACAGATATAAGCTGATCGCGGCGGAATGGCGCGTCCACGCTTGTGCGGCGCGAGACTCGCGGAAGGCCTCAACGTGACAATTTTTACGGAACTGTAATTATTGGTCAGGTGACCCGCTTGGACGCGACTGTGAGGAAATGGCGATGCGGTGTATAGCGCGGTCGTCGGTGAGGCACTGACGGCTCGCCGGCTGCCTGCCGCCGGCCGCTCCTGCATTGCGGCGCGCAGCCGCACTCGCGCGCGCATGACCTTGGCATTGAACTTGGCAATGGGCCGGCGCGGCGAGGGGCCGCGGGCCGCGGGGAGGGCCACTTCGCCGGGGGATGGTGATGCACCGGCAGCTGCACCGCCCCTCTCCCGCCGTCCTTCCGTCATTTCCACTGGCCGAGCCCGAGCTCACGGAATACAAAGTACTGATTCCAGCACTCAAATGTTTATATAATGCCAAGATATTCCTTATGGCATAAGGCTTCTATATACACGACGCTGCTAGTGACGCGTCGTTTCCGTTTATCTTATTTACTTTTATGACACACAACCGTTCAAAATGTACCTAATAGGTGAAGCACAGTGCTATGTAATTATTGTAGCAGTAAAATGGCTGAAGTATCTACACGCATCATATTCAGAAGTAAATGTTTATTGTTAAAGATCAAATTAATTTCATGAATAATTTCGTGCGTCTGTTTAATGACTAACCCACTGAAATAGGTACCTACGCTACATAGTTCTTACGGAATTTTAATTAAAAGCGAAAATAACCTGGAATTCCTTAAATCCAAAATAGTGCTTGAACAATACGTAATTATAATTTTGGCTGAATCCGAGCCGATCATGGTGTTTGCTCGTGCGCCGCTAGCTCGAGGCACATCTGATGTAATATCGGTGTAGCATAAAAACTGGTCGCACTTGAGACTTTAGTTACCAACCGGCGATTTATTAAGCTCGCAATCATTTCTTCGATAATTATACGTTTATGATATCAAGCAGACTACATTCTATTAATAGTAACGTCGCAGTCACAAGTGGACGATTCAATTGTTATGGCTAAAGTGGTGAAATTATCGTTTGATATCATAGTTATAAAACACAATCAGACGTGGGTGATGAGGCATCTTCCTACACGTTTGGGGTGCGAAGGCTGCAGGGTGCGGGGTGCGAGAGGGTAGCGGGGGATGTTGAGATCGATCTGAGTGCGCGCGCACAGCCGCCGCGAGCTGCGACGCTACCCACTTCTAAAGGCCATACAGATCCCGGGCTGCCTAGGTACTTAGGTCTCAATGCCAAGCACTAACTCGATATACACGTGTAGCTAGCTTTCCTATAGCTAATGTTTGTAGATATGTACCGGTGATTACATAAATTTTCTAACACATTTTTATTACCGTGTTATGCAGATGCAGTATGTTACTGCTAGCGCCATTTAAACATTTCTCTTCAAAAATCGCTTCCTAAATATACGTGTGTTTAGAAATAATAGATAATTTGCACAAAATTCTTACATATACGATTCTCCGTTATCGTTAAATACAAGATGTTATTACCTACACGATCCAATAATAACTATCCACAAGTTTATTACCTTGAGAAGTATTATTACAAAGTACCCGAGCCTCACGAACATTAATTTCACTTATAACTTCGATAACAGTGCACTGAACTTAACGCGAACAAGATTGATTGTATCTGTTTTTATAAAGCTCCAACTTCAACCATTAACTTATGTATTATTATATGATACTTAGTTAAAACTTTATTTTTGTTTACTAATATTAACAGATTGTTTAATATCCTTTTATATCCTGTAAAAATAGTGGTCCCAAAATACTGCCTTTAGATACGCCATTTTTGTCGACGCTTGATTCATCAAACGGGGTAAATCGACAGTTCAGGCTTATTGGGAAAACCTATTCTCAGTCTACAAGGCAGCCCCTTTTTATTTTCCTACAAAAATGTTGGAGTAAAAAACCCAGATACCTATTCTATAAAACAGGCATACAATAGAAAACTGATAAAAAACCTACAAGTAAACCTGATAATTTCAAAACAGACAGAGATACATTATTAATGGAAACAAAGAGAAATAAGTTTTATGTCAAATGTCAGAAAAGTGGAAATGGTGTGACTGGTTGTCAGAACATACGACTCACCGGCGGAAAATGGATAACACTGTTGTGGTCAACTTGTCAACTCATCAAGCCGTCATTGTTGCACGACCCACTTTAATCTTTTTCATTTCCAATGAGTATTGTTTATTTTCCCCGCGCCTACATTGAATTATTCGGTTCTGAGATATAGGATTTTTGAAAAGTATAGTTTTGAATTTTGTGTATAATTTTATGGATGAATTATAAAGACTCAAATCTTGCATTTACTTCGTTCTTTTTTATGGGATAAGCCAGTAAAGGGCAGACGGATCACCTGATGGTAAACAATCGGCGTCGCCCATGGCCATCTTGAACGCCAGAGGTTACTCGTGCGTTACTGGTCTTTTGGAGATCAGGAGTCTGAGGAATGTTGGAGATTCAAGGATTGTGGGAGATTGGGGAGGTGGAGGGGTAATTGGACCTCCGGTATCCTCACTCACATGACGAAACACAACGCAAGCTGTAACGTTGTTTCACGTCAGTTTTCTGTGAAGCCGAAGTATGGCTCTCCCACACTTGAAAAAAATCGTGCTTACTTTAAAATAAGTAACCAGATCTCGAAGGTCCTGGTGTTATGTATACAATTATCTGGTTTTGTTAATGATGTTTACACGAACTATCCCACATATTTCAATCAAATTGCCTACCACTCTTACTTTAGGACTCAGGTATATTCAAATTAGGTATGGTTCTATTTTTGTTCATTAATATTTTATTTATTTATTTATTGATTTATTTATTTATGTACACACATACAACATAAAGGACAACACATACATAAAATTAAAGTACAAAGGTACCACCTACTCCTATTGGAATTTCTTCCTGTGGACCTGGAGCAGGAAAAGTAATAATAATATAATGACACAGTGTGTAGTAACAAATAGAAAATTGGGATAGGAAACAGACTTAAAACTAACAGATAAATAACCAAACAACTACATACAATATATAAATTTACATACAAAATATAAACTATACATATAAATGAAGAAATTTACATATCAGGAGGAAAGGTAGTGTTCTCACACTCGTTTTTTAAAGATAGCGATAGACTCAGCGTCCCGAATGTTAGGCGGGAGCGCATTCCACAGCCTCACTGCATGAACGGAAAAGGAGTAGGAATAGAAATCGGTATTATGGGGTTCGATTTTAAGATTAGATTTAAGGTGTGAACGAGATGGAGGATTCAGGAGAACAAACCAAGGAGAAACGGTCCCGAAGGTAAGCAGGATAGGCAGGGTTGAAGAGGATGTTATATAGGAAGCATAAAATGCGAGTGTTCCTGCGAAGACGGATCGGAAGCCACTTGAGCCTATTGCGGAATACGGAAACATGGTCGTACTTTCTTAAACCAAAGACAAAGCGGATACAAACATTTTGCAATCGCTCAAGTTTATTTAAAAGCTCCTCTGTAGCATCCAAATAGCAAGCATCCGCGTAGTCAATCAGAGGCAGGATTAGCGCTTGGACGAGGTGAATCTTAGTCTTCACAGGCAACAGGGTCTGGAGGCGCCTCAGGGAATGAATGGAGAAATAAACCTTCCGACTAACCTCGCTCACCTGGATAGTCCAGGACAAATTTGAGTCGATATGCACTCCCAAGTTCTTTGCAGAATCAGTGAATGGAATCACAGTGCCATTCAGACGCAATGGAACAAGACCAGAGACGTCGAGAGCGTTACGATAATATCTGCTTCCGATAACCATGGCCTGAGACTTGAGAGGATTGATTTGCAGGCCAAAACATCTGGCCCACTCCGCAACTCCACCCAAGTCACGATTCATGGCATCGAAAGCAGAATGAGCTTCAGATATCTTGAAGTGACGGTATAACTGCAAGTCGTCTGCATAGAGATGGAAATTAGAAGAAATCATCCTGGCAACGGTGTTAATGAAGATGGAGAAAAGGACAGGAGAAAGGACGCCACCCTGGGGAACGCCAGCCGCAAGGTCACACCAATCGGAAAAGGTTTCCTCTAGGTGGACCCGCTGACGGCGACCCCGAAGATAGGATTCAAACCAGGCCAGAGAGGAAGGTGAGAAATTATTGGCCTTCAGGACCCCCAATAGAATGTCAAAGACTTACTGAAAGCCTCAGTAACTATAAATAGCTACTTGAGACCTTTCAGAATACAAAACCAGCCGATCGTTAGACCTGAAAAGTATCTTAAAATAATTGGCATAAGTAAGAGTTAATTTTCGTTTTAGACTAATTAATATTATTTATAATTTTTTTTAAAGTCTGTGACCTATTTTCACTAGCCCACGGGTTGTGGCTTTAAAATAAATATTAATCAACTTATTTAGGTTAATTTTATAAACGATTCCAAAGTCTATCTGTAACATTTCACTTTTTGAACGCGAATAAAATGTATCAATTTAATAAGCAGTACCTAAGTTACCTTTATTCATAAATGGTGTTATGTATGTACCTATATAATCCACTCTTGCAGAAAGCGTTTGACCTTTACTGTGCTCTTTTAAGGTCAAAGTTCGAGAGTATACCGAGCACCTGTAAATAAGTTATCAGGAGTTTACAGAAGATCACATGGAATATTAATGACATTAATTTACATTGGTATATTTTCTTTTGAATTTCTTTTAAGTCTCTTTTTGAATCTTGTGTATTTGTTATTATTCATGATTTCACATACTATGGCTGCCATTTTTCTTATGCTTGTATCTTTATTAAAAACTTCACTACTGCATCGTTTACGTAAGGAATTTTGCATGAATTTTATAATTGAGTGTCCTATGAATCTGTCTATTCAACTAAACCTTCGAAAAAGTCATTAGTAATAACTATCTCCCTCCACCAATTATTATTAATGGATAATGCCAAACTGCCCGTATATAATTTCCTTAACGCGTACATCTGGCGTCGAATAATTTCTACAAGCTTCACATAAATATTTCTCATACTGACAGCCAATGCATAATGTATTTTTCTTAAGTCAAGAACTAATTATGGATCTAGTTAAGGCACGTGTCTTTTATAGACTCAGGTGCAATGAGATGGACATATGAATTATAAGGAATTTTTCATATCTTTCCGCTGAATCACCAAGTGTGTAAACACAATGTAAAATTAACTTTATCAGTTAAGTTGTTATATTTTTTGGTGTTGTGAATACTTATGTTTAATTTGACTTTTGACTTCGCATTGCTAATATTGCATCATTTTAAAATGTCAATTTGCTTAAGTACCAGCATCGTTTTTTCTTTTGTCTATAGCTTCCGTATTTTTATCATTGTCTACTGTAAATTCTGTTTGTGCTGCGAAGTGTAGAGACACACTATAGAACAGAGATTACGTCCAGGCTTCTACTGCGTATAAAGTTACGGCATTTGCCGGCGTCACAACCGGCCGGGCGGAGTTGCCCTTGTCCTTCACGAAGACTCACGAAGCGCGAATCGATCGGCGCGCGCTCAGCTGACCCGCCCTGGTTGGTGTAAACACTGCTTTACCATCAATGGGCGACTATACTTTGTTTGGGACACGTTATGTATTCTAAGGACCCTCTACAACACTCTGGGGTTAGAGAAAATAGAAAGAGGAAGTTTTGGTGCTTGTTAATAATTTTTACTCAAAAATAGATGATAATTATAAATCGTAAAAAATGGACTGAGCTGAGAATTTTTGGAGGTTTAAAAATAAGGGTGGAATGTAAGGAGGTAACGATTTCTTCTGTGGTGGTTAAAAATAGTTTTCTACATAAATGAAATTATTTTAGTTTCATTTTAAGATTTGGTATACTAGATTTAGAATAAATGCTGTATAATGTAAATGCAGTCAAACGAATCTGTAGAGGTAGATATAGATATATTAGTATATTATACTGCCACTGTATTTAATTACGATAGGGTATTTGAGAGAGGATTAAGATCTATTCGTGCACTAAGAACCGCTTTATCTAAAGATATACTACGATCCTATAGTTGCGAGTCACATAATATCTCTAGGCACTAACCTGACCTATCCTTCGTCATCGCTTTGCTATTTTATTCCAATGCATTTTTATTGCATGTCTATGTTAATTTAAAATTGTAATTATTTAGATATTGTCATACTATTTGTGGTCTAAAATGAGAGGGCACCCTAGACGGACATATAGCGACCAGATTGGCGATATATTAAAGAAGGGCCAAATTAAAAGTACCCTTAACCGACGAGCATGCATGAACAGATTGATGACTGTTGATGAAGCGAAAGAGGTATGTAGGAGTCGTAGTAATTGGCGTTCCATAGTCTCTGAGTCGAATTGTAAGTACATACTTACTTTTATTATTTGGTAATACATAAGTCCAAATACCCAAACGTTATTCAGTCTTAAGTCGCGCTTATGTATAGTTCTGTCACCACAAATTCTATGTAAAATGACAGAGATGGCACGATAGTTTGGTACAATTTAAAGTTGAGTAGCCTTTCAGTATCCGGGCGTTAGATATTTTAATAGAATTTGGTCTGTTATTTGTATGTAGACAATTGTGTTCATTCCAAATATATATATTTTTTTTGTAGTCTGTCAAATTGGGATCGTACTCCCAAGTTGTTTGAAATTCCTTCTTGTCTTATTGTAAAGAGACAGATAGCTTGTTTAAGAATAAACTAGGTAGTTCTGTAGGTACTCTAAAGACACAATAATGTGATTATTCAAATCATTATTTTATGTTATGTTTTCCGTTGTTGTTTATCAATCACTATCGTACCTAGTGCTAAATAAATGTTTTTTTTTCTTTCTTCTATTCTATTATTCACAAATAGGCTCATTGCTTAACATAACACGATAGTTTTAATCTGGGATTTTATATTTATGAATATTGCAGAGGTTTTAATCCATGCTCAGTGCCTATTCTTTATCATTTAGCGTTTAGGAAGAAATAAGTAGGAACAGTATTTCATTGAAACTATTGATATTATAAAAAATTAAGTTATTTTTTTGATAGTTGGTCATTGTTTTTATATATTATTCCCTTTGAAACTTTTAAAGTAGATAAGCATCAAATTGAAATAGTTAAAATACAAAATTATTTCGATATAATCATAGAAGATTATTTTAAACAGCAACTATAACGTTTTTATTTTAATCAAGTAAATAATTCAACTATGTATGTAGGTACTTTAACTTTTAACTATTTCCTAACTTTATTTTTCAAAAGTGGGTATTTATTTTAAATAACCACTATTACGATTCTAAACTTCAAAACTCAAATAAATAGACAATACCAGATTTAAACAAAATTGCCGGTCCGGACTACCCATTGCGACTCCGTTGACTCTTTTGCAAAGGTACGTCAAATAAACAATTTTTTTTGTCATGTGGGCGGGCAAGATCGGTCGATAGAGGGGTGAAAGATGGGCCGCCCACTGCCTCCAAACACCCCCAGCTTCCCCTGACCCAAATAGAGGGGGGATGAGTCACAGCCAAATAAACAAGGGGTCTATACTCATGTCAATATTAATGACAATGTTGCTCTTGCTACATTAATATCATATTGTGTAAAGTATTTCGATATTTAGTCTTTTGTTTTTTTTTCTAATTTTGAGAATAAATATAATAATTGATAATATTTCATGTGTTTGTATGGATTTTAAATATGTACCTCTAGGTACTGGTGAATGTAATTATTTTTAGATACCAGTATAATTAATTAATGACCAAAAACAAAACAGTTAAAATACATGATTCCAAATTCAATGTTTAAAATTTAAAAAATAATTTATGTTAAAACAATTATTCTTAATTGATAGTCTATATTTATTCTATGTTTCACAACCTATTTATTTCAAAAATGGAAATAAGTACCTCTAGATACTCTACTACTGCATATAAGTGCTCGCATTTAACCAATTAATTAGGGTGAAATTAAAAAGAAATAACTAAGCGTTATGAAGGTAGATTTAAATAAAAAAAACAATTATGTATGTAGGTATATATATGTATAGGAATTTTGGATATACGAGTATGTATGTAAAAGAATATGTTGCAAAGCTTCTAATCTTAAATCATCAGCCTAAGATTAGTTTGATAATTTATTAATCTAAAGAAATTGCTCTTTCTCAATACCGTAATATTTTTTACAAAACAACTAAGTAATCGTTATTACCTATATTAGTATATACTTCCACGTTTATTATTATAACTTGTAGGAGTACCTTCCAACAAATAATCAAACGTATTTTTTTTTTGATGCCTTAAGTCTACGGTAACTTTATATTTTTTTAAAAGTGTAAATATTTTAGTATTTAGTTATCGGTAAAATAAGTTCCGTACCGGTGGGTTGGGCAATTGAAATATTTTTTTAAATAACTTTAGATATTTCGTTTTTTGTTCTACTATCAAAACAATTTCATTTTTTATAAGTTTATGGGTTAGCTAAGGATAAGCTTAGCATGTCCTTATATATGTCTTTACTAAGAAACTGAAACTATTGACGAATGGAGATCTCTGAATTTCTGCCTACCCTTTCCTTAAAAATTATAAAATTCGGTAATACAAAATTATGTTAAATTAAACCGCCATGTTGCTTCTTTGTAAACAAAGAGCCTTATATTTATTTACTTAAGCAATGTCTTTCCAATCATCGACTACAGCCTTTGGAGGACGCAAAAAAATTAACGCTTCGCCTACCCACATCAGTATTCGTGTGACGCAAAGAATAGACTAACAGAGGATTACTTCAAAAGCGATATTAAATATTTATGGTTGAATTATGGCCAGTTACAGGCCACTAGGGGTTGATAACTTGAACAAACAAGCTCCAAGACTATAAATATCTTAAGCGCCATAAGCTATATAACAACGTGGCCAAATACCGGCGAACGGCAATGCAGTCAACAATGTCACACTGACAAATTAGACTCTATTAATACGACAATACGATTCCAATAAACATAACAAATACATGGAAATAAATATCATAAGAACAGGTATTTGTTACGAGTACTTTGACTCCAACACTATTAACGATACTTAACCGGCGTCGCAAAAACTTGCACAAAAAGTGGGTATTCGCTTAATAATGTGGAAGCAAATATCGGCGTCTAACCATCCTTGAGGGATTAATATTCATTTTAAATATGCTCACAATGAATTTCAGTTCCCAAAACAACAGTCCTCAAAACTGTTTGTTCAGGCGATTAGCGTGCAGAACGAGTGACGTGAGACGCTGCGCAACGTGAGCTGACCAATTTCGCGCAATGAACAAATCATTTGTTCGCACTACCTACGGCGATGTTACCTATCTGCGTTTACTTCCTGTTATTATTTATGAGCCTCGAATAACAACGCTCATCAAATCGTAGCGTTCAAAACCACAGAACTCGACAACTCTGCTATGCATACGTACATAGGTGGAAAGCGTGATTACAAACATTACACAACTGATCGATTTTTGCATCAAACGGAACGCGCTCGGGATTTGGTGTAGGAAATGGATGTTTTACCTTTGCCGGTGAGTCCTCAGCTGCGTAGAAGGTCAGGATTCATGGCACTCGCGACGATTATTGCGCATTAGCCCCTCAGAAGTTGTTTCCAGAAAGAGGGCGCGCGAGAAGAACCTACCAACGCGGCGGTGCGCGGCAGAATCGTTCGGCCTCGACCTTGGCCGTCAAACCCGCGCATGCGTCGCGCGTCGCCCCCCGCACCGCCGCGCGCCTGCGCTCCCCCTTGCCAATTATGTCATTATGATGTGCCGCCGAGTTGCTGCTGTTGTGTTGGCAAACATAGTCTCGCTCTGCTGGAGCTGGATCCAGATTTTTAATAAGGTCAAATGATGTAGGTAATCACATTCTTGGATCTAAGTATATGAAACTATGAAGGCAGATGCCAGCACGCTACGTCGACTACCAACTACAAACTAAACAGATGTTGACACTGGCATGCTGATTTATATACGTAGCCCATTAGCTTGTAGGAAGATGGCGATTTTCAATTTTATCAATTGCTTGGAGGTATATAAACAAAAATTCCTATCCGACTTGTTAAGCTCGAAAATGTGAGCCGATACGCAATCAAAATAAACGTCGATGTTTTTTATTTACATACTTATCAGATGTGACAATGTTTATGTATTTAATACTCCAATTAGTATTTATTTTGATGTTCATTTCCTACAATTATTTTGCAACTCTCGATTTCTGAGAACAGTGGGTAGTTATGAACTATGAACTCCCAATTGGTAATCTTTTGGGTTTTAAACAAAATGGTGATCCAACAGCAATTAATTGATTGATGGGACGATCCATCCATCAATTAATTGTAGTATCAGACATTTTGTAACTTATTATGAAAATATGAAGATTACAAGGAGCTGTCTTTAGTAAAGTAATCAAACATGAATTTTTAGTTCAGAAGCAAGACCATTTTACTAGTAGCAGTAGGTACTTATTTAAAGTCAAAATGATGGCAAAAATATTATATACGTAACCTCACACTTGTCTCCCATTGGCATTAGAATACTATGGAAGTAGAGTATAGTATATTCTCTACTATGGAACGCCAAATGCTTTTATTCATACATCATCAATGTAAGAAAATAATGGCAAAAATAATGTAATTCGATAACCTAATGAAGATTAGTCTCAAAGCTTTTACATTAAGGCCTTAGTAGCCAAATAAATAATAATTTATTTGTTTATCCTCTTGATCAAGACAGGGGTCCTAATTATGTATCGAAGGACGTACATAATACATTTGATTAGTTGCTATCCTACAAGATATATTACTTACATATAAATTATATGTTTACTACTTTATATGTTTTATTAACTCATTATATAAGTAGATGCGTAAGAATTCAATAGGCTCACTCCCTATTACATGGGACTCATAACATAAATAGTGAAAAGTGGGTGGCATAAGGTGCCGTAATGTGCACCTCTGCCTTCGGGGATAAAAGGCGTGATGTTATGTTATGTTTATATGTAAGAATGGGACGCTTTTGCTGCTAAAACTCCTCTATCCTTCTATCAATCTAGCAGCAGGTTCATAGTGCTAGCTAGACAGTTAAAATTGATCGTGAATCGTCATGACCATCAGATCATACATAGTCCGGGCTTAGGTGTGTGATCTATCTGTGAACATTGATAATCTGAGTTTGCAAATTAGTCTTTGATTTAAGAAAATAATAAAGGAAGAGCTTTTTGTACAAAAACGTAGAAACGTTTTTATCATATGATTTTTATATCTGGATGTAGTTGAAGTGAAAAATGAAATGAAATTGAATTGAATGAAATGAAATTTATTTTATTTGCTCCCAACTGAGATACAATTATTCAACATTTTTTAGTGAAACTTTTATAGATAAAAGGTAGACAGGCGCCCCAAACTAGATCAGAGATTTGTATTATGAGCCTTCTGGCCCTCCACAACTGGACACAGTTAGAAGACTGGAGAGTGGAAGTGACATCGGCATTCTTTTTACCTTTATACCTTCGGACTACGCTGTTGGCAGAAACTAGTTGATCATAATTCTGTATAGCAACAAGAAACACTATACAATAAATGGTCCGAGTAAAATCAAACGTCGGAAGGTAATGAAATCTATAAATAATGCAAACATCAGAGTGATGTAATCTCCCATTGTTGATCTACCTGCAGTTTTGTTTGAACCACCTATACATGGACGGTGCAGCGTCTGTAATGAATACTAGCACACAAGAGTATGCAAATTAAATTAGAATAATTGAATTATAAAGAACCGCATTGATAAGCCTTTAGTTATATGGTATGATTCAAATCTGTATGTACCTCTAGAATAATATGTGATGTATCTATGTTATATCTTGAGATTTGCTTTACATATAAAAGTCTGATTTAGTTTCTGTTAGGCTAACTGCGATACTTAGAGACATAAATTATTATGTTTTCGGCTTATGTACTCACGTAGTAATTTCAAACTCAAACTCTAACTCAAAAGCATGTATTTCAATTAAACCATAATTTGGTACTTTTGAAACGTCCACAAATATGAAATATATAATAGTCTGTCAGTCTGTCCGTCAGTGAAGCTAGACGCTCGTTCCAAAATGTCGATTCGAGTGGAGAAGAACGAGCAAGAAACTCCATTCGTTACTCTTTTAAAAATAGTCTATTTTACATTGCTCTGATACATATTACAATATTGTACACACATGTGAGAATAATGTAAAGACAGACCTAACGCAACATACAAATAACAGAACATACTAAAATAAAAAAAAACAAAACCAAGAGAAAACAAATATCTTAAGTCTGACATGGTCCTCGCTCATGTATTTAGTATGTATAAAATATAATATATTATATTTGACTTATTTATTTAGTATGTCTCACGTAAGTTACAATACAAACTCAGAGACATTTAATGATTACTCAAGTCCAGTTTCAATAACCTATCTAGTTATCTGTAGATTTGCTTACTGATAGAATTATGATACATTTTGTATGGAGCTCGGACTCGACTCGGACCCGTACGTCCTAAAACTGCGACCAGACACCGAGGAATGGGCTGCAGCATTCCATAAATATATCGGTGACCTAACTGCGATCCCGAAGCCGCCTGCCAAGCGTGGGGATTATGGCAAACCCTCACTATGAACGGCAACCTAAATACACGGCCCCCAGTCCCCGGCAGCTCCGCTATCCCTGATCTTGGTAGCGGATCGGGTAACGGCGGAGCAGGGGGTGCTAAGAATCCCCGGCAGATGAACCGCTACCACCCCCGACGAACTTTGGCCCTGGCAACACATAACATCCGCACACTGCGGACCGATGAGAAGATTGTCGAGCTGGAGGAAGAATTGAGCAAAATGCGTTGGGACATCTTGGGACTGTCTGAAATCCGAAGAGAGGGCCAGGATACGATGGTCCTGGATTCCGGCAACTTGCTCTTCTTCCGGGAAGGAGATCAAAAATCCCAGGGTGGTGTCGGATTTCTCGTCCGCAAGTCCCTCGTCAACAACGTGAGTAAAGTTGACAGTGTGTCGAGCAGGTTAGCGTACCTTATACTCAGAATATCACACCGGTATTCGCTGAAGGTCATACAGGTGTATGCGCCGACCTCGACACACTGCGATGATGAAGTAGAGGCTCTGTATGAGGAAATTTCCCAAGCCATACACACCTCCGAAGCTCACTTCACCGTTGTCATGGGGGATTTCAACGCGAAGGTGGGCACACGGAACGGCGAAGAGCTGAAAATGGGGCCATTTGGGTATGGGCAGCGAAACCGTCGGGGCCAGCGGCTGGTCGACTTTATGGAGAGGGAGAGACTCTTTCTAATGAACTCCTTCTTCCGAAAGCGACCAGCTAAGAGGTGGACGTGGATAAGCCCCGATGGTTACACCAAAAATGAGATCATGGCGACCGACAAGCGCATATTCAGTGATGTCTCTGTGATAGCTAAGGTGAAAACCGGCAGCGATCACCGTATTGTCAGAGGCACACTGAATATCAATGTCAAGCTGGAGAGGTCACGCCTGGTGGGGTCCACACTCCGTCCTGGTCGCGCTCAGGTCCAGAACCCCGAACAGTTCCAGCTCCAACTGCATAATCGCTTCCAGTGCCTGGCTGAGTGTGAAATGATTGACGAGTTAAATAATGGGTTAGTGGAAACTGTCCAAGCGGTTGACTCAGAGTTTTTCAAAAACCCACGCCGAAATAGACCTCAAAAGCTCTCGAAAGAAACACTGAAATTATTGAAAGACCGACACGAGATGAGGCTGCAATCTTCAGTTGACATGTCTGGATATGGCAAACTTAATAGGCGAATTTCAAAGTCTATGCGACGCGACCTGCGTGCATATAACGCCGCACGAGTCAGGGATGCCATAGAGCGAAATCAGGGCGCAAAAGTATTCGCAAGGAATTCGTCTGTTGGGCAAAGCCAAATGACGAAACTGAAGACTGAAAATGGCAGCATCGTTTCGTCGAAGCCAGAGATTCTGAGAGAGCTTGAAAGGTTCTACGGACAGTTATACACCTCGACACGGCAACCCATTGTCGGTACAGCTCGGGATCCAAGAGCTAAACTGACACGGCACTATACCGAGGATATCCCAGACATCAGCCTGTATGAGATTAGGATGGCTCTCAGACAGCTCAAAAATAACAAGGCACCGGGTGATGACGGAATCACAACAGAACTTCTACGAGCGGGTGGAAAACCGATACTTTTAGTCCTTCAGAAACTATTCAATTCCGTCATTCTCGAAGGAGCTACGCCGAAATCATGGCAAGGGAGTGTAGTGGTTCTGTTCTTCAAGAAGGGTGACAACTCCTTGTTGAAGAACTATAGACCCATCTCGCTTCTGAGCCATGTATATAAGCTGTTTTCTAGGGTCAGCACGAACCGTCTCGAACGCAGGTTTGATGACTTCCAGCCTCCCGAACAAGCCGGGTTCCGGAAAGGCTTTAGCACCATAGACTACATTCATACGCTGCGGCAAGTTATACAGAAGACTGAGGAGTATTACTTGCCACTATGCTTGGCGTTTGTGGACTATGAAAAAGCCTTTGATTCGATCGAGACCTGGGCGGTGCTGCAGTCTCTCTAGCGATGCCATATCGACTACAGATATATAGAGGTGCTAAAGTGTTTGTATAGAAACGCCACCATGCGCATTCGACTCCAGGAAGATAGCACGGAACCAATCCAATTGCAGAAAGGCGTGAGACAGGGAGACGTGATTTCTCCGAAACTGTTCACCAACGCATTGGAGGACGTTTTCAAGCTTTTAAACTGGAGTGGACTGGGCATCAATATCAATGGCGAATACATCACACACCTCCGCTTCGCCGATGATATAGTCATCATGGCGGAGTCGCTGGAGGATCTAAACACCATGCTCAGCGACCTCGATATCGTCTCCCAACAGGTGGGTCTTAAAATGAACATGGACAAGACCAAAATCATGTCAAATGTGAACATGGACAAGACCAAAATCAACACGAGCCATGTTGCACCTGTACCAGTCATCGTTGGGAACGATATCCTCGAAGTTGTAGACCACTATACATACTTAGGGCAGATTATACAGCTAGGTAGGTCCAATTTCGACAAAGAGGTCGCCCGAAGAATCCAACTTGGATGGGCAGCGTTCGGGAAGTTACGCGAAATCTTCTCATCGAAAATCCCTCAGTGCCTAAAGACCAGGATGTTCAACCAGTGTGTGTTGCCGGTGATGACGTATGGTACCGAGACGTGGACCCTGACCTCTGGCCTTCTGGAGAAGCTCAAAGTCGCTCAGCGTGCGATGGAGAGAGCTATGCTCGGGGTTTCTTTGCGCGACAAAATCCGAAATATGGAAATTCGCCAAAGAACAAGAGTTACCGACATAGCTCGCAAAATCTGCAGACTAAAGTGGCAATGGGCAGGCCACGTCGCTCGAAGGACTGACGGCAGATGGGCCAGGAAAGTCCTTGAGTGGAGACCACGGACCGGAAGACGAAGCGTGGGCAGGCCTCCCGCTAGGTGGACCGACGACATCGCCAGAGTTGCGGGGAGCCAGTGGATGCGGGTGGCGAGTTGTCGTTCGACGTGGAGGGCTAAGGGGGAGGCCTTTGTCCAGCAGTGGACGTCTGCCGGCTGTTGATGATGATGTATGGAGCTCATGTCAAAATTCTATCTCTAGTAAGCAAATCTACAGATAGATAGGTTATTGAAACTGGACGTTAAAATATTGCTTAGGAATGATATTGTTCCGAAAACAATTGCTAAGGATTGGGTTAAGTAGCCATATTCAGAGTCATTTACTCTGAATACGATGGTTCCTGCCAGGTAAATAATTTGAAGTTTTTTATTATTAGTTATATCCTAAAAAGTGGGTAGCTTAGCAACATAGTGTTATACAACATAGTGCAATAACATATTAATAGAACAGGATTCTTTAAAGGATAAAAGGTATTTATACAATCGGGTTGGAGATTGCGAATTGTAAAAAAAAAATAAATTATATGAATGATAGTTTACCCATATTATTTTTCTAGAGGTAATAAATATTTAGGCATAACAAAGCCGCCAAGGAACAAAAGCGATCGGCTGAGTAAATGGAATTCGAGTTTATTATTACGAACAATACTATTCATTCCCTTGACGTAAATAGGTCTAAGCTACACCCACGAGGAGCAGAACAAAGAAAATACTTTCTGAGAAAATACAGCCTGAACCCACTTAGCTAAGTTGGTATTTTTAGACCTTGTAGATAATAAAGCATCAATTTAAGTCGTACATTTTTTATCATATTTGCATAAAATATTAATACCAGTTCATTCTTAAATAAATTTATTAAAATATGCATTAAAATTGAAGGTACTCAGTAATACACAAAAATAATGTGGAATCCAATATCGTATTGAACTGCGAGCGCCATCTATTGATAAGTTTATGTAACTTTACAATGTTGTGTCATGAATGTTAATGTATATGGCTATGGAAGACTGGGTTACGTAGTAGTATGTGTGTTTGTCAATAGATGGCAGTAAACACATTAACTAATATTATGGGTCATAGTTTTGAAGATTTACGCGATACCTACATAAATATTGGAAGCACAAAATGTTATTAATTATATAGGTATTTGGTAATTAATGTACTTCACTTAAGCAGTGTTTTACAAGCTTATTATTGAGACTTCATAAGGTAGGTACACTATTTTGTACTAATTGTGTTCAGCAGTATAATACTACAACAAAACCGGTAAAAGTCGCAGTAGCAGGACTACGCGGCTGACTACGGCGTAGCGTTGTAGCGTAGTTCTACGGCGTAGTCATACAGCGTAGCTCTGCTAAATATTTTTTGGTCGCTTTTGTTTTAGTTAATCTGAGTTTTCATTAATTAAAATAGACTAATAGTCCTTAGTAAAATAAAAAAAAAATATTTCGTAGATTATTTATTTATATAAACATTTACTATACTCTACATTACAATAATATCACTTAATTTGTATCAGTAAAACCTGTATTAGCCAAGGATACACTAGGGCAAAATATCCTGCGTGCGTCGCCAGCGGCGTTGGGTGGAGTAGCGCGACGTTGCCGGACTTTATTTATTTATTTATTTATATATGCTTTATTGTACACATTTCAGTAGCTTAAAAACAAACAATTCAAGTAAATATGCGTACAATGGGCGGTCTTATCACACAATGGTGATTTCTTCCAGACAACCTTTGGATGGAAATATTTATAAGAAACCTATAGAACAAAGATATAGGGTAGTTAAGTGTATAATAAAAAAAGGCAAAATAAAAATACCTACAATAAATATAATATACTTTTTTTTAAGGGGGGAAAATCATCGAATGACTGGTCCCGTCTTACTGACTAAAAACCACCCCGTTCCTTCTCTTGCACGTCGAGCCGGAGCCCCGGTTACCCGTTAGGTTCTCCGCGACAGATATAATAAACCAGCAATTAAAAAAAGAAATACATAAATAATATATAAAAATACAATAAGCTATGTGTGAGTGCGTGTGTGTATGTGTGTGTGTATATGACTTTGTTCATGTCTGGCAACATCAACGTCACTGTGGACATAAGCGCGTTGTCCCTTTCTAATATGTCAGGCCAAATCGGCAGGCTTCGCTAAGTCGCCGATACATATCGTTGAACATTTGTTGGCCTTAGAATCTTGTCGTCCAATACGAAGTGACTTATTTACTTACCGTCTCTTAATGGTTACATTTTTTAACGTTACACTTTTTTACGTTATACTTACCCACTTAGTATATTTTTGGATATTCTTGAGTAAATAAAATGTGTCGTGTTTAATATTATATTATAATCTCATAGTTTACACCAGAAACAAACAAGCAAAATGTTTCATTGTTTTCCTTAAACCGAATTCGTTTTTTTTAGAATAAAATTACTTTAACCCGTAATGTAATCCAGGTGAACAAATTAAATGTGTATCATAAAATAATTATTTAGAATTAATACTTCTTTAAACGTATACTAGATGTAATATATGCCATTTCTTCATAGTTATACAACCGCTTCACAGTTCTATAACCCTTAATAAAATTATTTACTATAGCTATACAAGACTCTTTGACCATAGCCTAGCTTCACTGACATACAGACAAGTGGCTAATTAAGCATTCATTGAAATAAAGGCTTTGTATTTGATTTTGACATAGTTCCACCGATTATTTCAAAATCTTATAAATGATTTTTTTGTCATAATTTTATTTTTATGTGTATAATGATAATGAGTAAGTTCATTCAGAAAAATGTGGCTTCAGACGGTCGTTTTCGATGGTTTGCTCGCCACAACTGTGTACTTTTCCCGAATCTTTCTGCCTCGCATAGCAAAACTGTGGAATGATCTGTCGTCGGCGGTATTTTCGAACCGATACGACCTTCAAGAACATAGCGTATTCCTGTTTAAAAGGCTGGCAATGCGCCTGTGTCTCCTCTGTTGTTGCTCCTCTGGTGTCCATTGGCGGCATAGATCGCTTACCACCAGGTGATCCGTCAACTCGTTTTGCCTTCTATTCCATAAAAAATCATATTGCAAAATATTAAGAATGAAAATATGTTAAAGTAATTTGATGGATGCTTAAAGTGCTGGTTTTTGCATAAGATGGTAATTCCAATCAGTTCTATAACTTTTATACAAATAATGGAAGTACATAAGTTTAAGTATTTAAGTTATTTTATATCTTAGAAGAGTATTGTATTGTGCCTGGAAAGTTCTCGCTTAAATACCCACTGCCGGTGGGCACAGTGCTCATACTGGTGGTTGTACTCATTGGATCAGGGTTCGATTCGAGATCTGACATCTTTTTGACTCTGTAAAAAGAAAGTGGTTATTCGAATTTGTAGTTTTACAATATAATACGTATCATACAATACGAGTGATTGTTTCACTTGCATTTGTTTCCAAAACTGTTATTTAATCTAGAATAGATTAGAGCCTCGTTCATTACAATAGAGGTAGATATTTTTTGTGGAACTCATAGTGTAACTGGCTTAAAGTAGAAGTAACATTTATTAATTACAAATATGCACTTCTTCTGGGTCAGCTATAGATTGCAACAATAAATCTGATAAATTTATCATCAAGAGACTGCCTTGTTGGCCTAGTGGTTGCAAGTGCGACTGCCGGGCAAGGGGTCTCTGATTCGATTCCCGGGTCGGGCAAAGTATTACTGAGTTTTTTTTTAAATCTCAGTAGTAGCACGGAGATTGGAATTGTGCCCGGTATACGGCAATAGGCTCACCCCCTATTACATGGGAATCATATCATACCTCTAAATAGTAAAAAGTGGGTGTTACATTGTACAGTGGCATAATGTGCACCTCTGCCTACCCCTTTCGGAATAAAAGGCGAGATGTTATGACGATGATGATGATAACCATCAAGAGACTTACTTAGATTTCCAGGACAAAGCCATTAATTTGTTGGCAGGAGCTTCAGCTAGTAAAAAGAGAACAAGCGCTGCCAGACATCCGAAGAATATCACTCCTATTGTTTCATTCAGCTGAAAACAAGAACGTTATGTTTTTAGATGGGTGGTAACCTGCTAAAATGCGTCGCCAGTTCATGAGCTCTTGAGCACGACTTAATTCTTTCTATGAACGACAAATTATTGTTCTTTATTCCACCTTGCCTCTGATGTATGTAAAATTTTAATTATTGTATGTAGAAAACACTAGGAGGGGGTCAAATAATATGTCAAAAGCCGCGCCGGTCATTGGTGACCGAAACAATGTTATTTTATCTTTAATTTATCTGTTATTTTATTTTAATGGGTTTCAATCGGCAGTAAAAGATAGACTTAAGGACTAACATAAAAACTGTTAGCAAGCTTTTCTTACTTCAAGTCCAATAAACCATACAATTAATTGATACGTTGAGTAGAATTTAATATATAAAATCATTTTACAACTTTACTAATGGGGCTGAAAGATATTATATTTGAAGAATTAGCTTCTGCCAGCGTCTTCGCCCGCGTTCCCAGGGGTAAAATGTCTATGTATATCTTCAGACCATAATCTACCACTGTTATGAATTTCATTCCGGCCTCTTCAGTCGTTTTAATATGACTGAGTAACAAACACACACACAAACACATATTTTTACATTTATAATATCGGTTCAAGCTAATTTCAACCATCCCGATTCAGTGTAAAGTCCATTGCGGGCAACTTAACATTCGACAAACCATAAAAGACACATATGCTGTTGTGCGATATTTTTTAGATAATTTTATATAGAGCATTTCCGTCATACATGATTTCTATGTAGCTTTAACCAATAACTTCTCCCGTTTTCCCAACATTTCCCTTTACTGCTCTGCTCCTATTGATTGTAGCGTGATGGGAAGTATACTATAACCGCCCCAGGAACATGAAGAATAATTGTACCAAGTTTCGTTAAAATCCGTCGAGTAGTTTTTGTTTCTATAAGGAACATACATACAGACAGACAGACAGACAAAAATTTTACTGACTGCATTTTTGGCATTAGGGTCGACCACTAATCACCCCCTGATAGTTATTTTGGAAATATATTTCATGTACAGAATTGACATCTCTACAGACTTATTATAATAGAAGATAGATTCTCTATAGATTTCTGCCTGGATCATAGGACTTACAATTTCAAAGTAATCATTATGCTGAGGATTTCTAGTAATGAAGACATTCCTTGCAATCAGTATTGCGTGTGTCAGGAACAGGCCGTAGGAGAGTCTGCTCAGAGGCACCCAGGGATACCAGCTCAGGAATGCCTTTATAAACGCTGAAATGGTAAAAATGGGTGTTTAATAACATAGACACAAGTCTTACTATTCATAATAAATACGTTTTGAACTTTATGACCTTAGAATAAAGTCGAAAATATGTGGCAAATGACAGTTAAAAAGGTGGCTTACGTGCTGGCGTGTGCAGAACCAGAAGTCTTAATTTAAATCTCGAAAATGTGTAAAAATTTCTCAAGTTTATGTGCCTAGTGTGCAGGCTTGTCCTTTACTATATGGGACTGTGGGAGACTAGGGGGCTTACTTTTGAATCGAAATCTGATCGATCGATATTGACATTGCAGAATTTCGTACTCATGAATTGAACACTCGCTATCTTTGCATCCGTATTGCGTGGATATTAAAGGAAAGTGGTATCGGATTTGGCTTTATATTTCGTACTATGAATGCTGTTTTAACAGTCACGATTGGAGTAGTATAAATGTTAACATTGAGTAATGACTGAGATGCTTTTTCTGTATCGTAAATTTATTTTCTGTATTCTTTAAATGACATTGGGATTGTATTTCAAGGGTAAGCGGCCTGATAAACAGCTATTATACACTATGAACTATTTGCATACAACTAGCGACATCTAACAGTACTTACGGACATGTCCAAGCGAGCAGCACAGTACTAACAACCCTACACCGAGAGCCCAGGCAGGTCTATTTAGTGCAGCGTACACGGCGCCCTCTAACGGGTGGTAACTGCGCCACAGGTAGGAACTACCCAACAACATCACCAGTAACATCAGTGTCAAGGCAGCGAGTGCACCAAGAACCGACCATTTCTGAAAAACGTAATTCAAAAAATGGTTAATTTTAATAGTTTTATAAGGTAAAAATGCGGGTGGGTTTTAGATTTTTCGATGAAAGGAATGGTAAATTACTACGAAATTTTATAGCTTTTTTGGGTCAATTTATACTAGCACAGAGTCGAAACGCATCGAAGCGTCTTACCAAAACTAATCACAATAAATTTAACTCTTAAATCCACAGCGTAACGCATACATTTGTCGCATTGGGTGTTAACCTGTAAGAATGAATGTAAGTTGAATAAATAAATAAATGAAATAAATTCAATTTTTAAAAAGTCGAGGACTTTCTTCGGCTTTCGCGGTCGACACACATTTCGATACACTTCGACTCTGCGGTAATATAAATTGACCCTAAATCATATTTTTTATGTAAACTTATTTTGTTCATAATAACTATAGACTTCAACAATTTCCCGATAGCAATGTATGATATTTATAAACTTTAGTACATTGAACAAGTTATGTCAATCATGAGACACGGTAGTCTATACATTGTCTTGTCTATTCGACTACCATTAACGTCATTCGGCTACCAGCACTGATCCACAACTGTTGGATACAAAGTGATTCACTCAGCGTGGCGGACGAAGGGGAATATAGGCTGTTCCGAATCTTTCAATTTGAAAGATTGAAGTGAATTCGATCGTAGTCTGCCATGCCATAGGTTGTGAGAATATTCTCGACCAATGACGGGCGAGAACTGATAATGATAATGATGGTCATACGATGAACAATTTAATAAAAGTATTTAGTGAGTAGCAATGCAAGTCCTTGGCTCACCTGTCTCATCTTATCCAGGTTGCCTTTACTGCTGTACTTGACGAACACGTAGCCAGTGTAGAAACCGACCAGGTATGAGGCGAAGCGTGTGTGACTCGGGATGTAAGTCAACTTGAAGTCTTTGCTGCCGCGAGGGTTTAGTATGAAACTAAAGAAGATATAATATTAAATTAACTATGGCTTAATAAGGTCTACATAGGAAATCCCTCAATTTGTAGGCTAAGCATATTAATGCTTTATTTTAGTTTAGTTACGAAAAAAATATGTAGAATACATCCAGTTGTTGAAGTAAAATCCTTACTATTATAAATGGGAATGTGAGTTTGTTTGTTCCGCTTTCACGCCGTAACTTCTAAACCGATTGCTTTGAATTTTTGCAGGCGTAAAGTTAGAAGTCCGGAATAAATAATAGTGTACTTTTTATCCCGGAATTTTTTTATATTCCCGAGGGAAAACAAAAGAATTGGTATAGATGGCGCAGTGTGTATTGGTATATGTCACATAGACTACTTTTATCCTTTTGTGACGCGAGCGAAGCCGCGGGTAGAAGCTAGTAAGTAAATAATTGAAGTAAATTGTTAATATTTCAGTTACAATTCATAAGTATTCAAATTAAAGACGGAAGAAGGGTTAAGCACCCATTTTGGTTGAAAATTTGAATACTATACTTTTTATACTTGAATAGTAAATATTCTGTCATTAGATTGGTAGACACACTCTACCTCTAGTTAGAAATTTCCTTATGGGCTTATGTATGTGGTGTAAGTAATACTGTAGTGTGACTGAGATCGAAATGTTACCGTCGATTAAAACAACCAGGACATACATCTCCTGCTCTAACCAAACAAGTGGCTTATTGTTTTCGAACAGGTTGACATAGTGCAAAAAAAAAATGACAAAGGTATAGGTACACCTGGTTATCGGGGAGGCCTATGTTCAGCAGTGGGCCTTCTATGACTGATATGATGATAATGAAAAATTTAGTAACATTCAGTATTTGGTCGTTTAATTAATACCTTTAAATAAAAAGCCACTTTAAAAATCCCAATACAACATGATTTATTACCATATTAAAGAAAGAATACGTAGATAATATCAAGAAAACTGGCAGCGTCTCTGGTCTGTTCCATGGACCAACCAAAAAGCGCGGAACATGGTAATATTTCGATCTCGCTAAACGTAAAACAAACTCTTAGTATGCCCTGAACCTTAACGTAGTTAAATAACCTTTCTTTCCGAGTTTATATTATAGTTATTACAGTTACAAATACAATTGCATAGTTTTACATATTTACATGATATCCCTAAGCTCGGTGTGCCTCTTGGCATAGGCTTCCTCCAACTCCTTCCTCTCGAACTCTACTCTAGTATGGCCCCAAAGCAAAGAGTATAATAAGTATCCCAAAGTCAGACAGATGTCAACTTGTTTCTATAATAACTATAGTGAGACATACTAAATTAACTGAATTCGCGGGTTACTCACGTGAATATACTGAGAAAAGCTCTACTAGTTTCGAACCACAGAGGGGTTCTTCCTTATGAGGAGCGTGCTGCGCGGTGGCGGCGACGTCGCGCAGTTCACTGGTGAGCTGTATATTCACGTGAGTAACCCGCGATTTTAGTTAAGATGTCAACTTTTTCATCGATTCACGTCCCTGCCTCCTTTTACCATCCCTTGGATACCACGGAGTGACTTGTTTGTTCCATTTACCTTGCCTACACCTCAGCATATGACCCGTCCACCTCTATTTGAGATGGTCTACCCGTTAAAGTGGTTTACGAAGGAATAAAAAACTGATTTAACAACATTACGTAGTTAAATACAATGAGACTATTTTGTTTGTTAACTGGAAGTCTGCTTGTCACTACTACTTGATAGTAATACAGTAAATTGATTAATAGATTACGACCCTATTCATAAGAACAATGCTTGAGGAAATCCTCCGTGATGAAACATTTAATTGGCTTTAGTATGTAGGTACTAATATAAATGTCGGAAAATTATTAAAAGGTATAAGTTTTCTTGGTTTTTTTATATGTGATGGCCCGACGTTTGACCTCTATCTCGTCTGGTGGTAAGCAATGATGCGGTCTACGATGGAGCACGTCATCCCATAAGCAACCTATTCACTCGGGTATTCTTGGTATTATCTAGGTATTCTATCTTTAAAATGTTGGTTTGTTAAATAAATCATGTTGCATTTCGATTTTTTAATGTGAATTTTTATTAATATGTACTAAACGACCAAATACTAATGTCAACCAAATACTATCTCTGTGATATTACAAAGCAATTGTAGTGTTAACATTTTTTGAGTGCGTCTCAGAATTTTCTCTCTGTTTCTATTATGATGGAAGCGAAAATCAAATCTCAAACTGCTATTTAATTGTTGTTTGTTCGAATAAACGCCATGTTATATAGCAGCCAGTCACCCAACCAGTCAGCCGAGGTTCCATTTAAGACGTTGATAGGTGATGAAGAAGGGCAAGAATCAGTTGGATTGTAGAAATCAGTTTATCTCTCTTCTCTTACAGACTTGCAGATTACACGGTTCGTTACGGTTCAGGTTATGAAGGTTACGGGGTCAACACAACGTAACTCGGCAGAGGATAAACAACTTTAATTACATACAGATTACGTTTTAATTTTAATAACAGTATATTAATGAAATACAATAATGAAGCGCAATAGACATTAACAGTTACTATTAATTAAAGACTAAGCCAAGTGCATAATGAAGACACGCGAGATATAGGAAAATACCTATCTGGAGGTTTTTATTTATACGACATTAGATTTTTTTATTCATTCATAACAAACATTGAATAGTAAGAATTCGATACCTACCTACAGTAAGCCAATGGGAATTTTTCCGAGTTATATGTATATACTTTCTAAGTTTATTTAGACACCACTGACAAACGGTGAAGGAAAACATCGTGAGGAAACCTGGACTTATTATTTCTAATTATAAATTATTATGTGTTCGGCTTACTCACGTAGTAATTTGACGAGGAACTCGACTAGTTTCAATCAAATTCTAATTATAAGTTTAAAATTGCCAACCTACTTGTAAAATCATAAAATTTATACTTACTCAAATGTGAAGAGTTGAACAGCAGATAGTTCATTAATGTAGTTGACGGCACCAGGTACAATAATAGACGCGACCGTTAATAGGCCTGCGATGGTGATCCCTAATTTCGGCCACGTTCTATAGATGCAGTACACCAAGATGGACACCACGAAGAAGTGAAAGTCACATGGAATGTACCACGAAGGTATTATGCACTGAAACAAAATATATTCAATGAGGTAGATATAAATCACCGCCGTGGACTCGACCCTTCGTGCCCGGGCCATAGTAATAAGCGAGCTCTAGCCTTTTGCATTCTTGTTGTGTGTCGTGGCATAATAAATGGTTTTCTTTCTTTCTTTCTGAATAATACTATTTTTAAGCACTTAAGTATTTAAGCAATTTAAGTAAGTAAGCGGAAAGCGATTTTGTTGTTACATACAAAAGATTTTAAAGCGTCGTCGTAATTTTAGTGTCAGCTATTTTAATCTCTTGTTTCAGGCACATTAACTTTTTCCAGATTACTTACAATAATATAATAATTACTAAAGGGTTTGAAAAAAAATAGATTATTTGATAAACTGGTATTTAATTTGAAAATAAAAAGTAAAAAGTTTTAAGTGTGGGAGAGCCATGCTTCGGCACGAATGGGCCGGCTCGACCGGACTGATACCACGGCTGAAGCAACGCTTGCGTTGTGTTTCGTCGTGTGAGTGAGGTTACCGGAGGCCCAATTAAGCTCGCTCTCCACAATCTCCCCAATCCCTGAATCCCCAACGATCCTCAAACTCCTAATCCCTAAAATGCCGGTAACGCACTTGTAACGCCTCTGGTGTTCCAGGTGTCCATGGGCGACGCCGATTGCTTACCATCAGATGATCCGTCTGCTCGTTTACCGGTTTATGCCATAAAAAAAGACACATACTCTCCTTGTTTCGACTAAAGGAGAACTCATAATACATTAATTTTAACTTAGATACTTACAAGATTCTCCGGGTCAATGTAATTGTTGACCATGAGAAGGTTGAGCCACCAGTTTTTGCGGCAGTGCGTCGTATCGTATGCTATGGCCCTGTTCCATAGTGGTCCGGTGCCGGTGTAAGGGTGCACAGCACAGATGTAGAAGATAACCACTGCCAGAGCGACCACCAACCTGTTTGCGTTTTGGATAATTATTTGTATATAGGATTTAGTTTAGTACACACTGCACTGACATTTACTATGCTGATAAGACAATACAGACTTCATTTGCCAAGTGGTCGCAAGTGTGACTGGCGGCCAAGGGGTCTCGGGTTCGATTCCCGGGTCGGGAAAAGTAATACTGGGTTTTTTATAATTGTCAGTGGTAGCACTCACTGAGTCTGGAATTGTGACCAGTATATAGCAATAGGCTCACCCCCTATTACATTGGAATGGGACTCTTAATATTTATGTAACCACTTCACTATTTAAAGTGAAAAGTGAGTGTTACATTATATAGTGGCATTACGTTACAGTGCCGTAATGTGCACTTCTGCCTACCCCTTCGGTGATGAAAGACGTGATCTTATATGCAAGAAAATAGAGATGGATTCAGTACAGAGACAATAACCATTGGTTGACTACTGAACCGACAAATGGTTAAAGAAGATCTGGCTTGGTTAAAAACTACTTATATAATTTAGTATAATAACAGCTACTGTTTCTGTACTAAGTCAATCTTTATTTTCTTACCTGTATAGTAAGTAGCTATGCTAACTGTACATAATATCTTTTTGTCGTAACAACGTAATCAGGAAGATTGATCAATGTAAAAGCCATTCGACGACATCGTCAGAGTCTCGGAGAGCCACAAGTGGCGAGTTGTCGTTCGACATGGAGGACTAAAGCCGACGTCTTTGGTCAGCAGCGAGCGTCTTACATCTGATGATGATGATGAAATAAACTATTCGGTAATATTCACTTTGCTTTGCCTGCCTTGTTGGCCGAGTGGTCGCAAGTGCGATTGCCGGTGTCAAACACCAAGCGGTCACCGGTGACCGCAACCTATTGTTCTATAATTGTGTCTATAATGACGGTACTCGACGATTTAAATATTCTCAGCACGGAGTTTAGCATTATGCCCGGTATATGGCAATATACTCATCCCTATTACATGGAACTCATGACATAAATAGTCAAAAGTGGGTATTACATTATACAGTGTCATAATGTGCACCTCTACCTACCCCTTCAGGGATAAAAGGCGTGATGTTGTGATGATGATCAATTTGCTTACCTAACATATCTCTTCAGAATAATAAGCAGCGGATTTGGTAGTCTGTTAAACTTCACCAAGTTCGTGAATGTGAGGAATCCAGATAGTAAGAAGAAGGTATCCACAAAGAGATCGTCGTGCAGAATGAGCATACCCAACGTAGTTTTATTCACCTCCTGTTGAAATAACTAAATCTAGACCTATTAATTATTTGAATTCATAAAGCAAACTTAAGCAAAGATTATGTTGAAATTGAATAGAAAGTGTTATCAGTTTATAGTGATAGGTAGTTCAGAGTTCGGGCATAGTATTGTTAAGTAGACTGTTCAAGTGATCAGTCTTCAGGCATAGATTAGAATTACCTCTATAGTAGATAGGTCAGGGCTAAGCAGTTTCAAGGCAACTTAGTTTAATGAAGGAAGATCGTTAGTACATTAGACCAAGTAGGTACATAATTATTTAGGTGCTTTCGTTATTTTGTATTGTTACTCAAAAAGTGACACCATTATTAAAATGTCCATTAAAAGTCACCCTAGACAGCGATTTTCCTTTGTCTAATTAATAAAAAAATTAGAATACTGTTAAATAACTATCGACACAGTTGTTATAGGCTCCGGTTGAGCTCAAAAACAGTCGTATGTCCCCGTAAGACAATTATATAAGACATAATACTTTTTTTTAAACTACCGGGTTATTATACCTCATCAGAAGTTAACCCATCACTGATGGGCCCAGCATTGGAGATTCCTATCTGATGATCCATCACAATCAGACATATAGTGAGAAATCGAATCCCGTAAAACACTTCTACACCTTCCTTCCTCATCCGAAGAAGATCTGAAGCGTTCTCTCTCAAACAGAATGCGTTTATGAAGTCTGGTTCTGAAAATAAAAAATGTGAATAAATTCTTGACTGTGTACACTACAGTACCTACATTTTACGATGGACATTTAACTAATCCATGAATGCAAGCATAATAATAAAAAAACCGTCTCGTAGTTGCTCCTAAGCGCAAAAAAAATAGTGAGTCATATTTTTAATGAAGTGTCTAAATTCGACACAGCTATCGCCAACGTCCATACCATGTTGAAAGCACCGGTTCTCGTCCGATCACCGAAGTTAAGCAACATCGGGCGCGGTTAGTACTTGGATGGGTGACCGCCTGGGAATACCGCGTGACGTTAGCTTTTTGATGGTGATTTTTGTATTATTTTATTTTCAAAATTTATTAAATTAAAGACAAAATAATATTTGATAAAACCGAAAGATGGAAATCAGAATTTGGGTTTATTGAAGCTGATTACCTCACTCGTACCTGCATAAAGAAATAAAATTTAATAATAAAATTATACCTTACCTCTAGAATCTGAGTCTAGGGATGAGTCTAATTGTGCCCTCTGGTAGTTCAAGTACGTGCAAACCAGAGCGATAGCCGTAACTGAGCCCATTACGATGCTAAAATGGAACAAGTTTAATTGGAAAGATGGTTTTTACAAACAAAATAAAACTTAAATTAAACACTAATATTCCTTGCGACGATAGAGTAAAATAGAGGTATAATAATATGCGTCATCACTTCCTACACACCGCGCGTGAAACCGATCGTAATGAAAAATCTGGATCGAAAGCAGATTATGACAAAATCTCCAAATAAATTATGCAGCAGTTCTCTGTGATCAACCTTAACCTTTAAAGCTGCCTTCACCCAACTCTTTTTCTGAGGGTGGATACCCTTCTAGGTAGATGAAGTCTACAGTACAGATAATGATAAAATCGACACAAGAACAGAGATAGTCTGTTGAAAAGCTTATGAACATACACCAAATAATATAATATACTAGCGGACCCGTCGACCCGACAGACGTTGTCCTGCATATCCACTTGAATGTATAAACAAAAATTCAATCAAATTAGTTCAGCCATTTAGGATAAATAATCTAGATACCGACTGATGCGCCATCTGCCGGACTGATTTGTGAATCTAAACCATCCAGGGCGCCACTCAAATACGTACAGAAAAACTCATTTAAATCGGTCAAGCCGTTTAGGAGGAGTTCAATGACAGACACACGTACAGCAGAATTATATATATAAAGAAATAATAATATATGTGTATAATAAACCTTTACTTACAAAAACGCATAGAACAATGCATCATATTCCAGTTCATCATCAGCACTTTGACATGGTTCATCGACGCTGATGTCTGCTTTGATTCCAGCAGCTCCAAGATGACTGCGTGCTAACATAATGCCAAGCAGCCGTTCCACTGTTCTTGGTTGGCATGAAGAAGGGACACAGGCACCCCATGTTAACTCGTTCAGGGGACGAGAGTGAGGCACATGGTACTAGGAGAGCAAAGAATTAAGATTTTAGATAGACGTAGAGCTTGGCCAAAAAAGAGTTTGACACGGTGACAACTGGAACTAACATTGACTTGGACTGAACCACCCACTACAGATCATATCCCATGAATAAACAATCATACGAACAATAGACCCTTCTGTTTTTGAACTTGATTAAAATAACAAAGTCAAAGTCAAAATCATTTATTTCAATTACACCAGGAAGGCACTTTTGAACGACAACAACAAAAAAAATTTAGAAGTGAAGCTAGTTGCTCATTCCAAGGTGTTGATTCCTATGGAGAAGAACGAGCAAGAAACTCCATAGGTTACTCTTTTTCAATCGGGCTTACAATAAAATTCTCTAGTTACATAGTTTTGTTGGTTCGATTGTGTGAGAACAATGAAACACCTAAATGCAGTCAAAGAGATTGAAATAGAAAATAACCTTGAGGACCATAAATCATAACATAACGAATATCAAAACCGATTGAGTCGTAGTGTACCAGGTTGCCACAGGTACGATACTAGCGACCTCAATTATTCCAAACTCTTTTTTGCCAAACTGTATAAGAAGATACCATACCTCATAAGAAACAATACCTTAATATAAAAAATTAACACGAGATATAGAAAATTGAACTTTTATGTGTTTACTTTTTGACATCTATGTCTCTGAAAATCGATTACTGACTTCTGATTTAAGAATTATTTTTCATAAAAAGAATACAATTCACTTAAGATATGAGAAACATGATAACTTAACATTAAAGTACAGAGTATGAGCGGGCGGTACATTGAAATTTTTTCTACTAAAATATATAATTAATTAAGAATGTGGGTATTACTAAAAATAGTAACTTATAACCACTCTATGTAATATGTTTACATAGATTTCAAACCATAGACGTATAAAGTAAAGCTTATTAATATACGTTACTTTAACAGAATGAAATCTTATTTGGACATTTTTTTAAATAATGTGTTGGTATATATTCAAAACTTGTTCTAAATAAAGAACAAACAAGATTCATAATTAAATAGTTTTATATATAAATCGTATCTAATGTACGTATGAAAATGCTTGACAGCATTAACATAGAGGTACAATATGCAATTTATTGTTTACCTTAGCAAATTGCTGAGAAAATTTAGTTCTTTTTTTAAAGTCAAAGTCAAAGTCAAAGCATTTATTTCAATTAAACCATAGTTTGGTACTTTTGAAACGTCAACAAATACAAAATAAATAATAGTCTGTCAGTTAGTCCGTCAGTGAAGCTAGGTGAAGCTAGGTGCTCATTCCAAAACGTAGATTCGAATGGAGAAGAACGAGCAAGAAACTCCATTCGTTACTCTTTTAAAAAAGTATGTTCTACAATGTCTCTGATACATATACTAAAACATTATTAATTTTAACCTTAAAACTATTTTTATTTGACTTTAGACTGTGTTATTTATTGTTCATTTATGTCTATAAACTATAGAACATGCGATATAAATGTTTATATTTTTATAGATATGCATCTAGTCGAATAATTAGTTATTATTATGATATAAAAATAAATTGCTTACGTCTTTTGCAACTTAATAGGGGATTTTAAATTGTAATAAATCAAACTTCAGATGTATGGGTTACCTCAACATGCTGTTTTTAACATAGCATCACTCTTTTTTACGTAGATGTGAACCCTATAATATAAAAATATTAAACGTAGGTTTATTTATTGGATGAGCTGGTAAACAAGCAGACAAATCACCTAATGGTATGCAATGAACACCTAAAACACCAGAGGCGTTACAAGTGCCTTACCGGCCTTTTGAGAATTGGGAAGGCACACGACTAGGTACAATGCAAGCGTAGTTTCACGTCGATTTTCTCTGAGGCCCTTTCGTACCGAAGCATGGCTCTTTCAGTCAGTTTGATAACTGGTTATATAAGTAACTAGTAAGATTACAAGTCACATTAAGAGTTTGAGATTGAAATTAACATTTTGTTTTAAAAAAATAAGGAAAATTTCGTTTACAGTTAGGCACAGGACTAAAACGAAAGACTTCATTCTTTCGTTTTGTGTGTTTTTTTTTTGGAGACGGTAAAATAAAGGTTTCCCCAGTTTTTAAGTGACCTATTTGTATTATCACCTAAAATAAACTAATTTATTATTAAGAGGAATTTTAAGTAGTAGTGATGAATCAATATGTCTTCGACCTGTTACTTACAATATAGCACGTAATTAAAACCTAATTTGCGTTGTTTTCAGGTTAACTATATCAAATAAAGAAAACTAACGTAACTAACTACCCATCTAGCACTTAGGTGTAAAATCGAAGGACTGCTCCCGCCTGGGTGAGGCGGGAGGGAGTGTCTTACTGACTAAAAACTACCCCGTTCCTTCTCCTGCACGTCGAGCCGGAGCCCTGGTTACCCGTTAGGTTAAGAAACATGTTTAACCTAAAGTCAATAGAGACCTGTATGCCTATCTTTAAAAAGTTTAAAATACTAACTTTACCATCTATCTATGTATATTCTTGAAACCGCGACTTTCGTAAAAACTAATCCTGATCTTTTCCCACGTTTGTCTGACACTGCGCCTCGGAATAGACGGGAAAACAGCAAAACTTTGCCTTAAACCCGCTAGGATTGCTCTTTTGCACAAAAAGTTTTTTTGTATGGCGCATTAATAATTTATAATAAAATTCCTCGGGATTATAAATGTTTATAATCCCGATACACAATATGTTTAAGATAAAAATGAGACGCCTACTAGCAGAAAAGTGTTACTACTGTTTGAATTACGTTCTAGCTGACACTACTTTTTGACACTGTATTAATGTAGACTGTAATAATATTTAATAAATTATTAAATTTAATTAATATTAATAATAATTAATTTTGACATCTTTAATGCGAAATATAATAACTATAAATTGAATTTGTACGCCCCTAAGGGCAAAACACCTATTGATTATTTTAATTTGATTTTCGTTATATTAATTTGATTTTAATTATTTTAATTTGATTTTGATTATTTTAATTTAATTATGATTGTTTGAATTTGATTTAGGTATCATTGTAATTATAGGACTTACCAAGAATTTTAATATGACATCATATTTTACTAATTATCATTTTTATTTTGACTTTAATTATCTTTATCATAACAAATGTTGCTGTGCCCTTACAGGGTCCATAAATGTACTTAGCTTTAAGCCTATTGTAACACCTTAATCACTTTATGGTACGCAAATAAATGAATATGAATATGAATATGAATTTTAAACAATTAACATCTTGTATGCTTTTGTATGAATGACACAGATTTATAATAAATGCAAATACATTATCTTAATCTTCATCATCCAGCTATACTTAAGTAGCTACCAGACTGGCCAGACTGTATGATTTGATTGTCCTTAGGGTTATTTTCTTTTTCGATCTCGTTGATTGGATTTTGGTGTTACATTGCTCTCACACAATTGAACCAACAAAACTATGTAACTAAATAATGGTATTGTAAACCTGATTAAAAAAGAGTAATCTATAGAGTTTCTGGTTCGTTCTTCTCTATGGGAATCTACACATTAGAATAAGATAATAGCTTCACTTTTAAATTTTCTGTAGAGGTATAAAAGTATCTTTCCGATCTAATTGAAATAACTGATTTTGACTTTGACTTATAACAAAAATCTAATCAATTATTTCGGAATACAGATATATTATCCAATCGGAACACTTAACAAACTCAATCGGAAATATTTCGATTAAGTTCAACGCTAGTTCTAGAGTTACTTTCAAAAATTCTGCTGCCTCTGCCTCGTTGGCCAATTGGTCGTAAATGCATCTGCCGAGCAAGGGGTCTCGGGTTCGAGTACTACTGGGTTTTTGAAAAAAATCTCAGTAACAGCATGGAGTCTGGAATTGATCCCGGTATATGGTAATAGGGTCACCCCCTATTACGAGGGACTTATAACATAAATAGTGAAAAGTGGGTGTTGCATTGTACAGTGGCATTAAATGTAATAATATGCACCTCTGCATACACCTTCGGGGCTAAAAGGCGTGATGTTATGTTATGTCTTTCAAAACCGGTATAGGGCAATAGGCTTACCCCCTATTACGAGGGACTTATAACATAAATAGTGAAAAGTGGGTGTTGCATTGTACACTGGCATTAAGTGCAATAATGTACACCTCTGTCTACCCCTTCGGGGCTAAAATCTTGGTCTTTCAAAAATCTAGAGATTTTGGGCCAAAAGAGGTTAAAAATTCGACAGAATATAAACATTGGATAGTTAATCTCACCTCAATATAATCCAGCGCAGATTGATAAGGATAAGTAGGTCGGTCTACTCGTCTTCTCACAGCCTTATCTGTTCTTTCCAGACGTATCTCAGCGAGGCAGTATTTGGTCTTCAACTCTGGATGGGTCCTCGACCAGGGTGCTTTCATACACTGGTCGAAGTTACCAAGCTGGTAGCGATTGCCAAATAAAAGACCTTGTGGTTCTGATGATTGGGCGTCCCATTCTGTGTGCAAAAGATAAGGTAAATGAAGGTGTGGACTCTAAATTGGAAGTGTATATATATTTCTCACCTTTTAATCCTTCCTTACAATTCTACGATCATTTCAAGACCAAAATAAGCTAAATCCAGCTACTAAGAAGCTTATTAAGCATAGGTACCTACCTACACACTAAAATGAATTTTATTGTACATTTAATAACAATTTGTCTGACGAAGGAGACAAATCCTAGACCTTGGGTAATTATTCATTCTTACTTTATAATGGCAATGATGTGCTAATGTACCTAACATTTTTGGACTTCGTTTTAAAAATACATAAACAGAATTTGAAAATTATTTAATAATATATGTCTAGATTATGCGCAACGTTTCAAGAATATTATTAAATTAAAGTGGGAAATGAATTATAAAGTTATATTTTCCTGGCAAGCCATAAAATCGAAAGTTTATAATAATATATAAAAAGTGGCCGTGGGCATCATATCAAATAATTCCGCAGAACATAACCCATTATACAAGCGATAGAACACGCACAATGAGGCAAAATCTCTCCTTAGACTCAAGTGTTCGATACCGTATTTTTTTTTTTTTTTAAGGGGGGAAAATCATCGAATGACTGCTCCCGCCTGGGTGAGGCGGAAGGGAGTGTCAGATTCTTACTGACTAAAAACCACCCCGTTCCTTCTCCTGCACGTCGAGTCGGAGCCCCGGTTACCCGTTAGGTTCTCCGCGACTTTCGATACCGTATAGGATCGTCAACAAGTCTTATAGCTCTCCTTTGGACTGCATCAAAAGGTCTAAGCTGGTATGCTGGCGCTCCTGCACAGATATGAGAGCAGTACTCCATATAGAGGTATAAGATATAAACAAAATGCTCTCGAAAAACGCCGACAGGTGATGGTCAAAAGTAAATTTTATTTTTACTAAAGTAAGGAATTGAATTCTTCTTTTATGTAATAACAGTTGTAATCAAACGCTCAAGGCTGATGTTGCATGAATAACACGATAATAATAACAAACAAAAATTATTAAATTGTAACTAAAAATATTTTTATTGGCGTTTTTCGAGAGCGTTCCGTTTACACCCTTACGTGCAAATTATTTTTATCAGACATTATAATATAAAAATAATTGTCAGCACTCACCCCAAACAGCCCAAAGAGTAAAATTCTGCAAGCCAGCGAGCAAACGGTAGATATGATCCAAACACGGTTTTTCTTCTGCAGTCCAGTTCTGATTCTTCATGGCAAATATCACATCATCCAGATACACACTACTTCCACCATCCCCCACATTTATCGGAGACTCGAGCTTTTTGTCACTAAGCTTTTTATTCCCCGAATATTCTGACGGCAGTCGTGGGGTCGAAACATCTCCTTCGCCCACATTTTTAGCATTAGCAGTCACATTACACTTAGTTTTATTTATAAGTATTATTAAAAATATTATCAATGTGTACTTCATTGTTTACTGTCTGTCATTCAATGAGCTGAAGCTTAGAACCGGCTAGGTTTGCTTATAAAACAATAACATTGCATAATCAATGTCAGGCAATACTTTGTAATTAGTAATTAGTTTCCATTGTGATCACGGCACATCCTATGGAATAAATAAGTAAGTATATGAACTCGAGACACGCCAAAGTATAGGAAAATTATTGTATTCTGTATTTTTTCTTAGCTTTGTATCAGTTGTACCCAAAGGACAGTTCTTTACGACATTATGCGACGCAATACATAAGAGCCTCATGCGCTTATGTATTTATCAAAAATCCGTCATTGTGTGAATGTTCTTCATGGTGGTAATGGAGGCATTTAGTTTTACATTCGTAAATGTTGAATTTTAATGACATTTTATTCTAGTGGCATATCATGTTTTAGATAGAGATGAATCGAGTAGTTACAAAGGTGGTCATTGTCACTAAAAGTTCTGTTTTCATGACCACATGCATGACTACATTTCTTTCAATTATTTAATTTATACTGAAGGTCAGTTTAGGAAAACACTAATATCATTATTTACACGATATTAGTGTAAGAGAAAAATATTCTGTGATAAAATACGTCTAACATAACGATTCAATTTAACAAACTATAAAACATCTCTCATCACATGAAACTAAAAGAATCTTAATAGGGCTCTCTCTCCAGGAAAATTAATGTTGTTTTCTCCTAAACGAACATCCCTCCGTTAATCTCGGCCGAACACCGGCACCGGTGGGCTGGCAAAGGATCGTTGAGCAACCTGCGCATACGACCACCCTTTGCACGTGACTGAATACAGTTGTGATTTTGTAGCAGCCAGGGCACTTGACATCCATGAAGTATGAATTCGGATGTGGCACCAGCCTCTTGTGTGTCCTTCCTTGTGTTTCCTTTTCTCCGACGCGGGAGAAGGATGCAATAAATCAATTGCGAGCGGCATGGTTACAGCTCTGATGCAGAACCGGAAAAGGGTTGTTTCAGGAAGTTTTCGAGTCGTAATCTTCAACATCTTTTTAACAACAAAATTGAATGTTATAGGCAGAAGAATTTTTTTAATAAAATTTTAATAGAATTCACAAAACCATTTATAACATAACATAACATAACATCACGCCTTTTTATCCCCGAAGGGGTAGGCAGAGGTGCACATTACGGCACTTAATGCCACTGTACAATGTAACACCCACTTTTCACTATTTATGTTACGAGTCCCATGTAAAAGGGGGTGAGCCTATTGCCATATACCGGGCACATTTCCAGACTCCGTGCTACTACTGAGATTTTTTTAAAAACCCAGTAATACTTTGCCCGACTCGGGATTCGAACCCGAGACCCCTTGCCCGGCAGTCGCACTTGCGACCACTCGGCCAATGAGGCAGTCATTCATACCATATATTATAAATATAATGTTTTAAATATAATTTGAATAATAACGTTTAAATACATATATTTTGTCCTCTTGCATCTATTATTGGATAAATTTAATATATGTATATTTAATATATGTATATATATATGTATATATGTTGTATGTATAGATATTTATATGGGTATGTTTGTATGTATAAGGTCTTATGTAAGTATTATATTTTATTTTAAATATACTATTTATTTAGAGAATATATATTTTACTTGTAAAAATAATGTATAAGTACCTGAGTACACCAAGAACAACCTCCACTTCCATTGAATAGTGCTCCATTCACCCAAAGGTTGCCTGGTAGAGATCGCTATTAGTGATAAGGCCGCCTTTGTACCCTACTATTTTTATTATTATAACGTTAATGTATATTCCATTTATTTAAGGTGTACAATAAAGGTTATTATTATTATTATTATTATTGGAGAAGGTTACCTATATATTTATGTCAGTCACGACATCCTTCTAGCCGTCCTATCCCATCTTATGATCTCTGACAAACCACTGAACTGGTTCTCTTCTTATCTTCAGGAGCGTCAGCAGTCGGTCAAGCTTGATGATGTTTCGTCTAATTGGCGTGAATTAAGGGCTGGCGTTCCTCAAGGCGGTATACTATCTCCTCTTCTATTTTCTATGTTCATTAATTTTATAACTTCTGAACTTCGGTGTGAGTACCATCTATACGCTGACGACTTGCAGCTATATCGTCAAGCTGATGTTGATGGGCTGTCTGATGCGATCTCGGAGATGAACGATGACCTGGCGGCCATTCAAAACTGGTCCGATAGGTTTGGCATAGCAGTGAATCCTGGGAAATGTCAGGCCATTCTTATAGGTGGCCCCCGCACGATGAATGGAGTTGACATGGCTTCCTTGCCGGCCGTAGTTTTCGATGGAGCAGTAATCCCGTATAGTGATGAGGTGAAAAACCTGGGACTGCATATGGATAAAAATTTGAAGTGGCATGCTCAGGTCACCAGTGTATGCAAAAAAGTTACTGGATCTTTGCGAGTTTTGTATCGTGCGAAAAACTTACTTCCTCCCGCTACGAAGGCTATGTTGGTGCAGGCTTTGGTTTTCCCTATTATCGATTATGCTGATGTGTGCTACTTCGACCTGAATGCAGATTTCCTCAACAAACTTGACCGACTTCTGAATAACTGCATTCGATTCGTCTTCAACCTGCGTAAATATGATCATGTTTCGGCACATCGGTTGCAACTAAAGTGGCTGCCCATACGCCAGCGCAGGGAGCAAAGGGCGCTAACCACTCTGTTCTCCTTTCTTTGTTCACCTTCTTTACCCAGTTATCTATCTCCTTACTTTCAATACTTGTGCGCAAACACAGTAAAAACCTTCGTTCTTCCCATAACCGTCTTCTCCAATGTCCCACTCATCGCACTGATTTCCTTCATTCTTCTTTTTTCGTACAGGCAATTTTGCTGTGGAATGCGCTCCCCCTGGATGTCAGGATGGTGTCGGCACGTCTAACATTTAGGCAGAAAGTACGTGAGCTTCTCTTGAAGAAGTTGGCTGAATCATCACGCTAATTATTTACAGAGTATTAGTTATTATGTTCATATTTATATGCTATGAGTCTATGTATGTATGTATGTATGTATGTATGCATGTATGTATGTATGTATGTATGTATATTGTATTGTACTCGTGTGCAGGTATATGTATTACTATTATATCTATTTATGTTCATTTCTGAAATATGTTAGTACAATCTTCTATTTTCTCAATTAAATCGTTGCCTGCTTCTTGCTCCTACCATTCACTCTTCTCTGCATCACCCAAAGGTCAGACTGGGAGAAAATGCCCGCGGCATTAAGTCCACCTTGTGTACACTTTGTGCATGAAGCGTTGATAAATAAATAAATAAATATTTATGTAGTCAATGACTAATTTTTTTTTAATTGTTTTGCTAATAATTTATTACTATTTTGTATTTCTTTACACATTTTTTTATAGGTAGGCGTGCAGCACATATTTTCATTTGTTTATTTTGTGAATAATTTATCTTCCTCGCTGTTGAAATCGATTTACGGGTGGATAGTAGGTATTATTATGGCTTTTTTTGGTTTACCGAAAATTCTTAATGGTAGCATGGAGTTTGAAAACCGTTTCCGGTATACTGGTACAGAGTTACATGGGACTCATAACATAACTGCCAAAAAGTGAGTGTTACTATTGAGAATATTATAGGTAGGCGCCATCTGTCGCAAAACATGAAAGAGACAACATCACCCTTACCTTTGGTATAAAATAGGGTTCGATCACACTCTACATGTATAGGATCTTTGTCAGCTTTCGTTTTAAATTCATAGATGTCGTTAACCGCGTGCTGTTAATATTATTTCGATTGGGTACGTTCTGTACTCTTTATAAACTACACATCAACAGCGCATATTGTGGTAAGGTCTTATGGCTCATAGCCCAGTGTTGGACCATAAACCTTAAGAGCTAAGCTCCACGTTTGTCAGGTGGACTGGTCGCACTTTAAAAGATTCAGTTTATGAGGGAACGCTACTTTCTGATCTCTGTCAAATATATAGTGCATGTATGGTAGTACTTTACCATACCCGCGGAAAGAGGCGAGGGTTTCAAACATATTCCACTTTGTCATCATCACTTGAGTGATCTTTTATAAAACCAAAATAAAACAAGATTGAAACTTGCTCTATCTAGCAGCGCTTTTATGCGTATATTTGCTACTGATCTACTCATACATAGGGTAAGATCGCTCGCCACCCACTAAAATTCGCCAGTTCGCGTCCACCCACAAGTTTGCATCCATTATACGGATTGCCATTAAAGTTAGATACTGAAACGTCTAAGATGAAATAGATGTGTACTAACTACTACTAATTTAGTGATAGTTTTCTTATTTTCGGGAATTTTTATAGTGTGCTTCGTAACATGGGCGCAAACTGCATGGTGGACACAAACTGGTGAATTTACCCAATATGTTGCACTTTTTTTTTTTTTTCTAACGGGGGGGAAAATCATCGAATGACTTCTCCCGCCTGGGTGAGGCGGGAGGGAGTGTCAGACTCTTACTGACTAAAAACCACCCCGTTCCTTCTCCTGCACGTCGAGCCGGAGCCCCGGTTACCCGTTAGGTTCTCCGCGACTCCGAATCGGCATCGGCCGTATTGGGCCCCATCTGTGGTGGTCTGATGGCTCTTTGAGGCGCGCGCGGAACGCGACGCGCCGTACGCCGTTTCTGGTCGGACGGAGAGCCACCCATGCTCGCCGTCCGCAGGCCCGCGCTTACGGTGGCCGGAGATCGTCTCGCGATCCCCGACGCCCGGTGTGTCCTTCGCGATAGGAGGAGACGGCATCCCAGTCCCCCTCGCTCCGCATCATGGCCTACACTAGGCCCGGACGCGAGAGGTCGCCATCGCCGATCACTTCCCTGAGGACACGGCGGTGCTCAGCCCACGAAGGGCATTCTCCCACCGTGTGTTCCACCGTGTCCTCAGGGCGGTCCTCGCAGTGATGACACCCGGGCGTTTCCTCCCGCCCCATCAGACCTCCCGAAACTTCCATGTCTGGTGAGGACCTGCATCAGGCGGTAGGTGAGGACGCCGTAGCGTCTCTCAAGCCACTCCTCAAAGAGGGGACTTACCGCTGCGATGGCAGCGAGCCCAGCCCTCGGTTGCGACAGTCGTTGCTGCCATTCCGCCATGAGATCGCGCCGGAGCTCATGCCGCCGAAAAAATTATCAATCTCTTAGGGGTTAAGTAAAAAGTTTCTATTGATTCCCCTTTTCTCCCCTGAGTTATTTTAGGAGACTTCTTTAAGTTATCTTATTATGTGAACTGAACGGTGAAGCAGCGAAATATTTGGACGACCAACCACTGCGAAACGAATCGGGGCTCGAACCTAAAACCTCGTTCTATAGACATATTTGCAACCACTCAATTAACACGGCAATATGACGTAAACATTTATTTGCGTATGCATACTCTATGTCTTTGTTACAATAAATAAAAAATAGTAAAATAGGAAACAAAGAAGCCATTGTGATTTCCATAATTTATTAATTTCTCAATGTTTCATAAATATCTAACTACATACATACATGGAACTAAATTCTACAATATTTTAAATATTAAATATTTTGACAATCTTAGTACACAGTGCAAGCTACTTATATCTAATATAAGGTACGAGAGTGCAGATTAAATACATTAATTAGTAATATAATGAAATCTTACTACTACAAATATACTCTAAATTAATTTAAAACAATTACTATTGGAATGCTTGTTTTATCATTATCATGAACCACCACAGACGGGACATAACAAAATTTTGAACTGCATCTATATACATAAGAGGCATTGATTACGTCTTAATAGAAACGGTAAACGAGCAGATGGATCACTTGATGGTGGTCGTGGTATCACTCCGGTTGAGCCAGCCCATTCATGCCGAAGAATGGCTTTCTCATCCTTAAAAATTCTATAATTCTTCTAATTAAATACCTGTAAAGGTACACTGAAGGACCAAAACAACGCATAGCCATAGGTACAAAGAAGTCTGATCGCACAGAGAATAAAATTTGCCGTGGAGGTTTCCAGAAAGGTATAAACAGATCAAGACAAGATTTTCAGATATTTATGGGTTAAAAATACAGCATTATGGATTTCACAGTAGTATGAACAGTCAGTCAAATTATTTGATATACAGGTAAGAGATATTTGGTATAGATACTGGTTAGAAATGAAGATTGTCTTAGTACAGACACAGTTGTCGTTACAGTAAATTCTACGCTTTTCAATGAAAGCCAATAACTTATTTTCTTATCTAAATAGCAAATAGGTTGGCTGACCGTATAGAGGTATAATCTTAAAAGAACACAAGGCTTGTAGACTTTGGCAACATATTACAATTTGTCGCGCAGCATTCCGATAATATTGTTTGTTTATCTTAATATATTATATCATTTTTTTTAAACTACAATAGGGATGATGACGGAGTATAAAAATTAAAAGTCTATTTAATCCGTTACTTAGGTAATGCAAAAATATTAGACACGTATTTTTTATTTTATTGTATAAGGAAATAATACTTAAATAAAAAGAAACAAAGTTTAGGTGTGAGAGCTAAAACGTCATTTCTACGTATAAAACGTACATAGAAGTGACGTCACGAGGTAGGTATTTCAAATCAATATATAGTTGAAAGTATTTGTTTTCGTATGAAAATTAAAAATACGTGTATAATGTTTTAAAATAATCTACCAGACGGACATTAAAATTAATAGTAGTCATCTACCTTATTATATAAAATTCAAATTCTACAATTGAATAAGTTATCATTTGAGATATGTATGTCTCTGTATATTAGAGGTATATTATTGTAGAGAGATCGATATATGTAAAACTAATTACTAACGGCCGAAATAAATAACTGATTTCAATCGAAAACCTCAATCAAAGTTTCTAATAATTTAGATAATGTCAAAAATTTATCATAATCCAAAAATTTGGGTTAAGTTTGGAGATCAGTTATTAATTTTTACCGCATGACTATACATCTACAGAAATATGTACATATTGGGAATGACAAAGAAAGAAATCGAAAATGCCGTCAAAAAATCATCTTTTTTCATACTCACTAGTTTTATTTAGTTTTGAGAATAGAGACCATAGGTATAAACAATTTATAAGCAAAATGACAATTGGATTTTTTTATTTCATATATACGTTCAAATTTTTAGGAATTTTAATAATTTAATTACCAAATGACTAATATTGAATTTCAAAAGTATTACGTACTGTAACGTGTCACATACATAAACATTTTATATTACGTAACTGAAAATGTTGACGAACTAAAATTAAATAAATAATAATATTACAATGACCTTTGTGCATTATTATTAAATTGTATAAATTAATCTTATAAATACGGGACTTACGTAAAATAGCTCTATAATAAAATAATAATATATTGATTTTAATGTACATAGGTTATTGTATATATGCTGTTCTCAGAATAATATCATTAACATAAAATAAAACTATATATTTGTCATTTTCTACTTCAATAGATATATTACTTAATATTTTAAGTGTCATTATAAAGATATAGAAAAAGAAAGAAATGTATTGCAATTACATTAACATCTTGACATTATACATTCAATATATTACGGAATTACAATATATGTTAATGTAAAAAGTGTCTCAAATAAATTTAATAAAAAAATGTAAATATTTGTATTAATTGAAAAATAGTTTCTCTTATTTGTGAAATAATTTAAGTAAATTAAAAATAATTCTTAAAATATATTAGCGTTTTATTAATATGTACATCTTTGGAACGCGTTTTAATAGACACACTGACTAGACTTTACTCGTGGAGATAAATATTTATATTTATAAATAAATTTATCTATGTTTCCTTAGACTACTATATAATTTAGTTGTATAATTTCATTTTATGAAATAGTATTCTAAAATATAAGAATATCGTACAATATATTAATAAAGAACTACTCTATTCTCTATATTCTAGATTTACAATTACACTAATAAATGCTAAAATGACAATCAGATTCATATTCGTATACAATATTAAAATACTACTTTTTATTATTTTGTGACTAATATTTATGTTTGTTTTGAATATTTAACGTAAAATGATATATTTAATTACGTAAAATATGAATAGTAAAATTAATTACATATTTTACAGTTAGTAAAATTAAATTGTCTTACTGAAAATAATGTCTTATATATTAATATTTTATAAATATTTGTGTATTGTATAAGTATTTGTATTGTAATTTTTTTCCGTATTGCATTATTTCAATGTTATTTGTTATTTTTATATACCTATATTTAAATATGCAAAGGACACCAGATCATCGACTTGGTTCGAATTTATGTGATTATATGATATATAATTCTATTTTTATCGCGACTTCGTTTTGTTTACATTTTTATTTTTTTTATTTATGTTTTAATATTCGGAATTTGCGGCATTCGTTGACACGATCAGCAATGGAAATTTAAATTTTTTGATTTGGCGTTTTTTTTTATTTTACTTATTTGACGATATGTGGTTGACTAGACATGTAGATAGAGATCTTAGACATATTTGGTTTATGACTAGACTTTTAATTTTTGACTAGGTTTTTTTACTCTTGACTACAAATAATGAATACTTAAGTAGTTCTGACTAGATTAGACACATGTTTCGACTAGATTTATTAGTTTTTGGTAAATCGTAATTTAAATAGACCTAATTTAAGTCTATGCTAAATTAAAATAAAATAAATGATTTCATTTGACTAGAAAACGTTGTAAGACTAGATTGAATTTTAAAATTTTAATCTTTATTCTCTTTTTATACATATAAATACTTATTAAAAATAGTTTTTCATATTCTCATATTCTAAAATGACTAGAAGTTATTGACTACGCAGTTTTATTGAGACCAAAATTAATATTGTACTTAAATAAATGACTAGGTAAAATATTATTAATTGACTAGAAAAAAAGAACAAAAAGAATTTGACAATAAATCATTATTATTCATACACCGATGTACGTTAATTCACATCGATTCTAAGTAGAGGTAAACTAAAAAAAGACTAGAATTTTGACTAAAGACTTGACTAATTTATTTTATTATAACTAAAATTAAATATGTAATGAATAATATTTCGAATACTAAAGTATCTACTATGAGATCAGAACGAATAACCAAAAAAGTTTTAATTTACGACTCAAAATGTAAATATTTTGGTATTTTATTGTATATTTGTTTATGCAAAATTCGTATTGCCTTCATCATACTGACGTAGATACGGCATTGGCTATTATTGTCTATAATACACATTGTTGATAAAATTAGAAAATGAATACATTCCTTGACCGCTAATCCATTGCTAAGACCGCATTTTATAGCTTTGACCTTTTACAAAAATTCATTAATTTGTACGTCCATAAAAACAGACATGTAAATAAAACAAAAAATAACAAAGCACGATTGGTGATTGAAAAATTGGTGATTAATATAAGCATAGTAATTCAAGGTCTGTAAATTATGAGAAAATTAAGATTGTTTTTATAATAACTATCGTAAGACATATTATATTAACTAAAATCGCTGGTTACTCACGCGTATATACTGAGAAAAGCTGTACTAGTTTTCAACCATACAGAGGGGTTCTTCCTCATGAGCAGCGTGCGCGGTCGCGGCGACGTCACGCAGCTCACTTTTTTTAGAGCTTTTCTCGGTATATTCACGTGCGTAAGCCACGATTTTAATTAATTAAAATAAAGATTCATTAATATGGAAACACTTGAAATAGAAATACGCCGCAATTCAATTTGAATTCCGCTCTCAAAATGTCCAAATCGGATGTTGTATAATATGCATTTGGGTTTCGGATGACTAGATATCGTGGTTAATTTGTATGCAAAAGTATTGTGATCGGTGATACTAAAAATATAAGCTATTTTATTATGACGGTGAATTAAATAACAATTGAAATCTATGCTATGTTATTATCGTGAAATCGAAATAAATAGTAATCGTACAATCAATCAATCTATATTGTATCATGGTTTGAAGACGTCCCAGTTAGGGGTGGACTCAATTCCTATGAATTGTTCACTTTGAAATAATAATGAGGATTTGTGGCACGATGGTAGCCTGCCGTGGTAGCCGCTGCATCTAAAAATATGCTCATGCAACGATCGATGACGGTGACCCTTTGACAGGTAACGAACGATCGAACATAATGCCAATACTGTAATACTATTACAAGATAATACACCAAGTAATATTTTTAACTACGAATTATGAATGCATATTGAGTTTTTAGTCCTAAAAATACTATTAAACTGCTATATATCTAATAAAATCTTATTTTACGACTACTAAACACAGATTATATTATTTAAAGAATTACATGCAAAATGTTTGACATTCACGTGCTTTAATGATTTGGAATGTGCTGCAGGAGATCATAAATATTTACAATTTATTCCTAAAGCCTAAAGCACACATCACACCTATATACAAAAGAATATACAGATATTTACCTCGAATACTTGAAATCTACATACCTCTATACGATACATATTATTATAATAAGATAATGTTTAAGCAAAACTACTAAAAGAAGACCTATTAATGTTACTTTTTCAATAGATGTTGTATCATTTATATTTTGGGAAAAAATCCATATCCAAGACTACCTGGGTGTGGGTGACTTACCCATTTAAGAGAAATACATGTGTGCGTCATGCGCGTACGGCGTGGAGTACGGGTAGATGGCAGTGGCGACCGGTGCATACGGTGGAAGCCGCGGCACGGGTCGCAGGACCCTCCGTCACCCATCCATTACCCCCCCGCCCCCTCCTTCATCCTCCGAACCCGTCACATCCAAACTCCGCGAATCCTCAGAAGAACATGACGAACCACATCTAGGACGCACTCCCTCCCAGTTCAACTCATGCTGAGGAGCTGGGATTTTGTTCCAGAAGTTATTGAAGCTGGTCTCACTGATCACGTCCTGTTTTGAAATTCTTAAATTAGCAACGAATGATCAGAAGACTATTTACCATTAGGATATTATTCGAGATGATTGACTCACCGGTTGATAAGTAGGATATTCAGCATGAACCTGCCGAAATGCAGAAGGTTCCTTCTCAGGTTCATTCTCCGGCTGTTCGTGAGCCAACATGTGCTTCCTAAGATAAGCCTGTCTTCGGAACATTTTGCCACATCTCTGACAAGGGAAGCGACCAGAATCAGCTGCATTTGGCTCACGCCGTTTCACTGTACCAGCTACCCGAGGCTTGTGCCAGCGCCGGTGAGATGCCAAGTTAGCGGGACAGTTGAATACCTAGACAATGATGAAACAAAAAAATTTAACAATTGGAAAATCTTGAACATAATTGGCAGTGTCCTAAAACAACCCCTAACTAAGATATGCATTAATACTTTACAAATTGCTCATCCAAAGATAAGTGCTAATATTCACCCGTCACGCATCACCGCACGGCTCAATTAACAGATGCCCTTGTACAAACATTTCGTGTCACCACTTGTGCCGGCTTCCCATGGAAACATACCAAGTGTAAGCCACCCTCGCACCCACGTTCCCACGAAAAAAAATACCCAGAATTATGGACCACCTATCTAATAAGAGTGATAAATGCAATTTAATTAATACACGACAAATGTATTGGGATGTCATAAATAGAAGGGTGTTTTGTTATCAATTAGAATTCAATATTTCACGTGGGAATGTTGTTAGATAAAAAAAATCAACAGATATCGATAATATCGTGGACCGTTTATTGGTTAAATGAAATATTTGGTAGTAAGTTACCTTATCGCACTCGGGACATCGATATTCAATGTGCACGATTCGAGAGCACCGATGTTGCGCCAACGCAAAGGCGTCGCTGTACAGTCGTCGGCACAGCCTGCAAATGTACCGGCCCAGCCTGTTCTCTATAGCAGCTATCAAAGCTTTCGCCTCGTCAGTCACTTCGACCACGTTAAACGCTGGATCAATGTCTCCCTAGAAAAAGTACAATTATGAGCATGCAAGCAACATTTACTACTAAAACGATTTCTTATCACACCATCAATTACGACTATTAAGTAATTGCACGTTATTAGCAACTTTATTACGTCTAAATAGAACGTTACAGTTCTCTATCTTCAAAGGAAAGGTACGGTAGTATTGAAATGGCGATTTATTTTGTATTTAATGTGTTCGGGCCCACCCCTGCAGTAAGCGTTGCGGTGCGCCCTTAGACCTGTTATTAGTGCAAAACACAGCACAATACTCGATTTCGTACCTGTTTAATTGCTAAAGCGATAAGGAAAGTCGCCGTGCAGCGCTGTAATGGTATGGTAAGAACGTCTAATTAATAGTTCCTGTGCAACTTTGCCATTTATTTTAGATACGTATGTGTGATTAGACTTTGTTTGCAGTTGTGGGGAACTTTTTCCTATAGCGACTAAACTACTTAGGCGGAGTGGTTATTATTTACCTTTCGAACGACTAGAGTTTCATCTTCAGCCAGATCTCGTATGATAGTGCCGGAGACAGGAGATGTCTTATCCTCGTCAAACATAAGCCTTCTTACGGCTTTGCTCTTTTTAGTTGGCTGCTGAGCTGGTTTTGGAGACTTTTTAGGTCGTTCTTCTAAATCCTTAATCTCGACAACGTCTGGTGAGCTTCTGCCACTTTTCGATGGTGTCGTCTCTTCTTCTTGCGGTAAACATGTTTTGAGTTCTTCAAAAAACTGTTGGGTGAACTTTAGTTTTTTGACTTCAGGACTATCACTGTCATTAGAATTTTCATCGTCTAGTTTCCGTTTATCTGTTTTATCTTGTGATTCTTCTTTGGTATCATTATCTTCAAAATGTCGAAATATTTTAGGGGATTTGTCTGGTTTGTTGTCGTCGACTGCTTTTCTTTTTTGTGGGTGGTGGGCAGGTGGTGGCGTGCACGGAGGGGTAATCGGTATAGTGGCTTTGATGGACAAATCAAGGGGCACAAGCGGTTCGTTATAGTAAGCCAAATATTGCTGGAGGAGTGTCGGATGCTGTTGGGGAATGAGATCGTGGAGGTAGTTACTAGAGATGCGAATTGGTGGAGCTGCATACTGCTGGTAAAATCGTGATGACGTCAGACGATGGAAATGTGGCAAAGCGGCCTCCATCTTCAAATGTTGATGTAGTGAATTTTTGGTTCATTGGATTTTGTAAGCATCTTGCTTTTGATCAATTTCTTTTTTCACACTGTTCGACATTTTTATCAAGTCTGCAAAGAAGAAATATTGTTTATTTATTTGCTGATAGAATGTACATTAATAAAGTAAAGTGCAGTGCGGATTGTTCAAGGGACCGGTAAAAGACACAAAAGGCGAGGCGTTGATTCAATTGTGGTCGAGTGGTCCATTGATTGTAACGACTGGGAGACGACGACGCGACGCGACGATGTGTTTTGAGAAATTGGTTCTCACTACTTTCGTAAATATTTAGGAATTGGAGAGTATCATTTACAAAAAGTGTGTTTCTTTTAACTTTGCAAATGCATACACATAATAATTATCGAATTTTAATAAAACAAAAATCTATATTCCAATTAAGAATCCCGTCGGTTTTTTTTTAAGGGGGCAAATCATCGAATGACTGCTCCCGCCTGGGTGAGGCGGGATGGAGAGTCAGACTCTTACTGACTAAAAACCACACCGTTCCTTCTCCTGCACGTCGAACCGGAGCCCCGGTAACCCGTTAGGTTATCCGCGACTCCGAATCGGCATCGGTTGGGCCCGATCTGTGGTATTATTTAATTTAAGTACTCTCACAAATGGTACAACTCAAAAAAGTTTTCAATCTTAGTAATTGACAACTAAAAAATGAAATCATTTTGTTTTCTATAATTACCAGTCGTTTATTTAAATATTTTCCTTGCCGACTTGCATTGGACATTGCAGTACAACATGTAAGTTCCGTCAGGCATAGCACGCAGCCTATTCGGAATGTTTATTGGCAATAATTTTTACTACTCGCTTTCATGCAATTCTACTAATATATTAAAAGTGAAATAATATTAAAAACTTGTGCTTGATACTATGGTAGTATGGTGAACAATCTTGATTAGCATTCTTGTTCTATAATAACCTTTTATATGACCTTTGATTTATTTGTGAAGTAATTTCATACAGATTTTCTTGTGTTTGCTAGAGTTAAAAAAAACAATTAGTTTACTAATAATTTAATTGATTTTTATATGTTTTCGACATCATGATTGTATTAAATAAGTAATTAAAACATTTTTTTAACCGACTTCATCTTAATTGTAACCAGTTAGGTATTAGATTATAATTATTTTATAGATATCTTTTTCTATACATATAGAGGTAATTAAATCATAGAAAAGTCAAAACTGTACATAGTTAATTTTAAAAAAAAATTCTGATCTACAATTGATATCGAAGCGAAAAATATAGTTTTTAGAATTTTTGTCTGTTTGTCTGTATGTATTTCCGGAATGATTTCAAAAAGTACTTCAAATTTTGCATAAATATTACAAGTCGGGTCAACATAGAGGTATAGGCTACATCAATCGCTATCAATTACGGAACTGAATCAATTCTGACGACATTCATTACTGTGGAATATCCCTTGACAAAAAATTAAAAACTAATTCAAAAGCGTAAATTCTGCCAGAAGTCATTATTCTAAGCGGACGAAGTCGCGGGCAACAGCTAGTAATACGATAAAAATGGATAGCAACAATAACTATAATTTAGCAAGTACAAACGAGAGATCAGCTCCTAACGAATAAGATAAACGGCACCGTGAAAGAGAAAGTGACTGTGTACTATAATTCCAATTAAATATCTAAACGTTCTAGAAAAGAGCATATTTCTTTTTAAACAGCCTACAACGCATCTGTGACTCCTCTGGTATTAAAAAAAACATTGATTCAGTTTCTTAAACGAAACCTATAGGTGACTTTCTTACTGACAGAAGATTTCGCAAAGATTACTTGGACCAGGCCCGACCGTCACTAATCCCCGTCTAGTTCGCAATCAAGGGGTGTCGCGCATGCAATGTTACCTAATTACTGTCAACGGGGCGCTCCCACGCTCGTGGCAGCCCTACCGAGGGTGAACTACCCTCTCCTTTTAATACATTTTCATTGTTTGGTTTGAGCAAATATACTGAATATGTTTGTGGTGACGGATGTTTATACTGCATTTAATTATTTCAGTTTAAATGTATTGTAATGCTGTTCTTGTAGGGGAAGGCTAATTTGTAGCGAAAATTTCAAGTCTTTTTATAGTTACCTTAATAGGTAGTATACAGGGTGTACCTAAAGGGAACGTTGCCGAAAAACGCCGACAGGTGATGGTAAAAAACTAGGTTTTTTACGCTTTTTATCCCTGAAAGGGTAGTTAGAGGTGCGCATTACGGCACCTAATACCACTGTACAATGTAACACCCAGTTTTCACTATTTATGTTATGAGTACCATGTAATGAGGGGTGAGCCTATTGCCATATACCGGGCACAATTCCAGACTTCCGTGCTACCTATTGAGATTTTTTAAAAACCCTGTAGTACTTTGCCCGACCTGGAAATTGAGCCCGAGACACCTTGCCCGGCCACTACTCATATTTAAACTGTCAAACACCGCGAGGACACCGGTGACCGCAACCTATTGTTCTTTAATTGTGTCTATAATGACGGTACTCGACGAGTTGAACATCATTTTGTGATCTTAATCTTAAAAACTTTAATACAACATTAGATACGTGAACATTTTGAACAGCACTATATATTATACTTTTAATTGTACCCTATATAACGATGATTTACATAAATATATCTATGGAGCATAGTAGTTATAGCACAACGCAAACCCCGCCTTCATGCCGCCCAAATTATGCCTCCCGAATCTACGGGGAACCAGGGGCCGACCACAAATATATGCAATATTAAATTCATAATATGCACCGACCATTATATTGTGAATTTTCTTTGTTTCTACTATATTTAATTATTGATTGATTTAAGTGGAAGTGTTCATTGCATTAATAGGGAAATTGTATCATCATTCATCATTGATCACATTTTAGGAAATTAATAAAAGATTGCCTCGTTAGCAGGAAGTTAGTCATTGCGTCTGGCCGGGCAAGGTGTCTCGGGCTCAATTTCCAGGTCGGGCAAAGTACTACAGGGTTTTTAAAAAATCTCAATAGGTAGCACGGAAGTCTGGAATTGTGCCCGGTATATGGCAATAGGCTCACCCCTCATTACATGGTACTCATAATCATATTTAAACTGTGTTTGACAGTTTAAATAATATTGAAAGTACTTAAAGTAATTCTATCTTTATTTTGTTGATTGTGTAAGTCCTCATATCGTCAGTAACATTTATAATAACTACATGTTCAGACTAATTCCAGTTTAATTCAAAGTCATTAAAACACCCGTAGTTAACATATTTAAAGCCGTAGTTAACGATTTTCAAGTTTGTAAAGTTGCAAGTTTTTTGAAACGTAAACAATAACGTACCGTAATCAAAACATCAGGCCTTTTATCTCCGAGGTAGGCAGAGGTGCACAATTACAATTACGGCACTTAATGCCACTGGACAATGTAACAACCGCTTTTCATTATTTATTTTATAAGTCCCATGTAATAGGGGTGAGCCTATTGATATATACCGGGTACAATTCCAGACTCCAGGCTACTACTGAGTACTTATCGTACGTAAAAAAAAATATAATTGGATACTTAAGATTAACACACTTAAAATTCAATGTCCCCAAGATTGTAGAAAAGTGAAAAATATCGCAATAAGCCAAGTATCGTTTATTAAGTAGTTACTTAACAAATAAAACCATTACGATCACAAAATAGGCCGTATGAATAATATAATAAAAATCCGTTACAAATAACATATTAGTGAACAGCATATCTCTATAATAGTAATACAAGAAGTATTACTAATAATTACTATGTTACGTTATCTATGAATTCTTAAGTATCTGTCCTCAGTTATTAGGGCGTGTACTCACGGTCACTTCGAGGTGTCAAACTAATTACAGATAATTAATAGCTGTTCGCTCTCGCGTCAGTGTGACACTGGTTTTATTGAAGTGAAAATTGGACCTGGATTTGTTTAATTAATGTGTTTGTAAGTGGTTATTAGAAGTATGTTGTTCTGATAGTGTTATTAATTTTGTCTGTATGTAATAATTGTGTCGTCATTATAAGTTTTGACTTCTGTTTGATTTTTCGAGTAAGAAAATATTTTTACTGTCCGATATGTTTAACATAATAAAATAGCTATATTTCATACGCAATGTTATACCATAAACATGAATCATATTGGAAACAATTAATATAATTATAAAATATATTATTAAATAATTAATAATTGGAAAAAGTTTTAAAAGTACACCTTGACCTCTTGTTTGAGCTTTTAAACAGTCTTTGCCAAAAAATAATGGGTAAGATTTTATTCAACCTTTTAATAAATCACAAAACTTAGCTATGCAAATATTAGAAATAATTAACTACAGAAAAAAGCACCTTTTAAAATATAAACGACAAACGCACTCAGAGATAAAAAAATCAACTGAAACTACATGAATAACAAGATCTTTATTACTTCCAATTAAACAACAGTTGAACATTTTTAACAGTTAAATTACATACTTCCTATCTTTATCAAACCCTATATAAAAACAAATGAGGTACCACACAAAATATAACACCCCTTTCTCTAACAAATCTGTGTCTACGAGGCTACGAAATCTCGTAGCGGCTGGCTACAAGATTTCGTAGCCATGATTACCTCCGGCTAACTTGTATTGTGTCCGGCTTCACCTAACTTTAACTTAATTACCGATAACCGCGTATGATAACTGATATTCATACTACGTGTTAGCAAAATTTGTTGAAAGTTTGCTAGAAGTTTGTAGCTACGAAAATAAGGTAAAACAATCCAAAATATTGATTTAAAACCTAAAACCGAGTGTTCTTATATTGTAATAGATGTTAATATGATTGTACTTAAAGTTTCACACTTTAATCACGATACGACACACAAAATTTAAACTCCTTGAAAGTTTGTTAAAAAATCTATTCTTTTGTGAAATCATCACAGTGCAGACAAAAAGCAACGCAATATTTTACTCACATAACTTCCTTGCAGAAAGACCAAGGGTTTTAAAAATATTAGTTCACAAGAGTTTTCATTATAAACAAAATTGCAACGAAATCAAAGCAAGATGCCAATCGCCCACGTGCAAGGCGAAACGCAGGTGCGTGGTGAGGGTGTTACTATGGCGAAAACTAATGTAAGTGACTCATACCTTAGTCTGGTCCTCTTCTGAATCACCCGGCGACACCCCTGCACACGAAAACTTCGAAAAAAAAACTAAAAAATCTAAACCAAAACTTTCAAAACCGGAACGAAATTTTTTTTATATTTTTTTCTATCTTTAAACTTTTTTGTAAAATGAGATCGTACTGTAAAGTTCGTGTACTTCGGTGGTTTTTAGTTAGGGGTGCGCGGTCCGCTCAGCAGGGCGGTCGGGACTCGACTGGCGGGCTGTCGCAGGGTGAGCACCCTGGCGCGTGCGGCCGCCGTAACCCCTGCACAGGATGCTGTCAAACCATTGTGTACTTATTTTACTTTATACCTGATTTGGACTCGGAATAATAATAGTAAAAGTTGATGTGGTGGGAGTGAAATAACGATACCCTGTGGACTATTTACTGGGAACTACTACCGTGTACAAAAAGATATATCTTAAAATTAACGCCATATTATTAGATTCCGCTTATTAACATACATTTTAAAGACAATTTCTAGGACAATAGAGATATTTACCTTTAAATTCCACAACACACTATACAAGCATGGACCCGGAACATGGGCCCCCATACACACGCCACAAGTGTCTACTTGGAGTTTTTTAAACCTTTACCTTGTAATACCGATTACTGATAAGACCCACATGTGTACCGTACCTTGGTATTACTCACTTGCAACTCGAAATAAGTTTAAGTTGATAGATATTTTTTTCAATAGTAAAGTATCTAGTTGCATCTATATTTAAGGTTATTTTGAAATATACAAGCTGATGTGGTAAACCTTTTTATCTCTAAGATTACATATAAATTGTGGAGATCTTCTTTATTGACTAATTTTTAAAAGTAAAACTTAGCTGCTGTGTGTTAGGGTTGAGAATTACTAATTACGAAATCAAAATTAAATTGCCACGGTATTGTAAACTTGTATTGGATTTTCTTTTATTTAAATACTAAAATTGTGTAGAACAAATTATTATTTGTGTGGGATGTCCTCTCGAAGTGATTTTCAGTAGTAATTCGTTTAAATGTTTTTCATGAACTTGACTAATTTCAAGGTAGCTTCTACATTTTATTACATAACTACTAATTGGTTATGTAGCCCATATATTTTGTCTGTAGATAAAGACACTTTACAAATACCTATAAATGAATTTGGAATAAGGAGTCTTTTGTTCTTCATGTGAGTAGATTTTAATTTATAAACAACTGAAAAATAATCCTTTTCAAAAATATATGCGTATTAATGGAAAAATAATGAAACCTTTTACTATTTTAATAAAAGCTTGTCCATTTGTATTTAAAAATAAAATAAATACATTTTCAGCGTAAAAGGAGACGCAGCGATATGTTTCAATGGGCGGTTCTGGTCGCCGCCCGCCCTGGAGCGACGCCCAATCAGATGACGCCCCGCCCAAAGCCGCCCATGGCTTGGAGAAAATAATTGAATGTAATTGAATCATGAGTCTGGAGAATTCAATTAATGCGGCACACTGGCCGCGTTGTGTAATCAGTGCAATTGTCGCGAGTCGTCAATGTGACTGCGACTCAGTCGCAAGTCGCAAGTTTGTCTGCAGCCTTTTGTTTAGCAATTGACTCTTTATTAGATTTCTATCGTGTATGATGTAGTTTATTTAGATGTTGGTGTTTCTATGTAGATCTGCCCAATCTGTTTAGTGAGGTTCCGTGTTAGATGTTCTTTGGTTGAATAGTTGTGTAGATTGTGATCACAGATACGGAGTCAGAGTACTTAAATAGAAAGAATATAACCCAAATTATTATTTATCTATTAAACTTATGTCATCTATTGAAATGTAAAAAAAAAAACAAGTTTTTTTACAAATCTATCGAATTTAATTATCATTATTAATTTACAAATCTAATTAATCAATTTTAAAAAGTTTTACATTTACATCAACATCCTTTCATACCATTCCTACCAAATGAAGAATATCACGCATTTATACATTTAATGTACTATTCTATGAGCAGCTCCCATTTAAAGGTCTACGACCTCATCAGCAACAAAAGAAACCTTGCAATACTTACCATTGTGTAGCCACCACCAAGCACCTACTTACTAGACATACCGACAACTCCATTATAGGAACATATGACATACTAGATAGTACTCCAAATCCCCTTCAAGTGTCCGGCTTAGCGCATGCGCGACAACGACCTAATTAGACTAAAACACAAACTTACTTAAACACCTACCAAAACATTTAACAGTTACGAAATAAGGCTGAATTTTGTATGGCTCGATGGTAATATTCAGTTTGTGTGGTAGCGGAACTACGAAGCCATACTCACGCACGCGCCGGAAGCTTGCGCAGGCGCATCCTACGCTACCGGTGTCGCTTACTGCCGGCTGGACGTGTAATTGAATAGTACTTGTCGATATCGATGACATTACAAGTAGTTGCTGTGTTATTGAGCGGCGTGGGTAGATCGAATAATTTTGTAATAAAAAGGCAGTAATGCGAATCTAAACTTTTTCTCATGTCTAACTGTACTCAGTCTTTAATGTCTTCTTAACATCTGTTTTCAGAACCATTACTAAAGAATAGTTTAAGTATTAATTCAACATCTCTCAGTACGGGTGTAAATTTAATAAAATTTTAAAGATCTTTAAATAGTGGCCTATGTAGGTAGTGCCGAAAAGCCAGTGACCCGAAAATGGGTTAATCATGACGATAATAATAATAAATACTTTACTATTTCTTTGGACAGAAAATAACCATTGCCATTCAACATGGCAATGCTGTCAGTCTTCTGGGCACGTGTGTGATGTGTGACAGTGATGCGGACGAATTTTTTGAAGCCTAACTGACGGAATTTAATTTTTTCTTTTATGTTTTAGTTTTATTTTAAATTGTATTATTTAGTATGCACACTATTGTTAATCTAAATATCCTTGTTTAGAGCCAGACGTTTAAAGATAAAATAAAAATGAAAATAAATCTTAAAAATCTTTTAGAAAACCGCACTTAAATAGATCCATGTGAATAATTTATGAGCCCTTCAACATTGTTAATCGATAAGGTAATATATATTACCACCATTATGTAATTTATACATCATATTGTATGTTATATATTACTTATTTTTTGAGTTATATTAGTATTTTTGTATACTATGTATAGTATTTTATATAGTTATTAATTATTGTACACTTGACGACCCATATCAGACTCCTATTACTGCTTTATCCAAAGGTTGTCTGTAAGAAATTGCCTTGTGCGATAGGACCGCCCATTGTACACTATTTTTGTTAATATTATCCTTAATGCGGTTGTGTGGTGTACAATAAAGCATATTTTATTATTATTATTACATAAAGTTACAAGCTATTCCAAATTACTGTGGCATCACATTAATATCGATTTTAAAACAAATAGCGCCGGCGTGAGAACCAATCAACAAATGTTTATTGCATCTATGGGAAACACAGGTAATTCGTTACACCAATTGATAGAAACACGCCCTATAAACATCACATGGTACTACCATGACTGGCATGGCACTGTCATTGATGGGTTACTATACCCATGCATTATTTTCACATAGATATTTGGTTCTCGGTCGAACCAAATATCTATGTGATCTGGGCCGGGTAAAATATTAGTTTTTTTTTTAAATCTCTTTAGTAGCTTAGAATTTGTGAAATGTGCCCGGTATATGGCAATCACCCCCTATTACACAAATAGTAAACATTGGGTGTTACATTGTGGCATTAAGTGCCGAAACCTCTGCTTACCCCTTCGCGGATAAAAGGCGTGATGTTATGTAATATATTTGGATCAGACGTTCAGTATATTTTTTATTTGATAATTCATTTGTTTTGGCACGTCGTGATGACAGAGTTAAAACATGTTACCTATCAGGTACTCCTACTCTTACCGAGACGGTCATTTAACAGAAGCAGAAATGGTTCCTGATAAACCTTAATCATTTAAACCTCGATCTCTAGCCCGCCTGCCAAGCGTAACAGAATTTGGCAAATTCTTCATAGATACAGGAGGCCGGGAGGAGGCACAAAGCCACTAGTGGAGACTGGAATGGCACAGACTGAAGATGGTATATGAATTGATTTGTTGCAGACCGTAAAAGTTTGTTGAATTGATCTGAGCGTATCAGTAAAATCGGGTTGGCCTATATTTTTTTAAATTATTAATATATTTTTGCATTGATAATATATTTGCACTTTTCTATCATGCTTCACCATTTTGCAACTCTAAGGTCATCGTGTTATATAAAATCATTATAATTATAAAATATTTAATGTTATTTCGAGTTCAAAAGATGGACTTGTTCAATGATATTAGTTACTTACTTATTATGATCGATTTATTCGTTCAGTCTTCAAAATCTTAAAATTCTAAAGGGAAAAGCGAAAACCGACAACAGATACAAAAATAATATAATATATTTTGAGTACCTACTCTTGAATACACGATGGGAGTATTTTATGTACTCATTATCATACATACATACATACATACGTATGTATGTATGATAAATACATAGCTTCACGCCTGTCTCCCATGAGGGTAGGCAGAGACTAAGGAACGCCAATTACTACGATTCTTACATACCTCTTATCATACATCACTATTATTATAGCAAAATAGTAACGCAGTTTCAGTTCTTGTACTTTCTTCTCAAAATTTCAATCTCCAAAACATACGAGAGACTACTCTGGTACCTATCCTAGTTGACTAGACCATGAAGTTCTCAGTTCCCACAGCATAAACCTCATTACATCCCCATTTAGAAAAAAGGGAAACAATTACAAAAGTTGTGTTGTGACGTGGCACTCGAATGTGAACACATCCTTCCGAGCGACGTCAGCGTTCCCACGATAAGTAGCTTTGTTTATACCTCGACGAGAGAGGACCATTGATACACCTTTGTTTCGAGGTAGGTCACTTAGACTATAAAGTGCATACGCAACATATTTCAACAACTCATTATGAAACGAAACGTGCTAACTAAACAATAAGCATAAGTACAATACACATTTTTTTATCGTCGTCGCCAATTTTATTATTCCATCAATAAAACCATGAAAGGATTTATAAAATTTATACGAATGCACATTTTATCTGAAAACATTGCGATAAAGCCGTACATTAACCGTTATATCGAATTTCGGTATTGATTCGGACAACAGCGTGGAAATCAGTGCGTAGGGTGCGCGCACGCCGCACTCGCGACCAATCAGAGGCGAGCTAGTGACAGATGCGCGCGCAACACTATTGTATTCCCAACTATTGTTTGACGGACAAAGTTGGGGTGGCATGCGTGTGAGAGCAAACATATGAAACGAACATTACTCCACTGCTATAAAATAACGGTGGCATGATGATACACATTGTTTGCGAGCGACACTATAACTGCTACTCTACTCCGAAAATATCAAATGACTTAATATTTACGGATGCAACACAGCATCCCGCTGGAAAAGAATGTAAGTATAAGTAGTCTCCAGTGTTGAGTGTAGTGATTATATTGATGTTTTCGTTCAACGGCTACGTGTATTGAATTCCAACACGTAAAGTAGGTACTTAATTATTGAGCAATCTGTCTCTGAATCGAACAAGATACCATAGGAGTCTGTGGTAGGGTGGGTCTACATCTTATCTGGGTTTCACTTTATGCTCAGGTTGCTCGACATAATTATAAGACGTTGTCATATTTGGAAGAGGTCCTGCAAGTTTCGTAGTTTAGTAAAATCAATAAACCTCATAAGTAGATAGTTACACACATGTAATTTACAGTCAACATTCTAAACACTACTTAACAAAATGAATATGAATATAGCACGAATTATCAAGTCAAGCAGATGCACCCCAAAATGGACAAGCCACGCTTTTCAGATTTGATTAATCTCGCATTTAAAAAGTATCCTGATTAACCCCTTGTTCGTTATGTTTAAACTTGTTTATCACAAACCTGGTTGTCATGGTAACGCACCCCCGGTTGTCCAACCAGCCCCGTGCGTGCTTGTGCGTGCCATCCTGCAGGTGTGCGCAGGATTTAATCTACTGATTGTTACTGACATGCGCCCATACAAACTACATACACTCACCTATATGTAGGGGTTAGGGAACTCGCCGTTATTTTGAAGTAAACAACGGCTATAAAAAATATTGGAGAATTCGATCGATTGTTTAAATTACACTGCCATTTTCATTCGTAACAACATAGAGGAAAAAAACTATGTATCTACCTTAAATTGATTGTTTATAAACGGGCGCCATCAACTGGGACTGGTCAGCTCCAAACTGTATTATTGTCCGTAAGGTTACTTTCTTTTTTGATCACTTTGACTGGATTTTAGTGTTACATTGTTCTCTCACAATCCAAACAGCAAAACTATGTAACTAGTAAATTCTATTGTGAACCTGATTGAAAAAGAATAACCTATGGAGTTTCTTGCTCGTTCTTCTCCATAGGAATTTACACCTTGGAATGAGCAAATAGCTTCACTTCTTTTTTTTTTTGTTGACGTTCAAAAGTGCCATTCTGGCCTAATTGAAATAAATGATTTTGACTTTGACTTTGATATACAGCGGTATTTATGGTGTTAGCTTTACTTCAAATGGTAATAATAGTTACACAAACTTTTACTTTTGCATAACCGATGTGCTATTCAATTTACTTACCCATTATTCATAATTGAATATAATGCAGGATTTGCAAAAAAATACATAATATTCTTTCATAATACTGCAAAAAACATTACGTTCCGGAATTACCATAAAAATAAAGCTCATTAAGTAAATCCGCATTCTGGCATGATCATAAAAATATTTCATGTAAACATGAATGGAGGTATTCTTCGGTCCCCTCTATAATCTGATATAATAGTGGAGTAATTTACGGACTCATAGTCCATTGGCGAAAAAAAAAGAAAAATAAAAAAGCTGTGTAAGCATCGGCCATGACAGTACAGGAGCGTGGAGTCGGGTGCTGCGCGAGCGCACGTGCCCGCCACGCGCCGTACGCGCCATACCACGCGCACCTTGCTACCGATTGTAAAAATGTCTAACATTAAATAATTATTTTTCACTTTTGTTTGTAGTAAAGGTTTTCAGTTTTCTTGTTATCATGGTAGTCATATGTAACCTTTGTTCATATAAATAAACGTCATTGTAATGGTTAAACTAAAAACAAAAACGTGCGGTATACCGCACTTTACAAAGTAAATTTTAAATATAGTATATTAATTTTAAAAAGCTTAGAAGGCAACTTGATAGTATCAAGACATTTATTAATAATTATACTGCACTCAAATTACGCCTACAAACTTAAAAAATAAAATTTTTCTCTCGCTAACATTCTATCGGTACAAAATTCGAGTACAAAGAACGGGATTATTTTATTGTATTTTTCGGTGAACGGTTTCTCTTGAAAGGGGAGTGGAACACCTATCTGCTCCCACTGAGCACACGGGATTTTTTCTAAACGCCATTTACTTGCTCCATTCTTTCCCTTTTTCATTACAAATCGGTGAATTTTGCTATAAATATACACGTCAGATGTACCGTTGTACTGATGTCTTCATGTGGGTAAGGTGATGAAAACAGATGCATTGAAGTGAGGTCTTTTGTACCTGTGTAGAAAGGTAATGCAGTTGTATTGATATTGGAGTACTCCAGATGTTAAAAGTTCGATACTTAAATTGATAACTTGTATTCTATTCTCAATTGCGTTACCATGACAAGATCTAGATACATTAAAAAAATATACCACTATTATATAAAAGCCTGATCTAGAAGAGTTTTTAGCGCTGAGCAAGATGGACTAAGCTAACGAACAACTAAGGAATGGAACTCCTTGCCGGAACTGTGTTTCCTGACTAATATAATTTGGGTGTCTTTTAGTCCCGAGTGAACAGGTTGCTCATAGGTAGGCATGCTCCATCGTCGGCCACATCATCGCTTACCACCAGGCGAGATGGTGGCCAAACATCGACCTATCTAGTATAAAAAAGAAACAGAAAGAGTTATGTGTCATTTACCACAACCGAGTTTGGGATAGGTTTAGGACCACATAGGTAGCAACTGAAACAAAACTACGTTTTCTTGAAGCACTTAAGTCTTTTTTCATGAAGTATTTCCTTTATGTAATTGGGACGAATGACATCACTGGCGAATAAAGCAGGACGGATGTAATATAGCAGTATAGATATTCAAAAGAAAACCTTTTTATTATGAGGTATTTTTTTAAGGGGGTAAATCATCGAATGACTGTTCCCGCCTGGGCGAGGCGGGAGGGAGTGTCAGACTCTTACTGACTAAAAACCACCCCGTTCCTTCTCCTGCACGTCGAGCCGGAGCCCCGGTTACCCGTTAGGTTCTCCGCGACATTATGAGGTATACATCAAACATTATTATTACAAACCACAGCCAAATCTGCAGACGACCCTACCTTAAAATATCTGCCAAACGATGCTGCAATCTTGTCTGACCTCAGTCTCCCCATACAAAAAGCCAAAAAAAAGAGATTAACAAAATCCTTTAGACCTTTTCAAAAAGAAACTGGTTAGTTGCTGAACGGTGTATAGTTGAAAGGTCGCCGGCGCATGTTTGAGCAGCTGCTCAGGCCCGCGCATGCGCCGTGATACGGGCAGGTGTACGTACACTCGTGCGCCGATACGACAGTACAAACGAGTACACTCTACTTTATTATTTTTATTATACTTTGAAAGGTGTGAGCTGCTACAAGTTGACTGTCTGGTACATCATGTTTTATTTATTGAGTCTTTCAGTTTTGAATAGGATTTATTCATGAAGTTTTTTTAGAGTTGAAAATGCATTTAATAAAGTTTGTACTATCCAAAAGCAGTAACAATAAGGTACAAAGCTTTTTTAGATTGAAAGGATTGGGATTAGTGGACTATATACTCAAATATTGTAAAGGTGTTATCCTAGATTCAAATAAAGTAGCACTTCTACGCATCAACACAACTCCTTAAGCCGCTAGTACTTTAACCGCTAATCAGAACAAAACAAGCCTAAAGCCAGAGGCTTACACCAACGACAGCTCAGCTAATCTACGTCCTTATCATTATCTTCAATCCCAAATCCATTAAAAAGACCTAAGGAAACATGTTCTCCACCTACCATTACTTCATTAAAATAGAGCATTTTACCAGTCATATCAACTTATGAATGCTATCGCTATTGTAGAGCCTCTATACTTATCTATAGGCAGCCGAGCGAGCGAAATGCGGGCTCTCCACCTCTATAGTGACTAGTCCACTATTTAAATAGTACGACACCATGAATTCGTACACTCGAATAATAATATTGCCATGCTGTTCACTTGTATTTATAGTACGAGTTGTAATTAGGGATCGGTTAGATTTAAATCGAGAGATGTTTCTGTTCGCGATGCCATATGTGATAAAATTTTGGTTCATTTCATTTATTTATTCATTTAACAATTTACATTGTGTCTGAATTTAATATAGGTACTAAAAAAAAGAGACAGGCAAATTCACATTACGAAAACACAACCAGATACACAAAAAAATAAAACAATCGCATTTCATTAATTTAGGCTTCTAAGCAAGGCGGTTTATAAGTTCAAGAATCTAATCAATGCAATCAATATACAGTTTCAGAAATTCAGAATAATGTCAAAGATATGTCAAAATATTCAGTTCTAAGGGTACGCAAGTATATTTCACGCGAGACTTTTTATCCCAGTTTAACTTTAGACTTTAGTGAATCTCACAAGCCAATATAAATAGTTCAATTTTGCAACGTTCCCGTTAATGAACCTAATTTAAGAAATGGTGATATTAGATTAGGATTTAAAACCTAAACATGTAATTTTAGGGCCGATGCCGATTCGGAGTCGCTGAGAACCTAACGCGGGTTACAATGGCTCCCCCATTCGATGACGAAAGTCATGACTTTCGCCCCTTAAAAAAATCATGTCATTTTCGTATTAAACATTCAACCTTAAATTATTAAGTTTTTAAATTCGATAGTAACAAACAAACCTTACCTGAAAGTGTCATGCATTAGAAACTTACAATTACAAAAACTATTGAAGCAGTTGCTTACCTTGAAAAACTGAAGTACCTATACTCAAACTCTCGTTAAACAATTCTAAAACACTAATAGACATCAAATTAACACCTAACATATCAAAATTACGCATAATAAATCACACCAAATTCTCACTTCCTTTTCTTGGCCGCATAATCTTTAGTCCGACAGGTTATGAACTTGTAAAGTTTTATCAAAAGCTCGTAAATCAGGTGTAAGGCGCGTGCTCCCCTAATTTCCTTACTAATGGGTAGCGAAGGGTGCAACAGGTTGAGCCGCCTCGACCTGCTTCAAGAAGGGAGCCCTATCAATGCCACTTGCTTGAGACTACGCCGAGTCAAATTGCTGGATGGTGCAACATAATGTGTGTGTTTGTATTTCATCTGAATGTATTGCTTGTAATAATTTTATTTCTAAATGTTTTTGGTATTAAGATTTCATAAGGAATTAATATTTTAAGTTTAGTGTTCAAAAAACATTCCGTTAGAATAACCATTTTTTATTTACTCCTAAAGTACTAACGTTCTCGTTGTTAGCTTTATAAACGCGAGTTATCATAATTATTTTCACTGATAATCTATCAAGAAGACTCCGATGTTTTAGTTACTTCGCACAATATTAAATACTCCATCGAAGTAATGCAAAGAAAGTTTAAAATTAAATGTGCATCTTCAATGAAGCTCTTCTAGTGCGTCTTAAGCCACTGCTCTGTGTAAGTCATTCACAAGCCACCTGTTTAATTCTGACACATGGTGCCGGTTTCGAGGTTTTCACACTCCATAAACACGCAATTATAAAGATAAAAACAGTTAATCAAGTTTATAGCTTTTTCAATATTTGTCCTTGAAGGTTGAATTTTTATCTTCCGCGAAATGAAATTTTGTGTATTACCTTTGTTAATTAATTTCTTTTGTTTTTCTTTTGAGTTTTTCTGTCTAGTTTTGTGTTTTAAGTTCTTTTCAAAACAATCTATTGTAAGTGTGGGAGGGCCATGCTTCCGCACAAATGGGCCGGCTAGACTAGAGTGATACCACGGCCTCATAGAAAACCGACATGAAATAGCGCTTGCGTGTTTCGTCGTGTGAGTGAGGTTAACGGAGTCCCAATTACCCCTCTCCCCAATCCCCAAATCCCCAACCATCCTCAAACTCCTAATCCCCAAAAGGCCGGTAACGCACTTGTAACGCCTCTGGTGTTCCAGGTATCCAGGGGCGACACCGATTGCTTACCATCGGGTCATACGTCTGCTCGCTTACTGGCTTATCCCATTCAAATATGTATATTTAAATGCTTAAAACACATGCCTTCTGTGGCAGAAGGTAAGTTCCATTTCCAAGAAAACTTACTTTATCATCAAAAATGCTTAAAAAATATTTTAATTAAAAAGTTACGCATTTTATAATGAGTATGTTTGTAATGTGTGGCATTATTTAACAAAAACACGTGTGATCTATTACCGATACATATGATTTGGGCAGAACAGGCCGTGTAATGCAGTCCGGAAGCATTGGAAATTACTCCATTATCATAATTAGACATGCAGCTGGCTTGCATCGTACTGCTATACAGCCATATTGCCACTAATTTTACACTATATGATGATAATTGTGGTTGAAATGTATCTTGTTGTGATTTAAATGAATGGCCTTAAAATTTCCCTGATGGTTTTATTAAAACATTTTCAATTCTTTAACGATTTCGACACGATTAAATAGACAGTAAGTATAAAAATCTAATCAGTAAATATAAAATTCTATTGCCATATACCGGACACATTTCCAGACTTCGTGCTACTACTGAGATTTTTAGAAAACTCAGTAATATTTTTTGCCTGACCCGAGAATCGAACCCGAGACCCCTTGCCTACTAGTCGCACTTGCGACCACTCAGCCAATGAGGCTGCCAACAACCAGTAATGGTTTTCAATTACTTCAAACTTTGCGTAGAATAATAATAGAATGGTTCTTGTAATTTTGTTTATTGTTTTATTACTTGTCTTTTAATTCCTTAAATTGAAACATCTATTTGAAACAAATAATATCTAATTGTATTGTAGATTTTCTCCCCTATTCATTTCATGATATAAAATATGCTTATTAAATAAGAGGTAGACAAATAAAATACTCCCTCCATATACCTCTATAAAGTATACGTAATATGTAGTTTAACAATCTTTATACAGGCTTGAAGCAAAACACCAGTATTATTATATATTTTATTAAAACTTGATGTAATTGATCGTTGTCTAGCATAGTCGAGTGTCGGACGAACCACGGGAGGATACTCTGAGAGTTTGAAGGACTTCCCTCTTGGACCAACTCTCCTTAGTCTTCACTGTAAAGTTTGCAACATTGTAGTTAATATACGCTCTTGTTACCTTGTTTTAATTATAGGATCAATTTATGTGGTAATAAAACGTCTAAAGAAAATTTTGAAGTTGAGTGAGCTGCGCGACGTCGCCGCGACCGCGCACGCTGCTCATGAGGAAGAACCCCTCTGTGGTTCGAAACTTATAGAGCTTTTCTCAATATATTCACGTGAGTAACCCGCGATTTTAGTTAATTTAGTATGTCTCACGATAGTTATTATAGAAAAGTTTGAAGTTTAACATCTCTCCAAATATCTATTTTTCGTGTTAATGGGAAAGATAATTACGATTGAATGTCTCAAAATAAAATGCTTTATGGTATTAGGTGACTAAATTTTGTTTCTGTTCTTATTAGTACCATAAAATTCTAAAATGTACTAAACGTGTCTTGTATTAAACAAGATTGTTAAAATGAATATCGAGTTATGTTTCTGCCAGCGACAGAGGGTGCAAATGGAAACTATGATCATTTTACTAAATTTATTATAATTAAAATTACATGATAATTCCTAAAGTCTAACTAACCTACGAGCGAATGCGTTCGATGTTAGAACGATACTGATTTCTTCTCTTAAAATTATTTCGAAAGAAGGTTTTCAATAAAACCTATTGAGGTTAAATTTAGTGGGGTGATTGATGATGCAGCGATTCGCAGCTGGGCACGAGGCGGCGACATGAGGAGACGACTCAGCAGTTTAGGTGTTGCAATACTTCGTTGCATCAAAGTTGGTCTAACGTCCTGATTCAGCAGATATGCTCCTCGTGGCACGGCGTTGATCACGGTGTAGGTACATGTGTCGGCACCGATACGTAACAATCGTCATAATAAAAACATGCTACCAATTTAAACAGTTGCAAACATAAACAGAAAATCAAATAGTTATAAAAAATAAAGCTTTCTCCGCAAAAAACCACTACTTCCTGGCCTGTAGCCACCCCATTGAACATCTGACGAGGTGAATGAATCCACTACATTAGGGTGCTAGCTCAATGATATAAAATGTACACCGTTTGTAGAGTTACGAGCAAACAATTACATTCCAGCACACATCTGTCGGCGTTTAGACAATCACGATACGATACGACACGCGATTTTTAACAAGATGGTAGGGTCTTGATACTTTTAATTTCGTAACATAGATAGGAAGGCTGATCATTGAAGTAAGCAGTAAGTTTAAGTAAAATGTGAAATGGAAGAAGGTGGTGAAAAATAGTGAGTTATGATTTTTTTTCTCTTTTTAGTCGTGTTAATTAACTATTGTAAAAGTAATATTTTTAACTTAATTATTTGTTGTAACATAACATAACATCACGCCTTTTATCCCCGAAGGGGTAGGCAGAGGTGCACATTTCGGCACTTAATGCCACTGTACAATGTAACACCCACTTTTCACTATTTATGTTATGAGTCCGACCCGGGAATCGAACCCGAGAACCCATGCCCGGCAGTCGCACTTGCGACCACTCGGCCAACGAGGCAGTCATAGCAACTACCAAAACTCAACAGGCGCACTACACACACGACAGCTGCGACTCGAGGCACGCACCCGTCGCATTAATTCGGTAATGCGCCGCCTTTTAATTACGACTCTGATAAATCTGCGCGCGCGCGTGCCGTGTCGCTCGCGTGGACACCGCCTTATGCCGTAATAATACTAATAATGTGTACGTACCCTTATATTTGGCCTGCTTTGGTTAACAATGAGTTGTAAAATTTGTCGTTTCGGTAATAATAAGTTGTGCTTCTACAATTGTACGTGTTTTGACAAAACAAAAGCATTTGAAACCCCACTTGAAAAATGAAGCATTACTTTTAAAATTATTACACACCTGTAAAATAATCTTCATGAGGACTGATTACTGCACATTGTGTATTTAAAATACTCACAGAATGTAGCATCGCATAGTTTTAAAATTCATTGATCAAAAAAAGAGAAATAATATGCATTTTTACTTTTTGCCCTCTGATGCAAGTAGTACAACTGTGAAATACGAACAAATAGCAATGTCGAATACTTTACAAACTTCTCAAACATGTATGAGAAAAATAGGACCTTTTTTGTTCGTACTGCAAGTTTTAGGACAAGTGCCCGTACCCTAAGATAGAAGACAGTATTTATCTATAGTCGTAGTACGATGATACTCGTTTTCAATTGGTGAAAGTCCTAAGTCCTATGTCACTACCAAATATTCAAGTGTCGGAGAACCATGCATTGACACGAATGGGCCAGCTCGACTAGAGCGATACCACGGCCTTACAGAAAACCGATGTGAAACAACGCTTGCGTTGTGTTTCGTCGTGTGAGTGAGGATACCGGTATACCGGTCCCAGTTACTCCATTCCCCAATCTCCGAATCCCCAACAATCCTCAAATTCCTAATCCCCAAAAGCCAGTAACACGCTTGTAATGCCTCTGGTGTTTCAAGTGTCCATGGACGACGGTAATTGCTTACCATCAGGTAATCCGTCTGCTTGTGTACCGGCTTATCGCATAAAAAAATCAATCCTAAACTAAACAACACTAAATTTTTGACACATGTGCCTATAAGTAGGTAGTAGTGGGTGGCTACAAGCCAAATTATATGAATTAAAACATGCAATCTGCCACCCTAATACTTACATAATAACATGTCCGATCGAAACACCACAACAAAGTGATAATTACGTCAAACAGTTTCAACGGAGCAAAATTGTTGGCGCCCAAATGGGCCCTGGTATTCAAAGGGAGTCGCCATTTTGTTCCACCGACACACGTGTACCCATAACCTGTGACATTCAACATATTATTAGCCAACATTGTTACTGAACTGAAATATGTGTCCATTTCACTCTAATATCGACTCAATATAAACTACACAGAGTTGAAATACGCTTAACGATTTAAAATTGCATAAAATGATATGAAGTCGTTATTTCTATATTGTATCGAAATACTATTCATCATCAAAACACATCTTGATGAGAATAAAAAGAACTAGCTTTTGCCTTTGCTAGTGCCTTTACCCGCGTTCTCGTGGGATAAAAAGTAGCCTATATGTTATTCCAGACCATAATCTACTCCTGTTTCAAATTTCATCTCGATCCCTTCAGCTGTTTAAACGTGAAAGAGTAACAAACATACAGACACACAAACTTACGTATTTATAATATTAGTAAGAAAAGATATAAGTATAAAAAATTGACAAAACAAATATTCATTATCGTTTGTATATTTATCGGTTAAGTTTCTGTTAGTCTAGCTGACTGGCTGACGGTCTAGATTATTTAAGATATTTTCCCTACTGACGGCGATGCTTTGTGTAAACGGTTATTTTTAGTTTTCTTTTGTCTAATTTTTATCTTATGTTGTACCTCTATATATTTAGCAATACTTAGTATTTATTTTATTTAAGTTTGTATATTAATTTTCAATAAAATAAATAGTTTTCCATCTGAAATATATCAAAACATGCATTAGTTTAGCTACCGGCAACTTAATTAGATGTTGTAAATCCCATAGAGTGAATTTACTCACTTTATATATCGGTACTTATTATAAAACCGCACTGTTCCAACTCTAAATGAAACTAATCGAATACTCATTCCAATAAAGATTTTAATCAAATTATTTTCGTGAATGTTCATTTTTTTGTAATATAACACAATTAATGACTAGAGGTATTATTTATCTGACCACGTAAAAAGTTGTATAGATTAATATACCGATTAATGGTGAACGAACATCTGTTTCTAATGGAACTATCAAAAATGTTTGATAGCAATCGGAAGGGTGTCCGTATGTATTGAGAGTCATTGATATTTTTTATCATATTTTTATGGATATAAAAATATTAATAAAGGGTGATTTACTGTGGCAAAACCGCATCAAACACGGGAAAGTTAATAAACTGTTCGTATTGCGATTTTACGTTCAGAATTATAAAAAAATAACGCTGATGGTAAATAATTCAAAGAAGTTTTTTAAACATCGTAGGTATCATGAACAACCTGAACGTTTAAAATTGGTTGAACTAGTGTTTGTTACTCGTAACTACTCCCTAGCCAGTAGCATTTACAAGAGCACATATTCAGCACATTCAATTTTTATATAATTATATATTTTTTTAATTGTCCTGTGTCGTGGGCATACAATATCAAATACACATGACACCCAGACCAATTTGTGCATCGCTCTTAACCTACTTAGGTAGAAAGACTTTTGTACTATGAATACAACCAAATTACTAACATATTTGATTCTTTATTTCATTAATGTTTCTTGCAAACGACATTCATATTACAAAACAAGACAGTGACCGGATATGCATTTTCCATCTCCTATCTTTCCAATCTTGATCAAAGATTCTACAAACAATATTCTTAAAGCTATCAAAGATAAAACGATATGTCATAAGCAACAAAATGGACACTGGAGAGCCGTGGACGTTCTACCTTCTTACAATAAAGTTAAAAAAATAAATCTTTTGGACAAAGTGCCGCGCCGAGAAGCTATTAGCCACAAATCCCCTGTGTCTCGCGAGTGGGGTCCACATCACTTTGATTTTAAAGAAGGATCATTAAGCAAAGTTGGGTTTGGAAAAGTATGCAATTCTAATAAATAAATGTAAGTACATACCTAGTTTTAATTTTAATGTTGATGAGTTATGGTCCTAAGAATCTGATTCCCATTGATTTTTATTATTTAACAATGGATAAAGGGGTTATCCATTGTTAAATAATAAAAATCAATTTTATCCCAGACGAGACCAGATTAGTAAAATATTCGTTTGAATTATGTTTGTTGTACTGTCACACATTTTTTTTTCCAACTTGCAAGTTACAGTCAAGCGATAAGTAAATTACTATATCCAAGCTGTCACTCCCTTTCGTAAGTCGTATTTATTTACTCAACACCTTTTTTTTTTTAAACGTTGCCCCACACTAGGATTATCTCCTGTGTCGTGGGTGCGTTTACAAACATTCAAGTTTACATACACATGACACCCAGACCCGAAACAACAATGAACCCGCGGCACATTGCACGGCAGCCGGTTGCCCACCCACCGCACCAATCGTGCAGTCACCTTGTTTAAGATATTCTTTATTTCTCTTATTGTTAAATTTTTTTGTCCAAATCTTCCAATAAAAATTCTATTCGAAACACTATCGAGTTTTGAGTAAATTTCCTTGCATCATAGTCACTGTATAAATATTGGTCGGATGAACTAAGATTGTGTACACTGTCCGGATGTAGTATCCGCGCGGCTCGTAGACTGCTATTGAGATCTGTGTGTACCCTGCTTTATGTACACACTTGCATGCTACTTACAGGCGCTGTTGATACCATTTCGTACTAGACAACAAATATTGTGTGCTCAGATTTCGCCGTTGAGTAAACTAGTTTTTTTTTTAATAACCTTTGCCCCACAATAGCATTTTCTCCTGTGTCGTGGGTGCGTTTACAAACATATATGTTCACATACACAATGACACCCAGACCCGAAACAACAATTTGTGGATCACACAAAGTGTTGTTCCGTGCGTGAATCGAACCCGCGACGGCACGGCAGCCGGTTGCCTAGCCACCGCACCAACCGTGCAGACAACATTCATAGTTTCATATTTTCAACTATGAACATTCATAGTTTCATTCATGATATGACCTAGATGTACTTTTTTTCTACGCCGTCGCTAAAGATAAAGGTTATTTAACTTGCCTATAATGACATTGGAACCCTATGCGAGAGATTCCAATTTCAAATTTCTAAGCAATAATACAAAGTAGTACGATATAATACATGGGTTACCTATCTTATGTAAGTACTCGTAATGTATTGGGTGTAAGCATGAAATACGTTCAGTCAACACTTCGACTCAATAAAAAGGAACTTCTTCTACAAACATGACATTTTTCAACACAAATGCAATATGATTTGATTACTCGTGACATTTACCCTGCACTCCTATAGTAGAACGCGCCTCATTACCGACTGACGACACTGGTTCAAGGAATTTCTAAATTGCCGGCTATTTGTGGCAGCCCTACGTGAAACCTACTTCAAAATGTCTCACTGCATGTAAATGTCAAGTTATCGGAAAATACCTTCGTGATTTGTTAGTAGTTCAAGTCTAAATCGGTTAACGTCTTTATTCTAGTTTTAGGTTTCAAGTTAAATCCTGCTAATGTAATAAATGCAAATGTTTGAGACAGTTTGTGTTTAGTGTGTTTTGTCTTTCACGTCGAAACAGCTGAAGGGATTGGAATGAAATTTGAAACAGAGGTAGATTATAGTCTGGAAAAACACATAGGCTACTTTCTGTTCCACAGGAGTGCGGTTGAAGCCGCTTGCAGAAGTTAGTTTTTTTTTTTCAATGATATAAGCCGGTACACCAGCAGACGGATCACCTGATGGAAAGCAATCGGCGTCGCCCATGGACACCTGAAACACCAGAGGTGTTGCAAGTGCGTTACCGGCCTTTTGGGGATTAAGAATTTGAGGATGTTGGGGATTCAGGGATTAGGGAAAGATGGGGAGGGGGCAGTAATTAGGCCTCCGGTAACCTCACTCATACGACGAAACACAACGCCAGCATTGTTTCAGGTTATGTCACGTTATTAATAAGTTGTGAATTTAATTGTTACGTGCAATTAAGACCAGACAGGTTACTGTAACTTTCAATTGGAATGATTGAAGTGACCTCGATCGCGGTCTGCCAGGTAGTGAGAATAATCTCGACCAATGACTAGCGAGAATGCGGTCGAGCTCACTTCACAAGTTCGAATAAACAAATCTATACAGAATACCTAGCTGATTTGTAATCTTGTGGCTAAAGTGATGATGTAAGGAAAATTAAGAAATCAAGAAGTGAAGGAAGGAAGGAGTAGCCTCCTTCACTTCAGGTTGGAATGAGCAAATAACTTCACTTTAAATTTTGTTAGTTGACATTCAGAAGTGCCATTTTGGTCTAATTAAAATGATTTTGACTTTGACATTGCAAGGTAAGCTCGCCCAATTCAACGCAGAAAATTTCAACCGTGTCTGTTCAACATTAAGAAATCTGAGGCCTTACTACGAATTTGTTTTATGTTTCATGTAATCAAAATCAGTACGCGTTCGGCACTCTGATTGGCCGGTTCCAATGAACCAACCAACTCGTACTAAGACCTCTGGATGGAAAAGATTTAAATAAAGAACAACTCAAAATTAACATAACGATTATTTGAACGAACCCATGTTTCATGAATTGATCGTAATATGACGAAAAACCAGAAAGTTTATACCTCTAGGTAACTACTATTGATTTAGAACACTCACCTCATCACCCTTAGGCAGATGTACAAATAATTGCGTGAAATCGTTAAAAAACAACGTATCACGAAGTTCGTTGATCACCATAGCAACTAGGCAAGGTGACAGAGTTCACACACTCCCGGAAACAGCAAGCTGCTATGTGCGCTCCGACCCATTACGGAGAAAATTCTAACAAAACCATTTTTGTGTCCCTACCAATGAATTTAAAACCCTACACTGTTTAGAATAGAATTACTTTTTGGATTTTATCGGTGATATTGTGACATTGATGGCACAGAGTGATATGTCACAACTCTATGCCAATCAAAATAGAGTTTATTTTCTAGTTTTTGGTAGTGAAATAAGTACAGGGTATAACGTAAGCAAGTTGAGTAAAGTTCCGTCAGCGTGTTTGGTTACATGTGGTCACGTTTAGTTTGCATGCTTTATTGTTTCCTGAAGGCTGTCTGACCGTGATACGATATATAAACATATGTAGACGATGCTTTATTGTTTATTTGTGGTAATGGTTCGGTATACGTTTATAAATGTTAGATAGAACTCGCCATGAATAAAAGTACTCTAAAGGTACACATGCTAATTTCAAGCACAAAAGCATACTTTAAACTGTTAAACACCGCGAGGACACCGGTGACCGCAACCTATTGTTCTTTAATTGTATCTATAATGACGGTACTCAACGAGTTAATTGAGAACTTGTCACTTGGTAGCATCCCTACACGTAGGGATGCTGATCAAAATTGCAATGGTCATTTTGAGCACGCTTGGGAATCGGCAGGCGTTCGATTTTTAAACATTTCTGAGGATGCTGAATACAACGCTTTTGCATGCTATTTTGGAGAGAATGTCTACTTTTATTTTGTCAAATTGCTTGTTTTCAACGATGCCCAGTCAAGCTATACCTACCTATCTACCTGTCCTTCTACGACTCTCTATCTCGAATCTGTGTACTCCTTCTAACACATCATACTCAGCTTTTTTGTGATGTGACTTTTGTGTCTGGAGATAATTATGTTGGAAATTGATATAAGTGCCACTTTGTTTCCTTTAATTTGCGGTTTCAGAGATGAACGATAGATAATAGCTAATATTTCATCATCATCATAACATCACGCCTGTTATCCCCGAAGGGGTAGGCAGAGGTGCACACAGAAGTAACACCCACTTTTCAAAATTTATGTTATGAGTCCCATGTAATAGGGGGTGAGCCTATTGCCATATACCAGGCACATTTCCAGACTCCGTGCTACTACTGAGAATTTTTTAAAATCCCAGTAATACTTTGCCCGACCCGAGAATCGAACCCCTTGCCCGGCAGTCGCACTTGCGACCACTCGGCCAACGAGGCAGTCATAGCAGTAGCTAATATTTTTATGAGATAAATTACCCTTTTAATACAGGTACGTTGAGAAATTCGTCTACTAGCAAAAAAAATACAATTCATCTTCATGATAGTTTTTACAAGGCGTTATGTTCATCAATACCTAAACAAAAACTGATTTGATACCTGTGTACGAAGGTTGAGTGCTCGGGGCAAACATTATAGTGTTACGTTACCTTATTAGTTGCACGGTGCATTACGCCTGCAGCCATCGACAGCGTATGATACTCTATACTTTCACAAATTGAAACAGATATTGGATTTTCTATTTAGGTAATAAGCTTCTGCTAACGGCTTTTCCCGCGATCGGGGTAGAAAATGGCCTATGTGTTATTGCAGACAATAATCTATCTGTGTTCTAAATCTTATCTCGATTCCTACAGCCGTTTTGACGCGAAGGCCTAACAATATTAGTAGGATTAGTTTCCAGTACGCCGTGGGTTATCTAGTGGTGTATCTATATATATTATTATGCTCTAAAACTCAAAACTTCAAGAAACAAAATAACTGCATTAATAGATGCAGTAAATCGAGAAAATGTTTATATTTGTATCGCCTAATGAACAGACATTGGATTATTTATCACGCTAATTTCCAACACAAACACTATTATAACCCATCACTGAACTACCATAAATCACTTAACAATATCTTCAAGATCAGCGATTTAATAATGATTTATCTATTAACAACAACCTTTAAAGAATGTTGAATATTCCCCTAAAAGTTAAAGAAGAACAAGCTCGCACAATTACTTCATAATAATCACTTAAAAACATGAATATTTAACAATAAACGCACGAAAGATTTCTAAGTAACTAATTGTTGTTTAGCCCTCGAAGCACAGTTTATTAAATGGTAAAGATAATTAAATTAAGCGAGCCGTCTTTGACGCCGGGCCCGGCTAATATTTTTATTAAGGGCTCCATATTATTAGTAGGGACGGCCGCAAGCTTAGTAAAAATGGTATCGATAGAATTATGACAAAAAAAAACCACCTACCTCCTGTATTAATTTGAAAAAACAAAATTTAGAAAAACGGTTTTATTTTTCCGTTTCATAAATTTAGCATGGCTGATTTGGTCTAAAAAATTATAGATGCTAAATAATAATAAAAAAGAAAGTAATAACAATATTTTTTATGACATCAATATTTTTTGAGCGAAAATGGCCAATAATCAATGTGATTTGCTAATACAATCTAAAGAGGCTGAATACATTCTTGCAATAAAATGAAATGTTTCTTGTTCTAAAATTATTATTTTATTTTAGTAAAAATATGAAATGCGTATCGACTAAGGTACTTCCCACAGCTTTTTTTTCCTTGGAAGGTGAGAATGTCTGAGTTTGAAGTCGGCTATAATTACAGGCACGAGGCTCTTACGGCCGAGAGGGGTACAGTTCATAATCGAGCCAATTATACGGAACCAATAAACAAGGCACAATTAACTTGAGTACTGTTAATATTTATTACCTGACAACATTTTTTTATTATTTCCTCTCGTAACTTTTACACGTTTTGAAATTTATTTTTCCAATATATCTACTGAATATGCATTGAAAATATCCAACTTTAAGTTAGCACGCGACCTCACACGAATAATACAAGTGTAAATAATGTTACAAGTAACAGCAAAATTTTCCATTTGATGGCACTCACGCCAATAAAAAACTGTACCTAGGTCGAAAAGTAAAACCTCTTTAAACAAATGCAGAAAAAAATTATTCTTTTTTACAAAACAAAATTTTAAAATTAGAATTAAAAAAAAATGTTATAAGAATGTTTGCCTCGTTTATGTTTCTGTCTACATTAAAATTTAACTTTTGTTTTATTTTGTGATTAATTATAACTACATGTAGTTTCCCGTTCCGACTTCGTCCAGGTGCAACAAGTTTATTCGGTGGTTTATTTTTAAATTTAATAAATACCTCAATGGTAACCTATTGCTATGTGAAGGAATTCACAAATATTTTTATTAAAGTGAATAACGATACGTTTATACTAGTAGCAGCTAAACAGTTGATGTTGTTTGTTCGAGAAATTACAATGAAGTCACGGCATCGCATAATAGAGGGCCGCGACCGCAAGCCGGTGAGTTTCTGCACGAATGACTTCGCTTATATTCTATGTTAATCGGTACGCCACCGATATAATTTTGCATTATTAAGATTTTAATTAGTAACTTGTTACATGAAAATTTTCTTTTCAAACTCCTTCAATTGAAATAAGTGGCTCGTGTATGGTGATGATTTAATGATGGTTGTCATCACTTTCACAGAAACTTAGAGTTTATAACTTGTTTTTGACCTAATTTTAAAGCAAGATATCTACTATAAGAAATTACATAAAAATAAATATTACATAAAAATCGCGGGTTACTCACGTGAATGAAACTAAGAAAAGCTCTACTAGTTTCGAATCACAGAGGGGTTCTTCCTCATGAGCAGCGTGCGCGGTCGTAGCGATGTCGCGCAGCCTTTCTCAGTATATTCACGTGAGTAACTCGCGATTTTTAGCTAATGTAGTATGTCACACGATAGTTATTACGAAACCAAGAGCGATGTGTTTCAAGATCGACTATCCTAGTAGCTTGCTATACTTACCAATACTTAACGCCTTCAACTCCCTGCCCTGGAGCTGCATCTTGGAGGCACTCCGATATCATCGGGTGCCTACCTACCTCCGTCGTGTAATCGAGGCATACCTGACGGACAGGTCCGTCATCTACCCCGGTCACCGGGGCGAGTGGAACCGGCGAGAGATGTCACGCGGTGTTCCACAGGGTTCGGTTCTGGGGCCGCTCCTGTGGAACATCGGTTATGACTGGGTGCTGCGCACCGACCTCCCGAACGGCGTTAGCACAATATGCTACGCCGACGACACGCTGGTGCTAGCGCACGGGAGGTCGCACCAGGCGGCGGCCGACTTAATGGCGACAGCGGTTGCGACAGTCGTTGAGAGAATCCGGCAGTTGGGACTCGAGGCAGTTGGCGCTCCACAAGTCCGAGGCCATGTGTTCTCATGGCCGCGGGAACGCGCCACCTCCGGGTGGGTCCCAAATAACGGCGGGAGGAGTTACCATCGGCGTCGAGACGACGATGAAGTACCTAGGACTCGTCCTCGACAGTCGGTGGAACTTCATTGAGCATTTCCGACGTTTGGCTCCAAAGTTGGAGAGGACGGGGGCTGCGTTCAAACGCATCCTCCCCAACCTCGGGGGGCCAAACGCCTCCTGCCGGAGGTTATACGCCGGGGTCGTGCGGTCCATGGCCCTCTACGGCGCCCCTGTTTGGGCGCCAAACCTGTTGCGGCGTCCCGCTCGGACGCTGCTCATGGCACAGAGGGTCATGGCGATCCGAATGATCCGCGGATACCGCACGATCTCTGGGGAGTCGGCGAACCTCCTTGCCGGATTACCGCCGTGGGATCTGGAGGCGAAGGTGCTCGCGCGCGTGTACATCATGCGCGCGGAGGCACGTCGCCGGGGCGAAACTCCGCTGCCGCGCCAGATAAGTGCGTGGCGGGATGAGCTCCGGCGCGATCTCATGGCGGAATGGCAGCAACGACTGTCGCAACCGAGGGCTGGGCTCGCTGCCATCGCAGCGGTAAGTCCCCTCTTTGAGGAGTGGCTTGAGAGACGCTACGGCGTCCTTACCTACCGCCTGACGCAGGTCCTCACCGGACATGGGAGTTTCGGGAGGTACCTGTGTCTGATGGGGCGGGAGGAAACGTCCGGGTGTCATCACTGCGAGGACCGCCCTGAGGACACGGTGGAACACACTGTCGCGGAGTGCCCTGCGTGGGCTGAGCACCGCCGTGTCCTCAGGGAAGTGATCGGCGATGGCGACCTCTCGCGTCCGGGCCTAGTGCAGGCCATGATGCGGAGCGAGGGGGACTGGGATGCCGTCTCCTCCTTTTGCAAAGCAGTCATGCTAGCTAAGGAGGAGGCGGGACGCGTGAGGCAGCGAAACGCTGCCTCCTCGCAACGCAGCCATCGCGAAGGACACACCGGGCGTCGGGGATCGCGGGACGATCTCCGGCCACCGTAAGCGCGGGCCTGCGGACGGCGAGCATGGGTGGCTCCCCGTCCGACCAGAAACAGACCCGAGCGTGCGGCGCGTCGCGTTCCGCGCGCGCCTCAAAGAGCCATCAGACCACCACAGATGGGGCCCAATACGGCCGATGCCGATTCGGAGTCGCGGAGAACCTAACGGGTAACCGGGGCTCCGGCTCGACGTGCAGGAGAAGGAACGGGGTGGTTTTTAGTCAGTAAGAGTCTGACACTCCCTCCCGCCTCACCCAGGCGGGAGCAGTCATTCGATGATTTTCCCCCCTTAAAAAAAAAAAAAAAAAATACTTACCAATACTTATTTTTACATGTTTCATCAAACTTACACTTCACAATTATATTTCTTTTGTCTCACAGAGAGCTGATAACTGAACACGGTATCATACAAGTCGGTCAAGAAAGATTCATGCAATTCATCTGCTTGTAAGTTTTTCAAAGTTTTAGTATAATAGAGCATTTTCAAACCTCTGTAGCTATCAAGTGAAGAATCTTCCTAACAACAATCGACCCCAATTAATAACGACATTAAAAAACTCAAGAATCAGGTTTGCATAAAATTAATAATTGTAAACGAAAACGTGGACGTGCGAAGGGCGGCCGATGCCCGACGGGGCAGCGTGATTCCTTCCCTGAGCAAAACACTCCAGTCAAATTGGAAGCTAAATGCTGAATAAAGTTATTTGCTATAAATGCCTCCGGGCACAAATTTCAATTATTATCACATCCGAATAGTTTCGTAGGGGCCCCACCGTGCATATGGTACAGTCGCTTACAGATATTAATCTTAAAAATATTCGAATAAATTATTTCTTTTATCTAAAGGCAGTAAGACTGATTACCATGGCATATCCTTGGAATTGATCTTCAAACAAAATACCGCCATTGATTAATTGGTTTTTATTTTAAGGTATCTAAAATCATAGTGTTAACAGAAAAAACATTGCCTTTATTTTCCTTATTTGTTAGTTTTAATATAATAGATTCACTAAAAATAAATGAAGATCCATGTGTATTTTTTATTACAAATTACATAACATAACATAACATCACGCCTTTTTATCCCCGAAGGGGTAGGCAGAGGTGCACATTACGGCACTTAATGCCACTGTATTATGTAACACCCACTTTTCACTATTTATGTTACGAGTCCCATGTAATAGGGGGTGAGCCTATTGCCATATACCGGGCACATTTCCAGACTCCGTGCTACTACTGAGAATGTTTTAAAAACCCAGTAATACTTTGCCCGACCCGGGAATCGAACCCGAGACCCCTTGCCCGGCAGTCGCACTTGCGACCACTCGGCCAACGAGGCAGTATTACAAATTGTTATTATTGTTAAATCCGCCATAAGACGTCCTTCTATTTAATGAAAATGTAAGGTAAGCTAATATGTTTTAGGTTAGTTTACCTTATTCCACAAAGATGCAATAGGTATTAGGCACATGTAAAAAAATATCTAGAGGTAATATTTGTCAATAACATTGACAAATAGCCAAAATAAAACCAGAAACAACTTTTCATTTCACAAACGCTTCTCGAACTAACAGTACCGCACAGTAGGCGTATTCATCTCATAAAGGGGTCAAAATATTTTATTAGCCTTGCGATTTTAACGTCGTAGCGAGGGCGCCAACTAGATTAGAGGCCTGAGGCGTTGGAGGCGCGTGCGACAAATCGACACTCCGACAAATCGTCACTACCCTTTTATACAAACTAATTCCATTTCTCGACATTCGTAATCCTATGAATTCTTAATACAAGGCCGTAAGGTTTATATTAAAGCGGCTAGTATTTTCTGCGTGTCGAATGAGTCGCCATTTCCAATTTGTCTCACAGTGGTCAAGGATGAATGCAACGCAGATTGGCCGTGTCACTTGATTGTACTCTACGATAGCTTATGAATGAATGAGTACATTATTATGTACAAACTGACTGTATTACCTATATTGTACTAGGTACAATCATTTTAAAATTCACAATTTAATAATTTTCTTCAGTATGATGGACCAGTTTTGACTTAGTAAGTCAAAACTGGTCCATTGTGTCTGTCCATCCATCCTTGCGTAATCTATCTTGATTGCTTACCATCAGGTGATTCGAATGGTCGTTTATATGTTTTTCATAACAAAAAACATAACATAACATAACATCACGCCTTTTATCCCCGAAAGGGTAGGCAGAGGTGCACATTATGCCACTGTACAATGTAACACCCACTTTTCACTATTTACGTTATGACTCCCACGTACCTAATAGGTGGTGAGCCTATTGTCATATACCGGGCACAATTCCAGATTCCGTACTACTACTGAGATTTTTTTAAAACGCAGTTATACTTTGCCCGACCTGGGAATGGAACCAGAGTCTCCTTGCAGTTGCACTTGCTACCACTCGGTCAACGAGGCCGTCAACTTCATACTAGTCATATTTTTAGAAAAGGCAGAAACGATGAGGTCTTACAAGGTTGGGTTATACCTACATAAAAAATTATAAACGTGGCATCCGTATTGTACATGTTGTATGATGGTAGAAATCTATATAAACTGGTTGTAGATAAGGTGATTATAATCTCTTATTTCATGCAGTTAAGTGGATACTGACTTTATGTCACGATATTATGCGTACAAAATAACAAAATTATTAGAATTTGATTATAATAATTTTGTTATTTAATTAATTTGTAATTCCGTACGTGAAGGACTGCCAAGAATCTTGCTAAAAACTATGGCAAAGATTGTAATAATTATGGTAAAATATGAATTTGTGCGTCTGCTACAAATATGCTAAACAGTTAATGTTATTAACAATTAACAACCAATCATATCTGTATGAAAATGATGTTTATTTCTTGTGATCACACGAAAACCTTCTATGTTTCTTTTCACAAGGAGAAGAATCATCGGCCGTCGAATTCTTATTTTCTTCCATATCTTAAGTGAACCCTTTATGTTGAACTCTGATTCGCTCTTGACAAGTTATTTTTAATTGCCCTTATCAATTATCCTTAGGCAAGAAGATGGCAGCTGCTATAGAGTTAATACCTATGCGTAATATTGCAACTCAGATTACTTAAATTATAATAAATTTGCATAATGAACAATAGCTGTGCGCCGTAGACATAATTGAGTTTCAACAATTGCATATCTACTTAAGTTAAGACCTGGCAATTAAGCATAGTCAGGTTAGCTAAGTTGGAACCTGGGTAGCTCAAGCATCGGGTAATTTTGCATAAATTAAAATTCCGTTTTACTAAATACAAGTACAAATTAATTGTTCAAGAATTAGGCCTATTAACCGTGTATAATGAGCCTTAGTGGCTGAATCGCGTGGTTTCTGTTATTTGTCAGTTTACAGAGGAAAAACTGCATAACAAATTGTTGTTTTAGACTGAAAATAAATAAACATTTGAAAGTTATTGTTCATTTTTTGAATAGAAAAAAATACTTAAGTGTTCTCGGTTGTGTCAAGATGTCATTCGCAAGGTGATAATTACAGGGTCTGTTGACGTGTTCAACAATGGCGATGCAATCCGGAGCCGTGCGTCACCGGCACCCGCCGCGCTACACTAATGATTGTACCGTCTATATTTTACAAATTATATACATCGTATTTCAAATCTATCAAACGCAGATTTTCATTCTTAAGAAAATGATTTACAAAATATTTTTATGATGTGATCTGTACCAGTAAGTTCTGTTCTGTAAAGTATTTAGTGGACCGTTGTGGGTAGTGTTAATGTACCAACGATGGTTTACTGGCGTCATGAAAGAAATGTAAAAATATGTGTTTACTTTTCCTATGTTACATGGATATTGTTTATTTGCCGCTTTTACTGAGCAACCCGTATCATCCTGGTACACACCTAGACACGATTATAAATCCTGTAAAAATGAGAATCCCATCACACGTCTATTTCAGTTACCTAAATAACTAGAGAAATGTTGTATAAAACAGTCAGTTCAATGGCTTCACACCGTCTCCGTCGGTGCGATTCAATCAGTGTGACCGAACGTGTCGCGAGCTGAGAGGCTTAACCTCCGTAGGTGTTCACGAGGCGCTCCGACGCATCCTTTGGGATTCCGTCCTCCACGTTCCGCTTACTTGAAAAATTCAATGTGCGACGAACGCCCCACGTTGAAATGAAAAGCTCTGATATAAAGAGAAAATATCTTAGAAAATGCTGCCAAAAAGCTCATTACTTCCATTCTTGTGTTTGAAGAAATGTAATAGGTTTTAAATAGCAATGTGTGAAGGAAGTTTACAGGCACTCAACATGTGGAATCACTGTCTTCACAAATAAATCAATGTAATGACAGTCTCAGAAGTTTCACGTTGCGGATGTCCATTAAAAAATCATGAATAAAAAATCTGCTCGCGTCACACAAATAGGCCATCTCAACCCTAAACGAAATGTTTTGATGTAAACGGGGAAAGAATGCTCGTCAGATCTCCCCTGATAGTTATTTGATATGATTTATTCATACGCGCGGCGTTCGGTGTTGTGCACCACGTCAAATGGAAGTTTATTTAATAGAAAATACTTTCCGAAATCTATTTATAAAGCCATTATGGCTGCTTTTTTATTTTAAAGCTGTTCCTGACGCGCGCTTGTTATGCAAATATTGCGGGGGTTGCGGCCGACGCCGCGATGTTTATCCATCTAACTAATACATGTTTACTCGTATTTTTATTGGTCGATTAAGTTTCAAAGTGTTTTGAATCTATTCACATGTTTAGTAAGTAATGTTAGTAATATTAATATAAAACTTAAATACTCAGCAATAAAACAATGTTCCTTTTCCTCAGTAAGCACTCGTCTTTCGTCCTGTCAATTTAATATTCCAACCTTTGGTTCCCACAAAGTACCCAGTAGTAAAAGGACAAAGGACGGATCCGACGGTTGATAAAGTATGCACAAACCGCCCACGCCATCTGAGTGGAGGATCGTGGCGATCCGCCCCGCCCATTACCACAAGCGGCTTATACTACTTACATACCTACATTATGTACTTAGCACATGTGTTCTGAAATTAAAGCCTCATTAATTATTTACTACGAGGTTACTGTCAGCCGATTTTGGGAAATATTAATTCGTTTTGTAGTCCGGATAAGTGGCGCGGTTTTTATGAGTACTTAATCCCTCGTTTCGTTTGCAGTAGACTAGACATTTTTGTAAGTTTTTTTTATTTCTAGAAGATAAATCCAATACGTAACGTATGAATTGATCACAAAGACGACTTTAGATTTTAAGCACGTTTTGTCTTCTGGTCGTTAAGGACTGTATCACTATAGATTAAATAGAAAAGAGACCCCGCAATAACGCAAATATCTTCTCTACAAAACTGACAAGTTTTTCTCGTCACCCTTGATAGTTACTATAATTTTTTAAACAACCCTTTCAAATCAAAACATACCAACTTTCCACTCTATAATAAACTTTAGAACCAAAGCTGAGTGAAAACTGTATAAGCCGAGCCACAATCCCAACATTACAAGCGCAGTTATCTCCATGAGCAACATTTCTTCAGCACCAATACCGGGAGCTGAGTGCGTGCGGGAGTGGGGCATGCATATTTGATGGGAGCTCTAATGCGCGCCGCTCTAAGCGGATTGTGGCCGTCGCTAAATGGTGCCACTCCCTTTGTCGCTTGTTTGCTGCATCTGACAGACTGCTACTGTCTGTTACGGACTTTCATAATAGGTAGGTACCTACCTACATAGCGTCGTCTATTTACTTGCGGATTCCTGGAAACACTATGTGCGCACCTATGTTTAGTTAACATAGGAAAGATATGTGAAATAAATTATTAATGGCCTAGTCTTACGTGCTTGATTTGTTAAATATTATCTCTCAAAAATTTTAATATTTATCTAGGTAGGTACTTAATGTTATTCTTACTGACATAAACAAATGGATAAGGTAGGTGTTTCATTTTTGAATCGAATATACTAAAAATGAAAGTAGAGGTAAAATCTGGACGTGATCTTGTACCTAACACCTATTTTGATCAATAGATGTATGAAAAATAAGATACGTGCTTAAATACTTACTTATTTAATAGCAACATTTAGAAAATTCATCGAAAGTAGTAAACTACAAGGATATTACAGTTACACACAGTGTCCTCTGAGACTCTTCTTCACATTCTCAAACCAAAAAATACAGATCATGTTCATACAATATTTTTGCATCAACATTCGCACAAACTAAATCCGACTAAGTACTTACGTTCAAAGCTCCATATTGCACGGTACAAGAGAAATTAGCTCAGTCGTGAGCTCAACGAAGAATGTCCCACTTTATTAGATTCCATAAGCTCTATTCATCGTTTTTTCGCCCTCGCAGGGAACCTTTGAGGCGGCACGCCGTATTAGTGAATAATGCGATCGAATCATTCGATCTCGCGTATTAGACGCGGTCGGGGTCGTCTGTAATGTGCCCAATGATAATAGACTGCCAGTATTAGGCGATTACACTAGCTTGTGATTGCCAAACTTTCATTAATATCCATTTCAGCTCAAAATTTTGTGAAAATTATTAGCTTACTAGTAGTCACAGCTGCATTTGAAATACATAGGTTAGATACTCGGGAAAATGAGAGATTTTAAACTTGTAAAATGCTTACAAAGTTACAACTTCATATATTCAACTGGCACAGTATAAATGGTTCAATTACAAAAAATATTTTGATCCATGTTTTTTTACTTTGGAATGATTATTATGATATTCAAATATGATATGATTATTCAAATTCGCTAATTCATAAAAGTGTTTTAAAAAAGACTTGTAGCGCGAAAAATATTTGTACGAACGTGGCGCCTGTTCATATTCCATTAGCATTGATTCTCATATCTGCGTCGTGCAAAGCTTGAGAATTATTGTTCGGTCTCGCACAAAGATGTTTATTGTCGATCACCTGCATGATTCCATTAAGATTTACGAGGAATTAGTGTCGACCCATACATACACACACAAAATACAACATCTATACTTATTGAGATGTCGATTTATTTGTACGTTTAATACCCACCAAACAGAACTTCAAATGAAATATTATACATAATCGTATCTTGTACGAAGCAGGGGTAAAGGGAATATTCCTAAGTTGAAGTATTATTTTTACTATCCAAAATCTACACCTCATCTCTATTTTCGAAAGAGTATAGTGTTGGTTTTACTATAGGTACCTTCTCATTCTTCAAACTATTGAATCGTAAAACCACATTTTCTTTCAAATAAAAGCAGAATTTAATGCTTCAGTAACGTCTTTACAAATTCACAAGGAGATTCCTCAATAAGCCTCGTATGTAATAATCTTTGTCCTTCGACGTCCAGCTACATTGACAACACAAAAGTTAAGCCTTAAATATCGTAGTTCTATCACAATAAGCTCTCCTTTGTGTGAGGTAATCTCTTAAGGCTTGGACTCATTCTGTCGGTCAACGCCAAGCCCCAGGTATTGCAAAGGCTTTCTATGGGCATCTGTAATTTTCGCATTGTCGTGGAAATACTTGGAAAAGGATTTTCTAATCGATAGAACGGGACATTGTAATAGCCTAATTGTCTCAGCGTGATGTGTATGTAGTCTATTTGTCCAATTAAATGTGGTAATGGATTAATGGATTACTACGTTAGTAGCACAAACGCAATAACAGATTAATTTAACCTTTTAAAATAACAGATTAATAACAAACAAACAGGGTACCCACATTTTTAAAGGTATATACATTGGTAAATTGAAAATTGAAAACTGATATAGGATCTCTAATTATTTATTTATTTATTCATAAATACGTGCATACCTTATACAATTAAATTTAACTTATTATGATAGTTATTAATTAGGGTTTTTTTAGATATTTTTGCGTTGGATTTATACATTACCAGTTATAAGTTTTAAGTCCACACTTCTCAATTTTTAATTGTTTGTGCATAGTAGAGGTATCTATTATTTTTTAAAAAGATTAGAAGACTAAACATTAATAGATAATTCAAGATTTCACGTCACTTCGAGAAAAAAGTCCACACGAACTGAAATCACCTCGGGAGCGAGGCAAGGCGAGACAAAATCGGCCGTTCGCCGAGCGATTTCCATGGAATTTTTCTATTACAGGAACAAATTGCACGCCCGCCGCCTCCGTAATATTGTACACCAGACTCACTTTATTATTTATTACTCAACAAGAAGTTGTTTTGAGATAGTACCTATATGGAAGATATAAAAGTAAATGCTTTGGGATCAGGGATGTACTATTCAATTAGTAACTGTCATCATTCAACCTGGGTAATACGGAAGCGAACACTTAGCTAAATAGGTATGTACCTACAGTATTTCATACATAAAATTAGATCTTTATCATTTTGAGCTAAATAAATGATTAAATTACCTTTAGCTTCTGCAGTAAGTATGTATTTAGAATTAAGTCGATGATACTATATCTTCCAATGTTTAGTATGTAAGTATTAAGTACCTCGTCTTATCTAAAACCATATCTAATCTTAAGATAACACGATTAAGATTATATAAAATACCAAAATATTTGCATTGCAGTCTTGAAATACGATAAGTATTCTAACCGGAGTCATGCATACATGTAGTGTTTGCATAATGAAGCGAACTTATTTAAGAAAAAGTTCTCACATAGATATCTAAACGCAGTTTAAGTTATGTTTATTAATAAAATACCTAACTACACCTATGAACTTTTATAAATGTTGCTTCATTGGTAGTTAGATAAGTAATAACCGACGAGCCCGCACATCGTACGACTTAACAATTTTCATGTATCTTCACAGATTTCTAGTAGCACAAAAGTATTTTCCCATCAGCAAAAAGTATCAATTTTCTTCTTTGATCCTGTTTTGTAGTTTCCAATGGTAAACACAAACAAACACACAATTGAAAACAAGATATTGCCACAATTACCACAGAGACTCTCTCAAAGACACAACTACGCGAGGGTGTACCTATATTTCGCAGGTGGTTAAGTAATGTTTTCCACCGTCGGTCCGTCAGTCCGGTCAACTTGTCCTTTGTCCCACCGGACAAAGCTAACGATGTGGTATCCCAACTTCCACTTGCACGCATCGCTGTTATTATTTTAATGGTTACGTTTTGTCAAGATCGTTGCGTTTTACGCTTTAGAAAATATAGATTCGTGTCTTTAAAATTCACTTTAAGGGTACATAGGTTCTGAGAAATTGATCGTAAACTATGTGCTACGATAAACATGATGGCCAACCATCACTTAATTTATTTACAGTTTAGGCTATACTTAACCTTTACACTTGCCGAGTAGGTTGGACATTACAGTTTAAAAAAGGCCAGGTTCAGATTGCTCCTGGCTAATCTTACATGTAGTCTCTTAGTAAATTTTTATGACACCTGCTTATAGCAGGAATGAGGACATTTCACTGTACCGGTTACCACTCCGTTTTTAGGAAATATTATCCAAGAAAAGAAAATTCTCGTATTAATTGAGTATTAACAAGAAATTGTTGCATTATTATCTACTCAAATAATTCCCACATCATATCATAAATATACAAAAAAGATACTTACCAATTAAATATTATGACAGTAGATAATACGTGGATAATACAATTAGATACTTCAAAATTACTCATTATCAGGTGAGAGTCATAGTATTCTACGTACCTACTGAGGAGTTACCTATAAATAAAACCATTTACAATGGTTTGTTGTTTTGTTTATGTACGTTACGTATACAAATACAAGACATTATAGAGGTAGAAACTTTCAAGACGATGTTGTAAGGAAAATATTTATACATTTAAGTTTTACTTAGTATACCTAGCAATCTAACTAAAAATTACTATGTTTGCTAATTACACCCACTATTCATATTCAACTCAATCAAACCTTTTGTATCACTATATCACAAAATTATTCCCACATTCTCCATTAATATGCTTCTCACTGTGACCACGGGCTGGCGTTTGATTCACAATCTCACAACAACCCACGATATACCAAACTCGACACTACGAACACAACAATACGGTTGACTTTGAAACAACGAGTGAAACGTGTATGAACATTCGATTACACACGCCAGTGGTCAAGTATTTATCAATTAAAAGCGAATTTAGTAGAGCAGCCATCCCGGCGACGTGCAAAGTACATTCCAGGGTAATAAGCCACGTGTGTTACTGTGCTGATATTAAATACCAATGATTCCAGCCTAGAGTGGCAGATACAGGGTTAATTAGAGCCTGTACAGTTACTCCGGTTTTAATTAAGGAGGATCCTACTTCGTGTAGGATTGGAATTTGGAGGTCATATTGAAACAAACTTTGTAATTGAAGCTGTACTCTTTTTTGTCCACGTGTGTCAGTTCTGTCACGAAATAGACTAAATGGTCAGTCAAAAGTTCCTGTTAATATATTGATTTTGGACATACAAATTTTTAGCTTCAGGTTACGGCGTTCACAGGATGCTTCGTGTAACGTAAAAAATATAGTTTCCAAAAACATAGATGGCGGTCCATCCTATAGACCTATAGACGTTTCTCATGGTCTTCCGATATATATTTACAAAATCAGCAAGAATATTTAAAAATATTTTTTCGTAGAATATAAGTATCTACCTTTGCACTTTTCACAAAATAAAACGCTGCTTGTTGTAGGTATCTATTCAGTACAGTACATATTCTTTTTAATTAAAATAGAAACGTGTAAATAAATTCAAATTCATACTTTTTTTTTTTTCTTCTTTGACCAAACCGAGTCTCCAAAACGGTGTTGTCGACTATACTGCCAGTGTCGAGTGGTGACGGCAAAATTAATGAACCGTCGAACTTAACTTTGCGGTAGTTTTTAGTTGTTAGTAGCTGGAAAGACAAAACAATTGGGTTAGTAAACATAGACATTATCAACTATTTTATTGTATGTATACAGTGGTGTAAAAAATAGTTGGGGGACATACACAATACAGACAGATATGAATATATATAGGTACATCATTTACATCATTGAACACCGTCATATTTTAATGTCATTTTCATTTATAAATTTACATAACATAACATCACGCCTTTTTATCCCCGAAGGGGTAGGCAGAGGTGCACATTACGGCACTTAATGCCACTGTACAATGTAACACCCACTTTTATGTTACGAGTCCCATGTAATAGGGGGTGAGCCTATTGCCATATACCGGGCACATTTCCAGACTCCGTGCTACTACGGAGAATTTTTTTAAAAACCCAGTAATACTTTGCCCGACCCGGGATTCGAACCCGAGACCCCTTGCCCGGCAGTCGCACTTGCGACCACTTGGCCAACGAGGCATTAATTGTCTAAGCAAAAATTTACTTAGACAATTAATTAATTTGTAGGAAAAGTGGGTTAAAAGGAGGTGGAAACTGATTGGGAGAGGGATTTGGATTTTGGGAAGTTTTTTATAGAGGACAAAAGATTTGGAATTTAAGGGACACGAAAAAAAGATGTGTTCTAAGGTTCCCTCATCAAGGCCGCATTCGCACAGCGAGCTGTCGCGAACGCGGATCTTGCTGAGGAAGACCGGACTACTGCAATGGCCGAGTCTGAGCCTGCACAAGGATGAAACAGTATGACGGGGAAGCTTGGGGTACTTTAATAGATTAATGACATATTAATCTAATCATTCATTCATTAACATTGTATGCACTAATTTACTTGCAAAAACAGTGATATCACACTGCGCATCTGCATTTTAATTATAATGATATTGCTATGAAGCATGTTTCCTGGTATTCATTTGAATGTACATAATTGTTTACGTACTCATCCATATTATGAAAGTATTGGTTGCGAGGTTGGGGAACAGTCAGATGATTTAAATAATACGTGTGTCACAGTTGTTTAGTCAACTTCAACAGTCGTAACTAACTAAAAGACATAAAATTGTCTCACCCTGAAAGTAGCCAATAATAAGTCCATAATTATAGTGACATGCTTTCCATTAAATAAAATTACAACTAAATATTACTAAATTAAATATATATAACTTAAGATTAAAATTAAAATTAACTTAATGTCTCATTAAGTTTTTGTTAGTCTTACTGATGGATAATTTGACAAATTCTCCTAACAAAATGCGTTTCAATTAAGCAAAAAAGTGAGACATTGTGAAACAGGCTCTTAGACAAATCGATATTGCCTAAGCATTCATTCTGACTCAAGTGTCAAAAAGCAAAATTATATGATTCGAATAGGTAATTTGAATCAGACCTGTCATACCAATAAAACGTAACTAGTGAATTCAGTACCAAAAAATTAACTATCTAGAAAAGTAAAAAACCCATCAGAACATATTCTATTGTTAAAATAATTGAAGGACATAAGCACTGATCTATCCGCGTTTGATAAATACGATTGATGCCCTAAAGTTCGATATGAAAACTAATAATATTCACGTTTGGATTGAATTCGGCGCATGGGCGTGATTCGGGCGACCCTCGGAGTCCGTCTAGCTAATCTAGCAGAGGGTCTGAACACAGTACATGGCAAATAAACAGATTCCCGATAACAAGCGAATTCACACAATAATTCCATTCATGAGTTTTTATCATATTTTATTTTATTTTAATATAGTTAGGTAGGTAGTCATATGATACGCAATTTTTATCACAATAGCGTCATACACGACATAAATATTATAAGTTGTAAGTTATAAAGTAAAAACATGTTAGTGAATTAAATACGATGCATGCTATACAGTGCATACTAACCTGAATTTTACTTTCTTTTCGGTAAATTGTTACCTATCGCATCGCAATGCTAACACCGTAAAGTTAATAAGTAAATGCAATATTTTTTTACACATAAGTAGGTAAATATTCATGCGGTTTTAAGGCACGTAGACACCTCCTGAAGTCCTGAGTAAATAGTGTCAAACAATAATATGGTTTACTTAACCACAGAAAGGTACGAATACAAACTTCGTTAAGGAAAAAACATTTCGCTTCTGACATTTTTACCAGTACTAGGGTAAAAAGTTCCACTCAAATTCTTTTTCATGGTCAATTTAAAATATAATACAGTTGTCGGCATCGAATAGGCCCTTGCAAATCTAATTTTCGCCTCTTTGCGCTCATAATAGAGGGCAGGCACTACACACTTACGAAGGCCAACTTTAAAGAGATGGAACTTTGACCTCTTTTAATGTTGTACGCCAAATTGGCGACTATGAAGTCCAGGTGCCAGTACCCGAATGAAAAACCTAGTAATGGATTTTCAAATTTAAATACTAGCGTCATCATAAGCATTTTGCAAATAGGAAATTTTCCTAAAGGTGCATACGTAATAACCGATATTTTATTAATTAGCTGTGTAATGTTAATCATTTTGTTATTCATTTGTTTGATGACCATAGGTGGGCGGAAGACATAAAGTCAGTGCATCAATAATTATCTATCTATTTATTTAAAAAAAATGTAGTCCTATGTAGATTTTCTCCTTAAACGCTACTCAATTTTAATTCAATTCAATCCTCCGATACTCAATCGCTACTCAATTTTAATTCAATTCAATTTTAAGTATAAATTTGTCACTACATCTTCTTTGTAAAATCACAGAATTGAAAACTAGTAGCCTTTCAGTATTCGGGCCCTAGATCAGGAACAGTAATTGGTGGATCACACAAAGAATTATCGCCAACTGCAGCACTAATTGTGTGTTTATAATCAATTGCGTATTAATACTTTTAATCAGTAATTATTATCTTAGAATTATAGGTACCCAGGCTTATAATACCTTCACGGGCCTGCGGAACCAGAACCAGACCCGAGCGTACGGCGCGTCGTGTTCTGTGCATGTCTCAAAGAGCCATCAGACCATCACTGATGGGACCCAATAGGGTTGATGCTGATACGGAGCCGTGGACGACTTAAAGGGTTGCCGGGGCTCCGGCTCGAAGTGCAGGACTTGGAACGGTGTGGTTTTTAGTCAGTAAGAGTCTGACACTCCTTCTCGCCTCACCCGGGCCAGAGAAGTAATTGGATGATTTTCCCCCCTCTAAAAAAATAGGCTAATAATACCTTTGCCACATCAAGAGTTCAAAGTTCAAGTATGTTATATTACAAATATCTTCAATATACAACAATACCTAGCTATGCTATATTGTTTTAAATGTTTTTTTTCCTCAAATGCTACGTTTAAGATTATATAGACCTACCTACTTTTTTATTATAAGTATAGAAACATTGTCAATCGGGATTTCCAACAATATCATAGCGAACTTCCCAGCTGTATATTTCATACATACAGGATGTTTCATGCGTAGTTATAGTCTGAATAACTTTACTCAATTTGAATCAATTTTCGAGTGAATAGGTTGCTTACATACATACACTATACAGATAGGCGTCTACCTTCGTCGGTCACATCATAGGTACCCGCTAGAACTAGGCGAGTTAGTGGTCAAACGCTGACCAAGGTAAAAAAAAAAAAAAAAAAAAAAAATATATAAGATGTAAATAAATATAAGACCCTCACTGACCTAAATATTATTATTAAGTCCTAAATATAGAAGATAATATTAGTCTTAAGCTTTATGCACACATACACCAAGGCATAGTTTTCAAAAAATCACTTATTAGACGCGCGATGTTTCTGAAAATATCATAGATAACAAAATAATGCATAGTTCTATTTCTGAAAATCAAAATCAACTGAGTAACTAGGTATACTCAAGCCACAAGGCTATAATTACTACGTATTATTTGATATCCTAAATTAATTTACATACTGAAATTTAAAGATAAGTACCTACTACTAAATGCTCTTTACTAAATTATACAAAATAGAGGTGATATTCGCTCATTAACTATTCTTTATTCTGAACACATTGGTAAATAAAGTACTCGTACACAATTTTTACTTTAAGTAGGTACTCGTCGCGTTACTAGTCATGTCCATGAGTTCATTGACTTCAATTTGGGGCTGGCATTGGCTGTTTTAGGGACCTGTAAATTATTAAATATAGTGTTTGGCATATATTACTTACCTATATGGATTATATCTGTTTGGTTTTAAATCTTTGTAAATACCTCTTTGTTATGTGAATCATTGGTTTAGTAGGTTCACGACGTTTTTGCATTCTCTCTATTTATTTATTGCAAATATTTATTTAGGTATCCACCTTTAAACATGGGAATGTTCCTACCTATTTTGCATAAGAATTTAAATACCTTCACAATGTATTTTCAACTTCATCTCATTAGAATTCTGAACACGTACGGAACCTTACAACTAGGACCTACTAACTTTTTTGTAAAAAAAAATAATATTGTAGTAATCATTGAGCAATTTCTACACTACCAGACTCATTAGGCAAAAAGTGTTGCGAATCAAAAGCACGTGATCGAATTTGTAGCAACAAAATAATTACATGCTGTGAGATAAAATTAGTGATTCAAATATATATACTTATATGTATTTGTCCTCTTCCAGTTAGTTATATAATGAGGTTAATGTCGGTTCACGATACGCATTGAACTTGTATCTTCATAGTGTCCGTCAGTGAGTAAATTAATTAGAGTGGGTCGCCTCAATATATCGTGTGCTCTAATATTTTTTACCAAAAATGTTTCGGAAATATATATTTGTTTTTACTGTGGTGTTTCAAATATGTTTAAGTTATAGTGCTGTGGTTAAGGTAAGGAATTTTATACGACATTTCTTTTTTCCTTGATATACTGAATTTTCGATTGATCGTGTTATCGAAGAGTTGATTTGAGTCCTTAGTAAGTCTGAACGAAAAGTCCTTAAAACAAAAGCCAATAGAAAAGAGTCGAATGCTTTTAAATACAATATTTATTTATTCATTCTTCCATAATATGTTTTTTGAAAACTATATCTAATAAACGATAACGATAACCTCGCTTAGTAGTCATGCTTCTCAATTCACATGTTAATTATTATTTATCTAAAAACAAGTATTGTTCGGAAGATAGAATCGTAACAGTTTTATCTACGAACCATTTATTTATTCATAGCTAACATGATAATTCTCTCGACATAGAAACTTAACTAAACTTATGAAGATGCAAAACGCATCAATATTTTGAAACTTTCTTTGACACTGAAAAATGTAGTAGGAAGACTACGAAACTAAGAACACAATTTTTACTTAATTATCTCATACAATTGAGTTTAACTTGACACTCAGTACATATTGTTTTTTAACTACCATTACCATTTTCAAAATAAAAAATGTTTTATATGTCTGAATTAAATAGTGTTATAATAGATTATTGTGTGTACCGTGCACTATCAGCTGATGTACCTAACTAAGTAGGTACCTCTATAACTTTACAACAAGTATAAATAATAAATTTGAGCACTTAATGGCAGTCTCAAGTCTATAGATAAGTCTACATCAAGATGACTCTGGATTTTGCTGTATTATAAATACTTTCGTTTTGATAACAGACGATAAGTGCGAAAACTAAAACATCATTGGGGCGCTTGCGTCGTTTAGTCACCAGTTAGTTAGTCGCCGTTGTCTGGCTCGAAGTTGTCGAGGAGCCGCAGTAAAATATACTCATCCTCAGACATGACATTTTGTTTTGATAAAAAAAAATGTGTGACTGTGTGACGTTATTTATCTCAGAGAACTTATCGAAATAAATTAAGATTAAATGTCAATAGAACATAAAGTGAACGAAAACAGCGAACTGTGGCCTATTAGTGTAACAAATAAAAATTATCATGGTAAGATCACGGCGTTTTTATGCATTCATATGTTTTATTATGTAATTTGGTGTGTTCCTGCGTAAATTATTAAGGTGCACTTAATTAGGTACTTATTTAATAAATTAATTTCACTTAATAACCAGCTGCCAGCTAATAGAAGCAAACAATACACTTGTGACACTAACGTGTTCGTTTACGGAGTGTGTTATTATTATTTTATTATTATTATTTATGCCTAAAACCACTCTTGAATGACAATAATAGAACTCTAAAAATAAATTACATATTGTTCTCTTCTATCATTACGATTGTATTATCTTTTTATTAAGCTACATGGATATAAATTTTATGTTTAGTTATGAGTTTAAGTATAAAAAAATTTCTCTATTATTTTATTCGTGTACTTTTACTTAATTTACAATAGTGTTCCTATTTGTTTAATAATAATAATAATAATAGCCTTTATTAACAATCTTACATTACATTTTCTTTTATCTTATTATGACACCAGTACGATAAGATTGTCTCGCTTCCTGGCGTAGGCCTCCCCAAGAACTCGCCATCGCGAGCGGTCCAGCGCGTCGCGCCTCCAGGTTGGTCCAGCAATAGCTTTAATGTCTTAATCTGCGACATTGTCTCCCTTTGCGCCTTTTGTATTGTCTCGGACACCATTCTGTTACATCTCTTGCCCATTTTTCTCTTTTATTCCTAATTAAATGGCCTGCCCATTTCCATTTAAGTTTTTTTATATGTTGAGTGATATCTATAATTTTTGTTTGTTTTCTTATGTTTTCTAATCTTATTCTGTCTTTTATTTTAATATTGAGGATGCTTCTTTCCATACTATGTTGACAAGATTCTAGTTTGTGCATATAATTACTAGTTAGACTCCATGTCTGGCATCCGTATGTCATGACAGGCAAGATACATGAGTCGAATATTTTTTGCTTGGCTTTGACTGGTATTTGTGGGTTTTTCATAATCTCTTTAAGAGACCAGTATCTCTTCCATGCTAGAGTTATTCTGTTGTTTATTTCTTTTCCTGTTAGGTTCCTTGGAGATATGATTTGTCCTAAGTAAGTATATTCTTCTACGTAATCTATAATGGTATCATTGACAACAATAGGAGTGGCAGCAAGATTAGTCATTACTTTGGTTTTGGCAGTATTCATTGAAAGTCCCACTTGATTACTTTGGTAAACAAGCTGTTCCAACATCATCTGCAACTGTTTCGGGTTGTCAGAGACTAGTATAAGATCGTCGGCAAACCGCAGATGCGTTAGTTGTACTCCGTTGATATTAAGCCCATAGTTATCCCACTCAAGGTGTCTGAATATGTGTTCCAAAACAGCGGAGAACAACTTGGGTGACAAGGGATCACCCTGTCTCACTCCTCTTTTAATGGGAAAATGTTCTCCATCTCTTTCAGTTCTCACTTTTGCTTTCTTTGTAAATATTCATGATGAGGCGCAAGTATTTCTTGTTTACTCCTTGTTTTCCTAAAGCCTCCCATATTTTTGCATGTTTTAATGAATCGAATGCCTTGTTATAATCTACAAATGCCAAATAGAATGTAATACCGTACTCGTTACACTTTTCAACAACTTGTTTGATTGTGTGGATATGGTCTATTGTGGAAAAATCACTGCGAAAACCGGCTTGTTCTTTGGGTTGGTTTTCATCCAAGATCTTTGTTAAGCGATGCAAAAGTACTTTTGAGTACTTCCTATTTGTTTACTCACATTTAAATCCTTTTACTTAAACCCTTAAATAAGTTGTTATTTATAGCTTGATTCTGCCAGAGGTTTCGCCCGCGTTCTCGTAGAATAAAAAGTAGTTAGCCTATGTCTTATTCCAGACCATAATGTACCTACCCTTGTTCCAAATTTCATCGTTATCCCTGCAGCCGTTTTGATATGAAGCAGCAATGAAACAAACAAACATACAAACTTTCGTATTTATAATATTATTTAATTTTTATTATTTCAGACAAAACGTGTTTGTGTGGTCGGTGCTGGTATAGCAGGGATCTCTGCAGCCAGATATTTGAAGGAAGCAGGGATTGACTTCACGGTCTATGAGTCTACTCAATATGTCGGTGGTACGTGGAGGTTCGACCCTCGAGTGGGTACAGACGAGAACGGTTTACCTCTACACACCAGTATGTACAAAAACTTAAGGTAAGACTCACAACTACATACATATTGATCATATTAATTAAACAAGTAATATTTCTAAAACTGTGTAGGGACCTGATATTTGTTTCCTTAATATCTTTTTCAATATCGGCACCAAAAATTTGGAAAACCAATTCCACAGTTGTCATTACTTTATTATTATTGTTAAATCTAGGACAACGGAATCTTTTTATTGTTAGAACATAATAATCACTAAATGAACATACTTATAATTACAACCCCTCCCCATACAATAGATCAAGGACTTTTTCGCGGTTTGGTGCATTTACAAAGAACGATATGGAGACTTTTATCAAGCATCAAATGGTTAGTGCTTATTCATAGCGCATAATAAAAAATAATGTGATGTTTAACGTAAATAACATCCACTGCCTTTATAATGATACCTGTTTAATAATATTATCAATCAAAATAAGCCAAACACTTGAACAATACCGTGTTGATTTGCTTCTTACCAAAACAAACAGATGGCGCGCTATCAAGTTTGCACAGTCTTAAGTTAGTGGCTTCTAGAACGCAGTGTGTTTCAAATAATAAGATAATGTGGCGATAAATACTTATATATTATGAGATAATATTGTAATGATTCGTTTTAGTTCAGCTACTTACATTGTATGAATTACTTCCAAATGGTTACGTAAAAATGAAATAGCTATGGTTTTGTAGAAATCAAAACATTCAATATATGTGTGGGGTAGGTATGTGATCTAATCGCCTCTAATAATAAATTATTTACGTATGTCTCGCAATGCCAGTAGATAATTTTCTTGAACAGTTGAAATGACATGTAGCTTATTAAAATACATAATGAAATGTACCTGCCTCCTGTTTATCAGAAAGGGTTCCATTGTGTACCTAGCTGAAAATAACTGGAAAAAAATAGCAATAGCAAATTTTAAAGCATCAGTACTTACAAAATAGTCAATATACCATTGCTTCCTATTAAGAAGTAGCACTCTAAAAGGACACTAAAATACATAATGAAATGTACCTGCCTCCTGTTTATCAGAAAGGGTTCCATTGTGTACCTAGCTGAAAATAACTGGAAAACAATAGCAATAGCAAATTTTAAAGCATCAGTACTTACAAAATAGTCAATATACCATTGCTTCCTATTAAGAAGTAGCACTCTAAAAGGACACACTGTATTGGAGGCCAATAGAATCTAGTCTACGTCGTTCAAGCAGGTTAACGTTGTCGGATATAGCAATTTAAATATAAACCCTTGGACTGCTAACAGGATATTGTTGAAGGCAAATCGTCTGTCAAATAATGGTATATTGTATCTACTTTTGTTAAATAAATAAATAAACTCCGGTTAATTTTGACCCCAAAGCGTCTATTTAGCGTATTAAAAAAAATAAACCAACTACTTACTCTTGTTTCAGAACAAATCTACCTAAACCTACAATGGAACTCAAAGGGTTTCCGTTACCTGAACACCTTCCATCATTCCCAAGTTGGCGAGACTACTACCAGTACTTGCAAGATTATTCTAAACACTTCAATATACTCGATCATATAAAGGTGATTTATTGTAGCTAATCACCATTAAAAATTAACATTTCACGATTGCTATAAAATACCATACAGTTACCCATTGATCTCTAATACGTAGACAAACATCATCACCATCCTATCACGAATATCCAGCCCAGATCTTAGTCTAGTCACCTACTTAGTCTTACAGAAACTGCTTCATTGTTAATAGTTTCTAGTACTATAACTTTCGTGAGACATACTAAATTAATTACTATGGTTTTAACTTAACTCACGTAATTATTAGATGAGTAATTTGACTAGTTTTGAGCCATGCTAGATACCCATATTATGCGAAATGCTGCTCATGACTATGAGCCTCTAGCATGGCTTGAAATTTATTGAGTTCCTCGTCAAATAATTACGCGAGTAAGTCGAAAAACATAGTAATTCGTTTAGTTTCTAACAGGTTCCTGATAAAAATTGCCGTATGTTTTACATACATTTTTAAAACAGGACAATAAAGTGTGTTTTCTGCACAATTGCAGTTCCTACACAATGTACTCCTAATTAGAAGAGTTGGAGACGTGTGGCGAGTCAAACATCAACACGTTCAAACAAACGAAACGTTTGAAGATGAATACGATTATATTATCATAGGAAACGGACATTTCAGCAAACCAAATATGCCTAATATACCTGGAGAAGACCGTTTTAAAGGTAACTTTATTTGTTTAATATCTGCTCCACAGGGTCCCAAATTTAGTTTAATTTAATGATAAAAACAACTTCTCTTTAATAGAAATAACTAGAGACGCACGCATGAAGACCCAAAGAAAAGTTATGTGCTTCCGTTAAAGAGAAATATTAAACGATTCATTAGTTTCAAACAGGAAAACATGCCATACATTAATCACTATCAATACTCTATTTAGATACTCTACTGATTTACCGATCGAAAAATTCATTATACTGTTATTATCTTCTTCAAACTACTAATCTGACAACTATAACCAAATCTTCTTTTACAGGCAAACTAATTCACAGCCACGACTATAAAGAGCCAGAACCGTTTAGAAACCGCCGCGTCCTAATTGTTGGCGCTGGTCCCTCTGGCATGGACATTGGTCTCGATGTGGCCGAAGTTTCAAAGACCTTAGTGCATAGTCATCACTCCAAGATTAACTTTAGCACGCCATTCCCCCCACACTATCATAAAAAACCTGATATCCAGGAGTTTAATGAAACTGGTGCCATATTCATAGATGGGAGCTATGAAGAAATTGATGATGTAATTTATTGTACAGGTTAGTAATTCAGACAAAAAAAGAAAAAATATCAGAAGTCTAACACTCCTCTCTCCATATAATATCCCTTTTTGACGAAAGTTTCTTTTGGGAACACCCCTTACAATTTCAGTTCAAATCACTGAATTCATCAAATTAAATCACTTTAATACATTTATAGTGTACAAGGTGGTCTACAAGAAGGGCCAATAAAATTCCCAATCTCACCAATCCCTGAATCCCCAAAAGTCGTCAAATTCCTTATCAGGCCGGTAACGCATTTGTAACGCCTGTGGTGTTCCGTGTGTTTGAGGGCGACGCTGATTACTTACTATTAGGTGATCCGTCTACTCGTTTATCGGTTTATCCCATAAAATATCTTGTCTTGCGAATTTTACAATGAAATAGCTTTCAACTTTTGTGATTCGTTTTGACCGATTTCGTAAATTTATCTTCTCTATAAAGTGAACCACCCAATCCTATACTTGCCTGCTAACATATTAAAGCGTAATCCGATCTTCAGGTTTCCAGTACGACATTCCATTCTTAGACGAGTCGAGTGGCCTGACTTTAAGTCCTAAAAGCATAGTACCTCTGTATCGGTACATGGTGAACATCAACCAGCCTTCTATGATCCTCATGGGACTAATCGTCAGAGCGTGTTTGGTCGTCGCTTTGGACGCTCAGGTAGACTAATACTTACTCTTAGTTTTTTAAGTGTTTAATACTGATTAAGCCATCATTAAGTTATATCATGAGTGACGTAGTTTGATCTACTATAGACTAATGATTAGATTGTCAATTCTTCTTCTTTAACAGAGGAAGTCGCCATTTATTACTTTGATTCAATATTGAACCGTAAATAAGACGTCGCTTCGTTAAAAAGCATATAATTTAGCTACCTCTATACATTGAATACTGAATCAATTTTTTTCTTATCTGAATACCAATCAATTGGCAGTCATCCAAGTTATTTGGTTGAATGTATTGTACTAAAGTTCAGTAAGATTTTAAAAATTTCTTATGGATTTTGCCCAAGACAAATTTATAATAACCTATTTTTTTTCGGCTTACTCACGTAATTATTTAACGAGGAACTCGACTAGTTTCAAGCTAGACAGTCGCCGCGTTGCGGGTCGCAGACTGCTGGTCATTATTATGAGCCTCTAGCATGGCTTGAAGCTAGTCGAGTTCTTCGTCAAATAATTACGTGAGGAAGTCGAAAAACATAATAATAATTTTAGTATGACTCAGGAAAGTTATAACTTATTTAGAAAATCTCTTAACTTTCAGGCACGTTACGCGACCGCCCTGGTGAAAGGAAATTTCACTCTCCCACCACATGAAGAGATGATGCAGGAGTGGCAGAAGAGAATGAACGCTATCCGCTCTAAGGGACTCCCGTCTTCATACATACACATTCTTGCTGAGAAAGAGGTCAGTTGCAGATTTCTATAATATATACCGTACTTAGGTACTTGACGTTCTTTAGCCAATTACGAGTTTTTAACGCATTTTATTAGCTTTAAATTGTAAAGAACGAGAGTTTTGTCTCTAAGTATCAACTTAACTGTAAGTACTAACTTTCACTGTTGAACAAATGCCATTTACTGATGTCATTTGTTCAACAGTGAAAGTTAATAAATTACTTAATAATTTCAGGATCAATACTACGCTGAGCTTTCAGAAGAATCCGGTATCCAACGTGTACCGCCAGTAATGTTCAAGATACGAACCCAGGACATGCAAGCAAAGTTGGATAATTTATATACATACAGAAACTACGTGTACACTGTGATTGATGACGAAAACTTTGTGAGACATGAAGAGGAGCCGGCAGCTAGAAGAGGGCTAACTCTATAGTACGTTAATATAAATTAATTTTACAAGATTAAAGCATAGTAAAGTTAATATAGGTAAAGCTTAGGCCCAACGCTCCCATCCTCAAGTTCCAAAACGGTCGACAATGTACTTTTTTTTAATTTCTCAAACCACGATCTGTGGTAGATACAAACATGAAAACACCGGAACACTGAAGTGCGTCGCGTCCTAGGGACATGAATAACAGGGAGAAGAAAAAACGAGTTAGTTGTTACTGTGTTAGTGGTGTTGCGAATATCCATTAACGGCGCCCATTGCTTACCATCAGGTGATCCGAACGCTCGTTAACCGGCTTATCCCTTAAAAAAATTATTAACATATTTTAAGCATCATAATTAATTGTTATGTTTTCGGGTTACTCACATAACTGTTTGACAAGGAACTCGACTAGTTACAAGTCATGCTAGAAACTTATATTCATGAGCAGCATTCCGCGACCCGCAACGCCCGCGTCTGTCGCGCTGCTGTTGAGCCTATAGCATGGCTTCAAACTAGTCGAGTTCCTTGTCAAACAGTTACGTGAGTAACTCAAAAACATAATAATTAATTTAGTATGTCTAACGAAAGTTTTAATATAAAGAAAGCTACGTAATATCAAAGGTAAGCATTAAAATGTACTTACACGTGCCATAATATAAGACACAGTTTTTAAAGTAATATAAGCACTAATTGTAATAAAAGATAGAAGAGATTCATATTTTTAAGATTATTCCACGATAAATATTATGATTACTGTTAGTATTGTATGTAAAAATACATAGAAGTGCACTTAATTTACAAACAATGTACAAATGAATTAATTAATAATTTATTTCTTTTATAAAATAATTAAATGCAAAGGACAATCGTTTTGTGTTTCTTGTTTTCTTTTATGTATCCACATTGTACAGAAAATTTGCTACCTTAGCCAAGTTGACTATTTACAATTACCTATATCTAATATTTTAACACCATAGCAAAAAAACGATGATACTACACATTTGTTTCATTTTCTATATCTCACGCAGCTAACTAATACTGGTCTAGTATCGGAAGATACAAGTGACGAACGTCAAATCTTTATTTTCAACAAAGTAAGCAATAATAATGACAATAACTAAAACCAAGAAAAATGGAATAAGTAGTTTATTTGTACTTATAAATTAATAATAAATCCTTACATAACAATTGTTATAATTGGTAACAATCAATTAAGAGATTACAAAAAATACTATATTAATAAAAGTCAGTGTGTTTAAAATTTCTACCTAAAATCAATATAGGCAAGATATATTTTTATTCGTCAATAAAGCCATTCATGTCCCAACATTCATACTTTACGTTTTAATAATCTCATTTCGAATTCAACCCTGTGGCGAACGCATTAAGGTCTTATGAAGACTTGTACTCATTTTGGTCAATTTTAAAATTTAATCTAATCTCAAATTTCTTTACGCTATTGTTCTTAATTTATACTTCGATGGGACATGGGAGTTCCTTCCTGGGCATGTACGTCCTTTCATAGTTCTGTGAGTCAACGAGCTTGTAGTCATAATCTCTGTAGTTAAGCAAGTCATCTAAACGGTTCTTTCCATTAAATTTAGCGATTTTTGTCAACACAGTCGGTGCGGGTATCACGTCTGCTTCAGCGGTCAGGTTTCCAAAATATTCATCCTAGAAAAAGAAAAATGTGTAAAATAAAGCACGTACCTACGTAGTGTTCTACGGATTTGATAAAAAAATGGATAAATAAAAAATAATGTCCTTGATTATTACAACAACAATTTAAAGAATCTCACCATATTGCTGACCACATTGACGTCCACGATCCGCTTGCCCATGTTCTGCTGCTCATACACGTGGTTCAGCCAGCTCTTCAGCATGGCTTCCTGAGGGGGCAGCTCAAACTTGCCAGCTGCCAGAGCTGCTACATACTGGCCCTGTAATGGAAAGAGGGCCCACCAATTTAGCCGAAAATTCTAAAAATGATTTTACATTCTTGTAGTGTCGTACTTGGCACGTCTATTCTTTTTGTATGAAATTAGATTCAGTATAGTATCGAAGCAAATGAAGATTGAATCTCACTTGTTTTACTCTTTTAGCAGAATACAGTTATGATGCTGCGCTTGTAGTTAGTAATTTCTATATACGAATCTAATATTAGTATGTCTCACGATAGTTATTATAAAAATCTAATATTTATATATTTCGACCCATGACATAATCTTTTACTTTTGGCAAAGTCTTACCTGAGCATCCATAACTCTATTGATGACTTTCTTCGAGACTCCAACGAAGGCCATGCTGGGGCGTTTGATGTTCACAGTATGCCTGTACAGAGGTAGCACGAACTTCTGCGACGCTGTCACGCCTGAGCTCTGGTCGAGGAATGGATGTGCGTAATTGTAACCTGAAATATTAACATTTTACTTAATGAATGATACATATTTTCAGTTTTATACAACTTTTCAATTCTACATACATCAAAAGAATGATGTTTTTATCATGAAAACAAATTCAAGAGTCGTAGTTTTACGACTTCACGAGTTATAGATACATTTATAAAAACTCCTAAGGTAAGGTAGGAAAATTAATAAGTCTGTATTAAATAATTTATCCACAATATAAACCATTTTTATAAATAACATTAAGTTAAATACCTGTGCAGAATATGACTTGATCAAAGTCTTCAGTGGAACCGTCAACGAAGACAGCGCCAGTAGGAGTAAAAGAATCGATGTCTGGTTTCTTCACGTAGGTTGGAGAGAAATCTGGCTGGTTGTAGTTGAGATGGTGACTGTGGAACAACTTCTCAGTCACATTTGACAGTTGTATCGCAAGGTCCAGCCCCGAAGCACCAGCGCCGACGAGGAGCACTCTGCGGCCTCGGAAGTCTTCGGAGTCTTTGTAATCATGGCTGTGCATTATTTTTCCTGGAAATATATTATTTTATATTTAATTTTTAACAATAAAATTTCATTAATCGTTTTGTAAACCCAACCCATTTATAAATTAAAACGTTACATTCAACGACTACAACATCTTGTAGTCAAAAGGTAAGGACGTAGGTATAGTACATATACAATTTGAAGTTATGGGGTTTAAAATTGAAATAAAATACGAAACAGGATTTCTCTTGATCCTTGAACAAAGCTGCCGCAAAACGTGACTGACGAACACAAGAAGCTTGCAAAGTACAGGAAAACATGAGTACCTTCGCAAAAAGTACAATTACTTTATTATCTGACATATTAGTTTTGCTGGGGTTATTACCGCCAGGCATGTATAAAAACACACAATAGGAGGCCAGATATGTTGCAGGAGGCTACGCTAACCACGATGTTTAATCGTGACCTGGTTGATTAAAAAACGTTTTTAACGCAATTTGAACAATTTCGCGAAATGGTCAATACCAATTAACTACCTGAGGCTAAATTGAATATGTTTTATTAAAGCGAACTTATCGGAGTGACTTAAGGAGTCAAGTTCTAATGACTCCTAAAACGACTGAAGTTTTGCTTTGCATTTTTTCTCCCAAAATAGCAGACAGAGGTGTACAAATACCTATATTACTCATTTAAACTTTTTCTCCCACTATTTTTCTATATTACTATAGGTATGTACGTTACTTAGTAAATGCCCTGCTCTATACCTACTTAAATATGTGCCTACTATGTGGGATTTTAAAAGTGTAAGACTTCAATAATTAAAGCCAACACGGTAGATAAAGACAATAACATTTAGAATCTAAATTACCTTTGTACATGTTCATCCTTGCGATGTCTGGTATGACGGGGCTGCTGAACTCTCCGCTGGCGACCACCACGAAGTTGCATACCTCAGTCACTTTCTCTTTCGTGTCTATCTTTGTGTACGTCACCTCCCAATGGTCATTCGCCCATCTTACTAGTGTCACCAGACTCTGCAACTACAATTAAAATTCTATTTAGCGACAGACACAGATAAATTCTTATCGAAGGTATAAGCACAGAACAATTTCAAATTCAATTGATACTTGTAAATATTCCGATTTTTCTAGTTGACTAAGAACAACCCATCATCGGAACAGCTCCAACTACATTTAGAAAAAATAATTATAAAAAAGTTGTAATCGGCGCTAGCAATTTGTGTAGGTCCTACCTAAAATGTAGCTGATTTTAATTAATAAATACATGTATACAGCATTCCTAAGTATCCTTGTGAAACAAGTGAATTTATTTCTGCAAATAGGCTACAAGGCAGCACTTTTACACGCCAATTTTATCAAGCAAACGATGAGGTCGACATTTCCTAACTGACTACTCTGAGAAGAAATACCGAAACAAACTCAGAGGTCTGTCTCTTTTAAAGTCCAGACAATATGTATAAAAAATTATGTGTGAGAACCGTGCAAGTTCTTTCTGTAGTGGCCTTTTGAGGAAAGAACCACAACAGTTTGAGTGGACCCGTTCTGAAGGCAGTAAGCATGTGTCGGATTACAGTCAGCTCAACAGGTGAGGCTGACTAATTCGACGAACAATACCAACCTAAAGAACATTTGCGTGGGTCGCACAAATACTCAAACTGTCAGAATATGAGTAATTAGAAAAGAAATGGCGAGGCAAAGTCTCGCACGGTCCTAGCACTAACAATTGTAAAAAATAGAGGTTCAAGGTTGAGAAAAAAATAAAAATTTTTCAAATGAAAAACAATATCACATTAAAACAATAATGTCAAATTGCAAATAAAAAGAAATGTAACTATATGTTACAATTACAAACATGTCAACATGACCTGTGTGGACGTTACAGCAGCTTATTCCCAAGCCAGACTGTCATCTAGGTAGTCTTTTATTTTATAAAAGCTTTACTATAAAGTTTATCTTTAATGACATTTTTAAATTTATTTAGACTCAAATTTTGGGAATTTTATTGTTAAAGCGTATACTCTGACATCTAAACGAACCACTTATTTTCTTTAGTCTAGTAGTGGGAACAACATATTTGTTTTTATTTCTCGTGTTGATATTATGTATATCACTATGCTAAATAAAGTATATGATGGGTATATAGAGGTAGTATGTAATATATGCACCTGAAGACAGAGATTGTAGACTTAGAACTATATTTATTGACGAAATCTATCAACAATAAATAATGTTAAGTATGGAAAGTAAGAATAAATACACAAGCACAGGATATATATTGATACTCATAACTAATGTCTAGTATCATATTTATATGTAGGTACATTAAAAAATGTTGACCACCAACACTTCGGGATAACAATCCCACGTTCCCTTAGTATTCATTCAACATGTTCCACCATATCTATGAAAACCAATGAATTATGCATGCCCAGCGTGCTCCATGGTGTGAACGATAAACAACAATAAAACCATTTAATACGGGTTTTCTTGTCACGTCATGATGGCAATTGGCAATGAACAAAATTATTTATAGTACCCACCTTTATAGCTATAGAATACCTGCAGGTACATCCTGATCCAATTCTATGGATTTATTTATGGGCAAATGTCTATTTACCTACTTCCTACCTGGTTCATCTAGTGATAGCAAGCGCAAATGCAACTTGGGATATATACCTCTACATTGTTTGAGATTATTTATGCTCCTGAATTGGGTATTATCCAGGGTATCAAAATTAAAAATCTAATTAGTCCGTCGGGTAGATAATGAAATAATATTAGACCCGTATTTTTTTATTTTGTCATATTAAGACGCAATACTTGGATAAAATGGCACTAAGTTTAGGAGTGGGGGGTCATTACGTCATAACGTGCTACAAAATGTGGCACACTGTGACGTCACACGTCTCAAATTAATATATCGTCAAAAGTATTTAATTTTGTGATAATAGAAAAAATACGAGTCTAAAGTTTTACATTAATGTCCCAGACGGACATTAAAATAAAATTTAGGAAACTACCCTAACTTTTATTTATATTGTTATAATATAACGTTAACTAAACTATTATTTATATTGTTTAGTATTAAAATTGGGTACTTGCTTTTTTACTACAATAAAAAATTTAAAAAAGAATCACACATTTTACTACAATTACTAATAATTTTACTGAAAGCAAATTTTTAAGAAATAAGTATGCTGTCTGACGCTAATAAAACGTGACGTCACCATACACAATCTCGTACAAAATTCCGAAACTATCGTTTTTGACAGTTCGAAAGAAGTAAGTATTGAATTTGACTAGTTGGCAAGTACCCAATTCTTACCTGTGGGTACCCGTACATATAATTTGGCCTGCTAAAATTAATCTCTAAAATATAAATTTTTAATTGCAAAACTTAAGAGTAGAAATAGAATACAGTAATTAAGTAACGTGTTTACGGGTTTATTTATTATATCATTCATATTTACTATTTACCTACGCAATCTACCCAGTTTCATTAATTACTGTCGCGCAAGTACCTACAGCTTGAAACTTTTTATTACAAAAGATGTAGAAAAAACTATGACGCTTGTGAGAATTTCATACTTGTCTGTTTTTCATTGTCTAGTGTTTGCTAATCAAATGTATTGTATAATAGAAACAAGTATGTTGTAGCGCTTCTAACATTAATTACCGTACTAACCCACTTAATTTTAAGAGGATTTAAAGAAAAAAGCATAAAGTACACAAAACTATAATTACTGAAACTTTAGATATAAAGTAAGTAACAGCAATCAATGAAATCCTTCCTACACTTATTTTACAATTTAATTATCGTGTCGTAGTCAAAGTACTTAAATGAATTAAATATAGGTAGGCATGTAATATTTTTACGCACGCTGCTCATGAATAACAATCCCAGTGTGACGTGAAACTGGTAGAGGTTTTCTCGCAATGCCACATGAGTAAGCTCTAAAATGCAGAGCATGGTAAAGAAACTGTACTTTAAACATGTTATCTAAGTTAAAGTAAGAGTTTTTTTTAAGGGGGGAAAATCATCGAATGACGCTCCCGCCTGGGTGAGGCGGGAGGGAGTGTCAGACACTTACTGACTAAAAACCACCCCGTTCCTTCTCCTGCACGTCGAGTCGGAGCCCCGGTTACCCGTTAGGTTCTCCGCGACAAGTTAAAGTAAGAGTAGGCATCACTTAGGTCTCACTTGACCGTTATAAGCTGGATTTATTCACACTGTTCAAGTTATGCAAGCCTCTGACATTAGTTAACCAACCTAAGATTTCACTTAGTTCTACATGCACTTCGTAAGTTCACACTTGACACTGTTTGACGCAGGGAGCGATTTTAATTGCGGTTTTACGACTTCGATTCTCATACAAATATTTGTGCAACCTACATTTTTAATACAATGCTTATGTAAGTAAGTCTTTGTAACATCGACAGCTATTAGCCATATCATACAGGCACTTATTGAGTTTTTGGGTCAATAATTTTAATGGATTTTATCGATAGCTGAAATTTCAGAAACTGCACGAAATGTATATTGTATCTATGTGTACATATTTTACTGCCTATCGTCTATGTGAAAGGCAAAGTATTAGACAAAGAAAATAAATTAAATAACTTGAAATAAAGTCGTGGTAGCCCGGATGTTTAAGACGCCCGCTTCTCATGCATGAGGGTGCGGGTTCGAAACCTTCCAACGGCAAGTACCAATGTGACTTTTTCTGAGTTATATGTAATTTCTAAGATTATTAAGACCCCACTGACAAACGGTGAAGGAAAACATCGTGAGGAAACCTGGGCTTATAATTTCTAATTATAAGTTTGTAATCGCCAACCCGCATTGAGCAAGCGTGGTGATTAATACTCAAACCTTCTCCATGTGAGAAGAGGCTTTGCTCAGCAGTGGGCATTTATAGGCTGTTGATATGTGATGTGTGAAATAATAATGTTTGAAATTTAACTCGTCGAGTACCGGTTTTGTAGACATTATAGAACAATAGGTTGCGGTCACCGGTGACCGCAACCTATTGTTCTTTAATTGTGTCTATATTGACGGTGCTCGACGAGTTAAATCTTTTAAAAGAACGGACATAGTCTAAACTTAAGTTTAAAATCGTATTGGAAGCATTCGCAACCCATAGCTTGAGCAATAATTATGTAAAATTAATATATACATATTTGAACCGCAAATTAATTAATCACTTATTATAAAGATATTTTGGTCAAAAACAAGGTAATCTAACTCATAAAACAAGTTAAAATAAATAAGAAGCAGGCTTCAAGTACATAAAGGTTGAATTTCATAAGGAGGTCTTAATGTTATGTATGCAAAACCTGTTCCTATCGAGTGACCCTAATGCCAGCTGAATGGAAATTATTCCCAGCACCTTACGACATTCTCTCAAGTAAAATTACACAATATTAACTAACACGAATTCGTAAATAAATTGGCACGACCAAAATAGAACAGATAGGTAACAACTTCTAATATATTTTATTCAAATACGATAAACCGATACCTAACTTCAATAAAAAAATATATTATAACAAGAAATCTGTTTGCTGCTTTAAAAATGCGATCGCGATGTTACGTAATGTTATTCTTGTTAAAAAATAAAAATAAATACTTTTTATGACTCTTTTTATTTTTTAAAATGTTGCCCCACACTAGGATTTTCTCCTATGTCGTGGGTGTGTTTACAAACATACAAGTTCGAATACACATTACACCCAGATCTGGAACAGCAATCTGTGGATCACACAAAGAGTTGTTCCGTGCGGGAATCGAACCCGCGACACGTTGCGCGGCAGTCAGTTTCCCAACCACTGCGCCAACCGTGCAGTCACCGACTGTTTAAAGTTTTTAAGAAAATCCCAATTTTTTAAGATATTTTTTTAATAACACTATAAATATCTACATAGATAGTGTCATTAAAAATTCAGTATATTCAAAACAGTTATCAAACAAGCTCTATTTATCTATATGATTTTGAATCAAATGATATTGGCAGTTGATGCTTTAATTTTGCTTAGAGCTTCCATTGTCTTTCGAATACCTACTTTTCATACCACAATTTACTAGAAAATCATATAAAACTACAATACATACTAATACTGTTTTCATATCTACTTACTTGTATATTATCCAGTAACCCGAAATGTTTAGCGAAGTGCTGTAGGTACTTGTAGAAGCAGGGTCCCGTTGGATACGAGGGCGTCTCCTCAGGGAACGGGAACCCGGAGTACTCCATCGTCTGGCGCGGAGTATTTGTTCTGAAACATATATTGTGCACTTAGCCCTGTTGTCGAATAAATAACATAAGTTTTGCAATAAAAAGATAACATAGTGTGGATTTATTTGTGTGCATTAAATAGTTTTTACATGAATGCTTTTATTTTAGGCTTTGTTTTTTGCACTATTTTACCTGAGTACCGAATAAAGACTAGAATTAGAAAAATGACATTTATGGTGTTTATATAACTTCTTTTGCACCAATTTATACGTATGCAGTGCTTATTAAAGACTTACTTACGTAAGTACCTAATTGATAAATAGGTACAGGTACCTACCTAGACGTATAATTAAAAAAATATTATAATACAATGGACTGCTTCATTAGTCGAGTGGTCGCAAGTGCGACTGCCGGGCAAGGAGTCTCGGGTTCAATTTCCGAATCGGGCAAAGTATTACTGGGTTTTTCAAAAAATCTCACAGTAGTAGCACGGAGTCTGGAATTGTGCCCGGTGTATGGTAATAGGCTCACCCCCTATTACATGGGACTCATAACATAAATAGTGAAAAGTGGGTGTTACATTGTACAGTGGCATAATGTACACCTCTGCCTACCCCTTCGGGGATAAAACGCGTGATGTTATATTATGTTATGTTATTATAATACCAAGCGGGAAAATCTAAGACCTCAAAAACCCAATCAATTTCTACGAAAAACATCTGACAAATGCAGATGTAAATACCCATCAAATCCATACATAAGCCAATAGCCAATTAAAGATTACATTTTACATAATCTTTTCCTTGTAGTCAAATTGTGTCTATTCATAAATAAATTAACAAAGCTAAGGTTATATATGAAGAACGTGCTTTTTGCATGCATATTACTTAGTAACGAACGTCCTCAACTTCTTTCAAGACTACTCATAAATATTTTATAACTTCCAGGTCGATAAATAAGCATTCTCATTAAAACCTAACACTTAGAACTTACACAAAAACGGTCCTTGAAATTAATTATGTATTTATGACAATTTAGTTTGTATCTGACTACAAATTACTTATTAATTTTATTCATATAGCAGACGGTATTTTCCTTTAATAATCATTTTTATGACGTTAATAAAAGATTTCTTCAATGAATATTTATAGAGTTGTGTAGTAATATATATAATTGGCTTTCATATCTTTCTTTAGCAAAAGAACTCAAAGGATGCTATTGTTATTAACTATATCATTGTACCCATTATCATCATCTGAACACAAGACGTCCACTGATGAAGTGAGGTCTCCCTTTTAACCTAACTGGAGTTCACTGCAATCCCCACGATGCGATGGTAGACAGGCTTTTACCGTCTCTCGGTGGCTTGTCGCTGTTTTAGTCGCACGTTACAATCACTTCGTTTTTGTTTAATTAGTTTGCAAAAAAAAGATTTAATAACGATCACAAACAAGACAGTTTTTTCCTTTGAAGATCAATGGAGATACGTGTTATGACGTCGTTGTAAGAAACTTGATCTTATATTGGTCACAGCCGCTTTAACGCATAATGGACCGGTTTTATTATTTTAAAAGTAAATTATCTAATATCCGCAATTTCTCTCTGGTTGCCAAACATAATGCAATCTTTATTTGTGCAGTGAGCTTACTGGGACATTCTTTACCAATGCAAAATATTACATATTTTGTGACTTACAGTTATTTCAACATCAACCCTTGCTAAGTCTTAATAATTCTAAGTAAAGGTATAAAAAACCTACATCAACCTGCATGATTAAAGGGCATTCCAAAAAAAAGAACAATTTTTTATCTTCAGCCTCCACCTCCAACATTTTACTTTCATGGCACTTGTTTATACCTACTTAATGTGAATTATTGCCATTACCGATCACAATGTAAGACTTTAAAAAATAAACATTTTACATCTCCCAAAAAAACTCAGATAGGTCATCGATATTTACCTACACAAAAATAAAATACAAGACGAAGGTTTAATCATTAAGGAAAAAGATCGTAAAATAAACAAGCAAAGAACAGGCAAAACTTACCTCAAGTTTTTGTACATGCTGGTAAAGAGAGGCAATCCATCTTCATCAACACCAACATGAGGGTCGAATCTCCACGTGCCTCCTATATGTCTAGAAGCTTCGAAGACTGTGAAGTTGAGGCCATATTCTTTCATGTAACGAGCAGTTCCCAAACCTGAGTAGCCCGCACCAATGATACACGCACGGGGCACTGGCGCCGACTGAAAAAGAAATACATTTACTTTATTAATTGTTACTGTTTAATTTATTTATTAGGTTATAGTGGTGCTGGGTTATTTTTTGCAATATTTGTTTAAATGTCACTAAGTGTGGGAGAGCAATGCTACGGCATGAATGGGCCGGCTCGATCGATCGATCGTGAAACAACGCTTGCGTTGTGTTTCGTCGTGTAAGTGAGGTTACCGGAGACCCAATTACCCCCTCTCACTAATCTCCTCAACAAATAATCCTCAAATTTTTAATCCCCAAAAGGCCAGTAATGCACCGATTGTAACCTTTGGTGTTACAGGTAAAAATAATCATCACCATATCCACTACTGAACATAGGTCCCCCACAACTGGTTAGAAGCTGTAGGAAGCTACGTGCATTCCGAAATTAGTTTTAGCTCTTTTGAACTGTTTAATTATGACTCCCAAAATCTATCTACCTACCTTTCAAACGTTCCTAAAAGCCAAACAACCGTTCAAAATATTCTAATGTTTCTTCTTGTGACTTTTTTGCTTCCATTTCGTTTCGAAAACAAATCTTCGAAATATATGTGCTTTGGGTAAATAGTAGGTACCTACATATGTTGATTGCGTCAACAGGTTTCAAAACCCAGAGCTAGATAGTTATTAACTTTAGCAACCTAGATTTTACCAATATACCTATAACATTAAAAACAACATTGATCGTGTATCACGAATATCTTATAAGATTCATGCATAAATTATGTTTTAATGCACTTATTATTGTACTAGTCGCGTACCAGAATCTAACCCGTTATGATTCTGTAACTAGATACTGACTCATTTCATACGTAATCACTTTAATTGTAATATTTTCTTATAAATAAACTGATTGCTATCAAACGAAACTAATGTTGTTGGTCATTCATTATACATATATGTACAACTAAAGACAAATGCTATTTTCATATAGGTATACAATAATACCTCGTTGGCCTAATGGTCGCAAGTGCGACTGCCGGGCAAGGGGTCTTAGGCTCGATTTCTAGGTCGGAAAAAATATTGCTGGGTTTTAAAAAAACATCTCAGTGGCAGCACGGAGTCTGGAATTGTGCCCGGTATACCTATAGTAATAGGCTCACCTATATTTTTTTTTAAGGGGGGAAAGTCATCGAATGACTGCTTCCGCCTGGGTGAGGCCGGAGGGAGTGTCAGACTCTTACTGACTAAAAACCACCCCGTTCCTTCTCCTGCACGTCGAGCCGGAGCCCCGGTTACCCGTTAGGTTCTCCGCGACAGGCTCATCTATATTAGATGGGGCTTATAACATATATAGAGAAAAGTGGGTGTTACATTTTAAAGTGGCAATAAGTGCCGTTATGTGCACCTCTGCCTACCCCTTAGGGGATAAAAGACGTGATGTTATGGTGCGTTAAGTTATAATAGCTCATTGACTCTATTCATAATTATCTGTAATAAATTACCTCTACATATTTAGACCTTGTATTTAATTCATAATGAATTGGAAATGCAAATATGAGACTCATCGTAAGATAGACGGAAAAGAGGAAGCTACTAATAATATTATAAATAACTGACTGTCCTTGGGAGCATTTCCATAGTGCATATAGGGATAGTCGCCGGTTTGTGTTTCCATTACTTTTATATTAAAGTTGTCTAAAGGCAGTCTCTGCGCAGTTTGCTTCAGCCCCTCGTACCTACGCGTCCCAACGTGGTCTCGTGAATGGTACACACATAATATAAATAATAATGCAAATCCTACGTCAAAACTTAGCCAATAGCAGAAAATATTAGATAAAAAATAAACTATCAGTTGATAATTACGCAGAAAATTTTACAGGCTGACACTGACTGAACTTAGAGTGCAAAAAGAACATTTTTCAAATTGTTCGGAAAAATTCACAGAAGGAGGAGTATTTTTAACATCGTTAAGGGGTAGTACCTACCTATCCAGTACAGGAATGAAATTAGATCGAAATTAAAAATAACGCACTAACAAATATTAATTAACACACACGCACGTACCAAAATCCCAATGATGAAACTGCAAAGCTGTTTTGATTAGGTACAATAATTCACTTAATTTAAATCTCGACCGCTGGATGACCTCTAATTCATAAGAAAACATCAACAAAACGAGCCAAATGCTTACGTCATATAAATAATTATCCAAACCATCTTCCTGATCCCTCGTCTTCAAGAGAAACAAGCCGAACACTGCAGCCGACACGAACTTGAACACTGTTTTTAATTTTATCCTAATCATCGCACTGTCATCACCACTGTCATTAAGGTCTTAATTTAAATGTACAGGAATTATATGGATAATCTCAATAACCTTATGTTATGATACATTTAGCGACAAGAGATAGAATTAATATGGACCTTGTGTGTCAGAATTATATGTGTAGTAACCAAACCTACCAACACATAGATAGGTTATTGACATTGACCGCGTATGTAGATTTGACTACTTTTAAAAATAGAATATTGACAAGTTTTTTGGAGCCTATGTTAAAAAAATTGTCTTCAGTAGAAACGTAGCACAAATGATAAACAAGTTATTGATACTGTATGTAAAAGATTTTAAAAAGAAATGTTAGTAGAACTTGTAATCTATCGTACACTGGTGGAAAAACTACAGTTGATAACTTACTATCAAGTTCTATTTCGATTTAAGCACCGTGAGAACGTTTAACGAATTAATTACTACGATAATAAAAGAAACAACGTTTTTATTTGATAAATCACATTACTAAGTATAAAACACTGACACTGGCTTTAGTTTGTTTATTTTTTAGAATTTGAATGCCAAATCTTAGTAAAGTTAAAAGGAAAAAGATTTCATCTCGTTTTAAATGTTTATTTACGCGTTCAAGACCGCTTCAATGCGCTTCTTCATACTTAATAATCACAAATTACCATTACCCACATGAAACCCGTAAACGGTGAAGCAAATTACGATTTTATGCATTTATTAACTTGACCGTATTACTTGGTGACTTCGTGGAGTAGACACACATTTCACTACTGTTTACAGATGCTTGGGTTTCGTTCCCATCTCAGGTCAAGCAAAGTATGGAATCTTTCAGTTTTCAGTATCAATAGTAGTGTCACTGAGTCTAGCTGTAATTGTTTTTTGATTACACAGTTGGTGCGGTGGCTGGGCAACCGACTGCCGTGCAACGTGTCGCGTGTTCGATTCCCGCACGGAACAACACTTTGTGTGATCCACAAATTGTTGTTCCGGGTCTGGGTGTCATGTGTATATGAACTTGTATGTTTGTAAACGCACCCACGACACAGGAGATAATCCTAGTGTGGGGCAACGTTTTATAGAAAAAAAAGGGGGCCCAAAAGATGAAAATTATCACATTAATAGCCCAGTACAGTCCACTGATATAATCTGTTGTTTAGCTTCAGGTTGATTAAAGACCTACCGCACAATAATCTCTGTTGATATTGCTATTCTGCTGTCAAGGCTTGACATGACATGAATACATGACCATTTGACTATACGATATTCGACAAGCTTTGACAATCTGGGATTCCTTGCAGATCCAACTCGGGCCGGTTGCATACCAAACATTTGAAGAAAATACGATATTGGATAGTTTTGTACGATCCTTGTGAATGTAGTTTCCTAGTTTTTGTAATTATTAACTACCTACGTAAAGTAAGTAATAGTAATAAAGCTTTATTTATTCCATGCATGCATACATATTAATCAACATTTGTGATAACAATTTGAGAGCTACATTAATTATATTAAAAAAAATATAATTACAAATATAAATTTGAATTCCAATTATTATACATTTTTCTATTATATAGTATAGTATAATAGTACTAAAGTTTTTTTTTTCTTATTCATGCATAGACCCCATTCGTGTAAAAGCCTCCCCCAAGAAATGCCATCCCTCTCTGTCCTTTGCTCTGTCTAGCCAACTTTCACCTGCACATGCAACAATTTCGTCTGCCCATCTGGCCCTGCCCTTGGTCGACCTCTTGATCTGGTGCCTTTTGGCCCAGACCATTTCACTGCCCGTGAAGTCCATCTGTCGTCCTTGCTACACGGGTCATTATTTTATTTTATGTACATTATAATAGTTTGAAGACATTTACGTTATGTTAAGGTTTAAATTATATTATTCTTTCCTTCATTGTTTGTATCAAAAATGATAATCAATGACAAAACATTAAATGTTAGGTTCCACATTTTGGAATGGCAAAGAACGAATGACATCGGTTTCTGTAACGCTGTTCTTGCTCATCCAACATCTGACGGAGCGAAACATTTATATCAATTAGTTATAAGTAGGTAGATCGTAAGCTAATGATAAGTACTAATCATTGTTTATCTCGAACTGGGCGATGTGGTCGCTAAGCGACAAAGCCCTTTAATATAAATTTAAAAAAAAATGACATAACATTCGTACGTAATTATGTATGTACCATTTTCACATTACCTTGAATTTCACGTTCACTTCAAATTAAAACCTTCAACGGGGTCATGGTATGTTGTGTATAATTGGTACTGCAAGCCGTGGATAATTTCACGACAATTTAAGTATCTACTTAATATTACTTGTTGCAGGTCACTAAGATCCCTTGGAGGATCAAATTAGAGGACAACATCATATTACTTAATCCAGATCCGGGGTCGTGGGTAAAGCCAGTGGATAAATAACCCTTCCCCGGATCTTCCCCGGATTATCTATCCCCTTACTTCCAATACATATGCGCAAACCACAATAAAAATCTTCGCTCTTCTCATAATCGACTTCTCCAATGTCCTACTCACCGTACTGACTTCCTTCATTCTTCCTTTTTCGTACAAGCTATTTTTTTGTGGAACGCGCTCCCCCAGGATATCAGGATGGTGAAAAGTCGTTTAACTTTCAAGCAGAAGGTTCGTGAGCTTCTCCTGACGAGGTTGGCTGCTTCATCACACTGACTACACCTTTTATATTTTATGTAGGTATATATGTATATATATATGAATATTATAGTTATATAGTTATGTATTCTTCAATATATATTAAGTTATGTTGTTGTATAGATATATTGTGTATATTGTCGAATTATGTATGTGTTCTTTCAAATAGTTAAATTCAACGTATGTTTTGCACCCGCTGATTACTTTCTCTGCATTACCCAAGGGTCAGACTGGTAGAAAATGCCTGCGGCATTAAGTCCACCCATGTGCCTGTTTGTGTGCATAAAGCTTTTTAAATAAATAAATAAATAACCGCGGTCCTACAGCTCTGAGCAGGAGTTGTAACGGGAAGGTTTTTAGTCAGTGCTTGTGACCCAGAATGATCTAAGGCGGAAAAAGTCCCTACGTGAAGAAAAGATACCAGCATTTGTATATTAACACAAACTTTTATTTCATGGGAGCAAATAGAAGCTATAAAGCATCACGTATTCACGAAGCCTCACACCCTTCATATTTCCTTCAAATTCTTAAATCAGCACCGTGATTGAGAGTACTCCAAACCTGACTGTTATGTGACCTCAATGAGATAATAGCGTGCTCATTAGGAATTTCTAATTTCCGTTTGTTCTGTTGACGACTTATGTAATGATGTATTGTTTCAATGTAAAATCATGTGTCTAATCTTGTATTCACGAACCATGGCGTGTTTTAGCCTTTTAACCCGATTTTATATTGCGTAATACTTGCGTATGTAGGTAAATAAGAGGCTATTAAGTCAACGAAAATGTCTGCTTGTTTAATAATATGTGGGATATAGATACATACATACATAACATCACGCCTTTAATCCCCGGGGTAGTCTTAACCCGTCGTATGTCTAAACGTGGATCCAGCGAGACACAATGTATTTTCTATTGTGTCTCATATCGGTGCATTCAAGCGGTTAATGCCACTGTACAATATACCACCCACTTTTCACTATTTACGTTATGAGTCCCATGTAATAGGGGGTGAGCCTATTGCCATATGCGGGTTTAAATTCCTTTGTAATAACCCGCAGTAAGCTTCGTAAGATATGTGGTTGATGTATGTCAATGCTTAAACGAAACTTCACATCTTCATATTTCTTATGCTTTTCATCAACCTTTCCTAAATTTTAAGCAACCCTTAAGCTATGATAGTAAGGTATAAGTGACATTTAACTTTATGAATGAAAATGAGATCAAAATATGACGGCGTTCAATGATGTAAATGATGTATGTACATACTCATATCTGTCTATATTGTGAATGCCCTCCAAATGTTTTTTACACCACTGTATATATACAATAAAATAGTTGATAATATTTATGTTTACTAACCAAAGTTAAGTTCGACGGTTCATTAATTTTGCCGTCACCACTCGACACTGGCAGTATAGTCGACAACAGCGTTTTAGATACTCGGTTACCAAAGAAGAAAAAAAGAAAAATAAGTGACACCTTTAGTTTAGGTGATACGTCATGTCATGCTATGTAGATCTTACTTAAAAGATGAATTAAATATGGTGGTGGTGGTGGTGGTGGTGAAAACTGCTATTAGGTAGTTATCTTTCCTAAACTTTAGAATTATTTTCCCCTTTAAGTTGTTAACTTGTTACTCAATTAATTAACATTCACACATCGTGTGATCAGATGGATGGGTATTTGGTCATATCATCTCTTCGACGACGAGTAGTTATGCATGAAAAGAAGCATAGCAGGTCGTCGAAGGGGCGATGTTGAAGTGAAAGAGGTATGTAAGAATCGTAGTAATTTGACAGTCTATAGTCTCTGCCTTGGGAGACAGGCGTGGGGTTATGTATTAACGTATGTATCTCTTCAACTAAAAAAAATATTAGAATCGGTAACACTCCAAATAACTTTCCTCGTATTTATTTACAGGATATATACCTAATGGCTACCAAGAGACTGGAAAACCCGTCTAATATCTAGTTACAGAGAGCGGATTAGCCTTGTAGATGAAGTAACAACTTAAGTAATTTGAATCGAAGGTATACAACCAAGGACAAACAGGACCTGTCTATTATGTGTTGCGAGCTTAATCGCATACAAATTCATATTTCTTTGAAATAATTAGGTATCTTTGCGTTTGGTTTATTGGTGTTGTGGTTTCATAGAATTTGACTGCCTCGTTGGCCGAGTGGTCCCAAGTGCGACTGCCGGGCGAGGGGTCTCGGGTTCGATTCCCGGGTCGGGCAAAGTATTACTGAGTTTTATAAAAGCTTAGTAGTAGCACGGAGTCTGGAATTGTACCCGGTATATGGCAATAGGCTCACCCCCTATTACATGGGACTCATAACACAAATAGCGAAAAGTAGGTGTAACAATTGTACAGTGGCAGTAAGTGCCGTTATGTGCACCTCTGCCCCTTCGGGGATAAAAGGCGTGATATTATGTTATGTTATGTTATGGTTTCATAGAACTTGAAATGATCTAATGATTTAGAGGTATATTGAAATCATTGATGATAAATGAAGTGGGTACGAGATGGCTTAGGTACCTACCTCATCGACATCTCACTCTGACGTCAGTGACGTCGATGAGATACCTACTACACGAACATCTTTGTATTGTGAAGGAATTTTAAACTCTTCAATTTTTTCTAGGTATATGTATATCAAGAACATAATGTGGTATTGCATATTTGCTAACATCAGTAAAATTATTGTTATGTTATCAGTATAGGTTTTTCCATTACACACATTTCTATGTAATGTCCATATTTTAAATAATGAATACGATAACGCTATTTAGGTCAACCACAGATATTTGAAGTCGTAAAAGTTTAATTGCTGCGGGTACCTTCCACGGCTGATTTTCAAAGGCTTTCCTTTTTCATTTAAATATTTATCAAAATCGGATACATGACTAAATAGATAGAGAACAAAGAAGTTACGTCTTTATTTTTATGAGGAAGTAATAAAAACTAATTAATTGCTCACTCATTGCTACTTGTGTGTTACATTGTACAGTGGCATAATGTGCACCTCTGCCTGGGTAGGCAGAGGTGCACATTCATTCGGGATAAAAGGCGTGATGTTATGTATGTATGTATCATTGCTACTTAAGACTTTTAGAGTCAGTAACGAAACATGGGTGTTGCAATCGAATGATGGTCGACCCGCCAGCTTTGTCGATTGCACGCAATTCTGACTAGAAAGACCGAAAGACAAAATAACTATATTGTCCACCTTATGATAAAGACCCCAAATTCCTTTGAAAGTCGTTTATCAATATATTTTAGAAAATTTAATAGATAGGTGCCTATCATAACGGTAAAGGTTATTACATTAATAGAAGTTAACGTAGGTAACCATACTTAATTCACATTTGATGTTAGTGTTCATAAATGGCCGATGTGTAATTATTTGCATCGTTAAATTACTTGCTTTGAAACATCATTTATTTATCATAAGTACATAAGTAGGTATACCTAATAAATAGTGTTTAATATTGGAAATACCCAAAAACAATTAAGTAAACATTTCTTTAATAGGTAGTTTTGTAATTCTACAATTAAACTAGGCGAATATGATTGTTGCTGATAGGATTTGACCCTTCACCATCTGGGTGTTTAAGAGACTACTGACGTAATAACAGAAATCGAATCAACTATGAACGAACATAACATGAGAACAGATGACCATAATTTACCCATGGTGTACTGAAACGCTGGTTCACACAAGACATAATATGCATAATTCCTATTATGTCTCTCATACCTATCAGCGACCAAGTGGTTAACACCTGTCAACCATTCTCTAAAAAAAAGAAAACCAAAAAGATTTATAAAGGTCACATCTGATTATAAATTCACAATAAGAAAATTTTATGACAAAACCATAATCGATTTATTGACAAACAAAAAGTCAACGACTGAACCAACCGCCTACCTACATTGTGATTACCCAAACTAAAATATGCATTGGAAACTCAGTCAAGGAGCACAGGTGTATTCATCATACCCATATCGGTGAACATCTTCCATAATAAACATAATTTTGATTCACTGTTGTAACAAATGACATGCAATTATTTCTGCCCATGACATGACTGCCCACGAGCTCCACAGATCCATTGTAAAACGACAAGCCTTGTCCATCAACCAATCTCATAAATTACCCACAATAACACGCTTTCGAAACTAAGAGACAATTTAAAAATTGTCTACAAAAGACAACAGTGAAATTTCATTTTAGTACCGGATCAACTTTCGCGTTTAAACTGTCAAACACCAAGCGGTCACCGGTGACCGCAACCTATTGTTCTATAATTGTGTCTACAAAACCGGTAGGTACTCGAACTTTAAAGAGTAAATAAACAATTCGATTTCTAGATTCATCGTCAAAGAAGTAAATTTATAAAATCGTACGTAAATGTTAAATTAAAATAGGTATCAATAGCTACTTAGGTACTAGCTTCGTATCTACAAAAGTCTATTAAATAATTAAAATTCGTTAACGGTCATCCGATAACAAATTATTGTTCAATTGTTAAACACATTGTATGGTATAAAATTATAAACCAATTTGTTTTATTTTATACCTAGGTATAATAATAAAACAAGTTGCCTTCAAGAAGTTTTGTGGAATCATTGCAGATTGCAATGATATGTAATATCGTGTCAGAAAGGACACACGCTCAGATGTGTACAAACATGGAGAGACACTATGTTGCCCAGCCGGTTGCGAAATGCTTCCCGCTTTGCCTTCGAGGCTTCGACAACATTTTCCGCACAACACTGCGCGCACGCACGCTATGTGTCAATGTGTCGGCGACCGGCGTACCATCACCACACACTGATATAATCAAAAGCGGATAATGGCACGGAAACTATATGATGCGAAAGTATGTAATTAACTATTGTTATGTGATAAGGTGTAAGTTTAAAACTGTAGTGTAATAAATAAAACAAAGCAAACTGGTCGATCCGTATCTTAACCATGCGCATGCGTTGCCCGCTGGTATTGTGGACATAAGGACATGAGTGATGTAGGTATTTTTAAGTATTTATACTTAAGTCATTAATCAAATATCCAAACATTGCATTAACGTACCTATTTTAAATAAGTTTTCAAATATTGAAACAAGATGTTCCTAAGTAAACATAATATTCTGAGTTCTACCTATAAGCAAGTAGTTTTATTTCTTGACTTTTCCTTAAACTGAAACAAGTCCTGACATTATTTATTTTTGGGTACCTACGTCTTACAGGAATCTGATGATCTATAAAAGCGTCGGATCGTCGATACTATATTAAATTTTAATGATTTGATAGTATCTTTATAGAATCCTCGTCGTCACGGAACTGACCAAATTGGAAATCAACAAATTAATAGAATGGAGCTTTAATAATAGATAAACAGAGTAATATTGACTTACGCAAAATTGGCAAATAACACAAATAGCACACCGCTGTGCATTCTTGGGAGACACGATGCATGATGTCATGTAAAGTTAGGCAGGTAAGCGTAATCATGGATAAGTAAAAAAAGCTGTGGACGAATTAATAATATTTTGGTACAGTAACAACAGATTGAATTATTAATTAAATATTAGCCAGTAAAATAAGCCAAATTATACATTTGGATCATTTAAAAGATGTTGTTCTATGCACGACAACGGTTTTACTAATTTCCTCAAAAATTTAATATTGCAGAAAATAAGTAGGTATTTAAGGAAACAAATTCCAATACAAACCATTCAGTGAGCAACAGTAATTTTCTTATAACGTAAGAGAATGTAAGCGCAATAACGGATAAATGTTTTAATCGACAATCGAAATAGATACCTAATACTTAATAACCTGAACGACTAAATATGAAGTAAGTTCAGACTTAAATCGGTATTTTATTTAAATCTAAACCGCGTTAGACGGATCTAAGTCCTAAGTAGTAAGTAAGCGGAAGAACATTTTAGCCGCAAATTGTGATTAACCGCCTACACTATAAGACCGTTACTTTCAAAACCCAAGTCATAGCTAATCTAAAACTAATCTCGAACCTAAAATTATCATAACAATCGCGTATTAAATGAAATTAAATGAAAACAAAACATCTACCTGAGTAAACACATCAGCCACTTCTAGAATCACATTTAACAAGCATAATATTATCACGCACGATCGGCACGCCATTATAATAACCAAATCAACATTAATAGAACACAATAAAAAACTGCACGATTAAACTTGCAGACAATTTAAAATACGAGCGACCGGTGATCAGTGGCGTTCCGCGAAGAGACAACACAAGAGTGAGCTAAAGTTGTGGATGCCTGAAGTAGGGGACCACTCTATGACCTTGACCGTCAAGGCTCACTGACTCACATACAGACCCTGTTTTCTTATTGCACGTGAATCGATCACAACAAAAACTTAATGACAATTATGACAGTGCGACTAGTCAGCGATGTACAGTGAGACGGCTGTGCCCTATTGCGCTCTAAGAACACAGACACGCGCGGATCGTCATGAGGGATTTCGTTTTGTTTTCAACCCTAACGCTACCTATGAGAAATAAGAAAAAAAAGGTTGTGAATAAATACGAATTTAAAAAATTTACATTGAGTAGAGCCTGTCCATGCGTTTTATTCTAGGTATTTTTTTTTCAAGGGTGAAAATCATCGAATAACTGCTTCCGCCTGGGTGAGGCGGGAGGGAATGTCAGACTCTTACTTACTGACTAAAAACCACCTCGTTCCTTCTCCTGCACGTCGAGCGGGAGCCCCGGTTACTTTATTCTGGGATAGGATTTAGAATAGCTTAATGTTTTGTTTTAAAAGTCTAAAAGTAATACCTAGATGTTCTAGAACAATATGTTACATCGTAGTATTGAATCTATGGTACAACTTATAACTTAATTTACTCATTAACAAACGAGTAAACCTCTGCATATCCATCGTCGGATAAAAGCCTTTTGTTATGTTAACCCGACATATTTTATTCGTCATAATATTCAAATATATATGTATGTTAAATAGGTTCCCATTAGAACATAATTAACACTTCTCATAGTGTTCGTATAAACCTTGGCTTTGTTCTAATTTTCAATGCATGGGTCAATGCATACTTTGTAGTAAGTAATACATAAGTAGGTAGATAATAAAGGGAATGGGTCAATGTGTTAATGGCTGCCCCATTAAATGGAAACTTCATTCCACTTTGTCTTATCAAGTAAAATATTACGGTTTTTAGATTCATGTCATGCTCGTACCTGACTTTAATTTTAGTACTTGCATCTATGTGCTCAAAAATCTAGTATAGTTACATAAGTACGTATAATATGAATTAAGTATGAATATTTAAAATAAATGCAGACTTGGCGTAGCCGAACTATGGTCGGTTGATCTTTAGGATAACTTCCTAAAGAGAAAATATCTATTTATACTTGCCCTTACTGGTACTGAAATTGGCGGATTTCCAACGACATAAAATATGACATCACTCCGTCTTTAAGTATTCTTCAAGCCTACTACTTTAAGTACCTACCTTAATTAAGTAAGACGTAAGCAGTTTAACTACATATACCTCTATTAACCGAAGGAAAGGTTTTCCTATATAAAATAAGTTCCTAATTTGGTCTTAGTTAGTCCTAGTTTAACTGCTGCGTAAGTTTCAGGCACGATTTAAAAAAAACGTTTGTAAACTTGACTTGAGTACCTAAACATACTTAATGCTTAATATAGGTAAAAAAGTCTTTCAAAACCGAGTGTGGTGAAAATTAATCCATCATCAACAGCCTATAAATGCCCACTGCTGAGCAAAGCCTCTTCTCACACTGAGAAGGTTAGAGCGACGCTTGCTCAATGCGGGTTGGCGATTTCAAACTTATAATTAGAAATTATAAGTCCAAGTTTCCTCACGATGTTTTTCCTTCACCGTTTGTCAGTGGTATCTAAATAATCTTAGAAAGTACATATAACTCGGAAAAAGTCACATTGGTACTTGCCGTTGGTAGGTTTCGAACCCGCACCCTCATGCATGAGAAGCGAGCGTCTTAAACCTCCAGGCCACCACGACAAATTAATATTAACCTGGATTATAATATACCTACAGGAAAGAGTTTATCTTGGCTGTACCTACCTATTTATATTGCCTACTAGATTAGCAACTCTTGCGCGATTTCACCCTCTGTTCTGTTCGGCATCTGTTGGGTGTAGCGCAATGTTTTATTCTAGTAGGAATAGTGATGATTTGATTGATTAGATTAAAAACAATAGACGTACATCGGCCAACAATTAGTAATTCTTATTTTCAACTTCCGTTAGTTTATATTCGAACCAACAGCTCCGAAGTTGTTTTTCTAAGGAATTAGGAATAGGAGGCAAACGAGCAGACGGATCACCCGAGTATTATTAGCGTATTCCACCAAATGAATATTGTTATTTATTTTACAAGAAATCTTTCCAAGCGTTCAATATAGAATGTATGCGCACGCAATAAGTAAAGTGTGGGTGTACTTTTCATGTATGCACAAATACCCCCTACACTGCGTGCAGTTCGTGAGAGGTTAGCCAGTTATGAACGCACCCGAATATTCGCAAGCTGAATAATGAACGCAGCCTTATAGTGACAGTATAATAATTATGTCACCTTAGTGTCAATGTCAAACATTATTTCGTTCTAAAACTTACAATGCCCAAAGATAACCGTGAAAACGAATTATTGATTTAAATGGCTATTCCATAAACTATAAAAATGCTCAACATATAACAAGATTATCTTTAAGTTATTATAATATTTTTTATCGTATGATTACTACATAGGAATTACGGACTAATTTTTTATCGGGGAATCTTGTTTACTAAAGTGCGACTTTTGAAGTTTGACATTGTCAGTTGTCATTAATGTCAGATCATTAATCTTCGGCTATTTTCTTCTGTGAATCTAGCCAAAGTGTATTCAAAATAACCTCGCATTTTAAGCAATATACGAGTTTAAATTATTATTTAAATGTCTGTAGATACAGAAAATGACTTTTCAGACTTTAAAGTTAGTATCATCAGTTTGAAAAATTGCGTAAACATCGTGTTATGCGTATTTCATTTTGTCCAATATGTTCTAGTTACCACCGATATTTGAAGATCTTAATGAAAGGGTGAAAGACTATCTTTTGAAGCCGGAAAGGCTTTTAATACATCAATGGGAGCGGTCACAATCAAACTGGCATCGCGAAAGCAATGTCGATTCGCTATTTATTCATGATGACGACGATTTCGGACCCGACACCACACTTGAGGTAATTAAAAACATAGATTTACAATGTTAATTTTTTTTTTTTTTTTTTTTTTCTTCTTTGGCAACCGAGTCTCCAGAACGGTGTTGTCGACTATACTGCCAGTGTCGAGTGGTGACGGCAAAATTTATGAACCGTCGAACTTAACTTTGCGGTAGTTTTTAGTTGTTAGTAGCTGGAAAGACAAAACAATTGGGTTAGTAAACACACTGTTAATTGATAACAAGTAAAAGTGCATTAACAATATCTTAAACTAGTTACTACTTAAAATAAGTCTTGCCACTTAAATTCTCAAGTGTGTTAGATAAAACTTAGTTAATGTAAGTGGAAGATTATAGATGATCTTAAATTCTATGTAGAAGATAAAAACTTCTAATTAGATAAACTTGTATCATTTTATAACTTGATTCATAATACAATAATATTAGCATAGTATTCGTAGGAAATAAGGCTAACAAATATTTTTGTCAATCACTTCAGGTGGTCAGAGATCCTCTCACTGGTGAAATAACTGGTTTAGAAGAAGTGAGTATCCCAGTGGAAGATGATGAGGACAACCTATCCATGTCAAGGGCTCCCCTGCCCCCCAGCATGGCAACCAGAGGTACAACCACACAGAGCCCATTCCTCCCAGCAGGATTTGAGGAGGAACTGGAGAAAATGCTCGCTGAAGCTGCCAGTGGAGATGTTAATATTGACCTGGATAATGAAGAGCCTGGAAAGTTTTTGGGTGAAGGTATGTAATACAACATAGTAAATTGTCAATTTATTACATAGAATAACCATTTGGTTGTACCACTAAATAAGGACACATTTGTGTACTTGGTTTGTTATTAATATAGTATTGGTTGTGTTACTGTGCCCGGCTCATACTGAGTTGGCAAGCCCTTTTGTCATGGGCATGTTGCCACTATGTTGCTCTTTTTATTTTTTTTATATTGTTCTTTTATGCTTTTATTGTTATTTTGTTTTTTAATTTTGTTTTTCATTGTTATTTTATGTTTGTACATTTGGTGTGTCATGCCTAATGACATGTAAATTATTTTTCTTTCTTCCTTTCTTTCTTTCTTTCTATTGCCAAGCATCAATATCATGCTATTACAAATTACAAATAAAATTAAAGTGAACTAATTGGTATTTTGAGTAGTAAACTCAAAACAAGCTGTATATGGAGGGAGTCATCCCTTCTATTTGTTCTTTAATACTTTTGTCAAAAAAGAGCTTTTAACTTATCGATTTTTGCCTCTCATTTTAAAGTTTCCAGATTTTATGTATTACCACATTCAGCAGGTATCATTAATCTGATATGAATCGAAATATTCATGTATTTTAATTTATTAATTAAATATTCCAGATATTCTAAACACAGCACCTGGATGTAAGGAAACTGTATTGTTTGCGGATGATGGCTTCACACTTCTCAACGCTCCGAAAGAAGACAAGTCATCAGAAGATAAAGACAATGTTGATATACATATAAAGATCAACCTGGAAGAAGTAGTTGATAATAATGCTCATTTAGTAGGCAAGTATAACTTATAAGAGTTTCGTATTCTAAGTACAACTTACTAACAACTTTAACTGCTCAATCCCCAACTGGTCACCGCTCTGCAGTAACTCCATTATAGACCTTATTTCCGATTTTTAGAGACTACTTATTAACGTATTAACTGTGTTACCAGTCACACCTAACATATTAATTATCAACATATTATTTTTAATTATCAGTTTAAGTTTTCATTGTCTTCTTCTTGTTTGTTTTATTTTTTTTTTTGTTGTTACACACTGTGTCATATGTTGTATTTATTTCTCCTTTCGCAGGGCTGCAGGAAGAAATCCCATAAGGGATATGCAGTACCTATGTACCTCTGTTTTTTTATAATATATATTTTTTTCTGTGTATTTATTGTCTGTGATGTGTACATGAACAAATAAATAAATATATGATCGCTGTGAATGGTTATGAACATCAAGTCAAAACGCAGTTGTGGCTAAAATGTCCACAACACTCAATAGCCCAATCAAGATTTGATTAGAAGACTGCACATTCTCTTTAAATGAAAATAAAAGTCGGAAGTCTTTTATAAGACATGGAAATGTAATTTAATAAAACTATTCAACAGATCTTTGGAAAGAAGAGGAAGTATTGGAAAGCAAGCCACAGAAACTAGTTAAGAAACTAGAACTGGGTAATGACCCAGATAATGACAATTTCCTTGAAGCCACCATCATCAGGCCTCCAATCGAACTGCCAGAGTTACCAGTACTGAACATTACCAGCTCAGCAGCCAAGGCAGGAGTCACATCCACTGATTGGGCCGAGATGATTGATGTGTCCCAACCTGTACCAGAATTCAGAGAAAAGATTAAAGATATGGCACAAACCTATCCATTTGAATTGGATAATTTCCAAAAACAGGTAACATAATACTAAAAAATTTACTAAACATGGAGTTTGCTGCATATTATCTTGTTTTTGTAGCAATATGTTATGTAATTCCTTTCAAACATTTGAAGGTGTTTCTTTATTAGTATTCAGACTGTAAAAACTTTAATTGTATAAACTTACTTAGATACTTACTTAGACTGTAAACTAAACGCCTAAACTGTAAACTAAAAACGGGCGAACCAACATCTTAACTTTTAATAAAAAAATAAATAAGAAAATGTTTGTGTTTCTGAAAAAGGAGTAAATGATTTGTAAAATAATTCCAGGCTATACTAAAACTAGAGGAGGGTCACCACGTGTTTGTGGCGGCGCACACGTCGGCCGGTAAAACTGTTGTTGCTGAGTATGCCATAGCTATGTCCAGAAGAAATTGCACCAGGTATATTTCAATTTGTTAAATGTTCTAGTACTACCTACATGCTCAGCATTCGCTTGATCCATGTTCGATTTCTAATTGAGACAATATATTATTGTCATTTTGAGTCCTAAATTCTCAGTAGTAGCACAAGTCGGGAAACTCGTCTACACAGATGTTTGCCGCTGATCTGAATCTCGAAACGAGATCACGTTTGTCGCTCTGATTGATTGGTTCATTAGAGCCGCCCAAACAGAGCGCTGATCGTGTATGCGACCAGGCATTGAAAGTAAAGAAAAATGTAAAATAAAAACTAAATATAATTTTTCAATAATTCAATTTACAGAGCAATCTACACATCACCAATCAAAGCGTTGTCAAATCAGAAGTACAATGATTTCAACAAAATGTTTGGTGAAGTGGGACTTCTGACGGGAGACTTGCAGATCAATGCGACCGCTTCCTGTCTCGTAATGACCACTGAGATTTTAAGATCTATGTTGTATTGCGGGTCTGATGTTACCAGGGATCTTGAGTTTGTCATATTCGACGAGGTTCACTATATTAATAATGCTGAGGTAAGACATTATCATCAAAATTAACTATAATTTGAGGATTTGTCGAATGGATGTAGCCATTTGTGTAGTAATATCGGGCTATAAGTTCTATATACTGACTCGAAAAGATCATGAAGTGCATAAAACTATGAAGGAAACCTTATATTCCGAATAAGCGAAATCGAATTAATTGGGTAGTTTCCAAGGTATCAAAATTTAAAATCTAAATTTTAATATAATTAAAAATATCAAAATTAAAAATTAGTCCGTTACTTAGATTATAAAAAATATTTTTCACGTATTTTTTTTCTTGTATTAAGTTGCAATACTTAGATAAAATGGCGCTAAGTTTAGGAGTAGGAGGTTGTTACGTCATAACGTGCTACAAAATGTGGCACGCTGTGACGTCACACGATGTTTCAAATTAATATATCGTCAAAAGTATTTAATTTTGTGAGAAAAGAAAAAAATACGTGTCTAAAGTTCTAAAATAATGTACCAGACGGACATTAAAATAATAATAACCGCAAAAAATGCTATTAGTAAGTATACAAAAAAAATTGCTACATAACTTTTGACAAAAAGCTTGTTAATCTCTAAATAAAAATTGTATCATATTCTTCTCTCCAGCGTGGTTACGTATGGGAGGAAGTATTGATCCTGCTCCCTGCGCACGTGAGTATAGTGATGTTGAGCGCCACGGTCCCCAATACACTGCAGTTCGCGGACTGGGTGGGACGCACCAAGAAACGGAAGGTCTACGTTGTCTCCACGCCTAAACGACCTGTACCACTCTGTCATTATCTGTATACAGGTAAATACTCAAGTATATAATATTGTGAAGTAATTTTATAATAATGATGAAAGGAATGAAAATAATCACAATATTAACATATGGTAGGTTAGAGATTAAGGGCTACCCCATTCTAACTCCGGAGGTTATACGCCAGGGTCGTGCGGTCCATGGCCCTCTACGGCGCCCCTGTTTGGGCGCCGAACTTGTTGCGGCGTCCCGCTCGGACGCTGCTCATGGCACAGAGGGTCATGGCGATCCGAATGATCCGCGGATACCGCACGATCTCTGGGGAGTCGGCGAACCTCCTTGCCGGATTACCGCCGTGTGATCTGGAGTGAAGGTGCTCGCGCGCGTGTACAGCATGCGCGCGGAGGCACGCCGCCGGGGCGAAACTCCGCTGCCGCGCCAGATGGAACACACAGTGGGAGAATGCCCTGCGTGGGCTGAGCACCGCCGTGCCCTCAGGGAAGTGTTCGGCGATGGCGACCTCTCGCGTCCGGGCCTAGTGCAGGCTATGATGCGGAGCGAGGGGGACTGGGATGCCGTCTCCTCCTTTTGCGAAGCAGTCATGCTAGCTAAGGAGGAGGCGGGACGCGTGAGGCAGCGAAGTGCTGCCTCCTCACAACCCAGCCATCGCGAAGGACACACCGGGCGTCGGGGATCGCGAGACGATCTCCGGCCACCGTAAGCGCCGGCCTGCGGACGGCGAGCATGGGTGGCTCCCCGTTCGACCAGAAACAGACCCGAGCGGACGGCGCGTCGCGTTGCGCGCGCGCCTCAAAGAGCCATCAGCCCACCACAGATGGGGCCCAATAGGGCCGATGCCGATTCGGAGTCGCGGAGACCCTAACGGGTAACCGGGGCTCCGACTCGACGTGCAGGAGAAGGAACGGGGTGATTTTTAGTCGGTAAGAGTCTGACACTCCCTCCCGCCTCACCCAGGCGGGAGCAGTCATTTGATGATTTTCCCCCCTTAAAAAAAAACCCCATTCTAACTTCTCTCCTTATTCAAGTTCGTCCATTATTTGTCTGTTAATCACAGGAACTGGTGGGAAGTCTAAGAACGAAAGGTTCTTGGTAGTAGACCAGGAAGGTAACTTCCAGTTACGGGGATACAATGAAGCGGTGGCCGCTAAGAAGGCGAGAGAGAATGAGTACAAAAAGAATTTCGGCCCGAAAGGTAAGGAACTAGAATATCATCGATCTTTTGTTTTTGTTAATTGAATTGATTAGACAATTATGGTCAAAATTGACCAAATACAATAATCAAAATTTAAAACATGATGGTATTCATCTGACATAACATAACATCACGCCTTTATTCCCGAAAGGGTAGGCAGATGTACACATTACGGCACTTAATAATGATAATAATGTTTATAATTAAATAATATAATTGTATCATATAGGTATATAAGTGATAAGAAATTTTGATAGTTATAAGTTTATAGTGAGTAATTAGGTTAATAATGAAGACATACATAACATCACGCCTTTTATCCCCGAAGGGGTAGGCAGAGGTGCACATTCTACCACAGTACAATGTAACACCCACTTTTCACTAGTTGTTATGAGACCCATGTAATAGGGGGTGAGCCTATTGCCATATACCGGGCATATTTCCAGACTCCGTGCTACTACTGAGAATTTTAAAAAACCCAGTAATACTTTGCCCGACCCGGGAATCGAACCCGAGACCCCTTGCCCGGCAGTCGCACTTGCGAATACTCGGCCAACGAGGCAGTCGAGTCAGTCAGCATAATGAATAGAATAAGTACATAATATATTAGATGATTATTTAGTTATTATTTATAAGTCTAATTGCTGCGCCCTAACAGGGTGATGTACTGTACTAGTAGTATAATACCACTATGTATATACATTTTGCAATAAATAAATAAATAATGCTATTGTACAATGTAACACCCACTTTTTACTATTTATGTTCTGAGTGCCACGTAATAGGGGGTGAGCCTATTGCCAAATACCGGGCACAATTCTAGACTTTGTGCTACTACTGAGATTTATTTGAAAAACCCAGCAATACTTTGCCCGACCTGGGAATCGAGCCCGAGACCCCTTGCCTGGCGGTCGCGCTTGCGACCACTCGACCAACGAGGCAATCTTATCTGAAATAAGTTATATCTCAACTCTACCAACACATGGTTTATCCAATATTTTGTTCACTAGGAGGTAAAATGTACCAAAATCCGAAGGCTGAGCAAACGATGTGGGTCGCTTTCATCGACCATTTGAAGCAGCAGGACAAGCTACCTGTGGTCGCATTCACATTGTCACGTAACAGGTGAGTAAACAATATTCACCACTTTAAAGTGAAAGAAGTAGGTAATTTTTCTATAATAACTCTCGCGAAACATAATTATATTAATAAGGTTGTGCTACTTATTCTCGTAATTGCTCGACGTTACTCGACTAATTTCAGACCATGCCAAGAATCCATAATGGCCGCATACTCAACAACTGATACTTTTTTCCTGTGTCACCAACATTGTTGAACTTTTACGTGAATAAGCTGAACAACCTAATTAATTTAATAATATTTAGAAGTAATAAACAAATAATTTCGCTAATGGCGCTAAAATAAATTTAATTTACACAGAATTGGTTTACAGATGCGACCAAAATGCCGAGAATTTAATGTCAGTAGACTTGACAACTGCTAAAGAAAAGGGTCATATCAGATCGTTCTTCCAAAAGTGCCTTCAGAGGCTTAAAGAACCTGACAGAAGACTACCACAGGTAATTTATCAAGGCAACAACTTTCATAGATTTCTTTGGGATTTTTCATATTAGCATTGCACACTGAATTCGCCTAGCGAACGAGGTTCACCTCTTTTTTATTTTCATTAATCACTGATGTATGATAAATGAAAGCATCTATCACGAGGTAAGCATTGTATACAGGCTTCCAATTCATCTTTCATTCTCTACTTTTTAATAGGATTAAATTAATAACCTTGAATAATGTAATTTTTATAAATCGTGTTCTAGGTTATAAGACTACAAAGGGTGTTGGAGAATGGTATAGGAGTTCACCACAGTGGTATATTGCCACTGCTGAAGGAAATCGTAGAGATGTTATTCCAATCCGGTTTTGTAAGTATTTTTTTAAATTACGTAATATCACGAAGAAGTGGCGAAAAGACTTTAATTACTTGAGTTGTCAATGTACCCTCGTTTTAGAAGAAATCAATAATCATTGAAATTTTGCAATAAAACTTTGAACTCAATGCTAATATAATTACAGGTGAAAATCCTATTTGCGACGGAGACATTCGCTATGGGTGTGAATATGCCAGCTAGAACTGTAGTCTTCGATGAGACCACTAAGTACGATGGCCTGCAGAGACGTGTTCTCGCACCGGCTGAGTACATCCAGATGGCGGGGAGAGCCGGAAGACGAGGTATTGTGTTCAATGTTTTATAATGCATGTTGTAAATATAGTAGGGTGCGTTCTGAGAGAGGAGGGCTTCGGCCAGTCTAGAAATTAAGTTATGTCCCAATACGCGTCTATTTAAGATATTTTTTCTTATTGTTTGTCTACGTGTGTCATTGGATACAAGTGGAGGCTTAGTGAATTCTCGTTAAAGATAAAGAATAATTTATTTGCTCAGTTCGGCGTGAAAAACTTATCCTATCTTGAAATTGCCTTTAATCAGTAATGGACGTCGTCCGACTGATGTCTATCCAATATAATAATATGTATGATGTGTCACCAGGTCTCGATGACACGGGCACTGTGATCATACTATGCAAGGACGGAGTACCAGACCTGGTCACCCTCAAGGGCATGATGCTGGGCATCCCACAGAAACTATCTTCCCAGTTCAGGCTCACATACGCTATGATACTTAGTTTGTTACGGTAAGAGCCTCACTTCATTTTTAAAACCTAATAGCCTGTAAGCCAGGTACAAATTGTCAGTTATTTCTTTTCAATCGAGAACTCGTAAAATGCTTTAGACAGTTGTATTATGAAACGTTGTTAACATCAGCTACGTTGCCAGTGGTGGGTTCAGCAGTTGTAGATGTCCAAACATGCTTTTAAAAACTCCTATATATATGAAGACTTTTTTTATGGTATAAGCCGGTAAACGAGCAGACGGATCACCTGATGGTAAGCAATCGACCGCCCATAGACAGCCGAAACACTAGAGGCGTTACAAGTGCGTTACCAACTTTCTGGTGATTAGAAATTTGTTTTTGAACACAACGCTAGTGTTGTTTCTCGTCAATTATGTGTGAAGCCTAAACACAGCCATGTCTTACAATATCAATATTACCTATATTTATTTGTTTATCATATTTCAGGGCAGCAACAGTGTCCGTCGAAGGTATGATGCAGCGATCATTCAGGGAGTTCAGCCAGATTTGTCAAGCGGATAACTATAGGAAACAACTACAACTAGCCGAGAAGGAATATTCAGAGAAATGTAGTACACCACTAGCGTCACACTTAGCACCGTTAGCGGCATTCTATGATATTGCAGCAATGTACATCGATGTACTGAATGAAATCATGCCGATACTCCTTGGTACGGCGAAGATTTCGAAGGAAATGACGCCCGGTAGAGTTCTCGTGGTCTCTGCTGGACCTTATATGAACCAACTTGGTGTTTTGTTAAATAATAATGGTGAGTGTACTTACTTGCATTTCAAAGATTAAGAAAAAGTACCTATATTTCATGTATTTTTGGCAATGTTCTAAAATATACTGTTGATAAAACTGAAATTGAATATTAGAAAAACTATAATACTTTATCCAATCCTATAAGTAATTAAGACTTCGAATAATAATGGCGTCATATTCACTAATCTTACAGTTAAAATAGACCACTCCTCACCTCAAAAAGCAGGGGATTCTCAATTCGACCGTCTTTTTTTCTTTTATACCATATTTTTAGGTCCAAGACAGACACCGTACAAAGTCCTCCTACTAGACACCAAAGTACAGGACGATGCCAAATACAACTTTGAGATAGACGAGAACTGGTACAGAATACTTAGTTTCTCCGCCATGTACAGCAGTATTGGTAAGTATTACTATTTACTATACCTATATCTTTTTAACTACTGTTTCCTAAATATATACTTTATTTACAAATATAGAAGATATTTCAGCATAACTAACTATAGTGGCACATAATTATTGTTTAGTTAGATCATTTTATGCAAGCTAAGTTTTTTTATTGTAATACGATTACGATGTGCTTAAGGGCTCCGGTTGAGCTCGAAACTAATCGTGTATCGTGTATTTATTACTACCTCTTACAGTTGTGCATTCTGAATTACAGGCACAGAAGAAAGTACCTTAGACCACACTATATTATGTATTGCACCTAAGAATATTATTTCCGTTACAAAAATGAGTCTGAAAATTGACCCCAAGGTCATTATAGATGATTGGGAGAAGAGGCAAATTCCCAGGTAAGCATAGACTTTAATATTGACTAAGATCTACTTTTTCTGTGTAGGGAATAAGTTAAAGTGCACACATTGTTATATGTGTACTACTTTTCACATGTTATGAACGCCATCCAACATGGGGGAGTTTAGTGCCATACTAAATTCCAGGAATAAAAATGGAGATTTCAAAAATAGTATAGTAATAAATCTAGTTTTATTTTTTTCCTATTCATTACGATATAGCGTGCTCTGTTCCTTAGTATGACCCGGTACGTTAACCATAATAATAGCCTTTTATACGTTCATTCCAAAGAAACAAATCTCTTACAGGTTCAAAGACGCCCCAGTAGGCTCAAGCTGTGCGACGGCTGTACAGGAGCTATCCCGAATCTCACATGCCGTATGTTCCGGAGCCACAACGCTGGAACTTGTGAACTTAACGCAATCTCTCTCCATTACTACGGGTGAAATTCTCTCTTCTATCGACAAGATGAATAAATGCATGGTAAGTGATCGCTTTATGAGTTTCTGTATTACTCAATAGTCTGCAATCTGCAATTTGAGCCATAGATCGTTTAGTGTACAGCTAAAAATCTTATACTATATTCAGAAAAATAACTTTATTAAATAGATAGGTAAATAAAAAAAATCTCTACAGCTTTTTTAACATCTGCCTCAGGCTAGATCTTAGTTGCCATTTTCTCTCATATTAACTACAATTCTTTTCATTATAAATAGCTTTTAATTTACTAAAATCAACTTAAATATCCATGTAAATAGTACTTGCTAAAAGTTTGTGACCTTTACTTAAATCTTGGATCACATACACCCAGCTTCTATAACTTATCTGTCGGTAGATTTGGCAAATATTAAAATGGGGTGAATAAATAGATACAGAAGCCGTGTGAATAGACACTAGAACAAGTTCACAATATCTATTCAAAGGCTTGATTTCTATTCACCCCATTTTTTTCTGCTAGAATCATAGAGTATAGAAAAAAGGAAGATAGAATCTTGACATAGGGTCTATAGAAAAAGTGTCAAATATCTACCAAAGCATAGGTTATAGAGGCTAACCGTTAACAATGCCTAACTTTATGCGTGCTAGTTTATTAGTAATGGAAATATATAAAAAAAAAAATCAGATTACAAATAAAGCTGATAAGAAGGCTAATACAGGATTTTTATGACATGATGTTGAAAATTTACAAAAATTGATTAGCAGTTTAGCTGAGAAAATACTTTTCTACATATTTCCATTTAATTTTCATATTATCCATAACATCATATATAGGGGAGTTGTAAAATAATATTTTTGCTTTAAGTTACATATATACTGGTCAGAGGAAAATGACAGGATAAGGTAATTTCCATTTCAGATTAAATAATGTCATGAAGCTTATGCTTTGCCATTAGGATTTATATGTGCATTGTATTATGAGCTATAGTCGCCTGCAGCTGCTCTTGCGAATATGTGTGCATATTTTTATTTGTCAAGCATTGGCGATGATGGATATAAAGAAGTACTTTCAAAGGTCCTTTTGTCTTCCATAAATATTATGTTGTATGAAATTTTCCTTTGCACGGTATTAGAATATTAGTAACTTCAGTGGCATAGGTCTAGTATTTTGTCAAACTTACGCCCGAAAACTGAGAGCTACACAATTTCAAGTTTTATAATAACTATCGTGAGACATAGTAGATTAACTAAAATCGCGGGTTACTCGCGTGAATATACTGAGAAAAGCTCTACTAGTTTCGAACCACAGAGGGGTTCTTGTGTGCGTACATTAGTAGGTGAGCGACATCGCCGCGACCGTGCACGCTGCTCATGAGGAAGAACCCCCCCGGGGGTTCGAAACTAGTACAGCTTTTCTCAGTATATTCACGTGAGTCACCTGCGATTTTTAGTTGATTTTAAGTTTTACTTAAATATCGTGCCATCTCTGTCATTTTACAAAGAATTTGTAGTGATAGAACTATACTTAAACGCGACTTAAATTTAAGTGGCGTTTGAATATTTCAGCGAGAGTCTTCCGATAAACGGCTAAACGTAAACTATAATATCGGTTTAGCCGGTGAAATTCACCAATATACAAATAATAAAATAAATATTATATAAGGAATTCTAGTTTCGCCAGTATTAATTAGACGTTCATTCATTCATTAAAACCTTCTTAGTTCTTATATATTATCCCCTCATTATTTTAAATTCGTTATCGTTATCGCAAATGTGTTAAGTATCTTTTTTCAGCTTTTGTGTTGCTGCATTTAATGCAAAATATCCAATTATAAAAAATAAGTGTCACGTTGAACATATTTGTTTATTTATACATTTTTATAGTTTATGACTGTTGGAATTCTCGTAGTTAATTATGTATGTTGAGTAGTTTTAATAAGGTCCAACCAAATAGCAACAAAGTCAACCGCACTTCTCGGTCAGATTATTCAGACTTCTGTTGAATTAATTTCATGAATATTTTTGTATACGAAAAGAGAGTTAAAATCAGTTGAAGAAAAACAGACTTTAGTTGCTGAATGTACTACTTAGTAGAAAAAAGTTGTAATATAAAAGCTTTTCCCAAGAATGATTATTATTATTATTATATTACACTCGCTTCTGCCCGCGACTTTGTACGTCCAATCGCGGTTTTCCCGTTCCCGTTTTTCCCGTAATTTTCGGTAAATCCTTGGATAAAAAATATCCTATGCCCGTCTCCTGGTTCTAAGCTACCCCATCAATTATCATCCAATTTGATTTAGCCCTTCTTCAGTTATAAGTAGTGTAACTAACACGACTTTCTTTCACGGCAGACATGAGACATGAACATGTATCGATCAGTACCTACTATTAGAATAACAGATCTGTACATGTCACTTGTTTTTTGGCGTGAAATAAAGTTTTCTTTCTTTATATTATACAAGGTGTTGTTTTAAAACCGCGTCATTTTCTAGGAGGTAACTCGGCTATCGATTCTGAGTCCAAATCAATAAAAAAAATGGTAGGTAAATATTTTTCATTTTTCTGTAAATTACGGAAATCCGTAAGTGTGAACTACACGCCGCCGTCATGTAACTAGATTTATAACGCGGCATAACACACACAAACTCAAACACGTAATTAATATTATTCCTAATTCCATAAAACTCCAATAAGAAGCATTGCTGTCGCTTTTTTTTAAACCGATTAAACGATTTAATAATAAATCGTTTAAACTGTCAAACACCAAGCGGTCACCGGTGACCGCAACCTATTGTTCTATAATTGTGTCTACAAAACCGGTACTCGACGAGTTAAGGCGTATTTTTAACTATTGGCCCGAAATTTTCTCTTACATTGAACCTATATGACGTCTGTGACATGCCCCCGAGAAATGATACGGCTTCAAAACTACACCTTGTAGAGATATCATATGTGCAGTTTTGACTTCCCTACAATACCTCTAGATGTATTGTCTTGCGTACAACAGTGCAGTTAAAACTAGTGTCGATGCAGCCATAGACGAAATACTTTAAAAGCCTAGCCCAGCTCTATATTTCAGAATGAACTGAAAGAACATAAGAAAAGTACGGACATAGCGAACTTTAAGTCGGAGTTCGCGATAGTTTACGAGCGAAAGCTGACGGAACGGAAACGAGACAAGTATAAACGATTACTGTCTTTCGAGAACCTCGCACTGTACCCTGACTACCAGCGCCGACTTATGGTGCTACGGGAGCTCAGCTATATTGATGAACATGACAGTGTTATACTTAAAGGTATATATATCTTTATCTTATTGTGTTTTATTAAGCTCCTTGAATGGCTAGTTGATTGAGTATAAGCATGAAAGCTTAAGGTCCCGCGTTCAATGTCCGAGTTGGACAAAATAGTCTAGTAAGTCAAGAGTGTATCTTTCTGTAGTTTACCCGAACCTGAACAGTCACACACAAATTGTTCTTTTTAAACGGTTTTATTTAGCTTACCCCTTTAGTTTTTATATAAAAATATAACTGGCACTAGATATATAACTCCATGGTAATACTGAGATTTTTAAAACGCCAGAAATACTTTGTCCTACCCGGGAATCGAACTGGAGACCCCTTGCCCGGCAGTCACACTTGCGCACATAACTATGTAGACAGATATCCTTAGAATATGTAACGTAACTTGTATAAATTATGAAACTGACCCTTATTCTTTTGAACCCTTCACAGGTCGTGTAGCATGCGGTATGGGTACAAACGAGCTGATAATATCTGAGCTGGTCTTCAGAAACGTGTTCACAGACAAGACGCCGGCAGAGATAGCAGCGTTACTCAGTTGTTTTGTGTTCCAAGCGAGGACTCAGGTGGAGAACCAGCTCACTGACAAACTGGCTGAGGGAGTCAAAGCTATAGAACAAATCGATGCTGAACTAACTGCTATCGAGTCTAAGTATTTGGTAAGTTAGGGTGAAATTAGTTACAGTATTTTGTATTACGAGTTTTGTTTCGTATATTGGTAGGTACACACGTATTATCATTTGAAATGTGAAAAATAAAACGTTAATTACTGTTAACAGTTTAAATTAATAACCTAGGTTGAAAATAATGATTAATTTATTTAAAAATCCGTAAATAAACATTGCATTTTTTAAACGTTTGTCACGTGACACAAAACGCTCCTGATTGGTTGAGTTTATCATGACGCCACCTGCTTGTAAATACAAAACAAATGGCATACATTGCCAGCTGTCACAAATAAGAATACAGGCAACAGGCAAGTAACGTCACCGACCTCATTGCAGCGCCATATTGTCAAAGTAGCATTTTGGCACACTATTTAAATATTGAATTTTTAATTCGATGTTTTTCAGCTAATATATACCACAATTAAAAAAAACACCTTTTACTGGGTTCCGTAAACTCTACTACATAATATAAAATGGATTTTTAAAACCTGTCAAATAGCCTATTCCAAACTCCGTGCTATTACTAAAATAATTAACAAAACACATATCTTTGCGCGGCTCTGGAATCGAACACTTGTTTCCAAAACGAAGAGATTCACAATTTGATAATAGTTCTTAAACATAACATAATAACACGCCTTTTACCCCCGAAGGGGTAGGCAGAGGTGCACACTGTAGTGTGCACCTCTGCCTGTGCTGTAGCACTTAATGCCACTGTACCGTGTAACACACACTTTTCACTATTTTATGAGTCCCATGTAACACACACTTTTCACTATTTTATGAGTCCCATGTGGTGGTGAGCCTATTGCCATATACAGGGCACAATTCTAGACACAGTGCTACCACTGAGAATTTTTTAAAAACCCTTTAAAATACTTTGCTCGACCGGAGAATCGAACCCGTTTTTTTAATTTATTTCCTTACATTTATTCCCTTTTAGGTCGGCCAATTCGAAGGGCAAGCTGAAAGACTGAACTTTGGTCTCGTGAGAGTAGTGTACGAATGGGCGCTGGAGAAACCGTTCGCAGAGATCATGGACCTCACTGACGTGCAGGAGGGTATCATTGTCAGGTGTATACAACAGTTGCATGAGGTAAGATCAATTTCGACTTGAGTAACACCTAATACAATATCATTTTATTATTCATCAATAAATAGGCAATAGTACAGTTGTACATACAAAAACATATGTTATACTCAGTTTTGACGAACAGGGAATGTGTATTTTGCCATACAACCAGATTTCGTACTATCACTAAGGATTTCCAAAATCTCTATATTTATTTACCCAACCTGTTGTTCGAAATTCGCGTTTACGACCCCTTAACTAAGAAAGCATGGAGCTTTTTTTTTTAAAGGGGGGAAGCATCCAATGACTTCTCCCGCCTTGGGTTAGGGGAGAGGGAGTGTCAGACTCATACTGACTAAAATTCACCCCGTACCTACTCCTGCTCTTCGAGCCGGAGCCCCGGCAACCCGTTAGGTCTTCCGCGGCTCAAAGCATTGAGCTGAATACGTAATATAAAATTATAATTGAAATCTCTACTCATATTGCTGGAATACAGAAACGTTACTCAATTTTAAGTCGTGCTTAAATATCGTGCCATCTCTGTCATTTCACAAATTTGTGGTGACAAAACTATACTTAAAATTGAGTAACGTTTCAGTATCCGGGCATATGTCTCTTAATTCTAAGATTTTTAACACACTGTATAATAATTCACTGTTTCATTATTATTTTCTTCCCAACAGTTGCTAGTAGATGTGAAAGACGCAGCCGTGGCGGTCGGTGACCCAAAACTCCAAGCCAAAATGATGGAAGCATCCACAGCAATCAAAAGGGACATTGTATTCGCGGCCAGCTTATACACCACGCAAAAAGAAACGGTCACTACATGATTATAGAGTCGCATTTGCAATACCTAGATACCTTGTTTTTATGGAACGAAATATGCTTAGCCTGAACTTATTTTTTTTTTATTTCCGATTTTTTTTTATATAATAGTCAAATTTTTTGTTGTGTTTCGTGAGCACTTGAGCAGGCAATATGTATTTTATTGATATGATTTGAATAATATGAAATACACCTTCAGTAGACAGTAGATCAGTTTTAAAACTGTTTGGATTGCAGTACCCAGCTATAAATATTACACATCAGGTTTTGGAAACCGAATATTATTTTATCGAAGTTTTCAATTATCTTACATTTTAGTGAACCGAAATCGATAGGATTTCGGTACTTTTCTCAATACTTCTCAGACTACTGTAGATAAATGATAAATTTGTTGATGTGCAGAATATTTATCGCTGGTACTTTTTACTTTAAAAAAACTTATATTCTCAAACAACAGTTGTTTCAAACTTATACCGTATATTCTACGCCTCCTGCCGGAGGTTATACGCCGGGGTCGTGCGGTCCATGGCCCTCTACGGCGCCCCTGTTTGGGCGCCGAACTTGTTGCGGCGTCCCGCTCGGACGCTGCTCATGGCACAGAGGGTCATGGCGATCCGAATGATCCGCGGATACCGCACGATCTCTGGGGAGTCGGCGAACCTCCTTGCCGGATTACCGCCGTGGGATCTGGAGTGAAGGTGCTCGCGCGCGTGTACAGCATGCGCGCGGAGGCACGTCGCCGGGGCGAAACTCCGCTGCCGCGCCAGATAAGTGCGTGGCGGGATGAGCTCCGGCGCGATCTCATGGCGGAATGGCAGCAACGACTGTCGCAACCGAGGGCTGGGCTCGCTGCCATCGCAGCGGTAAGTCCCCTCTTTGAGGAGTGGCTTGAGAGACGTTACGGCGTCCTCACCTACCGCCTGACGCAGGTCCTCACCGGACATGGAAGTTTCGGGAGGTACCTGTGTCTGATAGGGCGGGAGGAAACGCCCGGGTGTCATCACTGCGAGGACCGCCCTGAGGACACGGTGGAACACACGGTGGGAGAATGCCCTTCGTGGGCTGAGCACCGCCGTGTCCTCAGGGAAGTGATCGGCGATGGCGACCTCTCGCGTCCGGGCCTAGTGCAGGCCATGATGCGGAGCGAGGGGGACTGGGATGCCGTCTCCTCCTTTTGCGAAGCAGTCATTCTAGCTAAGGAGGAGGCGGGACGCGTGAGGCAGCGAAGCGCTGCCTCCTCGCAACCCAGCCATCGCGAAGGACACACCGGGCGTCGGGGATCGCGAGACGATCTCCGGCCACCGTAAGCGTGGGCCTGCGGACGGCGAGCATGGGTGGCTCCCCGTCCGACCAGAAACAGACCCGAGCGTACGGCGCGTCGCGTTCCGCGCGCGCCTCAAAGAGCCATCAGACCACCACAGATGGGGCCCAATCCGGCCGATGCCGATTCGGAGTCGCGGAGAACCTAACGGGTAACCGGGGCTCCGGCTCGACGTGCAGGAGAAGGAACGGGGTGGTTTTTAGTCAGTAAGAGTCTGACACTCCCTCCCGCCTCACCCAGGCGGGAGAAGTCATTCGATGATTTTCCCCCCTTAAAAAAAAAAAAAAAAAAAATACCGTATATTCTAGTAGATGGATCCGCTTTAGTGAATTTTTTACGCTCATAAAAACACATATTTATTTTTATTTTTATATCTCAATTCAAATATATTATTTATGATTCCTGCTTTAATGTTAAGTATACATTGTTTTTTTTTATTACGTTGTCACGCATGCATGACTGTCCATGATTTATTTTCTCTCCACAAAAATTAAATATTGCATTTTTATTTATTCGTTTTATTTTGTTATTGGTTTAGTTTTATTATGTTTTGTAGATCAGTGCTGTAGTTTATTTACCGTTAAAAGAGGTCGTTTTCCACGTTAAGAAGTTCTATATTACTTCTCATTATTTGCTAAAATGCTAATACATAGAAAATGCAGCTACCACTTTAGCTTCTATACCGTTACAATGCAGCAGACTAAGTATAAAGCTTGCACAATGGATAAGTTACGTTTGCTGATATAGTTTGGATTTAGTTTTGATGTGAGTAAGGTCAGTTTTTGCATGACTAGAAGGAAAGGTAAGAATAATTTTATATGGGGAGACTGATTGATATTTGAGGTCAGCCAGTCTGGCGTCTGGTTAATGATACAATGAAGATCTCTTAAACTTGTTTTGTCTATTTATTTGAATTCAATTTAGTATCCTGTGGACCGTTTCCCCTAGTCTGTCAGTCTCGATAATACTCTTTTGGTCTTGGTTATTGGACTTGAATTTGAGTAAACTCCTATTTGGATAGTACCGGTTTGCCAGTTAAACTGTCTGTTGGTCCTTTCGTTTTTGGTCCTGACCAAAAACGAAATATTTGAATAGACTTATAACCAACCAGCAATATCGCTAAAACCTTTTCATTAACTTTGTACCTTTTAACGTTTACACAGATTAAGCTTCTGAAGCTAAACGAACGAGCCGGCGCTAAGAGTAAACGAATTAACCGTCTCGGTCACACGAGTTCTATGTACCGGAACATCGTACTGGCAGCCAGCTGGACTCCTTCAAACACACAGACGACCAAAATCGAAGTCCTACCACCAACGGATACGACGACAACTGAAAATACAAATGATCAAGACCAAGAATCAACCAGTATCACAAAGAAAACAAACAAATCTCCAGAAACTATAGAGAAAGGACAAAAAGAAACAAATGAAAAGCCGAATAATATTTCGAAGAAGAATAAGAAGTCAGGACACAATGAGGGACAGATATCTAAAACCAAGCAACCGAAACCCGGCAGGGACGACAAAACTAATTACATATTGGGACAACACGATGATTGGACAGATTACGCCTAAAGATTATTTAGAGCAATGATCCAATTGGGCCAAAAATCATTTGAACTGTAGGCGCTTGCCTGTAGTAGCGCGTAGCCTCTATTCATGCAATATTAATCCAGCTACACGCTGTATAATAAAAGATACCAAACTAATGAACAATTCAAACCATGAACAATCTGACGGAAAGAATAACATCTTGAACAAAACAGTACTGACTATGAGTTTCTTTCCTAGTCTCGCCTGTTTCGGGACGGCTCTAAATCGTAACTAGATCCATCTGAGAATGACATTGACACCAAACCATACCGACGAAATTATAGAAATTATATTACGTATCGACGAAATTATCCAACCTAGGCTATCTAACATCAGCCAAAAATGCAAAGCTAGTCTTCCTTAGTTATTTTATTCGTACCTAAGTATAAACCTACTCCATACTTTTAGAAACTTTATTGCTTCCAATAAAGATAACAATATTTCCCTTTCATTTCACCTACTTAACGTTTTCCTCTATATCTCTTGCATAATCATTGTTCTCTCTCTGACTCTTATTCTATTAAACTATTACATAAAAATCATAAAAAAGTATTCTGCGGTCTGTTTTACCCGATTTACAAAGACAGGTTCTATGTTTGACTGTGTATTTGTCTTCTATGAATCATTTTATGGTATAAATTAGTGACTTTTTAAATATCTTTTAGATTTAGCTTTATATTTGTTTATACCTTTTGCCTCCTCTTTAAACCTAATCTTACAATTAATAATAATTTTGTGTATCCTTAATACCTAGTATATAGGGTGCTTACATTGCTTGTATTATCATTATTTAATTGTGTTACTTTTAAAAATAAACTTCTTCCACCATTGTGTATTTGTTTTTTTTAAGTAGGTAGCCTTCTGCCTTTTTTTTTAAGGGGGGAAAATCATCGAATTACTGCTCCGGCCTGGGTGAGGAGTGTCAGACTCTTACTGACTAAAAACCACCCCGTTCCTTCTCCTGCACATCGAGCCGGAGCCCCGGTTACCCGTTAGGTTCTCCGCGACAGCCTTCTGTCTAGCTATGAGCCTTTAGTTATATGCATGGTACTTAATAAGTGTTATGTTTATTAACTCCATGATTGATTGGTGCGACAGGTTCGATTACCGTAACTTTGTATGATCCACAAATTGTGACCTGGAACATATACGCATATCACTCAAGTTTGATGTGTATGTGAAATATATATATATATATATATATACAGTATGTTAGGTTAAACGAGGGACATATTCAAACCCATAATAGTGTATACTCACATGAACCTAACAAACATATAAACGAAACGAAAACACTAATAAATAACAGACAGAACCATAAAAACGCTTCCGCTTACGCTTACGGGTTACGGCTTAGCGGGCTTAAGCGCACTCTATCCTTTTCGGCAAGATCGGCGCATGTTTTGCAACGCGACTTACTTTATGTAAGTACTGTTTCTGTTTACAAGTTCACTTGTTGTGCGCTCAGTGTTCATGATGATTTATTTTATTGGACAATTACTTCAAAAATTTTGGTTATAGGTTTTTTACATATTCGGGACGAGAATCGAATACTGAATACCCTCCCTCAATAAGTCCCTCGTTTAACCTAACACACTGTATCTATACTAGCTGACCCGGCAAACTTCGTCCCGCCTAAATTGTTTTTCTCACCTTTTAAACTGTCAAACACCAAGCGGTCACCGGTGACCGCAACCTATTGTTCTTTAATTGTGTCTATAATGACGGTACTCAACGACAATACTCAACCTTCCCTGGACTTCCACGAACATTTCAAGACCGAAATTAGCCAAATCGGTTCAGCCGTTCTCGAGTTTTAGCGAGACTAACGAACGGAAATTCATTTTTATTTATTTAGATAATAAGATATATTTGTAAATGCACCGACGATACAGGAGGAAGACTGGGTATTTTTTTATACATATACCACGCACAATAGGATTATATCCTGTATCGTCGGTGCGATTACAATAAGATACTTACCTACCAACTACAAACCAGGGATCAACCCACTGTTCAACTCTATTAGGTTTGTTCTAGATAAGGTTTGTTGTGAGTTTGAATTTGGAGTCTTTGGAGATTTAAAAAGTAATTTAAAAGGTTCAGCGTAAGTATCAGATAGCAGTGCTGCCTGGTGTCTGTTAAATGTATAGGCAGGCCCGCCGTAAGCGCGCGTGCACAGCACACAGGCGCACTATCGTGGGGGCGGCAAATCGAGCAACTCATTACCTACTATTCAAAATCATTGTCCAGAGTAAGCAGAAAGCATAAGAAATATCATCGCCGGTATAAAATCCCACTCGACGCAAGCAATATTAGCGTTATGACTATCTATAAGATTTAGTCGGTCTCAATAAATGGTAGGACTTGTAAAATTGGAGAATCGCGCATCATGTCGCGGGTTCGATTCCCGTACGGAACAATTCTTTGTGTGATCCACAGATTGTTGTACCGGGTCAGGGTGTAATGTGTTATGTGAACTTGTATGTTTGTAAACGCACCCACGATACAAGAGAAAACCCGATATAAGAATTCCTCTAAGCTTACTTTTTGCCGCCATTACTTTAACATTGCATTGCATAAATACCTATTTATGCAATGTTAAAGGAGAAGCAAGATCTTCACTAGATAAAAAATAATAATTGTGTGCCGAAGGCATAAAGTGCGAAGTTGCGTATGGTATTTGTAGACAGACAAAGAAAGAAAATAATATGTGGGTACCTATCTATCACTAGGCAGGTACCCACTCTGTCTGTTAAGTTGCTGCCTCCGAATAATCAATAATTTTATTACATATCCATAACTTCCTATGTTGCAACCACAACCAATCGTATTGCATTGAAGTTTTCTGCAGTTCGAAACACACCCAATGTTACATATAAATGCGTGGAATGAAACGTACTTTACGACCATGACGAGGAAACTTGTTCAAATGACGCATGTCAAATTTTAGTGAATCGGAACGTACCTTTAGGACTGACTTGGCGATTCGGATTTTCTTTCAGTGATTATCTCGATGACTTGTGTAAATTCAATGTAAATTTGATTTGTTAAATGACAGTTTATTATTTGTGATTCGCGGACGTGTATCGAGTATACTTACAACTGTGCTCATGTGGCCGCCGGGTATAAAGGACATATTGCAGTGACTGGTTATAATTTTCCAAAAACAAATAACGTAGAACCATCAATATGATACAAGACGATGAGTTCGAGGCCCTGGTGACAACCCCAGAGCGTATAAAGGCTCTGGGGTTTAAGCCACAGAAGGAAATCTTGACGAATCACATCTTACCATATGCCGCCGAGTTGGATGATGAGGCCTCAAGATTCCTACAACAAGTGAAGACAAACCTGGCGAAGGCCGTCATGTTGCGTGAGATGAAGCCAGCCTGCGGTGTGTGGTCCTCCAGGCTCATGAAGTAAATATTACTTTTTTCTCATAAGACAAAGGTGTTGGGTTAACACAGATACATTTTATGTGATATTTATTTATTGGAAGCTGTCCAATAAATGCCAATGAATTTATCAGGAAGGATAAACACAAGAGTGTGTTGTTGGAGTTCTGGAGCTTTTGTCTCTTTATAATATTTAGTATAAATAATTATGAGAGGGTTGATTTTAAATACATTTTACTGTGAGGTCTTATAAGAATTGTATTGTCTCTTTAGAGAACTTATAGTGTGATTGACCAAAAATTCTGACCAATAACATATTTTAAGGGTGGTGGATAACAAAGGTGTAATCAGTTTTTTAACAAAATACCCCCTTATATGTGTAACCATATTGCCAAAAAAAAATTCGACTTTATTTTATTACAATAATTTCTTATTAGAATTTGCGATCTTATTAGTAAAAGAAAATTTTATGGAAATCCTTTGTAATTTACTATTAAGGACTAGTCATAAAAATTATTATAAAAAGAACTAAAATTATAATAGTAGGTAGGTTGCACTCAATAGATTCTAACTACCCGCCATAGGACAAATGTGTAATTGTGTATTGTGGCAAACTTCAATTTTATCCAGCTTGTTCACACAATTTTTAAATACACATCATAAAAAGTATAGTTTACAAAATCATCACCTTATTTGAAATTTAAAAAAAATTAAAATTTTTGGTTTCGTTTATCTAGATCCAAACTACAAAATGTTTCAATATTTCACTTTTCTACATTTTCAGCCAAATGATCAGAGAAATCTGCTTGCTTTAATGGCAACAGAATAGGTTTCTATTATTTTGACCTAAATCCCCAAAGGGAAATCCTGTGCCATATCTTTACCTGCCCCTCAGAGAAATATAATTATGTTTTCCATCTACCATTCTAGAAAAACATTAAATGTAAAAAACTGCTCAAACCATTGTTAATAATGATGTGATGTTGAAAAACATTAATAATACCAATTATCTTGATCTAATATACCTGAATAATAAATATAATGTAGTAATGTTGCATTATCTCAGTGAATCAAAACTGCATGGTAATGATATGACAATGAAGTCAATTTAAACTGTCAAACACCAAGCGGTCACCGGTGACCGCAACCTATTGTTCTATAATTGTGTCTATAATGACGGTACTCGACGAGTTAAATAAAATTTTGCTGTTTAATTGCACAAATTGTATTGAAATATTCAGATATTTATATAGGCATACAATCCAATTTTTAGAATTTAATGAAGTAATAAATTAGGTAATAAAAAATATTCAACTTTCATGTTGAATTTGGATGATCCAAGAATAAATTCAACATTGCTTTTAAAATCACCCTATATTTCAAAGGTGATAAATAAAAAAAAACGAAGTGAACTAGTTAGTTGTAATATAAAATTCATTTTTAAAATAAGTATAATTATCTTATATCCAATATGAAAAAATTTAACATAACAACTGTTATTGTTCAACTATTAGAAATTCAATTAGTAATAAGTTTCAGTTTATTGTTAACCTTTGGCAAGTATTGCTGAAGTTTCAAATATGCTGGCCAGCACCCAGGACTTCCTGTAAACTGCACCTGGCCTCATGTAACACTGACAGTTCATTATATTACTTCATCATTCCTGATTATTTATTTACATATAGTTAACATCAGAACTATACATTATATACCTATATATTTATTTTATGTTTTATAAATAAATTTTCTGATAGATATTTTTAGTTTGATTGACAGACATAAATTGTGATATATACATGTTAAATCAAATCAATGTTAATTATAATAAAACACAAATTATTTCCATAATCGGGTTATTGAGAGCCAATAACCCCATGGTATTAATTAAAAATGGATCTGTAATTTGTTTAACAAATAAAGTAGGACATCACACAAAAATAGTAAAGAACATCCAGGTCCATTAAGATTTATTTTTTCATCCACACTCCGTGCTTCTTTGTCCTGCAGCTGGTGGAATAAACACAAATAGGGATTTGGTTTCCATTTCTTAGTGGGAGAACATTTCTTAGTGTGATCTACAAATTGCGTATCCATGTTTGGGAGTAAATTTAAATAATGTTTGAAAACATTCTACCTCTATGATTACAGGAGAAAATCCAGAAAACGCCCATATTGAATAAATATGTCATTGACCCTTCCCTGGAAGGCATTTTAATAATGAAACCAACCTATACCTATAATAAGTCGCGGAGAACCTAACGGGTAACCGGGGCTCCGGCTCGACGTGCAGAAGAAGGAACGGGGTGGTTTTTAGTCAGTAAGAGTCTGACACTCCCTCCCGCCTCGCGCAGTCATTCGATGAGTTTCCCCCCTTAAAAAAAAAAATACCTATAATAAGAACTAAATTTTTCCTTTATTTCCAGGTACATTCGAATCCATGGCCTGAAGTTCAGCAAGGAGGATCACATAAAGCTAATAAAACTGGCTTATGAGCTTGTCCTTATACCTGACCTCGAACCATGCAAGATTCATAAGTTCGCTACCATGTTTCTGATGCTCACTAAGTATGTATAAATTAGTATTATCTATGTACATGTACTTAATTACGAAAAGTATGTATAACAATAAACTCATCCTGTATTATATAGAACCCATAAAACAATTGGCTGGAAATTGGTTTGAAAGTGGCCATTACATTGCATATTGGAAAAAAATATGTTATAATAATAAGTGAGACTGATAGTTCAATCATTCATTATCGCATAGTAGTCTAGCTAAATGTTTTGATGACTCAAATATGCATAAATCAATACTTGTGTTGATTTTCATAATATTTTCCTGTCATGTATTTTAAATTTAGTCATGATGGGTTTAGTCACCTATTAAATTATTTTAAAGATTGATTAGGTACCTATTTAAGAGCACGACATAATAAGAGTTCAGGGTCGTATAAAACGACAACAACACTGACGATTTATACCTAAAGAATTTTTTAAGTAAGTAAGTAGTGAAATAAAATTTTGCCACAACTTCTGTTATCCTTTACTGTTTATGTCAAAGTCAAAATCATTTATTTCAATTAGAACAGAAAGTCACTTTTGAATGTCAACTAAAAATTAAAAGTGAAGCTATTCACTCATCCCAAGATGTAGATTCCTATGGAGAAGAACGCTATTATATGGAAGAAGGGAACATGAGGGGAAATAAAATAAATATCCTTTAGTACTCTGTGGTTTTACTCCCAATGCAATTGTCGGTTGTTATAGTAAATAAAAGATCTATTTAATATTGAAAAATTCTAACTATACAACAGGTGTCCATAACAATTTCATTATTTTTGTATGTATACAGTATTGTAAAAACTTTACATTAGCGTGAAAATATGTGTACTGCCAGACATAAAATTGTGTTCAAGGAACTTAAATTATTAGGGATCTTGGCAGTAAATAGTTGAAATAATTGGCACCGACAACTTCTGTTAATTGCTAACGAAGTAATTAATTTCTACAGGAAAAGACAATTGATTTCACCTGACGAACTGACGCTACATTGGCGTCCGCTCTACGATATGGGCAAAAAAATATTTGACAAGAGCGCCACTCATATTGGAATGTACCATTACCTGACGTAAGTATAGTACAGTATATTACCGATAGAGTATTTTAATTAGCATTTAACGTAAAAACTTTTTAAGTATTAATACATATTCGAAAGAACTTGAATGCGTCCGCGACTCATCCAGCGCCAAATTTTGTCTCGGTACTTCCTACATGTGACGTCTTCACACGTAACGCGTGACGTAACCACCTACTACGGTTTACGTGCATATTGGATTACATTTAAACAAAACATGACGATAACCGTTGCTGGAAAATGGATATCGTACATTGAACGTTTATGACGTAAAGCGTCTGCATACATAATAGTAGTTTCACTTTTTATACTTTATGTTTAATTTAGTGGTATAGAATACCACGTAACTATAACTTAAGATCATGGTGTATATTCAGGCCAAAGCGCTCTATGAAACAAGGAGGCGATATGCTCGATATGATTCGAAAATTCCTGTCTGGCGACGGGCTGGGCGATGCCTTAGAGTTGTTCGGCCTTGCGGGAGCCGACGAAAATGAACTGCCCACGTAATGAACAGACAAACAATATGTTTTCGGGGCACGCTTATTGTTCGCACATCAGGTGGCAGACGGGTTGGGCTCATGATTCATCAGACCCATGTCACTTATCCTTGGTATAATGGACCCCTGAAATGACTTGTTAAAACATCAACTTTATGTTGATGAAAATTAATAAGTTGTTTTGCCAAACATCCTATTGTATAAACGGTAGTGTCTGTGTATCCAGGTGGCAGGCTGTGCATGTTTTCTTATCTAAAATATGTACATAATATGTTAAAGTTGAATAATTTTATTTCAGTTCTCTCGAAGGATCATATATTTCGATGGTTAAATGCGCAAGACCGTAAGTATACGTACCTACTTAATTATATACAACCTTCTAATGTAAATTGCAGTAAGTAGTAATATTTTTCCGGATTTTTAGATATTTCCCTTTGACTGCAACAAAAGAGATCCTAGCGGAGTTGATGCCCCAAATAAACCCATGGTCTACGGACACACACGTGGTATGTCAGCTGGCTGTGTTCCTGCCGGTGGCTTTAAACCCTCAGTATGCGGAGTTCGGCCACCACCTGTGGTTCGACGAGATCATGTCGCTCTGGGATACATGCTACAACTCACAATGCGGTATCTCGGTAAGACAAAGTCCTTGAATCTCCTCCCAATTAGTCACTATACGACAATTGAGTATACTTGCCGATTCAATATAATTTTAAAGTTGTATTTTAACCCCTACCGGCGATAAGCAAGGTCTATGCCGTTCTAAAAACAACCTTATCATACAGGATTTAATGATGCTGTTTGCGGGGCTAGCGAAACGCAACCCTGGCGCGATAGACTGGCAGCCGCACGTGCCGAAGATGTTCACGAGGTTTCTACACGCTCTAAACCTCCCAGTCAGCTATAAAGACATGCAGATCACACGCTGCCATTCGTTAGGTAAGTTATCTACGTAAAGACTGGCATTTTGCGCTACTACACAAAGATTTGATCCTGTGTCTAAATCTCAAATAAACATTATACCAGAGGCCTAGCGTGTGTTCCCCCCTTCCCCCAAACTCGACACGACAGCTGTGACTGATCCAGTCTAGGGGCTTTTTTTGAGGGGGAAATCATCTAATAACTTTTCCCGCCCGGGTGAGGTGGGAGGGAGTGTCAGACTCTTACTGACTAAAAACCACCCCGTTCCTACTCCTGCACTTCCTACTAGGGCCCCCATCTGCGGTGGTCTGATGGCTTTTTGAGACGCGCGCGGAATGCGACGCGCCGTACGTTCGGGTCTACCTACTCTTGAATCCAATTCCGATCGATCGTCATTGATATTGTGACGTTTGTTACTCTTTGAATTGCAACACTAGCGCCCATTGAATCCGTATTGGGTAGATATTGATGAATTAAATAATGTTCTTGAGTTTGATTTTGTAATCCGTGTCTGTACGCTATTTTGCCAATTACGATTGGGCTTGTTGTGTTGACACAGCGAATACCTATTGCGGGTGTCAGTGGGCGGCACTAGTCACTTACCAAAACTCCGACTGCTCGTTTGCCCCCCTTGCAACACGTCGCCGAACAGTTGCTTTTCATTTCAAATGCAATGATTGTTTATTTTTGGAAATAGGTAACAAAGTCAACTTATCTTCTAATTTAAATATTTCTTTATCACATACGGATATTCAGCAATATGTTATATGTATTTAGATAAATATACCGTCTTCTGTTTCATCATATTACATTCATTGTTCGTGTTTGTAGTATTTTCTTTGAACTGCCATATGATAGGACATTCAAAATGTTAATGACTTTACAAAACTGTAGTATTTTAAATACTACTTATGTTGTGTTACTGTACAGTATTTTTTAAGGGGGTAAAATTATCTAATGACTGCTCCCGCCTGGGTGAGGCGGGAGGGAGTGTCAGACTCTTACTGACTAAAAACCACCCCGTTCCTTCTCCTGCACGTCGAGCCGGAGCCCCGGTTACCCGTTAGGTTCTCCGCGACTCCGAATCGGCATCGGCCCTATTGGGCCCCATCTGTGGTGGTGTGATGGCTCTTTGAGGCGCGCGCGGAACGCGACGCGCCGTACGCTCGGGTCTGTTTCTGGTCGGACGGGGAGCCATCCATGCTCGCCGTCCGCAGGCCCGCGCTTACGGTGGCCGGAGATCGTCTGGCGATCCCCGATGCCCGGTGTGTCCTTCGCGAAGGCTGGGTTGCCAGGAGGCAGCGCTTCGCTGCCTCACGCGTCCCGCCTCCTCCTTAGCTAGCATGACTGCTTCGCAAAAGGAGGAGACGGCATCCCAGTCCCCCTCGCTCCGCATCATGGCCTGCACTAGCCCCGGACGCGAGAGGTCGCCATCGCCGATCACTTCCCTGAGGGCACGGCGGTGCTCAGCCCACGCAGGGCATTCTCCCACTGTGTGTTCCACCGTGTCCTCAGGGCGGTCCTCGCAGTTACTGTACAGTATACAATGCCACAATGTATGCCAATTGCTATTTTTATCTAAGTTGACACATAAGTATTGTGAGGGGTTATTTTAGAATAACACTGCTGCTATTCTTATTTTAATGCATATTTGTAGTAACTACAGAACCACTTTTGTAGGCACTTCAAATATACAGATTAGAATTTTTATAATGTCACCTGAAGGGGAAGTACTCTTAATATTTAAGATAGAAAATTTTACTCAAAGAAAACTTTCCTTTATTTTTAAAAAGAAACAAAGCCACATTCAAAGATTTTTAAAATTCTCTTGCCGCACACGATAATCGAACCAAGTAAAATCTGTAAAAGTTGCACTCTGTACATTTATTGCATCGATACTTGTTCAGAAAAAAATTTAAAGCTCTAATGAATATATTGTGATACAGACATGAAACACGTGGCTTCGTGGATTGTATGGAGCATTGCCCCTGACGGCGAGGTGCTCAAGCACTTGCGCAGCTTCCTGGCGGGAGTCGAGAGCTATCTGCACAGCGCTAACTCGGGCCGCTGGTCTTATAAGCTGAGGGACCTGCTCAGGAAACTGGCTAGAGAGTTTCTAAACAGGTAACAACGAATTAAACGTCTAGTATGTAATTTTACTTAAGAGTTGATTGAGACTTACTTTGATCCCTACAAAACAAAGCTGCATGTGTAAAGATCCTTAAAAGTAGTTGGTTTTCGCAGGGTACGTCGTGAACGTGAACCTAAATTCAAGGAAAGTTGGGAGAACCAAACTCCGGCTCACTACCGACTGAAAGACGAAGACATTACAGAGTTTGTTCAGATCGTGCTGGAGCCGACACTGCAAGCAGTGTACAGCCGCAGCGGCTCGCTCGATATATCTATTGCACTACACAACCTAGCGACGCTACGCCCCGCCATAGTAGTCCCGCCTCTCCTGGAGAGACTGAAGACTTCTCTGACGTCTCTGACGGAGCCGCACCGAGTGACGGCCGCCATGTCTGCAGTGGCCGCCGTGGCGCGACCCATGCTGCGCGGCGCGGACGCCGGGTACCCGGAGGGACCCACCCACGTAGTACCGTTCCTGCTGGCTGTACTACCGGGGCTCGATCCCAATGACATTAAAAAGACATTGGTCACACTACACTTCATACTCATCTTCACATGGATGGTACCTTTCATAGACTGTAGTTCAGCTCACGAGCACTGGTCGGACCTCACCGAGGAAGAACTCCTCACCTGTGAGTCTACCGCTCAACTCGAGGACTTTGTGCTCGTCTTCTTAGACAGATTGTTTGTGATCATCGAGTCTAGTGTACTCGAACATGTAAGACTGGATACTAAAGAATCCGACGCCGTTCGCAGTAAGACTGACGCTGTAATGGAAACTGCCATCTCTTCGGCCGCGACAGCTGTACTGATGCAGTGCTCGCCGAAGATATTTAAGGAAGCATTAAGAAAATTCAAAGCCTTCGCCACAGAAACGACATTTGAAACGAATGTATCTGGAAGTATGGTTGGTGTAATGTTACATGTGTTTGCTAGAATTGACTCGGAGGCCACCCTGGCTGCGTTCTTGCCGGACCTGTGTGAACAACTGTCGGAGTTGCTGTCGACGGACGAGGCGCTGCACGAGGAGAACCCCTCGCGTGACCTGGTCTACAGACTGGTGTTGTTGATGCATGTGGTGGAGTGTGACGGTGTTGTACTGCTCAAATATGTCCCCGACATCCTGCCCATACTGGACAGGGCTCTGAAGTTACATTCTAACTACGCGCTGTCGAGAGCGTGTGAAGTGCTGAGTCATATGCTCAACTCGTTGTGCTATATTGATTTGAAAGAGTGGAAGAGTTCGCCGAAGGATTACGGCTCGGCTCCGGAGACGTGGCTGCCTATACGGGAGTGGGGATACGGGTGTATGTTGAAGGATACTAACTTCAAGTGGCACGTGCCGAGTGAGGCGGAGGCTCAGTGCGCGCAGATGTTGATAGACCGGTATCTCACGGCGGAAGCAGCCCGGATGGAGCAATGGATCAGTGGGGACCGAGACATGTGTCGTGAGCGACGACTGAGGAGCTTCTATATCATTAATGCACTGCTAGCGTGCAGCACTTTTCTACCGCCACCTAATGAAGACTCTGTTTCCTTGTAAGTAGAATTCTATCACAAACTTTTAGGACTTTTGACAACTGAATACTACAATACACTGCCTTTATTCCAGTTTGGAATCTCACGTGCCTGCTACAAGCATTCCATTTACCAGCGGCGTGCGCTACGAAGTGACACTAAACGGGGAGAATGTGCGCGTGGCCTTGACCCGTCTGCTACTTAAGGTGCAAGCCAAATTATTGGGCGAAAAGACTGATGATACCAAGGGCCTTGAGATGCTGATACAGGTTAATGTCCATTTTCTTTATTGGAAGTATTATGAAATTATTTAAAAAGAGAACATTTTCAAATTGAACAGTTATACTGTTCAATTTGAAAATGTTCTCTAAAAACTCGGAAGCAAAATACCTTTAAGTGTATATAATTGGTATTTTACCAGGTATGGGAACGCGTAGTAGTTATGAAAGGTATGCGCGGTGGGCCTGGACTAGAGGCTCGACTAAGGTCGTATGGGGCTTTAGAGAGGGCACTGGACGGGCGCGGCGGAGCCCCGGACCGGAAGGGGAGCTCCCGGGGCGTTGGCACTGCACGACTGCGGATGCTCACTGCCGATGCTGCAAGGCTGCATGATGACTCACGATATGATCTAGTCTGCGAGGCCGGGATCACCCCGTCAGCTCTCAAAGCTCTGCACGCTTTAGCTGAGCTCTCTATCAATACCTACAGCTCTGTGAGTTTAACTGAATTATAAACCTATTAACAAAACGAATCTAACTGTACTTCGCAAGCAAAAAGTCTTTAACTAAATAACTGTAAGATACAACAAAATGTACAACATTTCTTTCTTAACCAGGTCCGCATATTAGCGCAAATCCGTTTGTACTGGATGCTGAGCCATTACCCGTATTCGTATCGGGCGTTGGTACCAAAGTTGGTGGAAATATTGGCCAAAGGTGGTGAAGGGGACGAGTGGCATGCGCGTCATAAAGGCGCACTGTTTATGATGCTGGGGCCACGCAGTGGACCATTGGTGGCTAAGCAGGATTGGGACGTAGTACGCACGCTATGGCCTGCTATACTTAATGCGCCGCTTAGCGAGAAACCCAGCATGGTTCGGTAAGTTGTCTATAACTGTTTCTGTACTCCTCCAATGATACATTTTAATTCAGTTACACAGTTACGCTACTGTTACATAGAGACAAATAGAATTTGCATAAGTGTGGCGGGTTTGTCACAACATTTTGTTGCCTTTGCAATGTGTCCTTCAACAACCTTGAAATAAAGCTCATAATCTAATAGATTTCCGTTTAATGTAATCTATTATTTCAGGCTAGAACAAGCGTTCAGCGATAGTCTCCACCGTCACTTCCCTACAGTGAACACTCGCCTTACTATGAGTACAACGGCGGTAGACGCGGCCGCGGTACTTATTACTGAAGAGGAACGTTCCGACCCACATTTCAGCAAGATTCTCAATGAATCCATTGCGAGAGAAACTGCCAGCTCAGACAGAACTGAGAAAATCTACAATGAACTCATTGTAGAACTTATGCGAGTCGTCGAAACTCCTAATATGTAAGTAGAAAATTGAACTTTATATGTTTTAACAAAGCCACTTTTGTAAAGACTCATAGAATCAAATAAATTTTACTATGAGCCAAGGTTTAATTTCGGTTGATTTTTAAAAATAAGTCATATGCTTTTCACTCTGGACATTGCATTTAATTTAATTGTAAAACGTGACATAACTCATACTTAAAATAAATCAAAACTAGACCATATTGACAAGCGGTAATGTTCAGAATCTTATACTTTTAAATGAACATTATATTAAACAACTTTTGCTATTCAACAGCCAATGGCGTCGCTTGGAGCTAGCGATGCAGATGCTAACCTTCTGCCCTTCCCTTCAAACCCCATACCCTGGGTCCGCTGTCCGAGGGATGGTACAGGCACTACTACACGATGACATCGCCGTCAGACGTACAGCACAACGACTAGTGCACTATGTACTGAAACAACGCAAGCACAAACTTATTAAGATAGAAATTGATCCGTATGACATCGCTGGCGTACCTCGCCCTGAGAAACGTACACCTGGTAAGTTTGGTTTTTTAAATATATTATACTAATTTGTTTGTTATGTAATTTTGTAAGTCTAATAATACTCATAATAAGTATTATAATAAGTTTAATTAACTCAAACATACGACGTGCTCGCGTAAACTTTTTGACGATACTCGACTAGTTTCATCCCATATCTGGTTTCACAATCATAAGCGAGATATCATGCGTTTCGTATGGAATTAAAACATTAAATATTAACTTACGAGTTAGTTAAAACCTTAAATAAGAATTACTTAAACGTAAAAACTTAAATAATAATATTAAAATAGTACATTGCGTGGTTTTAAAGGTTCCTTGATCACTTGCAACTTTGCCACAATGCCAAGGCATCAAGTCCCATCTGTACCCACTTGTTGTATTAAGTTGAATTAAATAAATAAAATCTAATATGATTTGCACACGGAAAATACCAACGTACTATTTTTCAGGGTACCGAAAGGATCTTGAATGGGCAATATGGTCTGATGACAGGGTATATAAAACTGACGAAGAATGGGATCAACCCTGGTTGAGGAACTCAATGTACGGATTTTATGCCTGGCCCGAGAAGTTAGAGGTATGTTATTTAATGTCTAAGCAACTTTAATATTTGCGCAGTTTGCGTAATCATTGCGCAACACAGCGCAAACTAAATAAAGCTATGCTTGAGTGCGTTTTAGTCAATTGTTTTCTTTAGGATATAGTCTAATGATCACATTAAAATTCTCATTTAGTCACACCACACATAAAATAGGCTTTTAAGTTGCAAAAAATTAAACATCATGTAGAAATTGATATACTGTATTAAAAAACTTAGGTTACATTTTTCTTGTCACTTTTTAGATAGCAGCACCATCTAGCGAGCAGGTATACTCCTCGGACCTGGCTCCGGAAGACATGGAGGAAGGCGAGCGTCACCTGTATGAGTTCTTCAACAACGAGGATAATGTCAACAAGCTGGTTGCCTTCTTGACCGTCGAGGAGAAGAAGGGCAAGGACAAGTTCAATGGAGTGCGCTTCTCTTTATTCAAGGTTAGTCAAATTGGTATTGTTTTAATAGTTTGTAATGTTAAGATAATTTTATAATGGGTAGATAGTAAGTACAGTAACTGTAAAGCTGTGAGCAAAGTAACACTAAAACCTATGTAACGCCCGGGCCTTTATTAATCTATTTTCTTACAAATGTGTTCTCAGGTTTCCTGTAGGGCTACAGAATTTTTAACTTAAATCCGGATAAGCTGTCTAAAGGTTATCTATACTTATAAAATAAATCTGTAGAGAGGTCAATTCTGTACATGCAATATATTTCCAAAATAACTGTCAGGGGGTGATTAGTGGTCGATACTAATAATGCAGTCAGTAAAATTTTTGTCTGTATGTATGTTCCTTTTAGAAACAAAAACTACTCGACGGATTTTAACGAAACTTCGTACAATTATTCTTCATGTTCCTGGGGAGGTTATAACATTTCCATTACGCTACAATCAATAGAAGCAGAGCAGTGAAGGGAAATATTGAGAAAACGCGAGAAGTTGCTCTATTTTTTAAGCTACCGTCGCGTGTGTAGCCTTAATGGTTAAAGCTACATAGAAATCATGTATGACGGAAATGTTCTACATTAAATCATCTAAAAAATATCCTAGACCAGCATATGTCTATCTTTTATGGTTGACTCAGAATAACACGAGTAACGGTAGTTTAGCTTAGCCGGTAGCTTAGCAGTTTGAAGCTTTCTTGTTATATTTGTTTACTCTTACATTTATAGTGCTCTCAATCATCAGTCATATTAAAACGACTAAAGGGACCGGAATGAAATTCGGAACAGGGGTAGATTATGGTCTGAAGTAATACATAGGCATTTTACCCCTGGGATCGCGGGCGAACCCGCTGGCAGAAGCTAATTCTGAAATATTTCTCTCTCCATCAACATGGTTTTAACTTGTAATGGACTCGACTATGCTCTAAACTACACTTTGGCCCGACCTGACCCTAACCCTACCCTACAGCCTGCAAAAACGTGCTGTTAACAACTTCATCATCTTATACATTTTTTATTTATGTACAGACATTATTCGCGCAATTCGGTAACGATATAAGCGCTAGATTCCTGCGTCACGCGGAGCGTTGCGCGGCGGACTCTCAAGAGGCGATGCAACGTTACGCGGCAGAGGTGACTGCCGCCGCCCTGCGCGCGCCGCGGTACTGGCCCAGGGACAGGGCCATGGACATGTATGCTGCCGCCGTCAATATACTACAGATTGGTAGGATATTTACTTTGTATTCATTAGTTCTGATTTAAATTACGTCATACTCTAATAACTTTTTGCCAATCAAAATTGAAATTTTGTGATGTTCCTAATAGAATATTGTAATTGAACTTATTATCTGTCTACTAACGATACACATGTTCGGTATATTAGGGATTTAACAGCTAAACTAAAAATTACAACAGTTTTATTAATATTTAGCAGTAATTTGGCTAATAACTTTTTTAAACACAGCATGAGACTATAAATTCCTAACTTCATAACTCATAGGTGCTGCAAGGCACAAACACAAAACTAAGAGCAAATAAAAAACTATAATTTTACAGTTTTTTTTTATCCCGCCAGGTTTATCATCAGTTACCCCCGAAACTCTCGAGGACTGGGGCACCTGCGTGGCTACTGGCGTGGAGAAGTTAGACCCAACCCGCGGCCGTCAAGTAATAGAAGGACTAGTCCAGATTTGCGCGCCACGATCACGTATCCGAGACAATGAACCAGATGTTGATACTTCATTCAGTATCTGTGCTAGACTTTATGCCCTACAGGTAATATTAAAAAAAATAATCTATGTGTTTTTGTGTTCACTAGATATCAATGGTGCTGTTCATAGTTCAACGACCTTGGTTTACTTACATATATTTAATTAGGTCGTCTTTTGGAATGTTAGCAGTACAATACGCATTCGATATTACTTATTCTGTGATTTATATCTGGCATTATTCTTACCAAAACAAAGAAAATTAAAACGATCGAACTTCCATCCACTATATACTGCGTAATAATATTGTTACTTATTTAACATACCATCATCTACTTATGCAGGGTGCACTGGGCTCCCTACGTTGGAGGGCGGCACCACTGGCTGCTGAATTGTTGAAGCGGTTGGAAGAGGCCAACTTCACACAGCATCCCTATCAAAACGTACGGGAAACGGTCGGCAGGTAAATTTTCACAGACGTATTATATTCACACATGATCACATCAACATGCACGCACGAATGACTATCGCATTCGTAACATAAAAGTACGTAACATAAAAGAAGTTTCATCGCCTAACTGTGAGATATGTGATAAAATTGAAGATGTGCAGCATTTACTGATGGAATGTGAAAGGAACAAGAATGAGAGGGAATCCTTGGCTAGAGAATTTAAACTAAACCTGTGGGATGTTGGACTTATGCAAAATATTTTAGCTCACCCTAAATCAAACATGTCTAAATGCATTATTTCTACCCTAATAAAGAGTTCTAGGCAATAATTCCCCTTCGTATAGGCAAAAGCATAGTTAAGTACGAAAAGTGTTAATAATAGGTGTTTAATAATTTTATGAAAATAGTGTATAAGTTACAATGGGGTTGACATATCCATGTGGATAAAAACCCCTCACCAAATATAAGAGAATAAAATAAAAAAAAAAAAACATAAAAGTATCGAGCGCGTTCAGCGCACTGATTGTGGATGGTGGTGGATCCAGTGAACCAACCAATCCGAGCGACTATTACGTTAAAAATGCGATAGAGTTATTCGTGTTTAGTACTCAGAAAAAAATATTTGTCTGTCAAAGATGATTTAACAGTTTAAATAAAGAACACACAATTCTAATCAAATTTGTAGTAGTTCACAAACTGATTTTGAAATTTAAACAAAACCAATAAAGTTCAATATGCATTAAAAAAACACAAAATTAAATATAATTACATACTTAACATATTTCCCTATTGCAGTTTGTTGATGACGATCTTCGACACGGAGCTGGTGTTCCCCGGCGGGTACAATGGTCCCGCGCCCCGTCTGGCTGACTTCTTGGATACTGTACAACCACGACTCGCCGCGCTCTATGACGAGAACGGCGATATAGGTCAGTAGATGCCAACTTGTATGAAAAACACAATTCTCGAACTGCGTACCAAGCGTGGGAATTGCGACATATTCTCTCCTTTTACCAATTAATGATAATAACTACATCTCTTCCATTGGGGTAAACAGTGACATAATTCTAGCATATCTTTTTGTCCACATTCTTCAATCTCTTTACACATGCCCGTCGATTGACGATATAATTCTTATATTTATGCAAATTTTCGCAACTACCAAATTTTATGAGTAGGCGGAAGTCCTAACCGTATGATAATTATTTATATTAGCTGTAATCCGAAGACAACATGCTGAAATAAAATACAACCCAAAAAATCCAATTCTGAAAACACGACGCAACTATCTAAATCTGTCCAACAAACCCAACTAGATCAGCCTTCAGCCAGTCTTTCTTCTTCTTTCAAGGCCTATGAGAAATTAATTTGTATTTGTATCCGTAGTGATAAAGACCGCAGCGTCAGCGGCCATGCAGTGCAGTCCGCGCGAGCCGGCGGCGGGCTGCGCAGCCGACGCGCGCCTGCCGCCGCGCGCGCTGTCCGCCGCCGCCGACGTCGCCATACACGTCGCCAGGCTCGCGCAGGAACACGCGCCGCCCTCCGACGACACACAGGTCATTCACCACATAATTATTTGGCCTGCAATATGGGACATTTGGACTATATTTGGTCTCCTTAAAAGACGCAAGTGTATTTTGGATATTCCTGTACAGAAAAACTTTTTGTGTAACCCATAAATTGCTTGTCTATGTAGTCTAGATTTCCGCTATCACAAGCGCACCCACGTTGTGAAATAAAGGCCTTTATAAAATAACAAGAAAGAAATCTTCTATTGATCTCAAATGTCCTTTTTCTTGAGTCCAAATAACTTTTAACATTGTTTACCATAATCGTAAATCTAATCTGATTTTATTTTATCAGGCGACGGAGGCAGGAGAGTCTTCGGACACAGAAGGCGAAGCACGAGTGCCCCGTGCAGAGCGCCAACTAGTGTCCCGTCTCGACACCGCACTGCGCCTCACTGGAGACGTGGCCGCGCCCGCACCGCAGGACCATGCGCGGGCGTTGAACTTACTCACTACTGGTATGTAATATTTTTATACCTTATTGTCTGTTCTAAAATAAGTACTTAATTTCGGTGATAACTCTCAAAATTTTCGACCTATAATTGTAGAAAAATGTTAAAAGTAATTTAAAAGTAAATTATAAACATCTAAATGTGTTTCTAATGTAACAAAAGTATCAGAATATGGAATTAAAGGTCCTGATATGGCTCGATATTAATCGAGCGATCCCGAAAGTAGTCTACTTAACCACATTAAGTAGAATTATTTTTTGTTGGGAGCGTAATGTAGTAATGTGTCCATGGTGTGTGTAGTGCTCCGCGGGTGCATGGGCGTGGTGGTGCGCGGCGTGGCGTCCCGCACGGAGAGCCAGTACCTTGTGGCGGGCGCGGCGTGCGCGCTGGCGGGGCGCGGCCCGCCGCAGCCGCACGACGAGCTGCCGCGCGCCGCCGCCGCGCTGCTCGCCTCGCTCGCGCTCGCGCACCACTGCAGCCGCGCCTTCGACACCGCGCTGCTACATCTCGAGACACTCTCCAACAGTAAGCTACACTTACCATAATATACCTACTGTGTTATCTAATTATATGTTTCATGCTCGACTTCAAAACGCGAACCCTCTGCCACATTGTTTCGTTACGGAATTAAGACTAGACCGATACGATTGAGTATAACCGATAAATATTTCAAAATAACGTCTATTATTTTTCATTTATCATTATTGTTGAACACATCAAAACTTAATGTTACAGTTAATGCAATGTATTGATTCTACTGTATTATATGACGTTAGGTCGGTCATGGTCGGCGCGCCTCGCGTGCCTGGACTTCGCTCAGCCACTACTGTTCTACGGACTGCCATTGTTATGTGACCGCGCCGACCGCGCCATCGCCACTGAGCGCTTCGCACTCAAACTGATGCGAGATCCAAGACTTGAGGTGGGATACTAAACATTTGTTCAATTATTGTAACTCTTACTAACCAAACTCTTGTGACGTCATGTTTATTCTTTATAATAATTGTTTCAGGTGCGACAGTCTGCAGCGAAGTTACTAACAGGCCTAATGCATTGTCGCGCGCTGCCGGACGAGAGTGTCACGATGCAGGGACTCATGCGGAGCTGTCGGTCTAAGCAACTGGTGGAACGGCACTGCGGAGTGCTGGGGCTCTGCGGGTACCTGGCATCGCGCCCATACAGTCTTGGCGCCCGACTTGGCGACGTACTGGCCGAGCTGGCGCGACATACCAGCGCGCCGGACCCCATCCCCGCCACCATCCGCGACGCACTTGCAGACTTCCGCCGCACGCACCAGGACGACTGGCCCAAACATCGCGAACAACTCACCGAGGAGGAACTCGACCTCCTCGCTGACCTCACCTCGCCCCCCTCTTACTGCGCTTGAGTCGACTATTGCTACATAGTTTTATCTCTTTTTATGATAAGGTATTTATAGGGATGCATCCGATAACGATATATCGGCGATTGCGTTTTCCGATGTATCGGAATCGGCGATATTAATTTTGCTGATATAGCCTTTGACATGCTTATAACTTTTCGCTGTTATTACCGTGTTTAATTAATTCTTGTAAACACAATTGTCTACTCTAAAAGCTTCAATTAATAAATACTTTTCTTCCCCGGACTTGCGCTGTATATTTCACTATCTTGTGATTGCGGCGTGAATTATTTTAACTTGACTGTATGTCATTTTTGAAAAATTTATATCCTAATCAGTATTGACGATACTTCTTTAAAAATATCTTTATCGTGTCGGCTAAAATGTGGATCGATGCATCTCTAGTATTTAATTGTGATATTCAACAATAGCTTTATGTATGACACAAATTTTAGTTGCATAACTACTCCAAAGTGTTATTGTTTCGTAAAACTCAAGTGAACGTAGCTAATATAATTACTGTGCTCTATCAGTGCAGTGATTTCATAGGCCTAATATTTAGTGAATTAGTGATCGCATCTCCTGCATCTACATACATGTAACCTACCTTTTTACTATAACTAGTTATTCACGTAGAATCTGTAACGGTGGTGGCTCCATCTCATATCATGTTCTGTGCCCACAGTAGACGCCGGTGACGGATTTAGATAGTAAGATGGTCAGTGAGTAATTTTGTATAATTTGATAGATATAATTTGAAGAGCTATTTTGATATTTTTGTTTTATAGTTTATTATTATAATGTATAATTTGGTTTGTTGGTTTGGAAAGAAGAATTAAATCTAGAAACAATTTTAATTTATTATTATGGGTATATATTTTTCGTCATTTTGTGTAACAATGTGCAATATGCCATTGTTCTTAAGACATTTCGTTCCATAATAGATCTGTTTACATGGGTTAGGTATTTGTAAATACGTGTATAAATATTACGTAATATTTCTTTTTTAGGATATTGTATTAAATACTACATTAATAAATAATATGTGTTTTATTTCAACAACATTTACAACGCACAGAAAGAAACTGCATTGTCCCACTTATACAATTTTATTTTTAACAAATTTTGGTCACAAGATGTTATATGAAATATGAAAAGAGAATATTGAGAAATTCAGAGAATCAGAGAATAAAGTAACAATTAAACCTAATGTGTTTGAGTCCCCAAAGGTTACTTTCGATCTTCAACATCTGGAAATAGAAAAATATTTGATAAATAACACAGTACTGCAAAAGTAGTTTAGTTATAATAGGTAGTACTTAATGTAATGTTACACAACGGCTTATAACGAAGAGTCTACCATTGTGACATAATCTGTTACTTTGGATGTCACCTATGTCCCAATAGGAATGTCACAATCAGTACCAGTGACCCTGGACAAGTGTACAATGATAATGATACAGCACCTATCACTCAATTGATTATAGCAAAATTGCAACATTTGGGTTTACAGTACTACAGTACTAATTGCACAAAGGATCATGGTTGCATTGGATGTAGAACCAATATCTATTTTTATAATGCTAATTACCAACATTTGAAGTGTGGTTTTCTAACAACTTCATAATAATCATGAAAACAATTTATATTCATGTGATCTAGACATCACATTTCATTTTATTTCTGTTAGTGTATTAATGTACCCATGATCCTTTTCATAGTGTAATAATTCTCTCTGACAGGCTCTGGGTCAGCGATCAGTAGCACCCATGGACACTTGCAACACCAGAGGAGTCACTTTACACATTATTTCTTATGTCAAATCTCATTAGTGTAAGAAACAAGCAAATAATCCATCACTAGAAACAATTTCAGACAACCCTGCCATGAACATCAATAACAGCAGCGTTGATGACTCTATTCTATTCAGCAGTCGCCAGATGGCTTGACAAACCTGTGTTGCAGCTCAATGATAACATTTGTTGTTAGTGGCAAGGCACAGGCACCATGGTTAGACTGTCATGTTTTTTTATGAATTATACAATTATTGTGAAATAAAGACAAATATTAGTCAGACTATCTGTTGTGTTCAATTTGTAATAATCTAAGAACCATATTAATTTTAGTGTGTCCATGTATTCGTAATACTCACTTTTGCCATCACACGCTACAATTTTGACTTTATCTACTTTTGCAACCTCTTGTACTTCCCGAAATTCTACATCGTTCAACATGAATGTCCATACATTATCACAAAACCTGAAAAAAAAAATATGAATAAATTTTTTAACTATGAAAATATTAGCAAAATATTCAATACTTCTATTCTATTAGAAATGTGAAGATCACTATCTGAACTCTTGTAAAAAATCTAAAATATTGAGCCTGTAGTGAAATTATGATGTTAGTCCTAGTTTTTCATTCTTTGTAAATAAAAATTCGATGAAACCATTCCCACAAGGTCTAAAAGATATTATTTGACCATTTGATTACCAACATTTCGAGTGTAAGTGCTATACTAAATAAGTATCGAATTACCTGTATGTATTTAATTTTCCTGCTTTGAAGGTAAGTCTTGACTTCACCCTGTTAGATAGCGCCTGGTTGATCGACTTATCGAATTGCAACAAAACCCTCACTGCTAACGCTGGAGTTATTTGTCCATACTGTAAATTCAATCATTATATAGCAACAAAGCACAATCATTAATAACTATTTTTTACAAAACAATGTAAACAATACCTGTATCAATTCGTCAAGGCTTTCTTGTAGAGTATTTCCGATCGTTGTATTTCTATACAATTGATATGACATCACTAATGATTATATTAAATTTTATATAAATAATTTTTAGTTGAAGAACTAACTGATCGCTGAATTAACGATAATCGTATGAAAAATAATTTGAGTCAATTCAATCTCTCTCACGTTTACAGACAGGTTTTAATCATAGATTAATAGTTAGACTTATTTGTTTTTAAAGTAGAGAAGCGAAAAACTTACGTACACCTATGGAACTGTATTGTCTATGGTACCACTACAGGTCGTAATATATATACTTACTAATAAGATAAGTCGGCATTTTCGAGTTACAATTGATCATTATATTTATTTTATAATTTGTTTCATAGATCAGTTAGAATTTTTGATGCGAACAAGATGTAAAGCTTGCATAAGCTTTAAGCTTATGCAAAACTATCAGACTGACCAAAGACAAAAATGTTAGAACATGTTAAAGACAAGTCAAGATTCCGAGTCTCCAAGAGCCTAGGCTTTTTGTTTTGCCCGCCAAAATTACAAACAAATTAATGTTAAGCATGAATCATTTTAAGGGTAAAAAATGGTTTATCTTGATTTCCGGCAAAACTACAAGTCCTATGGAAAAAAGTTAAATGGCAAAGTTGTAGGCAATAAAAAGATCTACAACTTTTGTATTCGCAGATTTTTCACATAACCTCAAAATTTTGGTGAAAAATTCAAAAAACCAAGTTTTTGATTTTTTATTTATATCTTTTTCAAATAAATTTTATTTTCTACGAAATTTGGGGAAATTTACCTTATTAATCAAATAAATATTTAATAAATATTTTTAATCAAATAAAATACACTGTAATTTATTTGATTAAAAATATTTATTTTTTCGCTTCATTTTAATTTAATATCAAAAAAGCACCCTAATTTTCAATCGAAAATTCTGACGTCAAAATATCAGCTTTTTTCAAAAAGTTTGGAGGGTTTTTGTTCGTTGAAATATCTACTTTCTGATGGTGTAAAGAAAAATATACATTACTATAGGAAATATTCTTAGAAAATCCAAAAATATGAAAAAACCTCAAATTCGAAAATTTGTTTTTTATCATCATGTACAATTTTGAGGTATTTATTAAAATTTACATTTTAATTACTCAAAAAACGTAAAATTTAATGTTTTATTAATAAACGAAAAAAATACAAATTAAAATATCCTTCTATAATTAACAAACAAATAAGTTAATAAAGTTAATATTTAATAAGACATCTACAATATTTTTAAAAAGTTGTAGAACCTTCTTTAAATAATATTTGTAGTTGCCTATTTATTGCTGTTTTAAGGTAATTTATATACCTGAGTGAAATTCTAATTAGTTAAAATTATTATTAATTATTTGGAATTAATTATTATTAAATATTTAAAACCACTACAATCTGATAAAGATCGAGCTGATCTGATGATGGAGTCGATAGGCAGTCGAGGGAACTCCTCAACGGTTAACATAGCTACATTGTTTTTGAGTTTGATTAATTTGTATTGATGAGTACTTTATACTTAGGTGGTATGTGATTACCAATGGGTCTGATGATGAAATACCTAGTACTAAACCCATAACAAAATATATCTTAGGTAAATATTTATTAGTCACAGGTATAATCCACAATAAAATTGTAAACAGCTAATGTTAGGTATCTATTAAGGTTTTAATGAATAATTTTGTGTAAAACTTGTTAATTAGTTGTGCGGCTTCTGTAATTGTTGCGCAAGTTTTTAAATTTGTTGCGCTTATAGTTTTTTAATTATTTCACAAAAACATTTTCTACTGGGGCATGGGGTAACGTTACCCCAGCCAGATCATTTTCTTTCTAATAGGAATGTTTAAATAATTACTAGCTATAAAATTAGTTGCGCCTTGTTTTATATTTGTTCTTTCATCAGTTGCGAAGTTATTCGAGATTTTGCTGGAGTAACGTTTTGGATTTTGCTAGATCTTTGAAATGGTTAAGCGGATTCCTATCATATTTGATACATGGCTTCTTATTAATTAGTTCAAATTTGTTGTGCAATTTTTTTTTATGGAATAGGAGGCAAACGAGCAGACGGATCACCTGATGGTAAGCGATCAGCGCCGCCCATGGACACCCGCAACACCAGAAGAGTCACAGGTGCGTTGCCGGCCCTTTAAAAAGGAGTACGCTCTTCTCTTGAAGGTTTGAAGGTCGTATCGGTTCAGAAATACCGCCGACGACAGATCATTCCACAGTTTTGCTGTGCGAGGCAGGAAGCTACGTGAGAACCGCACAGTTGTGGCCTGCCAACCATCTATATGATGGGGATGCATATGCTGTCGTGAGGGTCGATGGCGAAAAGATGCGACAGGTATCAGGTCAAACAATTCCTCAGAGCACTCCCCGTGGTATAAGCGGTAGAAAATGCACAATGAAGCTACATCTCTACGCATTGCCAAAGTGTCGAGCCGGTTTGAAACAACCGGACATCCAACAATCCGAACGGCACGCCGCTGAATGCGGTCCAGAGGAAGAAGCTGGTACTGGGGTGCCCCCGCCCAAAGATGAGAACAGTATTCCATGTGGGGCTGCACCTGTGCCTTATATAGAAGCAGGCGGTGGGTCGGGGTGAAATACTGCCTCGATCTATTGAGCACACCAAGCTTCCTCGAGGCTAATTTGGCCTTATCCTCTAAATGACCGCAAAACTGGACGTCGCTCGAAATGTTGACACCAAGTATTCCAATACCGGCTGAGGCAGTTAGGGGGGTGCTTTGAAACTGAGGAGAGACGACCAACGGCAGTTTCTTAGCGGTAAACACGCAGAATTGTGTCTTAGTGGGGTTAAACTGGACCAAATTAAGTCCACCCCAATCAGAGATTCTCCCTAAAGAGGTCTCGATTTCAGACACGAGTCTGTTTCGGCTCTCTATGACGTTTTCCCGAGAAATGTTAGCGCGGCCGGTGTAGTAGGCATCGCCTGTGCTGTCATCCGCATAGCAATGAATGCCGCTGATTTACAGCATGTCATTGATATGGAGGAGGCACAATGTAGGCGATAGCACGCAGCCTTGAGGGACACCTGCGTTTATTTACAGGCATCAAGTCAGAGCATTCACCGTCGACCACGACTTTAATGCTTCTGTCTGCAAGGAAGCAGGAGACCCATTTGCCTAATTTCTCGGGAAGTCCGTAGGAAGGAAGCTTCGAAAGAAGCGCTCTATGCCAAACCCGATCGAAGGCCTTCGCCACGTCTAAACTTACTGCCAACGCTTCCCCCTTAGACTCGATCGCCTGTGCCCACCGATGCGTTAGGTAAACAAGGATATCACCAGCAGACCGACCTTTACGAAAACCGTATTGCTGGTCACTGAGCAGCTGATGATCCTCTAAGTAACGCAGGAGCTGGCAGTTGATAATGGACTCCATTATTTTCGAGAAGAGGGAAGTTATGGCTATCGGTCTGTAGTTATATCTATCTCTATCTATAGCATATTATTAGTTATATCTATCTATAGGTGATTGCAGTGCAATACGCGGTCGAATACGGACGTGTCATTTTTATTTCTTCGCAAACTGCGCGGCCCCTGCCGCTGCACGTTATTATTCGCTACGAGTTCGCATCAACTCATAGCCAAGAAACTGTTGGCATTCATACAACATGCCATAGATACCATGGACGAAGTGAGCATTATGCAGATCTGCAAATCCAACTTCAAAGAAGATGAGATTAGCAAGGGCAAGCAGCTCATTTTCCAATCACTGGGGAAGCTCGACCAGATGCCGACTCGAAGAAGGGATGGAACTGAGAAAAGCATTCAGGACATCATCTCGATATTAAAGGTGACCGATCCAGACGACGTGCCAACATTCGTGGCGAAGGAGCTGCACAGGCTCCCTCCCGTGACATTCGATCATGTTGATGTTACCAGGCTACTGAAAGACATCTTGTTCCTGAAAACCAGTCTGGTGGAGATGTAGTCTAAGTTAGAGGTCTCTGATAACACCATTAGTGAATTACGTGCCGACATAGTGCTGCTACGCAGTGCGGTTTCGGAATGTAGGCCACTTGACACTTCTAATGTGAACACTCGTCGCGGTGCGCAAGTTGCTGTAGCAGGCAGTTTTGAGGAGGCGAATACGTCACCGGGCGCTATCAATTCTGCTAGCGATGCATCACGTGCCGCCGCAGCTGACCGACTGTCGACTTCAGGTCAGGTTACGACACGCATGAGCACATCGCCCCTTAAGCGTGCTTATGCCGATATTACCGCTGCCAGCAAACCTGCTAAATCCCAGGATAAGCAAAACATTCACGTTTCTGTTTTCCCCCGAAAAGAGAATCGTGAATGTGTTCACAAAGATTGGAAACAACGGGGTTCTGACGAAGATGGTTTCAATACGGTGGAGAAGTGAAAGAAGAGGAAACCCACTTGTCGGAACCAGTGCGGCACCGCACCGACTGGACCTAACTTTCTGCTGCGTCCTGCCACACCAACGACGCTGCTGTACGTGTCCCGGCTGCATTACACTACAGAGGTTGAGGAGATCGTAGAGTACATTCGAGTGAAATCCAAATTCGTCATGAGAGTCGAGCGGTTGGAGTCTCGTCATAATACAAACTTCAATTCCTTTGTGGTGAGGGTGCCCACTGAACACCTGTCGATTCTTATGAAGGAAGAATTTTGGCCGAAATGTGTAGTGTTCCGGCGATTTCGAGGCCGGATACCAGACACCGAGAGACACACGACTCCGATACTTCGTGTAAAATAAGCAGTAAAATTAAATATTATGTATATGTGTGTATAGTATTTGCAACCTGAATTATTTGTATTGTATTATTGTATATTTCACTATGGGCCAAGATGCCTGAGACAAATAAATAAATAAAAAAAATAAAAATAAAATAGCAATAAAAAAACCAAAATAATACATAGCTTAAAAGTTATTTCATGAAATAGAAAGTCCAGACAATATGTATAACAGATTATGTGTGAGACAATAACTCTTTTTTAATCACTCTTTTAAAGTCCAGACAATATGTATAACAGATTATGTGTGAGAACCGTGCAAGTTCTTCCTGTAGTGGCCGTTTGAGGAAAGAACCACAACAGTTTGAGCGGACCCCTTCTGAAGGTAGTAAGCATGTGTCGGTTTACAGTCACCGAAATTAACAGGTGAGGCTGACTGATTCGACGAACAATACCAACCCAAATAACATTTACGTAGGTCGCACAAATACTCAAACTGTCAGAATATGGGTAATTAGAAAAGAAATGGTGAGGCAAAGTCTCGCACGGTCCTAGCACTAACAATTGTAAAATAAAAAGTAAATGTCAAGTTAGAACAACATATGAAAAACAATGTCACATTAAAACAATAATGTCAAATTGCATATAGAAAAGAAACGTAACTAGAGGTACATGTTACAAACATGTCGACATGACCTGTGTGGACGTTACAGCAGCTTATTCCCAAGCCAGACTATCATCTAGGTAGTCTTTTATTTTTTAAAAAGCTTTACTATAAAATTTATCTTTAATGACATTTAAATTTATTTAGACTGAAATTTTGGATATGGCTGGGAATTTTATTGTAAAAGCGTATACTCTGACATCTAAACGAACTACTTATTTTCTTTAGTCTAGTAGTGGGAACAACATATTTGTCTTTATTTCTCATGTTGATATTATGTATATCACTATGCATTTTAAATAAACTTTTGTTTTTATGAGCATGTAGGTACTACATTTTCATAAATGTCAACAACAACAGTCATTATATTAATTTCTTTAAATAGTTACCCCAGCCAGCTCTTTTTTTTTCTAATGGGAATATTTAAATAATTACTGGCTATAAAATTAGTTGTCTAGATGAAGCAAAATGTTGAGCCTTATTTTGTATTAGTTCGCTTGCAAAGTTATTCGAGATTTTGCTGGGGTAACGGATTCTTATCATATTTGGCACATGGCTTCTTAGGATTAGTTTAAAATTTTTTGTGCAATAAAAAAACTAAAATAATACATAGCTTAAAGGTGTGCGTTATCCAGGCCAGATGTTGTCGAAAATGGTCTTCTAAAATATGTAGGATGGTATTACAAATTTAGTACCTACAGACATGCAATTTGCATGCCAAGTGAAGGCAAAATATGGAGACTGTAAACTTTGTTTAACACCTACCTCTATATATTATGTACCCATGTTTGCAAATAATTAAATGAATATGAATATGTACTTATGTAAAATAAATAATTTTTTAATCGTTTGTTTTAAAAGTTTACCTCATTCACACCTTAACGTCTGAACGGTTTTTTATATGACTTGGTTAATTTAAAGATAGGATCCTATGCATGGACACAGGAACTTACTTTTTACGGCGGGAAAATACCTCAGCCCGCGGAAACCTAGCGTGATAGTGGCTGTATCAGTTGCCTCTTCCGGAGTAGCCGCCACTCTGCTCAATGGTGGTCGAACGGCACAATTGGTGCTTAAACTGCCATTAAACTTAGCCCATGAAAAATGCCAGTCTGTAATATAAGTAAAAACAGCAAACGTGGACGTATGTTGCAGCAATGTAAATTATTAGTTTGGGATGAGTGTACCATGTCCCATAAAAGAGCCATTGAAGCTCTGGATCGGACTTTGAAAGACATCAAGAGTAATCCAAATATCATGAGGGGATGGTGGTACTTTTATTAGTATGAATAGTATGAATTCAAAGATGACTCACTGACTGACTGACTGACATAGTGATCTATCAACACACAGCCAGTGGACAGATCGGGCTGAAATTTGGCATGTAGGTAGATATTATGAGGTAGGCATCCGCTAAGAAAGGATTTTGATCATTTCTACCCTTATGGGGTAAAGTAAGGGATGAAAGTTTGTATGGATCTTTGTCAGCTTTAAACTGATGGTGTTGAAATTCGGCGTGTAGCTAGATGTTATGACTTAAGCATCCCCTAAGGGAAGGATTTTGATTATTTCAACCCCCAATTGGGGAATAGGGGACGAAAGTTTGTACGAAACTTTGTCAATTTTACACCGATCGGGTTAAAATTTGGCAAGCAGTTGTTTGGTGCGTTCGCGCAGCGCATTGTTGTTAAATTTAAAGATTTTAACTATGCAGATAATTAGTTATAAATTTAATTGTGGATAAATTTAACCAAAAACTGATTCCGCTTGACGTTGTCCTGCCGGAAGTTTTTTTAGTCCATGGACTTTAGAAGAAAAGAGATGTGTCCAAAAATTAGTGTAATTGAAATCAGTGCATGCATAAACTTCGGAGAAATTAAAGTTTCTGTGATTCTGTTAAAGTCATTATTTTACCCGAAGTCGCGGGCAACAGCTATCCTAATCCTAATCCTAACTAATAATATTATAAATGCGAAAGTAACTGTCTGTCTGTCTGTCTGCTACTCTTTCACGCCAAAACTACTGAACGGATTTGAATGAAATTTGGTATACAGATATTCTAGACCCCGAAATAAAACATAGGCTACTTTTTATCGCGAAAAAGGGGTTGTAAGGGGTTAAAGGGGGGGGGGGAGTTGTATGGGATATCATAATTTTTAAAGATAAAACCATGAAACTTTATATTTAAGCACTTGATAAATGATGATCTTGCCTCCGTTGGCGTGCCAGCTACTTTAGAACCTAATGGCTTGGTACGTGACGATGGCAAGAGCCCCGACGGTATGTCATTATTCCCTTGGAAGATGGGTAGGGCTTCAGTATGGGACGCCACTTGCGTTGGTACTCTGGCGCCATCCCATCTTCCAAGCTCAGCGTGTCGAGCCGGTGCTGCCGCTGCTGCTGCCGAGAACCACAAACGGCGAAAGTATAATAGCCTGATTGGCAATTATGCTTTCGAACCGTTTGGGGTTGAAACTTTAGGGCCGTGGGGCCCAAGTGCACATCTTCTTTACAAAGATATTGTAAGGAGGATGGTTGACACTTCAGGTGATCGAAGGGCTGGCTACTACCTTGGGCAAAGGTTAAGCATTGCCATTCAACGTGGCAATGCTGCCAGTCTTTTGGGCACCCTACCTCACGGTAGCGATGAGGAAAATGTTTTCTTTGATGCCTTATGATTTATTTTTATTATTATTATTTTATTAAGGTGTAAATATTTTAGTTTTAATTTTTTTTTTATATATTTTAAGTTGTATATATTAATTTTTATCTAGTATTTAATTGTAAGAAAGAAATCTCAATAACCAACGCCAAGTTCTTGAAAGAAATAAATTTCAATTACCAGCACTTGATAAAAAATAATAAAACATTTGTTCTAGCGTTTTTGAAATTTCGACCTGTTAGGGGATGAAATAGGGGTTGAAAGTTTGTATGAAGTTCGTCATTCTTGAAGATACCTTACATTTTATATTTAGGTATGCACTAAATAATAAACAAAAAATCGTTTGTTCTAGCATTTTAAAATTTACACCAGCGTAGGGGTGAAATAGGGGTTGCATGTGGGTGTTCGTCATTTTTGGAGATAAAACCATGCAACTTGGTACATAGGTCTCTTAGGATGTGCAAAGTTTTTATATAAGTAGGTACCAAAGGAATTCCAGAAATTGTAACTTTTGTTTTGTATCAATAAAAAAATCGACTTTTGAAGTATCTATCAACGCACAGCCCAAACCGCTGGACAGATTGGGCTAAAATTTGGCATACAGATAGATGTTATGACGTAAGCATCCGCTGTGAAAGGATTTTGATAATTTCCACCCCCAAGGGGGTAAAATAGGGGATGAAAGTTTGTATGGGACTTTGTCAGTTTTAAACCGATCGGGTTGAAATTTGGCATGCAGATAGATGTTATAACGTAGGATCCGCTGTGAAAGGATTTTGATAATTTCCATTCCCAAGTGGGTAAAATAGGGGATGAAAGTTTGTATGAGACTTTGTCAGTTTTAAACCGATCAGGTTGAAATTTGGCATGCAGATAGATGTTATAACGTAAGCATCTTCTAAGAAAGAATTTTGAATATTTTCACTTCCAAGAGGGTAAAATAGGGGGTGAAAGTTCGTATGGAACTTTGTCAATTATAAAACGATCTGGTTGAAATTCGGCGTGCCGATAGATATTTTGACGTAAACATCCTCTAAGAAAGGATTTTGATGATTTCCACCCCCCAAGGGGTTAAAATAGGGGTGAAAGTTTGTATGAAACTTTGTCAGTTTTAAACCGATCGGGCTGAGACTTTGCATGCATAAAGTTACTATGACATAGGTATCTCCTTAGAAAGGATTTTGATGAATTCCACCCCTAAGGGGATAAAATAGGGAATGATAGTTGGTGTGAAATTGGGAATGAAAATTGAATCTAGAATCATTGAATCTTTTTGAATTACATTCGGTAAAATGATGATTTGGGACCTGAGTAACGTATGATAGTTTTTATCTCAGAAGTCCCTCGGGAACGGGAACTATGCGTCAATGCTCCAGGACTCTCTATCTTTTAACCACTGAACTTATTTCATAGAGATTCTGTACAACAATAGTCGAAGTTTTTATTACTCAAAACTTACGTGATCGGGCCGGGACTGGTAAGAACCCTGCGGGTTTTTAATTTATTGAAATTACGATGAATTATTTCACAATAGGTAAATCTTAATTGGGCACTGAATTGATTCTGAGGAATTCTGTCAGAAGTCATTAATCTACGCGGACGAAGTCGCGGGCAACAGCTAGTTTATCTATAAGATTCAAATGACCACTTTCGACAAGATCTGGCCTGGGTAACGCACACCCTTGCTGCAATCAACATTACACCCTGGGTTTCCAGTATAAGTACTTATTATACTTTTTGCTAGGCATTATACAAGGTACCTTGTACCTAGGGCGTAGGTCAGCAAACATTTAAAAAATAATTGGGGATCGAACCCACATGTTTCATAGTTTGTTATTATGTGACTATCAGGTATGATAATTACCTACTGTTATAATAATTATTATGTTTGGTTGTAACTCAAAATGAAAGTCATAAGTTTTATAAATTATTTATTTGCATTTTAAAATCTGTGTGTTCTTGGATGATCTTCCGCTACTCGTCCGCGTCGTCTTCACGATGATCTTCCGCTCCTCGTCCGCGTCGTCTTCATGATGATCTTCCGCTCCTCGTCCGCGTCGTCCTCATGATGATCTTCCGCTCCTTGTCCGCGTCGTCTTCACGATGATCTTCCGCTCCTCGTCCGCGTCGTCTTCATGATCTTCTGCCCCTCGTCGGTGTAGTCTTCATGATGATTTTTCGCTCCTCGTCTGTGTCGCCTTCATGGTGGTCTTCTGCCCCTCGTCTGTGTCGTCTTCATGATGGTCTGCTGCTCCTCGTCCGTGTTGTCTTCATGATGATCTTTCGCTCCTCGTCTGTGTCGCCTTCATGGTGGTCTTCTGCACCTCGTCCGTGTAGTCTTCATGATGATCTTTCGCTCCTCGTCTGTGTCGCCTTCATGGTGGTCTTCTGCCCCTCGTCTGTGTCGTCTTCATGATGGTCTGCTGCTCCTCATCCGTGTTGTCTTCGTATTGGTCTTCAGCTCCTCGTCTGTGTCGTCATCATATTTGTCTTCTGCTCCTCGTCTGTGTCGTCTTCTTGGTGGTCTCCTGCCCCTCGTCTGTGTCGTCTTCATGGTGGTCTTCTGCGCCTCGTCTGTGTCGTCTTCATGATAGTCTGCTGCTCCTCGTCCGTGTTGTCTTCGTATTGGTCTTCAGCTCCTCGTCTGTGTCGTCTTCATATTTGTCTTCTGCTCCTCGTCTGTGTCGTCTTCATAGTGGTCTCCTGCCCCTCGTCTGTGTCGTCTTCATGGTGGTCTTCTGCTCCTCGTCCGTGTCGTCTTCGTATTGGTCTTCAGCTCCTCGTCTGTGTCGTCTTCATATTGGTCATCTGCCCTTCGTCTGTGTCGTCTTCGTATTGGTCTTCTGCCACTCGTCTGTGTCGTCTTCATGATGGTCTGCTGCTCCTCGGCCGTGTCGTTTTCGTATTGGTCTTCTGCCACTCGTCTGTGTCGTCTTAATGGTGGTCTTCTGCTCCTCGTCTGTGTCGTCTTGATATTGGTCATCTGCTCCTCGTCTGTGTCGTTTTGATGATAATCTTCTGCGCCTCGTCCGTGTAGTCTTCGTTGTGGTTTTTCGCTCCTCGTCCGGTTTTTCGCTCCTCGTCCGGTTTTTCGCTCCTCGTCCGTGTCGTCCTCGTTGCGGCCTTCTGCTCCTCGTCCGTGTCGTCTTCGTATTGGTCTTCAGTTCCTCGTCTGTGTCGTCTTGATATTGGTCATCTGCTCCTCGTCTGTGTCGTTTTGATGATAATCTTCTGCGCCTCGTCCGTGTAGTCTTCGTTGTGGTTTTTCGCTCCTCGTCTGGTTTTTCGCTCCTCGTCCGTGTCGTCCTCGTTGCGGCCTTCTGCTCCTCGTCCGTGTCGTCTTCATGGTGGTCTTCTACTCCTTCTCCGTGTCGTCTGTGTATTGGTCTTCAGCCACTCGTCTGTATCGTCTTCATGATGATCTTCTGATCCTCGTCTGTATCGTCTTCATGATGATCTTCTGATCCTCGTCCGTTTCGTTTTCGTATTGATTTTTTGCTCCTCGTCCGCGTCGTCTTCATGATGATCTTCCGCTCCTCGTCCGCGTCGTCTTCATGATGATCTTCCGCTCCTCGTCCGCGTCGTCTTCATGATGATCTTCCGCTCCTCGACCGCGTCGTCTTCATGATGATCTTCCGCTCCTCGTCCGCGTCGTCTTCATGATGATCTTCCGCTCCTCGTCCGCGTCGTCTTCATGATGATCTTCCGCTCCTCGTCCGCGTCGTCTTCATGATGATCTTCCGCTCCTCGTCCGCGTCGTCTTCATGATGATCTTCCGCTCCTCGTCCGCGTCGTCTTCATGAAGATCTTCCGCTCCTCGTCCGTGTCGTCTTCATGATGATCTTCCGCTCCTCGTCCGCGTCGTCTTCATGGTGATCTTCCGCTCCTCGTCCGCGTCGTCTTAATGATGATCTTCTGCTCCTCGTCCGCGTCGTCTTCATGATGATCTTCCGCTCCTCGACCGCGTCGTCTTCATGATGATCTTCCGCTCCTCGTCCGCGTCGTCTTCATGATGATCTTCCGCTCCTCGTCCGTGTCGTCTTCATGATGATCTTCCGCTCCTCGTCCGCGTCGTCTTCATGATGGTCTTCCGCTCCTCGTCCGCGTCGTCTTCATGATGATCTTCCGCTCCTCGTCCGCGTCGTCTTCATGAAGATCTTCCGCTCCTCGTCCGTGTCGTCTTCATGATGATCTTCCGCTCCTCGTCCGCGTCGTCTTCATGATGATCTTCCGCTCCTCGTCCGTGTCGTCTTCATGATGATCTTCCGCTCCTCGTCCGCGTCGTCTTCATGATGGTCTTCCGCTCCTCGTCCGCGTCGTCTTCATGATGATCTTCCGCTCCTCGTCCGCGTCGTCTTCATGATGATCTTCCGCTCCTCGTCCGCGTCGTCTTCATGATGATCTTCCGCTCCTCGTCCGCGTCGTCTTCATGATGATCTTCCGCTCCTCGTTCGCGTCGTCTTCATGATGATCTTCCGCTCCTCGTTCGCGTCGTCTTCATGATGATCTTCCGCTCCTCGTTCGCGTCGTCTTCATGATGATCTTCCGCTCCTCGTCCGTGTCGTCTTCATGATGATCTTCCGCTCCTCGTCTGTGTTATATTCATATTGGTCTTCTGCCCCTCATCTGTGTTATCTTCATGATGATCTTCATAAGTTTTCTAAATTTTTTATTTGCATTTTAAAATCTGTGTGTTCTTGGATGATCTTCCGCTACTCGTCCGCGTCGTCTTCACGATGATCTTCCGCTCCTCGTCCGCGTCGTCTTCACGATGATCTTCCGCTCCTCGTCCGCGTCGTCTTCACGATGATCTTCCGCTCCTCGTCCGCGTCGTCTTCACGATGATCTTCCGCTCCTCGTCCGTGTCGTCTTCATGATGATCTTCCGCTCCTCGTCCGTGTTATATTCATATTGGTCTTCTGCCCCTCATCTGTGTCGTCTTCGTATTGGTTTTCTGCCTCTCATCTGTGTCGTCTTCGTAGTGGTTTTCTGCCCCTCATCTGTGTCGTCTTCGTATTGGTTTTCTGCACTCTCATCTGTGTCTTCTTTATTATGATCTTCTGCTCCTCGTCCGTGTCGTCTTCGTTGTGGTCTTCTGCTCCTTGTCCGCTTTTCGTCCGTGCCGTCTACGTATTACTCTTCTTCTCCTTGTCTGTGTCGTCTTCATAGTGGTCTCCTGCCCCTCGTCTGTGTCGTCTTCATGGTGGTCTTCTGCTCCTCGTCCGTGTCGTCTTCATGGTGGTCTTCAGCTCCTCGTCCGTGTCGTCTTCATATTGGTCTTCTGCTCCTCGTCCGTGACGTCTTCGTATTGGTCTTCTGCTCCTCGTCTGTGTCGTCTTCATGATAGTTTTCTGCTCCTCGTCCGTGCCGTCGTCGTATTGGTATTGTGTGGCCTTTGTTCTTTGTTCGCACATCTTGACTTTCTTCGTATTTTGTGTTTTTTTTTTTATATAACAATACTGATTTTTCTGACTGGCATGATATGTTAATTTTAGCTACAAATAAATTGTGCCTTTAAATTTCTTATTTGATTTTCTTCTACTTGTTTTCATGGCCTTTCATTTTGGATATCTGTTGACAATCTTCAATTTCTTTCTAGCCTAACAGCGATTTCTTACGTGTTATAAATTTCTCATCATCTCATAAAAGCAGGCTTTATTATAATTTTGCTAGATTTTGTGTAACAAAATGTATGTGCGTGTGATGTCCAAGTTGTTATTCTGTTTCCTTTCCTGGTATTAATTAATCTTCGTTGCAGCAATGGTTCATTGATGATTAGAGAAGATGCAGCTAAGATTATTTTCTCAAGGTGTAGCTAACAATCTGTCAATAATTGTTATGACGGAACTATGCTAGTAATTCCAATGTTATGTATCTCTGTTAATGCGATTTTGAGGACTTTAGTAATATTTTTATGAACGGTTTTCAACCATAATATTTTCATTCTTGTACAAACATTCCACATAGCTTTTTCGTATTAACAACAATAGAACTATTGGCAGTACTCAACGTTGATCCATGAATTATTGTATCATTTTTCATTTTCAACTTTAAATGTAAATTGATGCTTACAGCTCAAACACCATTCCACTTCCTGAGGACGTAAAATCGCAAATGATTAGTTGACGACTTGGGAATCGAACCCAACTTTTATCTGCAGTCTTTCTACAACTGCTAGTATGATAATGTGGTGATATATTTATTTTTATGCCATAAACATGTAGAATTTAATATGCATTTTAAGAAAAGTTAAGTGTCACATACCAATACATTGGTAACATTCTCACAGGCAGCGTATCATGTACGTGTATCCATTTTAATATTTTATAACGCAAACTGGGTATTTGTTAACAATCACTTGTGTCAAATTTATTCAAGCTTGGCTAAAAGCTGAAAGTAAAACTTAAAACACGTTCTTCCACAAGACTGCTAGTTTATATATGCCCATATTGAAATTGCAGAATGTACTTCACATTGTAATCGCTAAGTGAATTTGTTATTGAGTTAGTTTGCTGCGAGCTAGTACTAATTTATGCACTGTATTTCATAAAACATTAACAACTTTCGTAAACATCTTACTCCAGCGCTTAAAAAGCCAATAATTTGCACCTGTTGACAAAAAGTATTATGCACCTAATCTAGTGTTATGCATGCAAAATTTAAAATTTTTCAGCAAATATAGAAATTTTGAAGTATAAGAATTTATTCCAATACCTGTAAATTCAACTCCAACAACAAAGTAGAGATGTTGTGACTCAATTCAAACGCATCTGTTGACAAATATTATTACGAAGCTATACTCATAGTTTTGAAAATTTTACCTTCCAGAATTAATGTTTCTTGGTGGTGTTGAAGTTGTTCACATAATTTTACCAAATCAAACCCATTCATCCTCGTATTTCTTTGTATTTAATCGTAGGTATATAGCTATTTTAGAATGTATCGCGTACCGGTATTCCTATATGTCCTGTCAACAATAATAATTAAGAGCCTACCATACTTATGTTAAAATTACTTCATAGAACATTACCTTCTAGCCGTCCGTAGTACATCTGTTAACAAGTCTGTTATGCACATACAAGCTAAAAGCCTGACTAACTTCGTAAAATCAACACTCCATCAAGAAAATGTATGTATGGATTTAATCTTACTTGAATTGGTGGTAAATCAGTCCGGAGACTACCTGTGTGATGCAAGCTACACTTTCGGGTATCACAAAATCATCACCTGTCAACAACAAAGATTACGAACCTATGCTAGCTATATCTAGTAACATGCTCCATTATTACCTCAGTCTGTGACACGACTTGCATCTATCATCGCGATATCTGTCAACAATTCTTTGTTATGCACATCGAGGGTATATAGCAACTTTGACTTAAACCATCCAGAATTTAAAACATGGTTATGTCTTACTTGGCGATAATTAGGTTCAGGTAGGCACCCTACATGTTAGAAGTCATCCATTCATGTCATTGTATCTGGCTCCTGAAGTCTATCTGTCAATAAAAAAAGTAACAAGCTATCCTAGCTAAATCCACAAAGAAATGTTACCTTATACCCGATGATTTGCTGTATTTGTATTAATTTACTCGTTCGCTGTCTTATTTTTTTTGCCAAGCACCAGTATCATTGTATTAAACACAAAATTATTTTGCAGTTTAAATTATCTTACTTGAACAGGCGTCGTATCGGCAAACTTTGTTTGCTGCTCGTTGCATACGTTTTTACAAGTCCTTGGACTCCCAAAACTAATCTGTCAACAACAATTATTACGAATCTACCTATCCAAGTTACATCTATAGTAACATGCAATTATCTATTTCGGATAATGAAATTATCATTTTCGATGTTTACATTCGTTATAATTTCCTTGCTATACACCAACATGATAAAGCACAATTTTACGATTTGTCATCAACAATATTAAGTATATAAATTGTGTCTTACTTTTAAATTGCGCACCGTTACTCCATACCATTGCTTACTGATAAGTACACAAGCCATCTTTTGGGTCTCTTGCTACCGACCGCGACGTTGTTTTCTGTTAACAATAAAAATTACGGACCTATGCTAGCAATATTTTGTAAAGCAAAACATTAGCCATTGTTACCTCATACTCTGTTATGCGCCTTGCACCTATTACCATCTGTCAACAACTCATTATGCAAACTACTACCATAGCATTGGCAACTTTTGTAACAATTCAACACAGAAACAAAATTGAATGGTTTGTTTGTGTCTTACTTGAACTGCTGGCAGCTTAGACCATCCCGATAGGGCTTAGCTCCCAAAGAAGTCATCTGTCAACAATACACGTTACAAACCTACCCTAGTTCTATCCATTAAGACAATGTGAGTATTTTAATCCATTGTTACCTCTCACGCAATGCAGATACATGCATATTTTGACGCGTTATCTGTCAACAATTCTCTGTTAAGCACACCGTTAAGACATTTGCAAATCTGCTTTATTTCAACGCACTATTTAGGATTATGCAAAATATGTCTTATGTCTTACTTGAAGTAATTTTGACTCGGACCATTCCTATCCGATGCAACTTGGCTCCCGTGACCCATTTGTAATCTGTCAACAGTAAAGATTACGTACCTATCCTAGGTATATCTAGTAAAACAATATAGTTCATTGTTACCTTACACTTTAACTCGACTTGCATCTATAGAGTTATCTGTCAACAAGGTTTTTTGTTATGGACACCAACACGACATTGAGCACTCCATCTAACATACAATATATACTCTTCATGCAAATATTCAGCTTACGTTAGTTGTCGTGTTAATCCATTCGAGTCCTTTGCTGTTTGATACTAGCTTTTTGCTTTACCTCTCGAGGTACCGTCCACGACATTATCTTCTGTCAACAATAAAAATTACGCACCTATCCTAGTTATAGGAAATAAGATCCATTGTTACCTCAGTCTGGATGACGCGATTTGCATTTATGGCCAGGTTATCTGTTAAAAACTCGTCATTATGCACATAACGGGATTGACAACTTTATAACAATTTACACCATAAGCAAGATTGAAATATGGTTTGTGTCTTACTTGAACTGGCGATATTATGAATCAGTCTATTCCTATCCGATTCAATTCAGCTCAAGAGACTCCATTGTCATCTGTCAACAATAAAGATTACGAGCCTATCCTAGGTAGGTACCTATATCTAGTGAAACAACATGATCCATTGTTACCTCACAGTCTGTGTCATGTCTTGCATTTATTGCTGCGTTATCTGTCAACAATTCTTTATTATGCGCACGAATAAGATATTGACACCTTCGTTACAATACAACACACAATACAATGCAAATCATTAAAATATGGTTTGTGACTTACTTGAATTGCTTCTATCAGCTCAAAACATTCCCAAACCCTACAAGTTTAGACTCTCAAAGTTGTTATCTGTTAACAATAAGGATTAAGTACTAACCTATTCTAGCTATAGGTACTTAATAAAGCAATTGTTACTTCTTTTAGGGTGCCAATCAATGTATCTATTGCCGTGTTATCTGTAAACAACGTGTTACGTGCATGCTTACATGGTATTGACATGTCTGTTATAACTTAATACACATACAGGTATAAAATATAGACAGTGTCTTACTTGAACTGGTGATAATTTGCACAGTCGATGCTGGTGATAGTTTTAAGGTAACCGGATTTCTAAGTCGTCACCTGTCAACAATAAATATAACGAGCCTATCGCAGCTAAATCTAGTACCTAAAGCAACAATATTACCTCACATTCGGGGACAATATGACTTGCATCCACTGCTCTATCTGTCAATAATACTTTGTAGTTCACGCATTGCGTAAGTGTGAAGTGACAAGTCGTCTTGCCTCGTCTAATTAATTCTGGAGCTACTGACGTTGTGTTCTGTCAACAATAAGTATTACGTCTACCTATTCCAGCTATAACTTTGTAAAAGCAACACGTGATGGTTACCTGGCGCTACAGATATACGATTTATCTATATCTGTGCCTGACTCGGTGACACGACTTGCACATATTAAGTACTGCATCATCTGTCAACAATTCTTGTTATGTGCACCAAGTGTACCAATACTAATTGGCAATTGACAATGTGATTATACAATCAAAATATGAACTTTGACTTTGTCTTACTTGAACTAGTGATGTCAGTTCAGATCATTCCTATTTATTCAAGGATAGTCATCCTTTCAAAGTAGGTATCTGACACAAAGTAAATCTGTCAACAAAAAAGATTACGAATCTATTCTAGTTGAATGTAATTTAAAAAAAAAATTAGTAGTTACCTCAAGCTCTGTGACTTGCGTCTGTTGCCGCCAGCACTATATTTGACACCTTTGGTTATAAGAAATATTTAATAACCAGATAACCTGTTCTGATCGTTCTACACGATGCACGCTACTCTGGTCTCGGAACCTAGTTGTAATCTGTTAATAATAAAGATTACGTACCCATGGTCGCCTAATTTATCCGAAGAAATAACGCAATCTCGCAGTGCCATAACTATATGAATAAAAGTTCTGTTTTCGCCATCATTTTTACAAATTTTTCATATCTTTTATTTTGTAAGTCCGTATATTGTTTCCTTTCTTGCTTGAAATTAATAGGTAAGTACTAATCCATGTCATTCATGGCAAATGTTCATATACTTCATTGTCTTTCTTGCTGAAAATAGGGTTGTTACGAATTACGGACTTACCTATATATTTTAAAGTTCTCAATTAAATTGGCATTGTTTTTTATTAATTTGGCGTATTATGATGATAATGTATACTGGAACGCCCACAAGCATAGTTGCTGGTTTATTATTCTGCAGTATGTACTTCCAATCAGTATCAGCATAGCAGCTCAATTATTACAAGTATCACATATTTCATTATAGCTGATCAGCTGTTTAATGCAATTTGACAAGAGTACCTGTAGATTTTCGGAGAAAATGGAACTGGTTATTGTTCAGCCAACCAGCTGTAAGATATTCGAAACTTAAGGTTAGGAGCAGGAAGAAGCACCCATAAGTTTGTGCTCTTTGCAAGTTTAAAATTGAAAACTACCTTGGTTGTCGAACATTAAGTTGATCACTTAGCCGGTACTTGAACAGTAAATTCTCATTGGAGTTTCTTAGTTAGCAGTAGTATTGCAGACGCGGAATCGTGAAACCTCTCGGTCGCATAGTTTAAAACGTTTTATCTTACCAATCTGTGGAATAGCCGCATCTACTTTTAGGTTCCTAATTTAGGTATAATACTCACTATTAATGAAAACTTTCTGCCTGTGATTATACCATAAAGAATTAAAATTTACCTTGTTACAAGGAACAAGACGTTTTTCCTGATATTGCGCTATTGTACGCGCAAAGCTAGGCCCTAAAGCTAGGCCTATCACTGGAGAACGCGCGCAGTTCACGCCCTGCAGAAGTATACGCTTGCATTCGTGGGCTGCTGGAGGAAGCTCGCAGTTTGCGGCTGCATGAGGAGGCCCGCAGTTTGCAGGCTGCAGGAGGGGCGCCATTTGCAGCCTGCAGGAACCCGCCACTTGGAGCCTGCAGTCCGCTGGTTATCAGAGGAAGCCAGGAGTTTCCGGGCTGCAAGAGATGGCTGCAGGCTTGCGGATTGTAGAAAGCACGCCCCTGACGCGATGACACGAGCAGCACCTTTTGAAGCATGCTCCAGGAGGGTGCTTGCAGTTCGCTGAATGCTAGAAGTGGTTCAGTTTGCGGGCTGTAGGAGGAGGCTCGCTGTTTGCGGGATGCAGAAGGGCCGCAGCTCACGGGCTGCAAGAGGAGACCCGCAGTTCGCGGGCTACAGGAAGAGACCCGCAGTTCACGGGCTGCAGGAGAAGGCCCACAGTACGTGGGCTGCAGGAGGAGGCCCACAGCTCACGGGCTGCAGGACAACGTCAGCAACTCGCGGGTTGTAGCAGCTGGCTTGAAATTCGCCGGCACCAGGAGAAGGCCTGCTGTCTACTGGTTTCAGGAGGACGTCCGTTGCTTGCGAGCTTCAGCTAAATGCCCGCTGCTTGTGGGCTCCAAGAAGACACCGGCAGTAGCAAACTCGCAGTTCACGAGCTGCAGTAGACCCACATGTCGCTGAATGCGGCGGGTGGTTGTTTGCAGTCTGTAGAAGTAAGCCCATAGGTCGCGGGCTCTAAGACGAGACTCGCAATTCAAGGGCCCGGAGTGTCCCCGCAGTTCACGGGCAGCAGGAGGAAGCCCACCATCCGGTTATTGCGACCAGATGAGATGTCTCGAGCAGCTCTGGAGGCAGCAAGTCGCGGTTTGCACGCTCTGGGAGAATGTTCACAGTTCGCAGACTACAGGACGAGGCTCTCAGTGCACGGACTGCAGGAGGAGGCCCACAACCCGTGGGCTTCAGGAGGAGGCCCACAGCTCGAGGGCTGCAGGAGGAGGCCTACAGCTCGAGGGCTGCAGGAGGAGGCCCACAGCTCGAGGGCTGCAGGATGAGGCCCACAGCTCGAGGGCTGCAGGAGGAGGCCCACAGCTCGAGGGCTGCAGGAGGAGGGCCCACAGCACGTGGGCTGCAGGAGGCCCACAGCTCGTGGGCTGCTGGAGGAGGTCACAGGTCACGGACTGCAGGAGGCCCACAGCTCACAGGCTGCAGGAGGCCCATAGCTCACGGACTGCAGGAGGCCCACAGCTCACGGACTGCAGGAGGCCCAGCTCACGGGCTGCAAGAGGCCCACAGCTCACGGAGCGCAGGAGGACGTCCGCATCTCGCAGGTCGTAGCAGCAGGCTTAAAATTCGCTTGCACAAGGAGAAGGCACGCTGTCTACGGGTTTCAGGAGGACGGCCGCTGCTCACGGGTTGCAGGAAAACGCCCGCGATTTGCGGGCAACAGGAGGAGGCCCGCTGCTTGCGGACACCAAGAAGAGGCCCGCTGCTTGCGAGCACCAGGACGAAACCCGCCGCGTGCGGGCTCCAGGAAAAGACTGCAGTAGTAAGCTCGCAGTTCGCGAGCTGTACAAGTAAGGGTGTAGTTCCCGGGCTGCAGTCGACCCACATGTCGCTGAATGCGGCGGATGGATGCTCGCGGTCTACAGGAGTAGGCGCGGGATCTAAGAGGAAGCTCGCACTTCACGGGCTGTCGGGGGAGGCCGATCGCAGTCTGCAGGAGTAGACTCGCAGTTCGCAGGCTGCGTTAATACACCCGATGATTGCAGGAGAAGACTAGCAGTACGCGAGGTAGAAGCGGTGCGGCCTTCTCCTGCGGTTCGCAATCAGCAGGAGTAGACTCGCTGTCTGCAGGCTCCAGGAGAAGACCGACAGTTCGTGATCTGCCGGAGTAGGCTCGCAAATCGCAGGTTCCAGGAGGAGGCCCGGAGTTTGCGGTCTGCTGGTGCAGACCCGCAGCTCACGAGCTCCAGGACAATGCTCGCTTTCACTGGCTGTAGAAGTAGGCTCGCAGTTCGCGGGCTCCAGGAGGAGGCTCGCTGTATGCAGGCTCTAGTAAGAAGCCCGCAGTTCGCAGTTGATGGGCCTAAGGAGAACGCTCGCTGTCTGCAGGCTCAAGGAGACCGGCAGTTCTGCATGAGTAGGCTAGCAGTTCGCGGACTTAAGGCCCGCTGTCTGAAGGCTTCAGAAGGTGGCCCACAGCTCGTGGGCTGCAGGAGGAGGCCCGCAGTTCGCCCGTAGGAGGCCTGCATTACAGAGGCTGAAAACGCACATTTCCCATACCATACTACTGTAACTGCAGGAAGCAGGTTTGTAAGATTCAGGAGGAGGATCTCGGCTCTTTCAGAAACCTGCAGCTCATATACTGCAAAAGGCGACACGAGCACCTTATGAGGAGATCAATACATTTCAAATGCGGAAGGTTGTTGCCGTAGTTTGCAAGTTGCTGGTGGCGACAGTTAACAAACTGCAAACGGCGGCTCGTAGTTTGCAGGTTCTAGAAGGTAGGTAAGTTGCATTGCATAATATAGAAGGCATGCAGTTCGTATACTACTGACATATCGGTGCAGAGTTCGTAGTCTGCAAGAGGCCCACAGTTCGCGGGCTAAACGGCCAAATTCTACGAGCACCTTTTGTTACCTCGTTCACGTTGCAATCGCTTTGTGCGTTTTGTCAGCTATACAGTTTCTCTACTACTTTACAACTAGGTTTCGAGCGTAATTTTATAGAGCTGAGAGTTTCAGTTTATTTGCATTAGAGACAATAATGTAGATACGATGTCTGTTGAATGAAGTCATTATTTTACCTACGGCAAAATATATATCTAGAGTGAGTGGTTAACTAGAAACGAATTTCTAAAGTTAAGTTTACATACCGGATGTGCACCGGCGCGACTGTGTTACATAAGAAAACAGCTTTGGGTCAGCCATCAGCTTGCATTTTGTTTAGATTTATCTGCTCATAAATGTATAAGTGCATGGGTGAAGTTGTTTAGCGATTTAAGCTTATTATCAGTAGTACCAGGTTGTCCTTTACTCATGTATTGAAAGTCTTCATTGTGTGATGGAAATAGCACTGGAAGGAATAATTAATTGGACTAATATTGTCCAAAAGTTGAGATTGTTGAAGGATTTGGACCTTCGTATATAAGGAATATGAGAATTTTGATTAAATGTGGCCATTACGTTTGAGAATAACGTGCGCAAGAAATTAAGTAAAGTAAAAAAGTTTACCCAACTAAGGTAGGTAGAAAATTTAAGTTACGTGTTTGTTGAGCTTGACACGAAGAGGTCACGCAGTCAACGAGCATTGACGACACGTAGAAATCACGTCGTCAGCGAGCATTGACGACACGTAGAAATCACGTCGTCAGCGAGCATTGACGACACGTAGAGATCACGTCGTCAACGAGCATTGACGTCACGTTGACATCACGAAGTCAACGAGCATTGACGACACGTAGAAACCACGTCGACAACGAGCATTGACGTCACGTTGACATCACGAAGTCAACGAGCATTGACGACACGTAGAAACCACGTCGTCAGCGAGCATTGACGACACGTAGCAATCACGTCGACAACGAGCATTGACGACACGTAGCAGTCACGTTGTGAGCGCACATAAATAACTCGTTGACCGACAACGAGCACTGACGCACGTCGAAATCATTTTGCCAACGAGCATTGACGATACGTTGAAGTCTGTTATAGTTTAAGAGCATTGATACTCGTAGATCACGAAGTCAACGATCATTGACGACTCGTAGTTTTGTAGTCAACGAGCATTGAAGAAATGGAGGGTCTTGACGACCTAAGAAAAGAAAAGGAGAAAGGTGCCAATATTGGCATCGGGGGTTCTGTAGTTGTCGAGCATTATCAGAAGCCACGTAGTTGAGTAACAGAGTCGGTCGCAAAGGGGCGGTTACTACGTCAGCGTGTGTTGTCGATACACGATGGACCGTCTAGTCAGAATGCACAATTGGCATATGTGGAGTGGTCACGCGAAGATACTGTCAACTAAGAGAGCAGAGTTAACACCAAAACTGGCGACATGGTTAGTCGCACAGCCATAAATTAGGTAAAAGTTAAAAATTATTAATAAGATAATGTAGTAATAAATAACAAGCCTAAAGAAATGTATGTCGCATTTACATACCGTAAAGGCGACATCACCATCCTGGATGAATCAATTCTAGTAATTCCAATCCTCCGGAACCCATGACGGTTGGTCGTCATGGTCATCATGTCATTTAAGGCCATACGTGATTTGTATTTTAAGATAGACATATATTTTAACACCGTCGACGTCACAGCATCTCCGAGTTCGTGAAGATTACCCTGATAAATTTATACATACCACACAAATAAATAGCAGAGCGGCGTGACCGCAAAATAACATCAATCAATTGCAACGATTTTGTCCGATTTCAAAATCCTTCAGTAGATAAATTCATGGTCCCTCAAGAGAAAGTTATAGTAATGGTGTTGGATATCCATTAATTTTGAGACAGGTTGCCAAGCAGTCACGGTGTACACAATCAATTTTACCATAGAATTGTAATGAATAGTCCTTAGGAATTGTAATGAATAGTCCTTAGGAAATGTAATGAATAGTCCTTTTTGTAGATGTTTTCATTTCCTTTTTATGTACTAAAAATTAACGCTGCAATGCTTTTCGTTTAAATAAGATCATAATTAAAATATTCTTGAATATTTAGCGGTTGTTCTCAGATTCACAGAGCCCATCTGGTAGAAGGTCATATTATGAATTTCATCCTGAAGTATAGTTAGTGTGACGGAAAATCACTATGTGCCTCTTATTGATTGTCACGGTGACAGTGGTAATTGTTGTATTTTGCTACTCGCCGTATTATACTTAATATATTGTTATTTTCGTAATTATAAATATTGGGCCAATGTTTGAATCTGCAATATGTCCAAGAAACCTGCTGCTAAACAGACAAGACACAGAGGGGCGATTATATAGTTCAAAACTGCACGGCAGTCTTGAAAAGATTAATATGTAAAACAATGTGAGGAAGCTATTTAAAAACAATTGAAATAAGGTTAATTACATTGATTTTACTCAACAGTAGTATGCATGAGACAAGCAGAAAAATCTAAGATACACAAAAAGTTAATCAATAAATAGTATAATTATAATTCGTACCGTTAGCAGACGCGATTAGCTTCTGAAGGTCGTTTTTAATCTGACCTTGCTTAATTTCCTCCTATGGTCCACCCATATCGTCAACTCTGACTGTGGTTTTGAGTCTCAAACAAAAAAAATCGTGGAAAGTGAATTTGATCTGTCTCTTGGATTGCAAATAATTCATTAGCTGGATAAACATTCTAATTGCAAAAATGGGAACTGCCATCCACTTATGAAGATTATGTGAAGTAACTGCACTTCTATATAAATTTTATTATTTGTTTTGTGGTTTACATAACTTTTATACTTTTCCAAGAGATCATATGTTCAAACAGTTCATTTTAGGATGTCCTTTATGGATTTGGTCGAAATTAGCAATGTTTAACCTTTTTTACTTGACTACCTTAAAATAATAAATTTTCTAGTTTTTGCGGACAAGAGACCTGTTAATCAAAATAGAAAAACTTTGTATCGTACATTCATACAGTATCATAATATATAGATTCGTAGTAGAATGTCTACATACCTCATGGAACTTTAAGTTGATTGCTTACAAAACATACCTTCAATTTTATTCAAGACTGATATAATCAATGAGATCATAATATGATTTCTAATTTCTTATGTGTAAGTATTTGTTAAGTACGTCAAAATACTAATATGTAAGTAGCTATTGTAGTAGCATTTGTGATCCTCAAATGTAATGTTTATTTGGTGTCGCGATTAATCAGTTGATGGATAATTATATATTTTAGCATATTTCTATGAAATAAAATCTGAAATAAAAAGAAGTTCGTTATACCCTATCAGCTGCTAAATTCGTAACAAAAAATTATGGTAAATGCTTATTTCGGTATTTTTATAAATTAAATCTTATAAGACCAGAGTCAATTATAGAAAAAAAAACTAAATGTAAACGGTATTTAAAAAGACTTACCTATTACATACTATTGATTTCGTAGGACTTGTATCCTATTATATTAGTTAATCTTTCCCTAATTTTATTTTTGTAGAATATTATGGTCATGTAATACTTTTCGATACATTATGTTACTTAAATGAGTACGGCCGATGAGACTTATCTGTGAATGGGGTGTGACGTTCCACTCGCTAATATCAACTGGAGCCGGGTTAGCCTTCTTCACTAGGAAGGACCACCTTGCTTTTCAAACGTTTGTGATAGGATTGCGTGATACTCGCTCACGTCAGCCCCAGTCCAGTCGTTAGCTGTGAAGTTTGCAAATAATCAATAAATATTTGTATATACAATCTACTTTTCGCTTTATGCACAGAACTAAATCTTGAAAAATTTCATTATTATAGATCAGAGGTCAGTTTTTAGTCTTGACCACTCACCGTAAAATCTATCCCTTCATGTTTTCGGCCTCAGTTTCATTACTCAGCTATTTATAGAATTCAGTCAGGTTTCGTTTAGAGTCTGTATTGTCCCGGTTTAGTCATCAGCCCACGCTTTCCTTCTTGATTTGTGTAGTATAGATAGGTACCATTTTATACAAATGAAGTTTCATATTTATTATAATACGTAACCTATGTTTGGCTTCTTGTTCGAGTAAATGCCGACGAATGTTTAGTTTTCTCAAGTTTCGTTTAGATTTCTTTCCTAAATAATGATACAAGACAGCATGCCAATTGATTCGTAAAAAAATAAGAACCAGTCATTACCTAAAAGTGAAAGTTGCCCCAAAACGCAGCCGGGCCGACACCGACGGCAGCAGAAGCAGGGGCTTGACAAGGCCACAATGCTATGTGCCTTGTTGGACATTACTCAGGTATACAGTCGACCCCTTCTAAACCTTAACACTCCTCCGTTCTTGTTTACATTCCTTCTTCAAGGATATAGGTATTCCATTGTGGTGCATTCACTCCTGTTTACTAGATCATTATGGCACAAATATCCTAACTAATGTTATTGTTAAATCTTCTAAGTTTGAATCGTGACTCATTTTCATGATTTAATATAGGTAGGTATATACACAATGTCCACTATGTTTTGAAAACAAGCGACTCACCAACTTTTCTAGAAAACATAATCCCAAGCAGAATTTCCGTGGCGATGTTCAAGACCACGGTAGAGGTTAAGGTCTGAAGCCTTGCCTCGTCGTTTGTGGCAGCTGCTGACCACGGTTGGCAGGGCTCTGAGAGACTAAACATAATGTTACACCAACAGTGGCCCGAGTATGGGCCACAAAATAGCACTATCTAAATGGAAAGGAACCTTCACGCCAACAACCTATCGGTTACCTAGTGGGCTGACAACCGGGACGTATTCGTGCGAGCACGTCGTATAGCAGACAGGTAGCACCCCAGTGCGTACGGTACGAAGACTGCAGCCAAGCCAGCGGCTCCGCAGACAGCCGACTCATATACTCGTTCACAGTGACCCGAACACGCCATCGCACGCAACTCTGCGCCTTGTTCTCCACGTAGACGATGATGACTCATGGAATAATAATTGTTTGTGTGGTGAATTTGTAAGAAAAGCTAAATAAAAACAAGTGATACGACCTTTTTTTTAAAAGTTATTTATTTCCATACTTAAACATATGTACAATAAATATTATTCAATATGAATAAAAATCAAAATTCCAATTTAATCGTTAGGCGAGAGAATAAATTGAAACACTTAAAAATTAACAAATAAATGCATGATACCGTTACAAACCCATTTTGTAGTTATCTGCGACCGCGCCCCAGCGGCAACCAAGATGGCGGCCGACGGATGCAGGCCCACGCGAAACGCAATGGGACTGTAATTTAGAAAAACATCCTACATAATATCACAGTTACAAAAAACTTTACTTTACCTAAAACAGTCTATTTTGGAGCTGGCTTGACATTATCTAATTCTCTAAAAAAACTATCTAAGCCGCTGAGATCATTCTTCCAGAAATTATCAATTTTTTCTTGTTGTTGCTTGGCGACTTCTTCTTCTTTGTTGCGCAATCCAAGATCAGCTTGCATTTGAGCCCACCTCCTGGCGCGCTCTCGTTGTTTGGAAATGAGCTCACTCTCGGCACGTGATAGAGAGTTGCTCAAAATGGCGATTATTCTTAAATCACGGTTTCTTCTTGTCTTGGCGTCTAGGGATTTGGATTTAACTTGGCGAACCCAGTTGGATAGGGATTCGGTTTTACTTTCACAAAAGTCAACGATAGATTTTTCATTTGACTTGTAACCCATTTTTAAAGGATGGGCTAGAAAGTACCGTTTGTTGAGACAATACTACACACCTGTATCCGACCAGGCACAAATATCACTTCTTGGAATCTTCAGCACTACACACAGCGGAGCCACACAACTGCACTTCACCCGAGACGATTTTAGTAGAATGTGGGCGCTTGACGTCATGGCCGCGTTTTATACTCGACCTGAGGCGGGGGGCCGCACTGCGCAGTTGGCCACAAAATGGCGTCATTCCAACGGCAAAACAATGGCCGAACATTACCGATGATAACCGAAAACTTACGACCGTTTTGTGTTTATATTCGAAAATGTTGTAGTATGTGAAGACACGAGGGTTCCGTCGTATTAATATTATATTTTAATACCCACGTGAATATTAAGTAAGTAAGTAGGTCATTTTGTTTATGGATTCTCAAACAATTTACTGTAGTAGGTATGTTGAACATTGTATCTACTATTTTAGCAAAGGTCGAATACACTTCAATAAGTACCTATGAATGTTACGTATATACACATAAGAAAATAAATCATATTCTATGTATGTAACATACGATTCTGTATTCATTAACGAAAAATACAAGACTACACTTTTGAAAATATTAACAGTGCGTTGTATTATGTATTATACCACATAATAAGTATCTATCCATATCATCTATTTTTAGGGTTTTTATTGACACATTAAATAAATATATAAATGAAATTAATAACTACATAAATATTTACAACTTAAAATTAACTACAACTAAACTATTAAATAAAACGAATTATTTATATATTATTTTTAGGGTTAGGTAGAAAAATCTATTGGTTTACTAGAACTATCAACAATATTTTGGAACGAAATTATACATGCATAAATGTGGGAAAGAGAGATCACGATGCGGTATGCGCAATAGAGGATATTGATCGAACAAGAGGCTCCGCTTGGGAGGTCGAAGTAGATGTGAGAGGGGTCAATGAGGGGAGTCGGGGAGTTTATTAAAGTCGTCTGTCCTCGTTGCACAGGCGGGGGCCGGGGGCAGAGCCAAGCTCCCCTGCAGGCTCCAGATATTTCGATGACGTATAAAATTGTCTAGGTACACATAGGTACTTGCATACACATTGATGTTGTATCTAATTATAAATCAAAACCTTAAACCATAAAATACGTCGTGGAGAACCTAACGGGTAACCGGGGCTCCGGCTCGACGTGCAGGAGAAGGAACGGGGTGGTTTTTAGTCAGTAAGAGTCTGTCTGACACTTCCTCCCGCCTCACCCAGGCGGGAGCAGTCATTCGATGATTTTCCCCCCTTAAAAAACCATAAAATACATCCTGGATAGGTACCTACGTCAGAAACGAAAAAGACACGTGTGATTTTAAACAAGTTGTTTTGAGACCGAATATCATCAATAACACAAAAATAAGGACAGTGTCAGTGAGATAATGATGTACTGAAATAGATGTCGGTACTTTAGCTTAGGTATTCTGCCAAAAGTAGAATAATTGTAATGAACGGTTATTAGATACCTACTTATTACGGATTTTTGAGACGGTTTTTAAACAATTTGGAAAATTGATAACCCAATCAAAGAAATATAAACGAGTAAAACACTTTAAACGAATGTCATCGACATGTTTTGAAAGTGACCTCTACAAGAAACATCAATTTTTATAATAGGTAGGTACCTAATTAATCTGTAAGCTCAATATAAGTAAAGGAATAGGTATTCTATTATTTATCACGACATGAGGGTTCTAATTATGCCCTCAGCCCTACATACTGAACACTCAAGTACCTAATACCATTAACAATACGTTCCTATGTTAATGCAAAATACTGAAGTACTATTTATAGGAATTAAGTAGGTAGAAAGATTTTGTAAAAACACCACGTTGGTCGCATATCCCTGAAGAAAACTAAATATGGATGTACAAAGAATAATATTACGGGGGATACATGCAGCTATAGCCAAATGCGATTTAGCGCTTGTCTACATGTAGAATAGAAAACTAAATTATATGGAATTGACGTATATTTTGACACTTGTCAGTGTCATCCCCATACATTTTGATTTCTACTCTCTCTGTAGACAAGAGCTAAGGTGGCGTTTGGCTAAAGGCCATGTATTGTTTATTGAATTAGACGTGCCTATAAATAAGCAAAGGAACGTGCTATGGCTTCTTCTAACAATACAAGAACATATTATTATTAACAAACATTGGGTAGGAATGGAAAAATATTGCGTGTTATTTTAAAATGAACTGCTGGTAGATGCTACGGGTTAATACAATAGCTTTTGTTTCAATAACAAATCTTTGTTCGGCACTAGCGTTATCTCATTTCGCAGTTATAGGTAGGTTAGGTAAGTAGGTAGGTACCTACACTAGTATTTAGTACCTACCTATGCTAAGTAGGTACATTATAATTGTCTAGGGTGGTGCAAAATGGAATTAAAATAAATGCCTTTTTAGATCAATTAATATTTCACACCCATCTTTAAAATAGTTTGCTCTCTGAAACTCAGAAACTCCAGTCGCACACAGTAGAGTAGTGAATCATAATATTTTTCAATGATTTGAGCCATTACTTATTCTGAGTCAATAAATACCACAAGCGTCCGCGTTATCATCTATGCATTAAATGTTCAACCTTTTGACTATAACACTTAGGTTGGTTTTACCTTGTGTAGTTATTCAATAGATTGGAAAGAAACAGGTTGCTTGGAACTTGGCCATTTTCTGACGTCACCCCAACGGTCTCACGCTCAGTCCACGGTCGAAGGGTAGGGGAGCTGGCAGCTGTATGCAACGAATTTTATTAACTAGCCTAGTTTTGTAAGAATTATTATTAAAGGAAGTTACATACATAGTTTCCTTTGTATTTCAACGAACAAAGAAGCCACCCCGTGAACTTTGAAAAGGTGAATTCTTAATTTGGGAACTACGATGACGATCCATATCATGATTGTCATTGGTCGACAGAATGAATTTACAAAAATATAAGCATTAAAAAGGAGAAAGCAACGAAATCATACGAATTCTGGTAGATTCGACACACGGCGTGGTATTTAAAATTCATTGCCCTTTTAGCCAAAAAGGTTTTACAAAACTGCTGACTTTGTTCTAATCGGATTCGGATCACTGACACAGGTAGGCCTTTGTTTCAACATTCTACGGCGTAAAATACCATATTATAAGGAATGTAATAACTGACTACACAGTACGAGAACTAAAGACATAAGTCTTAACCAAAGAATCGTTTTGGTAATACAAAATGTGTTGCAAACTTGTAATAGTAGGTACTTGTAGCAGTTGTAATGACAATAGAATTTTAAATATTTTTTATTTCCCACGTGGTGGGGTACAAGGTAAAACGAAGGGGGTCATTTCTGTTTCCAAGTGGCAAAAGATACGATACGTTTGCAATTTCTGTCAAGGAACTAATTATTACCCACGTATACATTATACAGTACCAATAATATAAGGAGAAACAGATACCTAGTATAGATAATTCTAAGTACTTACCTATTTTCACAAATGACGAAAATTCCAGTAAGTACTTAGGTACTTTAGGTACGCAAAACAGGAAATTGTGGCGCGTTCTGTGTAGGCTATCGTTTCGTTATCAAATGCTTATCAGTATTAATAATGTTGTCGGTCAAAGTGGAGAAGTATGCGAAACGTAAAAGGATATCTTGCAGGTTATTTTACGCGCACACGAAATTACAGAGGCATTTTTTTAATTATTTCGATTTTGTAACTTATGCACTGTTAATGAGGATCGAAATAATGGTTCTGATAGATACTTAAATACTATTCACATAATGAATGCATTTTTACATAGGTATATTTTTTCAATTTGCTAAATAGGTAAAAGAAACGACAGGTAAATAAAACACGTGTATAAAAATCAACATAAATAATTACACTAAATAATAATACAACAAATAATTCCAATGCCTTCGCCTTTGCTTATGACCTTTCCCTATAACACATTGAACCTTGAAGCAATCTTCATTACGCCGTGTGACTCAAACTCGAATAGCTATGAGGCTGCATGAGACATTATCATTTTCTGTAACAAAGGAAATTATACTTAATTAGGATTTGTATAAAGTACATAATTAGGAATTTAGGTAGCTTTCTACGAATGATATATATTTTTCACAAGTATCGCCATACGTACACACGGCCACACATCAATCTATACAAAACCAGTTTATCCTGGTGTCCCGTCGCATCTTTCGATTTAACGTTTAGTTTATACTGGTGATGTGTAGCCGTGTGTACGTATTGAATACAATTATAATTCGATTCTCCGAAAAACTAATTATTTCTTTGATATTTAGGTAATTACCATTACCGAATTAAATATTTAATTATGGATACTTAAACACACATTAAGGAACTAAGTAATTAATTATAATTACACAGTTCTTCATTACTTAAAAAAATTGGAGAAATATTTACCTATTTAAGAAACGAATAAGAATAGGACATACATGACCATCGCAACATAATAAGACGCTCGTATATTGTATATATTTTTTTTAATATCATAGATTATTTCTCCACGGACTCTAGGTCCGTGCCCTTGTCATACAGATTTTTAATTATAATACATCTAGTCAATTTTTATAAAGTAAAGAGGGAACCTAGTTACACACTACAATTAACTACATCTATAATTATTACCAAAAGTATAGATTACATAATAATTAGGCACTATTTATTTATTTCTATTTCAAAGGCTTTATGAAACCAGCCCACCAACAAGATGGGAGAGCCGACCTGACCCAGCAGAAGGCACCCGTTCACGAGTATGACGTGTGTGTCAGCAATTGGTCCGGTCAACCTTTTTATTGGGAACGGAACAACCCAACACACAGCGCCACCGACTGTAGGACATTTATGTGTGCATGACGCCTCAACCCTTGCCACGTGTGCCGATTCCAATAAAGCGTACAATAGTCCAAAGTCAATTGGTTATATTCTATTTCTATATGTTTCTGCACACACATTTCCTCATGTTGCATTCGTTTCATCACAAGCAACACTCCCCGCCCAAGAGAGCACCCATGACTGCCGCGTCCCTGTGTTTGATAGCCATTTTCAGGTTGTAGTCCTTAATACCTTGCTCACCCTCATCAGCCGCCTTCCTGATTAGTTTGCTTATCGCGTCTTCATATTATAATTATAAAGTCACTAGCTACTGCCGCGCGATTTCACCCCCTCTGCTCGACGCCTATTCATCGTAGCATGATGTTTTATAGCCTATATCTTTCTTTGATGAATGGAATATCCAACACAAAAAGAATCTTTTAAATCGCACCTGTAGTTCTTGAGATAAGCGCGTTAGAAGTAACAAAATCCTAAGCTTTATAAAATAAAAAAAATATATGAAAAATAGTATAATAGTAGGTACTAGATATCGTACCTAAACGTAGCATTGCCTAGAAGTAAGCGAACAAGTAGTGACATGTTTGTTCTTGGTTCGTTTCAATTCATGTTGTAAACAATATTGGCTTGTGCATATAGGTAGCATGAGTCATTTATGTTTAGTTTCTCTTATATCGAGGACTACTGATTAACTTTCACAAGCTACAAAGGAATAGTGGTCATTTTAGTAATCTGTTTATGCCTTAGGTTTAAAGAACTTTTAAAACCAAACAAATAATGTTGAAGACAAGATTTTTGCAAGGACACAAAGCGGAAGTTCTGTCTTCCTTGATTGATTTACTTTTCCTTCCTTTTCCTCCTTGAAATTCGCTTCCGAACATTATCTTTTAATAACATATTCGAGGTGGATGTGCAATAAAAGTACGGTAAATTAAGCAGTCCTTTTTAAGAAACATTTCCTTCTGAAGAGAACTTCAGACATGAATTAGAACACTTTATGCATGAAATGAAAACAGTTAATAACTCACTATTAAGTAAAATACACAGGCGAATGGCGAAAAATGGTTTTAATTTATCGGTTGGTATGACACTGACATTCTTTACAAGGTAAATAAAGAGACACTGCAATAAGTCACGCGTGACCATTGTTTTTTCTAGGTAGTAGATTAGATACTACGTTAACTTTATTAAGTGAATCACCCATATTTATATTATTTACTTCAATATACGTAATATCATCAAGGAACAGACAAGAAACAGATGATCGGAATGGTATTTTTGGGAAGTATGACTAAGACGGCATCACCTGAAATTCTTAAGGAAACCGGTCTTTATGCGCATGCGAAATCGCGGACGCAAGACTTTTACTTTACGCGTGATTTGGCTTTTGTGCTAATATTTATAATTACAAAATAATACATCAAACAAGTAAACAACTGTGAAGAAACTGCATACGTATCAAAACAAGTACCTACTTAAACAAATGACTTGACGTAAACAACAATTTCCAGCTCAAGGTATCAAAATAAAAAATTCTGAGCTCATGTCTGTCTCTTGAGTGTACTAAACAAGGCTGTTAAAATTAAAACAATGGATCATAAATTAATCCACACTGACAATGGTATACGATTACGCATCAGTGAAAATAATGTAATATACGTAGGTATGTTTGTAATCAATATTATGAAAGTGCAGACACGGAACGATTGCACTCTTGGGTAAGACTCAAGACATTGTGTCATCACACGCGTTTTAATAGTTATATAAAAATCGCAGTTTTTATGCCGAACCATTTTTATACCATAACCATATACAAGTCAAATACGGGTTAAGTTTTGGCCAAGAATAAATATTTGACATAATTAGGAAGAAAGTCGTGTTAGTTACACTAATTATAACTCAAGAACGGACTAAATCGATTTGGTTGATAATTGGTGGGGTGGTCGCTTAGAACCAGGAGAAAGGTGTAGGATGCTTTTTGCTTTTTATCGAAAATCACGAACGGGAACGGGAAAAAACGGGATTGTGCCTTCAAAGTCGCGTGCAGCACCTAGTTTCTAATAAAACTAGAGACACGAAGTGTATAATTACATCGATTAATGAAAGGTGGAAGGGAAGAGAAGCAAGCGCTGGGCGAAGGAAAAAGGATTGCGCAATATTCGGGAGTAGACCAGTATTAGTTCTGTGGAATAACTTTTTCGCTTGGTCAATGACAAGGACTAATTCAAAAATCTGACGGCAAACTTTCAGCACCATAAGAAGAAGAATGAAGTCAGTCTCAATCTCTCAATAGGTACTTTTTATTTAAGAAAATAATCAGTGCAAGATTTGCAAGTAAAGTAAAATCCTACATGGGTATTATATTCAATCACAGGTCTGGGGAACTTCTCACGGCGTATAATAACACAATCGATCAATTACCTTGATAAGTTTATCTTTTATCATATCCACCGAGATTTCTTAGCTATTGGAAATTACTAGAATATTGTGTTATTTACATTTTAATTAACCCGTCGTGTGTCTAAACTAAACGTTGGATGGATGGAACGTATTTTTTCTAGCGGTTGTCAAAAATTACCACGTCTCCTACTTACCTATATTCTTTACATATTTCTTTGGTTTACAACCTTAATTATAAGTCTAACCATAAAACCTAATTTCGCAAGTGACATTTTATCTTGATATCGAAAATTTGAAATGTAATAAAAATATTGTTAAAACAAAATTTGCACAAAATACGGGTTCCGATTTATTTTGTAACAGCATTTTTAAAACTGTCCAAACGTAATTGGTAGTTATTAACTTATTGTGTTAAATTACTGTAATTAAATTAACTAGATATATGAAAGTATTACGATATTGCAATTTACGGTATGTGTACCTACATTTAAGAATAAGATACGATGTAGGTGGCATTGTATTGGATAAAAGCACAATACATTTATAAGAATTTAAATAGAGATTAAAAAGGGGTAGATTTTTGCTCGTTCTTCTCTAGACGGGTTTACGCTTCGAAACGAGCTATAATAATCTTCACTAAATGAACAATTTAATTTTTGATAGCTATAATACTTAATTACATACAATTAATATATATAAAAATATGAGCCGACGGTCCAAGCTACCGGTGGTTAGGGCTCCAGAGACTAAAACCCCCTCACGTTGCGCGCCGTCTCAAGGAGAACTGCCTTCTGTATCACGCCCTTGACCCATCTGTTAGGAATTAACCCCTTGGGCGACACTACTATCGGCACAATGATAACCGAATCGACACTCCACATGTCGACAACCTCATGAGCTAAATCAAGATATTTATTTGTTAATCTTTTTCAGCTTTCACGAGGTTCTCATCGTGGGAAATCGATTATCATCATGCGGCGCACTTGTCGGTCTATAACCACTATATCAGGTTTATTGGCTACAATAGTCCTGTCGGTGATGATAGACCGGTCCCAGTACAATGTGATATGGTCATTTACCAGAACTGGGTCAGGCACATATTTATGTTATTTTAAATATTTTTTCTGTTTTTTAAGTAGGTAGTATTTAAAAATGTAACTTTAGGAGAATTTGAAATTAATGATGAAATTATACAGTATGTTAGGTTAAACGACATATTCAAACCCATAATAGTGTATACTCACATGAACCTAACAAACATATAAACGAAACGAAAACACTAATAAATAACAGACAGAACCATAAAAACGCTTCCGCTTACGCTTACGGGTTACGGCTTAGCGGGCTTAAGGGCACTCTATCCTTTTCGGCAAGATCGGCGCATGTTTTGCAACGCAACTTACTTTATGTAAGTACTGTTTCTGTTTACAAGTTCACTTGTTGCGCGCTCAGTGTTCATGATGATTTATTTTATTGGACAATTACTTCAAAAATTTTGGTTATAGGTTTTTTACATATTCGGGACGAGAATCGAATACTGAATACCCTCCCTCAATAAGTCCCTCGTTTAACCTAACACACTGTATATTATAATTGATTCACTTGTTTGTTTTTGTATTATCGTACGTGTGCTACGTTTTATCAGATCGATTAGCGCACGTTTTGTCCGAAGAGCGTGTACAACTTGCTAATAAAACAAGAACCACTTAAAATTACGAGACATTTCTAGAAAAATCTTTTTATCTACTACATACATACATAACTTCACGCCTGTCTCCCATGGGGGTAGGCACAGATTAAGGAACGACAATGACTACGATTCCTACATACCTCTTTCGCTTCATCAACAGTCATCAATCTTTTCATGCATGCTCGTCGGTTACGGGTACTTTTAATTTAGCCCTTCTTTATTATATCACCAATCTGGTAACTATATGTCCGTCTAGGGCGCCCTCTGCCGACGGCTCCATTCATATCCGCTCTGTATACTTCTTTCGTTAGGTACTCTACTTTCATCCATCCTTTCTACATATCCAAACCAGCGTAACATTCCCCTTTCAATCCTTGTCACTGCCTCATCTTTCAATCCACACTTTTCTCTAATACTACTATTTTTCACTCGATCACTCAATTTTAGTCCACACATACGTCTTCTCACGGCTCTCATTTCCACCGCATTAATCCTGCTTTCTTGCTTCTTCTGCCACACCCATAATTCACTACCATACATAAGCGTTGGTGTCAATACACACTGCATTACAGCAAGTCGAGCTTGCTGGATATTATTTTACTCGACATTACAGAGTGTAAGGCACCATTAACACTATTTCCCGCTTTCACTCTCCTTTCAATATCCCCGTCACACTTTCCATCTCTCGTAAATAGTGATCCCAGATAAACAAACTTATTCACTTGTTTCAATTTTTCATCACCTATCATTACCTGACATTCTGTTATCAGCTCATTTCTTTAGTCTTGTTCACATTTACTTTCATACCTTTCCTTTCAAATGCATCATTCATAACAGTGATCATTGGTTGTAATTCTTCGTTCTTTCTTCTTTTTTTATCTACTACTTAGGTACTAATCTTAATTCAATAAAAATATAAGTTTTCTACGTCTAACCGGGGATTAAACTTGACAGTCTGAAACTTAATATGCAATCGTGGTCACAGATCCTGTGTACGAGTCACAAACTCATATGCACATGTCGTATCTTAGGACGAAAGAAATACAAGCCCATACATGTTCAAACAAGTCCGTTAACGAAGCGTATTGTAGCGTATGAGATAAAGCTATGCATAAAATTATGCAAGTATGCAAGTTGGTACATTATGTACTGTTGTTATAATTATATTATTAGATATAATATAATGATGACTCAAGCTGAATAAATTAATAAATAGGCGAACATTAGGACTTTTTTTTTTTTTAAGGGGGGAAAATCATCGAATGACTGCTCCCGCCTGGGTGAGGCGGAAGGGAGTGTCAGACTCTTACTGACTAAAAACCACCCCGTTCCTTCTCCTGCACATCGAGCCGGAGCCCCGGTTACCCGTTAGGTTCTCCGCGACTCCGAATCGGCATCGGCCCTATTGGGATCTGTGGTGGTCTGATGGCTCTTTGAGGCGCGCGCGGAACGCGACGCGCCGTACGCTCGGGTCTGTTTCTGGTCGGACGGGGAGCCACCCATGCTCGCCGTCCGCAGGCCCGCGCTTACGGTGGCCGAAGATCGTCTCGCGATCCCCGACGCCCGGTGTGTCCTTCGCGATGGCTGGGTTGCGAGGAGGCAGCGCTTCGCTGCCTCACGCGTCTCGCCTCCTCCTTAGCTAGCATGACTGCTTCGCAAAAGGAGGAGACGGCATCCCAGTCCCCCTCGCTCCGCATCATGGCCTGCACTAGGCCCGGACGCGAGAGGTCGCCATCGCCGATCACTTCCCTGAGGGCACGGCGGTGCTCAGCCCACGCAGGGCATTCTCCCACTGTGTGTTCCACCGTGTCCTCAGGGCGGTCCTCGCAGTGATGACACCCGGGCGTTTCCTCCCGCCCCATCAGACACAGGTACCTCCCGAAACTTCCATGTCCGGTGAGGACCTGCGTCAGGCGGTAGGTGAGGACGCCGTAGCGTCTCTCAAGCCACTCCTCAAAGAGGGGACTTACCGCTGCAATGGCAGCGAGCCCAGAACATTAGGCCTACAGTCCATGATGCGTCATTTGACGTGAGCATACAACCTACGAAGGACAATACGCAGATTGGCATGATGAGTGACTGACGCGACGTTGCCGATCCATGGTTTGTTTGTATGTAAAATGCAATCATTCGTCTTGCAATCGTCAATTGACAAAAGCGCGCTAATGAAGTGGAGCTCACGTGGACAACAAATAGGCCTATAAACAATTATCAAAGTAATTCGTAATTCCAGGTATACTTGCTATGGTATACCATACCTTCAGCGGTTGTAGTGCGTTGGTGATTTGTAGGCCGACGCTCCTGGCCAATACAACGGGCATTAGATCGACGGTGTACAATCTATGCAGCATGTCGATCATAACTTGTGTCGGTACGTTGTGTCGTTGTCTAGTACTCTCGTATGTCGACATCCAAGCAGTGTGAGCTAGAACAAACAAACTTATTAAAATTTCATAGACTGTAAATGGTACTTATATTTCCAGAATATTCGTTCGTATTTTAACTTTAATGTCGGCGACGCATTTAGCTCCTGTGGTGTTGTGTGCATGGGTAATGCTATTTGCTTATCATCAGGCGTTTGCTGTTTGCTTACAGTTTTCCAAAAAAACTACAGATACCACGATTTGCTTACAGTTTTGCAAAAAATTGTGCCCACCTTATACAATTATTACAATACAAATTCTTACACATTTCGATACTTATTAAAAATTCTCAGTGATAGCACGGATTTTGGAATTGGACCCGATTTGAATATAATAGGTTTTAAATTCATTTCACTGTCATTCAATTTACTGAAAGGCATGATAAGAAACAAATTAATACGTATATATTTTTTTAAAAATAACATATGCAGGACTTTGATCCACAGCCTTGATAACTGTCGTGCGCTTGGAGACAAGTTGCGCCATCTATTACAAAATATTAGCGTATTTTATTTGAAACCAATGACTCAAATCGGAATGAGAATTTTCGTCTTGATGCTCACAAGATGGCGCTTCTCACTTAAAATAAGATTTGTTTACATATAAAACATGGTAATGAATAACTTTAGACTTCCGACAATTATAATACTATACTTACTTATGTCTAAACCGCTGTACATGGCATTTGACAATGCCGCAGTTAGGTCTGCGACGTCGCCGAAACCGAGGTTGACTCCTTGACCAGCCAAGGGATGTACTCGGTGTGCCGCGTCTCTGCAAGAAACAAAAATTGATAATAGCTGCAAAAATTGGTATAGTCCAAATATTGAACATTACACTTTCTTTTCTGTAATATTATTTATTTTACTGAATAACTAAATTAAAATGATGTATTACCCTATGAGTACGACGCCAGGCGCAATGTATCTCGTGCTATGACCGAAGGCCAGTGGGAAGGCGGCGCGGGAGTTAGGAGCGATGTTGCGAATAGAAGGGGGGAGTTGTCGCGCTGCCCCGTCAGGTAGACCTACGCGCCGTAGCCAGGAGGTCGTCCATGAAGTAACTGTCTCCACGCTACCATTACGCGGATATTGTTTCCACTGGAATAAATATTAATGGTATTTTTGTTTAAATAGAACTTTCAGAATCAAAGTTAAAATGTACAAAAAAACTTAATAAAAAGCAAAACAAAATTAAGTATCTTTTCATGTAGGTAAATATTTCAATGTTTTATGTTCCCATAACATTATTGTACGAGATCTGGCTACAAGATCACTACGTCCATAGAATTTGTAATCAAGATATATATTTTCTTGTATAACATATGGCGGATTGTACGTTTGCCAAGGTGCCAATCAAAACTTGCCCGCTAGTATTATTAATCTATAAAATTAATTGTATTCATTTGTAAAACGAAATCAAAGAACACGATAAAACATATTTCAAATAAAAAAAAATTGCAGTAGAAATAGAACATCGCTCTTTATCAATATTAGCGGTTTCGCGAACAAGGTTTAAAATTTTGCTAGCGCGATGTAGGACTTAGCTTGTCATCAGATTCTGATAAGGTATATGTTCGAACTATCTTTATGTGAGGGCACTAAAGCGGTGAATGTAATTTAATAAAGTATTCAATAAAAGTAAGGCATCCAGTTACCAGTGCATCATTCAGCGCATCAACGAACTGATCTTCTGGAAGTTTCAGCAGTTGTTGAGCGTGGTCCTGCCAAGTACACCAGACCAGGGAACTTCGTTTAGAGTCCAGTGGAAGGATGGCGATGGGACCTGAAGGTATCCAGCGCTGCCAAGCTGTGGTGTTCGTACATTCCTGGGAGATAAAGAGAATATAGTATATACTAGTTAAACGACGTTCATGCAATAGGTAAGTAAGTACGTATATTTCTGCTGTTTTCGACCAGTTTGTATTAGATACTTAATTGGAGTAAAAACATCAAAAAGCCGTATCCTATCGCTGAATGTGATACATGTTCAGGAAGTGCTAGACAATTGAAATAACGCGACGTATTTCTACGTCTTAATACCTTTATAGATTAAATAATTATGCTTGTGTAAAGAATAACAAGTATACCTGCCGGTAGGATAATCGTTATTAATAGTACACTTGTTACCGGACAGCCTTGGATCAAGAATTGTAAGTATTTACAAAGCATAGTACCTACTTTATCTAAATAAACAACATTAGACTAGTTAGCTGTAGGTAGTTACTATAAAAACTATTGAAATTAATCTAGGATCAAAATCAAAATTCATTCAGTAAATATTGGCGTCAATGTAGAACAAACGGATAAAGAAAATCGTTTTAAGGCCATTTTTAAAACGTTTATAAAGTTTTGAAGAAAGTAAGGTACACTGGGAGAAATACAAACCAACACTTCTCATCATAGACAACATTTTGTTGATCTTGACTATAACAAAACAACGACTCCGCTGCGTCTGTCTGTTTGCGTTGGCCTTAAAAACTGCTGAGCGAATTTTCATGCGGTTTTTACCAGTCAATAGAGAAATTAATGTGGTAGATGACATCGCGCGGACAGTCGTACCGCTAGTACACACGGCCACACATCAAGCTACACAAAACCAGTTTATCCCGGTATCGTGTCGCATTATCTTTCCGCACATTTAACGTTCAGTTTATACTGGTTATGTAAAGCTCGATGTGTAGCCGTGTGTACCTATACAATAAATTTCCTCACCTCAGCCAAGTTGAGTGTCGCTACAACGCCCATCTGGTCATAGTTCCACGATAGATACTGCACTCCCATTGCTTTACGGACCGCTGAATTAGCACCATCTGCACCGATCTGGAATAGACGGACGGTATTCTGATGAAGATTGGTTCAAGTTATATATGGACTGACAAGCTTATGTTAAAACACACGTGAATGAAAGAAGAAATAAACAAAAAAAAAAATCAAGAAAACACGAACTAAAAATATATCATTCCAATTCAGGTGCATTCAGGGTAAATATTCAAATGCTGAATATGCCCCAATTTTTTCGTTTCGCCGAAATTCATTCTCTATGGTTATTTTCAGTTACAGGAAATACTTTGAATTACTTAAACTTGTTAAATACAGACTACCAGCTACCTATGCATCTTTTAGTTATTTTTCACACTTTTGCCAAAAGTTGTACTACTCGAATGTATTAAGTAATTACGTCACAATCTACGAAGAGGTACCTTTTCAAATTTAAAAATATGGAATCACCGAAGAGAATACCCTACCATGTACCATTGAAAATTGTTATAATTTGGTAATATGACAGAACAATAGTGTAATACAGGAAATCATAAGAATAGAAAATTGGTTATTAAAATTCATAGTAAACAGATGGTGTGTCTGTGTAATCATTAGCTGAGGAGGTTTATTTGTGTATGGCGAGTGAGCAGCTTCGCAGCCGGTGCAGCGGTATTCTGCGGTACAACAGTGCTGGGCGTCGATCCGCGTACCTGTTTGTTTCTTAAACGATCTAAGTACGCCAAGTGTTCGTGGAAAATGTCCACATGTGATCTGTGAAGTGCAGTGAAGGTGAAAGTGTGTTGCAATTAAATAGAAGAAACGTGGACTTCATCTTTTTGCTCTTACATAAAATAGTCCAATTGATTAGGCCTTGTTAGCAGAATCTACTAATATTAATATTTCATATTCGAAGACAAAATTCTTAAAAATAATTTTGCTAAAAGTATTCATAGCTTCGCGTTTAGGCAAACAGAACGGTGTTCTGTTATAAAATGATGACTGATGCTAAAACCGAGCTTTTAACAAAAGTTACGTTATTGCTTACCTAGGTGATAAATCAGTCACAATTCAAAGACTAGACCAAAAAATTGCACTTTACGAGAACCTTTATTGAAAATTCAGTAGGTTGGTCCGATCTGTCCACATGTAAAAAGGAAACGACAGTGAAGCAAAAGGTATTTTTAATTGCCTTTTCGTTTGGAATTAGGTCTTGCAACTGGAACTGTACGCATCATACGTATGATATTAAAGTTCACAGGTTTACTGATTCAAATCAATGTTTAGAGTAGAACCCAGACACTACCTCTACATAATTAAAATTTTTCTGATATCTTCTTACAATGCCATACGTTTTGTCTGATATAATTATACCTTTTTGTTGTTGGGATAAATAACACGAAATAAGTACAAAATTATCTATGTAATAAATGACTTATAGAGGTAGGTTGTATAGGTTTAAGTAGATTTTCTTTCGATTCCATCAATGCATCATGCAAACACATAATGCATTTTTTTACTGAATGGTAGGTGATATTATTTTGTTGCTACGACTAGATCTAATCTTATGCCCAGGAAAACCTAGGTATCAAGTGAAACAAGTGAATTTATTTCTGCAAATTGGCTACAAGGCAGCACTTTTACACGTCAATTTTATCAAGCGAACGATGAGGTCGACTATCATTTGAATGAAGTCAGTCCAATGATTAGGAAAATCCTGAATAGTAACAATTAGTAGGTACATAACTAGTTTTAATTAATTTATAACATTGAGACAAGATTTTTCCTGTACACACATTGTTATTGCAATGCATCGATTACATATTAAGATCCTTGAGATATTTTCCTTTATCGTTTCCTAGCTTTACTAGTTTTACTTGGCTGTGATTAGCAAGTAGTAACTAAGACAAAAGTTAGGCTATAAAAGGTAGTTCCTTTGTGAAAAAATCGATGCAAGAAACTTTAAGAAAGCGACGGCGACGGTCTTTCAGTACGTTCGCGTTGCAATAAAAAGATTCATGAGTTTAGAAGAAGAGAAAATTGAATCTAATATTTTGTGATGAGTACTCGATACATAATTTTCTAGGCTAGACTGCTGACCTCCCAAAATAAAGATTCTGTAGTATACTTCACAAGACATAATGTAAAACGTTTTGACCCGAAAAATGAAGCAAAGGATCAATTCACAAACGTATCAACTTTAGAGCTAGACGTATCAGGACATGTCCACCATAAATAATGAAAAGTAAACCACAACAAACATTTTCCTAGTTCATCCCCACGTGCCATTTTGATTGCGAATAAGCTGTCCGTTTTTTATAAATAGATTTTTGGTTTAAAATATTTCCAAGTTTGTTTATTCTTCTGTCACTATTGTAGCGCATGTTTTCGTGTGTCATGGTCAAGAGAAAAATGTACAAGTTGTTCAGAGTTGTTAGTGTTTAGTCTTCAATATTAGTTTTAGTAAACCTGGTTTGAGTTCTGATTTCTTAAAAACAAGATATTTTGTGTAGTTTACGACTAACAAGGCGAGTTTATTTAACAATGTTGATATTTTACTTGAGTTTCGACTAGAAATGAGAACATTTAAGTACTTATCTTTCACTAGTAACAAATTAAAGTGAATGATGTATTGTATTGTGGTGTATTTTTTACTTAGGTACAAAGCTTGGCTATACCTATTTCACAACGAGAAAACTTCGAAGAATGAATATATTTTCCACGGCTCATATCAAAGATGAAATAAATGTCGAGATTGAATGAAAAAGTTCGTGGAAAAAGTTCGACTTCTAGTTCCCAAAACATCCGGCGTTATTCAGAAACTAGGACGTTGCGAAATGATCTATTAGGTCAGTGGGATCGATATAGAATTAAAAAGTGTTTGGTGAAGAAATAATGACGAGGAGCTCCTTAACTGTAGTGTTCACCGGTAGAAACCAGACGGGAGCATCATGATGCGAGAGTCGGTGCAGGAAACCTCAAACACGGTAAGCTGGGTATATCTGGGTTTAACACTTTCTTGCTTCGCAATTAACATACAATTCCACATGTAGGTAGTGAGTCAACTGATGAAACAGAGCAAGTGTTGTTCTTAATGGTAATACCATATATTAGTGAAGCGAACTCTGTATTTCCCTTAAGTTTACAAACAACACATTGTTTCACAAGATTAATTTATTGTCCACGTGAAAGGAACTCCCACTTCCATTCATTCTCTGTTCTGTATCAAAATTAATTTCTCGATATTTATTATGTTGAACGGTAGCAAGCTGGCTAGTTGCCGGTTTCCCGACATTATAAACAACAAAGGAACATTGAAATGACGAACATCGAACAAACAAGCCCTCACAAGCCTTTGTCTGTTTGCTTTAATATGTCAAAGATCATTTGTAAGCAAGGAGATTGGAATGCGAGCACATAATTAGTGCGATTTTGTAAAGATTCCATTTACACGAACCCCATCAGTTAGACGCATGTCTAAACAGAGATTAAAATAACCTGTGTAACTATAATAAACGTGTAAATACAGTGTTTTTATGAAAATGTTATATATGTTATATAATATTTCGGCCCCTTCCATAAGAATGGCCGTGACGTCTACAACTATACAGTCCTGTTAAACACGCTCATTAAAATTTTAACGAACTTCTCGGAACCTAATGTATTCAGCACTAGCGCCTAGGAGAACTGCTTTGATGTAGCTATACATTGTACTTACAACGTACTATCTCCAGTATTGTTTTCAATTTTTCAATTAAGTTAGAAAATAAATTGACAAACTGATGTATTTTCATATTTATTTGAGTAACTACAAGTGGGCGAGTATTATCTAAACAGCATCATTTATAAAACGCCTTGATTCCAGTAAGTACCTCTGCCACAAGCATGCGGTTATGACGTGCTAATATTGGAAGTTTGATTTCATTGTTTGCATGTTTCACTCGTACAGCAGGTGGTTTTGGTCACTTTATGACATGGTGAATTTAGCAATGGATGTACAAGATCTTGAAGGATAATCGCTTATTCATAATATTACGACTTCTGGTCATCATTTTGTAGCCGTTTTGTTTTATGTATACTCTTCGTATTGCCATAAGACCTAGTTTATTGAAAGTTGTATAGTTATTGAGAGTTAAAAAGAAGATAAGTAATGCGAGTAGTCAGCACCCTATTGTGTTTGTACGTAAGTTAACTTATGTATTTACTTCTAAATTATAAACAGATTACGATATTTTAGTTCGAGATACAATTCTCGAACTGTATGTTCATCATTATTTGTTATGATGTCGAATACCGATGTAATCAACGGGAATCTGTCTCGAGAATGAAAGAATCCGGGCATTAGTTGAGTGGTTCCCAAAATAATTGCGTGGGCTTGTCGCGACACATGTGATGGTCATTGGTTGCGCTATCAAAACCATGCATTAGTACCTACATAATATGCATAGCACAGATAAAAAAAAATTGAAACAAAAAAAAATGTTTGGTAAAATTAACACAATAGATACGTTTGTAAAAACTATCTCTTTGGTAGAATGGTTTGTCTGGGATATTGGTTTGGAGAATGACGAAATCTTAGAAGCAATAATTTAGATTATTTCTCGTGTTATTATACTATCCATCGGCGGGGACGACAAGAGCGGGAGTTGGGTAACTTTCAGTTTTCAGTGGAGCGTGAGCACGCGCAATGATACGCTCATTCGCGCCTCGTCCGCGGGACACGGAAACACACGTTCGCAAACCAGAGATAAGAAGGAAAAAGGTCATTTATATTCCATAATAATATATCCATGTTATATTGAAATTTGTTACTTATACAACTAGGAACACATGGTTTACAGAGTAACTCGAAATGTGTCTGCGCAACATTTAGCAGATCCCGGGGAATAAAGTAATTTTGTCACAATGCGGTTATATATCCTGTAACGAATCAGTTTTGTGTATTACTTAACATTATTAAGATCAAAGGCGAGGCGAGTGACGTTAAATAATACTCAAGTTTTAGTGTTACAAGGAGTGTGTGTTGGCAGGTTTTCCGCGAAGGGAGTGCACGATGGTGTGGTGCTATGAGCCAGGTGGCCGAGGACACGGACGACGACGTCGATGCACCCTACATCTCCAGCGACGAGTCCGCACATGGTGTGGATCTCGCGGAACGGCTTCGAGTCAAACCATCACCAGATATTTGGGAACTAGGTAATTGCGAACTGTCTCTTTGTGTTATAATGTACTTATAGACTTAAATTAATAAAAGTAATAGTGCAAGCAATTTACGTAAGAATGTTTTCCTTTGACTCACCTTACTGATACCTACTCACCCAAGGAAAAAATAACTATATTCCTACTTCAATTCCAATATTAGTGTTATAAATCCATTCGCGCGCGATGGTACACCGGCCCGCCGTAACATTTGTTTTCACCGCACGTGTTTCAGATGAAATTGAATACAACTTGCGACATCTCCCTCTAGCTGAAGAAATATCTGCTGCTGTAGCGACAGGACACTACGACGAGGCAATAGAAATAGCAGCTAATGTAGAAGATGGAATTGTAACTGCTGGCTTATGGGCGTGTTGGCACGGCAGGAGCTCGCTGCTGTCAAAGTTGTTGAAGTTGGGTTTAGATCCAAACAGAACCGATGAAGCTGGGAGGTACGAACCACTGTTTATACATATGGTTTCGACGATGTGTACGGGGTATAAAAAATCACAGTATCTTCTTACAGGTCATGTCTGCATTTAAGCTGTTTGGTAGGCAGCGAAGAATGTGCCAAACTGTTACTGGAGCACGGAGCAAACCCAAACATGTGGGACTCGTCGACAGACAGAAAAGCCACACCACTACATTGCGCCGCAAGCGCGAAGAGTTTGGCGTGCGTCAAGGTAAACAGAATATTTTTAAAGATGAAAGATGACCCACTAAAGTAATGTTTTAATATATTTAATTTATTTCCACAGGTGCTAATTGCTCACGGAGCGGACGTAAATGCAGGTCTCAACGACCGGTCTCCCTTACATTACGCGGTGCTCAGCGACGCGCCGGTAGTTGTGAAGGCGTTACTGGAAGCAGGCGCTTGTCCTGACACACCACAGGTGCGACCTGTTTTTGATCTTAAATCAAGCACAAACCAGATGATAAATCATCATTTAATATAAATAAGACAATGTAAACGATCCAAAACAATATAGCCGCGAACCTGTTTAGGTCTTCACTGAAACTCCCTTGCATGTGGCGGCTTCTCTCGGGTCGGCAATATGCACTAAGTTATTATTGGATGCCGGTGCCGACGTCCGAGCAGCTTTGGGTGCTGGTCGGGCGACCGCCTTACATCTTGCAGCAGAGGATGGCCACGCAGAGTGCGCACGGTTACTTCTTGAGCATGGATCGAGGATTGATTTACCAAACGTTAGAGGACAGACCCCGCTACATTTAGGTATATTCAAATTGGTACTATTTTTACAAATTTTACTTTAATGTATTGTTTTGTTTCATAATTTGTTTATTTACGTTACAGCTGCATTAGCACAATCTCTGGAAGTGGTTGAGCTGTTAGTATGCAAGCGCGCGGATGTTCGTGCACGTGACAGCGACGGTCGCACGCCACTGCACGGAGCTATTGTGAGAGGAGCTCGAGCCTGCGACGTAGCCCGGACGCTGCTGTCTGCAGGAGCCGACCCGAATGCATCAGACAGCTTCGGATATACACCGTTACATATAGCCGCCTTAAATGAATTTTCCGCCTGCGTGTTGTTGTTACTAGGTAACGAAACATAACTATAAATAGAAAACAAACTAACTGGCCGGTAATTAATTACCCTTCTTTTTCAATGTCTAAACTTTCGAAAACTTGTTTTAATGATTCACCATCGCATATATTTAGGTTGTTTATAGTACGTCGAGATCTCAAAAGTCGAAACTATATTTTTCTTACTAATGTAGTGAAATATTTTCCAAACAATTCATAAATTGCTTTCAGATTATGGCGGAGATGTGACTCTGCGTACAAACGGTGGGGTGTCGGCGCTTTCGTTCATAGTACGTCGCGTGCCTGATGTGATTCCTCGATACTTGGGCAAGTTCGACGATGCTGTTCATGTCAGCGAGCATGAGATAGGGGATGTTGACTGCGAACTGGTTATAGACTTCAGACCATTAGTTCCGTGCCTGAGTAGAGGTGAAGCTGAGCTCTTACTCGCTTTCATTGAGGTATGGAATCGCTTTAAACCACAGGGAGGTATTACAGACATGTTTGATGTGCTCTGACTAAAGACACGTCAAACAAATTTGACGATCTACAAGTAACATGTACTGCATTACAGGTTGGCCGTAAAGACGTATTGAAACATCCAGTTGCAGAAACGTTTCTGTTCTTGAAATGGCGCCGAATAAGGAAGTTTTTCGTAATGAGTTTCATCTATCATGCGCTGTTTATTACTCTGTATAGTCTCTACATTCTTCGTAAGTATTAAAATGGCATACATTTTTATTGTTTGGTTCACTGGTGTGCCAATCACTTGGTGACACCAGTATTGCTATGCCTTATTATGAAACTAATAGCTACTTCGCTAATTAAATAGTTCTGTTGTGCTCATATATTTTTTTCTTATTCCAGAGATCTTTCTATGTGAGTCCAGAACTTGCCACGTACCAACATATCTTCGACCAGTCCAATACCTCATAATACTACTGAATCTATGTTTCTTATCGAAAGAGGTATTTCAGTCGTGTTTAGATTGGTCAGCGTACATCAGACAATGGGAAAACTGGTTGCAATGCCTGATAATAATCGGCGTATTTTTATGTACGGTAAGATATGCAGCAAATGTTGTTTTTGGCACAATGGAGGTCGCTATAACTGAAATCGTTATTCTAAATTTACACTGGGCTGAAGGGTTTGATGAGTATAGTTTTATCTAGACTAGAGAAACGTATGAGACTAAAGACGTAAAAAAGATATGAAAAGCTTTAAAAAAGTGTATTATTTTTAAGAATTTACGTATTTAATGTTACAGATACCAAGTTGGGATAACGGTGAAATAAGAACAAATACGTCAAGTTGGCAGCACGATATAGCAGCTATCACGATATTCTTCTGTTGGCTAGAGCTCATGATGATCATCGGTCGGTTTCCAACGTTCGGGTTATATGTCCAAATGTTTACTACAGGTAATTTTTAATATACATTACACTACCTATTAATTTAGGCACATCAACTCTCAGTGGCGTAACTGTACCGATAGGGGTTCGTGTCAAATTACCTAATCGAACCGGAATCATAACAAATATAAATAAGAGAATTCAGACAGAAACCTCTGAACAAGGGTCTAATCCAGCTGATGGCCTGTGGCATTTTGTCGACTTTCCACCCTATAGTTACGCCACTGGAAATTAAAAAATAAGCACATGTCTGTCTAATGTAAAATTCTATCTCCAATTTGGTGATTGACCTATTTCATATATATTTTTTAAATTTGTATAAAACACAAAAAAAAATTTACTGCTTCGTTGGCCCAGTGGTCGCAAGTGCGACTGGCCGGGCAAGGGGTCTCGGGTTCGATTCCCAGGTCAGGTAAAGTATTACTGGGTTTAAAAAAAAATCTCAGTAGTAGCACGGAGTCTGGAATTGTGCCCGGTATATGGAAGTAGGCTCACTCCCTATTACACGGGATTCATAACATAAATAGTGAAAATTGGGTGTTACATTGTAGTGTACAGTGGCGTAACGTGCACCTCTGCCTACCTCTTCGAGGATAAAATGCGTGATGTTTTATTTTTTAAATTTCCAGTGACAGTGAACTTCGCAACATTTTTATTAGCATACAGTTGCTTGCTCATAGCCTTTGGGCTTGCATTCAGCGTGCTGTTCAGCAACTATGCTGCGTTTAAACTACCAGCCAGTTTGGTGAAGACAGTGATGATGATGTCGGGCGAGTTGGAGTACGAGGACATATTCTACAGTAACAGTACCACGGAGTCTGATTATCCAGTCACCGCACATGGAATGTTCCTCATATTTGTTTTGCTTGTCACTGTTATATTGACCAATCTGTTGGTTGGATTGGCTGTTAGCGATATTCAGGTATGCCTTAGTCTTATTATATTAAGTTCCTCTTTATGCTTCTTACCGGCAAATGTTTAGTGTATCGCTGTATTGTGTTGATGAAAGCTGAGTTTGGGCAAAATGTTATTATTTTCGAACTGTAACCGGTGCTTTTTTAAAAACTAAGATCTTGTCTTAGCAACTGTATCTAAGGGCCAAAATTATAAGAGTATTGGAGTGAATTTCTACTGACGATATTGAATTGTTTTACTTTCCAGGCCCTACAAGAGAGTGCTGGATTGGACCGATTAGTCCGTCAGACACAGTTAGTTGCGCACTTGGAGAGTATGCTGTTCAGCTCACTACTGACTTGTGCGCCCAAGCAGTTGCTAGGCGTGTTACGCTGGGGGGCGCTACTAACTGCGTCGCATACACGCACGCTTACTATAAGACCCAACGACCCGAGGGAAAACAGGGTAAGAACTAACTTAATCCACTGGCGACAAATACGCTATCTATTGAGGTGTTATACGTAATACCGAAAAATGATATTTTGAATAACGTGGCGTCGCAGTGTAATGAAACACTCAACATGAATGAATAATGAATGCACATTACCACAAGTAACGTAATGTCATAGCCATATAATCTCCAATACCTACTCATTAATTTTGAAAATTCATTATTTTGAATAACATGTCAATGATTGTACGCTATTTTATTCAGTAGGTACTTAGTTGTATTGTGAAGTGGACCTAACATTACCCATTATCTTTTGATTTCAGATTCCGAAAGACCTAATAACATCAGTATATAAAATGGTGGCCAGCCGGAAGATTACACAAAAAAGTATCAAACACAACAATAACTATGTTTTTAGACTAAAAAGAAGCAAAGATGAAGAGGAAATGATTAAACAGAGTCAAGTGAAGAGGAGAAGTAATTTGTTTGACAGATATTCAGTAGAGAGTCAACAAGTTGAGAGGAGAAAGAAAACAAATTCTGCAAGTAATGCTGACAGAGTCAGACCAACATCTCTTAATATAAATGCGATACAAGAAATATGTATGGTCGATATTAAAACCCAGTTACTAGAACTCACTAAGCGAGTAAATAAACTAATAGAGACAACAGAAGCAAAATTAAGTCAGATTGAGAACAAACTTAATCAGCTACCCTAAATAGATTTGGTATCTGAGCTCGAGCAGTTATTGTTAACAATACATTATTTGTTAATGTGTTCTATAGTCTAGTTATCTTAATACAAGTACCGGTGTAGGTGTATATTATGTATTTATTATATTATATTATGTACTTAATATAATTCACGTTTATAATTTTATTATAAGTACCACTTTACTTAATTATAAGAAAGTCTACATTTGTTATTCAACCTTTGCTTATATAATTTTAAATGAAATAAAAATAGTTTTATTCATGCAAGGTCAATTTAGATAATTGAATTCAATTAATTGAAATACACTAACAAAGATAATTATACAACACTTCATGTCTAGCTTGAACATTTTAACTGCATAGTGTTAACTAATAAGGCCAAAGCCACAAAATCAAAAAATAAAATAATCAGGGCCCATGTTGAGCCCGACCAGACCATTTGAATCCCTTGTGTCTTGTCTGATGACTTCCTAATGTGAGAAAGAATTGAATGAAAAAGGATTGCATATGAATCCCATACACCTTGCACTAGAGTTTAAAATTAAAAGACCTATAGGTTACATGTAATTAAGTCATGATCATCATATCAACCATTAGAGATCCACTGCTTTTTTTTTTTTTTTTTTTTTAAGGGGGGAAAATCATCGAATGACTTCTCCCGCCTGGGTGAGGCGGGAGGGAGTGTCAGACTCTTACTGACTAAAAACCACCCCGTTCCTTCTCCTGCACGTCGAGCCGGAGCCCCGGTTACCCGTTAGGTTCTCCGCGACTCCGAATCGGCATCGGCCGTATTGGGCCCCATCTGTGGTGGTCTGATGGCTCTTTGAGGCGCGCGCGGAACGCGACGCGCCGTACGCTCGGGTCTGTTTCTGGTCGGACGGGGAGCCACCCATGCTCGCCGTCCGCAGGCCCGCGCTTACGGTGGCCGGAGATCGTCTCGCGATCCCCGACGCCCGGTGTGTCCTTCGCGATGGCTGGGTTGCGAGGAGGCAGCGCTTCGCTGCCTCACGCGTCCCGCCTCCTCCTTAGCTAGCATCACTGCTTCGCAAAAGGAGGAGACGGCATTCCAGTCCCCCTCGCTCCGCATCATGGCCTGCACTAGGCCAGGACGCGAGAGGTCGCCATCGCCGATCACTTCCCTGAGGACACGGCGGTGCTCAGCCCACGAAGGGCATTCTCCCACCGTGTGTTCCACCGTGTCCTCAGGGCGGTCCTCGCAGTGATGACACCCGGGCGTTTCCTCCCGCCCCATCAGACACAGGTACCTCCCGAAACTTCCATGTCCGGTGAGGACCTGCGTCAGGCGGTAGGTGAGGACGCCGTAGCGTCTCTCAAGCCACTCCTCAAAGAGGGGACTTACCGCTGCGATGGCAGCGAGCCCAGTCCTCGGTTGCGAGAGTCGTTGCTGCCATTCCGCCATGAGATCGCGCCGGAGCTCATCCCGCCACGCACCTATCTGGCGCGGCAGCGGGGTTTCGCCCCGGCGACGTGCCTCCGCGCGCATGCCGTACACGCGCGCGAGCACCTTCGCCTCCAGATCCCACGGCGGTAATCCGGCAAGGAGGTTCGCCGACTCCCCAGAGATCGTGCGGTATCCGCGGATCATTCGGATCGCCATGACCCTCTGTGCCATGAGCAGCGTCCGAGCGGGACGCCGCAACAGGTTTGGCGCCCAAACAGGGGCGCCGTAGAGGGCCATGGACCGCACGACCCCGGCGTATAACCTCCGGAGAGATCCACTGCTAAACCTAGGCCACCCTTATTATCTTCCAGATTGTCTGTTTGGAAACTAAACAATAATAAAACTGCACTTACCAGGAGCTGACAAGTGTATGTGTCTCCATTAGCCATTTGAACATGACTTTTAACTCTGGAATTATCTTGTTTGGGTAGTTGATAGCCGGCAATCTTAGCATCATATATTATGCTGATATTGTTTTTACTTGATGCCAACTCTTGGTTGATAGCGTGCAGCAAGACATTATTCTCCACAATATAGGCAACATCATCATCAAGTAGTTCTGAGCTACTGAATGATATCATTGCATCTGATGACGCATCCCACACCTGAAAGGTAGATAACAATTTGTATGAAGAATAAACTATGTTTTATTTTATGTAATTTTATATTAACTTAAGGGATTTTCACTAGATATATAAGCTAGACCAATTGACTTAGCTAGGTGTCAAGCGAAGTCTATTGGATACCTGATTTTTGGAGTACCAATATCAACCCTAAGGACAGGAATATCCAATGGAAATGATTCTACAAAGACGAGTGATCACCATTGTACAAAGGACTGACTTTGAACTTTACTACTATTAACTCTTTGAGTATCTTATGCATCAGCTTCGGCATATAAAATGGCATGTTGGTAGGGGGTCAAACTATTATATCCATATACTTACTTGCATGTACCTGACAGGCTGCAGTCTCATCTTCTCAACCCGTTGCCAAACATCCAGTGATGTCATCAGAGTTTTGGTGTTCTGGTTGAGCGCCACCACTCTGTTACTGTAATCCGTCTTCAATTTAAACTCTTTATTAGGACTTCCCTCAAGAAGCAATACTTTTAAGTTTGATAGAATCGAATCTTTGGCTGAAAAAGGACATGCATATCTGTGTTAAACATTGTTGTTATGTCTTCGTAAGTATAAGTTTCGAGTTTTTAGTCAAGAAAAAAGAACCCAGGCATAAGACAGTCTTGCCAGACTTTAAAGCATTAGATATTCCCAGATCCAAAAAGATAACGAAATTTGCAGAATACTACTTTGAATAGAGAGTAAATCAAAAGATAATAAATAATTGATTCATCACATTACATACCTACCCATAAGCATAAGGGTACGAGACATAACCAAAAATAGGTACTGGCAGTGTTTAAGCCTTTGACTGCCGACAGAAAACAGTTGAAGGCAAATCCTCCGCTAAAGTTGGTCACCGGTGACCTACGTGGCGGTTAACGTGTTAATATGTTTTTTAAAGTTTGTTCTGATACATACCCATGGCACAGGCGAGGGTGCACCCTACCATACCACCGCCGGCAATAATAACATCATAGTCTCCCTTAAATTTCTCCACTGGTTTTGTCAGACTGGTCACATCTTCTGCAGCACTAAGTGAACGAACACCTGTTGTTCTGATGCTGCATTTAATTTGTCGCACGAAGAGCCGCTTCACGCTGTTGCTCAACATTTTGCAGAGAATTATTTTCAAAACTAATTTAATTCTCTGTCAAGATAAGGTAACTTTAAATTACATTAACTATTTTAATATCTTTCTACTAGAGAAACTTATTTTATTCTCTCAGAAAATACGGCTTTCAATTTATAAATGCAAAATAATATCTATTTTTTTAAGGTTAAAAATAATTTGTTATTTGTTGTGTCAATTGTCAACGTCACATTTGAATGTCAATTTGACAAATCAAAATAACGATGTATTCCAATTTACGCTCATAAAGGTGCATAAACCCTACGTAACATTAATACTTTTAAAGTCACCGACTCCACAATATAACCTTTTTTAATTATTACTAGGTTTTTTCAACGTCCTTGTTACGTATAAGTAATCAGCACGAAATTCGTAATGAATTGATTTCTATTCGTTTAAAGAACCAAGTTTCCAACTGCGCATATTAGGCATCCATAGCGACCATAATGACAACAAAAAATGTAAAAGCTGAGACAATATGATTTTTAAATTAATCAGTTAACAATGTTAGTGTAATTTAAATCGGTATGACCCATCACACAAGTGTGTTTAACAACTCTTGCTTAAGAGTTCCAGTGGATCCTATTAGTAAAATGCCAAAGTCTGCTTATGAACGAAAGGATAAAATACGTAATCAACAGTGTTCTATTGATTCTTCTTCGACGTGTTCTGTTGGAGCAGCAGACCTGGATGCAGAAAAATTAAAAGATTTTTACCGGAGTATTCCAGACTACAATGATATAAATCATTTACCCACTGAGGAGTTTTACTCCACGTTAAAATCTTTAAGAGATAAAAAGAAAGTTATGCTAGGTCTAGCTATTGAATACATAGACGACTGTAATGGACATGATGACAAAATACTGAATAATTTAACATTAGAAAATAGTCGGTTACCAGCTATGACAAAAAGCAGTAAAATCAAAGGAAATCGAATACCCAGGCGAAAGCTCTCTACGGGATCAAAAGATTCTAATAGCAAAAATGATCATAACAATCATCTTACTTCTAATTCTCTATCAAAACCAAGAGCTAATAATAATATTTCAGAGTCATGTCTTAAACCATCTGTTAGGAAGAATGTGGCTCCCAGTGCGATAGGTGAAAAGAAAAATGGTCACGAAGATTTAAAAATAGCTCCAATGAAAAGTAATTTAGAAAAGTCAAGGACCGAACGTCCTAAAAGAAATCACTCAGCTTGTTCTATTTCATGGAATGATGCTAAGTTTGAAAGTAAAAATGAAATTGATCAGAAGTTTGACGAGTTTTTCGATGGAAAAAAGTATAATAGTTGTAATAATAAAGATTTTGACGATGATTTTAAAACACAAAGTATGCCTTCAAGTCCGTTAAGATCAAAACGGTCTGGATCCCCAATACGACGTAGGAAGAGCATAACAATTCCTAAACCCTTCAAAATGACCGAAAGGTGAGTACGATATCATAATTAATAGATAACTCTTCAAAACCTCCTTTACGATTTAAATTTTAAAATTACACAATAAACAAAAAGCTGTGGATTTGAAAGGTATTTTCAACAATTACGGTAGAAAGTTGAACTATATTTAATCAAATTCAAATAACGAAAATACATGTAGAACACAAAGTAACATTAGCTGTAAATGTATTTTTTTAATTTTTCATAGAGATGAAGAAGACCGCATAGTCAACGAACTTCGGTGTCTTCGAAAATCGTTTTCTGAAGACATGCTTCACCAGAAGATGGAAAGAAAGAACTTTAAAGCGAGGCCGGTGCCAATCGAGTCCCGCATTCCTCTCTACGACAAGATCTTAGAGGACCAAGCTATGAGGTTTCCTTTCGACATGAAAACCTGTATGCTTCTTAGATTTCACCTTTTCCTTGATTATTTTGATTTATTGCCCAATTAATTTTGTAAACGTTTGCAAACTGTTGTTTTAATGATTTGCGATTAGTTGAAACACGTTCTATCGTAGCTGGTTTATGTAGCAACGAGATTTACTTAGGTAAATAAATGTTTTATTATCGTTTTACTACTTCACCTTAGCGTTTAAATATGTAGGTTCCTAACTTCCTAAAACCTGCTATGTATTTCGGATATCACGATTTTTCCTTCTTATCTTAATATCTAATTATTATTTCTCCACATTTACCAAATTGTACCTAAATACCAAAGCTTCTTAGCTCAAAGTACACAAGTCGACGGGTTGTTAAATAAAATTCATGCTTATTAGTCTCATTTACATTTTACAGACGAGCAATAACAAAAATAAATAGCGAGGCTGAGTTAAGGGCTCAGATGAAACCTTTTAGTTTTACAAAACGAGAAGAAAAGGGTCTTGGTGGAACGTGTGAACGAGCAATTCATGTTCTACCAAAAAGTAAAAAGAAGAAACGATTTAGGGCTCGACCTGTGCCTAAAAACTTGTTTTCTAATTACTTTTACGATAAAATGAGGGAAGATGAGTTCTTCAGGTAATTGGCCATTATTATTTTAAATTCTTTGGACCAAATCATATATTTTCGTCATTTTGTCGCAAATGACTTCGCTACAAGTTTCTAAGAAATTAAAAAAACTTCCTATTGATTTACATAGGTCTAAATATTACGATTACAGATCTATGAACAAACGTATAAGGGCAGATGAAATGTTGCGAAGTGCAAATTATCCTGGTACGATGGCTGCCCGGGACCGCAGTCGTCTCTCAACACCAGCTGCTCATAGTGACCTGCCCATAGACCCTTCTCCAGGAATACCGTCTATATCATCCTCAGATAGACAAAGATGTCCGAGTCCTACGAAAGATCGGAAGAAAAGAAATAAAAGTCAAAAGGAAGAGTTCATAACTACGAGCCCTCAACCGTTCCGATTCAATACTGCAGATAGGGCTGCCAAAAAAGTAAGTTTCTATGTTTCATCAAATTCTTAGTAAGTCGGCCCATTCTAGGGTTTTGGTCTCAGAATGGATCCAACAGCATAGCTGTCGGGTTGAGTGTATTATTACATAATATTTTATATTTTAGATGCACGATGTGACAATGAAAATTTATTCAGAAAATAAAAGCAATGAGAGCACCAGTGGAACGGGGAACGGTCCAGGGGCTCGAGCATACTCAGCTCTTGACCTTCGAGCTTCTGCATCAGGCAGGTCTAATCTAGCAGCTCTACTAAGAGCTGAAGCAGTTAGAAGAAGGTTCGAAATGGAAGCAGCTTCTCGATTGGCAGAACAACGTCGTCGCAACGAGATGAGATTGAGGGATCGCCAACTACGATTGAAACCCGCTTGGCATCTTGTCAAAAACAAGTTAGTTTGTAACACAAAAGAATGCCACTTGATAATTTGAATTTCAATCTAGTTTTCGTACTGTTGTTGTTAGCCTTTGCTCAAATAATGAACTATTTAATAGGTATTTTCTAAAATGCATTTTTTTTAATTTTATTCATTAAAAATATAAACCGATTTAATTCATTAATATCTTTTATACTAATAGCGACGTTAACCGCCGCGTAGGTCACTGTGACCTACGTTAGCGGAGAATCTGCCTTCAACAGTTTCCTGTCGGAAGTCAAAGGCTTAAGGGGGGAAGCTATGGTATAGGATTATTATCTGCATTTCTCTTATTTTAGGTATCATACAAATATAACAATCGAATTAGGTTCATTCCGAAAGTTAAATTTTTATTTTTAGTCACGAGGAGGACATTGCTATGCGGCTGCAAACTCGGCGTGACGAGGAGAGAATGAGACGAGAGGAGTTTCTTCATGAGATGGAGCTGATGTATGGAAGGGTGCAGCAGCAACCAATGCTCTTCGAGAGGTACTACGCACCACGATCACTGTCAGCTCCTTTAGACTCTTTGCAACTATCTCCGAGGAAGTGCACGAAGAAACGCAGTTCACGGAACAAATCTTACCACTACAATAGTCCAACTCGATCTCGTAAAGTATCGATTAATGATACAGCGGAAACGTACACTGGGGATGTGGCGGAGTTCTTAAATAGAATCGATATCGATGACAAATACTCGGACTCGGAAATTGTTACCGATAGTTTGGATAGAGTGAAAGTGTGATTTCACTTAGGATTTTATTTAATTTCCATTTACGCACAAGGACCTAAGATAATATAATGAAATGTTTGGTTAATCAATAAATGTATACCTATTTAATATCTATGTGTTCATTTTATTCTATTTCTTCTGTCACAAGATTTTATTGAGAAAGCTACTAAAAATAAAAGTCCAGATTTAAAATAGGAACTATTTAATGAAAATATTTACATATGCATGTAATATAAGATAATACTAAGGTAACATTTAGACTAGATTATCTAATATAAACTTAAGGAAGTATGCCACTGAAGCGTAGACTCCAGGCTTCTTGATACCACATATTGTGGGGCCAAATGATACTACTCCAACCAAATAGTTTTTGGGACCTTCGGGCGTGTCAAAGACCTGAAAAAACAAAGTAAGTAGATTGTATTAAACAACTTTCTTGCGGTCCAAACTGAATCGTTGCATGATTGGAATCTTCTAAGGCCTTTGACGTTGTGAATTTATTTCATTAACTCATGCTTGGAACACATTACAAAACTAGGTACCTTTTACGACAAAATTGCCCTCAAACCAAAGTTAAGTTGAAGAATTATGTATGGAAGGCAGGCTGATGTATGGAAGTTCCTAAAAACGCTGGGTGTCTGTGGTACTTCATCCAGTGTTTTACCCACAAATATTTCTCTAAATACTCTTAACCTGCATTTTGCTTCATCTTCTGGTTTGGCGGATGCCATTAAAGTCAGCACTATCGCCGACATTACTTCCAAGCCTATATCACTCCCCGACACTTTCACTTTTAGTCCAGTGACTGAAAACGAGATCCAGCGAATTTTCGCATCGATCAAATCCAGGGCGGTGGGCTGTGATGGGGTGGGTCGTACCATGATTTCCTTAATTCATGAGCACTTTCTTCCTATTTTCACCCACATAATAAACTTCTCGTTATTTCACGGTGTATTTCCCACAACTTGGCAAAAAGCGCACATCATCCCGCTTCCAAAAATTCCTAATCCCTGCCGGGCCAACGATTATAGACCCATTTCTATCCTTCCTTATCAATCTAAGATCCTTGAAGCAGTTGTCCATAGACAAATCTCCTCATATATCTTAAAACACAAACTACTGTTTTCCTTCCAATCTGGTTTCCGACCCGGCCATAGCACTTCTACTGCCTTGCTCAAAGTCACTGAGGATGTGAGGTGTGGTATGGAGGATTCGAGGTTAACTGTGTTGATCTTAATCGACTTCTCCAACGCTTTCAATGCAGTTGACCACGATATTCTCTTGGCCATATTAACTCAATCTGGGGTCTCGTCGTCGTCGCGGGAGTGGTTCTCAACATATCTTCGTGGTCGCCAGCAGTCTGTTCGCGTCGGTCAGGAACTCTCTGACTGGGGCGGACTGACGGCTGGTGTACCGCAGGGCGGTATACTCTCTCCTCTATTGTTTTCTTTATTTATAAATTCTATTACTAGTCTTCTCACATGCTCTTATCATCTGTATGCCGATGACTTGCAACTATATGCTCAAGCTAGGATTGCGGATATGGGGAGTTGTATCCAACAACTCAACGCCAACTTACTCATTGTGGAAGATTGGTCTAAAAAGTATGGTGTTACAGTAAATGTTGGTAAGTGTCAGGCCATAGTGTTAGGTAGTTCCTACTATCTGAGTTGTTTAAATACTGTTCACCTTGAGCCAATCATATTCGGTAAAGTGACCATACCGTTGTCTCCTCATGTAAAGGACTTGGGACTGTACCTGGATAGAGGGCTCAGTTGGAACCACCATGTCACTCAGGTAAGTAAAAGAGTCACTACCACGCTGCGATCTCTCTACAGATTTAAAAACTTTCTTCCACCAAATACAAAAGCGCTGCTTGTTCGGTCTCTTGTGCTTCCTGTGATTGATTATGCTGATGTTTGTTACTCTGACCTATCCCAAGACAGAGAGATCCAATTTGTTAAGAAGTAACAAATTGGATCGAATGCTCAACAATTGTATCCGCTTTATCTTCGGACTACGTAAATACGACCATGTCTCTTCCTTTCGCGCTCAGCTTAAATGGCTTCCTATCCGTGAGAGGCGATCCCTTAGATCCCTCTGCATGCTCTTCTCTATTCTAAATGATCCTTGTGCTCCCGAATACCTAAAATCTGGCTTTCAGATTTTGGGCAGCTCTCACAGCCGAAATCTCCGTTCAGCTGAAAGTTTGCTTCTAGAGATCCCGTCTCACCACACTTCCTTCGTTTCTAACTCCTTCAGAGTTAGTGTAATTAAATTATGGAATGCACTACCCCATAGTATAAAAATGGCTCCAAACAAAATGGCTTTTAAACGTAGTGTTCGTGAGGCCTATTTAAAGTCGCTACAACGCTGAGTTCATGTGTTCTTTAATTTATATCTTCGTCAATTAATATTATATTATAATTATATATATGAAGTTATTTATGTATGTACATATTTTGTGTTTATTATATATTTTTATACAGTATGTTATACAGTATTTATTATTATTAGTTATTTATTTTGTTTTTTTTTTTTTGGATATTACACAGGCCCATTTTCGCTGAGCTTACATTTAACCCAAAGGTTGACTGGGAGAAAATGCCATATGGCATTAAGTCCGCCTTATGTCCCTTATTTTGTGTGCATTAAAGTGTAAAATAAATAAATAAATATATTATCTCGTTTATTTCTTTCAAAACAAAATAATAAGATTACATACTAGTAAGGAAATATCAAAGTTGAAGAAACAGGTTGAATGTGAACTACAATTTCCTCAACATTTAAATATCACCATAAATATGAAATAGTTATCAATCTCAACTATAATATATTGTACAGTCGGATTTATTTTCTACTTTGGCAATAAGAAATACCTACCTTACCTAATATACCACCTACATTACTGGGTCAAATCAATCTAATCACCACATCGCCAACTTGTCAAGGTGAGAAAATTGTAAAAAATATATAGTTGTAAATATTTAATACAGGTACTCACATACACCCACACACACACACACTTAACCCAATAGGAATAACTATATCTGGCTTGGTGTGTTAAACATGATGAATAGAAAACTATTAATTTGCAGTACTACCATATAGAATGTAAACACTATGTAAGTATACATTGGTATAAGGTATCCACGTACTTATTGTTTTAAAATTAACTATAATGGAAACATTAAGCCTCATTTTAAACCTTTACGAAAAGAAAGTTACCTTCATGAGTGGACCTCCTGAGTCACCACCGCAAGCGTCCTTATTATGTTCTGCACCCGCGCAGATCTCTGATTCGAACAATTTGAATCCTTTACCGAACGAGTCACACATCGTTGGGGCTACTACTGGTATCTAGAAAAAATATTGTAGTCCTCTAGAGATCTTATAGTATTCTTAGTATGTTTTGGCACTTTTTTAGTGAAAAATTAATGAAAGAAAATTTTTATAATAACATTAACTAATGTCTTATGTCCTATCTGAGATTTTATTAATGTAGAGTCAAACTTCTTTTGCTTCCAAAGAATCATCGTCATCAACAGCCTCTAACGATTCACTATTGGACTATATGGGCCTTCTATACAAAAGAGGGTTTGCTCTAATCTCTACGTTTCCGAAGTACTTACGTTTCACTTAGGTAAAGTTCGCCCTTCTTTTTTTAATGCAAACAATTCGGAATTTGTAAAGATCTTTTAAATTTCTAATTTACAACTTATTACATTTTCGTCCTATTGGAGAGGCATACGTCGAGGAATGGACGCAAATGGCCTAATGATGATAATGTAATAACAATATACCTGAGTACTTGTTAGTAAAATAAGAACTTACATTTACAAACTGTAACACTTTAGCTCGTTCTTCTGTGGTCATGTTCATCTTCCCCCAACCAGCGACTGTCATCTCATCTCCAATTTTAAAGTTCATTAGCTGTTCTGCTGTGCGGGGCAGGCAGATAGGTGCCACATAGTCTTGAAACAATCATTAGATTACGTAAAGACCTAAGTAGAAATACAAAGGACCAGCTTTGTAGGTTACGTTAACTTAATGTTACTTTTGAAATTATCCAGAAAATGAATTTTCTCCAAGACTCTCAATAAAAACTTCCTTTTTGACATTAGCACATGAGTACATTTTTGCTCCTCTTAAATTCTCAATGAAAATTATCACCCTTTCAGCTAAAAAGCTTCACCACGTTTAGCGGTTTCGGCGTGGTGCTACTTGCCAGCCACTCAGTAGGTACCTTTAATCACTCTGATACCTGATTACCACGCGCCAGTAACATAAGAACTTTAAAAACTGATATTTTAGTTAAATTCATCTCACTATTTAATGTAACTGGTTTATCCAACTCGATAACCGCAACGTCGTTGTGGAAGGCGGGCTTGTTGAACTGGGGGTGACTGATGATCCTCTTGATTCCTCGATCCTGTACTGCAGGAGCACATACTTTCAGTTCACAGTCTGGATCCGTCCGCGTATCATGTTCACCTAATCGGACTGTGGTTCTGAAAGGATAATTGTGGGAAAATTTTAAAGTACCACTAATGTGCAGACTACTTCACACATCAATAGTCCATGGCACTATGCTGTTAGACTACATGTCTTCTCTAAAGTATAAAAGGGGTTAGTCATGATCTTCCCGCTTGGCTGACGGATTGGAGTGGAGATTGCATTTAAAGGGACCCGATTAACAGAGATCGGGTATAAGCGCTCTCTGACGTGTGTATCTTTCTGTTGTATCCAGATAGCTCTATATACTTCCAATTTTTGGTGGAATTAGTATGGTGAAGATAAGAGCATAATTAATAGAAGGTACGTAGGGTAATGTATTATTAATCGGGTTTTATTTATTCTCGTGCCAGACACAGCATTTAATATGATTGTCGATTACAAAATTGTTAGTAATATCACGTAATCTGGACTTGTGGTTATGCCTAGCCTCGAATATTAGGAACTTGACAAGAAGTTTATCTAATAAAATATGCATAAGTATCTATATAAAACAAGGTCTTAAATATTTGAATGTAGATCATAAAATTCAACTATGTATTTACAACAATTTAATATTAAAAAAATATGAACTGGTTAAAAAAGATATGACTTGATAACTTAAATGTAGGAAGACAGTGGTTAGCAGTTGTCCTTGAGTGGATAACCTTTAATATTAGTTACTGGTTTTCAAAAACGAGACTAGGACAGACGCTAGCACGATAAGCTACACCAAGAAGTCAAAGATTTTACACCTTATTGCTTAATAAATAGAATTGAAAACTGACTGGAATTGTTTGGGTATTTGGACTTACAAGACCAATCCGTAGTCTGATTTCTGTACGCAGTGGGCGGCAGTGACCACGTGGCGGTCGGTGACCAGGGCACCTCCACACATGTAGTCTATCTCATCGTCTTCTGTGAAATTAGGGAACAAGATGTTATATATCACTTTTCTTAGTTAGTCTACTAGACTTAGGATAGATCTAGGCATATGAGTTACAAGGCTTTAATCGGGATTTTAATCTCGAGATTCTCAGAATTAAGATTTCTGAATTTATTTTTAGCTTGGTACGATTTTAAAAAGAAATGAAAGTAGCAGCGCGACAGTTGACGCTTCGCGGGTCTTGAAATGCTACTTATGAATATGGGCCTCTAGCATGGCCTAAAACTAGTCGAGTTCCCGAATTTCGTGAGTAAACTGAAAATAATATAAAATTTATTAAGAAGTGGCAGGTTATAATTTATAATGTAGATTAATTTTCCTAATAACATCAATAAATGTGTTTATACTAAGATATTCACGCCTGTAGCCACACTAGCCATAGCACAAGCTACAAGGATTTAGACCATCGGTTAACAGAAACCAAGAAGCAGACAGCTCTGAAAAGAGCTATATTATTCAACGTTTTTGACCACCTCTGTTAACACAGACAGCTCTGAGAAGAGCTATTTTATTTCACGTTTTTGATATGCTCTGTTAACACAGAAAGCTCTGAAAAGAGCTATTTTGCTGAACGTTTTTGATCCTCTGTCTACAAGAGACGAAGTAACTCGCCGACGCCGCTGCCAGTATCACGCGCCGACCATCGCGCGTAGGTATCGCAGCGCGGCACGGCGCACGGCGTTTACATCTTCACGGCTCGACGGTCGCAGGAGGAAAGGACAGAGGCACGCGTTACGCAATATTTATAGCGGCGCGAAACTCAGCGCGCGGCGCTGCGGAGGCGCGTCCTCTTTGCACGGACCTCACACTCATCGACTATCTCGCTCTTTTATCGGCTATCCTTTTCTTTCCATTGTTCACGATGTAAACAAAGTTCTGTCCTAAATAGTGTAACGCTATTGGCTATAATTTAGGCGATGTTATTGGTGTACAAATTTCTAAATTTTATTTATTTTTAATTTAATAGTTTTAATTGGTTAATGTACAGAATTAGTTGTAAGTAGCACTAGTACCAATTTTTGTATAAAAACAACCACCTCCGGCTAATAAATTCATTCGTTCTACGACAACAAGTTGTTTCACTAATAACAACCGATCTCCAAAGTGGTGACCCCGAGCAAGAACAGCAAGAAGAACAAATCCCTGCTGGAAGAACGAATCCCTGCTGGAAGAAAATTAATTATTATCCAACATCAAGATGGCAAATCCCTGCCCGACAGAAGACCTAACCCACACCGTAGCGAAGACGGAAACAGCTGGCATATCCCTCACAATGCGCATTCCACCATTCTGGCGTGACCGACCACGTCTATGGTTCATTAGCTTCGAAGCAGCTACCAACGACATGAAGAAGGGACAGGCTCAGCTCGCCCAGATGGTCATCGCACAGCTCGAACGTCAAGACATCGAGCAAATCATGGACCTCCTATACAACCCGCCGGAGAGGAATCAATACGACGCAATCAAGGAACGTCTCATATCTGCCTATGAAGAGTCCGACAGCCGACAGTTCCAGAAACTACTGTCCGAGATGGAACTCGGCGATCAGAAGCCTACGCAGCTACTCCGCCGCATGCGTAACCTAGCCAGAGACAAGGTCCCTGACTCCACGTTACGACTCATGTGGACCAACCACTTACCATCACATATCAGATCCGTCCTGGCCGTCAGCGAATCATTTAGCACAAAAACTGAGCTGGAAGAACTCGCTCTCCTCGCTGACAAAATGATGGAGCAGTCCGCGTCAACTACAGAAGTCTCAGCAATACAACCATCACCAGCACAGTCCACGTCATCATCACACACCGATACACAATACCTTATCAACGAGATAAGAAAATTATCATTGGAGATCGCCGAATTAAAGTCAAGACCAGCATACAACCCCAACTACCGCCGCCGCCGTTACCCATCTCAGCAACGCACACGCAGCACGTCACGTTCACGGAATCGTGATTCATCATCACCTTCATCATTCTGCTACTACCATCGGCGCTTCAAAGAACAAGCTCGACGCTGCACACCTCCCTGCTCATTCAAAGCAACGACCTCGGAAAACTAAACCGAACGTTGGCGGAGGCGGCTACCGGCGTTCAAGAGAAATCACACCGCCTACACATCACCGATAGAAACACAAACTTATCTTTCTTAGTCGACACCGGAGCCGACATATCAGTGCTACCAAGAAGAAAAGGAGAAGTTGGAACACCGCTACCATTCAAACTGTACGCTGCGAACAACACAACTATAGCTACGTATGGCGAGAGAACACTAACTCTCGACTTCAACTTACGACGCCCGTACAAGTGGACATTTATAGTAGCTGATGTTTCAAGGCCAATCCTCGGAGCAGACTTCCTCAAACATCACCAACTCATCGTCGACTTAAAAAACGGAAGATTAATCGACGGCGTCACGAGCCTAAAAGTCAACGCCCCGGTGCGAGTGTCAGACGTACCTACCGTACGCAGCATCAATATGTCACAATCTTACCACGACATATTAGCACAATATCCCGGCATAACAAGACTAACATCAATGAAATTAAACTCTAACATCAACGTGCAACATTACATCGAAACCCGTGGACCACCAGTTCATTGCCGAGCTCGACCAATCCCACCTCATCGATTCGAAACAGTGAAGAAAGAATTCGAAAATATGATTGAGCAAGGACTATGCAGACCTAGCAAGAGTCCTTGGTCATCACCTCTACATATCGTGCCTAAGAAAAATGGCGATATTAGAGTATGTGGTGACTATCGCCGACTCAACTCGATCACTATACCAGATCGATACCCAGTGCCACGCATCAAAGATTTCACTCACCACCTATCGGGGAAAACTATATTCTCCACGGTTGACCTCAACCGCGCTTATCAACAACTCAGTGTGCGAGAAGAAGACGTCGAGAAGACCGCTATCATCACGCCAATGGGACTATTTGAATTCCCACGTATGTGCCCCGGTTTGAAAAACGCGGGACAAACGTTTCAACGCTACATACATGAAGTACTACGAGGATTAGACTTTGTTTTCCCATTTATCGACGACTTACTACTTGCATCTGAAAACGAAACTCAACATCGAGAACATCTCCACACCGTATTAAAACGCTTAGAAGACAACGGCATTACCATCAACCCCGCTAAATGCAACCTAGGCAAACCTGAAGTACAGTTCCTAGGTTACACCGTATCAGCTGATGGAATCAAGCCGCCGCAACACAAAATCGAAGCAATCACTAATTACCCGAAACCAACGAACATCGAAGAACTAAGAAGATTCCTCGGCATGATCAACTTCTATCGTGATCACGTACCGAACGCCGCATCGAAGCAAGCACCACTAAATGCCTACCTACACAACGTCAAGAAGCGCGATAAGACTCCGATCACGTGGACCGAAGAGGCGACGCAAGCATTCGAGCAATGTAAAGCTAGCATCATAAACGCAGCTCTACTCGCTCATCCATCTCATCACGCAACACTCGCTTTATTCTGCGACGCATCAGATAACTCTGCCGGTGCCGTACTACAACAATACCTACATAATACGTGGCAACCGCTCGGATACTTTTCCAAGAAATTCAACGACGCGCAGAAGAAATACTCCACTTTCGATCGAGAGCTACTTGCAATGTATATGGCAGTCAAACATTTCCGGAAGATATTCGAAGGTCGCCATCTCATCATATTCACCGACCACAAGCCGCTTACATATGTGATGTCCAAGACTCAATCAAATTCCGAAACTCAGAGGCGAACAAGACAGTTACTATTCATCAGTGAATTTACCACCGACATTCGACACGTGAGCGGCAAAGACAACATTGTTGCCGACACCCTAAGCCGCATAGAATCCATCACATTCCCATCTGCAATCAACTACAACGACATAGCGAGTGCGCAAGACAAGGACAGCAACATTAAACAACTGTTATCACAAGAAAACGTAACTTTGAAGAAAATACCTATACCTAACAGCGACATCGAACTATACTGCGAAACATCGACCTCTTATGTACGCCCGTACATACCTAAACCATATAGAAAACAAGTATTTGACAGTGTACACAACATCAGTCATCCCGGTACACGCACGACTCGCAAACTCGTTACTCAAAAATATTTCTGGCCATCAATGAACGCAGACATCGGTTGCTGGACTCGAACCTGTATACTTTGCCAGAAAAGCAAGATACAACGACATACGCACTCGAACGTCGGATCTTTCCCGCCAACCGAGCGATTCCAACACCTACACATTGATATCGTCGGACCACTACCTACAACACCTCAAGGTCACAGGTACTTAGTAACGATGATCGACCGACTAACTAGGTGGCCCGAAGCAATACCTACCGACGAAATATCAGCTGTTAGAATCGCCGATATTGTGTACCAACACTGGATCGCCCGATTTGGATGCCCGACTACCATCACAAGTGATCAAGGTCGTCAGTTCGAGAGTCAACTATTTCAAAACCTAACTAAACTAATGGGAATCAAGAAAAATCGTACTACACCATATCATCCACAAAGCAACGGCATAATTGAACGTTGGCATCGAACACTCAAGACTGCATTACGCGCCAAACTCGCGAGCGCAAGTACATGGACCGACGTACTACCTACTGTACTACTAGGACTTCGAGCCGCGCTACACTCAGACACAGGTGTGAGTGCCGCCGAACTTACCTACGGCTACAATCTACGTCTACCTGGCGAATTTTTCACTACAAGTACCACCTGCACACCTGCTACTTTGGATTATACCTACGTTGACAACCTACGTAATATAATTCAACAAAACAAACCGCAAGTACCTACGAAGCATCACAGCAGCAATAAAAGCGTATTCGTGCATCAAGACCTACTCACGTGCAGCCACGTATTCATAAGAACAGATGCAGTAAAAAAACCACTTCAATCACCATACGAAGGACCCTACAGAGTGTTACAACGTACTGAGAAGGTATACACGGTACAATTACCCGAGCGTCAAGCAAATATATCAATCGACCGATTGAAGCCTGCATTTATACTCACCGAAGACATTCAAGATACTTTACCTCCAACCTCCAGTACAGTTACCTTCACATTACCTCAACCCAGCGTTACCAAGCAATTACCATTACCTTCAACCACCATTACCGAGGAAACCAGCAAGATTACCAGGAAAACACATGTACCTCAACCAACAGCGACGTCACATCCCGGCGATAAGAAAACTCGCTCGGGCCGTGTCGTCAAACTGCCGGTACGCTTCGCTTGAGGGGGAGTACTGTAGCCACACTAGCCATAGCACAAGCTACAAGGATTTAGACCATCGGTTAACAGAAACCAAGAAGCAGACAGCTCTGAAAAGAGCTATATTATTCAACGTTTTTGACCACCTCTGTTAACACAGACAGCTCTGAGAAGAGCTATTTTATTTCACGTTTTTGATATGCTCTGTTAACACAGAAAGCTCTGAAAAGAGCTATTTTGCTGAACGTTTTTGATCCTCTGTCTACAAGAGACGAAGTAACTCGCCGACGCCGCTGCCAGTATCACGCGCCGACCATCGCGCGTAGGTATCGCAGCGCGGCACGGCGCACGGCGTTTACATCTTCACGGCTCGACGGTCGCAGGAGGAAAGGACAGAGGCACGCGTTACGCAATATTTATAGCGGCGCGAAACTCAGCGCGCGGCGCTGCGGAGGCGCGTCCTCTTTGCACGGACCTCACACTCATCGACTATCTCGCTCTTTTATCGGCTATCCTTTTCTTTCCATTGTTCACGATGTAAACAAAGTTCTGTCCTAAACGCCTATATGTCTATTCTTTATTTTATTTAGCTCCAAATTAATAGGAAATGATTTCCTGAAAAAAAAATCCCGCTATCTTGGCTGTGGAATCTTAGATTAGTCTCACTTGAGAAATGAGAATACAAGGTCTTGCATGTATTAATTTTTTTTAAGATGACATCCCTTCATAATCCTGCCATCTTGCAAACTTATTATCTTTCATTTTAAATAGGATTATGAAGAAACATAAACAAAATCTTCGGGGAATAACCAGCAAAACATTTCGAATGTCGATGAGTAAATAATTTATTCAAATTCAGTGCAATTATCTATGTCGGTATACCTAAGTAGATAAATTAATCTAATTGAACTCTGACTTCAATAATACTCAAAATGATTACTAACAAGATAATGATCCGCTTAACGTTAATGACGTCAACCTCATGACGTCACATATATCCGTGATGCCGTCACCTTAATGTTACGTACATTTCTATTAATTAATTAATATTTGTATTAATCATTGATTCATAGTAAGTGATAACTATTAGTTACATTTTAAGGGCTATTAAAATAACCGAGCATAGTAAATACCGCTGACGATTAGTTTGCCAATCCAAGTGTTAGAGGAATTTTTCAAATTCTCAGTAATAGTACTGAGTCCGGATTCATGTGCAACTGCAGTTTACTCATTCATTAACAATGGTACCAATGGGGCCTACCGTATTATTGCTCACTAGATGGCGCTAATGTGAATCTCTCGTTATTCGTCCAATAGGGAATGACCTGGTGTCACACCATTGGACGTTTAATATTTGACAGCTGCTGTGATTGGACAAAAAAATCTATGTTTTTTATACCATGACGGTGGCAAAAAAGCACACCGCCCACCTGATGGTAAGCGTTTGTCGTAGCCCTTCTAAAACCCCATGTTGTAGCCCACTGAAAAAACCACGGCATCCGGACTTAATTCCACAATCGGAGGATCCGTGGGAGGAAATTTCTCTTCCAACTTTTGTGCCATTTGGTGGGCAAAAAGATTACCCCCATTGCATATGCCATTACTAGTAAAGAGTGGGTGTTGCATTGTAGAGGTTTTACATATCTTTACTAACTTATTACTAACCAAGATATCCAAGGCGTGCTATCCAGGGGAAGTCACCCAGCCCAGCATTGAGTCCACCAATGATACGATCTGCTGCACTGTCGCCGCAGTCCACAGCATCCAGCTTCGCCCAAACTGGGTGCTTTGATATCTCTTCAGAAGGGATCTTGTCATCTGTTTAGATTTTAAAGACTTATTTATCGTTTCTTAAAAATTGTAGTTAAAATAAATTATTCTAATAAGAGTTAGATCAACGAAAGTAATAAAAATAAACGTTGTCTATTGGTCTGTTAGAAAAGCTTTTAGCTCGTTTCAAAGTATACTTTCTTATGGTGAGCCAGCAAGAAACCTTACTCTTAAGTACTATATTATAAACCGTTTTATAATTCCCTATTATTAACATTACAAACAAGTTTCATTATCTTATTATGCGACGTAAGATTTTGAAACAAGTTAACCTTTTGACCATCACAGCTACGTGTCTTAAATGAAAATAGGGTGTTACAACTTGAACCGTAAATAAATAAAAAACGATATTGTTTTGTTTATTTCTTTCTTTCATAATATCTCGCCTCTCCTATAATTTAAGTGGACTACAATCTGATCAACCTTTAATTGTATTGTAATATAAAATGACAGTACAAAATAACTTCGACATCACATAGATTTGGAGCATGGTTCATAATTTGTTGAAATGGTTTGTGACGATCAAAAACTTAATTAATCTGATTTGGAATTTGTGTATTAGGAAGATGATTGTTTAAAAATTGTCCAATGTATTTGACCTTGATCAGCTGATTCACTAAAGCCCGGATATGATGACTTAATGTAGTTTTTTTTGTCTATTTGTCAGTCATTTTCATTCTACTTATTTACTAAACATAGTTTGACTGAAAACTGTATTGATGGCTTCATTCACGTTCCAGGTAAGAATGTTTAGGTATTTTCATTACATAAAACGGCTGATTAGCGTAACTGATTCGAGGAGAGCGCCCTTTTGTGGCTCGAAACCAGTCGAGCACTCCTCTTGAGTTAGTTATACGAGTAAGTCGTTTCGTTTATTTTTGGTTTGCTACAGTTGCACCATAAATGCGTAAAATATTCGTAATTGCAATATGCTTCATTAAAGTAATTCAATATATTTACTCTTTATTACAATAAACATATTGAGCAACCCCTCAACCATACGAAGTGGATAATGTGAACTAAAGTAAATATTGTGATACAAGTATTGTTATAAATATTGGTTTTACGTCTTAGTATTGCAAAAATATATATTTACTACTGGTATTTTAAGTAGTTAATAGGAAGGTAAGTAATATCACAATTATGACTTATTCTAGTACTCCATACTTAGCGAATCAAACGTGCGCACGAAAGGCATAATTTACTTCCTAAACTGCTACAGAAAAATCAAAAATAACCTACAATAAAAAAATAAGTAGTAGTATGGAGTATAAGATTAATTTTTACGCAAGTAAGGTGCATATAAAGTATATCGGTGGGTAGTATGAAGCTTTGAATAGCGACCTGTTTTCAAGACGGTTTTACTTAACCCATTAAAAATATAACTAAACGAGAACTTAACGAAAATATTGATGTAAACAAATTAATAAGTAAAGACTTAAAACTTAAACATATAACAGCAATAGTAAAAGTACATACATTACTTAGGTAACGCACTTTATGCGTTTGTGCTGCCACCTGGCCAACGCGAAAATGATTTTCATTAGCATGTTCAGTTATGCTGAAAATAATCTTACGATTTTATATGCGCAATTAAATATGTGCAGCGGTTGACTATAACTGACATTCTATGCTGTATATGTTGTGTTTTGTTTTTAGAAAAATATTCCAGATAATATTAATGAGATGTTTAACATAAGATTCAAATTTATTTCACTAGTTCACTCTGTTTTATTTTCACACTATTTTTGATAATTATGTGCCTTATTGCATGAAAGCAATAATAAGCAAACATTTTCGACATTGGATAGGAAAATATACCATAATAATCAAATCGTTTTGAAAAAACTTTGATTTTACACAATTTTCCTAAGTTTCAGTCTTAAATAGGTCGCTACAAAGCTTCATACAGAGGTGTATTTCAAAACCCAAGCAATTCGATTAAATAAATACGGTAAAGAATAGAATTGAATTCTTTTGTATAGTTTAACTCTTCTTTACCATATTTGTTTGGGTTTACAAATATACCCAGAACCCACCTCTGATTTGTCTAAGATTATGATATCTCTTAAACATGTTGTTGTTTAAATTGCGCCACGAAATCCAGGCACCTGTGAAGCCAGTCAATATATTATTCAATGTTATACATATAGATTTTATAACACTCTTGCAACCTACTTATTTATTTAAGGTCGAAATTAATATCTATAAAATAAAATCTTCTATCAAAAAAAAACAGATCCCGAGATTTTGGATCATGATTGACCTTTAGCCAAGTTGACAAGGTATCAATCAATTACGATACTTCAAACTCCTCCGTTATCGAGAGACAATTGCCGACATTTTCGAAGATGGAATACCCAACAATAAAACCGCATTTTTACTATATCGGACATTTGTTTCGCGACTGTATCGCTCCATACGAAATTCTCCTGTCGATGTCATCCGACATCTGGTAGTCCTCGTTAGGCGACATTCTGACCACAAGTGGCAATATAAACAAGCAAAATGTCAAGCGAAATTGTCCCACAAAGGTGCAGGGACATACCACGTGAATGTTGGGCGATACCTCTATAGTGAAAACTCGGCTTAATTAATTTTGAATTGTTATTTGAATATTACGTTTGAATTCTATTTTACAAGCGTCTAACTAGAATTTTACCAATAAGTACCTATAGATACATTGTCTATCCAGTGTCTCTCTATAGATAAAGCAAGCACCTTATTTCCTTATAAAATGTCGTAACAATGAACTAAAAGGGATGAATCATAATTAATTCAAAGAACAATTTATGGTAAAGATTATTTTCTAGTCTATACAAGCAACTATGTAAGTAATTAATTTTACAAGATATTTCAATTAGTGACGTGAACATTATGTAGTACGTCCACAAGACATGTGTTTGTCTAGTAAACATGTACCTACATAGACACTAAGATCGTTTATCAATTTTCTTTAATACATTTTCTATTCTATTCTAAGATTATAAAGTTGAATATCTGTTGTTCGGTCATGATCTGAGATTAATATCGGGGATATACCTCATCCCGAAGATATTAAACACATTATAATGTGATTTATAAATTAACAATTTCTATGACGGAAATGACTAAACCTTTAATGCGTCTGTTTGTAAAAAATATGGTGGTTACTCATAAAATGTATCATTGCTAAACCATCAAATAATTTGGTTCGAATATCGGTCGAAAAATCAAATTAGTCTTTGATGTGTTTGGTTCTAATTATGTACTACCTAATAATGATTCCATCATAATAAGGAACCATAACAAATTAAAACACAAATTAAACATTTTCAACAAGTCGCGGAATTAAAAAAACAAGTGACATTAAATCAAGTCAGTAAACACAGATTGAGAACAATAATGAATTAAAAACAAATCGATTAACTCACCCATGGCGGCACAATGTAGCATGATTGTAAAAGCAAGCGTATACCGCCAATCGAACAAAAACATAATTAAGTACTATTTGTTACCCGATTAATATTTTCGGACTAATATAGTTGCGAAGTTTATTGTATGAACAAATGTTCATGACTGTTCCGTGTGTCTGGCCAGTTCTCAGTTCATACGTGTAAGTGCCCAGCGTATAAACGATATTAGTTACGCGTGTTTTCTGCTCCGTGCTCTCTGAATTAGGGTAGCAAAGCAACTAAACATTACCGAATACCAGTTCTATTGGTAAATAAGACACAAAACCCTTTGCAAAATACATATTGCGTATTTAAACAAAACTATAATAGTAGAATTTTCTTCCGAAACAATGAACGAGCCGGTCATTAGTCGCGTAGAGCAGAGAAATCTTTATTCAATCAACTGTTTGCTTACGAAATGACTTAGGGAAATGTCTTTATCTCTGCACGAAATGGTATGGTTCATTATAATTAATGTGATAAGCAAAATAATAAATAAAAATATTTTTTCTTTAATTAACTTACAGTGGTATTAACGCTAGGTGCATTTCCAGTGCGGTGAGATTATAATTCATTTTCTTTGAATAAGTAAATATAATTTTAATAATCCCTACATTTTCTTTCATTCAAACATATCACATCTTATCCACTCAGAAGTAAACCTTTGCCCTATACTCCTACTTAGGTACGCAACGAATATAATTTGAGCTGAACATACTTAAAATCGAAATACTAATTTGCATACTTAATTATTATAAAAACATTTATTCCAAACGTTTCCTTATAATAGTGACTCGAGCGGAATGATTCCTTTACCTTACCTATCTATTTTTTAACCGACTTCGAATAAAGGAGGTTATCAATTCGATATGTATGTATATGTATAATATTTTCAGAATTAACATTTTTTACATATGAGTCTATATCAGCGTCTGAATAAATGTGCCAAATTTCATAAGTGTACTGTATATATGTATGTATGTTTTTATGTTTGTTTCCTCATATCTACGAAACTACTAGTCCCATTTAAGTATTTTTTGTTGTTGTTACCTATAATACCTATATTATTCAACTTAGAGAATACTGCAAGTTTCATTACAATCGTTTCAGTACTTTTCGAGATAAAGAATTTTAACCAACTCTTTTTTAGATTTATAATTATTTTACATTGAAGTAGGTTGTACTTTTTTTTGGACAAAATACTTGTTACAATTAGAGGTATAATCGTTACAAAGAAAATCGTCAGCGTAGGTATCGTATTAGCGTCTGATTTTTCCCTTCATCTATTCATGATAACTGCTTTCTCATAAGTCATATCCATTGCTTAATTTTATATTTCAGTAATTCATTGTTTGTCCGTCAATCAGTAAGAATTGACCTAAAGATTGGTTTAACAATTTGGCTTAACCCCATACATTTCTGCTGTACAAAATATAATATATTTTTGTGTCACTGAATGTATACAGGATCCAAAATTCAAGGCTACATATTATATATAGCCTAAGGTTAACCTTAGGCTACATATTAAGACACCTTAAGGTGACTCGAGTAGCCAATTTGTTTCAATATAGTGCACCATTATAATAAACGTAGTGTTAAGATTACTACACTAGTGACATATCCCTGATTTGGTTCTTCATTCTTATCTATACTTACATCTGAAGATATTTTACAATGGAAGGCGAAAGAGCGTGGGTACTCCTTTTAAAGGCCAGCGACGAACTGGATGTCGTTGTGATGTCCATTAGCAGCACTGCAGCTGTAGCCAAATGCCTTTTAGCGCTTGTCTACATGTAGAATAGAAAATCAAATTATATGGAATTGACGTAAATTTTGATACTTGTCAGTGTTTATCCCCATACATTTAGTTTTCTACTCTCTCTGTGGACAAGCGCTAAAGTGGCGTTTGGCTAAACATTCATTTGACGTTAACAAAAAAACGTAGTAACAATATTTATAATATTTACTATATTGTTACTAGTAGCTCAGTGAATTGTAAAGCTCGTTTTCATTAAATCCACCATTTTGCTTATCAAATAATAATACGCAGAATATCTAACATCATAATTTTTAAAACAGTTTACAGTTTACACGTTGAAAAAAAAAATTAAAAAATGTTACCTTTGGCCATCAAACAATTTTCCGTTAGGTAGGGTGCCCAAAAGACTAGCAGCATTGTCATGTCTAATGGCAATGCTTAACCTTTGCCCAAGGTAGTAGCCAGTCCTTCGATCGGCGGAATTGTCAACCATCCTCCTTACAATATCTTTAGCTGTATACTTAACACATTATTTTCTCCTAGTCAAAAGGGAGGCAACTTGGACTTTATTCTCGACAAGTAAGTTAGCAGCATTCATTAGATAATATAAGGTACGATATGGTTGACGTATCCATATGGAAAAAATCCCAATAAAAATAACAAGGGGAACAAAGTCAGAAAGAATTTATTCCTTTCCTCATGTGGTGAAATATATATGAAATCATTTCTTACTTATGTATGTTTTTGTAAATAAACAGGTCGAACTGTTTACTGTCTGTTTAGGTTTCCCAATCAGCCAAATCCAGGAAAATCATGTTAGAAACCAATAATATACATTACATATCTCCGGAATATGCTAATTAATTGCCTAAATAATATATATTTAATTACTTACACAGTTATCAATTAATTAAACAGTCAATCTTATCAATTATAGGTATAGTGACGTATGTCACGTATTTATACATAATATCAAGTATTTATACATACGTAATATCATTGCTATTCTTGCGCAAGCTTTATTCTTTCAGAAACCCTTTAAGTCGATTTATATTCTTACCAACTATTAAAAATAAAAAGTTGTAAAAGATCTGATCATTTAAATCTTATTGATAGTTGATACAATGCGTTTATTTCGATTATTTGAATCTGAGGGTTCTAATAGAAAATTGATAATTAACCAACGAACTAACGAACTTCTTGTCAACCAGTACCATAGATTGAACAAAGAAAAAATGTTATTTTTCTCATTTGTTACTTGCCTTTTTGTGCCTTAGACCGCTAAAATGTTTAACCTTCTTTATTAAAATTGTATATCTATAACATTTATTATAGCCGATAAATCCCCGAATTTGCGGAAGGTCGAATAAGTTACATTAAAAAAAGAAATCATCAAATTTTTATGCTCTGGAGATTCCTTGTTCTGCTTCTTAAGTACTTTCCTTAACAGTTCCGAACATTTTGCATCCTACATAACGAGTTTCATTTCAAGCTTTCGTTCAAGTAAAAAGTTTTACGTCATTGAGGTTTCAAACGTCACTGCATAATGGTGGGCTTTGAATACCGTTATATAAACTTCCTTCCTTCTGATTTAAAAATAAAAAAGCGATGGACGTCGGTTACTCTAATAACTGACGTCATAACAGTTGGATGCGTAGGTACATGAAGTTTTTTATCATCAACCGTGACGTTCATCCTGGACTTAGAGCCTCGTCTATAATTTCTAAAGGGTTGCTATAATCTCCAGGTTTAGCAGTTAGCACCCTTGTTTTTGGAGTCCCATAATCTGCTCTTAGGTACGACGTCCATGGAGCGCACGGGTGCATATGGTGGCCAAGCTCCTTAGTCTTAATCTCTAAAAAGCTAGTAGCCTTCGGAAGGTTTCCCCTCGTCAACAAAAAAAAGTTACGACATCCGCGGGAAAAGTAGGAATGATGACTTAAGTAAATGTATTCTACTCTGTCGTCAATACATGGTTAACTAAAGTTTCTCAAATAACTACTTATACTTATTATTTGTCGCGGAGAACCTAACGGGTAACCGGGGCTCCGGCTCGACGTGCAGGAGAAGGAACGTGGTGGTTTTTAGTCAGTAAGAGTCTGACACTCCCTCCCACCTCACCCAGACGGGAGCAGTCATTCGATGATTTTCCCCCCTTAAAAAAAAAATTCCAATTCCAAGGTCCTCTAACATCCTAGTTTGAAATTGATTCTGGGAACCATTTAATTCTCTGCAGCCTTTTAACCACATGGTTCCAATATCCAACGAACATGAAACACATACATGAACCAAAATACCAGTTTATCATGGTCTCGCTTCGTATGATCTTTTCGCCCACTTAACGGTCAGCTTATACTGGTTTTTTCATAGACGTGTAGCCGGAATACAATATTTTTTATGTATTCTTATAATAATTTAGAAGTGATTTTCTATTTTTTTTACCACATTAATCTGAGTCAATGGTTATACTTTCTAGGAAAGATATGGGGGTTTATAGATGAGTCATATTAATTTAATTTTTTGGTTCTATAACTTAAATGTCACTTGTGAGCACGGAGCAAAAAAAAACAGATTTTCTGTTCCGTGCTTGTGAGTGTTGCTATTTTTGGCTATTGATTTCTTTGTGCAGATGAAAATTTAGATGTGCTACAATAGAAAGTGCAATTCACAGCTAAGTTTATTTATTGATGTGCTAGGCTGTTCATTGAATTATGCTAGCTAAGCATCTGTACCTAGAACAAGATTTTTTAATCTATGGACACAAAATGCAATCGAGTGAATTTCGTATGTCCTGTCTGTCGAACGATTGAAGCTAAAACAGACCATTCCATATTTAATTTTTTTAATATTGAAAACGTTATTTTTCTAAAGGTGAGTTACGGAAATGAAAACTCTTTGGTTTTACATAGGCTAACGATTGATTGAAAGGTTCCATGCATTCCGAAGCTAAATGTAGAAAGATTTACTGACCTAAGAAAACAGGCAAAAGCTGTCTTATTTTATAAAGTACATGACAAACAAACTTATAACTTTATCTATAGATAAGTATTTATGTCTTATATCCGAGGCTATATCAAATTGAATTAGTTAAAGCCGTACCTTGAAAATTGATTATGAATTCACAATATCAACACCCACTAGTAATAAACTGACCAACACCTGACAAATTGCATCATTATTTTCAAAATGTATTGTTTCAATATGTATCGTTCGTATTTCCTATTGTTCTACAATTTGAAGAAAAATACCGTTTACTTCATTAGCGGAACATTCAGTTATTATTTAATGTCGTGGATTTGTGAAATTTTAGATGCACTGTAGTAGACTATAGTAGACCTGGTAATTAACAACCGATATTGTTCCAAAATCGATGTTATTTTTTTACAATAACTACGAAGAATATAGAAAAACGTATGATCGTTTTTTGGGTCTATCCACAAAAAATGGGTCAAGATCAGCTATTAATTTTAGCTGTTAGTTCTATAATTTTTACTGTAAGATATTTATTTAGTATATTTATTAAATAAGTACAGGTACTTATTTTTTAAATAAGTACAGGTACTTATTTAATAAATAAATTTAATTTGATTATCCTATTTCAGATTCTTCTTATCTTTCTTGTGATAAATTGTAAAGTCGAAGACTTTGTGACTCTTCTTTTCCCGATTTCTCAAGATCTTCTTTGTTAATCTCTTTGACTGGATTTTGGTGTTAAATTGTTCTCCAGTGGCATAACTACAGGGTGGCAAACCGGCGAAATGCCACGGGCCCCTAGCTGGGAAGGAGGTTCAGAGGTTTTCATCCCCTGTTCAGAGGTTTTCATCTGAACTTCTCAGTTTTTTTATTGGGAACGAGGGCCCATTCGATGAATTTGCCACGGGCCCCGACGGGTATGGTTACGCCACTGTTGTGGTCATACAATTTAGCCCACAAAATTAAGTAACTAAAGAATTGTATTGAAAAAGAGTAACCTTTGGAGTTTCTTGCTCGTTCTCCATAGAAATCTACACCATGGATTGACCAAATAGTACACTCCACTTTTAAATTTTTTGTTGACGTTCCAAACTGCCTGTCTGGTGTAATTGAAATAAATAATTTTGACTTTAATTCTGACTGTCCAATCTTGATTTCATAAAAGGCGACAAAAGTTTCCCTTTTCGTAATCTCTAAGTGAAAGCACGTAATAAGTATTTTTTACTTATTGAGACATGATTATCTCAATGTCTCCCTCTTCTCGCAGCCATTACTTATTCAAATGACAATAAATAAATCACAAAACATTATTACGTATCTAAAATAATCTACAAAATATATTAAAATTAAATTGATCAAAAATGAACTTCTACTCTAAAAGTTCTGTTTTTTCGTTCTTAACAAGAACAGTTTGATTGGAAACTACAGCGAATAACTACCATAATTATAAATAAAAAGCTGTTTATTGTTGTTGCATTTAAAAATCTTAACAATTTATTAAGCTTTCATTTAAAACGGAACTGTAGGGAGCATTTTTCGAATTACAAAAAAGAATATCATTTCTTTTACTCGATGCACAGTAAAAATCGATTGTCATCTCGCAGCAAGTTATTTTGTTTATTTAGAGGTATGTACTCGGCAAACTAGTTGTATGGGGGTAAGTAACCTGCAATGACAGTACGAATAAGCTAGCAGGCTTGAGGCTAAATACATGCCATCTCACCGGCACTAATGTAGAAACGAAATGAGATTATTTTTTGCAAAAAGTAGGTACATGTGAGTAAGAAAATGGCGACAGATAGCTAAGTATGTTTCCCCCGCGGAACTAGTATGGTAATGACCGGTTCGTTTATCTAGTCGTCGATGACCCTCGACGTCATCTTGTCCATCTCCACATTTGAACGGTGTCGCCTATACTCAATTTACCTTAAAAACAAATTACAAGTTTGAAAAGAGATAAAAAACAACAACACAAGGAAAATGACACATGTGTGACCGGAGTTTGTAAACTCGTATAAAACGAACCGGCGCTCATTCTACTCCGGACTTTATCAGCGGATAACGAATCCTCGCAGACAATTAATTTTATAAAGACTACGAGAATTTAATAAATAAAAATAAATAATAAGTACAATACAAGTTCTTCGACAATATTGTGAGTGTTTGTATCGTGTGTGAAGTGAACGTGTTATTTAAAATCAGTATAAGAAAGTGTTGTAATTACCCATAATTAAAATGTTGAAGTTTGCGACAACCGTGACTCTGTTTCTTCAATTACTGCTACAAGTGCAATGCTGTAAGTACAATTTGATTTTACACCTGACACATTACTAGAGACGGCGATGAATCGGAACATTTTATTAATTACAGTCATTTTATGACCGAGTTTAATTAATGCATAATTAGATATCCACTAAACTTGATTAGTTTGGAACACAGTAAGATAATGTAACTGAACATAGGACATATAAGTATTGAATGAATACTTCAAATTAAATTACCATTGTCATTAATATGAAGTGTGTTTACATTTAATTCACAATAAACACTCGTGCGTCGATAAACATTGAGTGGAGTTAACTATAAATATCTATGATTATGCCGAACACATAAAACATCAATAATGTATGTTAATTCTTTATAAATATAGGAAAAACGTTCCTATTTAATAACAGTTACAAAACATTACCTGACAATAATAAAATAGCTTTAAACATGTTATTTTTTATATTGGTTTTTATTCAATAATGTTTTTGTTTATGTGGAAATGAATCAATAAAAATAATAATGAAGTTATTGTAACTAAAGGCTAACGTAATAAATGTGTTAGGTAAGTTTTTAGTACAATTTTTATTACATATTTATTTATGTATGTACACACTTACTGGGTATATGAAGAGAAATATACATAAACATTTATATGATATAACTATCGATATCAGCTGTAAATAACAGCTAATCATACATTATATATACTTAACTGTTGTTACATCATAACAGACCTAGATACATAATAATTTACATACCTACCTACCTAGTATTTAGTAATAAAGGACAGGTTCAATGACCTTTAATCAGATACCTACTTCGTCTGAGAAACTATTCAGTCAAAAACTACAGAATACTTCTCAACACTATGTATCCAACAATAGTATTATATAGTATTTGATACTATATATGCAACCAGTCAAGCTATTTGGCATGGCATGCAGGTAAGAAAATAAGGATTGATCAGTTCAGAGATAGTAAACATTACTCATGACCAACTATTACGTTTCTGTGAAGATTTGGCTTCGTTAAAAGCATAACATCACGTTTTTATCCTCGAAGGGTTAGGCAGAGGTGCACATTATGGCACTTAACGCCACTGCACAATGTATCACCCACTTTTAACTATTTATGTTATGAGTCCCATATAATAGGGGGTGAGCCTAAACTTGTAAGCCACAATTCCTGACTCCGTGCTACTACTGAGATTTAAAAAAAACTCAGTAATTCTTTCCCCAACCCGGGAATCGAACCCTGGCAGTTGCACTTGCGACCACTCAGCCAACAGGGCAGTAAAAAGTTTACCATTTAATTTGTCAATAACTACTGTTTCTTTTCTGAATCAATATTTATTTACTGAAAACTAAATAACTTGACTGACTGCTCGTTCCAATTCTACGTCATGGGTCCTCCTTAATTTGTCGAACCAATACCAAGGTGATCTCGTTCGAACATCAAAATAGCTAACTAGCTTAAAGTATCCTATCACTTAAGACATCCCATACCCTGCCTGTGTCGCGGAGAACCTAACGGGTAACCGGGGCTCCGGCTCGACGTGCAAGAGAAGGAACGGGGTGGTTTTTAGTCAGTAAGAGTCTGACACTCCCTCCCGCCTCACCCAGGCGGCAGCCACCAGGGGGAGACTCGATGATTTTCGCCCCTTAAAAAAAAATACCCTGCCTGTACTAAACATGAAACTCCGTTTAGTACTTTCAGCGTGATTGATGAACAAATATAGAAACATTTAAACAAAAAAAGTTTCACATTTGTTATACTACCTTAGTATGATATAATGGTTGTCGAATGCCATTAAAACTACCTCTAGAACAGACTGAAATATTTTGCAATCATAATTTCTGTCCATATACCTACCTAGTTTGTCATAACAACGTCAAAAGGATAACAGTGTCATCACCATCGTCAGTGATAATACCATATTCCACTACAGAATGGCCTCTTTCGTAGAAGTTGAGTGTCCCGACTGGAAAGCGTGTGAAGTAGAAGTAGAAAATATGGCAAAATCTTCTCAATAGAAGAAGGAACATAGTCAAGCAGTGGAGTGGGTTAGGCTGATGACGATATTACATGCCATATATTGTAAAACCCGAATACTGAAATGTCAAAAAATTCAATTTAGAACTGTACTTGAATACTTGAGAGCGTCTTTAAGTTCAGTTGCGTTTGAGTATTTAACTACAAGAGACAAATCAAAGTTCCAGGTCTTACAGAGAATAATGAAATTGCAATATTCCATACTACATGTATTTCATAAAACCTTGAGACCATGACTAACGGGGCAATCCGAAAATACATAATACAATAGTGAATTTAGTTCTATGTAGATCTCCTGACACGTTTCCTAGAAAAATAGCTGGTAAAATAACCCGTGAATTATAAATATTTGTCTGCAAATGTCTTGGAATCACAGTTCATCATAGTTTAATACAATTATAGCATTTGTTCCGATCCATCGCCTTTTGAGTTACTATTATAAAACCCTTGCGTCATTGGTGAGCTCGCACCATAAAAGACAAGTTTACCTACTATCATTGTTCAAAACGTTGAATTATAATTATTCTTTTCTATTAGATCAATTAATTTAAACATTTAATTGATTTGTTTACTGACTGTTTAACCCAATCAAAGGTCTACAGATGAAATATTCTGCTTAAAAATAATACTATGATGAGACCATAATAGGGATTCCCAATATGTATTTTCAAGGCGAACAGGATTAGAGTTATAGGAAATAACGCTAGTTGACAACTAAAAACTCTAAAACAGCATTTAACTAGTATAAATATTACAAAGAAAATGAGAAATGTTTCTTACGCCAGATGAGTAAATCCAAACATTACTTACTTGAAAAGTGACTCATATTATAATAACCAAATAACTAGACGATGATTAAGTATTACTAATAATACTTATACATTTTGGAAATTATGTCTTATTTACGTTACCTATATCCCATACAGGAACTTAAGTCTGAATAGATACTCTTTTGTTTCAGTATATTCCGGAGACAACTGTTCTGTTGGCAATGAGTTGGGCATCTGTTTACCCCTGCGGCAATGTCGCCACATCTTCGAGGAAGTCATGAGGGCAGGCAACCCCATACCACCACACATGAGCCACAAACTACATACACTGACTTGCGGTTTTGAAGCTGTTATGCCTATGGTAAGACATTCATTTATGTTTTCCATTTTCTAACTCATGCCTTTAACCTTCACAACTAAGGGATTTTCTTTTTTATCTCATCGACACCCTAAACACCAGAGTTGGTAGAAGTGCATTGCCACCCTTGTGGGGATTAGGAATTTGAAGGTTGTTGGAGAATTGGGAGTTGAGGAGATTGTGGAAGGGGGACTTCCATCCCTGGAAAAGGTGCTGCTGGTGTCCCATCCTTAATCACTTTTCCCGATTGCCGAAAAGCAATTAACCTGCTCAGTTGCCCTTTATTCCATAATAATGTTAAAATCATCGGTATTTTTATTTTCGGGACTAAGTAATGATTAACAGTTTTACCTTAAATAAAGGAGGCTGATTATCAGGGCTTTACACTATAGTGACTGCCCTGCCTAGCTTCTGACTGGATTGTAAACAATCCAGATTGTAACCCTACTCGTAAGTACGATCATTATCGGGTTGAGACAAGACGTAGGCACAGACTTTTCGAATAGCATATCAAAGAGCTCGATCTAATTAGATACATCCATCTTGCAGTTATCGTCACTCCTCCTAGCCACGGTAATTACCGTGTCCTAGCTCTTGGTTGCTCCTAGATATTTATTCATTGAATGTTTGACATTTCATATTTTATTGCATAGTTTAATTAATTAACTAGTATTAAATACTCGATCATCGTAATTAAGTACAATTTTATAACAAAATATATAATTACTGCTTAGATAGATCGCCACTACCTATTTTAATTAAAAGTATAGTAAACAGCAGACAGAACTCAGAAGTTATTATAAATATTTAAAAATATTTCGGAATTTAATCAGCTGCATATTGTCTGCTGATCTTTGTTGTGTTGTTTTATCTTTTGCGTCGACGTTAACTAGATACCTACTTATTTTCTTTTGTCCAATATAACAGGCTGATGTTCTACTTCACAGTATAATCAATTTTAACTCTGTATCCAGGTCTTGTACAATGTTTATCTACATTTCAAAAAAATGTTGTTAACAAACTTAACGGTTCCTTCTTTCGGGTTACCTTGCTTTGTATTATGTTAAAATACCGTATTTATTTAATAAAAGCACGGTTATCCAAGTTCATTGTCCAAGTTTTCACAAAGAAACCGTGACACATCTAATTACTTTATGAAATCTTTATTAATTATATGCCTACTACATGTTTCGTGGGAATTTCCGAAATTAATGTTTTCTTAGAAGGTCAGTTGATAGTATGTAAATGAGTCAGATAAGTAGTATATTTTCGAGAAATGAGATGATATTGTTATAATTTATTTTATAAAACAATCCAAACAGAATGTTCGTAGGTATCATTAAATGAAACAATGAGTAATGTGTGTCACGAGAGTAGACAGACTTAAATTAAAACACGGAAAGATTGTCTATGTAGGTAATAGACACTACTGTAGACATATGGGAAATAGCACAGATTCTCTACATTGTTATGCTTGTTTGACACAAACTTAGATATTGAGACTATGATCATAAATGCAACTGCATAGTTGGATGTACATGGACATATTTATGTATAATAAATAAGTTTTTCTGTGGAATAGGAGGCAAATGTGCAGACGCATCACCTAAGCTAACTTAAGTAAGCGATCAGTGCCGCCCATGGCCACAAGCTACAAACCGTTTTCGTTAAACTAATAAAAAAGTATTATTTTTCAGGTTTGCTGCATAACATCAGCTCAAACGCATGGAGACATCATAAGTCCAGACCGCAATTCCAATACAGTGGGGTCTGGAGACGACGTTGAAGCGTTTACCAGAGCAACCCTCGACAATAGGAATGGACCAATCCTTGTGGAGAGTCATCCCAACTTGGGACTCCTGCCTCTTCAGTGTGGTAACATAGAGAGTGATAGAATATGGGGAGGCAATAGAACACGACTGTATGAAATGCCATGGATGGTGCTTTTGTCGTATGATTCAGGTAGGACATTGTTTGTTGTTAAATTCTATTGTTACATTTAATCTTCTATCAGAGTTTCATCATCATCATCACCAGCCTGTAGACTGTTGTATAAAGGCCTCTTCTTTAGTCCTTCACGTTTAATAATTCGCCACCAGTATCCATTGGCTCCCCGCGACTCTGGCGATATCCTTAAACGCCGTGAGGTTGACTGGTGACCTACGTTAGCGGAGGATTTGCCTTCAACAGTTTTCTATGGGCAGTCAAAGACTTAATAGGTATCAGAGTTTAATAGGCGTGAAAATGCCTGCTCTTTAATTTTACCCTGATGTTTTATTTCCACGTATCGAACTCCAATTTTCTTTAACCCACAATTGGAAAGAATAGTATTTTAAAACAGCATTCTTTTATCCCCGAAGGGGCAGGCAGAAATGTACATTACGGCACTTAATGCCACTGTACAATGTAACACCCATTGTTCACTATTAATGGGGGAGAGCCTATTGCTATATACTGGGCACAATTCCAGACTCCGTGCTACTACTGAGATTTTTTGAAATAGCCCAGCAATACTTTGCCCGACCCGGGAATCGAACCCGAGACCCCTTGCCCTTTTATGTTATTTTATTTAAATTACACTATTTAATTTAGAGATTAACAAGATCATAGAAACTCTTCAGTTCAAGTACACATATGAGTATAAAGATGACTCATACATTGGTCGAACGTAAAATAAACAACTTCTTTAGAACCTGATTTTAGTACTCTTCAATGTATTTTTCTTAATGACAAAACAAGCAATGACAAATCAAAATAGCTTATTATTAAGATCATTTTGCATGATGATTATGACTTTTTCAATCTTAGCTGATTGCATTCTTGCAGTGGGCAAAAGGGCGACAACAGAATATCAAAACTTGTAATTATTCTTAATATGTTTATTTCCATGGATGTACAGAATTGTGTCTATGTATGTATCTACCTATCAAAAACCAGGTTTGCTTTTTACCTGCTTCAGTTGAGCGAATATAACGACCTGGAAATGTCTCCAAATAAATACATTTCTAGCTTTACTTCTTGTCATCTCATTAGGGGATAAAAGGAATGATTTAATGGCATAATATTAACTATGTTTGATGAAAAAAAAAACGTGCCACAGATTCATTAAAGCAACGAAAATACTGTATTCTTTTTTCAAAAATCGTCTTACTTTTCCAGCTCGAGGCCCAAAATTGAGCTGCGGTGGTTCCCTGATCAACGAGAGGTATGTTCTGACGGCTGCCCATTGCGTCTCCTTCTTGGGCAACCGACTACGGCTGGATGGAGTCATCCTTGGCGAATATGACGTTAAACAGGATCCTGACTGTGAGATGTCGGATGGCAAGAAATATTGTGCTCCGAATATTAGGGTGAGAAAATTAAATTTAGTTTCGAGTTAAGTGGCTTATTAATGTAGACAGAAGCCTGTGCCAGAAGGACATGAATTCATTATATCACTAAAGATAGGAGAAATGTACTGACTATTGAACGCGATCATAACAATTTATTAATAACTTTGGTCTGAACTGATAATGCATATTAATTATTTTTATATTCACAGAACGTGTCGATAGCGTCAGTTATTGCTCATCCTGGGTACACCCCTCAGAGCTTGGTTGACGATATAGCTTTAATACGACTTGCTGAACCAGCTGATTTCAGTCTTGGTAAGTTGGTAGATATTGCATAATATGGTTTCCCGAAAATTATATTGAAGCACAATACTTAAATGCCGTGACGTATTAACTTGTTGTCATTAAAGAAATTGACCGGTGATTTTTAATTTTATTTTAAATGTACTTAATATTATTTGCAGATAGTATGAAACCGGTGTGTCTGCCAGTGTCTTCTGGCCTCCAGAGGGAGTCCTTAATAGGCCAGAACGCCGTAGTGGCTGGGTGGGGAGTGACGGAAGACGGCCTGGAGTCATCCGTACTGCTGAGCGTCGACCTTCCAGTCATCAGTAATACTGACTGTATGACTGCTTACAGAGAGTTAGTATCGTTTGGTTCAAGTATTAAATTATTCTGCAAATATGAAATAAAAATATTTAATTACAGTACTATACGAGGAGGTGCGATGAGACTTAGCTTTTACCTTGACGTAGGTACTAAATTTGTAACTGATAGCAATTTGCTAAGACAATTTGTTTCAAATAAGTACACTTGTCTTATATTTAGTCAAAAGCATCTTTAGATTTGTTATAACAGTCGACTTTATCTTTTTATTACAGCTCGCTCAAGTTAAAAGACACTCAAATATGTGCCGGTGGAGTTAAAAACAAGGATTCCTGCGGAGGAGATTCAGGTGGACCCCTCATGTTCCCGGGGAAAATGGGAAACTATGGAGTGCGGTATGTCCAAAGAGGAATCGTGTCCTTCGGCTCTAAGAGATGTGGACTTGGAGGATTCCCAGGTGTTTACACTAATGTAGCTTACTATATGAACTGGATTCTGGATAATATCCACAGCTGATGTACAATGGTTAATAATAAAACTGAATAAATACTCTAAAAGTTATGGACTGACCCCAATAATGTTTTATGGGGAAGCTAATGTATAATAAATACCAGGAAGAAATGGAACAGTATATGTTAGGTAGTTATTGAATCATATTTGTTTGTATACGGGTACTATTTCTGGTATTCTTAAGAGAGAATTGGTTTTGAACATATTGAAAGACCTTTGCAAAACAAATAAAAACAATTCATTGACAGTTTTATAGCTAAGTGTAACTATGTAGTGCTATCCAAGGTTTGTTTAGCAATTGTTGAGTTTGTATCACAGATGTGTAAAACACTCTCTTATAATAAAATGAAATCGAAAATTTCTTATGTCTAAGTCAAAATAAATTATACATATATTTGAAATGGACTTTTATACTCTTACACAATCCATAGACTTTTCGAATTGAGATAACTAATAAGTGCATAAGTACAAATCATGTTTTTAATGGAAAATGTAATGGCAGATGGAATGGAAAACTCAATCTAAATAGAAAACATTGTGACATAATTTTATGAGTGCAGCAGCTCTGGAAAACTCGATTATTTCTCTAAAGCTTGGTGCAGCTTGTAAGGTAGCATTTATCTTGGATTTGTGTGCCGTATTTTCCTTATGTTACGACAAGATTATTATTATTATTGCTAGTCACGAAACGTGATTTATATATATTTGTATTTCTCTTCTTTAAGTTTATCTTAAGAAAGCTAGTCTAGTATTTTTATTGAAAAGACATGTTTAATACAGTAAATGATATTCTAAAATTATACATTTGTTTTTATTTATAACATTTGTTTAACATATTACAGGAACATACTGCCTCGTTGCCAATGTTCCCAAGTGCGACTGCCGGGTAACGAGGCAAAAAATCTCAGTAGTAGCACGGAGTCCGGTATATGGCAATAGGCTCACCACCAATTATATGGGAGTCTTGGGAGTCATAACATAAATTGTGAAAAGTGGGTGTTACATTGTACAGTGGCATAATGTGCACCTCTGCCTACCCCTTCGGGGATAAAAGGCGTGATGATGTTATGTTAGGAACGAGATACCTGTTAGAATTGATTAATTACAATGAGACTCATGGTACAAGTAAAGTAAATTTGAAATATTAACAATTTATAAATACACGCACATAACTCTTGAATTACTGCACAAAATAAGATAATTTTACTCGATTGAATCTCGATGGGCGAAATTTAAATGAAAATTGAGACAAAGAGGTTTCCACTCAATTTAATTACTCGTAAACCATTGCGCAATAAAATATTAACTTTTGCATAATAGTGACCACATTTCACCATTTTTCAATCGAGTTGGTTATGTTTTTGCAGCTACATTTTATAAACAATTATATTTACATGTTTCAATTTTGATATAACTACAATTTATATACATTTAAATATATTTAATTGTAATGGAAGAACGAACTATAGAGTAAGTTTACCTAATTGTTTCTAGCATTCAAAATTTTAACACAAGAGATATTACCTCTACATTAGTGAAGGAGGTAAATCTACAAATGACTTCTGTCAGATTCTTACTGACCAAAAACCATTCCGTTCCTATCCGTGCTTTGAATCGAAGCCGCGGTAACTCATAATATTGTCTGTAGTCCTGGCAAGAGGTATCTAAGGTGAGATTATTTGTAACGAATTAAAAATATTTAGTAGGTTCGTACATATTTAAACCTGAGGGTCTAAGGTTGGCTTTTTATGGTTCGCTTATGGCTATCATAAAGCTGAAATGCTACCTCTATATCTAATTCCATCTTAGAGCCACAGACAGTTCCCTTGACGTTGAGGTGTCAAATAAGAACACACCTATATAACTTTTTTACAAAACATGTCAAATTAAAACAAGGCCATATAAATCAATTTAAATGTGTGATGTGTGCATGTCACTTCCCTTATTGCACCAGCAGGACCAGGGGATACGACAATGATGGCGACTATCGCTCAAGGCGTAATAGCAACGGTTCAATCGTAGGCGAAAATGACGACTCTCGAAGGTCCGGCTCAGCACGACGGGACAGACGATATGACCGCCGGTATCACAACACAGACGCCTTTGATCCTCCTCCCGACGCAGTAAGCATATGTAACAGCACTTCTGTAACTGTAACAGCGTAGTCCCTAGGAGTTACTTGCGCAGCTGTAATGTAATATTTGAACAAATGCATCTGTAAAATAAGTTTTCTGTCTTTTTATAATTTTGTCCAAGTTGTGTAATGTAGTAAATAATAGTACCAAAAATTGTTTCTGGAAAGACAAAGGTTTGATAATATGTTTTTTGTTTCAGTTTCAAGTACGGCAAGCCGCTTTAATTTATTATTTTTTTGTATTGTAAGTAGTTCATAGAATGCATCAATCTACTAAGTTAGAAGTATCATTATCATCATCAGCAGCAGCAGAAGTTGTTTAAGACAGTGATTTTCTATGAATTTTAAAGAATTTAAATAGAACAAATAAAGTCGTTGCAATATCTACAAATATTACACAAGACGAATCGTAGGCGCCGCGTAGACGAATTGTAAGCACCACGTAGGCGAATCGTAGGCGCCGCGTAGATGAATCGTAGGCGCCGCGTAAACGTGTCGTAGGCGCCGCGTAAACGTGTCGTAGGCGCCCCGTAGACAAATCGTAGGCACCGCGTAGCGTAGAGAATGCGTAGCAGAGCGTAGGAGCCGCGTAGAGTAAGCATAGACTGATGCTACGTAGAACCCGACTGATGTAGCGTATAGCGTAGACGCTGCGTAGAAGCGTAGAGGTTTTGATATGGCACACGATGTGAAACTTTCGTTTAAACCAAATTTTCGAAAGTTGTGCCAAAGTCATTGTTGTTTTTTTAATCACATCACTAATCATCGAACTATTTGGTTATTAAAATCGCTGATGGAACTTTAAATCGTAGTACTTAATCGTAAATCGATCCGAAGTAGTGAGATTATTCAATAGGTATAGTTCACTAATTTGTGCATTTTCAATGCTAAGAATATGATATTTCTAACGTTATCTGTTAGAACTGAAAATGACTGTAGGTATTCTATAGATTGCTTAGTTTTTGAGAAAAACATTATATTAGATAAATATAATCTGTGTAATCTCTATAGCCAAATGGAATGTTATGATTATTTATTTCCACGTTTGCTCCGAAATTGTAGATATACTGACTCTGTTTAAAAAAATGTTTCAACATTGAATAGAACATATAGATTTTATATGACTGCACGGTTGGCGTGGTGGCTGGGCAACCGGCTGCCGTGCAACGTGTAGCGGGTTCGATTACTGCATGGAGCAAGCAACTATTTAAGTAATCCACAAATTGTTATTTCTGATCTGGGTATCATGCGCATGTGTGGCAACGTTTTTTTTTTATACAAAAGAGAAGAATTTTGTAAGTGTCTTGTTTGTCGCACTAGATAAAGCAAAAATTCAAAATGTATTGTTTCTTCGCAGTGTGCCGCCAGCTATTGTGGGTCCTTGAAACTAGCAATATGCAAGTCGATCGAGGATGCTTGCACATTCTGGAGGAGACTGCGCAATGACCGCTTTCATTGGGAGCTCTTCAAAAGTGTTCTATGGTTCACCATAGGACTTAAGCTCTTCAATGACATAACCCGCCATATCAACAATCAAAGAAAGCGCCGCTGCAAGCCGAAGCCCAAGAAATGTTAATCCAATAGAATTCAAAACTGTTACATTATATTGAACTGTGACCAATTTGTAGTACCGTAAAATGGGGTGGATAGGGATCAAGAGGTGAATGGAGACTGAAGAGGGGTGAATAGATATTGGGAAATTCTTCATAATATCGATCCACCCCTCTTCTGTCTCTATTCACAACTTGATCCCTATTCACCTCATTTTACCGTTATTGAACGTGTTGCTAAATAAACGCCTGATGCTTTTATGTTTGTTTGCTTCAGTATTACTTGTTGCTGTATTTATTTTTGTGATTTTGTTGTACTCATTGTTGGTCAAGGTTTTAAAGTAATTATGTTGAAATTAAGTTCCATTCTTAGTTAGAAAAACAAACGTAGCTGTTATTTGTAAACAGAGAGCAGACGACATGATGGTATGCCTTAATCATTGAGACTTGTGAAACCTTTGGGTGATCATCGAATTGATACAACATCAATCATGATAAACTTACATACTTAATCCATTGTCTCAGGTACCCAAAATAAATCATAGCCTAGGGATATGAGACATCTTAATCTCTAGCAGTTCTTACTCGCCAATACTTGTTTACAGGATAAGGAGGTCGTCAAATTCGTAGAAGCAATACTCTCGTCCGTTAGTCAAATCAATAGACTAACAGTACACATACCTACATAAACACGAAAATATATTTAATTAACCCATACTCACTTCTCACTTCTCACTTCTCCAAGGTTTTGTGAACTATAGTATTTTCCTATATAAACGGGGAAACCATGCGTTTTCTTTTTATGGAACAGGCGGTAAACGAGCTGACGGATTACCTGATGGTAAGCGATCAGCACCGCCCATGGACACCCGCAACACCAGAGGAGTCACAGGTGCGTGCCGGCCTTTTAAAGAGGAATACGCTCTTTTCTTGAAGGTTCGGAAATATAGCCGATGACAGATCATTCCACAGTTTTGCTGTGCGATGAGGAAAGCTAAGTGAGAAGTGCACATGCAGGCATGTGGCCTGCCAACCAACTGTATGATGGTTAGCAGAGGAGATATGTGTTATTATAAAAGTATCTAGTAAACAAAGTTTATCGAATGAGTCTTATAAACAATGTGTTTCCCAGATATTAAAAAATACGGAGTAACTATAAATAATTCCTTACTAGATCTACTTGAAGGAAACCGTACAAGTGTCAGCCAGACGGGGAATCCCTTCCGACTTGTCAAAAGGTTTGTATTGTTATATTTAATTAATGAGTAAATACGACCTTTTATGGAACACTGAGCTTGAATTTTTCACACTTAACATACAAATATGTATATATATCTAAATTACTGGTTATCTTCCTTGTTTACTTTGGTGGTTAAACTAATAGTCAATATGCGTTGTTAAAATGTGTATCAACTACACTACGTTACACATTTAACGACTTGCCAGTCTTCTAATTAACATCACTGCAAACCCGTTAAAAATGTGTCTAGTTTCTATTTACGTATCAATAAACACATGTATCAGTAAAAAGTATACAGGGTGACTTGTAACTCGACGTATTCCTCTTGGGAGGTGGTAATACAATTAATTTCCTACAAAATTAGTTCTGAGGTCTCTGGTCCGAAAGTGGCTAGTTTCTGAGATATTCAACATTTTCGGTTTTGGCGACAAAATCCCGACCGAACTACAAAAACATCAATAAATAAAAAACTACTGGTTTGGTTTAAGTGATTTTAGTTTTAATTTGTTGTCAATACATCAATACACATTTATTCTTACTAATCGATGATTTTTAAGATGTATAATTAGACCACGTCTATAATGTTTTGTAAAGATAATCAAAGTTTCAAATCATTAAAGATGATTCCTTTATTTATAGAGTCAGTAATAGATATTAGAAAAACACGTTCAGCGTGAACGTGATAACAGAAAAAACACACATTTACATAAAATAATCATTTTCGGTCGAACACAATTAATACTAGTTTCCTAAGTAATTAAAAGGAATCAAGGATGTGACCGGAACGATTATGATTTTAGCTTTTTGTATGTTTTTCCATGTAAGTTTTTATTTTTAGATTCTCCATAAACTAATAATAATAAAGTAATAAAGTAACGTACGGATTACTCGCGCGTTTGCTTCTCATGATTATAATTCCCAGACGTAGTTCGAAACTAGTCGAGTAACCTTGTCGAACAGTTACGGGAGCAGGCCGTACAGCCTATTAATCCATTGTGATTTATTCTTGTTATTGTTGATAATCTGAATCCGTCCGAATCTGAAATGAGTTCGTTATGACTATGAAAAATAGTCCCAGAGATTCCTAATACGACTTAATATAATACAAGGATTACGACAGTGGCGTAACTATACCGTTCGGGACCTGTGGCAAATTCATCGGATGACTCCCCGTTCCTAATATAAAACAAATACCTACGTTCAGATGAAAACCCCTGAAAGGGCTCCTTCCAGCTGGGCACCCGTGGCATTTTGCTGACTGAGACCACCCTGTAGTTACGCCACTGGATTGCGAATTATATTAATTATTACATAACATCATCATCACGCCTTTTATCCCCGAAGGAAGGGGTAGGCAAAGATGCACATTACAGTACTTAATGCCACTGTATAATGTAACTCCCACTTATGTTATGAGTCCCATGTAGGGTGAGCCTATTGCCATACAGCAAGCACATTTCCAGACTCCGCGCTACTACTGAGATTTTTTTTTAAACCCAGTAATAGGTACTGTGCCTGACTCGGGAATCGAACCCGAGACCCCTTGTTCGGCAGTCGCACTTGCGACCACTCGGCAAACGAGGCTGTCTTCATTATTGATATTTTTTATTGAATATCGTGTAATGGATGTTTAAACAGTACCTTGTATATATAGTAACTTGTATAAGCACAATTTATTATTGTAAGAATAAAATAACCATTAGATTTTCATGTAAATATAACCGTAACTAATCGATATATAATTAAAAAGTATTGTTCTCTCCACCTTACCGAATACTTACTTGATAACTACAGTGATATAATTGGATACAACTTAAAATATAAAGAAGATACGTTAGTATAAGTTTGCTAGTGTCTAGACTAGAGAGATTTAGAGAAAAATGAAAAAATATATTTATACTGCAGGTTTCCATTCTACAGTCTATGACTTTATATGAAGAGTACCTAAGGTTGATGCGAATAGTTCAGTAAATGCTGTCAAGTTAGAGTGCAAGGATTGATCTTAGTATCGACGAATCACGGTAGCCCGACGCCCAAATTGTCGATTAAACTTACATAAAGCAATAACTTTACACAAGTTCGCGACGAATTGTATATAATGCAGCATAATGCAGAACGGTACTAGTCGCGCATAGAAGGCATTACAACCTCCGACCAGGTAAGTATAATTACATACACGTGTTAAACTCACATATTTCTCAAATACAATATTGTTTCAATTCAAAACCTTACATTTTAATAAATCTTGAGACCAACTTGGACGCCAATGCCGACAATGATAATTTAATTTAAACATTCGAGAAAATAACACTAAAATCTGTACAAATACCACATACAACTTGTGTCTTTATATAAGGAAAATCCTAAACTAAGACGAGCGTTGTCTACCTCTATAATAATAAAACACGCGTCATCACAACATGATCACAGCTATTCACATTTTCAAAAAATATTTATTGTTGATAACCTTAAGAGTGTGGTGGCGGCTAGTCAGGGCCGGTTAACTGAACTATCAGTCGTGTACGGGCCGTCCACCGGACAACTATATTGTTGACAGACTCGTTTCGAATTAATGTTTTATATTTTGTTGTAACACAAGTGCCAAATGATGAAGAGCCTGCTAGAGGGGACGGTTGTCATCGCGTGCATTCTCATCGCGTCATCGCCAAATGCTGGAGGACGTGAGTACTTATTGTCTTATTCACACGTAATTAAACTTTAAGCGAGATGAAAAAATATATGTTTTTAAACTCCGGTGACCTTACTGCATAAGTTAACCTCCGTAATCTTTAGCTTACGCACCGCTTACCCATCTCATTGCGTATGAACATAAGTTTATTTATTTACTTGGCAACAGAATGGGATTTTAACAAGCCATTAGTTAATAGACATGTAACGAGGAACGTGATCTAATACGTGCCGACATACCAACTCGGATTAATATGAAGGTGACAAAGTTTTTTAGAGATATTTTAATGCATCACATTTAATAGCAAGTAGTAGTCTTCTATACATACCTTCGTGTAAATACTCATGTACCACTATAGTAAATTACTTATTACCAAAGTTAACTTATTATAAAATATGTACACCTATTTGATAATTCGATACGTTAGATACTAAATTGTTTCTATTGATATCAAATATTGAACTAAGTTGTTCTAAACAAACAAATAATTTGGTTATATTCGTGAAGTAGTTTGCCGACGATTGCAAATCGCATACATCAAGTTGTAACTTCTGCATTAGACACTTACTTCCATTATTCAAGACTCTTATATGTGAGACGTGTAAACAAAGTTATAAGATAAAAAAAGGTACATAAGTGACAATATGTTATTTCTGCGTACCCTCACAAGCCAAAACAGAAGTACAGTGGCCACCACATCAAACTTCTCCAAAGTTTGAATTCTTGTCATTGGATTTTCGACTTTATACCTCAACGATAGAGTTGAAAATCTAAGAAAGAAATTTGACAGAAATGAGGTTGACCTGCCCACTGAACACAACCAACGAAGTAATGATAACAACTAATTGTTTATTGTACACAATTCAAATAACATAATTACACACAATATTTCCTATACACATACATACACAGTTGTACAACGGACCCAAGTACTTGTTTATAATATGTACATAAGAATTTACAAATGCAATTTGTTATAAATTTGAGTAAATCGATTACATATTTATCAACACAATGTCACGCCGTTAAGCATTAAATTCATATTAAGATAATTGTAGAATAATGATAGTTTTTCAAACAAGTGTATCGGTAATTGGACATGTTTTACTAATTATAACATTTAATATGAACATTAAATTTCAATTTAAGACATTGTACTTCCAAGTCTGTTGTGATGTCGCGGTGAACCTAACGGGTTATCGGGGCTCCGGCGCCATGTGCAGGAGAAGGAACGGGGTGGTTTTTAGTCAGTAAGAGCCTGACACTTCCTCCCGGCTCACCCAGGCGGGAGCAGGCATTCGATGATTTTCCCCCCTTAAAAAAAGTCTGTTGTTATCAGAGCCGCGAAAGGCCTAACAGATTGCTGGGGCTCCGGCTCGAAGAGCAGGAGTAGCAACGGGGTGGTTTTTAGTCAGTAAGAATCTGACACTCCTTCTCGCCTGACCCAAGGAGGGAGAACCCATTGGGTGACTTTCCCCCCTCAAAAAAAAAAGTCTGTTGTTATAATATTAATATTGGAAAGTAGGAGATAGGTATGATTACCTAGAGTTGTGGTTCCTAGGCATAAAACCTAACGGCTAACGGTAATAAATAACTCCAAATCATAGAGGTATATTGGGAATTAGTAAGTTACTTTGGTACCTATGTCTAATATCGGCTTCAAATACTGAAAATAAGTACTCCTAATAATAGGAATACTTTCAGTTCCTAAATATAGTATTATAATTATGTAATTAGTGTCGGAAACATTATAAAATGATTACTGGTTTTGTTTTGTTTGTGGTCTGTCTGTTCACAATTATTAAAGTATTTATCTCATGAAAGTATTTTTACCGAACCCAAACTTAAATATAACAAACTTATTATTAGAAATACAAATTACTTACAATGTTTTATTTTTTCTACTAACAATGAAGAATTACAATTTAAATGAAAAATAAACAAACATGTAGTATTTAAGCACTATAACAAAGAGATAAAAAATATTATTATGATCCCTACCATTCACGGGACCACAGGGTCCCGGTCATTTGGGAGGCGTACGAGGGGCCGAAAGCCAACTGCGCAGAGGCCCTTTAGACAACTTTAATATAAATGTAATGGACACATCAAACCGACGACTATCCCTGTATGCACTATGGAAATGCACCCAAGGACAGTCCCCGGTTAGTGTAGAACTATTGTGGATAATTGGAAAAAAAAGATAGAGCTATGGATGGGTTGCTGTGGACTGGTAAATTGGGAACTATGGATGACTATGGCATGTTATTATTCTGATGCTTCAGGTTTTATTCACAAATATTCAATATTGTTGAAATAGCACTATTAGCAGGCAGGTTGGAATACTTGGATTGTGTGCCCTTACATTAGTACAATTGACATAAATGACTGAATTTGGTGACCGCATTATAAAAGATTCAGGGTTTTCTGAACGCACTGATGCCAGGTATCTGTCAGATATGTAGTTTCTTAGTCTTGCAATACGGTAGTTGCAAGGTTATGAAAATTAAAAATCTAAATAGTCCGTCAGATAAATAATGAAAAAATATTGGACACGTATTCTATGTTTTCATATAAAGTTACAATACTTAAATAAAATGGTGTTAAGTTTAGGGGTCATTACGTCACAGCGTGGTACAACAATATGTAGCACGTTGTGACGTCACACGATATTTCAAATTATATATCATCGACAATATTTAATTTTGTAAAATAAGAAAAAATACGTAGGTACTTATATAATATTTTAAATAAATCTGCCAGACGGACATTAAAATAAAACATTGGAAACTATCCTACTGGAACAATCGCGGGAAGAGCACCCCTACTCTTGAAGACACATTTGTAATTAGCTTCAACTACTTACGACTATTAGTGCTACTAAACATTTTGATAGAGACCGGATAGTAACACTCTCTGCTATGATACACCGTCATTTATACAGCGATCTTCAACTCCAGCCCACTTGCAAAGCCTGCTACTTATGAAGACGAATCCCGCCAGGTTGCCATAGTCCAACAGAGGACCTGGCCAGCAGCCAGCCTGATTTCACTAAAATGTATTTTATGTACATAATTATATTTACTAAATAGAAAAATTATGCCTTGTTCACACTACGCTAGTATTTAAGTCGAATAACAAGACAATAGTTCCAAATAGTAGTTGAGTAACATCTCAATGTCAAGAAGAAAACCACAAGATTTTATTAATTGACGATATCTAATATTATGATACCTAACCAAAACGAGTTTTTGCTAACAAAGTACTATCTCAGTGAAGCATTTGAGATTCACCTTTAAGTGTACAGAAAACGTTTTAATTGCTTGTAAATATTATCATTTTAACTTTTTTTTATGGCATTAACCGGTAAATGAACAGACGGATCACCTGATGGTAAGTAATTGGCGCCGCCCATGGACACCTGAAACACCAAGGCGTTACCAGCCTTTTGGGAATTGGGAGTTTAAAGATGGTGGAAGATTCGGGGATTGAGAAGACTGGGGAGGGGAGGTAATTGGGCCTCCGGTAACCTCACTCACACGACGAAAGACAACGCAAGCGTTACAGAAAACCGACGTGAAACAACTGTCACATCGTTTTTCTGCTCAGCCGTGGTATCACTCCGGTCAAGCTGGCCCATTAGTGCCGAAGCATGGGTCTCCCACACTGAAATGTGTCATTAAACTATTGGTGCATGTTATAAATATGGATATATATTTACTAACTGCTGGTAGCAGCTTCGCCCGTTGTTCTTGGATGAAAAGTAGCCAATGTGTTAGTCTAGACAACAATTTACCTCTGAATATTAGGTATGTTTTATCCAAATCCAAATTCTAAATATATTCTGGCAAACTATCATATGTATAATATTGTTTATGGTATATCTTTTATATTTTCTGCATCTCGTGCTGACCTAATGAATGACTGACAAGGTATGATTCGAATGGGTGCAACCACAATTACCAAGCAAGTGGTTTGGGACTCTATTCCCTGGCAGGGTAAAATAAAATGACCGGAGTGATACCACGGCCTCACAGAAAACCGACGTGAAACAATGCTTGCGTTGTGTTTCATGTAAGTGAGGTTACCGGAGGCCAAATAACTCATCTCCCTAGTCCCCGTCTCCCGAATCCCCGAATCCTGCACAATCCTCAAATTTACAATTCCCAAAATGCCGGTAACGCACTTGTAACACCTTGGTGTTTCGAGTGTCCATGGGCGGCGCCGATTACTCACCATCAGGTGATCCGTCTGCTCGTTTACTGGCTTATGCTATAAAAAAAATCATATTCTCGAAAATTGTAATAACATGAAGTCCAGTTAGCTTCCTATTTAGGCTAGAATCATGAGACACATACACAGTAAGACATTTGTTTTTTAGGCATTGTTTTGTTTTACGAATAGTCATACACTCTCCGTCTCAAAGTGACCAGCATGCAGACTACAACAATAGCTAATTAGTAGATACCTATAGTTATAGTACTTGTAATTATATAGTATCAGAAAATTAAAAACTTTTAATTGAAAATATCGTATTAATTATAAGACTCAATATGCAATTTTATTCAACTGATTCGAGGAAGAGATATCGTGTTAATGGGGGTCAAACATTATCGCTATCTTTGTTAATACAAAAATTAACTAAGTAAATATTTATGTAACTTTTAGTTTAGCCTCTTAATAACCATTCTGTTTTCACATTAGCTGTGTATAGAGCTTAATATTATGTCAAATTCGTGCGTAATGTTAAGCCTTATAATCCCTGAAGGATAAGGCAGATCTGCAGGTGAAGGATAAGTGTTATAAGTTCAAATGTTTTATGACAGTCTGATTCTGATGTCTTACGACCCGGGTGACCCTATTGTCATACACTGGGTACAAATTCAGACGCAATGCTACTACGGGGAATCAAAGCCAAGACTTTGTGTTCGTTAGTTCGTACAGTCGTATCTACTTGTAATCACATGACCAACAAAACAAGGAGTCAAAGTCAAAGCATTTATTTCAATTAATCATTAAATACGTGCTTTTGAAACATCATTCAAAATTTATTGGACATGATAGTCCTGCTATTATAATTTATTCACGTTGACCACAATGTATCATAAGGTCATTGATCTATTCGGTTTTATATTGGAATTTCCCAGATTTCTCCAGAAATGAAAATAATGAATACAATTAATTCTTTTTTCTCAATAGTACCTACCGCAGAATAGGTATATACGTGATAACAAACATTGATTTCAATTCTTGAAAAAATAATTCTTGAATAGTAATAATATTCTTGAATAGAATCAGTTAGTAGACCATTCCTTACCGAAAGATTTATGCCAGTCTGGTCTCAATTTTTATTAACTCCTTTAGCATAGTTTCCCTAATTCTAAAAAGTACCGTCTGATAAACGAGAATGTAACCATAATTTGCATGTCATTCTAGTGTGTATGTCATGACAGCCGCGGAAACAATCGGTAATGACCCCGCGATCATGACTGTTCTTGACTGAGTACCAATGACTCAATCAAGGGTAAAATCCAAACATAATTAAGAACTGAATGAAGAACAATGTCTTACTATATACGAATACATATATACATTACAACTTAGTTAGTATGAAACACAAAACATAATTATAACTTATCAGAAACATACGAGTACAAATGAAATACACATTAGGTAGTCATAGGTATAAACCACTAATTTCATTATCAATAAACAATTTTATTTTGAATAGTAGCACGACAAACTACGTTAAACGCGGTGAATAGAATTCAAGGGATGAATAGATACGGGAATGGGGTGAATAGATACAATTAAAAATTCTCTAATATCTATTCACCCCCTGTACGACATATAAGCACCTAAATTGGCATAAAGATTAATTGCAATGTACATACATACATACATACATAGATACATTACTTCACTCCTGTGTCCCCTGGGGGTAGGCAGAGACTATGGAATGCCAATTGCTACGATTCTTACATACCTCTTTCGCTTCCAGTCATCAGTCTTTTCATGCATGCTCATGTACTAGTTTGTTAAGTTTTCCTCTACATTCCATACACAAAGCTAGCTACCTACTGGATTCGATGAATGTTTTGGTACCTATGTATATAGGTAATACCTATATTGGTACCTATAAAGGTACATATACATTTTTATTCACCACTTGTACTTTTTATATATGGACATACTTATATATGATCGTGGATATAAACTTGTTGCTTCAAATTATTCTGTACCTTTTGACAAATTAAATCATAATATGCGGTTCTTGCATAAAGTTGGGTGCTTAAGGGATGTAGTCAGATCCTAGGATGCATAATTATAGGTACCTAAATACTAGGAGCTATTTCTGGGTCACTTATCGGATAATACTATTAGTCACATATGTACTTATATAATAAGGAAGTTAAGGAAGATATGGTAGGTTAGGGGTCTCCCCGGGGGAAATACAATACCATCTACAACTTACCGTCAGTTTAATATTAAAATACATATAATTTAACTAAGACAAAAATATTTTTTTCTTAGTTAAATGTTCAGAATTGCGGAAAGGATATTTTAAGACAAAAAATTGCATTGCACCGACCCCAAACAAAAAGGTCGACATCCGACGACTATAATGACGAACTCTAAATCAGCTGTACGTTGAGAATTAAATAAATTATAAACAATATTATTCTTTAATTAAAAAACGCTATAATGTTCTACGAGGCCATAAGATCAACATATTGTGGCATTACGAGACATCAAGCGGATTATTTGTCAAAAGACTGCCAAAGGTCAATACTTTTGTATTGCTACTGTCGAAGAAAAAACTAAAAAAACCCATGCTGGAAAATAAGATTGAGCAATACCTTTTATAGATGTATTTTTTTGATAATCAAAGTGAGAAAACCCAAAATAGTGGAGCGAACGATACTAGTTTATAATTATCTACTTACATCGGGATATTTGGACATTGAAGTTTTAATTCAATAGTCAAAAGATTAAATTAATTATAGTCATCTGTTCGGACAAAGATCACTAGTGGGATCGATTTTTTGCCCGGAAATCAGAGTATATTAATCCTAGGTTATTTCCATAACGATATCTAGTATGATCGAAATTTTAGTATATATTTTTGCTGTAGATTGACCTGTCTTTCGGGTAAAAGATCATGTGGATAGCCACGCGATCTTTTGAGTTAGTTTCTAGTTCGTAGCAGAAAAGATATAAATCCTAGAATTAAAGAAGTATGTATACTTTCCTACAACATGTGTACTTGGCATGCACGCTTCTAAACGCATGATATTATAGTGCATAGTGACTGAAGTGTACAATTAGCCTGTTATGACAAACAGGGGAACTCCGAGACAGTTGTATCAGAAATAATCAATGCACAGCATACATAGGCACAAACATACACAGTTAACTTAATTTTTTTTATTCTTGTACTTCAAAAATGAGGAATTAACCCTTGGCGCTTTGAATTCCACTAAGCAGATGATGTAATAACAGTTTTGCAAATGGGTAACCTTTATCGACAACAAATTCTTTATAGGCAGGGATACATTATTATACTCTCATCTCTCATCTCATGGCATCGTAGCTCTATTGGAGAATAAACACATTAATTACAATATTAACATAACATTTTATAATTTTCTAGAGCGGTGTAATGGCGGGGCGAGTTGTATCCCTTTGAACGAATGCACGGGTCTGCACGCTCAGCTACAGAAGGGCAACACACCACAGTTGACGCAACTTCTGCGCAGCCTGCACTGTGGCTTCCAAGGGACCGACCTGCCTATGGTGAGCATACTACATATCTTAATGATTTTCTAATGACAACACACCTCTTATTTGAATCACTCTTAAAATATTTTTGAGCGCGATATTTGTACCTCTACTTACAAGTTACAATTAAAAATTACGTAGATATGTACCTTTCCACTTACTGAAATGTCTTAATTACAATCATTTATAAGTAACTACTTACCTATTGATTATTGTTTATTGTTCTTCTCTAGATATGCTGTCCGCCAGAGTTCTTAGGTGGTGGTCAAACCTCGTCCATATCAATGAGAAATGGGAGTCCTTTGAACCTCCTGCCTAACTCTCATATTTGCGGCATTCAGAACAATGACAGAATTGTGGGAGGCATACAGGCTGACATTGACGAGCATCCATGGATGGCCCTCATCAGATACGACAAACGTAAGACTTGATAACCATGATTGCTTTATACTTTCAAGCTACAAATTAAAGTAACGCAGGACTTTACACTGAAACAGACAGAATGTACCTACATTATATTATGAAGTTACAGCTAAAATAGAGACCATACTGAATAATTATCTGAATAATATTCATGGTATACCGACTTTAGAATCTCCCACATAAAGTTTAGTTTCAGCTCAAAATATGTTAATTTTAATAAATTAATAATTCTAATATTTGGATCGTTTTCCACAGCCGTCGGTTGGGGCTTCTACTGCGGAGGTGTCCTTATCTCCGCCAGATACGTCCTCACAGCGGCTCACTGTGTCAAGGGAGCAGATCTACCAACAACCTGGAGACTGTAAGTACCTATCTACAATTATTAACATTTTATAAACATTAATTCATCATCAAAAGCCATCGTCATCGCTTACCACTAGACAAAATGGTGACGAAACGCCATCCTAAAAATAAAAACATCAGCCCGAGACGCTCCAATGTTGAACTTAGGTCCTCCTGCCGCCTCCTCTACATAAGAGGAGTTTGTAGTTATACAAACCCGTCAGGGTTCGATGTCTTATTCAACGTGGTAATGCTGCCAGTCTTTTGGGCACCCTACCTCACGACAGCGACGAGGAAAATTTTTTTGATGCCCTAATGTACCTACCCTTTTTTTTAGGTGTAGTTAGTGTAGTTTTTAGTTATTCGTATTAATATTACCTACTTAGTTCCATGGAAAGTTTATTCAAAGTTATGTAAATATCTGTCTGTATCGGTAGGAGAGATAGATACACTATCTATACCGTCTGATTTGTCGCGGAGAACCTAACGGGTAACCGGAGCTGGGGTCGGGAAGGAACGGGGTGGGTTTTAGTCAGTAAGAGTCTGACACTAATGACGGGAGCAGTCATTCGATGATTTTCCCCCCAAAAAGAAATACCGACTGATTTATCTAAAAAAATCTTAATGTTTTGTGAACCGTTCAGTTTTTAAGTTTTAACTCAGACCCATTCCCTTCTTTAAGACGTGTATGTGTCATATTTACCTACCTACAAGTAACATTTTATATTGGGTCAACATCACAGAAATATTAAAAAAAATATATCTGTGGTCAACATATTGATTACACGGTCCAACTGCAGTGACTCAAACTGTCTCTTGGTATAGCGTATTTGTTTTAATCAAACTGGGGTTTTCCGGGGTTATCATACTTAAGCCAAAACTATCTACCTCTATATGCATAGAACCTTACCTTAATTACTATTTATTTACTATACTCGGAATTTTAATTCGATTCCAGATTTGACAATTTCAGTGTTGCAACGTTATGACAAGTACTGAATAGTGACGTTGCGAAATTATTCGATATGGAAATGCAATATTTTTGGATCGATTCTTCTCGTTTATAATTTTACTCTTGTAAACTGAGTATATCAGGAAATTAAATATTTCTGAACCGATAATTTAGTTTTGACGATTAATTAACGATCTGAGACTTTTCTTTTATAATTGTGTGTGAAATAAATAAAAAAATGTAATCATGAAGGAACATGACAAATAAAACAGATAGATGTATTATGGTAATAAGTTATTTTATAAATTGTCGCCTTCATCGCTATCGCTATCCTGTCACTTTCTGTAACATTTATATAAAACACACACACTGATTGTTTATCGATTTTTGTGTTCATCACTACACTATTATATGTGGTATCATTATTTCACAAAATGACAGTAGCTATTGTCAAATCCGGAATCTAATTAAAATTCTGACTATAGGTATTTAGAATTGATTTTATGAAATTAAAATTAAATCTGCCAGCGGCTTCGCCAGTGATCCCATTCATCACCTGATAATTATTTTGGAAATATATTTCATATAAGTACAGAATTGACCTCTCTATTATATTCAGATACATTATACCTATATTTACAAGGTTAAATATTGACAATATTAAAATAAATTAATAGGTGTTATATATAAGACTAGCAGCCCGTCCCGGCTTCGCACGGGGTTGATAATATTTTTTTTTTTTCAAAATGAATTGTAGCCTATGTCAAATTTGAAGAATGTAGCATTCTATTGGTGAAAGAATTTTTTAAATCGGCTCTGTACTTTTTGAGTCTATTCATTACAAACATACAAAAATAGGTACAAATCTTTCCGCTTTATAATATTAGTATAGATATAAAAAACAGAAAATATAGAGAAAAGGAAAGAAAACAAAAAAAATCCAACTTACGGTGTCATAACAATTATTACCTTTGGAAATTACATTTTTTCGAAGCTAAGCGCTTCAACGTCAATGTTCCCTACGTGTGTATGTGCGTTTTACGAGTGTTTCAATAAATAGACGTAGTTAAATAACATTGTTAAGTCGTCAAAATATGCTTAGATGATTAGGACCAAGTTACGACTGAAACAAATTTTCCATTATTATCCAACTTCATGTATTCTGCAATCGTTTTCATGGCTTTGGTAAGTAGGTGCCGACATCGATTTTGATGTCATACTTAATAAGTACCTATATACCACTCGTTATAATGGACTTTAATAAGTGAATCCCTCAATACTGAACACTACACACTCATACCTACATGAAACCTTGATTTATCTTCATTTCTTATTAGGAACTCTAGGTATTAGGTAGATTACCTTCTTATCTGAGTGACCCTAGAGGGAGTGAGAATGCGATTATGCCTATTAAATAGATACGAACGGAACAGAATACAGAATAAATTACTGCCTACCTAACGTACAAATAAATAGGTACTCACATAATGGCCTCCAATAATTCCAGGTCACAAGTGCGACTAGGCGAATGGAACACGTCCAGTAATGTGGATTGCGTCCACGACGACTGCAGTGGACCCGTCCAGGACATTCCAGTGGAAGACATCATCGCACAGGAGAACTACGACCCTCAGGATACTCAGCAGCACCACGACATCGCGATGCTGCGGCTCGCTTATAATGCGCAATTCAATGGTGGGTACCTGTTTACAAGTTTCTATGTATGTTAACCGATCGCTAAACATAGTACCTACTTAGGTTAAAATAATAATGATTTACTCACGTAGGTAAATTGAAGAATCGAGGACACTGTTGGCTATCCCAACTCATGATTGTGCAACCCTGTGTGGCTTGTAGCTAGTCGAGCATCTTAGAACAAGGTCTAACGTAACGTATGATGTTAACGTTTCAGATTTCGTGAAACCTATATGTTTGCCGGTGACCAATGAGCTGAGAAACAGCTATTTTGAAGGCTTTGACTTGGAGGTAGCTGGATGGGGCAAGACAGAAACTCGTAAGTAGAACACAGTCACCATAGGGTCATAGAGTCATAATTTTGAACTAACCATGCACAGTGTACATAGAGGTAGTTGCACAAATTCATCTATTAGTTTCGCTAACAATGGTTGCTTTCAGAGGACGCTGGTAGCGACTCCCAGCCGATTTTTTCCGGAACCAATTTGGCAGGTGGGCCGTCATGGACATAATGTGAATAGCTTCAATCCCACCCTGCGTGCATGCACGTTACGTTAATCCAACTAAACTTATATGTTACATTTTTGAAATGCAGCCTCACACTTAGTGTTTTCTGGTTTGTCGTGGTCGCGTTTACAAACGTACAAATTTACATTACATCCCAAATTTAGTCTTCAAGCAGAATGCAGATACATCGACCTCGTAAATACGTTTCTTAGCCGCCGGTCGCCCCGCCTAGCGGGCTGGGCAACCGCTAACCGTGCTGTATATTCCTGTTCTCTACCATCCCCAGCATATTTAAAAACAAAAGCTTCACACTATGAATTTCTCCTGACACGAGTGCGTTTGCATAGACATAATTATACTTATTTACACATCATCTATTCGCTCATTAGGTACCTACCTTGAAGTGCATAACACGCGCCTACATTTTTTTCATTACTCTAACATACGTTTAGGTTCATTGTGCGCACCTTATCTACATAGGTACATTTTATAGTTTCAAATATTTGAAACACTTAGGTACCTATATACATATACCTACTTGCTTACTATGATGTGATTATGTAACTGCTTACGAAGGAAGGTTGCTCCGTTGTGCCTAGGATAAATTGATAAATTAATTACTCCTATTTTTTGCAATACATAACAGTTTTAATAACCATAATATGAAATAAATATCTACAGAAATTTAATACAAATGCCAGTTTAATAAACAATATAAAAAAGTACTTAACAATGGTTAATTTGTGGAAAGCTATATAACAATGTAAACGAACCGAGCTTTATTCTGCTTTAATTAACAAACACAACATTGAATTAATACTAATGATTGAACCAGTTCTAAGATACATGAATAAATATTGCAGGAACGGAGTCAGATGTGAAGCTGAAGGTTCGTGTGCCCGTCGTCAGCTTGAACCAGTGTGCCTCCGTGTACCAACGTGTGAGCAGAACGATAGTACCGACGCAGATATGTGCGGGCGGCGTCCAAGGCCAGGACTCATGTCGCGGAGACTCGGGTGGCCCGCTCATGGGACAAGCCCCCTCAGCCAACAACTGGGTAGTTGTCGGCGTCGTGTCCTACGGTCCCGCTCCCTGCGGTACCCAAGGCTGGCCCGGAGTCTACACTCGAGTAGGCGCCTACATCGACTGGATCCTATCCAAACTGCGCCCATAGGTAAATCTAGATTTTGACTGAGATATTTAAAAATATAATTTTATAAAAAAGATTATGCGCAAAAAGGCACTAATTAACTAAGGTGCAAGCATTAACTTCGTTTTGTATTAATGTGTAAAAACTTGAGATTAACTTAATTTATAAGTGTTAATGCCTTTGATACTTTCGTCTATGAAATAAAGTCTTTATATTTTGACGTTAGTGCCGTATTGTTTGCATTGTAAGAGTTTAGTCACAAATATGTGCCATCCATGACAGTACATCTTGCCACTATAATCTAAGTAGTAGGTATGTGAGAATGTGTCAACTAACAATAATAAGAAAGTGGATCTTACTACGTGGAATAAATAAAACAATGTTACAATTATAATAAAATTTGTATTAAGTAAATAATTTATTTATAATTAGATGTATAAATGACCTCCTTCTAGTCACGCCCGGCTCCCGCCAGCATCGCCCTAACAATCACACTTCAGACCATCACGAAAGAATACAACTACGGAAATATATTACTTTTGTGAACATAGGACAAATATACTCCTATATAAAGAATGAAATATATCTACTCATTACATATTGGCACGTATTATTATGTTTGTACTTTCTCCTTCACACGATCTAGGAGTGTTCCAAAGATCTTTTATATTTGGTTTTCTTTTAATATAATTTTGCTACAGTAAAACAGGGGAATAAATAAAGTAGGTAATATACATTTCATAAAATCCTCTCATTCTCCCCTGACACGCGTGTTTATCCAAGCTAGTAATACAATGATCAACAAACTATTTAGGTACGTTTATGGCGATATACATACAATACAAATATGACAATATTTCAGACATTTTATGTGTCTATCATCCAATGACAGCTTACATCTAATAATATAGTTTTATAATATCAATAAATACAAAAATAGGAGACTGAAATCTAATATATCTAATAGAAAAGCAGGTGTTGCTATGTAGAATGAGCGCAGAAGAATAATTAAAGTAGGAGATTCAAGAGAGAAATTCTGACATACATAAGCATAAGTTTAAAATGTATAATAATATGTATGCTCAGCATATCCAATAGAAAATAAGCGCGAAAATGGAAAAGAAAATACCTATCATCTTAACTTATAACCATAGACAATTATAGTAACCACAATTTATAGGAAGAATGTTTTTTCTAAATTTGATTAACTTTAAACATGAAATTTCAAGGCAAAAATATAGCATAAATCGTTTTTATATGGCTTTAGTTTTATGAGTCATTCATTTAAAGTTAATACATACTTCTATCATGCTGATAATTTCATAATTGTAGATTTTTTTACAATAAAATAAGATAAAGCGAATGAGTAAAGAATTTGGTATTTTTAAAATATCAATTCATGGAGATAATATTTGCATGCAGTACTAACTTAATATCATAGACAATATTAATTGTCATCGTACCACAGACACTGTTAAAATTAATTAATCATGTGGAATGAATTTAAATGGAATGTTTACGCCGCCATAGTCATCCATAAGTTTACAACTTTAGATTTATAAAAATAATATCTTGAATACTTATATTCGAAAACTTCAGAATGTTTACATTCCAGTTTTAGCTACACTCAATACAATACAAAGGAAAATAATTTAACAAATAATTTCAGTAAATAGTACAAATACGTACTATAAGTTATTCACAAAACTAGTCTACTCAACTTTTTATTATAATTATATTTATTAATATTGACAGGTTAGTATGCTATTCAGTTTCTTCTGTGTAATAGTGTGAACTTGGCAACATTTTTTTTTTTTGATAATAATAAAGACCAAAAATTAAAGTAAAAAACCTCATTCATCAAGGAGGACTACTGCGAGTGAGTTTGGCGCAAAGATTACTTATGTAGCGAAAGATCTTTTGCCCAATAAACTATCGGTTAACGAATAGTCATTACACATTAAATTTTGGACATCTCTATAGAGCAATCACAAAATGGTAGTTTTCATTGTGTGAACTCGGCATTTTCTTTTATTTAAACGTGTGCTGGTGTAATAAAATGGAAAAAAAATGAAATAAAGAACCTCATTAATAAATTAAGATGCAGCTGCAATTTCTACAGGAATGTTCTCAGGAACCACTGGCTCTGCAGCATCCTCTACGTCAGCACGTCCATTCTCCTCATTATTCCAGGTCTCACTGTCTTCAGTCTTTTTCTCTTCCTCCGGAGCTGGTGTATGATAGTCAAAGAATCCGTTCTGATCACCATTCACCTGTGGTCCGTTTAACATGACATCCTGCAATTTCTTTCCGAACTCAGGATCAGTCTCTGAGACACTCTTAATCAGCCTGTCTTGTTCCTCCTCAGCCCAGGTTGGAAACCACTCGTTAAATAGTTTTATCTGGAAATTATAATATTTATGTTTTAAATTGTTGTTGAATAAAATTTTAGCTATGTAGATTTTTTCCGAACTCAACTTGTATTTTTAATTCATTGTCTAGTATTTTTAGTAACAGGAATAATATGAATATAAATAAACATGGTATAATATTGTCTGTATAAGATATCTTATATTACTATCGAGGTTTGCTCAAACTGGTTTTAAACTGTCAAACACCAAGCGGTCACCGGTGACCGCAACCTATTGTTCTATAATTGTGTCTACAAAACCGGTACTCGACGAGTTAAAATAAAATTTTACTGTTGCCAGGAAACAAAACACAATAAAATGGGATTTTTATATTTTTGTTTTTTATACATTTGTGTTATCTGTCATGACTTAACAAACTACAAAATTACAGGAAACAGGGAGGTTGACTGCCTCATGGGTTAAAAAGGGGTCTTGGGTTTGATTCCCATGTACCGCAGATGAAAATTTGTCAGTATTTCAGGACTCTCTGGAGACAAGTGAAAGTTGCGTTGCCTGAACCTGACCTAATTTAAAAATAAAGACCTTGGTTGGTTTTTTTCACCTAGCCATTTTCTATTTATGCATAATTTAGAAAAGTAAGTAGGCAGATAACAATCAATTGCGCAAGATTATAAAATAACACCGCTTTAAGTGATCTAACTGTAACTGTAAACATTATTCATGTTTACACAATTGCTGACTCATTGAGTGATTGTGTTGAAGATTAAGATCAACACAATACAATTACTTTTATTAGCCAACAGCCAACAGGTTTTCTGCAAAATGTGCATTCCTCTACAGAAAATTGTTATGAAATTATTCTAGCGCTGCAGTATAATATAATGCATTGTTGATTTATTTTCTATAGTATGAAATGATGTAAGTATTTCATAGCTATGTTGAAACAATTAACATTAAGTGCTTATTCTATCTTCTTTATAAAGAATAGCTTACTGTATATTATTAGATTCTTTTGAATAGATCCCAATGTTTCAGGTAGAGAAGGACTTAGGGCCTCTTTCACCACCTTCAAGTAAAGTGCCGAGTAGACTAACCGCCAATTAAAGTCACCCATAACTGCATGTGTCAATTTCACGACGCTCGAGTAGCAGTAATCATATGATTAAACTGACCCGTAACTTACTTGCCACTTCGTCTACCAAGTAGCGAGTTTACTTGACGGTTAAATTTAATCACAGAGTTTGAATTGGTCTATCTGTCGCTGAAAATGGACCTATTTGATTTAATTGATCACCAGTTAGATGAATTAGATTATTCTACGCTGCAACGGACATCGAGGATTCGTGTCTTTAAATCCCGTGTTGATTATTTAACGGAATTGGATGAAACTGAATTTTTGGCAAGATTTCGTCTATCGAAGTATACCGTGAACCAAGTGCATAATTTAATAAAACATAAAATAACATCTAAAACGCAAAGGTGAGTAGGTATAATTTTATCATTATTTATTTAGTTAAATTAAACAACAACTTTTATTAAGTTAATTAATCAAATTATGATATTTATCCACCTAATTTCTTCTACATTTAAAAAATAAAGAATACGATGTTCTGTCAGTAACCTATCTACAATAGGAGGTATCTGTGTACCTAATTACTCATGTATTTACAAATATCTTGATTTCAGAAATCATGCAGTTTCAACAGAAATAAGCCTACTAAGTATTAACTCTCTCTATATGATATCTCGCTACTGGATCCAACTTAAGAAGTGCTGCTGATTTTTGTGGTGTCAGTCCACAAACAACAAAACAAACACAAAATACCCTCTCACAAGTCGCTAATGACAGATAAATCGCCAATGATGACGTCTGTCGAGTAACGTTGACGTATTATTGAACGAATGTAATGTACGGTTTGTGACATCGTTCAATAAACCGGCAAGTAGTTACTCAGAGCTTTAATTTCGCTTGTGAAATCCACTGAAGTTACTTGTAACTGTAAGTTTTACTTGCCAAGTAACGTTAATTGACAAGTAACTAATCAACACTTTACTTGAAGGTGGTGAAAGAGGCCCTTAGCCAGTAAGTTATCGGATAGTAACATTTTTTTCCAAACATGGTCTAAGTAATTTTGGAGCTTACCAAAATTACTTAGACCATGTACATGCAAATATACATTTAAACTTTTCTGCTAAATTATATGATTTACAGACAGAGGCATGTAGTTTAGACAAGTACGTAAAATTGGTTATAAAAAATATACTATGAGTATTTTTAGGTCATTTCCAACCAGCCTATCTGGAAGCCTTTGGGGTGGGGATATGTTCAGCAGTGGATTTCTTACAGCTGATATGATGAAGTATGTTTAGGATATCAACACTGTTTTCATAATATTTTTAACTGTCTGCTCCAATCTTAAACTGTCAAACATTCTTTAACTCGTTGAGTACTGAGAAATATACATTTTCACTCCATATTACTATAACCTATTTTTAGCAACTATGAATACCTAGTTACACTAGTTCAAAAATAGTCTATCACCATATTTGTTTGAGTCATTAGCAGTTCAATAAGTGAACATATTAATGGCATGAGTCACTTTGCTCTATATTTAACCGCAAAGATTAGAAGCAACAAGGTTACATCTTTGAGAATCCATCTAGCTTAGTTCTGTTTTTCTAGTAAAACAAAAACAGTAGGCAAGTTATGAACTGCATTTGGTGTACTTATTATTTATTTTTTAAGACTATTAATTTAAGAACCAGTTTAGAAACTAGAAAGTGTTAATATTATTTATTCCAACTCACCCGGCACTGGAAAAGGCTAACAGGCTTGTCGTCACAAGTTATAGAAGCCAATGAAGCAGCCAGCTGATCAGGTTTGTCGCCCCGGGCAGCTGCCAGTACTGGCAGGAAGTCTTCTCTCTGCAACTCACTGAATTCACTGAACCACTGCAGCATGTACCGCAGCTGGGCTTCTGAAGTTAAACCGGGAGCCGACATCCTTGGGGCTAGCGGGCGGTGCTCACTTGCTACACAATCTAAATACAAATGACAATTTTAAACACATAGGTAAATAAATATCCTTAATCATAAAACAGACAATGTTAGCTAACAAAGTATTTTTTCCTCATTACAAACAGGTAAACAGTCAGTGAACTCAAGAAATACCTGATAACATCGAATTAAATTAAATAAGCACACGAAACGCGTCTCGAAAGTAGGTAACCCGAAGGAAATTTAGAACTTACTATCAGACACCGATAAACAAACAGTGGAGCCGAGTAACAGAGCCATTGTGACACACTTAGACAATAGTATCTATAACAATAGACTTGAAAAACACCAAGTGGAGTAATAGATTGTCGGCAGGAACGCGAACTGTTAGACACTTTCTACGAGCGCTCGCCTACTCGACTGCAACCAAACCACACGCAGCACAAGGCCACATAACAATTTCACCTTTCAACTTGTTATATCATACGTAACATTTCACTTTCTAACTTATAATTTATGAAAATGATTTACATTTTAAATTTTATATCCGAGAAGGTGTTGTTTACGTAAACGATATTTACCTGTTGTCAATGAATCCAGATGCTTCCTCGTATAAACAGATTAATGACTTATCCGTATTTGATACAAAGAAAGTTAGTATACTTTCGCGTAATATTTTTATAGAAAAACTTAAAAAGAACAGCAGAACTCGCACCAAACAGGTAGTTAGCTGTCAAAATTGTTATTTCACTTGACCTTGACAAACTTGACAGTTACAGTGACAACAGAATAGCCTATTGCGTTTTAGGCACGTATGAGAGAGACGCCTTCAATTCAATGACTAGATGCAGCACTATCTACAACTTCAGCATTATCTAAATACAATACGAACCGTTTGCTCCTCGCTTCACTTCTAGTAACCACACCCACGAGACCCACGACAATTTATCAGTTTAAAAATGATTGTTTATTAATTAGACGAGAAATAGGTACCTACGCAGTAAAATGATTTTAAGTTGACTATGTTTTTGCTGACTACATGTGCACAGTCAGACTATTAAACATGACAGAGCATAGGGCAAAAACTCTGTTAAAATAAAAAAAATATCATGCGTTTTCTAGGCACCATAGGCAGGTGGGTCTGTATATAGAGTTAAAATATAACTAAGTAGACGGCTCTTACGTAATGAACTACAATTCACATTCCTCTCCTTATTACCTATAGATAAATCTAAATACGTCAGATATTGTTGTATACCTACTTAAGAGTCTATTCATCTACTTCGTATTATATGTCATGGATCGTGCGCAAGGACATTATATATAGCAAAGTATTTTTTATCAATAGATATGGACAAAATGAATCAGCTGTAGTAGGTCCTTGCTTTTATCAGATACTCGAGAATTGAATAATTAAGGGAGGTTTTTACTTAGATATCTAGTTTTCTTACTTAAAATTTTAATTTTCTGTGGTCATGGTGCACCGGGACTACACAAAATAATTAAAATTGTATAATAATTAAATTAAAAATGGTCTGCAAGGAAATATGATTAACAACACCACGAAAAACATAGCGCGGTGACCTAGACGTGCTTCACAAGCTCGAAACCTGGGTGCTTACTCTTGAAACCAATCTCAATGTCAATGCAATTTCAATCCAATAAAATCTCAATAATTATTCAATGTCAAAACTATACAACCACAATCGTAGCTGTTAAAATAGCACTCAGAGTACGGAATATAAAGCCAAACTCGATACCATTTAGTTCATTCAATATCCACGCAATACGGATGCAATGGGCGCTAATTTTGTGACTCAAGAGTACGAAATTTCACAATACCAATGTCGATCGACATTGGTATTGCAAATTTCGTACTCTTGAGTTGCTACACCAGCGCCCATTGCATTCGTATGGCGTGGATATTGAATGAACTAAATAGTATTCAGATTAGCTTTATATTCCGTACTCTGAATTCTATTGTAACAGTTACAATATTGTGGTTGTATAGTTTTGACATTGAATAATTATTGAGATTTTATTGGATTGAAATTGCATTGACATTGAGATTGATTTCAAGAGTAAGCACCCTGGCATTGTCATGCTAGGTATTGTAGATATAATGTAGGTACTTTCCAAGTCCTACAAATAGATATCATTGTCATACGATGACGGAAAACATGATGAGAGAATCTGAACTTAAAATAACGAATCGTAAGTTTGAAAACGACAATCCTTGAACTAAATAAACGTGGTCTTTATTCAGGAATGAGACAGTTAGGTACCGGGCTATGACACTTTTTATCCGACTTAAAAAAAAGGAAGAGGTTCACAGTTTGACATGTACGTATGTTTATGCGCGAATATCTCACGATAGGGTAAACCAATTTTGATACGGTGTACGGTGTTCAGAAAAAGGTTTGTTATACTTAAGAGAAGGATTTAGTTTTTTTTATGGTATCGGTAAACGAGCAGACGGATCACCTGATAGTATTGGTAAGCAATCGGCCGCCCATGGACACCTGGAACACCAGAGGCGTTGCAAGTGTGTTTCCGGCCTTTTGGGATTATGAATTTGAGGATTGTTGGGGATTCAGGGATTTTGGGGGTAATTAGGCCCACGTATATTAATATATTACCCAGTAGGTACTATATTAATTAGCCGACTTAAAAAAGGGGTTTGAGTCTAGTTTTTAGTAAACGTAGTGTAGATGTATGTGTCGCGGAGAACCTAACGGGTAACCGGGGCTCCGGCTAGACGTGCAGGAGAAGGAATGGGGTGGTTTTTAGTCAGTAAGAGTCTGACACTCCCTTCCGCCTCACCCAGGCGGGAGCAATCATTCGATGATTTTCCCCCCTTAAAAAAAGAAGTGTAGATGTATGTACCCAGGTATGAAAGAGAAAGACTTATCAACCTATGTAAAGGTAAGCTTAGGTTATTTAACACTCACTATTATTTAATATACCGGACACAATTCCAGACTTCGTGCTACTACTGAGAAAAGCCAGTAATATTTTTTCTGACTCGGAATCGAACCCGAGACTCCTTGCCTAGCAGTCGCACTGAGTGACTACTCAGCCAACGAGATATGTGGCAATAGGCTCATCCTCTATTACATGGGACTCATAACATAACATAAATCATGAACAGTGGGTATTATTCAGTCGTTCCTTGGTATGAATCATGGGTTGCCATCCTTTTGGGGGCCTAAGGCCCTGGCATAATAATTATAATACATAATAGGTAATTGAATGAATCATTGAAAGACATAATTAAATATTTTATGATTTTATTATACAAACTTTTATAAAATCGGATCACATTACATTAATGTACAGAACTGTATGTAGTACATAGCTGGTCGGTACCAATCCTCATTAATGACACCTATGTATTTATTTAACAATAGGGTATAAAAAACAACACAGACATATTGTAGGTAAACAGACGTATTTAGATAGGCTCTTAGGTACAGGAATGTCGAATTAAGTAGGTACCTAAGCACCTAAATGGTCATTTCCATATACTTTGTACTTTAATTATAATAATTACCTGCTTATGTATTTATTTATTTAAATCTAGGTTAGTAAGTATGGTTCATCCAATTCTCTGCTTCCTGCTTCCATAATATCACAGACAGAAAGGCTTCCAAAACTAAAAGACAAGTTGTTTCAATACTTCTTGGACTAAAGTATGAAAATGTGTGCCTACCTACATGTATGATATAAGTATTATCAGATTATGTTTAGGTACCTAGTCACAAAGTCAATTTATATGATAATGTTCCATAGACATGGAAGAATGGTCTACGCGAATTATTTTATAAAGTTTAATTGGATAAGTTTGTCCCAAACGTGAAATGGTTAGGTAATATAAATTAAATAAGCTAAAATAGCTAGGTAAATCTTTAAGACTAAGTCTAGTCAAAATACATGCAGTGCATGGTTTTTAACCGGACGTGGCGCGGTGGCATTTTATTTGAACATTCGTTAAAATTCCCTGCAGCCAGATAGATAATTTTTAAAGTCCCGCAATACAATTAGGTATGCAACAAAATTAAAATTAAATGTAAGACAATAATAATATCATTATTATGTAGCTGATGACTAGAAAGTTCGTTTGTTTCGGAATCTCGCTAGTTGATATAAATAATAGTTTTATTTAATGTAATAGGCATCTCCTTGTCGTGTCATCATACTAAAATGAAAAAGTAGCAACTAATGGCAACACTAATTACTTATAAGGCGAGTATCCGAAAATAACGATATTTTCTCTTTTAGAGCTCCTGTAACTTCGTCAGTTTTATTTTCTTATATAATAATTACATAAAAAATAAGTTTAGACTATCTTAAAACTAAAATTTACACTTGATAATTTATCACAAATAGAATGATTGTCATTTGGTCAACCCTTACTTAGTAAGATTAAGTACTTAGTTCACATTTTAAATTGTCGTAGAAAATGTTGGCATGGTCAATGAACTCATTGTACTTATTTCCTGTCGTGGCTGTGACCATGGTCGCCGTGGGAGTGTGAGTGTGAGTGACCAGCTGAAAATAGAAAAAGGAGAATTTATTAATAGATGGTACAGATACCTAATAGGTACTATGTTTGAACGTAACATATGAGTGATTTTCCTTATAATACGCATTTGTTGTGGTAAATAAAGTTTCTATGGTAATTGTAGTCATATTAGGTCTAGGTTTATAGAGGTGGTATAAGGTATGGGTATAAGTATAACGTATAGGTATGGTCTGGTATCTAGGTATAAGGACCAATGACTTTTATGCAGTAGGATAGGTATAAAAGATAATGGAATAGTGATATCTTTGCTGGCCTTTTTTTAAGGGGGAAAATCTTCGAATGACTTCTCCCGCCTAGGCGTGGCAGGAGGGAGTGTCAGACTCTTATTGACTAAAACAACCCTGTTCGTTCCTCCTCCTGCAGTTCGAGTAATAGGTAATTGACAAGGATGGTGCCTACTTATTATGCTAAATATTTCAAAGTACTTACTTAACAACTGTAGACCGAACATGATGAAGAACCCGACTATGGAAGCGATGAACTGCAAGATGCCGGATCTGTCGCCTTTCCAGATTTCAAAGAAGATAACGTAGAGCAGAGTTCCTGATGCCAGACCCTGGAGAACCACAGACGAGATACCGGCAGCAGTAGCACCTTCACCTCCCACTAACAGCAAACCAATTCCGATACCCAAGGGCGAAACAATGGCGAAAGTTGTGATGTACACAATCATCAGCACAGTCTTGGTACGTGTAGCGATCAGTTCCACACCAATACAGAAGGCAATGACGAGCTTATGGGCTGAAACAGCTCCTAACATATACCTGAAAACATAGATAATTGATTTTATTAAGTACACGCCAAACATAATAAAATTATTTAAATTATTTCAGATACAGCGCCATCTGTAATCGAGTAGCGTCATGAAGAAAAATTGACATTGCTTGCTGTTTCAAAATGTTATTACTATTCGACAATAGATGGCGTTACAAACGATTATAATAAAGAAAAACACGCATAACATACCAGACGTGAGAAGTGCTGGATTCTAGACCGACTGCCAAACCCTCGAACAGTTCGTGGATAGACAGAGCAAGCACAATGAGTAATCCTCTTAGAGCAGCAGTTACGTCATCACCCACGTTCATTGGCATATGGCTGTGGTGGTGTGAGTGTCCGTGTCCATTGTGGTGGTGATGATGGCTTTCAATGTCCTGAAAATAGAAAAAGATAAAATTTATGCATTTATATATTAAACATAAAACGCTTAACGTTTTTATCATAATTAATTTGCATACAATTCCAAAAACAATTCTTCGCATTACAAAAACACGCCAGAATAAATTATTCTAGGTAACTAAGTACTTATTATATTTAATCAAGTTTATTCACCTTTTTTGGCTCAACTAGGTCTGCAGTCGAATTGTTAACGCTCTTCTCTCCATTGCTGACTCCGCTGCGGCTCTGACGAACACTCAAGTTCCTGACTAGTGGCGCCACCTGGCCGTTCTTCCTCTCTCGGTAGTGAATGTACGTGTGAACCAGTTCTTCCACCAAGTACATTATGAAGAAACCCGAACATGTTAGAAGAGGCGTCAAAGAGAAGTCGAACTCATTGAGAGCCCCGATCCCTGAAAGATTTATTTATTATTATTTATTTATATTTACACATTACGGCGCAACACCTTAAAATAGAATACTTCACGCCGTACTGGGTATGTACAGTACAAACAACGTTGGATATGGTATTGGGTATCCGGGGTATATACCGTACGATTTTAAATACATACACAAATCTGGCCAACTTATTTTGGATACGTTCTATCATAAACGTATATTTGTCCTCATGTGGACAGCGTGTGTCCAGATACCAGCGTAACACTCTAAGTGACTTTTAACTTTAAGTGGGGTAGAGCCATGCTTCGGCACGAATGAGCCGGCTCGGCCGGAGTGATACCACGGCCTCACAGAAACCGACGTGAAACAACTGAAGGTGAGGTAACTGGAGGCCCAATTATAAGCCCAGGTTTCCTCACGATATTTTCCTTCAGTGGTGTCTAGATAATCTTAGAACGTGCATATATCTCGGAAATGTCACATTTGCTCATGCATGAGAAGTGGGTGTCTTAAGCCTCCGCGCCACCGCGACCTTAGCACCTCTATGTCACCTACTTTTATAAATTAGTTATTTAATAGAGGTATATTTTTGTATACCTCATTCTGTAGGAACGCGATAAAAACTAAAGTTAAGTCTAGGACTACAGATTACGATCATTGCCGGTTTGAAACAAGTAAGTACAATCGTCATTCTTAGCTACAAGCACAGACTCATTCATAATGCATGCATAAGTATAAACGAAGCATTGTAATATAATATAATTAGAGTAATAAACACGAGATGTGCGAGTCATTAAGTCATTATAACACTCTTATATTAATAAGACTGCTATCTAAGACTGCCTCATTGGCCGAGTGGTTGCAAGTGCGACTGCCGGTCAAGGGGTCTCGGGTTCGATTCCCGGGTCCGGCAAGTATCTATTGCTGGGTTTTTAAAAAAAATTCTCAGTAGCAGCACGGAGTCTGGATTGTGCCCGGTATATAGCAATAGGCTCACCCCCTATTTACATGCGACTTATAACATAAATAGTGAAAAAGTTGGTGTTACATTGTACAGTGGCACAATGTGCACCTCTACCTACCCCTTCGGGGATAAAAGGCGTTATGTTATGCTATCTAATAGGTTACTCGTACTATTGAGGAGTTGCCCTATGTATTTAGCTACCCATTTAATGGGGTGGTTTTCAGTCAGTAAGATTCTGACACTCCCTCTCGCCACACTCGGGCGGGAGGAGCCATTGGATGAATTCTCCTGTTAAAAAACTAATACCCAATTAACCTATACCTAATAATTATCTGCCTATTTACTATTTTTATAAATTCAACTATAATTTGGTGTATTTATTGAGTTTAAATAATTATAATTATGATAAATTCCTTGGCCTGGTTTTGTCAAACAGTTGGGTCATATCTATTATCGACGTACCTACTAACAGGAAACTGAATATTTACTTATGTATGTATTTATTATTATAACTTCACGCCTGTCTTACATGGATGTAAGCAGAGACTATTGCGACGATTCTTACATATCTCTTTTGCTTCATGAACAGTCATCAGTCTTTTCAATTCATGCATGCGCATCGTTTAACGGTAGGTACTTTTATATTGTCTTACTTATATACAAATCAATAATTGCTGCAGATTGTATCTACGAGGTATAGGAAATTATTTAACTGATTTCGTCTTCATAAGAAAGAAGACGAACGAGGTATACATATTTAGTTAGTAACTTAGACAACGCTACAAATTATTTGGAATTCAGTCGAACTAAAATGTATAAGGAATAAATTAAGAAGTTACAGCATCCATACCAAGTGGATAGATGTACGGACAGACAATATGCAGTTTTGTAAGAATTGTATAACAAATATATGATCTGTGTCGATATTACACAGGTACACACTGAGCTATCCAAAACCAGTTTGTGCTGGTCTCGCATTGTATTACCTTTCCTTACATTGAACGGTCAGTTTATACTGGATACATAGCTTCATGTGTACCTGTTTACTACACTACATATTTACATAAACCCATTCAACTTTATACTACACTAGCTACGCTAAAATAAACCTTATAGCTATCATTTCTCTTCAAGCACTGGAAAATGTTGCCTGCAAAATAAGATAACGTCATTCATGACTTTAGTGAATGTTATGTTCCTTCGTTGCATTTTCCTAGAGGAAAATATGCTTTGTGTTTACTTTTGAGATTGGAGATAAATAGTGCATTTTGTGTGAACGATGCGCTACTCTTCTGTGTAAGTAGGTAGGTACTTACTTAGGTAGGTAAATAGTTATAATTAAAGTTAATATGATAATAGTACCTATAATCAGATTTTTCAAATGTTTCAAGCTGTCAATAAAATTTAGTGGAATTTTCGAGTGTTTAATATTCTAACTAGAGTCTATATTACAATAGTCAGCTAATTATAATAACAATAATTTTTAATACATTTCCTAAATAAATTATGTAGCAACTCCAACCTTGTGCAGGTCGAAGGCTGATCATAAGTAGATGATGCAAATTCACATCGCGCCGCTAAACCGACAGAGAGACTGACGAAACAGCAACTATTATTATAGTTGTATGCAACTTGCCATTATCTTTGCAACGCGTCGTGTGAGACGTATTATTGCCAGTGTCAAAATTGTATGACGTCATTGGTTCCTTAGGCAAAAGTATAGGCATTGCATTCGTTATTGACATACAGCCTGTGATAGTCTGTGGCTTATGGCGTACATAAGAGAGTTTTCCATAATCGCTAGACTTAGCAAGCGAGTTGGAAAGCGCTGATTAAAAGGTTTCGGTTAAAATAAATCTATCAGCTAGGTATCCATTGATAATAATGAAAATAACTTAACTTGTACTTAAGCAGAATCATTTATCAATCCATAAATAATAGACAATAGTTTACGTACAAAAAGACGACATACGAATTGCTTTTCAAAATATTAATAAAAAAATATGCGAATTTATCGTAAAAATAATAAAGAGGTTCTATTTTTAAATGCAAAAAGCGCGCTATGAACCAGTGCGATATTAAAACCGGCCTGTCAGACACTAAGATACATTTATTACAATTTGTTGCATCTTATTGAGATAAATGACTCAGCAATTTAGCAACCTGTTCCATAAGTAAGTACCTTTCTTTAACCGACTTTTGACATTAGTACTGAGATCGTTAGTATGTGTGTTCAATCACCCTGAACGGTTGTGTAACTTTTCATATTTAATGTCAATGCCAGTGCCAATATGTACGCACTCTTTTATATTTTATTCTGTTGTCGAAAACTAATCAGTAATGGATGAAAAGTTTGATTATTGTGAAATAGATGAAATGAGATCTTAAAACGGAAATGAGACAATTTTTGGGAATATCTACAGGACCTTCAAGTATTCTAAATTGAACAAAGAAGTAACTTAGTGCTAAGTATTTTCATTTCATTAGTTTCTAATGCTCGTGTAAGCTATCTAAAACTAAGGGACTAATCAGGACTTAAATTGTAAACCATTACCTAAGTTAATTTACGTCGCAAACATTTAACTTTCAGTGTATCGAAGTAGTATAAACGAAAGCATCATACCATCAGCACCTACGTACAACATTTCTTATTTTATTTACGTAAACAGTTCCATAAAAGTGAATGTCAATATAAGTTTTATCTTAAAGTCACAACACATCAAGTTATTAACAACCAGTGTATCGTGGTCTCACTTTGTATGATATTCCGGACATTCGACGGTCAGTTTATACTGGTTTGTATAGTGTGACGTGTAGCTGTCTGTAAGTACAAGCGTTTCAAGGACCCATCAGATCAGATCATTGGCGACGGAGAGTCCTGACTTTTTTCTCTTTCACGTCATTTTGTTAAGGCGAAGACAAACCCATGTGTAGTTTTATAGTAATTAAATAAACCTACGTAGAATTAAAATAACTTCATTAGCCTCAAACATTGAAAAAGCTTTAAAAATTAAAAATTATAATTTTACGATTCATCACGAAATCTGTGTCCAATAGCCGAGATTGGGTTTGGTGAAAAAACAAACTGAATAGAAAATTCACCGAAACACGAACATCGAAATAGTGAACTTTTCCTTTTGAAGACACGTATTTTCATCTACCCAGACATTGCATGTTTTTGGAATGTTATGCAGTCACTCGAATTTATGCATACCACATACTGACACTGACGTAGCAAGACGTAAACAGCTCTTTACTATTAATTCTAGCAGGAAGAAAGACAAGGAAAACACCAGTACATTCACATTCGAATAATTAATATGTGAGGCAGAACCGATAACGTGCTTGTTACGTACCTACATTTCTTATTAATCCAGGATGGAATGGAATGAGAAATGAGGCGCTGAATGTGTATCTATTTTTAAAGAGAGTTGCGTATGTTTTCCTCATTCGTTTTAGCGGATTTATTTGATTTTTGAAAGTGCTGAGGTAATTCCTACAATCTACGTACGGCTGGGATTTATTTCTTAACGCAATGCACAATAGAGGCTGAGTTTGTCTTTGCACTACAATAATTCTTCGAATAAATTACAATTACTGACTGAATAAAACAATGACCAATAAATCTAGTTGTGTCTGAAAAACATTAATTACGTAATTATTTATATTTGTTTTAATGACTAATTATTATAGGTACTATATATAAAAATAATACTAAGACTAAAAATAAATAAGAATAAGAAAATTACATGGGACTCATAACATAAATTGTGAAAAGTGGGTGTTACTTCTTCCTTCGGGGATAACAGGCGTGATGTTATGATGATGATGATTGTTTTAATGAATGACTCAACGAGCAAAAATAATATATTTCGTAATCTTAATTGCAGGACCTAAATCTAGTTGGAATATTGCCTTAACAGTTATAAGAAAGAGGCAAAAGCGGCTGACCTCGGCATGCGTTTTGCGCAGCCCCGTCAGACAGCGCTTTCCATCGATCCAGCCAGCTACAGCTGTCCGAGACAGATTCGTTTGTCTCGAAAGAAATGCATCAATCACGATCGACTTAGCGATTACATTTTTGTTTCTTTTATTGAAGAAAATTAATGAGAAATGTCCATTTATCTGCGGGCGATTAGTACACGATTTTCGGTTGTGAAGTGAACCTTCTTGCGTTCAAAGTCAACCAGTATTAAAATTGTTAGCTGTGGACGTAACCGTGACTTATTCATATTAAAATACAAGCTAAAAAAAATATTTCTCATTTGAAGCAAATTACCACCACCCACTACACATTCGTAGTCTAAAATCACTTTCAATTCATAAAAAAACGCATTGATTCACTGCAGCCATTCATTGTAGTAAATCAACAGAAAAATCTTAAGTGTTTATACGCTTTAAAAGTCAATGTTTCCTGACCGCAAGCTCATAAAATGGTATGAAAGCAAGTCGTTATTGGGGCTCGAGGTACGAGGTACCCAGGTACTTGTATTCGTGTACGAATTACGCCACCTCCGCCCCGCTAACCTTGAAATACATGAATGTATAAATGTATAGCCAACTATTCCGAACCTACTTTTAGCTTATGACCTTGGACACTCTGGATCTAATGGGTGACTTCGAACAAAGGAACTGCGGTAAGCTTAGGGAATAGAATGCGATTGTAGTTTTTAAGTACTTATTTAAATACCTATATGTCTGCGGATGCTACCTTTTCATGTATAATGATGTGTTTGGATAGACCACAGTCACGATGGTAAGGAAGTGGTAACGACGGTTTGGTGGTAACTACACACATTTAAGTCTTGTACACATTAAAGCGCTATTAGGAGACTTAACCGGCTTTGAGTAACACCTATACATATATTAGTCACTTGTTACATTAAAAAGTGACAGGAAACCACAGTCATAATCCTAACCACGGATACATTTTTATGGCAATTTACATATCTAATGGTTACGATTAGGAGCACACTGAATTATGTAAAAGGAAAGTTCTCAAAATGGTCAGTGTTCCTGTGGCAAATAAAAATTTATAGATAAGTAAACGTGCTGTTCACGAGCTTGGAACATAAATATTCAAAGTTATTCAACAATGTCTGAAGGAACTGAGACAAATTACTGTTGTAACTATGTATAATGTGTTTACACGGTCAATAAAGACACAAGTTAATCGGATTGATGCGCATACGACGTTTAACGTTTCAATTTGTCTCGCCTTTGTCTCAAAGACTAAACACGTTTTGTTTTATTGAATGTGCAATGAAATGGTGACGACCGTATCAAAATCTGTGAAGCGATTCACGATATTATTGACACTGGCATTTGACCGACAGCCATTTTAATCTCTGATAAAGTAATACGGAACAAGTTTCTAAGTAGTCTGCAGACTATTCTGCAGAACAAAGAGTGCTTAGACAGGAACTTGGAATCGGCAAAGTTTGATTGGGTAGGTAGGGCCAGATCGAACAGTGTACCAAGTTGAGAATTGGAAAATTTGAATGCTATCCCATATTTTTTTAAACTTAATCCATTCTTTTTCATTTGACAAAGAACACCATAAATAAAATGTGAAGAGAGAAACTTTTATTGATTGTGTAGATCTTATCAGTCGATATGACTGTAGGTACAAGCTATACTAGTTATACTACATTTGCCAACCTAAGGCAACTAAACCAAGCTGTTTATCTTCTGAGAATCTAAATGTTTGCCTAGAATATGTGCATAATACAGCGATCATCATCATCTTAACTTGCTGGACACGTCTTCACTTCATTTGACTAAGAATCACATCGCAGTTTCGTAACATCTTTTTCCAGAATGCCATTAGCACAGATAATCGTCACCCGGAAAGTATGTGTAGTGTCAACCAACGTAATTGGCGAGCTTGTAACATTCTAATTTATTTTCTAATCAAAACATTATTATTAATATTCTATTTTCAAGTTCTTTCTGTTCTCAGAAACGTTGGTGTGATTCGTGTTCTTAGAAAAATTGGTGTATTATATTTTTCAATTTCATTTTTCTATATCCGCGACTCGACTACCAAATTCCGTCTTTTTCATAGATTTTTCCACAGCCATTCCCTTTCGACGAGTGAGTGCGTGCCTTCTTTTCACTTTATATTTATTATATTAGCATTTTTATAAAGAAGTAATATAATATTTTTACATACAGAATTTAGCATCAACCTCTTTGCTTCAATATCTAACAAAATATTCTGCTGTCGATCTTTTAACGGCATTTAATAGCTCCAAGATTACGCGTCAGATAATATAACAATAGACTTTTTATATCATTTTTTTGTTTTATTTAGTCTAGAGAGGATTGCGTCGTAATGCTAAAAGCATTTAGAATAAACTGGTTCAGTAGCGCGAGAGGTGAGCCGGAACTAGGCCAGTTATCTAATAGGAAATGAAATAACCAAATATTGATTGGAAGCCATACTGCTGGTGGCTCCACTTCGTGCTAACCTTGCACTCGAATGCGTGTGGAACATTCCACTTGTTTTGTACATCTTGATGAGTATTTATTTTTATTACGTGTATATTTTTTGGGTTATTCTTTGAAGTGAATTTGGCACCTAATGTTTTAGTATTAAAGTAGCGTTAAGTGGAACTAAATCTAATCAAACCAAAGCGATTACTAGAAGTATTTTTAATGTCGTTATTTATTAAGTTTAAAACCAGTAATAATGATATGATTATTGACTAATCCAAACGAGTTGTGTAAATAGATACAATTGATCCGAAAGTAAATAGAATAAAGGAAAAATATGGATTACCTATTAACCTGAATTGTTTAATCCGATGTAACCAAGTATGTTGAGCAATTACCTAACCGATGGATAAACATTCAGTGATTGCTAAACACGATAATGCCGATAATTATTTGAGACCGTTCTCAGTCGTCCAGGGAGACAAAAGGTGTACTTGACGAACTATATAACGTAAATTGTATTTCAAATAAATCTAATAAAATGTCATTCATCTTTAATTTCCGAAGTGGTAGCCAGTTTTTTCAATGTCAAAGTTACACAGGGCTTAAGACTTTTTTATATTATGACGAGGGAAAAAGACTAGTGAATGTGTATAAATATACTTCAGTAAAACCTCATCGGTGGCCGTCATCCGCACCTGTTCCCCACAGGCACTAGGTCCTCTGAATAGACCTAAGGGTTTCATAAAACTAGGTTCCTATGGTCATTAAAAATAGTATTTATATCGTATGATCGGATCTTTGTTAAAATGAGTTTGACCGTGCACTCTCATTGCATTTGTGTCAATGTTATAAAGTTTATAAACCCGTAATTGTTAGCCATTATCATGAAACATTAGTAAACCGTTTCAGTTGTAGGTAATTATACATCCCATGTTTTTAGTATAATTTTACCTAATGATAGCCATTACAATCATACTTATGATAGCTAATGCATTTTCAAAAGGAAATAAGTATGTGTACCCATTTCCTATTGATTTGACCGAACATGTTAAATGCATATTTTTGAGATTTTCGTATCGGAAAAGTCATTGAGCCACGGGTGATATCTCGAAGCCTTGAAGATCTCGAAGCGAATTAGGAAAGATAACGTAGATTTTCCTTTACTATCTAGTGGTATAGTAGTTTTTATATGTGGAAGAATGAAAATAGTTTTAATATAAAACATCGGTACTTATACTTAGTACCTATAAATAGAACTAAATTCCGATAAGAAAACAATCAGTTTAGTACTGTTGGTGTTATAAGACAAAACAGGTTGATAGTGAGTGAGTAATCGAGAACTTATGTGTCATAGGATCATAGCTAATATTAAAGCTACTAAACCGCTGACCTGATTGTGATGAGATTTATCTTAGAAATAGTCTTACAATGGCATTTTATAATCACGTTAGATAGATAGATAGATTCATAAATATAATAGATTACATAACAACGAAAGTACTTGCGTATATTATTTTATGGTGCTAACAATGTTGATTTAGTACGATTAGTTTCAGCCACATTTTCGGATATGGTTATGAATATTTGTGTAAAATATTAAGCACGTGTATTACGCAATTAACATTGAAAATGGAATACAATAATTATTATTCACGGTTATTAAATTATTTTCATTTGTTTAAATTACCCTCTTATTTTTCATGACATGCATAAGGGTGATTAAGATGGACTCTCTATACACCGTGAAATTTATTTCGTTGTCGTCCCGCGTGAAAACAACTTGACATAAGGAGTACCTTTGATGAATAAAATAAATTAAAATATATAAAGATGTCTTTTTTTAAGTTTCAAAAAATTCATGGAAATACGCACATGAAACACTAGACGTAAAGTAGGCACTATTCGTATCGCACGTGCCTCCCGACGAGAAATACCTCTGTAAGTATTACAAGGCGTGATGTTTTAATCATGTACCATGAGTTCGTATGCGCTTTCGAAGTTTGCTTTTTGCAATTATTCACCAGTTAACTATTTTTTGTTATTAACATTTTATTCCTTAATCAATTGTTCTATTAGATTACCAAGGCAGAACCATTTAACTTAGGACAGAAAACGAAATAGATTTCATGATGTACCTATACCTTCGTAGCACTTCTTAGTAGGTACCTAGTACCAAAAATAAAGATAGTAGCGATCCAGGTCAGTCTACCTTTTTGAACTGTGTCGTTAAGTACATTTAGTCATTAAGTACTATAGTTTGATAGCAATTTTCAAAGTTATAGCCTGCATCATCAATGTATATGAAAGCACTTGATGTAAGATTTTCGATATAAAAAAATAATTTCGCACTTTTATCGTTGATTCACATAACAAAGGTTTTGTGTACCTAGAAATAATACATTATGAGCTATATATTATGTACTTGTAACACAACCACTTGGGTAAACTAATGTCATTGTCAATGTTATCAATAAATCACAAGTGAAGTCTTCTATTGTTACAGACAGAAATATATATATACTTCGTAATCTTAGTACCTATACTTTGTTCAGTCAGATTGTTCATGAGCAATTAAATGAATTAAATTATGTACCTACGTGTCTTCTTTTCAATCTTTTTTGTTATATAAAGTATAGTTTGTCTTTGTCTTTATTCATTGTCGTTCTTTGAAAGAAGAGGAAACATAACAATAGATATTATTTGTGATATTGTTATTTATTACAGTTTCTCAGTGTTTGTTTATAGTGCTTCATAAAAATGTTATAAGTCATAAATTCTGAGGCTTTTTCGAATTCATCGCAGAATAGTTAGTTAGGAAAAGACGAACTCATCGAGCTCATTAAATTAACATGTAACATGTTTTAAAAGTCATATTATAAGGTAATGTATCTGTTTGTGTTTTGATTCCTATTTCAATATAAGTACGTCGATACAATCATTCAGTTTGATAAAAAAGGTCGAAACATTTTTACATAATTACATAAAATGATGACGTAGGTCCCCACCTTCTTCGCAATCCACGACGCACATTGCTTTAACACATAGACCTGTGACCAGTCCATTGACGTAGTAAGGGCTTGCAAGGCAAGGGACTACCATTTAAAGAATGACTCATACCTGTATTGGTTTTCCCGCATAGGAAAACTCCAGTCAACCTAGATAAATGGCGTTCAAAAGCTAGTTATTCGGTGAATACTAAAGTAAATGGTAAGGGATTGCAGAAAAAAGTGCAATAGTATGCTATTGGAATGTTATAATGCAATAGTATCTTACTTTCGTTAGTTTCGCCTCAAAAAGTAAAGAGGGAGCACTGTACCTCGAGAAAAATAGATTATTGTATAAGTAGGTATTACCTCTAGTTACATACTGATCAAATATTTTTTGCCACTATTTTATTTGCGGGATTCATATCCTAAACTGCTAAACAGATTGCGTACGAGAAAAAGATAATGAATTATCTTTTAAGGAACTTTTTGTGTATTAGTATTTAGAAACTCGACTTATCTCTCTCAACTTGAGATATTGTAATATCTTTAATCTGTGCTACGGGCCATCGTCAAGTGCGTAGATATCTTCACAAGTGTAGTTGAGACTGAATGTATCAGATAACTTGGGTTATAAACCTAAATAACGGTAATGCATACTGTATGTAATCGCAAATACTGGGTATTAATTAATTTATTTATTTATAAGCACATGTATAATTTTACAGCACAAGCCAAAACATTATACAGTTAAACAATAAAAAAATATATTACCATTTTACACTTATGTAATAGGTATCTTATATAAAAAGTACAATAAGGAGTCTGGAATAGTGCCCGGTATATGGCAATAGGCTCACCCCCTATTACAAGGGACTCGTAACATAAATAGTGAAAAGTGGGTGTTACATTGTACAGTGGCATAATGTGCACCTCTGCCTACCCCTTCGGGATAAAAGGCGTGATGTGATGTTATGTAATAATTATAATTACTTAAAAAATATATATATACCTATATTAATAGTATTCTGATTCTTTGAGGGTGCATAACAAGAACTAACTTCAGGTGTAATTGCAAGTAAATTGTACAATAGAGTAGCGACCCGGAAATTGAAGAATGGGTACTTGTCAACTAGTCAAATTCAATACTTTTTTCGGACTGTTATAAATGACAGTTTTCTATGAATTTTGTACGAGATACTGTATTGTGACATCACTTTTATAGCGTCAAACAGTATAGTTATTTCTTAAGAATTTGATGGGACCATACTAAAATAAAGTGGGTCATAAAATTAATTAATGAAAGTGTGATAATTTTAAATATTTTCTTGTCGGTCGTCAGTCGAAATAATTTATTTTTCATTAAGAAAGTACGCAATTAGAGCATAATGTGAATAAAAATAAGGATGAATGTTAATATTCGAAATACTGTATGCGGTCTTATTGGTTCAAAGATGAAATAATGTGATCTAAGAGTAAGCAGTCGCAAGACGGTAAGAAGCCGGGTGTAAAACTAGTGACGGATAAATCAGATAGTTATGCAATATTGAACTGTTTACAAGATTAGAAATCAATCGACACTTTAGATTTCTAACTTGAAAACACTAACAGCAAATTCATTGGTGATTAAATTTCTAAAAAGAATGACGACGCTTCTTCGATGACCTGTTATGTATTGGAAATGAAATCTATGTAAGAAAAAAAACCGTCACACTAATTCAAGCACTTTTGTTAGATAGGATTTGTATTTTTCATTATTTAGGTAAGATTTGTTTATTTAAAATTTACGTTATAATCTAGGGAAACAGTGTATTCATGACAATATTTAGGATATTTTAATTCATCTTGCCATTTTTTTTCGACGTAAATTTTGATTAGGCAAAGTACACTAGTCAGCACTTTGGAGAATTTCTCATATTTAATTATTTATTTGTATTCCATAGGTTTTTATGTATCTCAGCGCTCCGTCAGTTTTCGCTTTCAATAGTTCCTTGCACGTATTGACACTCATAGACATAGCACTCGTTTATTAGTAGTGACCTCCTTTTGTGCAAAGGTCATTCACATTATAAAGTCAAAACAATAATTGATTACCTAGTTATACATAGTTACGAAATCGGAAATGTGATTTATCCTCATTATCTTTCGTTATATGTATAATAAAAAAAAAATCTGATTGTATTATTTTAATTGCAAACGAACTCTACTAGTCTGATTTTGAGATCAGAAACTCTGAGATAATAACTATCGTGAGACATACTAAATTAACTAAAAATCGCATCATCATCATCGCAAATCGCGAACATACTGATAAAACCTCTACTAGTTTCGAACCACAGAGGGGTTCTTCCTTATGAGCAGCGTGTGCGGTCGCCGCGATCAACTTTTCTCAGTATGTTTACGTGAGTAACCCGCGATTTTTTAATTAATAAACTTTTAGATTCAGAGATAATCTATGTATAATTTTATATGTATTATGTATATGATAATCTATGTATGATAATCTATGTATAAATTATATGAAAGAGCACGACAAAATGACATTTTATTCTAAATCAGCATCGCTTAGGCTTAGCCATATAATTATTAAATAACAATAATAATATCGAAACGACTAGTATAAAGCTGAGTCCGCAAACAATATAGAATCGATACATCGACTGCGCAACTAGCTCACACAATGTAATTCAATACACCGATCGACAAAGACGTGTCTTGTCTTCTATTGTCAATACAAAGCCAAATAGACAGAAATATGATCGTTTCGGTCTTATTACTAAGTTATCTGCTAGTCACATAAATATAACATAGCTCATCTTTTATTACTAGAATATATAAGCTGAGATGTATCTACATAATATTATCAAATGTATCATAGAGGATAGAGATAGAAGATGATAATTGTAATAGACGCAAGTTTTAAACCCTTATAATTAATCAACAAAAAAGCTATGACATACCTGTTAATCTTACTCAAAACCGCTGTCAAAACGCAGATACGAGCAACGAAAGAGATCTACAAGAAAAAGAAACTTAAACCTACAACTTAGACCTTCTCTGTTAGACCTTCACCTTTATTGTATTGACATAAAGGCCAAAATTCAATTAACAAATTTGACAGATTTAACTAGGTCTATCTGCTGGCACATTACAATTTATAAATTAGAATATTATTTTACCAGTGCTTAATTTGAAACACACAGTCTTATAATGTTTATGTATGAGCAGACATCAGAAGATGTTATCTTACGCATAATTACATCATTTTCGGCCGATCAGAACAAAGAACTTGCGTTCATTTGACTCGGTAATTTAATTCCGCATTGCCCATTTATTTTGGCAAACTCCTATATAGGAACTATGAATGTGATCCTATGTGCAGAATACCCCCTTATGTTTTATGCTTAGGGTCTATTTTGCAAAATGGCAAACTAGTGGAGTTACGCCATTTATTCTGTGGAGCGGCGATTAGTTTTTGTTTTTTAACGGTTATTTACATATTTGTTTCGGCATACCATCATAGCAGTAATTCGACGATTTTCCCCCCTTAAAAAAAAAGGTCTGGTTCTAATTTCGTATGTTGTGTATGTTTTGTTAAATATTTAGAAGTAATTGGAATTATATCAAATATTATTTCTATAAGAGCGAACAGTATACAGAATTCCGTTTGTTATGTTTGTATCAGAGACCGTGGGGCTTCCCTTACTGGTAGTTATAACTGTAACTTTAGTTGCATACAAAAATGTATCTACCGTTTCGCGGTTGTGAACAGATTTTAAATAGCCGTCCTTATTTTGGCTGCATTTAGAAGAATGTTTATGAGTTATTGAGTTACAGTTAGGATGTTTATTGATTTAACAGACGCACAAACCGTCATGCACACTTACAGAAGTGTTGAACACTAAATTGCACGATTCTCGCATACGTTTCGCACTTTCTCAAGATTGATCAATATATATTGTACCTCTATACATGTTCTGATATACGCAAGTTACATCTCATGGATAACCCTTTTTAATAATGCAGGTAAATCGTAAAGTTATTTGAATATTTATGAAACAGAACTGTAAAAATTCAATGAATTAAAAACTACATGCGTGTGTATTGTAGTCTATAAGTATACTTCATAATAAGTGTAAAATATACGCAGCGTAATTCCCAATGCAACATTTTGTTCATGTAATTACCGCGTTTTTCCTCAAATTACATACTAATTATGATTGCAAAATTGCATTCACACGTAAGTGTGTGTGATCCTATATATAATAAATATTGGTTAGTTTATAACTATGTAGACAACTAATGATGTATGTATGATTCATCCTTACTAGATACAAAACAAAATTATTTCTAAGCACATATAAGTACTTGTTGTCTTTCAATGTAACTCGATCAATAATCCCGATACAATAGTAGTCTGTTTTTTAACTCAGCATGTTATCTTTTTTACCTCAGCGATCTTATTACTGACTAAATAGCGATTAACATGGTGCGGATTAAAAGGCTAAAGATATCCATTATCATTCGTTTAACCCAATTCTACAACACTGTTATAAGAACACAAAGTAACACCGCCGGGCGTCTATCCATAAAAATATATACGTTCCTATGTACATACAAGAAAGGCACCTTTACACATAGTCTGTGTAAGTATGCAACATACATACAAATCCTCTTTGTCTATAAGAAGCATTAGATACGGTAAGGGAAAGTAATTTGTACGTTATCAGTGCATAATTGCAATAGTGAAAGATTAGATACCTGGCACATGCAACGCATTTGATACTGTTGCAGTCACATTATTAGCAGTTTTAATGAACAATATGCCAAGTCTTTATCTTAACATATTGAAAATTATTAGTAAACATGAAGCACTACTTCTATATCCTTTTATAACAAAATCTTGGTCTACAAATGTACATAATAAGGAGAATTCCTCAAGGATCGATTCTTGGTCCTTCCAAACTTATCTATTTCTTTTTTTAACTAAAAGTTGGATATTTATTTCACTTTTAGGGCTTAATGGACGATTTGCTTTAACATTAAGATGCTACCTAATCTAAACTTTTCTTAATCTTTGACATATTTTCTCTTTTACGACACAAAGTTTATTAAACTCAGTTCGAAGCTTATTAGCGTCTGTGTTGAAGTTAGAAACCACGAAAGTGAAATGGTTATAAAATTGTACTGTGTAATCACGAGTATTGCAGTTTCATTGCTTTTATAATACAATCCCTTTCGTTGAACTAAGCTACGTGTATTTTATGTATATCTATTATGTATATCCATAAATTTAGTCTAGAGCACAAGCTACTAATAGCTTGTGCTCTAGACTTAATTTATGGTTTTTATATAATGAAATATGTTTTAGTAAAACAGCTCATGATACAAGTTGATATTAACATTTCATTCCAATTCTTATTCAAATGATTGATTATCCAGTTTCTCCACTTCACATTTAAATATAACCCTTAACGCAAGTGTCGTGTCTGGTTGAACCGTGACTGTCGGCACGAAAGCTTTTTGTCTCAATTTCTATCTGGCTAGACATAATTAAAGTGTGTCGTCATTATACCAGCCTTGGCTCTGAGGTTTCTCCTTCGCCGAATAGTTTCTCTGAGGTAGATTAATATTGTCGTGAGGTGATGGCAGACTAGAATACTTTTGTCAACACCCCTACTCTTCCCGCAGGGTCGTGAAAGACAACTAAGGTCCAAATACTCAAACTCCACTTAATTTCATAATGCGCTTAAGTATAGTTAGTACGATGTATAGTATAGTAAGATGACAGAGATGGCACAATATTTTAAGATCAACTTACAATTGAGTAGCTTTTCAGTAATCCGTCATTATTGATTGGATATATTTAACAGAAATCGTGTAGCAGTGTTTTCTGATAAACCTGATCCTTTTGTGGCGACACAAGTCACAAGTCAACGGATGACGTCATAAAATCCTACATCGCACATGCGAAATTTACATTCGATTTAACACGGATAGAAAATCCCAACGAGCAACTGTTGGGCAGAAAGCCCGCCAGGCACGATCACCTCGCCTGGTCGGAGGATCCTCCTTTTCCGATATTAGGGAACTATACTCTCTGTTCCCTACAGTGGTGACCCCGACGTGATTGGAAGTAACCTTCACTTAACGGAGCAGATCAGCACCGTCATCCTTATCGCCATCCCTCTCATTCATCATTTCTCCGCTGAGCGGTAATCAAGTCGCAGCCAACTAGCATCCTCAGCCTCATCAGGGACCACCATCGCCTGCAACGAAGTTGTGCAGCCTGGTTCTTCTCTACGGCCTCACCAGCGTATAGGCACAGCACTTCTGCACACGGTTCTGAAGGACACATCTCCTCCCGTCAACGCAGACGCCAGCCACTACGCACCTACCCTCGCAGCATCTCTTCCCCGACTCACCGTGGGACACTGCGAACTCATCTCTCCGACTCACTGGAGTATCGCCCTGCACCGCTCACCCGACTCACTGGGCACTCAGCGGCACAGTTCCGACGCACTGGAACTAGGGACTTTCTACACTGGCTCTGGCACCGCTCATCTCAAGCATCAACAGCCGTCTCAGCGGGATCGACCTCCGGTCTTGGGAGGGAGTGATGTGGCGACACAAGTCACAAGTCAACGGATGACGTCATAAAATCCTACATCGCACATGCGAAATTTACATTCGATTTAACACGGATAGAAAATCCCAACGAGCAACTGTTGGGCAGAAAGCCCGCCAGGCACGATCACCTCGCCTGGTCGGAGGATCCTCCTTTTCCGATATTAGGGAAACTATACTCTCTGTTCCCTACACTTTCAAACTGCGATCTTTAAACCGTATGCCAAGCGTGAAGATTATGATAAACCCTTCTTTTGTACCTCTAGAGAAGGTTTAGGTCCAGCTGTGGACTCTCATGAGCCGTAATATGAGATACAGCATGAATCATATTTCACGGAAAGAACCGTAGGGACTATACCTATAAGATCGACAAGGATGTAACACAAAAGAATTCGGAAAGAGGATTGTGAATGACGCAATCAATCTTTGGTTACATCATGGCGGGAGTTGTTTTTGATAAATTAGTTTTTGTTCGACACGCATGTCAGTAATTGCTTTGTCTGTTTTACATCATTGAAACATTCAACTGTTTGATATTAGGATCGATAAAAACAAATACGTGGAGGTTATACTTTACTTGTTATACAAGAATCAGGAAAAACATGAATGTGAATACGAACAAGCTTGCAAAAACAAAAATTACGTATGCAGATGATATATGCGATTTTTTATATGTTAAAATCTTCGGGCAACTGTTTTATTCGTTATAGCTATATACACAAACTTGTTAGACCGGTTTCCATCAATATAACCACTTCAATAGCTTTAATAGGTCAATGTTTTACCAAAAAGTTTTTAATATTTTGAGCAGTGAGATTTAATAAAACGGCACTACTCCTGGCCATTTTCACTAACTAACTGTTATTTTAAATTTCGAAGAATCGAGTTTTTTTATTTCGTTGTGGCCTATTTCACGGAATTATTCGTGTTTTATGGATTTATAATTTTTAAATGCTTCCCTTGCAAATTATTATTATTGTAACCACTGTAATGTTTCTTCCTGATACTCATTATGGTAAGTCGTAAATCAGGTAAACGCAAATTACCTTATCCGTCAAGATAGGTCTTTATCTAGGTAATGGAAAAACTATAGATTAAGTACTTCATTAATGAAAACAAAGAATCTATCTAGAGTACTTTTACAGTGCTTAAAAACTAATGATACCCTGAAGCTAGGTTTTCCAATAGTTTTTAAAAACTTGAGTAAAAACCTACATAAGTCGGGCCAGCTGCACCCAACAGTGCGCAAATAAACGAAACTTATATATACTTACGAAAGTTTTAATTAATAATAATTAAAGGTTTTATACAAAACTATTTTTGGACAATGCAACTGAGAGAATTAAAGAGAACAGACGTTTATTCAGTAAATACCTACTACAAACTACATTTTAATACCTATTTATATTATTTCAAAGTTCACATCATACCTACTGGAAACGCATGCTAATGTATGCTACAACATAACTAGTATCTTTTCTTGATTCTGAATTACAACCCTCAGTTCAAAAGTTATTCTTGCAAAAGTTATCATTCGGAAAAATTCTCACTATTTAAAGAACATACTTATGAGAAAAACTCATAAGTAAAAGCTTTTTTTTTTTGGGACAAGTCGCCGCAACCTCCCAAAACCGCTGCAACTCCTGTAAGCCAGGATCTACAGTAGATACAACCATGAAAACACCAGAACACTGAAGTCCGGCGCGTCCCAGGGACATGAGTAACTGTCTTGGTTCCCGCAACGAAGTGAATCAGAAGATATTATAAGAAGAGAAGAAGAAAAAACTATGGTTTTCACTTCCCTCGGTGAGTTACTGCAGGAGATAAGTAAAAGCTTATAAATATGATAATAACTTAATCAACAATCAATCAGACACACGAATACTACATTACTGATAAAAGACAAAGATTGTCACCACTTCCCACGTGCAAACAATGCACAACTAAGGAAAGTTATGTTTTGTGCATCTTTGTTTAGAGAGGCACTGATGCATGAAATGTGCACGAGGAAATAATGGCTTGCTTGCTCGTAAAAGAGTAATTAGCTTCAAGTATTAACAAATAGGTGCTACGATATAATGGGTTGATGAAATTGTATCAATATAACTAAGATGACTTTTTAATTTTCAACTGCATTGTACTTTTTGCAATCGATTAATGATTCAATGTTTTCTAAGTATATGTACCTACTTTATTTAGTACAACAACTACAAGTGAAGTTGCAACAATAGGTACAATATGTTATATCCTCATAGTTCCATTATTTTTATTGCAACCTAATCGCTGTATGGCGTCACGAAAGTGAATTCCCGTTAAGCGTCCCAATAATGCACTTACGTGCGACACAAATCGGCTAAAATAAATACACGTGACTCTCATTATAAATATCTAGAGCGGTGTGTGGTGGTGGTGACTCAGCCGAACCCTTGGTACTCAGTACGCACACCTCTGCGAATTAGTACGACATTCTGCCAACAAATATTTTACACAGCAGTCACGGTCGGATGTCAACCGCCAACCACGTTTGGCTTGTACCTACCATCTAAAAATATCACTTATACAGAAAAATCAATGTGCTAATTACAAATTCTGCATCTGACAGCAATTTATTTTAACTAATAATTTACGTGCTCTGTCCACATTGAGTATTTATACACATTAAAATGGTCAAAACGTGCATTCGATTCTGATAATTACTGCCTTTTCAAACTTGATCGACGGGAAATATCGGTAGCGGCTGCTTGTGTCGAGCGTATTCCGAATCGGGTCCGTACGGATATGGGCAACATTAAATTATTCACATATTTCCACTTTATGTAAAAGGACAAGACATTTGGACTGAGTTTACGAACGCATTTATTATACAACCGAGTCATTCCTTTTGATCGTTGGCACACAAAGCTTTGTACATTTTAAATTTACCAACGAACTGGAGATGTTTGGAGAAAGGGAAATAATAGGTAGACATGCAGTAAATAAAAAAATAACCAGCGTTCTACATTTTCAGAATTTTAACATTAACTTTTCATTTTCTGCTCTCAAGAACTAACGATCGCCGAGTAATTATTTTACAGCAATTTATAGACATATAATTCGTTTATATTAACCAAGTTTTATGCATATCATGAAGGGACAGACAAAATATTTTACGCAATATCACTTGCAAGAGCCACGTGGCTTATAAGAACGAGGACCGCCATATTAGCATTTCATATACGTCGATATGGTACATTTGCATTGAGTGCACATAACCGCATCCCGTCCACCATTAACCTTCCAGTTTACTATGTTTTGGTCTAGTTGCAAGCTGCAGTAACTTCGATATATCTAGACAGGCGAAGCTTTAATATTATCAAGAGTACGTTACGAGTACGTTGTAGCTTTGTGAACTAAGTTAGGAGTAATTAGAATATGCACAAAGTTGATTGGTGATAAAATGGGAATTGAATGATAAAAATTAAAACAGGTTTTTGAAATAAATGTTTAGTCTTTTAGGTTCAATAAAGGTAATTATTTTATTTTATGTTGAAGCTTGTTAAATATTACGATTCCAAGGTAATATACACCTACGTATCTAATTATCATTTATGGCGAAACATAGGTACTCGATACCAGGAAATGTATCTTCTGAACAAAATTACACACGAACTACACATTTTCCTTATAGAAGGACTCGCCTTAACGTGTTTCGACACAGATTGGCGTCAAATATCCGGTTACGCATTAACAACAGGGTTCAATGTGTATATAAAATATACCTGTAATCCTATCTTGCAACCAGTATTTTTAAAATAGCCCGTGTTTACAAATAAAATACTAAAAAGACTATTTTTTTTATTTTGATGTTTTTAATAGGAGTTTATCTTACTAATAAAATTTCATATCGTAGTTTCTTTTAACGCGAAATTGTTGTTTAATCATAAGAATAATAAGTATTCGTAGAGACCAATAATATTCTTCTTCTTCTTCTGTCAGTTACGAAAAATCGACCTAATCCCGTTTTTTTTTAAATTCACGAGTAAAGGTGCTTTTTCACAGACTATTTGCAAAATAAATTCACGTGTTTCACATGTACTACGATTGTTTATTTCAGAAGTAGTAGGATTATTAATGTGTTTAGAAAAATATCGTAATAGAACATTAAATTATACAGTACGAATATTGTAAGAAAACAAGTGCAACTTGGCGGAAATTTACTCGAACTGTGTTCAGGTAAAACCCAGGGCTAATGTAAGTAGAAAGCTGATTTTATATCAACACATGAAAGTCTTAGACTTTCCCGTTGTTAGGTAGCTATTTGTGATATAACTATAAATACCTAGATATATATTTTATCTATTTAGGTACCTGTTTACCTAAACAAAATTTATAACGGTTTTATATTATAAGGAAATCAGCTAGTTTTTAGGTGAGTTGGAACAGTTTTAGATGTAAGTATCAAGTGTCAACGACTTCATTATAAATAAAAATGAGTTAGAGACAGTTAATAAATTGAGTAAATTGGCTTCTTAACAATATTATTTCGTATATACATGGTTACGATTGGGTACACATTTAATTTAAACAATCTGCGCATATGTTTTTGAATAATGTATTTTTATTTTTCAGTTCCAAGTAGATATTTGTTTTATCTTGAACAAGGTTTGATCAATGACGTCACTTATTTCATTCACTGATTTATACTAACCTCAATTTGTACCTAATCATTGAGTCCTTATTCAATATTTGGTACAGTCTCAATTAACATTGGGTTTACCCGATGTATGACGCACGTTCCAAAGAAATTAAATAAATAAATAATTAAGAAAAATTAAAAGATTATCATCAAAATAACTTAATTATAACAAAATTCTAATAAAAACCCACGCATTCGTCCCACACATTGACATTGACTCAAGCTAATAATCTAAGCATTTTGTCACATTCCAAGGGAAAATATCAGTGTCAAGACAAGTTATGAGACTGACCTCATAGAAACAATTCACTATTATAGGTAATCAGCAGCTGTAGCCAAATGCCATTTAGCGCTTGTCTACGTGTAGAATATGTAGAATAGAAAACCAAATTATAGTATTTATTATAGTAATTATATAATTGTCAGTGTCATCCCTATACATTTTGATTTCTACTCTCTAAAGTGGCGTTTGGCTAAAGGGCCAGTTATATTTATTTCAAGGGAAAATATAAAGGGTGGGAGAATGAGTAACTTATTTATCCTGTTCGAATAATCTTTATCAATAATTTGGACTTTTAATTATGTTAATCCGTTATTATGTTTTTCGGCTTAGGTACTCACGTAATTATTTGATGAGGAATAGTTTCTTATTAGAAATTATTATGAATAAACGCTCATGCCAGTGGCATATTTTCAACCGACTCCTTCATTCATTATATTCATGACCACCAAATAATACCTATGTCAAATAATTACGTGAGTAAGACGAAAAACATAAACAATGATTTAGTATGTGTCACGTAAATTATAATATAAATGATAATCCAATGGATAAATACCCTTTTAAAAGAGCAAAGAATGTCATTACCGTAAATATAAAAAAAGAAAAAGCTACCAAATGCTAAGTACATCTGTATACCTACGACTGCTGTTAAAATAAGATAAAACGCAAGACAGTTATACAATAAAATCATAATCAAGCAGAAAGGTAACTAGACCACATATCAAATGATACTAGTGTTATGTTAATTAATGACATAATCCTACATGTAATCTCACATAATAATACAATACATAGACACTATACATCGTGACGTCACATGGTCTTTGTATGGTAACACTGAAGATGCATGGAAAAACCACGCAAGAATCTATGGTGCAATCAACAGGATCTTTATGTTTGTAGTTAATTTTATTTATGAAGTAACTTACAATATTATTGGTTGTTAACACGTTCGCTTGCATCTTTTATGAGCTATAATATCACGTTACTTTATGTGTTCATTCATAAAATAATTAGTATGTAAGAAATTATTGAGGATAATTATGATTTATCATTAATTGTTTTTCTCATGACCTTGTCTTAGCTTAGACGATATAGTTTAAGCGTGTAAGTTAAGAAACTAACGTATTTATTTCCACTTAGGTATTGTGATGAATGAATAATCATTCATTGAATAAGAATAGATAATAAAATGGCTTAGTCCAGTCTAAACATAAAACCACATCTATAACGTCTATAAAATACATAATTGTTTTCAGTCAACCTTGCTCATAAGCGAAAACGAAGTGCTAGTAGGGCCCGAAATGTATTTGAAAATAACTGACCATTATTAAGTTATATTCACACTCTTGAAACTTATCATCAATGTCTTGACATTTTCCTAAAAAATGCATTGTAAATAATTTTACGCAAACAATATTAGAAACGCACTTAGCATCGCGGAAACTAACAACCTATTTTGCAGAACGACCAACTCATTATAGACATTAAAAAAAGCCACTACATACATAGGTATTATGTGCACCATTCTTTACTATTACGAGTTTCCGATTAACATTACATTACGAGTGATACGTAACGAAAGCTATTCGACTAAAACAATTCCTTGTTTCACTGCGTTTAATGGCCGGTTAACCTCTTGACTATGTGGTCTCAGTAAACTTCCAAGTTACTTGCATTAATTATTTTAATATCGCACAACACGTGCTTTGCACTTTCTCTCTCTATTCCCGCGTCAGACAATTATATAGAATAGTTTCCGAGAAACATTATGTACACACTGGTTTATGTCAAGCTATGCGTAACGAGTATAAACTGATCCTTGAATGGGCGAAAAGATCATACAAAGTCAGATCATGATAAACTGGATTTAAAGCTTTATGTGCAGCCGTGAATATATAAACTACAGACAGATATATGTACATATTTCCCACGGTTTTCTCACATATGTCCTCATGACAAAATCTGTTGTTAATTCAGCGTCATATAGTCTATATATGGAATAAATACGTGCTCTAGATATTTATAGAATAGTACCTACGATAGAATAATAGTTATTATTGACCATGATTCATTCATCGGTATCAATGGAATACCAAAGCCTAGTAACAGTTATAACGTAACCGACAATTAAATTAATATTAAATGTAACAATAATATAATATGCGATTATTTTATAATAATTTGTCATAGGTACATATGGAAATAGTCAGAGTATTGCTAATTCATTTTAATATATTCTGTTGTGATGAAAACAGCAACTATTTTATTACAAATTCCTATTGCACAAATGTTCCCGAAACAATAATAAATAAACAATAATACCTCTAATACTAAATGTTTATTAATGTCAAAAACTGGGGAATACACTAATGTTACGATGCGATGCGCGTGCGCGATTCTAGTTCTGTTTCCCTTCATTGAATTGGTAATAAGTTAATTGTTTTGTTAACGTCCGGTGCAGTGCATGTCGTGGCTAGTCTTATGACGTTAAGTTCTAGTACTTAGTTATAACTTGAATCATTTGGACAACCCGGAATTTAAATAACACTCATAGGTAAGGAGCTGTGCTCAAAGGTGGAGTTGAAACAGGGCGTTTTTAGTCAGTAAAAGTTCAAATTCGAATTCAGTACCAGTTACCAGGACTCCGGATTGAAGCAGTAGTGTTAACGGGGTGGTTTATAGCGACTAAGAGTCTCGACGCTCTCTCTCGCCCTCACCCTGGCCAGGAGAAGTCATTCGATTTATTATCCCCTGTCAAAAATTTGTATGGAGTTCTATACGGGAATTCTATAGGGTCAATAAAATAAGAAAGTCAGGAACCAAAACAGAATGTATTGAACCGGATCTTGCTGCAACTGTTTGCCTGCAAATGCAATCTGTATAAATTAACTGCTGTTTGAAGAAGTGCAGTTTGTACACTTGCCGATACATTATTCGGTTTATTGTTGACAGCATTGTCTACGAGTAGTAATTTAATACAATCCTATGATTGTACATGAACTGTATAGTTTAAGTATTAATTGCGAAATTGTTACGCAAAAATTTATGTTGATATTTTAGGTAAAACAAAATCTATCAATCTATTTTTTTTAAGTGAACTACAATTCATAATGGTTGGTTCCTAACTTGGAACCTTATAAAGTGTGTAGTAGAATGGTAAAGGCATCCTTACATTTCAATAATTAAACGGATTCAAAATACCGAGAATAGCAATTATTTTAGTTAATACTTCTACATAATATGTGACAATGTTGAACTGCAGTAAAAACCATAAGAAATACTAGGCAATGTTTACGCCCATGTACAATGTATAGTGACCAGTGGCACACATATTGACAGTGCTTGCGCAACTATTAGATAATGTCCTCTCGACTTCGCACATTCTAATGGGAGAGTACATCGAGCTAAAACAATTGAACCTTGAAACGTTGATAAAAAAAAAATAAGTAGCCCGGACGAAAAATAGCCTATGTGGTACCTATTTTTCAAGACTTCCAGACTATAGGTAACCTTTCTCTGTGCCAAGTTTCATCAAAATCCATTCCGTAGTTTCTGCGTGAAGGACCAACAAACATACTTACATACATCATCATTTTCGTGTTTATTATACAGAACAATAGTAAGACTGAACAGTACTCCGTGAATGGTCGTGATCGTCAAATTGTTACGATTTAGTTCAAGAACATGCTTTAGTACTATGTATGCATGCACGTCTATGGGATGTAGTTAAACATATGTTACCCTTGGACGACTGCTCACAGAATTATGTAAATGCAAAGCTATTGTATACCTCTAAAATAAATAAATAAAAAGTTTTACAAAATGGATCAGTTTCTATTGTTAAGTCAAATATGTAAGTAAAGTTAGTAAGTAAGTATTATTCGATGCGTTGTGACGTGCCTATAAAAGAAATATAAAAGAAATGCTATCAATTTTGTGTAATAAAATTATGATTATTTACAATAATTAACTGCTACTAGTAAATATAAATAATTTAGATAATATGTATCTAAGAATCGATCAATTCATATAATATTTTGCAACAGATAAAGATTAATAAGACTATCTTCTTCCTAGTTACATTATGATAACTGATTTCTATGTAGCACCTAGATAAATCAAATAATTCTACGAATTCTACATATTTCATTAATTTCCGTTAGCGATACCAATTTGTTAATCCTATTAACGAACGATTCCACCAACCAATCTTTGTTCGTTTTTGATTGTGATCATCAAAGTAAGTATTATAAGTGATCTTATATAAATATTAACTAAGATCTTATGTTTATTTAAAGTTTGATAAAATAATTTGGCTCTAATTAATATGAATCTAATACGAGTGTAGGTGACTTCACTGTTGTATATATATATATGTATATAGATATATATGTCGTAAATTTGGAATTAATTTAACCAAATTGTTATTTTGTGTTTATAACTTGCTATGTATAATATTAACTGATAATATTTTAGAATGCTAAAATACAATTGATTATGTATTTAATATTCTGCAATAATTTAAATTAGAGTACAAGTATAATTTAAATTAGAGTTTTTCCAATAACCATGTTTAAAGTAATTGTGCAACGAGCTAATTTATGAAAATGTCATACTGTGACAAATATTGAATGTACGAACTTATAAATCGACAACATCGTATTGGAGGTTCGGTCGCCAATAAAGAAAAAAAATGGAAACTTATACCTCTATTACTTATTATAAACATTGTAAATATTGTATCGTTAATATTTTTTAATAGTCCTAATTTCTAACTAGGTGCGTAAAGCGTGGGGTTTCGTTATTTATCAAAAAAGGTCCTTTTTTGACATAAACATGTGTATGTTTATGTCAAAAAAGGTAAATAAATAATAGTACTCACTTTGAAGGTATTCCACATTTTCTTGGACTTCAGGCAACAAGTGCATGAAGGTTGTAGACAGCAATACTCCTCCACCGAAAGAAAGCAGGGTCATTACGACCCTGTTGGTGGTTTTAAGATTTCCTGCATCTTCAGCCGACAGCCAGTTGAACTTCTTAGCCAGTAGCAATGGTGCCAGACCACAGATCATGGAAGCACAGAAGAGGACAATCATAGACACTCCCTTGGCCAGGACTACACCCTCAGTATCGTCCTCAGCATGGCGTAAGATCATATCCACATGTTCCGACATTTTGGCACAAAAAATATTATGAACTGTGGCACTCCAAAGATCCACCTAGTCGAGGGACAAGCGTGTTAGTGGGTTGCGGCAAGGGCGCCTACCCTTTTATACCGTAGCGTGGATCGTATCGTATCAGCGATATGCGCGTGCGCTGTCGGAGAGCGACTCGCTTGTACTATGCGCACTGCCGGCCGGCGTCGCAGTTCGTTCCACTCCCGCGCAGACACCCGCGCTTGCAGCACAGCCTTAAAAACTTAGCGCACCGTTCGGGTATAACGAAATAATATTTGCGCGTACGCAATTACGCATGTCAAATATTTTGTTATTTTTGTTAATGCACCAACATTTCGCGCATTCCATTAATTAAGTATTTTATTACCGTGTTTAATGCATTATGTTATGTTTATATACAGCGTGGCGGACATAACTCAAGTAATAAACTATTATATTTAGACCGTGAATAAATAAAGTGAAAAATGATTGCCAAGCATATTCTATTAATTTTACGATCGATTTATATTTATCTTCGAATAATTTACGTATGGGTACATGTATTTGTTTCTGAATATATAGACAACCTTTATTAATGACATTGAATAATTATTGTGATATTATTGGATTGACAATAATTTCGGAATTCATTTCGTGATGTTATCGGCTCAGCCTTGGTTTGAGGTAGATAGTTTTTAAATACAATGGAAAACATTGTATGTCTCAAGAATTTTCACCAAACAAAGAAGTATCCTTATATTGAAGGGCAAGAACAAACGCCTTGATTACTAAAATCGACATTGCGACCATACATACTGATATACCAAAAGTTTTATTTTGGCATACATCGCTTCAAACTTATACTAGAGGTAAGTAGTACTGATTTTCCGCAATTTATTTTCCGTGTTTTTCGTCTGTGGTATGCGATCTACAATTAAAAACCTACAGATAATAAATAAGTGATTTTCCTATTAACCCATCGTGTGTCTAAACGTGGATCCAGCGAGACACAATGTATTTTCTATTGTGTCTCATATCGGTGCATTCAAGCAGTTAAAGTATGGCCTAACATCACACTTTTAGTCCCCAAAAGAGTTAGGCAGTGTTGCACATTCTAAATGTAAGACCCACTTTATGATAGGACTCCCATGGGGGTAAGCTAACAGGTAGAATTTCGGACTTTTTGTTACAAGAATTTACGAAAAAAAAATATTAGAAAACTCTGCATGTATTTTATTATTATTATTTAATTCAAAAGTCAGTCAATCAACTTTATCAATGGAATTTTTAATTAAATATAAATTCTCATACTTTTAATATAATTAACTATATTGATATTAATTCATTTGAAAAGGTTGACAGTTTTCATTTTGTCGTTTTCATAACTGGCATTGGTTACGTCGGCTTTTTATTTCTGCTGTTATTTTTACAATAACCTTGCCAAGTTCTGCAGACACTTCGTCGCAGATAATTTTATCTGCTTTCAAAATAGAGGAACTATCCAAAGTACGGAAATGATGAAAATATCAGGACAAAAAAACACAATTGTTTTTTTTTTAATTAAGTGTAAATTCTTTTGTTGAGGCCATTCAGACTACCTACATTTTTTGTGAATGATCAAAGAGGTGAGAATTGTCGGTATATTATATTATATTAATAGTTAGACATATCAATACATAGTATAAAACAAAGTCGCTATCCTCCGTCTGTCTGTCCCTGTGTATGCTTAAATCTTTAAAACAACTCAACGGATTTTGATGCCGTTTTTTTAATAGATAGAGTGATTCTTAAGCAAGGTTTATATGTATAATACATGCATATTGCTGCCGTGCGAAGCCGGGGCGGGGGCTAGTTTTACAAAAAAATTATGTTAAAATCGGACATTACCAACTTTTAATGAGTCTAATTAAACATCGTAGACCTCGTAGCGTTCGTAGCAAATTGGCTACGCGATCTACATTTTATATACGGGGTTTGTCGGATAACAAAATATATTTTTATTTAAAAATGTGTACATAGATGAATTATTATCAATCCATAGTATATATTTACTTCATAAGTACTACTCAAAAGGCTCTAAAGAGGTATTTTTTTCCGAACGTGGCGAGTGATAATATGAGAATATATATTATATATATGAGGATGATAGTGTCATTTTTTATAAAAATTCATTATTAAAACAAAAAATAATAATAATACTATAACTTCAAAAATGATCCACCACTCTACTAATACGACAGTCAGTATATAGAAGTAACAGAACCAATTTCAACTATTCACAGAAATTACAAGTACCTAAGTAAGTATTTCCCTCTTGAAAACTATAATGAGTGAACAAACATAATGCATGTATGTATCTAACATAGTGTTGTAATCAAAGTAAATAAGTTAAACGCATACTTGACACAGTTGCAGGTTACCAAGTAACTCGACAATGGGAACATTAAGGCTTCATGTAAGTGTAAGTTCTCGCGTGGAACCGAATGTTGCAACTGGAACATCTGTGCAGATTTTATTATTATATTATTATGTCACGTATTTTTTTTACTTGAAAGATGATTGTTTACCTGTGCCAATGTACTTACTGGCTATATACTACATTACGCATATATGTAGAAGTATACATAGCGAATATGATGGTAAGCAATCGGCGTCGCCCATGGACACCTGGAACACCAGAGGCGTTACAAGTGCGTTGCCGGCCTTTTGGGGATTAGGAGTTTGAGGATCGTTGGGGATTCAGAAATTCGAGAGATTGGGGAAGGGCAGGATAATTGGGCCTCTAAATAAATGGGACTGTACCAACCATATAGGCGATATACCTAATAAAGGAGGCTCAAATTAAAAGTACCTTTAACCAACGAACATGCCCGCAAAGACAAATGACTGTTGAGGAGGCGTAAGAGGTATACCTATGTAAGAATCGTAGCATTGGCGTGTCTCTGCCTACTGCCATGGGAGACAGACGTAAGTATTTCATGTAGGGATTTTTTGATACCCATATACTTCAATAAAAATTGTAAAATTGCTAGCGAACATCAAACATGATACTTCTTTAATCGACAACGAATTAAAGTTGGGGTAGTGAGAAAAATATAGGCTAAGGACTCCACGTGGGTAGGGCTGCCAGTAAAAGCTAGTGTCTTAAAACACTTCTAGCTAAATTAGTTCATGACGACGTCAGCAGACACATGGTAGGTACTTTACGTACCACCATTTTTGTTTACAGGGAAATAACTCGGACATTATTGACGCCACGTTGCAAAATACAATGATGAGCAGGTAATTCATATTTTCCCAAACCGAGATGACTAATCTGTACCAGTATCGGTAGAGTTTTCCTTTCAAGAAGAAACTTTAGTTAAATAAAACATATGGAAACATCGAATAACCTTGAGACTTGAAGGAAATAATAGGCCAGACAACTTATACACTCTCCATATAACGAAATATCGACCGAATGTAATGACTGCTTATTTTGACAATTCATTGTATTTCATTACCAACTACTCCTTCGCTGTTTCACCCGCTACTCGGCTCCTATTAGTACAACCTATAAAGCCTTTTGTTAAGACTAAAAACCACGTTCCTTCTCCTGCACGTCGAGCTGGAGCCCCGGTAACACTTTAGGTTCTCCGCGACAACCTATAAAGCCTTACTTTATAAATTTACTAACCAATACAAAAAATATTGAAATCAGTAGTTTAAGAGGTTAGTGCGGTCAAACAAACACTCTTTAGCTTTATATATGTAATAAAAAAAAATAAAATGTAAGATTTATAGAGGTAAAAGGTGCTTCTTATAATTTGCATTTTCTACAGTAGGTGCGCTATTTGGCTACTTGTATTTCCCAAGAGAGGCAACTTGAGTTTACATTTGAAAGAGAGCTAGCCAATGATAAGTCAATAGACAAATATACTTAAATATTAATTCTAGTAAAGTTAGTAGAAAAACAATACCCGGATTCACTACGTCACAAGATGTAATGAGTCAGTAATCTGTAGGTACACTCTGTACACAAACCTGACAGACTCTTCGAAATTAATTATGTATGTACAATCAAGACTATTGATTTAGTATAATATCTAGAGACCTAATTATTCTAACTAGATCGTTGGCGCGGTGGCTAGGAAGTCGACTGCTATGCAATATATTGTGGGTTTGTCTCCCCCATGGATTGTAACAAGACTTTGTGTGGACCACTAAAAGTTATTTAGGGTCTGGGTGTGATAAGTAAAACGTATATATGAAATAGTATTATTGCAAACTCACCCATAATACAGGATAAAATTCTAGTGTGGGCTGTGGAGCTACGTTTGGTATAAAAAACCTTGAATGCTTTAGTGGAAACCTTATTGAGAGTAATCGAATAGAATAGAGGTAAGAGAGAAGAAGAATAGAGGTAAGAGAGAAGAAGAATAGAGGTAAGAGAACGTCAAACAATTTTTTTAAGGGTGGAAAATCATCGAATGACTGCTCCCGCCTGGGTGAGGCGGGAGGGAGTGTCAGACTCTTATTGACTAAAAACCACCCCGTTCCTTCTCCTGCACGTCGAGCCGGAGCCCCGGTTACCCGTTCAAGAGCAGCATTCCGCGACCCGAAACTAGTCGAGATCCTCGTCAAACTGTGACGTAAGTGAGCCGGAAACATAATAATTAATTTATTATATCTCACGAAAGTTTTAATATAAACTAAGTTAGTTGTAATATTTACAATGTAAACAATTGACTACTTTAAAACCATAGTTTTATTGCTTTTTAATAGTAGTAATAAAAATTTACTAAAGGTATTTTCCATGTACCTAAGACACCTACTTCTTTGTGGTGATTCACCGCGATGCACGAGACTCCCTGTCAACACGCTATCACGATTATTGATACATTGGTCTATCTATTTATGTACCGTATATTATGTAGGTACAGTCATCATTATCAATGTTCTATTTTAATAATTCTTAGTAGGTACCTAATTAGTATATAGACACGACTTTATTTCCAGTTGCTAAGATGCTCTAGCATTATATTCGTTATATACTTACGTAATTTATTTCTATCTTTATTCTGCTACAAATTATCTAATGGGGATATTAAAACTACATTTTAAATTTAAACTACGTTTCAATTAACTCACTATTATCCAATTTTGTACCTATTTAACCTTATTATGTAACGTGTCAAAAATGTAATTTATTTTAATTAAACCTAAAAACAAATTATTCGTCAATGAAAATTTCGTGAAAACATATTCAACGAAAGGCTGTAGAAATTAAACTTATAAGTACACTCGACCTTATCTTTGAAACAAAAGAAAAAATAATTGATCAATTTCTAATGTTTTACGAGTAAAAAATGGTTGAATTCGGCAATTTATTTCAAGTGCATTAGTCAAGGCGGGCATTGAAGGCCGCCAGAGATTTGAGAGTGTGGCAGATTGCCGAGGAAAATTTATGTCACTGCCGGTCACCAGGCCCTAAATTATAGTGCAACACAAGTACGGCCAAAGGATGACTCACTATGGAGATAGAGAGAGTCAAATATGCGCTGTCGCAGTGATATTCAGTGGCTCATAATTTCGACGAATTAGATGAATAAATATTAATTCTGAACATATTCAACTTAAACTTATGTTTTTCTGAATACTAGAGCAGTATGTTTTTGAAAAGCACGTCTTTTAACTTCCTATGTTATGGAATAGAAGAAGAGATGCACGTCCATAATAAATCTAACAACCACATTTCATAATGTGTATCTGAAACTATATGTTTGTACCCGCACCCGCGACACAGGGACAAATTCCCAATTTGGAGCAAACAATTTTACCTTTTATTCTACGAGTTTTTATGACAGAGGTGAACCCACATGTCCTACTCAGTCAAACAAGTTGTTACTAAACCCACTACTCGTAGAACCTATATTTAAGCCTGGAATGCTAAGAAACTTCAGTCGACAGCTGCCAACTTACTTACACAACTTCTCAGACAGACTCTGAAAACGTTTCTATTTTTGCTAAACTAAAAGGCACTAAAAGCGCAATATATATACAGCCGTATTTTGTCAAGTTTAAAAAGCGAACAGTGCACCAGCATTTATAAAAATGAACGACATATTAATTATTATTGTTAGTAGGTAGAGAGAAAATTTCGTTTATCTGTACCGAAAAATGAAATGATATCATAATTAATTTTCCTTCTGGCTTATTTTCCATTCTTAATCTAAATAGGGAAATGTATGCCAAGCTATTATAAATCAAAGTTATTATTGCACGTGGCTTCTGTTACGAATTCTTTGAAGTACTAGAAACAAATAAATACTTGAAAAACAAACGCAATATGAAGATGGTAAAGTAGTGAATTTATTTTTGAATCCCCCGTCTGACATTCGAGGCTGTTTTTTTTTATTTTAAGAAAGTTTTATCACGCACTTGGCGATGTTCCAATCAGGTCACGTAGGCACGTAGGCATGCTTTGGAGGCTTCTAGAAGCTTGATTATACAGATAATAAATTCATATATTACGCATAGATATTTGTTTATGTTGTATATTTAGTTTTGAAAAAAAAAATTGAGAAATTGTTGATTGAGTATAGTTGTTTTTCGATGTATTACAAATGTACCACATAGAAATTAGCGCATCCCCAAAAATTAAAACTAAGGAGTATCTATTTAAACCGTAAACTCACCACTCAATGTAGCTAGGAGTAATGAATCGCAGTACCTAAATAGAATAAGGGACTATTTACCCGCGGTTTCTGGCTCACATAACGTATAGTTGCTGGTTCTATATAATACTATAAATATATCACACTAAAATTTCAAGGACGGAAACACAATAGCATATTTTTCTGAATCGACCATCAGACCATATGTTGGATAAGTACATGGTACATGTAATAGGCCACAATAAATACCTCTATAATAGAAAACAATTCAGATTAATCATGGAAGCATTTACAACTTGTTATTTGTCAATACATAAAATGTATTGACGAATGACGTATAACAGACAAAAGTATATTTAATTTTCTCGTTAAGTATGGTATATTATACAACTGTGCCCTTCGGAAAATGGTAAAAGAGGTTTTAATGGAGCTATATTCTTATATCCGCTACTGCTGGCATTAGCAATCAGCTTTGAATGCTATAGCTACTTAACAGTTGTTTTATATGAATTGAACTGATTCAATTCATATAAAACGACTTCAGAGCTTTCTGACAACTTTCTATTTTTATTCCTATAAACTTGTAAGTATACTGAAAATTACTTACTCACTGCTTTAAACTAGAGGTATAAAGTTTCATCCGTGTTCTATTTTCCAATGTTTCATTTGGCATATTATATAATTAAAATTAGGTTGTAACTATGTATGTACGTGTGTATAAACTAGTACGTTCCACGGCTTCGACTTCGACCTCGTTGCCAATTTAAAAATATTTTTTAATTCAGATCACGGTCTATTTGTACGCCAAACTCCATCTAAATCTGCTCAGCAGTTATGTGTGTTAGAAAAACCTATTTATTTTGTTGAAAAAGTTCCAGATGTATTCTATTAGAAAAACACGTGAGCGACACAAGGAAATTACACTAGTGACGTCCGTAAATGTATTAAGGCTCTATATCGATAAAAGTACCAATAAAATAAGGCTGTAACGACGATAATCTACATCGATAATCTAAATAAGATGTAGATTTTAGTATTACAAATTATTTAGCCTTACTGATATATAAAATATGTTAATTACTGTTTGTTTATTCGTTTCTTTGTCTTCGTTTGTATTTCGTATCAAGGACTGTGATATCTTTTCTATGTAAAAAAGATTACCTCAATACCGCGACTATGTCCGTATTATCTTAACATTTAAATTAAAAACAATTTTTACATTATGTTTCGTGTGTTTAGAGCTCAATTTAGGACTTTTTCAGTTGAAAATATTATATAAGTGGGTTTTGCAATCTATTAATTTGTGGAAAATAGTCGGAAAAACGATTATATCATTATAAAACAGCGCCTCAATAGGTATAGGAAGTAAGTATATTTATGGAAATTAACTATCGTTTTTTGCTATGCATTTTGCATACATGTAATATGTTCTAACAAAGTAAAGACATAACTAGATTAAAATCCTATTATTTAAATAACATATTCAATAATTTAATCCCTCATATTTAAGAAGATACGATATATGTATAGCCACAGGCGAGTGCTAAATACTCATTGGACAATTTTGTGAACTTAGACGCAATCTTTTTAAGTATATCTATTGCAATTATTACTTCTGACGTCACCGCATACAAATATGTCACTAATCACTATCACTAAGTCACTATGCTATCTACGTCTGCTATAATTATGCATTTTCTTCTAAATCACCAGAGGGAAAAACCAAGCGTCGTTAAAGTGGCTTTCTCGTTAAGCCGTTATCGTATAACGCTTCGCCGTTACTGATAACGACTTGATAAGCTGTAATAATTTAATTATTATTGTTCAGACAGGCAATACTAGCGTGATATTAAATGTAGATTTCATACTTTGACCATACTTGTAAATATTTGTTGGAAATCATCAGATATCGGTATCGATGGATGGCCGCTTAATCGATAGTAGTTTTATCCCTAAAATGGTACGATATAAAATATACAGTTAGTATAACTTTTGTGCAGTATATATATATAGCTTGTGAGGTGTGAAAACTAATGTGTTGCATAGGTATTTCACAAAAGTTCTATAACTTCAAAGAGGTTAATGATTGATTTGTAAAAATGTCAGAATTTGGTAATTCAAATACAATTAGGTAATAATTAAAAATCCTTTTTTACTTATAACAAATCTGGTTTAAAATAAACTCGCTATCAAAAGAAAATAAAGTATTTTTCGTCTACCATAAATAGGGTATTTTTTAATTTTTTTCGTAGATTTCAACCATGCATTCTATTAGGGTCATCAATCATAAATTTTTAAAAAAATCGGTCCTTAATAATGCCTCACAATACTGGCTGGTTCTGCAGAAAAAAATAGGAGAAAGCCATATAATATTTTTTCTTTATTTTTTTTTTACTTTATGGCTACTGTCGTTTTGAGTTTTGCAGCCAGTCATTTCTTATGTTTATTTCACTCAGAAAAGTATTTTCTAAAAATAAACATGTACTACCTTTTTGGTGATTATTTTACTAAAATGAATGAAATGATGAATCGAATGAATCGATCGTCTATGACTAAAGGCACGTACATGACAGTATAACCTTATAACATACTAATAATACCTAAGTGAAAACATTTAAATTTAAATTATGTTAGTAGTTTACCTTGGACACTTAATCTCTTAGGTGCAATCAGTCAGAAACTTAAACTAAGTACCGTTGTTACTTTAACCGTGACCTTGCAAACCTCCTTTTTAGAACCCAAAAGGATTTTAAATGCCATTTGTTATTAACTAGCTGACCCAGCAAACCACATACAGTGCCCGGCAGTAAATATTGCACATCGTCATTTGGAAAGAGACAATTTTTAGTGTTACCACGATTATTTATGTATTTATCAATATATGCACAATATACAGATAGTACACAGGAGAATGCATATATAAATGAATTGGAGGTTAATAGATACTACATATTCGTAGGAATCTGCAGTCCTTCGACAGGAAAAACAGTAAAAGCTAAGACATTGTGTGTCTGTGTATGATCATATATTTGAATTAATCTTTTGTTTTTTTAATCTTTTCATGATTTGAGAAGAGTGCTCGATAAGTTTAACTGGTTTAGAGTTATAAACAGTACAACTTGGCCGATTGTTTCTTTCCAAAGGTCGATGTGCAATATCTATCGCCGGGCACTGTACTGCCTTATAACAATTTTCTCCGCTTTTGAACCAAAATTACCCAAATCGGTTCAGCCGTTCTCGAGTTTTAGCGAGACTAACAAACGGCAATTCATTTTTACTTTTATGATTACAACGAAGAATAAACTTTTCCAGGATTTGTAATTTCTTACAGTTTCTACTACAGGTCAGAATTTAATGATATTAATAAGTCCCTGTACCTATAAATATCGACATTCGTTTTTACGTAAGTGTATTTCCGATAAATTGAATAGTATTCAACACTTTCTCGACTACAGTGATGTAAAGAACTTCGTACAGCTAAAAAAATGCAAAGTTCTTGCGGAGAGAACCGGTCCGTGGCAAATCTGTGATGCGCACGGAATGCATTACGTAGCCCAGGGTTGGAGCCAACTATGCTGCATCTCCTGCGAAAAAAGATAAAATGCAGTTTGCTTTCTACGTACGCTGGTCACGGAGCCCGGTGTGACTTGAAACTTGTAAAGTTTTTCTCAAATGGTTCACCTAACAAGCCATTTTAATTATTTGTATGACTCATGATAGTCATAAAAATACTCATTTAGTTATTGATGACTAAAATGTCGCGTTTTTTTTTTCGGAAAACGTTTTCTACAACAGAGAAGATCAGACTGAAGAAGTGCTGTGTCTTGTAATTTTAGTAAAAAGTTGTTGTGCAGGTCTAGTGAAAGACCTGAATTAATTAATTATTGTGTGAATTTCGTCCCAGATTCTGGGTAAGTTTCTAAAAAAAAATATTAAATAGATATTCGCTTCTTAGCGATAAGTTTATAGGTTATATTGTGATCTTACGGTGTACCCATTGTTATAGGTTCTTTATATCAGGATAATAACTATCCCATTGTAGACAATCAATGTAACCAAGAGGTTGATTTATCGTTTTGCCCATGAAGTCAAACTGGAGCATCATAGTACGGCTTCATATATTCATTCTTCATGAGGTTTCTTCTTGGTGGTCACCGGATGAAGGCAGATCCTAATAGGCGTGCACCGGACCCTCTGTTGTAGTGCTGGCACGCCGTAAACTGTCTTACAAGTTAAGTAATAAAGCCTATCAAGTATATATTCTTGCTCAGGTATTGACAATCATCCTGTGAAGGGGATTTGTTCATTGCAGAATAGCTGTATAGCTGTCATTAAGCTAAACCCATTTTAGAATTTTGTATTTCATATATAATTGGAACTTTTTTACATGTGTATAATTAATTACCTAGTTTCTTCCAGATAATTTTTTATTAAAATTAACAAAAAGTGGGTAATGTGTAAATTGTGAAATTGTTATGTACCCTATATTTAAAGGTGCACAATCTGATGCTTAAGCAAATAAGAATCTGAAAGTATTGTATTTGTACCGCTGCATAGCCTTTTATAAATTGGCAATTTAGTATTTAAATTTAAACCTACGTGTGTTAAATTAAGTTAGGTTAATAAATTGTTATATATCATTGTTTCAAGTATATTTATTCATACCCCCATAAAGAGAATCATGGCGCCCTAGGATATCAACTAATGAATATTTTCTTTATTTAAGAGTTTCTTGTTCTGCCCTGACTCTTGGTCCGGTGGTGACTAAAATAAAACCACATGTCGCTTTTTATACGTAAACCGGCCGTAATTTATGAACAAAGAAGTTGAAATTAAATTTTTCACGCACTTTGGACGTCATTTCAAACCTATATTTAGCAAAAAGACTCTGGAAAATTGCAACCGCAGCAAGTCAATAACTGGAGCACCCTCAAAATTCATTGTTCAGCTTCAAACTCTAGGAGCATTCAACCCGATCCAATTGACCACTGTCTTTTGACATTTAACTTTTTTAATAAAATTAAATTCTTTGTAAATATTAATGGAAAATGCTACGTGGTGACAGCAGACAAAAAATTTTTTCTTTTTCATTTCCAAAGGGTCCGAGTCATCTACGGGACTAATGAAATACACTTTTGACAAAGGCAGCAAGCAACAGGTTAAGTATGGGAGAGCACGCTTCGGCACGAATGGGCCGGCTCGACCGGACCACGGCCTCACAGAAAAACGACGTGAAACAACGCTTGTAAATTCCCAATTAGATTGGGGAGACAGGGAAGGGGGAGGGTCCTCCCCTGTCTCCCAAATCCCCCACAATCCTCAACTTCCAAATTCTCAAAAGCCCGGTAACGCACTTGTAACAGCTTTGGTGTTCCAGGTGTCCATGGGCGACGCCGATATCTTACCATCAGCTGATCCGTCTGCTAGTTTGCAGGCTTAACCCATAAAAAATAACTTTCTGATAAACTGCGAACTCCGATTCAGCAGCAACCCCCTTGGCAAGTGCCAAGCATGGAGATTATGGCAATCTCCCTTCTCTTATAGGGGAGATCCATGATCCACTAGTAGTCAGTCATAGTCTGTTGATATTATTTTGGATGGTAAAACAATAGTCTTATGTTCGGCGTTTGCCGCGTATAATTTCCGATTAGAGTCGAAAGCGAATCAAATATCTATCGTAGAATTAATTACTTATCGACAATTATTTCAATTTCATTGTTGGCAAAATATTTAGCAATCTTACGCAATATGTCCGAATTAGAATTTAGGTACCTGACCGTAGCTTTCAAAAATATCTAGACTTAAATATACTTTTTACTTAAAGAGTCTAACATCAAGGATGGTAGAAGTGCTCATATTACTCCAGGTAGCATCTCTAGTTTTAATATCTAGAGAATAATAATAGAGGGTAAGCCTACAGTGCAATTTCTCCATCGATATTCAATTTAATTACGCCATTTATTTTAAGTCTAAATGCTGACCTGATTTTTCTTTTAATTCCAACTATCTCTTTTATCGTGCTAAGCCTAGGTTACTAAGTATGTACATACGTTCTAATATACTTACTTATCATTGACCGAGTTATTGTTTATTTGTTTGTCTAATTCTGCGTAATCCGTGGGTCTTAATATTGCATGAAATATTAAATAATTATTTTTTAACAATCGTAATATATTTTTAACATTGAAATTATTATCATTAAACTGTCAAATACCAAGCGGTCACCGGTGACCGCAACCTATTGTTCTATAATTGTGTCTACAAAACCGGTACTCGACGAGTTAAGCTACTTATTAAAAGCGCCATTTTATCGTTCAAAACAAAAGAACTGACGTATTCCAATTTCCGTAGAAGGAGCTCGTTCAGGCAGTTGCTGGTTAATTTAACCAGATTCGTTCTGATCTGTGGGCACTGGCCACTGGCCACGACTCGCCCAACAACTTTATCTTACAAAATTAAAACCGGCGGAATAAGTGGTCTTGTAGCTGTTTTGCTTTCTTGGGCTGTTAAAACATCGTAAAATATTAATGGTGGATTTTATAACCTTCATTTTCTTATACGAGTGTTTCATTATGTGAAGGTAATTAGCACCTATTAAGATGATATTGTGATCGACTACAAAGATGTTAAATTATAGAGATAATATTGCCACGCGTGCTGAACGTGCAATCTTGATCCTTATCAATAAGATTATACAATTCAAACTTCAAATGCAATTTCAATTCCTTTGTTCGTGAAATGGGCAGGTTTTATTCGTTATTAGGTACTTAGGTATATTAATTTATATTGCTCTGGCTAATCAGAGGGTTTACTACTAAAATTGTAATAATCATCATTAATGTGATATTTTAGACTTACCTGAGATTTTGTATAGTTATTATATTAAACACTCATTTTCCGTGCGTTTCCAAGGTAACTTGCATACAATTATATTCTATCCAGTCTTCACTCGTGATTGACCTGCTCAGTTAAGCTGACTGCGATATGGGCACTTTTCTAGTCAGTGGTCCACCTCTGTCTACGCAGGTCCAGGTCCACTTCCTCAGGTCCCCAGGTCCCCAGGCTTCTTTACTTACCGTAATGGTAGAGGTAGATAAAATTATGTGTTGTGTGTTATTAAGTATAGTATTGAAGACGTAATACAAAAAACAATAAAATATGGAACCACCGAATAGCTGACATTCACCATTCACACAATTTGTCACTAATAGGACGCTGTTCAGCATCCGGGTACATTCATGAGCATAATAAGCATATTTTCCTCATAATAATATGACTGTTAAACCGCAATAAATCATCTTTTAACCGACTTTATTACCTACTTACTTTTTTGCGTTTCACGTCTGACAGTTGGGAAAATAATAATAGGATGGTCATTACAACATTTGAAACATAAAACATTGATACACTGTATGTCCTTGTGAAAAACACCGATTTTGTAGATACTTCTCCCGCCCGGATGAGGCGAGAGGGAGTGTTAGACTCTTACTGACTAAAAACCACCCCGGTCCTAGTCCTGCACTTTGAACCGGAGTCCCGGCAACCCGTTAAGCCCTCCGCGGCTCCATATCGACATTAGCCCTATTGGGCCCCCATCTGTGAAGGTGTGATGGTTCCTTGAGACCCGCGCGGAACGCGACGCGCCGTACGCTTGGGTCTGGTTCTGGTCGGATGGCGAATCCCTAATACCCATACACGCCTATCCTCCTTAGCTAGCATAACTATAAATCACATAGAGTCCATTTTTCTGTTGACTGAAAAAAGGCCCTCAGAAATACAACCTGAAAATACCTACCTATATTTTATGACTTCAACTTTCCAATCCTAAACAGGAACACTTAGGTAGTAACACGATAAAATATTTATCTAAACAAATATATATATAGAGGTAGAATATCTACCAAAACGTCCTAGAACTTGATACCCATCAGTAACGAAAGCTTATCTCAACTTCAAACGAGTGAACGACATGTTAAGATGGGTGCTGTCTAAATAAATATGATAGAATCTGAATTAGTATAGAAAATGTTATTGAGAAGATAGGGAATATGAGTATCTTCTGAAGTGTGAAGGCTTAGTTCGACATCGGAGCGGGATAAACAAACAATAGGTAGATGGGAGGCAAGCAGTAATGCAAGTTGTTGAAAGTAATGTTAAATACACAGTTCTGTAATTATATACCGATGGCGGCCTGTGGTAAATTCATCGAAGCAACCTAACAAATATAGAGATAAAAAGAGTGACTCCAGATGAAAACGTCTGAATGGGGACCAATTCCAGCTGGTCGCTCGTGGCATTATGGCAGATGTTATATTTTAAATAAAGCAGCTATTTTCTGGGAATTTCAGTTGCGGCATCAAACCCACAACAAAATAAACCTATTACTTCTTATCATAAGTGACAATGATGTGCCTAATAGCTTATAGCTTACATATTACCAGACTCAGGTTTTTACAAGTATTGATTTGGAAAAAAATGTAATCTGCTATTTCATAAATGACCATTACGTGAGTACCTATGTTAAAAACACTGATAGAAATAACTAAACACGTGGTACATAATATAATATTCAAAGCAAACCTTAAAATTCGTACATAAGTTTCCAAGTTATGCAAGAAAGAGCTCCAATGTCCGATCATTAAAACACATATAGCATAATTTGCGTTTATAAAGATCTTACTACAGTCTTTTTGTAGACAAAACTTGCCACATTATCTTTCCCACGGCAATTTGTGCGAACAACGATGAAATATCAATCACAAAAAGCGAACAATTTGGAACAAACGCGTTCCGGAAAAACTTCTTCCTACTTTGTCAGATTCTCGTGCCTGAGGCTAACTTACATAAGAAACAAGAAAATGGCGTGGTTGTGAAAAAACAGATTCGGAAACAAGTGCCTTTGTTGTCCTATAAGATCTATCTATAGCGACTAGAGATATGGTTCTGTCATTGAGTTTATTTAAGTTTTAACACTGGCTTTGAAATTCATTCGAGCCCTTTGCACATTTACCTTTAAATAAATTGTAACACTGAGCACTTTTAAAATATTTTTCTTGTTTTAGTTCAAGTCTGAAAATGTTAACAATATAGGTAGGTACACTTCCTAAATTTTTACTTTTCATTTTAACATGAAACCGTTTTCCATCCTTTAGCGAAAATATTTCTTTAATAAAGTTTCTCGCCACGGCTGGCGCAGCTGGCAACAGCTGGTTCTTATAACGTATAGTGCAGTTGGCCAGTTTAAATAATTCCTCGTTGTCTCACCGGGAGTATTAAAAACCTATTCAGAATACCTATGCATAATATGCAGGAATGTACTGTCTAGTTTCTTCTGAAATTATAATGCGATAATAGTGGATCTTTTGTTCATAAAGTTGATGCAAATGGTACAATTACTAACAATAGTGGCATTCTTATTCTCTTTGAAAAACAACAATAAGACTTGGTAGGTACCTTTATCCCGAGAATTATCGCGCGTTAGGTAACTATCTTCTTCCTATCGTGTATTTAACTATTAAAACTATAATCTACAAAGAATACTACACACAGCTCAATACAAAATTGCCAACCATCAACTAGAAAACAAGAAGAATCTAAGAACATATTGGTACAATATCCTCATAAATTCCGCCGAAGCTTGCTCACCGGATCGATAATTTACATGCAGCATACACGCGTCCTACAAACGACAACCCATGACAGACTTGCAACATTAATCTCCACAAATCTCATTAAAACGGTAAATAAATATCGTGTAAGTGGACTAGAGACATTATTCTTCTCCAACTGAGTATGGACGATATATGGGGCGGATTTAGAACGGGAGCACACTGCCTCTTAAATCACTTAATCTTGGATCTGCACTGCAACTAAATTGCCAGTAGTTGCTAGCATTCAACTCTGCAACTTCTCTTTGTAGGTTAACATAACATCACGCCTTTTATCTCCGAAGGGGGAGGGCAAGGTGCACACAGACGTTACACCCACTTTTCACTATTTATGTTGTGAATCCCATGTAATAGGGGGTGAGCATATTGCCATATACCGGGCACAATTCCAGACTTCGTGCTACTACTGAGATTTTTTTAAAAAACCAGTATACTTTGTCCGACCCGGGAATCGAATCTGAGACCCCTTGCCCGACCACTCGGCCAATGAGGCAGTCAGGCCTTCTATGTAGGTTGCACTTGGAATATGGTTGATTATATTTTAAGTATTTTTGTCATGCTTCTATTCTCTTTTGTATGTATGTAATGCTGCAAATATAGAAATGTGTGTTAGATAGAAATTTCTTTTGATCTTTAGGTGGAGTAATCTTGTGTTATTCCGCTGCGGGGCAGCTAGTTAGCTGCCCCGCAGCGGAATAACACAAGATTACTTTGATTCAATAGTTAGCTTAGTTAAGCTAACTATTGAATCAAACAAAATAAATACATCTGATACAAATGTGAAATATGAAGTCTGAATGCATAATTTATCAAAAGTACTATCGTTATGTAGTCTCAATTCATTACCAAGATTTAAGTATAGGTAGGTATTCCGTCGCCGGAAAAATAGATTTCTGAGCAGAAGAAAATATAGTTACGTATGTCTTGAACTAATCTTATCTTTGGGTACTCGATATACATAACGTCTAATTTTAAAACACTGCAATGCAGACAAGAGGAAATTTCAGTGATTCATACCTTTGACAGATTGGTGACAGCTAGGTTAGTGCTATTGAAATTGTAAAAATACAAAAACCAATTTGTTTTCTTAGTATTTTTTTTCCACTTCACTATCACTACATAGTATAAAACAAAGTCGCTTTCGCTGTCCCTATGTCCCTTTGTATGCTTAAATCTTTGAAACTACGCAATGGATTTTGATGCTGTTTTTTTATTAGATAGAGTGATTCAAGAGAGGAAGGTATATGTATGTACCTCTACAAGCATACCTACATGCATATTGCACCCGTGCGAAGCCGGGGCGGGTCGCTAGTAGTACTATAATTGCGAAAGTAAGTTTATTACCTCTTTACGCATCAACTACCGAACTATGTAACTATGTACCTTGTAAATAACATGGGCAAAGCCGCGGGTATAAGCTATTATTGAAAAATTAATTTAATATTGACGTCTTTATACCTTTTATCTACGAAAAAAGATGGCGGATGTTATGACGTCATTATTCTTAAGAGCCCACTTGTACAAGGAGCTCCAGCACTCTGCTGAGCTCATTATGTAGGTATTGTCTCTTTGTTTATCTACTTCTTAATATTTTATTGTGTGAATTCAAAATAGAGTTTTATTTACACTTCAACTAGGGGTTGCAGATGCATTAGGTACATTTTTTAGTTAATGAAACACGTCGTTACGATAATTTGTGAAGAAAAAATTCAATCTTATACTATTATACATATAAGCGTACGGCGCGTCGCGTTCCGCGCGCGCCTCAAAGAGCCATCAGACCACCACAGATGGGGCCCAATACGGCCGATGCCGATTCGGAGTCGCGGAGAACCTAACGGGTAACCGGGGCTCCGGCTCGACGTGCAGGAGAAGGAACGGGGTGGTTTTTAGTCAGTAAGAGTCTGACACTCCCTCCTGCCTCACCCAGGCGGGAGCAGTCATTCGATGATTTTGCCCCCTTAAAAAAAAAATAAAAAAATACTATTATATAAAGCGGAAGAGTTTGTTTTTTCGTTCGTTTGTTTGAACGCGCTAAAATCCGTAACTACAAGTCTGATTTGAATAATTCTTTTTGTGTTAGATAGGGCATTTATCGAGGATGGCTATAGGCTATAAAGCATCAAACTACGACCAATAGGAACTAGTAAATAAAATCCTCAAGACTATGACAATAGAGGAAGGTTAGAGGTAAAAATTGTGTGTAGTCTACAAGCAACTATATGGGTAATTATCACGCGTAGAATTCTAAGAAATACATTTGAATTTACTTAACTAAATGACCTTAAGCATAGGCATCAACAATCCTAAATCGTTATCACTATCATACACGACTGCATACAAATAACGTCTCTAACTCACGGAAAATGTTCGTATAACGAAATTATTTCCAACGACAACGACGATAACGGAATGATATCGTTACGGTGGGATTTTGTTACTTACTTATCGTGATTTTTATCTTTTGATAGCGATAATGTAATCATAAAGCAATATGGCAGATGGTATTAGATACAATGAATATTATAATTTGTTATTGACATTGTGACATTCCGAAATATTTCGTTTTACAATATATTACAATATATTATGTTACAGATTATAATTTGGATCCGACAAAGCAGACTGATTAAACAGTCTTTGATGTTTTATATCATATTGTTATAAAAGTTAACGATTAAATATTTGTCAGAGGAAACGGTAGCTGTAAAACATTAATATGGTATTTGATAAGTAATTAAAATCATTATCTACTAACTTAGTTTTAAAAGGATTATGTATGACATGCTCCGGCACGAATAGGCCGGCTCAACAGGAACGATACCACGGCCTTATAAAAAACCTACGTGAATCAACGCTTGTGTTGTGTTTCGTCGTGTGAGTGAGGTTACCGGAGGCCCAATTATCACCCCCTCTACCACAACTTTTCCAATCCCTAAAGCCCCAAAAATCCTCAAATTACTAATCCCCAAAAAACCGGTAACAATCTTGTAACACCTATGGTGTTCCGGGTGTCCATGGGCGACGCCGATAGCTTACCATCAGGTGATCCGTCTGCTCGTTTACCGACTTATCCCATAAAAAACTAGACTTCTTCTTACAGCTCAAAAACCAACCTACTTTTTTAGGGGGGAGAACTAATATAGAGGTAATGTCTTCTTTCGGCTTGAGTGAGGCGTAAGGGAGTGTCAGACTTTTACTGACTAAAAACCACCCCATTCCGACTTCTGCCCCTCCAGGAAGGAGGAGCCCCGGTAACCCGTTAAGTTCTCCGCGGCTCCGTATCGGCATCAGCCCTATTGGGCCCCATCCGTGGTGGTCTGGTAGCTCTTTGAGGCGCGTGCGGAATGCGACGCGCCGTATAAGCTCTGGTCTGGAACCTACAGGATCGGCTTAGTATGTCTTATTTTTCCATTCTCCACTGTCTGATATCAACATTCTTATATCATAAACTCCTTTCAAATTATTCTTTGGTCATAAGTTCATTTGTTAAAACTTAAATTACTTAAACCACTCGAGTAACAAACTCGATACAATGGTCGCACCGTACCATGTATGAATAATTTAGTGCAAGACACCGATCGGTGCCTTTTATTTGCCTCATGTTAATTCATATCCAGCATATACTTATAATAACACAAGTCTGATATTACTCAGGTACCTAAGCTTTCGCACTTATAAATTGCAATGTAGAGGTATTTTGAGCTACTTTCTTACTTTATTTTTTATTACTTTACTTTACTCTCGACTGCACGGTTGGCGACTGGTGGCTGGGCAACTGGTTGCCGTGCAACGTTTCGCGGGTTCGATTCCCGCACGGAACAGCTCTTTGTGTGATCCACAGATTGTTGTTCTGGGTCTGGGTGTCATGTGTATGTGATATTGTATGTTTGTAAACGCACCCACGACACAGGAGTAAATCCTAGTGTGGGGAAACGTTAAAAAAATAAGACTTTCGGTAGGGTGGGAAATTATCCAATGACTTCTCCCGCCTTGGGTGAGAGGGGTGGGGGAGAGAAGGTTAGACTCTTCGTGTCTAACTAACTGCCCCGTTCATACTCCTGCTTCGAGCTGGAGCCCTTGCAAACCGCTAGGCGGTCCGAAGCTCCAGAATGTATTTTGAGTAACCGGATTTTTTTGTAAAATTTTCACAAAGTATTTTGAATGAAATTCCTAGCCCAGTAATTTTGAAATGCTATTGCATAGCATTGTGAAAAAGAGTAGATCCGACACCAAATTATCGATTCCGAAAACAAAATCCCAATTATACTTTTTACCCGAGAAACTGAGAGTTCTCAAACAATCGTCATATGAAAACACGATTAAAGTTATATCATCAGTACCTAAGAATACAGAAATAACATAACACTAGAGGTATAATAAATTCAAAATCCTCATTGAATACTGGAGTTCTCCGTTAGCTAATACGTGACAAGCATCCTACCGGTAGGGGGCAGGTGTGACATACATTGCGATGCAGCCGCAGCGCCACAGCGCGTCACTGACAGACATTGCCACGCAATGGGAATTCCCTCGGCGACCGTGTGAAACTCGCACGGATCTCCCCAACATTATTTTAGCTGCATTTATGCTAAACAGAATCGAGTTTCTCTATTTATAAGCTGGTGTATTGTATATATAGATATTATGTTTGTTGATAGAACTGAGTGTTGGAGAGAAATGTGGTTAAAACGAACTTTATCATTGTTTTTTTACAGATTCTGTAACTTAATGAAAATTATATTGATTCCAGGTGAATTGTACACATATAATCAGGGCTAATGTATCAATTTTTTTAAGATTTTTGTCTGTTTTAGATACCTATTTTTAGAAAAAGCTCCATCCGCTCAACTGGTAAAACTAGGGTAACAGACAGATACGATAAAATCATTTTCCATTTACACAACATGTCAATCAAACGCTTTATCTGTTGCAATAAACATCATCACCTACAAAGTCTGTTACGAGCAATTGTTTCATAAAATCTATTATTTATAAACAATTACCATAATTTCAAATGACACGACAACAAGACTACATTATAACTATCACGTTTTTAAGCATCATCAATTCATCGTCATCAGTAATCCTCTAATGACTACAGCGGGGCAGAAACAATTTCCAATAACACATTTTTCCTTTGGAGATCTGTCTGTGACTCTGTGACGTAGGCTGAGGAATAATTTCCCAACACAACGTAATAAATATGGACCAATAATATGTTTTCTAAACAAACAACTAAGTAATAAATAGTTGACAATTCTACCTGAATTACGTGTGTCAATATAAAAAACCTGTCTGTCTGTCAGGTTAAAACATGAATTGAAACGATTCATCATGTTGTCATGACGTAACACCTTTATGTCATGATCACGAAGGTAGGTATATCGTCGTTTAGTAAATTATTCCCTAGGTTAAGAATGATTCAAGAGACCTCTGTACGCTGCACTGTAAAAAATAAGTCCTATAAAAAATAAGTCCTAGAAAAATAAGATTAAATAATTCAAATTTTTTTCAACGTGGGAGAGCCATGCTTCGGCACGAATGGGCCGGCGACCGGAGTAATACCACGGCCTCACATAAAACCGGTGTGAAACAGCGCTTGCGCTGTGTTTCACCGAGTGAGTGAGGGTACCGGAGGCCCAACCCCCCCCCCCCTTCATAATGTCGCAGTTGATACAAGAGTTTCTACCCCAGGAGAGTACCAACTGCGTTGAAGAATCCCTCTCTGGACGTCCATTTTCAGAACTCAACTACCCTGAGCGTGGACGTCCAGGCCGCCCCACATCGTACTCTGGGGGGGGCAAAACTGCGCATCGTAAAGCTGGAGGCAAGAGCAGAATAACCATGGCACCCCTTGCCACGCTGAATGTGGACTTCTGCAACATAAGGGGATTACACACCAACCTCAATGCTGTCCATCACCACCTAGAGACAGCAAAGCCGGCCTTGCTCTTTTTGACTGAGATGCAGATATCGTCTCCGTTGGACACATCCTACCTCACCTACCCTGGGTATGGACTGGACCATTCCTTCCTGCCTAGGGCCGGGGTGTGCGTGTACATCAGGGACGATATCAGCTCACGTCGCCTCAGTAATCTTGAAGGTCCCTGGACCTGTCCACCTTATGGCTGCGTGTAGATAACGACGACCACCCCCGTGTCTACGCGTGCATATATAGGTCCCATAGCGGTGATAGCGAGACTGACCGACTCATGGACCACATCCAGACGGCTGTAGATCTTGTGCAGGGGCAGATATCCTCAGCGGAAGTGGTCTTGCTTGGCGACTTCAACGCCCATCACGCCGACTGGCTCTGCTCCAGTAAGACTGACCACGCGGGGAGATCTGTCCACGACTTGGCTCTTGCTTCTGGCCTAACACAACTGGTGACCGTGCCCACGCGAATCCCGGATGTGGAAGGCCAGAGGTCTTCACTGTTGGACCTTCTGCTGACCTCTCACCCGGACGGCTACAGCGTATCCGTCGAAGCCCCTCTTGGCTCATCGGATCATTGCCTTGTCCGGAGCTCTGTATCTTGGACGTGCACACCGCGACTACAAGAGGTACGCGGTCGCTGTGTATGGCACTATAGGTCGGCAGATTGGGATGGGATGCAGTCCTTTTTTGCATCCTACCCTTGGAGGCGGGTTTGCTTCTTGCAGGATGATCCCAACGCCGCTGCCAATTCTGTTGCTGATGTGGTGCTGCAGGGGATGGAGCTTTTCGTCCCATCTTCTCTGGTCCCCATCGGTGGCAGATATCGGCCCTGGTTTGATGCTTCTACCAGAAAGGCCTCACGCAGAAAGCAGGGGGCCTACCAAGCCTGGGTCGATGCGGCGGTGGCACGGGATGTAATGATGTAAATACCAGTGCACTGAAAAAGGAGTATAACTTTGCCTCCAAGTCCTTCAAAAGAGCTATTGCGGGTGCCAAGTCGCAGCACATCGGTAGAATTGGTGAGAGGCTGGAGCGCCTTCCTTCAGGAACTCGTTCATTCTGGTCGCTCGCCAAAGCTATCGAGGGCAATTTCTGCAGGCCGTCATTTCCACCTCTGCACATGGGTGAGGATTCGTTGGCTCATAACGCAAGGTATAAGGCTCAACTTTTGGCGAAAATCTTTGCGTCCAACTCGACACTGGATGACGGTGGGCGCGAGCCTCCTGTTGTGCCTTGGAGCGGAAGGTATATGCCGGATGTGCGGTTCCACCAGCGCACGGTACGTTTGGCGCTTTTATCCCTTGACGTCCATCCCTCTTCTCGAAAATAATGGAGTCCATTATTAACTGCCAGCTCCTGCGTTACTTAGAGGATCATCAGCTGCTCAGTGACCAGCAATACGGTTTTCGTAAAGGTCGGTCTGCTGGTGATCTCCTTGTTTACCTAACGCATCGGTGGGCGCAGGCGATCGAGTCTAAGGGGGAAGCGTTGGCAGTAAGTTTAGACGTGGCGAAGGCCTTCGATCGGGTTTGGCATAGAGCGCTTCTTTCGAAGCTTCCTTCCTACGGACTTCCCGAGAAATTATGCAAATGGGTCTCCTGCTTCCTTGCAGACAGAAGCATTAAAGTCGTGGTCGACGGTGAATGCTCTGACTTGATGTCTGTAAATGCAGGTGTCCCTCAAGGCTGCGTGCTATCGCCTACATTGTTCCTCCTCCATATCAATGACATGGTCGTCTCTCCTCAGTTTCAAAGCACCCCCCTAACTGCCTCAGCCGGTATTGGAATACTTGGTGTCAACATTTCGAGCGACGTCCAGTTTTGCGGTCATTTAGAGGATAAGGCCAAATTAGCCTCGAGGAAGCTTGGTGTGCTCAATAGATCGAGGCAGTATTTCACCCCGACCCACCGCCTGCTTCTATATAAGGCACAGGTGCGGCCCCACATGGAATACTGTTTTCATCTTTGGGCGGGGGCACCCCAGTACCAGCTTCTTCCTCTGGACCGCATTCAGCGGCGTGCCGTTCGGATTGTTGGATGTCCGGATGTTTCAAACCGGCTCGACACTTTGGCAATGCGTAGAGATGTAGCTTCATTGTGCATTTTCTACCGCTTATACCACGGGGAGTGCTCTGAGGAATTGTTTGACCTGATACCTGCCGCATCTTTTCGCCATCGACCCTCACGACAGCATATGCATCCCCATCATATAGATGGTTGGCAGGCCACAACTGTGCGGTTCTCACGTAGCTTCCTGCATCGCACAGCAAAACTGTGGAATGTTCTGTCGTCGGCGGTATTTCCGAACCGATACGACCTTCAAACCTTCAAGAGAAGAGCGTACTCCTTTTTAAAGGGCCGGCAACGCACCTGTGACTGTTCTGGTGTTGCGGGTGTCCATGGGCGGCGCTGATTGCTTACCATCAGGTGATCCGTCTGCTCGTTTGCCTCCTATTCCATAAAAAAAAATCAAAACGAGATTTTCGCTAAGATGCTCTAGTTAGGTACTAGTAAAATAACATAACAAACCATCACGCCTTTCATCCCCGAAGGGGTCACAGAGGTGCACATTACGGCACTTAGGTAATGCCACTGTACCTACAATGTAACACCCACTTTTCACTAATTGTGTTATAAGTCCCATGTAATAGGGAGTGAGCCTGTTGCCATATACCGGGCACAATTCCAGTCTCCATGCTACTAACTACAGTTTTTTTTATAAAACCCAGTAATACTTCGCTCGATCCGGAAATCGAACACGAGACCCGTTGTAGTACTTTGTTCTATTTCGCGTATTCGTTTCATCTTCATCAGTCTACCCAGGCTTCAAAGATAAAATAGACATAGTGAATTTTACCTATTGTCAATTCCATTTTAAAAGATAACAATGAGTGAAGAACCGTTTTTCTACGGCTAAACAATGATATCATCAAATATCTTATAAGTACCTGTAGATTGTAACAGATCATAAAGACGCAGACAATGATGCAAGAACATGAAGATCATACAAAGGCGAACTTTATAGGTATTTTCCCGCAGATAAACGAATACTGAAGAGAGTCACTCACATTTAAAGAGATCTACCTCTATATGTCTGAAATTTCATTTCGCAAAATAACTTTATTAGAATTGAAAGTTCTACAAGTTCTGGAAGTTTGTAATCATATATAACATCAGCATAACATCACGCCTTTTATCCCCAAAGGGGTAAGCAGAGGTGCACATTGTGCAACTGTACACTATAATACCCACTTTTCACTATTTATGTTACGAGTCCCATGTAATAGGGAGTGAGCCTATTGCCATATACCGGGCACAACTCCAGACTGCTACTACTGAAAATTTTAAAAAACCCAGTTTTACTTTGCCCGACCCGGGAATCGAACCCGAGACCCCTTGCCCGCACTTTTTTTTTTAAGGGGGGAAAATCATCGAATGACTGCTCCCGCCTGGGTGAGGCGGGAGGGTAGCTAGCATGACTGCTTCGCAAAAGCACGCATGACTGCAACTTTTTCAAACGCAGTGTTTGCACTTATAACGAGGAATTAAATGAACTAGACATATTTAATACCAGTTTCAATGTTTATAAATCTAAAATTAAGCAGAAATATTCTCAGAGCTAGGAAAGGAATTGTATCACGGTCGCTTTATAAGTATGTAAATTCGTATATCATTTTAATAACTTTATCTGTATAATTATTTTCTTGTGTTGTTTTTTTTTTAATGTATACTACTGATTTGACACCTTTAAAAACAGTGCCTTTTCGTATTGTATTGTTTTATGGAACTCTAGGTCTGTATGTATCACACTGTATTGTAATAATGTTATTTGTAAGAGACTGTTTGTTTCCTGAATAAAGAAAAATAAATAAATAAATAAAAGGAGGAGACGGCATCCCAATCCCCCTCGCTCCACATCATGGCCTGCACTAGGCCCGGACGCGAGAGGTCGCCATCGCCAATCACTTCCCTGAGGACACGGCGGTGCTCAGCCCACGCAGGGCATTCTCCCACCGTGTGTTCCACCGTGGCCTCAGGGGGGTCCTCGCAGTGATGACACCCGGGCGTTTCCTCCCGCCCCATCAGACACAGGTACCTCCCGAAACTCCCATATCCGGTGAGGACCTGCGTCAGGCGGTAGGTGAGGACGCCGTAGCGTCTCTCAAGCCACTCCTCAAAGAGGGGACTTACCGCTGCGATGGCAGCGAGCCCAGCCCTCGGTTGCGACAGTCGTTGCTGCCATTCCGCCATGAGATCGCGCCGGAGCTCATCCCGCCACGTACTTATTTGGCGCGGCAGCGGAGTTTCGCCCCGGCGACGTGCCTCCGCGCGCATGCTGTGCACGCGCGCGAGCACCTTCGCCTCCAGATCCCACGGCGGTAACCCGGCAAGGAGGTTCGCCGACTCCCCAGAGATCGTGCGGTATCCGCGGATCATTCGGATCGCCATGACCCTCTGTGCCATGAGCAGCGTCCGAGCGGGACGCCGCAACAGGTTTGGCGCCCAAACAGGGGCGCCGTAGAGGGCCATGGACCGCACGACCCCGGCGTATAACCTCCGGCAGGAGGCGTTTGGCCCCCCGAGGTTGGGGAGGATGCGTTTAAACGCAGCCCCCGTCCTCTCCAACTTTGGAGCCAAACGTCGGAAGTGCTCTATGAAGTTCCACCGACTGTCGAGGACGAGTCCTAGGTACTTCATCGTCGTCTCGACGCCGATGGTAACTCCTCCCGCCGTTATTTGGGACCCACCCGGAGGTGGCGCGTTCCCGCGGCCATGAAAACACATGGCCTCGGACTTGTGGAGTGCCACCTCGAGTCCCAACCCTTGCCCGCACTTGCGACTTCTCGGCCAACGAGGCAGTTGTAGGCAACGTACCTCTATAATAACACTTTTCAGCGTCAATGACCTGTAACTTACAACTATTATAATAATAATAATAATAAATCATTTATTTAAAGTAACCAGGACTCACAAAATGTTAGTAAAACTTACATCTATGTTAGTATGTAATCATAATTGTTTTATAGTGCAATAAATTTGATATTATTACATCCTACATTAATCCATGGGAAATGGCATTACATCGTCCCATGTATATGCAGTCCAGTCTGCTCGCAATCATGCTCAGGATACTGTTGGAGCTGGCCCGCACCCTGCTAACCAGGGAAGCACACCTTTTGCGCATTGTTGCATAAAAACAGTCTATGTGTGCATCTGCAAACATTCCTGATGCGCTACAGAAGCGGGGCAGCCCCACCAGCACCCTAAATGCATTATTATATTGAACACGGAGAGCGCTGTATGACCTCTGCGCGAACTTAGCCCACAGGCTGCATGTATAAAAGTTAGTACAGTATGCCCTGAAAAGGGTGAGCTTGACTTCAAGTGAACACCTTGCAAACCTGCGAGCTATCATGTTTGCCCTAACAGACAACGCGCTCCGCTCACGTTCAATGTCTGTATCGTCCTTGAGGTCGGGGGTCAATATATGACCCAGATATTTAAACTTATACACTCTGTTTAAAGGCATTCTATTAAGAACTATAGGTGGTATATTTTCAGGACTTTTACCCCCAGCCCCAAAGACCATAACTTCCGACTTTTTGCAATTGTAAATAAGTCCATGTGACTTTGCATACTCTTCACATTTCTGCACAAGTTTCCTTAGGCCACAGATCGACGCGCTCAGCAGCACCATGTCATCCGCGTAACTAATATTATTGACACAGACACCATCAATAAAACAGCCGACCCTAATGCTACTCAACTCGTCAATCAGCCCGTTCACATATAGGTTGAACAGCGTAGGTGAACTCAACCCCCCCTGTCTCACCCCGCACTCCAACCCGTATGCACGAGACAAAGCCCCGGCCCATCGCACATAGTTGCTCTGATTTCCATACCAAAATTTCAAAATGTCTATTATAGGTATTACTTATTCGCGTAAAATGGAAGATTTCTAATTTATTTCGGATTAGGATTTAGGATCGAAGACAGTTATTCATGTCCCTGGGACGCACCGGACTTCAGTGTTAAGATGTTTTCATGGTGGTATCTACTGTAGATCCTAGCTTACAGGAGTTGCAGCGGTTTCGGGAGTCATGTCCTACAAAAAATCTAAAATCTAAGAAACTATCCGGGGATACTCGACTAGTGTGAAGCCTTGACCAGGGTTTATAATGATGAATAAACATAGATAACTTAAACTCTGATAATTTGATAAAGTGGATACTCCAATACTCTTGCCTCCTTCCTATGATATCCTTCCCATGAAACATTTTATAAAACAAAAGCCATCGGTAATTAACACTATGTTGTGTTAGATACCCCAGTACTATTTACTAACCTGACCTATAATTAGCTCACGATAATATCTATTTAACGCCACGCGATTATGTAATGTAAGTGGGTGCTACTAGAGCTTATTATTACATAAATCCTATAACAAGTCAATAGTTGAGTGATAGTAATATGATTACGTGTCAATACGAATTGTTATATCGATAACTAACGCCGCAGGCTTTAGGTTACCTACTTTAACTATGCCTAAGACATTCAGATACCTATCAATTTTCTCTTTGTTAATTTCTAACTCACTCGGCTTCAAGTTGGCACTAAGGGCTGATTTTGCTGACGTAAGATAAATTTTATCGGAGGAATAATTGTGAAAATTTGCCAATTCTTCCATAATAAAAAATGTCATATTCCAGTTTTATTCTACAGTTAAGCATTAGTTATCTGTTGATTGAAAAATTGGCCCTAAGGCTGAGTCCTGAGTCACGGCCCATCGCCCAAGCGGAATCCGCCGCGTACGAAACAAATATATACGCTAATCTATACTATCTATACTAATATTATAAAGAGGAAAGATTTGTTTGTTTGTTTGTAATGAATAGGCTCCGAAACTACTGGACCGATTTCAAAAATTCTTTCACCTCTGGAAAGCTACATTATCCCCGAGTAACATAGGCTATATTATATTTTAAAAATAATTTAGGATCTTTCCTAAAATTCCAATAATGTAACCCAAGGTGTAAAAAAATGACCTGAAAAATTCCTTACGTCGCGTGCGCTGCGAAAACTATTGATGATAGAACAAAATCATTTACTACAGACTTTGCAGAACTCATCATTATCTACAAAAAGTGTCGCGACAGCATGTCTAAATATTATAGTTATGTCACAGTAAGCGGTTTTTTATTCTAAAAATTTAATTTATTTGCCGCCGCTCGAAAAGGCTCTTTATTTGTACCTTGGTATTAATCCTTATCAAAATAAATTACCTTATATTGAAGAAGACGGCTGCAATACCTTTTTATTCAATTCGGACATTTCATTCGGAAGATATCACGAGTTTAAAAAGGCAAGTATTAGAAAAAAGTCGCGTGGTTGCCGCTCACCGCGCTCAGCTAGCCAGCATGCGATGTAGGCTCCATGTAAGCGTCACTGAGTCAATGTAATAAAATAACGTGCCGGCTGGTCAACTAGCTCATATACCGAGGATACCGATGATCCCAACTGATCTGCCAATCCCTTTTAAACGACTTCAGTTTCCTGTCAAATCATCTTTCGCGTTAACTATTAACAAGTCCCAAGGCCAAACCCTCGAATTATTAGCGATCGATCTACGAAAAGAATGTTTCACTCATGGCCAACTGTATGTTGGCCTATCACGTGTCGGAGCTCCTGAAAATCAATTTATTTTGCTGTCACAAAATAAAACTACTTCAAATATCGTTTACAGGGAAGCTCTGACTCACTAAAACTAATGGCTTTTGTTTTTTTGTAGATAATATGATATTTGTAAAAAAAATTAAATTAAAAAAAAACAAAAAAACATTAATAAAAAATATGAATAAAAAAATTCATTAAAAAAAATTCTAACTTCCTTTATAATTTTCCTTTTTTTTGAAACTCGACGCAAAAAAGAAGGTTGTATGTGTGTGTGTGTATGTACCCGTGCGAAGCCGGGGCGGGCCGCTAGTATATAATAATACGCTACTATTACTAAAGCGTGGATGTGATCTCATGGTGTCAAGTATCTACCGGGATTTTTCACCATTGGCTAATAAATTCGTACTATACTTCTTAGTCGATTCCCTCACTGCTACGGATCGAGACTCGCTCTAATTTTGCTCACTGGATGTCGCCACTTATGTAGTTCCATTGCTTGATGCATTTCAACATTCATAGGTATCCCCAGCTCCTTGAATATTTCTCCTCCTCCATTCCTCCTATAAATTAATTTACTATTAATTTCGTCTGACGTTAGTAAGGTATAGATAACAAATCTAATATGGCCGTTAGAAGTAGTGAAATAAAATATATCGTAAAAGCTAATTATGTATTAAGTATATTGGCATTGACTTATAATACATAGGCAATAACACTATTTTTATAGACTGCAATGAATAATTCAACCTCGTTTTACGTAAATTGAGGTTTTATTTATATTTCTTATGTTTTTCCTTAGCCATAAAATAATATGACTATTTTATGAATTGACTACGGTCCATTTGTTAAGATCGTCATTTTAGTCTAGTCTAGGATCAAGTATGAAAGCACACACTGTTTTCCCGTCAAGTTTAGTTTAAGCAAGCAAATACATATATCTATACCTCCATGTATTCCCTTGGGGATTTAACCTTTACTTAGATCCTTGCCTAATGACGTTTTAAGGAGTTTTATTCTGCTAATATTATGAATGCGAAAGTTTATGTTTGTTTGTTTGTTTCTCCTTCGTATCAAAACGACTGAAGGGATCGAGATGAAGAGGGGTAGATTATGGTCTAGATTCTGGAATAACACATAGGGCTCGCTAGCTTATTGTATTTATTCATTGATAAATCGCTTACGTACTTTACTATGTGTATAATTCATCAAATTAATTATGTTTCATCAACAGCCTATATAAATGCCCACTGCTGAGCAAAGCCTCTTCTCACACGGAGAAGGTTAGAGCGTTAATCACCACGCTTGCTCAATGCGGGTTGGCGATTTCAAACTTATAATTAGAAATTATAAGTCCAGGTTTCCTCACGATGTTTTTCCTTCACCGTTTGTCAGTGGTGTCTAAATAATCTTAGAAAGTACATATAATAACTCAGAAAAAGTCACATTGGTACTTGCCGTTGGTAGGTTTCGAACCCGCACCCTCATGCATGAGAAGCGAGCGTCGTAAACCTCCAGGCCACCACGACACTTATGACACGAATTATGTTTAACCCAAACCTTTTCCTTATGTTTTGACATATTAAATTAAAACGTTAAAAAAGGAAATTTATAAGATAACAATCGCTGGGAACACAGAGAGAGGTCTGTTGGCAATGACATCAGTTCACAGTGGACCCATAACCTTGGGGGTGTGCACCATCCGGAACATTTCCAGTTATGACACGACCGTGTACTGAGGTTGAAATTCTATGGAAGAGAATGGAGAATGGAGAATGGATTCTATGGAAGAAAGTACATCATGATTCCGAATGTAGGAGGTTTATGTGCCGTTGTTGATTTTCAACTTGAAATATTATGTTATAAGGTTGAAATTCTATTGGAGAGATATTCTCAAATGGACTAGTATGATGTGCTGTTATCTGTGTCTATGTACGTGTACGCGTATGTTTCCGAGTCGGTTGTTACCCAACTACGGCGAACCCAAAAGAAGGGGTTATGATGTGATTTTAATTAAAACATATTATTGTTGGAATGTTCAAAACTCCAAAAGCCAGTTTAAAAAACGTTACATTTCTAAATAAAGAAATAATAAAAATAAAGACGAACAAAGGAAACAATAAAATATGAAAAACAAATGATGTACGACGAAAATAGTCATTCAATATAATCTTTATTAGGTAAGTATTATAATGTTATATCGCAAGAACACTGGCGTTATCAACTCTTATCGCCAGGCTTTAGTGTTATCAGACGTTGCGAGATCAATTACGATTAACGGATAGCGATAACGTCGTAACTAACGACCGAGTAGCGGCCGTTACCTTCACACTGCTTACGTAACGACGCGATAACGTTATCGGTCACTGAAAACACGAGGCTGTTGAAGAAACTGAAATTGAATACTAATCTTGTCACGCGGATTTCAGCGAAGCTGTGTTCTTGTCACGTTGGTTGGCTGATAAAAATATTATTTGGTGATATCTAAGTGTTAGGTAGTCAAAGTCAAGATTAGTTGCATAGAGACTAGGATAGATCACGAATCGTATCTATAATAGAGTAGGTATCTATTTGATTTTCCTTTCCATCTGTGGATCGTTTGATAACGTTGTTGTCTAATAGTCTTAAATCTGTACTAATATGTATTATAAAGCTGAAGAGTTTGCTTTTTTTGTTTGTTTGTTTGAACGCGCTAATCTCCGTAACTGCAAGTCTGATTTGAATAATTCTTTTGTGTTTGATAGCGCATTTATCGAGGATGGCTATAGGCTATAAAACATCACACTACGACCAATAAGAGCTGAGCAGAGAGTGTGAAACTGCGCGGCAGTAGCTAGTTGTTAATATTGTAACTGTAACAAAATGTGTGTCAAGAGTTCTGTCTCCTTTGTCTTCTTTTTTAATTCTACGTTTAAGATGATGACTGCTTCGTTGGCCGAGTGGTCGCAATTTCGACTGCCGGGCAAGGGGTCTCGGGTTCGATTCCCGGGTTGGACAAATTATTACTGGGTTTAAAAACATCTCAGTAGTAGCACGGAGTCTGGAATTGTACCCGGTATATAGCAATAGGCTCACCCCTATTACATGGGACTCATAACATAAATAGTGAAAAGTGGGTGTTACATTGTACAGCGGCATAATGTGCACCTCAAAGGCGTGATGTTATGTTATTTTTTTATTTTATTTTTATTACAGAAAACTCAACAGCTTATTAAGTAAATGCTACATCTATAATAATGACAAGGCATGGAAACTTAAGCCAATAACAGAGTTTTTCAGCATGCGTTAGGTAAAAGTAGGAGAATCAGCAATATAAAATAAAATTAAACAATCAAGGACATTTTTTTATAAAGCAATAATTATGTTATGCTTAAGATGATCTTTATTAATTTAAAGTCCCTATATGTGAATGTTGAACATGAGATCTCGGTTTCAATATCCTATATTCAACTTTAATGTATTTTTATTTTTAACCGACTTCAAAAGGGAGGTTCTCAGTTTGACTGTATGTATTTTTGTGCGCAATTCTTTCGCGATTGGCTGAACCGGTTTTATGCGGTTGGTCAGAAAAGTGTTTGATACACTTTGGAGAATACTTACATTAACTCGCGGTGTTTGACAGTTTAATTAACCGACTTCAAAAGGAGGAGGATGAAGACGGTTTTTTGAAACGCAGTTTATAAAAGAGGTAAATTAATTCTCGACGGTGTAAGGTAAGCAGACCACTGCTTACGACTAGTGTCTACGCTGCTTAAGCAGTACAGACCTACGCTTGGTACCTTGTACCTAAGCTTGCCTAAATTAATTAAGATTTAATGTAATCCAGTCAAGGCAATGTTATATTTGAAATATATCAACGCATTCATTGAAACATAACACAAAGAAATAATAAGTAAGTAAGTAGTACCTACTTTTAATTATAATGACGACCTAATTAGCCAATCAATACATAGAGGTACAATCAATTCGTTACTTATCGTAATTAGAGATTTTCGCCAAGGTAAACAGGAGGTATCAGATTATAACGACGGCCGTTACGAAAAACGTTCTAAGGCTTTGGTCACATAACACACGCAATTGCAATTCATAATCAGTAAACCTGTATCTGTTTAATTAAAACTGCTCTACGGTCAGCAATATAACATTCTGAACAATGAAATTAATGAAAAGCTGACTAATAAACAAGATAAATTGATTTCCTCTATCCTTAATTGGTAATTACTCTTTTTTACTTATCAAAAATTCAAAAGATACTTACCCTTGTTCATTTTTAAACCCTACTTAGCTATATTATGAGCTTTTTAACCCAGCTAACATCTATATTGTACAGAATTAATCGAAAAGTTATCAACCAGAGGCCTTAGTACAAGTTTGTTTAACGTTATAAGTAATCGAGACGTGACCGCACTCCGATTGGCTGGCGCTAATGAACCCACCAATCAGAACGAACAAACTCATACTAATACCTCAGAGCCAGCCCAGGTACCAGATTCTTTTCAAAAAAATTCCATCCAAAGGTTGTCTGGAACACATCGCCTGTTGTACTCAAATTACTATTGCAATGTTTACAATTTTTTTCTGTGTGTGCAATAAAATATAAATAAATAAGTACGAGTTGTTTTAAGTTTACCTACCATGATCGACACGCTTATGACGTTCGGCGCTCTGATTGGCCTGTTCCAGTGAACCAACCAATCAGAGGGTTCCAGTCTCATTGAAAAGAAACTGGTACCAGGTCCTCTGGTCTATAGATACACAAACGCAAAATGAGGTCACGTTAGTTACTTAATCTGTGGTCACATCAATGTAACCACAGCCTTACCAAAAGCACTCGATTCCTACATGATATAGGTACACTTGCCGTTTAATCCCTGGTAACAATCTAGCTATCCGTAATTATGAATAGCGAACATTCGCATAAATTATGATTATAATATTAATAATTAGGTACGTACTTATGATTATGTATATGAATATGCTCGTTTAATCAATTAATATGATTTATTAGGTACAAATTCTACATTTTTATCACATTGTTCTCGAACAACTTAGGTACCTAATGTAGCAAAATGACTACGTGATCAGCTACTCAAAACTGGTGACGATGGATTTGTTCCCCGCGCAGAACAACAACAAATTAAATTGGAACCAAAAAAGATAAGTAGATAATAAATACCTAAATAACTCACTCCATACTTTAATTAATCAATGGTTCGTTATTTACATAACTAAGATAATGAATGCTTTCCTCTTTGACGAATGAAGATCCTCATTAGATGACTTAACTCCAATCTGCAAGCGGCCCGCCAATAATGATGATATAAAGATTCCCAAAAGGCAAGGCGTAGGGTATAGGTATCCATCAATTTCAGTTTGCACCTTCACTTTTTGCAGTCATGTTATACTAGAAAGAGTGAGCCTTTCACCAAATACCAGCAGATATCAAACAAGTATCTACTAATGTTTTGTTTTCAACAAATTAATGCTTCTGAAGACTAAACAGCCGAAGAATATAAAAAAAAAATAATCCAATGACTTAACTTAATATCTAAGTACTTAACGGATTCTTTTTATTCGCAGAAAGGTAGGGTACCTACCTACTTGATTTATATTCACATTTTATCACATCAAATCACCTCAGAAATCAGCATATCATAGCAAAATCACCAGTAAACACTGTAACTCCAGTAAAGCAAATATGCTGATTATTGTACGAGAAAGAGAGCAGAACTTGATTTTGAAATTCCTACACTACCTACTCTAGTTTTCAATCAGTAACGACTTCAATACTTTTAGAAACATGTACTTTTAAGGTATATGTTTGTAAAACCTATTTACATTGGAAAAATCTATAATAATAAATACTTTTGGAAAAAATTGTGTAAAACGTGTTTTTAACGCCATCTAGATTGCAAATCAAATAATAATTTTAATTTCTATTCGACAACAGATGGCGGGACTACTCTTCATAACCACTTTAAATGCTACTCACCAATAGATGGCGCTCAAAATCAACAATACTAACGTTTGTTTATTGTTTTTTGTTAATTTCTAATTTTATGCTTCAAGAAAGAAATTAAGTTTTATTTGAATCGTTTTTAATCCCTATGATTAAACGCGCATGACATTTTGCAGTGGGCGTCAATGCGCATAGTCAAAGCATTGCGCATTTCGTGGCTAACCTCACCGAGTCGATCGACCAGCAGCCAACGAGCTGTCAGTGCGAAACCTTTTCATTTCGTCTTGTGCTGTATTTTGGTGGGTGTGCTAAGTGTCTTCGACCGCATTTTGTTTTATTTGGGTGCTACTAAACATTAAAATTACAGGTAAGTGCACGAAATAATTTTATGAGTTACTGTTTTCGATTATCTCGTTAAAAATCCGCTAGGAATTTAATAAGTGTTTAGTTTACTTGTACAGCCCAGTGTATCCCGTTTATAAGATGATAATGAACTCGTGTCTAATCGTATTTTTAGAATATTACACCGGTCTTATTATTTTCACGATGCTTTAGTGAAAAGGGCCTAAACGTATTTACTTTTTTGATGATGTCATGGGCGGATATCTCTGACGTTAACAAACTTCCAATAATAATTGTTACTTTATCAATTTTGTGGGATATAATGTATTGCACATATAAAACTAATAAGTAATTGTACAAGATAATACAAGATTTTTCATAATAACTGCAGTTGTAGTTAGTTTTTGTATGAAGGCACCAAAACTGCTCTCTAATGATTTACTGATTAGCATAAAAATGCATTATCTATGTCAAACAGGATCAGAACACAATGGCATGACCATAAAACATTTGTGTGTAGAGAGTATGTATGTAGTTTTTGTTCTATGTACAAATTATGCTGGACTACACTCTATCAAAGAGAAAATTACTTTCTATATCAGTTAAAGCTAAAACAAATTGAATCAAAGATAGTTTACCTCATTCTTTTAAGAAAAAGACAATTTTAAATAAAAATGTTTAAATATAATAAAAATGTTAACAGTTACATACCAAGAGTATTCCAAATATATTTAAATTGTTAAAACTTGTCCGGTATCTTTAAAATAAGCTATTAGATAAATCATGAATTCACGAGTCAGATGAATGATTGAAATTAAACAAAAAATCTATGACTAATTGCTAACATACTGAGTATTTGGCAGTAGTTTGTATGTGATAACAAAGGCATCATATTTAAAAATAAACTAGTATATTTTTTACCTTAAGCCCGTTAAGTATATTTTATTATTTTAATTTTTTTTCCTCTTATTATAATTAAAATTATTAAATTATTGCCATTAGTAGACATGAATAGGGATGTGGCCTAGAATTTGTAATATAGGTACCAATATTATCCTAATTCATGATGTAGCATACCTAATACGGACACATGGGTGTTAATTTTATACTAACTACTTAATGTTGTCTGCCTATTTATGACAGATATGACATGAAATAACTTTAATAAAATTACTATTTCTATATTATATATTTCTATGAACAACTTAATTAATATTAATTCTCTCATAAACTTTGGGTCTAATATGAACCCTAACCCCTTTACCATAAGAACTGTTTTGTAACAAACCACAATGTTGGTTAGCACAGCTCAGGGATTTAATAAAACCTACTTTAATCCCATACGCCTTCATAACAGGGGGCAAACCTATTTGTTGTTAACTCTATTTTGAATTAGTTTTCCTATGTGAAAAGTGGTGAAAATCCAAAATCACAATAATACTTTACCCGACCTGGCAATGGAACATAAGGCTCCTTTAATCTTGATCAACTTTTTCTACTCTTATATCCTACCTATTTATACTTGTTAATTAATTTAGTTAACTAAAGGCGTCATGTCGTTTTCTGCATACCCACCCGATACGTAAACATTAAGCATTTCGCCGAAAGCAATTCGATACCTCGGCATTAACATCTGTCACCACCAGTGGCGTAACTATACCGATGGCGGCCCTTGGCAAATTTATCGAAGCGGGGTCCTAAACTCCTAACAAATATAAAAACAGTAACTCTAGATGAAAACATCAGAACGGGGCCCATTCCAGCTGGTGGCTTGTGGCATTATACAGACTTGCCACCCTGTAGGTCCGCCACTGGTCGCCACCAATATTAGCTTGCTACTGTTTACATTAACTAAAACGTAACTACTGTCGACCAAGGCGCCTATCGGATCGGGTTCGATTTGGCAGAATATTCATTTCATCTTTTCGATAGGTATAACTACGTGAAATTCTCAAGAATACTTATACAACGCGGAGCCTCGTATTATTCCCGGCTCAACCCATACTACGTAGGACCCATAAAGTTACTGGTCCTGACGAAGAATAGCTGTGAAATAACTACCTAAGCCCACTGACTGAGATTCTATTTAAACGTATCAAAAATGCTTATATACAGTTGATACTTAACCAACTATGAGAATTTCACTAAAGCCGTTTATCACCTGTTCAATGGTCCGCGTATCGAAGCGACTGACTACAATTTATAAAACAGTTAGGGCTTTCTACTCGTTAAGTCGTTAGTACCGAGCGATTAGACACTAGACGACCACAGATGATACCATACAAGAGGGGTTCATCTCCTGATTCAAATAACGCCGTGAACCGTAAGGCTCAAAGGGCACTCCTTTAGTGTCCCTAGGGATGAACCCTTACCGATTTGGCACAGGGTCTGAAGCCCCAATATACTAATAATGATCAAATGGATAATTTGACCTTTCTTACAGTCTTATGGATAATTTACCTTGCTACAGCCTTTTATTTATTTATTTACACTTTAATGCACACAAAATAAGGGACATAAGGCGGACTTAATGCCATATGGCATTTTCTCCCAGTCAACCTTTGGGTTAAATGTAAGCTCAGCGAAAATGGGCCTGTGTAATATGCAAAAAAAAAACAAAATAAATAACTAACAGTAATAATAAATACCTGATTGATTGACTGCCTCGTTGGCCGAGTATTCGCAAGTGCGACTGCCGGGCAAGGGGTCTCGGGTTCGATTCCCGGGTCGGGCAAAGTATTACTGGGTTTTTTAAAATTCTCAGTAGTAGCACGGAGTCTGGAAATGTGCCCGGTATATGGCAATAGGCTCACCCCCTATTACATGGGACTCAAAACAACTAGTGAAAAGTGGGTGTTACATTGTACTGTGGTAGAATGTGCACCTCTGCCTACCCCTTCGGGGATAAAAGGCGTGATGTTATGTTATGTATGTAAATACTGTATAACATACTGTATAAAAATACATAATAAACACAAAATATATACATGTACCTTTTCTAGAGAAGACAAGCGTTTGTGTGGCTACGCATAATGACTGCCGCTGTCCTGTCCTTCATGTTGGGAGCTTTAAGGGTAACTAGCATTGTAGGTACTCTTTACAAATAAATAACTCCCTAGTCCGTAATGCCTGTTCAACTGCTGCTTACTCCCTCGTTGGCCGAGTGGTCGCAATTGCGACTGCCGGGCAAGGAGTCCCGAGTTCGATTCCTGGGTCGGGCAAAGTATACTGGGTTTTAAAAAATTCTCAGTAGTAGCACGAGGTCTGGGATAATTGTGACTGGTATGTGGCAATAGGCTTACTCTTTATTACATGGGACTCGTAACATAAATAGTGAAAAGTGGGTGTTACATTGTACAGTGGCACTAAGTGTGTTTATTAGCACCACTGCCTACCCCATCGAGGATAAAAGGCGTGATGTTATGTGCCTGTTCTATAAGTAAAGTCTTACTAATGATATGTACCTACATAATTCTACGTTTAAATACAGTAATGGTATGCTCAATGCTCGAAACACTATATTTATGGTAAAATATCATTTGTACTGCATGCCTACATTGTACATTATCACGCCACAACTGTCGCATGTCGACTATTGAAATCGTCATGAATATGTTATACTGTACCATAACACGCATACAAGCTAGTCAACCTATACCAAAATAACAAATCTCTATAATAATGTTATCAGCTTTTAAGTGTCGGTATAAGGTCGAAAATCTATTGAAGATTTTTGGCAGGTTGTTGGTTGTTGTGCTGTCGTACGTCACTGGGGTCGAAACCGATCGGCCCGTGCAACGTAAGTGGATTGGAGTGAGGGATTAACTCCTCCATCGCTTCCGCTTCGTCCATTTGACATTGTAACTAAACTGAGCTTACGATGTCACGCCGAAATTGCACGAATATTTATTGTAGCGAAATGTTTGAGAATGGTTTTTCTTTTTTTACGTTTTACTTGATACGGTACGATGGATTCAAAGGAAGAAAATTATTGTAGGGTCATTTACTTGAGTAGGAAAAGGATTAGAAGTAGTCTTCTATGTTTCCTCCTGTTAGATGTTATCAGAATCTGAGAAAAAAATGTATCAATTTGAAATCTATCCTACTATTACCATGAATACCTATCCTACTAAACCTGATATCAAGAAAATTATAGTTTTCACTTCAATGTCAATACTACTACCATCACTAGACAATGTATTGATTCGTTGTGTCTTGGGCCTTCACAACTTAATGCTTACAACTTTTACCAGACAGCCTTTTAATTAGCCTTTATGATTATAGCTATCTATCCAAGCGACGGTCATAAAACACATGTCCTTAAGTATAAGGTAACTTTAGGGGTGAGTATACTATTTTCGTCTAAAGAATAAACTCGAAACCATAGTTACTCGAAAAGCAACTATAGCATAAGATACCTAAGGTTCATATTTTACTAAATAAAATACTGCATTTAAACTTATTCAAACCCAAGTCTGCATCTGTTGCTGAATTTAATCTAATTCAGAAACAGATGCAGTATTTATAGAAAATCAATAAGCAATATGCAGCGCGATGGTAGCGGAAACAAAGAGCCGGGGATGTGTTACACAACCGCAGTTTGAAATTAAACGTTCTGTTGAACATTGGAAGCCTCGCTAGACAATACGAGCACAAATAGAACAAATATAACTACCTAACACAAACTTCCAGCGCGGACCTTTGTTTTCATTAGTATTTCACCTAGTTTCCAAGAGTATAAAAAGCGGGGTATTATTCTATACTTCCTCTGAAAGTATCTTCGTGAGATTTACAGTACCTAAATGGTTTTTTTTTGTTAACTGGTTCCTAGTAATGTAATGGATTTGGTTATTTTAACCGTTCTTGTTTTTGGCTATTAATTTATATTTGTACCAATACTACCAACCAATGCTGTTCTTATTTCTAAAGAAAAGTTAGGACCTAAGTTATCCTCTTAGCACGACTTAGCACATATAGAATCGTACAGTTTCGATATTGGAATATCAGACCATAATGAAACCGTGTCACGTCTGTTCCGAGTTCCGAGTGTCAAACTGCTGGCACACTCGTGTTCTGGATCGTCGCAGATTATGCGATATAAGCACATCTACGAACTACATGTATTCTACTCACCAGCTTCTCGACGATCTGGAGGAAAATTAAAAACTGCCGCGGCGTGAAATTGCTGTATTGTACTTCTATATTATGTGGGTCGAGTTTTCACAGATTATTACGAATAGTGCCAGAACAGGATATTTATTTGCCGTATAGATGACGTAAATGGTAAATGAATGTGTTAAGTAGTTATTATTGTATGATTCTGTTATTCAAAACCACATATCGTTAAATCTTTGGTTGTTTGAAGGACCGAATTGATGGACCACAAAAAAATTCCTCTCAAACATGAGAGCGCCGCAAATTGACTCAGGCATTAAAAGGAACAACTTGAATTTATTGCAACATATAATGAAAACCGCTGCGAACGTCAGCACAACAGTAACTTACCATGAAAAGAAAAATGTGAAAGAGTATTAATAATGCTTCAAGTAATAAATTGTTAATTTTATAATATGCTTTGTGCTGCAGTATAGCAACCCAATTGGCGTGGGAAGCACATCACTGGGTTGTGGCTTGGCTCACCCAACCGGAGACTTTCCAAGCTGATTGGCAAGTGCTAACATGCACTACAGCTTGATACTGTACTCTCCTATTCCGGTTTGGCATGAAACTAGACTTATTAAAATGAAACATTAAAAATATTGACAAAGATTTTCCGCCTTCGGGAAGTTTAGTAGGTTTTCTGCAAAAGATCGGTAGACATCGAAGTTGAATATTATGATGATACAAAATAACTTAAAAATAAATCCCAATTTTCCTGGCGTCACTTATGAACGGCTGAACCGCTAATTATTTTATTGTTAAGTTGCCTCCTCCTTCCCTACTAAATAATTATGAATTGAATATAATATTAACAGGAAAGTAATTATTAACTACAATGACGCCACATTGAGTAGGCATGTACACTGAAAACAAAAATGCAGGTAAACCGTGGACCAAAAATATACCGTGTTGTGCAACGACCATCGATTCTTATTAAGTCTAACAATAGCGCACGCCAATTAATATTCAATACAATATCGTAATTGACATACTTTTTCTAAAGCCATAGCCGTATATTTTAATATGGTAAGGATAATTGACTTTCTGTTTTATTCAGTCATTCAAACAGGTTTATTTATATATCTGATGTGAACAAGTCTTCAAAATTGGTGGAATCCTATCATTAGGTTATCTCCTTATAAATGTTGGTTATCACCAACCACCCTAAAACCATATCTTAATTAAAAGTAAGTTAGCTTAATGTTACACCTAAACTAACCCCTAACTTGTACTGTTAGGTATCACTTATACGTTGTTGAAAACCAAAAAAAGTTCTACGTTATAGAATCGTAAGCACTTCTTAACAAAATTAACAGCTGAATTTTTTAATGACTCTTCTTGGACGAAAAATGGAACAAACTACAAATTGCTTTTCTCAATTAATTATTATATTTTTCAGCTTACTCACGTAATTATTTGACGAGGAATGGATCGCAGCATCCTCGTCTACACAGACCGCATAGAATACCAATATTTATCTAATTAATGATCCGGGTGTGACGTAAGCGGCGCCATCTTTAGTTATAACAGGGGTTAATATTTTTGTAATCAGCCAAGGCTCGCCCCGAGCGAGGCCGTGTAGATGTTGCCGAGGATACACGTGTTTGTTCTAAATGCCAGAGGTTAAACGTATATTTACTTAAGAGGAAATTATTATAACAGGTACTTCATACGGTACTACGTTGTTGACAAAATACTTAGTCGTAACCGCGACTGTTTTGTGCGATTGAGATTCTATTCTTAGATTGTTCACAGTTTATTAATAAATAGTTAACGAGAGTTAGGACATGTTAGGACACACCCTTCCAAAAGAAAGTTACCTTTTTCAGGTCATTATGGAACCTTAATCCGCAGTGGATAGCACCACCCAAGTTACCATTCCCTGGTTGACGACCCTGTAAAATACTAACATATTCTAAAAAAGGAGAATTTCTAGACAAATTGCCTAAATAGCCATCTAAAACCCCTGTATACAAAAAATGCTTAATATTCTAAATTCACAACAGAAACACCTGCAAAAATTGTAATTCCGAAAGTACTAACTCCGCAGGGTGCCATTAAAGATTTAGCCATTTTGTAAAATGGATCGTGGCAATCTTGGTGCTAACAACAACATATTGAGATTGTTAATCCGTTTGCCGATCTTGATGATTAAACCAATATTCCCTCAAGATCGCTTATAATACGGGTCGAATGTGATGTGTATAAGTACGTTGGCGTTAACTAAGTTGGCGGGTAATGTCCATTATGGATATGCGTAACCTCATGTCTGATTATCCCTTGTAGGAAGTCTGATAGATGGGGTGGAAAATGATCGACTAGTTTTGAAATGTTCTTGTTGTTTAATCTCTGTTCATAAAAAATTAAACTTACTTTTGCATAGGTACAAGATCTAACGTAAGAGATCTATCTATCTAATACTGTAGTTCGTAAGTCCAAAAATCCAACAGTCAACTTTCCCAGCCCACACGTACGTATTCAACTCTAGACCTCGCGTAAAACCCATAGGTCTCATTACTCATAGCACGAACGGACAACAATAGTAATCCATGTCCATTAACACGTAAATAATTTATAATTTTTGAAAACGTTATAAAATAGTTGTTAGTTCAACCGCATCAGCTCCGGATTATACCGTATTTGAATAATAACACTGAGCTATGAACACTATTTATTTAATATTGTACAACGCATATATGTATATGCATTCGTAATAATCTCGTTAGCTAGACTAACCACGTAGCTACCCAATTAAGAATTTACCGTCCCTTGTAAACCAGTTGTGAATAAAGTAATTACTGCAATAAGTTTATTTCATGTAATTTTATATGATAATGAAAATATTTCAGCGGATGCTTTGTATTAAACTTTTGCTCATTTAGTTTGCCCTTGAAACGCTCGTTACTTTAGCGAAAATTAAAAATGGTACAAAACTCGGTCGCTTTTCGACAAAGGGTGCTTTGTTTTACGCAGATACACGCGCTGAGCGCAGATGCTCCGAGCTAGCTGTTGATTATTTTCATAAAGTATCCACTTTGTTCCGAGCGTCTTGACATTGACTTTTACGATATAAAAATGATTGTAATTTCCACAATGCGTAAACAAGTGAACAGTTGCAATAAACCGTGGTAGCGGCGGCAGGGGTCGGTAGTACCGCGCGGGGGTTGCGCGCGTTTATTGATTTTCCGCGCGACTCCGCGGACGTGCTCCGTCGTCAGCTCGTATCTCCCGCAAATACTAAGATTACGGCTGCCCGCAGTTTTGAGACCCCTGGATTTTAGCTCAAACACCTTAGAATACCAAGGCTTTCCATAAATTAATATAAAAATCGATGTTATACCCTTTGCAGGTAAATTTTCTTCAAAATTGGACGGCTATTCGTGTGAAAGCAATTTATTTATTTTTCCATGAAATTGAAAATAGGGTGGGGGAGATATATCAGAGTAATAAATGGCAATGACATGGAACAGATGAGATACACGTATCACGACCCTGAACTCGTGCCTCAAGGACGAACGTCTCGAATTTCACACAATATTTAATCAGAACTGTAATGAGACGTCTTTAAACCAATTTATATTCTGCTGCAGAAATAAAAATATAATTCTAAGAAACTAGATACCTTAATATTCAAGTGAAAGGATCTATTGAAATCTTGGTCTATTACAGAATCTTTTTCGAAGTAATCAATTCGTTCAGACATTAAACACGACTTTTGAAAATATAATATTGATTTAAGGGTAAATTAAAAATGAAATATTTTTACATTGTACGGCAGCACAACGTCACAAGGAGATTGGCACACAACAATATCCAATCGTGATATGGACTCTATAATAACTAACTATATCTGCCGTGATCAAGAACAATATTGTCAATTATTCACATCAATAAGCCAATATGAAGCGACCGCGGCGGCCTGTGACCCGATTTCCCGAACCCAACCCGGCCCGGACGAGCCTCTAATTTGTAGTTAGTAAAATAATACGTACCAAACTAATGATTAGGCACTTTTTTATATTAAAGTGGAAATAAACCTCTTATCTGTTGACAGAACGTGTTGAAATGTGAATACAAATGTTGTATAAACATAGAGGTAGTTTTTACTCAAACACGGTGAAGTGAGCAGGTACTTCCTTCAGAAATAATTCTTTTATCACATCATCAGTGTTTACAAAGCTAATTGTTCTGATTCATTTAAGTTGGCAGCAAATCGTGATTCTTAATCAACCTTCATGAGTAATGCCCGATTGAATGAAACATTCGGTACGAACTAAAGAATGGCTTTCAAATATTCAAACCACGGTTCCTTTCAGTATCGAGACTAATCAACCGTTATTAAGAGCAATTAATTAACTTCTTGATTAAATGCTTAAACTGTCTTCTGTTCGCTGAAATATCTTACTTTTGCACGCCTCTGAATTTCCTTCGTCTTATTTGATCAACAATTTAACAAGTATGCCGTTATCTTGATTACTTAGAGGATACGATCAGTGTCAGCTGCTTGACTCATTTTACCATTACTGTTTTGTTATTATAGTAGGTACATATTAACTGTAATGTATTTTCTGTCCTCTCTATCCCAATATTGTTCGACAGTTATCGCTATCAGTAATATTGTTTCCTTCAATAAATCAAACAATATCTAACTAACCTTTCTCCAAACAACGGGTATACAAGGCACCACTGATGTTATCAGGACAAGTTTCCCATTGCTTTCCCATTTGTACGTGTTATGTCATGTCACTCCGGAATATGACCATTAAGATAAGAGTATGATGCGGGTACGAGGTACCAGGCGGCGACAGGTTAATGAATAAAACAGCAACAATGGTCTCGCAGGCAACCTGTGCAGACTTAACTACAGGCTGTCATTAAAATTCAAAGGTCGGTACAACCCGGCACGCTATGTTCACGTAAACTATTAACATCTATTGTTTTGTACAAGAGGTTTAAATGTCGATGTTTGATGTGTACTTGTTCTATTCAGAATTCAAGGTCCTTAACAAAAATTTTCTCACAATAATGCTTTTTTGAAAATTCCAGGAAAGTCTTAGTTTGAGTTTTCCAAGGCTTTTGTTCTTTTGCGTCGGTTGTTTTGAATACGAGGTAAGAGTCCAGCTATTATATTTAACCACCCAATTCTGTATGTAGAAATCTCTGTTTACAAACGCCCTAACGAGCAACAGCGGTAATTATATATAACTAACGACAGCTCTTTAACTGCGAAGCGACGAGGTTCCAAATTAAAATGAACGAAGTTCTACTTGAGCAGGTAGATGTGTATTCTATTATTATTTTTTTGTTCTTCGTCATTCGTTGTGTTATATTATATGTACTGGAATATATGGGTATTCTTATATAGCTCAAGTTTTCCCTAACATTTAATACGCAGAAATGTTTGATACCGTTAACATTATTTTCCCTTACACACCTGTAAGGGTTAATACACCTATAGTTATGTTACCTAAGGAGGAACTAAATGGCCTGCTGTCATTTTAATCAATGATAATCTAAACGTTGGAGCACCATCATCGATCAGCGCCATATCTCTCATATCTAGTACCTATTAGAATTAAGTTATATTAAGTCCCCAATTTATCACTTACCAGCCCATACACAATTGTAATCGTCGGGACAGAAGTGGGTCGTTCAGCTTGGTTCTGGCACATTGCCAACGTACTGAAACTTGAACGTGGCCCAAGTTCAGCGATTGCAATGTGTCGTTACTTACTGACTAAGTACAAAACGTTTACTCTTAAACTTTCAGCTCAACCTGTTCAACCTTTCGCTAAAGAAACATTGATTTTAATTTATTAAATCTCGACCCGAAGTGGACGGCTCAACAAGGGATCAGTTTATTCGCGTTACTCATCAAGAATGCAACACTAAGCGGTTTTGAGAGCATTGACTCCACCAGACCATTGCATACTTTAAACAGGCAATTTTCGCTTACGTACCTACCTCTAAATGCTAAAACATTCAGTACATAGTACCTATGTATATCTCTGTTTCACTGTTCTCTAAGCTCATTGAAAGTTAAAACGGGCACGTCAATGTTTGAGTTGGGAATTAAAGGGTGAAATTAAACTTAAATAAAAGCAGACGAAGGCTAAATTTGGCGTAACATAAATGCTTAACTTTACGAGAAGGTTGAAAAACAGGAATGTTTTTCCCCGACTGTCTCAAATCCCTATCCACAAACAATCCTGGCTTAGCCGAGGCGGTACGTGTGAGATTGCCTGTCCCCGTCTTTGTTCGCAGCGTCAAGGCCGTGCCACCCCAAGGGTGTCCTGCGTTTATATACTTTATACGACATTTGCCAACCGTCGCGTCGCCATGCACTGAACCCGAGCTAAAAATAACATAGATAACGTATTACTCTGTGTTCTATAACATATTCAAGTATATCCGAAACTCGTCACTTTTATCACCTCAAAGCCTTGTGGCTCACAGTTCAAAATATGCTAATTTACGCATTAAGTAAATATTGAAATGGAATGTAGGCTCCGACAATAATTGTGAACATCTTTCTTCCTTTATACAAATTCAGTGACGTAATCTCTTCAGGATGTTAAATACAGCAAAATATGCTTTAAATTATAAATGTAATTGTTCAAAGATTATTAATTTTATTTGTAACGAAGGTTCAAATAATTTTCAGGTGTAATATTTCTTTAAAAACATGAAGTGGCGAAATTGACCTAAGGAGCCTTACCGCTTTGGGTTTAAAATAAATATGAATTTTTGGTCCACAAGCTTGTTAAAAAGGTTGATTATGTGGGTCCCGTGGAGCCTCTCGGTATTAAACATTACCATATAAAGGTCGAGGAGCGAGAGCCGCGCCGATGTTTTTATGTGACGGTAAAACAGGCTGGGAAATAAATGGCTTCATGCCCTCTAATTAACGGCTGAAGTGGCAAATAAAATAAATCGTCGGTTAAAAAATTCGAAATAGTGTATTGCTTATAAATATGTTTCTTTTATTTTGTTAAGCTGACTTTTTTCTGAAAAAGCATTAACTTTATATATATTCTGGGTGTGAGTGACAATTACCTATTGGCTTTTTGTGATTTACTAAATTTCGGTATTTGTGGTCAGAATATTTTTCTTTGAAATAATTCGCTTGGCAGATGATACTTTTTGTAAATTTCACTAAAAGGGGAAACCCGATCGTGCGTTTTAGTTGTTGTCATTAGTCAGTTGTTGTCATTAGTCATCAAGCTCGAATAGAGGATTTTTTTATCAATGTTTCTTACAAACAGAGAAACAATTTAACGCTCCGACTTATTTCCAACACTACGTTTTCTTTCAATAGTGACTTTAAGAAGATGGTAGAAAATATCCTTGTTAGTTCTCTCTACACAAAGATAGCAAAATATTTTGACAAAATGTCATTTCTTTAAATATGTAGGTTTAAAGGTTAAAGTGTGTTCTTCCAGAGCGGCCATGTTCTGACATTTGAGTACCACGCATCTCTTACTACCCACATATTTTAGTAAAAGGAAAGTTGTAACTTGTAATGTACTAACTTTCTAGAATATTCTGTTACTTTATGCTAATTGTAAAATGTTATTTATACGTGACTACTCCTTTGGTCTAGAACTCTAGATATAAACTAGCTCAAGCGCTAGCTTTCATTTTTAAAACTTTATAAGTTTTACATTACTGAAGGGGCAGTATTTGTTAGCATTAGTATTAAGTTGAGTGTTCGGTAAAAAAGCCTGGAAACTATAACACTGGACAACAATCTGGACTTGTACTGAGAGAGACTCGTACTGGAAAAGGAAACCCAGTACTACCACCCCGGTATTACGGCACCTCGGAATTTCCAAAGACGTTCCTATAGGCAGCCGTTGCAACGACCAGAACAAAGCAAGCATTAACAAATACTATAAAATACCAAGGTCACAGCCAGGGGTGGTTCGTAAACTAGAACGTAAAGTTAACTAACAGGATGTTAACTGCGAACATATTAAGGTTACGTGTAAGGTTACCTTCAAGGCCAGGCGTAACATTCGCTATTATTTTATTACGTACTCTACCGCGTCTGCCTGATCCGACGTAAACACTAAACACTATTATTTGTAGACTAAGAATTATGTGATTTATTGATGTTATAAAACTTCGGTTATTGACTTTTAACCGATTGGAGATTGACTTTTGTAGCTGTTGAATAGTAGATTCTGTACAATGAATTATTAGAATAAGAAATATCAAAGGAGAATGTCATTATTACACCAGTAAAGGAAATAACACAGTATATGCGTTTGTAAATGCTTAGGTCTCAAAGAGATCAATTAGATGGTTATTAAGTGAAACAAGTGAGTGAAACAAGTGAATTTATTTCTGCAAATAGGCTACAAGGCAGCACTTTTACACGTCAATTTTATCAAGCGAACGATGAGGTCGACATTTCCTAACTGACTACTCTGAGAAGAAATGCCGAAACAAACTCAGAGGTCTGTCTCTTTTAAAGTCCAGACAATATGTATAATAGATTATGTGTGAGAACCGTGCAAGTTCTTTCTGTAGTGGCCTTTTAAGGAAAGAACCACAACAGTTTGAGCGGACCCGTTCTGAAGGCAGTACGCATGTGTCGGTTTACAGTCAGCTCAATTAACAGGTGAGGCTGACTGATTCGATGAATAATAGCAACCCAAAGAACATTTGCGTAGGCCGCACAAATACTCAAACTGTCAGAATATGGGTAATTAGAAAAGAAATGGTGAGGCAAAGTCTCGCACGGTCCTAGCACTAATCAATGACAGATGACAGATGCAATTTGCGGACGGCACAAAGTCACTTGAATACCTTTCCGTGGCCTTAACCTAGGCCATTACAGCTAGTTAAAGCATTACTATGAAGTTTCACACGTTCCTCTCTTCGATTCATAACCTTCCACCTCTCTAACGACTACAAAACAAATATGGCCGTCACTTACCAAAATTACCCGCTGCAAAATTAGCGAAAATAAATTCGGTTCATAAACTTTATCTACTGCATACTGAATAATTCACAATTTTGTCACGTAAAAGAAGTTTATACAGGTCTTTTACACAGGCCTGTTTATGCCCAACTTTAAATTAAATTAAGCTCCCCAGAGGGCGGTAAAGTTTTGTATCATGCTTAGATTTTTAAATTAGATAATACCTTTAGTAATTTGGCAATACTTTAATGTAATGTTATTTGTGAATTATGTTCTAACCTTTCTGTCTGAACATCGGATCCTACAATAAATAAAGCTTAAAAGAATAATCTCCCGTTTGGGAAATTCTTTTGTGATTTTCTTTTCAGAAATATAAAGAAAATCATAAAAGGATTTGCCACCACGTCGCTGTGCTTCTTTAATAAACCGAATGTCTTTAATATCGTACAATCCGATTATTTCTAATAATCACTTTGGTTTTAAATAAAAACCAATTGAATTCACTCTTTCGATCCAAATTCCTGTTTTAGGTTTTTATTGATTTCGATATTATTATATTATCGATCTCATATTTTCAATTTCTTCCAATTTTTGATAAATCAGTTGTCTTGTTCCAGGATGCCTTCAGCAGCGCCACCCGCCGAAAATGGCGCGCCGCGCAGCGAGCTCGAGCAGCTACAGCTGCGCGCTGGTCAAGTCACCGATGAGGTCAGTATCTTTGTCTATGCTCTAAGGATGCCGAAGAAGATTATTAACCTATTTGTTGTGGGGGCGCTAGTGGTACACAAAATGGTATAATATGAAAAAATAGACACAGCTCCAACCCCAAGTAAGTAAGGATAAGTAACGAATTGGCAAATCAAAAAGTGCTGGAGACTTATTACACAATAAAAAGAAATTTAGATTTTTCATGGTACTTAATCCCACACGACTGAGAAAAGTTGAAGAAATGGAAAATTTCACTAGACAAAGTAGAAATTGGATTAACCACCCATTTAAGAGGGACTTTGAGAAATATAGGGCTTAGTAAAAACAGCACTAACTGAATGAAAAAAATTCCATAAACTATTCTCCGCTCAACTTTGTAAGTTTAGTTCGTAACAAGTTTCCTTTGTTCGAATCGCCGAACTTTTACAAATGGAAGAAAATAAGAGGTTTATAAAGTTTTCTGTTGTGACTCGTTGAATAATTGAATTTGTTACAACATTTCAGTCGCTGGAGTCGACGCGGCGTATGATGCAACTATGTGAGGAGGTGAGTTCGAAACACGCTTTATTCATATATTATAAGTTAGATTTAATTCTATAATTAAGGGGAAAACGTCACCATCAAATTAATTAAAGAATGAAATAAACTATCGTCCCCATATATCGCTCTGTTACCGTATCTAAACATTAATCTTCTGTCTAATCTAGATCTAATGAGTATTGGGAGTTACCTATGTGTTATTTCGAGAATACCTCCCAAAATAATATGAATTTTCTTTACTATTCTTTCCCCTTTGATACTAAGATAAATTAATCTTGAATTTGGTATAAAAACGATGATTGTCAGTATCTTTGCAGGTTCGATTCCTGGATTCGGGCAATGCATTACTAACTAAAGAATACTATTTTTGTAATAATATGCTTACATATTTACGAAAAGAACTTGTATATAAAGTAAGTGTAAAACTCTGACTGTATCGTAAACCAGCCGGATGCAATGTTAAGCCTTCATTAAAAATAAGTTGGAAATACATTGTTTTTATACCAAGTTCATATATAAAGTTCCCCTAATGTGACTTGTACATGATTGTGTGATTAATATTGAACGACCTATTAATTTTCCAAGCGTGCGACTATACTGGAAGCTATCTATTGCTAAATAATTGATCCAATAGAACTGTGCGGTCTTGTATATCCGTAGACGCGTTTGAGTTACAATTAAATTAGTTTCCCCTCATAGTTTAATTATGTTGAGTTCTGTTGTCGATTATGTGAATTATTTGTGATCATCTGTGAGAGAGGTGTTCTCGATGCGAGGGAGTGAGGGGTATAGCGGAAGTGTCTGGATAGCCCCAAGCTCGGTTTGGTCTCTGACGCCCGTCCCACCCCCTAGGGCGCAGCCTCTGCTAACCCTGGCTGTTGTGTTTCGATGTCGCTAAATATTATTTTGTTTATCTTTTTTTCTAAATGTGTGTATGTATATATATGTAGTTATCCGGCCATAATCCTTATTTTATTTTATGTTGAACCCTACATTTTGAGTATAATATGTAATCAGTATTATATGTTATTATTACCATACATATATGGGTGTTGCATGATCCGTGCCTACTGTGTCCGAATATGTTAGACTTCTATAGCCCTTTGTGTTGTTCGTAGTGAACTGTACATTTATGTGATTATATTTACCTTCCCGGGCGAACTGCCCTCGGCGCTGACAGTTAATTAACTAAACTCTTATTGTTACGTTGCCTCCTCAAGTTTACGTCAAAGACGCTAATTATAAACTCAAAAGTGTTTAACCGTCAGCTCCTGTAATTTCGCCCGATTGCTGTTTTAGGTTTCAAAGCATGAAGCCCATCATTGTCCACAATAGAATCCAAGTCCCATCTTTAGTTTGAATACTTCTCTAACATTAGTACCCCTTTTAGTACGTTACTTGACCGAATACGTGCGCTTTTGAGTCTGAAAAAAAAAACTAGTGAATCCATTTTTGCTTGGGCTTGCTTTCTAATGAGACCCTGTCTACCTCTCGGATCCTCAGAGCAGGTATCCGCGTCCGAGGCTGACTCACTGTTTTAACGCACTTTCTATTCTATTTATTTCCTGTCTGGTAACGATACTTGTACTCTTCATAGATGACATGGTTGTTCTCTGTGTTTCTTTGTTTCCGTACGTAACGTTCCAACACTAACTGATCTAGCGAACCTTGGCATTGCGTACATCGTGAATTCGTGATCAGTGTATGTTGATGTTCGTTCTATCCTGTTTTAGTTGATCTGTATCTTAGGTCTCTGTTGTAGTGGCTGCTCTCTGTTGTTGACTGTACATCTATTATGTTGTATGATTTTCATGCCTTCTCGAACATTCACATTACTGTCAATATGTGGGCGTGAACACACCCCGTACCTACCACTGAACTCCAACAAATATATCGAGCTACACCTGATGCTGACTCTCACACAATATACCTACATGGACCTAACCGATATAACCAGTATTACCCACATTACTGTATTCATATTATTTCTTACTTTTGATTTACAATATTTTAGTTCACAATCTTTATAGAGGATACCTAATTATTTACGTAATATATTGCGATTATTGTTTTATATTATTAATTTTATATGCTGAAATGTATGCGCCGAATATAACATGGTATACGACACTGTACAGACTCAGCATTACTCTCAACAACACAGTTCAAACACCAGGGAGGACGTCATCCAGCCAATCGCCACTGAACCAAAATTCACATCGTTGGCCTCTGGCATCAGTAGTAAATGCCCTTTGATGGCGAGGTGGTGAGGTAGCGATGCTGGGCGGCGTCCTCCCGCGTGACATACAAGTGCAACATCTGACTACAAGTAACGCGCCACGCTCGCGCCGCCGCGTGGCGCTCGCCGGGCCCGAACCCACTGTCCACTCACTCTACTGTACCCCTCACAACTAACATGCTCTGTGACTTTTTGTTTCTGCGGCGTAGAGCAAGGAGGCCGGCATTCGTACTCTGGTCGCTCTAGATGACCAGGGAGGTGAGTGATCTGCAAAATTTGCAACACTACATTATTTACAATTTTATCTATTTTATCCTTTTTCGCTAACTTTGTTGAGCATCGTAGGGTTTTCAGCCGACCCGAAGATGGGCTCACCGATGTAGAAGAGTTTAAGGGGGTATCGCATTGATTATGTATTTAAAATTACGTCACTGCTATTACAATGCAAAGGTGCGGGCATCCTCTGAGAAATGACCGTTTACATTGTAAGACTCACACACGGAGATGACCACGGAAAACCCACATCTTTGTATATTTATTCGTATGTAGATAATATACACCACTTTGCACAACTTAACAACGAGCTCTATCTTGTACGACGTCAGGCAGGCCGAACGATCGACATACAAACGTATATATTCCGGCGTACCGATACCTTATACATTCTGCATTTCAGATATTGTTCGTACTCGACTCTAATTTAAACAACTTTACTGATTTCACATAAAACGAATCTAAATGAACGAGCAAAGTAAATTCGAAACGCTTCTCCTCAACGCACGACTCTTGACATCACACAATAAATCATGAATCATATGAAACTGAGCACAGATGAAACTGAATCTGGTTTTACTTGCAAGCTTCACTGCATGCATGTGGTTGTGATCGAGTAGTGTGTGTTAGCACGCCGCACGCGTCGCCCGGCACGCCCGCCACGCCCGCCACGCCCGTAGGCCGCGTCACGCCGCCGCAGCTGCTCGCGCCTCACGCCGCGCCCGTGCGACCGACCGGCGCACCGCACCCACCCACCCACACACCCCGATACTCTCTCCTACGATATATTATTTTGATTTGTATTTTATGTATAGAGCGAGGACGCCGGGGGGCAAGCGCTTCATATGTTGAGTCACCAGGGCGGTAAGAGTTAAACTGACACATGGGTAGTCGAAACGTGAGAACGTCTGTGTTTGAATGTGCAGTTAATAAAATTAATCTCTTTGTTTTTCTTTGACGTTTCTCTTACCTAACGACTTATCTGAGATCGATGTTGCGTGTGTATCTATGTTTCGATGGGGATGACCTTCACATATAGTGTAAATAGAAGCCCGATGGCCGTTCGTTGCTAATTGTCGCAAAAGACTGTTACTCTATCTTTTGCTGAAGATTTAATTTGAATGAGCTGCGCAATCTGTTTAGTTCTTCCGTTGAATTCGATCGCTTTTTATAGGTATATTTATTTATCTTTCCGAATCTACTGTTCTCTTCCGTAACTGCGGTACTGAAATGAATGCGCGTTTACCGATGTCTGTTCGACGTATAGAGTAACTGGTATCCGCCTTCATCTCCATGGCTGGCAGCGTACTGTTCATGTTAGCTGTAGGTCTGTAACTGTTAGCTCGATGCGTCTGTGTCTGTCGGCGAGGCCGCGAGGCCCCTCGCCGCACTACATATTAGTTTGTTCATTTTTCTTCTTCAATAAATCAATACTTTGCTATTTCACGTTTCATTTAGGAATGGCTTACTTACTGGATACGCTCATTTGCTAAGTTGATTTATTTTGTCCCATGATCACCTGGCGGCGGGCCAAGCGCCCGTCGCTCCATGTCCATGTTTTGTTTCTGTTTAGTTATCAGTTTGTTTGTGTTGGTATGAGTTAGCGACGCCCGCGCGGCCGGGGCTGCCTGCGCGCGCGCCGCTCCCGACTCCTCACCGCATTCGTTTGGCGAGCTATAGTGACATCATTATTGTGTTGTAGAGTCACGAGGTGGGCATGAAAACCCTGGTCATGCTGGATGAACAGGGCGGTAAGCATCCAGTAGAACATACTATTTTGCATCACTCATAATTTAGTAAAGCTTTTGTCTGAAATGCCAGTTCAGATAATTTATGAAAGTTCGTTGAATGGCAATGACTTGATGACAATAAATTATGTTACCGATTGAAAATCTGCTAACAGTTTATTAATAAAGGATAAAAACTGAAGGTAAAACTTGTTTGTCATGATCATAACTAAACCTAGAGAATAAAGTGCATCAAACGATCTCTGTGCTCCCGCTGCCAGCGCAGTGAGCCTGTGAACTGGGACCATGAGATTATCTGATTCAGTTAAACCCTATTAATTATTTTATTATTTAGTTCTTTGTCACGCATCCGGCTATGCACGTCTTCTTCAATATTGCTGTTTATTGCATGATTAGATTTTTATAAGTGATATTAGTTGATATTATCTAATTGTTAGTACACTACGAGTACGGTAATGTAATCACTTAGTATCAGCACGTACATCATTTTATTCAAAGGTAAATGATTTTTCTTGAATTAGTTTTAACCAGATCAAGTGTAAGACATACGACACAAGCACCACAAAAGATGTTCAGTTAAATATGAATTAGATGCTTAAATATTAGTTTTGAAATGTGATGACATAGAATTGCTCTAGATTGTCAGCTTGCATGGACAGAACTAGTTGATATAACTCGTTGCCGTTACAGAATACATGTCTTACACTTAGCGCTGGTTATTGTCGAGAGCGTTGAGAATTTACAATTTAAATGAAATGATTCAAAACTATTAAAATCGCGAGATTAATATTTAAAGAAAAAAAGCTAGGAGCTTGAACACATAATGCAGGTTGACTGACAAGGGTGGATCTAAAGCGTGTGTTGATGTGTGTGAACAGAGCAATTGGACAGAATCGAGGAGGGCATGGATCAGATCAACGCGGACATGCGCGAGGCAGAGAAGAACCTCTCGGGCATGGAGAAATGTTGCGGGATCTGTGTGCTGCCGTGCAACAAGTGCGTACCACACACTTACACGACTAGCTTCCGCGCTCGCACGCCGGTTCCTACGAGCCACTAACCATACTGATTATTTTCCTTTGCAATTCATAAGACATAACCTATACATTTGATATCATTCAGCTTCAAGCACTGTAATCACATCTGTTACTCTCAAAGCAAGGTTTTGACGAAATGTTCTCTTCTGCGTCGCTATTCATTGTCTTGTCAACTGCTCCACGAGAAGTGGTGTTTTTGCATGTCCTGGGTTTGTTATTCCAGGTTGGGATGTGGAACTGTTAGACCGTAATGTAATATGATTATGTGACATTCCAGGGGTGCGTCATTCAAGGAGGATGACGGCACGTGGAAGGGGAACGACGACGGCAAGGTGGTCAACAACCAGCCGCAGAGGGTGATGGACGAGCGCAACGGGATAGGACCACAAGCTGGATACATAGGAAGGTAAGATCAATTAACAAACCCTTAATAACAGGCATTTTAAAAATAGCAACATGTATTACTTCGAATATTTTAGCAGTCAGCTAGTTCCCAAAATCACTAAAATATCATTAAAATTGACTCTGAGTTTTAAACGTAAAAACAATGAACCGCCAGAATTGGTTACTTGCCAACTAGTCAAAAACGACAGTTTTCTATTAATTTTGTACGAGAATGTGTACTGTGACGTCACGTATTTTAGCGTCAAACAGTATACTTATTTCGTAAAATGTTGCTGGAAAAATACTCAAATTAAGTTGGTCATAAAATCAATTAATGAAAGTGTGATTATTTTGTAATATTTTTTTTTTGTATTGAACAGTCGAAATAATTTATTTTTGATTAAGGCAAGTAGCAAGTACCCAATTACTCTCGCGTCTATACCAAAAAATTAAATACATTCACACTTCATAGACGTGTAAATCTGCAATTTTAATAAATTATAATGAGCCTTTTAACAGAAATAAACATTAAATCTATGATCAATTATTATTTAGGATAACAAACGACGCTCGAGAAGATGAGATGGAAGAGAACATGGGCCAGGTGAACACGATGATCGGCAACCTGCGCAACATGGCGCTGGACATGGGCTCCGAGCTGGAGAACCAGAACCGCCAGATCGACCGCATCAACCGCAAGGTAACCTGCCGTGGCTGGCAGACCGATTACATCTGCACGCGAACCCGTCTGGCTAGGAGAACTATAGGGTTTTTTGTATAGACTTTCCTGACGAAGATTAAGGTTACGTACTAGGACTATGAAAGAGGCAGAAGTATCAGTATTGACTAGCTTTTTAACTGATTTCTTCTTACCTTTCATATGACATATTTAGTATAAATTATGGTGATGAAAGGGTTTCTTACTAGATCGCTTTATTGAGACTGTATTGTTCAAAGACTAACAATATTATAAATTAAGTAAGAACACTGTTTATACTGTTATAACGTTATTATGGGATAAACGTTTCTTCATTAAGATTTTATTTGTGGAATACGAATGGCTAAAAATTAGTATACTACAAACACGAAGAAATATTCCTGTTAAAATTCTATCAACAATTTGATTTTATACACATAAAATACTTCTCTTTCAAATAGACAGTTAGTGTCCTAAATCATTATATCTATCTCATTATTTTAATTACTTCTATTCTATTCCAAAAGACTGTTTCGCGTGCACTTCCAAACTAATTTTCTTCTAATAGATTTATCTACAGTCTCTACTGTTCGACACTGATATAAGACTATTCTTAATCAGTATTTTTTTCTAATATCAATTATTGATGTTGTCGTTTTATTGACTTGCAGTGTAAGATTTTACTTCCCTTGTAAATACATAGTTGAAGCAATAGTGTGTGGTTTGAGTAAAATTTTACACTACTGGGACATTGTGAAACCTGTCTGAACATGTTTCGTGATGTCCCGATGTTGTTCATCTACATTTTCACCATCTAAGTGTTTGTGCCTGTCACGTTAGCCGTGGACGTGCGACTAGTTGTCTTCTGTGTCTATCAACTATCTTCTAGCTTATTGGCATCCTAATGATCCGGTCACTCGCTTACCTGGCAATCGATTCACTTCCTTCTGTCACCCGACGCATGTCTCTTCATACTTGGTAGAGTATGTGATTAGAAATTGGTTGTTGTGAAATTTTTCTTTGTGTCTTCCGACTGACAGTATAAGACATGCTACGAAATACTCCGTACACATCCCACACGACCATTGTGTTATTGTTACTAGTTGTCACATCCATCCAGACTAACATGATATATCCAGAATTAGACTCCATAACTAACACTGTCATTCACATCAATGCTAACGGAACATTGTTTTTGTTTCAAAAGACAGCGACTGATGGCCGTCCAACATACTTGATTATTACTGTTACAATTTCAATATTCATCTAATCATCGTCGTACGATGTAAAGAAAAATGAGTAAATTTTTGAATGTCCTCAGGCCTCAGGGTAACCTCATGATTACTCCTTCTTCTTTACTCGTCTGTGTAACTGGGCCAAATGACATACTGAATATAATATACAAAGAGAAAGTCGCTGTGAATTGAACAACTAGCAAAAACAAATCGCATGTTCTAATCATAGGGCGAATCGAACGAAACGAGGATAACTCTGGCGAACCAGCGCGCGCACGAGCTCCTCAAGTAAAGGACGGCGCCGCACACCACCACACACACACACACACACACACACATACACACCACTCGGTCTCGTGGTCACATGCGGGCGACACGCCCTCACACCGGTTGCAGATACATTACCATTACTCAATACCGAATCTTATTGCATCATTTCAAAACTACAAGCAATCTACCGACAAGTCTATTTGTTTGCGGTTAAATTTAGAATATTATTCAACATGTATGTATAGAAATAAAAGCAGGAAGCATTGTTGCCCTATACCTGCAAGAAACAGACTTCCAAGAACACAGCATCGCGATGCTGCAACACTATTGCTCACTTTTAGGTTGACAAGTAAGTTTCTTATGTTTAAGTTAGGTGAATGCCCTATGTATCTGTAACCGGTGTACAATATAATTTAGAAATGAAATATTTTTGCTTAGTGTCTCTCTTCTATCTTGAGATACATTTATCCAATTGTAAAATTAATATTAAACATGTAATCCTAGCATGCTACTGTATTAAGTGAACACTCGTTCCTTTATCACTACTATTTATTTTACAGCTTTTTCTTAACGCTCAACTTTTAAGTACATGTTGTTGAAATGTTGAAAATATAAGTACACGATGTAGTTTTGTTGGGGGTACTTCCATATTGTTAGAAATGTACTGGAATATGTATGCAGAGGCCTTAGTATGAGTTTGTTTTACGTTTTAAGTAATCGTAACGAGTACGCGTTCGGCGCTGTGATTGGTTGCTTCATTGGCGCTGGCCAATCAGAGTGCCGAACGCATACTCGTTTCGAATTCTTTAAACGTAAATCAAACTCGTACTAAGGCCTCAGAAATACAATAAATTGCGTCCAAGTAGTGCACTAAACGACAGTGGCGCACTCTACTCAGAAAAAAATACGTGGAATTCGAGTTTCCATCAACAGATTTGGTTGTAGAACAAAATTGTTTGAGCTGGCTACCTCACATAAAACTACATAATTTTATGAATAGTTTTTGGTGCTCATTTCATGCAGTAGAACATGTTGAAGTTATATAAATTATACTTAATCGTATTTACGCCATTGTCTAGTATATTTAAATTATTATAAAACTACTACACGATATAACAATTAGGAGGTGGAAGCGTGAAATTTATTTTGAGAAAATGCATTTACCCCATGTTAATATGTAGTGTTACTGTTGAAGCTAGATAAATTATAACTATCGTTGCTTGATGCAGATTTAAACTATGAAATTATTATTATAAACAAGTTACTTATAACCACAAGATATATGAAAGTTATTTAAATCAAAAGTTGTTAACTTCAAAGGGATCATGGGATCAAATCTCACCAAGATCAGAGTTTTCCACACAATATTCTCTTCGTAAACACATTTTATCGATGCAAGTATTATGATTTAATCTTGGCTATTAATCTAAAATGCATTGAGAACAGTTAGAACACATACCTACTGTTCCTATTTACAGGCTATCGTAAGAGGGATGAATAAATGGGTATCGCATGAATGGTAAGAATAAGTATGAGTCGATATGTGATAATAGTTTGAATTTAAGTGAATAAACATTAGACAGTCACATGTCTTCGAGAAAACTCGTCATCTGAAATGCATCAGATCTCATCATTTATTTTAAATACGTTTCATAGGAGCATTTATGAAGTTGGGATCGGAAAATAACAAATATATACTTACCTATGGATCAAATATTTAAGAAAATTTGTGTCTACACGTGTCTTACTATAGTCCTATAATATTCATGGTTACAAATACATAATGGCTTTGACATATCTCTGCAATATACATATCTGCTTCTATGAAATAGTATGAAGACGCTACCTACTTATATAATGTAACTTAGTATAAAAATGTAGCTATCTTAACTAGCGATAAATCTATCGTAATTTATTATTAAATTAGTAATTTTTATTTATTTTATGATAAAATAAATCATTTCATTTACAAAAGTGATTTAAATTTTTTATTTTCACTTTTTTTCGAATTTATTTTATTGAAGTCATTTTACTCTGTAATTATTGTGGTGTCGCCATTATTTTTTAATAGTAACTGCAAATAAGACATAATCAAGAAAGTATATGTTTAAATTATAAATAAATGAAGGTGTAAGGAAAGAAGTTGTGGTAGGGTCGTCGCAGTATACTTTAAGTAATGAACACGATATAATTATTTAGGAAATATTTATAGGTAAATTGCTAGAATTAATTTAACTTAGATTGAAGAACTAATTTAGACATCCCTGGGGGGAAATGGTTATCAAACCGATATTTAAAAAGCTACAAGCAAATAGGTGACTTAAATTAAATGCATTCTTCCACGAGACTGCACACACACAAACAAACTAAACACACACGTCGCTGATGATCGTGAGTATATTTTTTTAATAAAAAAGCACTTTTATGAAGCGGAGCACAGCTTGCACTTAAAGCGATTGAAGCAGCACAAAATTGGCTTTTATGTCACTTATAATAAGACGCTATGGCGTTGCCGCTTGAAGCCGAAAATCGCTGAAAGATAAAAAGGCTTACAAGATTAAGATGTGTCGTATGTAGCAGCACAATACAAATTTATTTTGGAATTATTGCTATTGATATTGTTATCATCTTCTGTGTAAATATAAAGAAGTATATAGACTTGGTGCTCTTACATGTGAACACAGCTTTATGCTCGACAGTTTGCAAAGTTGCAAATGTCTCTCACATTCTAACAATATTGTAAAATAACCTAAATTATTATTGGTATTTCTTTTTTTTTTCGTTTAATTTCCTCCGGTTTTAACCCTCTTCCTTTTTCGTTCTGTCTTTTCGCTCTGTCTGTAGTTCTGTCTTATTTCTTCTTTTACAAATATCTTCAAGTCTTTTGTTTTTGCATTTCCGTTTGCGATGACAAATCGTGTTACTCTATTCTGTTTATTTCGTTGTTTGGTTTTGTTTTGTGTCTTTTTATTAATTTTGTATTTGTTTGACCATACCTGTATCTCCCTTGTAACCTAAAGCTAATGTTCTACCTTATTTCCAAGGAATAAGCCTTATTTCTAAAGAAATATTAGAAATAAGCCTTATTTCTAAAGAAATAAGGTTTATGTATCTGTGAAAATTTTGCTGTACAATGAGGTTTTTTTATAGGGTGAGAGCAACGAGACGCGCATAGCAGTGGCCAATCAGCGCGCGAACAAGCTCCTCAAGTCTTAAGCACCACGCACTTGAATAAACCCACTAAAATGACGCTTACTTACTTTCACTTATTTATTTCAATTAGATATAAATTACAAACAGTAAATAAACTATTCCAAATAATGTAAAGAAACCAACATAATGAGTTTGGCGATGGGAGAAATATAAAATGAATATATGGTTGGTAAGCGTCATTTTAAGAGTCTCTTAAGCGTTATATTGTGGTAAGTACAGTTATATTATTCGCGTATAGTATAAAAATTGCAATAATTTGAATTACGTCGTTATTGTACGAGGCTTGTGGACAAATTGACTGACGTGTTCCTAGTCAAACTGTCAAGTATTCTACTAAATATTGTCTTGTCCATCAAAATGAATTGTATTCGTAACTGTACTTACCTGACTATGTTCATTTCAACTTTGAGATTGCAATTTCCTAATTTATTTATTCTTGCCTTATTTTTAAGTTAAGTTGCGTTCGCAATGAAGTCTACATTCATCTGAGATTGTATTTACGAATCGTAAAAAACAATAAGTAAAAGTAATTCGATATTAATGTTCAAATTAATGCTTCAATTAAGAAATATCTACTTACTTAATAAATAATTCCTTACAAATAACATCGTGCTATGATTTACTTAGTCTCTTAAATAAATACAATCTCATAAAATTAATCATTTGCAAAGAAGAATTACCTATTTATGATTTGAGCAATGTGCCAAAATTTTGTTCATTAAGTACGTCACACAAACGTTAATACATTTATCATTTACGTATTTATATAGTTACACTACGTCACTATGTTTACCGTTCTCATAAATTACAGTCAGAGCCAGAACGCAATGCCTACACCTCGCCTGTAGATATTAAAATAGATAACAAAGCTATTATTTTTACAATGAATTTTTAAAAATATGCACTACCTACACAACTATTTTCAGATGACTTTGAAGGGCTAAACAGCCATTTGTTCCATTGAATCGCACTTAATTGTAGCACAAAGTCTTTATGAAATAAAATAATATTTAGATATCTCATTTGCACTTGGAATGCAATAAATAATTAAGGTGTGCAAAGATTACAAGATGGCGACGGACGTAGTTAAACCTCGAAGCTCAAACTGTTTCCCGCCATTAAATGGCGTCGTGATGTATCTGCACGTGTGTTACAGAATCCCTCACTTCTTTGATAAGCAAACAGTACCTATCAACAAGTCTTCGTCTTTAAAACATTAGTGAGATTTTAAATATTATGTAGTATTATGATATTTGTTGATATTGTTCGTCTCGTCATTCTTTGTACCTATCTGATAGTTCAGTTTAGTCTTTATTTGTAGTACGTTCGTATTGAAATCGAATGTACAGTTTCTATTAATTTATTAGATTAAGATAATGGTGCCTGAATTCGTAGTTTAATTTAGTTCTGTTTTATTTCAACGTTTGTCATATGATGCATTTAATATTGAATAAGTTACAGATTTTTACAGTCGAAGCTTTGATCTTTATATTTTATTTAGTGATTGCGTAGAATTTATTAAGCGCGGCGTCGCTCGCTAAGTCGGATAAAAAGTTAAGTAATGAGAAAAGAAAGACGAATGACCCTGAGCGTGGAAACGACTTTCCAGTTATTGTTAGCTCCATAAGACCTACTTTCACGATAATTCTGCAATCAAAATTGGAGTCAAATATGATCTTGTATATCTGCCATATTGTTAAGAATAGACAAGGGCAGTAATGTAATTAAGAAAGATATATGTTTAGCTTAATTTTCCTTTTCGAATTGTCGTGGAAGTACCGACTTCCGTCACTGAGTTGGCTAAGACCGCTTAGCCAACTCAGTGACTCCTGTGTCGAACTTGATCTGTTGTGATGTTCCGATACCGGGCTTCAGTAACTGGTAGATATAGGAACATGATACTTGATAGCGTTGTAATGTGATTACAGAATATAATGCAATAGTATATGAGATCGTTAGTTGAATATTGAAAACTTTATTATTACTTAAAGTGTATTGTCGTAAGTATGACGAATAAAATGTACCGGCCTTAGGAGTAATGTGTAGGATGTTAAAGGCAGCGGCTTGACAAATTATTATACTCGTGTACCAGTTAGTGTTAAGAGTTTTCGAAAATTTCTCTATGTCTTTTTCTCTCAATCGTATTAGTTTCTAAGGATATACGTGTACCGACGGTACGCGGACATTTATCTAAGTACATCATATTTTAATAAAGAAATATTTTAACACTGTTATCTCGTAACTTTTGAGCTGTGGACCTTCTACTGTCGCGTTGTGCCGTCGACCGCTAGCGCCACTGTGTCAGTGTGTCGACGACACAGCGGCGCGTGCGCAGCCTCGTAGATTGTTTTATAACAGCTATCCAATTTAACTAATAGATGTGTAAATTTACCGCCTGCATAATCTGTATAATGATTTTAATCAGCCTAAAATATTAACTATTTAGGATAAAAATTATTATATCTATTTTCTTTAAGAATAGATAAAATGATAGTATAAACTGTTAATTTCTAATTACATTATTGATTTGTTAAATTACAAATGGTTGTATTATTTCCTCGTACCCAAAAATTGAATAAAACAGCATATTTTTAATAATATTTATTAAAAAAACAACGATTATTTACATACTTACAATAAAATAAACAAGGAACTAACTGGGCCATATTGTTTAGTACTCAGTCGACTGACGGACTGTGTAATACTCGCTTTGACTAGGTATCAACCTTCCGTACCCTCGTATAGTCACGTAGAACACGTTTTGCACCAGATTTTGTTACCGACGAGCCACTACTGCTTAGACGAACACATGTTACATTAAATTGTCAACTATTTACTGTATTTACATGCTAAACGTGACTATTCGAAGTAGAAAATGTATAAATATAAATATATCGACAATTTCAATGATTCCACGTCGTTCCAGTCATTAGTCGTGGTCTCCTCACATCACTGGAAAGAAATAGAAGTATAGTTAATAGTAGTGCCTCGTTGGCCGAGTGGTCGAAGTGCGACTGCCGGGCAAGGGGTGTCGGGTTAGATTCCCGGGTCGGGCAAAGTATTACTGGGTTTTTAAAAAACTCAGAAGTAGCACTGAGTCTGGAAACGTGCCCGGTATATGGCAATAGGCTCAACCCCCATTACATGGGACTCGTAACATAAATAGTGAAAAATGGGTATTACATTGTATAGTAGCATTAAGTGCCTTAATGTGCACCTCTGCCTACCCCTTCGGAGATAAAAGGCGTGATGTTATGTATTATAATAGCAATGCCTTGAAACGTTTAAAACATTATAGAGAGGGTATGCAGTAATAAAGTTGAATGCCAATTACTATCATGTGATGTCGAATTTATAGAAAAACATACATAAAAATACTTTGTTTAATTTCGGAAATAAACGCTAAACCTCAACTCTCTGATTAGTTTTAGACAGTCTAGTCAAATCGAGATTAGCCAAAAAAATGGGCAGGTAAACAAACAGTTTTTACTGCTGCCGGAATGCCCCAGAAGGTGCTAATGATGCTTATTCAAAGCAACAATAAAAAATGTTCCGGATGATGGCATAATACCTAATAATAGATATGTAGGTATTTACCTACTAAATAATCTCTATGTAACCTACCCAGTATTATAGAGGTACAATCTCAATGGTCGTAAGTTTTCATAGGAAAATTTCTTAGATTAGCACCTCAATGTTGCCACTGAGCACTGTTGCAGCTACATATTGCCGTTTTAGAAACACGTTAAAAGAAATATCTAAGTAGGTAGGTAGATATCGACCTCAATGGATGACGAAAATGGGAAGTCTAGACCTAGAGATAGGGTCTACTTCCCTTTGCACTCGTTATTGGTTCACACACGCGGGATATGTTCCTAGCCTCTCTGCTATAATTAGGTACATATAAACTAGACAATTGACCTCATTGACTGCCTCGTTGGCAGAGTGGTCGCAAGTGCGACTGCCGGGTAAGGGGTCTCGGGTTCGATTCCCGGGTCAGGCAACGTAATACTGGGTTTTAAAAATTCTCAGTGGTAGCACGGAGTCGAATCGTGCCCGGTATATGGCAATAGGCTCACCCCCTATTGCATGGGACTCATAACATAAATAGTGAAAAGTGGTTAGATTGTTCAGTGGCATAATGTACACCTCTGCCTACCCCTTCGAGGATAAAAGGTGTGAATGTTATGTTATATTATGTAATTGATCCCATTCTGTGCAATGCGCCCCAACGAGCTTAGGATAATATCCATACTTTGTCATATACATTTGTGCATCGGTAAGTAACTGATTCAATGAAACCACAAATACCTACAATGCATAGGCAAACTTAAACGAGAAGCTACATTTAAATATCTCAACTTACAAAGCTCAACGATGAGCTCCAGACAGACCATTACAGCGAACCCGAAGAGAGCGCAAGAGAACTGCAGGAGACCGTTGCAGCCCTTCCATACCTCGAAGAACACCACGTACACCAGGGTACCACACGCCAGACCCTGGAAACATTGATAAAGAAGGTTAATAAACTTTTAAAGAAGATCACAATTAAATTCTATAAGATTCTGTAGATCAAAAGGTGTTATACCAATTCAATACACAGTAGATAAGGTATCTATTGTTACTATGTATTTTCTCAGTGCGTCAAAGGCGGAGTTTCGCATTTACATCATTAGGAACTTGGGACCTAGGTACCTACTTAGAACAGGAAAGAGGGTTTTCAGTAATATAAGTAGTTAGTGCAGGTATGATTGTTGTAGGTACCTATGGGTAAAATGGGTACAACACATATACTCGGCAGTCCTCCTTCCACACCCTTATTTATTATTCCACTTACCTATTTATTTAATAAATGTGCACATGATTATAGACACAATAGGTCCATTAGATGCTGTAAGCATTATCTACCAATCTGGACCTGAGAGCAGGGATGTGACTTATCTTAGATAAAAGTATCTGAAATACAGATACAAGATACAAAATACGTATTTATATCTTGTATTTGAAATACTTTTTAATTTTTATATTTTGTATCTTATATTTAGATACATTTTCCAGGTATCTTAGTATTTTGAAGATACTTTGTTCACTAAGATACTTTTACTAAAACTTCGCAGTTTTTCTTTCCGAACGCAACTAAACGCAGCGCGTCGTTTATTTCGATACCATATTTTTACGGATCGGAAACTAAATGACAGATGGCGACACTATCTTTTTACAAATTAAAATTTAAACAACTATTACAAAGAAAAAGATTGTCAATGAGTGTGATCTGTCACTAGTGTCACTGTCACTCCTTCGTAAGTTTTTCGCTGAGGTTTTTCGTGTGTACGTGGACGTGGTGTATGGTGTTTAAAATAAAATATTGTAATTAATAAATAACAATATCGCCTTTGTGAGATTCGGGATCGCGAACTTACCTACATATTTTGTCTTGTCATATTTGCCTGATCCTTGATATCAACGCCGCCTATCCGAGAACTGTTTTCAAATAAAACGAATAAACTTACATTCAATTAAAATTTATTAAGTGCTGTTTTCTTACAAAAGTATTTTATCTTTAAAAAGTATTTTAAAGATAGGTATTTTGTATCTAGTATTTCAGATACCTTTTTAGAAAAGTATTTGTATCTGGTATCTGAAATGCCTTTTTTATAAATATCTTGCATCTAGTATTTTAGATACTTTGTATAAGGTATCTTATACATCACTGCCTGAGAGTGATGCAGAGATGAGTATACTGTGGGTGCATGTTTGTTGACGTTGACCAACAGAATTATTTCAGGTTTAATAATTCAGACGGATTAAGTAAATTGGTAGAATAGTTAAGCCTACACTATCAGGTCCATCTATTTTTAACTATATAAGTAGGTAGGTCCTACATAAGTACCTATCTAATATCGTTCTTGTTGTTCATAAAGGCGTAGGTAGTGGAACTAGTGGAGTATCATTTCTCATATAAGTGATATGAAACAGAAGCTATTATTGTAGTTTACACTACACAGATACAAGTTTAATCAGTTAAATCCTAAAGGCGAAGTAATAAAATCCAAAAACATTGAATTAAGATTGAATTACTGCTGTAACACTATTATAATAATAATAAGCCCGCAGGGCACCTTGAGGCGAGGTGACGGGCATTAGCGATCCCGCGGGCTACCATCATCCCGAGTGCTCCAGGAAGAAGTCACCGTTCCTTCTTCTCCGGCTTGCCTTAATTGGCTGGCTGGAGTGAACGATGACAAGGAACAGGTCTCCCACCTCTGGCTTGCCTTCATTGGCCGTCCAGAGTGGAGTCGCGAGAGCAGTGATCCTGCTCGGAGGGTAAGAAACTATTCGTAAGTCGCGAGTGGGCCAGGGATGCAGGAGGCTTCGGCTGGAGCAGATGATCTGAGTAGAAAGCGGTGGTAGTTTCTTAACCCTTCAGCCACTCACATTCTCGTTGCCCCTCTGTTGCTATATCTAGCAACCATTCCCGGGGCCCGGTCGGTGAGTTGGCGAGTCTCCGCCTGCCATTTTTACGTGTAATAATTACATTGTTTCGGCAGGTGCCATAGTCATCCATAGTTCCCAATTTCCCAGTCCACAGCAACCCATCCATAGCCCTACCTTTTTTTTCCATTATCCACAATAGTTCTGCACTAACCGGGGACTGTCCTTGGGTGCATTTCCATAGTGCATACAGGGATAGTCGCCGGTTTGTGTGTCCATTACCTTTATATTAAAGTTGTCTAAAGGGCCTCTGCGCAGTTGGCTTCGGCCCCTCGTACGCCTCCCAAATGACCGGGACCCTGTGGTCCGGTGAATGGTAAAGACATACAGTAATAATAATAATAAATGTATTTATTATCTCTCTACACAAAGGATAATTTACAGAAATAAGATACAATAATCAGATGCAAACAATGTACTCCTTTGTGAGAGACTGGAGTCCATACTAGGATTCCCTGTGTGACGGATCTCCAGGCTCCCACCTCGGACCAGTTACAGATTACAGATATCCATCATAAATTCGCAGAAGGACAAACCCCTCGATGTAGCAGATATGAAAAATAAAAGAAAATAAACAAATTCAGAGATACACTGCATACTTGTTAGAAAACAAAGAGAAGGAGATTACGTAAACAATCTTTTACATTTTCAAAATTGCATGTTGCGTGTGGAGTAGTGTGTGTAGTGTGATGCGTGTGAAGTGTGTGTGAGTAGTGTATAATTGGGGTTTCGGAATCAAAAGAGATCCATCCACCCCAATTATACATTAATTTAAATTAGACATCTATTCAAATGATGTAATTCATTTATTCAAATACCACTCTTTTAGTCTGATATGCATTGGGCTCGCTGCCATCGCAGCGGTAAGTCCCCTCTTTGAGGAGTGGCTTGAGAGACGCTACGGCGTCCTCACCTACCGCCTGACGCAGGTCCTCACCGGACATGGAAGTTTCGGGAGGTACCTGTGTCTGATGGGGCGGGAGGAAACGCCCGGGTGTCATCACTGCGAGGACCGCCCTGAGGACACGGTGGAACACACGGTGGGAGAATGCCCTTCGTGGGCTGAGCACCGCCGTGTCCTCAGGGAAGTGATCGGCGATGGCGACCTCTCGCGTCCGGGCCTAGTGCAGGCCATGATGCGGAGCGAGGGGGATTGGGATGCCGTCTCCTCCTTTTGCGAAGCAGTCATGCTAGCTAAGGAGGAGGCGGGACGCGTGAGGCAGCGAAGCGCTGCCTCCTCGCAACCCAGCCAGCGCGAAGGACACACCGGGCGTCGGGGATCGCGGGACGATCTCCGGCCACCGTAAGCGCGGGCCTGCGGACGGCGAGCATGGGTGGCTCCCCGTCCGACCAGAAACAGACCCGAGCGTACGGCGCGTCGCGTTCCGCGCGCGCCTCAAAGAGCCATCAGACCACCACAGATGGGGCCCAATAGGGCCGATGCCGATTCGGAGTCGCGGAGAACCTAACGGGTAACCGGGGCTCCGGCTCGACGTGCAGGAGAAGGAACGGGGTGGTTTTTAGTCAGTAAGAGTCTGACACTCCCTCCCGCCTCACCCAGGCGGGGGCAGTCATTCGATGATTTTCCCCCCTTAAAAAAAAAAATAAAAAAAAAAACAAAAAAAAGTCTGATATGCATTTAAATAATATAATTTTATTTATTCAAATACCACTACTAATTACAATTTGATACTTCAAAAACTATTATTCCATTTATTTGAACACTGTTACATCATTTCAAATACATCATCTATTTACACAAATATACCTATTGATACTTCAAAAACTAGTACATAAACCATCTTATTCGAATACTGTTACATAATTTCAAATAAACTATCTATTCAAATCAACTAGAAACCAAAACAAAACAACCTTTATAAATCAATTTTTATTTTAATCACTGTATACAGTAATTAAAAAATATTTTCCATATTTTCTTGTATTTTGAATATGAGGTCCTTAGTCGACTGATATATGACATCCATATTATTTTTCACGACGTATTGCACGCACAAATCAGCCTTGCATTTACATATATTCTGTTGACGGTCTTCAAAACTTTTTGCATCGTATATTTCGATACGGATAACTTTTGAACCCTTGACAGGTCGCTTCACATAACTATATAGCGTTTCATCATTGCTTCTCTTTCGATTTCCACCATCGCTAATGTCTTTTTGCATTTGCAGATTTTCCTTTATATCAGGAGAAATTCCTTTATATCAGGAGAAATTCCTTTATATCAGGAGAAAATCCTTTATATCAGGAGAAAATCCTTTATATCAGGAGAAAACTCTTTGTATCAGGAGAAAGTTTATCCATGTCTACCCCATTGTAGACAATCAATTGGTTTATCGTTTTGCCCATGAAGTCAAACTGGAGCATCATAATACGGCTTCAGATACTCATGCCTTCGTGAGATTTATGCGAGGTCACCGGATGAAGGCAGATCCTTATAGCCGTACACCAGATCCTCTGTTGTAGTGCTGGCACGCCGGAAATCTGTCTCGTAAGTTAAGTAACAGAGCTTATTAAGTGTATGTTCTTATACAGGTATTGACAATCATCCTGCGAAGGTGATATGTTTATTACAGATTAGCTGTTTTTGCTGTATTTAATCCAAATCTATAGTAGAATATTGCCATTCATGTATATTTGGAATTTTTGTTGCATATGTGTATTTACCCACTTCCTTCCAGATAAATTTGTATTAAAATTAACAAAAATAAGTGGGTAAGGTGTAATAATTATTATATATTTAAAGGTGCATAATTTGATGATTGGCTGATAATCATCTAAATGTATGGTATTTGTACCGTTATTTAACTTTGTATAAATTGGTAATTTAATAACGTAATTAAGTGTGTGTGTTAAATTAAGTAAACCTAGTAAATTTCTATTATATAACATTGTGTCGTGTAAATTTATTTATACCCCACGGAGAGAATCATGGCGCCCTGGGATTACAAATAATAAGATTTTTTATTTTAGAGTTTCTTGTTCTGCCCTGACACTTAGTCCGGTGGTAGCTTAAATTTAGGTTACAAATTGGCCAATTTCCGATTTATTTGCAAGACAGATTTCCGGCGTGCCAGCACTACAACAGAGGATCTGGTGTACGGCTATAAGGATCTGCCTTCATCCGGTGACCTCGCATAAATCTCACGAAGGCATGAGTATCTGAAGCCGTATTATGATGCTCCAGTTTGACTTCATGGGCAAAACGATAAACCAATTGATTGTCTACAATGGGGTAGACATGGATAAACTTTCTCCTGATACAAAGAGTTTTCTCCTGATATAAAGGATTTTCTCCTGATATAAAGGATTTTCTCCTGATATAAAGGATTTTCTCCTGATATAAAGGATTTTCTCCTGATATAAAGGAACCACGGAAAACAGATCACATCAGATTAGAACATTATTCTATACTTACATAAAATATAAAAAACTATAAGTTAACAGAAAACAGATCTGATTAGGTCAGATGATTTTGCACCAGTTCTAAAATAGATATATGATCAGATCACGAAAACAATATATCAGACTAGAAGTGGTATTTAAATAAATGAAATTACATTATTTGAATAGATGTCTCATTTAAATTAATGTATAATTGGGGTTGATGGAGCTCTTTTGATCCAGAAACCCCAATTATACACTACTTGTGTGTGATGCGTGCATGGAGTGTGTAGGTGAGGTAAATGAGATAAGGGAGAAATCATATACAAATAGTGGTTATTACGGTCTGAGTCTGGAAATATATTTTTGTATTGAGTATGTAATATATATATATTTTTCCCTTTTCTATATTAAGACGGTGTACTTAGTAACAGCTCCGTCGTGTTGTAGTCTAGCTTCTGTAACCACTTTGAAATTTTGATTTTACATTGGGTTTTAGGTAAAGAATAGATAGATAGAATTTCATTTGTCTTATTATACAAATGGTTCCCGAGAAAACAATAATTACGATGTGAGAAGGCAGTGTGGAATTTAGTAGTCGGGCATACGTTGTGCTTGCGTCGTCGATTTTCAAACATGCTTGGATTAAAGGTAGTTTGGGTGTGTTTACGAAGAATAACATTCAGCACGTATAGTTGGCGAACGGTTAGTACACCAACACGCTCATAAAGTTCCTTGGTTGGAAATAAGAATGGTAAGGAATTGCCGACTTTGAGAACCGCTCTTTGCGCGCGTTCCACCCGTAGCATTGCCGTTTTTGCTGTTCCGCCCCACACGGTTATGCAATAAGAGAGAAGAGACTGGCACAAAGCAAAATATATTGTCTTCATTATACTGGCGTCAACCACATGTCGAAGATTTTTGAATACATACATCAATTTACGAACTCTACTGGAGAGAGCATCAATGTGTAAATGAAAGTTTAGAGTGCTGTCTAGTGTAACTCCCAGATACTTAATGGATTCCGTTCGTGATAGTTCGGGGCACAAGCAACAACCGTTCTCAGTAGATCTGCATTTGGGGGAATGGGCAACGATCTTGTAACCACCCAGGGAGCCAGAAGGTCGTTTTAAGAATAACGGAATATATTTAGTCTTGTCAACATTAAGGGCAAGCTTATTGTTAGCCAACCATGCCAGCACCCTATTAAGGCCCTTTTGCGCGTATTCATAAACCTCGGACCAGGAATCCGCCTCAAACAGTAGCGTAGTGTCATCAGCGAAGGTTACAATTCTCCCATTAGGCAGCTCCAGCTCACAGATATCGTTAATGTAGGTCAGAAATAATGAAGGACCAAGTATACTACCCTGTGGCACACCATGAATCACAGGCAGATCGCTACTAGTCCATTCGTTTATCCTAACTCTCTGTAATCTATTTGTGAGATAGTCGGAGAACAACTCAAGCTGAACGTCCCTGACGCCAATACCCTCCAATTTAATGATTAATAGTGGGACGGAGACTGTGTCGAAAGCCTTGGCAAGGTCCATGAAAGTGACAATCACTTTCTTGTTTGTATCAAGATTATCTATAATAAATTGAGTCAAATCATGAACAGCGTCACTAGTTGATACACCAGATCGAAAACCATATTGAGAAGGAGATAGGAGCTTCCTTTTCTCCAGGTAATCGACCAGGCGCCTCTTCATGATCCTCTCCAGTATTTTGGACAGAACTGGAAGGATTGAAATTGGCCTATAATTGTTGACACAGGCTCCGTCCCCATTTTTGCAAATAGGTCGTATTTCTGCTATTTTCCAGGCATCAGGAAACCTGCCTGTATCAATAGCAAGATTACAGAGGAAGGTAATAGGAGAAGTAATCTCGCGGCAATATCTTTTTAGGAAGTTAGTAGGGATGTTATCGTAGCCAACAGCGCAATTGGACTTTAAGCTGAGTATAATGCTGCGCACTTCTTCCATATCAGTAGATAGAAAAACCATCGAATGGGAATGGCTGGGCTGGGTGGGTTTACTAGAAAGTGTGGTGATGTCAATATGGGTAGAATGGTTGTCTGCGATGTTTTTACCAATGCTAGCAAAAAAATTGTTTATGTTAATGACAGAGGAAATAGGATCTTGCGGGTTAATCAATTGAACAGCTTCGGAGTTCGTTTTATTTGTGCATGTGATTGATATTTTTTATTTTAGTCCGCAATTCTTTGTTACTAGTTTTAGATGCTGTAAGTAGCTCAGTTTTATCATAATCTTTTTTTATTTTCTTTAATAAGTCGTTACAAAAATTTCTATACCTTTTATAGACTATTAGTGCAGTGAGGTCATTTGGATACTTTTTAGCCTTTTGGTGTAGTCTGTCGCGGTTTCTCACACAGCGTAATAGCCCGGTCGTGATCCAAGGTTTTGTAATCCTTTTCCGATTTGAGACTTTAATAATTTGAGTGCTGGATTGGATAAAACAGCCAATAGTATCAACAAAATACTGAACAGCCAGATTTACATCCGTCATTGCATATAGTTTATCAAACTTTTCATTTGAGATCATATAATCAAGGTTTTCATAGTTAAGACGTTTGATTAATTTAATTGTTTTCTTGTTACGTGTGCCTGTGTTTAAAACAAGGATAGTTGCATCGTGGTCAGTAATAGACGCCTCAACCACGTAACAAAAAGCCGGAAGACGAGTTTTTAATAGAATATGATCTAAGCAAGTTTTCTTATGTGTAGGGAAGGTGTAAGCAGGTAGTATTCCATGGAATGCAAGAAGGTTGAGGTAGTGGGCCGAGTTTGCCTCACTATTGAAATAAAAGCTTGCGTGATTTCCTACATGTACGTAACTGTCCCATCGGACCTTCAATCTCAGATAGTATACAAATACATACATGTCTATGTCGATAACACAATCAAATAGTGTCTAAAAATAATTAAATAATTACCTATGACGTATTTAATTGCAATTTAATTACTTTTAGCGCAAAACTATCATTGTATGACAACTAATTAATAAAAATTGTTAAGCTTATGTAGATAATTCCGTAGCATAATAAGTATTTAGATAAAAAGGATTCGAGGATAAATAGTCTTTGATAAATATCGACATATTAATAATATTACGTTCGTGGAATGCAATTTGCGTTAAATTATCGAAATTTCTTCGTAAATAATTTGGTATCTTGGTACTTTTCGTTGCGGAGATAATTGGTTTTTAATTTATTATCCTGTCTGTAATCTATCATCTTCTATCTTTGGTAAGTACCCAAACCTATATTTAGGTCTCAGAAATTATTAACTTTTCCATGCCTTTATATCCTAGAACTAGCAATGTATGTAATAACAAACCGATGTTTATTTACACCAGTATCTGCAACCAGAAAGCGTAGTACAGCTTTAAGATCACAATATCAGAACCTATTATCCACAGGTGTATTTAAAACTAGCCTACTAAAAAAAGTGTAATCTGTATGGCCCCTATTATTTACAACAAAATTCCTGACCAAATTAAAAACTTACCTCTTCTGAAATTTAAAAAATGTTTTACAGAATTACTTTTGGATAAATGTTATTACTCTGTGCAGGATTTCCTAAATGATACACCATCATTTTCATTTTTCAATCTAATTGTAAGAATTATATTTGCATGCCAAATTGCCAACAAGGCCGAATGTATAAGGCTACGTGACAACATATTGTACCATATTATCCTATGTACCTACATTCTAGCAAATAAAGATATATTATTATTATATTATATTATTATTATTGTATGTCTTTACCATTCACGGGACCACGTCCCGGTCATTTGGGAGGCGTACGAGGGGCCGAAGCCAACTGCGCAGAGGCCCTTTAGACAACTTTAATCTAAATGTAATGGAGACACAAACCGGCGACTATTCCTGTATGCACTATGGAAATGCACCCAAGGACAGTCCCCGGTTAGTGTAGGACTATTGTGAATAATGGAAAAAAAGGTAGGGCTATGGATGGGTTGCTGTGGACTGGTATATTGGGAACTATGGATGACAATGGCACCTGCCGAAACAATGTAATTTTTACACGTAAAAATGGCAGGCGGAGATTCGCCAACTCACCGACCGGGCCCCGGGAATGGTTGCTAGATATAGCAACATAGGGGCAACGAGAATGTGAGTGGCTGAAGGGTTAAGAAACTACCACCGCTTTCTACTCAGATCATCTGCTCCAGCCGAAGCCTCCTGCATCCCTGGCCCACTCGCGACTTACGAATAGATTCTTACCCTCCGAGCAGGATCACTGCTCTCGCGACTCCACTCTGGACGGCCAATGAAGGCAAGCCAGAGGTGGGAGACCTGTTCCTAGTCATCGTTCACTCCAGCCAGCCAATTAAGGCAAGCCGGAGAAGAAGGAACGGTGACTTCTCCCTGGAGCACTCGGGATCATGGTAGCCCGCGGGATCGCTAATGCCCGTTATTATTATTATTATTACTAAAGCTGGGAATCGATAATGTCGCATTTTCTGCGAAATCAAGTCAAACAACATGAGCACATGTTCATGTAAATAGAAATAAACTTGCTCAAACCGGATTGGCAATTAGGTACAAAATAATAATTTGTAATTCAGTGATATCTAAATTAACTTATAAACCTCATTTAGGGCTCATACACAAAACTGCGATGCGACATTGAATCGCAAAAATGTGCGAGCTCCCTCTACGCATAACAAGAACTTGCGGATTGATTCGCATCGCGCATCGAAATCTTACGTTCCTAAAATCTTCTTTGACTATTTGTCCTGTATCTCCTAAGCAATAAGAGACGTGCACACTGCTTTTTACGATCAATGTCACGACCTAGTTTTCAATTTAAAATACGTTTAGTACGGTTGACGGTCTTCGAAAGATGGTCACCCTGGGAGACGCCTTGTCGCACGAAATCGCATCGCGCAATTGGCATCGTAATTTTTTGCGTTGCGAATTCGCATCGCATTGCATCGCAGTTTTGTGTACGAGCCCACAATCCGTGCCCTCATGCTTGAAAAACCTGTCAATAGACATTTCTTGAAGGCAACTCCTCCGCTGACGTCAATTACTGGTGACGGGTGAACCCATGGCATTATAAGTGACCATCGCGACTTACGCCCGAATACTGAGGCCGTAGTACAAGTTTGTTTTACGTTTAAATTATTCGAAACGAGTACGCGTTCGTCACTCTGATTGGCCGGCGCCAATGAAATAACCAATCAGAGCGACGAATGCGTACTCGTTATGATTACTTTAAACGTAAAACAAACGCGTACTAAGGCCTCTAAAGACTACCTACTAAATTTTAAGTTGTACTTAAATATCGTGCCATCTCTATCATTTTACTAAGAATTTGTAGTGACAGAACTATAGATACTTACGCGGTACTTCAAATTGAGTAGCGTTGGCGTTTAGGTATTTGGACATTAGAAAGCTACTTTAATCTATACTAATATATTATAAAGCTGAAGAGTTTGTTTGTTTGTTTGTTTGAACGCACTAATCTGCGAAACTTCTGGTTCGAATTGAATAATTATTTTTGTGTTGGATAGTCCAGTTATCGAGGAAGGCTATAGGCTATATAACATCACGCTACGACCAATAGGAGCAAAGATATAGTGGTAAATGTGTAAAAAACGGGGGAAATTATTTCATCTTTGAAGCCTTCCGTTGCGTGCGCTGTGAAAACGGTTCAAGATACACAAAAAATATGTATTAAAGAATAATAGCTTTTTTAATGATCTAAAAAAAGTCCGCGACAGTATATGTCTATCTTTTAAGATTAACTCACAAAAACCGTTTTTATGGTACCTACCTAATTTGGTCGAAATAATTTGTTTAAGTTGTACCTTTAAGTTTTAAAAGAATACACTTTCAATTTTAAAAGAATACAATTTCCGCTTAAATTATCTTTCGCAGACACAATAAATAAATCACATTCAAACACGTGGGGATCGATTTACGCCAAGACTGTTTTTCGCACGGCCAGATATATGTCGCGTTATCAAGATCGGCGAAAATCAATATGTTCTTCTGCCACAAGATAATAATAATAATAATAATAAGCCCTCCAAATCCAACCATACGTCCGAATCGACCATCAGATTCACGTGGGGGGCGGACACGCGATTTATAAGTTACTGGCGCGGCTAACATGGCAATGGAAACCCATTATAAACATGGAGACTAGATCGAAAAGTAAACGTATAGGGCCGCTTCCCGGGGGCGATCGCCGGGGCACACCTGGAGCTGACGCTGGGTGTTTCAGCATGCGATCCGTCAGTGGTGCGGAGTTGAGCAGGCGGGCTCCCACCAGAAAAGAGGTTACAGCCGAACCAGAATACTCTGACAGTCTTAATGACGATGTCACTAATAGAACCATATAGTCCTAGCACCGTTTCGTATACCCCTTCATTGCAATCGTTGCCTTCGTCAACTAGTTCATCGCCATCAACAGTTAGAGTTAGGGATCCACCCATTCCAGTCTTGGATGTTGCGCAGGAGGTTAATACCTTTTTACCCGCGTCCACCAAGGCCGGTAAACCAAGAGTGCGCATGTCTTGGAGCAAAGATGTTAATATATTCATCATGCGCACTTATTATTATATCACAAAATTAGAAACCGATATGACAACATATAGGAAACGATTGCACGAACTATTCTCACGTCAATACCCACAAATTACAGTCTCCGAACAGCGCGTATCAGATCAAATGAGAACAATAGTAAGAAACAAGAGACTCTCACAAGATACATTAGATCACTTGAAGGAAGAAGTGCGTAAAACTTTAGAAAAAGAAGAAGAAGAAGTAAATGAGAATTTCAATAGCATAAACACGTCAGAAGTCCCTAACAATAGTCACATCCAATCCCCTTTACCATCCCAAACCAGAGGTCAATCAATAAACTCTGAAGACATCTCATTCATCACATCTAGCATCATCCCAAATTCACAATCATCAGTCACAAACTTATCACAACATGCTTCCACCCAAACAAACTTCTCTCACAAATCTTTACCACCATTAACACTTACCACATATCCTAGAGAAACAACAGAGGTTGACACGATTACACAGGAATTAATTAACCAATTGGAAACTACGCTTATACAATACACAGGCACAGATCCTACAGCACGTCCTAAGCTGCCAAAACTGAGAGAGAATAAAAAGTTGTATGAACTGGTGGATATTTTTAATAAACAAATTTTGAACCAATTTTATTCTATAGACTCTGATCTAATATGTATACACACACTCATTTATTGCAGCGCCTACGTGATCTGTAAAAATTTAGGATACAAAATAAAAACTTATAAACGAAACACTAAATATCATAAAACCCTTAAACCATCTTGGCAAATAAGACTAGAACTAGATATAAAAAAATTAAGAGCAAGTATCGGTAGACTAACACAATATATAAACAACAATAGATCTAGAAAGATAGTAAAAGCGGTAGAGAAAATATTTAGACAAACTAAAGTACACACTATTCATGAACCAGATAATGTCCGGCCAGAAGAATACTTAGACACACTAAAGCAGAAATTAACTCTAAAGTCACAAAGATTAAAAAGATACTTAAAAGCGCTGCAACGAAAAGAAGATAACAAACTTTTTACAACTAATGAAAGGAATTTTTACAGAGCATGTAGAGATAACGGAATACCAAATGATAACAATAATATAATCCCTGAAGCAAATGATCTAAAAATCTTCTGGGCTAATATATGGGAAAAAAGAAGTGATCATACGGATACTGCGCATTGGATTGATGAAGAGCAAAATAGAATGATTGAAATAGATGAGATGGAATTCACTGATATTTCTCCAGAGGATGTGACAATAGTCACAGCAAGATAGACAAAAATTGGAAAGCAGCAGGCATAGACAACATTCACAATTTTTGGTTTAAAAAATTTATCACACTACATCACGTCATTGCTAAAAACGTTACAGAACTAATTAGAGGTGAACAACCAATACCCAAATTTATCACAAAAGGCGTTACTTATATGCTTCCTAAAAGCAATAATACTTCAGATCCTTCACAATACCGTCCCATTACATGTTTACCTACAATCTATAAACTAATTACTTCCCTCATCACACGTGATATAAATAGCCATCTTCACCGATACAATGTGCTGTCAGAAGAACAGAAAGGTTGTAGGCAAAATCATAGAGGTTGTAAGGAGCAGCTTATAATAGACTCCACCATTTTAAAGACAGCTCATTCTCATAAAAAAGATTTAAGTATAACATACATAGATTATAAAAAAGCATTCGATAGCGTCCCTCACTCTTGGTTAATAAAAATCTTACAAATATATAAAATAAATCCTATTATCATCGACTTCCTGAGGAATGCTATGGCTGATTGGCGAACGAGTCTGCACCTTTCTAATGGTGCAAACTCAATCACCACAGAGGAAATTCACATCAGAAATGGTATTTTTCAGGGAGACTCTCTCAGCCCTCTATGGTTTTGCCTTGCCTTGAACCCATTATCACATCTTCTTAACAATACAACTAACGGGTTTAAATTAAATTCAGATACATCCATTACTCATCTAATGTATATGGATGATATTAAACTATTCGCAAACTCCAAAAAAGGTTTACAGTCATTAATAGAATTAACTACCAAGTTCAGTGCAGATATAAACATGTCATTTGGGTTAGACAAGTGCCGCATATTACATATTTGTAAAGGCAAAGTAATGAATACGCTTAATAGTACAGACGAACCCAATACATTCGAATCTATGGGACCGACAGATAGTTATAAATATCTTGGTATTCACCAGTCCAATACCATTGACCATATTAAAATTAAAAAACATTTGTCTTTAGAGTTCTCAAAACGATTGAATTTACTATGCAAAAAACAACTTCATTCAAAAAACCTCTTCAAAGCAATCAACACATTTGCAATACCCGTCTTAACATTTTCATTCGGCGTAATTAAATGGATACGTACAGATATCCGAAGCTTAGAAATTAAAATCAGAACCACGTTAACAAAATACAGCTACCTCCATCCTAAATCTGCCATCGAGAGAATTTCGGTAAAGAGAGAGAAAGGAGGAAGAGGACTCATAGATTTGAATGTATTATGGGAAGGACAAATTCAAAATCTCCGGAATTTCTTCTATTCTAAAGTTACAACTAGTCACATCCATTCAGCCATAATTGATCTCGACAAAAACTGTACTCCATTAAACTTATCCAACAAGAACATTAATTATAAAACCCCACAAAACCATATCACTGACAAGCTAAATAGATGGCGCTCCAAAGAACTGCACGGGAGGCATCTACATGATCTGGAGCAGTCACATGTAGACATAGACGCCTCAAATAAATGGCTAAAATTAGGTTCCTTATTCCCAGAGACTGAAGGCTTCATGATTGCCATTCAAGACCAGGTCATAAACACTAAAAATTACAAAAAGCATATTCTTAAGGACCCAGCAGTACAAAATGATAAATGTAGGAAATGTCACCGTGCAGCTGAAACTATCCAGCACATCACAAGTGCATGCCCCAACCTAGCTCAAACTGATTACACCCACAGACACAATCAAGTCACCCGCATTATCCATCAGAAATTAGCTATAAAATATAATCTTTTACCGCCAAAAATTGTACCGTATTACCAATATGTACCTGTGCCGGTGCTGGAGAATCGGAACCACAAGATATATTACGACCGAGCAATACTAACTGACAAAACTATACACAACAATAGACCAGATATTACAATGATTGACAAACAAAACAAACACGCATATATTATAGACATTGCAATTCCAAACACACACAACCTGCAAAAGACAATAACTGAAAAGATACATAAATACACAGATTTGAAAGAAGAAATTATGAGAATATGGAAGATGAACCGGGTATACATTGTGCCTCTGGTTCTCTCTAGCACTGGCATAATACCTAAACACCTACACCATTACCTGCAACAAATAGATCTGCCTACAAACACATACATGACCATGCAAAAAGCTACCATATTAAATACGTGTAGAATAGTTCGCAAATTTTTACAGGAAGATTCAAATAGCGAACCAAATCCCCAAGATTAAATGAAACTCACTTGGCTCAGGCCCGTGATTTCATTAAATAACCGGTATTTTTATAATGCCGAGAAAAACTTAATTTCGCTGATAATAATAATAATATATGTATATGCAGAAGTTCTTTAAAATAATTTAATTTACTTTAAAAATTGTACAGATATAGTTTGGAACTCGAAAACCAAAAATGTCCCGGAAGTCACTATTCCACGCGGACGAAGTCGCGGGCAAAAGCTAGTTTCGTGAATAAAATGAAAACTCTAACTCTTCGCTGCATCACCCTGCCGTTGGCTGGTAAAGAATGCCATCCATTGTATAAGTTGTTGCACAAAAAGTGGTATATTGGCGTTCTATAGTCTCCCCCCATGGGAGACGGGCGTGAGGTTATGTATGTGTGTATATATTAGTGGTAGTTAAGTACCGCGTTAAGTACTGTTGGTACTTAACGCGGTTATACTCAATCCGTTGTGTAAGATTTATAAGAAGAAGAACAAGCAAGGACCTCCGTGTTTACTAGAGGTAGATACCGGCCATTGCTAATCATCAATTATCATAGAGGTAATGCGGTTGGATAAAAATATCTTGATCTTGAATTGGATTTAAATTGAATTATTTGCATTCAATCAACGATCGACCTTAAAATGATTAGTTAGAGTTAATTCATTTATCTTCTAGAATATTTATTTTAGCATTGAATATTGAATACATTTTAATTTCAACTAAACATGCGATTTTAAATAGGTACTACCTACCATAGTTTAATTATATCTATAATTTAAAAATCACTTTCCCGTAACTATACCTTACTGAAAAACCGTTCAGAATTATTCTGAAAACTAAACTAAATTATCATTAGTGAAAAAAATGAACTGAAGACAAAATGAAATTTATAATTTACCTGTAACACAACGGAATAGACGCCGGCTTCAGCGCCCTCGCCACCGACCAGCAAGATTCCAATACCAATACCGAGAGCTGACATGAAGGAGAAGGTGAAGATATAGATCACTGACAGCCATCGCTTCGTGCCTGACGCCAGCAGCTCCACACCGATGCAGAACGCGATTATGTACTTGTGGGCAGATACTGCAGCGAACATGTACCTGGGGACAAGAAAATATTACTTTAATAACGCATACATAAGTAAAGGACTATTGTTATTGAGTCAAATTCATTCAATTCATTTCTTTTGTGCACGCTACACGTATTTAAGTTTATAGACACGTTTGTTTATGGAGAAGTCACTTATTAATTAGCATCTATTGATCTACTTAGTAATTGAAATCTTAGAAAAGCTTTTTTTATAATGGAATATAATCTTTATAATCTTTATTCATTATAAGAAATTGGTCATAGTACAGAAAAACATCTTAATTTAAAATCAGAGATCTCACTAGGTTTGAATGCCTGTACTAGAAAGAATATCCTATATCACAGGCGAAAAGAGCACTCACAACATTACTAATTCTAGGACAAGTTATATATATAAACAAATTCCTTAACATAAGTAATCGATCAAAAACAAAGTAAAGTTGATTATTGAATATACATACATACATACATACATACACACGTACATAACTACATAACATGATAGGTAACTATATATTAATATTATAGTATACCTCAGTACATTTATTAAACAAGTAATTATATTAGCTTAAATACAAAACATAGATAGATATACACATATATATAAAACATTGTAGGAACTGTATATAGTAAGTACTGAAGAATTTGATACATCAACAGAAACATAATGAAAAGGAGGCAAACGTACAGACGGATCACCTGATGGTAAGCGATCAGTCAGCGCGGCCCATGGACACCCGCAACACCAAAGGAGTCACAGATACGTTGCCGGTCTTTTAAAAGGAATACACTCTTTTCTCGAAGGTTTGAAGGTCGTATCGGGTCGGAAATACCGCCGACGATAGATCATTCCATAGTTTTGCTGTGCGAGGCAGAAAGTTATGAGAAAAATGCACAGTTGTAGCCTGCCAACCATCTATATTATATGACTAGCAGCCCGTCCCGGCTTCGCACGGGGGGACTTAAGATTTTTTACATAGTTTTACGTTTTATTTATATTTATTCTCAGGTTTTTTTTATTTAGGATATATTTACCTTTTGAAAATATTTTTCCGGACTTCATCTTTTTTATGTAGTTTTGAAATAGTAGGTAAGTACTTACCTAATAGCTATCTTTTGGATGAATTAATAGTCTTAAGGTAACCGATTGAACAATTCAAAAGTTATCTAGAGCAAACTTTTATAAGGTTTGAACCATTCATTAAATCGATTGTTATGGGTAAACTACAAAAGGTAGACATATGCTCTCGCGGACTTTTTTAAAAATAATGTTAAGGTGAACAATTCATCTATAGAGCATTTTTGTATAACTTTAACTATATGCTCAGCGCACGCCACGGAAGGCCTCAGAAACGATACTTTTCCCCCGTTTTTAAAACATTTTTGGTTACTGCTCCACAACTATAGGACCTAGCGTGATATTATATAGCCTATGTTACTTCTGAATAATGCAGCTTTCTAATGGTGAAAAAATTATTGCCATCGGTCCAGTAGTTTTTGAGTTTATTCATTACAAACATACAAAAATACAAATCTTTCCTCTTTATAATATTAGTATATATGATGATGGATATGCTTTAATATACTTATCCTAATAAACAGGAAAACGATTATGCCATTCATCAATAGGTATCGATTTTAAATCGAATCATAGATATGGGGTTCTTATTAAGTAGATACGTGGTCTATCGAAAACGAGTGTTATCACCTACGTGACACTAGGCGCCTAATTTTATAAGGATTATATATATTCACAAGAAAAACAATCTATACATGGTTTATAGCATGCAATTCCGGCCAATAGTCGAATACGCATAAAAATATGTTTTTTACGACAATACTTAATTCAATGATTGATAAGTAGTCCTCATTTTTTTTTATCAGACCATATAAGCACATGTTATAATCTTCATTAAAAGATAACAATATTTACCTGCATAAGCTAGCTTACTGCAACTGCAGTCAAAAGCAGTCGTAGACAACTATAAATATTACATAAGACATTTTTTTTTAGGGGTTTTTGTCCATATGGATACGTCAACCCCATCATACCTTATCTTATTAAATAGATACTAGCTTTTACCCGCGGCTTCGCTCGCGTCACAAAAGGATAAAAAGCCAATGTGACATATACCAATACACACAGCGCCATCTATACCAATACTTTTGTTTTCCCTCGGGAATATCAAATCACGGGATAAAAAGTACCCTATTATTTAATCCGGACTTCTAACTTTACACCTGCAAAAATTCAAAGCAATCGATCGGTTTAGTAGTTATGGCGTGAAAGTGGAACAAACAAACAAACTCACTTTCCGATTTATAATATTAGTAAGGATACTCTATGTAAATGAAAGGAAATGAAATCTTTAACAAGGTCTAGATATATATCAGAAAAGTTATGTCACCCTCACCAGTTCACACAACCCCTACATAAGACAAATACTTAAATACATAAATATTATACAATTTAACATCGTCCTGTCGAGCTACTGTAATATGTATTTCTACATAGGTATTTGAATCGGGTTTTACAGTTTGGAAAAAGGCTGTATTATTACTAAGACCTTAGTCGATAACGTAACATTCAAGGCTTTGAAACAATAGTATTCAGTGCATCTATTGTAATTTCCCATCATGTATCTGAGGAACAGATCAATAAAATAATTGCGATGTTTGTTACTCAGACATTAGTACCTAGAACTGTCTTGATGAAGCTACATTAGGTATGGTATCAAAAGTTTTATGATCACTGGACAGTGACCATGTGACCACTGTAAATGTTTCGTTCCTACGCCATTTGCAAATAAACATAAGTGACGAAAACATAAATCTTCTATCACCCTATCATTTATTGAGGTCCAAAACATTTTAGAAATGAACGGAAAAGTCGATATTTATCTGTTTTGTTTATGGAATAGGCCGAGTAACGCACCTGTAACAAGGCGATACCGGCCTATTAGGGATTAGGAATTTGAGGCTTAGGAGATTGGGGGTAATTAGCCCTCCGGTCACATGACGAAACACAACGCAAGTGTTGTCACGTCGGTTTTATGTGAGGTCTCACTCCGGCCGAGCCGGTATATTTAAAATGTGACTATAATTTGAATACATCTACATACATATATCTTTTTCTTATACTTGATAGGTCGAAGTTTGTCCACCATCTCGCCTGGTGGTAAGCGCTGATGTAGGCGACGATGGAGCACGCGTACGGCGTACCGTATACGCAACTAACTATATATCTAACTTACCTATATTTCAATTCGGCAGGTAAGTGTTTTTCATAATTTTTCCTGTAGACATTCATATAATCTTGTAATCAGATGCTACTGGTATCGTCAGACTACTGAAGCCATTGGAATTACCAGTAGTTACGATAAAAGAACAAACGATTTGCCAATGTTTATCAGAAGTTAGCATCGAAAAGAAACCTTACACAAATTATGATTTCGACCATCAATCAAAAACATATCAATTACTATTATAGCATTCAGGCCTATTGAGCTGTTGTGTCCAGATAACTTAGCTTATCAAATAAAATTATTGTTGATTATTCTCCGAGGGGATCAACCATCAAGCAGTATCTTTCATCTCAAGCTGGTGAAGGATTCTAGATTTCTAGATTACCTATCTAATCCTAGGATCCTTCAAGAAGAGCAACGTCGCATGTGGAGCAGAAAAAGTTTTGATACCAATAAAGAATTTCGTAAATAAAAGATTTCTGAAACTTGTATATAAAATCTTAAGTTGGATCCTAATGAACTAAGAATACTTAGATCTTAAAGAACACAAAAATAAGTATTATGAATGCAAAAGTTTGTGAGGATGTGTTTGTCACATCAAAACGGCTAAAGGGATCGAGCTGAAATTTGGAACAGTGGTAGATTATGGTCTGGCCCTGGTCTGGTCTACTCTGTGTACTCATAGGCCACTTTTTACTTCACTTTAGCCACTGGCAGAATGTCGTCTGCAATAGTGATAACTGTATTGTAGATTAGATATGTATATGTTCGTTAGAATTACGGGAAATCCATTCATAGTTCTCCCCTACAGTCTGTTACTTCGTTCGCATCCAGTTATTTTCCCGTGCCCGTTTGAATTTAGGGAATTCCCTTTTAGTTATTCACTAAATTCCCGACGGAACCAACGAATATGTGACTATTTCAGATTTATACGTTGAGTAGCTTATGCGATAAAAATGTGCAGATCATTCTGATTGACAACTTTTTGGTACATATTTACCTAATCACGACTAAGAATATAATTTGTACATTGTACGGCGATGTATATTGGTCGTTTCACCTCAAATATTTAAATATACACCACCGACACACTAAATATATAGGTATTTTACTTAAAAAAGCCAAACAGCCACCACTTGCTAAAGTAATATTATTTTATACATAAACTATGACTGACTGAAACAAAGCAGATCAGTCTTTCTGAACATTTCAAGGAAAAACAACATTATTATTTTTATTTTCCATTGTTTTTGCTGTTTTCCTTATTCCGCAACCTATCTCAAGGAGTACGTTTGTTTCAACGCGCTAACATCTTGAGCTAATTGCATAGCTTGCTTCATATTTACAATATTTAATCCTTGATCCTTGACATCCACGTTTCACAGTTTTATACAGGGGGTAAACATAACGCTCCCGAAGAACGAGGTGATTGTAAAAAACAAATTTTATTTTGATAAAAATAAGGAATTAAATATTTCTTTTATGTAATAAAACTTGTAATCAACTGCTCAATGCTGATGTGGCATGAATAAAACGAAAACAAAGACCGCGCACGCTGCTCATGAGGAAGAACCCCTCTGTAGTTCGAAACTAGTAGAATTTTTTTGCATTATTTTCCAAACTATGATGAGTTCGGAAGCGATTTGTATCAGGTTCAGCTGAATGCCCGCATTTAACTAAGAGCGTTAGTCATTTGCCGTCCCCAACCCATTAAACGTGACACAACATTCTTGGTTTATCTGATGTCACAGGTACTTACTTTGGGACATCTTTAACTATAGTGACATTAGTCGTAGCCCACAACGGCAGCAACCGCAAGTTTATGAATTTATAGAACAAACTAGCCTCTATAGTTCTAGACACAAAAAAGAGATAGTATTTCTCTATTCTGTAGTTCTAGCCTCGCCTCTTACTCTAATATAAGACTATAGGAATTGCATGTTTCGCGTTGATCCGCGTTTAGGCACACGACCTGTCGCGACGGGTTAATTTTTCTCTATTCCGAACATTCAGATATATTTGTAGTTTTTAGGTAAAAGAGTTACTCACAAACTTTATCAAGTAGAAAGAAAAGAACCTACTCGACACTTGATCTCTAATCTATGGCGCTATAAACAAGTTGTACTTCAATAGGACATACTCATCACAAGTGATTACACCACTCAAGTTATTGGCACGTCTCTCTTATCAATATTGAATCTAATTGTCAGTCATAAAGCGCTTACTGTAAGCACTTCTATACCTGACTTCTCGACCTGCAACTGATATTAAAAGTTATCTTTATTAGCAATGGTCTCTTGCCCAACAAATCAACCTAAGAAAATTTACAATTGTTTTACGTAAGTAGGTAGGTACTGTCCGTGGTTTAGAAGACACAGCAGCCTATCTATATCACTCTCCAGACCTAACTTTCTAGTCGCGGAGAACCTAACGGGTTACCGGGGCTCCGGCTCGTCGTGCAGGAGAAGGCACGGGGTGGTTTTTAGTCAGTAAGAGTTTGACACTCCCTCCCGCCTCACCCAGGGTGCTTACTCTTGAAACCAATCACAATGTCAATGCAATTTCAATCCAATAAAATCTCAATAATGATTCAATGTCAAAACTATACAACCCATATCGTAACTGTTAAAGTAGCATTCAGAGTACGGAATATAAAACCAAACTCAATACCATTTAGTTTCTTCAATATCCACGCAATACGGATGCAATGGGCGCTAGTGTTGCAACTCAAGAGTACGAAATTTTACAATATCAATGTCGATCGATCGGAATTGGATTCAAGAGTAAGCACTCAGGTGGGAGTAGTCATGCGATGATATTCCCCCTTAATAAAAAGACCTAACCTTCTCCAAAAATAATATCGTACCATAAAATCGCCCCATTCCAACAAGAAAGAAAGATAGCCAAGCACACTTTCGTATTGAGAACAATAGTAAGTATGGCCATTCGTCCCTGTAGGTACGCTAGTCATGAGGTAACTTAATATTTTATAAATTCTTATTAAAAAATAACAACACAACTGTACTGTAACTGAATCTTCTAGAACAACTGCCTCGATAAGTGCGACTGCCGGGCAAGGGGTCTCGGGTTCGATTCCTGGGTCGGGCAAAGTAATACTGGGTTTCTAAAAAAAAAAAATATCTCGGTAGTAGCACAGAGTCTGGAAATGTGCCCAGTATATGGCAATAGGCTCACCCCCTATTACATGGGACTCATAACATTAATAGTGAAAAGTGGGTGTTACTTCTATGTGCACCTCTGCCTACCCCTTCGGAGATAAAAGGCGTGATGTTATGTAATGCTATGTCTTCTAGAACAATCATGACACAGATAAAATACTGTCTAATCCTAATCCATAACGTGACTAGCTCAAATAGATAAACGATCGTCGCCATAACGTTCTAATGTTTAAAAAATGATGCGCCTAATCAAATTCTCAATTCGATAACTTATCACCATTGACAGGTGTCGTAACTCGTAAACAAAATCTTAAGATAAACTTTACGTGACTGCAAGCATCGTGAAGAAAACGATTGTCTTCTAGCCGCTATCGATTTATAATGGTGACTATGACTAATGCTTTAGCTTCCTTGTCGCCAAATTGTCTCAATTGTTATCAAAAGCCTTTATTATCATGATCATCGCAATATTTGGTCTTACATGGTCCTACGCTAGGACTGTCTCTTGTATCGTGGATGCCTTTTACAGAGATACAAATTATACACCCAGATCAATCCACCCGGAAACAAAAGTTCCCTGAGGGAAGCGAAAACACAACACGTTGAGCAGCAAGTCCAACTATTATGTAGGTACATACATACCAACAAAATTTTAGGAAAAAAACCTTCTAAGCAAGAGTATGCTTGTGGTAGGCGATCCTACTATAATATTCTCCTCAAGAATCTATAAAAAAAACTTCATACTGTTCTTTCTATACATACAGGAAAAATATGTTACATATTTATATTTTGTTTTCGTACCGTCTTATCGGTTACTAGTTAATGCTTCTATCAATATCAGCAGGACGTAAATGGATTCCTCAAAGGAGATAAACGTTTAATTAATAAATCATTTCAGTTAAACAGTTAAACTATTAAGTTTTAATTGTAGATCGATAAAGAGATCAGTAGACTGTGTAAAAAAATTGTGTGACACAGCGGATATAGTTGCACTGCAGGAGACGTGGCTGCTGCCTCACGATTTGTTCTATCTTAACGACATCCATTGTGATTTTGCGGCGACGGGTGTCTCAGCGGTAGACACTGCGGAAGGAGTACTGCGGGGGAGACCCTATGGTGGAGTGGCCCTTCTATGGAGAAAGAGTGCGTTTAGTGCCGTTGAGATTATTAAATGTAACAGTGTGCGTATTTCGGCGATCAAATGTGTGGGTCAGTGTCGGTCTATGCTAGTGTTCTCGATATATATGCCAACAGACGGTCAGGACAATTTGTGTGAATTTACTGCATGTCTATCAGAAATGAATGCGGTAATTGACGATTATAATGTAGATTTAGTTTTTATTATGGGGGACTTCAACGCACATCCAGGGGAATTGTTTTTTAATGAAATGTTGAATTTCTGTGAGGAACAAAGTTGGACATGCGCTGATGTAGATTTGTTACCAGGTTGTCAGAATACCTATACATACTTAAGTGAGGCTCACGGAACTGTAAGATGGTTGGATCACATACTGGTTACATCAATGGCATTTCAAACAATTGATAGAATTAAGGTATTGTATGAGGTGTCATGGTCGGACCATTTTCCAATTGAAATTACATGTAATTTTAACAGTTTACCAAGAAAAAGTACTGTAAATAGAGGGGTAGATAATAAAATACTATGGGGGTTACGGAACGATGAACAAATCTGTAAATATAGGGAATTATGTAACGGGGCATTGCGAAATATAGACTTTCCAGTGGAGTTACGGGATTGCTGTGATCATATATGTGACAAAGTAGAACATAGACACATAATCAATGTAATGTATGATAGTATTAAGTCTATCTTGAGTGATGCCTCGGAAAGGACTAGAACGGACAGTAAGAGAAAAAAGAAGATGTGTATTGTAGGGTGGAACAAGCATGTCGGTGAATCTCATAGGAGGGCTCGGCTTGGTTTCTGTAACTGGGTTCTGCAGGGGAAGCCGCGCGACGGGCCACACTATTTAAGTATGTGTGAAACGCGAAGACAGTTTAAAAAAAAATTGAAATGGTGTCAGGATAATTCTGAGCAAATAAAAATGGACATACTGGCAGCAAAACATAAAGCTAAAGATTTTAGCAGTTTTTGGAAAAATACAGGGCACATGAATTCTAAGCCGAGCTTGCCTGTGAGCGTCGACAATGTCGTAGGGAATCGGAATATTGCAGATAGTTTTAAAGATCTGTTTGAGTTGGAACCAATGCCCTGTGAGTTTAGTAGATTAAGTAAGCCTGACGTCAGACCTGGTGAGAAGTACCGTCGATTTAGGCCAGTAGACGTGAGAAATGTAATAAAAAATATGAAGAGTGGAAAATCCCCAGGTCATGATGGTATTAGTATAGAGCATTTGCGTTATGCAGGTGTACATTTGCCCAGAGTCCTAAGTCTGTTGTTTAATTTTTGTATAGGCCATTCTTATATCCCGGATGATATGATGAGAACAGTGGTAGTTCCGATAATAAAGAACAAGACCGGGGATCCATCTGACAAGCGAAACTACCGCCCAATATCACTGGCCACAACCATGGCGAAGGTCCTTGACAGTCTCGTGAACGCGCAGCTGAACGAACACGTTCAGATACATGACTTGCAGTTTGGCTTCAGACCCAACTTGTCAACGGAAATGGCAGTTATGTGTCTCAAACAAACGGTAAGGTATTATACCGACAGAAAAACACCAGTATATGCGTGTTTTCTTGATCTCTCGAGGGCATTTGACCTGGTGTCTTACGATATTCTTTGGCATAAACTACTGGAGGAGACTGCTGTGCCGAGGGAGCTAGTATCGCTCCTCAGGTATTGGTATAGCAATCAGAAGAATGCTGTCAGATGGGTTGACGCATTTAGTCGGGACTATAAACTGAAATGCGGGGTGAGGCAAGGGGGGTTAAGCTCACCGACTTTGTTTAACGTTTTTATGAACCAGCTTATTGGCGGGCTGAGCGGAACCAAGGTCGGGTGTTCAGTCGATGGCACAATGATAAATATTATCAGTTATGCGGACGACATGGTCCTGCTGTCCCCATCAGTCAATGCGCTCAGGAAACTTCTCTACATATGTGAATCATACGCCCAGTCGCATGGACTCAAATATAATGCCAGCAAAAGTGTTCTCATGGTATTTAAAGCAGGGAACAAGGCGCCTTCGAATGTGCCGCCAATTAAAATCGCAGGGTCGGCACTAGAGAGGGTGTCCAAGGTGAAATATTTGGGTCACATGCTGACGGAGACGCTACTGGATGATGAGGACTTAGAGAGAGAAAGGAGGGCGTTGGCAGTCCGCTGCAATATGTTGGCCCGCAGATTCGCACGGTGTACCACAGATGTAAAACTATTACTCTTCAGAGCCTTCTGTCAGTCATTTTACACGTGCAGTCTGTGGATCAGATTTACGAGGCGGGCTTATAATGCCCTGCGTGTGCAGTACAATGATGCACTGAGGGCAGTGTTGAGGAAACCCAGGTGCTGCAGTGCTTCCGCAATGTTTGCGGATGCTTCCATCGATGATTTCTTCTGCATCATTCGAAAAAGAACTGCATCAATGATGAGCAGGGTACGTTCCAGCGCCAATGCTGTCCTCGGAACGTTGGCTTACAAAATAGACAGTCCGTTTATTGTGTACTGGGCCAGTGTACACTTGCTTAGAAATAAGAAATAGACTCCTGTTCCGAACTATTAATTTACTGTATTTGTTTATTTTTTTTAACTTCTTTTTAGTTTGTTTACTAACAAATAACTAACATTTGATGTTTTGTATTATTGTGTGAAGTACTAACAACCATACTAACAAATTCAATTTACTTATTTTACAAGTTTTTCTTTAATTCTTCTAAAAGTGTATGGACCTACGTCTGAAATAAAGATTATTATTATTATCTTTATACAGGATCTTATGCGTGCGTGTGTGTGACTAATCGGCTGATTATGTCAATATAATATCTTACGTATTTGAGAAATTGATATTTTTTTAAAGGTCAATTATGCCAGCCGTCTAATAATTTCTGCAAAGCCGTAATATCCATACTACTTGAAAACCTAGATACCGAAGAGTCTTATAGTCAAGAATCTATTTTAATGCCTTGTAGCTTGTAGCGTTAGAACTGTTTCCGTTAGGTACTTGAACGAGGTTCATTACCAAATAATGCTGTTATATAAAACAAAGGGAAAAACAAGGAAGAATTATTTCAGTAGGTACTTACCATACGTTGGCTACAGAAGACTCCAAACCAACAGCGAGACCCTCGAACAGTTCATGAATGGACAGAGCCAGCACAATGAGCAGACCTCTGAGTGCTCCCGCCACAGAATCATGGTTTTGCAGAGGCAAGTGGTTCTCCTCGCCTTTCTTTCCATTAGCCTCCATCTGACTTAGTTCTGCAGCAGCAGTAGCCGCTTCAATTGACCTGCCAGAGGTCAGCGAACTCTTCCTCATTTTGAAAGGTTTGGCGAAGGAGTTATTTCGTTTCTTGTTTTCTCGGCTGTTGATGTACAGATGCACCAACTCTTCGACTAAGTAGATCATAAAGAAGCCGGCACACATGATCAGCCCGGCGAGGAACAATGGAAACTCACCAAGTTCACCTTCATCTGCAAGGAGGTTGGGGTTGTATTAAACAATCGGGTGGTGGTATTTTGTCGAAAATTGAAGTACCTATATATTCTATTATTTATGATGATGGTGATGATTGAGTTTAATTCAAATAAGTGAAAGAGTGCGATTTTACTTCCACTGTGTTAGTCACCCAAGTATGTACAATCGAGTTTTTATTTAGGTAACTATATACGATGCCCCAAGAGATTTGACCAGTTTTATGTACACTGTCGGTGATGTTTCATGGAATTTAATTAATAAGCAATAGGCTGGATATAAGAAGAAATGAAGAGTCAATGAGCTATTGACATATTTTTAGAGCCTCAAAGACTAGAGCGTACAAACTATTTATGCAATTGTTGTAAACACATTTAATTTATAAGAATGCCCCATTAAAAGATTTTGTCTGTAGATAGGCAATAAAATACTTTATTATCACATCATTAAGTGTCATTGTACCTTAATTGCGTCACCAGCCTAATAGATGTGTATCTGCATACTTGCAATCAGGGATTTTAAATGTCCATGGTCAGATCGAAATTTGTGTAATACCGAGTTTGTTGTTATTGTTACCTATCATATCGACCGCCTATAAGTGCCCACTGCTGAGCAAGCGCTTCTTCTCGCACGGAGAAGCTTAACGTCAATCACAATAACATTGCTCATTGAAAATTATAAGCCCAGGTTTTCTCACGATGTTTTGCTTCGCCGTATATCAGTGGTGTCTAAATAATCATAGAAAGTACAAAATAACTCGGAAAAAATCACATTGATTAAACCTGGCAAGTCCAGGTTTCGAACCTGCACCCTCAAGCCATCACGATAGTATTATTACTATGTCATAACGTCATAAGGTGCAATTTCCACTAGTCACTAGTTATAATAATAATAATAATAAGCCCGCAGGGCACCTTGAGGCGAGGTGACGGGCATTAGCGATCCCGCGGGCTACCATCATCCCGAGTGCTCCAGGGAGAAGTCAACGTTCCTTCTTCTCCGGCTTGCCTTGAATTGGCTGGCTGGAGTGAACTATGACAAGGAACAGGTCTCCCACCTCTGGCTTGCCTTCATTGGCCGTCCAGAGTGGAGTCGCTAGAGCAGTGCAGTGATCCTGCTCGGAGGGTAAGAAACTATTCGTAAGTCGCGAGTGGGCCAGGGATGCAGGAGGCTTTGGCTGGAGCAGATGATCTGAGTAGAAAGCGGTGGTAGTTTCTTAACCCTTCAGCCACTCACATTCTCGTTGCCCCTATGTTGCTATATCTAGCAACCATTCCCGGGGCCCGGTCAGTGAGTTGGCGAGTCTCCGCCTGCCATTTTTACGTGTAAAAATTACATTGTTTCGGCAGGTGCCATAGTCATACATAGTTCCCAATTTACCAGTCCACAGCAACCCATCCATAGCCCTACCATTTTTTTTTCCATTATTCACAATAGTCTTACACTAACCAGGGACTGTCCTTGGGTGCATTTCCATAGTGCATACAGGGATAGTCGCCGGTAAGTGTCTCCATTACATTTAGATTAAAGTTGTCTAAAGGGCCTCTGCGCAGTTGGCTTCGGCCCCTCGTACGCCTCCCAAATGACCGGGACCCTGTGGTCCCGTGAATGGTAAAGACATACATAATAATAAATCACCGGGGCCGGACGGACTGCACAATTTCTGGATTAAATGGCTCAAAAGTTCACACGTTCGCTTAGCATTACACTTCCAGGCAGCTTTGGAAACTGGGTCGTTACCACAATTTCTAACAACAGGAGTTACCCACCTGCTCCATAAATCAGGTAGTTCCACTGAGCCCAAAAATTATAGACCAATCACATGTTTACCAACGGTCTATAAACTTCTTACATCCATTTTGAGGACAAAAATAACAAAACATATTGAAAAAAAATCCATCATGTCTGTATCTCAAAATGGATGTAGGGAGGGGTCTCGTGGAACTAAGGAGCTACTCCTCATTGATATGGTTGTTAGCCAACAGGTTCGTCGGTCCCGAAAAAATTTGTCTACATGCTGGATAGACTACAAAAAAGCATATGATTCTGTACCACATATATGGCTCCTGAAGGTGCTGGAGTTGTATAAAATAGATGCAACTTTACGCGCTTTCTTGGAGTCATGTATGGGGCAGTGGAGCACCGTGCTTTGCTATCCAGGATGTAGACAAATCCAAGGGAATGATGAACCTGTAAGGATAGTACGAGGAATATTTCAGGGTGACAGTCTGAGCCCACTATGGTTCTGCTTGGCCTTGAACACTCTAAGTACCCTACTGGAGGATTCAGGGCTAGGCTATCCTTTGCGGAGAAGAGGTTTAGCTATATCCCACTTACTTTACATGGATGACCTCAAGTTGTTTGCGCCAAACAAGAAACAACTGATGGAACTACTGAATATAACTGAAAAATTTAGTAGTTCCATCAGAATGGAGTTTGGAGTAGACAAGTGTGCGGTCATGCATGTAAAGCGAGGAGGGATTGTGGAATCTGAGGGTCTAGAACTCTCAGATTTCACAAAGCTGAGATCACTCTCCGCAAACGATACATACAAGTACCTGGGTATGTCAGAAGGATTAGGCATTAATGGACCGGACATGAAGCAATCGTTACAGGAGCGCTTCTTTTGTCGCCTGAATAAGGTACTGAAAAGTTCCTTATCAGGCGGAAACAAGGTGCGAGCCTTTAACGGTTGGGTCATGCCAGTCCTAATGTATTCTTTTGGTATACTCAAGTGGACTCAGACTGAACTTGACACCCTGGATAGGCGAGTCCGGACCCTGCTGACTGCAAATCGCATGCATCACCCTCGTTCGTCGGTCATGAGGTTGTACATCCCGCGGAAGTGTGGTGGTCGAGGCTTATTAAATGCTAAGACCCTTCACAACCGTGAGGTGTGCAGCCTCAGGGAATATTTCCTGAAAGTCAACGAGGGTATGCATCGAGAAGTAGCAGCGGTGGACAATGGATTCACTCCGCTATCCTTGGCAAAAGAGAACTGGCGCAGACCTGTGCTACTAAGCGTCAATGATCGCAAGGAGGTATGGCATAGCAAGGAGCTCCATGGACGCTTCTTCCGGGCCCTTCATGGGCCCAGTGTAGATTTTCTAGCGTCCGTGTCTTGGCTACGATTCAGTAATCTCTTTGGAGAAACTGAAGGATTTGTCTGTGCAATAATGGACGAAGTTATCCTTACGAACAATTATCGGAAATATATAATTAAGGATGGGACGGTTGACATATGTCGGGCATGTCATAGTCCTGGTGAATCCATTAGACATATAATTTCTGGTTGTGGTCGTTTGGCTAACAGTGAATATTTGCATAGGCATAATCAAGTAGCCAAGATTATCCATCAGCAACTTGCTTTACACTATCGACTTGTTGAATCTGAGGTACCGTACTACAAGTATGTGCCCGACCCAGTTCTGGAAAATGACCATATCACATTGTACTGGGACCGGTCTATCATTACTGACAGGACTATTGTAGCCAATAAACCTGACATAGTGGTGATAGACCGACAAGTACGCCGCACGATGATAATCGATGTCACCATTCCCCATGACGAGAACCTCGTGAAAGCTGAGAAAGATAAACAAATAAAATATCTAGACTTAGCTCACGAGGTTGTCGACATGTGGAGTGTGGATTCGGCTATCATTGTGCCGATAGTCGTGTCGGCCAATGGGTTAATCCCTAAAAGCCTCGACATCCATCTTAGGAGGCTGGCGTTAGGTGGATGGATCAAGGGCCTGATACAGAAGGCAGTTCTCCTAGAAACGGCACATATCGTGAGGAGGTTTCTGTCTCTGGAGCCCTAACCACCGGTAGCTTGGACCATGCTCTCGCTACTGGTCGGCTCCTATTTTTTATATTTTTAAATATTATTTTTTATTTTACAAGTAGTATTTAGAAATGTAATTTATAGAGAATTTTAAATAAATATATGTAAATAATAATAATAATAAATAAGCTTTATTGTACACCAAGTAAGTAATTACACATATTCGGATATTATAAAGAATAAGGAGGGTACAAGGGCGGCCTTATCGCTAAAAGCGATATCTACCAGGCAACCTTTATATCTACCAGGCAACCTTTTTCCATAAGTATTAGTTCCATAATAAAGTTATTAGTTCCATAGACGACGTATTCATTACATTGGCTTCTATTCCAGATTCCAAACTTTAAATTTATTTCGAAAACCCAAAATTATTATGCAATCAAAGTTTCTCGGTAGAAGTTTCAAAGGAAATTAATTAAGTACCTACTCTAGATTCGCGAACACACACAAAATTTTAAGATAAAATTTATTTTACCTTGAACGTAAATAACTAATTACAATATACCATATGACAAAGTACTGTGTACCGGAACTAAATACAAACATTATGCTACTACTGAAGATTTACTATCATATTGTTTCCTTAATTAAAAAGATCAAGAAAAATGTAATACACTTCGTATATTTACTGTCGTGATCTCAATGACTGCCATCTTTCTTTAGTAATTATTTTAAGTACTATAATTCTATCAAATATTTGTTCTACGATAAGATAATTGTTATTACATAACAATATACCTCCAGATGAAAGATTCATTATTCATTCAAGTGTATGTATCTAATACCTTTATACGAGCAATTCTTGTGTTATGTATCATTGATCTCGGAAACGGCTGCAACGATTTTCATAAAATTTTGGAAGAGGGTTTCGGGAGCGATAAATCGATGTAGCCAGGTTAAATTTTCAGAAAAAGTCGAAACCAAGCAAAGCTCGATCAGTCACGTAGTTTCTTATTTGACTTTCGCTTTTCACTAGTGACTTTCGATCTTCGTATCAGATTGTGTTATTATTATTTTAAGAACCCGTTGATAATTTTTATATTATTGAGGTGATATAGTGTCAATAAACGTATAACAATACAATAATAATACAAGTAGGGTTTCTAAAGGATCTGTATAATCGGTATTATTTTAGGGCCGCGTTGATAAATATTTATTCTAGGCAATATAGTATGCCAATACAACGATAATACAAATAGTATTTACGTGCAGATTAAGAAATCTAGTACGATTTGTATTTATTTATTGGCAATTTTGAAATAAAACTATTAATCGACTTAATTTTTATTGCTTTCCACTATATTTGGTACTTGGGATTATGATAACAATGTGTTTTTAACTGTATGGTAATAAACCATAACTTAGATATCTAACTACGTGTATTATCACAGGTGCGAATTACGTGAGCATTTGTTGATAAAATAATTTAGGTAATCGGAAAAAATAATAAGTAATTCCGGGCGAAACTAGATATTTATCATCCGGTACTTATCCTTTGGGGATTTACAGTCAGATATTAAAATAATGTACATCAAAATTATGTACTTAATGTAATAAAATAATATCAAATCTGTTATTCCCCGAAGGTATACAAAGGTGTTATAGTTCTAGTTCATACGCTTTGTACTAGTTACGCTATCATTATTGTTTCCCCATGGTGAAGCTGTTACCCTTTACTATTCCAAACATCGCGGAGAACCTAACGGGTTACCGGGGCTCCGGCTAAAAGTGCAGGAGTAGGAACGGGGTGGTTTTTAGTCAGTAAGAGTCTGACACTCCGTCCCGTTTCACCTATACGGGAGAAGCCATTCGATGATTTTCCCCCTTTAAAAAAAATACCTTACCCCAAACCCGTATTTAACGTTATTTCTTCATTAGTTATTTGATCGTATTCATGCTTTATAGCCTTTCTCGATAAAAGGACTATCCAACACAAAAGTAATTACTCAAATCGAAGTAGTAGTTTCGCAGATTACCGCGTGCAAACAAACAAAGAAACAAACCCTTTCAGTATCTATTATAAACTCGTGGGTTGCCAACCGTACTCTAAAATAGAGTATTGGCCTCTATATCATTGACTGCCTCATTGGTCGAGTGGTCGCAAAAAATTACGACTGCCGGGCAAGGTGTCTCGGGTTCGATTCCCGGGTCGGGCAAAGTATTACTGTAAAAAATTCTCAGTAGTAAGCACGGAATCTGGAATTTTGCCCGGTATAGGCCAAAAGGCTCACCCCCTATTACACGGGACTCCCCCTATAACATATATAGTGAAAAGTGAGTGTTACATTGTACAGTGGCATAATGTGCACCTCTGCCTACCCCTTCGGGGATAAAAGGCGTGATGTTAATTTATGTTATGTTATGACGTACTCTATGCACTAATAGAGGACGTGAAAATACTCTTTTTTACGCAATGTTTACTTAACTAATGTCAGTCTGTAATAGTATGCAAAAACCCATGACCAGAATAAAAAGGTATCCATCCTTTTATCACTGAGGTATATATTTAACGGTAATACATACGTGATCATTTATAATATACTTTAGTTCAGCGAAATTTGATATAATTTTTTTTTAACTAATCCGATATTTTAATTTTTTACCCAATACCACTGTTATGAAAAGTACTGGACCGAATCAAATGAAATTTTGTATAGACATCGTACAGTGTAACCTACCTATCGAGCTATAGGCTAACCTTACTAGGTTATACAGGTATTTTAACAGAAACATGGTCGTCTGCTGCAAAAAGTAGGTATCTACAATAAAATATCTTTCAATGAACCGAACTAAACGATACTCTTTTTTGTAAGTCCGTACTCTTTATTTACCTCCTCTAAACCCAGATACTCTATTTCGTCTAAAAAAAGTTGACAACTCTAATTGGGTACTTTCTTTATTCAAATATAATTTATTTCAACTGTTCGATACAATAAAATATTTAAAAATAGTCACACTTTCATTAATTGATTTTATGACTAATTTAATTTTAGTATTTTTCCAGCAAATTTTTAAGAAATAATAATGTTGTTTGTCGCTAAAATAACGTGACGTCACAATACACATTCTCGTATATAGAGGTAATTCATAGAAAACTGTTGTTTGTGATGGTTCGAAAAAAGTATTGAATTTGACTAGTTGGCAAGTCCCCAATTGTATACCTAGGCTATCTACTGCTTTTGGTTGTATGTAGCGTGATATTTTACACTTTTACAACCTAACGCTTTCCTCGATAACTGGTATTGTACTACTGTGGATTACTGGTTTGGATAGCCAACACAAAATATTTTTTCAAATTGGACCAGTAGTCCTGAGGTTAGCGTCAAACAAATAAACTCTTCAGCATTATAATTATAATTAGTAGTAATATCTAAGATTAGTAGAAATTAGGGCCAATATCCTAAATCTAACCATCATTAACTTTTCAAACAGGTTTCGCAAAATAGGTACCTACTTGATTTCCTTGGGTTTATGATAAACGCATCGTTTATCTAATAAAATGGACTGTGAATATTTTTAATTGATTGAATGAATTATTATTATTTAATTTCCTTAAGTAATTACTTTTATGTTTTAACATATGTACCTAAATATAGGTAGGTTAATGGTTTAGTACGAAATAACTATTAGTTACACATAATCATTTACCGTATGTATGGCACGTATGTTTACGATAACGTATGTTAAATTGCAATATTGGTGCGATATAATCGATTTAACGATACACATTCGAGTGGCCGCTAGTACAGTTGTTAAGCAACAGGAGTATGGGCGCTCGATATCCGAATCAAGCTAAGGTTTATTACATTTTTCTCAATTATCTTAATGTCTAATAGCATGGAGTCCGGAATTATATGTGGTAAATGGCAATATTGGCAATACACCTATATCATACATACATACATACATATTACATCAACAGCTTATAAGATGGCCTCTGCTGACGAAAGACCTCTTCTCACACGGAGAAAGTATGAGCATTAATCGTCATGCTTGCTCAATGCGGGTTGGCGATTTCAAACCTACCTTATAATCAGCAATTGTAAGCCCAACTTTCCTCACGATATTTTCCTTCATCGATTGCGTCTAAATAACATAACATCACGCCTTTTATCCTCAAAGGAGTAGGCAGAGGTGCACATTGTACCACTGTACAATGTAACACCCACTATTCACTATTTATGTTATGAGTCCCAATAGGAGGTGAGCCTATTGCCATATACCGGGCACAGTTCCAGACTTCGTGCTACTACTGAGATTTTTTTTTAAAAACCCAGTAATACTTTGCCCGACCCGGGAATCGAACCCGAGGCAATGTTACTGTGTGTCTAAATAATCTTAGAAAAAACAGATAATTCGGAAAAAGTCAAATTGGTACTTGGCAATGTACTCGACACCCAGTATTAATGAGGCTCACATTACGCGTCAAAGGTAGGAGGAGTTATTAAAGTATGTAAATAAGTACCAAATAAAATTAACTAGCGACATTTTATCCAGTCATTGAATATAAAAAATGCAAAATATAGGATTGATGTCTTAAAAAATATTTACATTCTCTTTGAGTAGGTAAGCTATTTTAAATCCACAACAGAAACTATTGTCTGGTCTTCTTTATGATTAGTCTCAAATAATCGTGGTAATATAATAATAACAACCTATTGTCCTATAGTTATAACGAAATAAATTCACGCAGCGTAAATCAACAAAATTGACATTTTAGTTCAATGACCATTGAAGTAAACTTTAGGCTAGTTAAAAATAAAGTCTAAATTACATTCTTTTAATTAAGAAAAAAAATTTGATTGTCTCTTAATTTCAAGTTAATGATAATAAGTTATAAAACTTTTGTGATTTTTTTTTTATTTTACAGATATTTTTGTTTTATTGCGAAAATATTACTCTTGGAAATGTGAGAACTATTTGTATAGGTACATTAAAACTTTGTGTTCAGATACTTAGAAAATAATGAATTTTGAAAATTATTCCGTTTGCAAAGTAAAAAAAAAACATTTAAAAAATAGCGGATAACTTAAGCAAGGTAGTGACCAAATAGTTCGTTCGTGACTTGTAATGAAATGTATGATTGGTCTATAGTCACTGACCATAGACTCCCACGGTATACTTTACACCATCACTCCTCATTGTATTCCCATCAACGTGACAGCTGTTACGTGACTACATCACCTTTCACGTCGGAAGTAACTGTGTCAGAGGTCCCACCATATCACCAGGCCATGAATTTAAACACCATTTTAATTGAATGCAACTTTCTACTCGTTTGAATCATGATTGCGATACGATAATCCCACATAAATAATCGTGTGAATGAAAATTAGAAAAATAAATATTTTTTACTATAGATACATTCATTAAAACAGCTTTAACTTCAAATTATAAGTTGATTGTGGGATAGGTAAGGTGCATAAACTTTGATGTGGCGTAGCTCACACGTAGTAGTTGCGTAGCCGCGGCGTAGTAAATGAGTGAACTTACTTTTATTATATTATCAACTGTATTATTATAAACGTTAAAGTTGGTGAGGATGTATGTACAGACTTTTTGTTACTTTTTATGCAAATTAAATACTACTGAACACTGTGGCGTAGCCAACAGCACATAGCTCGTAGCTGTGGCGTAGCCGGATAGCACATCCACAGTACCTGTGGTGCATGGCGCAGCCGTCAGCTCGTAGGTCGTAGCTGTGTAGCTGACCATACGTAGCTCGTAGCTGTAGCGTAACGAATATGGTAAGCTAATAGATTTTTGTCATCTATTTTTTTCATCTACACGTGCTTATTAGTGACCTAAAAGAGAATTTAATCATAATATTATCACACTATGATGACCGATTACGATAATCATTAAAGACTTAATTTCATAATCCCCTGTTTTCTAGTGATTTAACACTAGAAAGACGGAAAAAATCATCTATAAGTCAGAATTTTAATTAGATTCCAGATTTGACAATAGCTACTGACATTTTTTTAAATAATGATACCACATATAATAGTGTAGTGATGAACACAAAAATCGATAAACAATCAGTGTGTGTGTTTTATAATAAATGTTACAGAAAGTGACAGGAAAGCGATAGCGATGACGGCGACAATTTATAAATTAGATTGTTACCATAATACATCTATCTGTTTTATTTGTCATGTTCCTTCATGATTACATTTTTTATTTACTTCACACACAATAATATAAAAGAAAAGTCTCAGATCGTTAATTAATCGTCAAAACTAAATTATCGGTTCAGAAATATTTAATTTCTTGATATACTTAGTTTACGAGAGTAAAATTATAAACGAGAAGAATCGATCCAGAAATATTGCATTTCCATATCGAATAATTTCGCAACGTCACTATTTAGTACTTGTCATAACGTTGCAACACTGAAATTGTCAAATCTGGAATCGAATTAAAATTCCGAGTGTACCTACAAAGACGGCGAGCGGTCCAATGACTGCTCCAAGTTTTTTGATATTTTTTTATGTTTAAGTGCTAGAAATGGTACCTATAGTATTAAATATGGTATAATATACTGTTATTTAAGTAATATGTATAGAATTTCTAATTTTATCATTTTGTTTACATTACAAAAGCCGCAAAGTGGCTTTTTGCAATTGTTGCATTCTTTATGGGTTTTGTATTTGCATTTGTCTATATAATATTTTGGAATTTACTGGATTTTATGCAGAAGATTGTGAAGTAAAAGATCTAGACTATTCAGGCAAGGATTCAGTTTCAGAGAGTCTTCTTCAATTTATACTTTGCTTCTAAGTTCGCCCCCTGAATTTAGTATAAATTGCCTTTGTTTCGTGTAATATTCTACATTTTCCTATGCCAAATGAAGGAATTATATCTAAAAAGGAAAATTATCTAAATTATGTTGTATCTTTGCTAGGTCTCAAATATAAAAAAATGTAGTTCACCTTTGAGATACTCGTAACATTTTGACCAGTATTTGCAAAAAGTTTCACAAGACGCATCTACCTCTATATCAACGGATTCATCGACATTTGACCACTTAGAGTAGATGCCATTTGAGGTGTGTACAAGATACAGTCAATAGTTGTGAAAAGACCTTGATGCTCAGGATCTTCCAAACTCCTTTCACAGCCTTTATCACTACCACAGCAACGACTACAACCACGAGAACCCGACCTGTCAACGTCTGATAAATTTGCTTGAAGTATCTGGTCTTTCAGGTCACTTCCGTCCGTAGAGGAATTCGAACTGCCAAGTAGTACCATATAATCGTCGTCCCTATCACGTTTTGTATTTTTAGAGTCAAAACCAGACTCATCTTCACAAATATTTTGGAAGTAAAAAACATTTTTTCATTTTCAAGACTCCAACACGTCGCGACCACAAACTAATTTCAATAATTTTGTAAAAGTTCACAGACACTTGAAATGATACGGTCTCATTTGATAAACAACCTATATAAACAATGAATTAGTGTATACCTCTATAATTTGTATTCTACCCTCTCATATTACACTTATAAACACTCATTGGTTGTCAGCAGTCAAATGACTGCCGCCGTCTTTGTCGGTAGATCAAGATTTTAAATAATAAATAAAAGAGTTGCGATTTATTTTCATACATAGTTGCATTTAACTAGTAAAATAAATAAAAGTCACAAAGTCTCAGTTTAAAAACTCAAATAGATTTCAAGTTATTCAACATTTAAAATCAAATTGCGGTCAAATGACTGCTCCCGTCTTTATGAGATTAGACAATAACAATAATAGTAATCTTGACATTCTACTAATGCGAATTGCTTTTTAATTGGAACCGTTTAAATTATTATTTTTAGGGTTTTTCGGTATCGGTATGAATGATAGATAACTATCAGTTATCGAGTTTTAGATATTTGTAGGTTGTTAGGAATTAGAAATTGCTATTAGTTTCCTTAAAGAAATACTGAAGTATTAAGTTATTCTTGAGGAATCATATTTGTGCGAAAGATACATCATAGTCGTATTGCAGAAATAACAAAGAAGAAATTAGCAGGATTGAGTGGCAAATAGATAATTCGTGAACAAAACACAAACAAATTAACTTCTAAAAGTAACTTAAATGGAAATGTCAATATACATTATGTAGCTGGAGATCGATTTTAGGTTTTTTGACAATTAACTTTATCGTATTGATATAAAGTCGGAAATTCATAAGAAGTAAATATTGGAGTAGGTTGATCAGCTGACTAGTTGTGTGGTTATTTGTAACATTAACACATTACTGTGAAACGACAAAATATCAACGGTTTTTTTCACAACTCAATACCTTCTTGACAAAGATTAGGTGTGTGTGGTTCATTAAAAATATAATCCTTTCAAATATAAACGTTCGTTACTTTTATCTATTTTCCCGTTGCTAAGGAAATAGGTATAGTATTTCATTTGTGTAGTTTTAATTATTTGATACATTACGTGTATGGTTATAGTGACCACACAGCATACCGGTATTTGTGCCTACACAATTTTCGGCAATCTCAAAATTTCAGATCTTCAAATTGGTTTTAAGATTGCATCTTTTTTTCCCAACTGTAGGAACGGTTTTGTATATTCACGCAATCGTATTTTTAAACTTAGTAGGTACATTACTATGAAGGTATATGTACCTACATTATTTATTAAAAATTGGTACCTTATTATTAGGTAGGTATATCTATATTTTCCCAAACGAAACAGAGAGTACAAATTGTTCATACTTATGTCTAATAATGTGTCGTAAAGTTTAAGAATAATATGGACTTGATGGAAAATATCAATAAGTAAATTATTTCTCCATAATATGCTATCCACAAATGCATCCACAACAGACATGATACAATTCAATAATAAAATGCAACATACAATCTAAGTTCATTTTTTTCACAACAACAATACCTATTTATGCAACAGTCAATAAAAATGTACCTATTTAATAAAACTTTAAGTAGCAGTTTTATTAACAAGTACGGTAATGAATAATTCTATTTCATAAATCCATATCGCCATGGTTTAATTATCTTGTAAACGTTTTTTTTTTCACCACTAGACAAGTTGTAAATGCACTCGTAATTTCCAAGTTTTTTAACCACAGATTCAATAACATTAGTGGGAAATCTTAACCAGCTATTTAAATAAGAGTTATGCAAACTTAATGCCGGGACTTGATTCTGAATAATTAATAATTATGCACGCGTTTAAACCAGTGTTATTAAATGAAATGATAATGTTTTATTCATTACATCTGAACAAATAAAAACCTACGTTCTTACGATTAGATGCTGTGATACCAAAGCAGGTACGAGTATACTATTTCAACTTATTATGAATTTCTGTCACTAACAAATGTGTGACTAGGTAATATTTATTTATACTAACCTTGCAGATGTTCAATGTTTTCATCAACTTCGGGCAACAAGTGCATGAAGGTGGTCGCGAACAGGATTCCCCCTCCGAATGCCAGTAAACCCATTACCAGCTGATTGGAGTTACGTAGGTTAGCGTCTCCCGTCTTGAACCAGTCCCACTTTAGGGATATAAGCAACGGCAAGCAGCCAGTAATCATGGATATCCCGAACAGGCATACCATTGAGATAATTTTTGCATTCAGGGCATCAGCCTCTGCCTCGGCGTCCATTGTGAAACTCATCTTCTTTTATTTATTTTTTAATTTAATTATTTTTGTTCCGCCGTAAAACGGTCGATTGTGTCCGCACGGTGTGTTATGCGCGCGCGCGCCTCTGTCTGATCAACGATCAGTCGACTGAGCTTGTTTCCTGCGCTCCTGCGCTTGTAGGCGGCTCTTGATAACGACTCATTATTAATGATAAAAATGACAGTAGTTTGTTCGCTGTCGCATCAATAAGCTGCTGCTTGTGAGTATAATCTAGTGCTAGGGTAATCGTACAAGCGATAATATCTGATTATCAATTCGTTAAGGCAGTAAAAACACTACAATGGCACATAAATGCGGAAACTGGTTGCAATTTCTATTAAAATAGCTACTTATATGTTGAAAGTACCTACTTATTTACTATTATGGATTATGTATTATGAAAAATCAAAAAGCAATGTTGTGTGATGAGTGTGATGGGCAGTAGGTAATTAAATTGTGTCTCGGGCGTGGAGGCCATGCCATTTACCTACCCGATATGCTAATGCATACACCTGTGTCTTTTATTAAAATTACTTTTTGCGTAATTTTTGGGATTACAATCAATAAGAAGCACTACGAATCATTTGCCTCCGTTGTCAGCAAACTACAAAACTGCTCCAATACCTATTTGTGTCAGCTATAAAAAATTAAAAATTTTAGGTCCCATTCTCAGAGCGAGATATTAATTAATCGTAGGAACACAAACAAAACACGGAGCCATAGGCTTTGATAATGTACCAATAATTGGTACATTATGCATTCCGGCTCGACGTGCAGGAGAAGGAACGGGGTGGTTTTTAGTCAGTAAGAGTCTGACACTCCCTTCCGCCTCAACCAGGCGGGAGCAGTCATTCGATGATTTTCCCCCCTTACTAGGCTTTGATAATGTACCAATAATTGGTACATTATCGATGTGTCCAGAAGTGTATAAATTATGTATTTTTTTACATTAACTTAATTGAAAGCCTTAATTTCTGTTAATTCTCTTAGGCTATTTTTCACTGAGACACCATGGCGGCGCAACCAGTCGCGCCCTCGTGGACGGCTGAGTGACTAACACACCATAAAACGCTATAGTAATTAGTGGCGACGTGAACAACGTTGTATTATTTGAGCTGGAGGTGCCTTGTGAGTAACTCTCTATAGAGCTGTATAGGTACATTTTGTTGGTCGCAGCGATTGGTAGCGCCGCCATGGCATGACGGTGAAATACTTATAGCCCTTAATGGTACCTACCTACACGACGAGTTGACCGTATACCTACGACCATTAAGCATTTTCTTATTTAAGATGTTAAAACCGCCGATGGAAACAATCATCGCCAAGCATCAACATGTCCACTATTAAACAAAGGCTTTGAAAATTAGAATTGCCTTAATCCCCACGCTTGAGAAATGAATAGGGGATCGTAAACAATTTTGAGATCAAAATAATATGCTATGATGAGACAATAGTTTAATATTAAACTAATTACTATAGCGTTTTATGGTGTGTTAGTCACTCAGCCGTCCACGAGGGCGCGACTGGTTGCGCCGCCATGGTGTCTCAGTGAAAAATAGCCCTAAGAGAATTAACAGAAATTAAGGCTTTCCATTAAGTTAATGTAAAAAAATACATAATTTATACACTTCTGGACACATCTATAATTGGCCTTTTTTTTTTTTTAAGGGGGGAAAATCATCGAATGACTGCTCCCGCCTGGGTGAGGCGGAAGGGAGTGTCAGACTCTTACTGACTAAAAACCACCCCGTTCCTTCTCCTGCACGTCGAGCCGGAGCCCCGGTTACCCGTTAGGTTCTCCGCGACTCCGAATCGGCATCGGCCCTATTGGGCCCCATCTGTGGTGGTCTGATGGCTCTTTGAGGCGCGCGCGGAACGCGACGCGCCGTACGCTCGGGTCTGTTTCTGGTCGGACGGGGAGCCACCCATGCTCGCCGTCCGCAGGCCCGCGCTTACGGTGGCCGGAGATCGTCCCGCGATCCCCGACGTCCGGTGTGTCCTTCGCAATGGCTGGGTTGCGAGGAGGCAGCGCTTCGCTGCCTCACGCGTCCCGCCTCCTCCTTAGCTAGCATGACTGCTTCGCAAAAGGAGGAGACGGCATCCCAATCCCCCTCGCTCCGCATCATGGCCTGCACTAGGCCCGGACGCGAGAGGTCGCCATCGCCGATCACTTCCCTGAGGGCACGGCGGTGCTCAGCCCACGCAGGGCATTCTCCCACCGTGTGTTCCACCGTGTCCTCAGGGCGGTCCTCGCAGTGATGACACCCAGACGTTTCCTGCCGCCCCATCAGACACAGGTACCTCCCGAAACTCCCATGTCCGGTGAGGACCTGCGTCAGGCGGTAGGTGAGGACGCCGTAGCGTCTCTCAAGCCACTCCTCAAAGAGGGGACTTACCGCTGCGATGGCAGCGAGCCCAGCTCTCGGTTGCGACAGTCGTTGCTGCCATTCCGCCATGAGATCTATAATTGGCCTACCTTGTATTTTCAGTTTTATTTGGTCCTAGCTAAAATTTTATATTAGGTCGAGAAAAAGTTTTTATGCAGTTTTGAACCTAGCACAATCACAATTTCATTCAATAGTCTTTTTTTGAATTTGGAACACGAAATGTAAAAAAACAAAAGACTATTTGGAGCCTGTTTGTTGATATCAAACAATCGAATACTAAGAACACTTGATTTTATTGGTTTACTTGGATTTAATTCTTGAAAAAGTGATTGATATCTTTGGTTTTGCAACAAACATTACTTATTCTTAACATTAAGGTGAGGTTCTATCAATAATCTATGGATACTTCATCTGAAGTCGCCGCCCAAGCTGTGGCACTTATAAAACGTGTTTTATCAACTTTTATTCAAAAATCCATTGCCAAGGGGCATATCCGATTTGTTAGGCGTAGCTCCATGTCGTATGGTATTCTGAATTCAAATATAAAACTATATGATCGAAAGATCGTAAAATGTATCAGGTTTAAAACTGCATCAACAGTTTTTGTTCAATCTAGCAATCATATTTCGGTAGGAGCCATCGAAACCTAAACTCTAAGGTGGGCCAATAGATGTGTCCAGAAGTGTACAATTAGTATGTACTAGCTTTTACCTGCGGCTTCGCGCGCGTCACAAAAGGATAAAAAGTAGCCTACGTGACATATACCAATACACACAGCGCCATCTATACCAATAATTTCGTTTTCCCTCGAGAATATCAAATTTTTCCGGGATAAAAAGTACCCTGTTATTTAATCCAGACTTCTAACTTTACGTCTGCAAAAATTCAAAGCAATCGGTTTAGTAGTTACGGCTTGAAAGCGGAACAAACAAACAAACTCACTTTCCGATTTATAATATTATTTAATGTATAGTTAGGATTACCTGAAAAAATGTGTCGTGACTAAAATCCTTTATTGACACATTAGTCATATTATAACGAATTGTTTAACAGCGGCCAACTATGTGTACATCTAGATAAACTTTTTACAAACAAATCTTTGAGCAGTTTCGGCATTATTGATCAATTTAAGAAGCAAATTACTTTAAACGAATCAACGAACCTTAATTATTATCTACAATCTACAACCCAACTTTATACATTATCTATCTAACTTAAAAGTCAAAACAAAAGACTGTCATTCACACAAGTTTGAAGATTGAAGATAGGTTCTGATTGTTCTGTCATTCAATTCAAATGTCATCGCAAAAGTTTATTTTCAATGAAAGTTTTATATGTTTTATAAATCAATTAATTAAACTGAAAGTTATAGTTCATAATAATGATAAATAAATAATTATTCTATAATATTTAAATAATGTAGTAAATGTAAAGTTGAATGTGAATTGAGTCATACATAAGCGAAATATTAAAAATGCGTAAAAAGTTTGTTTACATTGCCTTCTTCATTGGTATAGCACTCGCCAGCTGGATATATTGGCAATCGAATGCAGAATTTCATGATACTGTCGCCGTTATTAAAAGGAAAATATACAAATTAAACGATGTTACACTTAAACCAGCGATAACGTTTTGCCAAAGTAATTAATATTTTTATTTTCTCCTTAATTAAATAGGTACCTGCTAAACATGAAATAAGTTACTTTTCAAATGATTAAGTATTAAAAACAGTGGAAACATCATTAAAATTAACTTGCCATTGCAAATAAGTACATTTTAGAAATTACCGTTAACTGATTTGTTTTTGTGATAACTTACAGGTCATCCATTTTTACTTATAATCGTAACTTCCTATGTTGGTCATGTGGAGTTACGAAGTGCTCATAGAAGGGCTATGCCTGCCGAGAAGTTAAGGGAATTGAATGCAGCTAGAATATTTTTGTTGGCCCAAATACCGGACAAAGAAAAGTAAGGACTCACCACCAATTAATATAATTAAGAACAGAACTATTGCACTCTTGCTATGCATAAATACCTAGAAATACCTATTTAATTTACAAATGAACTTTGATAACCTTTTTTTTCAGATATATAACACAATCTGCAATCAATGATGAGAGCAACACTTTTGGTGATATCTTACAAGGAAAATTCACAGAAAACTATAGAAACTTGACTTATAAACACCTGATGGGGTTGAAATGGGCCTCAACTGTGTGCCAGGATGCAACATACATACTCAAAGTGGATGATGATACAGTATTCAGCTTAGAAAGAACCTATGAATGTTTGAAAGCATTAAAATATACTGAAGACCTATTATTAGGATATATGCTGAACAATACCAAACCAAGAAGAAATAAGGAGAACAAATGGTATGTCACTTGGGATGAATACTCAAGATCAGAATACCCTTTATACCTCTCAGGATGGTATTACCTCACCACTCCTAAAGTTGCAAGAGACCTGTGTGATGAAGCTATTTACCATCCATACTTCTGGATTGATGACATTTTTATAACTGGCATCCTCAGAGAATCACTTGGTATCAAATTAAAACAACTCCCAGACACATACTGGCTGGAATATTATGAGTTACTTGAATGCTGTATAAATGATATGATTAAGAAATCAATTGAATGTGAATATGTAGTGGGACCAAATGGAAATAGAAATAATTTAATTGTAGAATACAATGATGCACTAAAACTTTGTGATAATAAGAAAAACTGTACTAAGAGGACAGCAGCTCAAGACTTACATAAAACATGTGTTGCACACCAAGAACGAACTATATTTGGTAATGGTGGGCAGGTAGAGGTGAAATCTATAAAATTGTAAACATGAAACACATTGAATTTTGTTTTGGTCTACTCTAAGGCTGGTTTTAGTGTCACACTGACCGTCGCCTCTGACAGCAGAGAAATATGAATTTCTAGGAACCGTGCGCGCCAATCTGCTGCTTAGCACTGACGGTCTGCGCGACACTGAAACCAAACTAATCTGTACATAGTAGTAACTAAGACAACTTATGAAGTTATGAATCAATTTATATGACTATGTTAATGGTTTGTTAAAACCAGCAAGTTGAAAAGTCGGTGTTATATTGTTTATGTATTGTGTACCTTTCCCTACCACCCATACAAGGCGAGATGTTAAGTTGTTAACATTACATACAGAAACATAAACATGTGATTTACTGGTGTAAATCCTTTTACAATAAAACAAAGTTAGTAGGTAATGATGTACTTATAAAAACATTCTATTGTCAAATTAACATATTCATTTCAACACATATAAAGACAGTATAAAGATACAGTAAACACAGGAGATACTTATTATTGAAAACAGTTAATATGGCACTTATTACAGTGTATCAGTCTACAAACAAAAATTGATCAATTAAGTAACTTTAGAATATAAAACTAATATATTTTACTAATTTATTCTTATAACATTAAGTTGTAAGAAAATAGAACAATTCTTATAACATAGATAGAATATGTCAGTCATTGTTATAAAAATGTGAGGTGCATAAACAATAATATATGATAACAATAAAATATTAATTGAGCTAATTTGCAGTTTGTTTCATTTCCATTCAGTCAGGAATTGAGCCAGGCGTTTGTAATAGAACTGCCGTTAACCGTGCAGTCTTTGAACCCCTTCATAATGTATGAAGACTGATACCATCTTGCAGTATCAGAGGATTCTATCTCATTGTATTCATTCACATTTTCTTCAGTTTCGTCTAACTGCAAGTTTTGCAATTCTTGATTGACTATGTCTCCAAATATTTGGAACTCATTACAGCATGATAGATTATCAAATGTTTTGGTTCTAAAATCTAAAACCACAATTTTGGAGTTCCTGGGTATTCTACAGCCACTTGTAAATACGAAGTTGTCACTGTCTATGATGCTGTCTAAGTTGTTTGTCAACTTTTTCTTGATAAACACATACAAATTGGTGGGTTGGAGTGGGTTAAAGAATACTTGGCTTAATTTTTCTGATGTTACTAACGTCCTGGAATCAAAAAATGTTTGAATACATTATAACTCAACTAGTGTAAAGTACAATGCTTCTTTTTTAAATTTTAATGCAAGTGGAGAAATATTGTCATCAATTAGACTGCACAATTGGCATGGTGGTTGCGTAATCCGCGACATGTTAAGGGTTTGAAACCTGCACAGAGAAAGTCTTTGTGTGATCCCTAAATTTTTGTTTCAGGTTTTGGTATCATGTATCTGTACTTGTATTGTATGTTTAAATCCTAATGACAGGAGAAAATCCTAGCATACAATAATATTTCAATACAAAATAAAAAAAATATTACCTACCTAAACACGCTCCTTTGTATCTTTTGGTCATTGGCTATGAGAGTAGAGTGACATTGTGGTCTATGACAAGCTGCAGGCAAGAGTACCCTGTAGACTTCCTTACAGGTCACTGGGGTGGCTCCCAGGGCAATACACACTTCATCAGGTATAGAAGGACCGCTGACTTCTTTTTGAAGACTCTGCAAGCGACAGTAAAAAATGTTTAGATAGAAATCAATTCTACGAATAATAAGTGTTGCAATGTTACTTACGTATATTTATTACTGTTCATGCAAAAAAAATACTGAACGCATGGTTAATGGTACATCGGAATTGTTTATATAATTTGATATAAGTAGGTTATGTAGTATGTACAATTGTAACTGGACTTCAGGTTCAGGTTCACTCACTATATCCTCTTGTCTGTGTGAATGTGTTTTATACCGGGAGCCGGTGTTTCAACAGATAAAAGGATAATAAAGTTTGTTGTGTACGATTTCAATCTGTCATCTGTATCTGTACTTATATAAAATAAATAAATAAATAATCACAAACATGATAGGGAAACACCACAACAATAAAAAAACACGAAAGCTTGTACTTAGGTAATAATTATGTTACCTTCAAAATGAAATCCAAGTTTTCCAAAGCAGTAGAGGCGGTTCTAAAATGTCTTTCAGATTGAAAGCTATCCTTCACGTTATCATCTTCACATAATTTCTTCTTTGTAATAACTTGCTTCAACCACTGATACGAATACGGTATTTGTAATCTTTGATAGACTAAAAATTTGATTAACTCTACAACAACATGACCACAAGATATGTTTGTTAATTGGTCACCAATTTCTAAATTCAAAACAATCGGTTTGTTTGATGAATTCATTTTTTTAAACGTCGTCGAAAGATAAAAAATCTTTCATTAGCCGTTATTTTGAACAATAATGTTCAATTCAAAAACAGTGATAAGCAGTGTTATGACAGACAGTGACAGACAACCAGTCATGCATGTGATAACTGAAACTGACATTGGGCAAGCGTGGGCAAGCAAGACAATGTAATCAAAGAGAATATAACTTCTACAACAGGTCATAGAGTAAGGGAAGGAGGATTTTTTTATATAGGTATAATGCCCATATTGCCGATGGAAATCCTCATGGACTTTTCACGTCGTAGGTATAAAGGGGGCCATGCCTACAGACTTAAAATAGATAAGCAGACTGATCATTACCTATTTGTGAAGCCAAAAACATCATGCGCAATTTGTAATTTAAACGGGGCCGGACTAAGGTCGGCATTAGAAATAAAGGACATTATTATTATACCTACATAGAGATAAGCGTGTTTTTGGGATAAATAGTCAATATTTATAAATCTGAATAAATATCCACGTTTACTATAATTTTTATGTATGTGTTACTGAATATGTATGAGAATCCTATTAGATTAATTTATGGAATTCCGATACTAGGTGTTGAGGAACCGTAAAAAATATAGTTTTTAGTATTAAATTATTTTAATTTCTCATTATATAGAAAATTTATAAAGAAATAATATTTTTTATTATGGCACTTGTTATGGTTAAGAATATCAGGTAATAGTCATCTCCCTCCCCTCAATAACACTGACCACTTCCAAGACAAGTTCTTTCCTTGTCCTTTCCTGTTTTTTGTTGTACATTCAATATACAAAAAATCTTAAGCATTTCAGGTATATATTATGATGATGATATTATTTAATGATAATAGACAATTAGGATAAAATTGATATATACCTAGTGGGTATATCTTTATATATATAATTTTTCTATGACTGTGTATGTCACTGAACTTCTCTCAAACGACTGGACCGATTTTGATGAAATTTTTTGTGTGTGTTCAAGGGGATCTGAGATTGGTTTAGATTTACAAATCAGCCCGGCAAATGACGCTGCAGTCGGTTTCTAGGTTAGTTATTCTAAACGGCTGAACTCATTTGAATGAATTTTTGTTAATACCTCTACATTCAAGTGGATATACAGGACAACGTCTGTCGGGTCCGCTAGTAATATAATATAATTCTAATACAATTGCAACTATAATACAATTGTAAAAAACAAGTATGTTAGATTTGAATGTTTGGTTTTATTTTTAGACCTAAAGAAAGCGTTTGACACGGTCTCTGTCCCTAGGTCCCTACCCTACTGTGCAAACTGGAGAACGCTGGTATACGTGGCTTATCCCTGGACCTATTCAGAAGTTACCTTACCAACCGGAAAATGTGCGTGAAGGTTGATGAATATGTCAGCGGAGAGGAGAGTACAAATTTTGATGCCCCCAGGGTAGTGTTTTGGACCCCACTCTCTTTCAGCTTTATATAAATGAGCTCTGTGTCCTAACCTCTCTCAGATGCTTCGATTTTCACATACGCAGATGATACAGCGATGATTGTTTATGGAGATGATTGGGATCGGGTCAGGGGCACAGCCGAACGCTGTCTCAGAACCATAATAGGGTGGCTAAAATCATACTATCTCACGCTCAATCTGGATAAGACCAATTTAATACTTATCCTTAGCCTTTTAATACTTATCCGAGGACATCAGCATCCACAACCTTTACCATTACTGCACATTCATCCAACAATTGTGAAACCCCGTGCGCTTATCTATCTCTTAAAAGGGCAAGCAGTGTTAAATACCTAGGTGTGACAATTGATGACAGACTTAACTGGTAATCTCACCTACACCAGCTATCCTCTAGGGTCAGAAGACTAATTTATATTTTTAATATATTTTTAAATGCCTTAGGCGCATGCCGATCCTACAATACTCCAAATGGTGTATAAGGCAACAGTTTGGGGGGGGAGCATCCAAATCCAGGTTCTTAGGACTTGAGCGTGCACGAAAGAGGGCTGTCCTTAAGGTAATGCTCCAAAAACCCAGGAAATATTCGACCTCTCAAGTATACAAGGACACTAAAGTATTGAGTGTGCGACAGCTCTTTGTGCAACAATCAATTTTGAAAACTCATGGCAAATTACTCCCTCCGTCCCCAGTAAAAAGCGACGTACAACTAAAGTCCTTCTCATAGCTAAAACACACCACACCGCTTTTGCTGCAAGACAGCACTACATCTTGGGACCAATATTGTATAAAAAAGCCAATCTCAAACTTAATGTATTGGAACTAAACAGACATAAAGTAAAAACCAAAACACAGGAGTGCCTTCAGAGCCTGGATTATGCAACAACAGAAAGCCTACTAAAATTGGACACTTAGCAAAACACACTCATCCACACTCTGACTATCACAACCAAACACGCACGATTACATACACACAGACAATATTACTCATCTACACGTATACACCTACCACTTAATCACCCACATACACACACACACACACACACAAATATACTGTATAGTTTACATAACATCCTAACATCACGCCGTTTATCCCCGAAGAGGTAGGCAGAGGTGCACACAGAAGTAACACCCACTTTTCACTATTTATGTTATGAGTCCCATGTAATAGGGGGTGAGCCTATTGCCATATACCGGGCATATTTCCAGACTCCGTGCTACTACTGAGATTTTTTTAAAAACCCAGTAATACTTTGCTCGACCCGGGAATCGAACCCGAGACCCCTTGCCCGGCAGCCGCACTTACGACCACTCGGCCAACGAGGCAGTCATGTATAGTTTACATACATAACAATTATACGCACACATACTCACGTAAATACTTTATTTCTTTATTAAACCTTTATTGTTACTCATAAATTCATAATGTCACTGTTATTGTTATTAAGCCTTCTGTTCTGTGACCACTATTCGTGCCAGAAATGTAACAGTAAGGTACTGCCTCCTGATATACAGGCAATGCCTAGTTCAGGAGACAGAGCTTGATGTATTTAGATGTTGGTATATGAATAAAGAATTATTATTAATTATTATTAACTTTGTTTGCTAATGGGTATATGAACTTTTTAAAGTTTATAATTTATAAAATTGAATTGGCCACTTTTTTGTATGTCTACACACCATGAATTACAAAAAAAATATATCAAAAATTCTTAATTCAAGTCATTCAATTATTTTCCAATATTTCGCGCACTGCCGCTGTTCCTGGTTAAATTCAAATTTCAAATACTTTATTTGGAAAACGTTTACGTCAAGTTAAAAGTCTTTTTTAATAACTTATGTCTAAAAATGCTCCGAATTCCGCGAATTATACAAAATGCTTCTAAAAGTCAGAAAATACCAACTGCAAATTCATGTCGTTTTTACGCAAAAGAAGTAAGATTCGGGCCGGATGTTAGATCTCTCATGTTACAAGGAGTTGATATCTTAGCCAATGCTGTAGCCGTTACCATGGGACCTAAAGGGCGCAATGTGATCTTGGAACAAGGTATGGGCCCTCCTAAAATTACTAAAGATGGTGTAACTGTTGCGAAAGGTATAGAATTGAGAGACAAGTTCCAAAACATTGGTGCCAAACTTGTCCAAAATGTTGCTCACAAGACTAATGAAGAAGCTGGAGATGGAACAACAACTGCTACAGTCCTGGCGAGAGCCATTGCAAAGGAAGGATTTGAAAATATTTCTAGAGGTGCTAACCCAATTGAAATAAGAAAGGGAGTTATGTTAGCAGTAGAAGTTGTGAAAGATAAACTGAAAGAAATGTCTGTAGCTGTAAGCACAGCGCAAGAGATAGAACAAGTAGCTACTATATCTGCTAATGGGGACAAAAGCATTGGTAAATTAATTGCGGCAGCAATGAATAGAGTTGGCAAAACTGGCGTTATTACAGTTAAAGAAGGTAAAACGTTGAATGATGAACTAGAAGTGATAGAGGGGATGAAATTCGATCGTGGTTTTGTTTCTCCATATTTTATAAATTCCAACAAAGGCCCTAGAGTCGAATACTATGATGCTAACATTCTATATTCGGAAAAGAAAATATTTACTGCATCTCAATTAGTGCCAGCTTTAGAGATAGCAAATGCACAGAAGAAACCTCTTGTAATAGTTGCGGAAGATTATGACGCTGAGCCTTTGTCAGTTTTGGTAGTTAATAAATTAAAAATTGGATTGCCAGTAGTTGCAGTTAAAGCTCCTGGGTATGGTGAATACAGAAAAAGTGCTTTACATGACATGGCTGCAGCAACAGGTGGAGCCGTATTTGAAGATGATACAAACTTAATAAGACTAGAAGATTGCCAACCTGAAAGTCTTGGTGTGGTAGGTGAAGTTATAATAACTAAAGATTCAACGCTTTTACTGAAAGGAAAAGGTGATCCAACAGAGGTAGAACAACGTATAGCTGAAATAAAAGATGATTTAGAAAACGCTACCAGTAATTTTGATAGAGAGAGGCTTATCGACCGTTTAGGTCGACTTCAAGCGGGTGTTGCTGTTTTAATGATCGGAGGTTGCAGTGAAGTCGAAGTAAATGAGAAAAAAGATCGAGTAAATGACGCTTTAAATGCTACTCGGGCAGCTATTGAAGAAGGAATTGTACCTGGAGGCGGGGCAGCTCTTTTACGGTGTATTCCTGCATTAGATAAATTAAAACCTGCCAATTCTGATCAAGCAATAGGTGTGTCCATAGTGAAAAAAGCCTTACGAACACCGTGTATAACGATTGCTAGTAATGCTGGATATAATGGCGCGGTTGTGGTGTCGAAAGTGGAAGATATGAGTCCTGAATACGGCTATGATGCTTTAAATAACGAATATGTCAATATGATTGAAAGAGGCATTATTGATCCTACAAAAGTCGTTAGACGAGCAATAACTGATGCCAGCGGTGTTGCTTCATTGCTTACTACCGCAGAAGCAGTTATTTGCGAGTTGCCGAAACAAAAAGAAGTTTTGCCCGACTATATTCCTATTGGAGGAGACCTTTAATTTCTTATTATTTTTGGACATGTAGCCATTTTAATGTTTAATAAATTTGCTGATTTTAAAACATGTGATTTTTATTATCTAAGCGGATGAAGGCAACAGCTAGTATATGACAAGCTTTTATTTCCTTATTAACGTTTACTCACTTTTCCCCGCGTATTTCTATTTTATCCCATGTGAGCATTTATTTGGGATAAATTCATTACATTTCCTGATATTGACGCCAACAGCCGTAGTTGCAATCGAAGTCTTAGGTTGGGTTTGTGTGACATATTTATTATTCAAACTGCTATTTTCATGCTTTTCAAGCCTCTTATTGAACTGCTCAACTTGAAGAGCATCTTATCTATCAGTGGGTGGGTAACCTATTAGTACTAATAATAGTTATTTTTTGCTTTTAGTTTTGACTTTTTGTTTGTTTTTAGTTTTTGGTTTTATGAAGTCGGTTTTTTAAACGCAGTTTTTATTTTATTATTACTATTTACATTATTATGAATATACATACGATACATGTACCAAAATAACACTATTTAAGTTTTTTGTCTGTCTGTTTGTACTGGTTAATCTTTAAAATGGCTGGACCGATTTTGACCGGATTTTCATTAGCAGTAGCTAATGTATTAAGGAGTACTTTTATTTTAGAAAATCGCAGACATAATGATCTTTCTTGTTGCACAAGTCAGGCATCATAGATCGCCATGCCAGCATCAACGACATCTAATGGTTTGGTACGTGATGACGGCAAGAGAACAGATGATAAATCGTTGCTGTTTTGGAAGATGGTTGCTTTGGTGTAAGACGCGACGTGTAGGTACCGCTACATGCGCTGGTCCGGCCGCTTCCGCGACAGTGGCCTTTAAACGGCGTAAATATTCAAATCTAGTGGCTATCTACTGTTTTGAGCCGTTTGGAGTTGAAACACTTGGGCCATGGGGTCCCAGTGCACACTCTATCTATAAAGATAGCCCGTAGGCTGATCACCTCTACACGTGACCAGAGGGCTGGCTACTTCTTGGGACAGAAAATAAGCATTGCCATTCAACGTGGCAATGATGCCAGTCTTTTGGGAACGTTTCCCGGTGATAGTGATGCGGACGAGTACTTTGACGCCTTTTTTTATTGTTAAAGGGTTTTTATTATTTTTTTTACTTAATTTTTAAAGGACAGACGTATGTCTATGGGTTACAAAAGTAAACGTCAAAATCAGTGCGCAAGTGTTATTATTTTATAGTAGGTCTGTGGCAAGTGCCAGTTGTGTTGTGACACCTGTCACAGCTGCAGATGATGTATTTTGGCGCGAATATTTTCTCATTGGTAGCTTGTGCCCTACTTTGTGGTTTTTATACATGTAATTTGCTTACTTGTTGGTATTTATTACGGATTCGGATTTATTTCGAAAATGTTACTTATTTTGAACGAGATAACGTTAGTGACTTTGGAAAAGTAGTTTATTTATCTTTGGTTCCAATTAATCGGTACGTAGTCAACAACGAAGAATGCTGTCTAGTCGTGGTTCTTCTGACATGGAGTCACTGGATATTGCAGAGAAGACTTTAAATAGTTTAAACTCGAGTGACGATGAAGGTGGTCCTATACAAAGAACGAAGAAACGAATACAGAATTTCTCTGATAGTGATACAGAGAAAGAAAACTTAGAAGTAAATATCCAAGATGGTATCCAACCCAGTGAGAGTGATAGTGAATCAGAGACTGTTCCTATTAAAAGCGGCAAAATCAAATCTAGGATTCACATGGATACTTCTTCTGATTCTGACACATCAAAAAAACATGGAAGTGTAAAGAATGAGGGACAACAAATAAGGATGAAAAATAAGAGGAATAAGTTGAAGGATAAGTTCAAGAGCCTGTTGAATTCTAGAGAGAAACATACACTACAAGAAAATAGTATTAATGAATCGGAGGGCAGTCACAATGCAGTGTCAGATGCTTCTGATGAGGAGATGTCATCTATTTCCAAAATAAAACAGGTATGTAACTTCATATACTAGGTACCATTTTTTAAAATGTCTTTGAGCATACATGGATTATTATTTTATATAACCTATGAATACTTACAGTGAACAAAACAAAGTAACCTTATACTTTGTTTTTTTGCAACCGATGTAAGTATAAATCTGGGATCTTGTACTCTCTAATGCTAATTCTAAATGGATTTCATAAACTCTCTGACATCAAGATAAACTGAAGAAATGGTTGATGAAAATTTGATATATGTACATTACAATTTAAAAAATCTATTGTTCAAACAACAATTAACATTGCACACTTAATTCTCTGAAAATTTTATCTATATGCTTTATTTATTTTCTTAACTTGATTCATTTATTTGTAAATATATCATTATAGAAAATAAAAACATCTATACAATTATTTATTTAAATGTTTTTAATTTGTCAGAAAATGAAAACAAGTATGGCAACTGTGTCTTCAATTTGTGACCCAGACACATCAGATGAAGAGGGCACAACAAATGCAAAACCAAAACAGAAGCCCAGGAAACAGAAATCTACAAAACTAATTGAACCCAAGCCAGTTAGAGTAAGTACTTGTTATAAAAACTGGAAAAGACTAATCATCCAAAAGATAATCTTCAGTTGAAATATGGTCTTCTTAGTCCCACTCTTGAAATCTGTTACTTGCATTAAATAAAACAGGGCTGTCCAAACAAAGGCTGGTGGGTCCAATGCGGTCTTGTTTTTCATGTGGCCCGTGACACACATTTTAATCTCAACATCTTCATCTTATGTGCAACAACAATAATAAAATTCAGTGTATGATTTGTATGCAAGTTTTGTCTATGAGTAAATAATAAAATGTTAAACGTCATTATACAACTGAAAGTACTTTTCTGGTCCTCTAGCTTTTGTAAGAAATTAAATTAGCCCGTGAGGGTATATAGTTTGGACAGCCCTGAAATAAAACATTAATATTATAATTCTAAATCCTTAAATATTATAATTTCACCTCTGTTTGTTAAACAATATTTTCAAGGTACAGTGGGACATAAGAAGTTCCGTTCTAAGTCTATTATTTCATTAGCCTTGATCACCACATTAATCCATTAACTCGTCGAGTACCGTCATTATAGACACAATTATAGAACAATAGGTTGCGGTCACCGGTGACCGCTTGGTGTTTGACAGTTTAATATTGAAAAAAAATATAGACATCCTTTAACTGAATCATATTTGTTTTGTTAATGATAATTCAGTTTTAGAAGTTATTATATGACTTATCCATGTTCCACTAATGAATCTACATAATTTTTTTGTACACTATTGTTTTACTTAGTATTAATTAGCTAATTATATGTTCTCAGATGTCAGCTAAACAAGCAATGGAGAATATGCAGTTAATTAAAAGTGAGTCAAATCGCATGCTGCGAGAAAAGGCAGTATCATTGCCATACCACAGACCTAAAGCCCTGTCCCTCAAAGACATTATGTCCAGAAGGAAGCCTGCGGTAGCATCTGATGGAAAAGCTCTACCTATTAAAATGAATGAAGAGCAGTTGAAACATTATGCGTAAGTTGTGCATGTAGTTCAGAAATGGAAATATTTTTTTAATTACATTAATTAGTGTCTTGTATCTAGTTGCAGTATTTGCCAAGTTTTTTGAGCCTTGTGATATCCCTGTTATTATCAACCAGAGCCCTGGTGAGCTGATTTGTATGGTTCATGAGTCTTCCTTTGTACTTAGTTGCATATTCATTAACCTTAAAAGAAGATCTTTTTTCCATAAGAATATGTTCTATACTGTACTTGCAGTAAACTCAATCTGTTTGATTTCAAATCTGCACAATAAAGAAAATGAAAATATTATTATTTCCTTTTCAGATCATTATTAGAACAGAGACAGAAGGAAATGATGGAAATATGCAAAAGTGAGTCTGATGAAGACACTCCTGACACTGAAGAAAAAAGTGAAAATACTGAGCAGGAAACAGAGAAATCATTTGATATTGCTAAAACAGTAGACGAAATACCCACTGAGAATTGTGATTCAAATGTTTTAGTAGAAAATCTAGACAATGATATGCCTGCTGTCATGAATGATAATGTAGACACTGAGAAAATAGTAGAGGAAATTGTAACAAACATAATTTCTTCTGAAGGCGATTTATTACATAGTACAGCAGGTGATAGCATAAAGAATGACAATGATAATGAAAATACAAAGGGGCCAAATGATGAACAAAATAATTCTGTCAGAGATGATTCCAATACAGATTTCAAATTGGTTTACAATGATTCCGTAGAAGAAGAACAAATAAAACTAGATGAGAAGGATAGTACAGACATTACTAATAAAGAGGTTACTGATAAAGTCAAAGTACCTGAAAATAATGTAGAAAACGATAATGATTCTAAGCTACAAACTGAAGGGAATACTGAGGAAGAGAGTCAATTGATATCCTTACATTACACTGAAAACAATACAGAACAAATAGAAGAAAATATGAAAAATCCTGAAGCTATTAATGTTGTTACTAAAACTAAAGATAATGATGTTCATGAACAAAGTAATGAAGTGGTAAATGAAGATTTCTTCTCAGATGATGATGTTAATATGGAAGATATTGATAAACTCATTGAAAATGCTGAAATTTTAAGAGGTTTATATCTATTCTACATTCTTATTTTTTAATTCTTTTTTAATTAGGCACAAAAACTTATTACATTCTACCTATTTTTTGTGCTTTCAGATGATGATAATATTAGTTCTCCAATGCTTGTAAAAGATCCGCCCAATTTAAATGCTAAACCTAAATTGACTGGTGCTCCTGGCATGGTTATTGACTTGGATGGTGGTTTTGTTATGTCCAAGAAGACTGGTGTTGAACTGTTAAAAGAGAGATTTACATACTTTGCGAAGTTAAAAACTTCCGAGGAACTTGAAAGAGAGAAGGAAAAGAGGTTAGTATTATTTTTTCTATTTAAACCTGGTCTCTAGAATTTATTAGAATATTAATTGTAAAGAAAAGTAAGTTCATTTGCATGCTTTTTCAACTCGAAGCAACGCTTTTGATTTCTTTTTGTACACATAGAATACATAAATATATATTGAGTGTATCCCAATAAAACACCATCAAATGGTTCTTTTGAGTGTCAATCTTTTTTTGAATCCAGGATAAAACCAGGTGCTCAACATTTGAAATTGAAACAAGAGCTTGAAGAACAAATAGCAGAACAAAGATCCCTTGAATGGGCCAAACGTTTAGAAGAGGAGAAACAACAGCATATGGAAATGGACACCATCTTAGATGATGCGGATGCTGAAGACAGTATTGAGAAAATTGAAGAGAAATTAGAAGAGACTGAGGCAGAGAAAGAGGGAGAAAGTTCAGAAAGTGAAGAAGAAAATGAATTGGAAGAAAATGACATTGAAATAAAAGATAAACCTAGAAAACATAACCCAATGGTTGATGAGGAAGCAGAGGAATCAGATTGTGATGAAGAAGGTGAAGGCATAGCAAAGGATGATGGAAACAATGATGAAGTTGATGATGATGGTGGACAAGAGGATGATAGAGATGATGATTCCAGCGAAGAAGAGTCCTCAGAGTCTGAAGAAGAAGAAGAAGAAACAAGTAAACCTAGGAAAGGAAGGATATTAAAGGCATTTGAGGATTCTGATGATGAAGACTCGATAGTTACGGAGAAGGAAACAAAAGAATTAGTTACTGACACTGAAAAAGTTATGGAAACCAAAATAAATGATGATCAAGCATTTGTGGTAACAAATAATGCTGATGGAGTTGCAGAAACAAACAATGCTGATTTGGCTGAAACTCCAAATGAAGGTGGAAGTTCATCACAAGGTGCTTATCTCAGTTGAATATTCTCTGTCAATTAATTTATACATTAGGTATAGGTTTTTTCAGTAAGAAAAATGTATATACGGCAGTTATTTAAAACTGCATGATTAGAGCACATTGACTGGGCAACCAGTTGTGTCTATGTGAACTTACGGCGCAGGAGAAAATCCTATAATAGTTAAGTTGAAAAAATAAGAATGCCAAGTAGGAAATGAACTCAAGCTTCATGCATATTTGTCAATTTGGTTTAAGAATTAATATTCATTATTGTTTTTAGATGACGTCATTCAACTAGCGCAGAGACACCAATCCGTATCAGATGATCTTTTTGCAAGTCAAGAGAGCACACTCATTGATCAGGCGAAAGACGGGAATAGTGTCGGTGATGAAGTCCTAGGCACACAGACATTTTCGATCTTAGAGACTACAACATCTGGATTACAATCTCCAAGTAAATTAAATATGGATGTCGAACTACAATCTCCTAGCAAATTAAATATATTGTGTATGTCTCAGCCTTATCATGATGTAAGTATTGATTTCACTACATAGTATAAAAGTTACTTTTTCTGTCAGTCAGTATCTATTTTTCTAAATCTTTTTAGAGGCTTTTAATCATAGATATGTTAGCCCATCGTAGCCTTTTTCAGCTCTTCTTTATGCTTAGATCTATAAAACTAGGCAACATATTTTGATATTAAGGTTTTTTAATAGGGGTGATTCAAGAGAAATGCATAATACAGTACTGAAAAACACTGATTACCATCGAAGCCAGGCGGGTCACTAGTTCATTATATATGTGCAGTTTATTTATCTAGATAATCTTGCCTGCCAGAAAGACTAGAAGGACTATATATTGACACTGCGTTGACTCTTGTGCTCCATAATGCTTCCTCGTGCTTCCTCCACATTCATATCTCTTTATTTAAATAAAAGTAGATTAGATTAGAGTCATTAATTATGACAATGGTATTATTAATAATTATGACATTAATCTTTATTTACCTCCAGCCAAGTATAGATGGTATTGTGGAGGGTTCACAGCTCCCAATATCCCAAACATCACAGTCACAACCACTTGGCGAAGATGTATTAGCTCTATGTACTGGCAAGTTCTATGACAATGAATTTGTATCACCAACTGAGGAAAATCAATATGTGGACGACTTCACACAACAATTATCCCTAGATAACATTGGTGATACTCAACTTGATAAAACCGCGAATGGAGTACTAAATAAGAATGACAATGAATTAGGAATTGATAAAGAAAGTGCAATTATAGAAGACCAAAATAGGATTAAGGAGGATTCTCCTAAGCCAGACGAACCCGATGGAAACCTTCTCAAGTCCATACTAGATGAGCTACATGACCCAGAATTCGATAAACCGAAAGAAAACAAATTCTTCACTGGTGGTACACAAAAGAAAGATAGTGCCAAAGTTCTAGAAAACACTCAAATGAAAAAGAAGTTTGTAATAGATTCTGATGATGAGGCAGCTGAAGTTAATGTAGACTCTGAACAAGCAAAGAAAAAGAAATTGAAGAAGAAACGACCAGAAAAGAGGGCACTGCAAATCTCAGGTATGTATTTTTGGGTTTTATTGCTTATTTCTAATGTGTGTATACTTAAAATTACGTATTTCTTGTATCTCAGCTCTTAACACCAATTTTGGCCTCATATTTCATTAATCCAGAAAATGAGGGTTAAAAAAGGTAATGTAATGTCATGTAATGCATTGCATATTACATGAAATTCTGAACTATCTATTATACTATACTATACTATATATTTCCATGCTTCGGCACGAATGGGCCGGCTCGACCGGAGTGATACCACGGCCTCACAGAAAACCGACGTGAACCAACGCTTGCGTTGTGTTTCGTCGTGTGAGTGAGGTTACCGATTTATTAAAGGTTACCAATTACCCTCCCCTTCCCCAATTTCCCCAATTCCTGAATCCCCAACGATCCTCAAACTCCTAATCCCCAAAAGGCCGGTAATGCACTTGTAACGCCTCTGATGTTCCAAGTGTCCATGGGCGACGCCGATTGTTTACCATCAGGTGATCCGTCTGCTCGTTTACCGGCTTATGCCTTAAAAAAAACTATCACTGAAAATTATTTGCAACCCAGTCTAAATACTTAAAAGGCGACGAGTAAAAGATTTTGCATCTATTTTTAGATGATGAAGAAGAAGAGGAGGAGAACCAAATTGAAGATGATGATATGTCAGACTTAGAAGAAGATAACGAGAGATTAGTGGAATATGACTCTGAGGAGAATGAGGTATATAATTTAAAATAATAATGAATTATAATTATATGTTAAAACATTCTTATGTATAAGGGGCCTGTAGTCTAGCAGTGGACTGTCACATGGTGATATTGATATCAAGCTCTGCAGAATTGAAACTGCCTAAAAAACTAACATTATCTTGTATCACATTTCCAGATTGAAGTAAAAATAGATAAACCAAAGAAGAAACGTAAAGTGACGGACTTCTTTGAGCAAGAGGCTGAGTTGACGAGTGAAGATGAATGGGTGGGGTCTGGTGATGAGGATGAGAAAGGTCTGGACAGGATGGAGAGAGAAGAAGGAGACGACGAGGTATTCCACCAGGGAAAACTACGAAAAGAACTGGGACAGATACATATGTACGTATGAATACTTCTACTGTACTTTAGTAATTTAATACAGTTTGTAGGGTTTTGGGTGTCTTTCGCTAAATATGCATTGCCTTTATGTAAGCAATAAAAAGATGTTTTCTATATCGTTTCTCACAAAACAAGACTGGATAACGCTATACTCGTTGATCTTGGGGATGCAGTTTTTGATTCCCGGGTTGCCCATGACGTTTTATGATTTTTGAAAATTCGCAGTAGTAACATGAAATCTGGAAACCAGTCTCCCCTTCCGCTTTCTGTTTCACAACAATTGCAAATAACGGTTATATTTTATGTTAACAAATGTGCTTTCAGGCGTGATGTGCTGGACCAAGACAAGAGAGAAGTGAGATTGATACAAGAGTTGTTGTTCGAAGACGGGGACCTCGGCGATGGTCATCGCCAGAGGAAATTCAGATGGAGGAATGCAGGTAGAATTCCACACATCACTTCACATCACAGTTCTTAGGTTAAACATAACTGATCAGTTACTGAGTGCCTACTAAGACCACATGAAACTAAAGGGTTGTAGATTTAAATACTTTAAAAAAATGTGTAATATCATTATATTATATAATAATATCCTTCTCCTCCTTGCTTTGTTTAGATGCAACTCAAAAAGGTTCAGCAACACACTTGAAAGTTTTAATTCCTCTTTTATTGCCGGCGGCCACACACGGCGCTTTCCATAATTTTATCTGTCTTCTCGTATGCCGCCTATCACATGAAAACCAAGCTATTGAACCTGAAAAACATTACATACATTTAATTTTGTATTACATATTTATTTCCATTTGCAGGTGACGATGATGATGCTGGTACGGTACCGGACGAATTTGCCGATACGCAAGAGGAAGAGTTTGAGTCGGAGGAACAATGGAGGAAACAGAGGCATGAACGTGAAGTTTATTTGAGGCAAATGGTTAGTAAAACATTTGTTTTACAAATATTATAAACTAGCTTCTGTCAGCGGCTTGGCCCGCGTTCTCGTGGGATTAAAACTGACCAATGTGTTATTACAGACCATAATCTACTTCTGTTTTAAATTTCATCTCCGTTTCTTCACAATAAACACACACACACATCCTCACAAACTTTCACATTTATAATATTAGTTGGAGTATTTCATAAAAAAGTTAAATAAGTGAAATATTAGCTTTAGATTTTTTTTATTACACATTTAATTTCTATGTAAGCTTATTGCAATGGGTTTGACCTAGGCAACAATGTATTCCTTGGGAATCAATTTAAGTCATAAATTGCCAAAAGTAGTCGCCACTTTAGTACCTACCTACTACCATTGTATCAGCAGTTGCTTACTTAATTTAACCAATGTTTATTTACCTTAATTATTTATCTATTTAAATCATGCATTTATATGTATGTATACACTTTTTATATGTATGTACTTATCAACAAAACGGTCGGTGACACCTGTAACACAGGTTTTCCTAGCATGCAACTTTGACCAGTTGTCACCTACTTATTTCATATAGCTATTAATAGTGCACTCATTGCTAGATCAGCCAGTGTAATAGGGTAGACGTCTAATTTTTATTTTAATGTTTGTCTGGTAGATTATTTTAAATCAATGGACACGTATTTTTTATTTTCTTACAGAAACGAGTAGGTACTTTCGACGATATAATGATTTGAAATGTCGCGTGACGTCTGACGTCACTTCTATGTACATTTTATACGTAGAAATGACGTTTTAGCCCCCATTCCTAAACTTTGATTCGTTTTATAACAAAATACGTGTGTAATATTTTTTCATTACCTAACTTGCGGACTAATTAGATTTATAATTTTCATACCCTGTCATCATCCCAATTATATACTAAATGTCTTATATACTATAACTTTTAATGTGTACTTCTTTGTTTTGAATAAATGATTTATTGTTATTATTACCTCCTGTCTATAAATGTCATGTATTCAAATCAATTTTTTTTATGGCATAAGCCGGTAAACGAGCAAACGGATCACCTGATGGTAAGCACTCGGCGTCGCCCATGGACGCCTGGAACACCAGAGGCGTTTCGAGTGCGTTACCGGCTTTTTGGGGATTAGGAGTTTGAGGATCGTTGGGGATTCAGGGATTGGGATTGGGGAGATTGGGGAAGGGGAGGGTAATTGGGCCTCCGGTAACCTCACTCACACGACAAAACACAACGCAAGCGTTGCCTCACGTCGGTTTTCTGTGAGGCCGTGGTATCACTCCGGTCGAGCCGGCCCATTCGTGCCGAAGCATGGCTCTTCCACACTTAAAAAAATATAATGTGTATAAATAGCGCTCATACATTTTTCAGCAACAACAAGAGGAAGAAAGCTCCCTAAACGTCAGTGTGAACAGAACGACAATAATTAAAGCCAATCTCTTGTCCAAGTCCATGTCCACTCTGCTTCAAGAAGTCAATCAGTCGAAAACTGAAGCTACCGAGGTCACCGTCGTTCAAGAAAAGAAGACTGCTAAAGATATACCTAGTCCTAAGAAATCTTATTCTATCTTCCAGGTAAGATAATTGTTCTATGTTTTTCAAATAATAACTTAAATATTCGTCTTACTTACGTGAACTTATGATGAAAGCTACTACATACGAGTTTTAAGTCGGTAATATTGTTGCGTAACGTTGCATGCGCTACTTCATCGCGCTGCACACGCTGCTAATGAATATGACTCCCGACCTAACTAGAAACTAATAGCGGTCTCCTGCTGGAGCACAAGCTGTTGCGAGTTCAATTCCTTCGCGCAACAACTACTTGCTTGTTCCATAAATTGTTGGGTAGGACAACATTTTGAATCTATTAAGAATTGTTTTTTTTATATTGCTTATCTCATAATATTATTCTATTTCAGCAAAGTTACCATGGATCATTACTAACGCGTGGTCAAGGAGCTCTCGCGCGACTAGCAACGCTGGCAACGCCTTTAGCTACAGATGATGACTCTCCAAAAATAGGATCGCTAGCAACACATAAGCGAAACTTTGTCTTTACTTCTATAACCCCCGGCGAAGATGATGTACCAAAGGTGTGTATGAGAGTACAACATAATAGTAATAAATGGTGTACTAGTTTTCAGCCGCGGCTATACTCGTGGCGAAAAGGTAGCCTACGTCCTACTCCCAACTGTATGTATTCCATATTACTAGAAGTTTAGTTGAGTAAATAAAGCATAAAGAAAGTAACAGATCAACTTACTTTCGCATTTATAATATTAGTTGGAGTATCTATATAGCTAAGAGGTTCTCATTAAGGTTGGTTTTACAAGTTGGACAATAGGCATTGAGATTTTTGAAAATTCTCAATAATAGCACGCAATCTAGAATTACGTTATCTCGCCTATTATTACATAGAACTTACAACCGAACTAGGAAAAGTGGATTCGAGAAACAAAAAACGTTCCGATAAAAATAATGATTTATTGTTTGCAGGTGACGATAAAAAGGAAAGCTGACGCGCCACAAGGCACACCGAAGTTGATGAAGAAACTGAAAATAGAAGAGAAAACCGTTCATACCAAGAGTAGTCTATTAGATCATTTGAAGCTATAGATTAATTGTTATCCTGAAACTAATGTTAGTGGATGTTTAACGAATGAAATTGATAGCCGGTCTCAATCCAAAATCTTTGAATTCATCTAAATTTTTGACAGTTATTTATTGATGTCAAAAATCCAGAACATTTCATTGATATCGGTTATATTAGTTTTAGCTGTAAATCTGTATATTGAAATTGTCTATTAGGATTATATTACTCTGGATTGTTCAAACAAATTATGACATATTTCTAGAATAAACCTTGAAATGTATCATAATAAATAATTTACTTTATTTAGAACTAAATTGTGTTCAAGACTGAAGGTGCTTATGTAAAACGCGAACATTTGTTGTGAATTGTATTATTTGTGAGATAAATTAAAACTATGTGGAAAGGGAGACACACACCTAAAATATAGAATTTTATACTAGAACAGTTGACTGTAAAATATTAAATAAATGTAACTATAGTAGTGTAGGTCGATAAATTAAATATAGAATAATAAATAAAGTTTATACAATTCAAATGATTATGCTTATTCTTGTTTTCAATGCGCTCCTGTTCTTATTTCCCGACATCTCCTAGAATTTTTTTGGTAAAGTATATCACCAACTAATGCAAAAAAAGTACTTTATTTTATGAGTGACATATTTGTAGAAAGGAGTTAATTACCTACTATTTAAAGAACTAATTCTTTCTAGCTCAGTAATATATTTGTGAAATAATTGAACTAAAGTGAGAAATGTGGAATAATAACGATTACAACGACGTAACACTCAACACAATAGAGTTGGCATAATTTACAGCTCAATGCTCTCATTGGACCAATTCTAATACTCAATTAGTTTTAATATTTACCTATTGTTAACTTACTAATTTGACCCATGAACTGAGCACACTCTTAGACAAAAAAAAACTAAGTCTCTGGGTACACCTTACTCCTTATTTGCTTGATGTGAGAATCGAACCTGTGATAATAGGTTTCAAATATTTTAGAATAGACAGATGATTCTTAAAAATATCCTTTTCTTTTGTACTGATCACAGTGATTATTTAGAAAACATCAACACATCATCGCACAAAATTAGTTTTATTTTTATTTTGTAAACTAGAAATCACTGCTTTATTGACAGATGTGTGTAAGAATTTATGAATGTATGTAATTTGGATGATAAATACATACTTTAAAAAAAATATTAAAACTAATCTGACAAAATTTTTGTTCCACAACTTTCTAAATGTACATCCAGCTCTGATGAATGCATGCATGCACAATCTTATAACCACAATGCTTCATTTTCATTCCAATTTTTTGATTGATTGCTTTAATTTTTAAATATGGCAAAATAATTGCGAAAATCTGGTAATAAAATATAGTTTCATAATGTTGGATACATTGATATCAAGCATATCCTTCCGTTTGGCATCTCGTTTCTTCTTTTGTCCAGTAAGTTCATCTTTCTCACTCTTTAACCAATCAGCAACCTCAATACGCCGGCTATCTCTGTCAGCTGGTCGCGTTTTCTCCGGTGCTCTGTGTGGCGTTTCGTTCGCTCGCGACCGGCTCAATCAATGCTTTTTTTCTGTGCCGGAGAACTGTTTTTATTATAATTTAGTTATATTAGTCTAGTCAAATAAATCAGAAAAGTGCTTCGAATAAAACTACAGATAAAGTATTGAGATGGCGAGTGAAAATATTGATATCAGCGACATCGTCAAGAAATGCAGAGTTCTTTTGTTGGATATTGAAGGAACCACAACATCGATCAGCTTTGTTAAGGTAGGTCTAATGATTGACCGGCCGGTGTTTTGTCTTAACATGTGTTTTTCTGTAACTGTTGTTCATATAATATGTATTTTATTCATAGTAATTTTTGCCAGCATTAAAACACATGATTCAACATGCAAAATGGTCGCAATTTCAGATTCGCAACATGGAGGACGAAATCAAAATGGTACCCCTTTTAAGTTCATTTCATTGTCTGAATTATCCACGTGTTCTTAACGTATTTATGCTAGTTACTATTATTCTTCTTACATATTCAATGTAAAATATTCATCCTTTTATTGCTTTACTTTTAACGTAGGTACCTACCTATATACATTTATTGATTTATTTAACCGAAAGAGATGTAATAGTTGTATAGGTAAGCTTTCATTTCATCTTGTAGCTTAACTGTTATCTAAAAAACTTATTTGAACTCTCATTTTTGTTACTAGACAGTACGTCTTCAAGTTGGTCATGTTGCGTGCTATCACACCTACCGGCGTGAACAGCTGTTTCAAGCAGCTGGCTGTGGCTGGTAAAAAAATGTGTAACAATTAACTGTCCTCTTTCAATAGCATTGAGCCCATATAGGCTGGCCTTGTCGCACTCACGTCAAGAATATACATTTGTGAAAGAGACAAAAATAATAGAAGTGGAGTTTCGTTGGGAGCGTTACCTCGATATGGTTTCGAATTTAAGATTTTCTAGTTAACACTTAAAAACTCGAGTTTTTGATAATAATTACTTTGTTTACCTATTTGGTCTACTTGAGTAAAGAATAAACACATTACCTATCACAGGTACCTATGCCATACCTATCACTGGTAAAGCGAAGCAGGGAATTGTTTTATGAAAACCAAGTCAGGAAAGTGTACAACATGAAATTGAAGACGGTATTATTTTTTATTTAGGTATTTCTGGGTGTTCTGGTGTAGACTGGTTACCTGAATGCTAATCTTAATCTCCGCCTTTTCTTCGTACAAAATGAGGTTAACTTTTACGTGTACCTATAGGGTTGTTACAATAGTTAAATAAAATGTTTTTGATTTAGGTATCTATTAATTAACTAATACCCCTTTTGAATATAAGGTGCCTCGCCTACAATCGCACGACTCAACTCGTCAGCAGCTGTTTACAGCTGATTCATGTGTTTTCCATTCATTTGGGTTTACGAGATCAAATGATTTGATCATTCTGGTTTTTAAACCGTTAATAACTGTTTCATACGTAGCGATTTCTTGCAGCTTGTTATTTGAGTATCTACGGTGTTTTATGAGTTCATTTTGAACCCTAGAGTCTTCTAAAATTCTCTACAGGTGGGACAGCTAAGTATCTTACATTTAGATCGACGACAGTTTTTTCATTTTGTAGAAGATTGCACGTATCGTCTGTGGAATAATTGGAGCATGTCTTTGTATAACAATGCAATGTTGGGTATTATCTGTGCTGCGTCCCTACCGCGGGTGCCGCGGGCTGGGTCGTTCGGCTAGGTAGGCTCACTATCCGGTTTGGACACCGGCGGCAAGTCGCGCAGTTCGTTCACCCATGGACTTGCCGCATCGTAGACTATGCAGTTTCACCAGGGCATCGTGTTATGAAAAATTGTAGCCCATTGTGGGTATTTTTTAAATAGGCGTGTTATAAAGACTGTCGGTAAACATGTAAACATCTGTTGTTGAGTACCTACCTACTGTCTATTTAAAGAGGAATGTGGGTACCTACTTGCCTAATAAGAATGCTGTAAACTTCCACTATTTGCTACTAAATCTATATTTTTTTGTACCTTGTAAAATAATTGCTAGCTGCTTCTAAAGGGTTTAAGTCCTTTCCCCGAACTGTTTAATGTGAAGGCTGGATAACTGGAGCTTATTTATTGCTCTTATTAGATGTCTGTACGACGAAAGGACCTATTACAAAACAGTACTTAGTACTGTAACATATAAACATATCTCATTTTACTAAACTCTTGAATTACTTACGATAGTTAGGAGATTTGTGTCGGTAGATCTCGATACCCAAATGTGAAATACATACCTATGTCTAATAGAGGCAGGTCTTTTATAACGACCTCAGGCTGTAGCCTGTTGTAGTTGACTAGTGTACTAGTCAAGAACATCCGACAGAAATAGAGACCTTTGTTGGTTTCATTAACATCCAAGTACATTAATAATTATCCCAAAACTGCGACTATAGTGATTTTTTTTGTAATAAACCACGACATTTCACGAATGGAAAGTAAAATTGACGAACCATTTTTGTAGAAAATTGCATGATATACAACATAGTCCTCCATATTTTTAAGATAAAACTTCCCGTTTTCGAGAAAAAATGACAATACTAATTTTGTACATTTGACCTTAAATATTTTTTTAGCAATCATGGTATCGATGGGGACTTTGACTATTTGTATATAATAATTTAGTTAACGTCTCTGCCAATTTTCATATCTATGCTAATTATGTCCAGGTCGCGACTTATTTGTCTATTTTGACCTGGCTATTAGAAAAGATGTTTGTTCAGAAGTGGTCGTATTCTGGCTGACGGAAGATCAAGAGTGTTGGTTGTATTCATATTGGTAATAAAACTCAACATAGTACACGGGCAATCCATATTTTTGTTATTACAGTCGAAAAGTATTAAAAACTGAAGTAGCTTTGTGAGAAAGTATCTACTTAAAGGTCGCAAATATTGTTTTAACAATATTATCAAGACAGCGCTTTTAATACGCAGAAAATAGAGTGCTGCCATATTCCACAAAGTACAGAAATAACAAGACCTTTAAACTTCAAAGGCTCATTGTTTCAGCTCTTAAAATGTTACTGAGGGAGGTTAACAACTTCACAGTTACTACCTATGTTTTAAATATCTAAGATCTATGTTTCAGAGGTTATGTTTTCGAGCAGAAATTGAGATTCAGTTATGGGACCAGCATGTATTTGTAATTCGTAGCGTATTTGAATAGAAATGATTGTATTGGTACTAGATGTAAACTATATACTTAATAATGGTGCCGTAGCCATGAACTGTGTGATCTAAATAATACGGACCTAAGAATGTAAATGCCCACCGCAATATTATCAACGACATCATTTTTGTATTTTCTTCTTATCTATTGACGTAATTCTCGGTTCCGATTACAACCAAACCATACTAACGTTGCAATTGGGTAGCGATTTACGATCAAAGTGACGATTTGCATATCCTCGGTCTCAAGCTATGAAATTAATTCGTTACCTATAGAGATTGATTGGCCAGTCAATATGCAGTCGCGTTGGTCCCGAGTGCGCCAGACGTACGGGGGGCTGAGGGTGCTTTCAAAATGCGCCCCTATCGAAATACCTACCTACCTCTAAACATCCACCAAAATTAAGAAGACAGGCAGACTGCGTATGACAACGAGCGTATGTGAAGTTACATTTACTTTGACAACTGTGATTTCTGTCATGGGATATGAAATCAAATCACGGAAAACGTGAATTATGGTGCTTTTGGGACTAATTCAGTTGCCTGTTTCCTTTTATCTTTTACGAGGTTAATTTAGCCTTTTTCCTCCAAATAACACCTTTTTCATTGCTGAGGTAGCACCAATTCTCAGCAGCAATGTGTATCTCTTGTAACTAATGCATAATAATACAGTATTGAATAGCAGGGGACTATAATATTGCTTTAGATTTTTTACAAGGCAATAATTCTATAAATTTTCTTTGCAATAACTTTGAAAACAGAAATAGTACTACTTGGTGATCAAATTCCCGATTATTTGTCGTTGATTGCAATTCTGTGATAAAGTTCCATAGTGCCATACCTCAGTTAAATTCTTGATTTTTTAATGAGCTTACGGACACTTACCGGCCACACTGTTGTTGTAAATTCATACATCATTCTTTGCGTCCTAAAGTGAAATTGAGTGAAATATCTACGTAAAACAATAACATACAAGAATATGGCGTATTGAAACTGATGCGAGTTTAACTGTCTCTTAAAACTGTGTAATCATTTTTATACTCTAAACAAATATTGATACTAGCCATGAAAAATGGTTACGTTATGAAGATTACAAATAAATAACACTAGGCATTGAGTCCTCTTTATTGTCTTCATCATTGAAAGAAGTCTTATTAAAAAAGTAGCACCTAGTTCAATTTTCTGCTCGTCATTGTTTTACTACTAAATAATAAAATATGGTAAGAAATATTCTCGGTTCGATATAATGTAAAATGTTGCATAATCCTAATCTACCACGTCCTAAATTGAGAAACATCTTCACGCTGATAAATAGCTACTCGTAATCGTCACACAAATGCCATTACGTTCTCTAACTATACTTAAATGGATAAATGGTCAGACTGAAGTAAACAAGCCGTTTTTTCTATTGTTACAGGATAAGCTGTTTCCGTACGCAGAAGAAAATGTTAAAGATTTTCTAACGAACCAATGGGAGTCCGAAGATGTGAAGAAGGCAGTGACGGCGCTCAGGAAACTGGCGCTGGAAGACAAGGAGAACAGCGTGGATGGAGTAATCACCATTCCAGGAGAGGTGAGTTCATAATGTGATTTAATGAATCACTTGGCTTCATCATTAACTCCTCGTTGTTACGTTTGCCTCCGCTTTAGATGTTGGTTTAACTAACCAACTGGTCGGTTCGTCCATTCTACGAATGTGACTGTGTCATTTCCACTTCAGATTCATTCTAAGGATTATCATGCTTGAAGCAGCATTGAGCCGTTTAATTACATTTGTTTTTGTTCTATTGACATCTGATTCTGTAATATCCTATTGTTTAAATAAACTAAAGAATTGGCTTGCTCTTTGCTATTTACACTAGAAACTCGACGGACTAATCTAAGTTAATGTTTCTAAAGAAAGAGCCTTGCAGAAACAGCAAGTCGATCCCAATAATACGTCATACTTATTACTCCAATCAACTACAATTAATAAGATAAAGTACAGTCGTCTCCGTATGGAGACGACTAGTAGTAGACTAGTAGTAGTAGTAGTAGTAGTAGTAGTAGTAGTAGTAGTAGTAGTAGTAGTCTGAAATCTAATGAATAAAAGTGGCTTCATACAATAATGAATCATGTGTGTTCAAGAAATATGGCTTCCTCACTTACCTTGATAAGTTCATTGAATAAATTAAAACTAATAGTTTACGTTTGGGCTATTCACATAATCACATTCATGATTATTTTACATCTCGGAAACGTGTTTTGGCGTAGCATTGACATTTCCCCTTTTTTATCAGCATAAGGTCAAGAAACTGATAGATATTACTACAGTAAATTACTTTGATTTATTGATAGTGTACATTACAATGTTACGATTTTGTATTACCTACTGTATTGAAATAATAGTTTTAAGGCAAGCTTGTCTTGTCAGGTTAAGAGACCAGTTTAGGTGTGGGAGAACCAGAGCTTCGTCACGAATGGGCCAGCTACCACGGCCTCACAGAGAACCGACGTTAAAAAACACTTCCGTTGTGTTTCGTCGTGTGAGTGAGGTTAGACTAATTACCTCCCTCAAACAATATCCTCAATCCCCGAATCCCCACCAATTCTCAAATTCCTAATCCCCAAAAGGCCGGGGATTAGGAATTTGAGTAAAGTAACGCACTTGTGACACCTCAGATGTTTCGAGTATCCGTGGGCGTCACCGATTGCTTGCGATGGCCGGTGATCCGTCTGCTCATTTATTGGTTTATTCTATAAAAGAGTTTTTTTTTTCCGAGCTAGAATTTCAGAGATGGATACGTAGACAAATTATATTATTGGTGCCGCTTGGTGTACATACATCAATAAAATCAAACTGGCTAATACAATGGGTATTCGATGGGTATACTTCTGACTCGACTCGCGATACAAATAACTTGATGATATAAAAATCTGAAACGTCTAGAAAATACCTGGACAATATTTTGCTAGTAGGAAATGATTTTAATTCAGTTAACAACCACCTTTGCCCTTTAGGGTGTAGTACACGCTTCCGGCATTTTCCTTTAAGGAATAGGCAGTAACACGAAAGTAATTATATTTCACGTGTTATTCAACAAAGAGGAAAGGTTTTACATAAATGATTATACAAAAAATATTCAATGAAAAATCTCAATTTTTTTCCAAACTGCACAGATTCTACCTACCTACATGGTCATTTTCAATACCTAATAGGGGCGCAACTGGAACTGTGTTTCGGTACGAACACTCCTGCCTCACTTTTCTTTTCAACACACCTCCCGATCGATACGTGCCACCTCAGAGGGGGTTTCGCAAATATCTACAATAGGCATGGAAAAGGAAAAGGAAATGATTTTAATTCAGTTAACAACCACCTTTGCCCTTTAGGGTGTGGCACCAGTACACGCTTCCGGCATTTTCCTTTAAGGAAAAGGCAGTAACACGAAAGTAATTATATTTCACGTGTTATTCAAAAAAGAGGAAAGGTTTTACATAAATGATTATACAAACAATATTCAATGAAAAATCTCAATTTTTTTCCAAACTGCACAGATTCTACCTACCTACATGGTCATTTTCAATACCTAATAGGGGCGCAACTGGAACTGTGTTTCGGTACGAACACTCCTGCCTCACTTTTCTTTTCAACACACCTCCCGATCGATACGTGCCACCTCAGAGGGGGTTTCGCAAATATCTACAATAGGCATGGCGACTATTTTTTAATTTTTCGTCCGTCTTTTAGATATTTTAAAAATCTTCGATACATATTTTTTCTTCTTTCTCGTATCCAAAAAACATGTAGATATTTTGAGTTAAAATGACGCGTGACGTCACAATTAGGTACGATTTCTCCGTAAGTGTGACGTCACAATTAGGTACGATTTCTCCGTAAGTGTGACGTCAACACCCCCCACTCCCTAACTTTAATGCGGAGTAACTACGTATTCTTCTGTTAATTTGATAAAACAAAAAATACGTGTCTGATATTTTCGTGCGATCTTAATGACGGACTAATTACTTTTTTGATTTTTTTACCCTGTCGACACGCCTATTTTGTGCAAAGCATAAATTATGTAGCGATGTAAGATATATTTAGAACTTACAACAATTATAACCTTCAAGAATAAGTCCACAATTTGGAAGTTATACAATTGTACACAAGTTGGAGAATGAACATTGCATCCGAGGGAATTCAGTCGATTTCATCTATTATTCTTTACAAATGAATTTCAAATCATTCTATTGGTCTAGTCCATTGATACGGGGAGGTAGAGCATGAGTTTTTGGGAACAAGTCTAGCTGGTGGTCGTACGATTTCGAAAGTCTTAGAAAGCTCCTGGCTTAATAATGTTAGGTGCTCGAGAAATGACTGCTTTCCGCCCTCACTGAAAAATTAGAAATCACTGAAAATAAAGCCTTGTCGAAACAAAACAAAACACCGGGAGGCGTTGGAGATCGTTTCTTTTGACCATGTAAGAAAAAGGTGTAGATAAGATAAGATAAGATAAGTCTTTATTTGCCTTAAACATGGTTTACAGTGGTGTTACAATTTGTTTTTAAAGTACACATGTTTAGCTGTATAGATAATGTCTATAGATTGCATGCAAAATATTTGTTAATACAATTGTCATTACGCCAATAATCATTACAATAAAATAAAAGAAAAAAAAAAGAAATTGAACCAAAACACATTTAAACATTTTTTAAATCAAAAAAGTCATTTATATTATAAAAATTATGTTCATTTAACCATTTATACAGTTTATTTCTGAAAATATTAATATTATTTAATAATTTTAGTTCTTCCGGAATTTTGTTGTATATGCGCACACACATCACTAGACAGCTTTTAGCATATTTCCCAGATTTAGGAGTATTGCTTAATACAAGCCTGTGTGGATCCTTTCTGGGTTGGGAGATTACTTCATATGCTTTTAGGAACAATCCCTTATTATTGAAGACAAAACTACAAATTTCATAAATGTACAAGGAAGGAAGTGGTAATAAGCCTAGCTTTTTAAAAACTGGTTTGCAGGACTCGTCAGGACGGATTCCACATATGGCTCTAATACATTTCTTTTGTACAATAAATGCTCTGTTTTTGTCCGTACTGTTTCCCCATATAATAAGCCCGTAGCGTAAAATGGACTCTATGTATGCGTGGTATGCTACTATTGCCGTTTTTCTATTAGTGACGTTCTTTAGTTGATTGAGAGCATACACAAATTTGTTAATCCTATTGCACAGGCCATCTAGATGTACTTTCCAATTTAAATCTTGGTCAATGAGTACACCCAAAAATTTTGTTTGTGTTACTTCTTTCAATCTATCAATATTCAGTTCAAAATTATATTTAGCATGTTTCGATTTATTAAATTGCATAAAATTAGATTTATCTAAATTGATTATTAATTTATTTGTCTGTAGCCATTCTAATATATTGTCAATAGTATTATTAATGTCTATCTCATGATCAGATATTGATTTATGCTTCTTATCGGATGTCACTATAATAGAAATATCATCTGCAAACAATATACATTTGTGATTAGTAGCCAATGAAATGTCATTGATGTATAATAAAAACAATATGGGCCCCAACACACTCCCTTGAGGAACACCGCATTTTTTGTCTCTATAGTCTGAAAAATAAGAAGTGAGTATATTTTCGTGTACTTTACTTACGACAACGCATTGTTTTCGGTTACTTAAATAAGATGAGATCCACTGTAATACAGGACCTCTTAACCCAAGATTTTCCAGTTTTTTCAATAAAACGTCATGTGCCACAAAGTCAAAAGCCTGCGACAGATCGAAAAACAATCCTGTCGTTAAGTGATTATTATTCAGACCCGTCAGAATATTATTCAAAAGAGAAAATATAGCAAGCGTAGTGGATTTGTGCTTTTGAAAACCAAACTGTTCACTAGCTATAATGTTATATTTACTACAGAATTCTAAAAGTCTTTTGTTCATACATTTCTCGAATACTTTTGATAAAATAGGTATAAGAGTAACTGGACGATAATTTTTAACGTCCTTTTTATTGTTTTTTTTGTACAGTGGTTTCACAACTGATAATTTTAATACATCAGGAAACGTTCCCGATGAAAATGATAAATTAATCAGATGTGTCAGAATAGGCACTAATTCCGCACTACTTGCTTTAATAATCTTTGTACCAATTCCATCATAACCCTCGGAGTTAGTAATTGCAGCTTATTGCCAGCCGCAGGGCGGAATAGTATTTTTAGGTAACGGTTTATTATTTTGTGTTTCAGGATGCCTCTAAGGAAGATCAGATTGAGGGGCTTGTGAAGAGTGTGAAGTGGCAGATGTCTTCCGACCGTAAAACCGGCCCTCTGAAGCAGTTGCAGGGTCTTATCTGGAAGCAGGGGTATGACAAGGGAGACATCAAGGGACAGTAAGTTTTATACTTTTTCATATACCTATCTTAAGCTGCGTCTAGGCTAGGAGAGCCAAGCACGAGCTGACCACGAGCCGAACACACAAAGATCACTGTTCTTGAATGCCGCAGCTGCAGGTACGTTGTACGTTCACACTTGACGCTGGGAACGGCTCCGCTCGTGTTCGGTTCGTCTGCGTAGATCCCGCCTTTAGGAAACATCTTCATCTTCAACTGGAAGACGACCACACTCTGACGTTGCCATGCTAAAAGACAATCCAGTGGTCACTGGACGCAAGTGTCATCAGTCCTTTCCTATTTCGTCAGTATCGATGGTAATGGCCTGTTGTAACTACTATCTTCTTACAGCGGTTTCTCTTTCGAAAACCAAGCTTACCACGAGAATGTTTAGTCGAGTTAATATTCCAGACTATAAATCTAACTCGGTACCATCCAGAAATTCAGATGTTAAGCCATTCTGGCCTTGAATACAAAAATGTGCGTGTGTCCGTTAAATAAATACTTAATGTATTTATTTAACGGACACACGCACATTTTTGTAGACTTAAAATTTTTGAATACAATGATGAACTCTGGTCCTTTTTTCATTGAAGTTTTTTTGTATTTTATTTTAAATAATTTATTATGATAAACACCTTACGTGTATTGTAAATTAAAATGTAAAAATAGAATACAATTGAAAATGACTGTCGCAGTGAATCAATTTTCAATATTTAATAAATTAATAATGCTAAAATGAAGAAATTGAATATAACAAAGTATTTACCATAATGTTGTGGCAAAGACGATGCTGTGAATAACGTTTGAATAATGTTTTTCGTAAATGTGTTGTTGAACCATGTCGAAATTGTTAATGGAAACTTTAAAGCAACCTCTGTAATAATCATTGATGTATAAAATACAAAATATGTGAAAACAATACACCCAAATGAATTCTTATTTCAGTTGTGTGAGCGTAATTTTCTTGAATATTCCAGTGTGTACGATGATGTGACTCCCGCGATGGACTTGTGGCGCTCTGTGGAAGGCCAAAAGATCTACATCTACTCGTCTGGATCAGTCCAGGCGCAGAAACTTCTCTTCGGCCAGTCCCAGGCTGGAGACATGTTAAAGTACATTGACGGACATTTCGACACCGCTGTCGGTGCCAAACAAGAGACTTCGAGCTACACTGCCATTGCTGAGAAAATCGGTTGCAAGCCAGAAGAAGTTCTGTTTTTAACCGACATTGTGAAAGGTATGTTGTTCTTTATAAAATTTATAAGAGCAATGTCATTTCACCTGGTTTGCATAGTGCTTGATATTTGAATTATATTTGCACTTGCCATTAATATATATCTTATGCTGCAATTAGAACACACTCATTCAAATATTTCAAGCACAACCTATCATTCCTTTTTATCATAGTTATAATTTAGCAGTCTTTACCCCTCCTAAGATCATCTAAGCTTTGTACACTTGTAACATTGCAATAAAGAAGGCTGGTTCCAAGTCAGTTATTCATGATTGTTGTTAAAATTGAAGCGACGTGTTGATCATCAGAGGCGGAGGCCGCGCGTGCGTGTGGCATGCACTGCGCGCTGGTGAGCCGCGAGGGGAACGCGGCGCTCCCAGACGAGGCCGTGGCGGCCTTTCCAGTGCTGTACAGCCTGGCCACCCTCGCCAACCCCAACAAGCGCAAGCCCGACGCCCAGGTGCCCCTCCGATGATACCCGATACCCGCCATAGCACGCCTAATGCATGCACTCTGTAGTTATTTCTCTGTGTAGACGACTAGACGCGACTCGCCGCTCTACTGCAGGTGAGTACGTGTGTAGATGGTTCTGGTTGTTGTAATGGTTTCTGTGCACAGTACAGGTCATTTTTGTTAACTATTTTATACAATTTGATAAATTATGAATTCTTTATTGCTTATCATAGTTTGTATTTCAGTTTAATATTTCAACTAAAGACTGTCTGGCTCTACAAAGTGACGTATTCTGTACCTCCAAATACAAATCAAATACAATCATTTATTGGTTTGTTACATAAAACAAATTAATCTTCCTGCTTAATATTGAAGGTAGTAAAAGTAATACAAGTTTATATCATGATAGTGGTTTAGTTGTTTCTGAATCTGTGCACAGAAAGTATTACGCTTTCATATGCTTCTGGCATAGGCTGTGTATATGTTAAGATTTATAGTTTATTTTGTTAGTTCGTAAACATTAATGGCAATAATAAAGTATTAAGCAAAATATTTTCCGTGTTTCAAATTATTCTCACCTCTCTTTATAGACTAATTTTCCATAGTACTGAATAGTATAGGTTCCTAGGTTCACTTGAAAATATACTAAACAGTGTTATATGTTATCTTTATTATGTTTAATTAATGGTTGTCTGCATTTCGCTTTGGTGACGGTTCCTAAATATTATAATGCTTATGTGTGGTCAATCTATGATTTTGTTTATTCTTTCTTAGTAGATGTTGGTTTGATTAAAATAACATACTGTGTCTTTTCCTTGGTAATTCTTACTTTGTTATGTGATGGCTAAAGAGGATGAGCATGTTATAAATTATAATACAAGTATTATTCTTGTCTCCTATAAATTGGCGAATTGTAAAGGAATCTGAGTTTATGCTGTTTTCTTGGCTCTATTTGTTGAAAGTTCAAATTGAATTGGTCAAGCCTTTATTACTCTTGACTGTTTTGTGGAGCTCGTAATGTTTTTACGTTAGACCATTTTATTTTTTAACAATCTAAACTAGTAAGTACTACAACCACCATTGTATTGTGTGTAAGTGTTACTAATTTTGTTTATTTATGTAATTACAGGATGACCAACCTGCGAAAGTTCTGAAAACCGATGTGGATGCCGATGTAAAAACACCTTCGGAAAAAACAGAAGTTGCTGCCGAAGTTAAAGAGTCTACTGAAGCGGCGGCGCCTGAAGAAGTAAAACCATCCGCAGAACCTGAAGTACTCACTGAGGAGAAGGCACCTGAAAGCGACACGTCAGCTAAACTAGAACCTGTGCCTGTCAATGGTAATTCTGATGCCACTGTTGCAGAGCCAGAGGCACCAAAACCAGCTGGCGAACCAGAAAAAATGGATGTTGAAATGGAAGTTGATGAACCTGCTCTCGGTACGCAGGACAAAGCGTGTCAAGCTACTGAAAAAGTTGAAACCACCGTTGAAGAAATTACGGATGCAAATGAAATAGAAGCCACCCCTGCTTGTGACGTTGAACCCATCATTGAGGAGAGTAGTGAAAAGACTGAAAACACAGAGACTGACAAAATGGAGACAGAATCTGTTGCTGAGCCAAAAGAAAACGATGCTGAACAACTTAAAAATGGACATAAGGATACTCCTGTTGCAGAAGAAACTCCACCAACCTCTGTTATTACAGAAATCAAGGATGTCACTAACGACAAAGAGGAGCTGAACGAGGTTACTGAAATGATTGAAGACATCGAACCCGTTGTCGAGGAACCTCCAGCTACCCAGGATATGGAAGATCTGCAGAATGTTGGGGAAGTACTCGAGAAAGAATGTGACGAAATATTATCGAAGGTTCAGGATGTCACTAATTTGGATAACATACCTATTAAACCTTTACTAAACACTATTGCTGAAGAAACGATGGAGACTGAAAATACTGATTCAAATGATATAGTTGAGAGAATATTGGACACTGAAATGGAAATGGAATCAAAGAAAACTGCAGAGAAAACCACTAATACTTCAGAAGAGTCTGTAGAGAGCAAGGTTGAACCTGAAGCTCCAGCTGATAAAAATGATAAACAAGAAACAAAAACAGAAGATAAGGGCACTACAACTGAAATGTCTGATGATAAGCCAAAAGAAGAAGTAGCTGAAATTAAAACAACAGAAGAAAATGTAGATAGTAGTAGTCCTAAGACTACAGAAACGGAAGAAGCCACTATGGTGGTAGAAGAAAACGAAACGAAACCAGTAGATAAAGTTGAAAATAAGACGGAAGAAGATAGTAGCACGCCTAAATCCGAAACAGAAGAAAGCAAAACTGTAGTAGCGGAAGTTGAGGCTGAAACAGTAGTAGCTGAAACAAAGGTAGACACAGAAGAAAAGAAAGTAGTTGACGATAAACCAGAGGCAGAAAAAGTAGAGCCACCCACAGAACAAACTAAGGCAGAAACAGATACCCCAGCAGAGCCTAAGGAGAGCGAGAAAGTTAATGAAGAAGCCAAGCCTGATAGTGAACCAAAAGAACAAACCGAAGCGCAAGTAAACGGCAAAGCTACCAATGGAGATGCTGAAGTCGCAAATCAGAATGGAGATGCCAGCAAAGAGGCTGAATTAAGTGCTCGGCTGTCAATGGAAAATGGAAAAGAGGTGAATGGTGCAAACGGTGACTCTGTGAAGGAGGAGGAGCCGAAAACTGAAAAGAGTGCCGAAGTAGAAGTATCTGATATCAAAGTAAAGAACGTCGCCGTCGACGAGACGCGCAGTGACCCAATAGAGCAGCCCACGGAAGCATAAGATTGTACGGTGAGTTTCATTTTTATAAACTTCAATCTATTTAAAGATAGATTCATTATTCGACTGAGAGTCAGAGCATGACAAGTTTTGAATAGTAAGTCTAACGATATAAGTAATTAAAAATGTTTTTTCTAGTTATTTAGTTTAATGCTATTTGATACTTGCTCCTATTCTCTCGTCTTAGCACCAAGTTGTTCATTAGAAATACATAATCCTGTAGAATTAATAATGTGTATAGTAAATACTGCATAAATGTATCACTTCCAGAGTCGGACGAGTGGAACTGCAGGGCGTCGTAGCGTTGTTGGTTCACATCAGAAGATTGACAAGACTGAGGTTGCTTCCACGCTAAATGACATCACTTCCTAGTTTATACGTGTATTGAAATTTCACTGTGTACCGCGCGGTGGCGGCCAGTGTGCAGCTCGGGCCAGGATATATACGTCACTAGCACTAACTAGTAGGTGGAGTACGCCCACGACTTGTCAGGAACTTACTCAACAAATTACCTTAAATTGTACTTAGGTAACTTAGTATCAATAGTTTATATGATGCCCCAAGGTTCATTACTTAATTACGCTACAATATCGAACTTGACAAGTCTAATGTGTATATTTTTATTGCTGTACCATTGCATTACCATTGCATCTTATTGTATCAGATCTGCAAGTCTGATAGTAATGTCGGTTTTTTGTATTAGTGAGAGCACTGCGACTTCCTGCTTCGTTAAGATGCAGTGTGTACTGGTGATGTCTACACGTAAGTTTAATTTTGCTATAAGTAAAGTTATGAATGTAAGTCACATAGATGTAAGATCGAAACTTTTATTATTAGACATTCCTGTAAGCGTACAATATATGTGGTAGTATTTTACTGAACTTCTTGCATAATTTCTTGGTTTTGGTACGTAAGGGCCAAATGGTGCTTTATACGAGTTGCCAGACCATGCACTATATGCTATTCCATTTTTTCTGTATTATCGTATTCGATTGGGTAGGGATCTAGTAAGATATAATAACTATAGAATTTTCTACTTTTATCGATGTTGTGCTGTATTACCTAGCGCACATGATCGTTTGATACAGGTAAAGCTCGCCGGTTTTTAGATGTAAACATTTTAGTAAGCTGCGGCGCGCCTTTAGTCGTAGGAACATTTTTGTATATGTGTCGTGGATGTAACTAAGTTGAGTCTTGTCACATCCCGCGGAGCCAGGCGCGCTCGCCACCAGCCCAGTTGCGCACACTGTCCGTCACCGCTTATCATATTTGATCTAAGTAAGTTCTATTCATAAGTATTAACTGTATTGTGATTCTTAATTATCGTATATGTATTACTCAATTTCTTAAACCTACTGCCAAACCTGTCCAGAGCGTGGTCGTTGGTGCCCGAACCACTGGTGTTATTGTGATATTGAACATGACGACGAGACTGGATTGTTCGACGGGTTGTGTAAAGTATTTATTGTGTCGGGAGGCGGGTGCGGGAAGCATGTGTATAGTTGGTGGTAATTATTATTTATTTAGGCATTGTAAAACTTGCTGTATATAAAGTTCTATAATCTACGGATGAACAAATTCTTCACAATACGTATTAAAATGTTGGTCTGCAATTAATGTTAAGATTAGGCGCTTATTTTTGCTATGTACCTTTAAAAGGGTTAGACGAGAGTTGCGTGCATGCATTTTTTTATCTTGTGTTGTGGTGTTTATATGGTGCAGATACCTCAAGGTTGTGTTTTTCTTTGCTTTACTGAATCTAATTACTGCTCTATCATTGTACTATCCCATCATTTTGAATAAGCTTTAATTGCATGTTTAAGGAAAATGCCAAACGAAATTGACTGAGAATTATACAGAACTAGTCTTATTTGGAATCTCGGTATAGTTTTGGCTAATTTTACAAATTGACTGAATTTTAACCATCGGTAGGTACTATTCTTTATTTATAAGTTATATTTTGTTCCTGTGTTAGTTATGTAAGGCCGAAACTGATGTTAGTACAGTAATGTTGCGGCTTGGGGACCAACGGCGAACGATCGGACAGGCATCTTCGTTTAGACTGATTTTTTACTATTCAAACTTCTGTGTTCACTCAGTATCTGCACAATGAAGCTACACGTAACTAGTGTTTCACTCTGTAAGATAATGGATGAGCATACGATAACTTAACAAATAAGAAAAACTGACATTTATTGAGTTCGTACATTTTATTGTAAAAATAAAAAAGAAATCTCAACTGCGATTGAAATGTATTAATTTTAATTGTCACAACTAATGACGATAAAATATAATGGATGTAGAATTTTTTATTGCTTTTTTATTTTTTGATTGTTTTGTGTTTATGGGTAACCCGAAATACCTGATTGGGTAGAGGGAGAGCAAGTGTACGTGCCGCAACGGTCGTAACACATGGGATTGTATACGAGATGTTTCAACTGTAGCTCTGCGCTGAGCAAACGTACCAACAAGCACACGTCAGGCGTAATAAAAGAATTTCGAAAATCACCTCTACTGCTTTCGAAATAAAGGCGTCAAGGCTATATACATACTTGACGTGTGGTTGATTGTACTACCTACCTAATGTTGCAAACTTATTGAAGTAGATAACAAGTAATAACATCATTATACTCACGAGATTTTTTCAATAAAGTACATTGTTATCTATGAAATTAGACCAAAACAGTTTTTTTTTTCCATAATTTGTAGGTACACCTCATTCACAACCTAACACCACATAGAACACATTGAGCATTAACACGATTAAAATCCCCGATCCCTTAAAAATATAAATAGTAGAATGACTGCTAAAATACTAGCGATTAGTTTAATATTGAACACAATTGGAAAAGTTTTCTAAATATATTTTTTTTATCAATTTAGTAGGTAGGTAATTTCCTTTATTATTAAAAATTAATAATTATCTTTGTGACAAAAATGATGCAGTCAAAAAGTGTAACGGAAGGTCATAATCAGTGAAGCAAATTCGGCACAAGCGAGTAGAGGAGGCGAGCGGAGCGGGCTGGCGAGGTGATGTGGAGGTTATGAATACAAAAGGTATAGAAACCAACAGCATTGCGGTCGAGGAACGGAACGCCGCCGCACGAACGCCGGGGTCCTATTCTTATAGTCACACTCAATACACCGACTCGCCAATAATATTCCATTCCCATGAAATACTAACTGTACAACTGCTAGTGCCTATTCTGTTCGTCCGCATTCATTACATGTCGTAAATGTACGAATCAAATAAAACATAAATTGAAGTTGTTAAAACTAAAATTACCTAGGTTTAACGGACTATAGGCAGTCTGGAGGTAGGTAATGTTTATTCTGCTAGTGTTAGTAAAGCCATTGATTGGTTAGATATTAAAATGGTTCATTTATTTAAAATGGGTGACAGGCGCTGATGCCTTCTGAATTCTTGAGCTGTAGAATTACACATTTTACTATCGATTAAATCCAAACGTATGCTACCTAGAAGCTTTTGAATTTTGCATCTTTCGAGTCGTACTCATGCAGGTAAACGACTCTTCATGAGTTCACCTATATAGGTACTTTTTGAATGTGTTGTTGGTAACGGTACATTATAAGAATGTGTCGTTAAGAATCAGCTGAGCTTAAAAAAATACTATGGACAAAATTAAAGTATATTGTGTTCCGTTCCTGGTTTTGATTTTCTGCAAAAATCACCAAGAGAGGACATAAGAAAGACAACAAATCCAGTAGAAGGAATAATGAGACCTATTGTTCTCAAGCAACGTGAGATATTATTCCACGCAGTGTTGGTAATAACCGCCGCCGGACGCACGGTGACGTCAGGGATTCTTGTGCACGCTCAGCCCGGTGGCTCTGAATCACGCGCCGATGTGTCACCGCCGACGCCCGCCATACGGCCACCACGCTCAACTACTTACAATGTCCATACCATGCCACATTATGAATGTACTTGGAACCAAGTCACTACGACTAGAACAGCACCTACTCTTATCAAGCGTCAAACGAATGCGTGTAGGCCAATAAAGATATTAACAATATCGTGTGTGCGCTCTGAAGCAATCTCACTCGAGTTACCGAGTTGTTAAGTACTTAACTATTTACTTTTACTATCATAACTTACAAGATTTTCATAACTACGTTAAAGTAATTAAATGAGGGTAGATTTTCATACACGTGGCGGTCCAACCTTGCGGAATATCACCTTGTTTTGATTGTATGCTACGAGCTCGCAAAACATTTCAAGGAAATCAACTGGTTTGACTTGCTTTTGGCAAGAGATGGCCTGTGTGTATGTAGTTAATTTCTAATAACTAATTCTAGTATTCCGCTATGTTATAGACTAGTATTTGTTATTAAGTCGCATTGGATCATACAATCATACAATAATGGAATTTAGTATGAATATAAAGTTCTGTAAATGATAAAGCGTTGCTTCGTGAATAAAAATGAGTGGACAGTAAGTAGTGTGTCAGTGTGGAGCAACCGGTACGCAGCCGTGGTCTCCGGCGCGGGCCGGTCGCTCGGTCGCTCGGCTGACTTGTATTTTTATGTAACTTGTTGTTAGGTAGCGCTGGTCGTTGCGCCACGGTCCGCTCGCCGCCAGCCGGCTCACTGCTGTGGCGAATGAATTTGAGGAAAACTGGGCTGCGATAGAGAGAACATTGCCGTTCACATTGCTGGCTCTCGCTGGAAACTATTTTATAACGCGCAGTATTTGCATTCATCATGCGTTGAGTTTCTTTTTATGCTTTGCCTGTTGGGAAGTCTGAATAGGACTGTTGGCACAATAAATATGATAAACAACTGTGTATTATTGAAGATTAAAGACCAGACTTCTGGTCCGACTTAGTTCGTATCTTCGATTATCCAACTTACTCAGGTTGCACATGACAAGATGACAAGATCCATCTTGGTGGAAATATTCTCTCACCTACCTAGTAGGTTTTAGTTCTTGTACCTACATACATTCATACCTAGATGGTACGTAACTTAAATCTACTATGTCCTTATAATAATTACTAACAACCAGGATAGTGTTTAAGGGCATTAAGTCCGCCAATTTCACTATATGTGCAATAAAGTTTTAATAAATAAATAAATAAATAGTGCAAGATAAATCCAATTTTATGTAAGCAATTTCTATCAATTAACTTATTTTGTAACAAGCGCTACATAACACACTAGTAAAACTTCAAAGAATGAAGGAGTAGTATCTACAGACTAAGGCATTTAATAATTAGCCGGTAGAAAAATAAATAAAACTTCTAATGTTTTCGATTGGCTGGCTGGGAAACAAATTCCCGCCATTCGGACACCGAGCTCAATTGGTACGCGTAAACATGTTTATGAGCCCACAGTCCACTCTTTGACATCCTCTGGAGCGTTTATTGAAATAATCTATTTATACACACTCGTATATATGCATATTTGTCTACTGCATTTAACGAGCCAAAAGCAATGCAATGATGTTACTATTTTTTTACATTTATACGTAACTGCAAATGCGAATTGAGTTGTTTCACTTCAATGTTACTGCTTTTGGATTTTCCGTCCAATGGAATAAGTTTATAATGCCAAACTGACTGCTCCAATAGTCAAGCAGTTAAAAGTGCGACCGCTGAGTCCAAAGTCCTATGTTCGAAATGGATAAGTGGTACTTGTGATCCCTAAATGTAAATGTAAGTATAATTAAAATGCTGAAGCATCTAGAAAGAAGAACAAGATAGAAATTCTATAGATACAACTTTTCCCAGAAGACTAATGTTTGCATATCCCTTCGACAATGAGAGGTAGGTACAATATGAGTGAATAGGTTGCTTATGGGTCGACGTGTTCCATCGTAGGCCACATCATCGCTTACCGCCAGGCGAGATAGTGGTCAAACGTTAGTCCCATATAATATAAAAAAAAAAGAACAGATTACTTAGTTTTGTTGTTATAAAAAATTAACATTAATTTTACTTAAGCAATAGTACGTAGATACCTAAGTATATTACATTTACAGAATTTGAACTTAGAGAGTAGGTGTATTGTATTTCTAAAAAAAAAATAGGTATATACGTACCTATATAGAAAATGAAACTAAAAGGCAAAACCTCTCATTACTACAAGTTTCGTTCGTAGTTCACGTTCTATACTAACAAACACAAATGTGTAGGTTTCTACACGATTCTACGTGGGTATACATAATTAGCATACCGTTTTTCATTCATTTGTTTAAGAAAATATCAAAAACCCAACCACATTACGATACCTACCTACCTAGCTTTCTAAGTAATAATTCAGCTCGATCAATGAACTTGAACTTCTATACTACATTCCAAAGGCGTACTTTCGTCTAAAAAACCTATGAAATGGTCTTACATAAGAGCTACGTAAAAATGTCTACCAGACCAACAGCTGACATAAGTGGTCGGGACGTCGCAAGGAATTTTCAGTTTCAACGAAAATGTTGTAATTTCTGAGAACGGCCTTGACATCACATTACTACAGAATTATTCAATAGAACATTTGAAAATGAATTTTTTGAATATCCAACAGTATTGTAAATAAGGATTATTGAAAGGGTGTTGAACTATTATAGAGGTAGAATGTTTTACGTAAGTAAATACATATATTGAAAAATATTACCCTCCTTCTTGCGCAGTGGTGTAATAACTTTTTATAAAGTTATCAATAATAATTAATACCTAGTACTTACTATATATTTCATCCGCGCGATATTTTCCCACGGCACGTTGTACAAGTCACAGTTACCGGCTCGTTTTACCCCCATTTCAGCCAGTTTTCGTTTCATATCTCATAAAAAGTCCTGATGTGTTGCGCGATTACATTTGTAACACAAACAAATAAAGTTGATCGTTCACGCTTGCGTATGAAGATTATGAATTTTATAAGACTAGTATCAAAATGATTTTGGTGTCATAGACATAGATAGAGAGTTTGAGTTCGTCATGTTGGTAATGTTTAATGTGCAGTACAATTGCAATAGGTGTTAACGGCTTAGGGTCTGATGCGCCGCGTCGTGTCCCCGGTACCCTTGGCCGTCAGTGGCCCGCCGCCCTCAGCGCCGCGACCCCTGCGCCCTCCGATGCCCTCTCGTCCTTGCACACCCTCTCTGCGTTCATCTAGCTATTGTGACGCTGCTATCGCTCACAATTACTCTTAACGTTGCAAATCCAACATTTTCTTTTATAAGAAGAATTTTGTATTTTGGCAACTTGTGATTTATCTTGTGGAAACAGTGACAGTATGTTTTTAGTTTGTTATTACCTGCATTTGTATTAGGTTCTATCTATGTATTTGAGATGTATGTATGCCGTGATTTTTATGAACGTTAGTAAGGAATGTCAATGAGTGTTCCGCTCTGAAATTGAAATAACGGCAGTTTACGGAAGACTGGGATCAATTTGGTGGACGTCCGTCTTGTAGCGTTGTAGCTGTGTGAAGCGTAGAAAGTGAATCTTAATGTTGGCCTAAATATACCTAGCCACTTAACTATAGTAAAGTTAAAAAGTTACATAAATAAACTAAGTTTGTTTATTGCTTTTAAGTATTCAGAGTATTGTGATGGAGATCAGTTGTTGGATTATTTATATTTATTTTATTTATTTATTTTATTTATTTATTTATTACAGTCACAACGGTTGATAACAAAAACCAATTAAAGTAACTGGACACATTAATAAAATAAACGATGAAATAATAAAACTAGAACAAAACATATATAACGAGCCAGAAGAGTAAAACTTATTTAAAAAATGGTAGCATTCATAAGTTCCTCTCGCAGTACTTCAGGCATTCCGATAAAATTTCCTTCCATCCATCCGCAAACAGATCACTAGTTGGATTGGAATCCAAGAGACCATTGAGCGCGGCCAGAGTGCGAGGAATCGGTGCTTTAGCACGTGCTACGGTACGACATGAGGGCACGGCAAACAATCTGTGCTTTTTACCCCGGCAGTAATTGTCTGGAACGTAAAAACGTGATAGTGACTCCAGTATGTCCGGAGCGTCAATAGCGCCACGGAGGGTTTTACAGGCTACTACAAGTTGGTTTCTTGCTCTCCTTACCTCTAGTGAGTTATATCCAAGACTACCCAATAAAAATTTTGTCGGATAGAGGTAGGGATAGTAACCGTGCATTCGCTTGTACAAATTCCTAACAAAAGCTTTTTGAACTTTCCCTAAGAGTAGGGCGTAGGTACTTTCATGAGGATTCCACACACACGAGCTGGTTTCCAACTTACTACGAACCAGAGCATTAAATATGATCTTAATGGCATGAGCGGTGCGAAAATCACGACAATTACGCAAAACAAAACCTAACCTTTGGAAGGATTGCTTTGCTATAGTGGTTATATGGTCATGGAAAGTTAGTTTTTGGTCAAATGTGACTCCCAGGTCTTTCATGATTGTCGACTTTATAATACTGCAATTATTTAATCTGTAATCGAAGTTAATTGGGTTCCGCTTTCGACAAAACGTCATAGCATAGCACTTGGATGAGTTAAATTCCATCTTATTATCCACACTCCACTTGTATACTGCATCAATATCTTGCTGAAGTGCCAAGCTGTCACGCTCAGAGTTTATTTCCAAGTATAGTTTCAGATCATCTGCGTATAAGAGGCATTTTGCATGAAGTAGAGTTTGAGGAAGATCATTGACCATGATAAGAAACAGCAAAGGCCCCAAAATTGAGCCCTGACTTACACCAGAACGCGTATGATAGGTTCCCGAAACGTACATACCAAGTTTGACAAACTGTTGTCGATCGCGTAGATAGTCTGCAAAGAAATGTAGGAGAGATGGGGAAAACCCTATTTTGTTAAGCTTCTCTAGCAGTGTGTCATTATTTATCCTATCAAAGGCCTTCCGGAAGTCAAAGTAAAGTACATCTACCTGACGTCCCCGATCCACTAATCCACTAAAGTTAGGAGATTTGTATCGACTGACCTCTTGCTCCTAAAACCGTGCTGCTCGTTACAGAGATACTTGTTCACTTGTTCATAAACAATATTATGAAGGACGTTCTTAAAGACTTTTGCTGGGGTAGACAGGATTGCGATAGGGCGATATTCCTCAACAGAGTTCCTCCCCTGTTTTGGGTTTTTGGAATAGGTGTAACCCTGGAAATTTTCCATTCGGTGGGATATATACCGGTCTGTAAAGCTAAATTAAAAATATGAAGCAGAGGATCAATAAAAATACTTCTTAGGTCTTTGACTATCTTGGGGGGGATGTTGTCAGGACCAACAGAACTATGAAGTTTAAGTCTATTTATTCCCTTAATAATATCTGCACGGCGCAGAGGGGCTATATTTATGTAATTACTGTTATTAGAATAATCTGATGTAATGGCAAAATCGGCATTGAGCCGCGGAACTTCAGGTAGGAAAACAGTTGAAAAGAACTCAGCGAAGGCTTCAGCCGCTCTGGCACCTGAAAAAGTTTGACCCTTGTATGCAATATTCGGTTCAAATCCACCTCTAGAACGCAGACAAGAAATATGTGACCAAAACTGACGAGGATTGTGTTTAATCTTGTTCTTTAGATTTGTCATATATATGGAATACGCTTCTGCAATTCTAGTTTTGAGCCTTGATCTGAGAATAGAGAATTCTGAATATGATGTTTGAGACCTGGTTAGTTTCCAATTATTATGGAGTTTCAATTTGACCTTCAGATCCCGTATTATATCTCTTGTAAACCATATGGGATAACGCCTATTTGTTGACTTCTCTCTGCGTCTTTTAGGCACGCAAATATCAAAAAGATCATATATAATGCCATAAAACTCGAAAGTAGCTTCTTTAACATCCGTATCCTTCCGTGATCCGTGATCCCCTGCAGATACTTGGCTTCTGATACGTCTCGGGTTGTCAATCCATGCCTTTATTCTGGCGTTAACTGGCCACACATCAACCGAAAAGCATTTTTCATAATGAACAATAGGCACACCTATCTTGAAAGATTTGTAACTTCCCCTGGTCCGCAGTTCTTCGACTGTGCATGTACCAGTAGGGCACAGATGTTGAAGGTAATCGCGAATCTCGTTTGCGCTAGACTCCATATTCCATAGGTGCAAATATTTACGCGGTTCAACTGCTCTTAATGTAGTGATATCGGGCCCAGCGATACCGCAGAGTGATGAGGGTTGCCGGGGTTTATTTTTCTTAACTTCGGTCCAGTTTTGGTCAGAAATAGTGCCGGTGCGTCCATCGGCATCGGCATCAATGTGGTTATAAGCAGCAGCGGGATCAGTAGAGGTGAAGGCGCGGTCGTCAGCGGCAGGTAAATTATGGATATTGACCGTAGAAAGATGGTCATTGGCTTTAGTTTCAACAGGTCGGTTAGGGTAATTTGAAGTGGAATTGAGTGTTTTTGGGTTAGCCTTCTTCGATTTGGGTTTTTTCTTCTTGGATCTTTGTGCAGCCCCTACTGCTGCAGGAGACTCTAATGGCGGGGGTGCAGGGTTGAGTTGATGTTGCTGTTGAGTGGGTACGACGACAATTGAGTGGCTATCACAAACGCAGTGTGGTTTTTGCTGGCCAACATTAACTGATGACGGATTGTAATGTTTGAATTGGGTATTAAAGAGGTCAATTTGAGAAGAATACCCGGTTAGCTTACTTTCATACTTATTAAGTAGGTGAAGATTATTTGTACTTTTGTCGCAATATGAATTTCAATATGAACTCCAATATGAACTCAACTTTGATTAGATAAAGACGATTGTTACTAGATTAATTGAATAAAAGTAAACTTGTATCTAGTAGGTTCCTAAACAGGAAAAAAAATTAAAAAGTAATCCTTTAATATCTAGAGATGAGCTATAGTTCAATAATTCAAATATAAAATAACATTATATCGACGACGACGTGATAGCAAAATAATGAAAATAAATATCTAACTATACATATAATAAAATCATAGGAAAGTGCAAAGTGCAAACTGTACATTGATTATTTATTTTAAAAGAATGCTTGGGTGTGATTTACAAACGGCGCCGAAGCTAAAAATATGGTTTATTGAGTTTTTGTCTGTTTGTTTGTTTGTCTATATGTATGTCCGGACTAAACTCAAAAAGTACTACATGGGTTTACTTCAAATTTTGCATGAATATTACTAACAGTACTACATATAGCCTACATATTATCACACTATCATCTACGAGGGTGGAGCTGTGAAACACTATTCCATGCGAACAAAGTCGCGCGCAACACCTAGTTTTTAATAAATGATTATTAACTGGAATTCCAACATGTTAGCTGTCTGAAGTGCAAATCGTAAGTACGTAGACGCTACGTAACGCTACACCTTGCTACTGGGACTCTACGTAACGCTACGCATAGCTATGTTAATGCTATGCAACACTACGTCTCGCTGCGTGTGCTACGCAATGCTATGCCTTGCTACGTGGGCTACGCAACGTACATCTCGCTACGTAGATGCTACGCAACGCTACGCCTCCCTAAGTAGATTCTACGCAACGCTACGCCTCGCTACGTAACGCTATGTCTCACTACCTAGATGCTACGCAACGCAACGTTTCACTACGTAACGCTACTACGGTTAGTACAATAGGTAATGATTACAAAAAAAGTAAAAAATAGGTTAGGCTCTCAATATTTAAAGTAACAACATAGAGTTATTTCTCGAAGATGTACCTAAGCTGCAAAGGTGTTCAGCAACATCCACTAAACACCAGTATGTTGATCGGTCCCATCATATTAATGCATATCGGCAGTTTATGAACACTATAAAAAAAAATGCAAACATTTTTCCCCGACGCAGGATTTCCATTGATCCAAGACCCGGGAATGAAACTCTACCTTCAGGTTCATATTATTATTTCAGTAATATCCACGCATACTACCCATTCACCCAAACACCTCTGCCTACCCCTTTTTGTGATACAAATGGTAGAGGAATCCATTTTGATGATTGCAACACAATTAAGTCGCTTCGTGTACTCCTTCCCTAATATCGGATTGACAAAATAAGTTTCAAATCGTACACCCTTTTAAATCTGGAGCGCTCGTAATGGAATTTTGGATTCAAAATAAATTATGATGGCTTTTTTGTTATTCCTCTAGAAGTTTCTAGAAACAGCAGATTTATTTAGAACTTTCCAAAAGTATGAAGTTCTGTTAAGGTTGACTTTAGTTGTGATGTTGGTGCAATGTACTGGATGGATGGGAGGCTGCTGCGCAATGTTTCACCAGTTCCATTCCTGTACGGAACAATTCTTCGTCGTACAATTTTCGGGCAGGGTTAGTTAAAGTCCCAGTCTGTGTTCCACATGCTTCGAACTTGGGATCTGATGTCGCACATACGCGTTTCATTAATGTACTAGAACCTATCTTAACTTACCAAAGAAATAGGTCTAATGTCGAGTTAGAAGAAATAGACCAAAAATATTTATCTGCCTAGGTACATTGTGTACTCTAAATTCTTACATGATAATCTAGGTTACTTCGAAAAGGTAAACAAAAGGAATGTCTGAAATCTAGTTACAAAAAACCGGCAATTTCGTATAAACTTCCGCAGTGCGCAAATATTGGGATCTATTTAAATTATTTAGAACAAATTCTTGTCTTGTTAAGATTTTCTAGAAATTTCTTTAATTTTTAAGATTCCGTACCTAAAGGGTAAAATGGCAGCTATTTACTTAGACTTCTATGATCGTCCGTCCGTCTAACTGTCACCAGGCTATATTTCATTACGTGATACTATGAACCGAATAAAATAAGTATTTAAAGGGGATTAAGTAAAAGTGATGCGATTTTTTTTGAGTATTTTATAGAGGGTCCAACTCACACTTGTTTTATAAATGTTTTTGAAATTTTAATACTTAAATTTATCAGGTAAATAGTTATACATTTATAGCCCCATATAATAGGGGCCGTACGGAGCGTAAATAAGGCATAATGACTCAGGATTCATGCTTCTACAGTAACTGTAAAATTGAAAAACCTAATATTAGGTACATTGCTTGAGCTGAGAATCAAACCCACGCTTTTATTTTTAGCTTTCGCAATTGAATGTTATCTATTAATAGACAGGAAAAAAACAATATTTTTGTGAGATAAAACAATGTAAATGAATTCGTAAGTAAATATATTTTTTTGAGAAACGTATGAGAAACCTGAACTTCTAGAGGCATAAATATGAATGTGAATGTAACATAATTGTGTGGACAGTGGCTAGCATATTGACCTCCACCAATCTGTCAAAATTGGAGTTTCGACTTCATATTGTGTGTATCATAAGGTTGAAGATATGATAGAAAATATTTTTTTTTTTAAGCGGGGAAAATCATCGAATGGCTTCTCCCGCCCGGGTGAGGCGGGACTCTTACTAACTAAAAACCACCCCGTTCCTTCTCCTGCACTTCGAGCCGCAGCCCCGGTAACCCAATAAGTTCTCCGCGGCATAGAAAAGGACAGTAGCAGCGCGACAGTCGCAGCGTCGTGTGTCGAGGAACTACTCATGAATATGAGCCTCTAGTATGTCTTGAAACAGATCGAATCCTTCGTCAAATAATTACGTGAGTAAATCGAAAATCATAATAACTAATTAAGAAAAGTTTAGGTCGACCTACTGGCTACCGTGCCTAATTCCATCATCACCGTCATGAACGGCCCGTGGCTGTCAAAGGCTCGTTTATCAGCCTCTTTTACATTAGAGATGAGAGGGTTTGTCATAAACCTCACGCTAACGCTCGCAGATGGCAGTTTATCGAGAACGCTTTTCTAAGGGGGAAAATCATCAATTGATTTCTTCCGTCATGGATCAGGCCAGGTCAGAGAGTGTAAGAACTCTTGCTGACTAAAAACCACCCTGTTCCTACTCGTACTTTGAGCCGGCCCAGTGAACGCTGCTGCCTGATCTCTGTTAAATAATGCTATACCTAGTTCCTTTAGCTCTTCTCTTGCGATATGTGCATATTTTACACCGACGTTATAATTATTAATTACATAATCCCAATCTAGAATAAACACATGTACTTTCAAAGAATACGTTTATTATGAAATATTTAGGGTTTTTTAAGACTTTACTGTCTGAATGAGTCACTCAAGATAAATAATAATTTATAATTCGATTGTTGACTAATATAATAGTCATTAATGACAATCTCGTCAGTCTTGTGGTTGTGAGCGAAGACCGAGGGTTCTCCGATTCTAATACCAGGTCGAGTGTGACCACTCTGAAAAGCGAATCCACCTAGTTAAGTGGTTATCATACTTAACATATACCGGGCACATTTTTAGACTCAACGCTGATAACACCGCCGGCGCCCGCTGATGCCCCAATCATACTATGCACGACCCATGAATCGAAACAAAGACTTCTTACTCATAAGTCATAAATATGATCACTCGACTGAAGATACTGTTATCATAGCAACAACTTTTATATCTGCTCTATAAGTACTTAGGTATTCACTTACTACGAAACAAAACCTGCATTTTATTGGGGTGTAAGGTTAGACTGCAGTTATCTATTCAGAGTACTCTCATAAACTAGACTCTGCCGTTGACATTAGCCATTAATGAAGGAAATATACCCTGGGAACCAAAGCAGTTTCATTCTTCACTAATTATTTCAACAGGTACATAATTATAGCACACGAAAACAGGTCGTAGAATTACATTATAAAGTCGATTTTTAGGTATCGATATCATATTATGTGTATGTATTTGGAAGTGATTCTGTTGCTTGAATTATACAAGTAATTGTAGCAGTCAAAGTAAGAACCTAGTCTATATTATTCGTACTCACTAGGTGTACCCACAATCGTTAGAGTCGCCGGAAGCCATTGGAAGCAGGTGGTGAGTGGTCGTTCAACGTGGAGAACTAAAGGTTTGTTCAGCAATGGATCAGCATCTTGCTACTGATAATGACGATGACGATATTATTCTTTAAGTTCTTAATCACCTCCTGACATCACACCGGAAAATCGGTCAATTACGACGTAAATAAAAAAAGAAAATTAATAAATAACACATTTATAAATGGTAAAGATAGTATTGTCAAATATTAATGCCAAACTACAATTCCAGATTCTATATATGGTATTTTGAAAAACTTAATATGTTTGCCTGACCCGAGATTGACTTCTACCCGGAACTAAAAATAATGAGGTGGCCAAAATTCTGTCTCGATTATGAAGTCCCTATTTTGCTATTTTGCTATTTAATTTGCTATTTGCCATATTAATTAATGTGATGTTTTTAAGACACAGAATAATGTATTAATCAAGTCCAAATGTACCTTAATATCTTTCTAAACACATTTATATGCAACATAGGATATGAGCGCATCTTTAATTCTCCGAAGAGGTAAGGAAAGGTAGACATATTAAATGCAGTATCCACTTTTCACCAGTTATGGCGAGCTTTCCTTCCTGGACGATTCTGGGGTTTCAGAAATTATTAAGCCCAAGACCAAATAGTCCTAGCACTTTGTCTAAAAACTCTAACTCGAACATGAGACCATCCAGCTCAGCAATGGCCCTTGCGACCAATCAATAAACTTGGTAGATCCATGGTATAATAGCCAGAAGGTTTATGACAATGAAGGACAATTTACCCATGGGTAGTTCTATATCCTTTATCTGTCTCAACCACCAGCTTAACAATAAAAGTTCTCTAAATTCCAATTACAATCGGAAGCTAGTGTCATTTTCATGATCTTCCTATATTTCTAAATATAGACATCATGCATCACCATCATCTAAATACGTAGGCGGCATACATTATAATTTATGTACGTCAACACTATCATAAATATAATCAAAACTTAGCGTTGTATTTTATAAAAATGTAAATAAGCTAGCTAAGTATCAATGCCGAACTAACATAAAAAACATAAGCTGGGAAATTGTGCTAAAATACATTGAGATAGGTAAAATAGAATTCTATATAATTCGGAAGTCGCTTTTTTATATATCTTGACAATAGCTCACTTTGTTGACTGGTTTTAATGTGTCTTAATCAGATTTGGAAGTTTGTGTTGTAAGAAACCTCTCAGTAATGAGCAGAAGGATAAATATAGTCTTACCTGGTGGATTCATTTATCCTTCTACTGACTTCAATGAGGAAAACGTGACGATTGTACTCTGGAATCTAAAAGATAAACATCGAGCTGCCTCTGTCCTGTATCTGTTCACGTAATATGTCCAGTTCCGAACTATCCACTGTCAGCTCATTGTGGCGTACAGTGCGAACGAACGCGTTTTAAATTCGCAGCGTTATATAAATTTTTGACACCGAATTTGTGGCGCTCTCGACGATCGCGCATATCGGCCAACCGCTACCACGAGACGCTGCTTACCCGTATAGTTTCGAAGTTGAGCTGTTGAGCAGTCACGTATACCATCCTACAGTTGGTTCGCAGCGTCTCGTGGTACCGGGGTAGCTGTTTTTCTGATGCGATCACAAACCGGTTGACCGTCGGCGTAATGACGAGCGGCCGTGGTCGAGCGACTAACAGAATCGGTGTAGGTAAATATCGAATGACTACCTACTTTGCATTATTAGAAATAGTTATTATTGATGTTAAAGAAATTTACATTTACAGGCTTGTTAGATCCTGGAGAGAACCTGAGGCGTTTGTGTTACATTGAGGAAACTATTCCGTTTACAGGTATTGTCCCATGTTTTATTGTTCAAGTGTATAAATAACAGCAGTTTACTTTTTTGTTAAGAGTTCGATTTATGCGCAATGCGCTCTTTCCTAGACAAATTATTTTAAGTGTCCCCAAAAGCGAGAGAACTGGTTATTCAGTTATGCCCCTCGATTACTGATAGAATCTGTCATTAGTAGCTGAGAAACCTGTAGAGCTCACTTATTTTTAGCATCGATTTATTCAATTAAAGACTCACTATCATCGAGGCCAAGAACAGGACGTCCATAATTGTTTTTCTAGAAGGTTTTGTTGGATCTGAGGTCCACAGAGACTTGGACAGAAAACGTAACTGCAACAGATTTAAACCGATCTGTAAGTTCAAAATTGTCTTCTATCTTCCAAAAGACTTTTTTGGAAGAGTTGTCACGTTGTAGCGTATTTCATTAGCTCTTATTGCTATAAGCTGAAAACGAATACACACTGTTCTTGAGATTTTGAAAATGCAAGTGCCGATCCCCTATTACTTTGTGTGAGCTAGGAAATGTCCCTGAGAGCCCTTGGCCAGCAGTCGCACTTGGACCAGTCAACTAACGAGGCAGTAATAAAAGTTTCTCGGTAAAAACCACCGACGATGAGATAGGATACTAAATGATTTGGGAATTCCACAACGCTATGGTATTCTCTATTAAAGAATGACGGTCGGTCAATCCGGTTTCGAACTAAGATCCTCTCGCAAGAGAGTCTACAAGACGTAACTATGAATGTAACATAACGTTGTGCTTTTTATCCCGAGAAAGAATAGACAGTAGAGCACACTTATACTCATTAAAATATAACACATAGTTCTCTTATGTTCTTAGTCCCGTGTATTAAGGAGGTTAGTTCTTGTCATCCATCGGATTCAGTTCCCAATTCTTTGTTTCTACTGATCATTTTGGAATTCGAACCTTTAAGAAAAGAGCGTATTCCTTTGTAAAAGGCCGGCAACGTACCTGTGACTCGTCTGCTGTTACGGGTGTCCATGGGCGGCGCTGATTGCTTACCATCAGGTGATCCGTCTGCTCGTTTACATTCTATTCCATAAAAAAATAGAAATACATGTTCACCTACTTTGAATTGAATCCGAGATCCCTTACGGCAGTCGCTATAGTGGCCACTTTACCAAGACGGCTAATACCACTGTGGGCTATTTTTAACGTAGTTTAAAATAATGTTATGACACTGCGAATTGGGGCAACTTTAATTGTACAATAAAGACAATTATAAAGGCCGCGGTATCTAATGGTACTCTTCAGACTTCTTTATTGACTGACGAATGACTCAATTTTCAACTTTTGAAATGTTCTTTGATCCTGTTCGACCTTATTTTCAAATAAAAATTATAATTCTCACAATGGTTATTTGATCTGACCTTTAATTGTTTTTCCTTATTTTAAAATATAGGTAGGTCCATAACTTCATACCTTTTTTATGGGATAAGTAGGAAAACGAGCAGATGGATCATCTGATGGCAATCGGTGTCGTCCATGGACACCCGAAACACTAGAGGTTTACCAGCCTTTTGGGGCTTAGGAATTTGAGCATCGTTGGGGATTCAGGGATTGAGGAAATTGGGGAGTGGAGTAATTGGACCGCCGGTAACCCCACTCACACGACGAAACACAACGCAAGTGTTTTTCACATCGGTTTTCTATGAGGCCGTGGTACCACACCGGTCGAGCCGGCCCATTCGTCTGTGTAAGTAATGTTGAATACAAGCACACAATTTTCTTAAAGTGTGTATTTAAATAATTAACATCAGTACTTTTACTAACTAGGATTCGCAAGACAGTGAATGAATAAGATTATCTTGAAAGTGATAACAAAAACACACAAATTAAAATCTTCTACCTCCATCTCCTCCTCTATGACTGCCTCGTTAGCCGAGTGGTCGCGAGTGCGACTGCCGAGCAAGGGGTCTCGGGTTCGATTCCCGGGTCGGGCAAAGTATTACTGGGTTTTTAAAAATTCTCAGTAGTAGCACGGAGTCTGGAAATGTGCCCGGTATATGGCAATAGGCTCACCCCCTATTACATGGGACTCACAACATAAATAGTGAAAAGTGGGTGTTACTTCTATGTGCACCTCTGCCTACCCCTTCGGGGATAAAAGGCGTGATGTTATGTATTCATATATTATATTTACCCACTCAAGACTGAAGAGAACCCACAACTTGATGCTCTGTAGTCAGTATTTGCAACCAATGACCGTACGTAGGCAGTTACTTCATATTTTTTGTGTCATACTCATACTATTACAACAGGTAATTCAAATAAATCCGTGTAGAATAAACTCCCAAGCACTTGCAACTATTTTGCTTTTAATTACGTCAACATAATAAACGTCAGTGAAAAGAGCGGGAAAGTTCCCCAGCGGCGGCCATATTGGATGTGAATTGCGTTCCATTGTGCGCAGCTTTCGGCCGCTGGCTCGCCACGTGCAGAGCACATCTGCCGCGCTGGTGACATGGCCACCCTCCTGCTTACATCAAAACACGACTCGAACATATCATTCAATTTTTAATGTATAGTAAAGAACTTACACCGCGCTAAAATATTAATCAGACCTTTTTACTGATTGCCAAATTGTATCCCGGCAGAATATGAGATGTTCCTTTGTTCTTTATCCAGAAAATCTTACTAAAAGAAATGTTCAAAAATCAGTTTGAAAGATATATGAAATACTTACTTAAATTTTGTTAATAAGCATCCTTCGTCTTACTACGTAATTAATATAAATAAGTAAGTAGAAAGTAATACTAATATAAAGCTCACAATTAATTTCACAAAATAAAATGAACACGAGAAGAACAACAAAACCGTTGTAATAAAACCGATATTAGTGCGGTAGGAGTGTGCGCGCATGCGCGGGCCGAGGGTCGCCCTCCAGGCCTCCCCTTCCTATTACGCACTCTATTTAGGGGCTGCTACAAAGAACAACTCCGGCCTATCTATTTTGGTCTCACTCCGGAATATTGTCATAGACAAAGTTATTGGATTCTGAACGTTCCTGCCAGGGCCGTGATAAAATATGGCAATATCAAGGCGGGAAATAAAATTGGCGGGATAATTTTGTAAATAAATGACTTTTTGAAGTTTTCGGTTCCTGTAGTATAAAGGATGCGGATGTGGGTACAGAGGACCTTTTCGTTATAAGCAAACTATTCCGTGATAATATTGCTGTCCTTTGATTTTAATCAAGACTTTGGATACAGTGCGTCATTGTTTTTTAATTAATGTTTTTGTAGATCATATTTCAACTGTTTTATGCTAGGATTTAATATTGAAAGTAAACATAGAATTAATGAGATGGAACTTTTCCTCGTTTGTTTTGTTACTAAGGTGGCTCTATGGCTTAGATTATTGCAAACGAAGTTGTTCAGTTTGAGGTTTCGAAATTCTGAGCATAGCATATAGAAATGAGCTTGGTGATTGTCATTGAGTCTTTTCACCTATAGGGTTAGTACTATAACTGACTATAACCAAAGGTACTTACTTCAACTACTCCCTACTCACAGGACTATCCCTTACCTACTTGAACAAAATGCGTGATCTCCTATTGTTCCTAACTTCATACAAAAATGTTTGCGAGACGAAATTCTTAGAATTCGCCACGGTTTTCTCGGAAGGAGGATGCCTACTAACAAATTGGGGCGGACTGTCCTGACTGTGAGTCCTGAGATAGTTAATTTATTTTGTATCAATAATGTTATGGAGGCTGAGCGAAGTCGGGCGGAAGCGGGCAGGCCTCCGTCCGGCTGTTGGGCTGCTACAGGAAGCCAGAGCCTCCGGCCCTCCGGCCCAGAGGGCGCCCTCCGAAAGGTCAGAGGCCACTCCACTGATGGACCAAATCTTAAATTATAGTCGCTGGAACATTCGCATTAATGATTTCTTGGTAATAGTAGAGCATAGATGAATGGACGATTTTACTATGAAAGAAATAATTAATGTGTAGGCTGTTGTCAGAAATGTTAGTAGTTACACTAGATCCACATGCATATATGAAGAGATCAATAGACAAAGAATAAAAGAATCTATAGCTTATCAGAATCGGGCCTTTTGGCTTACCCTTGTCTCAATAAGCATTCCATCGGCAGACAGCCATAATGATATGTCTCCTCCTTTATAGCTGAACATTCAATAATTTACACACTCCGTGAATAAACATTTAGATCAAGAAACACCGCGGTCTATGCCTATAGTTTTCCAGTTAGCACGCAATGCTTATGACCTGAAAAGTCACCTAAATGTTTAAAAAGTAAAAAGTAAGTATCTAGCATACCTTTTAGTCTAAGCTTAGTTAGTAACTACTTATATTATAGTAAATTTTAGGCATACTAGTTTTTATTCGCGACTTTGCCCGCGTAGTCAAAGAAAGGCAAGTAGCCTGAACTTCTGTCTAGCCTCTTAATCATCTCGAGACAGAAGACATATACAATAAAATCACACTGTTGTAGAATTGCAATGTAAAACAAACACAAACATTCATAAGGATACTGTTGCTAAGTATACTACAGTCAACGAAATTTTAAAGAGTTCATATTATTTGTCTCTTATTTCCAGCGTTAAAATAATTAGTTTGATAGTTAATTAAGGGTGAACCTAGTCTTGTATTGGGTACAAATCTAGACTACTATACTGCGAGTACTGTTATCCCAAAAACTTAGTTTAACTTTTTCTGGTCCAGAAGTCAAACCCAGCTTAGCAGCCGCTTGAGACTAATAGATCCTAGACTAACGTGACAGACAGACAGATTATATAATCTAAATTTTGAACTCCACACAGTACAGAAAGCGTAAGTTATATACCTCTAAAGACGGTGTTCTTTTTGGTTTTGGTTAACGACCAGTATTAACGTTCTATTTACATCTTATGGCTTTGGAATAAGGTTTAAAATATGAAATCAGATTGCTGGCACCTTGGTTGTTTTGTAGTTGGTGTACAGTACTGGTTGTCGGTTGGATATAGACCGCTGTATCGAACGATTTTGAGGGTAAATTCGCCATACTCTGTCTGGGTAGTTTTATTTATTTTTTTATTTTATTTTATTGATTTGACTCACCAACAATTGATTACACACTTATACAATATAGGGTTACATTTACGAAAACTTAAAAACTAGTGCATCAATCTATTATAGGTAAGCACAACATGCATTATATACTAAATGGTTTACAAATCACTATGATCAGAGACAGGCGAATCCAACCATTGACATAGATTTAATATTCAAAATAACTGAGAAGAATTAGTATCGGAGACAAATGTAATATTAAACTTAAAATTTACGATACGAGCAATAAAGACAATTGACACTTACAATCAGAACATAAATAATGGGCAAAACAAACAAAAACAGTTACATTCGGGCAACATCACCATAAAGAATCAACCTAACTTTTCGGCGAAACTTGCCAAGTGAGTCCAAGTGCACATCAACAAGGTCACTATAACTATTCAGCAACCTGCATAGACGAGGAATGGGAGAATTAGCACCAAGTACAGTCCTGCGTAGTGGAGGATACAATGGAGTTATAGGCGCTCGTGGATTTTTTGAGGGTACACGGATTCTGAGCTTGCTCAAAAGCAGCCAATATGATATCGCAAGATTTTATATAAAAATAGTAAATCTAGTGAGTCTCTTCGTTTTTGTAGGGATATCATTTTGAAGTGATTCAACCTCTCATCATATGACAGCTTCTTATTAGCTATCCCGGAAGAGTACGCTAAGTGCCACAAAAATCTTTTTTGAACCCGCTCCAGTCTTAATGTGTGGGTGGCATAGTGTGGTCTCCATACAACGCTACAATACTCCAAAGAGCTACGAACCAGACAATTATAGAGAAGTATTTTAATCTGATTCTGGCGAAAGCAAGTAACATTTCTGATGACAAACCCCAGCATTCTAGATGCTTTTTTAATTGTATTTTCAATGTGGGGAACAAACGTTAATTGACCATCAAACAAAACTCCTAAATCTCTCATCTGATCGACTTTCCAGACCAAGTTTCCACCGATGTAGTATGCAGATCGCATATATTTAGTTGATGTTTTAATGTTTGTAATGTTACTTTCATAGTCTGATCTCCTGAAAGTGGCTGAAAATCTGAAGGACGGTTAAATATATATATAAGCAACTTGGTTCAACTGTCGTGATAGGTCAGAATTATGTAGTGTCCGAAGTTACCATGCGGAAAGTCTTCAGAGAGCTTTTTCGTGTCATATGTTAGGGATGTTTTTTATTATTGTCGGAGAGCCATGCTTCGGCACGAGTGCGCCGGCTCCGACCGAAGTGATACCACGGCCTCATAGAAAACCGACTTGAAACAACACTTGCGTTGTGTTTCGTCGTGTGAGTGAGGTTACTGCAGGCCCAATTATCTCCCTAATCTCCCCAATCCCTGGATCTCCAACAATCTTCAAATTCCTAATCCCCAAAAGGCCGGTAACGTTCTTGTAAAGCCTCTAGTGTTTCATGTGTCCAAGGGCGGCGCCGATTGCTTACCATCAAGGTCCAGTCCAAGGTACCATCAAGATTATTCCATAAAAAAATATTATGCACCATTATTCAAGAGTCTTCATCCTTGGAAACTTGGATGATAGTCCAATTAAACAGTATTTTACATGGTTCACAGTCTACAGAGCACTTGTAATACTTCTGTTTTTCGTAAATTTTTTATAGATACACATTCTTTTTTATATCCTTGGTTAGATTCAGGCTTCTGACTGGCCTCAACCACCAGAGAAACCAGTATCTCAAGCTACTTTTATCTGTCAAATTTCTGTAATAGAATGTTTACCTTATTAGAGGTATACTGTAATAATGTTAAGAGTGCGTTCAAAGTATAAGTGTAGCTTTATGTGCCGGTCGTTACACAAATCTATACATCAATTCATATAAATAAAATTAGAGTTTCTGTTTGTAATATTGAAGTAACCGCTGTTTACTACATGTTATATATAATACATAGGCACACCAAAAACATTTTTTTCTGTCAAACAATTTTTGTCTGTGTATACATAACATCACGCCTTTTATCCCCGAAGGGGTACGCAGAGGTGCACATTATGCCACTGTACAATGTTACATCCACTTTTCACTATTTATGTTACGAGTCCCATGTAATAGAGGGTAAGCCTATTGCCATATACATATACCGGGCACTATTCCAGACTCTGTGCTACTACTGAGATTTTTTTTAAAAAAGCCCAGTAATACTTTGCATGACCCGGTAATTGAACCCGAGACCCCCTGCTCGGCAGTCGAACTTGCGACCACTCAGCCAGCGAGGCAGTTATTGTCTGTGTATCTGTCTGTTTTTTCTGGGTAATCTCTGAAATGGCTGATGCAATTTTGACGGGACTTTTGGTAGCTTGCTGATGTACTAAGGAGTAACTTAGGTTACTTTTTTTTACTATATTTGATGGGCCGACGTTTGACCTGATGGTACCAGGCGAGATAGTGGTCAAGCGATGATGCGGGCTACGAAGGAACAGGATTCCACTACTTATTATAGAGGTAATAAAATCACATTTTTTTGTGCAACAAGCTCCGTATCTATGTAGATATATTTCATTATCTTTTTAGTAAGACCTACTGGTATTAGTTGTCTAACCCTCCTAACATGTATAAATGTCATGTCAGCTGGTACAGTCTTGACATGTTCTCTAATTGGTCAATGACAGAATTTATTACATTTTTATAACTACTAGATAAGACGCCGCGTGCTATGCCTAGGTACCTATAAGTTAATGTGGTAATATTGTGTGGAACATTTGCAATTAGCTGCGAAGATAATTAGCTAAGTAACTAACTTAGATTGATTTGTATCTAGATTGATTTGTAGATATGCCTATAGTTTTAGGTAGTCCTATTTAGTTATTGTATTTACTTGTCATAACAGAAGGTTAAGAATTGGGTACTTTCCTTAATCAAAAATAAGTTTTTTTGACTGTTAAACACAATAAAATATTAAAAAATAAACACACTTTTATTAATTTATTTCATGAGCAACTTAATTTTAGTAGTTATATTTTGGCAATTTTTGAAAAATAAGCATGGTGTTCGACGCTAAAAAACGTGACGTCATAATACACAATCTCGTACAAAATCCATAGAAAACTGTCGTTTTTGACAGTTCAAAAAAGTATTGAATTTGACTAGTTGGCAAGTACCCAATTACTTATATGAAACAGTCGTGTATAACAATGACTCATTAGTCAAAAACAAAGAAGATAAAATTCTGTAGATATTGTAATCGAAGTAATTATTGATACCAATGTGATATCTACATAAATTTCTTTATAATCACTGTGAGTCAGGAACAATGAATACTTTTTTGTAAAAACCTGAAAAGAAGCAGGATAATAATATATGTTGTAATTACCAAGTTATTATTTGTTTATTTGTCCTCTTATCTACTTTATTAAATGTGTTTTAAAAAAAGGAACGTGAACGACGACCCCTTGATTCATCGTCATCCAATACAGGATTTTCCCCTTTTTTATCATACTTCTTGGATGGTGTTTGCATTTACTTCTAACTAAAAATCTATCAAGGTAGATTACAGTTGATATTGTAAAAAAAAAACAATAAAATAAACAATTCTACGTAAATTAAAGAAGTAAAAATATAGTCATAATACAACATTTAATCGGCCTTAGCTCAGCACTAATACATATATATAACAAGTAAGATTTTAGGACATAAAATTAGGTCACCATAAAAGGAGACAATTTGCTTTTCCATTTTATAAATTTGCTGTACACATGTATAAAATTTTACCCGTGACTTGGTGCCTCGTGGATCGTGTACGATTGTTACGCCACCTATAATGAAACAAACAAGGTAAATCCTAATCAAAAACATTGTTATCACTACGTAAGAGTACATATTTAGATACCAAATGTTGATTCACGTTTGTTTTGATGATTCAGGTATCTTACCTCTTAAAATAACCTAATGTCACCAATATTTGCTTTTCCAAAAACGTAAGCAGATATTCGTTTCAGCTCACTATCTTTTCACTGTTTATGTTTGGACGGTATTATTATATCAATTTCAGATTTCACATCTATTACCGTGAGTGTTACAATGAAAAAACAATAATAAAACCATGTATGCAGGTAAGAATTTAGTATAAAGACTATAGCTACTGTATTAAATTAGAATTCAGTATATAAGAAAATAGCTAAATTATTGCATGGTTTTAACGGCAGTTGCAAGCGATCCTGTTGCCGACGATAAAGGCATGGAGCTCGCCTACCTGTTCGTTCGGGACTTGAAGACACCGAAGTTGTATATTTCAGGACACATACTTCGGCAAGGAATTCCACTCCATAGCAGAAAGTTCTATGTTTTGTTGCCATTGGTAGGCTCTGAATAGATTGGTAGCAATAGTTGCTGTCTCTGTAGACTCTGTAGTCTACGGAGATTTAGTACCAACGGAATCATTCCTTGTTTTCTATGTATGCCTAATACCTTGCCCATAGTTTGCATCTCTTATCTGTCGACGTATATATTGTTATACTATATAGGTGTAAACGGAAAGCTCCCGAAAAACGCCAACAGGTGATAGTGAAAAACAAGTTTTATTTTGATAAAAGTAAGAAATTAAATGTTTCTTTTATGTAATAATAGTTGTAATCAATCGCTCAAGGCCGATGTTGCATGAATCACACGAAAACAAAAACGATTATAATTGTAAAAATAATTTCTATTTGTCAGCGTTTCGGGAGCTTTTAATACATCCTATATAATTGAAACCTGAAAATAAAAGATATGTGATATTTACTTTTCAGTCATCACATCATCCCACACACATTCCTACGCTTGTTTTTCCTTCCTCAAAATGTTGTGGGTGTCCATATAGTACATATGTACCTACATATTTCATTAGAGGTTAGGTTATTTCCTGAGTCCAAATCAAAGCATTTATTTCTAAACTTCTGCTAGTGACTTCGCCCGCGTTCCTAGGGTTAAAAAGTAACACATATATTACCTTAGACCGTAATCTACCTCTGTTCCAAGTTGCGTCCCGGTGCCTTCAGCCGTTGATGTGACTGAGTAACAAACATACACACAAACTCACATAAACTTTATTAGTTAGGTATTTACAATATAAGGAAAGGAAAAAAAATATAATTCACCCATTTTAATATCGGTTCAAACAATTTTTAACCATCGGCCCAACAGTTACAGCGTACAGTCCTGTGCGGGCAACCTAACATTCAACAAACACATCATGTTAGACATTAAAATATCTAATAGCCAAAAATTATTGCACTTTGCAGATACTTCGAATTACTTCTTCTTCCACTATCTATTATTCTCCATAAGACACCACATATTGTATGCAAAAAGAAATTAAACAATATCATACCTTTTTCCATTTTCCTATTTAAAATATAGAAAATTTTAATTGTATGATAGCTGATTGAAAGTAAAGTTTAATATAACTAACTAGTATGTACAGCACAGGGAGGCACCTTGCTTCTGCTCTGAGCTAGCTACTTCGATGCTACGGCTACGATGTAAAAGCCATTTCTTAGAATTCGAGGCAACGGAGCGACAGCCGTCTACCTTCATGTTTCTAGAAGAAAAAATATAGTCAAAGGCTCTCAGGCTTTTAAAGGACATTAAATATACTCTTTTATAATGTAACTAAGTATTTCCTTTAGCTCCCTTATTATATTCTTGCTCCTTTCTTCTTGAGATTCTGTGCTGATCACGTTCGGTTGTGGTGAAAGGTCTTAAGATTTTTTTATATAACTAATTTTTTACATAGTTAAGCTTTTGGACTTCATAATAGGTATGTGTTTTGTTTTTAAAGGATAAGCCAGCCACATCCTTCCTAAACCGCTGCAACTCTTGTAATTCAAGATCTACAACAGATACAGTCATGAAGACTTCGGAACACTGAAGTCAAACAGATCTAATAGTTGTGTAAATATGTACGTTAAGAATTATGGGAAATAGTTAGGTACTATTCAAAATCCTTTTAGGTTCCCAATATGTGGCTCATTAATATAAAGTAAAATTTACCTGGATTTTTGTGCGGTAGACCTTGTAGCAATTAGAAGAATTTCATCTGCAATAAGAATGTCACATGGTGTTGTATAAATATTAAATTCTATAGAATTCTCATTAGTCATGAGAGAACGGTAACATATCTTGCGGCCCATATGCTTGAACTTTGAACTCACAGCCTTCATCTTGAAGTTGAGAACGTTACCAAGAATACTGAGCAAGGTATGTAGAGGTATTGTACCAAAAACAGAATAGATACTGAATTACTCAGTATTAGCACATATTGAACAGGTAATTATTTGCAGTTACTTTCGTATTTTTTTTTTTCGCTTTTTTGAGAGAGTCGTATACTTAGAAGCGACTGCATTCCTTTAACCATTCTGTGGCAGTGGAAACCTAGTATTAATATAAAAAAAATAAAATAGAAAAAGATTTTGTTTAATTTTTTTATCCTAGTTACAGACACAGTTATCTATTCTACCCTAATCATTAAAGTCAAAGTCTATTTCAATTTATTTCAATTAAACCATAGTTTGATACTTTTGAAACGTCAACAAATACAAAATAAATAATAGTCTGTCAGTCAGTCCGTCAGTGAAACTAGGTGAAGCTAGGTGCTCATTCCAAAATGTAGATTCGAATGGAGAAGAACGAGCAAGAAACTCCATTCGTTACTCTTTTTAAAAAAAGTATGTTCTACAATGTCTCTGATACATATTTCAATATTGTATTACTAATGACTGATTATTGACCAGATTGAACACAAACACCACAAACATTCTTTCGTTCTTGATTCCCTCTAACAACTTCCTTATGAATGTTTTCAAAAACGTATACAATAAAACACTGTTATGGCTTTAAGTAGGCGTAGGTATAACAAAGTTCTCCTACAAAGTTGTACTAATTAGACAGCTTTAAAATACCTTCGCCACCTCTTCTAATTTAGCTCGTTAGTTACAAATGAACTCGGTGCAGTGCTATTGACTTAGTATTAGTGAATTTCTTACTGTTATAAGATTATTATTATGTCCGCGTCTTTGTGCGCTAAGCGATGACTTATTGTAGCAAAGAATTGCTGAATGTTTTCTGTATTTTGATATTTATATGCCTGCTCGGACTCTAGAAATGTACCCGATGTAAAAACAGTAATATACTATACGTACTTACACTCTACGAAATAAATATAAATGAAGTAAATATTAATGAATAAAAGGTTTCCGAAATTATTTATACTGTAGGTACATAATGCTGAAGAAGGAAGTTTGAATAGGAGTTCTATATTCAACCCTCTCTTACATGGAATCCATGACTTAACTGGTGACAACTGGATTAGATTGTATAATATGTGCAACTTTACCTATGCTTTGAGGTTACTGGAGGCCCAATTCCGTACCCAATCTCCCCAATCCCAACAATTCTCAAATTCCTAATCCCTAAAAGGCCGGTAAGACGGTAACTCACTTGTAACGCCTTTGGTGTTACGAGTGTCCATGAGCGACGCCGATTGTTTACCATCAGGTAATCTGCTCGTTTACCAGATTATCCCATAATATCGGCATATCGGATATCGGATATAGGCATGTAAAAAAAATATTAATATAGGTAATCTACGAGAAAAATATTTAAAGTTCTCATAATTCTCTTAAAAAGAAAACTCAAATATATTTTATTTTCATTTGACAGGACATTTTATATCTATATATTATATTGTTTATTTATGTTTATATTTCACGGAGTTCTCTCGTACTGCTCCGGGCAACGATAGTGCGACACGGTTAGGAGTTCTGCTCATTGTGCAAGCCAATAAGAGCGTGAAGTTTATAGTTTCAAATCATTACGGAGGCTCGTGACGTCAGCAGTCATCATCTATCTATCCTCTATATTGCTGATAGGAATATTTGTTGAATGAAATGGAAGATGATGTTACTAAATAGGGTAGATTTCTTATGTCAAAATACTCAAACGCAACTCAATTTTAAGTCGCGCATAAGATTAGTTTTGTCACTATTAATTGTTTTTAAATGACAAAGGTGGCAAGATATTGAACTTTAGGAAACAGCGAGTATAGTTCCCTAAGATCGGAAAAGGAGGATCCTCCGACCAGGCGAGGTGATCGTGCCTGGCGGGCTTTCTGCCCGACAGTTGCTCGTTGGGATTTTCTATTCGTGTTAAATCGAATGTAAACTTCGCATGTGCGATGTAGGATTTTATGACGTCATCCGTTGACTTGTGACATGTGTCGCCACATCACTCCCTCCCAAGACCGGAGGTCGATCCCGCTGAGACGGCTGTCGATGCTTGAGATGAGCGGTGCCAGAGCCAGTGTAGAAAGTCCCTAGTTCCAGTGAGTCGGAACTGTGCCGCTGAGTGCCCAGTGAGTCGGGTAAGCGGTGCAGGGCGATACTCCAGTGAGTCGGAGAGATGAGTTCGCAGTGTCCCACGGTGAGTCGGGGAAGAGATGCTGCGAGGGTAGGTGCGTAGTGGCTGGCGTCTGCGTTGACGGGAGGAGATGTCCTTCAGAACCGTGTGCAGAAGTGCTGTTGCCTAGACGCTGGTGAAGCCGTAGGGAAGAACCAGGCTGCACAACTTCGTTGCAGGCGATGGTGGTTCCCTGATGAGGCTGAGGATGCTGGTTGGCTGCGACTTGGTTACCGCTCAGCGGAGAAATGATGAATGAGAGGGATGACGATACGGATGACGGTGCTGATCTGCTCTGTGAAGTGAAGGTTGCTTCCAATCACGTCGGGGTCACCACTTTAGGGAACGGAGAGTATAGTTCCCTAAGATCGGAAAAGGAGGATCCTCCGACCAGGCGAGGTGATCGTGCCTGGCGGGCTTTCTGCCCGACAGTTGCTCGTTGGGATTTTCTATTCGTGTTAAATCGAATGTAAACTTCGCATGTGCGATGTAGGATTTTATGACGTCATCCGTTGACTTGTGACATGTGTCGCCACATCACTCCCTCCCAAGACCGGAGGTCGATCCCGCTGAGACGGCTGTCGATGCTTGAGATGAGCGGTGCCAGAGCCAGTGTAGAAAGTCCCTAGTTCCAGTGAGTCGGAACTGTGCCGCTGAGTGCCCAGTGAGTCGGGTGAGCGGTGCAGGGCGATACTCCAGTGAGTCGGAGAGATGAGTTCGCAGTGTCCCACGGTGAGTCGGGGAAGAGATGCTGCGAGGGTAGGTGCGTAGTGGCTGGCGTCTGCGTTGACGGGAGGAGATGTCCTTCAGAACCGTGTGCAGAAGTGCTGTGCATATACGCTGGGGAGGCCGTAGGGAAGAACCAGGCTGCACAACTTCGTTGCAGGCGATGGTGGTCCCTGATGAGGCTGAGGATGCTAGTTGGCTGCGACTTGATTACCGCTCAGCGGAGAAATGATGAATGAGAGGGATGGCGATAAGGATGACGGTGCTGATCTGCTCCGTTAAGTGAAGGTTGCTTCCAATCACGTCGGGGTCACCACTTTAGGGAACAGAGAGTATATTTCCATAAGATCGGAAAAGGAGGATCCTCCGACCAGGCGAGGTGATCGTGCCTGGCGGGCTTTCTGCCCGACAGTTGCTCGTTGGGATTTTCTATTCGTGTTAAATCGAATGTAAACTTCGCATGTGCGATGTAGGATTTTATGACGTCATCCGTTGACTTGTGACATGTGTCGCCACAGAACTACAACTTAAAATTGACTAGGCTTTCGAAAACGCGATGCGACGAAGTCACGGACAACAGCTAGTTTAAAATATGCTATAACACTTTCAACACACAACAATTCAACTCAAACAACAACTACAGCCATGCTACGATTCAACTCATTGATACATTTTTGACGTAGTAATTATGACGCCATCATACCTTATGACACGAAGATGTTTACTTTACCTCTAAACCAGCAATTGCATTGACAGATCGGTCAATGACCTACCTATAATCGTGGTCTACACAACGCATAAATAATTCGGTTTTCCCGACTGTCAAATTGTTCTTAATTGCTGTAATTATTTTAATTAGAATTAATAGATAGATATTTAATTGAATCTATTTTTCTTTAAACCATATACTTACTTCTTATTTTAAATTCATCAAATCATCATTATAATACTTACTTTGGTTTCATAATTAAGAGCAAAAAAAATACATAAAAATATAACCCACAGAACCCTAAGGGCAATTGACCTTTGTGTTTCTACACTCACCTGAAAATTAGACGTCCATAGCCATGTCATGCTTCAGAAACAATAAAGATGAAAATATTTGATGTTCCTGAAATGCCCCAGTAGCATTTCCCTGCAAACTCAGATACAGAATTTTTCTAGTTCGCAATTTTATGTATAAGATGATAATTTTTGTTTACCTATGGCAGAACAAGAAGAATGCTTCATTGACCGAGTGGTCGCAAGTGCGACTGCCGGGCAGGGGGTTTTGGCTTGGGTCCGATTCCCGAGTCGCTCAAAGTATTACTGGTTTTTTTTAAACAATTCTCAGCAATAGCACGAAGTCTTTAATTGTGTCCAGTATAAGGCAACAGACTCACCCCCTATTACTTGGGACTCATAACATAAATAATGAAAAGTGGGTGTTACGTTGTGCAGTGGCTTTAAATGCCGTAATGAGCACCTCTACCTACCCCTTCGGCGATAAAAGTGTGATGTTATGTTATATTATAAATGGTTTTTAAACAATTTACCTATATACCTATAGCCCATAAATCTAGATTAGTTGTTGCGCCCGCGCAACAATGGTTCTTAGGTTTGATTCTGAACGAATTAGTTGTATAACATTTATTAAATAAATTTTCATTAAGTTTCGACTCAAAAGAACTAAAGACACAAAATTATTTTGTGTACTTCATCATCATCAACAGCCTGAAGACGTCCACTGCTGGACAAAGGCTACTTAGTCCTCCTAGTTGAACGACAACTCGCCACCAGCATCCACTGGCTCCCCGCAACTCTGGTGATGTCGTCGGTCCACCTAGCGGGAGGCCTGCCCACGCTTCGGCTTCCGGTCCGCGGTCTCCACTCAAGGACTTTCGCGGCCCATCTGCCGTCAGTCCTTCGAGCGACGTGACCTGCCCATAGCCACTTCAGTCTGTGTACAGTGTACTTACATTATTTTATTTATTGAAAGTCTAACTGCAACTTCAGTCAAGGTTTTTCATTAGGTAGCTCAGACCATGGATAATGTAGCCACGTAGTAGTCTCGCTACCATTATACTAGTACCATGACTGAAGCACTGATGACCGAGTTGGGCCAATAGTAGCACCTTTTAATTGTATTATGTACTTCTTTCTACCCCTTCGGGTAAGAACCGTAGGTATGCATTTTTTACTTTTTGCTATGTCTGAAGCACCCCTCTCTCACGTTCACTACTCTGCTGATGACTCACAAACCAAGCAAGGAAAACGCTCAGTAGGTAGCGTAAACACTTAGTCATATCCATACAAAACTGTCTTTACAACCTCCATGCGAATCTAATCTCTATTGTATATAAAATAAGAGTTATTTGGCGAAACTGCAACTTGGACCTTGCTCCGTAATTATATTTTGAATATAGCAATTTTAAATTAGTGTATAGTGATTGTTAGAACAGGAAGGCAATGCAATCTATGTGTAATCAATAAAAGTTTAATAGATTTCTTAGTTCCTTTAGTAATACTTTAGTAGCACTTTTTGAAGGCAGAACAGGTAAGAATTAAAAGGTACACTTACTTATCATTCAGATTTTTTTAAGGGGGGATTATTATTGAGTAATTATTTTGTTTGTAATGTATGTATAGTATTTATAAATCTTTAATGTATTAGTTTATAGTATTCGATATGGGCCTGTGATGCCTGAAATAAATAAATAAATAAAAAAATTAAATTATCATCGAATGTCTGCTCCCGCCTGAGTGAAAACCACTCCGTTCCTTCTCCTGCACGTCGAGCTGGAGCCCCTGTTACCCGTTAGGTTCTCAGACTACAAATTTAGTATAGGACATCGCAATCGCAAAGATGGGACTTGTTTCATCTCTGCAGTGATCAGATGCAGGGACAGTTAGATCACATGTCCAGCTTAAATAAGCAATTGAAAACCTTTTTGTATTGCTTCCAAAGCCAAAAACGCCGTGCCGTAGCCGCGCTTGAACCGTTCCGGAGTCGTGCGTCTTGGTGATCGGAAGCTAAACTGTTGAGCACAAGGCTTAAGGGTTCCTGGTAAAAATTTCGACACCAGTCCATCATCTGAGACCGCCAGTGAAGGTCCACTGATGAACTCTGAGCCTCTTCTACATAAGAGAGTTTACCATCTCCAAGCTTGACGGGCGTAATGGCTGTTGTTGAGGCCAGTAATAACAAACAGGTGATAACTTCAAGAACAACCATCAGCTTAGGATTGAAATAGAATTTGGATTTTGACATGACCTACTTTAACAACACTAACAGAATCTAGACGAACCGTACAATCAGTTTACATCAGCGACCATTGAACATCTATAATAATAACCTTCTTTTTATAAAAAGTAACAAAGCCTTGTCTACTTCTATATTCCTGTACTATTCCAGAATCTGTGATCTCTCAAATTCTCTCTCAAATATAGTTTCCGTTCGGATCCGAATCCATACACAGAAATAAACGCTATGGTCTATTCTGATACGCGGACACAGACAGTAGCCACGTCGTACCAAACTCGATGCTCCACGATATACAAATGAGAATTGGTCCGGCAAATCTAAGTATGTATACTTATTAATAATGTATATACGATTTTGAACTATGGGTAGATTTTAAAATATGATGTGTTATTCAGATCCTGAATGAAATTTGGCTCATTATATATTATTGTTAGTGACGGAAAATATTTCCCACCCAAGGTAAGATAATGGTACAAAAGGAACCTAAATATTTTTGAATTTAAGTCGTTTATTAATTTTTCAATTTAAGTGCATTTAATCAAATCAATCAAATTAAAATTATTCGTCAGTCGAAAAATGCTTCTATTTCTCAATCACAAAACTTTGTATGTATCATACAGCAGTACAAACAATATTTTCGAATGTTTAAAATCACACTGGCTTGTGATGAACGCAAAATGATCAGCAAATTTTCAATAGAGTAGTGTTTTCCATGGTTCGTACTCACGTGCTACGAAATTGTATTAATCCGTCGATAAACTAGGACACGCAAAATGGCGGTCGATTCTATCTCAAAATAGACGAGAGCTTTTTCAGTTCTCCTTCTTATTTATTTTATATTAAGTAGGTAGTGGTTTGGACGGCTTTCTATGAGAAACTAACGTTTTCACATAGCTGTGCGTTGTTTTTAAATATAGATAGCGTCACCCACGATTGTTATTGCTCGAAGGAGGGAAATATCTACGTTACGTATTTACAAATAACACGAAAAAAACAAACACACTTTTCGTCATTCATGTTTTTAATCCTATATTAATATAGGGCGTACCTAATCCCCGATTTGGATTGGTTACTCCCGATTTTTGGTCACGAAAATTCCACCAAAATTAGACCATTTGCTCAAACGTCTCAGAGCATGTTTAACCAACGAATCAACGACAATGCAATGTTGCCATTAAAGAAAAACTCCATTAAAATCACAGTAAGCAAGTATTCTTGGCAATAGCAACATTGTACTAATTTGTTGGAGAATTCCAGTATTTTCTAGGTGAATTCAGATTTCCGGGATAGTGAAAGAATTTTTCATAAAAGTTCATTAACTCTGAGATTGCTTGGGAGTCATTGCTGTAGAATTCTTTTATGATATTAGTTGCGATTAGTGTTCGGAATTACTTGTATTAATGATTTCAATGAGTTTTGCTTTAGATTGAATATATTTTTCTTTCAATTCAGAAGTATGATTTGGTATTCAATTGGCTATTTGTTGATTTGAGATTTCATTAATAGATTGGGTAAAATATTATTGATGATGGAATAGGCAGAGATACAATAAATATGTAGTATAGTGGTTTAGTAGTAAATGTATGCAGCAGGGATTATTCCACTATATAATCTAGAACCGAAAATCAAGAACGGGTACGGGAAATATCGGGATTGCGCGTACGAAGTCGCGGGCAGAAGCTAGTGCTGAGATATTTTTAAGCAGTAAATGAAATTTTTGTTGCGCTCAGTGAAAGGCGATAAGATCATTTTCTAAGTTTGAGATGACATGAATGTCTTAAGGATGCATTCAGATTCGACGTTATTTAGTCGCACTGTATGTTTGGACGTGTCGATAAGTACCTGCTTTTGTTCATACTACAGAAGTCTCTCTTCTTAGTCGTTTTTTTTCATTACTGAAGGTCGTGTCTAATAGAGGTATGGTGCACGCGTCACTTGATGCACACCTCCTGCGATCTTTATGGCTTGTGGAACTGTCAGGCCAGTGAGGTTTCTTACAGCATCTAGCCAACGGGTAGGTGAGCGAACACGAGCTCTTTTCCCGTTGACTTGACGGAGCATGCGTCTCCAGGACTACATTTCGAAGGCGTCAATTTTCGCTCTCTCAGTTTTCCTTCGGGTCCAGGATTCGGCGCCATACAAGAAAATAGAGAAAACCAGTGTCCACACCAGCCTCACTACAGAAGTAGAAATAATAAACAAAATAAAATAAAAACGCCATTTATTTCTTACAGGTAATTTTACACTAAATTCTTGCTGTTAGTATTGTTAGAGTAAATTTAAATCTTAAAGTTAATTGATTGTTAGTGTTGGTTAGTTTGCATCCTGTAATCTATTGGGTAAAGACCTCCTCCAAAGCATTCCACTTTTCTCTATTCCGTGCTACTGTAGTCCACTGAGGAGTAACAAGGCGTAATGTTGTATTACTTCACAAGTCTTAGTGATTCAACCTTGAGCAATGAGTATACCACTTTTAGGCACACATATGTTACGATTATTGCAAAACCTAGGTTACCTGGGTACTTTACATTTAGTCTGTATACTTTAAAAAGCTTTTCACTTAGACACGAAAAATTAAGTAAATGTTGGCGTTAACCTTACATAATATCTTGTTATTCCTCGAAGGTGTAGGCAGAGGAGCACGTTATTAACACCTACTTTGTAATTGTTATGTTATGAGTCCCATGTAACAGGGGGCAGGTCTATTTCTGTATACCTGACATTATTCCAGACTATGTCTCGATGCCCATAAGTGCTACTGCTGGGTAGGCTCTGATTTCTGAGTCTTGTAAAGTATGTGATTCAGTTTTTACGGGTTTTCGGAAATTACTTAGCTATTTAAATTTTTATTTTATACATAATGAATAATATTTGGAAACTAATTAGATGAAGAAATGAAAACACAGTGCTGTAGTTTTTAATGATAACTTAATGAAATTTAGATAAATAGTAAAAATCCAGTAGATATTTTATATTATATTTCGTAAATAAGTACATTAGCTTCGTAGGCGGTAGTAGGTAGGTGGTCGGAGTCGGATCGATGGCGACGTCGCCATGGCCACTGCCTCTCTCGCCGGATAAAACAAAGTCTGATTTCCCACTTTCCTTTTTTCTAAACAACTATTGGCTCTTCTAACTCACCTCTATTACATGGGACTCATAACATAAATAGTGAAAAGTGAGTATTACATTGTACAGCGGTATTAAGTGCCGTAATATGCACATCTGCATACCCCTTCGGTAATAAAAAGCGTGATGTTATGGTATTTGCTTTTCCTCAGTTTATTTATTTATTGACTTGTTGATTGTATTGTAATGTTTCTGTTTTCAAAATTGTTCTAGTCACAATAGTCTACTTCGTTGGATAAATGTTGCAAGCTGTCAAAATTTCTTTGTTACTGTAGCATAGAGTCTTGTGGCTGAGGTATGACAGTAGGGTCTTCGCCTATGACATGGAAATCATAACAAAACTGAAAAGAACTTGTTAATGATAGGTATATGAACATCTCTGCCTACCCCTTCGACCTCTAATAGGCGAATTATTATGTAGCGGTAGGTTTACAGCTGTGGTAGTCACAACATAAAAGCGGGTGGGTAGTCGGTTCGAAACTATGACGTCATCAGCCTCACGCACAAACTCGTAGCCGCCCTACGTCATCGTCCTACCACCAATTATTATTTTTATGACTTCTATAACTATTATAATTGACTTTGAATGTAATACATTACATGTACCTGACATAACATCACGCTTATTAATCTGTGAAAATCAGCAGAGGTCAAAATTTTGAACATTTTTTTTTTCGCTAATTAACTTAAAGAGTTCATCTTCGTACATAACTAAGCACAATTCCAGATTTACGCTTTTACTGGACATTTTCAAAAATCTGGTCGACTAACTTACATCGTTATCAAAATCGAACTCGACAGCCAGACTTACGATTATTTTAACAACAAGACGTCTATGTATAAGCAGGACCTCTATAACAAACCTTAGCTATAAAGTCTTCAATTTTTGCTTTTGTGTCTATAGAACAGTAAACAAATAAACAAGAATACGGTTTTTTTATTTAAGTTCGGTTTTTCAAATATTTCTCCGGAACATCATGGACTCTAGAAGTAGGCCCGAGGCCCGGTCTGTGGCAACACAACCACGTTATAATTACAACATGAGACATAACATCATAACATAACATCACGCCTTTTATCTCCGAAGAGGTAGGCAGAGGTGCACATTACGACACTTAGTGCCACTGTACAAAGTAACACTCACTTTTCACGTGAAATAATGTTTTCACTCTTATAACACGAGACTCATTACATTACTATTGAAAACAAACATTGTAGATATGCACCTCTGCCTAGCTCTTTAAGTATTAAAAACCGCGATGTTAACAATCCGTTAGGAATAATCAACCTTGGTTATAATGTTTGCAGTTTTTGACACTGGTGTCCATGTGTTCATGGCTATACATATATCTGGCCTTGTGCTGACGACGTAAAAGATGACAATATTGGTAAATGGCTAAACCTACTTGAAATCTACTTATAGTAAGTATAGGAGAATAGTTTTGTTCTATACAGATAAATAAAATTGGTGTACATTCATATGAATATACCAAAATAATATCTTTTACAATTTTTGTCTGTCTGTCTCTCTGTTTGGGCTGGCTAATCTCTGGAATGGCTGGATCGATTTTGACGGGTTTTGTATTGGCAGTTAGCTGATGTAAGTCTAAGGAGTAACATAGGCTTTTATTTTAGAAAACTGAAACAAAAAAATTGTGTGTCCTTAAATTGGTATTCTATGCAGACGAACTCGCGGGCAACAGCTACTCGTGTAGTAAAAACTCACGACTTGTATTCTCTGAAGCAGAGAGTAGAGATGTACGTGCTGACTTTATGTCGGTAGTGCTAGGAGCCCAATGTATAAGGTCCAGTCTATGTCCTTACAAAAAGGACTTATCCAAAAGATAATCCTGTTGTCTGATCTGGGAAACCAAACCGAAACCTGTCCAGCAGTTGTGTTTGCAATCACTCTACTTATAAATTTGGACAAAACAGAAAATACGTGTCCAGAATTTTTATTTTTTAAGTGATAGACTAAATAAATGTGTAATTATCATTTGTCATTATCTCTAATACGTAAATTAGGGATATGATAGTGCAGTTCCAAACAATTAAACCATACATAGAGTAGCTGTATCCATGTAGATCCAAATCGGTGGTCATACACAACAAATCGGGAATTCGGTCGGGTCAGCATGGTACCGCTGTCATAAGTAATATTTACCTATGTCAGTCGGCAGACGGTACGTCTGACAGTCGGTCTGACCGTCTGATATCGGTAATGCTCAGTAATTGGGGAGCAAAGGTTGGATACACCTCTGTTTTTATATTTATTTTCGAACCCAGACAGGATGGCGACCTTCAATCGAGACGGTTTCATTCACTCATTCATTCATTTACTAAAATACCATGTATCATGTATGACCTAACAATGTAAAAATAAAATGTTGGTCTATGTCTATGATTAGTACTTAACCTACCTACTGTTGTCGCGGAGAACCTAACGGGTAACCGGGGCTCCGACTCGACGTGCAGGAGAAGGAACGGGGTGGTTTTTAGTCAGTAAGAGTCTGACACTCCCTCCCGCCTCACCCAGGCGGGAGCACTCATTCGATGATTTTCCCCCCTTAAAAAAAAAAACCTACCTACTGTTGAAATGCCATGTCAAGTAATGTAGAGAAGGAAATCAAAGAAAATTTCAATAATTCCTGAATCCTTGAAGAAAAATGCTGAAAGTATATAGATATAAACTTGAAGATCGAACTTAGATACCTACTACCTTCGATATCGTACTTACATACATACATAACTTCACGCCTATCTCCCATGGGGGTAGGCAGAGACTATGGAACGCCAATTACTACGATTCCTACATACCTCTTTCGCTTCATCAACAGTCATCAATCTTTTAATGCAGGCTCGTCGGTTAAGGGTACTTGTAATTTGGCCCTTCTTTAATGTATCGCCAATCTGGTCAGTATAGTCCGATATCTTACTTGTAACTGGTAAACAAAGAAATCAGTTAAAATTAAAATGAAAACATGATTACATAATATTTTTTAACAAATAAAAAAGAAAACTTTTGCAAAATACATTCCGAATATAGTCCATTAACATGATGTTTGCAAAATTAAAATTAATCCTACCATGTTGCTATAAGGACACAAACATTTTAATTTGTTCACTATCCATCGCGTTTCTGACAAGACTACGCACTAGATCGTTACAAGCCAAACGCGCAATGTATGTGTTCTCATGCGACAATACAAATATCGAGGTCGATTGAATTTCAGCGCATCGTACATTGTTGTTATCAGGCTGATAACTCGATAACCTTTGTTTTTCCATTATATTCTAGTATTTCGGGGAACATGATAAATGATAGTAATTACTTAGATTAACGAATTGGTGTGCATTGAAATTTTACAGAGTATTCGAAGTGCGCTGTGTGATGTCGGCACGGCATATTTACGCGGCAAGGCACGAATATATTTTTACTACCGTTAATGTTTCTGCGGGTACGTAAGACCCGACTAATAATTGCACGTATGAAATTGGGTAGTAGCTTCATCGAAATTTGATCTTTTCTACGGTTACGGTTAATTTTTAGGTCTCCTTCTGAGAGCAAAAGGAGACGCATTTTATAAAGCAGAAGTCGCAAAGTCGATTCATGTGTTGTGATTTTTTTTATTACATACATACATACATAACATCACGCCTTTTATCCCCGAAGGGGTAGGCAGAGGTGCACATTCTACCACAGTACAATGTAACACCCACTTTTCACTAGTTGTTATGAGTCCCATGTAATAGGGGGTGAGCCTATTGCCATATTTTTTTTATTATACTGTAGATTACTGATTATACGTTCAGAAATTAGCCCTTGACTGCCTCGTTGGGCGAGTGGTCATAAAAGCAACTGCTAGGCAAGGGGTCTCGGGTTCGATTCCCATATGGAGCAAAGTATTGATGGGTTTTAAAAAAATTCTCAGTAGTACCACGGAGCCTGGAATTGTGCCCGATATATGGCAATAAGGTCACCCTCTATTATGTGGGACTCATAAAATAAACAGTGAAATGTTGTACATTGCACAGTAGCATTAAGTGCCCCCTGTGCACCTCTGCCTACCACTCCGGGGATAAAAGGCGTGATGTTCTGTTATATATAAATTAGCCCTTGACCCTTACAAACAAACAAACCAAAAAACTACTCCACAATAGTATAATAAATATATAAAAACAGATTATTATCAGTAACACAAAATTTGGGAAATAATTAGCGAATTTTCGGTTCAAAATGTTCTTCGAAAACGTCAATGCAGCTGTAACGAGAGAATAACGAATAACGAGTTACGGCTCGTTATCTAAGTTACCGCTCGTAACCATCGGTTCTCGGGATGTAATAACTGTTTCCCGGAATCAACTTAATATTTATGGAATCAGAAATATTTGTTAGTATTTTGTTGAACCTGTTTGTAACTTTTACAGTTTGTAAAGAAAAAGTGATTGTTTTTATAGTAGTAAGTAAGTAAGTAGGCTGCGCGACATCGCCGCGACCGCGCATGCTGCTCATGAGGAAGAACCCCTCTGTGGTTCGAAACTAGTAGAGCTTTTCTCAGTATATTCACGTGAGTAACTCGCAATTTTTAGTTAATACTTTTTGTTAAAAAGTGATTGAAATTATTATTATATCCGTTAACTGTAATTTTGGATTAAATAGCATGCAAATTGAGCAAATAGCTTCACTTTTAATTTTTTGTTGACGTTTAAAAGTGCCTTTCTGGTCTAATTCAAATAAATGACTTTGACTTTGGATATGTAATTCGGTTTGTTTGTCATGTTATTATTAAGATACCACTGAATAACAGTGGAGGAAAACATCATGAGGAAACTTGGGCTTATAATTTCTAATTATAAGTTTGAAATCGCCAACCCGCATTGAGTAAGCGTGGTGATCAAACCGTCCCTGTGTGAGACGAGGCCTTTGCCAGTCAGTGGCCACTTATAGGCTGTTGATGTGTATTGTATTATTTTCACTCTTGGATTGAATTAATCACGATTACTTCATCAATTTGGTTTTGAGAGATATTTCTGGATATTGTGATTTGTGTGAAAATAGAAAATAGATGCACGCAAAAACTACGTGACTGACTGCCTTGTTGGCCGAGTGGTCACAAATGTAACTGCCGGGCTAGGGGCCTCGGATTTGATTTTCGTGTCGGGCAAAAATATTATTGGGTTTTTAAAAAATCTCAGTAGAAGCACGGAGTCTGGAAATGTGCTCGGTATATGGCGATAGGCTCAGCCGTATTAACGAGGTGAGCCTGAGAGAATTAGAATTTTTTACTTTGCCCGGCCCGGGAATCGAACCCAAGGCCCCTTGCCGGGCAGTCGCACTTGCGACCACTCGGCCAACGAGGTAGTCTATACTAGTTAATACTCGTATCTCAAACAAACAAACACCAAAGCATAGCTCCTGCTCTATAAAACTAAAATACAACTGGACGTCGTTCTTTCATTTTAACTCGTCGAGTACCGGTTTTGTAGACACAATTATAGAACAATAGGTTGCGGTGTTTGACAGTTTAATTCTCTGAATTAATATTGAAAATACAGGTTTACCTTTTACTGGAACTTTTATCTCCCTATATGAACCAGGAACTTTCTAAAATACAGAGAGATCAAAACAGAAAACAGTGCAGCTAAACAAAAAATGCACAAAGGAGCAACGAGCACGATTTCACAGAAAATGAATTCAACATTTTAACTATTCTGAAAATAACTTAGTTTTTGCCCTTTAAAAAGCTAGAAAAGTAGGTAATTTAAAAGTCCAGGTCTTGACAATGTGACAATCATCATCATCAGCCTATAAGTGGCCACTGTTGACCAAAGCCCTTGAACGGAGAAGGTTTGAGCAATAATCACCACGCTTGCTCAATGCGGGTTGGCGATTTCAAACTTATAATTTTTTTGTCAAAGTGACTATGTGTCTTTAATTCCTTTTAATTAACATATCTGTAATTTATTTGTGATTTTTACAAGTATTTTGGACCCTTGTGTGTTTGTTTATAATCAGGATGTGGGCAGTGTAGTATCGTCTAAATACTCTAAATAATTGTTTACTACGATCACCAAATAGCGCGTGTCGAGCGCAGAGATTATACCAAACCCTTATTGGTTTAGCGAAAAATGCAATTTCCCAATTGGTCCTATTGGAAAATTATAAATTATTTAACTCTACCATGTTGCTATAAGGACAGAAAATGAATTCAACATTTTAATTATTCTGAAAATAACTTAGTTTTTGCCCTTTAAAAAACTAAGTTATTTACTAAGTTTTTCTCTCTCGAGGTAGAATGTCTCGTTGGCCGAGTGGTCTCAAGTGCGACTGCCGAGCAAGGGGTCTCGGATTCGATTCCCGGGTCCGGTAAAGTATTACAGAGTTTTTAAAAAACATCTCAGTTGTAGTATGGGGTCTGGAATTGTGCCCGGTATATGGCAATAGGCTAACCCCCTATTACATGGGACTCATAACATACAATAGTAAAAAGTAGGTGTTACATTGTACCCCTTCAGAGATAAAAATATGTAGTACCTATGTACCTCCAAAATATTTATATATGTGTTCTCCTGTGTACTGTCTGTGTGTTGTGCATAAATAGATAAATAGAAATAGATAAAAAAGCGTTTTACCTTATGGTATTTAATTGTTATTAAATAACATAGCTTAATATATATACAGGAAAAGCTTATTGGATAAAAAACTGTTCACTGGGATGTCACCGAGAACCGTGGCCAAAAGCTACCGTGTCATCCGATGTCAATGTCTGTTCATTGTTCGGAAAATACAATTTTTATAACATCGAAATATGACATGGAACTGTTATTATTAAAGAAGATTTAATAGTTCAGTTATAATGGTGCTTTCATTTATTTATTTATTTATTAAAATTTATTGCACATATAGTGAAATTGGCGGACTTAATGCCGTAGGCATTTTCTAACAGTCGACCATTGGGTGGTGCAGAAAGTTAAAGCGGTAGGTGCAAAATTATAGACAAGAAAGTATAAGGAGATAACGAAGTTGAGGTAATAAAATATTAAAGATTTTAATAAAATATTAAAATTGAGGTAATAAAATATTAATTCTTTTAATTAAATAACATAGCGCCACGCCTTGTAATTCAAGAAGGGGTAGGCAGATCGAGGTTGCTGGGTTGCTATACGATGTTACACCCACTGTTTACTAGTTATGTTATAAGTTTCTTGTGATAGAAGGTGAACCCATTACCACGTTGAGTACAATTCCAAACTCCGTATATTTTTTAACTATGAAATCATCAAAATATAATGTTTATGAAACTTATTTCGTTACTAGAATAAAATTATTGATTAAGAAGAGGTGTGTATTCCACAAGAGGCTGCCGTGCAACGCATAGCGGGTTCGATTCCAACATAGAACGACTCTTTACTCTTTTGTGATACACAAATTGTTGTTTCGGGTCGGTGTGGGGAAAGGTCAGTTAAAATTATCCTTCCTCCTACTAAGAAATTAATCATCACACGGGAATCGATCACAAATTGGTTGGATTCAGTGACATTGCTTAAGTTGTGTTCTCTTGATTGCGCTATGAATAACATGGACTGTCGCCGTGGTATGCGGACGAATGGAACGGATCATTATTCCTACCACTCGTAGGAGAGTTAGCTGGGCTTAGTGGCAAATAACATAAAACATAACAGTACATAGTCGAAATTAATAACCTAGGAATAAAAGGAGTAGACATATTGTGCTGATCTTCAATTAGTTTGAGATAAGGGCACAAAAAAGAGGTAACATATAACATGCACTTATAGAATAGTTATGAAAGTGTTGGAGAAGAGAAGCATGGCGCTTCGGTACGAATGGGCCGGTTCGACCGGAGTGATACCACGCCCTCACAGAAAACCGACGTGAGATCACACTTGCGTTGTGTTTCGTTGCGTGAGTGAGGTTGCCGGAGGACCAATCACCCCATCTCCAATCTCCCGAAAACCCGAATCCCCAACAACCCTGAAATGCCAATCTCCAAAAGGCCGGCAATGCACTTATAATGCCTCTGGTGTTTCAGATGTCTATAGGCGATGCCGATTATTGCTTACCATCAGGTGATCTGGTGTATCCCATAAAAAATGAATTTCAATCAACATATTTGGTAAAACTGTGAAATACATACATGTACACACGGCTACACATCGAGCTTTACATAATCAGTATAAACTGAACGTTAAATGTGCGGAAAGATGATGCGACGCGACACTAGGGTAAACTGGTTTTGTATAGATTGATGTGTGGCCGTGTGTATCTAATTTTAATCATGCTTTAAATTGAAGTTTGTTTTGTTATTTAACATCTTGTATATAATTATAGAACTTTTAATAAAGTTATCATGCCCAAAATTTTAATTATTTCATACTCAAACACCGCGGCACCATCGCTAGTGCCGTCAGTTTAGTAAAATTATATGGTATTTTTATACACTATGTATGTTAAATACGTTTTGTTAGTCCTGGAGAAACTACCGTAATTTTTACCATAAACAAACATAGGGAAACTAATGTATTCAAGTTTGCAGACATTATGACGTCACAACACAGTGCAATTACCGCCAGTGATCGCAGGGAAACAGGTTTGACAATAGACACTACACAAACAAATTAAAATTCTACATCTTTAATATACTGTTTATGTTTGACTGACTTTTTGGCTGTTCTGATCCTCATCTTGAAGTGATATAGAAGCTCCAACCTAAAGTATACGATTTCCGAAGATATCGATTGAATTCTAATCAACTGTGTTACGTATTATGATAGATGTCACTACAAACGACAAAAAGGAAAAATATAAATTGTTCCTGGCTCGGCTTAAGGCGCATTTCGTTAATTTTGTTATTAAAGTTTTTTACTCATTAAAGTATAGTATAAGTAAGTAGTATAAGTACTTAATTGCGTAGGAAAAGTAAACAAGGATATGTGTACTTGAGGAGTTTATTTGTTTCATTTTACATTGAATAAGTTCCGAAACTACTGAACCGATTTGGTAATTTCTTTCATTTTTGCAAATCTTACCTTGTAGGGAGAAACATAAGACACATTTTAATCCGATATTATTATATGGTCGAGACTCGGGAGCTATGGGAAACAATTTAAATTCCACGTACGTGAAAAGAAAACGCAAGTGTACACATGCCATAATTCACGTATACCTCTAGTATAAAATTCGTGAAAAAGAATTACCTGAAGTTATTATTATTTATTTATTTATTTATGTACACACATACAACATAAAGGACAACACATACATAAAATTAAAGTACAAAGGTACCACCTATTCCTATTGGAATTTCTTCCTGTGGACCTGGAGCAGGAAAAGTAATAATAATATAATGATACAGTGTGTAGTAACAAATAGAAAATTGGGATAGGAAACAGACTTAAAACTAACAGATAAATAACCAAACAACTACATACAATATATAAATAAATACATACAAAATATAAACTATACATATAAATGAAGAAATTTACATATCAGGAGGAAAGGTAGTGTTCTCTCACTCGTTTTTTAAAGATAGCGATATATTAGTTAGTAAGTTAAGCAATAAAATGTTTTATTTATACCTTTAAAATTTGATTACTGACAAAAGCAAAATTTCTAAAGAGTATTCACCTGTGCAGTTAACTGTCCACCTTTTAATTTGGCATAGAATAAAAAAAAATAACCACAAATTGTACAAACATACATAGATATATAAGCAATGTTTACTTGTGTTTCTGTATAGTCAGTATAGATAGCGTAGTGCGCGGACTCGATCTAGGCGATGACATCATGTTGCCTACTCCGAACGCTTGCGCAGTTGTACTGAAAACTAGTGTGTTGTTATTCTGTGAGAATTGTTAGTGCAAATCTTAGACAGATTTTTACATTTTCAATGTGATATGTTTTTTCATAGATCATTGGAATTAAAATTTATTTATTCAATGGAGTGGTTATAGTGTGGTAACGTACAACAGTAAAGGTCTGGAATTCGGGGTAGCTAAAATAGTATATTGTCAATTCCTAATTGTATGTATGTAGTTAAAAGTATTAGCATAGAATCTCGAATTGCATTCAACATGAGTGCAAAACGATAATCTATGAGACTTAACTAAACTAAGTATTTTAATAAAACAACAACGGTAAAAATGCATAAAAGATTACAGTAATCAAAATAGCGATTCTGTACCCTTTTACTCATCTTCACCAGGTCAAGAGATTCAATACCAAAACGGGACTTAGCAGAATCCGTCTACCTCGTCAGCACTCCGATTAAAAAGTCCGTCAGTAACCATGACACATTAATTGACGTTGCAAGCTTGCATCATCTGGTTACTAAGTCAGGATTCCCTTTCCCGAATATGTCGTCAGAGGTGACGAAGGTGCATGCATTGTAGCATGCAATGCATTGTCGGCAGGTCCCTATCACCGTTCCTCCGTCCTTATAACGCTCTGCCCTATGACGTCATACCTAACATAGCAACCAATATCAAGCGTGACGATGATGATTTCTTGTTATTTGCCTCTGTTGTCATCTGTGGCGCTAGTGTCGTTTTAGGACCGATATTAGTCACTGATCTTCTTCTTTCTAGCAATATCTCTGGATCTAACTCTGTATAGCTAATGACAAAAATTGATCTTTATATAGGTATTGCTAATAGCGACTCGCCCCGGTTTCCCACGGGTGCAATATGTATGTATTATACTATACCTATACACCTACCTTAAGAATCACTCTATCTATTTAAAAAAACATATCAAATTCCGTTGCGTAGTTTTAAAGATCTAAGCATACATAGGGACAGACAGACGGCGGACAGCGACTTTGTTTTATACTGTGTAGTGATTTACTAATTTTGTGTAGTTATCGGTTATTTATTAATTTCAGGAGCCTTAGGATGGTTAACTTTTTATTTAGGTAAGGTAGTGAAGTGTTAGTTGGTGGAAATAAAGTTGATTGTTTAGTTTGTCTTATGAAAATTAAACGTCCATTACATATATGGTTTTATAATAAAACGTGGAATTTAAATTACGTATATAAATTATGAAACTACATATTTTGCATGAAATAAATGTGGATTCATCGAAATGACACAAAATGGTGCGACATATTTCTACATACTTACCGATAATTTTACGTAATGTTACAAATATATCCTGTTATAGTAATTAGTATAGACTTTTAAAGGTAACAGCGATATTTATTTGCGTTATTGGCTCTGTTTACTTGTAAGTGTGACAGTCATTATGTTATTGTGATTTGGGTTCGATCGAACCTAAGTTGGTCAATATTTCCTGGGGTTTTTCGAGTTTACAACTTGAACTTTCAACTTCACTTCTGCTGATAGCTTTACAAAACTACAAATATCATGATATATGTATGAAATTAAAACATAACATAACATCACACCTTTTATCCCCGAAGGGATAGGCAGAGGTGGACATTACGGCACTTAATGCTACTGTACAATGTAACACCCACTATTTACTATTTATGTTATGAGTCCCATGTAATAGGTGAGCCTATTACATGGGGCCATTTCCAGACTCCGTGCTACGACTGAGAATTTTTATAAACCCAATAATACTTTGCCCGACTCGGGAATCGAACCCGATACCCATTGAGCGGCAGTCGCACTTGCCATCACTCGCCAACGAGGCAGGCAGTGAAATTAAAATGATGTTATTAACATTGTTAACTAACTCAAATCAAATAAGGAGAAAATCCTAAAGGAAAAAAATACTATAATAAAGTTACTTTCCTAGGCCATGTAAGTTAAAAAACACCACCTACATCTCTCTCTCTCTCTCACTCTCCTACGTCGGTCAAGACACACATCAAGTGTCAGGATACCAGCAATTAGGTCATAGGATAATCAATTAAGATTTCCTAGTATCAGAGCTGTTGCTTCGAGAATCGATCGCGAGCTCGCCTTCGGGGCGCTCAGATTTGTTACGTGTACCGTTTAGATGTTGATGTTGTGTTCATTACGTATTAGACTGGTGTGTCAGATGGTAATTAATCGGAGATGGTTAGTTTAGAACCTTAGAAAGAAAATATGAATGGATTGTGCGAAGAATGATTGTAGAAGTTTGTGAAGATGGAAGAAGAAAATCGGAAAATTGAAAGACGTATTGTAACGACCCCAACTAGATTGACAGAAAGAATAAGGATGTTCTAGAATATTCTGATTTGACTACACGATGGCGCGGCGGCTGTGCAACTGAATGCCGCGCAACGTGTCTCGGGTTCGATTCCCGCACGGAACAACTCTTTGTGTGATCTACAGATTGTTGTTCCGGGTCTATGTGTCATGTGAATGTGAATGTGTCTGTGTGGGTGTCTTTGTGTTTGTAATCGCACACATGACACAGGAGAAACCCTTAGTGTGGGGCAACGTTTAAAAAATATATTTATCGTAAACAAGGATGAGACACGCTTGCTCAATGCGGGTTGGTCAATTCAAACTTCACGATGTTTTCTTTAACCATTTGTCTTGGTGTCTAGATAATCTTTAAAAGTACATATAACTCGGAAAAAGTTACTTTGGTACTTGTTGTTGGTAGGTTTCGAACCCGCACTCTCATACATGAGAAGCGAGCGTCTTAACCCTCCGAGCCACCACCACATCTGGCATCCAATAAAGTTATAACGTACTCTTTACGTATCTTTCGTGTAAAACAAAGATCCCAGCTCAAAATCGGTGAACAACTTGACTAGGTACCAAATATACTATCAGCTACAGTAGTGTTAGTGTAACATAGCTTATCACTCATTTACACTAACACAGCACTAGGTCCCATTCTGTCCTGAGTTAGGACGTTCCTAACTGCTAATGTTCTTGATTCTCCGTCGATTTGTATGTATGTATGTAATGGGAGTAGGGAATGACTAGTTTTAGGCTGTCCATTGATGGGACATGGAATGATAGGAGTATACTGAATTAAGATTTTTAGAAGGATACATTTTACAAATGTTTATTAGTAACTGGCGACCCGCCTTGGGTTCGCACGGATGCAATATGCATGTATGTATTATAAATATAAACTTAAGAATCACTCTATTTATTAAAAAAACCGCATCAAAATCCGTTGCGTAGTTTTAAAGATCTAAGCATACATAGGGACAGACAGACGGCGGATAGCGAGTTTGTATGTAGTGATGACAGATAACTTTGTTTTCATAGTTTTTTTTAATTATGGTCAGGAACAAGGGTATAAGTAATGTATTTAAGACACAAAACAACTGTGTCTAAACTATGTAACATAATCACATGCTTGTCTATTCTATATATCATAGTCTATATATTAAAGAAAATTTCGTATTTCTTTAATATATAGACTTCACAGTTAACATTCTTAATCCAACAAATGTTATAAATGAGAAAGTAAGTATGTATGTATGTATGTATGTTTGTTTGTTTGTTACTTCTTCACGTCAAAACGGCTGAAGGGATCGGAATGAAATTTGGAACAGGAGTAGATTATGGTCTGGAGTACCATATAGGCTACTCCTATCATACAGGACAGGAACGCGAGGCAAGTCTGTAGCAGAAGCTAGTATCCAATACGTTAACATTTTTAATTAAGTATATCAAACAGGCACTGATAAAATAAAAAAGTTAAATATCTAATCAAGCTAAAACATACCCACCAAAACCTAAAACGTAATAATCAGGTGAGCGTTTTGTTTGGGGTCCATCCGTACCCAATAAATGCCGAGAGCGCCCCCTAGCGGATCGTAGCGTAATACTGGTTGGGTATATAATTATAGACGTCTGCCTACCCTTTTACGGATTACTGAGGAGTCGATGTGTATGCTAAAATACAGGGCAAATAGTCCCTTTATGCTGAGTGGAAATCATACTTTGTTAATCTTCTATGAGGTGTGCAATCTAGGTGGAAAGGTGGTCTGATTTATACAATATTTTTTTATAATAATAATAATTTATTTATTTATTTTCTCCCGTGTATTACATGTATATATATAAACATGAAACCCGTTTCCTGTTATCAACAAATCAACAGACAACAGATCATATTTTAAGATTACATTTTGAGTGTGGGAGTGCAATGCTTCGGCACGAATGGGCCGGCTCGACCGGAGCGACACCACGGCCTCACAGAAACCCGACGTGAAACAACGCTTGCGTTGTGTTTCGTCGTGTGAGTAAGGTTACCGGAGGGGCTATTACCCCTCCCCAGTCTCCCCAATCTCCGAATTCCTCACAATCCACAATTACCAATTCTCAAAAGCCCGGTAATACATTTGGAACGCCTCTGGTGTTTCAGGTGTCCGTAGGCGGCGCCGATTGCTTACCATCAGGGGATTAGTTTGCTCGTTTAGCGGCTTATCCCATAAAAATAGGTCAAAACATGTTCTAGATAAGTAACAACAAACCTTTAACAAATGTAAAAATAAGTCAACAATGAATGGGGGGCAGGAGCTCGTATTAACCACAGCCAAGTATTATGGGTCTCCTGGCCTCGTACTCGTAACCTCTGAGTATAATATACTATTGATTTATATGGTGATTGAATCGGATTGTAAGAATGTAAGTTTTGTTGCTATTGTAAATAATTGAAAAATATTATTTAAGACTTTGACTGACAATAAAAAACTGTTGGAGGTAAATCCTTCGCTTACGGTCACCGGTGACCCCATGGCGTTTAACGTGTTAAATTTTAATAGCAGGAAGTGATATACTTTTTTAAAGTTCAAATTAAGTTTTAGACTGTATCAATAAAGTTAAATCATTAATTACACTGTGTTGTCTAAAGTATATACATCATGGTACATACATGGTATCTTTGAAAATGCTAGGTTCGATCCTAGACTTAATATTTGTGACTGTGTTATGTACAAAAAAATCATAATATATTGTGCAACCCACAAACCGAACTTGAAACAGCATGCTCTCTTTACAACCCAACCTAGTAATCGAACATAATTCAAATCAATTAAAATCCAAACTTACAAAGTTAACAACATATTTAATTAGTTGACTGACCGTTGATCAATTCTGTTAATTAATTATATGTACAATATCCATACATACATAATACACACACGCACACACACATAACGATACATAATACATGATAAACAAAACATACACATGCTATATATACAGTACATACAAACAACACCATGTATAACCAACTTATATATACCTCTACATACGTATAAATAGCTACGTTTGTTTGTAGAGGTACGTCCGTATATGACGGTTCAAATAGGTTACAGACGAAGCTCAAAGGATTCTAGGAAGTCGTCAAAGCTAGGTGCTTTGTCTGAACGATGTCAGTCGGTACTGGCCAGTGGAGACTGGTCACTGGACAGTCACATTGATATGCGATTCACAATCAAAAAATCTCTCGTCATGCAGTTGGTGATATAAGGGTAATGTTTGCTATTGTCAATAATAATAACAATAAGAATAACATTTATTTCAGAAAAATGATTTCGATTCTGTTATGTCCTGGACCTCACACTAGGATTCCTTATGTCGTGAGGTCCAGTCTTCTTAGTCTCGTATACAAAATCAGATTACATGCGTGTAAATTCCTAAGTTCCTAAGTAATAACATTGTAATAAAATGTAGGTAGATTTATCAATTCAAAGTATTACTGGATTATATAAAAAAATCTCAGTTGTAGCACGAAGTCTGGATTTGTAACCGGTATATAGCAATATTAGCAATAGGCTCACCCCCTATTGCATGGGACTCATAACATAAATAGTGGAAATTGGGTGTTACATTGTATAGTGGTATTAAGTGCCACCTCTGCCTACCGCTTCAGGGATAAAAGGCGTGATGTTAAGTTATGTTATGTTATGTATCAATTTGTTAAAGATTGCAGATGAAAAGTACCTAAATGAAAAAATATCGGTTTGCTATGGCTCATAATCATGGTGGGTGCTCTCTGATTAAAAATAAACTTTTGAAAACTGATCTACAATCTAGCTACCAAGTGTGGCGATTGTAGAAACTCTCTTATGCAGTCCAGCTGTGGACCCGGCCGTACATCTTTCACTGACAGACAGACGGACAGACAATTCGAATTTTAACGTTTCAAAAGTATGTAATTAATGGTTAAATGAAATAAATGCTTTGACTTTGACATTGCTGCCACAGATAACTATCTTCATCAACTGATATAAGACACCTAAAGTACGACATTTCGCTAGTTATTAATTCAGTTAGGCAGACTAAAATTCAAAAAAAGCGTCCCTTCGAAGGATTTTCGAATTTCAAGCATTCAAATATCTTTACTTTTAAATTTTTTGTTGACGTTCAAAAGTGCCTCCCTGGGTACTTATTCTTGAAACCAATCTCAATGTCAATGTAATTTCAATACAATAAAATGCCAATAATTATTCAATGACAAAACTATACAACCCCTATCATAGCTATTAAAATAGCATCCAAATGAATACAAAGCCAAACTGAATACCATTTAGTTCATTCAATATCCACGCAGTACGGATGCAATGGGAGCTAGTGTTGCAACTGAAGAGTACGAAATTTTTTAAAACCAATGTCGATCGATGAGAATTGTATTTAAGAGCCCCTTGGTCTAATTGAAATGAAAATAATTTTGACTTTGACTTTGACATGGCAGTTACAAGCAAATTGTCACACTGACCGTTTTCAAGAATTCACTTGTTCACACGATACCTTTGTTTAACTAAAACTTGTCATTACGTCTTTGACTGCCAATATTGAACTGTTGAAGGTAAATCGTCCGTTAACGTCGTCACCATGGTGTTTAATGAGTTAATGGTACAGTGATGTGCTTAAGTTAGAACTTAAATACTACTTAGCTGCATAGTTTTATGTTTTAAACCCTGTAAATAGTTATAAAGCTATTTTCTTAAAACACGATGAACACAATCATTTATAAATCACATAATAACCATCTCGCCTTTTATAGGTAGGGTAGGCAGAGGTGCACATTACGGCACTAAATGCCACTATACAATGTGACTACTTTTCACTATTTATGTTATGAGTCCCATGTAATAGGGGGTGAGTGAGCCTACTGCCATATACCGGGCACAATGCCAGTCTCCTTTGCTTAATACGCTTTGCAGTAATATTTTGCCCGACCCGGGAATCGAACCGGCAGTGTATATAAATGATGAAAATAAAATTAATTAATTATACCAACTAATTTCAGTTTAAAAACCAACTCTCAAAAATCCTGCCTAAGTAAGAAGTTTACTTTAAATAAAAGGAATGTAACAAGAAACTTCCCTGTTTTCTCCTTCAGAGTTTCAGGTATGTACCCTTCTTGAAGGGTTCATCTTCAAGCTAAGCATATTTCGGACATTAGCACGTATAACCACGGTGCACTTTCTTATCGTCCCCATTGTCCGAGACGGGAATTGAACGCCGCTACCTGCTGTGCCCTGCTCCTTGTGACTTACAATGGACTGCAGGTACTTCCAACTTGTGTCTGAACAGGTCGTAATTTTTTTTGCTAAGTTTTTGTGTATTGCTTTGTTATAGATTGTGAGAATTTATTTTTGTGTACAATTGTTTTGAGTATTTTTTCCAACAACTTTTGGAATATTATTTTCAGGTTTGTAAGAGTATTTCCAAACCCGTAAGTACCTAATGCATATAATTTTAGTTTTGGGCGGGCATCAATCCCGTTATAGAGACATTAGCAGTAGCAGCTGATGAATTACACACAGAATTTTATAGGCGAATAGTGGTTGTACAGATTTGTATAATTAATAAATTAATGTTTAGTTTTAAATTAATTCAATAATAAAATATATATAATATAGAATTACTTCATTACAAAAAAAACATACACTGTATTTGAAATATAATATCCATATATAATACCAAGAATTTGGAATATAAAATAACAGATATTTCCCATCAACCTCAATTTTAAAAAAAATACACGAAACATCGTCATCACCGCTGCGGATAACGAACCCGCAGCCCAGCGGATCCCTCCAACTTCGGAGTGTAATGACTCCTACGCGGAGGGAGCACTCTCTACTGAGTACGGAGTGCCGGAGGGAAGCCTGTATTATTAGAATGGAGGGTATGTCAGTCAAATCAATGGAATTCTATTATTAAGATCATCGTAATTATTGTAATGCATATCTGATTGAGTAATCTTGCAAAGAGGTTTTAATTGAAATCCTGTAAACAGCTTTTAGTGTTGATTTTGACGATTTAACAAAAGTCAATCATTTGTAATTAAGAAGTGAAAATATTCGATATTAATTCATGTTGTTTGAGTAATGCTTTGAACTTGTGGTAACGTTTCTTCGTACTATATTTGAGTTGGAAATCAGGTTAAAACACGACATTTACTTCAATGACAAGAATAATTTAAACTGTGAACTTTTAGCTTATTAACGTTAAATTAACTAAAACTAATAGTTGACTTTTAAACTGAGAAATTATAACAAATGTAAATTGACATATGTAACTTTTATAAAATAGAATACCTATCTTTACTTTAAGATATATGTAGCACAAAGAAAAAGTATAAATAAAACAAAAGCATAACACATAACATACATACTAGAAATATGTCCCTCGAAAAAACAATATTAATCATAGAAACAAACAGAAAGATGTGTGTGTCTACAACGAAATTATGAAAGTTTAAAATTTGCTGCTAGCGACGGTCACCGAGATTCAAAGTAAGTTCTTTCTTGCAGAGTGTTCTTACTTCTTACCAAGGTAACACCGTCTCGTGTGAAAGTTGTCCGAGTTTCCCGCGCTCCGCATTTTGGCGGGAACCCGCGACGTATCCCGTCATAAAGAGACCAACTGACGTTGACGCATCGCGACGCCGGCGCCACGTACCGACGACACGCAACACATAACCCTTTGTTTTAAATTGTCTTGCGTCTGCGTGTTTATTAAAACTTCCTGTAAGTTTTCTATTGTAGGCTAGAAGTAGTTAACTAATCATAAATTGTCCATATTGTGACTATTGTCTACCCATTGATTGGATCTCGAAATTCATAAAATTAATAAAAGTTTGCAAGAGTTATTACAAAGTTATTATTTTTGCTATAACAAATGATATTTGTGAAGTTATAATACCAGGATCTTTAATCATAAAATCTTAAATAATTTCGTAGATCAGTTTGAAATTTACTTAAACATAGGTAGATATTGGCCATATCGGGAAGAAATTTTGTATCTACCCATCACTATGTTAATTCTATGGTTATCGTAATAGTACATTTGGAGGTGGGTCTATGTAAGAACACAACGAGTGCTCTTTATTCATTAAGCTTTACATATCACGTCGTTATGATCACGTAATGGAAAGTCGGACGCGGAAAACTTAATTCGCACTAAGCTACGAGCCGGTAGGAAGCGCGACATCTATGAGCAACCAAGCAAACTTCAGCGAACTGAAATGCGTTTACGATCTTTATTATCGGCAGCCGTAATACTACAAATTTAGTTCTTGCCCTACAAAAAGCGTTTCTCCTTTCATAATAATAAGAATACGTCGAGTCGGTCGGTTGGCGCGCTTGCTCGTTCGATACACACGGACGAGGCGCGGCGCGGCAGTGTGAGTGAGGACGCCAGTGTGCGCGCGACCCCCCGCCCGGCCCCCGCGCGCCGCCCCCGCATCCCGGCCGGCCGCGCGCCCACCGAACGTAGCTTTCTGTTCACTTATATAACGACATACATATATAAACGCGGTAAATAATATACGCTGTGAATAGCGAGCTATGTGCTGCCACCTAGCGGTCCGTACCGACAGCGCAGCCACAGACTATATTGCTCTGTTTTCAGATTTTCTTTTCGTTTGACACCATGTTTGTGGACCATATCTGTTAAATTATTATTTTTTATAATGAATTGTTGATGATCTCGGGAAAAGGGTTTTTAGGAATAATGTGTGTTAAGTTTAAGGTCGGAGCGTGGGATCTGTGCGACAGTTTGACGTTTCGTAGGAGCGTTGCGTAGTTTTCAATAACAAATCGAATGACCTAGGCTCGTAGCGCGGCGTAGCACGCACTCGTTGATGTCTTTTGCAAAATAAGAGCAATTAAGACTCGGCGGGGTTACGAGTGCTACACAGTTCGCGAACTGGACGCGCGCTTTATGTAAATATGTTTACGTTCCTAGATATGAGTTAATTATTTGTTACGATTGTTATGAAATGTATTTACTGTATATTACATGAAATAATGGTCTTGGTATATTCATTTGTGCTATTGAATGAAAACAATATGTTGGAAAAAGTTAACAATTATTGTTTGGCGGAGAGTTTTGTACTTATTAGGGGGGTTTTCAACCGACTATGGAGACCGTCTTTCTATGTTTCGGTTTTTTGAGACGACTCTATGGTTAGATTTAATTTGGCTTACGACTTAGGTCGGTACAAATTTCAGACTGTTTAAAGTTTCCCGGCGATTGTACGCGCAATATAATGTTAGTAGCGGCGCGGTGTCGATGTGTCGGCGACGCGACGTGTTGCTAACGACAACGCGACTCCCGCTCTTTAAATTCAAACTCCCGCCATTTTTAATCTACTGTCATGTTTTATTTGTGATTGTTTTTAGTTGTAAAGTGAAATTAAGATTGCGAAAGAATTGAAAAACGATTTTTTTATATATTAGAGGAAACATATTTGTTTCTTAAATAGCTCGTTTTCGAGATGTATACCTCAATTAGCGTTAATGAATTACGAATCATAGCCGATGGGGTGTTAGTTACTGTCCAAAGATAATTTAAATATACAGTCTCTCCGAATGATTTAGTAAACAGAGATAGTACGATGTTCATTTTTATTTACAACAAATTCATTCGACAAAAGCCATACGTTCGAGTTCTCCAACCTCGTACAAGTGTATTTTTAATGAGCGCACAATTATTTCGGCGCTACGTCACTTTTATTCAGTACTACAGTCAACCTAACCTTTGCCATTAACACGCAAACTCGATCCATTCTCGCTCTCCGTGCCTCAACTACGAGAGAATAACTCACCAAGTTTCAGAACTCTTCGTTCCACTGGTTTCCTAAGGTCACTTTGGCAGTCACGTTGCAGAAACAACGCGATGAACTGTAAAAAGTCTTGGAATTCGTGTTTCGTTCGTTCGCAGTAGTTTTTGGGATTAGCTATTACTATGGTACTCAAAGTCGCGCGGTAGTCGCTCGATAAAAGGTTTTTTGTATGGAAGAAGTGGGTAAGCGAGATAGCGAGTGAGTTGGGGAGCAATGGTAGCTGTATTTTGTTCGAGTGTTGGAATAGAGGCCGCGGCAGAGCGTCGACTTTGAATGATAGTCGAAGACGGACCGAATGAAGGGGAATGACATCTTTTTCGGACTTTACCGCATGTTGGTGCCAGATGACAGGCTAAACAACTGTTCACGTGTTACACTGCGCGCCACCAACTGGGGCCGGCGTCCTGTTGATACAGAACACGCAATGTATCATGTTGTAAACACTCCCGACTACTAGTGTTGTTGCTGTGCTGAATGTTTTTACAGTAGCTCTAGCTACGACTGAGTCGCTCTATTAGATTAATTTCTTGCGTTGTTTATTTATACCGGGGTATGAAGCGAGTTGGTGACAAATAGTCTCTGTCACTCTGTGCCTAACATTTTCAATTTGTTTGTAGTTTTGCGTATGTTCCAAAAGTTTTATAAGTTTGTAATAATATTGGAATTAACGCCTAGGTATAAACAGTCAAAAGAAAACTGAATATTTACCAGTTTCCACTAGACACCTAATATTGGAACATGATCAGTAATCAGCATTACAATTAACTATTAGGAGTTTTTCTATTTCATTGGAAGCAGTCATCAGCGGCAGTGCCGTGACCTGGAGACCCCTCCGTGGTCAGACAATTCGCTAACCATGGACTTGTTTCGCGATTGGCAATACGTCGAACTGTCGCAGAGGACCTATTCTAAACCTTAACAGCAGGGCACAAAGCCGCATTTACGTTGTTATCACGCGCAGTGATAACACGCCGACTCGACGCACTCATAAATGAAAACATATGTTTACAATCACACGGGCCGCTCTATCGAGACGACAGACGACGCTTCGAGATCGGCTTGTGCAAAAATAGGTTAGATCTGAGTCGTGCGCGGTGTACACTTGTACAGTCGCCGTTGACGAAAAAGAGGCGTTATTTCAAAATACCTATTTCGGAATTTCAGGACCGAAATCAACTTCATAACAATTAACGATACGACCCCCGCCTCTAAATTCCTCGCCCCGAGCGTGCCCGCTATACGTGGCGGTACGACGCCTTCGCATAGATAGAATAGAGAGCGGTTTCGGAACGCACCCGTACAGGCGCGCGGCTGTGTGCGCGGTGCGCGAGTGTGCGCTCGTGTCCGTGCACGCGCACACTGGCGCAGCGCCGGTGAGCGCTGTTCACCGCACTCTGTGAGCGCAAACAACCATCTATAAGGCCACGCTATAGCTGACGGAGGGACGCGCCGCGCCACGAGCCGGTTGCATATTTGGGTTTTTCTTTGTTCATGTTTATACCTAGGTACTGATATACATGTTGGACTAGTGAGCGCACGTTTGCGTTGCGCTAAATTATTGTATTTCATGTACTGTTTTAAACCTTTCTTTATATATTACAGTCTAAGGATTCTAATATGTATTTATTCAAATAAATAAAAACTATAACATTTATATTAAAGTAAAATAACAGCTACCTATGAGTTGTTCTTTTGGCCCCTTTAGAATTTTTGAGATCTTTTAAAGGTAAGTAATTAAAACGGAATAAACTTGTATTCCCTGCAAAACCCTTATAATGCAACAGGGTTTATTTCAGTAATTACATAAATTCCAACCTCAACCAAGAATTTCAAACAAATAAATTAGTATATTTACGCGACGGACTCGTAATTTTTAGTTAATAATAACGAATCACGTTGTATTGTAGGACTCATTATTAGTGCCCATTTTATCGTAAAAATCATTATGTTATATGAGAAACTTATTAAAAAATTGTAATGATTTTAAGATTAGGTATTTATTAAAGTAAGCAAGTTCAATATTAATTTATTTCATTTCAAAGGCTTTTACCTAAAAATGTATTATCGAATTAAAGTTTAAAGGCTTCAGGTTCTAACCTAGACAAAACATTTAAAGGTACTTTTTTTGGACTAACCTGTATTTTTATCAAGTTCCCATATTAGATTTTATTTATTAATTTATTTCACGTCATAAGAATTAGATAACAATCCATAGTCGCTTGTGTTCTTTTATTTTTTTCCAGGTACGTTCGAATGGATTCTATCGTAATCTGTTTTATATCATAAATTCATAATTTACGTCCTCATTAAAGGTACCCATTGTAATATAGGTATTTTTATTTCAGTAATGTCAATTCTTTAGACCCAAAAATGTAATCTAAAGATTGGACTGTAATAAAGTTTTACTTAAAAGTACTATATTGTTTTCAAACCAGAAAATACTAATTGGTAAACTGGAATTTATTCTTTTGTGTCTCTTAATATTCACGTAAATTATATTAAATGAATTTAGTTACCATAGATTTGCAGTGTGTGCATGTAGTGAAAATAAAAGATGAAGTTCTCACATTTTTATCGAAAAATAATATATTTTAGTACAAATTCTTCATATTGTTATTTAAACTATTAAAATTACATTATCACTGATATTAAACGAATATTTGATGTTAATTTAAGCTATGTAACGAGGTTTTGAAATATTCGAGATTTTAATATTTTGGAAAAATTTGAGACAAAAGACATACCCCATATAGCTTCAAGGAAAGCTTACCCTACACATTATATTTTAACAAAAGAACCGAATCCATAACTCCTTCTACCAGATGAAAAAATGGAAAACAAGCTTCCCATACAAACTAAATAGCAAAACCGTATACTGGCTTGAGGCGCGGCGCGGCCGGTATATTTCCGACATAATACCGCTGCGTCGAGCGATTACTACTATATATTCTATATACATTTAATAGCTATACAGGCGCGCATAGAACTGGCCGTACTTATGTGAGCGCTACGTGGCGCGCGCTCGTGGCGCTGTAGCGCTTCGCAGCTTGCGACCGTCTAGGGATACTCGGGTGGGCAGCGCTGTAGCGCAACGCTTTCTAGGTAGCCGGCTTATTATTATCGTAGATTGGCGTCGGCGCAACTACACGGCGTTAGAAGGACGTTCCGTTTTAAATATCAGGTTTTATTATTATGAAGAGCGGCGCAGCGGAGTGCGGACGGCGCGGCGGACGGTTGCGTGCGATAACATTTGACATTCGTAATTACTCGAGCGCGGACGGTGCGGCGGCGGCGCAGGCGAGGCCGGCTCCGCGGACATTCCGCCGGAGTCCGTGGGGCCGGACAAAGAGGTCGCGCGTTGCGTCAGCGACCGTCCGAGCATCAACCAGCGGTTTGACAATCGCGACGCGACGTCCACGCCGCGCCACCGCGCCGCCGACTCCGACACCGCCGCCGACTCGCGCATTTCACATACACTGCCGAAATATACACTAGCCTTGACTAACATTGTTGAGTATTTCTAAACGCACTACGCCTGTCATGTTTCCGCACTCGTAGCAAATGCTGGAGATATCGTCAGTTTGGCAATATAGCGAAACGTACTTGAGAGAACAATCCTAATTAAACATTAAACATTTTCATTAATCGATTTTAATCAGACACAGAGAGAAATTAAAACTTGTTTTGTATTTCTCATTTGTTTCGTTCTCTAAAATTCTGTTTACTAAATCCAAAATTTCCGAATGACGCTTAATGAGTCTGAAAATTTAAGAGCGGACGTTTGCGGGGATTTCGGCCTTAGTAGTTGGGAATAAGGTATATAATGGGTAGAGTCAAGGTTGTATACGTCAACCGATGTCAAAGAGCAGAGAGGCAGAGAGAGATAAAGCGCTGGAGGAAAACATTGCGAGCGCTACGCCGGCACCGGGGCTCGTCTCGACTCGATAAAAACACGAAATTATAACGAGAAAACGTCGTCTTCGGCACCGTCGTAGGGGGCTATTTTGGACGGCACTGTACCTTGCTCGTTCTTTGTTTACGAATGTGGCGTCGCTCCTTCGAGCGGAGCAATGAATTAAGCTTTGTTTGTGCCAAAAAAAGGTTACCAATCTTCTTTATATCGCTCTGTAATGTTGTACAGGGTAAGCTTTTCCACTAATTCATCGTCAATTGCTTGATCTTGAATTGTTGAGGATCCTCTGAGGGTCTCGTCGTGATCTATTGCTTCTAATACCTTTGACGTTGGCGCCAAGGACTCTGCTATCAACTTCTCATGGTTTCGCACTTGTTTGGTTAGTCGACGAGTAACTAGTATGTACTTACGTATGTATGACTACATTCCTCGAGAATGAATGTTTGGGAGTTTGGTTCATCATGTTCAAAGAAATATTTTCCTTGTAGATATGGGAGATTGGTGATTGTTTGGACAATTTTTGCTTAGCACAATCAGCAGCTGACTTCCGCATCTCTGGCAGTCCCGCCGGATTCTGTGTGTTAAGATAGAACGTATCTTTATTATAGTTTGTCAAGGTTGTCGTTCCGGGAAGTGAGAATAGTGAGGTTGTGTTAATTCGCGTCATAAATTGCATGCGTAAGTAAGTCCTAATTTTGAGTTGTATTCAGTATTTGCTATCTTATGTTCGGTGTACTAAGGAATGGGGTCGTCCGTGAATTCAGCCGCGGTTCCCGTTATCTAAGAGGTCGTTCAATGTGTCCTACAGGTCTGGTGTTCAGTCTGCGGGTCTTATGGACCTCGTATTGAGTTTCGGAGTTTTTTACCCATATGGTTCATTGACCTTTCGGTTAATCGGTACGGTATACATGAATTGATTGAAACTAACCTATCCATATAATAATACTTCGGCTTGTGTTATATGTTTTTGTGTTGAAATAACAGCAACTGTGCGTTATATTTTTTGTTATATATATTGGTATGTGGGTTTTGGGTTTGTAAAAACATTTTCGACTTTTGAAGCTCATTTTAACTGTTTGTTTTAGCGAAGTAGGTATTGTGTTAAACTGTCAGAATTGATTTAATGTGGAATCGTGCGATATTTATGTAAATTGTTATTAAAATATGTGATTTTGTTTTATTGTTTGTTTATTGTGATGTAGCGTTTGTTAGTTTAATAAAGTTTTGTTACATAATAATAAATTGTCATTGTTTGATTATCTGTTAACAATATTTTGAAATAAAAAAAATAAATAAATTCATCTTTAAACTATGACTGTATTATTTTCTCCCTTTTCCCCCAACAACATACATAGTCCTGAGATCATTTCAAATTATACTCCAAACTAAAAAACAATAGTTAATCTCTAAAAACATAAGATTTTTATATTAACCAACCCAAGATTCAAACAATCCACCTCGTAAAACAGCAGCAACACTAAGAAATCCATCATGCCCCTTAAAGTAAATAAATAAACAAGAAGACAATAGTTTCCAAGCCGATAAGTAGTAACTTTGACCTTTCCAAAATGTAAGACGAAGTATATAAGTAAGCTACTGAATCAATACTGCCTTACATCTCTCTAAATATATATAATAAAAACTAAGTAAATAAAGTTCTATATACTTACCATCTAATTTTCAAGGATACATACGTGGCGCAACGCGAGAATCGAACCGCGAACCTCGATGGAAGAGGCACCTTACTAGACGAACGAGCCAAACCAGTTTCTGCCACCTAAATCCAACTTCTAGGCAGTAACTGTCAAATTGACGGCACCATACAATAATGTACTGTATGCGTCTGTGTTTAGAGTTTATATTTCAATGTGTAGCAGGTCATTAACATACAGTCAAAATTGTTATCGTCGTGGATGGTAGAAAATATTGTTTTGTGTTACGTACGATTCATTGGATTTGAACCGACTGACTGGAACGTCCTGGGTTCCAGAATAGTGTCCTGTGGGATAATTGATAATATTTTTTTTATATCCTTAAAAAATGGATTTATAATTTAGGTGAACATAAAATATAGAGGCAACTAAGAATTCCCGTTTTTAGTTTAAACTCGTAGCAAGTGAATGTCAAAGAGAAATGTACTGTATGTCTATAAGTGTGAAGCTGATTTTTCAATAGGCTAAAGTTGTCTGGTTTTTTTCTTGTATTTACTTAAAACTTGGATTAAACTCCTTCATTTATTGCAAGTACATTATTAAGTAGATATTGTGAAGTGAGACAATATTAAGTAAGATATTGTTTTAATTCACAATATCAACACAACACACAATTACTGTTTTCATGTACTCAAAACCAAAGTCAGTCAATATTTCGAAGCCAGGTAAGTATGTAAGTAACCCTAACCAGCCAAAAATTCAATTCAGAAAAAAAAAGAAAAAACGCCTTTACCGTTTCAAATAAAAAAAAAACAAAATATAATTTTCAGTAAATACCTCCTTGTCAAAGACCTCAAATGTCAAACACATAACTGTGACGTCACACTGGTTGATTATAAAAGAGAGGTAGAGTAAAAATAGTGTCTACTCTTCACACATCTGTTGTCTCGCTCCCCCTGTGAACCGTAGAACAATCTCTCTTTCCATTAGTAGTGTACGACTACACATCAAGCCATACAATTCCAGATTATCATTGCCTCGCATTGTACGACCGTTCCGCACATTCAACAGTCAGTTTATACTGGTCATCACAGCTCGATGTGTTACCGTGTGTACGTTTGCGCGGGAACTTACCTAAGCAACTAATGAGTTTTTATATTTTTACGTAACGATAGTTACGCCTATAATCCTTGGGAGCGTAGGCAGAGGTCAGCTGTGCATAGTAGGGGCTCTCATTATCTCATGAAGAAACCGTACTAGATTTTTTGGTCAACCACACATAGACGATTTTGTACGAAGTTTCTTTAATATTTTTAAAGAAGGCAATATGGAAAGGGGAATAATTTTCTTTACAATATTGTTATTTAGTTAATGGTATAAATAAAACTGCATCTTCCCCAAAATTTTAATACAAATATTATTGATACGGTAATCCAAACTCGTAACATCACATAACATTACGTCTTTTATTCCCGAAGGGTAGACAGAGGTGTAGATTATGCCAATGTTCAATGTAACACCCACTTTTCACTATTTATGTTATGCGTCCCATGTAATAATCCCAAACTCGTACTGTTGAGAATTGAGAGGCTTTAATACCCAATAATATGTCTCTACGTACTCTCTTTTCATTGGGGCTGTGTTTAACCCCAGATGGAAAGAGAAAAGCAACCACTATACATCAAAAAATTAGATTGTCTTTTTACAAAACCTAAAAAAGAGGATTGCACCTACTTCATACACCAACGACCAGTTCCAGTAAACTATCTATCGATAGATTTCCTAATTAGATAAAATTTTGTATGGAGTTTATGACAAAATTCAACTTATTCAGCAACAAAATCTATCAGCAGGTAGGTTAGAAAATGAGCATAAGTTATCAAAAAGTTCCAAACTGCCTGTTGCCAACGCATTGTAGACTCTCTTTATTGTTCGTCCATCTTTGAAACAACTTTTTGCTAAGAACGTTAACTCTGGCATTGGCAATTCATGGTATTATGAAAAATCCTTGAAAAGTCCTACGTCGCGGTTCACTTCAATTGTTAACACTTCATTTTGAACTCATGGTAATCTGTTAACAATAGTTTAACTTCAAGTTTGGCGGCTAAGGAGTTTAGTTAGTTTCATAGTAGTTTGGGAACACGTTCAGTTTCGTGGGCCTGTCATATACAGTGTGTTCGTACCTTATCTGATCTCCTGGAAGAGCAACTAATTGGGGTTTGCTGTAGATATGGGATATTGCCATATTCATATACGGTCAGAATAGTGTCAGAATAGTGTAATTATGGGTTCATAGGCTTTATACACTTGTTGGCTTTAAGAACATGCAGTATTAGCACAAGAGACTGGAATTGTGATCGGTTACTGATACACTCACTCCTTATTACATGGAACTCATAACATACCCGGTAAAGAAACGGAGTAACATAGTATCTATATATACACCTATGTTCTTCTATAAGGATTTGATGCGTGACATTATAGTCCTTTCTATGACAGCTATAAGTACTATTAGGTATATTCTGAATAAAAACAAAGACATTTATTTGTGTCATTCTATTTATTGGTTATTTTTCTTACATTTTCGTTCATTCCATTCTCCATTTCTATGGTATTAGCATACGAAGGAGTGTAGATTAGATTGCGACTTTTTCTAAATTAGTTTTACACGAAGACATTATACTTGTTCGTTTTTAAAATGTAAGGTTGAGTTGTGTGTATAGGAACCACACTTTGTACAAGTTAAAATAATAATTGACAAAAATGTCGATCATCACCTAATATCAGATTGATGTTTTCTAGAGTGTGTTGACGAATTATGTTTGTGTTTTGTCGCCATTAATTAATGATTTATGAACTCAAGGACTAAACATAGTCCTCAAGGAAGGAACCACTTGATGATTTTTCTACCATCATCAAACACTTGACAGTATTCGAGTAGGGTTTCTAATCACTTAACCGTCTAAGAGGAATTTTGACAGGTTTTGACTAATTTATCTACAAATTTTACAAGTAAAGTAATTATTAATTCCGTTGGGAGAATGCTGAAGTTTTTGGAAGTCCATTTGGAAGTTATAATATTACTAGCCAAAGATCAAAAATCGTTCGGTCAAGGAATAAGGAGCAAAAAGAAAAAAATGGTTAAATAAAAATCGTGTTTTATTTTTGTAGTAGTGGCCAATTTGCCAGATTCCGCATTCAGGTCAGGGGCAAAGAACGGAGCCAAGGAGGGATTTATCAGAGCCTCGGAGTGCTCCCGGGGACGCCTGGCTATGTGATACTTGGAGCATCTAACCGTTAGATGTCCTCCCATTAAATAGCTGTGATAGAAGAACACACCACTGACACAATTCTTCCGAGAAAACATAACACGAGTTATTCAGATGAAGAATGGAGTGTGATTGTTAGTAGGAATCCATAATCAATTGTGAATGCATTGGTCTTGGTCACTCCGATACTGATGACGACTCACCAAGCTACTCCGAATATTTGTTAGTGCAATTTGTACTTCATGAAGTACAAAATAAAGTTCGAAATCTGTTAAAGGATTTTGAAAGGTTGAGGTGGTTTGATTTGCTGTCGTCTATAGGAATTAAGGCGAGGTGATCCAAATAAGAGGTAGTTCTTTAGTTAAGATAGAAAGAAGACAAGCTAATTTGATTAACAAGTATGTTCTATCCGTGGTATTGTAAAACAGTTTCCTTGTTCGTTATCTACTTAGCATATTCCTGGTATTACAACTTACGTACTGATAGCAGCTCTTCAAAGTCAAACTACCCTATATTGGCACTCTTCTTTAATGGATAGTCGACTTTAGACATTTGGCAATAGAATTTGAAGTTAATTAACATGGAATCAAGTTGGGGAAGTTACATATGTCACAGTTCCCTATTCTGTTAAATAACCACCAGGAAAATGTGGTATAAGAGTGACGGCGTCACGATTTGGGTCGCTGTATATGGTGGTATCCGAAATCCTTATCCTGTTCGAAATAATTAGGGAATTCCACTTAATACAGCTTACAATACTACTGATGTAAAAGGTTTCTAATTTAGGTCAGGTTTGTTTGCTAATAACTCGGTACTGGCTGGATGGATTTGGGTGCAATTTGGAACACAAACAGAGGAGACCCTGTAACGATGTGTTTTTAAATTTAAACAACCTTTTTTGTGTACATTATTGGGAACCGGCGTGGTGATAGAAATAACTATAATATAGTTGCTGTTGAAAGAAAACTAGTTTTATAAACCAAACAAAATATTCACAGTCAAAGTGTTAAATAGTAATTTTTCAAGCTGCCCACTGATTTGCAGCGCAATATTGAAAGTACCAACAATATTTAATTTCTGTACCGACTTCTAGCAACAAATTGTTCTTGTACGGTACACGTCGTGGAAATTGAAACTAAGTGTGTGTTGTAGATAAGAATGGCGGACTTGTGTAGAGACTAATCAACTTTAATAAACGCTGGTGGTGACAACTGACGACGGGAATTAACCTTCGGAGAATTACACACACTTGACTAGCGGGCAGCCAAGAGTCGACACCGAAATGTACACCGCCGTTTGACATTTATCGCACTCAACTCCAAAACTGGAGTATCCCCGTTTGAGCACCAATTTTTGGAGCATATAGCTATAATATAGTCGCAATTGTTGGTGCTCAATATATGCCCATAATGTAGGGGATCTATGGTGCTTAAACGGGAATATTCCTAAAACTTACAGTATAAGATTTGACAGGCTTTTGAATTAAGAATAACATTTCAAATACCGAATTATAGGTCGCTATGTTAGCAATTTTAAAAGCGGAATTTTCCAACAATTTTATCCTTAAATAAATTATCCTTTATTTTACTTAAAAATAAATAGAATTATTTTTTTTTGTGACTGCTTTGATGGGTGAAAGGTCGCATTTGTGACTGCCAAACAAGTAATATTTTTATTGAGTTATAATTTTTAGTAAGAGAAAATCTAGATTAGTAGATTTCGATTTTAAAATGTCTAACCACGGAGTTTGGTAATGCGTTTGGTTGCTTATCCTCGGGTCTCATGGAACAGAACAACTTGATGTAACTTTCATTCAGACTCACAACATAACTGGCAAGAAGTACTTAGTCATTGAATATTATTACTTCTATGTGATGTTATGTCAAATTTTCATTTGAACCAAGAGATGAGCATTAATTAGTAGGCAGGCCTACTTCAAAAAGTACGTATATGTAAATTTATCAATTCTAAAGTTGTAACAAGGTAAAGGTTACCCACTCATTCATGTTAATATGCGGTCAATAATAATAAAGTGTTATATTTAGCGACTGTTACGTCATATTTTTATCACGACGACGTCAGAACAGCTGATAAGCGCCAATGGGTAATGATGTACTTAATTTCTTTAATGGATTCTGAACTTTAAACTCTTGTTGTTAACGATGATGTTTTAATGAAGGGTTTTGACATAATGGTGTAGGTTGATTTGCGTTTGTACCTTTTAGTTCATGTAGTTACTATCGTTTGCTACTAATTATTAATACCGTTAGTTATATTGTTTAGTATGCTTTTCAAATTCGGTGAGTAAACATGTTGTGGTTTTTAGTGAACGATTTTGTTTTGTTTTTGAAACGTTTAGGCCCTACTTTATGAAACCAGGCATTTTTGCGCAACCAGTCGCGCCACCTTGTCGTCTACTGAGTGACTCCAGAGTAAATACTAGGGTTGACTAAATCGCCAGCAACCAGGTTGTACGACTAAGATACCAGGTGATGTATCCTCTTTGTAAGTTTATATTTTGTTAATTGTATAAATTGGTCGTACGATTTCCTAATGTAATAAGACTCTAATAGTTCATTTCGTATTTTTTTCAAAATTTTTTGTAATCCTTTTTATGGTATAAGCCGGTAAACGAGCAAACGGATCACCTGATGGTAAGCAATCGGCGCCGCCCATGGACGAAGAAATTTTGAGAATTAGGAAATTGAGGATTGTTGGGGATTCAGGATTGGGGAGACTAGGGATGAGGAAACTGGGGCTCCGGTAACGTCACTTACACGACGAAACACAGTGCAAGCGTTGTTTCACGTCGGTTTTCTGCAAGGCCGTGGTATCACTCCGGTCTAGCCCAAGGGCCCAATAGAGCCGAAGCACGGATCTCCCACACTTTCCACCGAACTCTGAAAAAGAGTCGGAGTCAAGAAGTTGTTCATTTTTTAAAAAGGTTGTATATCATTTTTAAATCCCTGAATCGACAAAAAGCATCTTCATACTATAACAGTTGTTATTTATCATTTACAAAACAATAATTAAACAACAATTCATTCTCATTATTACAAAAGGAATCTAACATGCTAACATTTTGTTTACACGTGGTCATGGCAACGACACTGAATCATAGCTCCTTATTGGTTGAAACTTAGCCAAATGACTCGAGTCGTATGTCAGGCCTTTATAGGCAAGTCAAAGACCTCAATGATTCTAGTGGTGCAGAGTAACAAACGATAGAGAGAAACGGCGCCAGTTGGAGGAGGCCTTCGTCAATCAGTGACATACAGACAGGACGTCGATGCACATTAACAAATACTTAAGTTTATCAAAATATTCATGTAAAAATAGTTTTGTTTTGTCTGAATAAAAGGCTTATATTATTATTAAGTACTATACCTACATAGTTCGTGTGGATATACCATAACAACATCAACAACGAACAACAACAACAACAACAATATCAACATTTTGTGACAATTGGGTAGTTTCCTAGCTCAAAAATAAATTATTGTGACTTTTCAATGTAATACAATATTAAGGAATAAACCTACGTTCATTCATTGATTTGACAATATATTTAATTTTTAAACTGTTCTAGTTAATTCTTAAGAAATAAGTTTGCTATCTGACGCAACAACATGATGACGTCGTAAGTACGTTTTTCATACAAAATTCAAAGAACAGTTCAATTGTTTTTGACAAAAAAGTATTATATTTTACTTTCGTCACGCAGATCAGTATAACAGACGTTTCTGGTTATAGTGGTTATTACATTATTGCAGTTCCTGTTCCCATGCATAGTTCTAACCCTGCTGTCTGAACTAGCAACATGTTTTATAAGTCGTGAAGGTACAGCGACAACAACCCATACATTTCATTCACATTAATTTTCATGCGAATTTGAATAACGCTAGACGAGTTTTTGCCTGTAACCCGTCGCGCTGTAGTCAGCACTGTTTCAGGGACCTGTAAATATGTTGCTATAGTTTATTATTTTTATTATGTCATATATTTTAAATTAGGTTTCATTTTTAGGCTGTGTTGTTTAATCTTAAATACACGAAGAAGATACTTTTTACACGAAGGTTTTTTTAATGAAAGCGACATTTTGTTCTCAAATAAATTGGGTACTCGCCAACTAGTCAAATTTATTACTTTTTTCGAACTGTCAAAACGTTTTCTATGAATTTCTACGAGATTGTGTATTGTGACGTCACGTTTTTTTAGCGTCATACAGCATAATTATTTCTTAAAAAATTGCTGCAAAAATATTAAAATTAATTTGGTAATGAAATCAATTAATGAAATTGTGATTTTTTTTATATTTTATTATATTGAACAGACTAAATAATATATTTTTGATTAAGGAAAGTGCCCAATTGTTTCGAGTCGGAATCAAAGGAATGCTTTTTTATGATTTCTGACACTGTCACACAGAAACACTTATTAAGTTCAGGTCCAGAATAATATATGGATCACATAGACGTTCCTTTCAGCATCGAACCTGCTACACGTTGCGTAGCAGCCGGCGTACATTGCATCAGTCGCGCAAGTTGTACTTGTATGGTTGTATGTCTGTATTATAGTCAATCCGTAGATTACCGTACTTTTAGTAAAATACAATAATGAAGTCAGTTCTGTTTTAATTTATAAGGGTATTAAAACTCTTCGAAAGTGACATGTAGTGGATTTGCCAGTTGCCAATAGCCTCGTCCAATACTAGCGAAAGTGGAAATCTACATACTATTCTGGCTTACACCTTGAGAGACCGAGCATGACGTTAGTCTCTAACTATTGGATTTTAACTCTTAAAAAATAATAATCAATGATAACAATATGAATACACTCACACAATCCTATCGCCGGGTAATAATATAACCTAGTTCATAATAGAAAGGATAAGAAAGTCAAAGTATTTATTTCAATTAAGTAATACTTATTAGAAATTGAAATGGCCGTCCGTCTGTCTATCAGTGAAGCTAGGCGCTCGTTCCAAAATATAGTTTGAAATGGAGTAAGAAAATGTAGGTAAAGGTAGGATGATATTTAGTAAAAAGTAGAAATACCTATATTAACAACTTGGAATGAGAACAGGAAAAAATATTTTTTTATTCGTCAATTTTAACTTACTACGAATTCAAAATGCACAAAAAAAATACGTTTTATCCCTCTACTACACCTTCGCTTGCATGTACATGTACATGTATATATATGTACCTTTCAAGCTACCATAATGAACACATACACATTATTTATTGTTATGGTACTGTATGGCTAGATATGTCTTAATTTGGCTGCATAGTTCATTCGCTAATGTCCGTCGGCTTTTACAAATCTATTGTAATTAACACAACCTCAAATTGTAATAATGTTAATTTGTAATTGATGACAATGTAAATAGAATGCCAGTAACGAAGTCATTTTTAAATAGTACTAGTTTTCAGAATGTTCGATGATGTTGCATGGCCTTTATTATTAGCCAGAATACATATATTGCTTCAACAAAGACTCTACAGACAACAACAATGTCTCTGAGAGGAGAGTTGCCATAATCTCATGTTACGCTTGGTAGGAGGCATGGGGATCGCATTTAGTCGTAGAACATTGAAAGAATGCTACTACGTTATCCCCTGGAGTTAACAGTTTTAGGATGTAAACATTGGTTTTTGTTGGTTATAGTATTCATGTCGAGAATTTAACCTGGGCTGGTATTAATTTAAAGGATCATTTTAAGTATGGGAGAGCCATGCTTCGGCACGTATGGGCCGGCTCGACCGGACTGATACCACTCTAGTACCAACCGAAACGGTCATGTCCTCACAGGAAACTGACGTGAAGCAATGCTTGCGTTGTGTTTCGTCATGTGAGTGAGGTTACCGGAGACAAAATTACCCACTCCCTCCCCATTTCCCAATCTCTCCAATCCCTGAATACCCAACGATCCTCAAACTCCTAATCCCCAAAAGGCTGGTAAAGCACTTGTAACGCCTCTGGTGTTCCAGGTGTCCATGGGCGACGCCGATTGCTTACCATCAGGTGATACCAGGTCGGCTCGTTTACGGCTTATCCCATAAAAAATGTCATAACAAATCCGGTGAAAAGTGTAAGTTTCTTTATCTGCCTCTGTCCTCCGGGAAATAATGAAGTATTATATTATATAATTTTCAGAATTGGTGAGGTTAAATAGTTTCAAGGGATTTTTTTACTGTAATATTATGATTAAAAAAATGCAGATAGTATTAACGTTTACGTTGATATGATTCTCAGTTATAGTCTGAAATCAAGAATAAAGGTACTGTTACACATGCTAATTTCAAGCAAGAAACCATGCTCCAATTGAATAAAAAAAAATTGAGTCCTTGTCACTTACTAGCATGTGTGTCAAAATATTGCGCAAAAGCATACTATTTTAGAGCATCTATTTAGACCTTTAAGAACCGTACGACATGCATTTTTTAAGGGGGTAAATCATCGAATGACTGCTCCCGCCTACTGGGTGAGGCGGGAGGGAGTGTCAGACTCTTACTAACTAAAAAACCACCCCGTTCCTTCTCCTGCACGTCGAGCCGGAGCCCCGGTTACCCGATAGGTTCTCCGTATGAAATATAATTCTGTAAATCATAAATCGACGTATGGTTACGGGGAATTACCGGGCTCCATTATAAATGAAAATGATTAGAAAATAAATAAAATGTAATTTCTTTATCAATATGACGAATGGAAATGTCATTGTTTTGTTATATTTTATCAGATAAATTAATAAAGCCTATTAATGACATTACTGTACACATAGGTGCATGTGCCATACTTACGTGAGTACCTATTTTCGTTTGCATTTTGAGCCAGAGTCCTTCCACCGTTGAATATATATACCTCTGCAATAGTACATCATTGAGCTCGATTTTCAGGTCATCGTAGCTAGCTACCGCGGAAGACTTAACGGGTTGCCGGGGCTGAGGCTCGACGAGCAGGAGTAGGAACGGGGTGGTTTTTTAGTCAGTAAGAGTCTGGCACTCCCTCCCGCCTCACCCAGGCGGGACAAACCATTCGATGATGGTTCCCCCCTTGAAAATTACATTTATAATAAAAAAATATTAGCACATATTGTCACTCTACCTAGTTTTGTTTTTGTGGCAAACAAGCTCGCGGATCTCCTGACTGTAAGATGCGTTGCCAGCCTTTTAAGGAGGACATTCATTGGTTGAGAGTTTGAATGTATCTGGAGAATATCACCAAAGAAGATACTATGGCGTTGAAAAAAGAGTCAAGGCAGAAGCGTTGGTTAATTTAATAGTTTTCAGAGATTGCACAATAGTTGCGCAATAATTGTAATAGTTATAATCTTGATTACGAAGCAGTTTTTAGTTGATACCAGTAGGATAACTAGTATCCTGGTATTTTTATATTTACTCATTGTGTTACTTCACGCCAATGATGTACTTATAGAGGAGCAAGCAGCTGTGTACTTATTACCTAATTGTCTTATCATGAATAACTTGTATTCATGAACTAGCTCCATATGTAAGCTAAAATGCATGCTTATTATTTATTGTTATGAAAAAAATAAAATTTTCATCCATTTCAGTATTTGAACCCGCGTCCTTGTGCTTGGCAGTGACACTTGTAATCACTTAACTTATGAGGAAGTCTATATTATAATTAAACTTAAATTGTTATTACTTAAGTAAATATTAGGATTCGATAGATAAGGAAAATTATTCCTTCACTGTAATAACTTCTGTGTTTAAAGGAGATAAGGTCGATATTAGCTTATCAGTTAGAGCCTCGTTAGTTCAGTAGTTGTTAGCATTAGTTTAATAGCTACGAGATATTAGGATCGATGCTTAGGTCAATGAAAATGTTATTATTTTCTTGGGGTTTTCTTTTACTTCTAATATTTTATGGGTTTTAATGTAGAAACTTATTACATAGATACCTTGAAGACCTATCTAGACCTAATTATTTGATATTTGCTTAATTATAATAGGTACCTATTTAAAAACACTAATTATATGTATCCAGACTTTTTCTATGTTATCATACGAAATCTTCCCGACATAAGAACTAAAATTGAATATACTATCGAATTATTATATAATACTGCCTCGTTGGCCGAGTGGTCGCGAGTGCGATTGCCGGGCAAGGGGTCTCGGGTTCGATTCCCGGGTCGGGCAAAGTATTACTGGTTTTTTTTAAAAATCTCAGTTGTAGCACGAAGTCTGGAATTGTGCCCGGTATATGGCAATAGGCTCACCCCCTATTACATGGGACTCATAACATAAATTGTGAAAAGTGGGTGTTACTTCTGTGTGCACCTCTGACTACCCCTTCGGGGATAAAAGGCGTGATGTATGTTATGTTATGTTATTATATAATACATCGAATCAAGCTGAAATTCCTGACAAATACACATATAAAAAACGAACTGCACCCACACAAAACACACCATACAAAACATTCATATATCTTTTGTATCGCCATTTCATTAGCGGATATAGTTCAATCAATGTACTGAAGTATATAATGCTTATATACTATATACATACGGGTACACATTCACCTACACAAAACCAGCCTAAATTGACCGTTAAATGTAGGGATCGATCACACAAAACCAGATCATGATAAAATGGTTACGTTTAGCTCAGTGTGCAGGTACATATACGTATATTACATATATATAAATATATACAGGCATTCACACAAACCGTTTGTTGATTAATAATTTTACCAGGAAACCTTTCAATGCTGAAAAACCGAGCATTGAAAATGTTAAATTTTACCAACTGAAATGAAATATATTATATGTGTGCATGTACGTATGTATGTATGTGCTTGTATGCATATAGGTCATAGGTGAATGATTTATCTCGCATTGTGGGGTATTATGAGGTTTTTAGTTACGTCATTAAATGGTTTAGTTAGAGTTGTCATTTTAATTCCTAAGTCGGAGAACCTAACGGGTTATCGGGGCTCCGGCTCGACGTGCAGGAGAAGGAACGGGGTGGTTTATAGTCAGTAAGAGTCTGACACTCCCTCCCGCCTTACCCAGGCGGGAGCAGTCATTCGATGATTTTCCCCCCTAAAAAAAGTCTGAAAGTGAAGACGGGAGTAGACCTTTTTTCTAACAGTCAATTTTCGCAAGAAGGTTAGCGTTAAGAGTACCTAATACGCAGCAAATTTATTTTCATATTGTTCTATTCATAACATAACATAACATAACATCACGCCTTTTATCCCCAGAGAGGTAGAAAGATGTGCACGTTACGGCACTTAATGCCACTGTACAATGTAACACCCACTTTTCTCTATTTATGTTATGAGTCCCATGTAATAGAGGGGGAGCCTATATCCATATACCGGGCACAATTCCAAACTCCGTGGTACTTCAGTTTGAGTTTTTTTTAAAAGCCTATAATATATAAAATAAGTTAAAGAGTTGTGACATCTCTTCGAGCCAGCTTTTAGTTTTAAACTAAATTCTTCATATAACAGATGACCAAACCGAAAATTAAAATACAGTTGCACCTATGACATATATCTGTATCTACATGCACCATTGACAATAGATGCGTATGCACTAACACGACACGTATCATGGACTCATTAAAGCACTCTGATACAATGATACCCAACTATCAATTAGTACCCATCAAGCTATTCAAAACCAGCACAAACTGACCCTTGACTGTACGGCAAAATCTTACAAAGTAAGACCGTGATATAGTGGTGTTAGTTGTACCGCTTCATCTGCAGGTGTATACCACAGGCAGCTTCATACGGACATGTATGTATTTTAAAACCAATATTCAATTATAATTCAGGTTAATTTTGAGTTTAAAATTGATTAACACATTGTCGATGGTGCCCGGTATGTAGGTTTAAATTTTCTTTGTGTGACGTATGTAAAATGCCACGGTTTTAGGGTTTATTAATGATGGCGGTATTTGGGTATGTCATAAAAGTGTTACTAGCCCCTAAGGTACGTCATTCATATCTTCGGTGAACAAAGGCGATCCAGTGATGGTTCACGATTTTTTTTTACATTTTATGGGCCGACATTTGACCACTATCTCCCTTGGTGGTTAGCGAAGATCATAAAATTCGCATATATACATCATTAATTAAACATAACATCACGCCTTTTATGCCCGAAGGGGTAGGCAGACGTGCACATTACGGTAGTTAATGCCACTGTACACTGTAACACTGTAACACCCACTTTTCAGTATATATGTTATTAATGAGTCCCAAGTAATTGGGAGTGAGCCTATTGCCATATTCCGGGCTTATTTCCATAGTCCGTGCTACTGAGATTAAAAAAAACCCAGTAATATTTTTCCGACTCGGAAATCGAACCCGAGACCCCTGGCCCGGCAGTTGCACTTGCGACCACTTCCCTTATTTCATGGCACTACTAACATAATTGAATAATTTAGTATTCTTTACATATAACAATGTTTTTTATGGATTAGGTGGTAAGCGAGCAGACGAGTTACCTAATGGCAAGCGATTAACGCCGGTCATTCGGCCCATGGACACCTGCAACACCAAAGAAGTCACAAGTGCGTTGCAAGCTTTGAAATATCCATCCACAGAATATAATGTTGGCATTCTATCTTACTTGTAAAACTGAATATACCCACTTTAGTACATTTTGGCGAGATACGTTATCATGTATTATCTACACCAGTTTCAGGTCGATAACCTGACGACTGTTTTGGCTTTTTTCAACCTCTGCATTGCACTTTTTTGCTTATTTTAGGGGATTAAAAAAATATTGGTTTTCCATGTTAATTATTAAAAATATCGTGATGACTCGAGGGGTAAAAAGACGACCGTTTCTCATGCATGAGGGCGCGGGTTCGCGGGCAAGTACCAATGTGACTTTACGAAGCCGCGGAAGACTCGGATTGCCGGGGCTCCGTCTCGAAGAGCAGGAGTAGGAACGGGGTGGTTTCTAGTCAGTAAGAGTCTGACACTCCCTCTCGCCTCACCCGGGCGGGAGAAGTAATAGGATTTATAACTTTCCCCTCTCAAAAAAAGTACCAAGGTGACTTTTTTGAGTTATATAGACTTTCTAAGATTATTTAGACACCACTGACAAACGGCGAAGGAAAATATCGTGACTTCGTGAGGAAACCTGGGATTATACATTCTAATTATTAGTATGTAATCGCCAACCCGCATTGAGCAAGGGTGGCGATTAATGCTCAAACCTTCTTCGTGCAAGAAGAGGGCTTTGGTCAGCAGCGGTTACAAATAGGCTGTTGATGTGTGATGTGTTGAAAAAAATACTATATATTAATTATTACTTGGCGTTAAATACAGCTAAGTACTTACGTTGTGCTATGCTTTTTGAGTGCGGCGAAAGAGAAACAAAAGCCGACTAAGCAGTTGTCTCCACTCCTCTGGCGTTGCTATAATCTACTTCTTTAATTGACATGATCAATATGTCAGCCATTCCTGTGTTACATAAATATTGTGAGTAAAATTTATTGCTTTTAAAAAAGTTACCAAAGTATGTGCTAGTCATCGCCTAAAATACTGTACCTATAATGTTGAGATTGCACAACTAATATCTTATCTTCCAACATTATTAGTATAGATAACAATCTGTTGTATCTTTTTCGCCTGGAAAGATCAGGTGCAGGATCGACGCATCAAACGATTTCCAAAATGCGTGGTAGGTACAATTAATATTGTACATACGAATATTTTTAGTATTTTCATAATAAATAAACAAACAATATCTTCTACATTTGCAAGTGGTTTCAGCAGATAGTGATATACTGTAGATTTTTACAATTAGAAAGAAATATTTTATCGTCATCAGCATCATTGGCCGAGTGGTAGGTGGTTGCAATATGGAGTGGAGTAAGTGCGACTCGGGGGTCTCGGGTTCGATTCCCGGGTCGGGCAAAGTCTTACTGGGTTTTAAAAAAAATCTCAGCAGTAGCACGGAGTCTAGAATCGTGCCCGGTATATGGCAATAGGCTCACCCCCTATTACATGGGCCTCATAACATAAATAGTAAAAAGAGGGTGTTACATTTTTTATTGGCATTATGTGCCGTAATGTGCAACTCTGCCTACCCCTTCGGGGATAAAAGGCTTAAAGTTATGTTATTATCCCCAGCATTGGCAAAGGTTACATAGTTTTAGGACAAACTCAAACTATTAGGTATTTTTCAGCATTTACAACAGATTACAACAACTAGTTACTATTTTAGTTAATTTTTTTTTTGTTTTTTTTTTTTTTAAAAAAAACGTTGCCCCACACTAGGATTATCTCCTGTATCGTGGGTGCGTTTACAAACATACAAGTTCACATAAACATGACACCCAGACCCGAAACAACAATTTGTGGATCACACAAAGTGTTGTTCCGTGCGGGAATCGAACCCGCGACACGTTGCACGGCAGCCGGTTGCCCAGCCACCGCACCAACCGTGCAGTCACAGAGACTAGTGACATAAGTCAACCCTCATGAAACAATCGTGTAACAAGTAACAACGCTAACTTACTTCTATCATCCCTTCGATAGATAAAGAGCGTGATGTTATTGTGTGAATGCATTGAAGGACGATACAGTGACTCGGTTATTTACAATCCCGACTTATAAACAAACAAGAGCTGACTCAACCGCGTGTAAAGGTGACTTTACTTTAAAATACTCGTAATACTAATTATTTCGCGTTAGGTGCAAAGGATTTTTCTGAACAAACTCACTGTCATATATTTCCACTTGTTATTTTGTGTTCGTTGCGAATTTGTCTGTAGCTATTTCATTTTGTTAGCTTCTGTGCTGACTCGTTTTTGGAAGGAAGTTGTAAAGATAATGACTTGACTATATGTTTAAAAAAAACGTTGCGCAATACTAGGATTTTTTCCTGTATCGTGGGTGCGTTTACTGACATACAAGTTCACATACACAATGATAACAACAATTTGTGGATCAAACAAGCTAAGTGCGGGAATCGAACCCGCTACACGTTGAGCGGCAGCTAGTTGCCCAGCCACCGCGCCAACTGTGCAGTCAAAGTCAGGGATTTATAAGAGAAAGGATCAGGAAGCAGACTGCTGCAAGACTGGTCATTTTCAAATGTACCTATAGTATCTTAGTCTACAACACCCACGGCAACAGACAAGGTGGTTAAAAACATATAACTCTAGTACTCTGATTATTAATTAATTTAAAGCCTAATATGAAACAGTTACGATAGTCCTTAATCTATATTCTCTATATATCTATTGTTTTTTGTTGTTTAGTGGTTGGAAGGTGGTTCCAATATTGAATGTAAAAAGTCAAGTTTAAATGAATAATTAGTTAAAAATAAGGTCTACTATTATACGATGTTTAGATGTGAAAAAAGGGATTAAAGTTCGATTATTAATTGACAAATATGCTTTCAAAATACCTCTATAATATTGGAATGCTTGCTTTAACTTTCGATTTTTTTAATGGATACGTCACCACGTTTATCGGTTAAACGTGCTGACGGATTATCTGATGGTAAGAAATCGGTGTCGCCCATGAACACCTTGAACACCAGAGGCGTTACAAGTGCGTTACCGGCCTTTTGGAGATTAGGAATTTAAGGATTGTTGAGGATTCAGGGATTAGGAAGATTGAGGGAGGAGTGGACAATTGGGCCTCCCGTGAGCACGACTCCGGTAACGCAAGCGTTGTTTCACGTCGGGTTCTTGTGAGGCAGTGGTAACATTTGGTCAAGTCAGCCCATTCGGCCCGAAGCATGGATCTCCCACACTTGTATAGTGCAGGGATACAAGCTGCTAGCTTTAAAGGCGACGAGTAATGTCCTTTGGGCTTCAGAGAAAGTGATGATGGCCACCACGAGGTTCTAGTCAAGTAAGTATACCATACTGCCTTTACTATGTAGTCTTTATCCCTAAAAACTAGCTGCAATGGCAAGGTCATTTAAAAAATTAGAAATGGTGGTCTACCCACGACATGAAATGCAGTCGAAATGTTATGTAAATACGAACATGACAGTTAACTATACGAGTATTTCTTTAGAATATTTTTTTTTTAGTTTTGAGCCGACTTCATAGAATTTTAACTTTATTTGAATCTCTAAACCGATATGTTACACGTATTTTAAGATCAATATTATTTATTTTATTAACAACAACTAATATTTTGATATCATTAAATTTTTATTTCTTATGTGTCTATGTTTTTAGGTACATTTACTTCGCACTTTTATTGCTCTTCTCATTTACATACACGACTGCCTTGTTCATTGAGAAATCAACTGTCGATCTATTCTCGAATTCATCAAAATCTGCTTCAGTACTTTGTGCGTTGAAAACTGACAAATAAACGCACAGACATTGGCAAAATTAGTGTGATGCGACCAACTTGCGTTGCGGTAGGAGTAAAACAAAATACTGTCAATATGAGTCATGTATATCGTGTTATAAACACGTAAAAACCAAACTAAAATTAACTTTATTGTAAAAACACAATAATAATATCTGCATTAGTTGAGTGACTGCAACGTTATGTAGTGAGCATGTTGCCGAATAATTCGATTCTCGAAGTATGTGCAGATATTATTTACTTATGAATTTTCAGTAGTACTATAGAATTTAGAGTTACTTGATTTTTGATAAAATTAATACATATAAGATTAATCGCTTCTATCAGCGCTTCGCCCTAATTCCTGTTGGATAAAAAGTGGCCTATGTCTTATTCCAAACCCTAATCTACCTCTGTTCCAAATTTCACCTCGATCTCTTCAGCCGTTTTGATGTGAAAGACTATCAAACAAACACACATACACACACAAACGTTCGCATTTGTAATATTATAGTAAGTTGAGTCTAGGTTTCATAACGTGTTGATGTCTTCCTTCGCCATATGTTCGTAGTTTCCAAATAAACTTAGATAGTACATTTGTCTAGTAATATAACTGGCATAAAATGAAGTGTAACTTTTCAGACTACATTCTATTTACTCTTTTGAAGATTATAATCGATTCTTCAGTGTTAAAACTCCCCATAATCACTATAGGTATGTCAGTACAATCCATAGATTGTCTTGTACGACACCACACAGCCACTGTCATTACCCTTGACGTACTGAAAACAGAGAATTCCTATAACAATGGTGATGACGCACCATGCGCAAGCGCTGACAGGAAAATAACACTTATTATAATGCAGTATAGCGATTAAAACTCCGTGTAATGACAGAATATAGTTGTAATCACTCGGGTACTTGGATACTGCGAAATAATATAAGGTTGAATTTGCTGCTTCGTTGGAGCTGTGTTTCTGGATTTTTGTTTTAGATTATCTGTAATATTTCGTTTCGATTTTTAGATAGCGTAAAGCGTAAACTATATATATAATGACTTTCGAAATTATCCGTAATAGGACAAGCTTCAAAAATATTTCAATATCACCATCCCTTATTACGTGGTACTTATTAGCTTAAAGATAAAGTTTACTTTCAACCAGCCAAAAAGAACCAGAAACCATTGTGGGACGCCGATGTTTGAATTGATGGTGATGATAACCATGAACCTGAAAGTATAATAATAATATAAAACTTCATAAACACCACTACGTTCACTTCTTCGAGGAATGAGACACTTGGTTTCTAGAATTAAAGAAAAAATAAAACAGTCTGCTAAGAAGTCGGGAACATGACTAACTTTGCTCTGAATATGCTTTGTTCTACATTTACAGTTATTTTCTGATGTACATAACTAGGTATACAGTTTATATATTTAGCGATTTATTAACAGGTAAACAGTTCTCGGACTTCGACGGGAAAATAAAATATCATCTATAGAAAGAAACAAGAAATTCGTCATTGGATTATTAATAAGTTACATGGATTGTCCATGTTATTAGGATTACAATTTACAAAGAATTAGGATATTGTAAAAGCCGACTAAGATCTTACATATTTGATAGATACCATGCAGCAGCGCACTCTGATAAACCTGAACCTTTTAAACTTCGATCTCAATTATTGCTAAATTGTTATGTGTTATAATAGTTTATATATAATAGTTTTTAATATTTATGTAGGTATAGGAGGTATATAAATGCATAGTTCAGCAATGGACTGTTCCAGACTATTGATATTTTTTGGAGAAATAATCTGGAACCCTTATTGTACATAGATAAAGTTACTTAGACAGTAAGAGTGTTTCTTATATATTCCACACATTTATAAAATAGTACAATATATATTACACATAATATTATACATATATCTATATATAGCTATAATGTTCCGCGTCCACCAAACCCGTAACACGTTCACAGCAGGTAGTCGCCTAGGCACTATGCCGACTGCAGTCCAATTTTTATCTGGAACTGCTGTTATTTAGTACAATTTAGTGGTACTGATAAGAATGTCTTTCTTCTCTCCTTAACAATAGACAATAGGAACTATGAGTAAAGTGGTATTGTGGTAATATTTTTGAGAATACATTTTGAATTTAGCTAGACTAGTCGAAGTCAAAGCATTTATTTCAACTACACCTGGAACAGGTACTGTTGCAACGTCAACATATAAAGAATAGACGGTTAGTGTATCAGTCAGTGAAGCTAGGTACCAAATTTTAATGACCGTGAGAACTAAAGAGTTTTAAAAAAATACCACGTTAAAGTCAAATTCAAAATCAAGGCGTACAGACTATGACGTCATTCCTTTTAATCTTCGAAGGGGTCAATTATTGTATTATGAATCCCATAGTTAGTGGATGATTATCTATACTTACCTGGTGTACTTTGTACACTCTGATACCGGGTAAAATCTCTAAACTCCGCGCTATAACAGAGAATTAAAAAAATCCAACTGCCAATCCAGTAGTATTTCCCCGACTGATATATTTACAATTATATATAAAAACATGTAATATTTGGAAAAAGATACCTTAAAAAACCTTAACGGATTTCTTACCGAATGGCGCGAATCTTCTGAATTTGCGGTGGCCATGGCAACGGGCTAAATATATACGATTGGTGATATAGATGCCTACTCCTAGCGTTTTATAGGTACTTCGTTTTTGGCAAGGTTTATCAATGATTGTTGACCAAACTGTATCTTAAGATTTTACACGCTTAGCACCTTTGTCTACTTACCCCTTTGGGCAATAAGAAGCGCGATGTTTTTTATGTATGTCAATATACTATAGCCAATAAAATATGTATATACTTTTCCTTCCACCACATTAACGAACCACATTTAATTATTTATTTGTATTCCATAACAATGTGTTGTAATTATTATAGAACAGTAGATATCAAATAATACAATTTTATGAATGATTTTTGAAATATGTAGCGTATAATTATGTATGTAGTTGTAGGTAGATATGTATAAACAGGGAAATATAGATAATATATTGTATCTATCAAAATTTTGTGAAATAAATTAATTGTATTACATCCATTCAAATACATACTTGAATGGTGGTATTTTCTTATAGACTTGTTGATTTTTTATTATAATTGGATTTAAATATTTTTTTTTAAAAAAACGTTGCCCCACACTAGGATTTTCTCCTGTGTCGTGGGTGCGTTTACAAACATACAAGTTCACATACACAATGACACCCAGACCCGAAACAACAATTTGTGGATCACACAAAGTGTTGTCTCGTGCGGGAATCGAACCCGCGACACGTTGCACGGCAGCCAGTTGCCCAGCCACCGCACCAACCGTGCAGTCTATGCATTGCATGTGCATTTTAAATAGTGAAAGTGGGTTTTTAATAATTGTAGTAAAATAGGCAAGTGGAAGATAATTGTTCGACGTAGTGAATTAAGGAGAGGCCTTTCTTCGTTATCTGACCGATGATGAAGACAACCATCGGCGAAAAAAATACTTAAATATAACATGAACATCACCTAAGTCACTCAAATAGATGTACAGTTGTATCATTAAATAGTCCCTTTGTTATAGTCGTCTTGTGATATTCTCCTTTAAGACTGTAAATTACAAGTTTTATTATATCAAAAATTAAAAAGAAATTGAGGTGTCGTACATGATTTTTAGATATCAAAAATCTTTATAATCATGAAAAAACAGCATAACTATAACACAGAGTTTGATGGCCATATACATACTTATTATGTGATATAAAAAATATAACACTGGAGACAGAAATGAGCAATGGTACAGAACTCCTAGTATTATATTTATTAATCAAATACAAACAACTGAACTACCTATATCATGATTAATAGACACCTAAAACTTTCTTTCTCTGTCAGAACTGTTTCTAAATGTTATCAAGGCGTTATCAAGACGTTAAATAAACGTACATAAGTACGTAACCTGAATGTACATAAACAGCAGAACCATAAAAATGCAAACGCTTTATTTAATATAAGTTACCTACAAATCGTACCTACATATTTTTCAAGTGCAAGCAGTAAAACGATACTTGCGAGGAGTCAGCTTCGCGCATGTGTCGTCGGTAAATTGCCGGGTTGGCGACTCGCGCGCACCGTGCATGTCACCGGCAGGTTGACGCATGCGCAAACTGCACACCTTGCGTTTACACCACAGGCTTTCTTGCTGCTTGAAATCGAATCTATTAATATATATTTTTATTTAAACTGTCTTGTTTATTGAAGTTTTATTTTAATCAGTAAGTTCTTTGTTTTTGTTTTTTGGTATCTTTGTGTTGTTTACATACCCCTATCTGAAGTTACTCATGTGCATAGAAATGACTACAATTTTTAAGAGATATTTTCCTGGATTGTACTGCATCCGATAAATAGGACAATTAATCAATGAGTTATGTAGTTCTGAAAATTAGTATCTTATGTAGGTACTTAGTTTTTAATTTTATAATCATTATTCTCAATCACCGACCTAACAACACGGATACAGTAATAAAACTATTTAACATGAAACTAAAATTGTAAGATTTACCTACTTTAGTATTAACTTTTAACTTTAGTATTATTGGATGAATAAGTTTACTTCGCAATAAGTGCACACGCAGTCAACTTGTAACTTAACTTCATTTCGCCACGAGCGCGTTCACTTATCTTTCATAAACGCCTCGTCATCGTTACCGACCACTGCACCACCAAGCACAATGCACACATTTGATATTACTCTACATCCCTAAAAATATAAACTCATTTCTATAATGATATCGAACGACCCAAATATTTATAATAATAGCGACTACTCGAAATTACCGCCGAATGATTTTACTCTTCGGCGCGGTATCTGTAGCCACATTATCGATCGGCACACGCCCCATTGCCGGCGAGCTATCCACGCCGCGGCGCGCTGCTCGAACTGCACGCGGAATGGAACGCGACAAACTGAAGGTTCTTTTGTCATGCGGTGATTTGCAAAACGTACCTAAACACGGTAAGGGCGTAGTCGGTCGACAGCCAAGTGGCGCACTCTCGTGAGAGATGAACGAACAGATAAATCTGAGAGCAAAGTAATGTTATGAGTACATTTCATGTCGTAAGTACGATTGCTCGCTGGGTTCGCTTCCGATGAGACGAGTCACGTGGCTATGCGGCAATGTACATCGCACAGCAGTGTGTGGTCGCTAGTGTACATTGGTCGGTAGAGTTCCATGGTAAAAGGCACAGGGTCGCAGAGCTAGTGCGGCCTCGCGGCCCTCTTCGCCGCAACGCAAATCGTTGAAATCAAAACTTTCACGCTACGAGAGCGCTACGAAGTTTTACTGCTACGAACTTCCTGCTACGCCGGCCGGAGCGCGGCGCACTCAAAACTTTGTTCAGAAAGCTTTTTTATTTGTCACTTTCTGTTATCAGTTGACTAAAAACTTGAGCTCTTTATGTTTGAGTGTTAGGATTCAGATTTCCTTACTCTGCTTTGTTATCAAGTGGGTGAATAAGATACTGCGTGTCTCAGATTCTGCGTGCCTCGCGACCAGGTTTATACTGACTTGTATGACATTTAATGCAGTACTTGTTCAAAATGAAGAATTACAAGAAAAACTTTACAGATACAGCAAACATACACGTATCTTGCATTAGCAAGGAGACACAGAAGGTCGGTAGTTGTGGTGTTATCCTCAATGTGCTGTGGAGGCAGCAGCGGCAGGCAGTCGATGGGTCTGTGTTCGGTTTTGTTGTTCGTGGAACCGAGTCGCAACAGTCGCAGGTGGGCGCTGCGGGCCGAGCACAGCGAGCCGAGGCGCGCCGAGCCGCGGCGACCGGGCCCGAGCGGCGCGTACCAGAACGACGTAAGTGCCGGCGGGCCGCGCCGCGCTACCCGCTAGCTTCAGTCTGCGCTCGGCCACCACCTTGTTCGCTCGTGTCTGTGACGCCGTGCTGTGACATATTTGACAGTTGTTATCGTGAATCGTGTGATGTTTTCGTATCGGAACTATGGTGTATCCCAATGAAAATGTGGAGTGATTTCCAGGTAAGTGATCGTAGTTAGTCCTAGTAGTAAGTTTAGTGACGCGGTAGCGAAGGTTTCGCATTTATTTCAAATTCGACTTGTGTTCTCAGTCATAGTTTTTGTGTTGACTACAATTTAGTTACAAGTTTGTAATACTGATGAAACTCGAAGTGAAGTCTATAGGTGCATGGATTAACTGTGCGGGGATGAAGTTTTTAAAAAGTTTGACCATTGTTTAATAACAGAGGTTCTGTAAAGTGGGTAGAAAAGTTTAAGTTTTTTTGTTAGGACGATAGTCGCATCGCACCGTGAATATTATACGGGTTTGGTTTTTACTTTAACTAGCGTTCGGTCAAATATATATTTTTTTCGATAATTTCTGTAAAAAGTTTTTTGAATGGAAAAATATATTTAAGGATGGGATATTATAGCATTAATCTCACATTCTCTTTGTCTGTTCATTGTATTTATTGTATCTTTGTCACAACTTTTTGAACAAAATTTTCTTTATACCTGGGACTTGGAATAATATGGTGCAACTACTAAGTGTTGGTTTCATCATGACTATCATCAGTAATTATCTTAGATAAAGGTTTAATACGTTTCTGTAGAAGCCCTTAAAATATTCATAAACCTACGAAAGATACGCGCCTTTTTTTCAAATCTGACAGGTCGGCGCGTTTCCGGCGACCTGTCAAACGCCATGTGATAGATAGAAGGGCGCATTCGGTGGAGTTTTAAATCAAAGCGCGGTATTCGACTCGAATCTCGATAACTGCGCGACGCTCGAGGCGAGCGAGAACTCGTCACAGAAATACGTAGTTGATGTTGTCTCCCTCTATCGCATGGCGCGCTCTCGTTCTGGCGGCGGGTGTTTTTGTGTCGAAGTGGGTTTTTTGTGTGGTTGGCGAGGCTGGCGCGGCGCGGCGCCCGTTCGCTCGACTCCACTGACTCCACATTAATTATCGGCGAGTTGGCTCGCCATCGCCAGCCAGCGCTAACGCACTTTACTTTCTATATTGCTACGATATTGCTGGACTCTTTACAATGCGTCGTGGTTTTTACACGAATGTAATGAATAAATGCATGTCCACTGCGATTCGTTAAGCTGGATGATACTAAAATCGACATGACATTGGTTTAGAATCGAACAATTAGGTAGACCTTCGATTACATGTGAATTAGGACGTTGAAGACCTCGTTTGTAAAAGAATTGGACTGTTCGGAGGTTGGTGGGTTTTCCTGGTAGCGGAGCGGCGCGGCTAGGGGCGCGTTGCCATGGCAACGGCTGGGGCGCCCCGCCCAGCACCGGGTCGGAGCGCCTCCTCCATTCTACTTATTGAGATTTACTCCTCAACTGGATTCACCATTGGCGAGACCACTGGTCGCTTTCATACTTCTTTATACCCCGATGAACTGAAGAGCCTAATTGAAACTTCATTTGGAACATGATTTCAGTTCTTTGTTTATTTGACCTCATTCGAAATTCAGACCAAATTCTACAATTACTTAGAAACTATACAAAAGTCCTAACATGTTTAAGTCAGAAGGGACAAAACAAAAATACGAAAAAGACTATAAGATAAGGCATTCGTCTCCTTCGCGACAACAGTTAGAAACTTTTATTTGGAACTTCAATCCTTCTAAAATACATTATTCATAAGCTCAGTTACAGCATACACAGACACTATGAAAAGTACAAAAAACTTGGAGCTTAGTCTCCTATAGACTGCCGATTAAAAAAAAACTAAAAGATCCAGTAATTTTTATTGTAGTTCAAGTATTTCAGTAGTACAAGAACAAATGAAAAACCGCGAGCAAATTCAGAGAAATTGTAATTGTAATAATGAAATAAAATGTAAAAAAAAACAAATAAGTAAATACTCTAAACATATTTTAGTTCTCGTATTGTATTGTCACATTTGTTTCCGAACGAGCATCGTTCCGAGAATTTCACTCATTAATGGAGATACAAACTCGTTACCCAAATTCTAAAAATACAACATTATAAATAAACATTTGATACAAAAGTAAATTCCGATCTATTTATAATCGCTTGCATGTTATCATGTGATGTGAGCCGTCATAAATATTGTTATAGTTGTAGGTGTATAAGTTATGACACGGTAGGGGTTGGTCGTAGGCCTGGGAAGGTTGGGGGTGCGTGGAATGCGACTTGTTGCAGTCACGTGTACCAAGAAACTATGCGCAAACTACCCTTATGCACTTACGTAGTTCACACACCCACCCCAAACGACTTCAAACTTTACACACAACTAATAGAGTTTAAACTCCTTCATACACACAGTTTAACAGTAACTAGTTTGGCCACCTAATGTAATGAACTAGATGTGATACCCGGTTTCGTTCAATAGCTGCCTTACCGTCGCGTCGCTGCTATCACTGGTTGTTAATGAGAAGCGCTATAATGAAACTAGTTTTATCAAAACGTTTGTTGAATTAGTCAAATTTTTGTGACTTCAGAACGATATTCCCAGGATCTATCGCGCTATTGTTTGCGTCCAGTGTTTGGAACCACAGATTATTAATTTTTTTTTTTTAAATGTAAGAATACAACATGTATTTGGTAGAAAATTAAATCTAATACAACCTCCACCTAGTATTCCAAGTCTTTGTTAACGCAGGTAATGTTTACAACGTCTTAGACATGACTAAGAAACATAAAAACTTTATTACTCAAATTACATAACTTCACAGTAGGTAACTGATTTCTTAGTGTAAAGGAAAAAAAAACAAGAAACACGCTAATTAAAAAAACAGCCGTACGTATACAAAACATAATATATTACCATAATAAATAAATAGTTCGTTTGAACGGCTATTAACCTCTTTTGAGTGAACGATCTGTCACATACTTAACTGTTTCATAAAAAACTATGGTTGATTAAAGACGCAAAAAGTGCCAGTCACAATGACTGGGCTAGTCTGGCCCAACGATAGTGAAATAGGGTACGAAGGACGATTCCCGACGGGTCAAGAGCAAGTACAAAGACAGCTGATAAGATTAACATCTTTATAGCAAAAAATGCGATCAACAAGTGCTTGAAATGAACCTTGTAATTTGATGTATTTTTATAGGCTTCAATTTGTGGTTTTTTCGATTAAGAAGTTTTGTCTGCTATTAGAATAAAATTTCGAATGCTACAAATGTTAGAACGAGGACTTAGTATTAGATTCGTTTAATGAATTATATTTTGATTTGATCGACATTTTAGTTAGATCATTGAAACTTCTTTTTTCAATATCAATTCTCCTTTAACATTCCTTTCTCCGCCATTTTTTATAACAATCCTTTGTTTTAAATATAAAATATGATATCAAAAGGTTCCTATCGGAAATCCAAAATAAGCCAGGGATGTCTGTCTGAACATTTGTTGGGTATCGGTAGTCCGGAAGACGAAGTGTAGCAGGAATGTTCCGGTCTTCCGAAAAAATATACAGTAAGCATTCCAGTGCAGTTGGGCGTCTTCCGCCGGACTAAAGAAAGGGAACTCATCTTAATTATGAGGAATTTTCTTATGTACCTCTATTTATTTACTTACAAGTCAATTGTCTCGTGTTCAGAATAATTATATATCTTTACTCGGCATTCTTGAGCAGTACACGAGTGGCGACGAATGTTATATTATATGAAGGCACATTGATAGAATAGTGACAGAAGAATCTACGTTTTAGAATTAAAAGTATAGAGGCATAACGTGCGTGATTTCACGGAATTTGTAGTAAAGAGTGTGTTTCAAAGATTTCGTAGCAAACCTACGAAAAACCGAGCCTTTCATTTGCATCTACGTTTTGAAGTAGCAATGTGCAGAAGATTGACTTGAAACGTGTATTTGTGTGTTATATTATAATACTAAAACTAACAGTATGCAATATTAGAAGTTGTTCAAACAAATCAGTACCAAATGCTACTAGTTACACGCATAAAAATCACGTTGTTTGTCTCAATTTCTCGTATTCAGTTACAACACCGTAACAATGTAAATAGTTACCATACACGGCAGAGATTCTAACCTCACTTCACGCACGTTAAATAAACATTTATGTAAACAAACAATCTATCAAGACGCATTATGAATCAACGTCACACCGAGCCGCTCCTCCTTAAGCACACCGCGTAATAATAACAACTTTTATTACACATTTGCCGTTAAATTCACGCTCGCATTGTAAACAATCGACCACGTGGAGTAAAAGTAATAGTAAACTCATAAACAAATGAATGAATTAGCCATAGCGGTGCCGACGTCATCGGCGAAGACACGCATAATAATCGCTTATGCAAACGAACCTAATTATGTAAAGCATTATGAACCGCGCCGACGTGTTTTGACATACGCTAACGACCAATTATATGGCCATTGTGTGACTCAATGAACTTGAAAGACATACAATAATATAGGGCATCGACACGCGCGATGAATGACGTGCCACCGACACCTGTTTAGAAAAAATATGCGAATGTCAGGTGCACCGAATCTCAATGCTCGCCACTATTTTATATATATCATTCTGTTATGTGCGGGCCGCACCGTGTGCCGCTCCATACCTTATTTACAATTTTTGTAGTACCTTATTGTCATGTCTGAGATGCATTGACGGACTCGTGTTTGCTTTCTCATTTACTTCGTATCCTATTATAATACGGTTCGCTTTGTATAACTTCATATTTGCACAAGTACGCTAATCAACATTCAAAATATCAGATTACAGTACTAAGTATCGCAATCTTATCTTTGCTAAATGTTCCGGCGTGATAGGGCGCATTGGGAATTTTTTGGTTCTTGATATTTTTGCTAATTGTGTAGGTACTCTGTATTCTTTCGGTTCATACGTTTTATCAAGGCTCGTCATTATTCGAACGCAGAATTGAATTGGGGATAATAAAATCTTTGGCATTCGCGAAGTGTCTCTTTTACGCTCTAAATATATATCCCATGGCCTGAATGGCGCACCGCGACCCAATTACGTCTGGCAATAAAACAATATGTGAGTCGTTGAACCCTCCAGTTTGGTGTGATGGCTATGTAAACATTGCATCTGGGTAAACAGGCGGGCACGAGCCGCGAGTCGCGAGTCCGCGACGGACGCGAGACGAGACGTGCCGCCGCCAATAATTTATGTAAATTCACGTCATTGTATAAGAGTGATGTTTTTATTGCAATCTTGTTTTGACGGTCAAGTTCGGCACGCGGCGAAAGTTACACAAGTACAATAACTCTTAAGTTTGCACCGCCATGTGTCCGCGACTCACTACTGCAGGGAGTTGCGGCCGAGTACTGGCACTAACGTTCGACTTGCAACGATCTGTGTTTCACTGTTTTCTTATTTCATTTGTATCTATACCAGTAATATCGCTACTACAGCTGTTTTACTACGAAAACATATCAATCTCCAATGTTAAGGTAATAGTCCGGCTCTACGATCAATTACTTTGATTTCACTCGTAAATACAGATGCAAAGGATAGTTTTGTGAATAAATAAATGAATGTTTACGCTAGTCGTAAAATTTCGCCGCGGTATCATCAAAAATATCGGTGAATGTAGAAAATAAAAACTTCTCGCTTCAACGACGAACGTTAAAGTAAAACAATGGTGTAATTTTGATTCGGCTCCAAATGTTTGTAAATATTGTTTTACTACAGCCAACAAGTAGCGTAAAATCTTGTTTATAATTATGATAATAGCTTTATTATATACTACTACAAATCTATTTCGTAGGTAGTAACCATTAATCACTTATGAATGAATGAATGTTATTATTATACGGCAACCGGTCAACGATATCAGAATGTTGTAAACGTCATTTTATAATCATAAGCTCATAAATAAACATGATGACGTATCGCGGGTGATCACTGATCGGCCGGACTCGGAAGTGGCGCCCGGCGCCCGCGGGACGTAGGCGCGCGCGCATGCCGCACACCTCATGCCTCACGCATACGCGAATAATTATGTAACAATGTTTTGACATTCAACAACGACACATTTAGCGCGGACATTAAGTGGATCAATGAACTTGAGCCGTTTGTTGTGCTCGCTGTTACGCAACGATCGGCGTTTGAGTGAGATTAATGCGCGCGGATTATGGCACGCGATACATTTCAATTTACGTTCCGTTTCATTCATGACTCGAGATAATGACGACGTACTCGTTCCGCTTGTTTATTTGCTTTTGCTTGTCGCCGCCGGTGTCCGGACACGTCTCGCGGCCACTTTACATACTCGATCACCGGCTGATCGAAGTGCAACCTGATTTATATGCTCTGTTCGCGACTCGCGGCTTTGTGCTCGGCCGACACGCACAGCTTGTTCTGTAATCGCTCAGTAACATTACTAATGTCGCCGGTCGCCACTCGCGGGTCGCCGCTCGTTTGCGTGCTCCACGAGAAACTTTCAACATAAACATTGTTTATGTGAACACAAACATGTGTGCGACCGACACTAGGAAGATCGTACTATTAGCTACAAGTTTGAGCACAAGACGGCGGGGTGAAGGGAGTAAAGTCTTCACCCATTGACGGTTGAAGCGCCCCGCGACACTTTCACTGCTCCGTTATTGCAGTTACTACGCGCCTACTGTGCACCGGGGGGTAACGGGCCGAGGGAGCTCCGCCACCCTACTGCATTCACCCTCGTTCTCACCCCGCGTAGGGCACCACTACAACAAGGGTGCATGCCTTCGAAATTTAAGAATACTATATCTGGTGTGATGTATCTTATAGTCGCTTGTGACTCGATGCGCCTAATAATAGAGGATACAGCGTGCTGCTGAGACAACGTAACGAATGCAAGATGTTAACAACGAGCGATCGACGGTGATCGTATCTCAAGTCTAGACGGGCGAGCAGTCGCGCGAAGTGGGACAATGTCAACTGTGAGGGCTCGCTATTATTTGCGTAGACACGTGTGCGTCGGCCGAGGAATGGCGGCGCGAGTGACAAGTGCTCGTGAGTCGTGACGGAAGTTTGTAAACAGCGCCGGCCTTGGTCCCGGTGCGGGCCGCTGCACCACGCCGCACTACGCCGCATCACTCCGCACTCACCCGGTCACGCACAATCTATATCGACGTGTTCCAATATCCAATTACACACTTGTATCAATCTATGAATGAAAATGATAATGTACCACCCGTCCGACCGTGACAATCGATTCGATTCATATCTGCAAATCGAAGACAGGTGGATTACTATTACTACGGATGTTACAACAAACTATTATCACGCGCATACCGGTGCGATGTTATCGGAGCATCGAGAGCGTAAATCTGAACCGTGGATGTTTAGCAACAATGTATCGGATGAGTTCGAGTCGAGCGGCCGAGGAGCAGCGGATCGCGGTCGCGTCCTTTGGTAGCGGGTGCTCGGGTGGTGGCGGCGGCGGCGGCGAGCGGTGATTGATGGCCGATAGATAGTCGCGACTCGACATTGAACCCGTCCCGGCGGCTGCGGTGCACGCCTACAGTAAATATATCTAGTGCGGACTTCCGCTCGTGACGTCGCCCGTGACGTACGTCCTGACGTAGCCGCCTACGTAACACATTTATTATACTTTTTGTTTACACTATAAAACGGTATTTACATTGTTATTGTTTCGTGGGGTCGTCGTCTTATCACTTTATTGCTTTACGGCTCGGTTCTCTTTATTGGCTACCTGTCTCTCGATCTCGTAACACTGACATCTATTCATGTTTACTGAATGACTGGTGAGACAGTACGAGTAGGTCATACTCTAGTATAAAAACTTCCTCGAGACCAGCTAGCTACTTAATTAAACAATAACAATTTGTGATACCTATTATTAGATATTTACTAGCTTCCGATAAAAGTATACAATTAAGTAGGTACACTAAAGTCCTGAAAATACATTTCACAAAGTGGAAAGTATTCATTTGTATGTCTGCGGAAATTATTTTTAGCTGATGTACTGTTGGTTGTTATCAAGTTAACTGGAACACTCTCGGGACTAATCTCCTAAGTGCGTACTGTTCGAAAGAGGCGGGCCGTGGGTGGGTACTCATTAAAAATTCATTCTTATTTGGTAGCTCGCTCGTAATCAGCCGCAAGGGGGATGATGTACTCGTGCTGCGTATTCTTCTCCGTCTACTGATTTATTAGTTTTCAGTTTTCGACTTCGAAAGAAGTTTAAATTACTTCTTCGCAATAATACATATTTCTACTGTACGAGTGTTCGTTTGGATTTTTGAACGAAAAATAAAAGGTTTATGTAAGTATCGGATAGTCAAGTCCTTGAGAAGTTTGGGCCTTGGCAACAACATCAAGAATTTTACGCTGACTAGACTTCAATTTCTGTTAGGTAAATCCTTAATACTTCTTACTAAGCATACAAGCAAACTAAAATAAAAAATAACCGAAGAAAGGAACTTCAATCAGTTAAAACTTCATTCCTTTTACCGACTACGCCGTAGCAACGAGTCGTAGCATTCCTGCTACGAAAAAGGATAATTTCGTAGCAAGTATTCGTGTTCTCATTTCGAATTTGACTCGTAACAAAAGAGCTTTGGATTCCATTTCCATTAGCAGGAATAATTTCACAGCAGGTATACAAAATAGCATTATCTTACGAGTGTCACTAACCCAATAGCTAGTAATTAAATGCATAGTTATAAATTTTTTAATAATTGGATAATTACAGTAATGTAGTCTCGTATGTGTGTGTTCGCTATATTCCCCATTGGGTGGGGGAGGCATCCCCTTTACCCACACCAACATGTCTCTTTGAAGTACCGTACTATGTGCTATTCACTCGAATGTTACTCGAACTAAATTCTCGAAACGAAAGATGTTCCATTCTATGGGAGACAGATCTATAGTTAACTAAGCATAGTTAACTAAAAGAAGGATAGTTCTTCTCTATTTGAGTATTATTTCAATAAGTTAAAAAATTGTGTACAAAATGATCTATCTGTGTTGCTACAAATATAAAGAATGTGCAAGTTTGCTTATACATATTTTTGAAGCAAATAAGCACTGGTAACTTCGACGTGAAAAATTAAAGTACGGTTTTCAGTTTCAGCTTGTTTATTTGGAAAGTGCACTTACAATTAGTTGCTTTGTAGTTTATTTGATCGTGTCGAGTGTCGGTGGTAGGGGCGGTGTGGCGAGGGTGCGCCCCGCCCGCCGCCTACCCCCTCCGTCCTAATCCTCCACCCTCCCGACCAGTGACGTCACCACTTACAGCTCTTTGGCAATGAAAAAAGTGATGAAGTTATATTTATTACACATTTTCTTTCATTTTTTAAGTCTTCGAGGTCGTTGTTTTGTTTATTTGCTGTTCTATTAACATCCAATGTTTGGTATATAGGTTTTGAATTTATCTACGAAAGAAGTATTAATTACTTCACCTTTTTCGAAATTGAGTTAAAATAAATCGGTAGCGGCGGTTTGTGATATGACACCCAAAGAGGAGGCTCTCAGCATGCGAACCTTAATTGATACACGATATAATCGGCGTCGAACAGTAAATAAACAAGGTTTTTTCAATAATAACGGTCCTAAACCGGTTCTAGTGTGGGCCGCGTGCAGCGGGGTGTGATGATGTACGCATCAATCACAGATCAGCTGATCGGCGGCCGTTTTCCTTTTCATCTTGCACTTTATTTAATTAATCGTTCGCCGCGGGCGGCGCGGGCGCGTTCTGCTCACGGTTAAGCCGTCTAACCGCTGAACTAAAGCCTCTGTAAACTTACTACGTTTACCGGCGTTGTGATCAGATTATGAATGAACCGCGTTTGATCTCAATTTAATCTAGTTCCGAGACCAGTACACGTCGGCTGGTGACCGTTGTTTATCGTTTCGTCTCTCTCGCAGTCTCGTATCGATGATCATTACTCTTTCTTTATTTGTTTTCTCACTATTATGCGGTGAGATGTTGTGATCGCGTGGGCACGAGCCGAGTTATGTCATGTACCGCTAACAATGGCGATTTTCGCCCGTAACCAATCGACAATGACAACTGCAATGGACCGCAATAAAGAATCGTGTTTGTGAGACGACCGGTCCTTTGTTCTGTTATACACGCGTTCCTACCGAACAGGTGCCTGTTTTATGGGGCATTCTTTTGCATTTATTTCAAGTCAAAGTCAAACTAACTGTCTGAGCCGTCTGAGCCGGAGTAATAGTCTGCCCGCATACAGTAATGATCGCAAGCGCCCCTATAACATGCAATTATCAAGAGATTGGGGAACGCCCACCATCCTGTGAGTTGATGTATGCTGCTTTATCGAGAGTATCAAGTCGTTGCAAACCCTTAGTGGACGTATTTTTAAAGGCATTTAGTTGAGCAAGTGAACGTGTCGAGAGGCGGCCCCGCGTATCGGCGTTGCGGTCGTCGTATTTCTCATACGGAGCGCGGTGTTGCAACCTCACCGTGTAGCAAGACCCCGGTGTATCGAGCACAGAGAGCGGCGCGGCTGTCACGTTGTCTTCAGCCGCGCGAGCGTATGGCACGCGTGTGCTGCGCGTGTGTGAGTGACGTCAACGCGCCACTTTCTCCATACTTTCGTCGTTGCTGGTGCGCTAAAAAACCTCGCTCACCTAGACGACTACTATTAATACATACGATGCGACGTCGCACGCTCTGTCGCGCGAAACGATACGGAATTATTGTTCTCTGCGTGCGACAGGCGTGCGTGAGTGTCCGCCAGCGACTCTCCCCGGTGCAGCGCGCACCTGCTACTACTGTCGTCGCTGTCGATTAGCTGTAGCTTGCACTTTTCCAGCTGAGAGTACTTATTTACTCAAGCGGTTAGTTTCCCAGTCGGCTGGTGTGTCGACGTATGATCACATTTGTCCGTTGTACCTACGAGTGCCTGCTAATATGTTGTACAAACATAGTCCGCCAAGTGTACGCTCACGCTCGCGCCGAAGGTTGACGCCACAGTTCTCCGGTACACTAATTTTAAGCACTTTAATTCAGTCCCAACAATTTGTGCTTTAATTCGCGCTGAAATATCGAACAAGTAAAATCCATTCGGTGCCATCGCACGCCTGTCTAATTAAGCTCTGTCATAGACTCTTCGAAGGCTCTATTACGAGCCGCCTCCAAACTTAGAGCGGACTATAACGCATTTGGTATTCAATCAGTAATTCTTGCCGCCGGAGAGTGGGTTTTATGCGGGGGTAGTAAGGTCGATAACGCGAGGGTGGAGTGAAATTCAGCTCGCTCAGTGTGACAATTACGGCGATGCGGCCCGCCCCGCGCCGCCGCAATCGATAGGCCTACGGGGGGAGCGGGGTGCGGGGCGGCGGCGGTCATTACTTATGCAAAACAGCATTGGTACTGCGAGTGGCCGAGCGGCGTGCTGCGGCCTGCGGCTGCCGAGCCGACCAGCTCGCACGCACTCTGCCGGCAACCCTGCTGCCCACCACATGTTGACCTTACTCCTATATTGATTTATCGACCCTCCAAAACTCCAAACAAAACTGACGCAGTTCTAATATTCTGTCACTGTTTCATTTACCTGATGACGTCGAATAAAGTCCTTTGTTAGGGATCGCATCGGCCGCCGTCAAAGTTCCCGGGCCCCTAATCTGAGTTGGCGATGAGCTAACGGACCCGGGACCCGGGACTCGTTACTGAATTGAGAGTCGCTCTTTGTGCTCTCCCTCGGTGCGGGATGGCAGGAGGGTCGCCCCTGAATTTTGTTTCGTACTGTATTCAACATTTGGATGCAATGTATTTAAAGTGCGACAGCAAAGTAGAAGTCTTAATTAGATCCTGAATATAAAGGATAGCATTGTCCTACTGAAAGATTTAACAATTATTATTTAATAAACTTATGAAAGGTTCAACTTAACTAAAGTTTTTTGATAATTAGGAAGCTACCTATGTACCTTATGTCTATCTAATGCATGCGTTTTACACTCTACTCACTAGGAGAGAACAAAACTTGTTTCCAAGCTTTACTTCAATTATGAAGGAAACAATAATAATACTAAAACTGCGCGATATCGTCAAACTAGGCTAGCTAAGCTTGCGAAAAAGCTTTGCTTAGCGCATGAGCTTTTGCGATAAAGTTTTCGCGCGAAAACTCATTCCCGCGCTTTATAACCTGTGAGTTTCCAAGGCTTGGAAGGGGAGGGCTTTATATAAGAGCCAGGCGCCCCTCGCCCCGCCTCGCTGTACATAATGTAATTGGCAACAGCGGCCGATGTTCAGCCCGAGCATTGTGGCCGCTCGCTCGAGCGATGCCACACGACGCCAGCGACACCGACCCAACTCACCCTAGCGGAAAACTTCTTCAGCAACTACCTCGTCGGAATGAGTTGATGACTACTATTCCATATCATCAACGAATGCTACATGTACCTACGTATATAATGTCAGTTGATTTCAGTTACAGCATTTAGTTCAAACATTATAAAAAGTTGAAAGTTTCAGTGTTTTCAATTAAGTCAAGCTTTACTATAATAAAATTGATTACAAATAAATTAATGCCATCAATAATTCTCAAATTTTATTGTTTTGACGTAACCATAGCTAAATTAATTAATATACTACAACAACAAATCTGTCATTCTAGAGTTAAAGGAGCTTACAAGAGCTTCTCTTATAAAATCACAGTTATTGAATAACAATAGAATATGTCGAGCGCATAATAATATAAGATTGTGTAGTGAGTTGTTCGGGTCGCTGGTATCGGCTCTTATCACACAACAGGCACGTTATCAGGCTTCAAGGTGACGGGCCGATGTGAGTCGATTGCACGACTAAAGATATGGCTGACAATTATTATGTGTTCAGTCCAATCCAGCGTTTCACAATTATATGATAACGAGATCGATTGCAGAGATTTTCACAAGACTTCAAACAGATGATGACAGACATTAAAATCTCGGAGCATAGTAATTTGACGCTTCCGAACATGATATCGCGGTCCAGTAGGAATGCACATATCTATCAGATCTAGTACAAGTTCAATAACACGGATATTACACAGTAACAGCACGCCGTAATGAGTCACGAACTGCGGACTTATTAAATTAAACGCACTATCAACTGCAGAACTGTTTACATCAACACTCAAACCTGCACTACTGAACATGTCGTGTGAGTTCATCAAGTCAAACTTTTATCCGAACCAAGTGTGAAAGTAAGTTGTCGCTAAGTTGTCACATGTTGAGCGGGAACTCGTGCAGCAATTATGTATAATATCGACAAGGCCACGTGCTCCGTTGACGTTAACAAAGTTTCCCGATGCGGAGAAAACTTTGTGACATGTGAGTGGTAGAGGTAGATACTTACAATATGTTTGGAGGAACGCCCCGCACTCCGCACTCTGTCCCGGCGACGCCGGCACCGCCGCCGCCGTGACTCAGCGGCGCCCTCGCGCGACGTCGCCCCGTCTGCCCCCATGGAAAATTTATACCCACCCTCTTCCCAAGATCATTACGACACGACTACACTAAATTCAACCTACCCTAGCAGAAATAAAGAACATTTTCGCTTGCTTCGACGGAGCAAGACAAAGGAGCACCAGCATTTTCGTCGAAAACAAACCTTAACTCCTGTGGGATATAGTTTGTAATTTATGTGACGAAGAGGCTCACGTGCTTTGAAAACGCAGTAGTGACGTCACGATCCTCTGAGGTGGCTACGAGGGCGGCGCATCTAATTCTACGTTTTTTTATCTACATTGCGCTAAACCAGGCCGATAGTCTTCTGGAAAATCAATACAGTCGTACTTTTATAAAGATACGATTCTGAAATTTGTGAAGCTCGAGAACCATGATACAAAACAAATCAAAAGGTAAAACCAAACCAAACTTAACATGTCGCAGTGAGACTGTGGCTCTGCGCTCTCCCTTAATTCCCTGCTGGTGCGAGGTGGCGCGTCTAGAGAGCGTGTGCTCTCTCATCTCCTTAATTCGTCCTTCGCCGCAGCCCCCTTAATTCTCCCTTCTAGCATTGCTGTGAGGGAGGGCACTCACTCTCTTGTTAACCCGAGTGCGTCCCCCTTATTTATGCGAGGCGCGTGGGGGTGGCTGGGCGGTGGGCGGCGCAGGGGGTGCTATCGACGTCCGTACGCCGTGTCTATGTGCTGGTGAATTAAGAGCGAGTCGGCTTTCATTTTGCTAAAGCTTCCACGCTCGTGTGCTCGCCTTTCAGGCGCTGCTTGCTGGTGTGCACACAGAGGCTTAAGCCAAACTCGACTCTATAGCAAAGAAATAAGATTGCAAGCTGCTCGCTTTTTGTCATTCGCCTTCAGCATTTTATAACTTCAGAGGGCGAGGAGGTGCAGAGTTTTTGTGAGTGGAAGGACTTTTTTGAGTAACGTTTTTTATGTTTTACTCGGTTAGGGTTCGCTAAGATAACGACATATCTCTGAGGGTGGAGCGTTCTCATAGAGGATACATATTTGACTGTATTTCTTTTTCCTGGACTCGCTGCAACATGATGATGAGACGCGATGCATATTGTGTGCAATGACTGAACTGAACTGACATGATAAATGACAGTACACTTTAAAGAAGATTGGCACTGAGTAGTGTCGAAACTATTTAGTAAAGTTTGCGAGAGGTCGGGGACGTGGTGGGTGGCTAAGTCTACGCACAGCGTCTTCAGAGAAAGTGAAATTTAGCACAAGTTCGGAGAAATACAACTGTGTTCGTCGCCCCCTCGCCCCCTCACGACTTGTGGGGGTGGCAGCCGGCAAACGCGGCTTATAACAATTAAGTTTATTCGCTCGCAGGTTTTTCTATTGGACTCAACAAAAAACATTTCAAGTTATGAGTTGAAGAATATTATAATTTCATTTAGTTTGTTCGGTGATGTCGTCGCGATCGCTATGTCTCTGCCTGGCGTTTCCATACCGAGCCCTCATTATATTATAACTCATAAGATTATTGACGAGTGAAGTCAAAAAAGATCACTAGGTAGGACTCCAGATATCTGTAATGAAACATTAATATCGTGATCACTAGTAAATAAATCCTCACAACATGAACTAGGTTACTATGAAATGTACAGTTGTTGCTGCGATAGCGAATGTACGTTTTAAAGTAGGTTTACCACTAATTAAAGCCCGTAGTGGTCACTACAATTTCAGCACAAAAAATATTCGAAATAAACGAAATGGATCGCTAATTAACGCCGGATTTTACCGAAATTCGTTTAGGCACTGTTGCAATATATGTACTTTTCAGTATTGATTTTTTATTTAATACATTTTGGGGAGCTGCAGGAGTAGCCAGCGGGTGTGATGCATGCACATCGGGTTAAAAATGGCGAGAGCAACTGCCTCTGTGACGGTTGAACGACCTTTGCTAAGGTGTCGGTTTCGGGCAGGTTATTTAGTGCGGGGACGGGGGTGGCAGGTGGCGCGGGGAGGGAGCAGCCCCGGGTCGCCAGGCAACGGCAACTGGGTCACTCCGGGCCTGCCCCGGCCGCCCACCAATTATGTACACGCTCGTTACCGGACACGCGTTTTTCAATCACATCCATATTTAATTGGGCATCACGAAGCTGGAAAATGTGTTTGAACCGCCATGTTTTATGAGAACTTTATTTGAATTGCGTTATATTATGACGCTGCTGATATTACCAATAATTGCAAAACGTTTTGTAGGTATTATGCTCTGACTACGTTGCTACGGTTTTAATGTGTGCTACGGCTCGTAGTCATATCTCGTAGACCAGGTAGGTGCTAGTGCTACGACGCCCTTTTAACTTAACATTTGGTAGTCTTAGGTGTTCGTGAGACATTGAATTATTGTGTTCATTATAAATAAATCATGTTAAAGTCACGCGACTTTGCCCATAGACGACGGCGAGTGGTACGTGATAGATGGCAGGTTGGACGTAGCGTCGGGCTCGCGGCCGCGGCGCGACTCGTCTTCCGGGCTTCTTACAAGACAGAGTTGTGCCCTAACTTGTTGCATGGATGCACCGCGGAGGGTGCGGGGATGGCGCGGGTGCGCGGGCGCGGGCGGGGGGAGCTCGCGGAGGGCCGCGGGGGCGTCTTCATAGTGAATGGGCGCGAGATGTCGTGGCCGGCCGCCACGTGCGCGTATGGAGATGTCTCCATTGATAGCCGTGACCTCTTCCTTATCGTTGAGTCTCGATGACGCTCGCATACATCAACTCTACCTATCCCTTAGCACCTCTCGAAACTCGTCAGCTGTTACTGTAACTTAGTACTTGCTAGAACTAAATTCAAAACAAAAGTTCAAGTCTTTCCATATGATACATGTAAATAAGAAGTTTAGTTTAAGATCTTTACACCGAACGAATGGTAAGTTAACAATCAAGTACCTGGATAACCGAGCTTTGTCAGTTTTTTTTTTTTAATTAAACAACATGTTCTGAAAATGAAACCTAGCTAGATCGATTTATCGCCCCAAAAACCGCCTAAATACAAAATATTTACGAAATCGATGAAGCTGTTTCCGAGATTGTTGATACATAATACAAGAAATGCCCTTTTAAAAGTATTAGTTGGTGCAAGATCGATTCCTGATAGAAGTAATGGATAAGTAGACCATGCTAAAGTTCAGGTTCAAAAAAATTTATTGGCTGACCAAGTACCAATTCTAAGACCATTTAAATTGATATTCAAGCAAAAGAAATGTGGTAGTCAGTGCAAAAAGTGAGAGCTCTATTTAAAGCACAATTAGTACATGATTCATACTTGAACATGTTCGAAATAGAGCACTTGTTCCCTCTGCTGCAATGTGGTGTACAAACCCACTTACAACAAGTCTGTTCAGTAAATTGGCATAACGGGGTCGAGTCAACTCGTAGACAATTAGCATTGAGCGGCCGGGCGGGCGGGCGCATAGCAAGTGCAGCCTTGACATTGGCCGTCGCCCTAATGTCGTCGCATCGATTGTCGGAATGCGAACAAAACCATCTCCGGCCGGCAAATAATAATAGTGTCGAACCGATGAATGAGCATATTAGCGAGCGGCGCGGGCGCGGGCGGCGGCCGGCGCCGAGTCATTACGCGCCCCCATTAATCACTGCAACAATCGGCCGATATCTCGCTATTTACAAACGCGGGAGCACGTGTTCACCGCTCGTACTACGCAGAGTGTATTGACCCATTTAGATAGCTCGACCTTCGCGCGGCCATTGTGAGCGAAAAACATAAAAATAAGTTTTATTGCGGCGTCGTTATGCGTATCGCTGCGGCGCGGGCCCGCCGCCACCGCGCCGTCACGCTCGCACCGCCCAACAGCTGATCGCTACGTGACATTTTTATTTTATTCGCTCTCTTCCGGGGATTCTCCGAGATACGTGCCAGTGACGTCATTATCTGCCCGTGTACGCCGCCACCTGATTTGTTATCTCGACAGAGCGCGATATAAACTCCACCCCTGCGGATCGCTTTGATTTATGCCGCTTACCGTATGAAGTGCACCATGTGAGACTGTCTAACGTGATTGTTTGGACCGGTGCCGCATATTTCACAGTTCATATAAATTATCACATCACAACTTAATCACTTCACGTCAGATGCACTTTTCATTTGCTCGATGAACATGTTAATCCTACCTCGTCACATCCGACGTGTTTAATCCTATAACGAGAATGAATATCAACCCGCAGTTCGCAGTACTGACTGAATCTGTGAGTGAAGCAAGTGTATTGTGACATCTAGTGCATTAGAATTTCCCTGAAAAATAAATCAGACAGGAGCACGAGATAGATGAATTGTTTATTGTTGATAACAGGTTGGAGTGTTCTAGTTCGCAGGAATAGGAATGGGTTCCGTGGAACAGGTAGGTACGGATGTTTGCTTACGCATGTAGTGGTGGTCGCTAAAGGCAGCGACGCGCGGCGGAGGAGCCCTGGCAAGCCGACATTCCGATCATTGAGCGGCGGCGTCTGTGTTCGGGGAAGCGTGCGTCATCTCGCGCTCTACCGACAAAAACTACAAATTTTCCCTTTCATTGCATCAAGTGGTCGCAGCTCGCACTCGCAGGCAGCGGTCCACGCTCATCATAATAAACGCATAACGCGTCGGCTCGCACGCGCTCACTGTAAACAATGCGTTTCGGGAATTCCCTCTCTTTTTATGCAGGATCACATTCCTGAGGGATTCCTTTTGTTTGCTTTCAACTGTTAATTTTTTTACCCGCCACCTTGAAATTATTTGTCTCTATTGACACTTGTGTAACGGGACGCATAGATTACGAGCTTTTGTGAACCCCATTCACCTGATCTATCGTCTTTCACACGCTTTTGTGTAACTTAGCTGTTTTTGAATTGTATATTTCTTGGGATCGGATACTTGAGTAAACATTTTGATTTCTTAATGATACTTTAATACGATCGTCAAACAATGTTCCTTTTTAAGCTTATTGTTTCAAATTACTTATACCTTTGTATCATCAGGACGATGGCCACTATTGTTGCTCTCTTAAACAATTGCATGATCAGCTTAAAAAATCTGAATGAGGACTTTAAATTCTACCTCAGGTACAATGTTATGTTGTGACGTGAGAGATTGATTTTGTAAAAGAGCTGCTTAACTCACTAAACAGTAGGTGCTGCAAAGTGCAAACTTAGTGTTGGTGGTCACCATATTTACACGAGAATTTAATTAAAGTGACTAAATAACGCATTGCTTGCAATAAATCTTATCTCAAAATTGACATGAAAGCTACCATTTGTTACGGTTAGGCGTTTGGCAAAAAATTGTATTACACAACTACTGTTAAATCAATCGTGTACGGGTGCGCAGTAGCCAGAGGCGTGAAATAAAAAGCTCGACAGAAGCACGGCGAGGCGAGTCGACGAAGCTGCGCGAGCGCCGGCCCACGAAGGCACGAAACAGGATGTGGGACTGGTTGGCGCACGCACACACGCGCACCGCATGGGCACACAGCGCATACACTCACGCGCGGCCTCGCCGCTCGACTCGCCGCTCTCCGCTCACGGAAATGTGCGTGCCAGCCAGGGCTGCGAGCACGACCATACCGACTACATATTTTATTTTTATCATTCCTTCCACTCATGCTGCCGTTCAAATTTGCAAGTTTATCGGCTCGTAAAAACACAGTATTTTCTGGGGATTGTAGTCTTTTGAGAGTACGGGAACAGGAATAAAAAGAAATCGTGGGTGTATGTAAAATGGTAATTGTACTGTTCGACATTTGTTTGGTGTTGATATGTAGCATGGTGTCGGGTGGTGTCTGACAACCCTGGTGGGACAGGCGAGACTACCTTCGAGCCGAGCCTGCAATACCGGCCATGCGCATGCCACTATAGCCTCCGACTTTTTTGACAATTTGTTGTCCTCCAGGAGGTTGTTAGTAAAAAATTGCAATGCTTTCGAAGTATAGAAATATTATTATAAGCCGCACTTTAATCATATTCAAAAATAGGGCGACAGTGATACCCCGTATGCACCAAATAGCGGTGAGCACAATACCAGCTCTGAAACAATACTCTAACATGTGTACAAAGTGAAGTGTTTACGATCTCTAATCTCGATTGCACCGAACAGGTCCACAACAAACCGCCCTTCTGAGATGAATGAAATTACCACCGCCGCCGGTCACGTGGTCTATTGTACTGAAAAGGAACGTTAATGGTTTAATCGGTCATTGAATCGACTCGATACTGCATAGCGTAGCCTCTTCGCACCGTTTCATGAATGGGCCAAAAAAAATGAAATAAAAATTCTACTACGATGTTATGACCGTACCGTCGTAAACAATCGTTATTTATACAGGCATCGATGTATTCCACACAAACACGAAACTTGCTAAACACGTGGGCGGGGAAATGTCACATCGACTCTCCACTGAAACTAAACAACGCTAAAATCACTGAAATCTATATATATAAAAGAAAGTCGTGTTAGTTACACTATTTATAACTTAAGAAGGGCTATATCGATTTGGATGAAAATTGGTGAGGATGTAGCTTAGAACCAGGAGACGGACATAGGATACTTTATATAGATTACTTTTTTTTACTTTTTACCGAAAATCACGAACGGGAACGGGGGGAAAATGTGATTGCGCGTACAAGTCGCGGGCAGAAGCTAGTAATAAATAAATACCAAAATATGTTTTTATTTTGTACAATTGTTAAAATTATTTAATTAATTTATATTATGTTTACTGTCTCTTATACGTAATTGGTGACGTTGTTACGAAAACCCACGAAAAAAGGAAGGTAGCTTCACAAATCTAGCTAAATGAAAGGCATTACAGTGCCTAAGTAAGTTCATCGGAATATAACATCCAAATTCCGTGGCTTATAACATCTGATGCATAACAGCGGCATCGTATTTTTTCTTGTGGATAGGCAACCCCATAACATGGCACAGCACACCCCATGCTATCTACACTGTGTTATAGTCGGCTATTATAATACGCCAGCAGTGAGGCGGGCTGGCGATGGTGGCGCGCGGCGAGCGTAGGTAGCTGTAGCGATAGATACAAGCGGCCGCTACGCGATGTCATTACAAGCGCGCCTGTGTGCTGCACGTGCACACAGGCGCGCGCCCCCGCCGCCCGCTCGCCGCGCCCCGCCCGCGCCCCTTGCGCGCCGCTCGACATGACTGTGGCGCTGTGAGGCAATGCCGTTGCTGTGCCGCCGTCTATTTGGTCTCCACAATGCCATAGAAAGTCTCCGTTCGACTCGCCTCGACGACCGAACTTTTCCTACCTCCTCGAGCGAGAGGCGTTATAACAGCGTCGCGTCGCCGCTCCGACGACTCGTCGACTATGACTTTTCAACGCATACTGTAGAATTCTTTATTGTTGTTATTTTGAATAAGCACTAACTCCTCGCCTTGCGCTATAGCTAGCAGTACGGTTATAAAATGCCGCATATCCGAGACTAGCGATAAAATAAACGTCTGACGTTTCCAAGTTTCGAACGGAGAGAACGAACGACGCGCTGCGCATCAGAAAAAGAACTTTACGACAAGATTAGAAAGAGCGAGCGGAGCGGCAACAGCGCGCAGCCGCGTTCCAGAGGCACAGAGTGGCAACGCCGAGCGCCAACGTCATTTACTAAATTTATTTTCATGAGCGCCAGCGCTGGCGACGACACTGCTACATACATATAGCGCTCGCGGGCGCCGCGTGATACAACCTCACGCTAGATATTATCTAGCTATTTCTACATATTGAAAACTTGTCGCGCTCGTTTATAATTTTCCTATAATGGACAGTAGGTGTACAGTTGTACAGGCGTACAGTAATCGCTCTGTACAGTGAGCCGGCACGTTTTCCGCGGAGCGATAAAAGGGTGACGCAAAGTGATTATTTGCAGCGTTGCGATGAGTGGTCGCTGAGTCAACTTGACGGCAGGCAGCGACCGTCGCAAGTCGCAACACCGACAGCGCTCGCAACCTAACCTACTAACCGATCATGCGTTGTTAGCTTTTATTGTGAATTCGTTCAGCATTCTGCACTATAGCTATTCACTTTATAGTAAAAATAATATAGCTGTTATCTTTACTCGTAAACTTGAGTAAAATGATTTACAAAAGTAAAAATAAATTTTTATTGGCGCTTAAACAAGTAATTATAATTTAACATAGATTGATGATTGATGTTTGTTCGTAAAATATGTGTAGCGGAGTAATTTTCATTTCATTTAACATTTTCTGTGTAATAAATAGGCGGTATAAAGGCTAGAGTATCTAGGCAGGTTCTGCGAAACGCGTGTGCTTCTTAATTGTAGCGGCAGGTGTGGAGGCATCTGCCGCCTGCTGGACTCGCACACTTAATATTTTTATTTTTTCTACAACGTGTGTATCGCTGCACACGGTATCCACTGACTCGATGCATTGAACAATTTCGCGATGGCCACTAACGAAAGTAGCCATGTATGCCTCAACGGGAAGGTAATTCATTGAATATACGATGTTGCTGTAAAAGTCAACGCGCTTGCCTGCACGTCCGTCAGTTAGTACCGCGCCACTGCAGCTGCTAACAATGATAGCTTGTTATTCAAGTTCAATATAAAGATAAGGCCACAATGAAATGTACACTAACTTCAGGTAATACTTCTGCCTGGCAGTTTTATAGTCCTGAGGACTTGAAATGCTTAAATGTATTTCTGTTCTTCTGTTTGGACAAAGAATGCGCTCCGACAGAAGGGTCCGATGATCCCGGCCGGCGCGGCGGGTGCGTGGAGCCCTTACCTGAACCGCACTAGGGGCTGCTCCCCGGCACATTGTCGGTAAAAAAAACTGAGTAGGGTCGGAGCACAAAAGAGCTCAGACCACCCTACCAGGTACCGTTGTACGCCGTCTGTTACTCTAGCGAGCGTACTGTGTTGGCTACATTCCATGCGTTTCATATTTGAGAACAATCAGTTTATAAATATGTTACTTCACTATATTTTGTTCAAAAATATTAAGGTATTTAATAGAATTTAATGTAATCAATTAAAGGTATAATTTTAATCTTAAATCATTTTAAGCCTATTCCAGTCCTAGCCAACCTAGTCCAATAATTACAATATTTTACGACACTCTTATATCGTACACTAATAAGCCTGTATGTGCCTGTGGGTACAGATTTATAATAAATCAGTATAATAACGCTTTCCATTAGTTTTCCGTGGAGCGCATAAAGCGTCTCAGCTTCCGGTACTTGTGGTAGTTAGAGAGCGGCGCCGCGCAGCTCCGCCTGCCCGTGCAGCGCCCACGCACCATTGTGCTGCCTCACATCCGCGTCTACACGCCTACCTCGCCACGTACACCCATACACCGGGCATGCAGTACTTTCAGACATCACTTCCACTTCTATTCTTCAGTTTTAGTTGTCATCAACATAAGAACTATAGACTGATGATGTCGTTTCACAAACTTTTAAAAAAATAGACGAAATATAAAACGTCACTGTCATTGCGAACGTTTCGAATACTGGTGATGGTACCTATTTATAAAAAAACATTAATAATTGAATTTAATTATTATTCTAACATAAAAAATTATTAGCAATAGTTGTACACGTAAGTTCAGTTGGAATGTATGTGAATAACCGAATTGTTTCTGTATTTGCAGGGCTCGGGCGGCGGGTGCGGCGCCAAGCGGCGCGCCGGCTCCCCGTGTGAGGGCGGCGGCAAAGTCGCGCGCTGGGAAGACTCGATCGCGCGGCTAGAGGCCGTGGCCGCCGGCGCGGGCGGCGGAGACTGCTGGCGCTCCGAGGAGGAGGAGCGGCGCGCGTGCCGCCGGCGCTGGTGTGGCGGCTGGTGCGGTGCGCACGATACCATTCGGGCCGAGAACGGCAAGTCCTACCTGGAGCTGGGCGGTGCTGCTGCGCGCGCCTGCTGCGACGGCCGCGCGGCTGGTCGCTGTGCCTCTCGTCGCTGCTACCGCGAGAGGCGGTTCAAAATGATGAATCTGTGTGCGCTGAAACTGGCGCGCTTACGCCAGACGGCGGATCCGTCGCTGAGGCGCTCTGTGCTCGTCTGCAATACGTTACGTGGCATCGAGCGCGAGATGGAGCGCGAGAGTGCCGAGGAGGCGCCCTTCGAGCCGGCGTGCGTAGCTGGTGGAGTAGCACGCTGCGAGCTGTTGAGCTCTCGCGACCCGGCGGCTGGTCGTGCCACCCCCTTCCCTGCGCCGCCACCGCCGGACCGAGACTCCGGCTACGGCGACGAAGAGCAACGGACCATCGACTGGGGCTCCGTACTGAGCCTGTCATCGAGGTCGGCGCTCGACCCCCCCGAAGACGCGTGGCCCGACGACTGGGGCTGGAGCGAGGACAGCTTCGTGCGGCTGCTAGTGCCGACGAGTTAGTGCACGGCGCGCGGGCAGGACTCGCCCGCGCCCCACTGAGCGCCTGTGATAGCGCGGGCCGCGCCGCGCGGTGAGGCGGGCCGCGCGGCCGGCTCGCGCGTGCGGCCGCGCGGTACTCTAGTCGGACGCGCCGCGCCGCCCGGCGACTCGCGCGCCGACGCGACGCGACGCATACACGCAGTCAGTAGTTAGTATTATGTAATTGCAAAAGGGAAGGTGCTAGCTTCGGACGTGACGCAGGACTTAATGCGAGCCGAGTTATTTTTGATAGTTTTATTTTCTTTAAGTGAATTCCAAACCGAATGAAGAAGTGACTTAGCTAATGACGTTATTATCGTTTAAATTAAAACTCAGGTGTTTGAAATTTTGTTGAAATTATTATGTAATTAATTAGGTAAATAACTATATTTATTTCGTTGACCAGAAGAAGAAGAAAAGTGACAATTTGAAATTATTTCTGTCTTGATATTTTCATTGCAAGATGTATCGGAACAACGAGTTTGACTTTATTTTCATGGGTTATGTTGACTCGCAGACATGTTCGCGGTGTGGTGTGCTCCGAGTGGTAGCTGGCTCGAGACTGTCCTGACTTCAGATTAGTTACTAGCGAGTCGTTGAGCTGGGAGCGCACTGTACCGCGGAGATGTCGACGGTGGTCGTATAAATAGTAATGTGTGGACATGTGCCGTTCGACAAACGCGTCACTGCTGTGTTGTGCTAGTGCAGTGCGATGGTAATGCGAACAATCACGAACAAACTGTAATAGCTAGTACCTTAGTACTTAACGTAACTGATGAACTTTCATTAGTTCCACATCCACCACAGAGTCGCAGTGTCACTCGTAACTGGATGTCAATTAATAAGCCTTACCAGCTGTGACTATGAAAGTTTCATGATTACAGGAATCGTGCATTTGAATAATTGGAATTTGTAATACATGACTGAGCCGTGGCTGTTGGTACTTAACTCATATTTCGGAATTGAGATTTCTGTCCATTGGTTCGGATGCCTTCTAACGATCTATATCTATCTAGCTGTTAAGAAGTTTCATTTAGACTTAAACGAAATAAATAAAACGTGTCATCGAATAGTTTATTTACTTACTCTGTGTACTAACAGTGAACTGCAGTTCCTAATACGTAATTAAATCTAATTAGAACAATCTTTAATTTATTCGAAACATTTACCTTCTAGTTTTGTACTAAAGTTTTATTGTTAGAAGGCACCCGAACATCAGATTAGGTTTTCGATAGCCAACAAATTAGTTCGTTGAAGGACTCTGTAAATGCATTGAGATTTGAAAAGTGTAACAAGCAAATAATCATTTGAATAAATTGTGTGTAAATAGTGTAATAGTTGAACAACCCGTCGTTTCTAAACAGAGACTGATAACGAACAATGTCATCGAAACCGTACTGTCTGGACGAAATACTTGATGTGACTGTTCTCTCATTAGTAACATCGGGTTGTGTAACGCTGTGCCCGCGGCGCGGCTGGCGGCCGGCGGGCGGTCGGCGGGCGGTCGGCGGGCGGTCGGCGGTCGGACCTCTGTGTTCATACACTCTACCTACCTCTGCTACTCACACTGTCTTCTGATCATCATTTCGTACTTAAGCAATTGTTCACTCAGCATCCCAATACTTTACCGACCGCCCCCTCCTACCAGCGCTAGTGGCCGCGAACTACGGACCTGTGACTGCATGGACCAAACATACCTAGCACGACTAAATAGAGCAAAGTACAAATTTCAATAATAAGATGCATTAGTGCTCCGGCGCATGTTTGTCCACCGTTGTCAATTACTCAAATATTTGAATTGTGATTCGGTAGCTAATGAGAGAAAACTATGTTCTTAAATTTAGTGTACATATTATATACGGAGATGGGCATTATGGCGTGGTGATCGCGCCCGTTGTAAATATATTATGTAAAGTAATAATTTTATTGATGTCGAATGTCGGGTAGCTTGTCATCGCTCGGCCCCGGTAACCCATGCCGCCGCCCTGTTGTATATTACGACCTCTATTCTGTCCAATACACTCAACAAGTACAGATATACAAGTTACATAATTATGCATTATTAATATAATAAGATGTCACAAAATTTTATCGCCAGTACAGACCAATATACATGAACAACGTTTAGTTATAATATTTTGGGTTCTAAACTCATAAGTGATGCACTGAGAAACTGAATGATCAGCTCAATCTATTTTATTTTATGGGTTATTTCATGTTAGATATTTTGTTGATGATGTCCGTATGGTTGGTTGTGATGGTTTACTTAAGTAAGTTAGCGACTCCGGCAAATTGCCATGTTTCACTTGTACCTACCTATTACATTTTACTCTATATTTGTACTAACATTTTTGAGACCGTCTTGTATTCCTGACGCACTTGTGTATGACTTAATTTTTGAAAGTACTTAAACCTAAATAGTCGAAGCTTTCAGTCATCCCTCTTAAATATTTCTATTAGTGTAATATTTGTTAATGCTCGAGCGTCAGGAATACGAAACGAGAAATGCTTGCAATATAATGTAGGTACAGAAACTTCTTATCCTGTCATTTTCATAAAATAGCCGACTGATTCTTTCAAGTCGGGTTGTCAGTGAATGAATTTTATGATTGTATGTACGTCTTGATTGTAAAATTTTGTACAAAAATAAGTGGAGGACCCCTACGTTTAAATTGTATTTAATACTCCTTAACTGTTATCGTTTGTGTCGTGGGCACGACCCGCTCGCTGCGCGTCGCGCTGCGGCGCGGGTAGCTCGTACGTGCGACAGGCGGTCGCGCGAGCACGCTGCGCACAGTGTTGTGACCTCCAGCAATAATTATGATGGCAGGTAGACTCCTTGTCGCATCCGTCTTTACTCTGTTGCAAACGTTTCAAAGAAACATTCGCAACGTTTTCATACGTAACTTTACGACTACATTGTATAAGTGTATTTCCTTAGTGTTTTTCATTGCCATTGGTTACCAAAAATGACAGGATTTTTATTGAAACTATTGTGAATATATTTTAGAATGAATACTCTCGTTAGAAAATTGAGAAAAGCATTTTGAAGGGGCTCATATTGCACATCGAATTGTTAAATCGTTCCTCATGTTGGGAGTTCTCAAAGTCGTTTCTCGATTTGTCTAATGTAAGATATATAATTGTAATATATTATTGTTTAAGCCGTTGTATCGAAAATAACAAGAACAGGAATAATTTTGTGAAACAATGGCACAAAGAATGAACATAAATATTATATATATTATAGAAACAGAAATGTGGCTATAAAAGCAATTTTTATAATAAATATTTACTGTTGAAGAATCTCAGACTTTTATTCCTATTTTCCTTTGTGACGACGCTGTGAAATAAGCAATCGCAGGCGCTGGTATTTAACACAATATGATAAACGAAAAATTACATACATACCTATTACCCATTCACTTACATATATATCTACAAGTTCTGTGTCAAAATATAAAAGAAACTACTCTGTAAAATCTGTGAGATCTAGACTCGCCATAGTGAAGGTTCTCGGTTACATGTTATCGAGAACTTACTTTCAGGTGTAATTTTCAGTAACAACTAGGAAAGAATCGATTATCAACACTAGCTAATGGTTTGAAACGAGAAGGTATAATAGCTTATGTTAAAATGAAATACATACCTATATGTAAGTACTGGCTTCTGTCAGCTGCTAATACCGATTCCTTCAGCTGTTATGACTTAAAGGAGTAACAAACTCACAAACTTTCCCATTTATAACATTGGTAGGATTACAGGTAGCCAACAAGGTTAGATGTATAGTAAATATTTTGATATTGACTACATTAGAAAGGCTAGATAAAGCAGTTAATGGATGCAGGGCTGCAGAGTGGCGGTGAAGCGGTTTGGATTCCTGCGTGCAACACTCAGAAGAAGAAAAAATATCTGTTCTAAGGCACCTAAGTTTATTATGTAGGTATATAAATAATTACAAAATGAAGTGGAAGTAGAAAATAATAATTTGAAACAATTTAATTTTAAAAGTTTGAAACATATTAAAACCAAAATAATTATAAATCGCGGGTAACAGACGTGAAAATTTGAGGAAGAACTCCTCTGTGGTAGTTGGTAGACCCCAGTATTTTCACGTGAGTAACCCGCGATTTTAGTCAATTTAGTATGTCTCACGATAGTTATTATACAAACATATAACAACCGTCAAGTTCATTACCTTGAGTGATTATAATACCTTCCCGCGGCTGTTGTTCTGCAGGAAAAGGCGTATATTATGCTGCTCCTACATCTGTGAATGAGGAGAATGTGGTCGAGGCGAATATTCCATCAAGTTTTTAGATTCTTCTTGGGCCACCAATGAGAATATGTTTGTTTTAATATTGTGTTGAGACAGTGGCGGCAATCTTTTTGTAGTCTCGTACATACTAATAAAAAAATGAAAAAGTGCATCATTTTGAACATTGCTAATAATTACATCATTATTGGTATTAGCAATTAAGCGCTCCCGTTCTTGCCGTCTTTTAACTGCTCTACGTTCATGGTTTTCAATCGATTTAATTAGTAGGTTATTTAAAGTGTTCTCTGTGCGTCGTCTTTTGTATCCTTGAACAGCTGCTGTATCAGTATATTGTGATTTAGGGATTTCATTGGTTTCTTCATCTTCTGATTCAACAATATCCGTATCACTAGCATTGTTTTGAAAATCGTTTTCTACAGTATTTGAATTACTATCGTCGTTGAATATGTATTCATTGACTTTGGCGTTAATTGTCCTTTTTGCCATATGGGGGATTAAAAACGCCATAGCTTCTTGATAGCGCCATGAGTTTACAGCCCCTGTTTCATATTTCGATTTAGATTTTTTCTGCCGACGAAGCGCATCTCGGTGATTGTTTCTCAGCTTTTCCCAAGATTTCTTGGCTTCGCTTCCTGCAATACAATTACTTATCATTAATAATCAGGATCATGGCTACATAATAAATGTATTTTATTTTCCCGTGTGCGGTAACTCGTATCGGAATATTGGTTAGAGTTACAGAGGGAATAAACGGTTGTGGTATGAGTTTGTTTTATGTTCGCCGTACAACAAACCGCCGTACAATGCGACTGCCTCGTTGGCGGAGTGGTCGCCAGTGCCACTGCCGGACAAGAAGTTATTACTAGGATTTTAAAAATTCTCAATAGTAACACGGGGTCTGAAATTTTACCCGATATATGGCAATAGGATCACCCCCTATTACATGGGACTTATAACATAGAGGTAAAATGTGAAAAGTGGGTGTTACATTGTACAAGTGCTGTAATGTGCACCTATATCTGTTATGTTGTTAAGTTTGTTTACGTTTAAACTAATCGAAACCAGTACGCGTTCGGCGCTCAGAGTATCAAGCACGAATAACTATCACAATCGTAACGTAATAATATCGAGCGCGTTCGGCGCTCTGAGGCCTTAGTACGAGTTTGTTTTACGTTTAAAGTAATCGTAACGAGTACGCGTTCGGCGCTCTGATTGGTTGGTTCATTGGCGCCGGCCAATCAGAGTGCCGAACGCGAACTCGTTTCGAATACTTTAAACGTAAAACAAACTTGTACTAAGGCCTCTGATTGGCCGGCTCCAGTGAACCAACCAATCACAGCGCCGAACGTGGTCTCGTTTCGATTACTTTAAACGTAAAACAGACTATCTCAAATATTAGGTATTTACCAAGGTATTTTCAGCTATAAGGAGGACCATGCAATCTAATACAACAATGGAACTTATAACTATTTAGTAGGTAAATGTATATAGGTATGAGTATTTAAATATATATGTAAATAAATAAATGTTAGAACTTCATATCTACCTAGCCAACAGTTTTAGCTATTTTACTTTTTGTTAAGTATCTACGTACCTTTCTAGGCTATATTTGATTCCATGAACAAAAAAACATCGATAATTTCACATTCGTATCATCAGTAAGATGTCAACTATGTCAAGTAACTTACCATTCTTGAGATTTAACTCTTTTGCGATTCGTGTCCATATAGATTCCTTTAATCTTATATTCATATAATCTTGGTGTTTTACGTCGTATAAACATTGATATTTGCGAACAGCTTCAATAAGTTCGTTCATTTTGCAAATACTCGCGAGTCGCGACACTGCCACTCGAAAACCACGTGTCGCTCACTGGCACTAGTGACTCGCGCGTTGCACGCTCATGTATGTACGTGGCTGCGTCGTCGAGTGAGAGCGGAGACTGCGCTATCGCCCTCGTTCACTCGTTCACGACACTGCGCCAATGTCGCTTTGACATTGGTGGGCACGTTCGCGTCCATCTTGTTTGATTTTCGCCTACGTATGATAGAAATACTGAATGATGTATGATGATGATTCGTGAAAGCAATAGCAGACACACAAGTACGCGAAAAACCAAGGTCCGCTCCCAATGCAATGTGATTAAATACATCTGATGAAAATTGCTCCTCAATAAGGTTGACTAATCTACCCAGTTAGAGGAACCAAAACTGTCTCGATGGCCTAGGACTACCTCGATGGCCGAGTAGTCGCAAGTGCGACCGCCAGGCAAGGGGTCTCGGGTTCGATTCCTGGGTCGGCCAAAGTATTACTGGGATTAAAAAATATCTCAGTAGTAGCACGGAGTCTGGAAATGTGCCCGGTATATGGCAATAGGCTCACCCCCTATTACATGGGACTCATAACATAAATAGTTCAAAGTGGGTGTGCAATACCACGATATACATACATATTATGGCGACATGCTTACATACAGTACACGATTATAGAAAAAGGTATTACTTTTTAAATCTACACTTCTGCTTAGCATTTCGAGGATTAAAAAACACCTTCATATAAAATTGTATAGTTTAACTGTTCTCTATATACTTTACGATTTACCTGTACAGTTGAATCGTACGGTGTGTAGCGTGCAGTATGATGTTACTACGACGGTTTAGATTTAGCTACCTCAATAAATATAGTCACTCCTTTCCCGAATAAGATTAGGCCTTTGCCCTTTCGTCTTTGGGACATTGAAGCAACTAGAGGTCACTACAGTAGATGACACGCACATGTAACATTACACCTGTAAATCTTAAAAGACCTTCACAGAGTTATATGAACACCTATGTATGTACATTGCGCAGTTCTATGTAGTTATGTCGTAAGCCCCATGTGATAAGGGCCGATAATATTACCATGGATTTTGGTTTGAACCTTATTCCGTTCGTTGGAAAATAGCCGATTTGATCGTCAAATCAATGTATGTACTTTCGAAATATCAAAATGGATAGTTTTCTGTTAATTCTATATACCTTCTAATGTCACAGTTTTGTATATTATGGTACTTTTTTGAACTATGTAATATCTTTCCAAAAATATATCATTCATGACTTAGCCGAAGATCCCAAAAAATATATCGTTCATGACTATTAGCCTAAAAAGACAATTAAACAATTCGCAATTTGTTGGATTGTATTGTGCGGTCAATTTCTGAACAAAAGTGCCATTGTCGTTATGTATTTTACCGATTTTATTTATTTTTAACTGAGGATATAATGTAAAAGTTGCAAGCGCTACTGAAGTCAACTAAATACTAGTACTTCAATGAGAAACTATACGAAATAATGATTTTTTTTATTTATTTATTTAATATGCTTCATGCACAAAATGTACAAAAAGGTGGACTTAATGCCGCAGGCATTTTCTACCAGTCTGGACCTTTGGGTGAGGTGCAAGAGGCAAGCAGTGATTTTATTTAACAATGAAAGATAAACTAATATATTTCGAATAATAATGATGAATTAAACAATGAGAAGTTTGATAAGCAATGGGACGTTTTTGTCAGAATTATGGTGAAAATCGCATTAAAAGCCGTTTAGGTCTTTTTGAGATTATACCTAACAGATACACAAACAGATGCAGTAGGGTAGCAGGGATATCGTAGGTTTATTTTGGTAAGAAATTAAGATGTAGCCAAAAATATTTCTCCATCTATCAACGTAACACAACAAAGAGTAATGTGATGTTGTTTATCCAGGAATACAAGTGACCACAAAATGTCCTTGGAGTGTCAGATACTTTCTAATATATTGACTCACTGCTGACCGTCCGTGCCAATTTATTAATATCTACTCACATTTCACTTAAAAATTGCCTTTATCATCATCATCATGAGCCGCGGAGAACCGAGCGAAGCGAACCGAGAAAGAAAGAAAAAAGAAAATAATTCCCCCCTTAAAAAAATCATTATCATTACCATCATCATCATCATTCCGTTCCTGTCCACTGCTGAATATGGGTCTTCTTCCCAATCTTCAGTTCATAACATCCTACCACTGCCAGCCACTTAACAAAAATACAAAATCTGATATACCATTTCAACAACGTCATGTCTGTTTTTCCCCGAGCTGATACGACAAGGTGTAACGTTATTCGCACTTTTCCCGTATTTCTGTTAAGTAATATGACTGCTGATACAAAGAATTTCGAAGTCAAAAGTCCTTTTAGGTAACATTTTCATTGAAACTCATGACAAACGAGCCAGTTAAATAATTAGCAGCAGATTTCAATAACCAATTCCTGAAATCTGTCAAGCCCCAAAAGGCCGTCAACGTATTTGTAACTCCTCTAGAGATGCGGATGTCCATGGGCGACGTCGAATACATCAGGTGAATCCGTATGCTCGATTGTCGCCCGTACCTACAAAAAAATTCTATCAGAAGACTTGACTGCAATATAAAGACAACTTTTTGACTTGCTCCATAAAATTAATAACAGATTGACTTGTTAGTACCGAATTCTTGTAAGAATACTCTGTCATTACTGAGTAGCTGACTACTCGTACTAACTCAAACCAACTCACCTATTCAATGGGTAGTTACTCAAATCTGACCATGACAAGTCTTTCCCAAGATATGACACTGTTTTCTGGTGTAAACATAACATAAATATAAACTATTACTTTATTTTCAACCTAAAAAGAGGAAAATGGTGAGAATTTGTCATATATTTTGAAGTTACTCATCATTATTCGGTCACTTCGTGCTTCTGAATTGAAACACAGAATACTATTTAGTGTATGATAAAAGTATCAGGGAAAAAGTTTAAATTCCTGGAGCAGTCTGTGAGTTGTGAGTTAAAACATATACTAAGTACTTATGTATCAAAGTAAATAAGTAGGTAGACAAAATAAAACAGTGCTTATCTACTTGCAATTTCGGCGACAGATAAACTGTGATAGTACTTACTCAATATACGAAAAAAGATATTTAATGTATTTATTTACAAGCAATGTATTTTTATTACAATCAAAATACTGTTTATATCTAAGTATATTCACAATAACAATACGTTTAATAAAAACTATAAAAAATATAATTCTAAGTTTAGCTCTGCGCTCGACTGAAGTTTCTCCCCTTGTTTAATACATCTAGCGACATCTATTGACCACATTTTGAAACTAGGCGCGAACAAACATGGCGCTGATATTTCTTTCTCATTTTTTCAACTCTATGTCGATGGAGACTGCCTGGACTCCATGTAAAGTTCTCTTATGCTTCCACATGTCACCTGAACGTCTGTGAAAATCAAGATTATTAGAAGAACATCATTAAATTTCATTGTAGTGATTGTATCGTTAATCGAGTGGCTGCGAACGCGACTGCCAAGTGAAGGGTCTCGTATTCTATTTCAAAGTACTGTTACTATATTTAATCAGTATCAGTGCCATAGAGTCCAAAACTTATGCACGACAACATGATATTTTGATAACAGGAACAAATGGGAACAGGACCTAGAGTGCCGCCTATAACTTCGAAAAATAAGAGGCGTAATTTTATTTTGTAGACACCAAATAACAAACATGTAACCTCAGTTAGACAATCTTATAAAATGCGTAAAATATAATTAGGAACGTACAACACGCGAATAGTAAAAGTCAATTAACTCGAAATATTATTAGCTTAGTAGAATGAAAAGTATAACATTCGTATTTGAAGATCTGCACTGTACGTACCTATAAATATATAAATGTCAAATATTTTTTTCTGTGGAAATCCCGCATAGGGGTGTTACCATTTACCAAAGTTCGCCCATTGTCATAGGAGTTTGTTAGCATTAATCACCACACTTGTTCAAGACGGATAGCCAAAGTCTAATTTATGATTTGAAATTAAATAATTGCCTACATTATTGCTGTTGCTACCAATACTACCTACCCTACCTAAGTAGTATAAAAAAGCTAATGGGAGCTAAAGATGACTAAAAGACGTCCTAAAGTGTTTAGCATCTAAATAGCAATTTCTTATTATATTTATCCTTACTACACCGATCTTGAAAAAGATGGGGAGATACGCATAAGGATAAAGGTACAATGCTTTACCCGAGTGCAGGTAGAAACGACACAATGACACAAATCATTTTGGTTTAAGGTACTGAGGGACCGTTTTTGTCATTCTTTGCTTACCCTTCTTGTATAAGTTATAGCGTGAAGATGAAGTATAGATTTAAGAGTTTAGGGTAACTGATTTTGTACTGTGATCTTTAAGAACATAGTTTTGTTTATGGATTGACTAAGACTAAGTTAATCATTGAGTAAATTAAAGTGTATGTAGGGTATTATTGTAATTAGTGGCTAGATGATTTTCTTTAGGCTCTTTGCTATTTGGCATTTTTAAAGTATATGATTTGCTAAAAATAAGAGATACACCTTAAGTAACTTGTCAAATAAATTACGCTTTAAATAGTGTTCATTAACAATTTCATGAACTGTCCGTGTTCATTTTATTATAACTTCATTTAATGTCAAATATTATTGGTAAGGCGAAAGTTTGTAGTTTGCTAAATAGTAGGGTCTCGTAGGTTTTACTACAGATACAGAGTATCTATCTGTGTTTTGTATTTGAGACGTATATCATTAAAAACATAAATTAGATGAAGCATTAATTAAAATAACATCACGCGTTTTATCCCCGAAGGCATAGACAGAGGTGTACATTAATTACGGCACTTAATACCACTGTACAATGTAACACCCACTTTTCACTATTTATGTTCTGAGTCCCATGTAATAGGGGGTGAGCCCATTGCCATTTACCGGGCACCTTATCAGACTCTAAAATTCTTAGTAGTAGACTGAGAAATTAAAAAAAAACCAGTAATTCTTAGTCCAACCCGGGAATCGAACCCGAAACCCCTTGCGCGGCAATCGCACTTGCGACCGCTCGGCTGAATATTTTAAAAGTATTTTACCTGAAGGCAGTTCCACAGATATCACACTCATGAGGTTTCTCTCCAGTGTGGATGAGCGTGTGTACGGTGCGAGCATACGGTCTTCTAAAGGCTGCACCACAAATGTCACAGCGGTATGGTCTGTAAGAAAGATGTGACTTAGGCGAGGTAGGTTCTGCTGATTTTCTATAAGCAAGCCTTAAGCTATACATAGTGTCGCGGAGTACCTAACGGGTAACCGGGGCTCCGGCTCGGCGTGCAGGAGAAGGAACGGGGTGGTTTTTAGTCAGTAAGAGTCTGACACTCCCTCCCGCCTCACCCAGGCGGGAGCAGTCATTTGATGATTTTCCCACCTTAAAAAAAAAAGCTATACATAGAGTGGAGTTGAAGGAGGGCAGGGAGGTCTTTGTCCTGAAGCTGAAATCATGGCCGAAAATAATATAAACAAAATAAATCCTTATGCAGGTATAATATGTAAGTGATTGCCGAGATCAAATTTTGAGAGAGGTGGGACTAGGACCTTTTGGTTTCAAAATAGACAGTAGTAATACTAAGTCCAAAGTATTGAATGTTTTAGGACACAAATGGCGAAAATTTGAGTATGCAAATAGAAGATTGAAAAAAAATAAATTTTATTGTTACACATACCATTGCTCTTTATCCTCAAAGGGGTAGGAAGAGGTGCACATTACGGTACTTAATGCCACTTTATAATGTCACACCCAGTTTTCACAATTTGTATTATGAGTGCCATGTAATAGGGGTCATTGCCATATACCGGGCACTATTCTGGACTCCGTGCTACTACAGTTTTTTTTTAAAAAAAAACCCTGAAACCCTTTGCCCGGCAGTCTAACGGGTTACCGGGGCTCCAGCTCGAAGTACAGGAATAGGAACGAGGTGGTTTTTAGTCAGTAAGAGTCTGACACTCCCTCCCGCCTCCCCCAGCCGAGAGAAGTCATTCTAAGATTATCCCCCTTAAAAAAACTATACTAATAAACATGAAATACATAGGCACATAATTATCGTATCACCATTTCATCTCAGAAGGGATAAACAGAGTTTTTATATCATGAGACATACAGAATAACTAAAAATTACGACTTACTCATGTAAATATACTGAGAAAATTCAAACTCAAACTCAAAAGCATTTATTTCAATTAAACCATAATTTGGTACTTTTGAAACGTCAACAAATATGAAATAAGTCTGTCCGTCAGTGAAGCTAGGCGCTCGTTCCAAAATGTCGATTGGAGTGGAGAAGAACGAGCAAGAAACTCAATTCGTTACTCTTTTAAAAAAAGTCTGTTTTACACTGCTCTGATACATATACCTCTACTAGTTTCGAGTCGTAGAGGGTCTCTTCCTCATGACTATGAGCAGCCTGCGCGGTCGCGGCGACGTCGCGTAGTAGACTGCGCGCGACCATATGAATACATTTGCATACAAAGGTGCACAATGAACTAATTGTATATCATACATACTTTTGCACATATAAAACCTACTTTTCACCAATTATGTTATAAATCGGTCCAGACTATACATAACATAACATCACGCCTTTTATCCCCGAAGGGGTAGGCAGACGTGCACATTACGGCACCTAATGCCACTGTACAATGTAACACCCATTTTTCACTGTTTATGTTATGAGTCCGTGAACGAGGCAGCCGATTAGATGCTTATTACAAATTGAAAATCGACTAAACAGTTCAACTAAACAAATCGTTATGAATACATACTACCTACCTACCTACTCCAGACTATGTACGTACATATTAGGAATAGGTAGGTATGTATTATAACTTTAACTTTAATAGATCTTTTTTTTAAGGGAGGAAAATCATCGAATTTGGAGAACCTGCCTGGGTGAGGCGGGAGGGAGTATCAGACTCTTACTGACTAAAAACCACCCCGTTCCTACTTCTTCACTTTGAGGCGGAGCCCCAGCAACCCGCCGTACGCTCAGGTCTGGTTCTGGTCGGGCGGCGAGCCACCCATGCTCGCCGTTTGCAACTTTAACAGATCTAGGGTTTAAACCGACCTCTTGCTTGCTTGCTTAAACTAATTAGGAGGACCTAATTGTACTTTGAATAGATTACAAATTGCAATTTTTTATGATTGTTGATAAAGTAACTAAATTAGTGTTTCTATAATAATAATAATACATTATTCACAAAAATACGAGTTCGATTTAAGGATTAATTGAAATATCCAACCAGTGCGTTTTCTAAAGCGAGTCCAAAACGAAACCAATGCGAATTTCAGTGTACGATCCGTATTCAAGAGTTCCGAGAATTAATTCCGGCCAAATTAACGTTTCGTGCGTAAATACCAATTATTTATTAACATATTCACAAATACATATACATAATATTTGAATCGGAAAACTAGTGAGCGTCTGAATGCAAAAGTAAACAAAAATGTTACGCCCTAGACGGACATATACTGCCTAGATTGGCGATAAGAATAAGAATAAGAATAAGAAATAATTTATTTGCCAAAAATGTAGGTAACAAATATGTTGTTTTATAACTTATGGTGAATCCCAGTACATTTTGCCTTACGGCATGCAAAATTATTGAATTAGTTAAATAAAATTATGAAACACAATTTTTAAATTTAAACAAAACAAAATTAATTAATAACAATCAAATCATTCATAATTAGGCACAACACAAATTATACAATAATACTTATAATAGAACATCAGAAATTTAGATTAACAGAAACTTTCATCATCAAAAAAATCTTTAAGCGAGTAGTAACACTTGTCTAATAATAACTTTGTCAGCTGCTTTTTAAATACTGTAATGGGTAATTCTTTTAAATGTACAGATAATCTATTATATATAAGAGGACCCATAGAAAAAATACTCTTTTTAAGTAAAGATGTTTTATAACCACCTGTATAAAGTTGGCTTTTATATTGAGATCTCATTGGTCCTACATTAAAGAAGGGCCAAATTAAAAGCACTCTTAACCGACGAGCATGCATGAAAAGATTGATGAAGCAAAAGAGGTACTTATGTACGAATCATAGTAAATGGCGTTCCATAGTCTCTGCCTACCCCCATGGGAAACAGGCGTGAAGTTATGTACTTATGTATGTATTTATTTAAAGTTAAACCTATCTATTGGTAGAACCAAAGGTAAATCTTTAATGAGTCCGTAAAATGAGTATTTTGAATAACCTAGTTCCTAGTTAATATATACAAATTCGAATCGACATAAAAGATTTCGCTAATGTATTGTAATTTATTTAAGGTCGTCTTTTTTTAGATTGCGTGACCATTAACGCCATCTACTCATAAAGTTCAAATCTACATCCAACTTCAAACTAGAATCGTTTCGCTACAACACGAAAAATCATTACTAAGGTGAGTACTTACTAGTTTAAAAAAAAATTTTACAGCGTTCGATGTGAAACATAGTATTTATACACATATTTCTTATGAATATACATACAATAATTTTATTTTATAGATAAAATAAAAACATATAGCGGAAGACAATCATGTAGAAGATACCTAGATACTAGATACATTACAATTACTAGTCTATAACGATAAATTAGAACAGAACTATTATAAAAGCTAATAAAATTGCGTCTGGATGCAAAACAAAAGGATTGTATGATAACCTTTGGTCTGTGTGAATTCGTGCGTGCTCACGCAACCGTGCGGCCGCTGTGAACGTCTTGGGGCAAGCTGTGCATGCGAAGGGTTTCTCGCCAGTGTGGGTCCTACGATGGTCGTCGCGCTCCACCTGCCGCCGACACCATTCCACATACATTATCATATGGAAAAAATACTGGGAACTATCCCCGTCCAGCCCATAGTAAATAGCGCGTGCAATGAGCTTTTTTGCGATTACCCAGTATTTGTGTTCAGTTATACTTAGGTACGTATTTCACTTTGTTTTAAGTTATAGTTGTTTATTATGTAAGTTAACGGAGTATGCATTGGTTTGCCTTCCTTATAGGCTTTTGTTTGATGTCATATTGAATTCTATGCGTATAGGTACGTTTCTTTAGTAAGTATTAAGCCGTAATTATGACCTATTTTTCTAATGGAATCTGGAACTAAGCTTTAAGTACTTTACTCCTGGAAAAAACTTGAAAAATCGTGCCGTATAGGTACCCATAAGGACCTCCTTAAACTCTAGCATTATTTGCCTTATAACATCTAAAGAAGGACACTTAATCTTCTACCTTGACTTTGAATGCTTTCGGACACAGATCACAAGGATAAGGCCGTTCTCCAGTATGCATCCTCATATGGATAGCCAGGTGTCCTGATTGGTTGAAGCGTCTCCCGCAGACACGGCAAGGGTAACCCTGGAACAAAAATATATTGGGTCGGCAATGTGAACGATGCCTCTGGCGCTGCAGACGTCGAGTTAAATACGTCCATAGAGTATGATAACTGCTTTCCATACTCTGATGGATGGTAAGGAGTAAGAAGAAAATGAGTTGGGAAATATATCATTATCCTCCATGGGATTTGCAGATGAACATAAGAATGTTTTAGTAATAAATAAGTATTGTAAGACATGCTGAATTAACTAAAACGTCATGAGTAGCGCGTGCGGTCGGGGTCTGCTGGATAGGCTGCACGACATCGCCGCGACCGCGTACGCTGCTGGAGAGGAGGATGAGGAAGAGTCCCTCTGTGACTCGATTTGCGTGAGTATTTCGTAATTTTTAGTTAATATAACATAGGAAGTTATAGTATGGGTAGGCTGGATGTATGGATATGGGAAACCGAAATCTCATAACATAGTGATTAAAAACATAAAGAACATAACAAAAACTCTCGTAGTATTTTCCCATCTCTTATCCGTGATATATTTCCAACATAAGTAATATCTTAACATGTCGCGCATTGTGTTCAGAACGAATAAATCAATAGTTTTTTATTGAGGATTGTGGGTGCAAAGTACAAAACATAGGTATGTACCTTAATAAACGATGTAGATCACATACCTATATGCCTATACTAGGATAGATAGGAGTAGGATAGGAGAAATACTAAAAACAGAAATGCAAAAATGTCCCTACACTATTGCCAATGATTATGTAACTTAGTTACTTTCATTGATTTCGAAATATAAACCAGAGTGAAACAATATAAGTAGGAAAATGACGCTACATAGCGGGTCCGTTGTATAACTTACAGGTTTAGTAACTTTGTGCATTTTCTTGTGCGTATGCAGTGCGCACATGCTGCCCAGCACTTTGTCGCATTCCTCGCACACGTAGGCCATCAGTGGAGCGCCCGGGGGACGGTCCTCCCCACGCTTGTGGCGGTACAACTCTCTGCAATGATTATTATTTGTATAAATAACTACAATATTATATAACAATCTTCTGTATTTACGCTTTGTACCTACTTAATAATAGTGGTTTCAAACGAAAGTTTTTTTTGTAGCTCATTACTTGAACAATTCTTTGGTTCAGTAGTATGGGGTTGCTGAGACCCAGGAATCGAACCTAGAATAGTCTTATCTACCTGGCATACTATTTCCTTAACTTAACATTGGTCAATAAATGAACAATTAACAATTAAAAATGTACAAAGTTAAGTTCAATGTTAAACATGACAAGATTTTCCATTGTCACTTTTATAATACTTAAGTGAAAGGTAACGCCATCTGTTGATGTGTACGTTAAACTCATGTTTTCTTTGTTCTCCGTTCGGAGATTTTGTAGTTTCTCTAATTGAATACGAAATAATCAAATGTAATAACAAAAAATAATTGGTCTTTTTAATGATTTTGGTTAGACATTCAAATTATTTTTGTCTTCTATTCTTACCTGGCGGTTGCGAAAAGTTGATTACAAGAGCCACAGTTCCACATTTTACTGTTACCGCTGTTCGTGTAGCTTCGTCGTGATGCCCTAGTTGGTGGAGGCTTAAGACACTCCATTGAATGGACCTTCAGTTCCTCGGTAGATCCATATTGCTTGCCACAAATGTCACACGCGTAACATACTATGGGACCAAGATGAGTGTTTGCATCTAAGGTGCAGTTCTCCTATGAAAGCAAATTGATGAACCTTAAACGGATGTTACATCATGGTTCTTTGTCCGATTTTGTAATTTTTTATATGTTTAGATATTCCCGCATTGGCAAATAGTCTCGCATTGAAATGCATTTATAAAAGATCAAACAATAATTTCTGGGGTAAGTAGAGGTATCGAAACCGGCAACCGGATTGGTAGTTGCGGTTGCAGCCACTCGTCTACCGAGGAGGGCGGCATTTGTTCCGAAACCGGACAAGGTTATTATTATGTATTCAGTATTGGATGGTAGGACGTACATTTTGCTCCTCATAATAATGATTCTGATCTTCAATGAAGCAGGTGAGCCTGTGTTTGTCGAGAGCGTCACCGTCGGCGAAGAGACCGTTGCAGAAGTCGCAGACGTACATTGTGTACAGCTTGCGAGATGCCACATTGCCCTTACCATCGGAGGATATGCAGCATAGTTGTTCTACAAAGTTTGAATAAATTAAGTAAGGCAGTAGAAGCCATTGAGAATTTGATAAAAGATTGTTTATTTGATGCAGTTTTTGGACGATCGTCTGCGATAATTTGCTCGGAGAAACTAGGTACTCAAGAGGTAGACAAAAACGTGTCTACCTCTTGAGTGTACTCCCAAAAAAATCAGTCTCATACACGAGGTAAAAACGAAATTTCTACTTATTTTTATGTCCTTAAGCATTCAAAACTACTTCAAGTAAAACCAAACCCGAATTCCATTGGGTTCTAAATCTGTCCTCGCTAAACACACAATGACCCTCTATTTTTAGCAATGTGCGTAAATCCTTTATTATTAAAAATAAAACAATGCGTAATGTAATCCCTGTTAACTTTACCCGTGGGCTCAACTTCCAGAGCGGTCGATAGCACACGTTCACACATTCGGCACACGAGCCACTCTGTCTCAAAGTTTTCATTGTTTTGAGTAGGTCCTGAAAGAAATTATGAAGTTTAAGAGGAAGTTATTCTTTACATTACAAAATTATAAAGTTCATTTTATTTCTGTAATTATCAACTTTTACAAAGACAACCATATCAACCAATTCATAAAGAGTTTTTCTCTATTTTATAGAATAATGAAATTTTAACTAGGTCTAAGTTGAATAGTATGGAATGGACACCCTAAGCAGATCGCCGATCATGATCAAGGTTTCGGATGAACATTGAAGTTGGAACCAAGTAACAAAATTAAATGGAAGCCCGGTGTTCAGCAGTAGATGGTAATGATGGTAATAAGGTATGGCATGAAAAACAGCAAACCTTGAACATTTCTGGTTTCAATTTTGTCTTGGTCAGTAGGTAACAAAGCACTTTCAAGTTGGTCTACAGAATTATCAGAAGTGTGGAGCGATATAGTATGGTCCAGAAGATCGGCCTCAGTCGTAAATATCTCATGACACATTACACAGGAATGTAGAGCCAGTAAGTCCGGCCCGGTGCTTTCACTTGTCTGCAACGAATTTTACATAGAGCTTCATTTTTAATTTCTACAAATATGAATTGTTTATCTACCTACATCTAAGCTTATCTACCTACTACAATCTTTAAAAATTGCTCTAAAAACCTACTTATTGTCGTCATTACAATAAACTAAACTAAACCTGAGATTTCTCTGACGAATCCTGCAGAGGTAACAAAAATTGATTTACTGTATTTTCATCAAGTAATGTTGGTTCGTAATTAAACAAGTTATCCGACTGTACAATGTACAGCTCTGTGTTTTGCACAGTGTTCAAATTATTCTCTTGAAAGTAAGAAGAATTTTCTACATTGAAATATCTTCCGGAGTCGTTTGAATGAAAAGTTAAATGATTTTCCACTGTGTTCATTATTGTGGTTACATCTTGTGGATTTTTATTTGATAGTGTTTCATTAGAGTCAGTAACGGTAGTGAACAGTAAGTCGTCTGAATCATAAGTTTCTGATAATTCTTTGTAGGGATAATCAGGAGGATCAAACATCATAGTTTCGGCTGAAAGAGTAAATTTATGATAATAAAAATTAACTACAGATATAAAATACACAAAGTGTAGTTTTGGGCTTTCAGTATTTAAACAACTGTTGAGTAGTAGTATCATATCAGTGGGTAGTAGGAAGTTTCGTTCGGAAATAAACCCCATTTTTTTCATGTTGGCAGCATTTGTCTTGAGACTGCTTGAGACTGATGGTTTGGTTTGACAATTATTCTCAGTTGTCAAAGTGCCGGTTGATGTCATTATGTCAGTCAGTTGGTATACTTGGTAAAGTTAATTTGTCATTATTTTGTTTACAGTCGTGTGAACAGTATTCCTTAAATTTTGTAATATAAAATAGTGGTCAAGATGAAAGCAGAAGCCGCAGCACCTTCTGATAAACCTAAAATACCGTTGCCAACGCTTTCCCAAATCAATGCCGATCGAATAACTCAGGTAAGTTAGGTTATGCATTTCATAACATTGGATAATTAATCAAGAAAATCAACAGTTAAATACCTTAGATTGTATGTAAACGTCGACTCATAAGTAATTCATCGTTCAAATAATCTTAAATGAGCTCATTTAAGATTATTTGAATGATGAATTACATTACAAAGCCAATTAAAAATGTTTCGCCAAAAAATGTACTGTGTATAGTCTGTCTTTACTAGAGGACTACATTAATATGATTCATCCATTTCAATAATAATTTCACTTAATATCCGTCTTCTACCAGAACTACGGCCTGTCATGTACTATAAAAGTGACAAATTATTGTAGCTCAAAAATTAGGTTATGTTTTGTGCTACCCATAGAAAACTATTTGGCAACTTATTTAAAAGAAAATACTTCCCGCCAATTCTTCTATAATATAGGTCAAGTAAGTTAAAATAATACTTATGGCCTTATTATTACTAAAAACTATATTGTGCTATCAATTTTAAACCTTATTTTGGAATGGTTCATATTAATCTCATAGGATATTGATTAAACAGCTCATATTATTAAATAGTGTACATAGCCGAACTTCAAACTTTAAAGTTAAGATGATTAACAGTCAATGTTTAACTTAACAGCACCCTAAAGTTAACTGCTACAGTAGAAATTAAATTTTCGATTATCAATACCTAACAACAACAATTTACTGTATAATATTTCAGTGTAAGAAAGTATTAAACTGTCAAATACCAAGCGGTCACCGGTGACCGCAACCTATTGTTCTATAATTGTGTCTGCAAAACCGGTACTCGACGAGTTAAACATGTAAGAAATTGTCAATATCATACATACATATCAGGTTGTATGTAGAAAATAAGCTCACAGTTCAGTTAAAAAGGGATGTAAATACATTTAACGGATATGTGCATCCCTTTCCAACTATGCTTGAGCAAAGATTTCAAAGATTTCCACTTGAGTATCATTCTAGCTATAGATAATCTTTTTTTTAGTATAACTTCATCATAGTCCTTCTAGTATGAAATTAATTTTTAACTTGACTTCAAAAAATGTATGTGTGTATGTATTTGTGCTTGATTATTTATTGAACTTTTGATTGGCTGTACTGATTTTGATGTGTTTCAGAAACATGTCACTATTAGGCGGTTTTAGTATGTTATCAACTTCAAAAGATAGAGGGTTGAAGTCAGTTTAATAAATATGTATAGTTTATGAAAGTATTAATATCTGCTTCTCGATTTCTATCCCATAACAGGTTAAACATACTAACACACAGGTTGAAAATCTCTGCTAATAAAGAAAGTATCTAGTTGGCTCAAATGTTTTTATAATTTTGTCCTACATATTTGTAAAGTAGTATGTATAATATTGACATCATATTGTATCAAAAGAGTATTAATACATTTCAAATAAAAAGGGATTAAAATTTTTTCTGTAAAAAGTTTCATTTGGTTCCTTTATTGATGTTTTTGTTATGTGAACTGAGGTAAACAACAAATCTGGTAGGTATAATATGGGGACACATGGATCTAGCTCTAATCCAATAAAAGTAATGTTTTAAAAATGAAAGAAGTCTTATGTAAAGTTGCAATTGCTTGACTAAAAATAGAAGCCATGAAACATCACACGACATCCAGTAGGAATCGGGCACCAGGTAAAACTGTGCTGTAGTAGTTTTTTAGTAAATTGTACAGTACATAGTAGCATTGGCTAGATGTAAATCAATTAGTACTAAAATGCTGTAAATTATAGTGTAAGTGTATTCACTTACACATATAAATGGATATTTTCAATTAACTATTCTGAGTTGGTCAAATCAACCTCGATGTATGCTTTCATGAGGATCATTTATGTATTCATTTTATACTATACATACATACATTCAATACCAGTTCCAAAATACAACTAAACAAGTCTGGGTGCAAATCAAATAATGTATGACTTCCATGAAACATCTAGGCAGTCATGTTTATACATAATTTGATAATTTTAATTTACAATGAGCCTACTGGTATTACATTATGTAGAAGGGCACGATACAAATCTATATAACTATCCTCATGGAATTGTTTTACAAATCAACATGGTTGCATTGTTCACAGCTTGCTAATCAGTACTGGTCGCCACAAACTAAGGAGAGCCACCTACCTTATGATGCTTCTATTGTGGAATCAATCTACCAAGCAGAAATACTTGGATCCCAGTAAGTAATTATAATATTTATTTTATTAAAGAATTTCTTCAAGTTATACAACCACTCTCCCTTCTTAGCCCAAGTGATTTAAACAAATGAGCAACTTTAGGGGTCAACAGCCTAATAGAGTGCAATGACCTATTTATTTTTTTGCAAAAACACCAGTTATTTTTGTAGTTTGCTGCAGTGTTTCCATATTACATATTGTATGTTGAATCAGTTTAAAAAAATGCGGTTATTTCGAAATCATTTGTGTATTTTAAATAAATCAAAATTAATTTTTGTTTATCAATAAAGTTGAATTATTTTTGAAAAAGTTTTGTATCCACTGTTTTTAAAATGGAATGTTTAGTTAGTGTAAGTACTTTTCTTGGAATTAACTTTATGGAGAGAGTTTACTAAAAGTATTTAACTACCTTTTTATATTAAAAAATCTTCTTGAATATTTTTCTTTGTATAATGCTCTAAACTGAATCTACTTTTAAAATTAACTACTATGGCTTATATGATTTAACTGTGGTTTAATTGATTGTTCGTTATTATTTGATAGTGTTCAAAGGCACATACAATGAAAGCACTATATTAGGACATTGTTAGAAAAGTTTAATTTCATGACTTGTACTAAAGTGAAAAAGGTAAAAAATCGGGACGTTCAGGTCCAGAATCTCGGGAACGGATAAGAGGTACTCGTACACAAACCACTCACTAGTGGCCCAGTGAGTGGGTCAACCTAGGCTGCAATGACGACGACAATGATTATGATGCTAAATTGTACATTACAATTTCTCGTTATGCCAGTTTCTCAGTACGCCGTATCATGATGCTGGAGTTCTCCCAGTACCTGGAGAACTACCTGTGGCCACACTACAAGGCGGGAGAGGCGTCGCCGGCGCACATGATGTCTATCATCGTCATGATCAACGAGAAGTTCCGCGAACGTGTGCCCGCTTGGCAGGTCAGTTGTTCCTCCTTAACTTAGGTTTCACTAAGTATGTTTTTTTTATGGAATAGGAGGCAAACGAGCAGACGGATCACCTGATGGTAAGCGATCAGCGCCGCCCATGAACTGCAACACCAGAGAAATCACAGGTGCGTTGTCGGCCTTTTAAAAAGGAATACACTCTTTTCTTGAAGGTTTGAAGGTCGTGTCGGTTCGTAACCATCAGCGCGGACCGTCCGCGTGCAAAACTTGTAAAAAGGTTGATTCACATCTATTATCTATATATCTAGACGAATGATGCGTCGCGTATTAAGGTGTGAAGGGTAGAATGTTTTACCATACATTCGTCTGTTCTGGCGCTACGCGACCGATGGTACACATCGTCCGTCAGATGTGAATCGAACCACAGCATGAGTATTTTGGCATGTAACCTTGAAGCTTGTTATTACAACGTTAGACTCTCGTCAATTCAATAGTGTATAATTTAATAAGCTGCAAGAGCTTTTCATTTCAAGAGTGTAGGTTTTGTCTTTTGAGGATTGCTCAGAAATGTACATTTTTGGAAACTGACACACACTACTTTTGTTTTACAGGCTTTTTTGAAGAAGCCGGAGCATTTCCCAGCTTTCTTCGAGCAAGTGCTGCGCGCTAGTGTGGAAGATGATCAGACCACTAGTAATATGCGGGAACAGACAGCGCTGTTGCTATTCCTGAACCACTGCTTCGGTAGTATGGAGGTGCAACTCTGTCGAGACCAGGTGAAGAGGCTCGTCTCGCTTAGTATGTGGATCAGTTTACAAGAAGGTATGTTTATATCTAATAAGACTTATGTAATTGTAAGGTTTTTTTTTTTTTTGGTATAGGAGGCAAACGAGCAGACGGATCACCTGATGGTAAGCGATCAGCGCCGCCCATGGACACCCGCAACACCAGAAGAGTCACAGGTGCGTTGCCGGCCCTTTAAAAAGGATTACGCTCTCTTGAAGGTTTGAAGATCGTATCGGTTCGGAAATACCGCCGACGACAGATCATTCCACAGTTTTGCTGTGCGAGGCAGGAAGCTACGTGAGAACCGCACAGTTGTGGCCTGCCAACCATCTATATGATGGGGATGCATATGCTGCCGTGAGGGTCGATGGCGAAAAGATGCGGCAGGTATCAGGTCAAACAATTCCTCAGAGCACTCCCCGTGGTATAAGCGGTAGAAAATGCACAATGAAGCTACATCTCTACGCATTGCCAAAGTGTCGAGCCGGTTTGAAACATCCGGACATCCAACAATCCGAACGGCACGCCGCTGAATGCGGTCCAGAGGAAGAAGCTGGTACTGGGGTGCCCCCGCCCAAAGATGAGAACAGTATTCCATGTGGGGCCGCACCTGTGCCTTATATAGAAGCAGGCGGTGGGTCGGGGTGAAATACTGCCTCGATCTATTGAGCACACCAAGCTTCCTCGAGGCTAATTTGGCCTTATCCTCTAAATGACCGCAAAACTGGAAGTCGCTCGAAATGTTGACACCAAGTATTCCAATACCGGCTGAGGCAGTTAAGGGGGTGCTTTGAAACTGAGAAGAGACGACCAACGGCAGTTTCTTAGCGGTAAACACGCAGACTTGTGTCTTAGTGAGGTTAAATTGGACCAAATTAAGTCCACCCCAATCAGAGATTCTCCCTAAAGAGGTCTCGATTTCAGACACGAGTCTGTTTCGGCTCTCTATGACGTTTTCCCGAGAAATGTTAGCGCGGCCGGTGTAGTAGGCATCGCCTGTGCTGTCATCTGCATAACAATGAATGCCGCTGATTTGCAGCATGTCATTGACATGGAGGAGGAACAATGTAGGCGATAGCACGCTGCCTTGAGGGACCTGCATTTACAGACATCAAGTCAGAGCATTCACCGTCGACGACGACTTTAATGCTTCTGTCTGCAAGGAAGTAGGAGACCCATTTGCATAATTTCTCGGGAAGTCCGTAGGAAAGAAGCTTCGAAAGAAGCGCTCTATGCCAAACCCGATCGAAGGCCTTCGCCACGTCTAAACTTACTGCCAACGCTTCCCCCTTAGACTCGATCGCCTGTGCCCACCGATGCGTTAGGTTAGGTTAGGTTAGAGATCACCAGCAGACCGACCTTTACGAAAACCGTATTGCTGGTCACTGAGCAGCTGATGATCCTCTGTTTCAAGGGTGTATGCTTATTTGTTGTAGATGCTTTTAGGTATTTGTCTTTTAATAGGTTTTAATTTAGATTTTGTAAATATTGTGATATGCAAATACATTAAGAAAAACTAAAAACTAGGATTTTTCAAACTTACGAACACTTATTGCATGTCCTTTTATATCTCTTTCGGTAACGCAAAATTGTTCCACTCTATTTTACATGCAGTTATTTATAACATGAATAATTTAATAAAATGTAGAGAAACTTTTTACATTAAACCTTAACATAATATTGCAAACTTACTGTCTGGCCACATAATTAAGCACTGTATTGGATAGTATGCTTTTTATTGAAATTTAAATAGAGAACACCTTGTAATCTCTTTTCACGTAATTTTGGCGCCATAATTTTTGAACTAAACAAATAAAGAATGAATAATAATGCATGTTAAATTGAATAAAAAAATTGTTATTTATATAAATGGCATCCTATAATCGTCGTTTTAAGAAATTAAATAAAGCAATACAAACTTTTATTTTTAGGTCGCAGAAACCAAGAATTCAAAATGGTGCCAAAATGGCGGAAATATTGGCGCGCTATTCAAAAGAAAGATAAGCCAGAACTGTTGGAGAAACTGAATTGGGAGCGACTGTACCTGCAGAGGCTGATGATTAAGTTCATGCGGATACTTGAGGGTATTCCTGAAGTTGGAGACATTGATGCTCATGCTGTGAGGTAAGGATTTGGAAAAAAGAATAAAAAATAATTTTTATTCGCTGTTGCCAATATTTTTTAGTCTACTAAATTGGATAATATTAATATTCATTTTAATAGAAAATTATCGCAATCGTTAATGCAGACTTTAAATGGAGACAAACGTTTCAATTCGTTTGATTTAATGTTCTGTGAACTATATTCGTATTTTTTGTATTTATAGATACTGTGAACGATTCCTGGAACTGATGATTGACTTAGAGGCTCTGTTGCCGACGCGGAGATTCTTCAACACCGTTATGGACGATTGTCACTTGGTGGTCCGAAGTCAGATGGCGCCACTCACACGCAGACCTGAAGGACAACTGTTCTCTCAAGTAAGTGAACATTTTGCTCTAATGCTTTAACTCAGACATAGTTAGTAGATGATGTTCTAAATCGATATAAATATTGGTCGGCCTAATTATTGGGTAGGTAAGTGATTTATTCAGGACAAAGACAGTAATCATTGATTGGCAACTAAGTTGAGTGAAAATTAGAAAGTATATATATGAGAGCATCCAATTTAATTGGTATAGTATTGATATTAACTGCCTCGTTGGCCGAGTGGTCGCAAGTGCGACTACCGGGCACGGGATCTCGGTATTGATCTCCAAATCGGGCGAAGTAATAGTGAGGTTTTTAAAAAAAATGTCATTAGTAACAGAGTCTAGAATTGTGCTCGGTATATGGCAATAGGCTCACCCGCTATTACATGGGACTCATAGCATAAATAGTGAAAAATGTTACATTATACAGTAGCACTAAGTGCCGTAATGTGCACCTCTGCCCCGGTCTTTTATCCCCCGAAGAGGTCTTCGGGGGATAAAAGACGTAAAGTTATGTCAATTTAGTATAACTATAGCCACTGTCTTTGAACTGAGTCAATCCTTATTTTCTTTTCTTACTTGCATATACAGCAACTTTGCTAAGTTTTATTAAACAAAAGCAAGGTTTGAAATTTAAAATAAGGTAAAAGTTTTTATAACAACTATCGTGAGACATACTAAATTAATTAAAATCACGGGTTACTCACGTGAAAATGAGTGAGCAGTGAGCTGCGCGACGTCGCCGCGACCGCGCACGCTGCTCATGAGGAAGAGCCCCTCTGTGGTTCGAAACTAGTAGAGCTTTTCTTAGTGAATAACCCGAGATTTTAATTAACTCGTCGAGTACCGGTTTTGTAGACACATTTATAGAACAATAGGTTGCGGTCACCGGTGACCGCTTGGTGTTTGACAGTTTAATAAGTTAAAAGTTATCAATTTATTGTTAACGACTATCTGAGTTAAAGTATTCATAAAACTGCTTCATTTTTCATATCAGTTAAGATCAATCCCCAAGCGGTCACCGGTGACCACTCTCTACTAACTCCATTATAGACCTTATTTCTGACATTTAGCAACTACTTTTGTATGAACAAATTTTGGAAATTTACATCAGTTGATTGTGTACGAAATATAACTTAAGTCCTATTTTACGGTACGGGATTTATTTTGTCATTCAGAATACAGAGTCTTTGTAAAATAATGATGTTACTTAATTTCTTTATGTGTTATGTTAATTTTAGTTTTTTCTCTATACAAGGTGTAGTTTTGATGCCGTGTCATTTCTCGGGGGCATGTCACAGAATGACAGAAGTCATAAAGGTTCAATGTTCAAGAGAAAGTTTCGGGCCAATAGTTAAAAATACGGCTATAATAAATCGTTTAAGTTCGACAGTATTTCAGAATAAGCGACAGCAATGTTTCTTATTGGAGTTTTATGGAATTAGGAATAATATCAATTACGTGTTTGAGTTTGTGTGTGTTAAGCCGCGTTATAAAAACCAGTTATAAGACGGCGGCGTGTAGTTCGCACTTACGGATTTCCGTAATTTCAGAAAAATGAAAAATATTTACCTACAATTTTTTTTATTGATTCGGACTCAGAATCTATACCCGAGTTACCTTCTAGAAAATGACGCGGCTTTAAAACAACACCTTGTATTATGATTTATAAAAGACAAAACTGCTGTTAACATTTTAGGAAATTAAAAACTATTAATTAACTTTGGAGTTAATTTTGATAGTTCATCATTGTTTTTTGGATGTAGAAAGAAAATCTTTATTTTCTACTCGTTTTTAAATTACTTATAAGTAAAGGAAAATAAAAGAATACACTTACAAGTTTTAGCTGTGTTTATTAAGGTAAATCAAAAATGAATTACAAAATATTTATAAATGCGTTGTGTCATCGTATAGTTTCGACGTAAAAGAAAGTCAAAGTAAAAAATATTGAACATATTATATAATAACATGACGTACTTATTTTAATTAGTGCAAGAGCGCAATGTAGACATATTTATGTATATAAATACTTCACTAACCACCTATAGCTGCTTAAAACAGAAAAGGACGGACATTATAAAAAGAGATAGCATATAATAGGATTGTTTTAATTCTCTGTCCCAGCGTCAATGAGATTCAATAACATTCTTGTCGCATACGACAATAACATCGATTTGTTAGTGTTAGTAATTTAATTTTTTGTTAATTTCCTAAACGAGTTTAAGTATCTTTTGTGAGCAATCAATTCCTAACGTCAAGAGATCATCCCAAATATTAGATTACATTTTCTTTAACATTGCTACCTACATTTTTAAACTACTCTCATAAATTCCTAGTTCCAATAACTTTGTATATTCTGCTGCCAGTTACTTATTTAAAATACTATTAGTTAAATTGTATACTGTTTGTAAGACACTCGGTTTCAATACATATTACAATCACAGTTAATCGAAATAGGTACTATAGATATTCAGAGGCATTGAAATACAAGGGAAACAATCTTATACACTAAGTTGGTGTTTCTAATACATAATTTGAGGCACATATACAAGGCACACGCATTTGTACACAGATTATGTATAACTGTGAAACTTGGAGTATAATATTTAACAGTACAACTATCCATACATCTAACATAGCTCATTTTCATCACATTTAAATATGTCACATTCATACAGATCGTGCTTCTACTGTGAAGCTAATGTTTGTTGGCGTTTAAAACTATTCATAAGATTCTACTTGATATTCAATGATATGTCAGTAATTCCCTCCGTTCATGTGAGTCATCTCGTCTCCCCACTCCCCCGTAGGCACAGGCTCTGCATAGCAACAACTCTTGCGCAACAAAAACGTTACATGCGACTGTCGCACAATGCACACATAGAATATTAAAATTGCCTGGAAAAGGTTCACGAAGATGTGTGCGTATAACAATTCGTCGATGTTCAGCCAGGATAACAATAAGAACAGCCAAGCTGTCGTCATTATGAGGAATAGTTGGAGGAATAAATTAAAGCTGGAACAAAATAAAAACTTTAAAATATACTATATTAAAATATACTATATTAACAAAATAAAAACTTTATAATATACTTATAGCTAAGTTGTACAAAGCTAAAGTACTTAATATCTGAATCTGGAGGCGGCAATGCCCTCGCAAAGTCAAACAAAAAAAGTTAGGCATTTTTAAACTAATTCAAATTATAATTTTCACTATTATGCTTTATATCATGACAACACTACGTACCATCCTTTCAGTTTATGATGTATCCTCCCATAAATGTTGATTCTCTTTATAATCTTCAAAGTCGTAACGTAAAAGAATACGTTGAAAATTATAGTGAATGCAACTGGGGTGAAGAATATCGCGATGCCGAGTAATCCTGAAATTGCGAAAATTATTTTTTAAAACAAGTTGAATAGAAACTTATATGTATCTCTGTGGTTTTCTGTAGGGCCAACTGAACACGAGAATATTAGAATCTTTTGCTCCATAGAACTCATATGTCGCATGTAAATTTTATAAGTACATATTAATCAACATCAGAGTGACCCATTAATGACAGGTTTATTTGATTAATATTACAAGCAATTTTCTTACCAATAGTTTCCTGTTCAACATCGTCAATGATGATAGACGAAGAGAACTGGATCCTGGTCTTCCTGTTAGGGTTGGTGCCGGTGTCGAGTAGGAAATGTGCGCATATAGCCATACCGGCCATTAACAACACACTGGACCACACCACGCTTGAATAATAACAGTACTTGCGGACATCTGTCACGCGGAGAAACACGTTGCGAGACCTATAAATACAATTTATTTATTCATTATTAGCTACGCCCTCTGTTTATTATGTTGTAAATAGCTAAATAATTTTATATGGTTAATTTATTTCTCATGGTTATTATATAATTATACAACAAGGAAAAAAGTTATAAAACATTTTCTTTTCTCATATTTTTATCACACCAATGTGATTTATGTTATTGACTATTACTTATTCTATTTGTCATGTATAGTTTTGTGTCAAGACCGGTTTTGAAATGTAAAACGAGACAACATAAAATATTAACTCGTTTTAGCATTTACAATAATTTCAAAGATATCTTCAAAAGTTCTGTGTATCGTAAAATGAAATCACTAAAAGGCAGATTAAAACAGATAAACATATACAATACATACTTAAACGTTTTCCAGATATAAAACCCAAAACTGTTGAGCCAAAAGAAGGCTGCAAGTAGACTGATGTACAGGATGATATCTGGAAACACCAAATGTTAACAAATTAGTCTATACAGCAAAATAAAGTAACAGAAAACTAATTTAGTCATTGCAGTACATACCAGTGACCATAAAGCTAACATGGTTGCTGAACTCAGTGAATATTCTCACTAAATCCGCTGCCTGACTAACTATCAAACACATGTTAATAGTTGTGATTATATTCCCGGCCAAGTCTCTAAGTGTTGGCAACACAAAGTATATAACAGCTACGAGTAGGTACAATATCATTGCAATAGCGTGAAATAAAGGGTTAAGAATCTTCTTCATTAAAAAGTTGGTATCTCTCCAGTTAATTTTGACCTCTGGCACACATACTAATGCATATGTGCCTGTGATATTAACTCCTTTTTTTGAATGCGTGTCTTTAAGCGTGAGTAGTATCTGAAAGTAAGAATGACAGAAGTGTAATAGCAGTCTTAACTATAATAATAGATAGCTCAAATTTGATACACCTCATGTTTGGTAATTACATTTGCAACCAAAAACTCAATGAAATTAAACAAACCACATTCAGACTCATGTTCATGAATGGTTTACATAACTATTTACATGGTATTTAAAAGGATTGTCCTTCTAAATACCTTTAGATATGAATCTAGGCATAAAATAGTAGATATTCACATAGAACTGGCCCATACAAAAAAGTATCATTCAATTGTTTTTTATGTACAGTATCCACTGACTCACCAACCTAATGACTCAGATAGAAACAAGCACAAAGTAGAATGTGAAAGTTTAGATAATGGAGATACTTAGTTGAAAGTTTTTTTAGACCAAGGCAAAATAGGTCAGCATAAACTTAGATTAAAAATTTCAACTATATTGTCCTAACAAAACATGAACAATTTATTTGTTGGACAACCCTATTGAGAGCTCTGAGACTCAAAGCCATTTATTTAATTAAGACTAAGATTTATAGACCATTTGAAATGGTGGAGGTTTTTGTTCAGTCAGTTGAAAATAGTTATTTCTTACCAACTGTAATAGCAATTCTACCAAGTATTCATTTGGTGAATTTTAAAAATAGCAATAATATATTATTTGCATTCTGTACTATATGTATCTTTGAAACTCCAATGGAAGATTGTAGGCTGACTCACATTTGACTTTGTAGTTATTTTACTGTGTCTATACCAATTGTATCCATGTCGCGGAGAACCTAACGGGTTACCGGACTTGATGTGCAGGAGAAGGAACGGGATGGTTTTTAGTTGGTAAGAGTCTGACACTTCCTCCCTCCTCCTGAAGCACTAATTTGATGATTTTGCCGCCTTAAAAAAAAATACCAACCTTATCCATACAATATTTAGCTTGATTATGTATGTATGATGATGGTTCTTTCTCTTCTGGTATAGTTATGCTGTCATGTAGGTTGAAGTTATTTAACAGTGGTTCTTCTTTTACATCAGGACTAGGAGTATGATTGATAATATGTTGTAAGCGGCCATCAGTTAATAAATTAAGCCTGTAAATAAGTTGATTCATTAAATTCAAGTTTTAACTATCTCTAAGAACTTCATGCACAACAATGGAAATAATGAAGGTTAAAACAAACAATTTAAAAAGTATTAAGCAGCATAAAAAGTTACATACTTGTCCTCGGATTTGTCTAATTCAAATATAGCTCTCTGTTGTGTGGTGGCACAGTCAGGCACACCAAATACATAGTTATAATATTTTACTTTGGCGTCGTTGCCATCTTCAGTCTTAAATTGTGGTGTCCACAAACCTGTAAATTATCACAATAACTTTTTCATCAAAATAGAAAATTAACTTACATTAAGGTATGTTACAAAAAATAAACAAAGCTGCAAATTCTATTGTGAAACATAACAAAAAGGTCAGCTTTTTGTTACCAGCAAATTGCTGTTCACTGAAATGTGTTCAAATAGAAATAATGATTACATAGATAGTCTTTGTCTTCAATAATTTCAATAATACATGTTTAGCATGTTATTAAAATTTACTTACTCTGGTTGTATCTCTCGGCTAGCCTACATACTCCGTCCACAACAATTTCGTTATGTTCGCAGCATTTATTTATCTTAACTCCATTCTGCTTGTCCGAGAGTTCATTGAGATCTGTATCCCCGACTTCCGCGTGTAGTTGATGCGGTGCACACAGTAATGACAATGTTAACAGTGCTGCATACATGTTGTTATTGAATCTTTATTACTTTCATCACAAGGTACTTGTCGTCTTTATCGACACTTTGTTTGTCATACAATAAGGCACTTACAGTTAATTCTACGATCACAAACACAACACATAGTAGAACCATATAATTCGATGTCACTGGACGTAGCTCACTTTTGTCATTTAATTAATATTTAAAACTTTTTTATTCTTTGGATTTAAGTCGGAGATTCTGGAGTCGGTTCGTTTTGCGTTTCCGCTCGCTGCTTCCGAAGTTTGACGTTTGAAATGTTTAGTTCAACTTTTTTTTTCTTAACACTGAGTTACTGTGCGCTTGGCACAAAGGCTTTTGAGACGACTGGGAGTTAATTATTTGTGTAGCTCATTCAAGGCAATTGTTTTGGATTACGAAAAACACGAAAAACATATTATTGATTGCGAAATATTTTTTTTTAATATTTGTTGAATTTTCAGTGAAATGTGCTTCAATGAAAAACATTCAAAATGTTATGCATGCATTTTCTTGTCAAAATATTAATAATGCATCGACGTATTGTACGTATACGTATACATTGATGACAGCTTAAGAAAACACAATTTAATTTAAATAGATTTATTAGTATTTGATACCAACATGCATCCTTGAATAAAAAGAACAATTACAATTAATTACTTATAAGAACCTTAAATTATTGAAATATTACTCTATAGTATTTACATTAGGTAAATCCTAGAACATTTCTAAAATCTTAATTATAATCTTTGTTTATTAAACACCTAATATTTATTTGAGTTCCCTCTTTAAAATAGGTAGCTACACTTATGGCACTGGTGATACTAAAAGTATAATAGCGTGTTCTAGAAGGAGTATCAGATCATGTTATACAAGCTTTAATTGTGGCGAACAAAAATTAGTATTAAATAATTAGATAAGAAAAATTAGAAAAAATTATACAAAATAAATTCGTAATTAATGGATACTTATCTTTTATACAAAAATAAGTACCAATTTGATTATGACACGGTGACCTAACATTCATAAACATAATGAGATGGACTTTTAAATATTTTTGTTTTCTGATAACGTATTGTTGCACCTAAACCACAACTGAGAGCTTTGACATAGTAGGTACTATTTAATTATTAAACAATAATAAATTATGCCATTGCCTCCAAAATTATTGAATAATTATCACTTCGGTTCATACACACAATATAATATAAGTAGTTTGTAAATATTCCGTTGGAATGTTCTATTGACTAGGTTGGAAATTATTTTAACCCAATTTGACGTCGAAATTACAAAATGGAACGATGTGCTGGGAGATAAGTGCTATTTCAATTTAACCTGACCTCAACGGTATCGTCACCTAGTATCTGTTGGTCATCGGAGTCATCGTGCGGACTTAGTTTCTCCGCCAGAGGGCGACTGAAGCGCGCGCAGATATTCTCACTAGCCAGGCCTCGCATTGCCCGCCTTCTAAAGATGACGAGTAGTAAGAAAATGATGACTCCTTGAAGACAGTTGAACGTGTCCATTATTTTCCTGAAAAAAATATTTTGCAATTAGGTCTTTGTCGTAATGTGGTTGGATTCCTTAGCACTTAGGTTACCTAACTTTTGTTGATAGAAGGTTTATGAAGCCATGTAAATGCTAAGGTACTGAAATCGCTATTGTGAACATTATTGTATAGTTTTAACTTACCAGATAATGTGAACTGATCCATGAGCGAAACTAGCGATCTCGAAAATCCAAGAAATGCCCATAACCAGGAACAACTTCAAAGAGAGCAAGAACCTGGAAATAATGTGTAGTTTTGAATTATGAGTAATTAAGAACTGCTTTTTATTGCCTACACGATAGGGAAGCCTAACCTCCAGGGGTGAGTAACTAATTTGGGAGACATTTTGTCATTAGTTATAATAATAAGGGAGAAATATTCCTTTAACTCGAAATAGTTTCTAAACTTCTAACTGCTTCCTTTATAATTGCAAATAAGATCTCATCTCCAAGTGCTGTGTCAATGAACGTATACTGTACAAAGAACTCACTTATGCTTCAGAACGTTGAGTGTGTTCACTTCGTACTTTCGAGTCTGCCTCCACAAATTGAATGAACTCATGGCGAATAGAACAACATTTGCAGAAATGAGGACAGCAATCGGTCCATAGAAGAATATCCAGGTTTCCGTTCGACCTTAAATAATAAAAATAGGATTGAAATCATATTCTTTGTTATACAAATATTGACAATACTTTTTTATTATCTTTATTAATTTAGAGTATTTTGGTCACACAAAGACCATCATTCCCTAAACGTATTTAACAAAACTTACATGATTACGTAAATATTAATCTTATTTACTATTGTATATATCTAAATGGCTGCTTTGGATAAAGGCTGTGATAATATACTATGAGTAACACCAACGTCTAATAAATTAATTTTAAATATATGTTCCAACGCCTCTCTTCCTGACACAATCCACGAAGAAGTAGTGGACATCATTGACAATAGTTGTATGATAAAGAATACTCTGTATACTTCTACCTAGAAGTATACCTGTATACCTATACAGTTACGGTTAACATATGTGGTAGAAAATGGGTGTTACTATTAATATATGTACTTCTGACTAATTCTACACAGAACATGCATAATGTTATATAAAAGAAGGATCATACCACTGAACCAGCAGCTGCCGTTACCAAAACCTGGTTTGAAATGTTGCCCCTCAACGAAGTTAGCAATCAGGGTGACAGTCAGGAACAAAAGAGTGCAACCCCAAGCATAACAGCTGTACAAAAAATACTGTTTCTTCTCAGTCTTCTTCAAATAAGTTGAGTCCCTGGAACAGAGAGAAATGAAAGACTAAATATCTGTAAAGTATTCCTAATTTAAAGGCGTATAAAGGCGTTTTTTACTTACAGTGCCGATCGGTAGACGTTAATGCAAATTACATTCATCCAGAAGAAAGTTGCCATCATCCAGGTATAGACGAGAAATCCTGAAAACGATAAATCCTGGTAGAACTGTCGTACCTAATTATAGTTTTATTTTGCAATTTTGTAATACCTATGTATGGTGCATATTATAATGAGGAAAATAAAAAGTAAAATTGGGATAGGAAAATAGGCAGGTCTACATAGAGGTATATTAATAATAATTATGGTAATTTGCCTTTCATATTTCAATACGAAGAACAACCACGATGTAATTGTCCTTGTATTTCAAATTACCCAGTGGTATGGAATTCAAATTACCTTAGTTCGACTTCCTTAACGGTTGAAAATAACCAATCACTTCTAAAATCGTTTGATTACGATGAATTTTTGACATTAATCCCGTCCACAAGCCAGTTGTGCAAAGAAATACTGTGTACAAAATGTTTATTACCTGTCACAGTACAAATCTCGCCTCGGAATCCAGGGCTTAGTTGAAGTATTCCCAAGGACAAGAATCCTAAAGCCATACTGACGCACATGCACATGTAGCATAGTCCTTGAAGGTCCCTGTAAACGTTTGCCATGTAAATCATTTAAATACCATTAGCTTTAAACACAATGTTCGTTCAGGTTTCACAGATATCAAACAAATATGGGCGTATTTTAGCGATAAATGTGATATTGATAAATAGTTGCTCGACACAATTTAATGTAGATTTGAGAAGCTATTGACTAATTAATGTATTTGACACTTTTACATACTACATACATACATACATACGAAATTTATTTAGTTTCGCTCATAGGTTTCGCTTCATAAAGAAGCATTATAAGTATGTAGTACTTACCTTATTGTTATATTATTAACAGTTGTATAAAAAAAAGTCTACAAGCGTTCCGTCTCTTACGTGGTTACGAGGGTGCACGATACACAATTTCTCATAAACATTCTGTACAAACTGAGCTAAAGATACTTTTAATTTAACTCGTCGAGTACCGGTTTTGCAGACACAATTATAGAACAATAGGTTGCGGTCACCGGTGACCGCTTGGTATTTGACAGTTTAATATTAATAAATTCTTACCTCAACTGGGGCAGGAAGGTATACACGGCAATAGTAGCAACAAGGAAAAATACAGAAATCAGGGTTAGAACTCCACTGGTTTCTATGTCACTTGTCTTAGAAATTTCTTCAAAACACACTATTGCCACTGGGAGGGTGCCCAACGAGTGATTGCTGTTGTTCTTATACATGTTGGCGACACAATACCTGGCAAATAATATCAATATATCAATTTATAAAAGTCCGCCATACAACTCCTCATGTAATACTTAGCAGACTCATTGCCGACTGAGGCTTACATTCAGTTTTAATACTTCTGTTATTGACGTAGCTAGGCTGAGGATAATCAATTTTATTTGTATTAAAAAGGATACAATGGTAAAATACATATAAATATTTATCTGCTCACTCTTTCGTCATTCACAATTTCAATAATTTGCGTAAATGAAGTAATTGAAAACAATGATAAGTTAGTCATTTTACTACTGCCTATTGTGTGAGTATTACAAAAAGCAACCATTTTTAGGCATACAATTTTTGTACTTATTTATCGTTTTGTGTTTGGATGGATGACCGCACATGGACGGGTGTTAAAAAAAGTTGAATAAACCTTTGAAGAAAAGTTACTAGATAATAAATGATATTGCATATATAGTAATAATAGTACAATCAACTAAAAAGGAAAAGGTTGTACGACTCAAAGCGATGGAAAGAAAATACTCACTGATTAGGATCTTCAACAAAAACAAAGCTGGGTGAGTCTTGAGTGGAGACTTTTGTTCCGTCTAGAATAATATCTCTTAAAACCATTCGTCCATTCGTGCAGTTGATCGCTGTCATCTTCTCCGTACCACAGAATCCCTTCGGTATTAAAGTTTCTCCATTCGGACAACATGGCGTTGCTGCCAATGCCAAACTGCATCCGACCAGTACAAAAAATATAATTTCCTGAAAAGGAAACAGATTTATAACGTCATTTAAAGTGTAAAACATGTTGTCTTAGTTTGTTTATCAGTTTCTTCTTTATCAATGAACTTTAAACTTGAGATATTAAAACAAATTACTCTGTCATAGAATTTGTAGTGTAATAAAGCAACTATGTGCGATTTAATTAGAATCAGAATAATTTATACGCAGACATGTTATACAACATAATGGCTTGTCGTAGTCGTAATTAGATAAAGTTTATGTGCAGGTTAATTATTTGTGTCTTTGATCTAAACGCGACAATTTTCTAGAGGCGAGCGAATTACTATTTGATTTTTTCTAATTATTAGCATTTCTAAATGGTACCCTTTGAACTCGATTTGATTTTGTAATATTTTAAATCAATAATTTACTTAAGTTAGCCTCGTTAGTCCAATAATTGTCTGACAATAATACTGGAATTAAAAAATAATAAAAGTATTAAAAACAAACTATTCAAAACGCGTGTAAAGAGAGTACACTACAAATAATAAATAGGGATGATATTGTGATTATCAACAGCAAAAGCTATTTCTGTAGTGTCATAGAGTACGTTTAGCTTCGATGCATTTATAACAACAACCCGATAACACGTTGTATTTGACATCGACCAGAGACAGCGATAGTCTGCCCCAACCTTTATTCATTGATAGGTTATTGACCTCCTCTTTTTCTATTATCAATTATTGTGTTCTTCTCTTAATGTGTTGTAATTTTATTAAACATTATGATAAAAGTGGTGATAAGTTTAGCGATTTTTATATGTGGTCAGTAAACATGATTTAAGTCTAGTTACATGGTTTGAATGTTAAAGATTTTGATTAAAATTAGATTTGCGGTCAAATGACGGTTACTTTTGTACAGGGAAGCATTGTTTGTTGTTTATAGTAACCGTAGTGTTTGTGATTATCATGATTTATAATTAATTTTTTGTATAAAGAAAACACTACATTTAAATTTCAAATTCATTAAAATATTCTTTACCCTCCTAGTAGCATCTTATTAACATATTGACATCAATATTGTTATCGAATTACTTGAGAGCAATGACACGGTTTAAGTATTAAGTTTTAAAAGTCATAATAATAATTAGAGATGTTTAATCAACATTATAAAATATTACTCAGAACAATAAAGTCTACATTTTATAGGAATGTTATTAAAATTTGTGATAGAGGATTACAATAATAAGTAATCACGTTGAAATAATCATACTGTACCTATCTATATAGCCTTTCTCGATAACTGGGACTATCGAACACAAAAATATTTTTTCAAATCGGACTATTAGTTCCTGACATTATTGCGTTCAAACAAACAGTAAAATATAAAATTTATATTTATGTTATTATACATGAAAATGAACTCGTAATAAATCGATGACTTATTGAATCAGATCAGAGAAGTAGGTCGATCAACAATCAAATCAGATGACTAATATATGTAAGGAGGGTAATTCAGTTAGCTTTGAAACTAAGGTCAGAGTCAGACCTATATTATACAATTAAAGATTTATGTCACACATACGAATGTGGACCTCCAAGGACCCGTGAAATGAGTAGTGTCTCGTGAGAGTTAAGGTTCTGTGACTCATGCTCATTTCAAGCACAAAAGCATGCTTTAATTGTCACTTATGGCCATGGCACATGTGTGTCGGAATATTGCTCAAAATTGGCATGCTCATTTCGGGCATACTTCCCAATCAACAGGCGTTCGATTTTTATGCTCAATAGAATGCTTTTTAGCATACACCTACTATTTGAGAACATGTGTAACACCTACCAGATTATAAAGGAGACAAAACTATATGTGTGACTGCATGGCTTTCGGTATTCTATGGAAACTACTGCAGAGTGGTTGCGGTGGCTGACGAACTGTGGTACGAAAGAATAGGGATGATGACAGGGTATGACGTCATTTTAGAGTATAAATCGTACTCAAAAGTGATGTCATGCGATATTTCAAATCAATGTATTCGTTTCTGTAAGAAAATAAAAAATACGTGTCTAATGTTTTTAAATAATCTACCAGACGGACAATAAAATAAAAATTAGTCATCTACCCTATTCTTTGCGTGACTGAATTTCAGATTTTTTGCAAGTTTTGATAATTAATTTATCAATCTTTTCCTCCCTCCCTATAACCTTTTCACATTACGTAAACAGGAGGTAACTACTAGGTACTATTCCTACTTACACAAGTACCTATGCTTAGACCTACCTACTCAGAAGTTTTAATAATCGTTCTTCTGTGACATACATACTAATATTGTTTACATTATAACATGTCATACGTTGTTTATAAGTTTCGTGGCTAAATCTAAATTATAGTGAATCAAAGATATTGAATGTCATACGCCTTCAACTATGTGTGCCATTCGTATTATTATACTGATGTAGGCAAAAACACAACCGCAAATAGATATTGTTTACATTCCTCTTTAAATGAATGCAATGATTGTAGGTAACAAATCATTGCAAGAAAGGTTTAGATAATACATAAACATTATTCAATACCAATAGATATTACCGAAGATTAATCAATTTGTTCAAACCTAAACTTTCAACTTTGTATTGATACAATAAGTATAGACCTATATTATGATGTTATTTCCCACAGTGTACTAATATTTAATGTCTATTTATATATAACTATTATATTATGTTTAATTAGCAATAGACAAAAATGTTTTATTATCAACAAAACAGCTTTGATGACAAACGGAGGACGTGAACGCTTCAAAAACAGTTCTTCGAATTATTTTCGAGCAATCACGGGGAAGTACTGTTTACGTGATGATGATGATGACTGGAGATCATCAGACATAAACCCAGTTAATGATAAATTACATTTACGTATCTTATTTACACGTACTTTGCATGTATACATACTAATTACTAAATAATCTAGGAAAATCTTTGATCAAACGGACTCATCTTGGGAATTGCCAATTGTAATGTGATAGATCAGGAATCTAATAAAGGTCAAAATGTTATTCTATTAATTGGATATAAAGATAAACCTATCTTAAGCCCTAGTGTAGTATCCGGAACTTGTACCTACGTATGTGCAATGTTTTCATTCAAACACGCTTGAAGTAATATCAATCGGACATTTATTATTTAACTAGCTATTTATTGCGACTTTGAAGTAAATACTTCAAAGTCGCAAACAACTAATGTTTGGATCAAAGTTGCCTTAATAAACTGTCCGGATAGGAAAACATTGAAAAGTGTTACCGTACCGTGTAGCAATAAAAAATCGGTTAGATAAAGACAATACCGAATTCGACGTGCTATTTGATTTAGATCTGTTAAATCATTTTATCGTAGTCAAGTAATTAATAAATGTTTATCAACTTTGAATTCTCTCACACTATGATGTTGTCACTATTACTATATTACATTAATTAATGATTTCAATAGTTTCGAATCAGCTTATTTATGACTGTCAATGAACAGTTGTCCCTCAAGGTTTCATTCATGATTTTGATAAAAGGCAAACATATTACGATATTACTGTCATCTTGTCACTTTGACAGATGCAACGTATTCTATTATCAGTAAGTAATACGTTTGTTATCAATGTGTACTCTGTTTATTACTATGTAAGACCATTATAGGATGGATGATAATAAGATGTATTACAAATGAGATCATTTACTTAAGTAATTCGATTTATAAGTTTTGTTAATATTTCTTTGGAAATGGAACTTGTTATGTTAGGGATTTTAGTTCTCGAAATGGTCTGCAGTTATTATGAATCATAGATGCAATTCTAGACGAGTTAACGTTAAACGCCATGATAGTCATCAGTGACCGACGATAGCGAAAGATTTGCCTTCAGCAATTTTCTATAGACCATCAAAGGCTAATTAAAGAGCGTATAATAATTTTTCTTTTTCAAGTCTGTGGATATCAATCGATACTCCTAGCTCATAGGCGCTTGTAACCAGCCACCAACCACGAAGCTCTTCACAATGACATTAAACATGTTTTATTATATATAATACACGATATTAATGTGCGAATAATAGACATAAAAGACTAATTGACACTATATGAGGTCGAGTGTTATCAGCAGTGCAAAACAGACGCGTCGGTAATACACTGGCTGAGTGAATATCATTAAGAATGTACATAACTACTAAAATTACAATTTAATAACATTATTTTCGATCATGACGTATGAATGGTAGTTTCTAGAAGAAATGGCGATTTTTAGTACCTATTTTTTTGGTCCTAAAGTAAGAAGCTTTAGATATTCAGGGGAACAAATCATTTTTTTTATATTGTTGACTGGTCATCTTTTAAAAACGCTGACAATGATTTCAATGAATATAAACTATGAAGTACTTACCCACTAAAACTTGAGGATAAGATAATGATCCTGTAACTAAATTAGGGTTTTATGTTTGATAATGACTGATAGACTCTAGACACTGCTGACCTCTTCCCCTTTATCGGGATAAAAAGTAGTCTGGTCTACCTTGTGTCAATGCACTACCTTATTACAATAATCTACCTCTATGCCTATTTTCGTTCAGATTCGACCAACATGCATCCAAGCATCCTCAGAAACTTTTTTACAATTAATGTACTTACAAGGCACACTGCCATGGTAGGTTAGGTACAGTTAAGAGCTTTTCTGTTAACCTATCTTATTGAATGTGGTCAATGGTTATATCTATAAATAACCTATTGATAATGGTTAACTGCGTTATTGTTTTATATGAGGAAATGCATTCGTCGTCGCTTTCTATCACCAGATACATTCGCCATCGCCATAGTAAAGATGAAAACAATGAGTTATTCTGTAAATTACAATTGAATTTTGTAATAGATAAACAAAGGTATTGTTTGTATTATGTAGGTAGGTAAGCTATTTTTGATGTATAATATAAGGATTAAATGTAATAAAAAATAGATTTTACATAATAATGTAATGTATTAAAGTAGGACAGATTTTCTGTTTTGGAGATATTGCGATAGTATTGACCATCGAGACAATTTCTACTACCTAGGTATTACCTAAGTTGGTAAGGTAGTAGGAGTTGTATGAGACTGTAACGACTAATGACACTAATATTTCGAAGACGTGACCTATATTTCTTATTACTAAAATTAAATTACGTCGTTATTTATTCAATAATAGTAATATTCATTATGTACATACGTATGCGTGTTGTCATCAATTAGGTACATTTGTTTGCTATTCCTCGGGATATGACTTAGAAACATATTAGAATTGTAATTGTCATCTTTATTACGTCAAAACGTTACGATAATAGTAATAGATAAAGTTTGTTATCTTGGTCAGCATTGTGCGGAAGTGATCATCCAACGGATTCCATCTTCTTTCATAAATAAAATACGTAAGTATTCACTATTTATTGTGGTTTGATTAGCTTGCACGATAACTCAGACCGACGGTTTTGTGTCCTTAAACACCGGAAATGTCCAAACTGTGGTTTACTCCTGTTATCTATTAGACAAAAATATCAAATCCTCATGATACTTATGCTGGAAACTCACTCGACTACTATCAATAGTCAAATGTTTTCTCAATAATTGGAAATACTACCCGTTACCCGCTTACGTAGTGGGTGACACTGAATCAACACGTTCTCTTGAAAAGCTATGAGTTTTGTTTATTGATGACAAATATTATAGTAAAACGTTATGATTTCTTTGACGTAGTTATTAGCCATTCATGTTCAAATAGTCAATTTGTTTTTTATGAACTTACTCACCTGTGTTAGCATCTAAAACTATGGAATTTTATAATCATGAGTGTGCAATTAGTTTGGAATTATAATTGCCATACCTACACCCTGATCAATTGTAGTCTTGCTTATTGAGGATTTAGGAAACTTAAAAAATTCTGAGTATTGTCAAGACAGTCGATGCGAACACAGCTAAAATATCACCAATCACCAACAGATACAAGTACTTAATGCAGTACACACGCAAGGTGTGAATGCCCTGTGACGAGTCCAAGTGTAATTTTATGAATATTGTAATAAATAGTCGAACAAGTACCAACAGTTCGCACAGGGCAAGTTATTTTTGTTTCAAGTGTCTACTTATATTTAGTTTTACAAGTGCATCGCCTTGGGGTTCTCAAAGATCAGCCAGACGTGTTTTGGTGATTAAAAGAAATCCTCATACCACAGTTTATTTACGAAAATACTCACTTTTATCTTGTGTATATCTTGCATTTATATACGTAGCATTGATAAATTACAAGTAAATAATACCCGCAGAAGACTAATAAAAATATGGTTGTAAAAACTGCGCAAAATACCTATATACGAACTATGCCAACATTTCGAACCGGTTCCCTTATGTTCGAAGATAGGTCAAGAAATTGAAATAATGTGTAAAAATACATTGTAACGTTTCATTTTTTGAGCGTGCAGGTAGACAGCGTTCGTACCGGTTCTTTCAAATCAATTTAAAGTCTAACAATTCCACTTTGTCTGAATATCTAGACAAAGTGGAATTGTTGGAGATTTTTTACGATTTTGTCTGTCTTCATTATATTATATATATATTAATCATCTTTGTATCTTACAAAAAAATATTATTTATTAAGCATTCACGCACAAATTCACAGTGCCACATATTTTAACATTATAAATAGGCATTTATTGTTATTGAAATAATTTTTCACATTTAATTGATTTATACACTTTTTATGCCTGTGCATATGCACAAAAAAACCCAAAATTAAACGCACGGTACATCAAAAATATTACCCACAATTCCATTTTGCAGCAAGAAGTATTTTTTACTAATTAAATTAATGGCTTTACGCAAATGCCTGGATTTTGGCGATAATTAAAGCAATATATCTCGTAAACTCACCTTCATGTTAACAATTTTATATAAATAATTTTATAATCACTAACACAACATACACTGGTTTCTTTCTGCGGCGCACGATTGTCGAATGAGTGCTGTTAATTACTATCGCATCATAGCGACTCGCAATCGATTCTCGATTTAAATTCTCTGTTTTATATCGATTAAAGCAAATGACACTTGTGGTCGACACTATCCTTAGAGGTACATTAAGTTCTGAACGGAGACGTTCATATTGTTTATGTTTTTTAATTCTTTTGTAAGACGTAGGTACCTGATTGTGATTTATAATGACCCAGGATTAAAGGAATTCTTATTCATTGTTTATTGTAGTAGGTAATCTTTTTATATGTTTAAATAATATTTTCATAATATTAATGTATCTATCATTAATTCAATGTTCTATTTAATTGAAGATGTATTACTTAATCTGTTTACGTAGAGATTCAACATAACAAATGTAGTTACATTTGTTATGTTGAATCTCTACGCAAATCAACGATATGATAGACGAATAACTATTCGTCTATCATATCGTTGACGTATACGTGCATACGTACTAAGATAAATAAAATTGCATGTAGTCAATTCTATTCAGTTTATTAATCTTCTAAAGTTATTCATCTTCTGTATCCTGGGTGAAGAAAAAAATGAGATAAGTTTCTATCGAAAATATACCTCTAATATCAACACCAACCTTTTTGGTTAATCGAGTGAGATGTTATGTAATGTTGAAAATGTTCTTATTGTTTTACTCAAACAAAAGAAATAATTATGTAAGTTATGTACGTACGCTTTTGTCTTTTGTAGTGATAGGTACGTTATTAGATATTATTATGGAACTTGATTTACTCCATTATAATGCATACCTATCAATTAGAGGTATATTATTAGTATACAAAAAATATTAATATTTATTTACTAATAGTTTGTTCGTTCGCTGAGAAACTAAAATACACATTAATCCTTCTAACATTACAACTACATTATACAAAAGACTTTCAAATGGGGGTAGACTGAAAATACTGCTATACCCTACGTTTTTTACATAAGTATTTATTTTACTTCCTTCGGTACTTAGCTGTTCTTACAAATGTTCTCAGAATAAATTAAAGTTAAGCTAGAACTACCTTAACTTAAGGTACAAAAATGTCCCGAAACTCAAACTCAAACTCAAATGCATTTATTTCAATTAAACCATAATTTGGTACTTTTGAAACGTCAACAAATATTAAATATATATATAATAGTCTGTCAGTCTGTCCGTCAGTGAAGCTAGGCGCTCGTTCCAAAATGTCGATTCGAGTGGAGGAGAACGAGCAAGAAACTCAATTCGTTACTCTTTTTAAAAAAAAGTCTGTTTTACATTGCTCTGATACATATTCCAATATTGTACACATGTGAGAATAATGTAAAGACATTCCTGACGCAACATACAAATAACAGAACATACTAAAATGAAAAAAAAAACTCAACGATATTGTTTATACGAAAAACGTTTATGATGATTACTCTGGATAAATATCTCGATTTAGAAAATAACATAACATTACGCCTTTTATCCTTGAAGGAGTAGGCAATGTACACAATGTATACGTACAATATAACACCCACTTTTCATTATTTATGTTATGAGACCCATTTAATGGGGGGAGCTTATTGCCATATAGGTACCAAGCACAATTCCAGACTTCGTGCTACTATTGATTTTTTTTTAAATCCAGTAATAGTTTGCCCGACCCGGGAATCGAACCCGAGATCCTTTGCCCGGCCAGTCGACTTGCGACCACTCGGCCAACGAGGCAGACAAAAAATATAAACAGGCAACCTTTGAAACCCATCATCCCTTTCGACATTTTCCATTAGTATTTATTAACAAGCATCTGTTTTATTTTAATGTATTAAAAAAATATTTTCTAACGACAGTCAAGGAATTCGGCATAAATACGATCCATGCCAGAAAACTTTAAGGGATGTAATAATTAATTAAGTACTGGCTACCGCTACCTGGCTACTGCTTATTCTTTTAAATGAATATCGGTCGTGTTCTTATATTAATTAATTATTATTCTGTATTCTCTTACTGATTGTTAATTTGCTATTAATATCGTATGTTATTAGTTTTGTTTTACAATTATTACTGCTTATAAAATGTGGTCTAGTTAGATAAGCGGTGATAACTAATTGGCTTTGGTTTAGAACATAAACGGATAATATATATTTCATATGATTACTGCTTTCGAATATTGCCTTGATGATTATTTTTATTCTAATTTTTATAGGCAGGTAGCTGATGTACTAAGGACTATTTTTTTTTTTTTTTTTTTATCCTACTCAAGGGATATTTTAGTTTAGATTCCTTTCTACTAGGTACTAAGATTTGCGAAAAACTGAAAAAGCACGGTAATACTTTGTCCGATTCGGAAACAAAACCATAAACGGCGACCCCCTGCTTGGCAATTACACTGCGACCACTCGACCAATGAAGTAAGTAGTCTTAATATTGTCGTAACAAATTCACTGATAAAAAATAATAGCAATACGTTTCTTGAAAGATGGCATGAGTAAATACAGTAGGCGCTTTTATGCCTGGGTATGTTTTTCTAAATGGATACTTAGTTCTTCTATTTGTGCCATAATACTCTTTTCATAATTCCTCGTCGAATCATGATTCCAGATAAGAAGGAAGGTGACGCCTTTTACCCCCGAATCCAAGAGATAGGCAGAAGTGCACATTACGGCACTGAATGCCATTGCTACAATGTAACTCACTTTTCACTATTTATGTTATGAGTCTATTGGATTATTTATACCTACCGTATTATCGAAATATTTTCTTTGACTTCTGAAATTATGTTTTTTGCAATCACAGCTTTCAGCATTACATGCGATTTTTCGAATACGTTTAAAGATAGCAGACTATAGACATTTAAAGACAGAAAACTTTTTTGTCGTTTTTATTATTAACCAAGTGCCAACTATCAAGTAACGCTTACCTGCATCAAAGACAAACACTATTCTATTTCCTATGTACTTAGCTATTACCAGTTACACCGCCGCAAACCAGATGGCGCTGCCGTAGTCAAATTATTAATGTTATAACTTCTGAGTGAGATCTCTGGGCCGCCAGAACCTAACGGGTTACCGCGACTCCGGCTCGAAGTGCAGGAGAAGGAACGGCGGCAGACGGGAGCGTAATTCGATGATTTTTCCCCCTTAAAAAAACCATTGGCCATCACGACACGACATACGCTTATAATATTAGTAAGAATATCCTTACTTTTATATCCATTTTGCGGTATAGGTACAATAATAATAATTATAAAATAGCTAAATAGGTGTTGTACGCGAAGTCGCAGGCAACAGCTATTTAGCTACTTTGATTCCTGTTTTATCCCATAGGAGCATTAAATCGGGATGAAAAGTAATAATATAAAAGTAAGTAATAAACCCTGCCTGTATACCAAAATTCATCAAAATCCGTTCAGTAGTTTCAGCGTGATTGACGGGCAAACATCCAAACAAAGATTTTTTCACATTTATAATATTACTGTGATTATAAAATTTGTCTTAAAGAAATAATATTATACTAATTAGAACAGGTTATGATTAAAAAACACAGTTGCCGTGGTCATATTTTTATTTCAATAAAATTACATTTGTTAAAAATGAACGGTGGACACGAGTCATAAATTATTGACAGCGCTTACTATTTTTTTTTTATTAAAGCAATGACACATACATATTTACAATTGTGCAATTAAAACTAAAGAATTTACAACTTACACAAAATCATCAATTAATTATAATGTCCTCGTTATTGAGAAAAATGAACAAAACCAATTTTTAAAGGTTTTGTCCATCCTTAGCCTACTGCCGATTCCTTCATTAAACCAGCTCGATGGTATCATAAAATAGTAATGGCATCTTATTCAGATTCTTAGATTTAATTACATAGTTCGTTTCATATAGGTGGACCTTATAGAGGTAAAACCGTGATAGAAAAATGTATTCTACGTGATTTTAAAACTAGGCTGCACCATGAAACTTAGCAAGTTATCTACATGAATCACGAGGGTCCGAAAGGGTATACATAGTTCACTTTATATTTTATTAACAACGCAAACGGCTCGCAGGTCCATGACTGCACCTATACCTTTTTTTTTTGAGGGGGAATAATCACCAAATACCTTCATAACATAACAATTTTTCCTCGAAGGGGTAGGCAGAGGTGCACATTATGCCACTATAATAAAACACCCACTTTTTACTATTTAAGTTACGAGTCCCATGTCACCCCTATGGGTGAGCCTATTGCTATAAACCGGGCACAATTCCAGACTCCGTGCTACTTTTTTGATTTTATTTAAACCCTTCGGAATCGAACCCGAGGCCCCTTGCCTAGCAGTCGCACTTGCGACCACTCGGTCAACAAGGCAGTCATTCGGGTACACAAGCAAATTATTTTTAATATTTTTTATATAATTATTTATTTAACAGTTCAATAAATGGATGACCCGAGCTTTGCTCGGTGTTCTTATCAGTAATCTCAAATCGTCTCATTTTTTAATAAAAAAAAAGAATAGAGATAAAATAACAAAGAAAATAAATATAAGATAGAATAAAAAAGATAAAATAGAAAACTGAAAAAATAAAGAAAATCCGGACCGGGCTTGAATTCGAAAATTGTATATCTTCCTACTAAGCTATTTATACGATTGTAATTTGTAATGAGAATTTGTAGTCAATGAAAACACGGACAAAACGACATTTTCTGAAAATGAAACCTAACCAGATTGATGTATCCCCGAAACCCCGTATATAGAAAATTTCAAGAAAATTGATGGAGCCGTTTCCGAGATCAATAATATATATATACAAGAGATATATATAAAGGTACAAGACTTGCTTGTTTAAAGTTATTAGATACACATAATACTTAGTGCCTGAGGCAGTGTCATCTAGTCTAACTTTTATTTTAGGTTTAGTTACTCTATTTATAATATTTTTAATCTTAACTTTAAAATCGATAGAGTTATATATTTTTTAAAGGTTGACCTTGACTTGGATTTTCTGTGTCGTGTTATGAACCAAGCGGGAACCGAATCAGCCTACCCACGAGACGTTGTACTCTATATTCCGTGCGTTGCACACACAGCAGCAGTCCAGCCACTGTGCCAATCGTGCACTTGACTTTGTTATTTTCAACCGACTTCAAAAACAAAGATGAGGTTCTTAATTCGACTATATTTTTTTTTATGTTTGTTATTCGATTACTCGAAGACGCCTGGACATCGGTTCAAAAAACATTTTCTTTTTTATCAAAGGGTAGGCTTGTCATTTGTTCCCATTGTCATCAAGTTAGGACCTGACGATGAAATCCCAGGGGAATCAAGGGGAACTTTTAAAAATTATAGGGGCGACTAGAGTATTTGTTAATTTTTCACTAAGTATTTAAAACCATTATGGTCTGATGAAGGTCTGGACTCCATCTGATGATGGAGCCGAGAGCCAGTCGAGCTAACACCTCAACGGTTAACAGTAGCTATCTTGTGTTTGATTAATTTGTATTGATGAGGACTTTGCATCTAGATGTGTGATTGTCATTAAAAGTCCAATGATGAAGTAGTATGATAGCGAATTGAACTCCCCACTAACAGTAGCCACCTGGTGTTTGAGCTTGAATAATTTGTATTGATGAAAACTTTGCACCCTCATAGGTGCATTATATAGTGCATTATCGACTTCTCACCTACCAATGGGTGTGTAAGCTATAAGTACGTAACACCAATAATAGTTACTTTTTGCTTTTTATTTTTTACTTTTCGTTTGTTTAAACGAAGTTTTTTATTTTTGTCAATTGCACACTAAAGGATTTTAAAGGACTGTTCTGTCATTCATAGGGACGTCTGTGTGTTGGACTACGTTTTCCTCATCATCTTTCGTCGCCAGGTACTTCTCAACGTAGTTTGATATACAGTCGAGCCAGCCATGTTTGTACATCACTTTGATTACTCGTTTGCGGAATACAACTAGCAGCAAAAATATTAATATTCCTTGTAGAGTGTTAATGATGTCCAATATGGTCCTGAAAAATTATCAAATATGTTAATTTATTTTATGCACAATGACCAGCAGGTATGCCTACTCCTTTCTGCCCATCTTACCGACCTCGAATGGCGACATTTAAAAGTATTTTGTATAACATTTCGTGTGTCTAAGACGTGAATCCACGCGAGACTCAATGTATTATCTCTTGAGTCTCATATCGGTGCATTCAAAGGGTAAATAAATTTAAAAATAAATAGGTTACAAGGTAATAAAGTAAAGCTTTTTAAAAAAACTCGTGCACTGGTCGTTGCCGTTATATAGTACCTAATAGTTTCGATATAAAATAAATATACTATGCAGATAAGACAATAAAGATTAACTAAGTACAAAGACTGCTGATCGGTGGAAGCTGTTGGTATAATAAATTGTATGCTTTAATGAAGCCATAATGTTTCGAGTGGTCATTTCAGACGCTTATAAAATTAAAATGTTGTGTCTGTACTGAATATGAATATAATACTAAATCGGATATGATTACTATTTGTGGTTGATATTGATGACGTTATTGTAACTTTTACTTCACGTCACTCAAAAGCGTTTGACGGAAGCATTGATAAACTTTGCCAAACACTTGAAAATTAATTACACAAATAACTACCTACTACATTTTCCTTGATTTTACTCATTAATTTCTGTGTATAGATCGTTAGTTCTTGTAATAAAACATTGTTTTAGTTTAACTCCACTACCTAGTGTGTACTGCGACAATAAACGTGTAATTGGCAATGAGTCAAATACAATACTCGATGTCGATACCTATTTAAAACTGTCAAAATCGTCACGTTTCTACATAAGTATAATAAATGTATCTATGAAAATGTGTCTGATGTGTGTGACGTCATATGTTTTACCGTGAAATATCACACTTATTTCTTTAAATGATGACTAGCAAAGGTCGATAAATTTAAGAATATCATAATATAATCAATTAAGAAAAGTTTTACTGTTATTGAATATTTTATCGTATTTTGGAATCGAAACAGAAAATTACTCATACATACTGATGTAGGTATGTCCCATGGACCCCCATGGGAGACAGGTGTGAGGCAGAGACAAACGAACGCCAATTTAAATTACGAAATTTATGCCATAATTTAATATGTTGTAGGTACTTAATGTTATTTTAGGTGAACTAGGTACAGTCAGCACAGCTATTTACTATTCAGACAAGACATCAGACTAACATCAAATAGCGAACCAATGGTTACTGTCTCTGTACTGAGTCAATCTTTATTTTCTTACACGCGTAGTAAATAACTGTGCTCACTGTACATTATGTAATATTTAAAATAAGGAGTCTGATAAAACGCTATATACCTACCTAATCTTATCAGCAGCGCATTTTTTTAGTTGCTATCACACGATACTAATTGTTTACTTTGACCATATTAATTCGGTTTTATCAGTTTTTTTCTGGCGTCCGTTGTCTATTTCGCTTGGCAATATATTGTAGACTATGTAGGTAGACGAATTGCATTTAGATCACGATACCAATTTGCACATGTACCTATCTTGCGTAAATAAACGCGCTAATTGTACCTACCTGCTGATATTCCTTATATTGACTTTACTACTCATGGTCGGCCTAAACAGGAAGATTGAAAAAAACTTGATGCTCATATAAGACCAAGACAATTTTAATGCATAGTTACATTATCCCTTAATGAGGCAAGTTGGACGTAAACGTTATTGTTCCGAGCTTATTATTGTTATGAGTAGGCCCAATCAATTTATTTAGGTGATGACAACCGCAACTTTATGTATATACATATAATACTAATATACAATATTAACAATTAATTGTATATATGAAGCCCGTGCCCTTGTCATAAATTAAATTTATTGGGGCCTGTGCCCTTGTCATACAATTTGGTCCGTACTAACAATCCGTGGAGAATATTTAATATTGAAAAAAAAAACCGCAACATAATTTATATTCTACGTCAGCTCAAAACAATAATTTAATAATGAGCTAAAATTACTACATTAACTAACAAAGTCGAATGATTAGTCAGAAGTATTTTTGTAACAAAAAAAAAATCGATAAATAAAAAATTAAATGCATATACAAAACTATCCCAACAATTTTCGGAACTTCCCTTCGGTTTCCTTGGATCCCATTATCAAATTCTGACTTTGTGACAACGGGACCACCTCGAGAGTATAAGTAACTAACTGTTCTCCCAAAAACAATCATAAAATTTAGTTGGTCCTATAAATAATCAATTAATGAAAGATTATTTTTTAATATTTTATTGTATTGTATTTTGATTAGGAAAATACCCAATTAGTAGAACAATCTAAACTGAACATAATAACATCCTCCTTTTTTAGAGTCAGTAAAATAAATACTAACCAAATGATGTGCTTCGGTGCTAATGAGCTTATCATTTCGAAAACCCAAGGGAGACCCATCAGTACGATAAGTTGCACGGTCATCCCGAGCCTGAAAAAATAAATACATGGTACATTATAAAATCATAGTGAAATGAGTATCACTTTCACAGTTCTGTTCCTCCATTGAGTATACAAATGTTGGCAATATTTTTTTGGTGTTGTTGTTTTAAAGAACGTTTCCCCACATAAGGGTTTTTTCCGGTGTCGTGGGTGTGTTTACAAACATATAAGTTCACATACACATGACATTCAAACCCGGAACAACAATCTGTGGATCACACAAAGAGTTGTTCCGTGCGGGTATCGAACCCGCGACATGTTGCGTGCCAGTTGCCCAGCCACCGCGCCAACTGTGCATTCACAATGTAAAAATATTTACTTGTATTTCACCGCTCTTTTAAGACTGGATGAGACAGGTATCCGCCATATTAGAATCGATGTGTAGATGAAGATACAGAAGTTGATGACCAAGAGTAGGAACATGATGCTATACATGTAGTACCATTGTTGATGCTTATCTGCAAACACAAATAATGTTATAAGATTTTATACACATTTTCTTTTATATCTTTATATTTTTGCAATAGGTTTGCTCTCATTATCATATTGGAAATGAAATAACCATGTGATGATATAGGAAGATTTCCTTTTCTCCTAATCGGACCGGAGGTCCAATCCACCCCCATTCTCCAACCCCATCCCCAATACCCAAATTCCCAATTCAAAAATTCTTAATCCCTATCAGACCAATAACACACTTTTTTAACTTATCTAGTGTTATGGGTGTCCATGGAATACGTTGATTGCATATCACATTACCATCAGGTGATCAGTATGCTCGTTTGCTGCTCTATGCCATAAAACACTCACAGGGCCCTTAATTTAGTGTGAAGCATGGTACTTACCTATAGAGGTATAAGACTGTACAAACGAAGCGAAGATACTGATCGAGAAAAAGTATATACTAATAGGTACTTACTAAAGAACCAGCAGTGATTCAGTCCGATTCCCGGTTTCTGATGTTTACCGGGATAAAAGTTGACGATTGCCATGCATATTGTTAGGACTATTGGGCAGCCCCATGCATATAACATATAAAACTTAAAGTGCCTCCAGCCATGGTCCATTGATATCGCAGGTCGTCTATAACAGAAGCAGAAGTAAAGGTGAAGTTAGATATTTAAATTAGATTATCAATCTGAATTTGAAAAAATATTTAATCATTCACGAGATAAAAATGTGAATTGGTAACGCAACTAGGTAGTAGAAATTTCAAAAGTATTATGGAGAACATACTTTAAAAAATAAATGTTATAGTTACTGACCTTGTGTTTATCAGCACCTGTATTGATATCGCATTCGACCAGAAAAATGCAGCTACTAGAAAGAAGTAAGCTAGAAATCCTAAAAAACAATAACATCAGCTCACAGTGTCACTGTAATATATGCTAATATAAATTTTTACGTACGTACATAAATATTAATTAGGTAAACAACATGGTTATATTTATTATCATTGTATTTACCTCTAGTTGCACACCAGCCCATATCATAATAAGTCATAAGTTTCATAATGACTAGTATTCCTAGGCCAATAGCGAGACTAATGCAGAAGTTTATTATACTTTTCCCTTGAACATCTCTGTAAAATAAAGTTTTATATTTAGTATATGAAACTGTACGTGATTCTACAATGTTCGAATTCTATTCAATTAATCTCATAATGAAGTCTAACCTATTTATAAGCGTAGTTAACTCTTATTAGTGAATCTTTTATACCATTCAAAATTTACATAAAGGATTTTCGTTACATATGAATTTTCCTAAGCAATATATGAAATTAGATTTTAGCTATTTGAAATTAAATTGGTAGAACGGCGGTTTACAAATTTCACCTTATGGTTTCGAAATAGTAATCTTTGTACTGACCTAAGTTCAGGTAGAAAGCTATAAACAAATATGGTCATCACCAGGAATATAACGGAGATTATCATAGTATAGCCGAGAATCCTGTCATCAATGATCTCCTCTTCTTCATCAGCGCAAACTATGGCCACCGCCTTGGTGTTAGTCAGATTAACATCTCTTATCGTTGTATGGTTTCCTAAACAGTACCTGTAAATAACATTGCAATCAATTAATACGATCATTCATTACTTCGCGGTTTAAACTCGTGTGATTATTTCTTTAAATACCTCTACAGAACAAACTTAAAAGGATTTCTCTTTTTAAGTAAGTTTATTATATAATAAACTTAAAATGAACTTAACGGAAATTGACTTCTGAGTTTGTATTGAAGCTTATCTGAGAGAAATCGTTTAGAAAATCTAGCGTACCTATGCTTATATAAAAGTGCTATTTTGTAGCTAAATTCTTGATTTGAACAGTTCTCAATCAAGAACTGTAACCTTTTTAATATTTCTGTGACTGTAACTCTAAGACAAAATCATCGCCTATCAATAAGTAAGTACTAGGCACACATGAAATGTATAAAACAATGTAATTTTTTATTCAAAGTTGGTGTCGGGTAGACGGTAATTACATACCTGTTTTTTATCAATACTCGTTTTGTTTGATAACATGACGTTAAGCTTGTTTATTAGTTGTAAAATAAATAGGTTAATTTATTAATTCTTATACATAGCACAAATAATAATTACGCCAGTTATTATTATCATTATACAATTGGCAATAGGTTGGATATAGGATAATATTGAATATAGGTAGATTGATTTTATATACTTGCGTCAAGATATTATAAATATGGAAATACCATTTTATCCATAATGTGCGGGAACTATCGGGAAAAGTTCCGGAATTGGAATTATGGAATAAAATAAAAAAACATATACATAGGGGTTACCCTATCGTTTCGTTTAATAACGTTTATATATGATTGGTTGAATTGAATGATTTTTTTTAATTAAACAAATTTATATTATATACGCTTTTCATCTTAAAACAAAATTCGTGCTAATTTCCAAATTCTGGGATAAATATCATAATGAATATGAAGTTCCCGTAAGTTCCGGTATTTTGGAGGCATCCCGTATCCTCTACGTTTGACATCAACGGCCTTAAATCAATGTACCTATTATAATATTTATGTTAATCTATATGTATAAAAATGAATGCTTATGTTTGTATATATCTTATAGAAAACGTATATATATTTATATATGTACCTAGCGTATATCCCTTAAAGAAAACCCCAATCCCTGAATTCCCAACGATCCTCAAACTCCTAATCCCCAAAAGGCCGGTAACGCACTTGTAACGCCTCTGGTGTTCCAGGTGACCATGGGCGGCGCCGATTTATTACCATCAGGCGATTCGTCTGCACGTTTACCGGCTTATGCGATAAAAAAGAGCCCGTAAACTGATTATGTGGTGATTATTAATAATATTTCATAAGGTGTATTTAGTAGATTATAAAAGTTTAAAACTAAACCTGACTACTAAAACACGTTCTATTATATACTAAATATTAAATAAATAACACAATATTTTTATGTGGTCTAAAGTCAGTCCATCAAATATATAAAGAAAATATATATAAGTTATAACTTCTTTCTTATTTTCTCAGCTAATTTTATAATGGGGCATAACATTCAGTCTTAACAAAATTCCTCACAATCACTACAAACTAAAGGTGATCTTTTCGCAAATATATATATATAGCTATTGTGGACTTGAACAATACAGTGCCAGTGCATATTACGTTGTTGAATACTTTATCATAATAATTCATTTTTTGTTTTTCTTTAACCTTGTCTGTACAAGTGATGTTTATTATTAAATTTCTGATAGCTAAGAAAAATATTGCGAAATTGCATTTTACTTTGTGATATTAATTTATTATAATGATCCTACTTGACTTGACGGCCAATCAGAGTGCCGAACGCGTACTTCTACAGATCACATTAAATAATCGTAAAAAGTATGTAGTTAAACATTTTGATTACCAACTAATATAATCACAATTACGAGATTACTTTTCATAAATACACATTTAAAATGATATTGCGTTTTATACAAAGGTGAAAAACAAGCCCGCGAGAGACGTAGAAAATATGTTATATTTTACGTGTACTTAAGGTTAATTTGAATGATTAGGCCTGCGGACGGCGAGCATGGGTGGCTCGTCGCCCGACCAGGGTACTTACTCTTGAAACCAATCTCAATGTCAATGCAATGTCAATCCAATAAATTTTCAATAGTTATTCAATGTAAAAACTATACAACTCCCTATCGTAGCTGTTGAAATAGCGTTCAGACTACGGAATATAAAGCCAAACTCAATACCATTTAGTTCTTTAAATATCAGTGGGTATCAGTGGGCGCTAGTGTTGCAACTCAAAATTACGAAATTTCACAATACCAATGTCGATCGATCGGAATTGGATTCAAGAGTAAGCCCACAGAGTCTGACACTCCCTCCCGCATCACCCAGGTGGGAGAAGTCATTCGATGATTTCCCCCCTTAAAAAAAAGTTACATGTAGTTAATTACTTTTAATCGTAGTTATTAATTCAACCACAAAATAGTAGTTAACTACGCCCAACACTGCTTGATAGCACATTAGGCATAATAATATTTATATATATATGCAGTTGGTATTACTGAATATAGTTTTATACTTTTTACCTGTTACCCATAGAATAACTTATAAATTCGCATCATTAATTTTAATCTGAAATTAGATTGAAATACTTATTTGTTTGTAGGAACAGGGCGCTTACTCTTGAAACCAATCTTAATGTCAATGCAATTTTAATCCGATAAATTCTCAATAATCATTCAATGTCAACACTATACAACAACAATCGTAGCTGTTAAAATAGCATTCAGAGTACGGAATATAAAGCCTAACTCAATACCATTTAGTTCATTTAATATCCACGCAATACAGATGCAATGGTCGCCAGTGTTGCAACTCAAGAGTACGAAATTTCACAATACCAATGTCGATCGATCGGAATTTGATTCAAGCCCACAGAACACCTTCATTAATTTTAAATTTTCATTTACGACGTTTACCTATTGAAGATTTACAATAATGCTTAATAGAATCAAATACAATGGAGAAATTAAAAAACAAATGTTATAAACAATAAAGATATAAAATCTAATAAAATAAATATTACATTTCTTAATGAAGTAAAAGATACAATTTCTCATTCTATTATAATTACTATATCATTTATAATCAAAAAATTATAAAAAATATTTATTATATTTAAATATTATTATTAAAAATAAAACTTTATATTATTAATAATTTAAAATGAAATCAATACAATACATTTTTATTTTGTTCGATGAAAAATATACAATTATTTTTATAGAGATACCCTATTATTGTGATAATATAAATATATACTACTATTTATCCTCATTAATTAACTAGAAAATAATTATAAAGTATCCATAATTAAATTAAATCAAATCATTTAAGGAAAATGTGATCATTTAAATATTTTAATAAACATAGTAAAATTCTTTTGCGTTTTATCATTGGTATTTTAGAAATTAACTGTTAAGTTCTGCGTAACTCAAACTAAATAATTGTAAATATTCAATTCACTGTTGTCACAAGTTACACGCCGCAGCGTATCTGACTTGACCTATCCTAACATTACTGTACGCACTATGCTAGTATATTTGTCGAGCAGCGAGTGTTAAGTATATCCCTTTCGCTTCTGTCTCAAAATCTAAGCGAGAGAGAGTTACTGGTGATGATGGTACTGTCAAAATGTACATCCAAGATGGCGGCTGCACGAAATTTTTAATGAATTGTCATGGGTACCGTTGTCATGGGTACCGTTGTCACGGTTTTCTAAGGTGGAGAAACCGATGGTATTGTCAGAATCTAAATTCAATATGGCGGCTGCATGAAATTTTCAATTTATCGTCATGGGTGTTGTTTTCGCGGTTTAAAGGTGATAAAACTGATGGTACATTCGAAATATAACTCTTCAACGGTGTACAGTAACTATCGTGTATTGTATAATTTGTATTGATTAGAACTTTGTACCTATGTGGATTATAAGTGGCAAAACGGGTCTATGTAGCTTCACACTAAAAATTATAAAATAAAAAATAAATACTGCGTTTAAAAAGCACAGTTCTCAAAAAACTAAAAACAAATAAACAGTAAAAACTAAATAGCAAAAACTAACCGAGTTCAAAAACTAACCTACTGACCGAGTTCTAGTCGGTGGCATAAGCTCATATTTTTGACAACCCTGGCCGATGCGTTACTGTCGAGACTAGACGATGTCGGCATTTTATACAAGATCAAAGGCGTATATTTTTATACTGTGGTACAGTGAGAAGGTTTATGTTTTTCCTAATAAGGCAATAGCCTCATATTATAATTTTTATTTGAACTATATTTCGCTATTTCTATAGTGTGTTCCGTCATGTAGCAACATCGGAAAAAAAGTATCCTATTTTTAAAAAATCGTTGTCCCACTTGGGTATTCTCCTGTGTCATGGGTGCGTTTACGAATATAAAAATTGACATATACTTTAGACCCAGACCCGTAACAATAGACTGTCGAACACGTCCGTGTTCGACAGTATCAGAGTCAAAGTCGATTCCCGAATCGACTTTGATACGAACGTTACGATCTCCCTGACAAATGAGGTTTTTCTATGGTAAATAAATTATTGAAATACATCTGTTTGTTTCGGAGTCTGTTTATATTTTTTTATGAGAAAAGCCGGTAAAAGAGCAGACGCCTACATACACCCGTAACTCCAGAGGCGTTACAAGTACGTAATCGGCTTTTTGGGAATTAGGAATTTGAGAATTGTTGAGATTCAGGGATCCCAATTCCTGAATCCCCAACAATCCCCCGAAGGCTCAATCTTCCATTCCCAAATTAAATACTTATTATAATAAAAAAGTTAGCTAAGTTACTGGCAATGTCGTTTAGCATAGCATGAATACCCCGTCACCATGGCAACTACGTGACAGATCCTAAATTCGCTCTTGTTGATTATTTGTGTATCGTGCCGTCATGCGTCACTACAAGTTTTGATGAGTTTGATTTCCATATAAACCGTTCGTAATAATAATGATTATTTATCTAAAATGACAGTAAATATTTGATTAAAAAATGAATTATTTATTTTTAGGCTATTCTTTTATATTAGTCAGAATTATATATTATATAGCATGCAGTGGATTATTTGCATTTTATTTATTTAGGTGCATTTGACGTTATAATTTCTTTAATCACCTTTTAAAGTTTTTATACATAAAATATTTTACATCCGCTAGTCGCTGTCGCTTGTGAATTGATAACCGAATTGTTAATAGCTGTCTCAGCTGTTACTTTGCCCGCGAAAAATAAATATTTGTAATAAAATTCAATTGCTTGAAGCAAGCAAGTTTTGTTGTTTGGAAAGTTCATCTTTATTTCTATTTCCAGCCATTCACGCGTGATGCCGTGACCAAGGGAAAAAGAGATTCATTTATATATACATAGATTTCTTTAGATGACTCCATAATACTCCATATACATATACATTAGTATATTAGTGTTTTGTTTCCTTTTTAACATATTTGTCTACCCTGTATACTTAATACAAATATGAGTGACAGTGTTATTGGTTTTGTACCGTTGTATTTAGATAAATAATAACAGTTATACTGTTGTCACTTACGAGTTAGTGTCGACTGTTTCATCATCGAAATCCTCTCCTAGATGTAGTTTCAGTTGGTTTTTATCATTGAGATAATAATTTTTTATGAACCTAATAGTCACTTTACACTTTAACGGTATTGGTTCCGTGACATTAGCTGTTGGTTCCCAGCACACATCCTTTCTCATAAGTAGAACTTGTCCTGGTGGACAACACTTGCTTTCGGCTATAACATAGTCCAGTGCAACAACAACAAACAAAAATAATGTTTGAATGTAATTTAACTCCATTTTGTTTCGTTATATTATCACTTGTACTATAGGTATTATACACTAAACAATATACATATTAATTACTTCGAAATATCACAGCATTGCTTACTACTATGTACATGGTTTACTTGCTAATAAACGTAACTTTACGAAAACGTGATTAAATATTTTCTGGCGTACACTCGCGCCGTGCGCTAGTGCCACACTCAAGAGCTTATTGCTGACTGAGACAGACACGCGCAGAACATTTTCGTATATATATATCCTATATTACTACCGATTGCCTTCAGTATGTTTACAACTACTGCTGTCAACACTCCTTTAGTTTGAGCGGAGCTTTACTATATCTTATTTCCAGGTTAAACAGGCAGTTATACAGGTACCGTACAGTTCCCTGTTCCATGAATTTTTCGGGATGTAACTACATTGTGGCGAATTTCATACGAATTACTAATTTATAGGAACGGGATCCCGTGGGATTTCCAAGATAAAAACAACTGGGACATTTTACGTTAGTAGTAATATGCAAAACTTAGCGTGGATGGCCACTATTATTAAGACATATCTGTCATCAGGTATCATGTAACAAATATGATATTCTGAATGACCCAAAGTATAGTTCTGTCCCTTTCTGTAAGTAGCCCATTATACTATACATAATAATAGTTATGTATGCCGGAGACGAGTTTGGATGGCGAGTGTATTTCATTCAGCTGGTGATTTCTGCTGTACCGTTTATAGAACTGCCATTTAATTACAAAGACACTTAATTAGCAGCAACAATGTTTGATTATAATATTAATTAATAATTTTCAAGAGCTGATCGGTTATGTGAATAATTAACGCGAGACTCTCTTATATAGAAAATACTAGCGTTTGCCCGTGACTTAGTTCTCGTGAAATAGTGACTTCCGGCAGATTTTTGGTTTTACCCACATTTTTAGTTTTTCGGTTTCAGCAGCTCTTTGAGCAGCGTGACGCTCGGCGTCTAAAGTTAAACGAGCTTGAGTCTGTTCTTGAGACTCTTGACTTCTTGCAACTCTTTTAGCTCGAGCTCCGCTGGAACTACGTGCTAAATTGGACTTGCGTTTTCTTGTCATTGAAAAACGTAGTTGAAAAAAGAACTTAAACTAAAGAAATATTACAGTCTTTCCGAACTTAAATTGAAAATTGTCTGAAAACAAAAGAATTATAAAAAAAAGAATTACGAACTTGGATAACAATTTTAAAGAAATTATTTTATAACCAATTTAAAAGGAACGATCTAATAAATTTAAAAATTTAAATGAATTTAGACATACAATTTTAGTATCTTCTAATCGTGATCAAACTAGACATACATTAGACAACAACCAGACAACCCAACAAATAAACCTCTTAATCTACTATTACAACAACGGGACCAATTTTATATTTACGAAACGATCAATCCACAATTCCACTACAGTAACTCTGATTATTTATCTATACTCCGTTCGGGCAATTTCTTTGTACTAAAAGTTTTATCATAGTGATATTATTTTTTTCATACCTTTTTACTATTTATTTAATTTTTTCCGATGAATTAAAACAATAACATGAACCGAACTCGTGTAACGATCGACACCATTGCGCGATCACCAACTCGATATATAGTACTAATAGAATTATCTAGAGGTATACTCCGTTAGAGCATTTTCTTTGTTCTAAAAGTTGTATTATATTATATTTTTCATACCTTTTTACTATTTATTTACATTTTTCTGTTGAATTTGCAGTACTGAAATGATGCCGAGTCTTGACCAATAGATGGCGTTGTATGACCGGATAAATTTTATTTTTTATTTTCTTTTTGTAATAAAAGCTATCCTATGTCCTTTCTCAAGTTCCAAACTAAGTCTGTACCAAATTTCACACAAATCGGTTCAGTAGTTTAGGCGTGAAGCAAAGACAGACAGACAGACAGAGTTACGTTCGCATTTATAATATTAGTTTGGATGTAGTTTGTGTGCGTGACCGTCCTCTTTCCAACACCACAGATGTCATTTGTATCCACAACTCCATTTGACAGTTATGTTCCAGCTCTTCGAAGTCTCCAACACATAGCATTGTAGAATAAACCTCCTTTTTACCTAAAGACACAATATATAATGTTTGCTTATTAAGATATGAAATATAAACTGCCATGGAGCGTAGCATCAATGTTACAATATTACATTTAATTTGTTGATTTCTATAGAAAACTTAAATAACAACTATGACTTAAATAAAATTAAAACTAAATATTACTAAATTCAATATAATACAACTTAAGATAAACAAACTATTTATAAGGCGTCGAAAACCTCCTTGAATAAAATTAATCAATTCTATATCTCCACGTTATGTGTATTCTATATTAACAAAAAATTTTTTCTTTGTTTCAGCTCTTAAACATGCTTAAATTTTATGCCAGGTTTGAAATAAGTGATGAAACAGGAGATCCCATGACAGATAGAGACATGACTTTACAACATTATTCCAGAATAACTTCACTTCAGGTATGTGTCTAAAATCATAAATAAAATATTTTGCGTTGTACACACGGCGACACATCGAGCTTTACATAATCAGTATAAACTGAACGTTAAATGTGCAGAGGTCTTAGTACGAGTTTGATTTACGTTTAAAGTATTCGAAACGAGTAAGCGTTCGGCACTCTGATTGGCCGGCGCCAATGAAGCAACCAATCACAGCGCCGAACGCGCACTCGTTACGATTACTTTAAACGTAAAACAAACCCGTACTAAGGCCTCAGAAAGATGATGCGACGCGACACTAGGGTAAACAGGTTTTGTATAGATTGATGTGTGGTGTGTACAAAAACATACATGCCAAAATTATTGAATTTCCAAAATCGCAATTTGTGGATCACACGAATAGTTGTTCCGTGCGGGAATCGAACCCGCTACACGTTGCGCGGCAGCCGGTTACCCAGCCACCGCGCCAACCGTGCAGTCCAATATGCAAATAAAATTCGCATAATTATAATAATATTGTAATTAAGTGGGTCTTGAGTTTATGACAAATCAATGATTCATTAATATATATGCAATTTGTTATATATTAATCATTTGTTATAATTATATGAATCATTTTATTTCTTACAAAGTTTAAATTACTGTTTTTGGTAGTGGCGATGACACGTTGTGAAATTTAATATTTTTTTTATTTTGTGGAATATCAAAAACTACACATTTCTATGAATTTTGCATGAGACTGCTAATTATAGCATTATAACTATTGTAATGATTGTTGTTTGTAACTTTTTTGCAGAAAGCAGCATTTTCGAAATTCCCGGACTTGCGTTTATTTGCCCTAGCCAATGTTGCCAGCGTTGATACCAGAGAGTCCTTGCAGAAACATTTTGGTAATTTAAGGTAAAATAAACGTAATAACATTTTAATAATACTGTAGGCGCAACGTCTGATGAGTAGGGCGGATGATATTGGTTTGCTGGCCCTTTAAAAAAAAGCATCAATAAACTGCCTCTGCGTTGGCAAACATGCATTGATTGCATTGGTGATGCAACTGCACTTCGATTGATATAAATAAAAAAATACACGAAAAAATAATCCTTATAACATAAACATTGCATCACGCGATGGCGAGCGGAGGCGGAGTGGCGGACTGACTCCCCGGTGCTCGCTCGCCTTGGCGTGCGCGGGGTAGAAGCGGGGGCGGGGGATGGTACTCCCGATTCCCGCGTACAATGGTGCCAACTTAATAATTTTATCTAAGGCGGCGTGTTTCACTCTCCCCCTTTTGACCAGGGAAGTCTCCCGAATGGTCAAACAACAGTAATAAGAACGCCGCGTTTAGGTCACCTTCCGAGGTCGACCTTTATTACGTTTAGGGAAGACCGGCTCAGGGCATTCACCCTCCAGCATGGTAAAGACGCAAATCGGTCACGTGATACTTACCGAAGATTTCCAGTCTGAGTATGACCTAGAAGGTATGTGGTAGGACTCACCTTTTTGGTGACGACGTATGGCCCATCGTGTTTAGGATTGAACTTTGGTGACATCTTTTCCTGCGTTACTGAGCACGACTCACGTGCTCGCATAAGGACTAAGACACCTTCCTGAAATTCATGGGCTGACGACACCGAAGAGTTCCACCCACTTACTAGTGGTGTCCTCCGCTATGAGGATCCATCTCTCACCTTGGGGCTCTTTAGGCAGCGGGCCAAAGAGATCAGTCGCGATAGTTTCGAACCTTTGAGCCGGGACAGGAGTTGAAGCAGGCTGGCTGGGTTTAATGGCTTGTAGTGTTGACATTCGAGCCAGGTCTTCAGATAGTCAATTACAAACCGTCTCCTGCCTGAGAAATGGAATCGTTGCGAGATACAATTAAGCTGTCATTAAAGCGTTTAAAGATATTAAAGTTAAGTCGACTGAAGATCTCTGGGAAATGTCGGTTAGCATGTATCGGTATTTTATAGAGACTATAGCACCTCATTTAGCATTCATCTTTAACAAAGGTATAGATCAAGGAGTTTTCCCGGATTTAATGAAACACAGTTAAGTAGTTCCTGTTTAAATCAGTTGATAGTGCAGAACCCAATAACTTTAAGCCGGCCGGTCTCTATTTTTCCAGTGCTCAGTAAAGTGTTTGAAATACTGATGCTTACCCAGATGCTGCGTCACTTTAACATGAATGCTAATTTCCATGATCAACAATACGGGTTCACCAAAGGTCGCTGCACTACTGACGCGGGAGTAGAGCTAAGTAAACGGATTTTATCTCGTGGGAAGAAAAACATGATGCTATTGGAATATTTTGTGATTTTTCGAAGGACACAGTCAAATACTGTGTTGAGCATGTCACATTATGGCTGAGACTCACCAAAAGTCATCAGAAAACTCACCAAGATAATTCTCCAAACCCATACGCTCTTCCTCAGTCAACAGAGTACCCTCATCTTCCCTAAGTAGGTTGAGAGAGGCACACTCAACCACCGCCTCGCGAGAACTCTCCATTAGAAGAATGTAAATGACCTGAGGCCGATCAGCTGTATATACCATGTCATCGTGGAAAAATTCAATACCAACTTAGACTTTATAATGAAATGTATCCCTAATAGCGTTTCGTTATTTGAAGCATCGGGAAACACAACAAACTCAATAGGTATACACAAAGAGTGTGCGTTACCCAGGCCAGATGTTTTCGAAAATGGTCATTCGAATCTTATAGATAATTAGTTGTCCGGCTTCTGTAATTGTTCCGCACATTTTTAAATTTGTTGCGCTTATAGTTTTTTAAATTATTTCACAAAAACATTTCCTGCTGGGATAACGTTACCCCAGCCAGACCTTTTTCTTTCTAATGGGAATATTTAAATAATTACTAGCTATAAAATTAGTTGTCTAGATGAAGTAAATGTTGTGCCATGTTTTGTATTTGTTCATTCATCGGTTGCGAAGTCATTCGAGATTTTGCAGGGTTAACGTTTTTGATTTTGCTAGATCTTTGAATTGGTTAAGCGGATTCTTATCATAATGGCTTTTTAGGAATTAGTTTAAATTTGTTGTGCAATAAAAAAATCAAAATAATACATAACTTAAAAGTTATTTAATTAAATAGAAAAACACTTCAAATGGTCCCAGCACTCTCAATAAGAGCTCTAGGGTGTCATCTGCGTACCCAAAGATACCGGGCTGGAGCAGGTCATTAATGTGCAACAAAAAAAAGTGTTGCTGAAAGTACTGACCCCTGAGGAACCCCGGCATTCCACAAGTGGATTGGATGAGCAGCCATCAATGACCACTCGGATCGATCGATCCCTCAGGAAGTCTGTTATCCATGTGCACAAACCAGTGGGGAGTCCATATGCGGGAAGCTTGCCAACAAGACTATCGTGCCAGACTCTGTCGAAGGCCTTCGAGACATCGAGCGATACGGCTAACGCTTCCCCGTGTTTCTCGATGGCCTCGCTCCAGATGTGGGTGGCATATGCAAGAAGGTCCCCAGTAGATCGGTTTCGGCGAAATCCGTATTGCTGATCACTAAGGAGATCGTTACCTTCAAGGTATGCCAGGAGCCTGTTATTCAGTACACGTTCCATACTCTTACAGAGTATGGACGTGACCGAGATAGGTCTATAGTTATTAGGGCCGGCACGACTACCTTTTTTAGGCACAGGTTGCACGTTGGCCAGCTTCCATGCTTTCGGCACTTGACCAATCTCCAAAGATAGGCGAAACAGACGTGTCAGGATTGGAGCTAACTCGCTGAGCCATCCCAAAGATGGGAGCAGTACTCCATACAAGACCGAACTTGTGTTTGGTAAAGAGTGAGCAACTGCTCCGGCGTGAAGTACCGTCTCACCCTCGACAGGACACCCAACTTTCTACCAGCCAGTTGCGCCTTTGTCTCGATATACGAGCCAAAATTGAGAGTGGGCGTCAGAGTTACGCCGAGAAACTCGAGATGGTCACCCATCGGAACGGACACACCCCGGAAAGTAGGAGTCAGTGGGAACCGACTCCGTTTAGCGGAAAACCTAAACGTAAAAAAACGTGAATCGAACCCGCGATACTACGCCGAGCGGCTGTGTTTCTATAGATAGCGTCCGTTCGTACTTTACACGGGGAATTTTCACTTGCCACTTGGTGCATAGGTAAGCACAAGAGAATAGAAACACAGGAACACCGGAAAATCGTTAACGGCCGGACAAGCTCAGACTGGTTTACACAGGATTCGCGGCCACGGGTTGGAGCGCCACTTATAACATTAACGCGATGGCGAGCGGAGGCAGGCAGACTGACTGTCCGGCGCTCGCGGCTCGCTTGCGTTGGCGCGCGCGGGGTAGAAGGGGAGGCGGGGGGTATGGTACTCCCAATTCCTGCGTACAATGGTGCCAACTTAATAATTAATCTAAGGCGGCGTGTTAGATCGTTTGAATGTTTTCATACAAAACGGCAATACCATAGTAGGTAATAATTTCATAGACCTATTATAATATAAATTGCGTTTATTGACTGCAATAATTGTGTGTTTGTTTTAGTGAAAATGCACTTCGCGCTATCGCAACGTATTTGAATCTCGTACCACCTGAGGGTAAAGAAAATGAAGCCCCTTGGCATCGTCTAGACAAACCGTTCTTAAAGGAGTTATTGGTGAGAAGAAAATAATATTTTTTTCAACAAGACTTTTGATACTTAAGTAACCATTTGCTAGAAATAAAAAAATTATAACAAAAGTGTGAGTGAAACATTATGTTAATTTATGAATTACTTCGTCCTCGTATTATAATTATAATTCTCTGCTGCGTCAGATTTCGCGACATGAACGCCGCATTTCACAACTAGAAGAATTGAACACCATGCCTCTATACCCTACAGAGGAAGTTATATGGGATGAAAATGTCGTCCCGACAGAAATCTATAGTGGAGAAAATTGCCTTGCTTTACCCAAACTGAATCTGCAGTTCCTTACCTTACATGACTATTTGCTGAGAAACTTCAACCTGTTTCGTTTGGAGAGCACGTGTGGGTATACTTTAACTTAACCTCTTGCTAGTTTTAAAAGATTCTTCCGCACTTTGCATCAAACGACTAATGCAAAACCGCTTACCTTACAGATGAAATCCGTCAAGATATAGAAGATGCTGTATATCGACTGGCACCGTGGTAAGTATTATCAAGTAATTTAAGATCTGTGTCAAATATGAGTTTTCAAAATTTCCAGCCCAGTAACTTTGGAAGCAGGTTCAAGTAAAAACCTGATTCGGTCGTCATTTCTTTGTAACTAACAACAAACCATTCGCAGGCGTTCTGAAGATGGGAGCGTATATTTTGGTGGCTGGGCTCGAATGGCGCATCCCATAACGAGCTTCGCAGTAGTGGAGGTGGCTAAGCCTAACATTGGAGAAAAAGCACCCTCATGTGTAAGGGCTGATGTTACAGTCACCCTCAGCGTTAGAAATGAGATCAAATATGAATGGGAAAGCTTACGAAAGCACGATGTGTGCTTTTTAATCACAGTGCGGCCAACACAGGGCATCGGTACGTATACATCGATAAGTTTCTCAAGGTCCCTTACCAGCAGAGGAAATGTAACGCTTGTTGATCTTCTTTCGAAGTCATAAATCCTTAAGTCTTATTTATTTGACAGGTACAAAATATGATTACCGTAAAAGCATGGTTGAGCAGGCTAGCATAGTGTATGTTAGAGGATGCGAAGTAGAAGGGATGTTGGATGCCTCTGGTAGAGTGATAGAGGAGGGACCCGAGCCCCGGCCTGAGCTCGAAGGAGACTCCAGAACATTCCGATTGCTCCTCGACCCTAACCAGTACAGGCTTGATCTTGATCATGCCAGTAAAGGCAATGAGGTACGTCAACTTTCATTCGGTCTCACTTTTCAAAGAAATATTATTTTTATGCATATTAAAAACTGAAAAGACGTCTTCATGAAAATATATAGGTATGTAGAATCGTAGATAATTTTGAGATTGGGGCTCAAAATGATTATTATGACTGTAAATTAAGTAAATTTATTTACTTTTCATATGAGTTCACGTCTGCATTTACCCGATGTAATTTTTTGTAATTTTTCAACCAACATTCCATTAGCCAGTCTGTAGTTCTTAAAATATATTGTTTTGAAAGCATACAGCGAATCTGATTCAAAGTCACGTACTGAAATATGTTTATTCAATTGCTTTCCTCATGGAACGAAATATGTAAAACAGTTACATTTAGAGTGCGTCACGGTGCAAATTTTTAATGTAAACCTCCCCCTCCCCCGCCTGACCTTTTCACCAGTTATGTTATGAGGGCCATGTAAATTGGAGTTGAACCTATAACCATTAGGGACAATTCCAGCCTCGATAACCCCAAAAACCTGAATAACACTTGGCCCGACCCAAGGCCTTCGTTTAGCAGCCTTGTGGCCACTCGACTCATGAGCCAGTTTATTTAGATTTAACTATGTCAAGCACAGGAATGTTTCTAGGTATTTTATAGTTTTGATTAGTTAATAGGTATATGCCCGATTTATAGCTACGTATCAAAATGATATGTAGCTATAAACCGGGCATATACCTTTCCTATCGGGAAATATGAACTGCATAACATTCCAAGCCTATAAACATGCGATTATTTTTATTCTCCTCAATACAGGATGTATACGAAACTTTCAATATAGTGATGAGACGCAAACCCAAAGAGAACAACTTCAAAGCCGTGCTAGAGACGATACGAGAGCTGATGAACACAGAGTGCGTTGTGCCCGAGTGGCTCCATGATATCGTCTTAGGCTATGGTGACCCAGGACAAGCTCATTACACCAGGTAAAGCTATTAGACACCATATGTCATGGTTTTTCAAAGAGATATAGTACCATCATCTCCCAAGAAACACCCGTTAGATACCTTGGCAATAACTTATTGGCCTAACCGACATCCTTATGACTAACTAAATTTAATTGTCTTGTTTTTTATAACCAACCGACTTTATATTAATAAAATCGAAATAAATATATTTGTTTGTTTATATTAAAACAGCACAAAAACTAGTGTTACAAATGAGAAATTGGTAGACCATCATTAAAGAAAACCACTTAACATACTTAAATGCTAAGTACTTGTAATTGTTCCAGAATGCCAAACGAGATACCGACATTGGATTTTAACGATACGTTTTTAGACATGGAGCACCTTCGAAACAGTTTCCCCGGGTACGAGATCAAAGTACAGACTGATGACCCTAGGAAACTAGTCAGACCATTTAAGTAAGTGCAAAAAAATACTGAAAAATTACATCCAACTATGGACATCAAAAATTTATAACATGACAAAGCTACTTTAATCTAGTTGGTATCCGGTATGATCTGTTATAACTTATCCTTACATCAGCTTGATGATTTTTCTAAAGTGATAGGAGCCGCTGACAACTTTACGGGCTCCGGCTCGAAGCTGGAGTAAGAATGGAGTGATTTTTAGCCAGTAAGAGTATGACGCTCTCTCTTGCCTCACCCAAGGCAGGTGAAGCCATTGGATAATTATACCCCCTCAAAAAACACTATTTTTTATGATTTTTTATGACCTTTATATAATAATATGTACTTTGTTACCTTTTATGTTTTCTGTAACTGTGTGGGAAATGGGATACTTTAGTAATGATCTTGAAACATGTAGGTATGCATGCGGCACCTTATACTGATCAAAAAACATGATGGGTATGGCAAAATTACCATCTGTCACTGAGAAATGTCTTTCTGATTAATTTTGTAGCGTGATTCAGGATAGGTCAAGTTTTTAAAGCCAATTGCTTCCTGTGGTCTTCATCTATTAATCCTGACTCATCGCATTTGTGTATGGCAATAGGCTTACCATACGTATCATAGGACGATAACAGCCTCTTACACACTTTATTGTACTCTTCATAAAATAAATATGAAGTATCATAATTGTAGTCGCGTCTTAAAGCTCTCTTCAGTATATAGGTACCTACCATTTCTCACGATTTTGAGTGATCTCAATTCAAATGTGATGTTGATGTCATCATATCAAGGATATTGATTTGTCATTCTGTAGTATCCAGACTACATCTGATTCAACAGACTAGCAGAAAGTGTAATAAACATCTATTTTGACAGAGTAACGTTCGAGAATGTTCTCCAAAAACAGCAGAATGGTGGTGAACCCATGGACGAAGATGAACCTCGGAAGGTTATCCTTGTGGAACCTCACGTCCAACCCAAGAGAGGACCCTACCTATCCAACGAACCTAAAAAGTAAGTCGTGTCCTCCGAATTATCCGACAGGATTAAAGATAATTTTTATTTGCTTAAACAAGTGCGCGTACATAAGCCAAGGTGAACACAAGATTAAGTGGCAACATATTTCTCTCTAAGCGAGGTGTAAAATATGAAAATAAATGGTTTGCTAGCCAAAGTGAACTAAAATAATAACGCAACGGATTAAAAGTAAAATCAAACTTGAGTAACACTGTCCTTGATTATAAATACCTACTCGTGTTACACTACAAAATATCCGTTAATAACCTTTGGCTGAGTAGTGCGATAAACTTTTCAATGAGTCCTTTGTAATTCATATCAATGTGGTAAAACCCACGTATCTGTTAACTGGTTATTTACAACGGGTTTTGTTACAGAAATACTATACCTTTCACGCCGACCCAAGTTGAAGCTATCCGGTCTGGAATGCAACCTGGATTGACCTTGGTTGTAGGTCCACCGGGGACGGGTAAGTTCAAAATTATAAGTAATAATAACCTTCACTTAGTAGCGCGTGTACATAACTGGATGACTTAACATTAATAACTTTTTTCAGTTACTTACACAGATGTTTTTAGACATAACATAACATCACGCCTTTTATCCCTGAAGGGGTACGCAGAGGTGCACATTATGCCACTGTACAATGTAACACCCAGTTTACTTTTCACTATTTATGTTATGAGTCCCATGTAATAGGGGGTGAGCTATTGCCATATACCGGACACAATTTCAGACTCCGTGCTACTACTGAGATCTTTTCAAAAACCCAGTAATACTTTGCCCGACCCGAGACCCCTTACCCGGCAGTCGAACTTGCGACCACTCGGCCACCGGCAGTCTGTGTTTTGAGATATACGGATATGTAGACGGCGATAAGGAAAGACCATCTTTCTAATTAATTCGTTGTCATAAAATATAATAATAATTTTCCTGACACCTGTGCACACCTTGTCTTTCTTCAACTCATATTCATAAAATTGTGTCTAACAGGTAAAACAGACGTGGCTGTGCAAATAATATCAAACCTATATCACAATTTCCCATGGCAGCGAAATTTGGTGGTTACCCACAGTAATCAAGCGCTTAATCAGCTCTTTGAGAAAGTAGCAGAGTTAGATGTGGATGAAAGGCATTTGTTACGTCTCGGGCATGGTGAGGAAGCTCTGCAAACTGATAAGGATTTCTCCAGGTAAGTCATCTTCTTATTTTTTTTGCAGAATATTGCATATTTGACTCATACTAGACACCAACGACACCACCTTAATATTCTTACCTGTATAAGAAATAACTTGGCTGACTATGACGTGACGTGTGTTTATTGTGTGAGTACAAAGTATCCGCCGCTGTGCTAAATATTTCTTAGTATCCACTTTAAAGTTTCTTTGTACATAGAAAATCTCTTGGAACTCGTCATATTTATTTGTAAACACAAATGACAAATGCACAATTACACACGTATTTAACTAATGCGACAATAATGGTGACCTGAATGACGAAGAGGTCATAAATTATATAAACATGCACACTTGCACACGTTTAAAATTTACGATCATCCGAGGCCTTAGTACGAGTCTGTATTACGTTAAAAGTAATCGAAACGATTCGAGTTAAAAGACCCGCAAGTTTAAGACCACATCTTTATATATATAATTCTTCTGTGAGTGAGTGTGAGTGTGACTGGACCGATTTTGATGAATTTTTTGTGTGTGTTCAAGGGGATCTGGGAATGGTTTAGATTCACAAATCAGCCCGGCAGAAGGCGCTGCAGTCGATGTTTAGGTTATTTATCCTAAACAGCTGAACTAATTGGAATGATTTTTTGTTTATACGTTCAAGTGAGGGCCTGGAAAATTTACATTTACAAATCAGCCCGGCAGATGGCGTATTGGCCTTTTGCTTTCATACTTTTTTTAATACCCTAATCGGTTGAAATGTCATTATCCCGTTTCCCGTTGTCACGCTATAACTTGAGAACTTCTAGATCGATTTGGTTGATCTTTTTTGTATTGTATTTGTTATTGTCGGGAGAAGGTTCTTACGACAGAAAAAATGCTGAAAATCCTACGGGAACGGGAGAAAACGGGACTGCGCGTACGATGTCGCAGGCAGAAGCTAGTAATATCTAATTATAATTTTGAAATCGAAAATAAAACCCGCGTTGAGCAAGCGTGGTGATTCATACTCAAACCTCCGTGTGAGAAAATACTTCGCTCAGCAGTGGGAATGAATAGGTTGTTGGTGAATCGATACGAGTACGTATTCGACACTCTGTTGGCCGGCTCCAATGAGCCAACAAATCACAGTGCCGAACGCTGTCTCGTTTCGATTACTTTAAACGTAAAACAAACTCGTACTAAGGCCTCAGACCAATGACGATTTGTTTTGTCTATTTATTTATTTACTACTGCGCGGTTTCAGAAACAAACGAACTCTTCAACTTATGTATTAGTAAACTAGATTTGTTAAACAATTGTATAATAATTTTAATTATTCCTGTTTATTGGTGATTTGCGAATTAGTATACATAAATATTTTATTTTATAGGCTTTTTATGGATAATCAATTTAAATAATCGTACAAATATATAAGGAATGGCAGTGACTGATTCACATTGCGTTACCACGTGGCTTTAATTTCCTAAGCTAATGAATATAAATAGCTTAATTTTCTTTTTACGGAATACCTGTTTTGTTCCAAAATAAATTGTAACCGATATTTATTTTTTGCCGATAGGTATTTACCTTGACCGTTCCCCAATAGTTATACTCAAGTAATTGACCTTGAACTATTAAAAGAATGTCGTCTCTGTGCCATAACAATAATTACTAGCTTCACTGACGGACTGACTGACAGACTATTATTTAGTTAGGTATGGTTTACTTGAAATAAATGCTTTGACTTTGACCTTGAATATTGGAAATGAATAATAAAATAATGACTCAATCATCCACCAGTCTGTCTTATAAAAGAATCTTGTAAGAACTGACATATGTTTTATCAGTCCATGCCTTATATCTATATGGCATATGTATGTACTTCCATAGCTACCAGACATAAAAAGATGAGTTGACGAGGGGCAACGGTCGTCCCTAATTCCTCATATCGTCTTAAGGTGTAGGATACGTAAAAAATAATATAAAAAAGAAAACGGTATAATATTCTAGATGTGTGTATAAATGCGCGAAATTTTATTTGTATTGTATCTTTACCAACCAGTTTATTTATTTTTAAACATGTGCCAATTGTTACGTAAGCGGATATAAAAATATAGTTAACAAACATCAGATCACAAGTATTGATAATTCGAATGTTGAAGCAACCATTTAGCATGTGCTTCGTACGTACTAGATTACGTCACTAAAAGTCATCCAACAACTAATAAGCACGGTTCCTGCACGGCTCAAGCACGGTTCCGCTCCGGCCCGGTTACTCGCTTTGGAACAATACAAAAAGGTTGTAAGCGCGTTGCTGGTGCGGGCGTCGCGCTTATAGCTTTTTATATCGACGTTATGAAATATGTCAAAATGACATACGATTTACAGTTCATATTTAAATGACAAGTTAATTGCTGGGTTGGAGTCACGCCGGAGCCGTGCTTGTTAGATGTGCGATGACCTTAATGGTTACCAGTTGGTGTTTTAAGGTCTCTTCCTTTTTAGGAGGGTTCAAATGGCAGAGTAGTGTTTACGTCATATCTAATAATAAAACGCATTAATCCGGGCTGACGCAGTGATATAAAGTTACTGCGATCTTCATAAATGCTCTTACATTCCCTTTGCCCCTTTTAATTCGACTAAAAATAGTAAAATAGCTTCCGTATAACCATAAAGATCGTACGGAGTGCTACGCTTTTAGACATGAGGCGAAATATTGATAAAGATTCAACTTAAGAAGAACAGTTTTAGGTGCGCCATCCATATACCGTAGATCCGGCATAACATAGTAGTGGATGATAAATTCGTCAAATCATTGGACCAAAGAAAAATATTGTACAGACAGCAACGTATCAAGATCTGTCTAATTTTTCCAATACATTTTAAGTTGATAATAAATTGACAGGTTTTGTGAATCTTAATGAATTCTTATTTTTATCAGATATGGTCGTGTAAACTACGTCCTAGCAAAGCGCTTGGAACTCCTGGAGCGTGTAGGTAGACTGCAGAAGACCCTGGAAGCTGGCGAGGATGCCGGAGCCACCTGTGAGCTGGCCCACCACTTCCACGTGTACCATGTGCGACCAAGATGGGAGACATTCCTCAATAAATGTGCTCAAGATCAGGTAATAGGGGCATAATGGTCCAAGATTGATTGGTTAAAATTGGGATGTAAACTTTTAATTACCCAACTTCGATCCTAAACCGCCTTAACCGCAAGCTGAGTGTGGAGATTGGAGATACTGGCAAACCCTTTTTAAAAGAAAAGCTATTTAATTGCACCGAATGTATTTCGGGTGATAATGATGAAGGTTTCTAGAAATATATATTTACTACGACAACTCGACTTTCACTCTACAAAATAAAATACAAGCTTTCATATCGCCAGTTCCAATGTGTCTTTATTACATTTTTTGCTTTGTAAATAACTTGTGATGGCGTGATACGTTTTTACTGAGTATCGTTTGTTTTCTTTTTTTAGAACAAGTCCATAGAGACAATAAGCAAAGAGTTTCCATTCCATGAGTTCTTCGACGATGCACCCAAGCCCCTGTTCCCTGGAAAATCTTACGAAGAGGACATGGAAGTCGCTCAGAGTTGTTACAGGTAATTTTCTATTGAAGACAAACAACATTTTTTAAGACTAGGTATATTTATTATACCTCTAGTATCACAGGAATTTGGTGGCTCCTTTGTAGTTCTAAGTAAAACTCAATACTTAAATGCTGAAAAGTTTATTCTATACCAGATTCTTATAAGAAATAATGTAGGTAATGCTTGTTCAAACTTCCAACCCGAATTGAAGTTACAAGTCTGCGCGGGAAAACTTTACCAATCTGTCACATTTGACAGATGACAGCGTCAACATAACAGCCGATAACACAGATTAAACAAATGACGTTCATTTAGTTGATTTTCGTCGTCTAACAGTAGCAAAAAGAACTCGTTTGAGAAACAACTGGATACCAAATTCAGGCATTCTTCTTAATTATGTTTTCACAGATACATTGATCACATTTTCGAGGAACTTGAAGAATTCCGCGCTTTCGAACTGCTTCGGTCAGGGTTGGATAGATCGAAATATTTACTAGTGAAGGAAGCAAAGATTATAGCGATGACATGTACACATGCAGCACTCAAGAGATCTGAATTGGTACAAATGGGTACGTAATTATTCTCAATGGAAATTCTTAGTAATTCTCAATGAAAATATGTACCAAGATAACATCAGCATTAGAATGATGTCGTCAATCACAGCCTGTTACACCTTCTATTTTCAAAGTAACGAATGACGTATTCTGTAATAGTCTATTGAATGGAAATACCGAAGATCAAACGATACCGATTGTTTAATTTTATAAAATTGTTATGTTTAGATATAAAGTACTTGGTTGGTCTAATATGTAATTTCATACAAGTCTACTGCACGTGAAATAAGGGTACGAATTCTCTTGTTAACCTGAGAGAGACCTCTACTATAGAAACAAAACGTTTTACCTTATGGTACCTGAACTAACCTAGTACTATATTTTAGGCTTTAAATACGACAACATATTAATGGAAGAATCAGCCCAAATCCTGGAGATTGAGACGTTCATTCCTCTACTGTTACAAAATCCTCAAGACGGTCGATCTCGGCTGAAGAGATGGATCATGATCGGTGACCATCACCAGTTGCCACCGGTCGTGAAGAACATGGCCTTCCAGAAGTACTGCAACATGGAACAGAGTCTGTTCACCAGGATGGTTAGGCTTGGAGTACCTTACGTGGAACTGGATGCTCAAGGACGAGCTAGGCCAAGGTCAGTACGCTTGTTTTATATTTATTATTATTACAGTAGTCAGTACACGGTGATAAATATTGCACATCAAACTTTTGAAGGAGACAATCGACCAAGTGGCCGCATTTACTGCTGTATGATAATGAGCCGCTAAAACTAGTCGAACATTCTCCTCGACTCTCAAGTATTGTTTTGTAAGAATACGTTAATAAATGATCGTAATAACACAAAAATTATCTTTTTCCCAAATTATTTCTTGCCGGTTTCTGTATCTCATCTTACTAAAGTTATTTAGGCAAAAACTAACTTCTTCCTTATTTGATTCATACTAAGTATGAGTTCTTACTTGTGTAATTTTGTTTACGTAGACTTTGCGTCTCTGATTATCATCCTTTTTAGATAAAACTGTGTACTTAACATAAATGAGCTTGTCATATTGTTTGATTAGCATATAATAATAACGCGATTTCTGAAAATTTTGAGTGAAAAATATATCATCACTTAATGTAGAGAATGTAAGGATGCATAATGCGCATATTAAAAATTTTGCATTGCACTACTAATAATATTCATTTACTTCTCTCATCGCCAATTAACAATATACCACAAACAATTATACAGAAATAATAAACCTGAGACTGGTATATGTTGTAGGTAAAACCTTATATGATTTATGTCGTCAATAAATCCTTACGTAACACTATACAAAAGTGGTCACTCATGACAGCAGTTACATAACATAAACATAACATCGCGCCTTTTATCCCCGAAGGGGTAGACTGAGGTGCACATTATGCCACTGTACAATGTAACACCCACTTTTCACTATTTATGTTATGAGTCCCATGTAATAGGGGGTGAGCCTTTTGCCATATATATTTCAATTTAAGTTCCTACTTCAAAAGTATTTTAAAATCTTCTCCAATGTGGCCAAGCTATTTTATATTTCTTCGCCAATACGTTTCATCATCATCATCATCATCAGCCTGTATTCGTCCACTGCTGGACATAGGCCAATACGTTTATTCATTTATTTTTTATTATACAGTATCTGCAACCTCTACCGTTGGCGCTACCTGGCACTGGGTGATCTTGGTCATGTGACCCGCCTACCTGAATACCGAGCCGCCAATGCAGGCCTTCGATACGACTTCCAGCTCATTAATGTGGACGACTTCAACGGAGCTGGGGAGACCGAACCTAGCCCTTATTTCTATCAGGTACATACGTATATGGTTAACTTCATTATACCCCATTTTTGTAAGAGTGGAAAATCGCCCATCCCACCCTGGGTAACACGGGAGGGATGTTAACCTCGTACTAAATAAAGGCCATCCGTCCAACTCCGTCTGCACTCTCCTATAATATATTTGTCTCGATGTCGTTGATTCGATCGTTAGCCATACCGAACTGAAGACAAACATTTTAACTATGTTTTTTCACCTTGGTGAAAGACGAAATACATATTTTATATTTTACTTACTTCATTCTGCATATTTTACAGTGTACATACGTTACAGTGATAACACACCGTAACCTGATTTATATTCATAAATTTTACTTGCTGCTGCTTTCAAATCGTTGGAACAAATAATCTGTTATAAATTGTGATTTCAATGAACAGGAGTATATGTAGAGTTGAGACTGATATCAGGTCAAATAATAACATTTATTGGTATTTTTTGCTATATATAAGTTTGAATTGACAGTTGATACACAAAAAAATTATTCAGCGTCGACTAGGTATATTTGAAATAAGCACTTTTTTACCATATTTAAGAGTTCGTCAACCTAAGTTTAGTCATCAAATACTTATAATTTAGCATCAACATTATATTCTATTAATTGGCTTTAAAACTGCAACATCAAGGAATATATATAGAATGAATAAATAGTACTCGTAAAAGCACTGGATGCGGTGTGCAGTCAGGGCAAAATGAATTGTATATGAAAAAATTGTCTACGTAAGGCATTCAGTTGGCAGTTCGAGCTGGGAAACCGGTCGGCGTTCCGAGCTCCGGGCGATGCGGGCAGGGTAAGGCACTAACCTAATAGGGTTACAACGGGCGTCAAGGTGGCCGTGACCACCTGCACGTATGCGTGCTGCTTTCCCCAGCGTTCTTTGGTTGTGCTGGCATTTGCGAAATATATAGGGACGCCCAATGATGTTCATATACATAAATGCATACGTTATTCACTTTGACCTATAGCTGCAGATCGCAGAACGTTTTTAGTGTGCCAAATCCTTTTTTATTTTTGATGGGCCGACGTTTGGCCGCTATCTCGCCTAGTGGCAGGCGAAAATAAGGTATTGCTAACAATTCCCATCTAACTATTTAAAAAGAAACACTATATCAAACTTAAAGAAAGAAAAATAGAAGCTCTATCGATACTTCTACAGACTCTTTGTCAACAAAATTATTTTTTCTTATTTTTGCCGGTATTTAGTAGAATAATTTCTCGTATAATTAATATACCTACTTATTATTCAATGACGGTGAGAAATATTGAATATACCTACCTAGATTTTATTATTAAAAATAGCAGATAGTCTAGCTCTAAGTGCAAGGCAAAATTACGGCATCCATTAGCTTATTCAATATAGTATCAAGAATTGTTTAACGTCGGGTAATTAATGTTTATTAAACACTTAACATTTCCATTTACTCAAGACCGCTACCGTGGTTGATGCAGCCATTCTTATTAGCGTGTTCAATTTCTAAATTCTTTACTTAATAACACCTAGTATTAATTATTAAATTGTGGTTGTTATTTGGCAAAATGCCTACGTATATTAGTTGGCCCATATTATAATAAAGGAATTGATACTTAAAGTATAAATGAGAACGTAGTCTGTTCTGTTTCCTCTTCAGGAAAAAAGTCTCATTCGCCTTAATCAGTCAGGTTATTTCTTGTTGAGCCAGTTGACCGCCACCGACAAGGCCAGTCTCATGATGTAGTTTATCATTATTTGGTGACAGATAAATTATTGCATCTGGCTGTAACCGATAGGGTGTCTGATCAGACAACTGACACTCCAATCTACACGTCATAGAAAGCTGATTACCACTAACATTTTATAAATTCACAATGCATAATATTTATTTTTACAATAAAGTAAACCTACTTTCATAATTCTAAACCCGTCATCTGAAAGGCATTTATAAATATTATGTAAATATGTTTCCTGAGTAATTTGGCAGTTTCGTACAATTTTCCTGAACATTTAAAATTTTCCTAATCACACTGACATTTCCTCGTACACAGAGAATACATGGAACCAATCGACGGTCAAAATCGTAGGTCAATAATAATATAAAATATTTAGTAACGTAATATTTAGTACGAGACGGCAGAAAAATATGTATAATTTTGTTGTTTTTAGTTTCAGTACTCGGGGTCATACCAGTACCACAAATACATCACCTGTAAAAATTTCGACTGTCTATCTATCACAAATCATGTGATTCAGTGGTGATGGTGACAAATAGACGTCTGTCTTGTTGCGAAGGGAATATTGAAAAAAAAATTGGCAACACTGATAAAATATGGCGGCAATTAGTTCGTTAAAAAACAAAATTCTACAACAATTAGTTAAAAGTCAAACTTATCGATGGCGCGTGTGTAGTATTCGTAGTATTGTTTTGACAGAACTATGTGTGTAATATTAGATTTATGAAAAGGCAATTGCGGCTTTACTGGTTTTGCATACATTTTGTACTTCACACCATATCTCCTTATTATAACTATGAGAAATAACATCGCTAGGCTCCACTGCTCGGCGTTGCGCGTCGCCGTTGTGCAGCCACCTTACTACCGCGCGCCTGCTGCTTCGGCGGGAAGAGTCCCTCTGTGACTTGAAAGTAGTAGAGCTTTTTTCAGTACATTCATGCAGAATTATTACTCCAATAGCTCCTGTTAAAGGTTAAGGTCTATAATCAACTAAATGGAAAGGATGATTAAAGCTTATTTTATTAGTTTACTTCTCTAGAATATAAAGTTCTTAAAGTAGCAATTACGTGAGTTTTTTATATTGTAGTCTTTTATAGGTCCAATGCACATGTGATTTTGGTACACACCTTAGGAACTTGCCATAATCTTCTGCACTTAACAGTTCTTGATAAACCCCACATAGAAGATTTCATCTTAAGCGCCCATCGATATGTATCAGTCGTATTTTTTAAACGTGCTCTGGCTCCAAAACTACTTATACTACAAAAAGCTGTAGAGACATAAATTGTGAGTAATTTAAATTTGTAGTTAACGATTTTCTCGTAAAATACACACGAAAAGAGATATTGTAAAAAAAAAACTGTTTTTGGTCGACATTTCTTAAAGATGGTGGCGCGTGTGGCGCGGCGCACCTACAAAATGAAAATCGAAAAGAACACATCAAATTCAAAAAAGAAATCCGGAAAACTTTCCAGGTGACCTATATTTCCTACTTTAATGATCGGACTACTAGTACAATTGGATAGTTTCTTCACAACAAATATTCCATACAGCGCAATTACTGTACTCTTATTTTTCAGAAGTTCAACAGTGCAAAGACCGGTCATTCCTCCTGGATTCTGACGTAACTGAGAATGTGAACAGAACCGTAATACTCGCATCCACATAACCTCATTAATTAACTCGTCGAGTACCGGTTTTGTAGACACAATTATAGAACAATAGGTTGCGGTCACCGGTGACCGCTTGGTGTTTGACAGTTTAATCTCATTGATTGTTTAAACGATTTCGCATTTTGCGACAAAAATAATCACTATACAGGCCTACCTACAGTAAATCTGATCAACCAGCCTATTAAAATGCCGGCTCAAGGTAAGAGAGCAATGACCTTAACGGCGCGCCAGTACTCACGTCTGTACTCATATGTTTAATACAAACACACTTATGATTGTGAATATATAGGGTGTCCAGTAAATAGTGCACCATACTGTGAGGGGTTATAACTGGGATCAATACCTACGTAAAAAACCCCAACGCAACGATTTTTTCACTGATGTATGGTAAAAGATGTATGATGTATGGAAAAATCACTACCTTGATACCAAGGTGGTGATTATTCGATATTTGCGAAAATGTGGTGTTATTTTTAAACCGTACAATTTCGCTGAACATATATTGGGTTACTTAGGCAGGTATTGATCCCAGCTATCAACCGTCACAGTATGATGCACTACTTACTGGACATCTATATCTATATCTACCTCGTTTGTTCATAAGTTTTGAGACAAATTAAAAGTTGCATATCTTTTTAAATAATAAACTTATATTTATAAAAACAATAACAAACATTAAGTAGATAGTAAGTAAAAATTAAATATAATTATTATTCAAAATGACCACCCCTGTTTTTAATACATTCCCTTAGACGATTTGGCCAGTCATCAATGGCGGCACGAATCTTTTCCAGAGGAATTCGCTTCGCTTCTCGGACAAGAGCTCGCTTAAGTGACTCCAAGTTTGGGTGGGACTTTCGGCAGGCTCTGAGCTCTAATTCGGTCCATAGAGAATAATCCAGCAGGTTGAGGTCGGGGCTGGAGGAGGGCCATTCGTTCGCCGCAATGAAGGCCGGCACATTTTCCTTCAGCCAAGCTTGGGTGGTTTTAGCCTTATGAGATGGCGCCGAGTCTTGCTGGAAAACCCAATACTTGTTATGGAATAGGGTATTAGACAGGGGTTTCACAACAGTCTCTAGAATGTCACTTTGATAATTTTTTTTGGCTTTCACCTTGACGCCTTGTTGGCAGAAATGAAGCTGAGTGACACCTTCGTACGAAACCCCCCACCATACCATGACACTAGCCGGATGATGAGTACGCGAGACATTCCGTGCTGAAGGTGGGACATCCTTGCTACTTTTGGCATACACTTTATTGTTTTGTCGATTGAACTTTTCTTCGACGGTAAAGATTTTCTCGTCGGTGAAGAGTATCTTCCTCGCAACAACGTTCGCGTCGCAATTGACGAAGGCGATCGTTTAAAAAGTGTACTTTTCTACGGCTATACGCCTTAACCTTGAGATCATATTTCAGTATTCTGTTGACTGAAACGCGCGAAATATTGGTCTGCAGAGCGAGTTTCTTCTGAGTGCGACATGGATTTCGGCGAAGTCGCTCTCATTTTAATGTTCGCAGGCGTCCTCACAGAGCGTGGACGACCACTTCTTTGCCGATCATGTAAAGAACTTGTCTCCTGGTATCGTTTAATAGTGTAATACACGAAGTTACGGCTCACACCAAAACTTTTCAGTTCTCGGAAAATGTCCATAGGTTTTCTTCCCACCTTAAATAATGAAATGACGGTCGCACGTAATTCTTTTGTTCCCTCCATTACGAGAAAATTTAAATAAAATAATCCGAAATCATAGATATTAAAAGTTAACATTCCAAATTCAAAATTAGAAAAAGAAATATACAGCAGCCAGTAATTTTATTTTTATAAGCAAAAAGTTTGTCTCAAAACTTATGAACACACGAGGTATATCTATACTAATATTATAAAGAGGAAAGATTTGTATTTTTGTATGTTTGTAATGTGAATAAACTCAAAAACTCATGGACCGATTGCAATAATTTTTTCACCATTAGAAAGCTGCATTATTCAGAAGTAACATAGGATATATAATATCACGCTAGGTCCTATAGTTGTGGAGCAGTAACCAAAAATGTTTTAAAAACGGGGGAAAAGTATCGTTTCTGAGGCCTTCCGTGGCGTGCGCTGAGCATATAGTTAAAGTTATACAAAAATGCTCTATAGATGAATTGTTCATCTTAACATTATTTTTAAAAAAGTCTATATAGATACCTTTATAGTTTACCCATAACAATCGTTTTAATGAATGGTTCAATCCTTATAAAAGTTTGCTCTAGATAACTTTTGAATTGTTCAATCGGTTACCTTAAGACTATTAATTCATCCAAAAGATATCTATTAGGTAAGTACTTACCTACTATTTCAAATACATAAAAAAGATGAAGTCCGGAAAAATATTTTCAAAAGGTAAATACTTCCTAAATAAAAAAAACTGAGAATAAATATAAATAAAACGTAAAACTATGTAAAAAATCTTAAGTCCCCCCGTGCGAAGCCGGGACGGGCCGCTAGTCCTATATACGTACGTTCGCACATGCTTTGAGCCACATATGGCATATGTACCTACATAAATATGGTACATAGGTCGTATGACGACGACCACACGTCGAAATAGCTAGTACATATTAAAATGAGTGACAAATATAAAATCTAATAATGAATTCTTAATTAGTACTAGCTGATACCCGCGGCTTCGTTCGCGTGAATTTCGAATTTTGTTGCTATCCTACGAATTGTCAACCCCTATTTTAAGTAATTTAATCAGAACTACTGACAAAATCCTTTAGCACTTCTGAAATCGGCTTACTGCCGCATGACAGAGACGTCATGCATTCTTAAATGTTCTACAGTCGGTGGCGCTGTATGCTTGGTCGTTCCGTTCCCTACGAATGGTTGATCGGACCGATTGCTGGCCCTCACGTCATGCTCGTGGCCGGGCGCCTTCTGCTGGAGCAGGTCGGCTCGCTCATCGCGCGGGTGGACCGATCCAGTAGGGTTAATCTAAATATAATAAAACATGTATTGTGTATATGTTGATAGTAGACACAAACTTCTTTGTGTAAAAAAATGTGGTTAATGTAGCACATAAGATTTTTGTAACAATTAATTTTGACTATTAAATAAAAGGATATGTAATTGAATGACAAAGGCACGGACAAGAGTCCGTGGAGAATAAGAAATCTAATATAAAAAAACCCTATTTAACCTTTGCCTTTCTAGATAGTTTACTCCAAATATAACTACAAACTTTTGACTCATACTTTTCATTCCTTACCTCATCCCCGTGGGGGTTAAATTTATCAAAAATCCTATTTATACGGACGTCTTCATCATAGTAGCTCCAATCTTTAATTTCAGTTCAATCAGTCGAAAATCTAAAAAGACCCCTGGGCCCCTTAGGAGTGGAATTTCTCAGGTGTAAATTAGTTGGACCCAATAGGGCTGATATACGAAGCCGCGTAGAACGTATAAGGTTACCAGGTCTCCAGCTCAAACTGCTAGAATAGGAACGAGTCTGACACTTCCTCTCGCCTCATCAAGGGGAAAGAAGTCATTCGATGATTTTCCCCCTTAAGAAAAGGGAGGTAGAATTTGTCAAAATTCTTTCTTATGAAATGCCTACGTTCAGTGGTTTGGGCTGTGTGTTAATAGATAACTATGTCAGTCGTTCATTCACCTTTGCGTTGTGTATATTTAGATTTAAATACTAAAATGATATAGGTGCCTACGTAAGTTCTTATGGAATGCTTGTTCTACTAAATGAAGTTGATGACCTACCTAGATATTTGGAATAGGTATTCCATTTAATTATATTTCAGTTTAATTAATCGACTTCTAGTTATGTTGAAATCATCTCAATTTCATAGCAAATAGGTATCTGTTTATCACAAATTTAGTCATTCTTATTTATCATACCTAACATCACGATATCGTCACATCTAGGTTTATCATATACACCTCATCAATGTCTAACATTTTATAAAATAAGATGTTTTAGTTACTAGGTATAGGTAGATGGTGATCCCGTAACGTTTAAATATAGTTTATTACCTACGTAGGTGCGTCAGTTCGTTAGCAAATGTTAGAAAACAACTTTCCCGCTGCGAGAACTTATCCTAGCCTTACTTGGTGAACAGAGAGTTTTTGAAATAGAAGAAGATTCTAATGAGAATAGGGAATAATTGTTTTAAAAATGACTAATAAAATTATTAAATACAGTAAAACGGGGTGAATAGATGCAGAAGGGGGTTGATACCCAGGTACTAGCAACATTTGAAAAAAATATTCTAGTATCTGTTCACTCTGTTATACGGTATGGTGTTTCATGGTCTACCTCTATAACTGGCCTATCCAACACTAATATAGTCAAACCAGTCATTCTAGAAATTAGCACGTTCAACTGAACAAACACTTCACTCTGCTGAGAAATCCCTGCTACATCAAGAGAAACAAGGAAATACCTAGATGTCGTCAAACCCTGTAACTATTTATGTCATAACCAACAATAGCTCCATTACTTAGTACTCAACTGCAAAATTAATATGCAAAATTATGTGCAACATAGTGAACGTGGCCCTCAGGCTACTTGTTATTTATTAAATCGACAAATTAGTCTTATAAATATAGAGGTATTTTTAAACCGACTTCATTGTTACTAACACGCTTTTTAACAACTATGTCAACCTTTCACGAACTATGTAATAAAACCATACTACTGGACATTTCTATTTGGCATAAATAAAATAAAATACATATCTACAGGTGGCAGATTTTTATAACAACTAAGTATTGTGAGACATACTGAATTCAATAAAAATATCAGTTTCCTCACGTAAATCTACTGAATAAACTTTTTACTAGGTTCGAATCACAGAGGGACTCTTCCTAATGAGGAGCGGGCGCGGTAGTAGTGCATGCCAAGCAACATTATTTCTAGTTTAACCAGATTTTTCTGCAACATGCGCTACTTATTTCGCAGAAAATATCAAATAATAGTAAGATTTATAGAAAAATAAATATTTAAAAAAAAATATTAATTTGTGGAAAAATACTGTAGGATGACTGTAGCTAATTTTTCCAGACAAGGGATAAAACTTTGTACTATGACGCAAAGGACTATAAATTAAGAAACCGCAATGTTTATATCTAAAGAAATCCCAATTTTGTAAAAAACCCAATGTATTGCGTTTCATATGAAAAAAATAAAAACTAGAAAAATGTGTGGTTTAAAAAAATAAAAGCTATAAAAAACATTAAACTTTTATTGAGGAAACTATGTTGACAAAGTTTTTCTTTATTATATTGTAATATTTATGCAGTAGGTATAAGTATTCGTTTAGCAGTAGAGGGATATGTATATAAGGTGCTCTATAATTATCTGCCACGGCTTTAATGGGAGGTAGTGTTATGTTTACAGATTACAATTGTGAAGAAATTTCGTACCCCGGACCAGTTAATTACATAAAGTAATTAAGTAAACATTGACTACATTCTGCATAATGTGGTTCACAAATTACGCGCGATGCGTCGCTTAGTCAATGAAAACAATTGCTATCTCTTTCCACGTGTACTGAGAATGAAAACGGAAATCAGCTGACTAGTTCGTCACTATCTAATCTACTAGATACTCAATAGCCACAAGGGTTTTAAAAGTGCAATTACTTACCAGGTACGGCATTCTTCCGAAATGCTGATGTAGGTAAATACGATTATAAACTTCCCATCACACTTAAAACAGTTTTTTACACACTTTTACAGTTATTTACACACTCTCTACCTACTTATCTACAAAACTGTTGCACAAGTCCACCTTCGCGTTGCACACAAATGAAGGCACGCTTCCAAACATGTCATATCACATTATTTAATGTGTCCGTTTCACTTTTAATTTGTTTCGCGTTTGATTTAAAAGACGCCACAAGTTATTATCTCTATCATCGTAAACTCCGGCAGTATCCCTTGTGCTCGCAAGAGGATGACAACGAAAGCAGATAATTATAGAGCACCTTATATAAGACCAATTATTGGGAATCCACCATAATAAACGCAATGTGTTGCTTCTGTAACCAAAAGAAACGACATTTAAAGATTATTATTACTGGGCATGTCGATTCCCGTATTATATTTATGTACTATTCATTATTAATTTGTCTATTTAAATATTTGTGACATAAACCTCCATTTGACATCCTTTATTTTACCGTCTCTACCGATAAAGAAACAATGGAGATGATAGGTCCATCTATCATCCTTCTTAATAAACTTCTACTTTACCGACAGAGACGTGTAGAAAATAAATAAAGAAACCTTATTTCTTTATATGTATATTTATAGAATTTGTATTTATTCGATGGGTATTTATGTGTGTAGTATATGTAATACTTAACAATTTTTTTTAATTGTGTTCTGGCTTCGCATCAACCACTTCATTCCTCTGCACTTCCCTATGGTTGACTGTAAGAGAATGCCTTTAGGCATTAATACCGCCATTCACTGTTATGTTTTGTGAAGAAGAAAATAAATAAAAATAAAAAACATTAAATATCTCTACCTACTGTGTTTTGCCCCAAAACCGAAATTCTGAAACATAATTTTCGTGTCTCTGAATCTCTTGGGTACTTTCCAATTAGTCAATGAATTTGACCCACTTCCAACTGCCAAAAAATATATTTTCTACGAAATTATCAGTTCATGTTAATTTTTGCATCAAATAATATTTCCTGTTTGTAAATTTCAGTGTATTGTAAAATCAATTATTGAGCGTGATTATTATATTTTATTGTACGTAGGTATTGAAAGCATTCAATTCGGAGGGTAAAAATCCGAATAATACAAAATACAAAGCGTTCCATAGATCGCTACGGAACATAATATTATATTTATGTATAGGTACTCCAATTTAAAAAAATATGTGTATATTAATTAAATACTTTTAAACGATTTTATTTATTTCTTAACTTCATCAACAGCCTATAAATACTGCTGAGCAAAGCCTCTTCTCACACGGAGAAGGTTTGACCATTAATCACCACACTTGCTCAATGCGGGTTGGCGATTACAAACTTATAATTAGAAATTATAAGCCCAGGTTTCCTCACGATGTTTTCCTTCACCGTTTGTCAATGGTGTCTGAATAATCTTAGAACGTACATAAAACTCGGAAAAAGTCACATTGGTACTTGCCGTTGGTAGGTTTCGAACCCGCACCCTCATGCATGAGAAGCGGGCGTCTTAAACCTCCGGGCCACCACGACATTTTCTTAACTTAATACACCATAATTTTATTTGACAAGTATTCGTAATAGCTAATCGTTTTCTACCCACACACGATAACTGTGGCTAATTAATTATAGGAGTCATACCTTAAGTCATTGGATGATGAATAAAGTTTATTTAAAACGGTTACATCTTGTTATCAACGATTAGTTCCACAATGAAATTACTATTTACACTATATTATTATTGTATCTGAGTCAAGTATTACAAACTGCAAGGGTGCCACTATTAATAACACAAGATTACTATTCTCAAGTACTATGACATCATAGGTTCAACAATACATAGTATAATTTTAAATACATTGTTAAGTTCACTACCTCGTGGGCCGAGTGGTCGCAAGTCCGTCTGCCTGGCAACGGTCTCGGGTTCGATTCCCTTCCCAGGTCAGATATTTTAAAAATACTCAGTATTTGGCAAAAGCTCACCCCTATTACATCGGACTCATAACATAAATAGTGAAAAGTGGGTCTTACATTGTACAGTGGCATTAACGACCGTAATGTGCACCTCTGCTTAACCCTTGGAGACGAGGATCGAGATATTATTGGACTGATACCTAAACTGTCAAATACCTTCATTAGATCTCCGACTTAATTACAATATGAAAAAGTTTCAATTCGAGATTTACACAAGTTATGTCGTCGTATATATTATCGTGACGTAACGGCTTGCGTAGATACTAACACATTATTTATGATGTCTTGTGACGCCTGCAAAAATATAAGATTATTTGATCAGCTTGTATGGCTTCACGTCACACAGCACTGAACTGCCAAAACCGGTTTCAATATTGCTTACCTATTCTGGTAGAAATTCATGTTGAAATTCATGGTCGACTACCTCATTGTATGTTCGGGTTTATTGACTTCTCAGACATTGTTCACAGTCAAGCTATTCAACTGTTAAGTAGATTTTAGATAAGCGTTGGTTTCAAGGCTATGTTTGACAAGTAGGCAACGTAACGCAACTGACCATCACATAAAAAAAAGCCTACAAGTGCCCACTGTTGAGCAAAGGTCTCTTCTTACACGGAGAAGATTTGAATAAAAAAAAAACACCACGCTTGCTTTAAGGTTGGTTGGCCATTTCAAACTTATAATTAGAAATTATAAGTCCGTTTTCTTTTCGATGTTTTGCTTCACCGTATACCTATAAACCTACAGGCCAGGCTCTTACTGACTAATAACCACCCCATTCCTACTTCTGTTCCTCGAGCCGGAGCCCAGGCAAGCCGGTAATTCCTCCGCGGCTCCGTATCGGCATCAGCCCTACTGGGCCCCATCTGTGGTGGTATGATGGCTCTTTGAGGCGCGCGCGGAACGCGACGCGGCGTACGCTCGGGTCTGGTTTTGCTCAGACGGCGAGCTAACCGTGCTCGCCGTCAACAGGCCCGTGCATAGTGGCCGGATCATCTCGTGAAGTTCTAAATCTCAGTGATTCGATTTTCTGTACTCGATTCGGTTCCTAACCTAGATTATAGATGGTCTCAATAATATGTTTTGCTATTGTTTGCAAATGCACAACGTGCCATAACCATCAGCTTTACGTTATTAAGGTCATAGCAGCATAAACATTACCTATGTTGTCAATATCAATTTACATCTAAGTAGGTACAACTAACTAGGTCTCGTCTAATGTCTACTCTGTCCAAGTCATTTGAATATTGGCACCGAGTGCGCATCTGAAAATAGGTCCCAAGAAATCATTAATTCCTATCATATACACAAGGAAGCAGTTTTTTATTACTGTTTACTATCTACTACGTTTAAAAACCTTATTCATAGTAGATAAATATTTCTTTTCTAGCCTTAATTATAACGTACTTACATTATAAGTGATGGATGTACCGCGTGCAAAGTGTTACCTAGTGGATACGACGTTTTTAGATGCGCTTTGGGAACACTGCAATGAATTTTAGTTAGTCCAAATAAATTGTTCGAAACGTAGTTTCATTAAAAAATATTTTTGTGTGCAATTTAAGAAATAGTGTAAGGAGCGGTATACCATTTAAGAATTCTTATTAAATGCGCCAACTTTGGTGATATTTTGCTACTACTAGTACAGTACATTTTTTTTTTTCAGTACAGTCACTTAATGTAAGTTGAAAAGTTTATTGTGAACACTTGCTTCGTCAAAATATTATATTCTTTTCCAAACTAAAGCTGTTGGCCCAGAATTTATGATTCCATAATACTGAAGGACTATCAGGATAACGTAAGCAAAAATACAGACGAAAAAATAAAGAATTGTAGCAGCAAGAGTCAAAAGACTGTACTTTTTCGTGGATAACACATAAGTCATTGTAATTTAAAAACTATATGACTTGGAATTTTTTCTATATTTTTCTGATAACTGTTGAAACCTTGCCGATGATCACCTGGTGCCATTTGATCGTCGACTTCAGGGTATCATAATTTACAATTATTTTCGGCCAATAAATCTTTATTTATATTTGCAATTGACAAATTGCTAAAGTCACATTGCATTTCAAAATGAAAATCATTATCGCAGTTGAACTGAGTTTAATGTTAAGTTTGTATCTTGGAACGACCCTGTCCAACTTGATTGAGGCTTGCAAATTCTGCGCTCACCAGGGGGCACTGTTGGCTGTTTAGATACTGTGCAATTCAATCATTTTCGATGGCAAATAGATGACTTGAACAAAAATTACACATACATAGGTATTTTTTTTTAAGGGGGGAATATCATCGAATTACTGCTCTCGCCTGGGTGAGGCGGGAGGGAGTGTCAGACTCTTACTGACTACCCCGGTTACCCGTTAGGTTCTCCGCGACACAGACATAGGTATAGGTTACATTTGTATAGACTATATCTTGAATTGGATTAATGTTTTAAGTCATGACGAAACACAAGAATACTAATATAATATCTATTGGCTTAGATCCATTTACCCGAATGTTCATTTACATTCAGTCAAAAAAGTATCGGGAATGGATGATTTGTTTATGGTTCCAAACTAAAATTTTTGTTTATTTTTGTATTTGTTAGATTGGCACAACTGGGCACAACTGTTTTCCATTTTGGCGCGGAGTTAAAGTTACATCGGTTATTTATATTAAATACGGTGTTTGTTTTAGTAATATCATGTACTGTATAGTGTGTATTGCGAATTTTATAATGGACAAAATATCGAACAAAGAGTTAGTCTTAAACTTTGCATCGCCAATGGAATTTCGTGTTCAGAGTCACTGAAAATGGTACAGAAGGCTTACGGTGAATTGACTTTATCAAAAACTCGTGCTTATGAGTGGTTTCAAAGCGTTCAAAAGCGGTCGAGATGTGATGGAAGATTTGCCTCGCTCTGGTAGGCCGTCAACGTCTGCAACTGAAGTTAACATTGCAAAGTGAAGGAAATAGTGACTGAAAATCCCCATTCAACTCTGAGAGATAGCCGCCGAACTTTCTGTATCTCACGAGTCGATCCGTACCATTTTAACTGATCATTCGGGTCTTCAGTGAAAATTCGGGATAAAATTCAGATCTTTTGGGACTAGCCGAGCAGCAACATGTTTCATCATGTTGCTGCACGGCTAGTCCCAAAAGATCTGAATTTTCTCCAAAAACTGAATCGCATGAAAGTCGCTGAGGACATGCTAGATCGAGTCAGTTCGGACCCAACATTCATGAAACGCATTGCTACTGGTGAGGAGAAGTGGGTTTATGAGTTTGACATGCAAATTAGTCAACAAGCTTCGGAGTGGCGCCTTCCAACTGAACCGAAACCGAAAAAACCACGCCAAAGTCGATCAAAAGTCAAAGTCATGTTGACTGTTTTCTTTGACTATCGCGGTGTCATGATAAATAATGAAAATTATTTGAGCGCTATGCGGCGTTTAAGAGACCAAAAATGGCCAGATTTGTGGAAAGAATCGTTTTCTATCGATAGAAGACATAAAGGAGAATTCGCAGCGAGAACTGAACTCAATTCCCGAAGCAGCGTTTAAAAAATGTTTTGATGAATGGATTATTCGTTGGCACAAGTGTATCGGTGTTCTAAAGGAGCATTCTTTGAAGGTGATAAAATAAATTTGGATGAATAACAGACATTTTGTGCATTATTGATCTTTTCCCGGTACTTTCTTGACAGAGTAGTATATAATAAAATTGTTCTTGAATCTTATTACATTGAAACTATAAGTGACATGATGTGTACCCGTGTCATACTGTTTTGGAAGGCAGAAAATCATCATATATTTCCTCTCCGTGAATGTGAACGACGAAACCAGTCCTAATGTGTAAATATGAACTACACAACCCATTTGGTAATCTGCGTCAAAAGACCAAAAAAGCAATTCCCTAATTTGTAGCATTCTGTCTTGTTATCTTCCGAATGTGATGTTTCTTAGCATCATCTGTTACCTGTCATTTAGTTCTTTTATGAAAAAAAATAATATAATCAAATATCTCATACCAAAAACCACATTTGATGTGTTAATTGCGTAGCAGAGACCTTATATGGAAACAATCTTTGGCAAGTTGAACTGCCTTAACATCAACTAATTGAGCTTTGTTTCAACCAAAACGGACAGTAGGCATACTTTACATACGTACCTTTAGCTTCCTTGTTTTTGGCACATAAAGTGACCTCTATTGTTTCTTTTTTAGAATCTGGCAGAAGCTGAATTTGTGGTGGCAGTGTTCATGTATATGCGGCTGATTGGCTGGCCAGCAGATCGCATCTCAATCCTTACTACATACAATGGGCAGAAACACCTCATCAGAGATGTTATTGACAAAAGGTGCGCCGAAAACCCACTCATCGGACGACCACATAAGGTATATACTTCTTGATCATATTTTCCTGCTTTTAAACTTTTGAGAAATGGAGCCGCTGTCGAGTTTGTGCGAAACTAACAAGCGTAACAAACTGCATATTCAAGAATTGACGCTAGAATCTTATTTCGCTAAAAATACTTGCCCCTGAACAAGTCAACGTTGTGAAAGAGGGCAAATTCGCTTAAATAAATCTTAAACTTGCGCAAAATTATTGAAAGGGTCAGAGAGTTAATCAAACCAAACCAACCGAAACCTGACCCTGCCCTATGTCGTTTCTCAAAACCTTTCAACTTGGTAAGGTAACCACGTCTTTGGAAGACTGTATGGACTACTGAAATACTTTAGCATCTTCTTCTTCTTCTTAAAATACTTAATGAATAAGGATCAGCTTCAGTTAGACAATCTGATAATGTCCTAATTTTTTTTTTGTCTTCTTTGGCAACCGAGTCTCCAATATGAGTCCTAACGTTAAGCCAGCCTCAAGAAAATACCGTCATCTGTCAATGCATCTTGTGGCCACAGCTGTCAATTCTGTAATTCATTATATGACAATATAATTTATACGATAAAATGAAGAAAAAAAATATAACATATATATACATATTCAGGAAATGTGTGGACCACAACCCCTGCGTCAAAAAGAAGATTTCTATTACATTTGCTTTACGTATCGATCTCCGTCTGATCTCCTTTTCTCAAAATCTATCTGATGGAAACTACTAGTTTAATTATAGAAGACATTAAATAATCTCTGATTCAAATTATAGGTGAAATAGGTTAATCAATCAATCAATTTATTCATTCAGAAAATACAATCCATATGGTTAGTAAAGACATACACAACTTATAAACTAGTATTAGTACATAAAACAGCATCATATAAAATTGAAATAATTTATCATAAATCTATACTAATATTATAAAGAGGAAAGATTTGTACCTATTTTTGTATGTTTGTAATGAATAGGCTCAAAAAGTACTGGGCCGATTTAAAAAATTCTATCTTCAATAGAATGCTACATTCTTCCAATTTGACATAGGCTACATTTCAGTTACAAATTGCGCGAATGCACGAAATAAAATAAAATAATATGTTTTAAAAATATCTTCTGTGGGTATCTTAAATTTACATATTCTTCGTAGTTTAAAAAAGTTGTATCGGAAGGTTAATTTATTCACTATAGGTACTAAATGATCATCAAACAGTATTATGATGTAAGACAGTCAATCAGAGGATAAGATTTTGTATTTTCCTTTTTATAATCGAAATTTTGACAGCGTTCATATTCGCAATATTCCCATTAAAATAGAATGCGATTGTCAAATATATTCGCTAGGTACATCACTACACATCAGTACTAAACATTCAGTCCTGGGCCTCTAGCCAAACGCCACTTTAGCGCTTGTCTACAAGTAGTGATGATTCACCGGTTCTGGCTCACGCGTTTGACAGGTCAAATCCGGGAGAATCAGTCGCACCAATCCTAAAAAAAAAAAAAAAAAAAAAAAAAAAAAAAAAAAAAAAAAGGTTTTGGCATGCTCTGATCACGTTTCTGCAGTCCTTTTTTGCGTAGGATGCGTGGTTCTGGAGTTATGCAAATCAATTGCAAATCCATTTATTGTTATCTCATTCATTTCCGGTGTTCCTGACCCTCATCAACGCTCCATTGTTATTATCTATACTTCGAACACCCTTTTGGCGTTCTTATCTATTACTCACTGGTAACCCTCATTATCTTTCATTTCCTATGTCATCAATAAAACACAATCATTCATTTTAATTTTCTAATTAATTTATTACTTTTTTCTACAAAATATGAGTGGAACATCTCATCCACAAAAATATCATTGTACAGTGTGTTCCCTGTAAATATGTTCGTAAAACTATGCATTGAACATCCCTGAAACTTAAATAGCAAATACATTAAGCAATATTCACCACAAACTGAAGTCCAATCATTCTGAATCCTATCAACATTCCAGTCCCATCTCTTACAATTCCTTTTCAAAAACTGAAGATGATATCGCTCAGGTGTTCGTCCATATGAATCAAAATATTGACCGATGCCATTCGCATCGATATGTACAGCTATCCAGTGTGACCCTGGTTTATCATCCGCATCCAAATTGCATATTATATACGTTGGTACATGTGTATACATAGGTAGTCTATTCGCAGCATAAACATTATTTTCTAGACTGACATGAATCTTTTTCATATGCTTTTGTAATTCTAGTGTGTCCATGATATTACTGTTATTAACAAATTATTACAGTACTAATCTATTCAATGGTTGTCATACGAATGTTCAATTATAGTGATTTGTAAATATTAAATATCGCATTCTTTTGGGAATCACAAAACAAGTTCATGCCTGTTGCGATGTGCGATAAATTTGTTGACTCATAGAGTTCAGATAAGAATGGTGCTATATAAGATCGAACAGTTGCAGTCATGCAGTCAGTCTATGGTCGTTTGACCACAGTGGATTGTGTACGTCTACCAATACTACGTTTGTGTTACTTACTTCAACGCATCAATGGTCATGGAGGTAAGTGTTTATTCTATTGACAAACTTACTTGTATTTCTGTTGTTGTTTCCTAACGTGTGTGTGTGTGTGTGTCAGATTAAGTGTAAACTAATTGATATTAACGTGATAACTCTGTTGTTGCAGAGATCATTCAACTTCGCAGACGATAATGAAAATACCTATAAACAGTATTACTACTCGCCACTCTCTCCCCAACACGAAGAAGAGAGTGATGACATCGTCGTTATTAACACAGACGATGGAGGAAAAAGGAAATCGCAACCGATTGATCAATTTTTTGAAGTGACACCAAAAATAAAAAGGAAGAAGCTGCTATCGTCGACTGTGGCACGAGCTGCTAGAGATGGCGTATCATACATCTCTACAAATTCTGACGACGGAGACCAAGCGACGCATCTCATAAAAATTGAAATGTATGATATGAAGAAACTATCCAAGATTCCAATTAGTGATCACTGGAAGCACGCTACCACGAGGATTAAATATTACGTAAAGAATAATAAGGATAGCATCTACGACAACACAAACGGTCTCGTATACAATATTACAAAGACAATAGCAGAAAGTGAAAAAGTTAAAAAATACTTTTTTAACAATGACACTCATTAGTGGATTAGTGAATGTGATTCTGTTTACTTAAAGTACTTCTGTGTACTCATTAGATTTTTAGATGACTTTCCTAGCAAAACACTTAACTGTTACTTACTGTGCTACATACTTTTTTCTTTATTATAAAAATGGAAAACTTCAGTGAAATATGCATCAGTTCTTTCTTTTCCGCACCCATTGAGGAGAATATAGAACAATCCAACAGTGAATTCAATCAGGAGCTGTCTAAAGTTTGTGATGAAATGGAGAAGCGTGAACTGTTCAATTCATCGTATGATGATGAGTTGTATAATCAATGTTTTATGGTTGAAACAACGTTGATGTAAGTATTAGAAGTACAAACTCAATAAGAAATATTATTGTATTAATGTTTTATTTTAAGATTTGTCTAACAATTTTCTTTTTTGTTACAGCCAACAACAAGTTGGAAGAGGTATCAAACAAGGTATCACTGCCGATGAAAATAAGGTTACCAAGAAAGCAAAATTTGACGAAGGAGCTTCTACATCATCAATTGAAACCAATGACGTTGACAACAATAAGGTGGAATGTGATAAATGTCATGTTTATATTAATAAAAGGTATTTAAACAACCATTTAAAAAGCAATACACATAAAAATAATCTTTTAAAATCACATAATTCATTAACGAATGTTACAGTTGTTGAAACCGCTTTTGGCAATCGAATTTTAACATATAGAATTAATAGTAAAACACATCAATCAGGGCAATATTTTGAAACGCCGGAATCGTTTTTAAATTCATTAAAAATCGATATCTTATTTTTGATAAATGAATGTATTCAACAACACACAATTTGTAAAATAAACTTCATATTGCATGCTGATTTCATACAACAAACTAAAGATATTAAAAATACGTTTGATTTTCAAACGTTAAATTACATAATATGTCAAGGAGATGACTTAAATATTTTTTATTCATCATTAATAGACACAGTAGTCGGTAAAATTTGTCAATTTGAAAAAAAAGATAGTGGTTGGAGTCTTAATCAAATTAAATACATAGATATGAATGTTAACAAATTCAACCCCCTACGTGGTAGTTCATACATCAACCTTCCTCAAGATATTAAATCAAAAAAAGCTGTAATCAATGTTAAAAATAATGATAATATGTGTTTCAAATGGGCATTACTCTCCGGTTTATATCCTGTATGTAAAAATGTAGATCGGGTAGCATCTTACGCAATTCATGGAAATAAATTAAAATTTACTGGTATTTCTTTTCCGGTTAAAATTGCAGATATATCAAAAGTAGAGAAATTAAACAATATTAGTATTAATGTTTTTGGTTTAGAGTATAATAAAGAAAAAAGTGTAATTCTGTTGTAGGTCCTTTATATTTATCAAAATGTCGTACACCTAATCATATTAACCTACTATATATATCGAATGGTACTAACAATCATTACTGTTATATTAAAAACTTATCGCGATTAGTAAGTTCACAAATATCAAGACAACATCATGCAGTTTGTATATGTGATTCATGTTTACTTCATTTCCCATCAAAGGAAAGACTTAATAACCATCAACAATATGATTGCGCGCACATTTGTACAGAATTACCAAACGGTGTGGATTCCAAAAAGGATTGGTTTGGTAAAGCAACCTCAAATAATAAATTAAAATTTGATAAATTCGCGAAAAAGTTGGAAATGCCGTTTGTGATTTATGCAGACTTTGAGGCATTTTTGAATCCGATAGAATCATGTAGTAACGATCCATCCAAGCCTAGTACAATTAATATTCAAAAACATGAAGTGTATAGTTTTGGATATTATATTAAATGTTCATATGATAACAGATTATCAAAATATGAGACATATAGTGGGTCAAACTGTGCACAAGTGTTTATGAATCGCCTTTGTGAAGATGTGAAAGCAATAGTTAAAAAAAATAGTTTCCAAAAATGTCCCGTTCCATTATCAGATGAAGAGAAAATTAAAATTTCAAATTCAAACATATGTCATATTTGTGAAACTGAGTTAAATGAAGATCTTTTTTACGATTTTGATTGGCACACTGGTAGTTTTAGGGGTGTTGCACATCAAGTGTGTAGTTCTAAGTACAGAACCCCTCGTCATATCCCAATATTTTTACATAACCTCAGTCACTACGATGCTCATTTCATTGTCCATGCATTAAACCTCGATGATAACAAAGTTGAAGTTATTCCACAAAACAAAGAACGATACATATCATTTTCAAAACAGTTAACAATAAATAATCAACCAGTAAGTTTAAGATTCGTAGATTCACTGAAATTTTTATCGTGTAGTTTAGATCAACTAGCTAAAAATCTTAATGATGATCAGTTTACAGAATTAAAAAGGAACTATCCTAATAATGAAGATTTTTCACGTTTAAGACGGAAAGGTATTTATCCTTATGAATTTATGTGTAATAGTGATTGCTTGAAACATCCATCACTTCCTGATCAACACCAATTTTATAGTTCACTCACAGATTCAAATATTTCAAATGATGATTATAATCACGCAAAAGATATTTGGCAACATTTTAGGTGTAGTAGTATGTCTGATTATTCCAATTTATATTTAAAAACTGATGTTTTACTTTTGACTGATGTATTCGAAAACTTTAGAAAGCTTTGTATAAAAACTTATGGACTAGATCCTGCTCATTACTATACTGCCCCAGGTTTAAGTTGGGATGCAATGTTAAAATTTACAAAAATAGAATTAGAATTATTAACAGACTATGACAAAGTTGCTTTTTTTAAAGCTGGTATTAGAGGGGGTATATCTCAGTGTAGCAATCGTTTTGCTAGAGCAAATAATAAATTCATGGAAGATTATGATAGCGAAAAACCTAATTCATATCTCACATATTTTGATGCGAATAATTTATATGGTTGGGCAATGTCTCAATCTCTTCCTGTTGGTGGTTTTGAATGGGTAGATTCTAATACAGATTATAATGTTTCGGATAACTCTGATTTCGGTTATGTTTTAGAAGTTGATTTGGAATATCCTGATGAACTTCATGATTTGCATTCTGACTTTCCGTTATGTCCTGAAAACATATGTGTGGGTAATACTAAAGAATCTAAATTAGTTCCTAATTTAAATAATAAAAATAAATACATCATTCATTACAGGAATTTAAAACAATGCGTTGAAATGGGGATTAAATTAATGAAAGTACATAGAATTTTAAAATTTAAACAGAGTTCTTGGTTAAAGAAATACATAGACTTAAATACTAGTTTGAGAACGTTAGCTACATCAAACTTTGAAAAAGACTTTTTTAAATTAATGAATAATTCTGTCTTCGGTAAGACTATGGAAAATATTGAAAAAAGAGTAAACGTTAAACTACTAACTCACTGGGATAATCGTGGTAAAGTTTTAGGTGCTCAGGATTGGATTGCAAAACCAGAATTCCATAGTTTATCAATATTTTCAGAACATTTAGTCGCAATACAATTACGGAAAACAAAGTTAATTTATGATAAACCGATTTATTTAGGATTTTGTATTTTAGATATATCTAAGACCCTTATGTATGAATTTCATTATAACTACATGATTAAAAAGTTTCATAATAAAATTAAGTTATTGTACACCGATACCGATAGTTTGATATATCAAATTTTTACAGATAATTTTTATGAGGATATAAAACCAGATCTACTTCACTATTTCGATACATCAGATTACCTGGAAAATAATATTTACGGATATCCAAAAATAAATAAAAAAAAGTTAGGTTTTTTTAAAGATGAGAATAATGGTAAAGTATTGAAGGAATTTGTAGGGTTGCGATCAAAAATGTATGCCTTAGAAATAGAAGATAAATTTATAGCAAAAGCAAAAGGAGTTAACAAAAGTGTTACCAAAAAAATGAATATGGAAAATTACAAATCGTGTTTGTTTAATAAAAATGTATTATATTGTAGTATGCTTCGATTTAAGTCAATCAAACACACTATTTTTACACAAAAAATAAATAAAACATCTTTGTCATATAATGATACCAAACGATGTATTATGGACAACAACATTGATACATTGGCTTGGGGACATTATAAATTACGTTAAGTGTAATACTTTTATTTCTGTGTGTATATACAAAATTTGTTTTGATTGCAAAATTATGATATTACTATAATATTATATAATAGTTCATTTAAAATTTATTGTTTGATTGTAAATAGTGCAAAAAATAATTGTAGTTTTTATTTCTGATAAGTACTAAATGTATTAGAAATAGTATACAAAACATTCTGTTTTTCGCAAATTATATGTTTTAGGTATATAATTTTGTCAATATATAGTAATTTTACACCGACATTTTCATTTTTATTTCATCCCTTTAAAACTCTAGACGTGTGAAATGTATCACTTTATCCATCCGTTTACTGCTATTGTGGCAGGACCAAGTGGATGTGGGAAGTCAAATTTTGTAACAAATTTCATAAAATCAGTTAAAGAAATATGTAATTGTGATTTTAATCAGATCACATGGTGCTTTGATGAAATGCAGCCTTTATATAATTTACCAAATGTTAACTATCATCAAGGAATTCCAAATCTTAATATGTTTGATGGTGAAAACCCACACCTTATTATTATTGATGATCTAATGAGAGAGTCTGATGGAAGAATTGTGGATATATTTACAAAAGGTAGTCATCACAGGAATCTTAGTGTATTTTATTTAACACAAAATTTATTTCATCAAGGTAAAGGTCAAAGAGACATTTCTTTAAACTCAAGTTATATAATTTATTTTAAAAACCCTCGAGATAAAACTCAAATAAGATATTTAGCACGTCAAGTGTCACCAGATAACCCAAAATTCATTGAAGACGCCTACAGGGATGCAACTTTCGAAGCGCATGGATATTTAATGATAGATTTAAAACAGAATACAAATGATTTTTGTCGTATCAAGACAAATGTATTCCCATTTAATGGTTACTGCACAGTCTACGTCCCCACGAAAGAGTTTAAATACACCAAGAATCAAACAATTCAAATCATTTCTAAATGATGCATCGTCGACTCACCACGCATAAAGATTTGCTAAACGCTTTGCATACGCTTAAACCAAAATATCAAAGAGCGTTACTTAAAACGTGTGATGAAGAAGAAATAAATTGTATTTGTGAATGTATTCATAACGTTTTACAAGGAAAGATACCTCTCAAAGATCAAGATAAACAAAAATTGAATAAACACAAAAATATACTCCGTAAACTGGTGCATAAGTGTACACATAAACTAAGAAAAAATATTATTATACAAAAAGGAGGGGCTTTCTTACCAATAATATTAGGTGCAATATTGAGTGGATTAGTAAGTGGACTAGCCAGTTAACATGGAAAATGCTAAGAAAATGATACTTATTGAACCTGGATTGATTGAAAAATTAAAACAAGAAAATAAGGTTACTAGTAATTTGTCTCGACTAGATATTGAAATGCAAAATATTATGAATAGTAAGACGGAAGACCGAAAGAAGTGGATGTTATATTTACAAACACTACAAAGATACCTTCACTTTACCGAAGAGGATCGTCAACCACTCAGATTACCAATTTATTCTGATACATCTAATGAAGATTCAAATGGATCTAAAATTGGTTTTAAAAATAAAGATAGAGATCTAAAAAGTTCAGTTGATGCTGAATCTTTGTTAGAGGAGAAAGGATCTATTAAAAGTATAGAAAGTGAAGCAAATCCACTGTATTCACCAACACAAATACTCAGTTTAATTCCAAAAACTTATAATAAAAAAGGTGAGTCATTATTAAACTTAATTGGAATAAGTAAAAGTAAAATACGTTGGGACAATGAAGGCACAGTCATAATTGATAATGAAAAAATTCCAGGAAGTAATATTGTTGATTTAATAAATGATTCACTTAGACCCTTAAAAAAAGTGATCCGATAGGGTGGGATAGATTTGCTAAAGCATTAAAAGATATTAAAGTACCACTTACTTATATTGGAAATCCAAAGAGATGTGAGTTTATTAACCAACTTCAAGCAAAAGATCTGAACAAAACCTCTGAGATTGAAGTTCAAGAGTTTTCTACACCGAGCAGTGGAGATAAAAGATCTATAACTAAAATACGTAAAAAGATCGATTGGGAAAAATGGACCCCGTACTAGAAGAAATTAACAGGATTTATTATGATCCATCTAACCCCGCTGGTTTTGGTAGTATTGATAAATTATCAAAAGCTATGAAGGAGAAAATGGATAAAAAGCAAGTAAAGGAATGGTTACAATCACAAGAAACATATACACTACATAAACCCATTCGGAAAAAATTCCCGCGTAATAGGTACATTCTATCAAACATTAATGAATTGTGGCAAGCTGATTTAAGTGATATGCGAACTTATGCTCAATATAATGATGGTTTCAACTACATACTTTGTGTTATTGATGTATTTAGTAAATATGCTTTTGCAAGACCAATGAAAAAGAAAAACTCAGAAACAACTAAAGAATGTTTTGAAAGTATATTTACTGAAAGTAATTCAACACCTACTCACATACAATCTGATAAAGGTACAGAATTTATTTCAAAAGATGTACAAAAATACTTTAAATCCAAAAAGATAAATTACTATACCACTAACAATCCTGATATTAAGGCTAGTATTGATGAACGATTTCAAAGAACTCTAAAAATGAAAATGTGGCGTTATTTCACTCATAATAATACTTATAGATATGTCGATGTTTTACAAGATTTAATATACTCTTATAATCACAGCATTCACTCGAGTATTAAGATGTGCCCATGTGATGTAAGTTCCAACAATATTATGACAGTTTGGACTAATCTTTATGATAGAGGATCAAACAAACTTTCTTTAGAAAATTCTAAACCAAATTTCAACGTGGGTGATTATGTTCGAATAACTAAATATAAACATGTTTTTCAAAAAGGATATGAATCCAATTGGAGTGATGAAATATTTATTATATCTTCAATAATTGATAGATCTCCATGGATTGTTTATACAATAACTGATTTACAAAATGAACCAATAGTTGGTACTTTTTATGAAAGAGAATTACAGAAGGTCACTTACAACCCCACCTCACAATATAAAATAGATAAAATAATTGGCACTCGTTATTCGGGTAACAGAAAAGAAGTATTAGTGAAGTGGAGAGGTTATCCAGATAAATTTAACAGTTGGATTTTAGCTTCTAGTTTACAAGAAATATGAATAAAGAAAGTTTTTATTTAACTTTGCTCAGCAATAGTTCAATGGAATACTTTCCTGATAACAAGACCACAAATTTTTCAACAAAATTACCAAAAGCTATGAAATTAGAAGGTGAATGGTCGGTTGGAGTTGTCGAGTTTCAATATCCATGCACCATGTTTACTGTTCAAGATCATGAAAATGTTGTATACATCACAAAAACCATGATAATGCCTAATGAAGATAAACCATCAACAGTGTACTACAAAAAACATATTCCCGCTACCAACTACGATAACGTTGAACATATTTTAAAAACGTTAAATAGTATCAGAGAGAACTTGAAATTTCGTTATGATGAAATAACAAAATTTGTGTCTGTTTCTGTTTTGGATAAAAATATAACTTCCATAACATTATCACCCAAATTAAGTTTACAACTAGGTTATGAACCAAATACAAATCTCCTAGACAGAAATTTTGGGAAGTGTCCTGCTAATTTACACTTAGGGTTACCATCACAACTATTTCTATATTGCGATATTATCGATCCTCAGATTGTGGGTGATGTTATGACTCCGCTATTAAGAGTCATTTCATTAGATCCTTCAAAATACATTTATGGTGCGAATAAAATGCACATTTTCTCTCCACCTCACTACTTACCTGTTATGCGAAGAGAGTTCGATACGTTAGAAATAGATATAAGATCGAGCACAGGACAAAAAATCCCATTCCAGTTTGGAACCGTGTGTATTAAACTACATTTCCACAAATTATAATAATGTATTCTCATCAGGATCATCATAAATGTCCATACGAAAATTATTATTCTCATCAAGCTGGATCAGGAGTTGGAGTAATTTATAAGGGTTCACCATACCAATGTGGTCATGGTATTGGGAGCTTCTTAGGAGGGTTATTTAGATCAGTTTTACCTTTACTTTCAAGTGGTGTTCGAGTGGTTGGTAAGGAGGCATTAAATGCTGGAGTAGGACTTTTATCAGATATGGTTCAAGCCCGTCCTATGGAAGCCTCAATAAAAAATCGTCTAAAGCAAGTTAGTACGAACTTAAAACGAAAGGCTGATGACAAAATTGATCGATTTAACATGACAGGATCTGGGTATATAACTAAAAGAAAACGATTGGCCTCGTTCATTCCACCACTAACAGCGAAAGTGAAAGCTACGAAAAAACTTGGTCGAAAACCAAAAAACATCAAAGATATATTTTCAAATTAAGTATGTCTTTCCTTCATAATCATTCTTGTGAGTGCGTTAAGTCAGAATTAGATTTGTTTGCATTACCGTCTACACAAACAAGCATTGAAAATGGATTGTGGATTCATTATAAACCAATTTCATCTCTTGCTGATGATGGACCTATCGAGTTTCAAGTTCCTGGAACAGGCGATGACTACATAGATTTGTCTCATACATTACTCCACATAAAGGCAAAAGTATTAAATCAAGATTCAACAAACTTGATATCAGCTACAGCAGTAGCACCTGTAAATAATTGGTTGCATTCACTTTTTAGTCAACTCGATATCTATTTAAACCAAAAACTTGTGTCACCACCTAATAATACCTATGCTTATCGAGCATACATGGAAACCCTTTTAAACTATGCACCTGCTGCTAAACAATCTCATCTTACTTGTAGTCTTTGGTATGATGATACAGCAGGAAAAATGGATTCCACAGATGGTAAAAACATTGGATTTGTTAAAAGACAGGAATTAGTTAATGAAAGCAGGGAAGTAGAAATGATTGGTCATCTTCATGGTGATATTTTCAATCAAGATAAATTTTTAATTAATGGCGTTGAAATGAGTGTAAAATTAGTTCGGTCAAGAGAGAGTTTTAATTTAATTGCTGGATCAAATGATGTAAAGTTTAAAGTTTGCATTACGGATGCAACTCTTATTGTTCGAAGAGCACGAATTAATCCAAGTGTATTACTCGCACATCAGAAAGTTTTAGCTTCTACCACTGCTAAATATCCTATAACTCGTGCTGAAGTTAAAGTTTTAACTATTCCATCGGGTGTTCAAGGGAAAACTCTTGATAATATATTCTTAGGACAGGTACCCAAAAGATGTATTATTGGTTTTGTGAATAATTCCGCATTTAATGGTTCACTTACTAAAAATCCATTTAACTTTGAAAACTATGGTATTAACTCTTTCAGCTTATATATTGATGGTCAACAAATACCTTCCAAAGCTTTGCAACCATCTTTTAATAATAATATGTTTACATCAGCATATCATACTCTATTCTCGGGGACTGGTATTCACTTTCTTAATGAAGGAAATGCAATCTCTCGTGAACAGTATGCCAAAGGTTACTGTCTTTTAGCATTTGATTTAACTCCTGATTTATCAGCTAACTCATCAGCCCATTGGAATCTCATAAAGCATGGTAGTGTAAGATTAGAAGTACGATTTGAATCCTCACTAATACAAACAATTAACTGTATTGTTTATGCTGAGTTTGACAATATTATTGAAATAGATAAAAATCGAAATGTTACTGTAGACTATAGTAGTTAGGATTATAATGTGTGTTGTGTTTTAGATATATGTGTAATGCTTAATGCATTTTTGTGTGTGTGTAACTAAATGTAACATTATAAAATTAATAAAACAAATTATATGCAATATATTATTTTTTATTTCTTTATATACCTTCCCTATTTAATCTTAAACAAAACACTGTTCGAGTTTAAACTTTACATAAGCACATTGACTAAACCACTGAACATGCTGCTGCCAAGGATCATCGTCATCTTCCCAATCTTTTAAACCACCACCACAATGGAAACACTTGGTCCTGTCTCCATAGCCAGTATAAAAGAAACCGGCTTCTGCAAGATCTTCGGGCTTCTGCTGCATAACGAGAGGCCAGTTTTCGAAACTCATCAACCGTCTAGATTTTGAACTGAAAAATGGATATTCAGCTCTTAGGTACTGCATATTCTTCACTTTTTCTTCTCCAATCAATTTTGTAGTTTTGTTTTTCCATGAAGTGTTCTGTACACGTATACCGCACTCATCTCTTCCTTCTGCTATTGTTTTTCTCTCAGCATCACAAGGCGACAGCTCCTTGGATCTAATGAGTACACAGAAGTACTTTAACACGTTAAACGCCATGGCAGTCACCGGTGACCGACATTAGCGGAGGATTTGCCTTCAATAGTTTTTTATTGGCAGCCAATGCCTTAAGTAAACAGAATCACATTCACTAATCCACTAATGAGTGTCATTGTTAAAAAAGTATTTTTTAACTTTTTCACTTTCTGCTATTGTCTTTGTAATATTGTATACGAGACCGTTTGTGTTGTCGTAGATGCTATCCTTATTATTCTTTACGTAATATTTAATCCTCGTGGTAGCGTGCTTCCAGTGATCACTAATTGGAATCTTGGATAGTTTCTTCATATCATACATTTCAATTTTTATGAGATGCGTCGCTTGGTCTCCGTCGTCAGAATTTGTAGAGATGTATGATACGCCATCTCTAGCAGCTCGTGCCACAGTCGACGATAGCAGCTTCTTCCTTTTTATTTTTGGTGTCACTTCAAAAAATTGATCAATCGGTTGCGATTTCCTTTTTCCTCCATCGTCTGTGTTAATAACGACGATGTCATCACTCTCTTCTTCGTGTTGGGGAGAGAGTGGCGAGTAGTAATACTGTTTATAGGTATTTTCATTATCGTCTGCGAAGTTGAATGATCTCTGCAACAACAGAGTTATCACGTTAATATCAATTAGTTTACACTTAATCTGACACACACACGTTAGGAAACAACAACAGAAATACAAGTAAGTTTGTCAATAGAATAAACACTTACCTCCATGACCATTGATGCGTTGAAGTAAGTAACACAAACGTAGTATTGGTAGACGTACACAATCCACTGTGGTCAAACGACCATAGACTGACTGCATGACTGCAACTGTTCGATCTTATATAGCACCATTCTTATCTGAACTCTATGAGTCAACAAATTTATCGCACATCGCAACAGGCATGAACTTGTTTTGTGATTCCCAAAAGAATGCGATTTAATATTTACAAATCACTATAATTGAACATTCGTATGACAACCATTGAATAGATTAGTACTGTAATAATTTGTTAATAACAGTAATATCATGGACACACTAGAATTACAAAAGCATATGAAAAAGATTCATGTCAGTCTAGAAAATAATGTTTATGCTGCTAATAGACTACCTATGTATACACATGTACCAACGTATATAATATGCAATTTGGATGCGGATGATAAACCAGGGTCACACTGGATAGCTGTACATATCGATGCGAATGGCATCGGTCAATATTTTGATTCATATGGACGAACACCTGAGCGATATCATCTTCAGTTTTTGAAAAGGAATTGTAAGAGATGGGACTGGAATGTTGATAGGATTCAGAATGATTGGACTTCAGTTTGTGGTGAATATTGCTTAATGTATTTGCTATTTAAGTTTCAGGGATGTTCAATGCATAGTTTTACGAACATATTTACAGGGAACACACTGTACAATGATATTTTTGTGGATGAGATGTTCCACTCATATTTTGTAGAAAAAAGTAATAAATTAATTAGAAAATTAAAATGAATGATTGTGTTTTATTGATGACATAGGAAATGAAAGATAATGAGGGTTACCAGTGAGTAATAGATAAGAACGCCAAAAGGGTGTTCGAAGTATAGATAAGAACAATGGAGCGTTGATGAGGGTCAGGAGCACCGGAAATGAATGAGATAACAATAAATGGATTTGCAATTGATTTGCATAACTCCAGAACCACGCATCCTACGCAAAAATGGACTGCAGAAACGTGATCAGAGCATGCCAAAACCTTTTTTTTTTTTTTTTTTTTTTTTTTTTTTTTTTTTTTAGGATTGGTGCGACTGATTCTCCCGGATTTGACCTGTCAAACGCGTGAGCCAGAACCGGTGAATCATCACTACTTCTACAGAGAAAGTAGAAATCAAAATGTATGGGGATGACACTGACAAGTGTCAAAATATACGTCAATTCCATATAATTTGGATTTCTATTCTACATGTAGACAAGCGCTAAGTGGCATTTGGCTACAGCTGCAGTTTCTTACGTATTTAGTACATTGACCACTATAACCTTGTTGACAACCAGTATCATTTATTCCCAATTGGTATCATTTTTTTTGTGCTGGTAAAGTGTAGTCTGTCTACTCATCTACTGCACTTTGTCTCTAATCCTTTGTTCGCACTACGCTTGTATTTTAGTCGAGTGACGAGTGTTTAGTAGCCTTTTCTCGCTTCTGTCCCAAAACCGAAGCGAGAGAGATCTATTAAAAACTGGATACTCGACTAAAATACTAGCGCAGTGCGAACAAGGCTTAACTAAGACCTCGTGACAGTCTGCATACAGAATCTGACTCAAACCACTAACAAAAACAATATCTGTAACTAGAACCACCTTGAAACATAATTCAATGTTTACCTATAGATTTCCTTGAAATTTTCTCCCGAAAAACTTTCGTCATAGTTTGCAGTTGCCACACGTACCTAATGTTATATGGCACGATAATGCATGCAATATTTATAGAGGTAAATGTATATTGTATGCATGAACATGTCATTCTGTTCACGTGTGTTCTTTAAATAAAACTGTAAAATACAATATCACCGCGGAAATTGTCCCTTTATCTGTGCTATAAAAAGTTGCTTGGTACCAAATTCCAAAATTCTGAGTTCATGAGTATTTGTGGAAATTGCAGAATAAATGACTGTATATTTTAATGGGAGCAAACGATTTTTTGGTCTCGCAAATGTAAAAAGGAGTTTTTATCCAATCATATCAGCTGTCAAATATTGAACGTCCAATGATGTGACATTGGCTAATCCCCTATTGGACGAAAACAAGAGGTTCATACTAGCGCCACCTAGTGAGCGAAAATACGGTAGGCCCCATTGCGTTTAATTATAATTCAAAAAAATTCACAGCTCCAAGAAGCAGTAGCAATAAATATAAATATAACCTGCAGTCCTCTATGCGTTCCTGAAAAAAAGCCTCGAAAACAACAGGTGGCCGTCTACCTGTTGTTTTCGAGCAAAGTCCGTTTAGTCTGTAGTAACGGACAACAAAGTGCAGGATGCAGGAACCCTAAAACAAAAAGACATCACACACTTTTCACCAACAGCATTTTGATTGGACCTTCTTACGTCTTTGCCATACGCCGAGTACAGTGGCTACTCAAGTAAAAATATGGAAAATTATTAGTTTTAGACGTTTCCATATTTTTTATTATTTATCTAGTAGGTATATCTTCTATGTTCACGAATCACGCAAAAACTACCGGTCCGATTACGATGATACTTGGTATAATTATACTTTAATATCCAGGCATCATTTTTTATCCCGAAAAAGTATATGTATAAACGAAAAAACAAATGACAATGACCAAATTTGTATGGAGCGTGTTGCCTTTTCATTTTTTCGCGGCAGTTGATCGGATGTGGAAAAACTGATGCAGAATAACATTACAAACATAAAAATATATGGGGTCTTATATCAAAAACACAGTCCAAATCGAGTTAAATCAGTTCAAAGATGTGAAAATAGTGCTATATTATCCCTGTGATTTTGTTGATGGTGACCGTACACAAAGCATATTTTTTCATTTACTTGTCAGAAATATTTTGTAATAAATGTTTATAAACGATTTCAAGGAAGATAATAAAGCTTATTGTGGACTTTTTTACTTATTTTTTTTGTTTTTTTTTTGTTATGCCTAATAATAACTAACTGAATCAGAACAGAGTGAACCATTAACTGACCACTGCTGAAGAAAAATAAACATTTCGCTTGATTGGCTAGCGTGTTCAATTTATATGTATACGGTTTATGGCTTATGACAGATTTTCATGATCAATTTCCTCTCAGTCGAAAACCCGCAAAATACTTTACTGAGCCCTGTCATGAAATGCTATGTTTGTCAGCTGCGGCTTCAGTAGCGGATTGAATAGCGCTGATCACTTTAAAAGTCGACGGTTTTCTTTCTTCAAAAGATTATGCTAACTATAAAGTAGATGAATGTCCCGCCAGGAGTCAATGGAAAAAAAAATATACTTTATTAGATGTTTGGACGGCTACCACTACTCAACCCACCACTGGTACCACAGCTGACGCTCATGAAGCTTCATGATACAACTCCTAGAAGCATCCCACAAGTTATCGACTGAGAGAAAATAGGTAATCAAAATTAGTGCCTGGCAATATGAATATATTGTGGTGTGATATGGTTTTCCTGTGCCCGGAGTACAGTGGCGCGCAATTTGAAGTTAGAAATTGTGACAAAACTATGAATAATTTGAATAAAAACCGAAGTAAAATGTTTGACTCCAGCTCTCTTCAACGCTCATAACTCAGTCCAGACTGAGATTTCCATATATAAGCCCATGAACAATTTCGTTTGTAATGTCATTCTAGAGGTAGATAATATTTTCCATAAATCATCGACTGCCGCCAGAAAAAAGAAAGGCACCAATTTTAATCTATGCCCTTTAATTACTGTATCAACCACAAATATAAGTTAGTCGAATGTTAGGTTGCCCGCACTGTAACTGTAGGGTCGAAATTAGCTTGAACCGATACTATAAATGTGTAAATATGTGAGTTTGTGTATATGTTTGTTACTCAGTCACATCAAAACGGCTGAAGGGATCGGGATGAAATTTGATTATGGTCTGAAGTAATATATAGGCTACGTTTACCCCATTTTTTTTTGAGTCAAGTGGTAGTGTCATACTCTTACTGACAAAAAACCACCCTGTTCCTATACCTGCTCTTCGCGCCAGCGCCCCGGCAACCCGTTAGGCCTTTCACGGCTCCGAATCGGCATCACCCCTATTGAGCCCCATCTGTGGTGGTCTGATAGCTTATGAGGCGCGCGTGGAACGTGACGCGCCGTATGCTCGGGTCTGGTTCTGGGGGCTTACTATTGAATCCAATTCTAATCGATTGACATTGGTATTGTGAAATTTCGTACTCTTGAGTTGCAACACTGGCACCGATTGGTTTCGTATATTGAATGGATATTTACTCAACTAAATGATATTGATAAAGCTAAACGCTTTATATTCCGTACTCTGAATGCTATTTTAACGGCTACGAAAGGGGTTGCATAGTTTTGACATTAAATAATTATTGAGATTTTATTGGATTGAAATTGCATTGAAATTGAGATTGGTTTCAAGAGTACGTATCCTGGTCGGGCGGCGATTCACCCGGTCTCGCCGTGCGCAGGCCCTTGCTTACGGTGGCCGGAGATCGTCTCGCGACTTTTTACCCCTGGCAACGCGGGCGAAGCTGCTGGCAGAAGCTAGTTCATAATAAATGTAGTTATGCAGAATTCCCAATGATGCAGGAAGTAACTACTTCACCAATTTAAAGATAGCAGTTTACTTGCTTGCATTGTTACTTATTGAGATCATTGCAGATCGAAATAGCGATGATATACCTTGTTAAAAGATTTGAGTTTGCGTACCTATAGACTAGTTGTATCCATGATCTCGTCGCATTGACATTATAAATGTCTTCTAAATTTAAAAAATCTATTAGATATTAATAAAAAGGTATCAGATATATGAGATATGAGAATATTTATGTAGATGTATATACATCTACATAAATATTTTATTTCACTTAGTCCAGGATGAAATTAGCAATTTGCTCCCATTACCCTCGTAAAGATATCCCACGGGAATTTTAAAGTAATTTTAAATTAATTAGTAATAATTTTAAAGCATGCCTAGCTATCAGACACCAAGATTGTGCGGTGATTTAGCATGTTCAAAATGTTTAATGCAGACATGACAGGACATGAAACGCTAGTGGCCCCGTTTCTTTGTCCCCAAGTGTAGAATAAATAAGTTCTTTGTTCTAATTTGAAGAAGCCTAGACGTTTTAGAAATAATGCCTTTTGTGTCTTATCTTAAGTCAACAGACGAATATTTTAAAAACCATAATTTATACATATTATGAATGTGTATATTGAATACTAGCTTCTGCTCGCGCCTTCATACCCGCAGTCCCGTTTTCTCCCGTTCCCGTAGGATTTTCAGGACTTTTTCTATCGTATGAACCTTCTCCTGACAATAACAATCACAACAAAATAAAAGATCAGCCAAATCGGTCTCAAGTTATGGCGTGACAACGGGAAACGGGTTTCATTTATATATATATAGATTAGCACAATCTGTGTGGTCCTGGCATAATCTTAGCGTGCAATTAAGCGAGAATGAATGTGTCTATGCGATTATACTTAAATTCGTCACGTCCTAATTGGTACTCCAAATGGTCAAGACCTAGTTCATCGTGACAATTCTAATGTTATTAGTTTTAGGTGTAATAATTGTGATTTAGAGGTACGCACCTTCGATGTCATGATTACAAAAATCTCAGGACAGAACTACAGAGAGAGATATCAGAGACCTTAGCAAAACTAAAATAACCATGATAGCTTTTCATATGGGTCGTAAAGGTGTACGAAAAGGTACTCTGACATCATCCGGGGCCATAAAAAAACACTTCAACTTTGCAAATTAACATGAGTATTCGAGGTCGATTAACCTATTGACCGGCAAGGATGTCAATATAGATATACATCTACTTTTTTTTTTTTAAGGGGGGAAAATCATCGAATGACTGCTCCCGCCTAGGTGAGGCGGGAGGGAGTGTCAGACTCTTACTGACTAAAAACCACCCCGTTCCTTCTCCTGCACGTCGAGCCGGAGCCCCGGTTACCCGTTAGGTTCTCCGCGACTCCGAATCGGCATCGGCCCTATTGGGCCCCATCTGTGGTGGTCTGATGGCTCTTTGAGGCGCGCGCGGAACGCGACGCGCCGTACGCTCGGGTCTGTGTCTGGTCGGACGGGGAGCTACCCATGCTCGCCGTACGCAGGCCCGCGCTTACGGTGGCCGGAGATCGTCCCGCGATCCCCGACGCCCGGTGTGTCCTTCGCGATGGCTGGGTTGCGAGGAGGCAGCGCTTCGCTGCCTCACGCGTCCCGCCTCCTCCTTAGCTAGCATGACTGCTTCGCAAAAGGAGGAGACGGCATCCCAATCCCCCTCGCTCCGCATCATGGCCTGCACTAGGCCCGGACGCGAGAGGTCGCCATCGCCGATCACTTCCCTGAGGACACGGCGGTGCTCAGCCCACGCAGGGCATTCTCCCACCGTGTGTTCCACCGTGTCCTCAGGACGGTCCTCGCAGTGATGACACCCGGGCGTTTCCTCCCGCCCCATCAGACACAGGTACCTCCCGAAACTCCCATGTCCGGTGAGGACCTGCGTCAGGCGGTAGGTGAGGACGCCGTAGCGTCTCTCAAGCCACTCCTCAAAGAGGGGACTTACCGCTGCGATGGCAGCGAGCCCAGCCCTCGGTTGCGACAGTCGTTGCTGCCATTCCGCCATGAGATCGCGCCGGAGCTCATCCCGCCACGCACTTATTTGGCGCGGCAGCGGAGTTTCGCCCCGGCGACGTGCCTCCGCGCGCATGCTGTGCACGCGCGCGAGCACCTTCGCCTCCAGATCCCACGGCGGTAACCCGGCAAGGAGGTTCGCCGACTCCCCAGAGATCGTGCGGTATCCGCGGATCATTCGGATCGCCATGACCCTCTGTGCCATGAGCAGCGTCCGAGCGGGACGCCGCAACAGGTTTGGCGCCCAAACAGGGGCGCCGTAGAGGGCCATGGACCGCACGACCCCGGCGTATAACCTCCGGCAGGAGGCGTTTGGCCCCCCGAGGTTGGGGAGGATGCGTTTAAACGCAGCCCCCGTCCTCTCCAACTTTGGAGCCAAACGTCGGAAGTGCTCAATGAAGTTCCACCGACTGTCGAGGACGAGTCCTAGGTACTTCATCGTCGTCTCGACGCCGATGGTAACTCCTCCCGCCGTTATTTGGGACCCACCCGGAGGTGGCGCGTTTCCGCGGCCATGAAAACACATGGCCTCGGACTTGTGGAGCGCCACCTCGAGTCCCAACTGCCGGATTCTCTCAACGACTGTCGCAACCGCTGTCGCCATTAGATCGGCCGCCGCCTGGTGCGACCTCCCGTGCGCTAGCACCAGCGTATCGTCGGCGTAGCATATTGTGCTAACGCCGTTCGGGAGGTCGGTGCGCAGCACCCAGTCATAACCGATGTTCCACAGGAGCGGCCCCAGAACCGAACCCTGTGGAACACCGCGTGACATCTCTCGCCGGTTCCACTCGCCCCGGTGACCGGGGTAGATGACGGACCTGTCCGTCAGGTATGCCTCGATTACACGACGGAGATATACATCTACTAGCTTTTGCCCGCGACTTCACCCGCGTGTAATAATAATTTTTTTAAATCTTTTGTAAACCAGCCCTCGATACTTTAAAAGAGCGCTAGTGAAACCGGGGGCAGAAGCTTGTCCATGAATAAATGTATTCAGTTAACTCGTCGAGTGCCGTCAATATAGACACAATTATAGAACAATAGGTTGCGGTCACCGGTGACCGCTTGGTGTTTGACAGTTAATTGAATTCATATTTTTTATTTAAAATCTTTGATTCTGATGCAGCTAAATACTATTATTAGTCCTTGAAAACAGTTTTTTATTGTCAGTTTATAGAAAAGTTATTGGTAGATTTTTCACACATTAGGCTACATTATCGAAATTTTCACACGGATCTCTTTTTTTTAAATTATATATTAAAATTATATATTTTTAAATAATTATATTATATTTTTAATTATATATGATAATTATATTTTTAAATATAGCCTCAGTTCATATAATGTAATACTATATAATACAGGATTCCAACCATTTATAAACTTTGAACATACTACTATCATTACAGGAACTAATACCTAATGCAATAGCGTATGCCAATATTTATAGAATGAAGTTACAAAGTTTCTATTTTACAATTAGGTACTACAACATTCATTATTATGGTAACAATCATATTCCTTAAGCTAAGTCACAGATGGGTACAAGTACAATAACAGGCTCTTCTGAATTCCTTCAGTGTACAATTAAACATGTCAATATATTCCGACATCACATTGACCGTTAGGGGCGCGCTCTCTAGGAGGTTGGTGTTATCGCGTGGTATCGCCAGCAGCGCCGGCCTCCGCCGCCGCGCCGCGTATGCATCCGGTACACATAACTGGATCAGCTCCAAAACCCTCCGGTCATGTATTTTGCCGCGAAGCACTTTAAATAAATAAATGGCGACAGCTACTTCCCTCCTCACCTCAATTTTAAAATATCCCATCATGCCAATATAGAGTCGGATACAATAGCGGGTAACCCGGATAAACACCACACGTTTTTAAGTACAAAAGCTTAACAACTTTGTTTTGTATACGCTCGATCATCAGTTTGTATTTGACTTCATGCGGTGACCAGGCAACGGCATTACACTCCAAATGACTTTTTACAAGGGCTTCATACAGTGCTTTCAATGCATTAAAGTTAGTAAATTGGTTACCTAAATGTAATACCATTCGTAAATTTCGGTAAGGTTTTTTGCAAATATTCACATTATGAGTCCTAAAATTGAAATCAATTGTGAAGCGGTCCCTGACCAAAGACTCGCTGCAGTGACCGTTCGCCCGAGCAGCATTTAAACAAAAAAACAAAAAATCGAATCATTCCTCTTTATACTATTAGTGTAGATTAGTAACATAACATAACATCACGCACTTTATCCCCGAAGGGGTAGGCAGAGGTGCACGTTACGGCAATTAGTGCCACTGTAAAATGTAACACCCACTTTTCACTATTTATGTTATGAGTCCCATGTAATAGGGGGTAAACCTATTGCTATATACTGGGCACAATTCCAGACTCCATGCCACTACTGAGATTTATTTTAAAAACCCATTAATAATTTGCCCATCCCGGGAATTGAACCCGAGACCCCTTGCACTTACGACCACTCGGCCAACGAGGCAGTTAATATAATAGTAGTATGTATTTTAAAATGCTGTCGGCACCTCAGACGGCATATCACATCGTCATTATTTTTTTTTTACTTGTCTTGTATACGTGGCGGTCAAAACTTACCTAGAAACAAAACATTCTAATGTTTTTATTAGAAATCGAGATGGAGATGCCATTCATATTACTACAAATTCCTCATTTAGGTAGGAATCCAAACAAAACAACGTGAACGGTAAAACCTAAGTCATGGCATTGTCTTAGTTTCTGACTAATACATATATATTTTTCGGAGAGACAGGATTATGCTCTGTTTGCTCAGACATAATGTGGGCGAATATAGGTATCGTGTGAATAAGAAAACCGTTTAGAATTAATCACTTTTTTTATAGCGCCGGTAAACGAGCAGACGGATCACCTGGTGGTAAGCAATCGGCGTCGCCCATGAACACCTGGAACACCAGAAGCGTTACAAGTGCGTTACCGGCCTTTTGGGGATTAGGAGTTTGAGGATAGTTGGGGATTCAGGAATTGGGGAGATTGGGGAAGGGGAGGGTAATTGGGCATCCGGTAACCTCACTCACACGACGAAACACAACGCAAGCGTTGCTTCACGTCGGTTTTCTGTGAGGCCGTGGTATCATTCCGGTCGAGCCGGCCCATTCGTGCCGAAGCATGGCTCTCCCACACTTATATTGTACTTGTGATTATAATGAGTTCATTATAATCACAAGGTAGTAGTAACTGGGCACTAAGCGAAACGCCGTTCCGTTGTAGCGGAGAACCTAAAGGGTTACCGGGGCTCCGGCTTGACGTGCAGGAGAAGGAACGGGTGGTTTTTAGTAAGTAAGAGTCTGACACTCCCTCCCGCCTCACACAGGCGGGAGCAGTCATTCGATGATTTTCCCCGCTTAAAAAAAAGGGCAGTTCCGTGATAACACCTTCACTCGGTGGTAACTCGAACTAAAGTGAGCCCCACTGAGTTCGATTCTGGCGCCACGACTCTGCCTAAGCGCACGGAAATCCGCTAGATGGCGCACTTTCGTCCCATTTAGCATCCATACTTATGACCGGCTCATATTTTTCTTTTTTTCAGGTGACTACAGTAGACAAGTACCAAGGTCAGCAGAATGACATAGCCCTAGTGTCGTTAGTCCGCACCCGCGCCGTGGGTCACGTCAGGGATCTCCGCCGTCTCATCGTCGCCGCCTCCAGAGCTCGTCTCGGCCTCTACATCTTCGCGAGAGCCAACCTCTTCAGGAACTGTTTCGAGCTACAACCTACATTCAATCAGGTATTTATTCATCATCATCGGCTACCTCCACTGTTGAGCAAGGACCACTAACCTCATGAATACATACCATACATGAGCCTTAACGTGCGCGTGAAACCATAACAAACAAAATATATGCTCCATCTCTCGGTGGCTGGTTGCAGTTTTGGGTATTTCTGATTGAAATGTTCTGTGTCCAATAATTCGTCTTCATTTTACAGACTACAGATTTTTTATAGTCTAAACCAGAACAGATGGCAGATATGAAATAGCCAGTAACCATAATTTTATATAAAATATTTACGACTGATATTAAAATTTTTTATACTTTCCTCCTCATCCACCCACTATAACATAATCAATCGGTATAAATAAAATTATATTTCACTTTTTTTAGCTGGTGGAACGTCCTTTAGAGTTAGAACTAGTGCCGGGCGAGCGCTGGCCTGCACAGCGCAGCGCTGCAGCCAACGTGCCGGACGCCATGACACTACGCATACGAGACATGCCACATATGGCTCAATATGTTTATGACATGTACCTTGAACGAGTAAGACAGTGCAAGGACCAATATGAGGTGAGATACTTATCAAATGATAAACTAACTACATATTTATCATCATCATCCATTATTACGTTGAAAGCCGTGGTGTCTATCAGAATTGCAGGATTTACCTTCAACAGTTTTTCATTGACAGTCAAAGACGTGCACGTCCTACGTCTTCACCCTATGCCGTTCGAAAAACGAATGACTTGAGAGTCCCCGACATGAACAATGGCAAGATTTTGACGTTGTGGGGAAATTGTGTACTATCTTATTATTTGCTAGTTAAAGTTAACGTTAATTCAATAATTTAATTATATAGAAAGTTTAAGTGACAATATCTAGACGACAGTTCAGCGATAGCGTAATTTGCTGATACACTACATAACTTAACAGATTCAAAGAAGCGTAGAATATTCAATAGTTTAATTTAACACGCAATACACGTACAAGCTAAAGTCAATTCCATTACAGCTTTAATCGAGGATTTGTATTAGGAATATCAATTGTCTAGCTTTTTGTACACTAATATTTTGTACCATAAGCATCAGGGCGAGGCCCCATTAGAGCGTTACGTCGCGTCGTCGTAACGGAACAACCCAACCCATCAAACGGCGACGCGCGATGTCGCAGTCACGTCTCAGTTCATCTTTTGCAATGGATAGATACAAACGTGGTGACTATACGTTAACGCAGCGCATTACCTTACCTCCCACTTCATCTGTTGTCCGTCGATTTAATTGAAACACTGCTATGACGCTGCGTCGACGCAGCGCAACGGACGAATGAGACCTCGCCCTTAGATATTTATTTCGTGACTAGTGACTTGAATTATAATGTAACACGATGTGTGGTATATTACTCAATCATGCCATTGTCCAAAATAAAAAAAAAACTAGCTAATTTTGAATTCAAATATTTTAAACTGATAGGAGTGGTGACATAGGTGACATCATGAAATCATTATTAGAATCCATTTTATAAATAGTACCCAAAACGTAATAGCATTATCATTAGCACAATGACACCTTTATGGTGACCGGCAGGGCAGATTACATACATGTTTGTCACCACTTCTAGTCTCCACAAGAATCGTAAAAGTCAACAAGAGACTATACATATTATAGCCGGGCAGCTCTCTGATGAACCTGAACCTATTAAATGACGATCTCTAACCCTCTACTACGAAAACAAATTATAGAAAATCTTCTTATGCCCAAGTCCAAGTCCAGCAATACAGACTGTCACGGGCATTTAATGTATATTAAAGGAACGAACCAACTTGTAAAGTTAAAAGACATAATATGACTAGACATCTTACATATGTAATTTTACTCTGTTCTTTAAACAGCGTTCTCAAGGCACATGGTCAGCCCCGGGAACATCACGTGCCTCTCGTCCAGCGCACGCACCGCCCTCACAACACGCCCACCCCGGCGCCAATGACAGTGATGATGACGAACCACCCAATACAGACACCACTACAGCATTCCAACCCACTGAAATTGTGAATGAAGTTGAAGAAACTCCCGCTGATACCTCTTAATTAATTGTAATTTGAATAAGTGAACAGTTTAATACAACAACTTTTGTAATTTGTCTTGTTTTACTTTTGCGCTTAACGCAATGTCTCCTGTACTGACTCCTGTACGAATGCAAACTTTATTTTTCATTTTTGAATTATGAATAAATTTTATTTATATATTTATTTATCTCGCTCGGTGACGACATACTCGGACAACTGCGGTACTCAGAGTCATTCACCGCTCGCGTAGTTCTGCGTATAATATCCAATCGAATTTATTTAAAACTTTTCTGATTATTAGGTATGTAACCGCTAATTCTCATAACAGTGAGCTTGACTAGTTTCAAGCCTCGCTAGGAGCTCATATTCTTGAGTATGCGTGACCCAGAATACGGTAAAGGCATTTAAACTTTTTGCCTCTATATCAACTTTGTAAAAACGCCAATGCTGTTTTAGATCTTGTGACAATTATCTCTCGCTACACAACTGAGTTTCATTCTAAAATTAACATCTTTTTCAATTTACAGTTTTGGTTTGTGGCAGCTACTCTTTTACTACTTCAATTCGTCTTCAATAGATTTTAGACTTTATGGCAGAAGGATTAAGATGCAATTTTTCTTTCTATTAAACTTTACTACGCGATGTGCTGACATCGTTCCAATAAATTAGTGAATTTGTTATATGAACAAAAATTACTCTCAATCAATCTTGACCTGTCACCATAATCACGCCCGCCGCTAGCATTCGCGCGCCCGCGTGCCAATACTGATTATGCCACCCCCCTTTTTGTTGGGTGGGTAAAAAGTCCTCAAATTACTCTTGACGAAGTGACTCCTACAACTCCTACTAACCACCCCATTCCCTCCAACACTTGCTCAAAGCCAGGGCCCCAGTACCCATACGACAGCCTACCCTCCAGCAAGGCAACAATACTGGTGGGTCCGACTGTGGTGTCTGATGAAGTAATGACTGTTTGACGCCTGCATTTTACACGACGCGCCGTACGCTCGAGTCTGCTACGTATCAGGTTACGTCTTCGAGGACGCTCGAAATGGATCGAGGACGCTCGAAAGCAATCGAGCATGCTCGAAAGTGATCGAGGTCGCTCGAAAGTGATCGAGGACACTTGATAGTTTTCGAGAATGCTCGATAGTTTTTGAGGACGCTCGAAATCGATCGAGGATGCTCGAAAGTGATCGAGGCCACTCAACAGTGATCGAGGGCGCTAGATAGGCTTCGAGTAATAGTTTTCGACGACGCTCGAAATCGATCGAGGATGCTCGAAAGCGATCGAGGATGCTCGATAGTTTTGAGGACGCTCGATAGTTTTCGGAGACGCTCGATAGCTTTCGAAGACGCTCGATAGTTTTCGAGGACGCCCGAAATCGATCGAGGACGCTCGAAAGGGACCGAGCATGCTCGAAAGTGATCGAGGCCGCTCGAAAGTGATCGAGGACACTCGATAGTTTTCGAGGACGCTCGATAGTTTTCGAGGACGCTAGATAGTTTTCGAGGACGCTCGAAAGCTATCGAGGATGGTCGACAGAATTCGAGGACGCTTGATAGTTTTCAAGGACGCTCGATAGTTTTCGAAGATGCTCGATAGCTTTCGAAGACGCTCGATAGTTTTCGGAGACGCTCGATAGTTTTCGAAGACGCTCGATGGTTTTCGAGGACGCTCGAAAGTGATCGAGGTCGCTCGATAGTTTTCGAGGACGCTCGACAAATTTCGAAGTCGCTCGAAAGATTTCGAGATCGCTCGAAAGCGATCGAGGATGCTCGATAGTTTTCGAGGACGCTCGAAAGTGATCGAGGTCGCTCGATAGTTTTCGAGGACGCTCGAAAGCGATCGAGGATGCTCGATAGTTTTCGAGGACGCTCGAAAGTGATCGAGGTCGCTCGATAGTTTTCGAGGACGCTCGAAAGTGATCGAGGTCGCTCGATAGTTTTCGAGGACGCTCGAAAGTGATCGAGGTCGCTCGATAGTTTTCGAGGACGCTCGACAGATTTCGAGGTCGCTCGAAAGTGATCGAGGTCGCTCGATAGTTTTCGAAGACGATCGATAGTTTTCGGAGACGCTCGATAGTTTTCGAAGACGCTCGATAGTTTTCGAGAACGCTCGAAAGTGATCGAGGTCGCTCGATAGTTTTCGAGGACGCTCGACAGATTTCGAGGTCGCTCGAAAGATTTCGAGATCGCTCGAAAGCGATCGAGGATGATCGACAGATTTCGAGGTCGCTCGAAAGTGATCGAGGGCGCTCGATAGTTTTCGAGGACGCTCGAAAGCGATCGAGGACGCTCGATACTTTTGAGGACGCTCGACAGATTTCGAGGTCGCTCGAAAGCGATCGAGGACGCTCGATACTTTTGTGGACGCTCGAAAGCGATCGAGTATGCTCGATAGTTTTCGAGGACGCTCGAAAGTGATCGAGGTCGCTCGATAGTTTTCGAGGACGCTCGACAGATTTCGAGGCCGCTCGAAAGATTTCGAGGTCGCTCGAAAGTGATAGAGGTCGCTCGATAGTTTTCGAGGTCGCTCGATAGTTTTCGAGGACGCTCGACAGATTTCGAGGTCGCTCGAAAGATTTCGAGGACGCTCGAAAGTGATCGAGGTCGCTCGAAAGTGATCGAGGACACTCGATAGTTTTCGAGGACGTTGGAAAGCGATCGAGGATGCTCGATAGTTTTCGAGGACGCTCGATAGTTTTCGAGGACGCTCGACAGATTTCGAGGTCGCTCGATAGTTTTCGAGGACGCTCGAAAGATTTCGACGTCGCTCGAAAGTGATCGAGGACACTCGATAGTTTTCGAGTGACCCTCGAAAGCGATCGAGGACGCTCGATAGTTTTCGACTCGAATGTGATCGTGGACGCTCAATAGCTTTCAAGAACGCTCGATGGACTTCGAATTTAAGGCGCTACTGACCGGTATAGGGCCTCAAACGAGTCGAGTGGGATTTTTTGTGCTGTGCACGCGCTTACGGCGGGCCTGACCATTATTTCAGTTAGGTATATTGTCACAACTGGTCGGTTATACGTACCAGTTAGGTAATACAAATTATTACCTAATTCAGTTTGCGAGTATTTATTTATAACTGTGATGTGTAAATTTAGAACTCACTCCCATACAATGTGTGAAGTGAAAAATTATTGATTTGTATTTGTGCTCAAATATTAAACTTTAAGGGCTATAGTATTACACCGTACTTACATACATACATATAGCTATATAGTGTTACTCACCTGGTGTCCACTTGGTTGCGCAACCAGCTTATACGTTTTGTTGCTAGCAGCGACTGGTTGCGCCGCCATGGTGTCCCGGTGAAATACAGGCCTAAATGTCATCCACCACGTTGATTAAGATTTTGTTCCTGGCTCAGGCAGTGTTATTGGGTATTTTCAATGAAATTCTTTGTGTTACAAAGAAAGCATTCTGGTAACATTTATTTTGTACTAATGCTTATCCCTCACTCTTATTATATTATGGTAGATCTACGTAAGCAAATAGTTTCGGCCTGGATAGTGCCCACACTAGTGTTTAGTCTAAATACTAATGGCTGATTCACAAGCAAGTGCTGTTTTGTATTTTCAAAGAGAATATTCTCTGATACCTAAATCTGGTAAACAATAACAAGATCGAGTCTATATTACCTATGATGTAGAGGTATATTCTATTTTTAAAATGAGTACCATTCCTTAGGCTTTTATTTAGTTCTCGATATGTGTATATTCCATAAAATCTTCGCTAACACAGGAATTTTTGAACAAGTTATGTTGAACCAGTACAAATAAAACATGTTGTTACTTCGGCTTCTTTCATGTTCAAACAACGTACATAATAGGCCAGAAGAACTGATCTGCGATCACTGATATGGCGATTTTAAATGCAAAATAGTATTGGTATATTTCACAGTTTGAATTATTTATAGTCTTTTGCCTTTATAAATCATTCGTCATTTGACGTCAGTTAAATTCGCATCGAATAATAAAATTAAACACGCCAAAATGTGTTTTTAGTAGACCTTAAAATATCAGTCTTACTGATACGGTATGGTAGTGGCAATGCGTGCTAATTAAAAACGTACCTACCTATGTTTTCAATAAAACACGCTGTGTTCATAAATGAAATATTTTATTAACATTGATTATATAAAAATAAATCTTAACATTTTATACATAGGGTGTTGTGTTGCGAAGCTGACATTTAGAAAAGACCTTCGATTTCTCCTGTTTTCGTGTTGAGGTCTATGTCGTAGATGCTTGGTCTAGTGGGAAGACCAGGCATTTTGGAGATTTCACCCACCATTGGGACAACGAAGCCAGCACCGACTGATGCAAAAATACCGTTTATTTTTAGTGTGAATCCAGTAGGCGCTCCCTTTACAGCTGGGTCTCCAGTCAACGAGTTTGATGTCTTGGCCATACAGATCGGGAATTTGTCGTATCCCTGTAAATAAGTAATTAGTTTTGAGCTATGTGTAAATAGAAGCAAGTTGTATTCAAAATAGATGCTTGTGGAATAGTCGCGGAACACTACTGAGGCCTTAGTACGAGTTTCTTTTTCGTTTAAAGTAATCGAAACGAGACGGCGTTCTATGCTCTGATTGGTTGGTTCATTAGTATAGAAGACGAATGGTAAACACATCAATCGAACTAAATATAGAGTCTCAAGATCTGTTTTTAAGTGGAAACAGCTCATGGGTTCTTCCCACTTGAAAAATCTATAAATTGAGAACAAGTACTCTAAATTAGTTCAGGTCATGTAATTTAAACAACATTTACACATGGTTGGTTGGGTTCAGAAACTTTGTTTTCAGTAAAAAATCTTGTTTTCCTTAAGACAGTGTGTATTTAATACACACTGTATTTAATACACACTGTCTTAATGTTACTAGTATATTATTTGCCTACACATTATTTTTTCAAGTACCTACACATTTGTTTTACTGAAAGAAACCTACCTAACTATTTACATGCGTAATGTTATTCTGAGCAAAAATCTGCAGTCTATTCATGTGATCCACAGATTGTGGTTTTTTAGTCTAGGTGGAATGTTTAATGTGAAATGGTATTTTTGTAAACAATCCCCGACACATGAGAAAATTACCGTGTAATGCGAAAAATACAAAAGATAAAAACCTTCAAATTTATAGAAGTAGATAATAATTTGCATTACGTAGGTAACTACGTGTGACGTGTGTAAACACGTCACATGTAGATAGAATCTAAATCAGATAAAAAGGTGTCAAATTGAAGCTGAACAGCACTTGGGTAAACCCACAAATTTTATACGTACGAAAAATCCTAGTCATCCATTGTAAATTGCAAGTAATGTAGTAGGTACCTACCTATCAACAATGTTCAATTTAATTCGTCGAAGTCTATCAATTTAGATGAAGTAATTGCGTTGGTGTTATGACTCATACAGTCCATTGTTAGATTAAAAGCTAACAGGATCTCGATATTAGATTAATTAGAGCAAAAGATGTTTATGACATCATTTATTCTTAAGTACCGGCAAATGAGTGCAAGGCAAACGAATGTGTCAAAGAGACAACATTTTTAGAGATTCCTTACCTAAGCCTTATTAGAATTTATTCTAGGGCTTTTCCTAGCTAAAGTAAGGAAATTTGGTAGACGATTCTAGATTTGTCTCATCACATATGTACTCGCTCAGTATGTGCGGGACTAACAACATAAGGCGTGACATATGGTCGCGTTTGCCTACCACTTAAGGAATAAAAGGCGTGATGATACATCATGTCATCACGTAATACCTGAATCATCATTATATCAAAACATTACATTTTAGTATGTTGTTGCCAGTGGATAGTTGAGGTAATATAACACAACATGTGGTCTGGTGGTGCGAGGCTGGCATCTGTTTTTATTCGGCTAGGTGGAAAATATCCTATAAAAATGTTATCAGGAATTCTAGCTATTCCACATTCCCCAATTTCACCAGAAATAAACTGGGAAATTCCAAGTCTGTCATGACGCACGCAGCTCTATCGTAATGGGATCAATAATAAAATTTTGACATTGATTCTGACAACTACTAAAAACATTACATACCATATCCGTAAACGTCTTGATCTTCTCGAGAACTTCATCAGTGTATTCGACCTGTCCAGCCCCATACATCTCCTTGGCAATGATTTGAATCTTCTCCTGGATGGACAGTTGCAGTGGGTATAGGAATTCGAACTTGGACTTGGAGTCACAGGCCTCAATGACAGCGTCTGCCAACTCCAGGGCTCCGAGACCACCCTTAGCCCAGTGGTCGCACATCACTGCTCTGAATGCTCCATTCTTAACTGCGAATTCTTTTACCAGGTTCAACTCAGCAGCCGTGTCGTTACTGTAAGAATTGATAGCGATAGTTTTAATACCATTATGTCAGAAAACGTATTATTTTTTCACAATTGTAATCTGTAAACATAACACTACCTCCCATTAAAGCCGTGGCTGATAATTATAGAGCACCTTATATACCATTGACATATTATTTACACCTCAAAAGTTGGTTGATACATTATTACACTAATGAAATGTGGGTAGTAGAAATCTATAAGTGATGATGTGATAATCTGCTAGGTGTGCTAACACCACGCAGTAACATGCCACAAATGCACGTCCGCTATACGAGACATGCCTATCAACCCCACTTATAACGATAAATCGGATGAATAGACCTATTTCTATCACAAATCTACTCTATGAACGTTAAATAAAACTTGATTTTTTTTTAACAATTAGGTAGGTACTTGTGTGTACTTACCCATGTTTGTTGATAGCAACCACAACTGGGACACCGAATTTGTTTCCGTTACTTATGTGCTTGCCCAAGTTGCAAAGACCTTTGCTAAGAAGTTCCAGATTTTCCTGAAAGCATTCCAATGTTCCATTAAAACATTTATAAATAGTTCCGCAATAAAATTGTTTGTTCATAAACTTCGTAATCACAATATTCGAAGTATAACCCTGAAATGGCAGCTGACCGCAAATACTTAGGTTTATGGGTCGTTAAATTTAAATTTCCTGGCGATTAAAACATAGCCAATGCTCTCAGTTGCAAATTAATATTTTGCATCTTTCCGTCTCTTTCTTTCTGTCTTTTATTTTTATACATTCCATATCATTTAGGTCGAATATAAAGGGGCCACACATTGTACACAAGGTCCCAAGATGGAAAGAATCGTATTGAATCCACGGATCAGTGAGCATATCATGAAAGGCAGCATGATACATTGGATTACGATGGAAAAGCTTAACTAGTATTCAACTATTGATTAATAGATTTATTAATAGATTTATTATCAATTTTTATTACCTGTACGTAGACATCGTTGAGTGGCATACCAGCGGACACTGGGGGCCCACCACCGTGCATCTTCAGGGCACGTACTGTGGACACGATGACCGCGCAGTGAGGGGTGTCACCACTCGCACGGCATTTGATGTCGAAGAACTTCTCCATACCTAAATATTATAGGTTGGTACTTAATATTCCTCATCTTTGTAATAGTTCCTATATATATATCACTAAATTACTATACAACTGGATGAGCTTTGATATAATTCAACACGTTTAAGGATATGGCGCTGCAATAGAATATGGCTCAGACCCATTAAGTCCACTATAGAAAAAAGATCTCTAAACCTAGTCTTTGTCGCGGAGAACCTAATGGGTTACCGGAGCTCAGGCTCGACGTGCAGGAGAAGGAACGGGGTGGTTTTTAGTCAGTAAGAGTCTGACACTCCCTCTCGCCTCACCCAGGCGGGAGCAATCATTCGATGATTATCCCCTCTTAAAAATAAAAAAATACCCAGTCTTTATTCTAAAGAATAGATTGAGAGAGAATTTCAATGGAATCTTACCAATATCAGAACCGAAACCAGCTTCAGTAGCAACATATCCGTTCTCTCCAGCCAGCTTCATAGCGATCTTGTCAGCCAGTATGGATGAGCAGCCGTGGGCAATGTTGGCGAATGGACCAGTGTGGACAAGTACTGGGGTACCCTCTAGAGACTGCATCAGGGTCGGCTCGAAAGCATCACGTAGGAGAACCAAGAGTGCTCCTGTCATACCCTATTGATATGATACGAAGTGGTGTGTGATTACTCACAAGTAACGGTTTAAGTATTTCACAATATCTAAATTGCACCTTTCCACCAAAAAGCTGTATAGAACTCCAAGCTCAAGGTTATTAAATTGAAATTTTCCCAAAACGTACCAAGTCATCAGCAGTGACAGGGTTGCCACTCTTGTCGAGGGCTACCACCATGTTGGCCAGCCTTTCTTTGATGTCGTCCACATCCTTGCCCAGGGCGAGGATAGCCATGATCTCTGAGGCTACAGAGATATCGAAGGCGGTCTCTCTTGTGAATCCCTTCTCTGTAGGAGACTGCCCGACGGTGATCTTACGAAGATATCTGTCGTTTAAGTCCACAACTGCAAAGGAAAGTTGAAGTTAGTTTTTATTTGATTGGTACTGCGGTGCTGATATAGTGGTGCTAATAGTAAAAGTGGTGCTGGTAATAAAAATAAATTTTGTCATCCAATAAAATGGCCATCGTTCCTCATATAACCAAATTCATTGGTGTTAAATTCAGCGAAACGTTTGATTTCATAATTTAATTGAGTCTTGTCTCCATTTTCAATTATTTCTCATGTTGTATGGCGTCCGGCGCTCAATTTATCAATGTTAATTGTATGGTCATGGTTTGTTCCATATTAATTAATGACTGCTGGGTCTTTCAGACTTTTAATTACCATACACCGTATGAGCACACAGACTCACCATTCAGTTTACATAAGCTTCATAATTGGTTGAGATCATTCGGGTTTTTCTGATGATTACTAAAGTCTAAAATATAAGTAACATAAACAAATGTGCCGAACACTTGCGGATTGCAGATAGACTAAACTATGTCTGAAACCACAATGTAAACAAAGTGCTTTGAACGCTTAAGATTGACCTTGTTTGACTCGATTTTAGAACTAGTGGCGGAAGTCCGTTCAACTTTCCTTTCAAAAAATTACAGGTCTTCGAAAAATGTATCACATACCTCTATTCCACATAATTTTCGAAGTGTCAATGTTCAAACGAGCGAATTTCGACTTCTCTCCTTCTGTCAGGGTATCAGGATCTGTCTTTGTAATGCCCAGCCTCTTCAGTCTCCTAAGTTGGATGGGGGAGAACTTCCTAACACCCTTGATCTTGGGTACAAGTCTGTCGAACAGTGGGCCGTCCTTCTGGGTCAGTTCGTGGAAGATCCTCGCGTCCATTTGGGCAGCGAGCAGGTTGTTGGCAGCAGTTACAGCGTGGATGTCTCCTGTCAAGTGGAGATTGAACTCTTCCATGGGGATGACCTATGGAGATTGAACATGTTCGTCAGGTCTTCGTAGGAACATTTTTCAATACAACGTCATTACATCAGAAATGACAGACTTAATGAAATATCCGGCTTTTACTAAGTCTCTTAGATCTCTTCAATAGTATGGTAACCAATTCAGCTCTTAGTAACCCAGTCACTGCCAGCAATAGCCATTAAGTCGTTTATAATATTTAAAACGACTTACTTGTGAGTAACCACCACCGGCAGCACCTCCTTTGACTCCGAAGGTAGGTCCCTGGCTGGGCTGACGCATCACAGCAAACGAGTTGCGACCGCGGTGTGCTGACAACGCTTGCACCAGTCCCAAGAGTGTTGTACTCTTACCCTCACCCAGGGGAGTTGGTGTAATTCTGTTGAAATAAATATAATGAAATAAATATTTCATAACAAAGAAGAAAGAAAGAAGGAAAAGTTCCCAAAAAATGCTTAGTGTGTTTGTAGTTTAACCAGTTAACCAGTTAGTAAATGATAATGTGAATCGCAGACACTTTAGCAGCGTTCAACATTTCCTTATTCAAGAGAAAACAAAACTGAAAAATAATGTTTTACCTTATATTTGTTTTGATGACTTTTGCGAAACAGAACTAATCGCGGTCAATAAATTTATTCCCAGAATAAATTGATACTACAAAAATAATCATAGTTATAACAACATCTTGTAAAATTCGAAGAAAAATGCTTACTCACCCAGCAACCACGATGTATTTTCCACCTTGCTGGTTCCTCATTCTGTCGAGGACTGACAGAGAGATCTTGGCCTTGGTGCGTCCATACTGCGACACTTCGTTGGAGAACAGACCAATCTCGTGCGCCAACTCACTTATATCTTTGGGCTTTTGAGAACGGGCAATCACGATGTCACTGTGAAACAAATTAGATATTGAATACTTCCACTTCTGTCGTTTTGGGAAAATAGTCTTCGAGCATAAATGATTGTGGATTGGATACCAATAGAAACGTAATTTGTGAACTCTGAATTTTGTATTCCCCGTCATTTGAACTCTCTGCACCATTAGTTCCTTGGGAGACTTTTTGGTTGGCTAGTTAGTTAAGACCATACCTAGGTGGTGGGGACAGCGGCGTGATGCGAAGTGGTCGTAGTGGCCATGCGGGGGCCAGCAAGCGATCAAGCTGGCGGCGCGCGGCCTGCACGGTGTTGCGCATGAGCATGGCCACGGTCATGGGGCCCACACCGCCCGGCACCGGCGTCACGTGCGACGCCACCTGCACCGCCTCCTCATAAGCCACGTCACCCACCAAGCGCTGGCCACTCTTCTTCGACGGATCTGTCCAGAAAATCAGCAATGGTTTACTTCCCTAATCGTTCACCCTTTTTATTTTATCCCTAATTGGTTCTTCACTGTGTCCCACTTCTAAAAGACCATCTCTAATCACGTTTCGGAAAATTCTCTTCAACAAATAAACTCTTATCAAAAATATCCAATTTTCTGGTAATAAATCACAACGAAACTAGTCGTCATCGCAGTAACAATTTGAATTGTTTACACAGTAGCTTATCACCGTGCGACGTTTGGCCGACCCGGGCAGCACTGCGGTCGGCACATCGTCGCCAATGTTTTGTTTCCACCGCCTGTTCCGTCTATTGTCATCCACATTCCACATTTCCTACTAACATCAATATTTTACAATACTGTTACTGAACTTAGTCCCGTCTTGCCCATTGTTCTGCACCTAAGGTATTTATACCTAGTACTTAGTAAGGAAGAATGGCTCACCAGATATAGGATTGATACCGCAGTCAATGACTACAGCACCGGGTTTGATCCAGGAGCCGCGGACCATCTCGCCCCTGCCGATAGCTACCACCAGTATATCGGCAGTTTTGGTCTGTAGACACACGAAGAAAACTATTTACTAATGTGGCTTCATTAGTGATACAGAAGACAAGCTGATTGGTAATGGAAGAATCGTTGAAAATTTAAAAAAACAAGTTCAGATACGGGTCAAAGATTTCTATAAGTTTTCATTTCACACAATCTGACTTACAATTTCACTCAAGTTCTTGGTCTTGGAGTGACAGACGGTGACAGTGGCATGTTCCCACTTCAGCAGCTCGGAGACTGGAGTACCGACGATACGGCTACGGCCCAGGACCACGACGTTCTTGCCAGCAATGGTTACGCCAGTACGTTTGATCAGCTCTACGCAACCAGCTGGTGTGCAGGGAATGAAGCCAGACAAGTCACCCACGGCTACGCGACCCTCATTAATTGTGTTTAAACTGGGGAAGTAAAATGAGTTACCTATAGTTGACATACCTTTGTCATTAAACTTGACGAAAGGTTTTGTTTTGGGTATTTTCAAAACATTTTCTGAACAAAAATTAGTCTCATTTAGATATTCAAATCAAGATTATTTCAAAGCTACATAACTCTGGTGCCATGGTCTGTGGCAATTCTTATTAGGCCTTCTTCTGGATTCTTCTCTTTCACACTTACCCATCCACATCCTTGTCGGGGGAGACGGCATCAGTGATAGCGTGAGAGTCGATTGGATGCTCAGAGTCTAAGGGCATCTGCACGATGATACCGTGCACGTACGGAGACTCGTTCAGGCTGGTGATCTTGGCCAGAAGCTGAAGGGAGAAGAAATACGTTGATTAATGAAATTCATTTAAAAAAGACCTTTTGTCTGTGAAATATATTAACAGACAAAGGGTTTAAAATTTTATATTTTAGCATTAATCATTTATACTGCTTTTTTGTTCGAGTGGTCGTAAGTGCAATAGCCGAACAATGGGTTTCGGTTTCAATTTCCGAGTAGGGTAAATATGGAAGAATTATTCAAACTCAAACTCAAACTCAAAAGCATTTATTTCAATTAAACCATAATTTGGTACTTTTGAAACGTCAACAAATATGAGATATGTATATAATAGTCTGTCAGTCTGTCCGTCAGTGAAGCTAGGCGCTCGTTCCAAAATGTCGATTCGAGTGGAGAAGAACGAGCAAGAAACTCCATTCGTTACTCTTTTAAAAAAAGTCTGTTTTACATTGCTCTGATACATATTCCAATATTGTACACACATGTGAGAATAATGTAAAGACATACCTGACGCAACATACAAATAACAGAACATACTAAAATATAAAAAAAAAACAAAACCAAGAGAAAACAAATATCTTAAGTCTGACATGGTCCTCACATATGTATACTGACAATCCATATAAAATAGTGCTTCTATACAAGAAAAAAATAAAAAATATACTCTTGTTTAAATAAAGAAAGAAATGCTCGATGCCACAAGAAAAATAGATTGCCTTCATCGGAATCAAAGTGTTAAATTACCTATTATCGTAATCTGAACTAGGTACTGACTACATTTGAGTATTGTCCAGTGGAGCCGAACCAACACGCTGCCAAGCATTCCTATCCTCAAGATAATCAATCACCCTGTAGTACGCTTGTTTACATAATTCGCGCTTAATATATGTTTTAAATTTACTTTCATTTAGATCTAGTATGCTATTTGGTATTTTATTATAGCATTTAATACCTAACCCCATAAAGGATTTCTGCACCTTGGACAGTCTGAATTGCAGTACAGCTAACTTATTCTTGCCTCTAGTATTAAGATTGTGTCTATCGCTTCTTTTTTCGAACAATTGCCTATTCTTTCTTACATACATTATATTTTCATATATGTATTGACAGGGCACTGTTAAGATGTTTATCGTTTTAAACAATTCTCTTAGCGATTCGCAACGGCGTAAGTTATATATTGCTCGGATAGCCCGCTTTTGAAGAATAAAAATTGATTCTATTTCTGCAGCTCGACCCCACAACAAAATGCCGTACGACATAATGCTGTGAAAGTAACTAAAATAGACAAGCCTTGCCGTATCTACGTCCGTGAGCTGTCTAATCTGTCTAACTGCAAAAGCAGCTGAGCTTAATCTCCCCGAAAGCGCCTTTATATGCGGGCCCCATTGTAGTCTATTGTCTAATGTAATGCTTAAAAATACCGTCTCGTCGACAAATTCTAACTTTTGGCCGTTTAAAACAACATCACAATCATTACTTCGGACGTTTGGTAAACTAAATTTAATACATTTTGTTTTTTTCTCATTAAGCGCTAGATTATTAATGGTGAATCAGTTTTGCACTCGAAGAATGAAGCTGTTTACGTCGTCAAGATTATTAGCACGTCGATCTATTTTAAAAATTAATGAGGTATCATCTGCAAAAAGCACCATTCTTGGTTCATTCTTGAATATAAATGGCAAATCATTTATATAGACTAAAAAGAGAAAGGGACCCAATATTGAACCCTGTGGAACGCCCATATTCATCGTAGAGCCCTGCGAGTTAATACCATTAACATGAACCTTTAATTGCCTATCTTCTAAATAAGACTTTATTAGACAGAGTGCGGTGTTTCTGATCCCGTAGTGATCTAATTTCAGCAAAAGTGTCTCGTGGTCAACGCAATCGAACGCTTTTGAGAGGTCACAAAAGACACCAATAGCATTTTTTGCTTCCTCCCAAGCACCAAATATTTCTTTCATTAAAGTGACACCGGCGTCAGTTGTGCAACGACCTTTAGTAAAACCGTATTGTTGTTGGTGAAAGATAGAATGTTTATTAAAATGATGAAGCATCCGAGACAGCATTAACTTTTCAAATACTTTGCTGAGAACCGGCAAAACAGATACTGGCCTATAATTGTTTGGTTCTTTAGTGTCACCAGTTTTAAATAGTGGGACAACTTTACTATATTTTATTAGGTCAGGGAAAACACCGTCATCTATACTTTTATTGAAAATCACAGCCAAGTATGGCGCTATAGTTTGAATAAGTGATTTGCAAACTTTTACCGATAGTCCCCATAGATCTTCAGCTGATTTGATCTTGATCTCTTTAAAAACTTTTATTATTTCAAGAGGATTCGTATATCAAAAACTAAAGTCGTGCTGACACGATTGTATATGATTCTTAAGCAAAGTTACAGAGAGTGTTGCTGATGACTCTAAATCTTTGGTTGTTTTGATAGGAATGTTGGCAAAAAAATGTTCAAACTCCTGGGCTACATCTAGGTTGGATGAAATATTCTTATTGAGCTATTTTCAGTTTTTCGAAATGTAATAAATTGAGGAGAGGTCGAGAGTGAATACTTAGGGCACTGTACATTATGGAACCATTTAGTCAAAACAAACGGCAAGACAATGAAATTCTTTGGATTTATGTATGCAGAATTTTACATCATACATTATTAACACAATGACGACCGTTAGACATCAAGCAGCTATTTATACCTCAAATTACGTTGCTGATCTAATTATTGTTAAGATCTGTGTGCAGCTTATACTGAGAAATAAACGATATTATTATTATATCTAGAGGTATATATATAGAGGTAAATAAAAATCAATTTCCGTTCGTTAGTCTCGCTAAAAGTCAAGAACGGCTGAACCGATTTGGGTAATTTTGGTATTGAAATGTTCGTGGGAGTCCAGGGGAGGTTTATAAGGTGAGAAAAAACCATTTATAGGCGGTACGAAGTTTGCCGGGCCAGCTAGTTATAATAAAATTTTATTAGGTAGGTAAACGACAAGAGACCTCAAAGTTACAAAGCTGGCCTTCTACTTTAATCTGTAACTTATGGCTGAAATAACCAATCCTTCACAGAAACTACAACATCCTACAATTAATCCTTTGGCCTCTGTCTCGAATTTTGCCGCAAATGTCGCGATCCTGCAAAATTCGAGACGAAGCATTAGAGTGCCACGCCAGTCACCGGTGCCTGACGCCAGTAGAGGTTTTACTTTCATCATTTTATACCGACTTCAATAAAATAAGGTTCCCAGTTTAACCTGAGGTCTTAGTACGAGTTTGTTTTACGCTTAAAGTAATTGTAACGAGTACGGGTTCGGCGCTCTGATTGTTTGGTTAATTGGCGCCGGCCAATCAGACTGCCGAACGCATACTCGTTTCGAATACTTTAAACGTAAATCAAACTCGTACTAAGGCCTCTGTATGCACGTATGTATGTAGGTATGTCCGTACGCGATTACCTCGCGATTGGCTGAACTGTTTTTAATTGTTTTCTGAAAAGTATTTGTTACACTTAGAAGGTTTCAGTACATTAATTAACCGACTAGGAAAAACCGGGGCTGAAGTCGGTTTTTTTAAACGTAGTTAATAATGAAAGAATTATAAACTTGACAGTTATTATAGAGTGACTTAATTGTATGGTAGGGAAATGCGTAATTAATTTCTATCGGGAAACAGTGCATCCTTGTAGGTGCGACTGGTAACCAACCGAGTTGCTGCTTTTAAACCTACATACTTTTTGCAACAAGTTATGCAAAAGCTAAAAGTTGATCACCTTACTTAGCAAAACGAAATAGAGACGGACGTATTCTGCACCTATTCTTATTAGTCGCTTTGTAGGAGGCAATCCTTTTATTATTTTAACTGACACATCTGTTTACCCATTCTGAGTACATCTGACTATACTAACCACACAACATATACACGTTCTGTGATATTAACATAATATGTAGATTAGTATTGCGCAGTGATCTTGAAACGCGCAAATTTACTATGGAACAAAAATAAATTCACGCAGATATTATCAAACGAAAGTGTATGTAACTTGTAAACAAGAATAGTAACTAAGAACGATAATTGTACAGCATCATGTGATTTATTATATTTGTTACATCATGCGAAGAAAACAGTAAACAGATTGTTATAAACTTGAATGATATGTATTATCTTGTGTCGTAGAGGTCAAGGTGGACTGTGGAGCGATGGACGAACAGTTCCATCGCTTAGTTGGGGGTTGTAAGTACCTATATTGTTGTACTAGGTTACTTAATGCCCGGTTTTTAGGAACCCCTAAATTAATATAACTGACATTCAACTACATTTAGATTTTCACTAACCTAATCTAACAGTGGGACATACTTATAAGTAAATCAAACTCGTACTAAGGCCTCTGTATGCACGTATGTATGTAGGTATGTCCGTACGCGATTACCTCGCGATTGGCTGAACTGTTTTTAATTGTTTTCTGAAAAGTATTTGTTACACTTAGAAGGTTTCAGTACATTAATTAACCGACTAGGAAAAACCGGGGCTGAAGTCGGTTTTTTTAAACGTAGTTAATAATGAAAGAATTATAAACTTGACAGTTATTATAGAGTGACTTAATTGTATGGTAGGGAAATGCGTAATTAATTTCTATCGGGAAACAGTGCATCCTTGTAGGTGCGACTGGTAACCAACCGAGTTGCTGCTTTTAAACCTACATACTTTTTGCAACAAGTTATGCAAAAGCTAAAAGTTGATCACCTTACTTAGCAAAACGAAATAGAGACGGACGTATTCTGCACCTATTCTTATTAGTCGCTTTGTAGGAGGCAATCCTTTTATTATTTTAACTGACACATCTGTTTACCCATTCTGAGTACATCTGACTATACTAACCACACAACATATACACGTTCTGTGATATTAACATAATATGTAGATTAGTATTGCGCAGTGATCTTGAAACGCGCAAATTTACTATGGAACAAAAATAAATTCACGCAGATATTATCAAACGAAAGTGTATGTAACTTGTAAACAAGAATAGTAACTAAGAACGATAATTGTACAGCATCATGTGATTTATTATATTTGTTACATCATGCGAAGAAAACAGTAAACAGATTGTTATAAACTTGAATGATATGTATTATCTTGTGTCGTAGAGGTCAAGGTGGACTGTGGAGCGATGGACGAACAGTTCCATCGCTTAGTTGGGGGTTGTAAGTACCTATATTGTTGTACTAGGTTACTTAATGCCCGGTTTTTAGGAACCCCTAAATTAATATAACTGACATTCAACTACATTTAGATTTTCACTAACCTAATCTAACAGTGGGACAATTTAGGTGCAATGTTACGGTAAGTAGCTTTTAGTTAGTTAGGCAACTGTTGAGGAATTATTGGTGAAAATGGATATAGAGAACTCTAAATATGTATTGTGCTCATTTCCTATTAATTAAGTTTGTTTTGGTGGTGTCCTATTCCTTAGAAACTATGTTAAGAAACCAGGAATGTGGTTACACCCCTCAGACTTAGGGATTTGTGAAGGACAGATGGCAGACACTCCTCATAATCCAAATCTGGGTAAGATTTAATGCCGACTCCAAAAACGAGGGCAAAAAGTGAGGAAGACTTTTTTATGTCATAAATGCAAACGAGCAGACGAATCACCTGATGGTAAGCCATCAACGCCGCACATGGACACCCGCAACACCAGAGGAGACTCACTTCTTTTGTGACAGATCTACATCATGAAATCTACATATTTCGTTTTCGTATTGCGGCAAAACACCTTGCCCTAAAGAGTATCCATTAAAAAAATGTAATAACCAAAAAGATGTTATTATATAAGTATTTAGTGTATATTTTTTTTCGTAGAAATGCGCACATGAAGCACTAGACGTTTAGTCTGTACTATCGCATCGCACGCCCCATTCGACGAGAAATACCTACCTCTTCGACAATTACATAGCGTGATGTTTTGATAATGTACTATGGGTTCGTAAGCGCTTCCGAAGTTTTCTTTTGCAGTTGTTCACCAGTTGCTTTTTATTTAAATTTTTTTTTGTAAAACTATAGTTTTACCAAGAAATAACCATTTTACTTCGGGACGAAAACGAAATAGATTTCACGGTGTATACATACATATATAAATACATATGTATAGTATTTTTTAAGGGGTTTACCCCCTTAAATGATCATCGAATGAATGCTCCCGTCTGGGTGAGGCGGGAGGGAGTGTCACTCTTACTGATTTAAAACTACCCCGTTCCTTCTCCTGCATATGTATAGGTAGTATACCGAGAGAATTGATTGATGACCTTAACTTACAACACGTATTTTTTTATCCTAAAAGGACATACGTAAATTTTCTGAGTCCCTTATCTAAGAACAAGGCCTATTGGCTAAACTAGTCATAGACCCAAAGTATGTGTATTGAGAAATTTAATTTTGATTCGACTTGAGAATGGTGCCTGAAACCCTTTGCATTTGCCTCTTCTCACACGGAGAAGGTTTGAGCATTAATCACCACGCTTGCTCAATGCAGGTTGGCGATTTCAAACTTACAATTATAAATTTTAAGTCCAGGTTTCCTGGCGATGTTTTCCTTCACCGTTTGTCAGTGGTGTCTAAATACATCGTAGATAGTACAAATCATTCGGAAAAAGTAACATTGGTACTTGCCGTTGGTAGGCTTCGAAACCGCAATCTCATGCATGAGAAGCGGGCGTCTTAAACCTCCGGGACACCACGACAGGAAAGAGTTACGCTTACGGCCATATGACCTATGAGACTATAAACAGTATAGAGGTATATTCTTAACAATTTTTCTGTGACAAAACACCAAAGTACTAAAACCGAGTAACTAAACACATGTGCGCCTGCCCAAACATAACACTTCAAATATCCTTTCTGCAATTTATTGCTATACATCATTTACAAGGGGCCATACCATTTTTAATAAAATGGTTAAGTTACAGGAAAACTGACTTATTTTATTTCAATTATGATATAACTCCATGAAAAATTTGATGTTATTTGATTTAGAAACTTCGTCCCCTGTCGTGATCAGCCACAAGACGTCGATTACTGAACTTTCCTAATGACATCTAGACCGGCCGGTTAAAAGCAGAATAGGTGCATTAGCAAACTCCAAACTCCATCAAGGTAAAATGACTTTGCAGCATAATTTTCTTGTAGTTCCTTTCTACCTAGTTTCTATTGGGTTACTGAGGCCATGGAATGGAACCTGCCCTACCACATTACTCGATGTTCTATTGGTACCCACCTGAACCGCTTTTTTTATAAGACCTCCCCGAAACTTAAAAAAAAACATTAACCAATTGTTGCATACCATTCTCTAGTTCTGCGCTTAGCAACAATTTGACATAGGTACCTACCTGTTTTATTTATAAAATAGTGATTTATCTTATCTTACCTCAGTCTCAGTGATGTCTCTGGGCAGCTGGATGTGCTCTGCAGTGATGCCGATATTTTCTGCAGCCTTCAGCTTCATCCTGATGTAGACGTTTGAGTCCTCCCGTCCTCCAACCTGCACGATGGCCAACCGTGGCTCGAACCCAGCCCAGCGGGATCGAGCTTCAGCAACTTGCTCCCGAAGCTCATTCTCGATAGATCTGATGATGAAAAGAATACATTAAAAATCAGCGCATTATAGTTCTTAAACACCTTAAAATTAAGAATTTAATTTTAGCACTTTGTGCACATTTAAAAGTTATGTCAATTTATTCCTTAAACTTAAAGAAAGAAGGAAGAATTTATTACTCCGTTATTTTAGTTTATGCAGCTTTATAGGTAAAAATAACATTTAACGGGTTCGAAAATTTGCGTGACGTTGCCAAAAATCACTGCCCACTAGGTAAATCAAATCTAAACACGACAATAGTGAAAGTAATAGTAATGAATGAAAACAGGTACTTAATTTTATCTACCTCTACATGATAACTTAAGAGAAAGCCCAAAAAATATCTATAAAGTATCATTACTTAGCTACTTGTGTTCCAGAAATTGGTTTTGCCATTTTTTGTTCGTAGACCGTATCTTCCTTCGGTCCCTAATCGACTGACTAAAGAACAGATGAGACAAACATCGTGAGCATGCATTCAACCCCAACCGATAACCCCAGTGACATTATAGAACACACCACAAAACAAAATCTGGTTACATCTAAAATTACTGAACAAAGTTGGTTAGAATCAGTTGAAAAGTTTTAGAAAAAGAATGAACTTTTGACACCTAACTAGTTTTGTTTAGATAAAATAGAAATAGATTGCTAATATTACATTCTTACTGTTGTTTAAAAAAATATCAAACTATATTTCATCGTATTGGAGGACATTTTACATAGGTATCTATAAAAGCCGGTATATACTTGTTCTACTTACTATTCGCGTAAGAAGTATGAAAATAACATGGAGGGTACAATTACCTGCCAATTTACCTCTATGACATGCAAAACAAATCATAAGTTTCCTACCTTACAGTCGAGTTAGATAACCTTCTAACAACTTGTACGACAGGCAACCGTCTTAACAAAAACATATTTTTTATTCGACTTAATTAAAATAGTAAAAACATGCGCACGTATTTCTATTAAAATTAAACTACGACCTCCTTCTAATAACTCTCTAATAGTTATATTAGAATTAGAATATATTTATCTTTAAAAATATTAACGATAAGTATTGACAATTTGAGCATTAAATTGTTTACCAGTTGTCAAACAAACACATTGTTTTTGTTTTAAATGGGGACTACGTCATAATTGTAAGATAAGAGATACACTGATCATTTAGCAAGAACAAGCAATTATTATGTTATATTGGACACAGAGTATTAAATATGTATTGAAACCAAGCAAGGGTTCATATTAATTTAATTTTCCAAAATTAAAAGTATGGAGTAGAGCTATGCCTGCTGTCTAACAGTAAGTCTGCTCACTATTATATCATATTAAAAACATAACTGGCGGAAAGCAGTATCCAATTTGAATAGGCCGGCTCGACCGAGGAAGTACCACCCTATCATAGAACACTGCGACCGGTCTGAATTAGTGACGTGATGTTATTGCGTAAGTGAGTATCAGGGCATTCAATGGGTTGGGCCCCTGATACATTGGGCCCTCATCATCAGTACCCTTTTAGACTACGCTGTGTACCTAACGCACACGATCATTCGCGGCCCTATTCTACATGGCCCTACATGGTCACAACGCCCTTGTGACACCTATAGTGTTGTAGGTGAATTTAATCAAGTTAATCACTATATTAGAACTGTCTTGATGTTACTACTTTAACCTACCTTATGATTATTGACACTTTAAATGCAGGAACAGTAGGTAAGTCTCAAATCATACAATCATACGATGAATTAACCTATGTCAGTATGACCTAACTTAATCGAGGATGCATTGGCCTAGTGTCTATGTCTAGTTGCCTAGGTGGTGTCGATTGGCGTATTTAAAATTACATGCAACTTTGTAGTGATACAACTTATATAAATGACGTCATGCATTTTAATCCCTCTTAATAATTGAGTACACATATTTGAGTGCACATATTTACGGGCGAAATCAACAACCAACTCTAATCCAAAACCGTTGGATTGGCCCGGGTCTTTAACAAATTCAATTTTGTGACTACACGAAGACTTTGTGAACTATAGCTAAACAATATCGAATACCCATAAATGCATAGTATGCATTGGCTACATGACTATCGACGCTCATTAAGAAATATATTTACAGAGATTACTTAATGACTTTTAAAATGAAGTGTTGTCTATTTCATAATTACGCAGAGACGATATTTAAACAGACTTTTTCTTATCAAAATTAAAAGCGGAGGATAACATCGCACCTGCGATTCCCTCAAAGACTAAGCAAAGGTACATATGGCACCAAATTTTCCCCAGTTATACATCAAGTCCCACTTTAATCAAATGCAAGGATGTTGGCAAACACAAAAAAACACTATTTACTTATGTAGATTAACTATCAATGATGAACACATCACCCTCGTTTACGTTGCGCAGTCAAGCAAAACCGAGATGACAATCAAGATTATGCATAGAGAAAGTTGAAGATGATATCATGCATATTAATCATCTAGATAATGATTAACTAATAACAAATAAATGAACTTGAAACAAAAATAAAATTACTCAGCCACTGCAAAGCCTGTGATTGGAGACTCCATCCTGTTGACCGCGTCTTCCTTCGGTCCCTTACCGACTGACTTCCGAATTTAAGAACATCGTAAAACGTAACATGCATTCATCCAGTTGATAACCCCATCGACATAGACGGAATACACCAGAAAACAAAATCTGGTTCAAACTAAAATACTTCACAAAAGCGGATAAAATCAGTTTTTTAAATCTTAGAGGTAAATAACTTTTGACATCCGCACTAAAGAAATGTATAACTTTATCTGACTGTTTGTTTGCACGCTTACTCGGTTCAGTCGAGTCACTCCGTAGAGAGAAAACTGTCATTATATAGTTAGAAGTGAGAGCAGTTTGCGATTTGATATGGAGAAAGTTCGAACCCTCGGAAAAAGCTTAAGTTACTAAGGCTTCACCTTTTGTAAGTACATATTATTAAGTATTAATTTGTATGAGAGTCGTTTCAAACATGTATAACAACATTTCTGTATCCCGATCCTGTCGGAATCGATATTGGATAAACTGCAAAGCCGTGAGTAGCTTATATGTCCTTTGAAAGTAGGTACTCAAAATCTATCATCTTCATACGAACAAAGTCGCAAGTAAAAGTCCGATATTGCTGTATTTTGACAACAACGTAGGCACGTAGCAGATAGTCTGATGTTACATGCCTACATAATATCGTACATAACAGCTATACGCAAAGTCATTATCACAACTACGTATGTATAATTTTAATTGTTAATTTCAGAGTCATTGCAACATACATTTTACAAGTAATAATAAATTTTAGCATGAAATAAAATAAATTCTGAATAGTATTGAATCAACCATTGTGTAGGGTACTCAGTTTTGGTAGGTCCGTGTATGGCGATAGATGAATAGACACACCCTCTATTATATCGGAGTCATAAATAACTTAACTGGTGTAAATTTGGTGTTAAATTGTGCAATCTATTTAATGTTAAAACTATGTGAAATAAATTAGCTTATTGGTGCAATGGTCGCAAGAGTAAATGTTTAGCACAAACTTGAGATTCCGAGTTCGGACAATCTTATGCCGTTTATAATTCGCAGTATTAGGTACTCACAGTGTGCAATTGTGTGAAGGGCAGTAGACTTCATGTTAATCAAATAGTCACAACAATAGTGCAAACTTCAATATTTACAAACACCTAACCTGTATCGACTGTATCAATAGGTAATCTATACCGATAGTTACACCATAGTTGCAAGTACCTAGCTGTTATAGACCATCAATAATATCGTTAAACAACTAACGTCACTAACGTCATAGAAAATTAAACAAATGAAGGATTTCATCAACAGCGACAGTGGCAGTGACTGGCACTAGTTGCAAAAGCTGGAGATTCAGCTCAGTGGTGTGCTACTGGAGCAACCTATGGAAACAGGCTGATAATGACTACCATCACTGATAAGTCACGTGGTAGATACCTTAATAAGTTCTCTATATACACGACGAGAGTACGAGACTCAAGGAAGGTGCACAGTGGGAGCTCTGGAGTCTAACTTCACTGACGGACAGACTGACAGACTATTTATTTCATATTTGTTGACGTTTCAAAAGTACCAAATTATGGTTTAAACTGTCAAATACCAAGCGGTCACCGGTGACCGCAACCTATTGTTCTATAATTGTGTCTGCAAAACCGGTATTCGACGAGTTAATTGAAATAAATGCTTTTGAGTTTGAATTTGAGTTTGAGTTTTGAGTCAGTCCATTATGAGGACCCAGTGGCTCCTTGCAGATGTAGGTGGTGGCCACACGAGTGGTTCTAGTGAAGTAAGATGTCCCACACTGCCTAGTTTTTCTTATCAAGAACTCATCCTGATAAACCTCCTAACCCATCTCAAACCGAGCGTACGGCGCGTCGCATTCCGCGCGCTCCTCAAATAGCCATCAGACCACCACAGATGGGGCCCAACAGGGCCGATGCCGATTCGGAGTCGCGGAGAACCTAACGGGTTACCGGGGCTCCGGCTCGACGTGCAGGAGAAGGAACGGGTTGGTTTTTGGTCAGTAAGAGTCTGACACTCCCTCCCGCCTCACCCAGGCGGGGGCAGTCATTCGATGACTTTCCCCCCTTAAAAAAAACCATCTCAAAACTTATCCTAAATTAAGTTATTTTTATACAATGGCCGATATAAATAACCGATCTAAATCCGAAACCAAAAAAAATCCGCAGATTACCACCGTAACAGGAAAAACAACGGAAATGTTATAGGTAAGGTTAGACCTACTTAAATTATGCAATAGGTATGCAGATGCTATCGAGTCAACAACCCAGAAAATACCTACAACTCATACCGAAATGGAAAAATTCGCGGTCGTATCGTATCGCTACATTCGAGATAATTTGCGAAGTCTAAAGTTCTAAACTAACATATTACGTCATTGTCAAATTGTATTTATTATTCAAACAAGCATATTATTTACTTTGCAATTCACATCTTCCATTCCGGTTTAATGTATTCTTCTAAAAATGTAATCTGTTTGCAATTTGGCCATCGTTATCAGAAACCAACTTGATGTTATTATTTTCATATTGTAAATTTTTACAAAACGTCCAGGGCTGACTGAACATAAACATCCCCTAATGAGTTCCAGAAAGCCTCCTAACTCCTGCGTACTTTTGGTTCCTCTGCCGAAAAATTTCTAGTATGATCTACAAACTGTTACTCTGGGCCTAGCTCTGTTGTGTGAAAAGTTCACTTTTAACCAATTTACCTAACCTTATTTAAAATTTAAAAATTATTTTTCATTGTATGCTAAATATCGTCTGCACAGTACATACTGGTTCTGGCATGTCCATTACGGCATTTTTGCATATTTACATAAATAATTATATAACGTTAATATCGTACGTAAAAAATTGGCACTAGATCCTGAGACGTATTTACCTAGGTATTTTAATGTTATCACCTGCCTCGAAATGGACATCATTTTTACTTTTACTAGGTACCTACACACGGCCACACATCAATCTATACAAAACCAGTTTATCCTGGTGTCACATTTAACGTTCAGTTTATACTGGTTATGTAAAGCTCGATGTGTAGCCGTGTGTACAATAAGTCCCATAGTATCAATTGTGTGCGATATACCAAACTGCAAAACTTTGGAAGCAAAACCAAACTTTATTACTACTAAAAATTTTATCTGATACTGACTGCGAGTGGTCGCAATCGCAAGTGTGACTCGGCAAGGGTATCGGGTTCGATTCCCGGGTCAGGCAAAGTATTACTAGTATTTTTTTTTAATTCTCAGTAGTAGCACGGAGTCTGGAATTGTGCCCGGTATATGGCAATAGGCTCACCCCCTATTATATGAGACTCATAACATAAATAGTGAAAAGTTGGTGTTGCATTGTACAGTGGGATAATGTGTACCTCTGCCTACCCCTTCGGGGATAAAAGGCGTGATGTTATTATGTAAAAAATGTATATCGAGAATATAATATTTAACATACCTATGAAAATTATAACCAATCTAACAATAACTTGCTCGGAGGAATGGAAGACTTTAAATTGGGTAGGCGCAGCTGAGTGCAAGTGCACTCACATAAACGACAATTAGGAACCATCATTTAGTTCGCATTTAAGTTTGATTTATGTATAAAAGTACTACCTATTTATAGAAGCGACGTCTGTGGAAAGTACTACCTATTTATAGAAGCGAAGTCTGTGGAAAGTTGGACATCCGCAAAACTAGGGAAGTTACAAATACTGTACCAGCCTTTGAAACTAATCTAAATAAGTATTATGTTTAAAATATTTGTTTATCCGGTATGTTGTAAGCATAGTATCGTCTCAGTTTACTTAGTTATGAAATACGATAACATCAGGAAACAATCGCTCAAAATTAACACGCGAATAAATCGATTAGAGACAGTTTTGTTCATTTTTATGACTTAGATATAGCTTTCAAAGTCATAGGATATCAAGATATATTTAAATTAAAATCAAATCAAATAGATATACCGATATATATACTTTCAAATTTTCACGAGCCATTTATAGATATCTAACAACATTTTAATAGGGGTTCGCAACCACACTTATTCATAACTAAAAAAATAATAATTTTTACTCACTCTAAGACGGGGTCCAAGCTTCCCTGCGACTCCCACATGATTACACTTCAACTTAAACTACAAAGAAAACAAAATAAACAAACAAATAAATAAATAAACAACAATATATTATGTATAAACAAATACACCACGTAACCTACTGTCTTTGGCGACAGTTTTAAACCTACTGATTCGGCATGACATGGAATGAATTAAAAACCAGTTATATGCCTGTTATACAGGTACAAACGTGCAGTTAAACCTTTGAACCACATTTTTCTATACTATTAAAAGTACACACACGTACCTGAATAACTGTTTACAAATATGGAATAACAAAAACCGGCAAAATAACTTATTTATCTAACACTACTTGATTAAAATGAATTACTTCCAATTTTTTGTTAAATAGATTGTTTCAAAGACCTTGAATTCGATTATATAACAAGCTATGACCGGCTGTTTAAAGTATATGCAAATAAATGACACTTGAACACGAGCGAACTCGAAAATATAAGTGGAATGTGTGTACTATACATAATAATTATGTTTGGGTGAAGTAAGTGCTATGTAATCTGATAAGAAGTTTTGTGTGATAAGGAGATTAACACCTCCCCCGTCGGAAATATCCTGTTGCAACTAGCTATATTATGAGGCACCTGTAATAGATATTGGGTGTTTATAATAGTAACGAATACGATAGTAATTTTTTTTTTTTTGTTTTTTATTTACCTCACTCTCATTGCGTCAGGTTAACATTGACAAGCCCTTGACGAGCAAGACCAACATCCTACCCAACCACTGAAACTTTTACTACTCAACTTGATGCAGAAAGGATTATATTTTTGTATTAATCTCTGTCATGGATCTTTTTATTTACATTTGTGTTATGTGGTAATTGGTAATAGGTTTCTATGAGACAACAAATTGACGACAAACATGACAAATAATTAATTATAGGTAGGTTTTTAAGGGGGTAAAATCATTGAATGATGAATCATTGAATCCTCCCGCCTGGGTGAGGCGGGAGGAAGTGTCAGACTCTTACTGACTAAAAACCACCCCGTTCCTTCTCCTGCACGTTAAGCCGAAGCCCCGGTAACCCGTTAGGTTCTCCGCGACAATAGGCATGGCGACTATTTTTTAATTTTTTGTCCGTCTTTTAGATATTTTAAAAATCTTCGATACGTATTTTTTTCTTTTTTCTCGTATCCAAAAAAACATGTAGATATTTTGAGTTAAAATGACGCGTGACGTCACAATTAGGTACGATTTCTCCGTAAGTGTGACGTCAACACCCCCCACTCCCTAACTTTAATGCGGAATAACTACGTAGGTACTCTTCTGTTAATTTGATAAAACAAAAAATACGTGTCTGATATTTTCGTGCGATCTTAATGACGGACTAATTACTTTTTTGATTTTTTTACCCTGTCGACACGCCTATTATAGTTAAGTAGCGGTTGAATTAGTCCTATGAAAAAGATTGGCCACAGAAAGCTTTATAAAGAGACGAGTGGAAGGAGAGTAGGGAGGCCTTCTCCCTGAAGTGGGACGAACATAGCTAAAAATAAAATAAAAATAGGTTGCGGTTTACTCGCGTAATTGATGAACAAGAGGCCCTGGTGCGACTTGAAATTAATCGACTCACCACAGAAGTTAAATTATGTTCTTACAGTTCGAAATTGTCCAACGTATGTTTTTTTTTCTTCATTGGCAACAACGTATAATGTTAAAAGCCGTGCAAAATAATTCATATGCCATGTCATTAACGATATCCATGCCAGTAATGACTTCCTCAAACTGCATGGCGAGCAGTGAGCACACACTGACAGCCGACGTGTTTTACTTATTATTAGCTAATTAGATTGCTGGTCACGACTCAAATCCATGATGTCTTCTGATATAGAATGCTAATGGAAATTTGCAAACAAAAAAAATACATTAATTTTCTAATCTGGAAATTCGTGTTTCGTCTTATTTTGGTTTAGAGATTACTTGAATGTATTATATAGGTTTTTATGCAATCAAACTTACTCGTGTGCTCAAAGCATGGAAATTAAAGCCAATCATCATAAGTAGAGAAGGAGATTGTCCAACAGTGATTACAGTGGACTCTCCTGCGTTGTTGTTACTATTATAAACGGTATGTATTGCCGGTGCCAAAAATATTTCAGACATATTGGGTTTATACATTTACAGTTTATTATTATTAAATATAGTATATACTATATTTTAATTAATTTAATTTATTACATTATAACACCGCATTATCAATCATTAATTTTTATTATATTTTTTTAAAAAAAAAACGTTGCTCCGCACTAGGATTTTCTCCTGTATCGTGGGTGCGTTTACAAACATACACATGACACCCAGACCCGGAACAACAATTTGTGGATCACACAAAGTGTTGTTCCGTGCGGGAATCGAACCCGCGACACGTTGCACGGCAGCCGGTCGCCCAGCCACCGCACCAACCGTGCAGTCTGAATGTCTATTGTCAATTTAGGTAAAAAATATCATCACATCTAACAAATATAAAGAAGAAATGAAAAACAACATCATTTTTAACAATAGATATTATGCATATAAACCTTCCATTGGAATCACTCGATCAAAGAAATCGCTTCAAAATCCTTTGCGTAGTTTTACAGATCTAAGCATACATAGGGAAAGACAGACGGCGGATAGCGACTGTTTTATACTATGTAGTGATATAGGTTATTAATTTCGGCCGCAAGTGGACTACACAGGTGCGCACATGTCTAGTTAAATAAAATACGTGCAATTTCTTTAATTTATATTTATTTAGTCAAATATCGTAACTTTTATACTAATCACGAATCTGTCAATGTATCATAGACAGACAAGATTGACTATAATAAGAAGAAAAACAATTGTATTACACCCAACTACTGAAAGGCTACTCAAATATCGTGTAATCTCTGTCATTTTACAAAGAGTGAACAGTGACAGAACTATAATTGAGTAGCGTTTTAGTATTCGGACATTATAGAACTTATTAGATAATAAAATATATTTTAACCTTCAACAATTAGATGTAGTTTTTATTAACAATCAGCGGCTAAGGATTACAGCTCTATTTTATCAGAATATAACCTTTGTCGCACGACTAATTGCGCCACCATATTGTCTCTAGAGAGAAACCAGAACAAATACAGGATAATATGGTTGCCGGCTAATAGTTACGCAACAAATTTGACACCAAGGGAAATACCCTTCACATTTTGTCCATTGTACGACTAGTCTTAATAAAATAGTGCCCTTATTATTGTTTGTTACACAAATTCTACAATAGTTTAACATTTATTTGAAATATACCAAAATATAAGTTGTATAAGGTAAATCTTACACAGTATTAATAGTCAGAATATCACACACATAAGTAATTACGAAACTAGAAAGAAAGGAATGGCATAGGAGTTGGACATATCTCGGTGGGATGAATTTTTTTTATTAATAATAAGGAAGAAAAACTGTAATTGGAGCATTTATATGTGTACTTGTATAGACGTGAGTGGACGGCAAGAGTTTGAATAAACCAAAAATAGGTGGATGGACACTCTTATCATATAATTTCACAGATCGTGTATAATAAAACCTTAAAACGAAATTGGGATCATTAACAAAAAAACATAACAAAAACGTACAAGGATTTGTCCTTTATTCACAAAAATAACTGATTTCTAATGAAAACAATAATTTTGCATAAATGTATACAAAGAAAATAATCAACAAAAAAAATGATATTTCTAATCACAAGTATCAAGAAAGACTTAATAGTTACAAATAGAAAAAGGAATCGTAAACATGGCCACTGGAATCACACATTTCTTTATACATAGAACAAGAAAACTTTGGAAAACATTGGAATAAGAAGGCAGGAACTAAAAAAATCGTTTTTCCAAATATTTGTTGTCAAGTTCAGCAAGTATTGAAAATACAATTACAAGTTAATGATATACAATACATATTTATAAAGGCATAGAGCGTTGGCTCAATGTGTAGACAGGGACATTATAATTCACTATATTAGCCCAATGCGTTGGCCCGATGTCTAGAGCCGCCTTAATATTTTTTTACTAATCTTTGCACCTATGTTGAACATCTTAGTAACAAAGTCGACAAAAAATGAGTACATGTAATATTCGAGATAATCTTTTTAAGCTAGATAAGTATATGAAGATTAAAACTACTAACTTAATAGTATGAACACATACAAAGTACTCACGAAATGTACCTCATTTACAGATCTTTTTAGACACTTTCGACAATTGTCAGGGATAATAGAATCATGTTTAATTCCACGTATGTGAATTTATTTATTAAATTTTGAAATAAGATTTTATAATTCGATGCAAATTAGAAATTGTTTAGAGACACGAATTTGCATAGTGATTTGTTAAAAATCGTATCGACAAACTTAAAACTAGATAATATAAAGAGTAATTATAAAAAATTAAGAAAAAAAAACGTTATATTTACGACTGAAGTGTTTGGAAATCTTCTTCTTTATCGCGATGAGAGTTTGAGTATAAATGTATGCGCATTGAGTGAAGAGACATCGCCTTCGTGTTGCATAGTTTGCAGGTCAACTCCATGCTTGAAGCATTTGGTGTCCTGTTGTACAAGCAATCACTATCATTATACAACAATAGGGTAGATGCCTAATTTTTATTTTAACGTCCGTCTGGTAGATTATTTTAAATCATTAGACACGTATTTTTATTTTCTTACAGAAACGATTTTCTTTCGAAGATATATTGTTTTGTTTTGCGTCACTTCTATGTATATTTTATACGCAGAAATGACGTTTTTGCCCCCACTACTAAACTTTGATTCGTTTTATCTAAGTACATATATAGTGGAGCGCCGTAAGGTTTATACCTCGGAATCCAGGGCCAGTCCATGAATCTTAATATAAACCTTGAAAATATGTTTTTCCCGTTGATATCCATTCCCTAAATTTGGTCATACAAAAGTATTCTCTAAACATTAGAAATAAGGTCTATAATGTAATGTAATATTAGTGGAAAGCGGTCACCGGTGACCGCTTGGTGATTTATGGGTTTAGTATACAGAAAAATGGTAAAAAAAAATTTTTCTCGCTCTCAATTTTTTTTAATTGTTATAAACAAATATAATTTTTTTGGAGTTTTCATTGCTTTATATTAGTCAAAAGTCATATTTTAAAAAGAACAACTATTACAAACTTGAAAACTTGATCTTGGATCTTTAGGGAGCAGTCCCTAAAGATCCAAGATCAAGTTTTCAAGTTACCTGCAGAGGTATACCGATGAAGGTCGGGTAAGTTAGTTGGAGAAAAGAGGGGATAACAGCAGCTGTTCGGTATTGTTCATGGCGGGCCCTCACAGGATAGTACACGTTGTAACTTGCTAGACTTAATACGTCGCTGTTGTTTTCGTTCCGAAAAATATTTATTTCAGATTTTTGTTTATTAAAAATTAATGTTTATATTATTTGGCAGTGAGTGTGATAAAAGTTAATTACTGAACATTACTGAGTTTTCAAAACTTTGAAAATAGTGGCATAGATTGTAAGTATTTGTTTTTCATTTATATTACATGCTTTTGAAAACAGTTATGAATATTTTGCAATAAATCAATGTTAAAAGTTAGAATATAATAGTAGAATTTAATAATATAAATCATTGATTATGATATAAAAGTTAGTTATTAATATTACTAATATTTGTTGTTGCAGCCACGTGTCACAATGGGTGAACCATCCAGTATTGATAGTACAAGCAATGATTGCCTCATTTATGATAAAATCGAATCTAGTTCTAAATTAAGCTCTGAACTAGGAGATATTATAAAAGTCACTAGAGGCATATCATCATTAAAAGCTGCATCTGCATTCAAAAATGAATGCGAAAATACTGATGACATTTTTAAGGCTTGGTGTTACATGCACTCTTGCTTTATATGGTGCCCCCAAGAAAATAAAAGATCTTAATGCATTAAGATATAACTCTTTTTTGAAAGCAACTGCTAAAAATACCTGCGTTAAACTGCCCTCATTACCACCCACTGCACATGGCGCATTTGAACACTTTATTAGAGTATTTTTGCAAGTTCAAACATGGTTTGGAAGAGAAATATTACCAGAAGAATGGGGTTGGAAATATGAATGCGGAATATTGACACCGCAAACAATGACGCAACGACCAGCTCCAGAATCTTTATTAAAAATTATTTTTTGCTTATGCAAAACAGGATGTGGAGCATCTTGTGGGTGCAGGAAAAGTGGATTAAACTGCACTGCAGCTTGCTTAGAATGCAATGGTGACAGCTGCACTAATCCTTCACCTACAATCTATATCAACGAGATCGACGACGACGACAATAATGTACAATGATGTAACAATGTGTATAGTTAATGATTTTTTTTGTAATTTATTTTTTACGGTAATCTAATAAATTAACATTGAAGTTACTCTGCACATATAATTTATTACAAATAAAATTAAATTTTTCACTATAAAACCTTTTTCCCCCTTCCGTCTCTCATTTTTCAGTAAATTGTTGTTAAAAATTGTTGTACATCGAGATCGGTCAATTTTTTTTTTAACTTTTTTATTTGAGGTTTTAATAATGCAGCCTCATACTTGATATACAGATTCATTGACTGGCCCTGGATTCCGAGGTTTGGCCATTTTTATGCCTTACGGCACTCTAGTAATGATGTTACGACAAAATAAAAAAATATGTGTCTAATATTTTTTTATTGCCTAACTTACGGACTAATTAGATTTTTAATTTTCATACCCTGTCACCATCTTAATTGTTTAAAATATTAGCTGTTGCCCGCGATTTCGTCCGCGAGAATTTAATCGGGATAAAAGGCTATCACCTAAGTCAGCCCCTACCCTTCCTGTATACGAAATTTCAAGATCTAAACTGAAGTCGCACTGAGCCTACTCTACAAACAAAGTAGTTATCAATATTAACAAAATAACATTGCCGTATCATCACAGTATGTACAAACGTATTATAAATTGCGTGACGCATAATTTTACAAAGGGAAATAAGTGGTGTCATTACATAATGATAAAACTACAGTAACATTTGCTTATTATGTGTAATAGGATACAAATTGGTACAATTAACTTATTATGTTGTCATAGACTGGAACAAAACTCGTTTTGCAAGGAAATTAGATGTGTTATTAAACTCGAATTTAATTAGTGGAATTCGGAATTTAGAAGGTGGACACTGAAATGTTTATTTGTCACAGTAGCATGTAATACCGTAGTTGCCAGGGTATGAAAATTAATAATCTAATTAGTCCGTCAGGTACATATTGAAAAAATATTATACTCGGAATTTTAATTCGATTCCAGATTTGACAATTTCAATGTTGCAACGTTATGACAAGTACTAAATAGTAACGTTGCGAAATTATTCGATATTGAAATGCAATATTTCTGGATCGATTCTTCTCGTTTATAATTTTACTCTCGTAAACTAAGTATATCAGGAAATTAAATATTTCTGAACCGATAATATAGTTTTGACGATTAATTAATGATCTGAACTTTTTTTTTATAATTGTGTGTGAATTAAATAAATAAATGTAATCATGAAAGAACATGACAAATAAAATAGATAGATATATTATGGTAATAAGTTATTTTATAATTTGTCGCGGTCATCGCTATCGCTATCCTGTCACTTTCTGTAACATTAATTATAAAACACACACACTGATTGTTTATCGATTTTTCTGTTCATCACTACATTATTATATGTGGTATCATTATTTCACAAAATGACAGTAGCTATTGTCAAATCTGGAATCTAATTAAAATTCTGACTATAGACATGTGTTTTTTATTTTCTCATATAAAGTTACAATACTTAGATAAAATGGAGTTAAGTTTAGGAGTAGGTAGTATTTGAAATACAATATTTCAAATTAAGCAAAAAAGAAATGTATGTTTAAAATTAATCTACCAGGCGGGACATAAAAGTAAAGTTTATCAAACCACCCCTTTTTTTTAAACATTGCACCACACTAAGATTTTCTCCTGTGTCGTGGGTACGTTTACAAACATACAAGTTCACATACACATGGCATCCAGACCCGGAACAACAATCTGTGGATCACACAAAGAGTTGCTCCGTGCGGGAATCGAACCCGCGACACGTTGCGCTGCAGCCAGTTGCCCAACTACCGCGTCAACCGTGCAGTCAATATGATTAAGTCGTTGGTCATGCCGACATAAGCGCGATTGCCCACCAAGAAATTCATTTCGTTGCTATTACACCTAGATTTGTCTGGTGTATGGTTCCTATCATAAAATAGTCATACCGCAACAAATTACTAGAGCAAGGTAAGCCGTGTTGATCAAACTATACCAAAAAGTGGATCCACTCTTTACTATACAAAACTGCCCCTTTCCCTGCACAGTCTAATAACAAGTTTACCATTAAAACATACATACCTGGACACAAGCAACTTAAGTTCTTCATTTTCCTTCTTAAGTTTCAGTAGATGGTCCCTGGTGAGTGGCAGTAGTTCCTGCGGCGCCAGTAGTGGGTATATAACGGCGCACTGCATCATGTCAGGGACTGAGATCTCCAGGAGCTCTGCCTCGGCCACGGAACGCCACTCCCAAGTACGGGCCACGTATTCTGGCTCGCGGTGGCGACGGCGTTTCATTAGAAGGCTAGAAGGTGATATAAAAATAGGGAGGTATAGACTTATTTATTAGCTATTAGGTTTGTAGGGTTTTCGTCTACATAGAACATGCATTTAGAAACTTAATTTTGACTTCTAAATTTAACACCTATCTTCGCAATATCATACTCGAGACTCGAAACAGCAATTGATAGGATTACACAAAGAATTTTTACATTTCGATTTTACAACGTAATGCATCATCATATGGTCGAATCTAGTTTAAACTCCATAGTCTAAAGTTCTAAACTCTTTAATTTAATAGGCAATCTAAATAAAACATATGTCGTTATCTCACGTCAATATAAAATGCGTACTCACGCGAGTAGATCCTTGCGTATGAGCTGTGGTACTTGAGGTTTGAACGCGTCCTCGGCAGTGGGCTGTTCCTGTCCGTCGTAGCAGAACATCATGTAGTCCATCAAGTGACGGATGTGGTTGACCTGGTAATATAAACAATGTATAAGTACTTCATCATACATAATATATTACAATAGTGAACAAATAGTTAATAAATCATATACATTTTATACGCGGGAGAGTTTATAGATAGCTTTAGCACAAATGGGCCGGCCCGAACGGAGTGATGTTTCGGCTTGATAGAAAACCAATGTAAAACAAATTTGCGTTGTTTTCCCGTGAGAGTGAGGTTAACAGAGGCTCAATCTACCTCCCCAAATCTCCAATCCTGAAATCCTTAACCTCCGAAGGTCTTGTAAGACTATCTCGATGTCGCGTCTGTCCATGGGCGACGCCGATTGCTTAAGGTGATCCGTCCGCTCGTTTTGCAATGAATATCAAGATATGATAAGGTAAGCAGGTACGTACAAGACCAATATCCTCTACGTCGAGGTCCGCGTCGATGTCAATGAGTAGATCGTGCTCGGGCAAGTAAGGCTTGCCCGCGTCCGTGCTGCCCAGCCCGCACAGCGCGCACACGTAGCGCGTGCCCAGCGAGTTGCGGCGGAGCTCCGCGCTGTGGGCAGAGTACATCTACTTGTTATCAACATTTCAATAAATAAAACTGTATTACTAAGAATCTGTGTTACATAGGTAGGTAACAAACAAATTAATGGACGACACACAAATTAACTGGGTATTTTCCTTAATTAAAAATAAATTATTTCGACTGTTCAATACAACAAAATATTAAAAAATAATCACACTTTCATTAATTGATTTAGTTTTAGTATTTTTCCAGCAGTCGTACAAAGATCTCGTACAAAATTTATAGAAAACTGTCGTTTTTGATAGTTTGAAAAAAATATTGAATTTGACTAGTTGGCAAGTACCCAATTCAAACAAATTACGTTCTATATTATTTATCTAGTACATAGCGGCTATTCTGTGTATCCAGACATTGTGAAGCAAATTAGCAGACCATCAAGTCCCCAACTTTATTCATTATACCAAATCCCAGACTAAAGCTATGGATATAGATGAGTTTGCGTAAATACGTACACGTCTATACGCATCTACGGTCTGCTTAATCCTTAACTATATGAAATGGTCAAATTCAAAAAGTATTTATTTGCGTAAATAAGGTATAGATAGTTATCATTTTATAATAACTTATGTCCTCTTATTTTGCCTTCAACATCGGCGTGCAAAAATAATGTAGGTATTTTACAAACTTGTAAAAATTTTGTTATAATGCTATTTCCAAGAAAATTAAGATTAAATAAAAGAGAATTATGTAAAAGAGAAAAATGTTACAAAATTAACCAGAGATGTCATAAAAGTTAATATCTATTATTTGCTTTTTCTACTAGAACCATTAAAACTACGTTCTTCATGTCGTCTGCAAACCGTAGAGCTTATGACACATCTCTTGTCTACGTTCCACCGCAATATGTTATTTACTGTCAAAGGTTGATGATGATAAGTACTTACACGGGACAGAAGAGTAGCGCGATGATGGCAGGCAGGCCGGGTATGTTGGGCATCAGCGTGGTGTGTCGCAGTGTCAGACGGGAGCGCTGCTCGTTGCTACCCACGTCGCCTGCCACTACCAGTCTGAGGGGAGAATGTTACAGGTATTCATTTTACAAAACACTGACTTAACAAAATATTATTACGTTTTTCAGCACAGTGCCTGTGATGGTGCGTCATGTATGGCAACGGATGAGCCATTTATTTTACACGACACCACTGTCTAAAATATTTACAACCTATTACGATATATTTTGGAATTATATCATATGTAATTTTGTTTGTTGAAAATTGTTGAAAATCATCCCCTAAACTAGTTCATACAAAAGTAGTCTTTAACATTGGAAATAAGGTAATAATATAGTTAGTTGAGAGCGCTCACCGGTGACCGCTTGGGGATAAACGGGAAGACCCTAATGTTACCTCTATGTTTACAATAATAAATGAATTTGTTTTAGAAAATGTTTACTAATAATATGTAAACAATTTTACATAGCAGTCTTTACAGTAATGAAAATTGAATTAACGGAAAAATGTAAGTAAAAATTACGCGACAATTAATAAAAAACACAAAAATCTAGCAAATTAATAATAATAATAATAATAATAATAATAAGCCCCCTAAACAACCACACGTCCTGATCGACCATCTGATCACGTGGGGGGCGGACACACGATTACGAAGTTACTGGCGTGGCTAACGTGGCTCTGGACACCCATTCAAAATGGAGACACGATCTAAGAAGAAACGTATAGGGCCGCTTCCCGGGGGCGATCGCCGGGGCACACCTGGAGCTGACGCTGGGTGTTTCAGCATGCGATCCGTCAGTGGTGTGGAGTTGAACAGGCGGGCTTCCACCAAAAAACATGTGACAGCCGAAATAAGTGACGACGCTGACCTACAAACAAACAGATCCAACACACCACTGGAGCCATATAGCCCCAGTACCATATCATACACACCATCTAGATCCTCATCACCATCTATACCGTCGTCACCAGTTTTACACACCGTTTCACCTACTCCGGCCTTGAATGTTGCGCGGGGGGCAAACGCCTTTTTGCCCGCGTCCACCAAGGCCGGAAAACCTAGAGTTCGCATGAAGTGGAGTAAAGAAGTAAACATATTCATCATGCGAACTTACTTCTACATCACAAAATTAGAAACTGACATGACCATTTACAGGAAAGTCTTGCACGAACTCTTCTGTCGACAATATCCTGAGGTTAACGTATCTGAACAGCGAATTTCAGACCAAAGAAGAACAATAGTTAGAAATAAACTCTTATCCCAAGAGATTATTGACCAAATAAAAGAAGAAACACGGAAACAACTAGAAGCAGAATCAGAAAATAGTAGTAACACAGACTTGAGTCCACAAAACATACAAACAAATGATCAACAAACACAGCCAATCACCCAGACACAACCTCTCAATATGCAATCACAACCATATAACTACACACAAATAACACACTCATCCACACAAACAGAATCTATTACATTAACTCTGGAAAATGATATCGACACCTTAACCGCAGTAGAACAAGCACCAATTACAGAAGATTACACACAACAATTGTACGACAAGTTCCAAACGACACTCACACAATACTCAGGTATGGATCCCGCATCACGACCAAGGCTACCGAAGCTCCTGTATAATCGTAACCTTTTTCGCTTAGTTAATCTGTTCAATGAAAGTATTCTCGCTCACTTTATTTCAGAAGACAACCAACTTACAGACTTACACACTATTATATATTGTACAGCTTTAGTTATATCGGAAGAACTCAATTTCAAAATAACAGAAAACACAGCAAACAGTAGGCCAAGGATCAGCATCAAGCCACCGTGGCAACAAAGATTAGAAAAAGGTATAGAAAAACTAAGAGCAGATTGTGGTAGACTCACGCAATACATTAATAACAATAGATCAAATAAAGTAGTAAAAAGAGTAGAAGCCATTTTCAAAAATACACGCATACACACTAGACATGAAAATAACAATCGTACACCACACGAATTCTTAGATACATTAAAACAAAAACTAGCATTGAATGTACACAGGCTTAGAAGATATAAAAAAGCACAACAACGCAGAAATGATAACGCTATATTTGCAAAAAATGAAAAAATATTCTATAGACAATTAAACACATCACACACCAACATATCAGACAACCAGAGCACGATACCATCTAAAGAACAATTAGAATCATTTTGGGCAGGTATTTGGGAAGAATCTATTAGTCATAATGATAGAGCTGCTTGGATAACAGAGGAAGAAACAAAGTGGGCAGGTATAGATGAAATGGAATTTATAGAAATCACAGAATCTGATATTGCAAATGTAACAGGTAGACTACATAATTGGAAAGCCCCGGGAATAGATAAAGTACATAACTTTTGGTATAAAAAATTAACTATCCTACATAAACACATAGCTAAAAATTTAACTGAAATAGTCTTAGGAAAGCAAAGAATACCGGAATTTATAGCGACAGGAATAACGTACATGTTGCCTAAAGCTAAACACTCATCGCAGCCTTCACAGTACAGACCTATCACCTGTTTGCCCACTATTTACAAAATACTCACATCAGCTATTACAATTAAAGTCAACTCCCACATAGAACGATATAAAATAATAGCAGAAGAACAGAAGGGATGCAGGCGGGGCCACATGGGGTGCAAGGAACAATTAATTATAGATTCCACTATCCATAAACACGCCACATCAAAAAATAGAAATCTTCATTGCACGTATATTGACTATAAAAAAGCCTTCGACAGTGTTCCACATTCTTGGTTGATTCAAATATTAGAAATTTATAAAATTAATAACAAAATTGTAGATTTTCTTCGCAACATAATGCCTCACTGGAAAACTACTCTTCAAATTAATACTACCAACGATAACGTTGTTACGCGACAAATTAGAATCAAGAAAGGTATCTACCAAGGAGACTCCCTAAGCCCCTTGTGGTTCTGCCTAGCCTTGAACCCTCTTTCCCATTTGCTGCAGCGTTGCCATGCTGGGTATTGCCTCAAACATAGTTCTGATGAAACAGTTATTTCACATCTTGTTTATATGGACGATATTAAACTTTATGCTAAATCCGATAAAGATATGAAAACATTAGTAGACATTACAGCAACTTTTAGTAACGATATCAATATGCAATTTGGTTTAGATAAATGCAAGACCCTACACATTGTAAGAGGCAAAATACAACCTGGCAACTATGTGGTAAATGACAGAGATATTATAACTGCAATGGAACAAACCGATTTATACAAGTATTTAGGCTACACACAGCTGAAAGGATTAGATCATATAAAAATAAAAAATTCACTCACCACTGAATACAAAAGAAGATTAAACGCTGTTTGTAAAACACAATTATCTGGTAAACATCTTATTAAAGCTATCAACACTTTCGCTGTTCCTATACTAACTTACTCATTCGGTGTAATAAAATGGACTAAAACAGACACGGAACAACTAGAACGCACAACACGCACTACACTGACTAAACACAATAATTTACACCCTAAATCAGCAATAGAAAGGCTCACCATTAAAAGACAAAATGGGGGAAGAGGCCTCATAGACATCTCTCATCTCTGCCAAAAACAAATCTGTAAACTAAAATCATTCTTCCACTCGAAATCTCAAACAAGCGACATTCATAAAGCCATAGTCTCAAACGACACCAATTATACACCACTAAACCTAAATGAACCAATAGATGTAGAAAACTTTAATGAAACTGACCCACAAAAAGAAAAGCTAGAAAACTGGAAAAGAAAGGTCCTCCATGGTCGACATCCACATGACTTAGAACAAGCCCACGTAAACACAATAGCATCAAATAAGTGGCTGAAAATAGGGAACTTATTTCCAGAAACTGAAGGATTCATTATCGCTATTCAGGATCAAATTATTAATACCAAAAACTATAAAAAATATATTATTAAAGACCCTACAGTAACCGATGATAAATGTCGCAAATGTCACATACAACCTGAAACCATACAACATATAACAGGAGCCTGCACAACACTCACACAAACCGATTACACCCACAGACACAACCAGATAGTAAACGTCATTCATCAAAAACTTGCACTCAAATACACACTCATACAAAACACAAACACACCATATTACAAATACACGCCAGAAACTGTTCTAGAAAACACCACACATAAGCTTTACTACGATCGCGCCATACTCACCGACAGGACAATTCATTATAATAGACCGGACATAACATTACAGGACAAAGTAAATAATATCACCTACTTAATAGACATCGCAGTGCCAAATACCCACAACATACAAAAAACAATTACCGAAAAAATTACGAAATATGCAGAACTCAAAGATGAAGTGGCTAGAATATGGAAGCAAAATAAAGTTTATGTGGTCCCTTTAGTTCTGTCCACCACAGGTGTAATACCAAACCATCTTCTCCATAGTCTCAAATTGTTAGATTTAAAAGAAACATTATACATAACTCTCCAAAAAGCTGCAATCCTAAATACCTGTAGAATCGTCAGAAAGTTCATGCAAATAGAAGACAATGAGATCAACCACCAGACTACACCCCCAAACACATAACACTACTCACCACACCCTGTATTTACTTGGCTTCGGCCCGTAAATATGGATGAAACTAGCTTGATAGCTAAGAAGAAAGTTTACTTTCCGAAAATAATAATAATCTTTATTACGTAAAAAGTACACAAGTATACATTAATTTGATACAAGTCATAGTGTCGTAGTACAAAATTAAAACTCTGACCTCTGTACTAGGGAAATACCTGTATCACAGAGATCAGTGCCTTCATGGATGGTATCATTGTGAGCCTAGAATAGACTTTACATAATAAATTAATTTAAATTAAGATTAACAAAAAGCAAACAGAGAAGACAAAGAATGTAATTAAATTAAATAAACAAAATGGGATGAAAAACAAATGGTAGTTATGTGTGGTGTGTATGTGTGTGTGTTTGTGAGAGAATGTGAAAGTGTGTGTGTGTGTGTGTTTGGTGTATCTGTGAGATTATGAATTTGTTTGAAACCTAACGCGTGACAGCAAGAGTGTATGCGAAAGAGAATGCACTTTTCCCAGATTCCAGTCCCTCACCACTACAGACGGCCCCCCATCAGCTCCTCAGTGCTGTGATAGTCCAAGCCAAGCAGAAATTTTCTTACCACTGCTTTACATTGAAATTTGCAAATGGAAAAGATGCTTAGTTAATAGTTAATAATTGGCGTTTTGTTATCTCTACCCACTTCATTGGAAGACAGATACGACTAAAATTAAGCAAGTTTACAAGACGAATGCAAAAAGAACACTTTGAATATTTACCTTTCATATCTCTCCTGTGGCTCAGTGTCCAATAACACAGAGTTGACGGAGTTCCACTCTATAGACACGGGCAGGTCCCGGCTCGCAAACATAAGAGTGTGCACTGTCGTCTCCAACGGACTGTGGAATGAAGATACTTAATATTAAACTTATCCTATATTATACATAAACTTTTTTTTAAAGGAGGAAAATCATCGAATGACTTGTCCCGCCTTGGGTGAGGCGAGAGGGAGTGTCAGACTCTTACTGACTGAAAACCACCCCGTTCCTACTCCTGCTCCGGGAGTGTCTAACTCCCGGTAAAACTGCAAGGTTAAGCCGATAACTCGCTGTCTTCTACAAATTTCATAGAAAGTATCCTATTTGACATTTCTCGTTCAAAAGTGCCATTCTGGCCTAATTGAAATAAATGATTTCAACTTTGACTTTGCCTTTGACTACACCGTGAAATCTATTTCGTTTTCGTCCCGAAGTAAAAGGTTCGGCCTCGGTAATACAATGGTTTTACAAAGAAATAAACAATTTAAAACAAAAAAATACTGATGAACCATTGCAAAAATAAAACTTCGAAAGCGCATTCGAACTCATAGTACATTATCAAAACATCACGCCATGTAATTCTCAAAGAGGTATTTCTCGTCGGGCGGCACGTGCGTTGCGAATAGTGCCTACAAAGTTACGTTCAGTGTTTCATGTGCGCATTTCCAGGAATAGGGTACATGACTAATTTTTATTTTAATGTCCGTCTGGTAGATTATTTTAAATCATTATACACGTATTTTTTTTTCTTACAGAAACGAATACTTTCGACGATATATTGATTTGAAATGTCGCGTGACGTCACTTCTATGTACATTTTATAAGTGTATAGAAATGACGAGCCACCACTCCTAAACTTTGATTCGTTTATCTAAGTATTGTTTTATTATACGACAAAATAATAAAATACGCGTCTAATATTTTTTCATTACCTAACTTACGGACTAATTACATTTTTAATTTTCATACCTTGTCATCATCCCAATTTACAAAAAAGAAGGTGACGTCTGTACGGTGGAACCATACACTGGTAATGCACTTATGCTTATCCGTGCATTTTTCCTTACTTCATTAATTAATATTAGTCGAGTATTCAGTACATTAATAGCGGTCATCGCGTGTGCTCCCTCGCTCCTTTATAACACTCATAAACCTTTGGTCTGATTATTATATACGTTTTATTATTGACTTTATAACTGCCGTATCATTTCATCTACTACCCAAATCTACATGGTCCTTCGAGCCGGATTTATTTTTTTTATTTTACTTTATACATCGAAAGTAGGTACTCCTTATGGCAATTTGTTTACCGCAGGACGAAAACGAAATAGATTTCACGGTGTATAAAAGTCTAGCCCATTAGATAGTACTGAATTACCTGTACGGGCCTTTGAGGCATACATCGGAGTCGCATTCCTTAGTGCTAGGCGGTTCAATCTCGTTCAGTTGGTAGTAAGCCATCTCTAACTGTTCCCTATTGTGCGCGCGTTTCTGAACCATGTTCATATCTACTGCCATCTCTCGAATGTCGTGGTTGAGCTGTGTAAGATATAATATTTTGTAAGTAATATAATTTAACTACTTGAAGTACATTATAAAATAGGATGTTTGCGCAAGACAATCTCGGGTTGCGCAAGTTCACAAAATTTTGCGCAAAATGTTATTTAAAATGCATTTTATTGCTATATACGGTTTAAGACATTTATTTCTCAAAAACAATTTTCATTGAGTTAACTGAGAAATACAAAATATACACAAGTAGGTACAGAATATAAGACAGATATAAAAGGATATTACCTTAGATTCGTAACTCTCATCGCAGGAAACAGCGAAACCTAGCCTAATAAGCTCGTTGTTAACGTTGAGCCTCCCGCCTTCTGCCAGTAGCTCGATGTTGATTATTCCATGTACCACGGAATACACCTAGAACGAAAACAAATCTTTGTTTCGGCATTGTATGTTGTATGTTTTTATGAAATTAATTGTATAAGCAGGGCTGGATATGTCGTCTGTTGCTTAGTAATACATTTTTAACAATTTACTTTTGTAATAAAGTTGAGATTTGTCAAAAAAATTATCTTTCTGACATAGCAACCATTTCTGTCATAAATAATATTATAACGTGGATGAGGCTTTAATATAGGGTACTATTCCTTGTTTGCTCACCAGATGTGGCAAGAGGTTTTTTGTCCAATCACTGTAGCCGTCCAATATTGATTGTCCAATGGTGTAACACTAGTCCAATTCCATATCAATAGACGAATAACGAGAGGTGCACACTAGCGGCATCTGACGAGTAAAAATACAGCCCTCGTTCAGCTTCCTAATTATTGTTATTACCTTGGCGAGCAATCTGCCTCGTGAAGCGAGTTGTACGAAGCGTTGTGTGGCGGCGGGAGTGTAGTGTCCGTGGGAGTCCAGCAGTGGACTGGGCGCCAGCCCCGCCAGCCGGCAGCGCATGGCCAGCGGGGGCGACGTCCTGGCCGCCGCGGGCAGCCCGCGCAGGTTGCACGAGTGGACGCGACCCTCGCTGCCGTAGTCTATGTATAATACCTGGAGTACAAATGGGTTTATAGTCAGTGTACTTGTTGAGCTATGGGCAAAACTGGCAAGGGTTCAGAAATCCACGATTATCTTGGATTTCTGAAATCGGTTGTTGTAGAATATACAGACAGAGTTCTAGTTAGGACATAACGACGCCCTTGATCATTAAAAAGAAGAAATATCATCTTGCATACAAGTATTGATACACTCAGTACCTTGAACACAATGGTAAAATCTCTATGATGATGACATGTACACGCCACAATTACTTGACGTATCAGAAAAAAAAAACATTACCTCATGGGCCTTTAGCCAAACGCCACTTTAGCGCTTGTCTACAGACAAGTGTCAAAATTTACGTCACCTCCATATAATTTGGTTTTCTATTCTACATGTAAACAAGCGCTAAATGGCATTTGGCTACAGCTGCAGGATATAAACGAAATTAAACATCTATAATCTAAAGTTTACCTCAACCATTTCTCTGGGTAGCAATGCCATGACTCTGACGCGACATATCTGCGTAGACCCAGCCTCAGTATACGGCGCAGCCAATATATTCCCCGCGACTACGGGCCCCGTGTGAGCCAGTAACGTAGACTTGTTCAACGCAGACTGTATAGTATGCAACTCACGCTCCGTACTCTCGTCCGCGTATTGCACGTAGAACTTGTTTATGCTTGTCATCTGAATTGACAAAAATTTAATAGTAAAGAGATACTTTTGTTGCTCATAACTATAACTAGTCATAAGTAAATAAAAATAACATAGCCGAAAAAAATATGTAAAACTAGTTTGTACTTTTTGGGGTAATAAAATTAATACCATTCGATATATAGAGTAATTTTGAAAGCTACATTAAATATTAAGGTTTTGTCTTAACTTAAGGAGATGCTCGACTAATTTCGACGGAGTTCGAAAATAGTTGGCCATCCCATTAATAGAACATAACATGTATACTTTTTTTTATGGGACAAGCCCGCCATAACCTCCCAAAACCGCTGCAACTCCTGTAAGCCAGGATCTACAGTAGTTACAACCATGAAAACACCAGAACACTGAAGTCCGGCGCGTCTCAGGGACATGAATAACTGTCTTGGTTCCCGCAACGAAGTGAATCAGAAGATATTATAAGGGAAGAAGAAAATATTATGGTTTCCACTTCATAACATGTATATTATGGAAAAGTCGCATACAACACTATTCTATTTTATATATCTTACGATAGTTATTATAGACACTGTTGTACAATCATTATGGACCTCCCCTACTAGTTTGTCATAATCTCCAATAATAAAGTACAGACTTACCTGACTAATCTTCAAAGGGAAATGTGTATCATCGACTTCGGGTAGACGAGGCACCATTAATTCTAAGTCCAACGCCATCTTGTCCAAGGCATACGCCGCGGCCATCGTTTGCGCCTTGTCCCGACTGAACAACATATTATTACGATAATTACAACATTTATGATCTTGGTAGAATAAACTACATTTTTATCGCTAACCCTACAATTCCCGCGGATTTCGTGTCTTTACATGATCCAATAGGATAGTAGACAGTGTATGAAATTTAAATACATATGTAATTAGTCCGTCAGTTAGATAATGAAAAAAATATTAGACACATATTTCTTTATTTTGTCGTATAATAAAACAATACTTAGATAAAACAGAGTTTAGTTTAGGAGTGGGAGGTCGTTACGTCACGCCACCCTAAACAATGTAGTAAATCGTGACGTCATATTTCAAATCAATATAATATCGTCGAATGTATTTAATTTTGTACGAAAAGAACAAATACGTGCCTAATGTTTTAAACTAATGTACCAGACGGGCATTAAAATAAAATTTAGGATACTACCCTATTGCTGGATAACGTATAAGCTATGCTGGCTACCGTGATGTGTAAGGTGTAAAGAGCTAAAAACTGAAGCTAACTAAGGAATTTATCTAGATATAGTGTAATTTGTGGGGAAAGTTCTAGAATAACATCATTTTTGTATATTATTATATAAAATTGATCATTTCTTTGATCATTCTTACTACTTTTTAATATGTTTGCACTTTAAATTGACTCCGATTTCGCATAACCGAGGATTTCAAATTAAAACTTCATAGTATGTTTCTAAAAAATTAAAGAATAATTATACTTACGGCAATAATGGTATCCTGACGTCTATCCGAAGCTGTCTGGCCTTCACAGCTTTGTACACTGGCAGGACCACTTGGCCAGGTATTGTGGGGTCCTACGAATACACAACGAACGTAGTAAGTGCACATAGAAATTGGGTACTTGCCAACTAGTGAAATTCAATACTTTTTTCGACAGTTTACTATGAATTTTCTACGAGATTGTGTATTGTCACTTCATGTTTTTTAAGCGTCAAACAGTATACTTATTTCTTATAAATTTGCGAGAAATTTACTAAAATTAAGTGTCATAAAATCAATTAATGATTGCGTCATTATTTTTTAACATTATATTGTTTTGAACAGTCGAAATACCTAATTTATTTTTGTTTAAGGAAAGTACCCAATAATTTTTACTCATCAAGTCAAAGTGGTTGAAGGGATCGGGCTGAAATTTGGAACGGGGACGAGTATGGTCTGGAATAAAACATAGGCTACTTGTTATCCCACGGGAAGGCGGGGTAAATCTGCCGGCAGAAGCTAATCTTACACTATTATAAAAAGCGAAAGAGTTTGTATTTTTGTTTGTTTGTTTGAACGCGCTAATCTCCGTAACTACAAGTCTGATTTGAATAATTATTTTTGTATTGGATAGCGCATTTATCGAGGATGGCTATAGGATATAAAACATCACGCTACGATCAATAGGAGCTGAGCAGAGCGTGTGAAACCGCGCGGAAGTTGCTAGTATAATTTATAAGTTTTTAATATTTTTCTGTTTGCCTGTCTTAAAGGCTAAACACGATTGTCTGTCACCTTCAAGGGTGCGTCCACATCTGGCACGCACGCGTGCAGTCACGGCAATGGTTTGGTGCTCAACTCATACAAAGTAAATAACAATGTTAAATGCATGCGATGTAGACGCACTCTAACATCAAACATACCTATTGTATGTACTACTCATGTTTATACAAATAGTCTTTATATTTGGTCTTTTTACAAGTAAATATTAATTTATATTATTATTATATTATTAGGAGAAGGATTGTCATAAGAACTTACGCCGCTATTTTGATTTCCAGGTTTGACTTCCGATCCATCATTGAATGTCAAGTACACTTTCCTGTATAAAAGAAAATAAAAAAATATTGGAATTACTTTTTAACATCACTCTGAAATATCATCACTATGAAATAGACCATAATATATAGAGATCAGACCATATTGAACTAAAGTTTTTGTTTCCATTTAGTAATGTAAGATTTTTCTATTATGCATGCCGTGTTCACATCTAGTAGGATATAATCTTAATTAAGTTTGTTGCGGTATTTTATATGTAACGTTGATTGTATTCAGTTTTGTGAACCAAATAAAAAAAAAAAAAAAAATATCATAAAATCATCACCTGCTAGTACTATCGAAGGTAACTCGCGGCTCTTCAGAAATTTGCTTCAAAACAGCCTTTTTGATAGCCCCCGCGTACACTTCGCCTGGTTGGTCGTCCGGGAAGTTCTTCAAGTAAACCTAAATAAAGACATTATTTAATAACTTTCAAAACGACTGAAAGAAGGTTTTGAAGCTCGATCTTAGGAATCGTCGATTGTGACGTGTGCTACTCATAACTACGGGCCCCTGGCGTAGCTTAAACTGATTAGTGTTGTAGTAACACAACGATGTGATCATACAAGGTGTTTCAGAATAAACGCAAGATTTAGTAGGAGCAACTATAAGCATCACGTTTTGGAGAGTTGAAAAAAAAAATGCTATCTGTAAACTGACACACGAATCGTGTCAATTTCTAGGAATAGTTATGGGCTGTTGATGATTTAATAAACGGATCATCTGATGGCAAGCCCAAGCGCCGCCGATGGACACCTGAAACACCAGAGGAATCACAGGTGCCTTCGAAGGTTTGAAGGAGGCATCAGTTCGGAAGTACCGTCGACGTCAAATCATCCACAGTTTTGCGGTGTGAGGCAGAAAGCTACGAGAAATATTTGTATATTGAAATATTTTGTAGTTATGCATACCGTGTTCCTAGGATCGTTTCCGCCGAGTGTACGCACTGCGTCACGTTCCCGGCTCTCGTCCTCCGACACTTGGATAAAGTACTGCGGGTAGAACGCGCCTGCTATTATCACCTGTGAACCAAATACAAATTATTAGTGAAAGGGATATTGGCTGTCTTATGTATTTTTTGATACTTGATTTTTTGCTCGACTGCCTCGTTGGCCGTGTGGTCGCAAGTGCGACTGCCAGCCAAGGGGTCTCGGGTTCGATTCCCGGGTCGAGCAAAAATGTTACTGAGTTTTTATAAAAATCTCAGTAGCAGCACGGAGTCTGGAATTGTGCCCGGTATATGGCAATAGGCTCACCCCCTAGTATATGGGACTCATAACATAAATAGTGAAAAGTAGGTGTTACATTGTACAGTGGCATTAAATGCCGTAATGTGCACCTCTGCCTACCTCTTCGGGGTTAAAAGGCGTGATGTTATGTTATGTGTGATTTTTTGTATTCGATTCCCGAGTACTTTTATTAACAGACTTCAAAAAAGAAAGAAGTCTGTGCGCAACTATCTCGCCATTGACTGAAGCGATTTTGATGCGGTTTTCAGAAACGCGTTTGTTAAACTTAGGATAAGGTTTTAGCACATTAATCAACCGACTTTCAAAAAATAAAAGAAATATAGATATATAGCGAAAGACGTGTGTAGGAATCGTAGCAATTGGTGTTATATAGTCTCTGCCTACCCCCATGCGAGACAGGCGTGAAGTTATGTATGTATAGATATACACACCTTATACAGCAGAGAAAGTTCATGTTTATTCCACGGCGACTTGCCATTGGGTGGATCAATGCCCAGCGTAGCGAGTCGTTTTCTAAGGTCCTTCGCCAACTCGTCCAGTTCGCGTAGTGCTCGCGCTTGTACGTAGAAGCGACGCGCCCAGGCCGTCTCTGACTGACCAGCCGATCTGAAGTATTGTTGTTGACGGAGGTGGCTCCATACCTTCGGAAAAGATGGTTAGATAGTTCTTATTAGCTTGAAGATGTGCAGTGAGGCACAAAGGCTTTCCCAATAGAATATGACTTTACGGTATAAGGCGGCAAGCAAGCAGATTGATCTGTTGGTAAGTAGTAGGCGCCGCCCATGGTTGCCGAATTATGGGAATTGGACATAGGAGATGAGGGATTTAGGGGGTGGGAATAAGGCCTCCAGTAATCTCACTACGGTAAAATTTCGAAACGGTGAATATATTACTGTTGTCGGTTCACTAACGAAACCCATCGATCACGAAATATAGCTTTTATTTCCTTTAAATATTAGAATTAATGTTCTTTTCGTGTTCTTGATGCATTGTAAGTGCATGTAATTATACACTTACCTTATAAACGTTGAGAAAAGCGATACAATCGCTGGTGGACCCGTCAGCCCAGGTCAGCTTAGAGTTGTAAGCATTCAGCCTTTCACGGAACGGACTGCTGAACAAGTTCTTCACTGACATCGCGGCAGCTGTGTAGATACAAAGTAATTAAGTTATTAGTATTCAAAACTGTCTGTCACAGTACACTGCTGGACCTAGACCTAGACCTACTACAGTATCCGAGCGTACGGCGTGTCGCGTTCCTCGCGCGCCTCAAAGAGCCATATGACCTCCACGGATGGGGCCCAATAGGGCTGATACTGATTCGGAGTCGCGGAGAACCTAATGGGTTACCTGGGCTCCGGCTCAAAGTGCAGGAGCAAGAACGGGGTGGTTTTTAGTCAGTAAGACTGACAGTCCCTCCCGCCTCACCCAGGCGGGAGAAGTCATCCGATGATTTTCCCCCCTTGAAAAAAAAGACCTACTACAGTACCCTGCTACACTTATATAGTTGCTGGGTTTTGCCATAATCTACTGAATAAAAAGATTCGATTTATCAGAAGGTTTGCACCAAAAAAAGCTGACTGGAACTTCTGACTTCTGCAGAATTTCTGTCCAAAATCCGGATTGATCCAGTTATTTTTGATTAATATTGGTTATTAATTTCAGGGTTAGTCGGCTCTTCCGACACCCACGGGGACCAGGGGTGATAGTAACAAACTTGTATTTTTATTAACAAACTAGCTGTGTCCACGACTTCATGCGCGTGGAATTGTGATTCTCAGAGCCTCCTCCGTAGGTGATAATATGTAACCTATAAGTAAGACCCGACCTGTTAGTAATGTTCATACAAAATTTGAAGTAAATCCATTCAGTCCTTTTTAAGTTTAGCCCGGAAATACATACAGACAAACAGACAAAAACTCTAAAAACCATATTTTTGGCTTCGGTATTGATTGTAGGTCACGCTTCAAGCTTTCTTTTAAGAAAATATTTAATTTACATTAGCTTTCACTTTCCTAAAATTTTATTAAATGTATAGATACATACCCATAATAACAGCCTCTTCAAGACACCCGTAGATGAATCCCAGCATGATGAGCTTAGATAACTTGACGTCTACGGGTAGTCTAGCCGCAACGCGACCCAAGTATGTTAGATCACCGTCTGTGGCGCACCATTCATCGTCCACCGTCTTCTTCATTGCTCCTATCTGGAATATATGGGAGTGAATATTTAAAGTTTGAGTTAAAAAAGTAAACAACAATTAAAAAACATTGTATCCACACTATTTCTCGTTCTATATATTGATAGTTTTTTTGATTCTGTATGAAATCAAAAAAAGATAGAAGCACTTATAATGCTATTCGATGCTGTTTGAAGTTTTGGCCAGCGTATAGCATAGGATTACTGGTAAGTGGTAACCCGTGGTATGCTGGAACGCATATCTACATAACACACAATGTGTTTTCTATTGAGTCTCATATACCAGTAGATAAGAGGTTAACTCGTAAATGTCCGATTATGAATATTCTACGACATTTTGTTCATACAAAAGTAGTCTCTAAACATCGGAAATAAGTTCTATGATGGTGAAAGTAGAGAGCGGTCACCGAATGACCGCTTGGATCTTGACTAGTTGTTTTTTTTTTTAAATTTTGCCCCACACTAGGATTTTCTCCTATATCGTGGGTGCGTTTACAAACATACAATATCACATACACATGGCACTCAGACCCGGAACAACAATCTGTAGATAACAAAGAGTTGTTCCGTGCGGGAATCGAACCTGCGACACGTTGCGCGGCAGCCAGTTGCCCAGCCACCGCACCAACCAGGGTCTGTCGACTTACTTCTGCGACCGTAATGTAGGGGGTATAGAAATTAGAAAGAGACAGCAACATCAGAGTGAAAGAGATGAATTCCATAATGTTGCCATTTAACAAGTGATGAAAATATTACTATAGTCAGAATTTTAATTAGATTCCAGATTTGACAATAGCTACTGTCATTTTGTGAAATAATGATACCACATATAAAAGTGTAGTGATGAACACAAAAATCGATAAACAATCAGTGCGTGTGTTTTATAATAAATGTTACAGAAAGTGACAGGATAGCGATAGCGATGACGGCGACAAATTATAAAATAACTTATTACCATAATACATCTATCTGTTTTATTTGCCATGTTCCTTCATGATTACATTTTTTTATTTATTTCACACAATTATAAAAGAAAAGTCTCAGATCGTTAATTAATCGTCAAAACTAAATGATCGGTTCAGAAATATTTAATTTCCCGATATACGTTTACGGAAGTAAAATTATAAACGAGAAGAATCGATCCAGTAATATTGCATTTCCTTATCGAATAATTTCGCAACGTCACTATTTAGTACTTGTCATAACGTTGCAACACTGAAATTGTCAAATCTGGAATCGAATTAAAATTCCGAGTATAGGTATTAGTTTTACATACATACATAACATCACGCCTTTTATCCCCGAAGGGGTAGGCAGAGGTGCACATTCTACCACAGTACAATGTAACACCCACTTTTCACTAGTTGTTATGAGTCCCATGTAATAGGGGGTGAGCCTATTGCCATACACTGGGCACATTTCCAGACTCCGTGCTACTACTGAGAATTTTAAAAAACCCAGTAATACTTTGCCCGACCCGGGAATCGAACCCGAGACCCCTTGCTAGGCAGTCGCACTTGCGAATACTCGGCCAACGAGGCAGTTTTACATACACCAAAACAATTGGCTCTGTAATTTATTTTTATCGTAGTTATGTGACCATTATTTCATACCTGGCGTTTCGGTATGGATTACAAAATTTTAATTAGAATATGCATTAAAAAACACTAATGGTACTGGAGATACGGTTGCCATAAAAAAAACACCGGTATCTGATTTTTTTTACTTTTGATGTTACAAGAAAAATGTCCGCCAGCTCCCGCGCAGCATTTAGTCTTGTAAGTACTTAAGTTTATTTGTAATTAATAAACTTTTTCAACTTAATTCTACATACATCGTTAACGTTGAGTCGAGATTACTCCTCCGTAACCGTGTTTTAGTGAAATTAGGTGTGTGTTGTGAGATATAGACTCGGTGTTGAGACAGTGACTCTGAATTTGTGTTTAATTGTCGTGATGAGTTCGCGTAAAGAAACTAACTAAAAACTAAAAAAACTCATTGGTTCTTGTAAAATAATACACAGCTTTGCCTCAATTAATATCAGCGTGACTGTTGTTACAGCTCTTTGTTGTTATCATGTTGTTTATCATAGTACCAATATTTCCTAAAAATGAATCATTGTTCATTATATAATTTCTTTTTAATATTATTCTTCACTTTCTAATTAAATCTGTAAAATATTGTTGTACTCAATCTGTAATTGTGCAAGTACTTTATTTTGTATTCAAGTATAAATAATTGTTGATGAGCCTAATAAATAAAATAATATAGCTGTATCCCGATCAATTAATATTAAGCCAAATAAACAGAGTGAAAAACTTCTGTTTTTTTCATTTATCTCCTCCATATTTAATGATTTGGTCATTTTATACACAAGTACACTGTATTTCTCGATATTGGTTATATGTATACTGAATGATACTGATCAAGGTGTTAAAGGTAATTATCGAGAAATGCACTGTACTTGTGTATAAAATGCTTTACAAAGAATAAGTCGATACAAAGTGATACCGCGTGTTTTGAAATTCCCGCCCTGGTTTCTTTTACTTAGTATTGGAGGGCAAGGCATAGATGGCGTTCGTCGGTAAGGTAAAATTTCCTCGCGAAACTTGTATGGAGTCGTTATTCTTCCCTTAGGGTATATATGTTCTGTGGCACCAACCGTGCAGTCGTTTAAACGTATCTGACGAAAAATGCAGTTAAAACGTATCCGACGAAAAATGGGTGTTTTACATTGTTTAGATGCAACTCGGGGTATAGTTTCAGGGACTAAAATGCTTAAAATTAACTAAGTATGATGAACTAAGTTACCTCTTTAAGAGAAAGTATGGTGCGCTGGATATTGCTGATGTCTGGCGGGTCCATGGCCAACGCCAGCACATCGCTCGGCGGCCCCATGTCCATCAGTTTGGCTAGTAACACCAATCTCTCTAAGGGACACCGGATTATCTCTGGTGTGCACTCCTGTTTTAATCCTTCCTGTAAAATTATTGAAGGAATTATTTAAAAGAGAGAATTTAAACCTTATTGTTGTGATATAAACCCTAGTTTTGTTATTACATATTTCATTACTTGTTATGTTTTTCGGCTTGCTCACGTAATTACTACTAGTCGAGTTCCTCGTCAAATAATTACGTGAGTAAGCCAAAAAATATAATATTTAATTTAGTATATCTCGCGAATGTTATCAATATAAATTACACATTTTGTTTGTATAAGTCAAAGGAAATTGTAATTTAATAACAGTAAAGTAGGTACCATTATTAGGATACCATTTCGAAATTTTTAGAATTTGATGTCTACGAGAAATTCGTTTGTCAGCAAATAGGCTCGGTCCTCTAGTACGTGGACATCTTTCTAGATTTTGGGCACTAAAGCCGTGACCTTAATAAAATAAAAATAAATATTAATATTTAAAAACCAGTACTTACATAGAACTTATCAGTAACAAGTCTATAAACACGTCCATCGCGCACTCGACCGGCACGGCCCGATCGTTGCTCGCAGTTGGTCTTCGATGCCCAGGCGAGGCGTAATGACGTAAAACTTGTCTCCGGGTCGGCGACCATCACTTTCATTAGGCAGTAATCGATCACTGTTGGACAAATTAATAAAGAAATAGGCTTATGACATGTGCAGTATTCAATTAATTTTTTTAGTTTTTTTTAAACGTTGCCCCACACTATGATTTTCTGCTATGTCGTGGTGCGTTTACAAACATACAGGTTCACATACAAATGACACCCAGATCCGGGAATGGAACCCGCTATATGTTGCGCGGCAGCCCGTTGCCCAGCCACCGTGCCAACATTGCCATCAATTATGACACTGCTACCAGCTTATACAATCCCATAACAGGTTAAGAACATATAAATATACGGTATTTTAATCTCCGAAGGGCCCAAGTCACATATGGTCGTTAGGCCCGTTTTCATCAAAGAAAGAAAAGGAACCCCTAGTACCCTTTAAGTTTAGGAGACGCAGATAACAAGATGTGACACCTACGAGTACAAATAAGTGGTTAGTTTAGGTGCTACGTCACGCTAAGTTACTTTTAGATAAGTCACAGTTGAGGGGTTTTTTTTTTTTAAGGGGGGAAAATCATCGAATGACTGCTCCCGCCTGGGCTAGGCGGGAGGGAGTGTCAGACTCTTACTGACTAAAAACCACCCCGTTCCTTCTCCTGCACGTCGAGCCGGAGCCCCGGTTACCCGTTAGGTTCTCCGCGACTCCGAATCGGCATCGGCCCTATTGGGCCCCATCTGTGGTGGTCTGATGGCTCTTTGAGGCGCGCGCGGAACGCGACGCGCCGTACGCTCGGTTCTGTTTCTGGTCGGACGGGGAGCCATCCATGCTCGCCGTCCGCAGGCCCGCGCTTACGGTGGCCGGAGATCGTCTCGCGATCCCCGACGCCCGGTGTGTCCTTCGCGATGGCTGGGTTGCGAGGAGGCAGCGCTGCGCTGCCTCACGCGTCCCGCCTCCTCCTTAGCTAGCATGACTGCTTCGCAAAAGGAGGAGACGGCATCCCAGTCCCCCTCGCTCCGCATCATGGCCTGCACTAGGCCCGGACGCGAGAGGACAGTTAAGGGGTAGATTGTCGAAAACGGACAATATAGTATATGACAAATTTTTATTTTTATGTCCGTCTGGTAAAAACATTAGACACGCATTTTTTTTTACGGAAACGAATAGTTTCGAAGATATATTGATTCGAAATATCGCGTGACGTCACTTCTATGTACATTTTATACGTAGAAATAACGTTCTAGCCCCCACTGCTACACTTTGATTCGTTATATCTAAGAATAATTTTATTATACAACAGAACAAAAAAATACGCGTCTAATATTTTTCGTTACCTAACTGACGGACTAATTATATTTTTAATTTTTATACCCTGTCATCATCCCTATTGTGTTGTAATATAGCTTCTTGGAATATAAGTACAAGAACAACACATGCTAAATGATGAAAAAGTCCCCTATTATTTAATATGCTTACCATTAATTGTAATAAAATATACATATATGATGTAAATAATAACATTAAGTGATGTGTGTAAGAAAAAATGGGGTTAATGTAGTATCTAAGATTTTTATAGTGGATAACTAATATTGACTAGAAAAAAAGAAAATGTAATCGAATGACAATAGCACGGACACGAGTCTGCAGAGAATGAAAAACTATGTAAAACAGAATATGCTTACCATACTTTATATCAGGTACAGTGATAGAGCTCTCAGCAATGTTGGTGGCGAGTATGACCTTTCTGTGCCCTTTCTGCACTCGCTGGAACACGCGAGCTTGCTCTTCCGACGTGATAGTGGAGTGCAGGGGAAGCACGTACCATCTGTACGTACGGCACTCTCTATCGCAAATTTTTTCTCTGCAATGAAATAAAAATATTAACTAAAAGGTACCTCACCTGTTATTAGTTGACATGATAAATGTACTATTTATTTGATCTTTTTAAATACAATCAATTTATGCGACGTAACCAATATTATAATATTAATTTATTTATTTATTTTATTTATATATGCTTTATTGTACACATTTATGTAGTAAAACAAACAATTAAAAAAAAAAATCTTTAAACCCAATTCAAGTAAATATGCGTACAATGGGCGGTCTTATCACACAATGGTGATTTCTTCCAGACAACCTTTGGATGGAAATATTTGTAAGAAACCAGATAAGGGGTAGTTACGTGTACAATAAAAAAAAAAAAGACAAAATAAAAAAGCCTACAATACAACCTACAATAGATATAATATACTAGCAACATATAAAAAGAAATACATAAATAATATACAAAAATACAATAAGCTTAAAAACTTTTACTTTTAAAATTAATATAATTTTAAAAGTATACAAGTGCGACTGCCGGGCAAGGGTTGCGAGCAAAGTATTACTGGATTTAAAAAAAAAAACAGTAGTAACACGGAGTCTGGAATTGTGCCCGGTATATAGCAATAGGCTCACTCCCTATTACATGGGACTCATAACATAAATAGTGAAAAGTGGGTGTTACATTGAACAGTGGCATTAAGTGCCAAAATGTGCACCTCTGCCTACCCCTTCGGAGATAAAAAGCGTAATGTATATTTTTTCCCTCCCGCCTCACCCAGGCGGGAGCAGTCATTCGATGATTTTCCCCCCTTAAAAAAAAGGATATTTTTAAAAGTATAATAGCCATAACCCACAACAGCTAGGCTATTCAGTAACTTTTAATTTCAAACATCGAAGTAACCTTGATCCCGGTCCGTAATATTATTGCTTGTGAGAATAATCTCGACTAATGATGGGCGTGTTCCTGTCGTCACATCGGGCTCACCACCATACGTGGCCCGCAACCGCTATGATCGGCGATCATTCATTCACTCGCCCGCCCGACACGACGCCGTGCGCCCATCTCGGTTAACCCTTACAATCAGTACCTATTTAAATACAGTCTTTTCTCATCATAACGAAGTCTTTTATAATTCAAGACCAGACAAGACCAGCAACACAACTGAAACTTGATATTCAAACAGGCGAGAATGCGATCGAGTTGAAACGAGTCGATCTAGTTTCGAATTGAAACTTTCAGAATCGCCTAGCTGAAGTAGATGGCGACACCAACGACAACGGTTCGCTGTCGCATGGATGCCAATGCATACCTACAAGGAATGTTCCTAATACTGACCGTAAATCAAGGTCCGTGAGACAAGCGTACAGATCCTCAATCTCATGGATACCAGGCAGGAAGATGAGGACAGATGAAAGCTCTGCATCATCACGATCTGTTATTTGGTCCTCGTGCTTGTCTATGTGCTCGAATGCGTTCAAAAGTTTTAGGACAAGATGGTGCATCTCCGGAACTATGGTTGGCTCATCAGTTTTTGGCATTGATTGGTGAAGAATCTAGAAGTAGAGGGAGAATAGAACATAATAAACTATTGTACATATTAACACCAGGTACTATTATATCCAATACTAGGTACTTCCGAGCGGTTTCACCCGCTCTGCTCGGCTCCTATTGATTGTAGTGCGATGTTTTATAGCCCATAGGCTATAAAACATCGCAGGAAGGCTATCCTATAGGGCATACCCTATAGGCTAGCCTTCCTCGATAAATGGACTATCCAACACAAAAATAATTTTTCAAATCGGTTCAGTAGTTCCCGAGATTAGCGCGTTCAAACAAACAGACAAACCTTTTCTGCTTCGTTGGCCGAGTGGTCGAAAGTGCGATTGCCAGGCAAGGGATCTCGGATTCGATTCCCGGGTCGGGCAAAGTATACAGAGTTTAAAAAAAAATCTTTGTAGTAGTACGGAGTCTAGAACTGTGCCCGGTATATGGCAATAGGGTCACTCCCTATTACAAGGGATTCATAACAAAAATAGTGAAAAGTGGGTGTTACATTGTACAATGCGGGCAATGTGCACCTCTGGCTTTCCCTTCACAAGATAAAAGGCGTGATGTTATTAATATTAAATAATATTATTATATATAGTGTGTTTTTGTAACGCACTATACTAAACTTACCGATCCAAATTTCGTCAAATGATTCAAGTAGAACTCTTTAACAGTGAACATTTGTTCTTGTTTCTCGATTTTGATGCAGGATGACATCTGTAGGCCTCGAGGGGTGGGGATCATGAAGTAGTCAGCGAAGGCCTGCTTGTTAAACGTGGCTGACATTAACACTACTTTGACTCCTGGCGACACAGTGTATAGTAGTCTCTTCACAATCAGTAAGAGGAAGTCCATCTCTTGTCCCCTTTCGTGGACTTCATCTAGTATCACATGTGTGTATTCATTCATTGTTTTTGCAGCAACTGAAAAAAATATAGAAGAAATTTACTATTCGACGGTCTAAATAACAATTCGATTTTATTTGATTTTCAGTGTTTGGTTACAGGCTATTTTCCAATTTTAATTTATTTTAAATAAATAAATTTTATTAGATTATTTATAATGGAATAAATAACATATCTAGTAAAATGTTTACTGGAAATAAGTCTTTGCATATCCCAGTGGAGAAATACAGAGAAGATTTTTTAAATATGACTGAGCAAACATATATTCAAGGGCACTACAAGATTGAATTAAATATTGTACCATTATCATAAACAAACACTAACCTAGCTTTTGCAACAATACACCGGTGGTGACGTAAGAAATGCGTGTGTCAGTAGAAGTACGAGAATCCAGTCCAACCTATGAAGAAAACAACGATAAAAATTTGTTCCATTCTACATTTGTCAACTAAAACAAAAAAATAAGGGTCATTTTACCTGATAACCAACAATACCGCCAACATCCCAACCTCTTTCTTGTGCAACTCTTTTTGCAATAGATATGGCTGCAATCCTCCTTGGTTGGGTAACCACTATTCTACATGGACGTCGGGCCTGGTAGCAGTCATCAAGGATCCATTGTGGGACCTGGGTGGTTTTACCACACCCAGTTGGACCTTCCACTATGACTACTGGAAAACCATGGATGCGATCCAGAATCTGGAACGAAAGAATTGTTTTTATAAGGTGGCAACCAAGCTGATAAAGATAAAGCTGAGTCCATAAACCTAAGTTATCTGGCTTCTATTTGTTCATTGCTGTCGGCTGTTTGTGTCATTCGATTGCCATGTTTTATAAAAATAATTATATCAATCCCAACAATATTTGTTGTACATTTGATATTTTACATTCTGCTGTAATGTCCCAGTAGTACATATTTATGCAGTAAAAATTACTATTGTCGATATGTCACAAGACAAGATAATAAAAATTAATGCTTGAAAATTTAACTTAGATCTTATTTGACAATATTTATGATAAGAAAGTGCATTATAGGTACATCTCTGGGATTCCCCAACAAGCATTTAATCCTTGCCTGACGGTATATGAGACACAATAATAAATATATTATGTCTCACATCTTATCTTATTACTCATTTTATAAAGCTGAACAATTTGTTTGAACCAGGGACCATTTTAGTTACCCATTGAAAGGGTTTTTCATGGGGTTCCGACGAAGAGTTGTTTTAAAACCAATTTCATATTTATTACCATCTTTTACGAAAACCCTCATCAATGGATTACCTCTTCCAAACCCCTTCGATTTGTTTACCTGTATATTAAATAACCCATTCTTGGTGGTTATACTTTTTAATAGTAAGACATTTTGAACGGGTTACTCCTTCAACGAATATAGTTACCCATTCGGACTACAAACATTGTAATTTTATCTCTCGTGCCTTACTATAAAGTACTAAACTGCATGCATTCGGCAGGTGTACGCGACAAGTCGTAACACGCAGTCTTTTTTTTTTTTTAAGCGTGGAGAATCATCGAATGACTGCTCCCGCCTGGGTGAGGCGGGAGGGAGTGTAAGACTCTTACTGACTAAACACCATCCCGTTCCTACTCCTGTTCTTCGAGCCGGAGCCCTTGCAACCCGTTAGGCTTTCCGCGGCTCCGTATCGGGCATTAGCCCTACTGGGCCCCATCTGGGTCTGGTTCTGGTCGAACGGCGAGATCGCTGCCCGACCAGGGTAGGGTACCCTACCCTTGCTCGCCGTCCGCAGACCCGCACCTACGGTGGCCGGAGATCGTCACGCGCCCCGCCGGCTCCTTGGCTAGCATGACTGCTTCGCAGAAAGAGGCGACGGCATCCATCCATGCACCAGAGCCGGACGCGAGAGGTCGTCGTCGCCGACTACATCCCTGAGGATACGGCGATACTGCATCTTAGAGGCAGTCCGATATCATCGGGTGCCTGCCTGCCTCCGTTGTGTAATCAAGGCATACCTGACGGACAGGTCCTTCATCTACCCCGGTCACCGGGGCGAGTGGAACCGGCGAGAGATGTCACGCGGTGTTCCACAAGGTTCGGTTCTGGGGTCGCTCCTGTGGAACATCGGTTATGACTGGGTGCTGCGCACAGACCTCCCGAACGGCGTTAGCACAATATGCTACGCCGACGACACGCTGGTGCTAGCGCACGGGAGGTCGCACCAGGCGGCGGCCGACTTAATGGCGACAGCGGTTGCGACAGTCGTTGAGAGTATCCGGCAGTTGGGACTGACTCGAGGTGGCGCTCCACAAGTCCGAGGCCATGTGTTTTCATGGCCGCGGCGACGCGCCACCTCCTGGTGGGTCCCAAATAACGGCGGGAGGGGTTACCATCGGCGTCGAGACGACGATGAAGTACCTGGGCCTCGTCCTCGACAGTCGGTGGAACTTCATTGAGCATTTCCGACGTTTGGCTCCAAAGTTGGAGAGGGCGGGGGCGGCGTTTAAGCGCATCCTCCCCAATGCCTCCTGCCGGAGGTATACGCCGAGGTCGTGCGGTCCATGGCCCTCTACAGCGCCCCTGTGTGGGCGCCGAACCTGTTGCGGCGTCCCGCTCGGACGCTTTATCGTCTAATGTCGGTTGCAATGTCGGTATTGGCACACATGAAGGATCGATTGTCCGTAATTCCTCGAAATGTATTGATTGAGAATTATTATTATAAAATTGCAACAATAGAAAAAATCCTGTATTTATATTTTAGGATCTGTAAGACGGGAAATGTTGGCGAAAAACTAACTTGCACCATGCCAATGGCGCGGTTTTGGGGCTTCAGTATTACAGGTCCTAAAGAATACCTAACTAAACAGAGGTTTTATTTCTATGTTTTTTACTTTTTTTTTACAAATTCAATATGCTATTTACTAGACAGCGAACACAAGAAAGAACAATTCAGGTCTCCTTAACGCTTTATTTTAAATATCTTTATTCAAACCCTTATATTGTAGAACTTAATAAAACTTAACAAAAACTATAAAAAGCCCATGTCGGTAGTATACTCTTATATTTGATTACTTAAAATATACTTAGGTTTGTTCATCTTCAATATTCAGACCCTATTAATTTAAATAACAGCACCATCCTGTCAAATCGAGTCAGAAACACTAATGAACAATTCTGTGTGATTCCAAATTTTCAAGGATAAAATCTATTCCTTCACTTCAACGTAATTTAAAATGATTTAATTATAATCCTTTGATTACCCTGACAAACCTTTTCAAAGGGTTATCGCTTCAATTGGAAATCATACAAGAACCGATAACATCTTGTGCTAGTTAACTTATTGATAGGGTTATCCTAACGTTAGGGTTATGAAAGGGCTAACACCATCAAGAGGTAACATTTTCCGTGACTGTAGGAGTACATTCTGTAACACTTCCGAAAGAATTAACTTATATCCGGGGTTGTATGGTCCCTGGTTTGAACACGCTAATCTCTGGAACTACTGGTACCTACGATAATAATAGTTAGAGAAGCTGAGAATTTGAAGAAGAAGTGTGGGATAGCCATGTTTCGGCACAAATGGGCGGGCTTGACTGGTGTGATACCACAGCCTCACAGAAAACCGTCGTGAAACAATGTTTGCATTGTGTTTCATCGTGTGAGTGAGGTAACTGGAGGCCAATTGGGCCACTGGCTACTACTTTTTAAAGGGGTTAAGGTGATTTTTCAAGACCTTACCTGCTGCTTGTGTGCATTGATAGCCAAATTATGAGTATCCTCTTTCATTTGGAAGGAATACTTGTTGTATACTTCTGTCATAGCTTCATCATTGAGCTCGTCTATGTTGGGCACAGAGACTCCAAACGACAAGTGCTCCATAGATTCTAGACCGCCTGCCACGCTTGTGCTGGCAGCTTTTTCACGATTCAATTCATTCTAGAACAATAATTGTATTTTACATAATTATGCAAGTACTTTGTCAAGAATAATATTAAGTACCTGGATGAACATGCTTTGCTCATTGTTGTTTTTTAGGAAACAATATTTTCTGAAAATTAAACCTAGCTAAATCTATTTATCACCCCCGAAACCCAATACATACAATATTTCAAGAAAATCGTTGGAGCCGTCTCCGAGAACATTGATACATAATATTTACAAGAATTCCTTGTTTAAAGGTATGAAATTAAGTATGAATAATGAACATAAATACAAGTTACATATATTATGTTGTATTACTTAATAAAGATTAATGTTTGTAAATATCTAATTGTAATAGTTTTTCAATTAGTTACTGGCACTGAATATAGGTAGTAAATAATAATACTTCAAATAGTTATTACCGAGTTCAAAACAGACATGGCTTTGATTTGTCTTGTGTGCTAGATAACCCCATATCATAAAAATGATACATATTTTTCTAGGTACTCTAAGGACGCTAATTGAGCGAACACATTACCTATTTTTCAGAAAAATCATACTTACCCGCAAATATAACTCAGTTTCCCTTTCCTTGACTTCGCGAGCATAATCGGTACCGACATCAGTCAATGCTGAATGCCGATGTTCCATCTTTCTACCAAAAATCTTATCGTCATCCTCTTCAGTAAGGATTCGAGCACCTCCAGTAAGAGGCCCTCTGAGTTTAATCCTTTGCGTTGGATTCATAAAAAATGCTCGAACTTCATCCATTTTAAAAGGTCTAACGTAGAAATCGAATAAGTACCTACTACTATAGACGATTGAATAAAAACTGAAAGTGAAGTCCTTAGTGTATTTAATTGCTGTATAAACAATCTGAAACCTTAGCTCAACAAAAATATTGAAGTTCTAGGCAATCAGATATTTCAGCTTGAACTACCCTATATATTACTATACTCTTTGGCTTGAACACAACTTCGGCATTGTGTGTCTTTGATTGTGTGCAAGTTTTTTTCACAATTTGACAATGACATAATGCTTATTGGATAGAAGTGACAGGAAAAGCAAATAAACAAAACTTTGAATTTAGTTTTACTTGTTGTACATATTTATTTATTTCTTTTATTATATATCATGTAAATAAGTACTAAAAATAAGTTAATTATTAATTTTCGACGAGGAAATCTTATAATTCAGGTCGTTGACAATAAGTTGATGAGTTTTTCGTTCAGAAATTAGCAGTTAGCTTAACAGAAGTCGTAACAAAAATATTTACAACCCCGCTCCGATCAGAGGCGGAATAAAGTTGAATATAGAGCGCACTAGGCAAGCACACATACCCTATAGGCGCCCCTAAGTGTTTTTAGCACCGGTGCTACTTTACGGCCAATTGTACTCGCAGCGCCCTCCTGCAAACTTAGTGCCCTAGGCACTTGCCTATCTCAAAGAGCCGTCAGACCACCACGGCTGGGGCCCAATAGGGCTGATGCCGATACGGAGCCGCAGAGGACTTAACGGGTTGCCGGGGCTCCGGCTCGAAGGACAGGAGTAAGAACGGGGAGAGTCTGACACTCACATTCGCCTCACCTGGCGGGAGAAAACATTCGATGATTTTACCGCCTTAAAAAAAGGTACTTGCCTATAGATTTGTCTTAGGGATAATACAGCTCTGACGCAGACTCGGACCCGTATTGATCTCGTTGACCAAATTATCACTAAAGTAATACCTGTATTAATACAATTGGTACTGTACTAATTGGTACTGCATGGAACACATTACAGAAATATTATTTCATTTTTTAGTAAGATAGGAAATAAGAAATATAAGGATAGGAAGAGGCTGAGGTGTTTTTGACAACAAAAACAAATATACTTCATTAAATATTATTTATTTCATACCATATTTGGCATAACAAAAATATTCAGATCATTTATAGAAGATATTTAACAACTGATAACCTCATAATTACACAATTATTAATAATACTCATATTATGCATATTGATTTATATAATGATCGTGAATACAGACAGGCATCCCTATATAATTATAGTAGACACAAAAGATTTGACCAAGTAATACAATAGTTATAAATGAAGTGCACTATTCGACTAGAAGATACAAAATTACTTTTGTAATCACTAACATTCAAAATATGAATATGAACTGGGTGTTAACGCCTTTACCTCTATGATGTGAAAGAGGGCTTTGGCACAACCACAGATACATAATGATAGTGGATTTACATGGATCAATAAGGGTTGTAATACAATTAATATCGTAACGAACCCGTAAAGGCGAATTTAATATTTTTAACCTTGTTATTTGAACATATTAATCTTTCTTGTATTGTCGTGAGGCATACTAATAAGGTTACACAGCTTACCTACGTAACTTTTCGACGAGGTAACTTGACCAGTTTTATACTGTTTACGATTATGTGCCTTTGACTTGGCTCGAAACTTGTAGAGCAACCTCGAAAGGTTACGTGATTAAGCTCAATTAACCTAATTATTAAGTGATTTAACTCGTCGAGTACCGTCATTATAGACACAATTATAGAACAATAGGTTGCGGTCACTGGTGACCGCTTGGTGTTTGACAGTTTAATATAAAAAATACAAGAAATTTTGAAAGTCATATGACGCCATTGGTATACTTATCAATCCAATGTAAGCCCACCAATAAACATACACAGATATACATATAACAAAGCAACAAATTCAGTTACAATTATTAATGGAAAAATAATTTAAATATTACAATTTCTTATTTACACTACGGGCCATTCACTACTTGAGATGGACTTTTGGATATTTTTGACATTATAGATACATTTGTTATATTATGCGATCCAATTGGGTTATCTTTTTTATATACATGGTACCTATTGTCATGTTTCATTCAATCAAATGATAAGCATGATACTAGATCAACTACTTTTAACAAGCAATAGATATTTCTTTTATATTTTAATATAACCTTTATACTGATATTTTTATAACAATTACTTATAGGATAATTTTAGAATGATTTTTTTTCTAACATGTGTTTAGTAAACTGATTGTACTCCTTTCTATCCCGATACGGAGTCGCAGAGAACCTAACGGGTTACCGGAGCTCCGGCTCGAAGTGCAGGAGTAGGAACGGGGTGGTTTTTAGTTGTAAGAGTCTGACACTCCCTCCCGCCTCACCCAGGCGGGAGAATTCATTCGATGATTCTCACCCCTTAAAAAAAACTCCTTTCTATAATAATTTGGTTTTGATATAATTTTAAGCCATCACATTGTATTCATTTGTGATATGTGCGAACAGAGTGTAAAGAACTTTCAAGAATCGATTAGACGATTACCTATATGAGAGACAAATAGAGAATCAATGTTTTATAGACAGATACAGTTTTAATTTCATTATATTAAAACTTGCATGACTAAATTTATTATTATGTTTTCGGCTTACTCACTTCACTGTTTGACGAGGAACTTGACTAGTTTGAAGCCATGCTAGAGTTTCATTTTCATGAGCAGCATTACGCGACACGGCGATTGTCGCGCTGCTAGTAATACACTGCTACTGCGTAAGTAAAGTAAGCCGAAAATATAATAATTAATTCAGTTTTAATTTACTTTTTATTCACGGTAATCATAGATGAATAATATTGTAAGAGGGCATTCCGATTTAAGTAAAATTTACTACAAAAACATGTTACAAAATTATTTATTCGCATACTAGATTGTTGCTAAGATTTTTGTGGAGCATGTTCAACTTTAAGATTAGAATTCCTTTATAGGACAGCTTTCTCTATCAAATTTCGTTACTTATGACCGAAATTAATAAACTGATCTAATTTAAATCTAATTCTTCAAGGATTTATCTTTGGATTTATGTGGACGTTTCATATTAGTTCGATTGATTTTATGATTAAAATCGGTTATTTGAAATTACGGCCATTAAACATTTTGACTGAACAACAGAGACAACAAAAGCCAAAATTTGCTGGGTAAGACATTTTCTTTGGTTCATTTGTGATTGTGTTATATTGACTAGGCGATTCTGTCTTTACAACGATAGGATAGTATACCTAAAGATATGTTGTATTACGTGTTAAATTCATTATTAAATGATCTCTCGTCAAATGGCAACTTTTCGAAAAAGGAGCTCAGTAGCCATAGTTCGATGTTGTTTTACGTTAAAAGTAATCGAAACGAGACTGCCTTCGGAGTTCCGATTGGTTAGTTCATTGGAGCCGGCCAATCACAGCGCCGAACGCGTACTCGTTTCGATTACTTTAAACGTGAAATAAACTTGTACTACGGCCTTCGTATTTACAGGGACTGGTTTTAGAGTTACAAATCTGGGTAGTATGTATCACATTAATGTAGAATATTTGGAAGCTATATTGGAATATTACGTAAATTTAAAGCCAAGGATACACTAGGGTACAAACGTCCTGCGACACGTGTCGCCAGCGACGTCGGGTAAAGTAGCGCGACGTTGCCGGACTTTGGTATACATGACTAGCAACATCAACGTCACTGTGGACATAAGTTGCGCGTTGTCACCGTGTACCTATGTCAGGCGACATCGGCTGGCTTCGCTCGTAACGCCGACACATGTCTTTGGACATTTGTAACTTAGTATGTCCTTAGCTTTATTTAAAAAAAGACGCCACACTAGACAGCTGTTGCTTAACAGCTTTTGCCTTAAAAACGACAGAAATAAAAAAAAAATAACAATAAATTTTGTGCGACACAATAAAATATCTCAAACAATCTGCTTCACAGATCGACAATTAAATTTTAAATTGATACTAATATTAATTACTAAACCACATCCGTTTGAATTTTGATTAATGTTATTAGAAGACCAAAATTAATATAAAACTAGAATATAAGAAATTCCGTATGTTACTTGTATTTTAAAAAAAGTTTAGAGGAGACCCTATACATGCATGTCTCAGGAATAGTTATCTAATACCTCATCGCCCATTGGTTAGTTAATAAGGTTATATGTCACCGACAACAGTTGCAATTAATTATAACTGGACGAAAATAAAATAAAGGTTAACCTTTTGACCGCCTGTATCACGTAACTACGACCGCAAATCAAAATACAGTCACCATGGTAACCAGTAAATAAGAAAATTTTGCTCGTTTTCACCAACCCCTAAGCTAAGATAGGTGACATTTTACTAGTTAGTACGTCACGCTAAGTATCTTTTAGTTAGGATATGGTTTATTATTTAGTTTCATTATCGCTTTAATGACCTTGAATTTTGTACCATGATAATATCATTAATATCATATATGGTTGACAAAACATAATAATTATATAACCTTATCTACATGAATTCGAAGTGTGACATTGGAGGGAATGCTTTGGAATTACACATGGCGGTCAAAAGGTTATGTACAGCCCACGAAAAAATTATAGCCACTCCGAAGTAGATTTGTATGTATATTGTAGTAACCGACTCTCTCTCGCTGCTTTCAGAGCGACCATGAAGTTTGGAGGATCTGCAACCACTGCAAAGACGGACAGATTAGAATATGACTAACAATCGAAATGAATAAATAATCAGAGGCCTTAGTACGAGTTTGTTTTACGTTTAAAGTAAGCGTAACGAGTACGCATTCGTCGCTCTGATTGGTTGGATCATTGGCGCCAATGCCAATCAGAGTGCCGAATGCGTTCTCGTTTCGAATACTTTAAACGTAAAACAAACTCGTACTAAGGCCGCTGGATCCAAAAACTGAGATCGATGCAGAAAAAATCGACAGTAATTAACGCACACACACACCAAATACACCAAACTGTGAATAATTTAACGACTCTTTTACAAAACTTTCAATAGTGTAGATGACTAATTTTTATTTTAATGTTCGTCTGGTAGATTATTTTTAATCATTAGACACGATTTTTTTTTGTTTTCTTACAGAAACGAATACTTTCGACGATATATTGATTTGAAATGTCGCGTGACGTCACTTCTATGTATATTTTATACATAGAAATGACGTTTTATCCCCACTCCTAAACTTTGATTCATTTTATCTAAGTATTGTTTAATCATACGACAAAATAAAAAAATACGTGTCTAATATTTTTTCATTACCTAACTGACGGACTAATTACATTTTAAATTTTCATACCCTGTCATCATCCTTATTGTTTCCCATCCGGACAAACAAAGAAGTTCAAAATCTGACTCCAAAATCATAACTATATAGTCCCTTTTTATTTGATTTTACATCAGTATTAATATGACAAGTACCTGAAGTCTTAGTACTTAATTCTCCTTCGAAGGTTGGATGGACCAGCCGAGTATACGTCGGTCGAAGCCGCAGCTGAAGAAGTTTATGTTGGACGATATGTCATCCGCCCAGGCCACTGACGTTACCATGCGACGATGACCCTGCAATCATATTGGTTGTTGATTATATTGCCAGTTTTTTTGGTGCATGCAGGGCTTGGATATGGTTGGATGAGAACAGACTTTAAATGACTTTTGTTACGTGAATTATTAAAGGACAAAATACTTCATCCTAATTATCATCATAATCAAGAAACCATGACACCTTTTCAAAGAGGGTTGGATACCTGAGTTCGCTGATCAGTCTGCTGCCTGCCTCTGTTAAATATGTAAATCCAATACCCATAGGAATAGTGTTAATCGTAATAAGGAATCATAAAAAAATGTTTAATAATTATTGTTATTACCTGACGGCTAGATCGAGGCAGTCTAGCGAGTCTCTGCCCCTGCAGGTCGAAGAGTCGGACCTGTCGGTTGTCGTGTGGGATCGCGATCAGTCCATTGCCACTCACACCAACACGGTTCACTGAGGAATCAGATCTGATCGTGGCAAGAGCTGAACGCATGTTACGGACATCCCAAACCTAAAAGGCATAAAAAAGACATCATACAAATATACAGTACTGTTTGAGAACATTACATGTCGTGCTACAATACAATAAACTAATAAACTAGTCTTAATCTATTGTTACTTCTAATAAACATCTTTCATTACCTTAACGGAACGGTCATCAGATCCAGAAACGACTTTATCTTCTCGTGTGAACACAGCCGATGTGACGCTCCTGTAAAATAAAAATAAAACATTATTGTAGTCATTAAAATCGTTGCCTATTACATGAGACTCATAACATAAATAGTGAAAAGTGGGTGTTACATTGTACAGTGGCATTAAGTGCCGTAATATGCACCTCTACCTACCCCTTTGGGGTAGAAAGGCGTGATGTTATGTTATAAAATCTTTGCCATATACCGTAAGCAGGATAGGGCAGGAATAGGAATGGATTGTTGTAGCCATTTGAAAACTTTCCATCTTTACAAGAAGAAGAGTGGATTGATGATCAGTGTCGTGGAGTTTACATAGTGCTTTTAACTTACTCAGTGTGTCCTTGGAAGACGGAGACGGAGTGTATCGGCTCACGGAAGTCCCAGAGACGGAACGTTGTGTCGCGGGACGCTGTCACCACCAGCCGGGACGCGTGGTGCGCAGACGCATGCGTCAGCTCGTGATCGTGACCTAAATTATAATATTGTGTAGGAATACTTGCTTATATTTACCTAATATAAAAAGTATGAATGTATGTTTGTTTGTTTGTTTGTCTTTCACTTTACAACAGCGTGTTCATGTATTTGGAGATGATTAGAAGGCTGCAGAGTTATACAATTTAACCTACTTTTTTTGTTTGACCACACGGTCACAATACTATACTGTGAATTTTAATTCGATTCCAGATTTGACAATTTCAGTGTTGCAACGTTATGACAAGTACTAAATAGTGACGTTGCGAAATTATTCGATATGATAATGCAATATTACTTGATCGATTCTTCTTGTTTATAATTTTATTCTTGTAAACTAAGTATATCAGGAAATTAAATATTTCTGAACCGATAATTTAGTTTTGATGACAAATAAAACAGATAGATGTATTATGGTAATAAGTTATTTTATAAATTTTCGTCGTCATCGCTATCGCTATACTGTCCCTTTCTGTAACATTTATTATAAAACACACACACTGATTGTTTATCGATTTTTGTGTTCATCACTACACTATTATATGTGGTATCATTATTTCACAAAATGACAGTAGCTATTGTCAAATCTGGAATCTAATTAAAATTCTGACTATAGTTTTTAATCTACTTTCGATTTCATACCACACACGTCATTGTACCTTATCCTCACAAAGCCATAAATATTTTCATCAAACCTGTAAGAACTTGTAGGCAGTCCCCAGTTTCGACATCATATAGGTTAGCGGTCCTATCCCAGGAGGCGGTGATGACGTGATCGCCGCCGGTAAGCCAATCAGCGGCGACAACGACACCTTGGTGGCCGCCCAACTCCGTGAGGGGAGTGCGCAGTACTTCTGGCCTATCTCCTCCTTCGCCCAGACTTTCTTCTCCGCCTCCTTCTAACTCTTCCTCAGAGGACTGGCCGCGCTAAAACAAGGTTTTATTCATTGTTATTTTACTTCTTAGTGCCTCGTCGATAGGTCGCTAGTGCTGACTGCAGTGCAAGAGATTTCGATTTTTCGAAAGGTACCGAAATTATGACAATCAACTCTTAAAGAAGTATTTGTACGCCTAACATAAAAGCGTATGTGCTAGCTTAGACGTTGATAATAAGTGAAATGATATTATTTTTTTGTAATAACTAACATAACATAACATCACGACTTTTATAGCCGAAGGAGTAGGCAGAGGTGTATATTACGAGACTTAATGTACAATACACTGTACAATGTAACACCCACTTTTCACTATTTATGTTATGAGTCCCATGTAATAGGGGGTGAGCCTATTGCCATATACCGGACACAATTCCAGACTCCGTGCTACTACTGAGATTTTTTGAAAAAGTCCAGTAATACTTTGCCCGACCCGGGAATCGGACACTAGACCACTTGCCCGGCAGTCGTATTTCGGCCAACGAGGCAGTCAATGTAAATACTCTACAAAATAAACGAGAATGAAGAATTAGACAGAGACTTCTAACAGACTGTTCTGAAATTCTGGAAACAAAGTTTACTAACCGGTAGGTCCCAATTGACGGCGGCCTGCCACACGTGAGCAGTATTGTCTCCGCTGCTTGTGAGAGCAATGTCCCTGCTTGGGTGAAAACGGATCGAGTTGACAGAGCCTGTGTGCCCTGTGTACTGCAGGAGACATTTACCCCATTCCACGCTCCATACGCAAGCTGTGTGATCTGTAATGAAAAACATACATATATCAAAAAACATTATTAACTCGTCGAGTACCGGTTTTGCAGACACAATTATACAACAATAGGTTGCGGTCACCGGTGACCGCTTGGTATTTGACAGTTTAAAGGAATAAAAACAGCGGACATTAGGAAGAAGTGTTAAATGTTAAGTGTAAATAAACATAAATAGTGAAAAGTGGGTGTTACTTCTGTGTGCACCTCTGCCTACCCTTTCGGGGATAAAAGGCGTGATGTTATGTATGTTAAATGTAAATAAAAATTCTTATTCTTACATTTATAAGCACTGAACAGCCGATAATATTTATTCTCTTGCATAAAAATTAAGACCTAATATAACTTAGCATAATTTTGTTTGGCATAAATTTGATTCGCGTAACGTTAGTAGCATGATAATAAATTAGTCTTTAAAATGATTATGCCAACATAAAATGTATAACTAAAAAAATTATCATCAACAGCCTATAAATGCCCACTGCTGAGCAAAGCCTCTTCTCACACGGAGAAGGTTTGAGCATTATCACCACGATTGCTCAAAGCGGGTTGGCGATTTCAAACTTATAATTAGAAATTATAAGCCCAGGTTTCCTTAAGATGTTTTCCTTTGTCAGTGGCGTCTGAATAATCTTAGAAAGTACATATAACTCGGAAAAAGTCACATTGGTACTTGCCGTTGGTAGGTTTCGAACCAGCACCCTCATGTAGTGTAGTAGTACGTCATAGAACACCAGCCACCACGACGTCAAAAAAAATTATGCTCAAGTATTATTATGCCAAAATAAATTGTGCCAAAAACGTTATACCGAAGTAGATTAGGACAAAGAACATTATGCGAAAAGCAGAGATACCAAAATATTTACCTGCAGAAGCAGTACCAATAAGAGCTTGTCCAGGACGAGCTGACGTCACATCCCAAATCCCATCTTTGTGTCCTGTAAACTCGCGCACTAACTGACAGTTGTATGATGGAGCCTTGAAGCTGGAGACTATCTTGCTGGTCTGCACCCGGAGTTTATGACTCGCTTTCACTTTCTGCGAGTTGCTTTGTGTTACTGTGAAGATTGGAAAACAGATAAATTATCATCTAAGGTGACTCTTACCTAGGTGTCACCCTCCCTGTTTTTAGTCTCATTTCTCAGATCAATATGATGTTATTTATCATTCTCATAAAAAATTATGAGATTAAAATACATAAGACTAAAAAGTCTAAGATTCCTTTGGGTGGATACTGGTTTCTCCTTTTTGCCCTTATTTCTCAGTTCTGTATGCAATTACAGATTGTTATTATGTACTTTAAATAATTAGGCTGCGTAAGATAAAGTGAATGATAGCACAAGTTCTTTTTTATCATCTGTAATCTGCCATTTGAGCCATAGTCAGATTGATTAGTAATATTCATAAGCATTTGTGGAAGTATTCCATCAAATACATCTCCTACTTCGAAAACTGTATCAGTTAGTATTTCTTATCCAGTTGCCAATATTTGCTAAACCTTTAGCCATGTCTCCCTTCCGTTTTGAAAAGGTCTCTTGACAGACCAGGCTTGAGTCACACACTAATGAACTGGTCATTAGTGTGTGACTCAAGCCTGGTCTTATATTTTTTTACTTAGTGTACTCCCTAACTTCCACTCTAATAGTTGGTATATTTAAGTACTCATGTATCTCAACATTTCTTGAGAACCATGGGACGCTGCTCATTATTGAAGTGCTAACAGCACAAGTAGAGACATATTAATTTTATTTTTTTTTCTTTCTTTTCTTAAAAAACTTTGCCCCACACTAGGATTTTCTCCTGTGTCGTGGGTGCGTTTACAAACATACAAGTTCACATACACATCACACCCAGACCCGGAACAACAATTTGTGGATCACACAAAGTGTTGTTCCGTGCGGGAATCGAACCCGCGACACGTTGCTCGGCAGCCGGTTGCCCAGCCACCGCACCAATCGTGCAGTCATTAGTCACCAATTATGGTCTAATTTGTATATCCCTTATTAAGAACATGAGATCCGATGTTAAAGTACTGTAAGACAAACTAATTTCAAGCATGAGCGAGCATGCTAAATTGAAGCATGCTCTGCTTCAATTTAGCACTTGTCACTTAATAGCATGTGTGTAGGCATGTTAGTCAAAATTAGCATGCTCATTTCAGGCCTGTTTGCAAATCAACAGGCATTTGAGTTTTGAACACCTTTTAGCATGCTATTTTAGAGTCAATACCATTATTACTAGTTGAGTAGTTACTTACATTTTACTTTAGAGTTCTTCCCAGCAACATCAAACTCAATGTAATCCAAATTTTGTTTATCTCCCACGTAACTCTCCCGTTCCAATTTCTCACTCAAAATGTCTATTTTCTCTTGAACTAGAAACATAAGAGAAGGCATTTACTATAAAAAAAATATGGGTAAAAACTATGATATTTACAGAGCTAAATAAGTTATTGTTAATTAAACTGTCAAACACCAAGCGGTCACCGGTGACCGCAACCTATTGTTCTATAATTGTGTCTACAAAACCGGTACTCGACGAGTTAATGTTATCATACATGTGCAACCAAAAGAGATATGTAAGAATCATAGCAATTGTCGTTCCATAATCTGTGCCTATATATAATGTATGTATGTACGTACATATTCAATAACCTAGTGTTATTCAACATATAGGGCTATGGGTGAGGTTTGTGATCAGCAGTGGCCATCTTCTGGCTGATGATTTTATATATTTAACTAGCTGACTTGGCAAACTTCGTACCACCTCAAAAACCTCCTTTTCCTCACCTTTTAAGCCTTACTTGGATCTCCACGAATATTTTAAGACCAAAACTAGCACAACAGTTTAGCGAGAATAACTAATGGAAATACATTTTTATTTATATAGATAGGATAGCCTTTGGCAAGCATGGAACCATGGAAGTGGGGGTGCACGCATGCAAGCATGATAAAATGTTTGGGCGGGAACATTTGGATAATGAGAACCATGCTATTGCTAAACTATGACTTTTTAATAGAAATGGTAATATAATTATGGGTACAACCTTTCAAAAACTGAATTCCACAAGAAAACCCCATTTGAATAACAATATACAAAAGCAAAGACATTTAAATGTAAGAACTGCACAAGAATAAATCCAAATGTCAACATTATACCAACCTTTATTGGACAACTTATGTTGCTCACAGTTCATAACAATACAAGCAAACGGTAACTTATAATGGAATATATTATAAATAGCAACATACTGTAACTTCAAAATAATAAAATAAATATTATTAGGTATACTTTAGTTACACTTACGATTCAGATTTTCTGTGTAAAGAAGGTCAAACTCTTTTTCTATTTGAGAAAATAATTCGTGTAAACGTGATCTATATACAGGTGGAATAGATGTTTCGGAATCCTCCATCTTCAGGTAGTTAGGCAGTCCATCAGATCCTTCAGTAAGGGCCTGGAGCCTTCGCTTACTGGATTTCATGGTCCAAAGCGGATTACACACCAATATACTAATCACATCACATTACGCAGCACATAAACAGAGATTTGAAATCCATAAATTTCATGGAAATTTATTTTAGGTCACAATATTTCCACACAACTTGAAAATAAGAAAATCCTAAATAAATACAATCAATGTATGTATTCCACAACCCACAATCTTTCAACTTTTGACGTGCCGTTGTGACGTTTTGATTTTCCTCTAAAATGCTGTCTCTGGCTATGAATTTTAAACCTTAAATTATTTTAAAATTAATTATTTTTAGATTAAGTGTTATAAAATACTATAGACTGAATAAAATTGAGTAGACACCATACCCAGGTGTGATTATTTAGGTTTGTTCTTAATAAATAAATAAAATCCGAGTCGCGTTTGTCAAATAAATCGGTTTAGGCATTTTTATTTTTGTTTAATTTAAACTTAATTTACATTTGTTTAGAAGGGACAAGGGACAAAAGCCTGTCAGCGGATTCGTCCGTGTTCCCAGCGGTAGCCTATGTCTTACTCCAAACCATAATCTACCTCTGTCCTAAATTTCATTCCAGTCCCTTCAGTCGTTTTGATGTGACTGAATCAAATCAAATAAAATCAAACTGTGTCTAGGGATTGAGCCGCACAAGTAAGTTTGTTTTTTGTTTAGTTTAGTTTTGTTAGTTTGTGTATACTTTTTCGGGATAAAAAGTATCCAGTGATGTGCCCAGAATATTAAAGCATGATCATACTAAGTTTCATCGTAATCTTTTGCGTGATGCATGAACGTAGGTACAGACAAACAGACAGAAAAAAAAATTTTAATCGCTTTTTTAGGTTCGGTATCTACCTACATAATTGTATAATGTAGTAACATACCCCATTGAATCTTTTTTTTTTTAATTTTCAATGTACAGAATGTACACTACAGTTTTATTATGTAACTTAAGAGACTGTTGGCAGAGGGAACATAATATCTAATTTCCAAGTACCTTTGTCTAGTATGTTGTAAAAACTAATGATATTTCTCCCAGCATGTATTAGTATTGTTTATTGACAACAAATTAAAAGTAAAATCACTTCAATCAAACCAGTAGTTTTAATTCATTGATGTTTTTGTTTTTAATTCGGGATATTTTCACTAAATCCAAAAATCCTTATCCTTACTAATATTATAAATCAGAAAGTGAGTTTGTTTGTTTGTTTGTTCCGATTTCACGCCGTAACTACTAAACCGATTGCTTTAAATTTTTGCAAACGTAAAGTTAGAAGTCTGGATTAAATAATAGGTACTACTTTTATCCCGGAAAAATTTGGTATTCTCGAGGAAAAACGAAATCATTGGTATAGATGGCGCTGTGTGTATATACATAGGCTACTTTTTATCCTTTTGTGACGCGAGTCGTCACAATAGTCAATGATGACAGTCCGACAAGTGCAAAGCACGATGATAATTGATGTTACCATTCCCCATGACGAGAACCTCGTGAAAACTGAGAAAGATAAACAAATAAAATATCTAGACTTAGCTTACGAGGTTGAAGACAAGTGCAGTGTGAATTCGGCTATCATTGTGCAGATAGTCGTGTCCGCTAATGAATTAATCTCTAAAAGCCTCGACATCCACCTTAGGAAGCTAGTATTAGGTAGATGGCTCAAGGGCCCCGGATACAGACAGAAGGCAGGAAAGGCACGTATCGTGAGGAGGTTTTTGCCTCTGGAGCCCGAAAAACCGGTAGCTTGAACCATGCTCCCGCTACTGGTAACTGGCACCAATTTTTATATTTTTAAACTAGCTGACCCGGCAAACTTTATAAATAACTTCTGCCCGCGACTTCGTACGCGCAATCCCGATATTTCCCGTATCCGTTCTTGATTTTCGGTTAAAAGTAAAAAATAAGTATTGGGTAAAAAGTATCCTATGTCCGTCTCCTGGTTCTAAGCTACATCCTCACCAATTTTCATCCAAATCAATATAGCCGTTCTTGAGTTATAAATAGTGTAACTAACACGACTTTCTTTTATATAGGTAATATATAGATTTCGTAGAAGGATGAAAATTGAGGATTGTATTTTTGTATGTTGTATCCACAGAAATATTAAAGAAGTTTTTAATATTTCTGTGTCATAAAAAAATGGATATTAAAAATTTTGTCTAAAAAATAAAAAACAAATCAGGGGTGGACTACCCATAACATTTAGGGGGATGAAAAATAGATGTTGACTGAATCTCATAGATACCGGATAAGCACAAAAAATTTCATCAAAATCGGTCAAGCCGTTTCGGAGGAGTATGGCAACGAAAGTTGTGATTTTTGTATTAAAATATAATTTATAGAGAATTTAAATAAATATCTGGAAGTATTAGTACCACTTCACCAAAATAAATAAGATGGACAATAAAAATAAATTTAAAGATACTAAACTAATATGGTAGATAAATGTTGGCTAATGTACTTTATAACTTAGATGGAATATTTGTTCCATTAGCAATAGCCATCGCCATGTTTTATAGATTAAAAGCCGACTGGACGTAGTGTCCTTGACCATATGAGGATTCAATATCTCGAAATCGCGTATGAGGGAAGTTGGAGTAAAGGCCATAAGAGTATGGGAAGATGTATTTAGGGCTCAGTAGTTATTATACACGTTCATCTTATGCGAAATCTTTGCTTGCGCGATCTGAATCCTAACCGTCCATCTATCGGATGCATGTCGTAACTACAATCATAATAGTTCTTCTAAGAAATTATAGATGCCGCTCAAACGCCAATATTGAAAACCGCTTGATGACACTCATATACATTCACATTAGTGATAATAAAATAAATGCGTCAGAGCCACTCAGAGCAGAGCATCAAGCGCGTCAGATAAAAATTATGGATCCAAGGTGTATCTAATGCATTGATCTAATCTAATTTTTCATAATTCTGTGATTGATGACATTCGATATTTTGAAGTTGTCAACTCGTCAAAACATCTATATGGCAATGATTGAGATGAAAAATTATTTTGAAGTGATAAGCGATAAAAAATTGGAAGTTAAATCAATCTTTTGATTATGTTATAAAATATAACAACCATTTAAAAAAAACAATCGAATAAAATAAGATTTAAGTCGAAACTTGTCTTACATTATTAATAATATTGGCAACTCCGCTCGCGAATAAAGAGAATAAGGAAAGGTTACTGGCAACATTTTATCGCATGGTCATTATTAAAAAAATGGCTGGTGAGTAGCAAACTAGCCCTGCCAACGTTCGTCGTTAGATTGTTGTTTATTTTTCTATTTACAATCATGTCGTTTTCAGATTTATACGCAAAATATAATTGTACCTATTGCCAAGAAGAAATAAACGGTGTACGCGTGAAATGCGCGGAATGCGTCGACTTTGATATTTGTTTGCAGGTAGAGTTGCTTTGCTGCCATTTTTGTTTATAGTTTTGGCGCAAAATTTTAAATTGTCAGTCTCTTACGAAGCAAAATTCTTCTCTTTTTTAGTGTTTTTCTCTTGGCGCTGAAATTGGAACACACAAAAATGATCACTCCTATCAATATATGGTAAGTTATTTTGTATTTTGTCTATCGAACTCGATATTCGTAGATTAGAAAAATAAGATCAAGTGTACACAGTGGAATAAACTTGTTTTAAACTTTTAAACATTTGAAATAATATTGTTGGTTTTATTTTAGGACTCTGGAGCATTTGGGATATTCCTAGGTCGAAGTAGTTGGTCTGCAAATGAAGAAGTTAGATTACTAGATGCTATAGAACAATTTGGTTTTGGAAACTGGGAAGATATAGCTAAACACATAGAAACACGAACACCAGAAGGTATGATTTTAATTTATCTTATTTGCAGAAGTAAATATAATGGTGTTACAATTTGTTTCCTCACTGTATAATGCACTTGACGCAAAAGGGAAATGTAAGGGGTTATGTATCTGTTGCTTATAGTAGCATATATTTCTTAACACAGAATCAATGCATTTACCTAATCAGTTTAACATTGAATTCTTATACACTGCTTTATTGGTCACAGGGTGGCCAGTGCAAGTGTCAAAGGACTCTGGTTTGGTTCTAATCGGGGAATTATAATTCATTAATACTATTTGTATATTTAGTTGTAAATGAATAAATCTAAATAGAAGTCTAGTCTGGCATTGTACACAGGACTAACAACTTGCTCAATGAAAATCAAACATAAATTCAAACCTTTATTGTTTATGTTAGTCAATATTTTTTCACTAGTTTTTGTCAACGTTTTTGACCATTTTGCCCGGACAACTAGCCTATTTGTTATTCTAGACCAGGGCTGTCTAAACTATATACCCTTGCGGGCTAATTAAATTTCTTACAAAAGCTGGAGGGCCTGAAAAATTGTTTCAGTTGTATAATGATGTTTTACATTGCATAACATAATATTCTTTACTCACAGACAAAATATACAAATCATACACTGACTTTTATTATTGTCATTGCACACAAGATGAACATGTTGAGATTAAAATGTGTGATGCGGGCCACATTTGTTTGGACAGCCCTGTTCTAGACTATTATCTAAATAATAGATACTATTTAGATACTCTTCTATTACTACTAATACTTTATTCTTGATCTCTGCCAAGTTTCATCAATCAGTAGTTTTTGAACAACATACATGCTCCCAAATTTCACGTTTATAATATTAGTAGAATTATTTGATATGTGTAGTTCTGCTGCACCCTCCAAGGGTTACTACATTAATGTATATTGTTTTAAAAGTAGTGTGAATCAAACATGAGAATTACTTATTACAGAGGCCAAAGATGAGTATATCACCAGGTACTTAGAAGGCAGTATTGGTAGAGCTACATGGGGTAATTTAGAAAGCACAAGCCGACCCTCATTAAACACTGGTGATAAAGATGAAGGTCCATTGGGTCCAAGTGCAGTATCCCGTCTCCCTCACCTTGCAGTTACCTCAGATGAAGCCGCACAATTAGGATATATGCCAAACCGAGATGATTTTGAAAGGGTAAGTTTATATTTATACATGTATCATTAAGTGAAGTTAAAGTATTTCATTCAATTAATCCTTAATTAGGCGTTTTGAAACGTCAAAATTGAATCATCGGTCAGTGTTTTTTTTTTATTAAAGTTAGTTGTTTAACTGTTTGTTGAGGTAACCTGACTAGTTTCAAGCCATGCAGGGGGCTCATCGATATGAGTAGCATTGCGTCACAAATGACTTAGCAAATGTGATGCAGGCTGCATCACACATAGCGGATGTGTATCCTTTTCCTATACATTTGTGTTAATGTCAATCCATTGATTATGTTTTTCGGTTAGGTAGTACAATGTAAAGGATGTGATCAACAACTGTATCAGTACTTATCAGGCTACCATTGAAGCTGACTTATTGGTTCATCATTCAGTGTAATGACTCATTTCATGCCTGTTATATTTTGATAGTAATGTAAAGAAGGTTAGAAAGGAAATAGTTCCTGATTTGTATTAGAACACGCGTCGCCGTTTGTCCCCCACTCTTTAACTTTACTACAAGCAAGAGACCAATACCTACGTGGAAAATGCACACAAATAAACAACACGCACTAGGTTAAAAGATTTGTTATTGGTCGTCACACTGACGCAATCACTTCGTTTGACATACACTATACAGGCGTAAAAACTCATATATGGTAGGGGGAGCGAAAGGTCGATTATTGATATCGATAAAATTAATGGCATCTAGCTTCTTAATTTACATGTATAGCGGACTATGCGGATTTGTATAAGGCATATTGTGTACATGTATTAATGTAAATAACTATACATAGAAAAATACATAACTGATTTTTAAAATCAATTACATTATTAACATTAAATAATTTGACATGGAATATAATTATAAGTAAATTGTTGATTGGTAGTAATCAAAAAAGTATAAAAAACCGAAAAGGTATTATTTCGATTTTGTTTTGTTTTCAACTGTAAGTTTCATAAAAATAAAAGGAGTATGGGAAGTCATGGGGTAAAAAATAATAGATTTTTACTTAATTCAAAATATATAAAAAATAGCGTAATTTCTCCCTAAGGAATGAAAAATCATAAAATAATGAAATATTGAGAATTATCATAACGTAACCATATCATGATATATGTAATCTGTGCTCAAAACTCTGTTATTGCCTCTGTTAGATATCATCATGATATTCGTATGATGACAACCGATAATCGTCGTTCGTATTTCTTTAATAGTTAATATAAATAGGAATTATTATATAGTTTCGGTTACATAATTTCCTTTACTGAATGTGAGTGGTGTGCAAATTAACTTAGAAAGTACGTATAAGTTGTATGAAACAGCGCCGCAACCTCCAGGCCAACACAATATTTTAGCTCACATAAATTAAGTCAGCTCTAAAAGCTCTGAAAACTAGAAAAGTCATCAGGTGCACATAGCTATTCTTAAAAAAGGTACAATACAATCGCTCCCAGGATATAATGATATCTTATTTGTTGTCATAGCTTTGTTCTCGAATAGAAAACCTCAGCAACTATTTTAAATTATTGACTAAAATTTCGGCTGGCTTTTAAGAATTTCTCATAGTTTCAACTATTTACAATTTGGGCCTAAGCATGTATGAAAGAGTATCCATCTTACGAAAAATGATTTAGATGTCGCTTAGATGATATCAAGGTAGAAATGTAAAACTAAATTTCCTAAATCATAAAATCAGTCTACTTACTGAACAAAACATAACGAACACATAAAAAATTATATAAAACTGAAATACGAATAAAATGCCTCACTTAAAACCTATTTCATAATTAGTCGTAATAAATAAAATTATTTTAGTTATAATGTGTGTAATTTGATAATAATCCTTTGTATCATAGTAATGGGGATGATGACAGGGTATGAAAATTAAAAATATAATTAGTCCGTAACTTAGGTAATAAAAAAATATTAGACACGTATTTTTTTATTTTGTTGTATAATAAAACAATACTTAGATAAAACGAATCAAAGTTTAGGAGTGGGGGCTAAAACGTCATTTCTTAGTATAAAATGTACTGAGAAGTGACGTCACGCGACATTTCAAATCAATATATCTTCGAAACTATTCGTTTCCGTAAGAAAATAAAAAATACGTGTCTAATGTTTTTAAATAATCTACCAGACGGACATTAAAATAAAAATTAGTCGTCTACCCTATTATCGACATTGTTTACAAATTTACACTTCTCTATATCGATTCGAGGAAATGACGTTTTGATTTGATACTCGGGACTCTCGTTGTGAACGTAATACTGTTTCGAGTTTCGTACGCTGTCACAACAACATTGTGTTTGATGGCCGGTTTTTGACATTTTGGTTGGTAGATTTGGAGTATTTTCTCATAACCGCGGCACGCGTGTACCGCCCAAAAGGCCGTTCTATCCTCCTTTATAATTATGTTCTGTGGGACAGACAGACGGTGGATAGCGACTTTGTTTTATACTATGTAGTGATGTTAATGTGAACAATTTGTGCCCTTTTCAGGAGCATGATCATGAAGCGGAACAGTTGATTTCAACTTTATCTCTCAACCCTGAAGATGATGAGTTGGATATTGGTAAGTTAATAACTAACTTAATACAACTCCCGTGGGTTTCACTCGCTGCTCGTCTCCTATTGGTCATAGCGTGATGCTTTCTAACCTCTAATGTGGCAAAAATAACAGCCTCAATACACGATAATTATAATTACATATTTTGATTTTACTTTTATATTTCCTTCTGAGAAAGCGATGAAATCAATCCAAAAACATCATTATTATGTATTTCGGCTTATTACAACATCAAAGACTTATTATTCGTTAAAGAAACACTTACCAATCTATACAGATAAATAAAATTGAAGTGTCTGTATGTAATATTGAAACAACTACATGCATACGAATATTTATTTTTTTATTTGTTTGTCTGTCTGTCTGTTTGTATTGTCTAATCTTCGAATTGGCTGGACCGATTTTGGCGGCAGGTAGCTGATGTACTAAGGAATAACATAGGCAATTAAAAAAAAAATATGGCCTAAAACTCATAATGTACGCGGACGAAGTCGCGGGCAACAGCTAGTTTATGAATAAAACTACCAAGTTCTTATTTTTAATAGTTAGTATAAAGATATGTTTCAATTTCCAGCCCTGAAGTTATCACAAGTGGATATTTACACTCGACGACTGCGAGAAAGGACCAGGAGAAAGCGCTTAGTGAGAGACTATCAACTCGTGTCCGTCTTCTTCAACAACCAGAGGAATAAACAGAAGACGCTTGGAAAACTTGCCAAAGAGAAAAAGTAAGTGCTTTTTCATGTTTGACTAACTATTTAATTTTGAAGTTGAAAAATTACACACGTGTGAATGAAAAATTGCCTGCCTCGTTGGTCGAGTGGTCGCAAGTGCGACTGCCGGGCAATCCTCAAACTCCTAATCCCCAAAAGGCCGGTAACGCACTTGTAACGCCTCAGGTGTTCCAGATGTCCATGGGCGACGCCGATTGCTTACCATCAGGTGATCTGTCTGCTCGTTTACCGGCTAATGCCATAAAAAAAAGAGATAGAAATAAAACGTACCTCTATTACATTACTCTCTCTAGTCTCTACATCTATACAGATAAATAAAATTGGAGTGTCTGATTGTAATATTGAAATAACCACTTTTTACTATATGCATATGAATATACATATGATACCAAAATAACATTTTAAAAAATTTGTTCTGTGTGTACTGACTAATCTCTGAAATGGCTGCACCGATTTTAACGGGACATTTACTGGCAGGTAGTTGATGTACTAAGGAGTAACATAGGCTATTTTTATTTTGGAAAATTGAATAAAGAAACTATCATGTCGTTTAACTCATAGTCTACGCGGACGAAGTCGCTAGCAATAGCTAGTAAACTTTGACAATACATAAACTTTGACAATTTGACAAAAGAATTTGAAATCTCAAAATAGAGACAAATCAACAACAGTATTTTCTTCTCATTATACATATATGATACAATACACAGGCTACATGTTTCTATGGCCATAAAAAGAAAAAAACACTTGTTATCATTCTGACCTTTGTTATTGGGTCATATGATTCATTATGTTTTGTGCTGTGCATTGTACCAACGAAGTTGTTTATTTGTCATATTTTTTGCACTTCTAAATTACTTGACAATTAATGCAGATTGATTTTTGTTGATATTATGCAGTTTTAAGATATGATATCAAAATATGATATTTTGAGTTTTAACAATAAGTGAATTATTATAATTCAATGTTGTGTTAGGATTATTGCTTATTAACCACAATTTGTTTGAATTCCTGGGCTAATAAATTCTAATTCAAAGTTTGTAAGTAATCGCCAACCCGCATTGAGCAAGCGTGGTTATTAATGCTCAAACCTCCGTGTGAGAAGAGGCTTTGCTCAGTAGTGGGCATTTATAGGCTATTGATGATGATGATTTAAGGTATTAATCTAGTATTTGCTTATGTGCAGAGAGTTCACGGAGCGAGTGCGCTGGACGGCGCAGTTCTACGGGCGCGGGGAGCAATTGGGCGTAGTGGCGGGGCTGTGGCGTGAACGGGAGCTTCGCGTGAGGTTGGCGGAGCTCCACCGGTACCGGCTGGCCGGGGTCACGCGCGCCGAGGAGTGCGCCCACTACGACCAACACGCCGCCATCCGCCGCCACGCGCCGCCACACGTGAGACCCCGTCTACTGGTACAGCCGAGCCAAGCATTCCATATACTTACACTACACACCGTGACGGATTACACATGTTAAAGTTGGGGCCCGGTCATACAGGTGACTGGGTCTGAAGGGGCCTGCACATATGGGTGCCCCGGTGAAAAAGGGACATTACGAAAATGATACTCCATCTTAGAATGTTTAGTTTTTCAAAATCGAAAATCCCACAATATAATTTGTTGTGTGATCCCTGCGCATGATTTAATCCGTTGCTGCACACACGTCCATACGATACGTCATGTCATAGTTCCTAACTGTTTCACTCGTCAAAATGTTGTTTTACACTTTAAATTATCGTTATAATATGAAGAAAATATCATACTTCATTCATAATTTCATAGTTAATGAAGAGATCAACATATAAAACAATCTTCATTATGGTGTTTTTCATACATTTACATCAAAACCTCCACTATTTTATATGTGACAAAAATAATAGAAATCCATACATTCCACATCCAGGGCCGCATTTCGGTACAGTTTAAAACATTAATCGGGTCAAAACGGTTTAAACGAAATTAATTTTGAGTACAATACAAAATATGGTTCACCTGTTTTAAGTCTAAATGCGGCTCTGTATTCCATACATTGATGCTTACGCAACGTGCTTCCAATGTGTTGTGGTGTGTTCCCGGTTTTGCATGACTTGTAGCCTAGAAGAGAGTGTACGGTATAAAATAAATATAATTATAGTCTATGTACTATTTATCCAAGCAATATTGCACGTGGCTTCTACGTAATGTAATGACGTGGTGTTTACGGAATTTGGTTGTTGTATGGACATGATTTTGTTGCCTATTTTTTGTAGAAGATATACCTACCTAATGGTTGTATCAATTATAACTTCGCCTTTTTGGTAATCTTTGGAATGGTAGTCTAAAGTGAACATCTGTATACCACAATGTAACTAATTTTATACCAGTTATGTTGTATTCCAGATTTTTAAAGTCTGCTACAAGTCTGATAGGTATATCACATAGATTTTATAAATGGTTCTTTAACAAAGATTTCGATTCCTTGATGAGATATCAACCTCCAGAAAAAATTCCTTATACCTTCAAAGTATTCCCTGTTGCCTAAATGGTCTAACGGCCGAGATTAAAAACTGATTTCAATCCTAAGATTTTGGTTCAGATCAAAAAGTAATTTTTCAAAGTTCATAATATTATCATGACAATATGAGGAAAAAATGTCCATAGGCAATTGATTGTACCGTGTAGTTTTGGGTTTGATCCCGTATAACTATTGTATTCGCCAGGGCAGCAGTGGGTGCCTGGAAACCAATCAGACAAAAGAGCAAACGCAGAACAGCACGCAGCCGCAAAGAAAAAGGTCAGTATCCACAGATAATATAGATATCTACTTTATTGTATGGTGACCAGCAGGTCAACCTATCCTTTTCTCTCATTTCTCTGTTACATCTTCTTGTATTGCCATAAAGTTGAAAATTCAATGAATAAATTTGATAATTTGGTACTCCAAGTTTGGTACTACTTAGTGCTGAACAACCAGTACGCTGTTCTGCTTGCCACTGTACAACGGACACATATAACCGGATACTAAGGGGAGAATGGGTAGGTAGTGGTGCACATTATGGCACTGAACAATGTAACACCCACTTGTCACTATTTATGTTATGAGTCCCATGTAATAGGGAGTGAGCCTGTTGCCATATTATACCGGACACAATTAAACTTTATGATATGAAATGTTTTTAGTTTATTAACCTTTTACTTAAGCAATGTTGGTCTAGGGTACAAATCCAATGTTGTCTAAGTACTAAATCTTAGGAGAGGAAAATAACAATGCTTTATTAATAGTTTTTCCTTAAACGTGTAGGTAGAAGAGTGTAGCCTAAACATTCGATACAAACTATGAGTTGTGACACTAACATACATACTTCGTAATTAAAATATAAACAGTGCATAGTACCAAAGACAGAAAGAAGAATCGATAAATTCGTGAAGTGGAATTAACCTGCGAGTGGGCACGCTTTGAGCATTTTGCCGCCCGCGCTAAAAATCCTTAATCGCTTTTAAAATCAACTGCCCGATAGTTTTCACTTTTTAGTAGCTGCTTCTAGTTTCGTTAGTAATGCGTGTCCATGCGTGCGTAGATTTGAAGCTGTAAGGGTGCTGGGGATCGGTTGAGAAGAAGAGTTTGTTACCACCAGGTTTCACCGGGCGCCAGTGATGTTTCGCAAAAAGGCGCGCCCACTCTAGGGTTAAATTATATTACAGTTGCTGTAGCCACATGCCACTTTAGCGCTTGTCTACAGAGTAGAAAAGTAAATGTATGAGGATGACACTGACAAGTGTCAAAATTTACGTCAATTCCATATAATTTAGTTTTCTACTCTACAAGTAGACAAGCGCTAAATGGCATTTGGCTACAGCTGCAGGGTAGAAACTCTAGATAAAGCATAATTATGTTATATCTCTTAGGGCCGATCCGATTCAATATATTATAATAATACTGCCTCGGTGGCAGACTGGTTGTTATTGTAAGTGCGACTCGGCAAGGGGTCTCGGGTTGGACTCCCGGGTCGGGCAAAGTATTACTGGGTTTGTAAAAACCTAGTAGTAGCACGGAGTATGGAAATGTGCCCGGTATATAGCGATAGGCCTATTACATGGGACTCATAACATAAATAGTGAAAAGTGGGTGTTACATTGTACAGTGGCATTAAGTGCCGTAATGTGCACCTCTGCCTACCCCTTCAGGGATGTCGCGGAGAACCTAACGGGTAACCGGGGCTCCGGCTCGACGTGCAGGAGAAGGAACGGGGTGGTTTTTAGTCAGTAAGAGTCTGACACTCCCTCCCGCCACACCCAGGCGGGAGCAGTCATTCGATGATTTTCCCCCCTTAAAAAAAATAAAAAAAAACCCCTTCAGGGATAAAAGGCGTGACGTTATGTTATGTTAAATAACTTTAAATATTTGACATTTTTTCAATTTTATTCTACAGTTCAGAATTAACTGATGATTGAAAAATCGGCTTTTATATAGTGCCATCTCTGTCATTTTACAAAGAATTTGTAGAGACAGAACTATACTTAAGCGCGACTTAAAATTGAGTAACGTTTCACTATTCCGACAATAATGTGCTACTAGCTACAACTGTGACTGGTTATCATGATCGAATTGATAAAGTGGATATTTAGTCCTTGAACTTATATTGTGTGTAATCTTGACACAGAGACGGAGAAAGCGGCTCAAGTTCCACCAGCCCAAGGTGCACACGGGACGGAAGTACCGCATGTGGATGCTCCAAAAAGAACTCATGCAGCAACAACAACGGCGCATGCTCGAGGCATCTGCTGACCAATAATGAAATACAGGTACGTACTTATACTAGCTGAGGACCTAGTGCGAGTTACTTTTACGTTACAAGACCTCGATACCTTTATAACGTTTAACACACTGATTGGTCTGTTTTTATGAACCAATCAATCAGAAGGCTAAACATGGTAACGTTTCGATTTCGATTCCCTTTAACATTAAAAGAACTCGCATTAGGCCGTCTGTAGAGTTTATTTATCAATTCGGTACTTGCCAACAAGTCAAATTCAATACTTTTTTCGAACTGTCAAAAACGAGTTTCCTATTTTTGTAAGAGATTGTGTATTGTTACATCACGTTTTGTTAGCGTCAAACAGCATACTTATTTCGAAAAATTTGCTGGAAAAATACTACAATTAAGTTGTTAATATAAAATCAATTAATAAATGTGTGATTATTTTTTAATATTTCATTGATTTCAAACAATTTGAGCACTTCCTAAGAGACTTTCTTCTTTGTCACCATAAGATCACCCCCATACCACAGTACTCTTAATACAGCTGGTATAAATAAGTATAACATTAAAAAGTATATGTTTCTCTGCACCTTAAAAATTATTAAAATAAAAACAATCATTCGGGGAACAAAAACAGTTTCAGGTTTCATAATATTGGCCTAAATAGTACAATATCTACGTATATATGTGGGAAAGTCCTTGAATAACAAGTTTTCACTGCTAAACCATTGAACTCAAATTGACTGCAAATAATTTAAACTGTACAATGTATTTAATTTATACTACTGTACAATGTATTTAATTTACCTACTGAATTTATATACATATATGCATTTAGTATATGCAAATACTTGCACACAATACATTGTTTTTACGTAATATGCTTGTTTTTAGTTCATACAATAGTTATGTTGATTGCAATGAGTTTTTATTTTTTGACCTCCCAGCAGTACATAATACTGCTGACTCATTTATTAGTCGTATGTCATATCAAGATTAATAAACTCATGTGTTACGCAGAATTCTTGAGTATGAATGTATGAATAGACAATAGACATACATGGAGACGCAGTCAGAGAAAGAGGAGAGAAACGTGGTGATATGGTGTGTGAGGGTTACACGGTGACAAGGGGGGAAGGGGGATGGGGAGAGGGGGACGAGAGAAATATAGATCAGACAAATATTTGTTCCTTACTCGCAACTAACGGTATAGTAGTGTGTTCATTATAATGGTCAATTCTTCATTAAGAAATTGATTACGGTTATTTTACTTCTCGAAAATTTATAAAGTAAAATACTTCCATACGATTGAATCTAATTAAAACTCAGTGCATCAGCACTGAGTTATAATAATTAATTAATTAATTAATTATAAAAATAGCCCTATTATATTAATCATAATAGGGCTATTTCTTTAAGGGGGAAAATCATGGAATGACTTCTCCCGCCTAAGTGAGGCGGAAGGGAGTGTCAGACTCTTACTAACTAAATACCACCCCGTTCCTTCTCCTGCTCTTCAAGACAGAGCCCCGGTAACCCGTTAGGTTCTCCGCGACATTAATAGGGCTATTGAAATAGAAATAAAAGTTATTATCTTTAAATACATCGTATCTCTAAACCACATATATGTATAATTGCAACTCACCCACAGTAAACCTTAACCATCTTCATTACGTAGCAATAAGAACATTTGATATTAACACATACATGGTGTTTGTACAGCTGTGTTCTGCGCTGAGCCTGCCCCCGGCGCAGTATGTGACGATGAAGGGAGTGTTGCTGCGCCGGCCGGCGGCCGCCGACGCTGACGTGGACATCGCCGTACGACACTACCTACACTCCGCCGGATGGATACGTAACTAAACCAACACCCTGTTTCTCAACCATGTACGACTAACACATTTAGCGCGCTGTCTCATCCCCTCGTCCCTTTGAGGTTTATGCCCGAAATTAATGATTCAGTATTTCAATCCGACCTGAGGAGAGACCTTTTTTTTTGATGTCGGGGGAAACCTTCAAAAGGCTCCTAGCTTTTTGAAGAATAGGGAGTGTGGGATTTTTACCTCACTAAAACCACCCCGGTGGCCACCCTCAGCACCTGTAAGGGGGCACCGGGTCCTCTAAAGAGACCTGCTCCGGAGTCCCCACCGACTTGAGGACCTAGTGCGAGTTTGCATTTACGTTAACGCGATCGACGTATTGATACCGTTCGGCGCTCTGATTGGCCAGCTCCAATGGAGGGCTACCGTATTTTTGCTCACCAGATGGTGCAAATGTATGAAGCGTTCCTTTTGTCCAATTACTGCAGCTCTTGAATATTCCCGTCGTTTGTCGAAACGTGGATCCACGCGAGACACAATGTATTTTCTATTGTGTCTCATATCGGTGCATTCAAGCGGTTAAACATCCAATGATGCGACACTAGATTCCCTATTGGATGAAGAACGAGAGGTTTATACAAGCGTACACAGTAGCCCCCATTAACTAACCAATTAGAGGGCTAAATGCGTTAACGTTTTGAGTTATTCTAGAGAAAGCTCGGATTACGCCCTAAGAATACTAAACAAATGGTCTGCAGTGTCGAAACTAAAAGCTTGACGTCTGTAATTCTGTATTATTAATTTCGGGCATAAATACTAACAACGTATTTATAGAATAGTTGTTACAACGGTTGATTTTATACTATGTAATCTCTTGTTATCTCCTTCCAATTATTAATGACAGGTCATCGAATTAAGTGCAGTTTCTGTTATAGTTTATATACATAACTAGTTGGAATCTAGCAAGGCACTGATAGATCGCTAGATAATATTTTATATATAGGTATCACTGTTATACTAACTAATCAAGCCTTGAAATTTTATAGCGCATTTTAAATCCCTCAACGTTCCTTTGATGGCGCGCTTAAAGCGACTACCGCATGTACAAAGTTATTACAGTCTTACATTGGTTGTGAAACAGGAATTTCAGTCGTATTCATAGCTATAACTATTGTTTCATACTTATATCTTTAAGCAATTGTTGATATTTTCATATAGGACACATGTAAGTCGACATGAATAGGCATTTTTTTGTAATTGGCTTTCATACCTACATAGGGGATTCAATGTCATTTTTTGAAGTCCTTTTATGACCATGGTCATCTTATCTGGTCGCAATGTCAAGTGAAAATTGTGTGAAACCCTGTGTGTTGGTCTCTACAGCATATTTCGATCTTAATCTTGCTTTATGAGAATACGATATGAGTAAAAGAGACAGCATTCCTTTAGTCAACATCACAAACAATGTCTATTTATCTCGCCTATAGTAAGATGTTATGCAGTCTAGGTGCTCGTTATGTTTTATAGGCATTAGTATTAATTATTTTTATTACTTATACAGAAAATCCTTTCTTTCCTATTCCTCCTGTGTTTTCAATTGTTACCTTGCACATTCAAGAACTTTCATTCGATTGTCCACTGGCGCCACTGTAGTTTTTGGTCTTGAACGAACATAGTGTTCACAAAATATGTATTGAACTTGTTTTTAAAGAAGTATTCTACTTTAATTAGTATGTTTCATGAAAGTTGTAATACAAATAAAGTATTCTACTTCTTATTATTATTACTTGTACCATAATGTGTATAATTTGCTATTACACATTGTGATTTGTAAAATTGTTTCTTCTTAGTTAGTTAAATTGACAGTTGTGTCAATGTATCATTTTGCACGAAGGTAACCTCATGTAAGACTGCTCTTATAGAGCATTGTAAATAATGCCTATGTAAATATGTATTGTTTTTAACGCCCGACTGTACGACAAATAGGTAACATTTTTTTTTGCTTTTCCTAGGTAACCCGTGTCACGGGTCACGATTTATCGTAATAAATCGTGACCTATTGGGACCTATTGAACCTATTGGGTTTTTTGCAGTGATGTATAAAATACCCAATACAAAGTATGTGAAATACAAAATCCAAGATACTTTTAAATTAAGTATTTCAGATACCAGATACAAAATACTATTGACATTGGTATTTGAAATACTAGATACAAGATAGGTATCTTTAAAATACTTTTTTAAGATAAAATACTTTTCCAGGAAAACAACAATTAAATGAATTCGAGTTTCTTTACTATTAAGGACAATGCTCACGAAGTATGAAAAAACCCAGAGCTGGCGCAAATGAAACTTCTCAGAGAAATTTCAGATTTTTAGTATGGTCCTAATAATAAAATGCTACTAAGAAATTGCTGTGTTAGTGGCTCATTTCTTTTCGTTTGCGTCCAAGCCTGGGCTTTTAGACCATTGTCCTTTGTAAATATCAGCTTTGAGTCTGATCATATTTTATTTTTATTGATGAAAAACATTTTAAAAGTATCTTATCCGCAAAAGTATTTGTAAAATACTAAGATATAGAACGAATGTGTCTAAATACAAGATATAAAATGGAATTTCAAAAAAGTATTTCAAATACAAGATCGAAATACATATTTTGTATCTGTATTTCAGAACTTGTATCTCAAATAAGTCACATCTCTGGTTTTTTGTTTGATAGTTTTCTATTTTTATGGGATAAACTAATAAATTTTAAATAAAATTACATGCGAAATTAAACCTAGAAACCATACAAATTAGATCTTAATTGCTCTGTTCAGTCGGGTGTTACTTTATGAATATAACATATTATTGTTCGATGCCTCTTTCCCAATAATAACAGCAATAAAGAGCATTGTGTTTTGATGGCCAACAATGTGTATATTTAGGCTTATTCAAAAGAATAACGTACAAATTAAACTGAAAGTGTAAAGCAATCTCGAATGTTTTCGTGTTGTGAATATAATTATGTGAAAAAAAATATCAATGTGTCTAATAAGCATAGATTGAGTAAAAGAGAGCTCTAGTGCTTATTAAAAATTTTGTTGTAGAAGGAGGCATTTGTTTAAAGCCTTCCCAAGGCCCGTGTCATACTATCATACTAACTGTTTCTACATACAAATAGATAGGTTATCAATCCCTAGCCCCAATAATATTGCCAATCTGTTATACTGTAAGTACTCAATTTTAACGCCTTCCAATTTGAATTCTATTTTGTACTCATAAAGGTAGAAAAATGATATTCGCAATATGTATATGGTGCAGTCTTTTTATCCTTTATCTTATACGCAATAGAATTCAAAATAGCTTATCATAAATAGTAATTGTTAAAAATGCGCAACCTTCTCGTCACGTATACGCGATTTAATTAATTATTTGTTGCATTGCAACTTTTGTATGTGTCCGAAGGTACCATACTGTTAGCTAATTCTAGTTATATTAGTTAAATATCTACATTTAATACAGCACAATAGTATTCCGTTACGGTGTGTAACATAGAGTACCTGATGGCTCCTTGTGACACTAACCAAAGTAGTTATAAGGTTTATTTTAGCGAAGCAATTTACAGTTCAGTTCTGCCAAAACACACTATATAATGTCACATCACCATTACTGCATTGTCAAATTATTTTGGACTTTATTAGTTGGTATTAGAATTTTTTGTTACTATTGTAAGCTAGTAATACCTCTTTGTTCATCTTTAGGGAGCTTTGCCTAGTATGTAACGAAAAGTTAGTGACTAGTAAATGTTTAGACACCTTCAATAATTTATTTACTAGTTGCACTAAATTGTGGTAGAAGCTATTTAGTGTGTTTTGACTCTAAACAGATGGGGTGTGCATCAAAATGTGACGTCATTGTCATTTTTTTGATAAAATATATTCGGTATGATTGGATATCTTATATTTGTTGAAATATCAATTTTTGTCATGTTGTTCGTAAAATAAAATGTATAATAAAATTCTACATCGAAGTCCAACGTTACTTAACTTTTGATTAGTTGTAACAATGGCTGTGGTAGATCATAATTTATGTTACTATATAATCTGAATGTATAGTAATGTCATACATTAAATAAGATTAATGTTTTCCCTCATATGATATGGAAATAAAGACAAAATTGTGAAGGTTTAGTAAACTTCCACGAGATTTTAAAAGTTGAGTGTTTGTGAAGTTATAATATTATTTTGATCTCTCTTAATGTTTATTTGCATTTTATTATGATTATTATTTAAAAGTATAGTTTTATTTATTAACGGAACTAGGTTTCTCCGAATGATTCCAAAAAGTAAAGTAGTTAAGATTAACATTTCCTATCAATTAATTGAATGCGTGTGCTTACTTCTTTCGGGGTCGTGAGCTGCGAACGAAAGTGTTTTATTGATTTAGGATGATTGTAAATTCTTGCAATAAATTCTTCCATATTAAGTAAACGTGGATGATTTTACCATTATTTTCGTATTTATGGGTAGTTAACGAGTGGTAATGCATGGTATATTAGGGAACGTATGAGTCACTAGCGATTGGTTCGTGTATCTGACTGTGTCGCCTTCTTTAAGATATTTTCTTAGCGGTTATTTAAGGGTATCTCTGTGCATTCACTGTTTGGCTCAAATGTACATAAGATTTAAAGTACAACTTGATATTGTAATTATTACTGATTTATAATTTAATTAAATGGTAAATACATTATGTTTTGTTTTATTTCATTTTCCAGAACTAGTATTTATTTCAATTTGTTCATAACTGGTTTTGGCATATCTTGTAAAGCAGCCGGCTGGGGTCGGTTGTGGAACCATTGATGTCTTAATGCCTGAAATAAAGATAAATTTGAACTATTAGGTTCGTTGCGTTGTTATATACAGGTCGTTGTCAGATGTATCAGTCGAAATAAAAAATTGATCTCATGACTAACAAATATTACCTGTTTAGCGGGTATCCTTTTGTTCGCATCGTACATTATAAACGATTTGACAAGGTCTACAGCGTCTACCTCGACTCCCGGCAGGAGTTCTGGCCAGGGCGTGGGAGAAGACTCGGGAAATGTGATCTTGTGGAAGTCTGGCAGCTCTGAATGTCCAGGCCAAGACTCTTCGGTCGGTGTCCCAAGGTGTTGAAGTACTATTGCTAGCTGTTCGATGTCCGATTCACCCTAAAAAAGATATGCCAATACCTAAAAAATTGTTTTGACAACATTGGGAGCGACGCTAGTGTAGCTTTTGGTCGTAATCGTCTTGGAATTTTGAACTAAGATTGGAAATTCGAAGCCAACTTAGAAATCAAGCTTATGTAGTAATTGACATACAGCAAATAATGGTTGCTTCGTTATCAATTCTGCTAAAATACAACCGACAGCCCACAGGTCCACTTTCTCTGAGTAGAATCTAGCACCATACAGTAGCTCGGGAGCTCGGTACCATCTGGAAGTGGATAACACTAGTGTTAATTAAACATGAACGTCCCCTACGTAGTACGTATTGTAAGCAAGCAATTATTTATTGCATTTCATCATAGAAAAAAAAAATGATGGTGTACCTTGTAGCGACCTGGTGCGAATAAGGCCTGCCTCCATCAGGCCAGTAAAGACGTGCGAGACCCAAGTCGGCAATCTTCAGTATACCTTCATGGTTAATCAGCAGGTTAGCTGGTTTCAAATCCTGATGAGATGAGATGATAAATATAGGTAACTATTGAAATGTTGGTCGATCGGTTGCAAGCGCAACTGTCGAACAAGGAGGTCTCGAATTGGAATTTCGAGCAGAGGAACGCACGACGTAGGTGTAGTAAGTACATATTGACATTTTAGTCACAGAATATGAAAGAATTGGTTTCCAAAATATATCAGAATGAGTTTAAAATCGTATCAGTTGTAAGACAATAGGCTTACCCTCTGTAATAGTGCTTTTGCTTTCTGGTTACGTAAATCTAAGTTAAAATTTAAAATCAACTTACTCTATGCATCACATAATGCGCGTGCATGTATCTTGTGCCTTTTAACAGCATCTGTGCATACGTCTTGACCCTGGGTAAGGTGAGTTCCTGCTGTGAGTGATGCAGCATATCCCAGAGACCTGAGCACATGTACTCCAGGACTAGGACCAGGCTCATACCTCGGGGGAACATGTCGAAGAGTTTTATAATCTGTCGAATATAGTGATATACTTAGGTATTGTTAAAAATGGTTAAAAATCGTTGACTAATTTTACATACACCTCACAGAAAACCGACGTAAAGCAATACTTGCATGTGTAGGTTATTAGAGGCCCAATTACGCCGCTCCCCAACCCCAATCTCCCTAAACCCTGAAACCACAAGTCCACAACAATCTTTACGTTCCTAATCCCCAAAAGGCTGGTGTTTCGGGCGTCCATGGGCGCCCCCGATTACTAGATCAAGATACGTATGTAGAGTAATTGCGATTTTGAACATGATGTAGCTTTAAACTTAGACTGATCTATAAATCGTTGGGTGAGGCCTATGTTCTGCAGTGGAAGTCTTGTATTAAGGCTGAAATGATGGAGGCTAAACTGTCGTAATAAAACTTACATATTTGCATCTAAGCAACTGCAGTGCTTTTATTTCTCTCATCACGTTTACTGGAATTCCATCCTCGAGGTTTTTTATCAAGATCTTTTTGAGGGCCACTTCACGGCCAGTCGGTACGTGCTTTGCTTTGAAAACTAACCCGTGAGCCCCCTCACCAATTCGGCCAATCACCGTATAATTCGTTACATCATTATCCATCTTAATTTATTTAAATAGATTTACCTATAAATTGAAATTAAAGAATTTCTGCTCTGCAAGAGCAAAACGTTGACATTTACAAAACAAACAGGATTGCTGTGTTGATATGCGTTGCTATAGTAACAGATTGACAGTTGGTGACTGCTTTTGTTTGAAAGGAGTTGACAGGATTGGACACAAAATAAGGTCGATGGCAGTATTTCTAGCTCAGTCATGTTATGAGTCCTATTCCTATGTAAATGTACCTACCTAACCCGTATCCTAACCCGGGATTTTTTTTTTAAGGCGTGGAAAATCATCGAATGACTGCTCCCGCCTGGATGAGACGGGAGGGAGTGTCAGACTCTTACTGACTAAAAACCACCCCGTTCCTTCTCCTGCACGTCGAACCGGAGCCCCGGTTCTCCGTTAGGTTCTCCGCGAGTCGCCTCGATGCGCCGTTTTTGGAAAAACTGAAAAACATTGCTTTACCATAAATACCATACCCGAGAATCGCAACCCGTACTCAGTAGTCACAGTATGACCACCTAACTAACCAGTGTACTTACTGGTATTTACTTGCACTACATACGCGAGTAACTCCTACTCAGGTGCTTATAATATCTTTTAAAATTATGTAATATTTTAAAGAAGCATGCTACGTTTGTCATTGTAAGATATAAGAATGTCTTTTGTATCCATTTGTACCTACTTTCAGCTGTAACACATTAAATGTTTGTTCAGCTGTAGATGCTATATTCTATGTATTACCTACATCTATTGTTAGGTATTTTCTTTAAGGTTCTCTATCAGTGATTCAAGTTATTAGTTAACAGACCCATATCTAGAGCAGACTTCTGTGATCCAAGTGAACAAATTATGGCGTTGAAAGTATTTTGTGCAGCGTTTTTATTGATATTTTGTAATGTAGTGAAAGGAACTTCGATTCTTGCACTCTTCTCGTCACTATCCTACACTGATCATCTAGTCTTTAGAGGCTACATATCAAGACTGGCTTTGAGTGGACACGATATAGTCGTCATGACTCCATACCCTGGACATTTCCAATTCCCAGAGATAGAGAAGATCATTGAACTCGACGTCAGCAAAGAATCAGCGCCGTTCTGGGATGAGTTCAAACTGTTAATGACCAATACTGACGACTACCATCCTAGACAAAAGGCTATAAATGAATTCGCAATAAAGCTGGCAATAGCTCAGTTGAAGTCAAAACCAATGGTGTCTCTATTCATCAATCCGAACTTGAAATACTTCGACCTGGTTATCACGGAAGCTGATGTACCCCTGCTTTATGCGGTAGCAGAAAAATATAAAGCTCCCCATATTGCGATCACAGCAACTAGCGGCAGGATCCATCAATATGAATCAAAGGGTAACCCCACCCATCCGATTTTGTACCCAGGCGTGAACACTTTGAACTACAGGAATCTGAGTCGATGGCAAAAAATTATCGAATTTTATCGTCACTTTCAAACGAGAAATGAATATTACAATAACTACCTTCCACTTTGTGAACTGGCTGCTAAAAAGTTATTTGGATTAAAGAGAAGCCTTCTTGAAGTTGAAAAAGATATTGACTTTCTGTTCGTTGCTGGAAACCCAGCTTTGATTGGTAACCGACCAAGTGTTCCAGCTGTTGTATACGTCGACCGTATGCACATTAAACCGGGGCTTAAGCTACCAAAGGTAAGTCAATCAATCTGCGTTTCTGTAAAGTTGGTAAGTGCCAAAGTAAGTGGGTAGGTATATTCGGAAGTTAATTATTTTTAACGATTTTTACTTTCAGGACCTACAAAATCTCTTAGATTCTGCAACTAAGGGTGTCATATACTTTAGTGCGGGTGCAATCCAAGAAGCAGAACAGCTATCACCATCTCTATTACAAACGATGGCAGAAGCTTTCGGCGAGGTTCCATATACAGTGCTCTGGAGGATTGGTGATACGACGATGCTTAAGAAACCTGATAATGTATTTACTAAGTCTTGGTACCCACAACAAGAAGTACTTGGTAAGTAAAAAAAAAGAAACTCAATTTGCCTAGAAAGACTAGGTGTGGAAACTAAATTAATCGGTTTTTATAGCTCATCCCAATGTCAAGGTCTTCATAACGCACGGTGGCGCCCGGTCCTTAGAAGAAGCTGTATTCTACAAAGTACCAATTATTGGCCTCCCACTTGTCAAATCTAGAAAAGTCTTCATTAATGAGATTACGAGAAATGGGGCTGGAGAAATTCTGGATCCTTATAACTTAGATAAGGAAACTGTGAAAGCTACTATAACTAAGGTAGCCTCGAATGAGAAGTAAGTTCAATATTATTTGTAGCAAGCTCGTACTTTTCATAACTGTTTATTTGTTTATTTAATTATACCTAATAATAATCCGCGATCGTTTTCCTCTCTTAGATAATATTTATACTTGGTGTTTTTTTTATTATATTTTTTTTTTCAGATACAAAAAAGCGACATTGGTGTTGAACAGTGCGGTTTTCGATCCCATGGTTTCTGACCCAGACAATGCTGTGTGGTGGACTGAATATCTATTAGGTCACCGCAATGTACGTCTCCTTCGTTCTCCAGCAGTTGGTGTATCTTTCTTTGAATACTATCTTCTGGATGTCGTCTGTTATCTATTTTTGATTGCTTTTGTAACACTGTTTGGAGCGTACGTAATAATACGAGCTATTTTAAAAAGATTGCGCACTCGCTTCTCCCTCACGGGTGGAGAAACAAAAGGAAAGTTTAAGGCGTTATAATTTTTTAAGTCAAACTAGTATCGTCACTAAGACTAAATATTTTGTAACTAATGATTAAATTATTAATAAAACAGTGTAAATATTAAGTTGTGTTTTGTTTTCTTTATTTTATTTAATTTAAAAATTATACCAAGGACGTTGAAAAAAGAATTAAACATAAAAACAAACCACTTCCCGAAAAAGACTTAATCTCCATAATACAAAAAATGTACTCTGTGCTTTTAACGATAGAGCAAACAGGAAGCCTTTACATGTCAGTGTCACAGTTAAGTAGGTCTTAGTAGAACGGAGTAAAGAATTATTTATCTCTGTCTGAGGAAATTACATTAAAATTTGTACCAATTACCACATTGTAGTATTGCCAGCAAAAAATAGCTGAAGTTGGCTCTTGGCAACTGTACTGTGTAAAAGTCGTTAAATGTCAATGTCATTAATCAAAAACTTGTTTTGGTTTTGTGTTCCACTATTCTGTTTTGTAAATTCTTCCTGGAATATAAATGTATTGTTAGTATTATTGATGAAATTAATGACGTGAGCGTTGCCTTTAAGCGTGGTACAATGACGGCTGTAAGAACATGTCCTGGCTTGTACTGCGGTCGCACTGAACTTGATGATGGGACGTGGAGTGACTGCGGTGCTTGCCCTCGAGGTTTTCGCACTAATTCCACCAGCTACTGCATGCCATGTACCGATAAACCGACTTTATATGATGGCCTGTATCTTGGGTTCATGGTTTTATTACCTATGGTATTGCATTGGTTTTTTATAGACATGGTTGCTGTGGCCAAGGGGTGAGTGTATTCAGCCTATGTATTAGGCGAGTCTTCATTTTTTAACCCCTATGAATACGCCACTGATCTCATTCTATTCTATCAGACATTAACCTATCATAAACTCCCTTCTCTTTTGTATAATTCTTCACATCTGATTAAACTAATTAGAGTACTCAGTATAATATTCATTAAGATTTCATTTCAAATGAAAATTATAGTAAGAACACTAATACTCTCTGCAATGTCTAAAAAGATTGCTTAACTTTGCAGCACCAAAAACATTCTAGTTCAACACATATGTGTGTTTGTGGAAGTTGCAACAGGGACACTGGCAGCTTTACTAGTGCTACCTCCAACAGGCACTATTGCTTTAAATGTCTGTTCTCCTAAAGTGTTGTCTGACTGGTACACATTACTGCATAACCCTCAACCTGACTATAAAGAGACCCTGCATTGTACTCAGGAGGCTGTGTATCCTTTGTAAGTATCTTCTTTACTAGAAACTCCTTGTGAAAGTATTTTATTTCTTATACTGTTGAAGTGTATCAACATAAACAGCCTGTAAGTAAGTAAGGCCACTGCTGACCAAACGCCTCTTCTTACACCGAGAAGATTTGAACATTAATCACCTCACTTGTTCAATACAGGTTGGCAACTTCAAGCCCAAGTTTTCTCACAATGTTTTCCGATACCATTTGTCAATGGTGTATAATTAATTTTGAAATGGACAAAGATCTATAATATAAGAATATAACTGTAATACCAGCACTTATTTTATTATTACAGTTGATATCTTGTTAGATTCTAATCACTGCTAGTTCTTATGAGGATTTGAATAAATAGGTACAACTATTTAAAGAACAATAGGTTGCGGTTACCGGTGACCGCTAGGTTTTTGACAGTTTAACTATAAATATAATAGGGTAGACAACTAAATATTATTTTAATGTCCGTCCGGTACATTGTTTAAAAACATTAGATACATATTTTTTATTTTTTTTATGGAAACAAATAATTTCGAAGATTATTGATTCGAAATGTCGCGTGATGTCACTTCTATGTACATTTTATATGTAGAAATGACGTTTTAGCTCCCACTCTTAAACTTTGATTTGTTATATCTAAGTATCATTTATCATACAACAAAATAAAAAAACATGTGTCTAATATTTTTTCATTACCGAAGTGATGGACTAATTACATTTTTAATTTTCATACCCTGTCATCATCCCTATTCAGTTCTAATAAGAATATCATTTGCAATGGAATATTCAAATAAATGTCCAACAAATAAACAACCATTTTACAACAGAACCACTTATTAAATTTTGAACAATATAAAATATTTTATTGCTTATTTAATTTTCCAGATACACGGTTGTCTTACTAATATATGCATTCAGTTTATTGATGACTATAACATTGAGGCCATGGTTGCTGACTTGGGACTCCGTCAATCCTGGCAAGAAGGCAATATACTGTGCGCTGTACTTCTATCCTATATTGGTGCTCATACATACTGTTGCTGCGGGATTGATTTGTAAGTATAACTGCACTACACACACGTCATTAGCAAATCTACATTTTTCGTACTACCTTCGTATACTACTAACTACTTTCGTAGACTGGTTTTCCTTGAAAATTAATGCAATTAAGTAAGGTAATTAGTATTTCATATACACATTGTATTTGAGGGGTACTATGTGGTTCTATGTGTAAAATCTTAATTGAAGTAACAATTAAAATTTTTTTTTTTAAAAGTACTGCAAGTAGGCATTTCTGATGATTTTATTGATTAAAAAAGATATATGTATGAGTGCTGACCTCTAATGAGTTGTGGAGTAATAATAATTAGGTAGTTTTAAATTAATAGATTAAAATGTCAAACACCAAGCAGTTACCGGTGACCGCAACCTATTGTTCTATAATTGTGTCTATAATGACGGTACTCGACGAGTTAATGATAATTACAAAAAAATACAGATTTAAATAAATTATGGGTTTTTTCAAAATGGTACTGAATTTTTCACATCGTTTTCAGTACTAGGTTTGTAAAAGCATGTTACAACTTACATTAGGTATATATGTATTTAAAAAAAATACTTTAACTCGGTAACAATTCCTAATGACTTAATTTCCCTATTCCAGATTGTTCATTCCCGTACATCATCATAATAATATCAATGATGACATCAGCATCACATTTCTCAATCAAAATCGAGCAGACAGCACCAGCACTCTTGTTGTCATCTCTGACCAACACGAGAAACCTGATTATACTATTGGGTCATTGGGTCATACATGCTTATGGGATTATATCCCTGACTGGTTTCAAGGAATTATGGTACCTGTCTCTGGTACCTGCGCCAGCTTTGTTCTACATCTTAACTGCGCAGTTCACTGACCCTATGAAGATTCACAGCGATTGACAAGAGCGCCAAGCATTCGTAAAGCTGGTTCTACATTGACTTTTGATCGTGGTTCTGTGATTTCCTTTGCTGTACGTAAATATAATAGTACAGTGATGTCTCGTCTTCGAGTGGGGGCCAGTACGAATGCTTAATGGCGGTCTCAGGTTGGACAATCTTGTTGTGTTTATAAAGCAAAATTCTCAGGTATATTATAGTTTAAGCACCTCATGTTATCTCTGCGGTCAGGTGTGATTATACATTTTGTTGTTTAATGTCCAATAACGTCATTGTTTATAGTAGTCTTAGTTAAATTATTATTAATTAGTGTTTTTGTAAGTTAAGTAAGACGAATCTAGGATCTTATGAGATCTCAGGCTCATCCTTAGTCCTGTTTGAAGATTTATACGTGTATTTTGAGTTGTGAACACATTTACACATTGTATGCATGAGATCTATGCAAGATGGGCCTTATAACTAAACTAACTTACGTCATAGGTCTATTTCCGCTTACTTCAATGTTGGTATTCGACTGTATTAATTTAGTGACGTAGGTATTTGTACATAGTGGTTTAATGTTTATGTTTAATAGTGTACATATAAGAGTATGTATGTAATTGTATAGTTTATTCAGTAATTTGTTAAGAAATAATTTATCTTTTTAATTGCAAGCTTCGATCTTGATATTCGAACTGTTATAGATCATGATTCACGAGGTTATGTAAGTTCTATACTTATCTGATTATTTTATTAACACACATAAGTATTTGTATAAATAAATCACTGAAGATTGATTATTGGCCTTTTTTGACACCAAGGCATTATTGGCCATTTTTGACTAAGAACCACCCTGGTTTCCGTTCTTGGGTTTGAGCCTGCAGAAAGCACAGTCTCCGAACTCGTGACGGCCTTTCTTGCTAGGCTCCAGCTTAACATTCACAGAAGAGTGAGGTGTCGATGTCTCGAGGGTTGACACAACGCGCAACATCTCAGTTCATTGAAAACGGGGTAACGAAGAGCAATTTCAGCTCTCCTTTCGTCCTTTTTCTGCGACATGACATTTTCGCAGAAAACACCACTGCATCCCACGACTCTGCACTGCCGACCATTTTTTAAATAACAGTTAGCAGTGACAAGTCCTCACCGATCTCTGATATGAAAGCACGACGCGGCTTATCCCAAGCCACTCATTTCACGAGGGTAGGATGCGCCATATCTTCTTGGCAATGATGGCATCAAGTCCGTGAAGTCCGTCAAATATATCAATATTTGAACTGATTGGGAACTGACACATGCGTGCTGCCATCAGAACAGGTCCGCTCAAAAGGTTGTAGATCTTTCCTTAAAATACCACTACAGAATCAACTTTCATGGTTCTGGCACATTGTATAATATGTCTGGACTTCTTTAAAAGAGACGATGACCTCTCTGTTTGTCTGTTTCAGCGTTTCTTCTCAGAGTAGTCAGTAAGGAAATGGCGGCCCTCGCCTAGTAATTTAAAGATTGACGTGTAAAAGTTTTACTTTATAACCTATTTGCAGAAATAAATATCATTTCATATTATATCATTTCATTTCATTTCAAGCGTCTGCCTTCCTGCTTATGCGACACACGTACTTTCTGAAATATAGTCAAAGTCAAAGTCAAAGTATTTATTCGTGTGCTTTTTGGTGATACAAAAGGGTCTTAAAATTATTATTATAGTAGCGCAAAAAGCTGCCCATTAGGCATACACTATTTAAAGTATAAAAATATTCATCACATTCAAAATTGTAACATAAATAATTAATAAAATGTCAAAAATTAGTCACAATATAAATTATAAATTATAACAGGCAAAATAAACAACTTTTTTAAACAAAGTACTATTTTTTTTGACGAACAGTGCAGTTTCGTATATGTAAAGGCAGGGTAAAGTTAGTATTCTAAGAGATTTAAAATGAGGTTCACAACTGTCCGTTACTTTCAAGCTACACATCGACCTAATGCACCTTTTCTGTGCTCTTGTATAATGCCATATATACATACGTTACCCCGTAGCGCTTGGAACACAGGAAGCCGTGCTTTCTCCTGATTCCCGAGCTAATCATTAAGTACTGGCCGGACCGCCTTGATGGTGTTTAGCCCAACAGTAGGGCGATGAAGCCTATCCCGCTCATCCGCCACTAATAAAGACCAGTCGTGGTCATCAGTCGGGCACCTCGTGCCCGTTCGGTTTTATTGGCATGGGCCGGCTGTTTACTTTTGGTGTTTATAAATAATATTTGTCACTAAAATTAGATAATCTTATTTTTTTGAATTTATTTTTGATAAGTGGGTGTTACATAATCCATGTGCGAGGTGCCCTTTTGTTTCTTCTAAACGGGTGGCCCTTCGGAAATTAAAAGGGGAAACGTCGTTTATCTAAATAGGTTTAATATGTTAGCTAGGCAGGTACTTATAATAAAACAATATACTTAAAGAAAAATGAAATTTCCATGTTCAAGTTTGTGTAATAACTTTAATAAATATTTGATAATGGAGCCAAAACCGTCGTCAAATGACCCTTGGCATCTCAACCGTGAACGTTGGTGTTGCCAACTTTTTGTCAGATAAAGCACATTCTATTTCCCGCCCAAAATTGCTCCGCGGTTTTAAACAAAGATAGGGACATGACAGGGAGTATGGAGATAAGAGTACCTACCTACCTTCCAAGGAAAAAGTATCTATAGGATAGGTACGTCGTGAGTTGCGGTGTCTATGGTCGTGTCGAATTGCCTATATATTTAAACTGCAAAAAAAAAGTTGCACATATACATTGTAAACCCGGACATAGGCACGCGACACTGCAATTTTTTTTTACAAAAAACCCTATAATGACTTGAATTTGGCAGAGCTAGAAATTCAACAATCCATATGTGAGCTTTCGGGTAGGGTTGATACTTCATCAACAAGCCAGAACAACGAAAGAGTAGGTACTACTCCTTTCTGTTTATTCTCCATGGTTATGTATAAAACCGTAGGATCACACCAAAGAGCGGGTCATGTTAAATGCAAACCTCAGGACAAAGGGCAGGGAGGCGAAAATAAAAAGAAATGGAGCCGTTTATAGGCAGTCTCATTATTAAACGTTTTCTTCCCTCGGCTCGCGGAAAAGCCGCCATCACGCAGCATTATTTGCTTATTTGTTTACTTATCTGTGCGTGTATTTCGTTATTAGATCTCATCCCCACGGGCCGCTCGACGTATCGTTTGTAAACGTTTTGTTTACGTTTACTTTTATGTTTAGCGTAAGCCTACCTAATTCAAGTCATTTTTTCATTGTCACCGATATTCGGTTTGTTGGCACTGTAACCTAGAAATGGGAACGAAGAATGTTGACCTTTCCATCTAGGCACTTGCTTCTGCTCTTTGAAAAATAATAATTGTCATCGATGTCGCAAATGCATATAATGTGTGTATCAACGACATCTATGATGTACTTGGAAAACTAAATTGATATAAATATGCCATTGTTGATCAACCACTATCCTTTTAGTTATTGATCCATCCGATAGATGGATGGGTAGGTTCTGTATCACGCAAACAAAGTTTTCATAAGAAATGAACGTGGTCAATAAATAGGCGACATTCTTATCCCACCCCTCCTTATGTCCTTTGATCCATCTGTCATAGTGAATCAAAGGTATGCTTCGGCTACTAATAATATATTGCACCGTAATGGTGGTACCATATCACTTACGTCTTCTCGCGGAGATTACTGGATTCTCGACAGCGACACGTTGAATCCTTTCTCCATAAAGCGTCCTGTTGCTCGGTTCAGTCGAGCCTACTATAAGTATCAACTGCTAATGCTTATAGTAGACATCGAGGACTGCCAGGACAATTTGTGGGCCGTGTGTAGTAAGATACTGCGCTGGCTGTTGGAACAAGTATTCAACAAGGCAATGTCAAGTAATACCAGACTCGCATCACTGGTCGTGAAATTAGAAGGCGTAGTGAATATGTTGTGTCGGAAGACTTGATGACAGATTGGGTAATCCTCACAACGTTTATAACCCAGCGGGTTATAAAGGTTATTCCTTCCCCGTTCTCTTCGCTCCTGACATCTATATGATATAATTTCAATGTTATCACCACGGTAATACAATGATAATACATCATTTAGATATCTTTTTCCTGTTTGAGTATCGCAAGCGCAGCTGTTGACATGACGTAATCAGACTGGAGTGGGAATAACATATTAAGTTCCGCGCCATATTGGGAGGTCATACCCATCGAAGGAATGTTCGTTTATAGCGTTTTATTTACGTGTTCTTGTTTAGGTAGACGTTTAGCGTAATTATAGTGTTTTTTTTGAAAAAGAAAATATTTTCGCGTTGTCATTCCATTATTCATGACTTGCCTTCATGCACATAATATTATTTTGAACTAAGTAGCTAGATAGGCTACGGCTATAAGTGGCAAATTATTCAAGCGCGGGACCCGTAGCCCGTTAAAAATTTTACTGAGGAACTCTCGATCTCTAACAAGTTTGCCCATTGGAGTATATTCCTGGATATATGCAGTAACCTAAGTGTCACAGTGCCATGCACGATGCTGTTCACGCCCTGATTGGTTGGTTCACTGGAACCGGCCAATCAGAGCGTCGATTCGGTTGGAGACCCTGTTATTTTCATTACAAAAACTAAGTACTTACCTATCTATATCTGCATGGTCGTGTTGGTTCGGAGGTTCGAACATGGTTTAGAAACCAGTGACATACGGTGAAAGAAAACATCGCGAGGCAACCTGGGCAACACTTAAAGGCTGTTGATGATGATGATCTATTTCTAAGGACAGTTTTAAGGGCCCCCTTTTGTGTGGGATCCGTACCAAATGCTACCCTTTCTAAGAGCTGGCTAACTTTCATTCTAAGTGCCCGACTTCATTTTAAGTAATAGTGATCTCTATGTTTTTTTTATAGTTAATAGAATTACGTTTAGCCACCATTTTCCACGGTGGTACCGTAGGTAGATCATAGAAAAATTCATCATAATAACGATTTATACGTTACTATGTCGACGTTTACTATGTCGTGGTGGCCCGGAGGTTTAAGACGCCCGCTTCTCATGCATAAGGGTGTGGGTTCAAAACCTACCAATGGCAAGTTCCAATGTGACTTTTTCCGAGTTATATGTGCTTTCTGAGATTATTTAGACACCACTGACAAACAGTGAGGAAAAACATCGTGAGGAAACCTGGGCTTATAATTTCTAATTTGTAAAAAATAAAATAAGTTTGCACTCACCAACCCGCATTGAGCAAACGTGGTAATCAGTACTCAAACCTTCTCCTTGTGAGAAGAGGCTTTGCTTTGTTCAGCAGTGGGCATTTATAGGCTGTTGATGATGATGTTGAACGATTTATAACTAACCAAAATAATTATTATGATTAACCGATAAACGACATAAAAATATAAATAATTCACACAATATTTTGTATTGCACTATCGACATTTTATTTAATTATTTTATATTACGACTGCGACATATACTCTGGCATAGCGTGGTCTACGAAACTTACGTAAAATAATTTTCTATATATTTTTTTCGGGTATTAAGTGTATAAAATAGAAACAAACACACGGTTCGGCAATCATTTTAACTGCAATTGGGATTTTCTCCCTAAAAATAACTTAATGTTTTTAATAAAACTAAAAATGGTTGAATAAGATTGAATGTGTTGAATTAGTAAGAATAAGAAGTGATAAGAGAACGTAAGTGAACTCGGAGCAGCTCGGCATTATGTATTTTTTTTAAATGTACATTTTTGAAGTATTTTTCACTATATATCCATTATTGATTACACAATTTTCCTTGTTTTATTATTAGGTACGTGGGTTTTTGACAACACGGTTGTCGTACGGCGTAGTGGCTGCATAACTGGCTGCTGTGCAACGTGTCACGAGTTCGATTCCTGCACAGAACAAATTATACAAGTTAAATTGAATATGTCTGTACCAGAAAAGCTAAAGTTAAAAAACAGAAAATAAAAGGTACAGTAAGTAACCTATTTTTTTTAGTTAGTAAGTATTCGTTTTTTATTACGGCGTCATTATTAAACTTATTTATTTACATAATATGAAATAACATGACATCACGACCTTTATCTCCCAAGGGTTAGTCAGAGGTGCACATTACGGCACTTAATGCCACTGTACAATGTAACACCCACTTTTCACAATTTACGTAATGAGTCCCATGTAATAGGGGGTGAGCCTATTGCTTGCACTAATACTTTGCCCGACCCGGGAATCGAACCCGAGACCCCTTGCCCGGCAGTCGCACTTGCGACCACTCGGCCAACGAGGCAGTCCTTATTACTCTTTTATTAAATTGAATTATTGCTATCACAGACATTAATACTCATGCGCAACTTGACAAATGTACAGGAAATTACTAAATATAACATTAGCTACGCTAGCAGTGCAGCTGATAACTTTAAATTACTAAATATAACATTAGCTACGCTAGCAGTGCAGCTGATAACTTTAAATTACTAAATATAACATTAGCTACGCTAGCAGTGTAGCTGATAACTTTAAATTACTAAATATAACATTAGCTACGCTAGCAGTGCAGCTGATAACTTTAAATTACTAAATATAACATTAGCTACGCTAGCAGTGCAGCTGATAACTTTAAATTAGTTATTTATAAGTAGGTATGGTACCTAGGTATAACAACTTTTTTATGGGATAGGGCGGTTAACGAGCAGGCGGATCACCTGGTGGTAAGCAATCGGTGCTCGAAACACCGATAGATGATGCCAGAGGCGTTACAAATGCGTTGCCAGGCTTTTGGGGGTTGGGAATTTGAAGAATTTTGGGGATTCGGGGATTGGGGAGATTGGGGACGGAGGTAGTTGGGCCTCCTCTGGTAACTTCACTCACACGACGAAACACAACGCAAGAGTTGATCCACGTCGGTTTTCTGTAAAGTCACTCCAGTGGTATTACTACAGCCGAGCCGGTCCGTTCGTGCCGAAGCATGGCTCTCCCACACTTAACTTTATAGTGATAGGTACCTAGGGTGCCCAGGTAAAATAATTGTCATGACAGTCACGTTTGTACACACGGCTACACATCGAGCTTTACATAACCAGTGTAAACTACTACGACTGCACGGTTGGTGCGGTGGCTCGGCAACCGGCTGCCGTGCAACATGTCGCGGGTTCGATTCCCGCACGGAACAACACTTTGTGTGATCCATAAATTGTTGTTTCGGGTCTGGGTGTCATTTTGTGTATGTGAACTTGTATGTTTGTAAACGCACCCACGACACAGGAGAAAATTCTAGTGTGGGGCAACGTTAATTAAAAAAAAAAGAAAAAAAAAAAACAAAAAAATAAAACTGAACGTTAAATGTGCGGAAAGATGATGCGACGCGACACTAGGATAAACTGGTTTTGTATAGATTGATGTGTGGCCGTGTGTACTAGCGCAATGGTATCTCTAGTACCACGGACACAAAACTGGATACTAGATAGGATGGTGTCAACTATATGTGGCTGCTTATGGCTGGTTAATAGAAAAGTAACAAATAATAGTTTAGAAATGTCTTAGAAGTGATAGCCATTGTGGTACATATCCATAGAAATGATTTATACTCGTATACCTAATTAATACTTTTCTCAGCTAAATGTTCAACTGAACAATAGAAGAATTTTTTATTCTAAATATCTTTTCTGTACGTGGGTAACTGTTTACTAAAAGCGCAAAACGACTGAAACAATAGAAATCGCATATCTCTAGTATTATAGAATCAGAAAGTAAAGTATAATTTTGTTTTGTCGTAGAACAAAAGTAAATATTAGCGACATCTATGCCATATTTTAATAATTAAGTTAATTTTAATGTGTCATTTGACTGATTAACCATTATCCTTTTAGTTATTGATCCATCCGATAGATGGACGGCTGGGTTCTGTATCACGCAAGCAAAGTTTTCGCCAAAGATCGTGGTGTAAAAGTACATGCGAATATTTCGTTCCCCCTCTTCATACTATGAATATTGAAACATCTGAAATAAGGACTCATGGTGATGATGTTCTATCGTCTACGCCTTCTCCCAGAGATTACTGGATTGACGACTACGACTTATTGAATCCTTACTTCATAAAGCGTCCTGCTGATTCTGAGTTGTTCAGCCGAGCTCCGCTTGGAGACACCAAGGAAAGAGCCCTTTACGTTAAGATACTCCGACGGCTGTTTAGATTCATTTGCCCCGTGTTTCGCCGCGAGACGCGCAACCCGAAGGCGGGTACTGTAGCGCGCACCACCCCTGCCACCGCCCCGAAACTAACGCCCTGGGCTCACTAATGGCCGCAGCCAACGGCCCTGACAACAAGCGCCGTACCAGGCGCAGGTGTAACACAGTGAAACAGATGCCCCCCGTCACTGACCTCCCCGCCCCCGCATCACTCCCCGCCGTCGCTCAAGCCGCTGCCACGGCTAAAGCGTCAACCACCGGCGAAACAAACTGCTGTTGTTGCACTTGCGCCCACACCTCCAGCCTCGCGTCGAACAGTTCGGCTTCAGGGCCGGACACTCCACCCCCTGCAAGTCGCAAGGGTACCGCACGACCTAGCGGCCGCGCGCAACAAGCGCGAGCGCGCCGCGGCAGTATACCTCGACATGGAGAAGGCGTTCGAACGCGTCCTACTCCTCGACGACTAGTTAAGATAGTAGCCAGCTTCCTGCACGGCAGAACCTTCCAAGTGGCAGTGGAAAGCTCTGTGGCTCTCCCACACTTAATATTATGTCGAAGGCCAACAAGAGCCGTTGCTCTATAGCAAAAGAAAAAAGAGAAACTACACAAACGTGTGCAGAAATTATTTTCGTCATCACAACACGAAGAGGTGTAGTGGGTGGAAACACTGGTACAGGACGAACCTATTCGCATGTTATCAACTTTTAAACTGGCTCGCTGCGTCAGTGGTTCGTTACAGACAGCGTACACTCGTCAACAAACTTGTTGCAAATATTTTCGGGGTTTGTCGCGGCCTGTGGTTGCAGAAAACGAGTACTTCGTTTGTTTGCAGTTTGGATGAGGGACAGACAATGCACCGAACGGCCTTTGTGGCTACACCTGTTATTAAAACTCTGTGGAGCCTGCTGTACCTACCTGTCGCGTAGCATATCTTCTTTTTATGTATATTTTGTGATTTATATTAAATGATCTGCTCGTTAAAATGCTATTTTGTCCCAAAGGTGAGATAATTATGTATAATATATTATTTTTTATATACTTAGATAAAGGTGTACACTGCACAGTGTACATATACTACCCAATTTTCATCTGTTATTAGTATTATGTACGTACCTAGTAGGAGGGGGAGCCTATTGCCGTACATCGCCGGGATTTATTGCTGAATAGTTGCCCTGCCATTGCGTCAACCGTACCTACAGTCAACTTCGGCTAGGCACTTATTATTGTATTTTTTGTTATATCAAACGTTTTTATATAAATATCTATTTTTTAAGCTACATTTTATTTAGATTTAATTTCGGAACAAATCGAATGTAGATAGGTATTATAAAGCAGCAATTTGTGGAATTGATTGAATGGAATTTGAAAAATACATAAGAATGTTGTTATTGCTAAATATTTTTGTTGTAAAACAATTCGTTTCGTATCACCATGAAATCGGTGCATAAAATGAGACGGTGCAGAACATTGAAAGCAAAATTGTGAAGTGGAAACATGTGAACGTTCTGGGGCATTGAATAGGAGGCATAACGCATTGGGCAGCAGATGTGAGGCTACGAACATGGCGGACGATGTGCACTGTACAACTGCACAACTTATTCAACTTGAATTGCAGACTGTTAGTTTAAAATCTCCGTATTTTGAACTGTGTTCACAATTTTGTATAGCTTTGACGTAACGAGGTTCAAGATTAGAGCTGGTTTGGTGATAGATTTTAAGTTAATTTATGGTATTTGAAATAGATTATCTTACACAGTTTTTTATGGGTTAAGTCGGTAAACGTGCAGACGGGCCACGGTACACGGGTGATGGTAAGCAATCGGCGCCGCCCATGGACACCTGACACTAGAGGCGTTACGTTACCGGCCTTTTGGGAATTGTGAATTTGACAACTGTGGGGGATTTGGAGTTTGAGGAGACTTAGAAGGGGGGTTAATTATTAGAAGGGTGGGTAATTGGGATCAGTGTTATCGGAATAATGGCTACTAATATCCACCTCAGTTATCGAGAACCATCCAGCCGTTCTGTACGTTCTTATTACATACATTCATACCACCGCCTGCTGCAGATTCACTCCTTTAGCGGAATAAAAACTAAATATTCTCCCAGTTGTTACTATACTATTACTATTCATTCAAACTTCAGATTTAAATATATTAATAGCACAGATAGCTCATGTGTACCCTTATTTTTTGGTTGATAACAGATTAAAGAAAAACTTTTTCTATTACATAATTGATACAAAATGTTACATATATCTAGAAAGGGCAAACCTTTGGTCTATATCCGAATTCAAATTAAAATTAAACAGCAATCGATCCAAGTTGATAAGTAGATATACCTTGAAGGTCGTCAGACGGAGCCGTAACTTAGATACTGTTGGAATAATTCATGTATCTGGCCGTGTGGTTGGCGCTTTAGGTCCACAGATAGCGTCCACGACGGATCTGCCAAGCGGCAGATGAAAACTTTTGTGACTCGAATTTCATCCCAAAAATAAAGTCTTGACTTCTTATCTACATAAAGTTCTATAATTTGTCTCTTATCGCTACTCCTAACAGCAATTTCTTTACAAAAACTTAACTCTTTCGTTAACAAAAAATATTACGCGGCAAAGTATAAATTTGAGCGAGTTTGCAACTGTTCGCTTTTACCAAAAGGTTGCTTAAAGTTTTTCATCCGTCGAGTAAGCAAATGTGCATACAATCGCACGAGTTTGCGACAAGTCTTACGTCCGACACGTCGTTAAATCGCAAGTTTTTCCAAAAGAATACTTGATGCGGTAGATATGCAAGTTACAGGAGTATATCAAAGTACTTGCGCAGGCAGCTTGCCTGATTTTTAACCTACTTTTTAAACTATTGAAGTTTTGATGTTGGACTCGAATTTCAAAGAGGCATTGCGGCATGTTTGAGATTTAAAGCGCTGAGCTTTAACTTAATATAAACCAAATAAGGCCGAACTGAAACTTGTTGAAACTGAATTATTTGTGTGAATATTTTAGTAGATGGGTATCGGTGAGTCTGTCGCAAGGCAGGCATTAGTTAACTCAAGGTTGTGGGGTTGTATTTTATCTTTAGGCTTCATTTGCTTTAGATCTTATGTCGGCTTTTGTGTAAGCAGAAAAAATCTTTTCATACTATTAAGTTCGTGTTATCGTAGCATCTGCATAAAAAAGCCTCAAAGGAAGAACCTTTAACTTTTCTCTTTTAACTGAAATATATTTTTGAATATCCCAATTGATCATTGGCATTACCTCGTTACCGTTTAATTGGAGGTCCTGTTACGGCAAATTGATTGCGATGGGCAATTAGGTTTTCGAATAAATTAATTATGGGCAACATTCAATTAATAACGAGCGGTATATTAAGGCCAGTAAGTAGGCGAGCCTATTACGAATAGATGTGAAGTGGCATCGTTTGTTGGAGTCCACAAACCATGAAGTACGGTTAACTACCGAGCTGGTGTATGGTTGGTATGAATGTAATGAGAGTTTTCATATATAAATGAGGTACATTATCATTTAAAATCATTGCTGGCCTACCTCTATACACAGTAATAACTTTTTTAAAGAGATAAGGTCTCTGCTATAATACTGGCTTGTAATAGAGGGACTATAATAGTTATATAAACAATCCTCTTTTAAAAAAGTGTATTTGTGATAAATTTATCACTATATGTAATATGTAATGTGGTATAACGCTTATGTTGTGTCTTGGGTTTTTTTTTTAACATGTTAACCGCCGCGTAGGTCACCGGTGACCTACGTTAGCGGAGGATTTGCCTTCAGTAGTTTTCTGTCGGCAGTCAAGGCTTAAGTATGAGTAGTACCTGTATCCTCCATAACATAGGTCGCTGGTAAAAAGTGAGTGCAATATAACACATTATGCATTTCCCTTCGCGTATTTAAAAGTCTAATGTCACCTTTCTAATACCTTTAAACGAGCAATTCTTGTTTACCTTATAAACTCTCGTATTCTTGTATAAATATGTAGGTATCACAAATTTAGAAAACGTCTCCAACGATTTTCTTGAAACTTTGTATTGACATGATTTTGGGGGCGATAACTGTTTCATTTTCAGATAATGTCGTTTAGTAAAAAAAGTGAACACCGATTAAAGTTCAGTCATCTAGGTACTGTACTGCTTATGTCATGTCGTCGCCATTGACATGTAGCCACATTGTGTAGTTATGTATTAGAAAACAAACCCAATTTGGTTTCCGCGATGCGAGTGTATCGGGTGCCTTCATGTGTGTACACAGATAAACCATGAAATTGAAATTACATGGTACTTACATGATATAGGATTCAGATGAAGTCTAGTTATTAAGTACTAGCTTCTGCCCGCGACTTCGTACGCGCAATCCCGTTTTCTCCCGTTCCCGTAAGATTTTCAGGATTTTTTCTCCTAATAATAACAAATACAACAAAAAAGAATTAGTAAAATCGGTTGAGCCATACACGCGTGATGCCGTGACCAAGAGAAAAAGGGATTCATTTACATATACATATATATGTTTGTATATAGATACAGATAAGTAAATAAAGAATGACTCAGTACAGACACAGTAGCTATTGTTACACAAAATTAACTGGTTTTTAACCAAACCACATATTTTGTAACCATTGGTGAGCTCAGTAGACAATCAATGGTTACTGTCATTGTACTGAATCAATATTTGTTTTCTAATTTGCTTACGAAATGACTTATCTGACTGTACCTACGAATATGTAAGTATTCATCGCACACCCAACAAGCACGGTTCCGGGACGGCTCCAACCCAGCAATATCATTATCTCATAAATATGAACTCTCGTCGAGTACCGGTTTTGCAGACACAATTATAGAACAATAGGTTGCGGTCACCGGTGACCGCTTGGTATTTGACAGTTTAAGTCGTATGTCGTATGACATATTTCATAACGTCAATATAAAAAAGCTGTAAGCGCACCGCCCGCGCGCTGCCTACGCGCCGACGGTGTGCTTACAACCTTTTTGTATTGTTTCCAATGAAAAAAACATCGTGCCAGTGCTATGCTTGAGCCGTGCCGGAGTCGTACTCGCTATGTAGAGGATAATAAAGTGTCATTTGGACTGTCAAATTCATTTGATCACTGTTGTACTATAGTCAGAATTTTAATTAGATTCCAGATTTGACAATAGCTACTGTCATTTTGTGAAATAATGATACCACATATAATAGTGTAGTGATGAACACAAAAATCGATAAACAATCAGTGTGTGTGTTTTATAATAAATGTTACAGAAAGTGACAGGATAGCGATAGCGATGACGGCGACAATTTATAAAATAACTTATTGCCATAATACATATATCTGTTTTATTTCTCATGTTCCTTCATGATTGCCTTTTTTTATTTATTTCACACACAATTATAAAAGAAAAGTCTCAGATCGTTAATTAATCGTCAAAACTAAATTATCGGTTCAGAAATATTTAATTTCCTAAAATACTTAGTTTACGAGATTACAATTATAAACGAAAATAATCGATCCAGAAATATTGCATTTCCATATCGAATAATTTCGCAACGTCACTATTTAGTAATTGTCATAACGTTGCAACACTAAAATTGTCAAATCTGGAATCGAATTAAAATTCCGAGTATAGAGGTTCAAAAATTGGGTACTTTCCTTAACCCTTAACCAGGCTATGGATTGAGCATTTCCCACATAGACTTTTAAGAGTTTTTATCAGGTTTTGGTTAAGAATCTACCACAATCTGTCAAAAACACACATAGAAATATTACCTATGGTAACACATAAATAAAATTTTGGAACGAAACGCAAATATCAATTTCGCAGCCATTTCATCTGTGGTCAGCCGCTAAACGGAAATTTTTGTAACTAGTGCACCGTATTTTTATTCATTATGGAGAATCGGAGAAAGGTAAGTCGTACAATTTTTTGATATGTTGTAGAATTTGAGTTTTTCTAGTAATTTGTGTATAAATTATAAGTAAAAACTTCTAAAATATCATGATATAACGAAATAAAACATGTGGGGAACCATATGCCGTAAGCCTGTGAATGCCTAATTATTGTGTGAGTTATATGTCCATTGCCTGGTGAATTAAAATCTTTATTTTATACTAGGCTTTTGCCAAGGGTTTTCTTTAGAATTTACTTACGGCCATTTATCGATATAAAACGGGGTTTTTTTTTTTTTTTTTTTTTTTAAGGGGGGAAAATCATCGAATGACTGCCCCCGCCTGGGTGAGGCGGGAGGGAGTGTCAGACTCTTACTGACTAAAAACCACCCCGTTCCTTCTCCTGCACGTCGAGCCGGAGCCCCGGTTACCCGTTAGGTTCTCCGCGACATATAAAACGGGGTACTGTTAAATTTTTGTCGTCATTATTTGTCAGCCTACGTTAGTGTATTTTTTTTTATTCAGGTAATAAACGATCAACCGCTCGAAAATATACTAAATAATATGTTTTCATCAGAGGAAGAAAATGATGAAGATGAAGACCCATATTTAGATTATGTCCCAAAATCATTCGACGAAAAATTGAACGAAATTCAAGGTAACCGACAGTTATTACGAATATTAGACGATGATGTACATCAAGCTTATGAAAAGTCATCTGATGAAGACATTCCACCTACTTCTTTATTTCAATCCTTATTGTTTTTTTTTTAATAAAGAATACTTATTCTTACACTACATTTTTCATTTGAACAACAAACAATAAAAAATTTAATCAAAATGACAATTGTTTTTTATTTTATATATAGATAAAAAGTCGGCCTCTCGACAGCCAATGGGATTATGTTTTCCCACATGTTTTTTTTCAGGTTTTAAGCTAAATTTCTAAATATAATTGAAAAAATCTCATACTATATGTTATTACTCATCTTAATCTACGAAAAAAACATCATTACTGCAGGATTTGTTCGAGGCCTGGTAAAGGGTCAAAAATTAATTATTTCGACTGAAAAAATAATGGCACATTCATTAATTGATTTTATGACCAACTTAATTCTAGTGTTTTTCCAGCAAATTCTTAAGAAATAAGTATGGTGTGACGCTAAAAATCGTATACATGACATAAAACATTGTACTCCCAAGAGAGGTAGACAGAGGTGTAAAACGTATAGACAATAAAAACATAGGTACATGCATGAAAAGATTGATGACTGTTAATGAAGCGAAAGAGGTATGTAAGAATCGTAGTATTTGGCGTTCCTTAGTCTCTGCCTGCCCCCATGGGAGACAGGCGTGAAGTTATGTATGTATGTATGTATGTACATAGGTACATATTACTGTTCAGAAACGTTTTCTCCTTTCTAAAATAAAACAGTTCCTTAGCTAGTGAGAGTTTCATTACATTCGGTGGTAATTTCAAGCAACTGAAAGGAATTGTTACAGCGGCAGCGCTAAGGAGTCCATAATAGGTTTGCGTTTACTTAACCCGAGCCCACATCTTGGGACCTTTGGGCCCTCTATTTTGTTTTAATGATTTCAGTTTCATTTAGTACGATAAAGAGGGTCGAAGGGTTGGTAATGTGGTTGCTGTGTTTCAGGTTACCGCGCAACGTGTCGCGGGTTCGATTCCCGCACGGAACAACTCTTTGTGTGGTCCACAGATTGTTGTTCCGGGTCTGGGTGTCATGAGTATGTGAAATTGTGTATTTGTAAACGCACCTACGGCACAGGAAATATAAAAAAAAATCTCTTAATAATTTTTATCCCTTTCACATTATTTACAGGCCATTAACACATATATTTTTCAAAATATAAAACCTTTAAGTAGTCTATAATGTGGTTTGAATTCGACCCACCCCGCCTCCTCCCATGTAACCCCCCTCTGCCCGGTTATCATCGTTGAAGAGAAAATCGCTAAAAATCCTGTCATGAACAAGTACTGGGTTTAAGTGAATGTTTGTTCATGTTTCAGTTGTTCACACATTATTTACTCATATTGTGTATACCTTTTTATTGAGAGCTTTTATTGTAAATATTTGCGAATATAATGGTGTATTTTGGATTCTTTTATCTGTATTTTACCCATTTGTTTATTTGTTTAGTTGTGTCGTAGAATGATGTTATATGAGAAAATTCCAAGGATGAAACGGCCTATTGGTTTCAGATCATATTTAAGAAAAACTTACAAATATTTTATTATATTAAGTACTATAGATAAAAAAAAATTTTTTGAGAGACAGTAAGTTCAAGCATTACCACGCACGCCCATACTTAAACAAAAAAATAATAGATAGCGCAAGTATTACCTATAACATTTTTATGTTTCTGTTATTTCTTTTATAGTAATTTAATTTCTCTATTAGTAAATCACTATTAGCAGCTTTCAAACGCTGAACACAACGTTATTATGTAAAGTGTGCGGCAATAAACAGTCGTACATCACGGCCCACTGATTAGTGGTTACCCGCGCATATCCTAGCTTCACAACACGGCAAAAATATTCAATATTCGCAGCCAATACAGCCGTGGGGGCAGGGGGGCCGGGGAAAGAGGGACCCCCTACTGGTCCATTACCCCCTGCCACCCTCGCCGCGTTTATTCGCCGGAATAGTGTGCAATAAAACGGTAGCGCCGGCCACTGGCCACAGCAAAAAATACACTCCCTAAAAATTATTCTTCTGAAAACCGAACCTAGAGATAGTCGAGTCCCAGTCATCGGTGTGTAGTGTGTAGGTTTTCATATCGAGATAAAAAACCACTCGTCCAAAAGTTTGGTTTCCATTGCATTTTTGAATTTAGCGTGTTTTCAAAACTCTCAATGGCCGGACCTTTTGATGGCTGCTACTCGGAATTAGTTTTCAAAATACATCCCATTCGCTTGCTGAATAAAATGCTGAACGCAGCGAGCTTAATTTAATATTTATGAAAAGAAAAAACGATGCATATATATATACATATATAGCACTGTCTGCAGAATGTGTAATTATGATGAAGTAGATCCTTCAGGACTGAAAACGAGTATTATAACAGCAACGAATTAACTAAATTGTTTTCAGGGAACATAAAGTTCGTTGTTTTATTTTGTTCTAAAAAGTTGCGTCAGTTTGTTTCGGGCTTTTTGTGAAAAAAGTGTTCGCTGGAGCGCGTCGGTGCGCCTTCTCACACACATGCAGTGGATGGGGCGTCATACAAACTACATACAAGCTATGAACTGCAATACGTACTATTGTCTTTTTATACAATACACAAATAATTTACTTTGCATAAAACTTCTGTATTGTCTTATCTAGAAGCCGTAATCGAGTCCTGTACTGGCTTTTTGATTAAGATTTTTTGTCATATAAATGCCAGTTTGGTATCGTATGATGATTGTAACGTTTAATTATTGGGAGAGAGCTGTGTTTAGCCAACATCTTGTGGCAGATGTGATAATGATAATTGGGATGGTGACAGGGTATGAAAATTAAAAATCTAATTAGTCCATAAGGTAATGAAAAAATATTAGACACGTATTTTTTATTTGAAATAATCTACCAGACGGACATTAAAATAAAAATTAGGCATCTACCCTATTAATGACGTAATGGGACTGTTATCATAATTTATGAAAACTGGGTGAACAATAGATTCATCTATACCCATTATTAGTAATTTCTTTCTACAGAGCAAATGCTGTTTACATGAAATGCAATACAACAAAAACTATTTAGCCTACTTCAAGCTAAATTTGCTCGTAGCAGATAAAAGCTGCAAGCGTAGCACTGTGCATTGTAACATGCGCGTAGCACGCGTAGCGGTGGAAATTGCTACGCCATAGCCGTAGCTACTACGCTACGAATAGGCTCTACAGAAGGACATGAACTGTGAATGTCCGGATGAGTGTACTGATATCACTTCGTGCTTCAAAAATGCTTCGGAATTCTCTGTGCAATTAATAATGAACAGAGTTTTCTGAAAACCTGTAAACCTCCTTTTAATTTAAAAATACGTATGTGTATGAAGTAATATACAACGTTTACTATGCGTGAACACAAAACAGGATACTTAAATGGACTGAAGTCTAAAGCTAAGAGACTGAAATTTACTAACTATGACACATAATAGATTTAATACCAACTTAAATACACTTATAAAACAATTACGGAGGAACATTAATTAAAAATTTTCGAGATTGCAATGCGCGCCAATAATTTTATCGCGTTACCAAGTCAAATTAAAACAGTGAGGATTAAATTAAACGTGGTAATGGGTGCTCTTGTAAAAATCATAGCCGCCGTCCACCAAGAGCTCGCTGCATTTGACTTAATACCTTATAGACGGGATTAATGTCCCGGACATGTCTATAGGATTCTATGTCATACTTTTTTATTGGGGATCCCTTTTGGGTGATTATTTGTGTGAATAGGAATGGTAGGAGTATTTATTTTTAAGTTAAGTAATATTCTTGTGATTCATTCATGTTATTAAATTATTACGGGGACTCTCGACTAGTTTCGAGTTTAAACGGAGCTCTTAATTATGATAGTTATTTTTGGATATGTGCAGGTAAGTGTCGTGAACAGTATATAACTTCATTGATGAAATAATTACATAATGTGACTGCAGTGCAAGGAGTTTTTAGTTTGATCCTGAGATTAAACGTGTACATACATACATAACAGCACGCCTTTTGTCCCCGAAGGGGTAGGCAGAGGTGCACATTCTACCACAGTACAATGTAACACCCACTTTTCACTAGTTGTTATGAGTCCCATGTAATAGGGGGTGAGCCTATTGCCATATACCGGGCACATTTCCAGACTCCGTGCTACTACTGAGAATTAAAAAAAACCCAGTAATACTTTGCCCGACCCGGGAATCGAACCCGAGACCCCTTGCCCGGCAGTCGTATTTGCGACTACTCGGCCAACGAGGCAGTCGTGTCATTTTAACGTGTCATTTTAGGAAATCGAGTTCTTTTTACCTGATTAATAAAAGTGTGTCTAGATTTGTGCCTATTTATGTTCTTATCTAGCAAGTGTACTTTAAACCTACTCATACCGGGAGATAAACATAACATTAGGCTGTTATCGCCTAGTACATAATTTAGATGTAAATTACCTTAGAGGATTTTAAATGCGAACTCTTATTTACGTCCCTCCTTTGTTTTGAATCAGACAAAAACAGTAAGCCGTAAATGGAATCGTCATGAAATGTTTTTCAATTTAAAAAGTCTAGGCTCCCCGAATTTCAATGTATTTTTTTCCTAAAAGTCTGTTGATTACAATAGGAATGTTTTCGGAGTTGAAAGTAAATTATATCGGCTTATTTATCTGGTGCGAGTTTCGAAGTGATTGAGATAATGATATCTTGTTTTTTGTTTGTTGATTTCTAGTTTTTGATTTGTTACAAAAATACTATGAAATGCAAATGTCCTAGGACATGTATCGGCGACATGTCGAGCGAAGCCAGCCAATGACAACGCGCAACTTATGTCCACAGTGACGTTGATGTTGCCAGACATGTCGTCCAAAGTCCGGCAACATTGCGCTACTTCACCCGACGTCGCTGGCCATATGTGCGCAGGACTTTTGTCCCCTATAGTATTATTGGCTTTATATTGAAAAAGGTTGAATTAAGTCGAGGCTAATTAAACTTTTTTTGAACGAATTAGTGCAGTCTATGGCATATTATCTTGAGTCAATTTTATATCCTACTCAATATAATAAATGCGAAAGTTTGTGTGTTTATTACTATTTCTCGTCAAAACGGTTGAAGGGATCGAGATGAAATTTGAAAGGGAATAACACATATGCCACTTTCTGTCCCACGGGAATGCGCTCGCATTCGCAGCCGCTGAAGCTAGTTATAAAATAAAATTGATACAAATAAGAAGTAAGTTGGTTAGTGTTTATAATAACTATCGTGAGACATACTAAATTAACTAAAATCACGGGTTACTCACGTGAATATCCTGAGAAAAGCTCTACTAGTTTCGAACCACAGAGGGGTTCTTCCTCATGAGCATCGTGCGCGTTCGCGGTTATGTCGCGCAGCCTACTGTGTGGCGAGCCCAACACGCCCTCTGCCGGATACCATAAGCGTTTGCTTCCAAATCCAACGGCGGCGGCGCGTTGGACGATGTTAAAGCCCACGGTACGTTCACGTGAGTAACCCGCGATTTTACTTAATTAAGTTGGTCAGTATTTTGATATTACTTACAAGCCTGTCACTTGCATCGAAGCACAAGTTGAAAAGAAACTGAAGTCAAAACATTTTCAGAATAAAAGAAGAATCATTTGACAAGATCTTTCAGGTTTGAAAGAAGACGTTTATTATCCTAGATTAGTGGTTCTCAACCGGTGGTCCGCTGTAGACGAAATATGGTCCACGAAATTATAAAAAATACAAGACACAGGTGTTTTTTTGTGTTTCCTATAAATACGACGATTAAAATTCGAATAAAACTTATATATGTCGAATAAGGCAACTAAGAAGATTAACTAATTTCAATAATCGAAATGTCGCTATTATTATGAGAATGAACCTTACGACTCTGGAAAATTCTTGGTCGGAACCAGTTATGACAAAAAATATTCTCAGTTGTGGGCCCTAACCTAAAAAACTGGTCCTTGACGAAGAAAAGGTTGGGGACCCCTGTCCTAGATAATACAGCGGTACCTTTTGTATTCCAGTTATCAAGCGACTGATCGGAAATGAAACCTTTTTGCAACTAAATATCCGGGACAGCCTTATGTTACAATTGTTAATGTTTAAATATTAAACTGTCAAACACCAAGCGGTCACCGGTGACCGCAACCTATTGTTCTATAATTGTGTCTACAAAACCGGTATTCGACGAGTTAATAGCGTATTTAGGAAGTATTTAGTCGTGGTGGCCCGGGGTTTGAGACGCCCGCTTCTCATATATGAGGTTGTGGGTTCGCAACCTACCAACAGCAAGTACCAATGTGACTTTTCCGCGTTATATGTACTTTCTAAGATTATTAAACTGTCAAATACCAAGCGGTCACCGGTGACCGCAACCTATTGTTCTATAATTGTGTCTGCAAAACCGGTACTCGACGAGTTAAGACACCACTGACAAAAGGTGAAGGAAAACATCGTGACGAAACCTGGACTTTTATGGATTGGATTAATGCTCAATCATTCTCCGTGTGAGAAGAGCCTTTGCTCAAAAGTGGGCATTTATAGGCTGTTGATGATGATGATGATAGAATAAGAAAAACGCAACAATCCATTGAATATTGTAACTATCCCAGCTCTCACTTCACCCTAAACACTTTCTTGATTAAAGTCATTTGAAAAACGTTCCATGAAAATAAACTGCATACATTTTAATATCACGTACGCGTATTACAATATTTATTTTAAAAAGTCATCGTTTATTGCCTTCGGCGGACAGGTCTAAAGATTACAACGAGAAATATTAAAGTTGGTATAAGGTGTCGCGTAAACCGTGTCTGGCTCCCAGGGGAAATGAAATTGCAAAATATGTTCCTGCGATGGAGTGAACGTGTCTACGTCAGATACGTACTTAGCTCCAGCCTACAACGCGGAATGTCTCCTTATTAGATTACTGAAGCACATCATATTTTGTATTGAGATTGCTATTCATTTGTCGGAAAAGATATCTTTTCTGACGGCTTGATGTGGTCGATTACCGATTCCACGTGAAAAGTTATTTGTGATATAGAAGCTTATTTTGAAGTGTTAAAATGAATGTTTAGTTCGATAATCGAAAAATGTTTCGCCATAAATAAAGTTGCAATCGATCATTGCTGGTAGTAGATAAGTTTGCTTTGCTTTAATATGATTAAGTGTTGGATTTATAAACACGAATACAGTAATGAGGTGTATTTCCTGGAGATTTGAAAACGTATTTCATACTTTCCATCACATATAATCGATAATAATCCATTACCATACATTGTAATTTAAAAATACTACTTGTTCTTCCTTCTTTACTAAAATATACATATTCAAGAGCATTGAATACCATCCAAATACACTAGAGTAGGTAGCTCAGAGTATATTTTTTCACGTGACGCTAGAGGTGATCCGTCGCGTCGGCTCACGTACAGAATTTATTGGCCTCTCTAATAAAACAGAACACATTTTCTGCATTCTGGCGTAACGTGCTCCTCCGCCGGAGGCGCCCGGGCGGCAGCCCGTCCCGGCCCGGATATCTACCGTAATCACGGACGGCTTAAGGTGTTTACTTAGAGACACAATCGTGACTCTTCCAATCAGTTATTGTAGATTAAGGACCGTATTTTATCCTTTTACTTTAATTAATTTATTCTTATATTATACAGCTTTAGAGTCTGTATTTTTAAGTCGAGTATTATGGATATTACCTCTATACTACGCTAGGGTTTGAGTGAATAAAAAACACTCAGTAAAACGGTTTTTTAATGAGTTTGAGTAATTAATTAGGCCGCACTCTAGTTGAAATGTAAAAGAAAACAGTAGTGGTGGATGATGAAATTAAATGTTTTCATTTCGAATATAAAAACAGAACATCTCAGTGGTTTAATTACATTTTTCATTTAAATTTTATTTAAATAAGGTTCTATTAAACGAATGTACTATTTTGGTTTATTTCTCGTCTTCAACTAACTTTGCCCGATGTATTTGGTCGATTTTATTACCATATTCGAAGTAAATATTTCACAAATGGCCAGAAGGTTTCGCTCTAGATTGCCAATTTATTTGATTTATCAGTTCATTTCGATTATTAGGTAGAAATAAAAGTTTCAATATTCGTTGGACATTGATTTACTGAGTCGCAGAATTTTTTAACGAAGTAATAAATACTGGAACTGTGCCCGGTATATGGCAATAGGCTCACCCCCTATTACATGGGACTCATAACATAAATAGTGAAAAGTGGGTGTTACATTACAGTGGCATTAAGTGCCGTAATGTGCACCTCTGCCTACCCTTTCGGGGATAAAAGGCGTGATGTTATGTTATGTAATAAATACAAAGTTTGCTTATTCACACCTTGGTTCTCGTGTCAATTTCCCGTGTATTGTATTTAGTATTGGCAATATTGTATGTTTAGTTTGAAGTATAGAACATGTATTACGGATTCACATAGAACCTATCTTCCGAAAAGTATTAAACGTTTATATATGGTAAGCTCTTAACCTACTTCTGGTTTGGAAACAAAAAATGTATGCCGGTGGTAGTGCGACGTGATCAAACTCTGGGTCAGTTTAAAGGACGTGTGAAGGAACACTACCTGTCACTGTAGATATGCTTTTGTCCTTTCATTATGGATAAAGACACCACACACACTCACACACACTCATACTCACTCACACTCACACACACTCACACTAACACTCACACTCATACCCACACTCACACACTCACACACACTCACACTCACACACACACACACGTAACTATATGTAGTTATGATATTACCTTTAAGTATATATTTATTACATAGTATTGCCCATTTTTATCATCTTAGTATGTATTATACGTAGTCTGTAAGTTTTAATGATTGTTTAATTTGTTTTTTTTTTGTTTTTCTTCTTTTATTGTGAATCTACCACCCATTCCCAGATTCTTTTCAAAATTTCCATCCAAAGGTTGTCTGGGAGAAATCGCCGCGTGTGATAAGACCGCCCATTGTACTCAAATTACTATTGCAATATTTACATGTTTTTTTTCTGTGTGTGCAATAAAGTTTAAATAAATAAATAAAATAAATAAATAAATAAATGTAATGCAACTAATACTAGATACGTTCTACCATCTACGTTCTTATACATATATATAAAAAACTTAGATAAAAGCGAAGAAATGAACAAATAAACATTCGGCTGCTTTACTAGTTTATAAAGATGATTTCTCTATCAAACTCCAAGGGATATAGTGGCGTGAAGATGTCCGTTTATCACAGATTTTTCTAAACATATAAACATGTCCAAAATTGTGTGGCGTAAGAAATTCGATTTGAAGTGTTCAGCAAACGATTTAGACCAATAAGTCATTACACTTGGGGCCGTGAGTCACAAGCTACGATGAGGATTACTCTTTCCAGTACATGCTTTGATCTGCAGTTGGAGATTTCTTTGTTACTTTTTTAACACATTTTAAGTATGGTATACAATTATACAAACTTATAAGTTAACCTATTGTTTTTTTTGAATGGTGGAATATGTTTCTTACTTAATTTAGAACGCATCATAAACTCGATAATAAAGGAGTTTCAAATTAGAGTATCTCCGTTTTTGTGTCGTTTGAGCAATTTACAAAAATAATTATATCTGAACTGAATATCTGTTCGTAGAAAACAATATTTTATAAAAAAGTTTAGTTATATATGAGTACGACACACCTAGAAGGATACTTCTAGGTGTGAAATACGATAATATGCTATGATAATTTCAGTTATATGGATACAAAGCACATATCTTGCCTTTGTCTACGAATTATTTGCGACAAAATACAATATTCAAGGTAAAAAGTTTAGACCTACACAGAAAAAGACAATACCATTTTGTAGCAATCACCTTAATGGAGGCTTATCTTGCCCTCTCACTCGCTCACGTCAGGAATGTTGAATAATTCAAAAAAGAAAGGAGCACAGATAATGTAATGGAAATGTTTCGAAGTTTTCCCAAAAAAAATGTAATATTGCCAGATTTTGTTTGTCATGTCGCTATTAAAATATTTGTGATAAACGCTCTGCGGTTCGTGGTGCCGTCAACAGATAGCAGCACTTGGCAATATTCCAAACAAAATGGCGTATTAAAAACGTAGCGGGAGTTTCGACAGTCGCTTATATTTGGCCATTACAGCGTAATCATTCCCTTGAATGGGAATTAAATGCAAGTAAAATGATATCGGTTTATCAATCGTTCGACTGGAACAAAAAAGCAATTATCCGGGTTGGAAGCAATTAATGCATCGGATGAAATGAAAGTTCTCGTGTTGGATTTTTTTTACTGCATTCGAGTGGTACTTAAATATTCGTCTGGTGCACGGTAGTAGAGAGCTTTGTGAGATCCGTGATTACTGGCTAATTTAATTACTAGCCCCACCACGGTGGTTTAGTGGTGGTAAATTCTAGTGTTAAATATTTTATATTTTTTATATTTCAGACCGAGTGTTTCAAACTTGATATTGTCAGTTTCTATAGTACTGTAATGTCGATTAACGTAAATAAAAAAGAAATATGCAGATGTGGACATTTCAATAGTATAAAAGTTCATGTTTTACAAAAATGTATAGAGGTATGTAACAAAGAGTTGGATCACAAAAATGTCTGGCCTGGTAAAATATTTCAAGAATATTATTTAAGGAACGGAATCACATTACATTCCCATTCCGGTATTGCTTTATGTTGATAAGTTCAACAAAGAAGGCGGTGAAATACGAATAAATTTATTCAGCGTCGCAAAATTGAAATCTCAGGTGGTCGCCTGCTCGCCTCGAGTTGGCCACCGTTACTTGACCTTCCTCAGCCCCGGGTCCTAATATTAAGAGGATGTCTGGAGGGCATTTTTAAAAGACATGAGAGGTCTATACGGGCTGGTCAGTATCACCTTTGGATTTGTATTCTGCAGACAGGCCTCTAGCCAACCAGCGATCCAGTGTGATTTTGTAAAATCCACGTTGTGTTTCAATGGATTTTAGTGTTCTTCGACACGGTACATTTTCAAATGCATCCTTTTGCTGTCTGTAAACTAGCTCAACTTATGATTCAAAATGTTTACAGCTTGTATTCTAGAAAACGTTACACAGACCACTTTACATTATTATATCGCAGCAATATTGAAGTTTGAATGGTGAGATACCTACCTATCTACTTTAGAGAAGATCATCATCATCAACAGCCTATAAATGCCCACTGCTGAGCAAAGCCTCTTCTCACACGGAGAAGGTTAGAGCGTTAATCACCACGCTTGCTCAATGCGGGTTGGCGATTTCAAACTTATAATTAGAAATTATAAGTCCAGGTTTCCTCACGATGTTTTTCCTTCACCGTTTGTCAGTGGTGTCTAAATAATCTTAGAAAGTACATATAACTCGGAAAAAGTCACATTGGTACTTGCCGTTGGTAGGTTTCGAACCTGCACTCTCATGAAGCATCTTAAACCTCCGGCCACCATGACACGATTTAGCACTGTTCAAGTTATACTTTTGTTATATTAAAGTCCTCATTGTTAGCACTTATTACTTTTCATAGAAACAAAAAAATAAAATTTTATCACACTTTTGTAATGAATTAAATGTAATATCTTTGTTGGGTATCAAATTCGCACCACACCTCGAGGCAATAACAAGAGATTGCTCAACTCGATTGGATTGCCGCGTCACCCGAATGTAGAAGCTTCGAGGAAAGATATTTCAGCCATTTTAATTTAAACATGATATTCTAGGACCGGGATAATTTGTGATATATTCCCATATATATATATATATATATATATATATATAGCTTCTGTTGTATATCTGTAGTCTGTTGCAGGCGCGGGCAACAAAAGTAGGGATGACGCGACGAATTCCGTTTGAAACGAGCACAAATAAGATTTGTAAGCGTACGTAAGTGCGAAGGTACCTTCAGATTTTCCTCCACATGTCGTCTCGTTCCCAAGATTTACGAAATGAAGGATTTTGATACGATGCGAACGAGGGTCTAACTCGATTTTGCGTTACATACCTGTACAGAATTCTGTGGAGTTATCCTCTCACAGAGTCCAGATTGGATTCTTTTACCTTTTTACAATAATGAAGATGTGTGTTTTGGTGTCTTTTATAAATATTATGCTATAATTTTCGGGGTATTGCAGGTGATGTTTGTATAGGTTTGTGGCTAAGAATTCTTAGTAGCTGTTATCTTGCTTATATCTATGACATGGAGGTTCATTTTTGTACTTTTGTCATTGCCATTCACAATACAAGGTACGAGTCAGATTATTATGTGACTAATTAGGAAAAAGTGGGCACCGTTGGTATCCGTCTGTTTTTTTTAAATATTTTTTTTTAAATTTAAAAAAAATATATTTTTTAATAAGAAAATGGAGACTATGTTCAGCATGGAGAAATAACTGTGAGAGTCGACGGACCTAGTCGATTTTATTTCTGAAAAATATAACAATAAGTGTGAGCTTCAATCTCTAAATAAAAAAAAATAATGAGAGCGTTAGAAAACAACAATGCGTATTTAGAAAAATGTAATAATTGCTACGATTACTACATACCTCTTTCGCTACATCAACATCTTTTCGCCATCGGCCCTCACGACAGCATATGCATCGCCACCATATAGATGGTTGGAAGGCCACAACTGTGCGCTTCTCACGTAGCTTTCTGCCTCGCACAGCAAAACTGTGGAATGATCTGTCGTCGGCGGTATTTCCGAACCGATACGACCTTCAAACCTTCAAGTAAAGAGCGTATTTTTAAAAGGCCGGCAACGCACCTGTGACTCCTTTAGTGTTGCGGGTATCCATGGGCGGCGCTGATCGCTTACTATCAGGTGATCCGTCTGCTCGTTTGCCTTCTATTCCATAAAAAAACACACCATGATTTGTATTGTTTAATACGAGTACCTAGTCCTTTCTATCTACCAGCATGTTTACAACCGCACCATGTATCCGTAGGGTTGATACACACGACGTATTCCCGGATATCGGTATATTGGGAACACCTTGTGGATTTGACGCCTCGCCCGCTCTATGATTGCGTCCCGGCGTCCTTTACAACCTTCTTATACGAATTTCCTTATATATAAACCTTTCTGTCTATCTCCTTATAAGTTTTCGTGAGGATATTCAGGTGTTACGAGTATTAGGCATCTGTTATCCGGCTTTGGGTGATGTTTATTGTTTTCTATTCTTTGGTATGTGTCTCGTGTTTTGTTGTTAGTTTATTGTTACAATAGACCTGTCATAAACATAAACTAATCAGTAATCATATAATTTACTAGCTGTTGCCCGCGACTTCGTGCGCGTAGGAATTTTAGGACATAACTTTTTCTTTGTTTCACTTTCCAAAATAAAAGTAGCCTATGTTACTCCTTAGTACATTACCAATAAAAGTCCCGTCAAAATTATTCCAGCCATACCAGAGATAAACAGTACAAACAGACACACCGTTAAAAATTGTAAAAAATGTTATTTTGGTATGTGTATCGTTTGTATATTCATATGCATGTAGTAAAGTGCGGTTGCTATAATAAACAGACACTCCAATTTTATTTATCTGTATAGAAACGTTACACGAAGACTAGATACTGTAATGTCCTTTAGGCTTTATTTTATTTCATTGGGAATATTGGGGATTGTTTAATCGATTTACTTGTTAAGTAATTATTTCTTCATTATCTGGCTATTTCTGGCAACTAGGACTATCTAAAAACGATAATACACTCGTTATGAAGGTAAAAGTAAAACAACTTTGATCACCATGGAGCAGAGCCTTTGGCAGTATTACATCACACGCTTTATTGAAGTTCTTTTGATATAAAATTGATATACATCAACATGATTCGACGATCAATTCAAATCTCGCATATCTTCGCAATTTATCAAATGAAATGTAAAATGTTGGAGCTCGAATTTCGTGACAATAATTGTTTATTTACTTGAATATATTATACTTATTTATTTGGTAAACAAGCAATAAAGTACGTGTACCTACATTTTATCTTAACATACCTAATTATAAACAAATACTGATGTATAAAGTCGACTACGTACGTACCTATATCGGGTAATATCATATCACACATGAATATGCGAAGCGTCACCGATTCATGGTAGATGTCCCACCCACACGTACTAAGCGCTTCGCATCAAGCTTCCTTGTGCGTACTGCTAAAGAGCTGAATTCTTTGCCAGAGTTTGTATTTCCTGAAGGGTTTAACCTGGGAGTCTTCAAGGCCCGAGTGAATAGGTTGCTTATGGGACGACGTGTTCCATCGTAGACCGCATCATCGCTTACCATCAGGCGAGATAGTGGTCAAACGTCGGCCCATCAAATATAAAAAAAACAGACTATAAGTGCCCACTGCTGACTACTGCTGAGCAAGGACTTCTTCTCCCACGGAGAAGGTTTGAGTATTAATCACTACGGTTATTCAATGCGGGTAGGCGATTTCAAACTTATAATTAGAAATTTTAAGCTCAGGTTTCCTCCCGATGTTTTCCTTCACCGCATCGCATTGGTGTCTAGATAATCTTAGAAAATATATGGAACTCGAGATGTTCACATTTGTGCTTACGCTTTTTAAGCAAGTTAGGAGGTATACCTCCAGGCCTCCACAAACCACAACGTACCCGGGTAATATCATTGAATAATATTCACACTATAATTGGAATTAACCATAATATATTAATTGTTAATAGCAAATATTGATCGTGTTCAATACCCGAGTAACCAAATACTTGTGCGGGTATCCTGTTTACATATAGCCAAATGGGATTACCTATATTGCATCTTACATAAACCGCAACTACATCCTTATGTAAATAAGCTAAGGTCTATTTTGCAAATAGTACTTAATTATAGTCAGTTAGCCGTAAGATGATGGCATAGTAGAATTACGTATCATCACCATTAGTCTTCCCGTGAGTGTCATAAGATTGAATGAAGGGTCTACACATATGATAGAAACTGGGCAGTAGCGGTTTTGTATGGTAAACTTAAGGTCGTTTTTAAAAGGCTGAAATCGCAGGTCAGACTAACGCAACGCGTCTTGCGTCTGCGATGAGCGGGAAAAGAAATCATGCAGGTTGAACGGGAGCGGCCATGTTTGGCGTGCCTAGCGGCGGTCGCGTCGTGTCGCTCAAATACGAGTAGCGTTTTTTTCCCGCTCATCGCAGACGCAAGACGCGTTGCGTTCGACTCGCATCTGCATCGCAAACGACTATGGTAAAGAAAGCTAATGTATTTTATGATGGCTTCTTTCGACAGTAGATTGAAGTACGTAAGTGGTTCTTAGGATTTCATAACTTTAAAACTTCTTAGTTTAAATTTTAGAAATAGAAGGCAATTTTTATACCCTTTCCTATTGTTAAAATATAACCAAGTTAATTTATGAGCTTGGTAATTAAATTTCCTCTGTCGCAACGCTGTATAAAGGTAGGTACCTGGTTTATTTTGAGAGTAAACTGCATCGATATTCTTGCACAGTTAAGTTCTCCGTCGACTTTATTCTTGTTAAAGGAAAATTCAAATATACATAGGTCACTAAAGTATGTTAAAATATGTATAGTATTTTTATTTTTTCAAAGGGAACTGTTATTAATTATAGTTATTGTTTTTAGAGAACATCACCGACGCCACGCATAGAAAGTTGTAGTAGGTATCGGGTGATTAATGTTCAATTTGTTACTCAACAATTTTCGCTTTAAAACTGATATTTAAACATAAATTATTACACGAAATATGTTTTTAAACTAAATAATAGTACGTAACAATTAAAAACGTTTCAATTATCACAACAATAGCACTAACCACAAAAGAAACTGTTCATAAACAGTTTCGTCTACAGTTTAATATTGTCTTGCAGAACGGATATTGCAAACGCAGCATTTTTAAAACAAACATAAACAACGAGTCGTAAAGGCTTCGGTCAGCGCAGGCCACAGCCAAAGCGATCGCAATAATTGCAAATGGTGCGCATAATATTTTCTGTTGAAAGTAATTCATTTTCAACAATTGGATCGCGCCGCAGTACGAGGCCCGGCCGCAACGGGATAAAATGAACCGCTTACCGACACACGAACAAACTAACCTATATTCAACTGTGGTTTGTTGTATTTTAACTAGCATTATATCGCCTGTGACAACACGAGGAGAACTTAAACTGCAGCCCCACAGCCTGTCACCAAGAACCGCCTCATACGAAATTATTATAATGAAACTTCTCTCTTACCCGCAGAGGGCAGTGAAAGATTTATTTACGCTTAGAAACTCATTTGCCGCGAACCCCGAAATAAAAAGCAACTCAACAGCTTGAAAAATATTATTTCGGTAAACGTAGGAGCGGAGGCGTATCGCGTAATGTCCCCTAATGTGCGCGCATAAAAAAACTCGCGCCGGCCGCGAATTCTCTTCGAATGGACTAAATTTTATGCAAATGTTCTTTATGATCTTTTGGCGTTTGACGGGGATTAACGCGACGAGGATATTCGACAGTTTTATCTTTTTCACGAGTGTCGCTTTAAAAGGGTACAGTTTATATGCCTCTTTGCAAAGATAAATACGGAACGACGTCCCTGCAAGTACTCATGTAGGTTTTGCAAATGATCTAATTAAATTAATTAGATCGTTTTGAGAGATTTATTAGGAGTTCTGTCGTTGAGATTGGCCATCTAATAAACTCATTGACTTATAAATACTGTATTGGATAATAACTAAAAATGTCGGTGTTAATAATAATTTTCGGCTTAGTACATTATTGTTATTTGTAACAATTACGCATGTATTTGAGAGGTATAATCCTTCACTGAATGTTCAAAGCACGCGTGTCGACCACCAGTCCTACATGGTTGATTTATTTGTCTAGTTTAACTCAGTGCTTTAGACTGATTTCACTGTAATTTAAAATAATCGTTATTACAAGACAACAACAGCCTTGTTGAACTTTTATTCAGTGGTTAATAACCACCGTAACTGTCTGTCTAGGTTTGATTATTTTTCTTAACAATATAAATTCTCTTTTATTGATTGTAACACCCAAGTATCGACCATATTATTTAAAGCATATGGTGTAAAATGAGAAGACTTGATTCCTGATGGTAAGCTATCGGTGGTCTGTGGTATCACTGCGTTTGACTCCATCGTACCAAAGCGTGGCTCTCCTATGTGAACGATTTCGCTTAAGGATTTATTTTCCGCTTCTATTTACTCGTACGGAGCGAGTAGAATTGTAATTCCTTTTCCTAGACACTCGATCACCGTCAGGAATCCATGTGGTCTCCGCTTCATAATATGGTTAACAGAGATAGCAGTCCTTAGTTCCTTACAGGTGCATACGCGGCGGGAATCCATTTAAAAACTCATTTCTCCGAGTCACGTAAGTTATGTTATCTGTGAACTGTCGATCTGGCAACGTCGCACTAGTTCAACTTGTACTATTTTTGTATTCTTGTATCATTTATGTGTTATGTTTAACAATGAGTTCGTATTGTGTCAATGGGTGTTTGATATTAATATGTAACTAACAGATATTATGTTGTTGCGTTGATGCTATTATCAACAGTAACTAAGTTTTTAAGCTTAGCTTAAATATAACTGCGACGACAAAGATTTTTTAGATATTGCTTTGTTATGTAGGCAACACTTCACCGTACCATCACGTCAGATAGGGCTCAATATGGCTGATGCCGATACGGAGCCGCGTAGGACTTAACGGGTTGCCGGGGCTCCGGCTCGAAGTGCAGGAGTAGAAACGGGGTGGTTTTTAGTCAGTAAGAGTCTGACACTCCCTTTGCCTCACCCGGGCGGGAGAAGTCAATAGATGATTTTCCCCCCTCAAAATAAAGAAACCATACCAGCACGAAGAATTTTAACATCGTTGAAAGGTGGACAATATTTGAAATGGATCTAGCATTATACCATATTGAAACGATGATATAGAGGTGGTTCCAGGACATAAGTCCAATTGGTCCTAATAGGAATGACCTCGGATGATTCATCTGTCATTTTTGAAGTCTAAAAGGTATGATGTGTGGGATGAAGTGTGGGAGAACGAATGCGCCGGTTCGACCGGAGTGATACCCCGGCCTCACAGAAAATCGACGTGAAACAACGCTTGCGTTGTGTTGAGAGGTTGTCGTGTGAGTGAGGTTACCGGCGGCCCAATTACCCCCCTCCCTAGTTCCTGTCTCCTGAATCCCCGAAACCTCCAAAATCCTCAAATTCCCAGTTCCCAAAAGGCCGGTAACGCACTTGTAACGCCTTGGTGTTTCGAGTGTCCATGGGCGGCGCCGATTGCTTACCATCAGGTGATCCGTCTGCTCGTTTACGGGATTATGACATAAAAAAAAAATGATGCTATTGATACATATCTATGTATGTATATGTAAAAAGAACGTAGTGGACTCGTTCTATATTATTTACGGAATAAATGCAGTCGGAAGGCACGGAGAGTCCACATAGAATATTGTATCGGTGCATACAGCATTCGTTTTCCACGTTTGACGTATGCGAAGTAAAATAAATATTTCATGACATTCTTACAGTTTTATAAAGTCTGTTTCAGTCGGGGACATAACATAAAATGTGCAAGTTCCTTGTGCACTGGAAAAACAGGCTCGTAAATAGGTGTTAAAGTAAGATTATGTAGTCAATGGAGTGATGTCAAGACACATACAGCCTCCTCGGTCAGTAAGCTTGTAACTTGACAGTTGAATAGCTATAAGGTTTTCTATGTTTTGTCAGATTTTTTGTATAGTCTTTATACTTCTTACTGTATATGAGAAAATATGTTTCTGAGTGTTTTTCCATGTGGAAAAGGTGATTGTTTTTTTAGATTTAGATTTTTTTATTATTAGATTTCGGGATAATAATGATAAGGAGTGGTGCAGACTACTTTTCTTTTAATCGTTAATTAGAATTTTTACTCCGAAATAACATTAGCTTTCCAACATAACGCTCCATTAGCTGGATCCTCCATTATTGTTAAGAAGCCAGTCTTTCACTTACTTTGTGAAGAAAAGTAAACTAACTTTGTACCTATTTCACGTATAATAAACCTTAAACTTGGTCGCGTTAGCACTACCACGAATTATGTATTTAGTTACGAGTCCAATTAAATACCATTTATAGCGGTTTAGTCTTGTTTCTGAGCTTAAAAATAAGAGAGAGATGAAAACAAACAGCCGTATTTGAAGACTGCTGACAAACAGTCTAGAGTTAGATTATCTATTGGATAAACATGATCATTCTGTTTTTCGGAAACTTACTTGTTCATAAGTATATGTAAGTTTATTGCATGACTAGGCAGTCTCTACTACTCATTCCGTTCACAAATTTCCAGTCTGATAGAGTAATTACAATAGTTCCTTACATAGGAAGCCAGGAATTGCTTGCAGACAGCCGTCGAGCGTTGTCACTGCGAAATGAAGCGCAACTTGATGTTGCTGAGCAATTTCCGCTAGGTGGCGCTCCTTCCGACACTCCCCTAAAGGAGGCTATAGGCGTTCGTTCTCCATAATTGGGGAAAAGTATCCCTGATTATTATGGCGATGAAACTTAATAGAATTTTTGGTGCCATGCTACAATTTACATGCCATGACGGCGTGTAAATTGTAGCATGTATACTTTTTAATAATGTTATTTTTTGCTTTTGGGGGATGAATCGACACATTTTTGGAGACTTTTAATCTGTTTCTTTGGAGGTAGAAGTTAGTGTTTATGAGATATTTAGTGTTTTGTTCAATAATAAAGGTTGCAAGGACCCGCTGGATGCAAATTACTTCCAACAGTTCCAACGGGCCCATCTGGAAGTGATTATGGTTACCTATGTTCAGTAACAGACGTCTTATAGATGACGATTTTCCTTAAAAATACTTTGAACAAAACAGGAATCCATCCCGCTTGACACTTGCACTTTTTCCCTTCTGACCAATGAGTAAGTTCCACTAAAATAGCAAGAAAAATAAAATAAAGGTAGAAGAGAAAATTACACAACATTGTTTAAACATTCGAGCTCAACACGTTTGCATTGAACACACAAACCATGATCAGATATGTCCCCAGTCGAACTGGGATTATCGACCTGTCAGTAAGTGAGAATCATGGAGAGCTTCCAAAGCGTAAAGCAAACATACCAACAATTATAATGCACCCACTACAACCCTTACACCTTTGTAACAAAGTCTATTATCAGCTTACCTAATTTTATAAGGCCAGGATCAGTGTAAGCCTGTTTAATCAACCGTCCGTTGGCGATACAAACAAAGCAAAAGTTGTGTGTTGATGTAAAAATTTGATGCTTCTGGTCTGCTGCGTCCAAGTTCATTGGCCTTAGATCGGATCCAATGCTCTGATTTGTTGCTAACTTTGTTGGAAGACCGATAATTCCATGAATGGTTTATGATATTGGCCAATTAGTGGCAGCTTTGGTTGCTGTGTGATAGACGGGTAAATCTAGTGTTGATTATGAATTCGAAAGTAAGTTTGTATCTTACCTCTTTGCGTTTTATTTAATCAAACAATTTTCTTGATATAGGCTAATCATCCACACAGGTAAATTCGTTTGTTAAAGTTAGTATAGTTAAAGTTTTGTATTAATTATAATCATTCAACTCGATGAGCTTTCTATATCTTGTATAGAGTAGAGTATGTATGAGTTTTTGATGATATAAATGCGATGTAAAATGTACTTTTTTACAATATCTAAACCGGCCTGTGTAGAATTAAAGAGTATAAAACATATTTTTAAATCAGTAATTTAATAAAGAAAACAGTCGTCAGGTAAACAAAATAAATACATATTTACCATCGATTTTACGGCGAAAACAATACAATTTTAGTCACTCACGACTTCAGTGACGTAATTAGGTCGATGCCACACACCGGGTATACAGGGGCCTGTCAGCGAACTACATTCTGTTTATCTGTGCACGTATGCACGGCCACACTTCCAACTATACAAAACCAGATTACTATGATCTCGCTCTGTATGACTCTCCGCATATTCAACGGTCAGTTTATACTGGATTTGTATAGTCGCGTAGAATTGTCTTCCAGGCTATGCGGGCACGCATTCACTGGTGATTTTAATCCATAAAGTGATACTGAATGGCTGGATATACGGAAATTAAAGATGGGTTTTTGAACGTGTTGTGGAGTTAATATCATTCTGTTGTTGTTTTTTTATGTGTGCAGGTTTTCATTGTTTCTTTTTGTGATTGTGAGCTTGGTCGTTGGCAAATGGTTACTATTGTGATTTGCCGCGTGTATCGGTATACCTCTACAATCTGATTAGAATTTCAGGTAGGGCTAATTTTGTTACGTTGTACCTATTCAAGAATCTGAATGTGATGGATTCTAAAAAGAGGTATGTAAATGTCATTGTAGATGGCGCTTTGTAACATAGTTTCTCCTCAATGTGTGATAATATGGTGTTAGTATTAATAAAGTAAGTTCATCAATTGTTTGATAGGTGATATTATTTCATTTCCTAGAAAGGATACCTTATTTAAATAGAGTACCTTGACCTGTTTGTCTAAAAAAATTACACGTAATTTTACCGGTGTTTTTAAACAGAAAACAGCCCACTTAAAGCTAATCCAATATGAATATTGAAAGAAAAATTCATTAATTAAAAATGCAAAGTTTTGTGGTATTATTTGGCTCAGCGCTGGACGCTGGCAGGAGAGCGGTTGCTCGCTCAAGAGCCAATCTCCATACAAAATAGGAGAGCTCATGTAGATCCATGTATTACGTGCATTCTAATTTTATGTACTATTTTTAACGCTGTTATTTACCAATTTGTGGTTAGGTCATGATTATGTAGGCTGTCGTTTATGTCTTAGTCTGTCTCATCGGTCGAGTCGAATTGCAAATACGAAGCAAAAGTTAAAGAGTTCAATTTTCCGATATATGTATAGTATATGTATTTATTGTAAGTTCTAATGACCTGTGTGTTTGTCAGTCGGGATAAATTCTGTATTTTTTTTGTGGCATAAGTCATTAAACGAGCAGACGGATAAACTGATGGTAAGCAATTGGCGTCGCCCATGGACACCTGGAACACCAGAAACATTACAAGTGCGTTACCGACATTTTGGGGATTAGGAGTTTGAGGATTGTGGGGGATTCGGGGATTGGGGAGACTGGGAAAGGGGGGAGGATAGCTAGGCCTCCGGTAACCTCACTCAGTTTTCTCGGTTTTCTGTGAGGCCGTGGTATCACTCCGGTCGAGCCGGCCATTCGTGCCGAAGCATAGCTCTCCCACACTTAGAAGCCTAGCCATTTAAATGACATTGCATTACAAAATATTAATATTAGGTAAATATTTTTTTAAAACTAAAAATCACGGATTACTCGCGTGAAAATACTGAGAAAAGCTCTACTAGTTTCGAACCACAGAGGGGTTCTTCCTCATGAGCATCATGCGCGGTCGCGGCGATGTCGCGCAGCCTACTGACATCGTCTGATTCGAAACTAGTAGAGCTTTTCTCAATATTCTCACTTGAGTAGCCAGCGATTATTAATTAAATTACTATGTCTCACGATAGTTATTATAAAACATATTTTTTATTATCTAGGATTTCTATCCACCGTACTATTCGCAGTGATGTGACCTTTGCTTCGTTAGTCAAAGAGAAAAGTCAAAACAATTTCAATATTATTAACCACCTTCTTATATTTCTATAACTAGTGTGAAGCCATAAGGGCTGTGAGTAAGTAACAAGATAAAATAAAAATAGGCTATCTACCCATCGAAAAAATACATCATAGAGACACAATCTCTAAACGTATCATTTCCCTCCATTGTTCTACACATGCCGGTAATGGGGACTGTACGACGCATTTCTGAAGCTAATGGACGATTCCCATTACCGGCCACAGACGATTGTGGCTTTCTGCACCAACCACGCCACACTTTGTTATAATTGTTTTACCATTCGTTCATTTTTGTGGCTACTCTGTGGTTCTTCTGTTCCGATTCCCGCTATTTTACGTATGAATGAATATTTTTTGGTCGTTGTTTTTGCTGCAAAATGTGATATGTTAGTTTTGCGCCGTAGATTATTATTTATTATCTTGACTTCAGTAACTTTTGTTTACAATGTTTCTAATGTTAGGTTATGCAGTAAATTGTAATTATTAGAAATCACTGTATACATGGTATAGCATGTACCATATACACAATTTTCTTTCATTAATTTCAATTCAATAGTCTTTCATACGTTCGTGCCTCGTTGGCTGAGTGGTCGCAAGTGCGACTGGCGGGCAAGGGGTCTCGGGTCGATTCCCGGGTCGGGCAAAAATTACAGGGTTATTAAAAAAAATCTCAATAGTAGCACGGAGTCTGAAATTATGCCCGATGTATAGCAATAGGCTCACCCCCTATTACATGGGACTCATAACAAAAATAGTGAAAAGTGGGTGTTATATTGTACAGTGGCATAATGTACACCTCTGCCTACCCCTTCGGGGATAAAAGACGTGATGTTATGTTATATTATGTCTTTCATACGTATTGTGACATAACGTACGTAAGTACAACTTAACGCTAGTTATGTTATTAATCCTATGTCATAAGAGATAAGCACATTTCCATATAACTGGCATAAGTCCAAACTCCAAGTCATAAATGAGACATTAATACATCCACAATTACTTCGATATGAAGGCGCATTGAACGTAAACAAAATACCAAGCAATTAAATTATTTATTCCATGAAAGCCTACAAGTTGTATGGAAAGAAATAAGAGCAGTTTTGTATGAAAGTTTCAAAGTTATTGCAGACCCTTGATTCAGTAAAAATATACTTGAACTAGCTGGAGTTTAATTAAAACCAGGGAAGTGCAGTATTATGAAATACGCAGGCGGTAAAAGGAGGGGGGAGTCGGATATTTATTTAAGTGGTGGGCCCTAGGTGAGGTAGACGCGCTACATTGAGGGCGCGACTGATTGGGGCACCAATCGTAAATGGTTAATATGACAGTATACTACCATCATCATAATATCGTATGTCATCGTGTCGTCATTTCATCAAATCCAAATTTTTATTCCTTCATTCATGTGTACAACAGGTGTTATATAGTTGGGTAGGGACAGTTTTAACAAGAAACCGGGTTAGAGCACGGCAACATAATAATAAAAGCAGAATATAATCTAATTTATTTACTTATTATACCTCTATTATCGCATACCTAAAATGTATTATTTTCATTTTAAACTTTAACATTTTTTGTGGGTCTGTGGACGGCGAGAGTGTGTGTGTCTCGCCGCTCGACCAGAACCAGGCCCGAGCGAACGGCGCGTCGCATTCTGCGCGCGCCTCATAGAGCCATCAGACCGTGGTGGTCTGGATGAGGCCCAATAGGGCTGTTGCCGATATGGAGCCGCAGAAAACTTAACGGGTTACCGGAGTTCCGGCTCGAAGTGCAAGAGTAAGAACGGGGTGGTTTTAATCAGTAAGAGTCTGACACTCCCTCCCGCCTCACCCAGGCGGGAGCAGTCATTCCATGATTTTCGCCCTTCAAAAAAATAAATAATAAAAAATAAATTTATTATTAAATTTATTGCAATATGTATTTACATAAATTTCAAACATCGTATGGTTAGGGTATGTCCTAAAACTGTGTCCAGCAAACGAAGGTGGACAGCAGTAGGTATCTTAAGGTGGTAATGGTGCCTGTCAAGCATGGGGATTAAGGTTACCTCTAAAGAGAGAAGAGGCCTTCGTTAAGCAGTTTATTCCGAATGTCATGGTAAAGGTGATCAAGTAAAAGAATGGAATTACCTATTGCTTACCAGAGATAAATTTAAAAGTAGCGAATAATAAATTCAATTGTACTGATATTTTTTGACGTAGAATACATTTTTTGAATGAATAGTGGCGTAAATTCACGTTTACATACAAATATATACAAATTGCGAATATTTTGTCGTGTAACTATATAAAATGTAGCGCATGCATTACTAAGTCGCATTCACTGCAGCAGATTTTAATTTATTTCTTCAGCTATAGGAAATTCAGTCTGAATTTCATGGAATTCCACGTAATTAGGGTCCGTTACTATTGCGAACGAATACTTAGGTGCAAATAGAAAAAAAATATGAAATGCATCTTGTAAGACAGCGTTTTACTATACCAGAGTGCTTCATTTTTTTATGGGGTAACACGGTTCACCTGCTGCCTGATGGTAAGCAATCGGCGCCGCCCATGGACACCCGAAACACCAGAGGCGATATAAGTGCATTACCGGCCTTTTAGGGATTAGGAAGGAGGATCGTTGGGGATTCCAGGATTGGGGAGGTTGGGGATAGGAGTAATTGGGCCTCCAGTAACCTCACTCACACGATGAAACACAATGCTAGCTTTGTTTCAAGTCGGTTTTCTATAAGGCCGTGGTCGAGCTGGCCCATTCATGCCGACGCTTGGCTCTCTAACACTTCGTGGGCCGTAAGATGCTGCCGGTTGAGAGGTCCTCTGGTTAGTTTCCTGCGATTCTCACTATAGAGTCTGGAATTGTTTCCAACTTTTGGAAATAATATATATGTTCTATTAGGTTTGATTTAGAAAAGAATCAATAGTTAATTTACACCACAGTCGAATAAAGGTATATTAAATACGTGAAAGTTTAAAATATAAATCTACGTTAAAAAAATTCTGCGAGTCAACGCTTAACGCTACATCGTTTTTACTTGCCTTTGCTTTAAAAAGAGCACGCCACTAGATGCTGTAGGTGTATCAAACTAAAACTTTGTCATAAAATATAAAGATAACTAAAACTTTACGATCTCTTAAGACTGTTTAAAACGCGAACTATTTGAGAGCAGCTTTGTTTTTAAACATTGTGTACTTCTTGTGCATGGAAACATTAGCATTTGTATAAAGAAGGAGACAAGTAAAATGAAGTCAATGATCACACACACAGTCTGTGATAATTGGGTAGTGTCCTAGGTCAAAAAAAAAATTGATTTTTCAGGCCAATTAAATATTGAAAAATGTTACACTTTCTTTAATTGATTAGCCGATATACTTAATTTTCGATTTATTGTAGCATTGTTTTTTTAGATATAAGTGTGCTATTTCTACGCGATAATATGATGACGTCATAAGATGGTATTTTGTACAAAAGTCATAGAGTAATATCGTTTTTGACGTTTCGATAAAAGTATTGAATTTCACTAGTTGTCAACTATCGTATTATAAAATACTAGTTTCTGGGATCAGCTTCGTCTGCGTTCTCGTGGGATAAAAAGTGGTGTTCTATGTGGTATACTAGACCATAATCCATTCAGTATCCCTAGAATTTTAGTGCACTCAATATTTCATTTAATCTGTGAATAATCTTTATTTACAAATAAAATAAACTTAAATAAAATAAATACTAACTAGGTATTACTTAAGACAAACTAATAATCTAACGGAAAAATTAAATAAAAGAAAATAAAAATTGCTGTATACAAAGAGCATCAAAAATTTTATAAAATTAAAATTAATAACTTTTGTTTAGGGTCTAGGCCACACATGTTGGTTTTTTGGTTAGTTAAATCTATGTTCCAAGTAAAAAATATGGCTGCATAGTTGGCGCGATGCAACGTGTAGCGAGCTCGATTCCCGCACGGAGCAACTCTTTGTGTGATCCGCAAATTTGTTGTTTATGGTCTAGGTTTCACATGTATGTGAATTTGTATATTTATAAACGCATCCATGACATATGAGATTATTTAAAAAAAGAGTGTCCCCACACTAGGAAATTTTCCATTATTAAAAAAAAATTAAACACAAAACTTCAAATTAGGAACATAATTTTCCAGTAGCACATTGTTTCACAACAAAAACGCAGTTCGACGCTGGAAACAAAAGACGGTTTAGTATCGTTGTACCGTGAAATTATAGTCCAAATGACCCACAGTACTTTACGTCTACCATTCACACCCATAATGGGAACGGGGAAAAATGGGAGTACAACCGTTGATTTATTTACGGCATAATTCATTGCTTTAGCGGTCGTTTTGTTGATTTGCGATGATTTTGTCCGAATATATTGAACGCTTTTGTTGTTGGTCAAGTGGTTGTGTGTGAGTCTGGTGAGTGTGTGGTGTTTGTTATAGTACACGATGTAAACGAGACGCTCCCAATATATTGAGAAGAAAATGTTTTTACAATTTTAATCGTATTTGTTTACCTGTTATTCACGCTACCGCTCAAGGCTGATGAGGCTTGAGCGGTTGATTACAACTATTATTACATAAAATAAACATTTAAATCCTTACGCTTATGAAAATAAAACTTATTTTGAAAAAACAGTCAGCGATTTTCTGCTCCGTTTACAGCCTGTATATGTTTTGTTTGTCATACTTTTGCATTGATAAAGAAATAAACAGAGGTGGCATATAAAATGACATACTCCTTTGATGTTTTTATAATAACTATCGTGAGTCATACTAAATTAAGTAAAAACGCGGGTTACTCACGTGAATATACTGAGAAAAGCTCTACTAGTTTCGAACCACAGAAGGGTTCTTCCTCATGAGCAGCGTGCGCGGTCGCGTGAGCTGCGCGTCGTCGCCTTAATTTACTGAATACTCCTTTGAGTTGTAGTACATACTCATTTATGTTGTAGTTACATGTATGTACGGTAGAGGTCAAAATTGTCAAAAGTCTTCGATCATGCACGCGACTACTTGAACAGTACCAGACCAATTGAGACTCAATAAAAAACAATGCCTAAAACAACAACTTAAAATCACCGTAAACATGCACAAAACTAAGAAACAGCGCGTTTATTGTTGAGTTTAGTAAAACACTCGTTAACTAGAACTCAGCCAAGATTCCAGACTCATGCTATGCCTGCCTCGTTTACAACGAGTGGTAGTTAGGCAGTTACGTTAATGACTACGTTCGCCTCAATTCCTTCCTAGTCGTGTTTAGAAAATTCTGGAAACTGCCGAGCTTTCTGCTACAGCGTTTTCAATTACATGTGGGCTACGGTTCGCTGTAGATAGTTCTGTTTAGTTCGAAATGAGCGCAAATGTAATGCTTCTAGTGAATTTATTTTGTTGTTTGTGTTAGGTATTTAATTTTCGAGTTTTTAGTACAATATTGGTAGTGCAGACTGCTAGTAGATTAGAAAGGAAAGTGACTAAATTGAATGCAAAGGTTCTGATGCTTTCGTTTAGTTTTGATGTGAATTTCATTTGTTAGTTTTTGTTTGACTGAACGGTTGGTGCAGTGTCAGTGTGATCGAATTTTAAATGCGTTGCGCTTTTGATGTGCGAGAACTGTCATGCTGTCATTTGACATGTGTCGCCACAAATCCATTTATCTATATCTCATACTGGTACTATGAGTTGAGTTAATCACACAGTCCGCATCAAATCATAGTTAAAGATCAAAGTTGCCAAGCTTAGCAGTCGCACTAGTACAACGACATTACCTACACGTAAGCATATACAATACTTCGTATACTGGGAGCTTGATCCACATCTTTTATACTCCCATACCAGAGGTGGATTAGACCCAAAGAGCGCCCTGGTTAAACAATGCACCTCCTTGGCGCCCTTAATTTGATTTTGGCGACATTCCACTGTGTGTTTTGTTGAATATGCGCGTCTCACACCGCCCCTCTTACCTGGCGCCCTACAATTGCCTTAGGGATAATACGACTCTGTCCTCTACATAAGAACGGTCAACGTTTTTATTGCCCAGTGTTTCTTGCCCACAACTTATCACCTTTACTTAATTTGTCTAGCTCTTACAGCTAATGGTCCTTCGTTTGCGAGCAGTTCGCTTTTTGAGAACGTACTCCGATCAAGAGGGTTGTAACTTATACGACATGGGTACTTTTGTAGTTTGTTAGTATACATTTGTTGTGTCTACGGTAGTATTCGTCAGTTTTGTTACTAGTGTAGGGTTATAGACGTGGTAAATTTATTGTAAAGTGAGGCAAAATTTATTATTTTGTGAGATATCGGAAATTGAATGTATTCTTTAAAATCAGGAAAAATTGTCAGATATTGTCAACATGACATTGGATGTTGACGATTTTATTGTACATGAAAATCAACCAGCCGGCTTAGTTTTAATGTTAAGGTTCGTGAACTATTGCAGAGGGAACAGACAGACGCATCATGTACTTAATTTATCATTTTGGCGATTGTATTTGATATATATGTATAAATATATATATATATATAGAGAGAAATATATATATTATATGTATTTTTATTCCCAATTTATTTATTCACTTTTATAGTATTGTTATTTAGTAATTTTGATAATGTATCTTATGTAATTTACATTATACCTATATGTACGGATATATTTACAGTTATGCATCACATAAACCATTATACCTATTACACCTACTGTTGCACATCTCTGCATCACCCCATGGTTGACTGTTAGAGAATGCCACCCGGCATTAAGTCCGCCATCGTATGTTTGTTATACAGAAGTGTTAATTAATAAATAAAATCGGTTCAGCAATTTATTACATAGTAACACTCAACCGCGATTGAAACAAGAACTTCAATAAACTCGATATTCGCATTAAAAACTACTAGACCGACAAAAGAGTATTTGATCTCTGATAGCTGGCTGAGAGCTGGTTATAAAAGATTATTTGATCTCGAATATTCGAGGATTCGATCCCTCAAGGCGATTACTGTTTGTACAACGTCGAATGTCGTTATTTATTAACGTAAATATATAGTTTGCGTATAGAAAAATATGAAACTATTTTTATTAGAATATTCGTAATTGGGTGTAAGTATGCCTTATTATTTTGGATGGATTTATTCATGTTTACCCTTTTCTACAGTCAATTGGGGACAAGGTAATGTTTTTTCTTTATTTATCTTTTCTTCGGAATAACATTTTCGAAAAGAAAATCATTAAAAGTCCATTAGGAGGTTCTCAAAAATGGGCTTTTTAATTTAATCTTTTCTATTTGTCTTTTTGACGGCTCTTTCTTTGTCTATATTGGACTGTTTTACAGATTTTCAACTGGATTCCAATTAAAACTAGAAACAGTTTATAATTTATTGATAACATTACCAATAGTCTTCTTTAAAACCTCATAATAAAAAACTAATATATACATTTGGATGTATACAATGACAATGTAAAAAATCATAGAATAACATGCGAAATGAAGTGGTACCTTTAAGGAATAAGGTTTCTTTCTATCTGAAGAACACAGACACAGCAGATAGCAAACGAATGAGTTTGTTTAACTCACCTATTCACAACTATATATACAGGTATAAAGGTACCTATTTCTTTGCTTCTCTAACAAAGTCGCTCCAAGTAAACTCCTGACAAAGGTTACTTTTAAAATCAGTAGTGCTCAATGCACTTGGACAGAAGCCAAAAGAAACAATGTACAAACGAATGTTTGAATCATAAGATATCTGTGTGGTCACAATCTATGTATGTAGTCACAATATATATAAAATTGAAACCCGTTTCCCGTTGTCACGCCATAACTTGAGAATGGCTTTTTTTTTTTAATTTTTAAGGTGGGAAAATCATCGAATGACTGCTCCCGCCTAGGTGAGGCGGGAGGGAGTGTCAGACTCTTACTGACTAAAAACCACCCCGTTCCTTCTCCTGCACGTCGAGCCGAGCCCCGGTTACCCGTTACAGGTTCTCCGCGACTCCGAATCGGCATCGGCCCTATTGGGCCCCATCTGTGGTGGTCTGATGGCTCTTTGAGGCGCGCGCGGAACGCGACGCGCCGTACGCTCGGGTCTGTTTCTGGTCGGACGGGGAGCCACCCATGCTCGCCTTCCGCAGGCCCGCGGTACGGCTTACGGTGGCCGGAGATCGTCTCGCGGTCCCCGACGCCCGGCGTGTCCTTCGCGATGGCTGGGTTGCGAGGAGGCAGCGCTTCGCTGCCTCACGCGTCCCGGCTCCTCCTTAGCTAGCATGACTGCTTCGCAAAAGGAGGAGACGGCATCCCAGTCCCCCTCGCTCCGCATCATGGCCCGCACTAGGCCCGGACGCGAGAGGTCGCCATCGCCGATCACTTCCCTGAGGGCACGGCGGTGCTCAGCCCACGCAGGGCATTCTCCCACCGTGTGTTCCACCGTGTCCTCAGGGCGGTCCTCGCAGTGATGACACCCTGGGGTTTCCTCCCGCCCCAAACTTGAGAATGGTTAGACAGATTTGGCTGATTATTTTTGTTGTGTTTGTTATTGTCAGGAGAAGGTTCTTATGATAGAAAAAAAAAATCCTGAAAATCTTATGGGAACGGGAGAAAACAGGATTGCACGTACGAAATCGCAGGCAGAAGCTTGTATAAATATACATACGACACATACCTACCGACTTAGACTACGCTGGGGCCATTGGGCTCGAAATAATTTGGGGCCCTTCTCGAACGTTTCTTTTAACATTGCACCACACTAGGATTTTCTCCTGTATCATAGATGCATATACAAACGTACAAGTTCACATACATACATATCTATGTTGCAGACGGATCACCTTATGGTAAGCAATCGGCGTCACCCATGGACCTGGAACGCTAGAGGTGTTACAAGTGCGTTACCGGCGTTTTGGGGATTAGGAGTTTGAGGATCGTTGGGGATTCAAGTACCTATTGGAGAAAGAAAGGAGGTAACCTCGCTTACATGACGAAACACAACGCAAGCGTTGCTTCACGTCAGTTTTCTGTGAGGCCGTGGTATTACTCCGGTCGAGCCGGCCCATTCGTGCCGAAGCATGGCTCTCCCACACTCGAAATACGTCTCCCACACTTGAGTGCGGGAATTGAACCGTTGTCGCGCAACATGTAGCGTGTGTGTACTCGCCGTAGAAATTGACAGCCCTTCGGGACCCCCTGAGGATGGGGGCCCTGGATACGGACTCCGAATGCCCTTATGGTAAGGACGATACTGTCTACAATAAAGATTAGTTACATAACATAACATAACATCACATTGACTGCACGGTTGGTGCGGTGGCTGGGCAACCGGCTGCCGTGCAACGTGTCGCGGGTTCGATTCCCGCACGGAATAACACTTTGTGTGATCCACAAATTGTTGTTTCGGGTCTGGGTGTCATTGTGTATGTGAACTTGTATGTTTGTAAACGCACCCACGACACAGGAGTAAATCCTAATGTGGGGCAACGTATTTTTAAAATAAAAATAAAATAAAAAAACATCACGCCTTTTATCCCCGATGGGGTAGGCGGAGGTGCACATTATGCCACGGTTCAATGTAACACCCACTTTTCACTATTTATGTTATGAGTCCCATGTAATAGGGGGTGAGCCTATTGCCATATACCGGGAACAAATCCAGACTCCGTGCTACTACTGAGATTTTTTTTTAAAAACCCAGTCGTTTATTTTGCCCCTTGCCCGGCAGTCGCACTTGCGACCACTCGGTGGAATGATCCCTATACTCTTCCCTCGGGTATTCGAAGAGTATAGCTGTATAATGCTCGAATACTGAAAGGCTACTCAATTTAAAAATTGTACTCAAATATCGTGCTATCTCTGTCATTTTACAAACAATTTGTGGTGACAGAAATATATTCAAGCGCGACTCAAAATTAAATAGCGTTTGAGTATTACAGCGTAAGGGACTATACATGATACATGTAACAAAGATAGAATAGCAGCGCTCTTTAACCAATCTAAATCGTTTTAGCAGCTAATTTCCCAACCCACTTGACAGACGTGGAGATACTAACAAAAATACTTTAAAAGAGAAGATCCATAGTTCAGTAGTTGTTAATCATGTGGTCAGAATATAAAAAAAATACACCCAACTACATAGATAAGTTCAGCAGCATTGAAAAATTTAGTCCCTGCCCGGGACGTTCTGTGCAGGAAATTGCGAAAAATGCGCTCAACTCGCGACTAATGGACATGTTTGTGCTTCTCCCGGACCACGTACCCTTGCCACACAACCTCTGAAATATTTATGGAACTGCTATTCTTCTTTAGAACTACTAACTATAGTATATGGTTATAAGGAACCAATATTATTTGGAGAGTTCTCAGTGTTTTTGACAAGGATTTGTTGAACATTTTATGTTGTTATATTATGTTTGTCATTCATAGTAAACAAAACTTTTCATCAGTTGGATATCAGTCTGTTATGTACCTTTTATACATAGTTACAGGTTAAGTAATAATTCAAAGGCCGATATCTTGAAAACGATTAAGTTTGGTATATGGGGTTCCTTAGTAAAATCAGTCAGGAATGTTGCATACAAGTTGCTAGTATCTTAAAGCATTTAGTTCGACTTAACCTGTATCTAATTTTTTTTCGAATACCCATAATAGAACTTCAATATTATCAGAACCACAGAACAGAAAAGAAGAAATTGCATAATAATATCTCCAATAGTTATACTATTAATACTTACAGTACATTTTAGAACAAGAGATAGACCTCTGAGTTTGTTTCGGCATTTCTTCTCAGAGTAGTCAGTTAGGAAATGTTGATCGTTCGCTTGATAAAATTGACGTGTAGAAGTGCTGCCTTGTAGCCTATTTGCAGAAATAAATTCACTTGTTTGACTTGGTTTCAACAACTCTATGAAGTTAATGCATTAGATCTCTGACTTTCTGAAGTTAGGCTTTCTCGTTTGTTGATCTCTGAGTCTTAAAATGTTCAAACTTTAAAATCCTAAGCAACACAACGATTCTAGTACACTTCTTTAGCTTTAATTAACCTGTGAAATATCGGAACGTAGACCTACGCGACACACTCGACAAACAAGAGTCCTGATTTTGGTCATAATATTATTTTATAAATCGTAAATGACCTTGGAATCTGACCCTTATTCTCTATACATATACTAAGATTTAGACGTACATTCAACTATGAAATCAAAGGCATTATCTCAAGAACTCAGTAGCAGTTGGCAACGCCAAACAAGTGTGAGTTCCCCGCCAAACTATACGAACACACGACAACACATCTGGCTATGAAAACCAGTACAAACTGTCCGTTGATTGTCCGCGAAGATGATAAAAGGCGAGGTCATGATAAACTGGTACTGTTTAGCTTGATGTGTCCATATTGCTCGAAAGTTACTAAGTTGGCTTACTCGCTTTTGCAAGTGTATCAAGTTGTGCAGAATAATGTGATTAAATTGTCATTGCGTCGATTGAATTTGAAGTTGTTTATTTTGAGTGGTTTCGCTGCTTGTAAACATATTATTGAAGTTATTGATGGTACAATAATAATTTTAATTGATATGCTTGTATGTACTTATTATAGAGATAAAGAAAGAAAGAAATACAATTCGACACATTGCATGGACAGAGATGTAGACAAAAATAAGAAATAAAAAAATAAACATCACAAAATTAGCAAAAATAGATGCATGCCCGTGCCACCTCAGCATTATGTTGAGTGTGGTAACACTCAAAGCTGGTCTTCTGGTGGCACCCTGCAAATAAAATGAATACTAACTATTACTAAATTAAATATATACAACTTACGATAAAAAATAATTAAAATAATACTAAAAACAACTATTTTAATAAAGCATCGAAAAATTCGTCCGCATCGACGTCAGTGGGGAAAGTACCCAGAAGTACCCAGAAGTTTAACCCATTTATTTATAGAGTTTGTATTGCTTTTCATCATTATAATCATCATCAACATCCTGAAGACGTCCACTGCTGGACAAAGGCCTCCCCCTTAGTCTACCACGTCGAACGACAACTCGCCACCTACATCCACTGGTTCCCCGCAACTCTGGCGATGCTGTTGTATTGCTTTTAGTTTTTATTAATATTATTAAAGTTTTTTCATTACACCGACTTCGAATTAATCTTGGAGATAGAGTACGTTAGAAATTAGATATTATCTATTAGGCGAATAAGTTTGGGAATTAATCCCAAGACTACTTACTACTGAGTCATACTTGTATCGTCATTAACTATAAGTCTGAAACTCGCAATCGTAAAACCACTTAAATTAAAAACGAGTTCATTGTATTCGACACACAATACGAAAACTAATAATTAGATCAACAAATAAAAATACTTCAAACAATCGTACAGAAATAAAAAGGACTCATTATACCAGTACTCCTAATGACTCCTGAGATCTGATTCATCAAAACCTTACAAATTAAATTAAGCCTCTATAATACTTTCATAACAAAAACCCGCTTTTTAGGCCACAGTCTCATACAATTCAAAAGATCTTAAAACAGTTCTCAACTTTAAGAAATCGAAATGCGAAGATTAATTATACGGGTGATCGTCGGATCGTTTTCATTCCGGCATTTTTGTTAGAAATGAAATTTCGTATAATTTTCCACGTCGCTTGCTTTGGATTATTCACTTCATTACGAACCTGACCCTTTATAGAAAGGTCGGCTATCTGCGCTTACCAGGTATGTAGGCACTCATTTTGTTTTTAATTACGTGTATGGGAATCGGTCCGCATGAGTGTGTTCGGGATTGACGGACAGGTCGATATTGCGATGCGTGAAGTATCACGTACTTGGTGTTTTAATTAACTGCGCTATGTTTTTATTGAATTCGTTTATCAAGGACTCTGGTTAGTTAGGGTTGAGTAAAATGTACGTCGGTTTTTTGCATTTGGAGAATTTTAAGCATGTAAATCAACGGTGTGCGGTGGAGGAAAGTTGACGGCCAACGGGTATAACTAGTATGTACTTATCTAGTATGTACAACATTGCTACATAATTCAAAACCTAGGTTCTGTCAGCTGCTACACCCGTGGTTCCATTGTATAAAAAGTAACCTATATATCATTTCAAGACAATAAATGAAGTCCCGTTCTAAATTTAATCCCGATCTTGTCAGTCGTTTTGATATTATTATGTTATGAGTAATAAACATGCACATAAACAGTCAAAATCACAGAAGCTAGTATAACATACATCTACAGATTTCACACCATCCATTTTACTTCGGAATGCTCCAAGCTGCCGTGTCCTAACACCGGCACCGGGCTCTAGGTATATAGGACCAACGCTCCTCAATTTCAATTTAGCTTCACAGTTTTACGATCCGTGTGAAGTGCCGGGAATGAGGTAAAAGAAGGTATCTCTACGTTCCATTACATTTTATTTCTTTCCGTTTTGATTTTCTTCTTAGGTTTTTAGTTCCGTAAATGAGTTTCGGTTTTGGGTTTTAGTGTTTCTTAGATTTTCTAGTGTTAAGAGATGGTGTTTGGGTTTGGTGTTCTTCACGTTATTTTTACCCAACTACGGCAAAGCAAAAGCAGGGTTATGATTTTATCTTTATAGGTTTTTAATATATTTTCTTAAGGAAGGAAAATCCCCCTTGGTTGAGGCGAGAAGGAGTGTCAGACTCTTACTGGCTAAAAAGTAACCCCGTTCCTACTCCTGCTCTTCGAACCGGAGTCCTGGCAACCCGTTAATTCTTCTGCGGCTCCGTTTATATCTTGAGTAGGAATTAAGCATTATTTTAGTATACAACTAGAGCTTGAAGCTAGAAAACTGACGAAATAGTATTGAGGTTTATTATATTACTTACAAAAAATCGATTAAAGTATTTACAACTTCATTGAAATATGTATAATATTAAGATTCGAAATAACGTGATTGTATGTGACACGGTAGCTATAAGTATGTACTCCTGGCTCCGCTCACGTGGACTTAATGAGATGTAGATTGGGAGTAATGAGTTGAAAATGTAAATTGGGCGAGTGATTCATGAGTAAACACAGAAAGACATACGGAAGGCAATTTAATATTTAAATTGTACATATTTTTGTACTGTAGAGACATTGGAGGAAATACTCTAAAGAAAATTTCGTTCTTCGAGAACTATCTTTTTTTTTTTAATCTTTATTTACATAAATATAAATAAATGTATTGGGGTTTTTATCCATTAAGGATATGCCAACCCCATCGTACCTTATTCTAAAGTGAGCACATTACTTAAATTAGTTTCAGATTAAGTATTTATGTATATATCTATGTAGGTACTTTAATTACATTAATTGAACACGTTAAGTAAATAACTACTGATTACTCTTGGACAATTTTTATCAGTGTGTACAATCGTTTAGCCGCTTTTGAAGTTGGCTGTGCAAGTATACTTTGTATCAGACCTACATCCAGTCTATTAAGTTTAAATTCTTGTAAAAACAAATTGCGTTCATTCCTGTTTCGGACACATTCCATCAGCAAATGTTGTATATCTTCTATTGTGTTGCAAATAGTGCAGTTCGGTGAATTATTTTTTTTCATTAAATAAGCAAATTTTGCTGATGGATAGTGTCCGGACCTGAGTCTGAGAATAATTTTGATGTATTGTCGGCTTAATCTTGTTTCACTAAACCATGAATTTCAAGGAAGCTCACCTTGTATGGTTTTATACCAAATGCCCTTTACTCATCGATTTAGTTTCGTATAGTTTCTTCCATTCATTGAAACATATTTCCTTAAATCTAGGGACTAATTCCCAGTGAAGAACTATCTTTATTTTACACAATATTCCAATACTAACTTCAACGGCAATATGTAGCAAAAATAAACGAAACCAATTTTTATTCTTATTACAGCTAAATTGGTTTGCAATAACAAGCGTTTCCAAGTATGGCAGCAGCAAGAAAATCACGTTGCAATTCCCAAGCAATTTTCAACCTTGTCAGCAAAAAGACCGGTTGTATCGATATTCGATGTATTGTTTGTAATCTGTTAAGAAAGGGACAAAATCAAGCGGTGCAGCTGTTCATTTTATCACAAGTTGAAATCAATTGAAAGGAAGTAAGTTGTCTGGTACACCGTGAGCGATGGGCCAGCGCTACCCATATCACACTACCCACTACTTGCCCACGGCGGCCATCTTTCAATTTTATGCGATCTTGAGTAAGAACTGCGGCAACTCGGAGCCGTCGTAAGATATTTTATTGTTTGTTTTTTTTTATTTGATTGTTTGAGATCCCGTTACTGGGTATTGTGGATTTATTTTATGAAAGGTTGGCTGATGTCTGTTGTTATCTGCTGTTTACTTAAAAAAAGGATAATTGCAAACAGAGACGAGTTTACACTTTACAGTTGAAATGTTTACTGAATCAGGGTGTTTGTAATTTTCCCGCCACTTACTTGATATTGCTGGGTCGACAACATTAAAAAAAATTAAATACCTACCCACATCAATCAACATCTCGAATTTTCAGTCTATCAAAAAAAAACAAAGAACAGAAATGTAAGTGTATAACCCACATTCCTATTGGACCTTAGTTTATTTCGATACAGATTACAAGTACTTCACAAAACTTGGTTTATTATTGTGAGCCAACAGAATCCAAAGTTCCCTGCTGACTAAAGGCGTTCACTCCAGGGGCTATAAACCCAGGTTACTTTCCTGTTTTTACAGCAGTGATAAAGTTTGCTCTTCTGCTCTTGTTTGCCTCGCTAATAAATATCTGCCGCTGTGCCGGGAACGGCGTAAATCTCATTTTATTTCTAACCCAACCAACATATGGAAATTTGAGATAAGCTACTTTACGTAATGAAGGTTTTAATGGCTTTTATAGGTAATTATTTAAGGGTTCGTAACGTCTGTTCTGTGTTTCAAGGTGATGTTTATGGATGTGGAACGGTGTAGTAAAATATGTGTGTTTTATTTTTGTTGGGTGATAATAAACCTAAAAAAATATCGTCAAACGTATAGGACAATAACAGACTCTTTTTTGCTGATAAGCAGTAACAAGTAAGACAGTTTTTGAAATAAGGTTTTGCCCAAACATTTTTGTCTGCTTTGTAAACCTTCAAAAATTGTACTTTATGTGCTTCCTGACTGCTACTGCTGCTGAATTTTGACGCTTGACTCAGAACTAGATAACGTAGGTATTAATTTTTCCATTTATTTATTATTTGTAAGAATAGAGGAACGCTAATACATGACTTTATGAAGGCGGACAGTGGGTGTACGGGTACCAATTAATGTAAAACATTTACTACTAAATATTCATAACTGTCTCCAAAAAAATAATTTAATACAACTTTATGCTATCACAAATAGAAACCCATACACTTAGATACATTTATTTTAGTCCAAAAATATCATTGCTGGCTGACGACCTCTTTCTTTCACTCATTTTATTTGGGCAGCACTTTGGGTCTAAATTGAAACCATTAAATCGAAACGTGTTAGTCGGGAGAGGTCATCGGCTGATGGACTCGCCCTTAAGATATCCTCTCTATAATTTATTAGGAAAGAGTAAAAGGAAAAAAATACAGAGAAAATGGCTTTATATTGCGGTTTTTCAAAATGATTTTGGGTCAGCTTTGTTGGTTGGTGAGAAAAATGCTGCGCACGGAGTTTTATTTCCGGGTGCGAACTGTGATGGCGTTCGTTAGAAGAATGGTTTGTTGATCATTATAAGAAAGAGAACTGTTTGGTATATTTATATTAAGTCTTTGACTGCCGACTGAAAACTGTTGAGGGCTAATCCTAACGTAGGTCACCGGTGACCTGTGCGGCGGTTAAAGTGTTTACAATGTATTCCACTAGCTTACTTTTGCTTGAAAGTTGTTCTCATGTACATAATAATTGATGAAATAAACATTTTATTTTGTTTTTATGTTTTGGAATTGTAGATTATTGTTTATTGTTCACTTATTTCAGGCATCTGTGACCCATATAATAATGAGCCCAATAAAAAAATACAAAACTGAAACAGATATCAAAAAATTAATACATCAGTAAACTAAATATACAATAACAAAACTTATAATTATTGTACACGAAGAGTCGGCGTCGTATTTCGCTGACTGGTGTAACGTAGTCGGCCAAGGAAACGCCGATACATGAGACCTTTTACCCAAAACTGTTCGTTGAGACAGGTTTAAGATCATAATGTTGGAACCCGCACTAGGAACGGCTTGAAGTTAGTATTGTGGCGCGACTCCAACTTCTCGACTCTCAAGGTCCAGTCCGTCTTCACTCGCATGAGCTCCACGTCATTTTGTAGTGTAGAATATTTGATTAGTATTAAGGATATTTTTCAATATGACCCACGATTCAATAAAGGACACAGGGAGCTGCTGGATACAAGCTGATTCCAATCTGCTGATCTGGTCACTGGTGGAGGCAACTGTGTCTAGCAGTCGATGTCTCGTGACAGATATGACCAGATTTAGACAAACAACAAATAACATAACATTACGCCTTTTATCCCAGAAAGGATAGGCAGCGGTGCACTACACGGCACCTGTACAATGTACCTCTAATACCCACTTTTCACTATTAATGTTATGAGTCCCATGTAATAGGGGGTGAGCCTATTGCCATATACCGGGCACAATTCCAGACAGATTCCGTGCTACTACTGATAATTGTTTACAAACATGTTTTATAAATAAATAATCTTAGTCCTTGTCTTTCTTCCATTATAAAACTGGTCAATTCATTGGCTTAATCGCAAAATGTCTAAAAGTATCTTTTTAGCTTTTAGTTTAAAATGCTTTGAGTCGTACCGTTACATATTTTTTTGTACTTTTTAGACAACCTTTGTGTAAGACTGTATCTTCGAGTGTAGAAACATTTGCTCGTACGATGTAGTTTTAAAAAACTATTTCAGGAAATTCAATGTGCTTTAACAGTAGCCTGGTAAATAGGGTGTGCTTACATTAATAAAAAAAAATGACGATATTTTAAGGTGACTTTTGTCTTTGTTATGAATTTCAGTTTCAGATATTTTGAATTCACATGAAAATATATTCAAAAGTGATAATAAGGGGGGAAAATCATCGAATGACTGCCCCCGCCTGGGTGAGGCGGGAGGGAGTGTCAGACTCTTACTGACTAAAAACCACCCCGTTCCTTCTTCTGCACGTCGAGCCGGAGCCCCGGTTACCCGTTAGGTTCTCCGCGACTCCGAATCGGCATCGGCCCTATTGGGCCCCATCTGTGGTGGTCTGATGGCTCTTTGAGGCGCGCGCGGAACGCGACGCGCCGTACGCTCGGATCTGTTTCTGGTCGGACGGGGAGCCACCCATGCTCGCCGCTCACCTTAATGTCAACGGGTAACTTTTTATAAAGCATACATACATTCGTACTAAAAGCGCTGAAACTGTTTGTAAAAAAATGCCAAAAAGAATATTCTGTTTAATGTTTTCAAACGTAACTAGATACCGAACGGGGAACGTAAACAAAGTTCACATGCGGGCCTCATTACAGGACTGTAGTAAATACAGCGACCCATGTAAACAGAGCGCAAGGAATATTTTATATCTACAGACAGTAAAGAGAACACGACAGTTTCGAATTCACTCAGCCGTAGTATGTTCGTAGCCATTGTACTGGCGTAGCGCCGTAGCCGCGTTGCACCGTAGCAGCGTAGCAATCACAGTACAAAACAGTGAGTCAAAATAAAACTACCATTTAGTTTTTTTCCGTTCTTTAAATGGAATAAATACTCTACAGAGACGGAAACGCTTGTTTGCACGTGAGAAAAAGTTAAAGAGAATCTACATAATAAAATGCAGGAAAATAAGATTTCGTGTAGATTCGAAGAAAGTTTTTCTCAACGTTTGAACTTTTGGAAAAAACAAATCAGGCACGAGTCGCTTCTTTTATCATATTTTTTACATATTTTAGCTTTTACAAACAACTTGGAAAAACACTTTCGAATCATTATTTTATTATGTTTGCGTATGAGTGAAGTTTATTTTTCTCGAACTTTGGAAATTTGGGACCTTACTTAACATTTTATTTTTCACAGTGTCAGCTTTGATTTTTAAAAGTAAGCACCAACGGAATATTCACAATTTACTTAGCTCTGTGGTATAATTTAAACATGAATATGAAACTCCCTAAAATAGCTGTAAATAATTTACAAACTCTAAACCGACATTTTTAACTTGAGCGACGTTAAAACCACATAAAGAGGTCCATAATAAACTAAAAAGAGCGGTTTACTCACGTAAATTTCCTGAAAAAAGCTCTACTGGTTTCGAGTCATAAAAGGACTCTTCCTTTCTCGTCGTGGGGCAGCCTACTTAGACTTAGTTAATTCAAAGTGGCAAGCACGAATAACTATCGCATTCGTAACGTAATAGTATCGAGCACGTTCGGTGTTCTGATTGGCCGACTCCAGTGAACCAAGCAATCAGAGCACCATATGTCTAGTATCGGTAATAATTAAGAAATTGCAATAATGAACCTTAGAGTAAGCACGACTTTGTCTAGATTTCATTACTTTTTAGAGATAAATGAGCGGCTCCATCGAGACTTAGCTAGTTTTTTACAGAATGTTTTTGGTTGAATACAATTGACTTATACTACAAATAGAACTTGTAATAACTGAACCATTGCCAAGTTAACTGCACGACTATTTGTAAAACTAAAGTTCAAAACAGCCAGTTAAGTGGGGTTATACAATAAATAACAACGTGATCTTAAGCTCCGAGAGGCTGCAATAAGTAGGTTTTCTTGCGTGACTCCAGGGTTGACATCGTGCTAATTAAAGTTCAACTAATTACAGGCACAGATTGAGGTAAATGTTTCTGTAGAACTGTTTTATCTAATAGTTGTGTACACGATAGTCGCATGTCTCAAGTTTGGAAACATTTTGTCTGAATTTTACATGATAAAAAGTATTAACGTAATTTTGTAATAGTTCTAAGATCAATTTTAACAGAAACACCCAATTTATCAAGTATAAAGTTTGAATATGTTTATGTATCAAGGTTTAAGTATTTGCTTTTGATGGAATTGTTTTTGCTTAAAATACTATCTACCTCTAGTAAACACCGATCTTATCCGATCTTAAAATGAATTGGCCTGTTTATAAATGCAAGTGGCCTTTGCATGCAGACGAGTAGACATGTAGACATGGCGTATAAAATATTTATGAGTGATTGCTTAAAATGTTTGAGGTAAATAAAACACGAAGACACAAAGGCCTTCCTAACTTTCATAAACCAATCCTAGAAAATATGCCAGTTTCATTGATAGCAAAAAAACATTTACAATTATATAATTTTAAAGTTTCGAAAGGTAATAACATAATCTTTGTTCTCAACAAAAACACAACTTACAAATTTTTATTAGGCATCAATCAAAATAGTTACAATTTAAATTCCTATTCAACCCTATGACATATCTTAGCAAGTGGTAAAGAGAGAGGTTGCCAAAACCGCGACACAACCTCTGTGTCTAGGGATTAAACATTTTGGGACGTGGCTTCTGTGTTCTCACAACTGTCGCTTTGTCTGGCAATCCTAGACAGTTCCAAGAATGGGAATCTTATTGTACCATGAATAGCAGTTTAAGAATAGAATTAAGACAAACTTGAAATTGTTTGGTGATATTGTTTTAGTGTTGGGTCAATTTGGTTGTATGGTATATTTGTTCGTGCGATCATGTAGTAAATGAAAACCATAATTACGAGTGTAGTATGTTTAATAATTCGTAGAAGGCAAATATTCGACATGTCAGTCTCGCATACTCGGTGTAGAGAAGGAGGTGCAGCGTCACCAGCATCTAGACTAGATGCAAAAACGCTACTTGTTGGATACGTATGCATGTGTGGACCTATTGTAGTATGAGTAAGAAGCCATCCTTTTAAACCAGTGTAATATTATAATACAAACTAATGTCGAAATAAGCAACACCTCTTTACATATGGTCGAATTTCGAGCCGGATTAAGTAATTACCTGGGTGGTCAATAGATCCCGAGTGAGAACAAAGTGCCGCATTCCTTAGATGGAATTCGTTCGATAAGAGTGATTTGTGTCAATTCTGTTTTATTCTTCAACTACGTTATCTATAGAATCAATATACTAGATTATCTTCATAATAATGGCAACGACAAGGGAACAATTACTACAGGAATTAGAAAACGTTGCGTTATTGCTACAAAAGGCTCAGGTTAATATGAAGAAATGTCCAATGGCTTACAAAAGGATAATATGTAGCTAAACACGTTAGCAAACAATTGAGGAATATTGGAACAATTTTTCCCACGGCGCATTATAACCTTCTGAAAGTAGTCCCGAAAGAAAAGAAAAATGACATCGCTTATTTTGTTAATGAAGATTACTTCGATATTGAAGACCTTTACTTATGTTTACCAGGCGATTTGAAAGATCTTATGAGGTCAATGATTAACCCGAGATTAAGTGATATCACAGGCCCCAATGGAACCTTTGAAGGAAATGTGAAGTTACCTGGAATTCAAATACCATCTTTTTCCGGAATGTACGAAGATTGGATTATGTTAAAGGATCTATTTACATCGTTAGTCCACAACAACTCCATGCTGTCCAAGGTACAAAAACTTCATAATTTGAAGAGTAGCGTCAGAGGCGAAGCAGCTATGTTACTCAAACACATACAAGTTACCGAATACAATTATGATCAAGCTTGGTATTTGTTAAGATACAGGTTTGATAACAAGCGAGTTATAGTGAATTCTCTCTTACAAAAACTTACTACGGACCGATACGATCGACACGACAGATACGACAAACACGACAGGCACTACAGAAACGACAGGTACGACCAATACGAACGATACAACCAATACGACCGATACAACCGACACGATCGACACGATAGACACGACCGATACGACCGATACGACAGATACGACAGACACGACAAACACGACCGATACGACCGACACGAAAGATACGACAAACACGACTGATACGACCAATACGTACGATACGACAGATACGACAGACACGACAAACACGACCGATACGACAGATACGACAGATACGACAAACACGACTGATACGACAAAGACGGCTAATACGACCGATACGACAAACACGACTGATACGACCAACACGACCGATACGACAAGAACGACCGACACTACAAACACGACAGATACGACCGATACGACCGATACGACCGATACGACCGACACGACAGATACGAAAAACACGGCTGATACGACCGATACGACAAACACGACTGACACGACCAATACGACCGACACGACAGATACGACAAACACGACTGATACGACAAGTACAACCGATACGACCGACACGACAGATACGACAAACACGACTGATACGACAAGTACGATCGATACGACCGATACGACAAACACGACAGATACGACAAACCACGACTGATACAACCGATACGACCGACGCGACAGATACGACAAACACGACTGATACGACCGATATGACTGATACGACCGATACGACCGACACGACCGACGCGACAGGCACGATCGACACGACCTATACGACAAACACAACCGACACGACAAGTACGACCGACACGGCAAATACGACAAACACGACCGATACGACCAATACAACCGACACGACAGATACGACAAACACGACTGATACGACCGACACGACCGATACAACCGACACGACCGATACAACCGACACGACCGATACAACTGACACGATCGATACGACAAACACGACAGTTACGGCAAACACGGCTGATACGACCGATACGACAAACACGACAGATACGACAAACACGACTGATACAACCGACACGACAGATACGAAAAACACGGCTGATACGACCGATACGACAAACACGACTGACACGACCAATACGACCGACACGACAGATATGACAAACACGACTGATACGACAAGTACGATCGATACGACCGATACGACAAACACGACAGATACGACAGATACGACAAACACGACTGATACGACAAGTACAACCGATACGACCGACACGACAGATACGACAAACACGACTGATACGACAAGTACGATCGATACGACCGATACGACAAACACGACAGATACGACAGATACGACAAACCACGACTGATACAACCGATACGACTGACGCGACAGATACGACAAACACGACTGATACGACCGATACGACAAACAAGTCTGATACGACAAACACAACTGATACGACCGACACGACCGACATGACTGATACGACAAACACGATAGGTACGACCGATACGACCTTCGGAATATATTTTAATCTAATTCGTCCCGCCATCTCCCTTTGGGCCTCGACATCTACTGACGTTGAGTGGGCTCCACTTAGTAGTAATACTTAACTTAATGCACAGAAAAGAATCAATGAATAATACGATAAAATATCAGCTTACTAACTACTAACACTAGTAGGAAGTAGACTAGTGTGGTGCATTTTAATCCAACTTTATTACTGTGTGGTTGTAGATATTTACAAACAACTGTACCGTGTTATTATTTCAATTGCCGGTTATTTGTTACGGAACTTTAAGTTGTTTTAAGTCGAGGAACGTATAAACATACATAATTAAGAGAAGAAGTCACTTATGAATTAAAAAAAAATTATAACGATAGCAGTATGTTGTATCGACCTTTTTTAAACTGAAAATGATAAAATTGACATTCAAAATCATTATTCTAATACGATAGTTTTGTTTCAAATATCATCATACATACCTCAATATCAACAGCCTATAAATGGCCACCGCTGAGCAAAGCCTCTGCTCACACGGAGAAGGTTTGAGTATTAATCGCCACGTTTGCTCAATGCGGGTTGGCGATTACAAACTTATAATTAGAAATTTTGAGCCCAGGTTTACTAACGATTTTTTTCCTTCACCGTTCGGCTGTGGTGTCAAAATAATCTTAGAAAGTACATATATATGTATATATAAATCGGAAAAAGTCACAATGGTACTTGCTGTTGGTAAGTTTCGAACCCGTACTCTCATGTATGAGAAGTGGGCGTCTTAGACCTCCGGGCCACCACGATACGACACGACGACGATATTAATTAGAGCCTGCAGAATGTAAGTATTTTGTACGGAATAATTGTCTTTTAAATTCCATGAGTTGGAGTTGGAGGTTAGTCTTACATTTTTGGATTAAAACTATTTTAGTTTTTGGAGTTTTTGGAGTTTACAAATCAATATTATATTATTTAATACCTACTCCATATACAAAGAAATCACTATATTTAACCCATAGCTTCTAATACAATAGAATCGCTTTGAAGATAAACCCTTTATGAGATAATTAATTGATTCCAAATTAATATGGGTGAATTGGGTCTCTAATGAGAACAGCTTGGCAATATCAAACGCGGTTAAACGCAAACCGTAATACGAACGATTGTATAATCCATGTTTGTTATAACTCTGGGATGAGACGTTTTTATCGTAACAGGAGTAACAGGTATTAATAATAGTTATTCAAACCAGTAAGTCATGGGTAACTGTTAATTATGACAACAGGTAGTGACTTATCAGGCTGTCATTTGAAGCTTGATTGTGACCTGAACTATGGTAGTGATTTGAGCCGCGATTTAACAGTGAGGACAATTACTGTTATCTAGTGTTTAGTGTGATACCTGGTCCTTTTATTGTAAGATAGATAATTTTATTCTCATCTGTTCTCAATACCTGTTATTTTTAGTAGCAGGTATGAATAACAGTGATTTTATGGAATAATAACAGAAAAAATAGGTACCGTGTTTAACCTGTTACATCCCGAGTCTACTATAACTTCACGCAGAGTCAACAAAATATTATATTTATGATGAAACTAGCTGTAATTATGAGTTCACAAATATTGGGCGCTGGTTTGAATTAGCTACTGGTACATAATTTGCAGTGGTTGCATTCTCTTTGATTGGGATGACATGGGAATAAAGTAAAAAGTACATTAGGTTGATATTGTGAAAAAATTTTTTATTTAGTCACTTTGATTTGCAATGGGGTAAGTGAGCTACTCGTATTTGAATTATTCTACGTGTTATTTGTTTATTCCTAAAAGAAGTAGGCAGAGAAACATGATTATACTTTTTGCTAGTTACAAGTGTATATTCTAGACAATTATATCTTTTATTGACCATTTAAAAATCGAAGTGCCTAATGCATCGTTGAAACTTGAGAACTAGCCCCAAACCATCTAGATCCCGAGCGTACGGCGCGTCGGGTTCTGCGCGCGCCTCAAAGAGCCATCAGACCACCACGGATGGGGCCCAATACAGCTGATGCCGATTTGGAGTCACGGAGAACCTAACGGGTTACCGGGGCTCCGGCTCGAAGTGCAGGAGAAGGAACGGGGTGGTTTTTAGTCAGTCAAGAGTCTGACACTCCCTTCCGCCTAATTCGATGATTTTTTTTAATTTTTGGTGATGATTCGTGATCAATCACTATTATTTGGGACTATGGGCAATAGGCTCACCCCTATTACATGGGACTCATAACATAAATAGTGAAGAGTGGGTGTTACATTGTACAGTCACATAATGTGCACCTCTGCCTACCCCTTCGGGGGTAAAAGGCGTGATGTTATGATTCGTGATCTAGATGGTGTTCTTAAAAAAAAACCCATCTTGATCACGACCTCAACATTTGTGTTTAAGACTGCTCACTGGACTAATAACGTAAATCGAAAAATCGCGGTGTCGTAATTTCAGTAGTCGTATGTAAGATGCATCCCATTCATCGACCTGCACCATTCAAGTCGCGACACGTCCTTTGTTAATTCCCGCTTCGAAGTTTCCCGCAAACCTCTTACTTTTCCAAGATTCTTTCCAGTGAAGTGAGTTTTAGAAATATCCACTTTGAACGACCGACGGCGACGACTCGGTATAGAAGATTTTTTACTGAAACTCTTTATGAATGGGTTTGTTTGTCGACTTCACTAGTTTCTTTTAGTAACAGGATCTTATTGAGTAAATATATTTACTTATTTCACGTGATAAAATATTGTAAGCTTTCTGTAAGTCAGCCATATTTCACAACGAAAGCGTATTTATTGGCTGCGGCTTAAAAAGTTTGAATTATATGTGCATTTCAAAAAACTTCAATAAAATATGGACATCCATTGTTCGGAACAGATAACCGAAACAAAACTAAAGCAACAAAATAAAGTTTCGGCCAATAAATAGGAAATGTTGAATTAATAAAAAAAACTGAAAATGTAATCGATTACCGCCAGTATGTTGGAGAGCGACAGTGGGTAGTAATAAAGAGTGATCGATGCGTTGGCCACGTCCCATACTCGGCCGCATTCACCCTGCACTCACTCTGCGCTCACTCTGTACTCGTTCCGTACTCACTCCGCACTCACTCTTGCACTACACCAGTGCAGTGCACTACAAATGTCGTAAATCTAAAATGACGCCGACGCCGACAGTGCGGGTTGCGGACGTTCGACATAAATTTCTTTATCTGATGCCTCTATATCAGCTGTTCATGTACGCTCCCCAATTAGGATGTGCACTTAATTTATATGCCAGTTACAACAAACTTGTTTTAAATAAATCGAAATATAGGAGAAATGGATTGATCGAAAAATGGTTTCCATTTTATTAACCAAAGAGGGTTAAAGGATGTTGCCAGGTTATTGAAAGTCACCGCAATGACTTTGCTAAAAAAGAAAATCAAGAAAATAATTCACCCCCACACAAATCCGGAAACCGCGCGATAGAAATTGATAAAACATTTCGAGCGCAAAAAATATAACTCACAAAAATGAAACTCATAAATCGAAGCGAAATATTTCGTGGGCATTCAGAGCATTGCGCTCAACTACAGAGCGAAATAGTAGAAAGGAAAGGTATAAAAGCTTTACCCTTTCTAAAAACACGTAAATAGGAGCGCGGGGTGTTCGCTTGGTTCGGCTTCGGCGGCGCACACACGCGCACCTCGTACACTGGCCGCGAGCCTTACATACGGGGAATAAACGACGTGAAATGGGAAAAAAGTTAAATATGTATGAGTGCGGGTAAATATATAAATCGGTATATAAAGGCGTTTATATAAAATAGATGGGAGCGCGCGGGCTGCGCTGCGCTCGGCTCAGTCGCGCGCGGACCTCGCAGCCGCTCGCCGCGGACCACCTCTCACCTCGTCTCGCCTCTCTCTCCCGATACGAGACGTTTTCGCGCCAGTTTCTCCGACTCCATAAACAATGCAGAACAAACTTTTAATTATGTACAAAGTAATTCTATAATTAATTTGTTGGAAGAACAGTGTTTATGTGTTATGACTTAAGTTTCGGTACTTCACGTGGTCGGCCGGCGGGAGTTTTTCCAACTCAGTAAGTGTTTACTAAAGTTTGTTAAAGTTCTTCTGCTTAGTATGAATAATAAGACACTTGTTTTCTACGTTCTACAAATAATTTATTATCAATACTGCTAGTAGTTTTACCTTTGTTCAAAGTACTTCTAGGAAAGTTTGTAAATTAACTAATTAATTTCGTTGAAGTTTAATAAGGGATTGTAAATCACTTTTACGACAATCAGTGTCGTTTGGGAAGCCACAACAGCTTATATTGTCACTTTAATGAAGTTGTTGAAATTATAATTTATACGCCAAACTTCGTAAGTATCGAAGTTGGTGATTAAGATTTATGAATCAATAAAAACGTGGTACTTATTATAACTTTTACAGTTTCATACTGTTCTTTAAGTGGATCTATAAGAATTCGAAAAATAATTTTATATTTGGGTCTGTTGTTTTACTAAAATATCACCATTAATCACTGGGTAATTTAACAAAAGAATATTAAACGACCACAATATCGCTCATTCTAAATTTATTCGAATTCATTAGCAGCAATTTATCTACCCACAAAATAACGGCTAACAACTTGAAAACAACAGCCGCCACCACAAAGAGAGAAACATTTCTGTAATTAAAACCATTTTTTTAATTTGGAAAAACACATCCATCAGGGGAATTGAATAACAAGACATATTTTTCCGTACTTCGGCAAAACAATCAGCTGTGAGCTTGTGACGAAAATGAATAGAAACAGTCATGGTAACAATTTGTTTTGTCAGCACAAACCGACAGTTAAATTAGTTCGCCCAAATGAATGTTGAAACTGGCTCAAACATACTGCCATTAAACTTGGTAACGTAATATCACGGCTTTAAATTCTCGATAGCCAGGCAGAAATGTATAATGATATACTATTTTTTTTTCATCTGTTATTTTTTGTGTTCCTTGTAATAGAGGGTGTACTTTTGCACAAATTCCGGAGCCCAAGCTGCCACTGAGATATTTTGAAAAATCTGAAAAGGTTATAATAATAGTTTACCCAACCCTAGGATAGAACCAAAAACCCTTTGTTCCACAGTCACATTTAACTAATTACTTGGCTAAATAGGCAGTCAAACTTAACAAGAATGAAAACTTAAAAATATATATTATAAAAAAAAAAAAAAGTTTAATGAATACTTCAACTGGCCTTAAACACAGTCGTAAAATAATAAATGTATCTACTTACATCATTAAAATGATATTAGTAAACCAAAAAGGTTTTAATGAACCAAGGAAAATTAGTTTAAAAAACTTCAACGCGTTCCTTTATTATTATTTTTTTCGAATTTTTTAATTATGGAACTGAGCAAAAGTTGAGGGCCAGTGTTAGCTGAGATTGGCTATTTCATTTTTTAATATGGTAATGCATTTTGTACATTATTTCTTTAATGTATTTCCCGGATTTGGTATCCTAGTTTAATACAATTTTATAGACATTTTCTCAAAATATTACTTTACATTACATTACTTTACTTTACTTAAGGGGGGAAAATCATCGAATGACTGCTCCCGCCTGGGTGAGGCGGGAGGGAGTGTCAGACTCTTACTGACTAAAACCACCCCGTTCCTTCTCCTGCATGTCGAGTCCGGCCCTGGTAACCCGTTAGGTTCACCGCGACTCCGAATCCAACTATAGATAGTGTATTGGTTTAATAACCTACCTATCTTATTTGTCCAAGGGATATAGGGATTCATTTTTATGTTTATGCTGTATGTACATAGATGGACTCCTATTATATGGGACTTATAACATAAAAAAACATGGTTACATTGTAAATGTGCACCCTAACATTTGAGGAATTAAAAAACCAGACGTTATTGTAGATAATTCTGGTATATATTTCCGCAAGTGCGACTGTCGGGCAAGGGGTCTCGGGTTTAATTCCTGGGCCAAGCAAAACATTATTGTTTTTTTTTTAATTCTCAGTAGTGGCACGGAGTCTGGAATCGTGTCCAGTTTATGGCGTATTGCCATATACCGGACACAATTATTATTCCAGGCCTACACTCTTTTACATCGGACTCATAAACATAAATAGTTAAAAGTAGGTAGTAAGTGCCGTAATGTGCGCCTCTGCCTACCCTTCGGGGATAAAAAGGCGTGATGTTATGTTATTTCAACACAAGGGAAATGTTAATGAACATAGTACGGACTCTGATTATTAGTTAAATAATTAGAAACACGCTGTATAACATTTAGCTAACACGCTGTATAGCATTTAGCTAATTGGATGGAGTGACATTAATGATTGTTGTATGTTTCTGCGTTTGGCGACATACAGTTGGTATAGCAGTTGTTCTTTTGATTTCCTTTTTTTTAGTACTTATTGGTAAGTTGCTGAAATTAGTTAAATTGCCATTAATAGTTCTGACAATAGAGTTGCACTTTCTGTGTTGTCAGAAATAGTCTTCTAAGAGAGAGAGTCTTGTTCTGAGTTCTGAGAGTTCTGAGAGAGTCAGAATTAGTTTAATTTCTGAAATAGTTTTATCTCTAAAGGGCTGGGTATATCGGGTACAACTAATAACTAATTCCAATAAAACTTTCTCCTATCCGGAAAAATCTAAAACTGGTAAGGCACTTGCTCGACAAACGAGGCAATAGAACGATTGCGAGTGCATTGAAAAATAAAAAAACCCCAAAACCCAAAAACTTAACAATTAATAAATTAACTAAATACTGCGGGTTACTCTTGTGAATATACTGAGAAAAGCTCTACTAGTTTCGAACCACAGAGGGGTTCTTGCGGCGACGTAGCGCAGCTCACTGACTGCCGCTTGCAGCTGCAGCTTTTCTCAGTATTTACACGTGAGTAACCCGCAGTTTTTAGTTAATTTAGTTTGTCTCCCGATAGTTAGTATAATTAAAAAATTGCTAATAGTTACTAATCCAATTATTCTCTAATCAATACAAATAAGTTAAAATATGTGTCTGTAAGACTGCCTCGTTGGCCGAGTGGTCGCAAGTGCGACTGACGGGCAAGGGGTCTCGGGTTCGATTCCCGGGTCGGGCAAAGTATTACTGGGTTTTTTTTTAAATTCTCAGTAGTAGCACGGAGTCTGGAAAGGTGCCCGGTATATGGCAATAGGCTCACCCCCTATTACATGGGACTCATAACATAAATAGTGAAAAGTGGGTGTTACTTCTGTGTGCACCTCTGCCTACCCCTTCGGGGATAAAAGGCGTGATGTTATGTTATGTGTCTGTCTACACTGTGCGAGGCAAACAAAGGTGTATGTTATACTCACATTGTATCGTTCAGTTATGTTAATAGGCAACGAGTATCTACAAAATCAATTAAAATTATGGGATATTGAATATACTTAAACTGCTTTGTTGGTCGCGTGGTAGAGTGGGCATAAGGGTTATATTCGTACGGGGAGTCACATATCACTACATAACGCGCGCGCTTCAAGGAGCCATCAGACCACCACAGATGGGGCCCAATATAGCTGATGCCGATACGGAGCCGCGGAAGACTTAACGGGTTACCGGGGCTCCGGCTCGAAGTGCAGGAGAAGGAACGGGGAGGTTTTTAGTCAGTAAGAGTCTGACACTCCCTCTTGCCCTGACCCGGCCATTAGATTATTTCCCCCCCTCAAAAAATAACTGCTACATAACATCACGCCTTTTTATCCTCGAAGGGATAGGCAGATGTGCACATTACGGCACTTAATGCCACTATACAATGTACCACCCAATTTACACTATATTGAGATGTGTTTTGAAAACCCAGTCATACTTTGTCCGACCCGGGGATCGAACCCGATACCCCTTCCCGGACAGTCGCATTTGCGACCACTCAGCCAACAATTGCCTCGTCATTGGCCGAGTGGTCGCATAACTAGTACTGGGGTATTTTTGGACTTTCCTAAATTTCTAAATACAATGTTTTACGATAGTTATAATACCTATAAACATAGTATAAGACAAATGCAGTGGCAAATAAGTGGGTGTTACATAATGGTGCCCCTGGGGAATAGGCATGACAACTATTTTTTAATTTTTTGTCCGTCTTTTAGATATTTTAAAAATCTTCGATACGTATTTTTTCTTTTTTCTCGTATCCAAAAAACCATGTAGATATTTTGAGTTAAAATGACACGTGACGTCACAATTAAGTACGATTTCTCCGTAAGTGTGACGTCAACACCCCCCACTCCCTAACTTTAATGCGGAATAACTACGTATACTTCTGTTAATTTGATAAAACAAAAAATACGTGTCTGATATTTTCGTGCGATCTTAATGACGGACTAATTACTTTTTGATTTTTTTACCCTGTCGACACGCCTATTATAGACAGTTATGAATAGTAATATTAAATACATCTTTATCTGTAATTCTGGGAAAATTACCCGAATATTAGGATTTAAGCAGTGGGACCGTCATAGCTGAAAACAAAATAAAATAAACAAATAAATTGGTTTTAAACCATCTGAGCTTTAATAGTACACACGAACAAATTCTGAGAAATGTTACCAGTCATTTATGTATTACATTTTATAGTAACCGGCAGGTAAGTGTTACACACGATCGATTCTCAGAAATACCAATCCTCTCACAGATTTCAAGCTCAAAATACCCTATTTTCAACCTTATCTTAATGACTATAAAGTCTTCTTCGTATATCGTCTTATCATTATAAAATACGCAAAGGCGTATTCTATGATTAAATAATGCTTTAAATATTATAAGAGACTGGAGAAGCCTTTTACCTCTTAATTTAGGTTCGAATTTTCTATCAAAATCTGTGGTTCGACGAACGAAGTCTTAATCAATTATAATTAAGGCACAAAGCTCTTTGACTAAAACCTCATTATTAAAAATTCTTAGGTTCATGTCACTGGCCAGAATATTCTTTAATGGCATTCCGTTTTTTAAAAATATACATATAGTAATGAACGTCTGTTACAGCGCAGTCAGTCACTAATTTTTATTTTTGGAATAGTATACAAGGAATACGTTTTTTGTTAAACGAAAATCTATTTTTAGTAAAAATAATTGAGATTATACAAATATAGTTATCTAGTTTTTGGCTAGATAGTCCTTTTGAAACAAGGTAAAGACTAAATATAAAAAAGAGCCAAAGATAAAATCTTTACTATTTATAACATTTTTAAAAAAGACATTTAAAATAAGCAACATCTAAGTTGGATGAGAAATTACAGATATCTTTTTGAACAAAGATAAAAATTATCTGCTGCCGCTTCCTGATTTGTATGGCTGTAACTTCACGCTCTTACCCAAATACCCAAAGGCATAGACAAAGCTGCAAATGCAAAGCAAAAGTACAATGAAACCACTTTTCATCAATATTGTTCTATGAGAGATTATTGTCGTGTATTAGTATTATTCCAAGCACCGTTCTACCAGTTGAGTATTATCCAAAAAGTGTGGGAGAGTCATGCTTCGGCACGGATAGGCCGTCTCGACCGGACTGACATCAAGCATCAAGCGTACTCACAATACACGAGGCTCAGGGGCTTTCGTACGCGGCAGTGGTTCTTGTAAATACAGCGGAGAAGAAACAGCGGATACACGACAGTGTACCGCACGCCGTGGTAGCTATATCCCGTCACACTAACAGCTGTGTTTACTACACGAATACCAGTGACGACGCGATCAGCAAATTAATCAGACGGGCGGTGGGTGAGAGTGAGCGGGGGATCCTGGACTATAACTTGAAAATGGCTATCAGGAATAGGGACATGGCGGTAGTGGGCGCTCTTTTGGGTGGGGAGGGCTCGCTGTAGGCTTGAATTGTGATGCAGGCGTGACATTGATATATATATATTGATATATGTATTGTGTGTGTTTAATATTGTTAAAATGTAGTAAATATAATGTAACGTAATGTAAATTTTATCAATAAGACTGATAAAATCCATTGGCACTACTGGAATTGGCTTACTGCTGCGTGAGCAGACGTCATGCATTCTTAAATGTTCTACAGTCGGTGGCGCTGTGGGCTGGGTCGCTCCGTTCCCTACGAATGGTTGATCGGACCGATTGCTGGCCCTCACGTCATGCTCGTGAACGGGCGCCTTCTGCTGGAGCAGGTCGGCTCGCTCATCGCGCGTGTGGGCCGATCCAGTAAGGTTAATGTAAATGTAGTAAAACATGTATTGTATATAAATAGGTAGATATTAGACACAACTTCTTTGAGAGAAAAAAAAATGTGGTTAATGTAGCACGTAAGATTTTCTGTAACAATTAATTTAGACTGTAAATTAAAAGAAAATGTAATGACAAGGGCACGGACAAGAGTCCGTGGAGAATAAGAAATGTAATATATAGACATCAAGCATCACAGAAAACTAACGTAAAGCAACGCTTGCGTTGTATTTCGTCATGTGAGTGAGGTTACCGGAGGCCCAATCCCCCCCCCCCCTTCCTCCCTTCCCCAATTTCTCCAATCCATTGTAGTGTGTGTGACACCTCGCCCTATAAGTAAGTAGCGTAAGATAGATATAAGACACTCAATTAAAGTTTATTTCTAAGAACAACACGTCTCCCTAATTGCTCCACATTGCACCATGAATCCTCAAACTTATAATCCCAAAAGGCCGGTAACGCACTAGTAATGCCTCCGGCATTGGACGACGCCCATTGCTTACCATCAGGAGATCCGTCTGCTCGTTTATCGGCTTATCCCATATAAAAAAAAATCGAAAAATACTCCATACCGCTAAATCCGACACAGGAATCCAAACTGAGACACCTTGCTCGGCAGTCATTCTATCAAAGTTACTAACCAGTCATAGGCTCATTTCTATTAACTAGGACTTATTACGGTACGTACAAATAAATGTAATTACTAACCAATCTACGCTTACAGGAAAATACGGCCATTTTCAAGGAAAATGTTACCGTATATGTATCTGGTGAAATCGGAATGAATGAATCGTGTCAACATATCATTTGAAAAGTATGACCTCATTTGTCGATCTAATTTCCTTCAGGAAGCAATGAACGATATCCTTTTCATTTTATGATTCGAGAACGTTCGATCAAATGATACAGAAATCTTATTAGGCTATTCATCTAATTATAGATACATCAAAATAGATAAATCCCTATTCCCAAGAGGTTTTACAAGAAAAAATGTAAATGTAGATGAGATACTAATTTATTAATAGATTTCCGATGTTAAATTTTCTCAAATGATTCAAATTGATGAGATACTTGGAAAATGACATAATTGTGTCATGAGGTATTATCGAGGTAATTGTTTTAAAAGTCATCAGCGTTGTAATTACTTGTTTAAATTGAATAATATCTATTATTATGGTAGCTATGTAATAGGGGACGAGGCACCGCGTCTTGTAATTGAGTTATTGGTACAGGTATTTTAAATTGGGTGGATTACATCATATGGCTTTTTTTGGAGACCATCCAATGACTTCTCCCGTCCGGGTGAGGCGAGAGGAAGTGTCAGACTCTTACTAACTAAAAAGCACCTCGTTCCTACTCCTGCTCTTCGAGCCGGAGCCCCGGCAACCTATTAGGCCTTTCGCGGCTCTGTGCCTGTAATGCACTTGTATTCGATTGGTGTGGTGTCTGGACAACTGGCTGCCGCGCAACGTGACGCGGGTTCGATTCCCAAACGGAACAGCTCTTAAGTCTTCTGCGGCTACGTATCAGCCCTATTGAGGCCCCATCTGCGGTGGTCTGATGGCTCCTTGGCGCGCGCGGAACGCGACGCGCCGTATGATTGTATCTGGTTCTGATTGGCGACCCCGGCCCGTGGTCTCTTGCGACGGCTGGGGCTTGAGGAGATTCGTTTCCTCACCCGCGCCGCCTCCTCCTTAGCTAGCATGACTGCTTCGCAGAAAGAGGAGACCCATGGTCTGAACCAGCACATATGGCCCATATGGCTTTTTTATTTTAATGTCCGTGTTATAGAATATTTTAAAATATTAGACAGGTATTTTTTATAGTCTTACAGAAACGAATAGTTTTGTCGATATATTCATTGAAATGTCATGTGACGTTACTTATATGTACATTTTATACGTAGAAATTACGTTTTAGTTCTCACTACTAAACTTTGATTCGTTTTATATAAGTATTATTTTATTATATAGCAAAATAAAAAACATTATGTGTCTAATATCTTTTCATTACCTAACTGACGTCATTCTACATTTTATTATGTGCAAAGTTGTTTTCAATATAACAAGCTTGTAAGGGGTCATCCATAAATTACGTCACACGAATTTCATGATTTTTTGCCCCTCCCCCCGTCCTTGTTACAGCTAGTCACATATGTGAGACTCCCCCTCCCCTAGAGTGACGTCACATTTTGCAGAATAACGTATGTATGTAAAAATTATTAAATGAAAACAGCGGTTCCGAAATCAGTCTTATTTCTATTTAAATTACTTTAAAAAAATATTAATACAATTTTTACATGTTTTATAATAGTTTTTGAAATGTGACATCACAATGTTTAGGATCCCTCCCTCCCCTTTGTCACACAATGTCACACTTCGTCGACCCCCTCCCTACCCCTTAACGTGTGACGTAATTTATGGACGGCCCCTAATTATGGATGCACAAAAATTTCAAAATAAGCAAAATGACTCGTATGTCTGACGTAAAATTGAAAACAAAATAGTTTTTTACACCACACACACACCGAATCCGATTAATATGTTTTGAGGAGCCTTACCAATGAGGCAGGGTAAAATATAAGTAATAGTATATTATAAGGTATTTCATGTTATCCTGTATATGTTCTGTCATGACATCTATAATCCCCAAAGGCTTAGTATAGAAGCATATGGACGCCCACGCTTGTTTGGTCGTATTTAATATCATTTTTGTTGTAAGAGAAAAACCTATTGCTGTCCAATGAGAACATTAGACATCAGAAAACTATTGGGAATTTTTAAACAAAATAATATAATATTTACATTGAAATAGAAGCATTCACCGATCTGTCCAATTACACTAAAAGAAACTCTATTATTTCTTCAAAAGGATCTAATTAGGTTTTAACTGACGAAACTTTTAGGCCGGTTTTTAATTAACAACAATTTACAGAGTTCCATTGAAAAGTCAGCTTCGATTTGAGGTTTGAGGATCGAACTACCTACTAAGTTGAAATGACCTGTTTAAAAATGTACGAGGGCCATTAGTGATCCACATCGTAGTCGACAACTAGTCCAAAGTTTTTTTTAATAAATAAATATCAATCATTTTACAGAGGTGTGCCCTTAAATCTAAACTCGCCAAACTAGGTATATAACGTTTAACCTGGAAAGGGGCGCATAAAACATAAACAATCCTACTAATATTATAAATGCGAAATTTTGTGAGGATGTATGTGAGTGTGTGTAATATGTGTGTTTGTTACTGGTTCACGCAAAAACTACTGATCGGATTTAGATGAAACTTCACAGTAATGTAGGTCATACACTAGTTCAATTATATGTAAGTACATATAAAAATGACTGCAATACAAATTGCAATCATTTTTTTAAATTCGTAATAGTAGCACGGAGTCTGGATTTGTGCCTGGTATATGGCAATAGGCTCACCCCCTATTACATAACATAAATAGTGAAAAGTTGGTGTTACATTATACAATGGCAGTAAGTGCCGTAATGTGCACCTCTGCCAACGCCTTCGGGGATAAACTAAACTCTTATTTGTATAGTTACAAATCACGCATAGGTTAGTAAAAATATGATATGCCTTACAATCTAACGTAATATCCAACAAAACTATATATAAAATATGTATATTAAATATATTAAATTTTATCTATCTTAGCATTAGTGCAGTAATCATGCTCTCAAAATGGTCAGCAAGGAACATTGTAACCTTTGGTGTTGTGGAAATGGGTGGCACCGATTGCCTTCCATCATGCAATCAGGTGATCTATCTGGGCGTTTGCCAAAAAGAAACACGAAGCGCTTCGCATCAAGGTTCCTTGTGCGTACAGTTAAGGAGTGGAATTCTTTGCCAGAAACTGTATTTCCTGAAGCGTATAACCTGGGTGTCTTTAAGGCCCGAGTGAATAGGTTGCTTATGGGACGACGTGCTCCATCGTAGACCGCCTCATCGCTTACCACCAGACGAGATAGTGGTCAAACGTCGGACCATCAAATACATATGTAAAAAAGAGTAATAAACTATGATTAGTATAAACTTATTTTATTATGACTACACTTCAGTCTACTGTCGAGATATAACAGGTGTAACGTTATATAACGTAGACCTAAACTATCTAGTTTAGGTCTCAAAACCATTGTAAATCCTAGATCTGTGCATGCGTAATTATAGGTTATCGAGAACTTGAGAGAATAGTGTGATTTGCATAATATTACTTGGAGAACTTAAGATACTGTTTACATTCAGAATTGGGGTGGGGCAACAGAGCCTAACATTTGGGTCTATATAGGCTTCTCTAGTTTCACTATTGAGACTATATTTAAAACAATTTATTTATTTAAACTTTAATGTAGACAGAAACAAGTCATGGTACATAAAGCGGGCATTAATGCCATATGACATTCTCTCCCAGTCAACCTTAGGGTTAAATAGGAAATTGGCGAAAAAATAGGCATGTGTAAGAAATAAATAACATAAATAGATTTTATAAATATAGATACTAAAAAATATTTAAAATGCACATGTAATCTACAGTATAAATACAACATAAATATACCTCTATAGGTAATTGGTAAAAGGTTATGCCAGCAGCTTTACCTGCGCCTGTGTGTTAACACATAGGCTACTTTTTTTAGCCGGAGCCCCGGCAACCCGTTAAGTCTTCCGCGGCAGGCTAATTTTTATCGTACGGGGTTATTATCTACATAATCTAATCTTTAGAACAGGTTTCAAAATTTCACCTCGTTTCCTTCAGCCGTTTTGAGGTGAAGGAGTAACTGCACGGTTGGTGCGGTGGCTGGACAACTGGCGGCCGCGCATCGTGTCGCCGGTTCAACTCTGTGTGATCCACAGATTGTTGTTCCGGATCTGGGTGTGATGTGTATGTGAACTTACATGTTTGTAAACGCAACCACGACACAGGAGAAAATCCTAACGTGGGGCTACGTTTTTTGAAAAAACACTGAAATACTAAACAACCGAACAAACATACAAACTTACGGATTTATAATACTAGTACGATTATTTACTAATTGAACTTGCATAACTAATCTTATGTTTTATTTTCCAGATCCCATCAAAATGATGTCTGCATTAGTTCTTCTGTTATTCGGTAAGTCTTCTTTTTTATGTTATATGTAACGTGAACCGATTTGTTATAGGTTTCCAACAATGTAATAATTTACGGGCAATTACGGTAACGTTGTTTATGATAACCATTTATTTTCCGGCACGCCAGGCAGACTTCGTTTCAAATATATTTATTTTTGTTCGAAGAATTTCAATAATTTTTATCTTTAAAGTAAAAAGTTTAAAATTTTGATAGGTACGAATGTAATGAAGCTAGATTGTTTGCTTTTGATCTACCTTTTTTTTTAATCTGTTTTTTATTTAAGGGGTTTTTATCTTTGATATGCCAACCCCATCATACCTTTTAACAAAATATAACCTATCAAATACATACAACATTTTTGCTTACAATTTGATCTACCTGATTTCTGGAATAGCGATAAGATTTGTTTTTTTGATTTTAAAAATATGTTTTTAAATAAACACGTTCTTGCCTTGGGTGCGTTTGCAAACATAAACAACAGTTGAATGAATGGAGTGGATTATACAAAGAGTCGCTCCTCCGTTCTCACTTGAGTCTCCAAGTGAGAATCGAACTCGCGAGTCTGCAACACATTGCAGTACGCCAATTATGCAAAAGAAAATTTCTCTATTATCACAAGATAACGTATTTTGGGTAATGTTTCTTTAAAATGTTAATTTTAACGTCTACAATTTAACATTAAATGAAGACAGAGTCAAATATTTTCCTATAGGTATAATCTTGTTTTCTTTATAGCCAAACTTTGTACGAACAAATATTAAGATTTATGAATTTTGTTGAGAGTCTAGTGTATAAGACGGGTTGTATATTTTAGAATTTAACAGGCTATAAAGCATCGTTAACTTTGTTATTAATAGCCGAGCATAAGAATCAAATGTATGAGAGAACATTTATCTTGTATCGTTCTATTTAAACAAACTTGGTCGGTTGTCTCAGTGGTTTTCTCACAGATATTTATCTGGACTTAAAAATGAGATGGATCTCTGAGTTTGTTTCGGAATTTCTTCTCAGAGTAGTCAGTTAGGAAATGTCGGCGTTATCTAAATTATTTTCTTTTTTAGTTCACGTGGAGAAGTGCTATTTTGTAGCCTATTTCCAAAAAAATCACTTGTGTCACTCGTTACTTGTTTCACTTGGTTGGGCTGCCTGCAGGGTCGTGTTTTTTCCCAATACGATAAGATTAAGCAAAATGTTTTAGTTTACCCTGTGTGGCTGTTGTTATCTAAGTAACATCGTAATAATGTCTTTGGTTAATAGTTAATTTTTTTTTGTACCACGACGATGGCAAAAAAAGCATACTGCCCACCTGACGGCACTATCAACATTTCCCGTGGTGGTGCACCACTACCTAGACAATCTTAATGCACTTAATGCAGTCAGTCTTAATGCAACTGTACAATGTAACCCACTTTTCACTATTTATGTTATGAGTCCCATGTACTAGGGGCTAAGCCTATTGCCATATATCCCCGAGCGTACGGCGCGTCGCGTTCCGCGCGCGCCTCAAAGAGCCATCAGACCACCACAGATGGGGCCCAATAGGGCCGATGCCGATTCGGAGTCGTGGAGAACCTAACGGGTAACCGGGGCTCCGGCTCGACGTGCAGGAGAAGGAACGGGGTGGGTTTTAGTAAGTAAGAGTCTGACACTCCCTCCCGCCTCACCCAGGCGGGAGCAGTCATTCGATGATTTTCCCCCCTTAAAAAAAAAAATTGCCATATATCGCGCACAATTCTAGACTTTGTGCTGACTTCGGGCTGAATGAGATATAAAAAAAACCCTGTAAAAGTTTGCCCGACCCGAGAATCGAACCCGAGACCAATTGCCCGGCAGTTGCACTTGCGAACACTTGGCTAACGAGGTAGTTAACATACTCATACTTTATAATAGAAAGATGGTTATGTATTTATTTACCTACTTTATTACGTATTCATAATTGGTACTGAGATTCTTGTTTAATTCCCGTATTGGGCAGAATATTCGGAATTTTAAAATACGTGATTGTATGAAGCTACAGAAAACTCATAACATAAAATTGTTGCAGATCGAAGCGCTGTAGAAATTGGCATTTTTGAAATACGTGTGCGATATAGCTTTATATGGCATCTCGTAAGGCATATAGAGGATATGCACGGACTGCATTTTCCTCCAACTAATGCCCCGGCACGTCCACGATTAGCTTACGTTAGCTTCTATGCGCAATATAGTTTGACATGTGCAGTTTTGTGGGTATGCAAAATTTAAGAACTGTGTTATAATAATATGTCAAATATTTCTTTTCTTTTAATGGACTTGCTATATATCATTGTTTATGGAACTTAATGCAAATAATATGTAGTCTACATGATTAAAACAGGCTAACACTTTTAACACGATATCAATGATGTAATGCAATGTCCGTACATCTTCTTACAAAAACCTGAGCAAAACTGTTGAACATTCTACTTAGTACAACCTTCCAAAGACCGTTAGTAAACATACAAACAACAAGCTTAATAAAAACGCCTTCCACGTAAGCCCTTTAGTTAGTTTAACGAGAATCCAAGCAAACACGGCGGCAAGGGTTGGCCGCTTTGTACGATTCAATCAAAGCTTGCCCCAAGCCAGCCAGTTTTTTCAAACTTCGAACACGCGAGCCGACAGCCATAATAAAATTAGTGAAAAAAAATCTGTACCTCACCGGCCAGATGAATGACGAAATTTAAATTAGAAAACGTTCGTGTTACATTTAAATTGGCCCGGAATTAATTTTCTGTTGTTTTAGTATAATTTTACAACTGTAGCCCCGAGTGGAAGGTGTGGATAATAAAACCGTGGCCCAAAATTACCAGAGCAAATGTCTATTTGAAATTAGGATGCGTCCTGTATCCTTGAAGCCTTGACGCGGGAAATATGATGTTTATAAACGCTGGAGGCTTAAAGATATAAAGTATTCCAGTCACGATGTAACTGTAGGCGAAATTTTATCAAAGTTAGTGTAGTAATTTTGTGAGAAAGATTGCAATTCTGCATTAATCGATTAAAAGTTCTTATTTAAAAAAAAATGTGTGAGTGTTTTCCTTCGACGGTTAATTGTACATACATATAATTATTATCTACCCGTAATTGTTAAACAAGAGTTAACATACCACGTCATTCGTGGAAGAAACCACAAATACAACGTCACTGCATCAAACTACAAAACTAACCCTTACTACCTAGACAATAAAGACTGGAGAATCATATTATTACCTCCGGATTTCACAGTACCGTCTTGAAAGACGGATTAGTTCCTGTATTGTTGAGTTCTATAGGGGGCTACGTTCTCTCTTGACATCCTTACTTCCTATACCACCCTTGGGAAATAATGGCTCCCTTTTCCGATACAGGAAGCTCTCGAGATGGTTTGCATTCAAAATAAAAAAATATACAACCATGCCTTCTTTCCCCTGGGGTAGACAGAGGTGGAAATGTAGTAGATCAAGTTTTCAACAGTGATATAGTGTTATGTCATGGCGCCAACTACTTAAACCCCTATTTAAATCTCCTTCATCAACAGCCTATGCTCATTGCTGAGCTTCTTCTCACACGGAGAAGGTTTGAGCATTAATCACTAGGGTTGCTCAATGCGGGTTGGCAATTATAAACTTATAATTAGAAATTATAAGCCCAGATTTCCTCACGATGTTTTCCTTCACTGTTTGTCAGTGGTATCTAGATAATCTAAGAAAGTACATACATATAACTCGGAAAAAGTCACACTGGTACTTGCCGTTGGTATGAGAGCTAGCCTAGTAGGTATAACATTGTAATATTTCTGTAGATTATTCGCCTATTACGTCTGTATCTCAATGACATACGAAACAGAGGTACACTTACCTCCACCTTCACAAAAATCAGGCCAAGCACAGCAATTCCTATAAAAACAACATTCGTGCGACAGTTTAACAGCACTTTAATCCAGTCTGATGCAATTAAACGATCAATTGAAACAAAGCTCTTGTAGCGGCTCTCAAGTTTAACAGTTTAAGTACAGATACCAGCACGACAACCTACACAGTCCTATCAAATTGTTTTAATAGATTTCCAACTTTATAACTTTGCGATAAAGTTTATATTGTTATGAAGGATTTTGGTAGGTTCTGGTAGCTTCATATGCTTGTGCCGAGCGATCACTGGCGACAAATTGCCTCTACAAAATGTCCTTTCATATCTCCGTACAAGAGGACAATTAAGCTCCGAGGACATTTTCATGTCGATATTTTTTTTTTTTCGTCGGCGGCGATGAGCGGAATATTAATGGAAATTGACGGGTGAAACAAGCGAGTTTGTTTGAGATTTGTGGCCGGCACAGAACATGGTTGCTTTTGACATTTTAATCGATATTGTGCTTTATACATTTTTGCATAAGTATTATTTTTGTTATATGAAATTCTAAATGGCCTGTTATCCTTGTAGGTAGGGCATAATATCAGAGTTAAGGCTATGAATTTAGTTTTCTTTTTTGAAAAAAGGTTTTACTGTTATTATTTTCTTATGTGATAAGCCGGTAAATGAGCTGACGGATCACCTGATGGTAAGCCATCGGCGTTGCCCATAGACACCTGGAACACTAGATGCGTCAGAAGTGCGTTACCGGCCTATTGGGCATTAGGAGTTTGAGTATTGTTGGGGATTCAGGAATTGGGAATATTGAGGAAAGGGAGTATTTGGACCTCCGGTAACTGTTGCTTCACGTCGTTTTTCTGTGAGTAAAATGAACCAATCTCCGTTCAAATGTTTTATTTTTTTTTCTTTTAATCATCAAAAAGCGACATCTCTAAAACTTACGTGTTAGTAATGAAACATGAAAACTCATGAGACACACTTGTTTTTACCCTCCAAAACTGAATTTGTGTAACAGAAATAAAAAATATGAAAAAAAAATAGAAAAAGTGAACTGGCAGGGGTGGCACGTCACGAGGCATTTCGTAATTATTGTCCAGTTTTTGCCACCCCTATGATATCATACTTTTGTTCAAAAATGGCGGCAATGAACGTCATCTTTGTGTTCTTGGAACAGTCGCTTTAATTTGCATTAACGTTGAGTAAAAACTGAACCTAATTTTAGAGAGAATAAGGGTGATTTCAGGGTCAAATGGAATATTATTTTGTTGGTCATGATATTTCGAAATTAAATCGTAGACAGCAGGCTCGCATCCTATTACGTATAGGTGTACGAGACTGCGGCTTCGAAGAAATTATTTATCATCCATACAGTCCAGCCTTGGCCCCCAGTAGCTACTCTCGTTCCCCGAATTTAAAAAAAAATCTTCGTGGCTAGCGATTTTCCTACGAAGACGAACTGAAGGCAGCAATTCATATTTCATTCATCTCATTTTGAAGAGCAGTCAGAGAATTATTTTTACAAGGTTTAGAGAAACTTATTTCTTAATCTAATAAGTATATTGAGGTTCTAGGGGACTATATTAAAAAATATTTTTTTTCAACCGACTTTTCTTTCATGCCCATACCGAAAATACATTGAACGCCCCTAAAGGGGCGAGTTAAAACTCGTCGAGTACCGTCATTATAGACACAATTATAGAACAATAGGTTGCGGTCACCGGTGACCGCTTGGTGTTTGACAGTTTAATATGGTCGGTAACACATTTGTAATTCCTCTCGTGTTGCAAATATCTATCACATAACCGTCATTTACAGTTATAGTTGTATAACAAATGTGAACTAGCACATTCTTGCAAGTACTATCACTGTAAAAAGTGCAATGTCACAACAATTTACTTTTAACACAGAACAAAATATAAATCAAAATCATAAGTAAACAACAAGAAAATGGAAATAACATCATTGTTGAGTTTAAAACATCAAAAATGTTATGTTAAAATAGCTATGTTGTTGTAAAACGGGGTTGTAAGACCCAAATCCCTGCGGCGGACAATAAGGGTCGCCCGAGGAAACAACAATAATATTTGGAAACAACTTTCTTGGCCTGCTCACTTCATTGTTATAAATAGACTGAGATTTAAAGGGATTTTTATTACTTCTTACTTTAGGTTTTGCTCGTGACCTCGTCTATGTTTTGAGATTATTATTCGATATAACTAGATTTACGATTACTAGCTTTCTGCTCGCGTGCTCAAATGAAAACAATAGTACTCTCCACCGTCTTAACTGTTACACAAAAACCATACACCAAAAAAATCCGTTTTGATAACATAACATAACAATAACATCACGCCTTTTATTCCCGAAGGGGTAGGCACAGGTGCACATTAGGCCAGTAAATGCCACTGTACCTCTATAATGTAACACCCACTTTTCATTATTTATGTTATAAGTCCCATTGGCATTTACATTTCCAGACTTCGTGATACTACTGAGAATTTTTGAAAACATAGTAATATTTTGTTCGACCCAGGAATCGAACCCGAGACCCCTTGCCCGACAGGCGCACTTCCGACCACTCGGCCAACGAGGCAATCGGTTTTGATTTTAGTTTGAATCTTGAAAAAACTATATCTTCTGAGTTTGTTTCGGTGTTTCTTCTCTAAGTAGTTTGTCATTGTTGTGTAAATGTACTACTATGCATTTCATTCGAGGATGGTCATTCCACACAAGCTTAACTAATGTCTCCAACTTTTCATTGAAGAATTAATTTTCACTTAGACAATTTCTAGTAGCGTCACGTGCAAACTATTATCAGTTCCAAACGTGCCTGTCCTGATAACTGTGTTTATTGCGTAACTACCTCGTATTGTATGTTTTTGCTAGTTTCTGCTCTACACTATCTAGAATTTAGTGTGTCATGGAACTTTACACTAGTTACGTTTGCGAGTATTTATAGGATATTGTGATAATCTGTGAGTTGCTTACTTTTATTTGTTCAATTTACACTAGCAACATAACAACACGCCTTCTATCCCTGAAGGGGTAAGCAGAGGTGCACATTACATTACGGCTCTTAATGCTACTGTACAATGTTTTTTTTCTTTTTCCGCTTCATAGCCATAGACAATAAACCGCATGGCACGGCACTTAATGCCAGTGTACAATGTAACACCCACTTTTCACTATTTATGCTGAGGCCCATGTAATAGGGGGTAAGCCTATTGCCATAATTATACCGGGCACAAGTTCAGACTCCGTGCTACTACTGAATATTTTTTTTAAAATATTCAGTCATACTACTGAATATTTTTTTTTAAATCCTTAGAATAACTTTGCCCGACCCGAGAATCAAACCCGAGACCCCTTACCCAGCAGTCGCGACTCGGACTTGCGACCACTTGGCCGCAACAAGGCAGTTATAAGTTATACATTTTTTTATGCTCCCGTCTGGGTGAGGCGGGAGGGAGTGTCAGACTCTTACTGACTAAAAACCACCCCGTTCCTACTCCTGCACTTCGAGCCGGAGCCTCGGTAACCCGTGAGGTTCTCCGCGACTCCGTATTGGCATCAGCACTATTGGGCCCCATCCGTGGTAGTCTGATGGCTCTTTGAGGCGCGAGCGGAACGCGACGCGTCGTACGCTCGGGATATAGATATACTAGTAACTAACAGAACAATCTACCTTGTGAATTTATGAAACCAATTCAGTTTGGTAGATAATAAAATGTACTTGAAAATATTTTTTTTTCTTATACTTACAATAATAAGTACAAAAATATTTAAGTTTACTACTGTGAACTTACGGCACTTAATACCACTGTACAATGTAACACCCACTTTTCACTACATATTTATGTTATGAGTCCCATGTAATAGGGGGTGAGCCTATTGCCATATACCAGGCACACTTCCAGGCTCCAGCGTGCTACTACTGAGATTTTTTCAAAACCTATTAATACTTAACTAACCCGTCATATGATGGAACGCAGATTCACATAAGACACAATATATTTTCTGTTGTGTCTAATATTCCAGCAGTCAAGAGGTATTTTTTCTTTTTTTTTCTGATAAATAAAAATTCAAGAGATTAATTACTCTTTTAATTCCCCTTACAAGGAATAAGCGCAATAGTACATGTAGGTATGTAAAAAGAAAATATTGTGAAGCCCGCCTACATAAAAAGGTTTATCTATCATTGCCATTTAACACAATATTTACCGTGTGTGTATGTACAAATCTTATTTATAAAGTAACCCACACATTCATGGAAATGGCGTTTACGTTTTTATTTACAGGAACTGTAGGCATCACTTTTTGTTATTAAAAATATATATAGGAATAACGTACCTACACACATAATATGGAACAAGTTCATATTTGTTTAGACTTCTTTATGTAAAGCTCTGGATATATTATTCAATGTGTTATTATTAGGTATCATACAAAAATATCCCAAATAAATAATATAGAATACAGTCACATGTCGTTTTCTTTTTCCATTTTGCTGATTTTTATTCAGATTAATAGTCCGCTCTGAGTCTTGACTGAATTTGACTGTCCGAATTCGATTGCATATTTGTACATATTACTGGCGACTGCGATTTTCTCTCCACAAATTAGGAGGGTGATACCTAGCGTATTAATGGTTAGACCTGTGTCAATTTTTCAGATTTTTAGCTTGTTGTATGCATGTTTAGGTTTTAGTATGAGAAGCTGAGAGAACGTAACATCAGATACAAAACCAACACTGTTAAATGAAGACTTTCTTGGTGCATAATAGGCGTTTAGAATGAACGGCTTAAAGATACAATGCCCTATCATTATAATCATCACCATCATCATGACACCACGCCTTTTTCCCCTAAGGGGTAGGCAAAGGTGCACACTACAGCACTTAATGTCACTGTACATACAATATAGCACCCACTTTTCACCATTTATGTTATGAGTCCCATGTAATAGGGGATGAGCCTATTGCCTACAATAAATAATAACAAGACTCTATGATAAACCATTAGTCAAATACTAAAAAATCTGTCACCAAAATCACCCATTAGCATTCTTACAACAACAATGACACTCCATGGTACTCCAATTCCTATCATAAGTTACGTATCACTTATGGAACGATCTATCTTGACTCCGTCCCGATGACAAATTAGCTTTGGTCTCAGCTCAGTGACATTCCGCAAAAATTCTCCGCCATTACTTGTTCATTTGTTGTTCCCAGCGGGGCGGCTGGCTTCGGTAGATATAACGAGTTTCTGAGTAAGTACTATCGGCAAAATTGTTTGTGTGCAGATGAATAATTGTATTGACAATTCATTTGTGTATGATTTTGGTGTTAGTTGATTTTAAATCGTACGAGTAGTTCGATGGTGACTTTTCCAACTGTTGCGGTGGCTTATCATTTTTATAATTAACATTTTATTTCGTAAAAGGTTTGCAATTTATATAGATAGCCATCATATGCAATTATATAATTTATAATTGCCGTGGAGGCCCGAAAGTTTAAGAACCCCGCATCTCTTGCATGAGGGTGCGGGTTCAATACCTACTAATTATATGTGCTTTCTGATATTGATATGATACACCACGGACAAATGGTGAAGAAAAACATCGTGAGGAAACCTGAGCTTATAATTTCTAATTATAAGTTTCAAATCGCCAACCCGCATTGAGCAAGCGTGGCATTTATAGGCTGTTCATATGATGTATGATATGATATAATTACAAGGTAGGCCATAGTGCAATTTTTTTTAAATCATTACAAATTTAAAAAGTGGTCACATGTTCGTTTAATTTAATCAATACTAAAATACATATAAAAGTACAATTAACAATCTATTAAGTTCGTGTCAGTTGCTTGTACAACGAATTGTGTTGTCAACAGTACTTAATAGCTAAGATTATGTTACACGCTTGAGTTTGTCAGGAATCTTGACACCTTTTCGGATGAACATTGTAAGTGCTAATATAATTTAATTGCTGGCTTTAAATGTGTTTGTTCAAATTGTTTTAAGCATGGGATATGTTAAACTTTTGACGATTGTACTTATTTCAAAATTTTAATCCATGATTATTTGTCTTTACAAGAACTTAAGTATCTTAACTCGTCGAGTACCGGTTTTGTAGACACAATTATAGAACAATAGGTTGCGGTCACCGGTGACCGCTTGGTGTTTGACAGTTTAAGAATGAATTAACTATAATCATGCCTTTACTGCCATCACGACTTTAAAGTAATTTTTTCATATGTATTAATCTTTTACTCATAAACTGCTGAATGGATTTTGGTGTTTGGCGCGCAAAGCATGGGCACCTTAATGGCACGGGTGGAGCTGCAGTATAAGTTAGAGTATGATAAATTAATAGTACAGGAACATGATAAATAAATAGTTGGGCTCGTAGCGCAAGTAGCAAGAACACCGATGCGAGCGCCAACGCCAGCCAGTGAACTGCGCGACATCGCCGCGACCGCGCAAACTGGTTATGAGGAAGAACTCCCCTGTTGTTCGATACTAGTAGAGATTTACTTAGTATATTTACGTGAGTAACTCGCGATTTTAGTTAATTTAGTATAGGAATAATTATTACATGGGACTCAAAAAAGACTAAACGTCACATTCAGTACGCTCCTATACCTATCCCTTCTAGAATAAAAAACATGACTAAGTTATAAAAAAAAAACTTATTACACTTCTAAGTGAGATTACAATTTACGGAGCACTGTTTATTGTAATCCCACCTGTCCGTCAATATGAATTTTTCAAGTGATATTCACCAAGAGCGGATAAGACGGGAGGCAGGCCGTTTGAAAACGACAAAGCTATTATTTTAATGACGGATATTCTCTGAAACACTTTGTAATAAATATAAACGGAATCATTTTTTGTTTGAGAGATAAGGAAAGGTATAAATATATAGTCTACGCTGTCGGATGGATAGACGGATTTCCTAGCCACAATTTTAAGGTAATCTTCGTCAAGATATTTTTGGACCAGTTTTTTTATATAGGTACCTATGTACATGTGTATAAAGATGATTTTTGTACAGTTTAAGTTATAGGTTTGAGCTGTTATTATTGAAGAAGCCTGCTGTTATAAATATGGCTGTGGAAAAGTGGATGATACGTAATACGACCGTTGCCTACTCATTTGGGGATTAAAATGTTTGGAAACCATACTGAAATATAAGTTAATAGGACTGATTTTGATAGACTTGACTATACTCATATAGTTGAGGAAAGGTCTGCTTAATATTAATTAAAACTGTGAAAGGTTACAAAACAAATATCAAGGTCTATTCAATATGTGAAGTCAACAGTAGGCTATATACAATACCTACGTAATATTATTTGAGATTACCCTTCTAAATTTAATCTTTATTTGTTAATGAGGTCAAATTTCAGACTGATTTCACAGAATATGAATAATATCCATTGTAATTACTTGTATAATACGAAAAATTTACATATTTACCGAAAGTTCCATTGAAAGAACTTATAATTAATATTTATATGCTTAAATTATACAATAAACATAACATAACATCACGCCTTTTATCCCCAAAGGGGTAGGCAGAGGTACACCTCTGCCTACCCCGGCATAATGTACACATTATGCCACTGTACAATGTAACACCCACTTGTTCACTATTTATGTTATGAGTCCCATGGAATAAGGGGTGAACCTATTGCCATATACCGGGCACAATTCCAGACTCCGTGCTACTACCGGGAATTTTTTGAAAAACCCAGTAACAATAACAGAGAAGGAAAACATGTCGTGGTCAAGTTACCTAGGGTAAGAGAGACAGAAAAAGATAAAACTCACTAAAGATTCCTTCTTGAATACCACCAGATTAGGTGAAAATCCGCATAAACTCAGACACAAACCATAAAATTAGCACATTGGCGCAATTAAAATTAATATCACACAGTAACCAGTTCACGTTTAAATTATTCAAACGCTTTAATAATTCAAGGTTGATACCAATTCATTAATGAATTAATTTTAACGCGTCGTCACTAAAGGTACTACCTTTAGTGACGCGGACATTCACGAGCTCATCCGTCCCATTTAGCTTGATGGCCGAGCGGCTCCCTAATGGAAAGATAATAACTGTTTAGTGACAGCCCTGGTGTATTGTTCACTGCCCTGTCGGTCAACGTGCCACCCACTACTGTTCCACGAGGTTGAATTTCCGTGGATAAATATTGAATCATGGAAGATATTTTGAATTGTTAATTCATGTTTGTATTATAATAGTCATTCTGTAATTGTAATTGTTTGAATGGTTTATAAAACTATTTCCTAATAATTAACTAAGTTAGGCGGAAGGTAATGCAGTTACTAATACTCAAATACCTGTCATAAATTGTATTGTGTGCGCTTCCCAATTCAATAAAGGCAAGCTTAATTAACTTTATATAGAAAAAAACTGAAATGAAACTCAGAAACAGAAATTACAACATGGCATCTCTTATCGAAATAAACATTGCAGATATGACTTCGAAAGTAAGTCTAGTGGAGGTACTGGCAGATCAAATTGTTTTGCGGGGAAATGACGCGGTGTACCCGGCATCAGTATAAACGATACGAATTTCCCTTGCAGCCCGTTCTTTTATTGCGCACCTAAATTGGATTTTCACTGCGCCATACATATCCCGCCACCAAGTGAATTTCATATTTCATTCAATTTTGTTAAGCTGAACATATAGGTAAGGGTAATTTTCGGAGCTTAAATTCTCATCATTAACTGTTGCTGTGTTTTGATGTTATTCTATTTGTGTTCTGGTTGATAAATATCTAAATGTTTGTTAAGTGATTTAAGTGAGCATGAAAGGGTATAATGAAAGGTTGGCCTTTTAATTCCGTTGAGATGGCTGACCGTATGTGGATTAGAGACGTAGTTGTTAATCTAATATCTTTAAACGAGCGATTCTTTTATATAATTATGTATATATCAACGATTTCAGAAACGGCTCCATTATTTTTAAAAAATTTTTATGTGTAGTGGGTTTTGAGGGCGATAAATCGATATAGGTTTGATTTTCAGACATTGTTGTTTTGTCCGTGTTTTCATTGAATAAAAACCTATAATGCTATTAAAATACGAAACTTATCATCATCGCTTACCACCAGGCGAGATGGTGGACAAACGTCGACCTATCAAGTATAAAAAAAACTAAATTTCGCTATTAATAATAACGTTTAATAGCTTAGTCTAGAAATGGGTGCCTTCTACCCAGGACAATTAGGTATTGCACCCAATTGTCCTCATATCTCATATTTTCTTTTATTTTTCTTATATTTTTTCTGTTTTCTATTTTATCTTTTGTTCTATTTTATTTTTTGGATTTCGTTCCAATTTTTTATGAAAAAATATTATGCATTAAAAGAAAAAATAACGAGCAAAGGTCGGCCATCCAGGTTCATTCAAGTTAGCTCACTATGGTAGATTACATTTTTGAAAAGTTGAGAAAAAAAATTTACTGACGTAAAAGTAAAGATTTTGAGCGTCCGAAGATTTTTGATGGAGCTAATTTTACGTAATTGTTTATTAACTTTTTGATTTAATAAATCAGTTACATCTACTCAGGTAAATTTTGGAGTTACTGTATGAATAAAATACGGTCTTAGAAACGGACGTCAGGTTACGACGTGTTATTTTTTCATATCTAAATGAGCGGACGGGAAAATATAATTTATTATTCGTCCCAGAGAGAGTTGTACGAACCTTACCTACGTAGGTACTTGTAGGAAGCCTTCTTCATAAATATAAAGCTTGATATTTTATAAAGGGTCCGGTAGAAATGTATGATGTGCTCATATTTTTCTGTTTATGTAATTGGGAAACTTTATATACCGGGCAAAAAGTTAGACTAATAAAATACCGAATATTATTTTGATGCAGGAATAATAGAACTCTTTGTTCAGTTAGATATGCTTCTATTCTGAGTGTTATCAACAACAGCGTGATCAAACTTATTTATTTGAAATATTGTAGTCGGGTAACACTGCACGCTACCAATTATTTATTAATTGAACCGAATGAATATAAAATTGTGTCAACTCGTTTTGTGCAGTGAAACGGAATCATTTTTCACAACTGGTACCTATTTTTATTTGTACAATTTTAATATTGACGGCATATTTTACATGGTTTCATTAATCATTTCGATGTTGGAGCCATTTTTGTTTTCGTAAAGTTGAATCTTATTTGTATTTTATGCGTGTATTTGTGTTGTATTGTATGCCGGTTTGTATATTGTGTGACGTTTTTGTTAAATTACTACAAAAGCCTTTGTAAATTGACGAGTTTTGATGGAATAAGTTATCGTAAACAAGTAAATCCAATAAAAAAATCTATTCATGTTTCAACTTCGAGTCACGCTGTGCTCTCTACAGTGTATGGATTTCATATAAAACTTTTTATGGCACATCTCGAGTTATCACCCTACGCAGACACAATACTTCCGTTGCACTACAGTCGCATGGGTACAGTCTGCAGAACAAATCGGATGTCTTTTTTTCTAGTTGGCGTGATGTAAACAGATGACCGCGGGTTCAAAGCTCTCGTTTCCGTGCGGGACGCGGAGTTGGAAACAAAAGATGCTCGTTTCCTCGCCGGTACCACGGCGTGGGGCGCGGGGCGCGGGCGGGCCGCAGCCCTACAATGGAGGCATTGTTTGTGCCCGGTGACAGGAAAAACTCCGACCTCCGTGTTTCTGTGCATTTTTTATTTCTTTCTTTCTTACGTCGTTTTTTCTCGGTAAGCTCCTTTGACTATGCCGGGAGGAAATCAATGTTGTTTTGAAAGCACTATCTCCTCGGATTTCGTTGGTTGCGAATTGATATCAAAATTTCATTATTCCTGCCTGCGGATCAAAAAGAACATTTTATTATAATTGCAGTCGTGAATGGAGGACGAGCTTTTGTCTGAAAATATTAGGTGCTTTGTTGGTCTGCCTCAAATAATCTTGCCTTCATTTTCTTCGCATTTTATTCTAAGAAATTTCTACATTTCTGCAGAACATTGTAGAGCTACAAATAGCCAGTTTGTTCTAAATTAAATTTCTTCACGAGTTTAAAACAACGTAGTCTGTTAGAAAGTTTGTGTTTACTTTGAAAATCGCCACAGTTGTCACAGTTGTCGAAACGCGTAAAAAGTTCTAAAACAACTGGCGCTTTATAGTAAAAAATTACGTTCATATGAGTGCTCTACAAACTAGTTATTGGGTACAGAGCAACTTCAATGTTTTATAAAAGTGCTCGGCGACTGCCCTCCGGCTATGAAATACATTGGCTGTCCGGTGGACTGCGGCCGGTTGCGGTGTATCCGCCGGATGAGCCTCCCCCGCCTGACCCTTTCCGGTCCTGGTGGCCTCTCACGATTCCTTATTTACTCGTTTTTCCTTATCAACCCGTACCATTCGCAACACATTACCGAGGATCTTGTTGCTGGAATTGGGGTTATTTCATCCTTACTTATACATAGGATGTGTGCCGGATTAGGGTTTGTTTGGCAACTCCATTCCATCTTAGCAATTTCGGATTTCACGTGTCATTAGGGAGTTTCATAAAAGTGCGATTGGAAACGGTACTGCCGACGTCGCGGGCCGCCATCTTCCGATATTTCTATGGCTACGGCTGAATATAAAAATTGGTAATGTTACATAATCGTTTCATAGACGATTGGGTTCATTTTGCCTTTGGCTGATATATGATAGGTTTTCCTGTAATATATAAGTCGAGAGTCCAAAGCCGAATCCCTGGAGATCATTTGACCGTAAGATAAAACGATAAATCTGTGACATGTGACCGAGTACAATATCGATATCAGTATTCCTGAAAATTGTTTCCAACTGAAATACAAACTTTGACTTTTACAAGTTGATCTCAAGTCGTGGCGGTACTAAAGTTTTGATGGTAATTGACTCGCTGAAACTTGAATTGTGAGCAACACTTTTTCATTTAATAATAACTTAAGTATAAAGAAAGGATTTATTTTGACATTGACTTAATTGTGAGAGTACTTTAAATTGAGGTGGTATAAGTAACTAGCTACTTACGCGCGGTTTCACACGCTCTGCTCAGCTCCTATTAGTCGTAGCGTGACGTTTTATAGCCTATAGCCATCCCCGATAAATGCGCTATCCGACACAAAAATAATTATTAAAATCAGACTTGGAGTTTACGGAGTTAACGGAGATTAGCGCGTTCAAATAAACAAACAAAAAAACAAACTCTTCCGCTTTATATAATAGTATAAGACAAGATATAGACAAGTATATTGTTAAATAAACATTGATGATTTGAATGTAGTTACTAATAAAATTGGACATTAGACGTAAGTGGTGTCACCTGACTATTACTAAAACAAAATCATCATCAAATCATTTGAAATGTATCTAATAAAATTAGACGTCTAAAAAGCAAATAGCTTTTCCTTCTAAATATTGAGTGAACCATTTTCGTTTTGCCGTTTTAGCGGTAAGTAGCGGGCACACTTTGTGGCAGCCATTTCAATCTGCAGATGGAAAATAAAAGTTGAAAAAGTCCGGTTTCCTTTCAATGAACCGATAATCAGGGTCGCCATTTTCTATATACAGGGAGTTATCAAAACATCAGACAAGTGTGAGTTTGATGAGGGTTCTGTCGTCGATACGTATAAAAATCTTTTTTAGATATCCATTAAAATATATAGCCGATGTAGACTTTCTGAAATATACATATATTTCAGTCAATACTGAAATATATTTCACAAGGCTGTTGCTTTTAAAAATTTAGCACTCACCATGTGTAAAACTTTTTATTTCAGCATTTAGGCTGAAAAAACATTTTCGTTACTACTGTACTCATACCAAGCTAGACACCAATTGGCTTCAACAAAATTACCTTTGTTGACAAACTCACGAAGGTTTCCCAGCTAAACAAAGGAACCCAAAAAAATTAAATCAACTTGTTCGGAAGATGAGACGTCGATTCAAGGACAAATAAAGTTATTCTCATTTCTTTCGTGAAAACATTTGAAGCGATAAAATTCGTATAGCGAGGTATTTTCGCGAACACCACCTCGATAACAAAAACTATAGTGCAGGATTATTGCAGTGCTGTAGGAGAAACAATTTCAATATTCCGTGAGTGTGCAAACGTGCAGCAGCTTGACATCTGAGCGACAAAAATGCGGCACTTGAGAGCGCGGTGCGGAGCCGACCCGCGCCACCGCCCGCCCATTGTTTCAGTATTCACCTACTGCGGAATGCTTACAAGTACCCTTTTTTCCCCACATAATGGTGTCGGCAGAGTTCAATGAGTATTTGCCTCAAATGACGTCGTTCCGCCTTCAAAGAGAACATAAAATGTGTGCACAGCAACTATAAAGCCAATGTCTACGTAATAAAGTCGGTAAATAGTCGATGAAAAAGTAAATAGTGTCCGACTATATTAAAAATGTTCTCTTTTATTATAATTACTTTGAGAGAAATAACTACTCAGCACAAATTAATAGTGACCTAAATTAGATGTAGATGGCGCTTTTCATACACTATTTCTGTTATTAAAAAGACACGGTACATTAGATAGAGAAATATCTCGACATAATAAACGCAACTGACAGATTTTAATTGGATCTGAGGTTTAGTTATTATTTCCTAGTGAGAGATCAAACATGGGCGACACAAATACGACGGTGCGATATACAGCAGTGGCTGTAAAATAGTGTCGACGTGTGAGTATCGTACGTGTTCGAATACTAGAGAAATGTAGCAGAATAAATCTTTAGGATTTTCTTTCATACCCCACTCCTAGCTAGAAACCACTGACAGACGGACGAGAAAATGTAAAGATACAAGAATTTTGCAACTTAACTTTGCATGCTTCGTAGTTTTGGCACGAAACTCAAATCATGGAGCGATATTATCAGATTTGGATGTCAAAAACAAGTGGTGAGCACAGAATTGTGAACAATGGAAAAACATAACTGAGTTAGCGGACTTCGATTGGTTCGTTCAGCTAAATCGAAGATTTACGAGTATCAGTCAGATTTGTTCGCTACGTTTTGATATTTACGCAGCAGAGGCAATAAATAATGGAGGGCGAAAATTTATTTGTGTTCGCGGAAAGAGTAAAAAGGTGCGCGCAGTACCTGATGCTTTATTGGTTCAAAGAGAGTAGGGTGGCGCAGGAGCCGACCAACATTTTTGCTGAACACAAATTCTGTTTTAGGTTCTAGGTAACATGGCCTTGTATTTTGATATTACATTCCTCAGGAAATATTTTTGTATGAAATAAATAATATTGTGAAGTACTTACAAGTTATTACTATTCTAATCTTGTTTTTGCTTTAGGGTATGGGTGAATATACTTGGTTGAAACACTTCATTAAGAAAAGAACACAAAGGCTAAGCACAACAAGGTGTAAGTATTTTAAATGATTCATTACCACACACTAACATGTCACAACATAATCTAAAACTAAAATTGTGCATAAAATTAAGTGACGTATCCGAATAAGGACGTTAAACTGTTAGCCGACAGACCAGATTAGAGTGAACGCAAAATGAGCAATTAAACAGCTTAAAAATAGTGGCCGTGTATGTAAAATTCCATGTTTTCAGTGACGTTGCGATATTAAAGTATTCTTTTACATTCCGGAGAGTCAGAAATTAAAATTGCTTGGCGTCGACCTATATATAACTTTGCTTTGTAAAAGCATTTTTAGCTATTTTAACACGTAAACGGGGAACGAGCATTTGGCGAACTTTAATCGGCGTGCAGTGAACTTGTATGGAGCTAAATTGCACGCTAAGTTTTCGTAAAGAAAATAAAATGTTCTTTCATAGATTTAGAGTTCGTATAAAAGATTTAATCCCGAATATGTTAAGGTTGGAAGTTGAGTAACAGAAAGGTCGGAAAGGTCGTAATGGTTTGTAAGTGGTTTGGTAGGGTCAAGTACCTTTCCTGGCTTTACCCACATGGGTGGAACCTAGATAGGTTGAGCTCAGTATCGATGTTAGTATTTTGGGTGGAGAGAATCACTACTACTTAAAACTAATTCTAGTATTGCTGGTTAAAAATACCAGGTTTTATAGATGGCTATAAAACCTGGTATTTTTAACCATCTATAGGGTCATAGGGTTTCCATGACGCACAGTATTGGCAATAGAATCACGTTATTTTTAACATTTGTTGCATTTGTTTTTTATTTACGTCAGTTTATCAAATAAATTTTATCCTGATTACACTGGCTGATTGATGTTCTATTCGAGATAAACGGGAAGTGGTTATTCGTCCATGACTTTTACGTGGTTAGTAAGTTCATGTGGCGAAGATGTGAAGGTAGTGACCCGTAGGTGATCCGAGTCATTCATGAGAGTATTTTTGGAATAACCTGTTCAATTACAATGTAATCACTTTTAAATGGCACCCTAGTATATTTTTAGGACTGGTTGTATTAAATGTGTTCTTTGGTTTTTGTTTAGATTTTCCTATTTTTGGACGTTAATTTTTTGTCGTTAAATGTCACTGAGGACTATGACTCGGGTTTAATACTTTATTGTTTTGATTTTGGAATCGTGGGATTGGCAAACAAAGTAAGGTCTTAAAATGTATGACAATCTGAACTCGATAGAAATTGATTACTGTGAATGACTGGTTTAACAGACCTAATATTAAAACTATATTTTGGTAGAAAAATTGAATTTCTGTGAAGTCCATGTATGGAAATAATCCCTACAAATGAAATGGACTACTGAAATGGAATGTTGCACGCTAAAAATGGTACTAAAAACATAAAAGTTGCTATTAATAAAAATAAATAAAAAAATATACGACTTCATTTCCGAGGTCCTATATAGAATATTGAAAAATCAACATTTTACACGGAGCATCTTTGCTGCCAGTATGAAATGTGTTTAGTGGTTGGCATACAGGGTGGACTGTATTGCGAAGCGCCCATCCACCCCCTACCTCCCCATTGATTTCCAATGGATCCCTCGTTCGTTTTTTGCCTCTTGTCCTCACTCACGCGGAACACATTATATACGAGTACGTACTTATTATACGATTTATTTTATAAATACGTTTTCAGATCATTGGGCATTGAAATTGGTAAATAATTATCTTGGATACGTCGATTTTGATGGAATACTTTATTTAACTGGAACGTTTGCTCACAGTTTTCGCAAAATTTCGTACCTATAAGGCCCCGTAATTACTTTGTTTAGCAAATATTATTCTGAATATTTAAACTGAATATTTGGATAGCAAACGGTAAATGTAAGTATCTTTTGAGACACCCTCTATTTCTAAGAGGTTTTATACTACTTTATTGAGTTTTAGGTTTTACTTATTTAGATGAGTAAAATATTTTGAGAAATTTGTCTCAAGGCAATTACGGATATTTATTTGGACTTTGAGGTAATTACGTTTTGAAGTTTTTACCTTAGTAAGAGAAATAGTTTCAAGTGATTAACGGTATTTTGCTTAGACTACGATCATTTTAATGTAAGTAAATGTAAGTGAATATAAGTGTAAATGTGATGTAAGACAAAAGTAAGTAGGTAGTAGGAATGTATTTGTTGTTGTATATATTTTACTTACCTTTGGGAGGCCGTCGATATTAGTTACTTAATTCTTGGTCAAAGTCATAAGGCGTTTATCTTCTGTTCACTAGCAGTGTCATAACTTTATCATTTAAATTTAACTATTCACATTGAACATACTATCACCAAATAAACGAACGAAGCATAATAATAAAATATCAAACTCAATTAAGGCGCAGATTTTATCGATAATTCTTCCTCCGATAAAAGATAACAAGCTTTGTATAAATTTTAGAAGCAAAATGTCTACAAAATAAGCGCTTGCCGTCGTCTGCGTATCAGAGGAGTTCGTTGAAGGCTGACGCATAATTGAGTAACATGAACACAGCGCCGACAAAGCCTTTTAACGCGTAGATAATGCCCGATTAAGATCATTTTATTGTTTTCAGATATAAACCGTATTTCTGTAACGCCGACTTGGATTGTAATAAAGATCGGCTTATGTTGACTTTAAATACAATTGAATGCATTTTGAACGAGTGTCCGGGGTTTGCAGAAAAGGTTTTGAAATACTCACTTTTGACCAGTTATATATAGGACCCCTTTTTTAAGGGGATAATCATCCAATGACTTCTCTCCCACCCGGGTGAGGCGAGAGTCAGACACTCCCTGTCTGACTCTTATTGACTAAAAACCACCTCGTTCCTACTCCTGCACTTCGAGCCGGTGCCCCGGCAACCCGTTAAGCTCTCCGCGGCTGGCTATAGGACCCTATGTTATGAAATGTGGGCCCATCTTACTATGACTACATATTTAAAAATAGCGACTGCACGATTGGCGCGATGGTTGGGCAACTATCTGCACGTAATGATCCACAGATTGTTATTTCGGGTCTATGTGTCATGTGTATGTGAACTTATATGTTTGTAAACGCACCCACGGTACAGGAGAAAAGCATAGTGTGGGGCAAAGTTAAAAAAATGTTTTGTTCCACCAGGGAATTAAATCCAAGACTCGTACTTCGGTAGCCACGTTTGACTCGACATTTTATTTCCAGAAGTGGATTTCTTCTATCTGATATGATGATCATTACTGAATGATGGCATTCGTATTTCGTTTTGTAACTTGCTACTACCATATCCCATGCATGGTATTAATTTTTGGCCGAAATTTTAAAATAAGTTTTCTATTACTGAAATCTCATCTTTCACGGGATCTATATCGTAACGGCATTGCCATCTTGTCATGTATCACAAAATGAGATCGGTGGTGGAGGAGATGCATAATTTAATATTGTGGGTACAAAATATTTTAACGTGGCGTCATATTTGCGGTTTATTTTTGAGATTTACTTAGAAGTAATGTCGTTTGTGAAACCTTAAAGATGCAAACGTAAATAACTTTTTTGATACAATTTTGCTATCCATGAGGATTTCCCACCATGGGGTCAAAAAAAAGATCTCCAGAAAAAAATCTTGAGACCTTTTTTAATAAAGACTTTAAAGTTTTACCATTACAACGATGCTTTAAAAAAATTGCTTATAGTGCAATTGTATATATGTATCTTTCTAACCTAGCCTATTACTATAAAAAAGCGAGAAAATATTTACGTTAAAATATTTGTACTATTGACTGATCTAGTGAAGATTAGATTAATAATGAAGACATTTATAATTTCACTGTTGGCTTGTAAGATCAGGTCAGACCGTTTCCGTAAGGCTCGTTCAGACCGCAATATAGATTGTGTGCGTCTGTAAGTTTGGTTTTGCGTAAAAAGATCGGCCTATCTTTTAAACCTTCTAAGACAAGGTTATATGACATTTTACTTCAACAGAAGATGTTTATCAACATAGAGCAATAATACTTAAAAGGATTTGTTTGATAAATTATGGACAGTATGAATGAATGAATGAATGAATGAATGAATGAATGAATGTCACTTATTTCTCAGTATATAGTAAAAAGTATTGGAATTGGTATTTTGAAAATTAAAAAGATCTGTAGTATATTTTATGTCGCCTCGTTGGTCGCAAGTGCGACTGCCAGGCATGGGGTCTCGGGTTCGATTCCGGGTTGGTCAAAGTAATACTGGGTTTTTTTAAAAAAAAACTCAGTTTTCGAACGGAGTCTGGAATAGGGTAGATGACTAATTTTTATTTTAATGTCCGTCTGGTAGATTATTTTAAATATTTAGACACGTGTTTTTTATTTTCAAATATCAAAGAATACTTTCGACGATACATTGTTTTGAAATGTCGCGTGACGTTACTTCTATGTACATTTTATACGTAGAAATGACGTTTTAGCCCCTACTCCTAAACTTTGATTCGTTATATCTAAGTATCATTTTATTATACATCAAAATAAAAAATACGTGTCTAATATTTTTTCATTACCTAACTGACGGACGAATTGGATTTTAAATTTTCATACCCTGTCATCATCCCTATTGTGCCAATTATGACAATAGGCTCACCCCCTATTACATGAGACTCAAAACATAAATCGTCAAAAGTGGTTGTTACATTATATAGTGGCATTAAGTGCTGTAATGTGCACCTCTGCTACGCCTTCGAGAATAAAAGGCGTGATGTTGTGTTATGTTATATTTTATCTATTAGACGTTTATTTTTAGGAACCAGCCCTAGTAAATTTAATCTGTTAGTAAAATTTTAACAGTTTAGTATCAAACATGTGAGGTGAAATGTGCATATTTCACCTCACATGAGGCGGCAGAAGTCATTGGATATTTTTCCCAACTTAAAAACGTACTGCTAGCTTTCCTATAAATTGTTATCCCATTATGTACTTGACATAACATGAGACCTCCTTTATTAAATCTCAGATGACAGCAGAAACTACAGACAATATTTTATGGGAATCATTCATAAGTAATATCGTGCCGTCTTTGCATTTCTGGCGGATATTGATTCCCAAGGTTCCTTCCTTGTATTATGATCTATTATAGACGATTCTCGCTGAATAAGCGTTAACTAGATTTCGTGTATCTGAAAATGTTCACCCGTATTTAGGCAATGAAGAATATTATTCAGTACAGAAAGCTATAAAATATTGAGCTTTTCTGTATTGCATCTACTGAACAGCTTCGTTGGCTGAGTGGTCGCACGTGCGAATGCCAAGCAAGGGTCTCGGGTTTCCCGATTCCCCAGGTCGGGAAAAATATTACTGGAATTAAAAAAAAAATCTCAGTAGTAGTACGGAGTCTGGAACCGTGTCCGGTACAGGGCAATACGCTCACCCCCTATTGCATGGGACTCATAACATAAATAGTGAAAAGTGAGTGTTACATTATACAAGCATTAATTATAATTAATGTGCACCTCTGCCTACCAGTTCGGGGATAAAAGGCGTGATGTTATGTTTTTTATGTCTATTGAACAGATAACATACAATTTCATTCCATTGATCGATATTTCCTGACCCAAATCATTAACTAAATACATTATTTGCATAAATTCCACTTACATTAGTAAACATGTGTTAAGTACATACATGAATACATATATCAAGCAAAGTTTGGCAAGCATTGTAGTATATGCATAGTATGTTAAATATTTGCTACGCCGTAGCCGTCAGCGCAGCACCGGCTACGTTCTCGTAGCAGTCAGCGGAGCACCGGCTACGTTCTCGTAGCAGATAAACGGTTCGCTACGAGGGTGAGCGTACTGTAGCGTAGTAACTTTATACTAGGCTTTCATTCAAGATTCGTTAGGGATGAGTGAGCTTAAAAACTCGGTGAAGTGTGAATCAAATTCGTAATGCGAGGTTCCGTACCTTATGTCTAATTATAGTACAGTTCAGTTTATAGTAGTCAAAAGGAAGTGTGCCTGTAAGGGCCTGTTTTATAATGGATAGCAGATTTTGAATTAAGAACTTAATTTGTCTGAACTATCTGTCACATAAGTTTATTCGGATATTTATATGAAGGTGACTGCCTCATTGGCCGAGTGGTCGCAAGTGCGACTGCCTGGCAAGAGGTCTCGGGTTCGATTCCCGGGTCGGGCAAAGTAATATTGGGTTTTTCAAAAAAATCACGGAAGTAGCACGGTATCTGGAATTATGCCCGGTATATGGCAATAGGCTCATCCCCTATTATATGGGACTCATAACATAAATAGTGCAAAGTAGGTGTTACATTGTACAGTGGCATATGTACACCTCTGCCTACCCCTTCGGGGATAAAAGGCGTGATGTTGTGTTAAGTGTGTTATATAAAGAAGCTGACACAGGCATTAAAGTTCATAATTGCAGATTCAAGGGCGAATTTGTTTGCCACGGTCAGACTTAGCCTCGACCTTCTTTCAAGTTCCCCAAAAAAAACAGTCATGAGTTATTTTTCACTTGTTTATGTTGGCATGTATCCCATGGCTAATGGGGCTTGTGTTTTAACCCCCCCTCCCCCACACTATTTGGCACTATCAGCGGCCAACGGTTTAATGAAATGTTACCGTTCCCCATACAATTAAATACCGTAAATTTTAACTGATGCCATTATTTTACGCTTAATCCGCGTCGGCATAAATTTAATTGGTATTCAATCGTTGAAGCGATGTAAATGATGAGTTTTTTGTGCATGTTCATATGTTATTTTTACTGTGTTTTATTTTTCTTTCTTTATTTAGTAAGTGGGGTTTATCCACATGGATATGTCAACCTTTACTGTGTTTTTTTTTCTATCTTTAATGAGTGTATTCAATTGTGTTGTATTTATGTGAATCTACAAGGTGTTGTTTTAAAGCCGCGTCATTTTCTAGGAGGTAATTCGGCTATGGATTCTGAGTCCGCATCAATAAAAAAAATTGTAGGTAAATATTTTTAATTTTTCTGCAAATTATAAAAATCCGTAAGTGCGAATTACATACCGCAGTCTTATAACTAGTTTTATAACGCGGCTTAATACACACAAACTCAAACACGTAATTGATATTATTCCTAATTGCATAAAACTCCAATAAGAAACGTTGCTGTCGCTTATTCTGAAATACTGTCGAACTTAAACGGTTTATTATAGCCGTATTTTTACTATTGGCCCGAAATTTTCTCTTACTTGAACCTTTATGACTTCTGTGACAGGCCACCGAGAAATGCCACGGTTTTAAAACTACACCTTATATATTGTTTTTAACTCGCCTGAAATTTTTGATAAACGTGGTCCCGAATCCTAAAGACTTTAATACCCAGATGCCCGCTTTTACCAACGTTTCCTAAATTTAAGGAACTCCTTAGCTAAGATAGATGACACTTAACGTCATTTTTGTTTTCATCAACTTATTAGCGGCACCTAACTGTGGAAGTTAGTGGTTAGTTTAGGTGTAGCGTTTCGGTAAGTGACTTCTAGTTAAGTGGTTGTTTAGGGGTGATTGGTGAAAACAACCAGGAGTCAAAAATATTTTTTTAAGTCACGTATACATATTATTATTTTTCCTAAACTACCTGCTGAAAATGTTGACGTATCTTTTTGTTTTTGAAAAAGAAACACAAACCAACTATTGTAGGTACTTGTTATGAACAACAGTTCTCAAACAGTCGCTAGTCTCAGCGACTTCCGCGAACCATACAATAAGCGCAACACGCAAAAGTTAGAGCCGGAAACGTGTAGCTATGGAATTCTCATCTCATGCCCACGTCAATAATTGGAGCGGTTGTTCATGTGTTTTTTTTTATTTGTGCAGCCGTGGTCTACCCGGGCCCCCATTGTTCGAGCGCGGCCACCGAGCCCGGGGCCCCCGCGACCCCCATGCGCCCCACCGACCCACCGCCCGACGTAAAACGGTTCGTATTTTTCATTGTTGCTTTAAAGCCTTATAGGTTTTGCTTTATTTATCCTCTTTTATAACTCTACGTAGAAGATAAATGCTAGAGGGGTGATGTTCTGTTTTTGTCACTATTTAATGGTTTGCTGATGGAACTTCATAGTCAAGGGTTATAGGAAATGCAATGTACTTAGTTTGCTATTTATTTGTTGCTGTTTGTTTTATCTGTGACTCCTATGAGTAATGACAGTTATATTTTATTGTATGTGTGACTTTATGTATATTTTACATTTTTAAAGGGATTAATACTTTGCTTGATTAATTCGCAAATCGATCATATTCAGGATTGAATTGGTCTGTCGTAATTTCGTGTTTCATTTATATTTGATTCACAACAATACTAGATCCCTACACCTACTACCTCTATATCATCAAAACGATTTTCAAATTGTTAAAAAATACTTGTACCTCAATCGACTTATTTCGTTTAATATTATTTCATATGTTGATTGTTTAATACTTTTTTGGTAGTTGTAATTGAATTCATATTATATTTCTAATATTCGTACGACGTTGTTACGTTGCTATTTCATATTACTTACATTAAGTTTCTCCATGTAGACAATATTTTGATTAAATATAAGATTGTCGTGTGCTAAAACTTTTTCCTATAATATTTCTACGTCAATTTAAAATTAAATGGATTCATAAAGAGTACTTATGAACGTAAAAGGTTACTTCCACACTTTGGTGATTAAATTGAAAACCAGAATGTCAATAAGTAATACCACATATCATTGCCACGAGGAAAGGAGCAAATAATTAAAATGGCTTTGCAGAATCTGTTAAGACATAAAAATCAATGAAGTAATAATGCTCCCACAAATTAAACCGTTTCCTCTAAAACGAGACGATTAAATCTGACTCAACTTTTTAATTGGATTAGGCAACTTAATGGTTGAAAAAAAACACGACGAAAATCAACCCTTACAAAACGTCATTATAAAAATGTTTAATAAAAAACAAAAGGGTATCGCTGTACCATTTTGTTTTGGGGTGTATTATGAACCGCTAGCTTAATGCGGGGGTAGAAAATAAAGATGGAACGTCAAGAAACGTTTCAAGGAAACTAGGGGCCTTTTTAGGGTTGACTTTTATTGGCTTCATAATTTTATCCCATTTATTTATCTGTATTTAGATCGGCCTCGATTTTGGACGACAACGGCTTCATAAGGTCGTAGATTTAATTTATGGACTGATAAGTGACAATGCTACAGGTCTTCTTACTTTTATGGGATAGGCCAGTAAACGAGTAGATGGATCACCTGATGGTAGGCAACCGGCGTCAGCTATGGAATATATACCTCTACACCTGGAACACTGGAGGCGATACAAGTTCGTTACCGGCCTTTTGCGTTTAGGAATTTGAGTATTGTTGGGCATTTAGGGATTGGGGAAGGAACGGGGTTGAGGGGGTAGTCGATTTACTGTGAGGCCGTGGTATCACTCCGGTCGAACCTATTCGTGCCGAAACATGGCTCTCCCACACCAATGGTTTATCTTGTATAGTTAAAGGAAAATAACGTCTCCTGTACCATTTTACGTTCTACCAACTACAATTATTTTCAAATACAAAACTCACAAACTCTTACATTTATAATATTACTTCGAATACAAACTTCACAGTCCGCCATCTTGAGACACACACACGTTGCTTACACTCACTCACGAACCACAGATAATAGAAAAGCTAATCCAGTGATTCACAAAGCTGTACATTCATATTCCGAGCAGCCACATGTGTCCGGCACGTGTCCGGCGACCGTCCGACACGTCCGACTTATCTCGTATCCGATAGTACGGTACCGGACCGATACTTACGATTTATAGGATTGCGTGTGTGATTGAGTTTTGTTGCAAAGATTTTATATAAACACTCGTTCAGTCACATGTTTGTAGTCTCTGGAGATTTCTTGAAAATTTTATGTTAGTTACTGATTTTAAAGGGTAATGAAGAGATGTTGACACTTTCGTTTGTCTAGTTTTGCAACTATTAATTTATTTTGAAAATAGTATAGTATAAAATAGTACAGAGTACCTATATCTGTTAGTTGACGATGAGCATATACAATACACCGGATAATGTTGCGTTTATTACGTGGGGCTTCAATTATTGCAATTTTCGTTATGAAATTTTATTTGTTTATTTTATTTATTTAAGACTTAGTACAATAACAAATGTATAGGCGGACTTAATGCCTTGGGCATTGTCTCACAGTCGACCTTAAGGTGGTGCAGAGATGAAAGTGGCAGGTGACTAAGCAAATGTTGATAATAAATAACTATATATAAATACTTAAGTACTTAGATACTTATATATACAGTCATACATATATATGTACACATACATCCAATACTTATATCATTTAATAGTACTATATACATACATACATACTCAAGTAAAAACAAAATAACATAATAAGAGACAACTTATGTTTGAATCGAATCCGCCAGCTTTTTTTGTAAATGCTCGTGAATCGTTTTGAATGATAAGCGACTGGTGGCCATTCTGATCTCCGTGTGTAGCGCATTCCATAGAATCACAGACACACAGTCACAATCACATTTTAGTCATATCATTACAATTTTTGATATCCTTGCTGTTATTAGTGGAATTCATTATATTATTATAGTTAATGAAGAAGTGGATTAACCTCCCACAATCTCTTCAGTGAATAAAAGGCTTCATTATGTGAAGTATTTTTATCGGATTAAACGTGCACTGAAAAATATGTAGTCTCTATTGTAACCACAATAAGGTTGATGTTTAAAATGAAAGGAAGAATCTCAGTATTTTGTTTATAATAATATTAATTGATACCACCCACTTCGCATAGCTAACAATCTATTAATTAATAATTTTATCCAAAGCTCTTATAAAGATGATAGAAGAATAAAGATTCAAAAGAATTATTTGAAATAGTTTTAAAATAGTACGAATACTCAGAAGTAGATGTTAATTAATCTCTTTATTGTTTGTTCTATAACTAATTACTAAGACTTAACAAAAAGAAATAAAGGTCAATGAGTGGTTTTATCCCATTGTCTGCTTTAGTTATTTAACGTAATATTATTATTATTATTACTTATATCTTAAATTAAAACTAACTCCCGGGTCGGGCAAAGTATTACTGGGTTTTTAAAAAAATTCTCAGTAGTAGCACGGAGTCTGGAAATGTGCCCGGTATATGGCAATAGGCTCACCCCCTATTACATGGGACTCATAACATAAATAGTGAAAAGTGGGTGTTACTTCTGTGTACACCTCTGCCTACCCCTTCGGGGATAAAAGGCGTGATGTTATGATGATGATAAAACTAACTATTACTTAGATAAAATTAAAATTAAATATTACTAAATTAAATATATACAACTAAAGATTAAAATTAATTATAGAAAAAACAAAAACAACTATTTACATAAACTATTTATAAGGCATCGAAAAACTCGTCCACATCGACGTCAGTGGGGAAAGTACCCAGAAGGCTGGCAGCATTGCCACGTTGTATGGCAATGCTTAACCTCTGACCGAGAAAAAGACCAGCCCTCTGGTCACGAGATGTGTCGATCAGGCGTTTCGAAATGTTTTTGAACAATTTAAGCGCACTCGGACCCCACGGACCTAACGTCTCAACCCCAAACGGCTCAAAGATATAACTACCAGCAAGGTTGTTATACTTACGCCGCTTGAGGTTTTCTGCAGAGGCAGCAGCCGAACCAGTACAACTCGCCGTTACTGGAAGATGAGAAGGTGCAAGGGTGTCGACACAGGTTGCGTCCCACACCAAAGACTTTCCCAGCTTCCAGGGCATAATGGACATACCGTCGGGTCTCTTACCATCGTCGCGTGCCAAACCCTTTGGTTCCAGAACAGCTGGTACACCGGCGATGACAAGAGCTCGACGGATGATGTCGTTAATGCTGGCGTGTCGGGCTATCCGGCCCGCGCTTCTGCTACACGATAGGCCGTGGTGGCCGAGGTGGTCGACCATCTCACCGCATTGACAGCGATGCGGAGAAACACAGGGTGCACCTACACGCAAGCAAGCAGCAAGCCGAAAAGTTGAGTCATTCAACATCGTGCCAATATTGAATGACGGAAGTGCCTGAAGCCAGAGACCTGATTCCCACTCACCCACAGCCAATAGGCGAGCTAACTCCGCAGGATTGGTGCTGGTATTAATTAGATTATTATGCACCAACCTGCAAAGCGGCTCGTCCCATTGTCTCTGGGAGGAAGGGTTGTCAGGCAAGGCTGAATTGGGATAAGTTTCTGTCCAGGCGTTCATCGCGTCGGTCAGACACGGCACATCGGGTTCAACGTCAACACCGGCTAAAATATTTTTTGTTAAAGTACTAGTGCTGTGGACAGAAGAGATGAACGCCGGTAAACTAACACTGGAAATTTTGCGGACGCCTAGACCACCAAAACGAATTGGTAGTGTGGCTTGAAGCCAAACACGATCGTACATAGAAGCATTCAAAAGTGAAGTTAAGGTGTCACGGATAATTTGATCAATTTGGTCCAGAATATGCGGATGCTTCCACAGAGGGGAAGCACGCAGAAAATACATAAATTTTGGGCCGAAACAACAATAGCGAATTAAAGTAAAGGCACAATGTAGAATAATTTTGGAAAGTCTATCGGAAATGTCACAGAAATTTTTAATTTTCTCGTTTATGAAATCAGAGAAACTGTTTTCGAAAATTGGGGAACCCAGGAGAAGAAGAGAGTTTTTATCAACAATTTTTAAATTCGGCGCTACGGTAGAAAAAGTGTTTAAAATTCGTTGTCTGTCAATAATTTTGTCCGGAAGGTAAATTTCGCATTTAGAAATATTTAATTCTAATCCGATGGATTTAAATTTAGAGATCAGAAGCTGTAAGTCATGGAAAACAGTATCTGCGTCACCTCCTAAGGTTCCATCGTCCAAATACCAAACATTAAATTTAGATTTAAGTTGCCGAATAATAGGGTGAATGGCCAGACTGAAAATGACTGGACCAAGAGGATCACCTTGTTGGCAGCCTACCGCAGAATCCAAAACTTTGTCTTTATATAATAATTTTGAAGGTTGTCTATAGCACTGCCAAATAAAACTGTAAATTTCAGGTAATTCTTTTTTAACTTCAGCCAACAAAGTGTCCCTATTGATGGAATTGAATGCATTTTTTACATCAACCTTAAGGATGACCTCACTTTCGTGTGTATTCAAGAAAGATGATAGGGCGTGTACGGCAAATTCTAAAATTAAACTAATTAAACAATAATGATTAATAATTAAACTTATAAAAAGAAAAATTGGTCAAGGACGCCGGGCTGCCGCGCTGTCGCGCAGCGCCGCGCTGTCGCGGTGTTCCGCGCCTCCACGCCGTCCATATCTTAAGAAAGACTGTTCGCCCAAGCGGCAATGTTGGAAGAAATGCTCGGAGACGGTTAGAATCGTTTTTCGACAATGAGTCAAATTTGTCAGCACGTCGAAGCAGATAAAAGTCAACGCATAGAATGATTTAAAGTATGCAGCAGACAGGCCACTTGTATTTCGCCTTTAAATTCATTTTTAATAAACACAATCACGTCTCGATGAAAATAATACACACTTTCGAGTACAAATTTAACAATAATTCACTTTTTATTTAAAAATAGGAATTTTTTTAGAAAATTTTGATAGGAATAAATAATTAGTTGTTTACGCGTTGCTTGGCAATCCAAAAACAAATATAAACTTATATCTCAAAATAAAATAGTTTATCAAGTTTATCATTCTGTTCTATCTCCATCCCGCACTAGATTGCCACATTTTTTAAATCCCAATTTTCTACGGGATAAAAGTAATATATAGTTGGGTTTTCGTCCCAATCTGTATGCCGCATAGCAATGAGTTTCGCGGGATTCATTGCTCGAAGGATCGCACGTCTTACACAGAACCTATTTGCGCGAGTAAATAAGTTCCGTGGATTTCCTAGTTACTCTGAGTAGTGTGTTAGGTAAGCAAACAATCTATCTTGTTCAAGAATTTTTACGAAAAATATATCGTATGTCAACCCTTTTAGACTAGAGGAAGAATGGACGAATTTTTCTGTGAGTAAGTGTTCAAATGGAGTGCCTTGAGGACCGTCTATTCGTTTAGTTATTCAAATGCGACAGCTGAGTGCAATCCTTTGGGGTTTGTCTTTGCATGTCTGTATTATTAGATTTTTTGATTTATACTTTGTCTCCAGTTTTGAGTTCGAAATTTTTTGATAATGCTAATACAGCAAAAATGTTTCCGTTGATGTTTGGGGTTTGTGGTTAGTTTTGTTACGTACTTCAATTTTCATTTGGTCTTAGAAATAGAGTCTACAGGGTATATTAGGTAGCATCTAGTTCTAATGTTATTCAATTGAATTGTATTGGACAAATGTTTTAAGTCTTTTTGAACATTCTTACCAATAAAACGTTCCTGAACACTGACTTTCGTTTAAATCACTCATGACACAGATAAACAAATCATCGTATATTCGCAAATAAAACGATAACTAAGAGTTAAGAGTGATCAAAATTAAAGTGTAAATTGTATTTCAATTGCGGAGTCATTACCAAATACAAACATGCACATATTTGAGCGGGTAGCTTTTAGAGCGAGCGCTGTTTTACGGGAGGTATTGGAGTGGATAGTGAATGGAGAACATGCTTGCATATGCCTTTATCGACATTCGAGTGACATCTCATAAGTTTCTGTTAATATTTCAGAGGTAGTTAGTTTTTGATAATGTTCCTTTAAAAACAGTTTTAAATTGCACGTGTGCTATTGTTAGTTATAAACAAAGCATGTATTATTGAATGTAAAGAAACTAACGACTAGTTTTTTTACGTTTCTATATTATAAGTTTTTTTTTACTAATGTGCGTCGGCATGAATCGACATGAATATAAAATATATATCTTTATCTTCGAAATCCTTAACAACGTACCCATCTTCTACAAGATCGAATTGTATCAAAGTGTGATATCTGTTGACTACATACTCCGAGTCATCAGACAGGAATACAGCCACATAGATACAATTACGTATGGATACGCGACCACTCAAACATTGCCGTGAGAAAAAGTATTTACTTGATGGAATTCCGGTTTGGTAATGAAAGATAAATATTTATGGAGTAACGGCTTTTTGCATAATAGTGGTATATTTTATTTCGGAGCGTTAGTAGATAGTTTAGTTACTAAGCTAACAGTTAAAAACAAACAATACTTTTTTAAATGTATTGTGAAATAAATAAATAATAACTCACACAATTTGACATTTAGAACTGAAACGGTTTTTTTGTCTGTCTTAGAAAATCATATTATATACATAGAGGTATATAGAGGTATATATATATATATATATATATTTTGTTCATGATGAATGGCAAGATAAGACATTGTAAATATTTGCTGTATACTTACTCAAGTTTTCACATAAAATCTGTTCTATTCTATCACAATATGTGAATTACATAATTTGTCAACGCGAAAATCGAAGATCCATCTTTGCGTACTAGCCACAGCATCAACGTTGCAAGTAAATTAAAGTAATTATTATTTTCCTCTTTCCCATCACTGTTTCTCTATAAAATCACAACAAACCTATTTTAAACTAAACTTAATTAAGTACCTTATCGCCACATGATTTAGCCGCAGAACTTAGCTAACCAAGGACTTATTACGTGGTTGCACGAGATGCCCCGCTTCATAGCACTGTGTAAACAGAGTATAGTCGAGTGAACGTGCTAGCTTGCTCGTTTTGAACGGAGCCTGAATACAAGCCCTGAGTTTTAAAGATTAATGTATGTCGTCCATGTGGTTACGATCGATGTAGTACTTTGATATATTGTTTTTGGGAGAAATATAGAGTGTGGAAAGGTTAATGTCACAGATTAAAACATATTTTTATCAGTGGTTGAGAGTGCCCAGATTTTTATAACGTACTTTTCGTTAAGCGGTAATATTCTCAGTAATATCGCGTAGCCTTGGTTTGTGTCTTGAATGTGGCAATAGGCCTCACGCACATTTACGTGTGACTTATGCATTGTACCTAACTTTTTGGGAACAACATGTTACGTAAAAAATAAGTACCATTTTACACAATTCATTCATGTAAAAATCGGTCATTTAAAACAACTTAAAAACTCCTTTCAGCTAAAAAGGCTCGTAAAAACAATAGTTTCCCAACTAGACGTGAATATACAGCCCTTTACTGAATTTACAGCGAAGGTTCTTGTTTTCATGGCATTATTTCGCTTTGTACGTGTGTTACGAACGTTCATTCACCCATTCTATGCAGTGTGGGGTAAGCAAAGCCCCTAGGGTGGGTACTGGAGCGAGAGTTTTCATTTTGCAAAGGAGTTCTCTTAATGCAATGTTCCAGTACCTGTTAAAGTTGAATTCAATAGTTTTATAGACAGGTCGATAACACCGTCAGTTGTGTTTTTTTAGATTCTTTTGTTTTTCTTATGTTCGATGAGTTTGTTGACTTTTGTATTTTGTTTATCTCTCAGTTTAGTACTATCATGTAGATTTCGTAGTGTGTTTTGCCGTCTTTTAAACTGTCAAACACCGAACGGTCACCGGTGACCGCAAACTATTGTTCTTTAATTGTGTCTATAATGACGAGATCTCGCTCTTTTGAGATTTTCAAAACTAGACTTACCAAATAACTACAAAGTTGTCATCTGTTCGTAATCGTATTACCTTTACTCTTTCATTTTATCAATTTAGTGTTTTCTATCTCTATGCAGATTGAAAAAATATCAGAGCGTTTAAAATGAATCTTACACACGACAAGAATATTCGGATACACTGCAGATAATTTCCTAAAAGGGCAGCGTTGCCAGCATTATATACTCGACAAGCGGTTACTCGCAAATAGGGGCCAATTTGATTGTTTCGGGTCTCTGTACTAAATGTGCACTCATGATGAAACGTTTAGGGACGGTCAAAAGGTATTTCGGTAATTCCTACATCAAATCAGTCAGTTGTGCAATAAGTATCAAGTTATTGTATTAGTGGGCAAAACTGCTTTGTTATTTAATGGTTACTTGGGAAAAAGCTCTACGTTTTTTAAAGAACGCTGCCCGACGTGGGCGCGTTGACAAACACACAAGTTCACATACACATGGCACTCAGACATGAAACAACAATTTGTGGATCATACAAAGTGTTGGTCCGAGCGGCAATCGAACCTGCTATACGTTGCGCGGCAGCCGGTTGCCCAGCCACCCAGGCAACCGTTCAGTCCTTAGGTAAAGTTTTATCAAGCATTTTTAAAATGGAAATTTTTTCGTAACGTAACTAAGTAAAAATAGGTAAAATATTATAAGCGTATTTCACCATCTTCGTATATGGATCCCATAAACTTATGTGACATATAGGTCATACAAGTTACGTTCTTAATTCAAAACTATTCGGTACAAAGCTACTATCCAGACATTGGACACAGGCCTTAAAGTATGAGTAACCTCTATATTTCGGTTCTATAAGTATACCTACCTCGGTAAAAGAGACTAATGAACATTGGGCAGTTTTGCTGCAGTTGCACTGTTACCTTTTAACACCTACTCCTTACGTTTCTAACATTACTTAGTTAAGTGTGGGCGAGCCATGATTTGGCACTAATGGGCCGGCTCCACTTGAGTGATACCACGGTTTCGCGGGAAACCGACGAGAAACAACGCTTGCGTAGTGTTAGGTTGTGTGAGTGAGGTTACCGGAGGCCCAACTATGTTCCCCCCTTCCCCAAACCCTGAATCCCCAACACTCAAATTTCTAATCCCCATAAGGCCGGTAACGCACTTGTAACGCCTTTGGTGTTTCAAGTGGATATGGACGACGCCGATTGCTTACCATCAGGTGATCCGGCTGCTCGTTTCCCGGCTGATCCCGTTTCTGTGAAGCATGGCTCTCCCACACTTAAAAGTTCGAACATCACCCTTATTACAATGACCTTCATAACATAACGGACGTAATGCCAGCAAAAATATGACCTCTGACTAGGGTTGCGATGATAAGCTACATCATATCCACATTACCCAGAAGTCTGTATGTGAAGTACCGGTTAAAGATAAATTAGAATAACTCTTCCATTTATCAGCAGCGTCCATTTATCATGCGCTGTCGAGGCCCATACAAAACCAGGTTTACTTTTTTACGATAATACTCGGTCAAACTTGGTTACAAGGAAAATCAATTAAAATTTTCGATGTGCGATGTTAGATTCTCTATAAATAATTAAATATTTGAAATCATTTTTATGTTATAATTGTTACTGAATAATGTTATTCATAAATACTGAGGCCTTAGTACGGGTTTGTTTTACCTTTAAAGTAATCGTAACGAGTGCGCGTTCGGCGCTGTGATTGGTTGCTTCATTGGCGCCGGCCAATCAGAGTGCCGAACGCATACTCGTTTCGAATACTTTAAACGTAAATCAAACTCGTACTAAGGCCTCTGACTCATATTCCAAAAAGAGATGTAGGTAGGTATTATGTTTTCCTATATTATATTTCTCTTATTAACCGACTTCAAAAAAGAAGAAGGAGTTTATCATTTTGACCTGTATGTATGTTTGTGTGCAGCTACCTCGTGATTAGCTGAACCGGTTTTGATAGGGTTTTCAGAAAAGTGTTTTTTACTTTTAGGTGAAGGTATATTTAGTATATTAACTCGTCGAGTACCGTCATTATAGACACAATTATAGAACAATAGGTTGCGGTCACCGGTGACCGCTTGGTGTTTGACAGTTTAATTAACCGATATCAAAAAAAGGTGGTTGAAGACTGACTTAAAAAAAAAAACTGTTTTTAAACGTATTTTATGAAATATTTATTTATTCAAATATACTATTGTTTTCTCATAGTTAGCGGTAAACCATTGAAATTTGTACCTTATATTATTTTCAATTAGTTTCATTTTACTTTTGCCTTAGGACAAGTTGTAGAGAATCATACTAAGGTTCAACTTCTGTCACCTGGAAATAATCATTTTTTTTGCTCACACTGCAGTGTCCGCGGTCTCATTCAAACGCACGTTTCATCAATCATACGAATACGGCTTTGTGCACCAGTCGAGGAGACGAATAGAGAAACGAGATCTCTTTTTACCATTTTGTGAAGTTTTAATACAAATTATTTCAACTAGTCTTGTCCCATGTTCTGGGAATCCTCTTCTAATACTCCTTACGTAGCTTAAATATCTTTAATTTATCAACAAGCATTTGTTTTTGTTCGTTATCTGTGACTTCACAGAGTTGATAGACTTTGAAAAGAATCGTAAAACCATAAAAAAAAAAGAATCGTAAAAAATAAACATTTTCGTTTTCGTGTTATTAATGCCACATTCGCTATGAGCAGTTTATTACAATTATTATTACATTAAAGAAACATTAAATTCCTATCACCTGTCTGCGTTTTCGAGAGCTGTTTTGCCTCGTTGGCCGAGTGGTCGCAAGTGCGACTGTCGGGCAAGGGGTCCAGTTCGATTCCCGGGTCGGGCAAAGTATTACTGGTTTTTTTTTCAAAAAATCTCAGAAACAGCACGGATTCTGGAATTGTGCCCGATATATGGCAATGGGCTCACCCCCTATTACACGGGACTCATAACATAAATATTGGTAAGTGGGTGTTACATTGTACAGTGGCATAATGTACACCTCTGCCTACCCTTTCGGGGATGAGGAAAAGGCGTTATGTTTTATTTGTTTACACTCTGTATATGGGGACTTCTGTTAACCCTTTCAGAAGTTGTAAAGCACTATTTCGAACCAACAATCAATAAACAAACTGTCATATTAAATCAACGTCAGACCAATAAATTCAAATGATAAATACTCCGTTAAATACCATTGGTGTAAAGTACAGTATGGATTGAAATAGCGAATAATCAGTGGGTGATAAATTAGCGTGTCATCGCCATTAGATATTCAGGCATCCCATGGCAACTCCCATGTGATCATCAATCAAAACTGTCGATACGTTTGATGCCTGGTTTATGACAATCCCGTGTACATTTACCTACGGGTTAAATGCAGTGGGTGTATCGGTATCTAGGTTTGTGCGACTGATGATGTTATTGCAGTTATAATGCAAAATAGAGAATTTGTTTTAGTTTACTGCAATTGTGTAATATATTTTGTTTCAATTTTTTACTTTATTTTAAACGTTTTATGCACAATCGTACACAAGTTGGACCTAATACCGTGGGCGTTATCTAAGTCTGACATTAGGGTAATGCAAAGCACAGTAGGGATACGGTGGGGGCAAGAAGCAATAATTAGTTTGAGTGTACAAAAAAACGAAAATAATAAAATACAAACACGTATATAGGTATATACCTATATATCTGCTATACCTCTATATATAGCAGATATATACCTCTATATATACATATGTTTTACTCACTATAAATCAACTTGCTCATACATGTTGACAATTGTAGTTTGCAGTTTAGTAAAGAAAATTTAGATGAAATTAACTTTTAAAGTTACTTAAAGGTACCTAATAGGACTTCTCCATCATTTATAAGTCCTAGTGAGATTCTCCAAACGTGCATAATATTAATAAATAAATGGCCGTATCTTTTAGTGTGTGTATAGAGGTAATATAATTCACTAGCGACCCGCCCCGGCTTCGCAAGGGTGCAAAATCCGTTGCGTAGTTTTAAAAATCTAAGCATACATAGGGACAGACAGAGCGCGGATACCAACTTTGTTTTATACATACTATGTAGTGATAGTGATATACAATAATTCTACGAGAGAGGGTCTTTACTGACTATCAGACAGACAGGTGAACAAAAAACATAATCATATACAGGGACACTTACTTTTTTTTATATAAAGAACGCTAAAAAAACCTTACGTCAGTTCCACACTACCGTCTAATGTAAAGAATGTCAAGATCCTCGCAAGTTCTTGAGCCAACAATGTCTTTTTATGATGAACAGTAACTTAACAGTCCTTGAGCCTCGTAAGAGACTCCATTGTGAGACAAGGTGGCGATGTATTGTGTTCGAAAGGACTCTTCTGGGGAATATATGTGCACTTGTAATAATGATGTACAGTCAGCCCAGTTATTTAGTATACAGGTAAAAAAGTAAAGATGGTGGCAGTAGCTATTACTTATCATTTAGGACGTTTTACCGTTATTGTCTGTTTATATTAAATTTTCGTTAGACATACTGTTTTCAGCTTATTCACGTAACTGTTTGACGAGGAACTCGACTAGTTTCAAGCCATGCTAGAGGCTCATATTCATGAGCAGTATTGCCCTACTCGCGACGCGGCGATAGTCGTCAACAGTAGCAGCGTTTTTGTCTGTTTTGACAAAGTATGTTATCAGTTTCAATATTGTGATGCGATTTTTAACGGAATGAAGAAGTTTCGTATCTGTGGCCAAGATCCACTTTAGTTAGCTGAGCCAACGGAGTAAGCAAGTAATAGATTTTATTGAAGCCATATATTTTATAAACATTAGTCGGCTCAGTAGCCAATCAGTGTCTGTACTAATCAATCTTAATTTTCGTACCTGCATTATTTTATTATATTTTTTTTATTTATTTTACATTCCTCATGAAGGCCTACCCGGATTGTGACTTGTTCAAAAATAAGTTCAAGGTTCTAATGTCTGTTTGTTTGCGTAGTATATTGTGAGCAGAACCATATACAAAATGTTGTTTTATCTCTATTTCCAGATTATTGTGTACATTATTATTGTTATTTTAGAGGTATTTTAATATTAGTTTGTATTGTATTTGTTTAACGTATATTCTGTATATCTAACTTTATCTATGTTTTTGTGGTTTTAACATATTTTCTCATTTACTTTTAACATAATATTCTTTATATTATAGAGGTATACTTTTAGTTTTGTTTTTCTCGTAATTTTAGGAATTTAATTTAATTCATGTTATTGATGTATACCGTGTTTAATAAACAATAAATTAATACTAAATAATTGGGCTGACTGTACATTCGTTTGGTTTGTAATTTGATAGTTCTGTGTGGGTTTTAGTAACGATGTTGTGTCTTTAAGTGTGTTTGTCGTGTGTGTACCATACATATATAGAGGTATATGTATCTATGGTATGGAGTCTGTGATTCATGAGTGGGTGTATTGTCTCGTATGTAATATTTGTGGTTATGTAAGTGGGTGTATTGTATATTGTAAATACGTCTCTGCTTATACCTTGAGGTATGGTTTTGTGTTCACTAATGGGGTTTGCAGAGGTGTAATAATTACATGGCTACAAGAATTATTTTTCGTTTTCGTAACATTTTGTATAATTACAAGAATTGAAGTTTTTTTTTCTGAAAATTGTAAGTAACAATAAGATTTTCTCCTGTGTCATATGTGCGTTTACAAACATCACATACACACTGACAAAGTGTTGGTTCGTGCGGGAATCGAACCCGCGATACGTTGCACGGCAACCGGTTGGCAAGCCACGGCACAAACCATGCAGTTAATTTAGTAACAAAAATTTTATTTTCCTTATTCGTTTTTAGTTTTTCTTTTTGTCACTTAATTTTAAAATTGGTTAACCTAGAATTGGCTACTGTATAAGCCCAATACCTATAGTTACCTTCGTTATTTCTTAAGCTATGTATACAGAAGCTGTCGGTATACATATTTAAATAAATAAATAAATAATTTGGTCCAATCACTTCTATTTCATGTTAGTGCTATGAACTTATTGTCATAAACCGCGGTTTTATTCTGTTCATACTACTGCTGAGATACTGAAAGAACCGAATATTTTTTGCCTCGGAAAACTAATTATTTTCCGGAAATTGAATTCAGATTTTAAACCAGGACACTGTAGAGTGTGGCTATAAATTCTATAGAACTGTTAAATTGAAGATATTAAATTTTACGATTTCAATCATAACTTTTATAATTTATTGAATATCGTGAATTCTTCCTGACTGAGCCAAAATTTTGATATATGAAAGCCCCACTGTACTGATTACTTTTTTTGGGTTAGGGTTAAAGTCATATTTTGGATATACGGATTTTTTTAAATTACATCACGTCTTTTGTCCTTAAAGCGGTAGACAGAGGTGCACATTACGGCACTTAATGCCACTGTACAATGTAACACCCACTTTTCACTATTTATGTTATGAGTTCCATGTAATAGGTTGTGAGCCTATTGTCATATACCGGGCACAATTCCAGACTCCGTGTTACGACTGAGATTTTTTTTAAAACCTAGTAATACTTTGCCCTACTCGGTAATTGAACCCGAGACCCTCTGCCCCGGCCGTCGCAATTGGAGAGGCGGATTTTTTTGTAATCACACAAATCCTGGAAGCAAACTTATACAATAATAACAGGAGTCTCATGTCAAAACTGTTCAAAAGTGTTGTAAAGGTGTTGCATTTAGTATTCCTACCTCTAAGTACTTACCTGTACAGGAAGGAAATTAAAGTCGACATTTTTAGATAGAAATCTGAAAATAGATATCCAATTTACTGATAAAATATTATAAAGTTATCAAGCCAAAGATTGAGACCGAACCGTAATCGAAAAACAAAAAACAATACCACAAAACGATGTCATCACAATGCCATTAACATTTTTTTTAAACACCTTGCCTCGCACTAAGATTTACTCCTGTGTCGTGTGTGCGTTTACAAACATACAAAATTAAACACACATGACACCCAGACCCGAAATAACAATTCATGGATCACACAAATAGTTGCTCCGTGCGGGAAGCGAACCCGATACACGTTGCACGGCAGCCAATTGCCCAGCCACCGTGCATATCGTGCAGTCAAAATCGAATCCCTCCTAAATTAATGTCGGATACTAAATCCGACATCCGTCTGCTAAGTACTACATAGTAAAGCCTTAACAACTCATTTCGTGGTTAAACAACGCTTGTTCTTCGTAAGATTCAAAGTAGGTACTTATTTCCTCAGATGCCGCCGTGTCCCGACCAATGAGACGAGAGACAACTTCCCCGGAATGAACAAGTTACGTGAGTATTCATGATTTATTGTGACTCGGAAAAAATAGGAAATAGTTCCACGGAATTCTTATAATGATTCCTGTGGTCAAGACAAATGTATCTCGTGATTGTTTTATTTATGAGATTGTTTAGGTTCAAGAATTTCTCGTAATCAACATGGGAAGCGATGGTCATTTTCCTTGCTCATTTATGACAATCACAAACAAACAATTCTAATTTACAAATGTTTTAATATTTAAGCAAATGTTTAAAAGGCAAATTCTTCAAATAACATTAAGCAAACAAAATTCAACGCGGTAATTCTGTTTCCTAAAAAGTACCGTAATGCGGGATTGACAGTTGACAGCAGCGCGGGTAAAAGGCGGGAAAATATATAAAAAAAAAAACGTAAATAAAGTAATTTTCTCGTGCAAATTGTGGAATCGTTTCTAGAGGAGCGCGGTAGTGGAGTGTCCTCCGTGATCACTGTATTACGCAACAACACGAAAATTAAAGAGCGTTTTATTTGAACCGTATTCGTTGGGAAACGTATCTCATTATGTGCGATGGAAATAAATTGGAACAGACTATTTGTCGAACACTTGGTTGCCGCTCCCGATCCGCTTCGATTCAATTTGGCCCAAATTTAATTGCAATTGAAATGGTTGAGTGAAACGAAATCCGCTCGTGGAGATTATCCTTTACATACAACGATGAAAAAGGTCACATAATTTAATTTTAATAAGTGATTAAAACTCTAAAGTGACTGAGTATAAGGACTATTTTATTTTGTGTTTACTATTTAGTTTTTGGGCGTTGGGGCTTGTGATAATACCAGATTAATGGGTCGCTGTTCGCAGGCAATTTATTTTAACTTGAGACTAAAACGTTTTATACTTTACTTAGCTCGTTTTAAGTGCTATTTTTATCTTGCAAGAAATGATTTGTAGTGTAGGTAAAAGAACGCTATTAGAAAGCATTTAAGTTTTCGTATTTTAACGAGGTATAGTAAGTTTCGTAACATGTGTGGCCAAGTGTTGCTAGTTTTGTACAGAATATAATAATTATACCTACTATGTTTCAGTTTTTTTTCTTTGTTTCTGGAGAAAAATTCTTTCTTAATCTCCTCTAGTAAGGGAAAGAGAGCGTCAGAGAGTTTTACAATAATTAAACTACTTATTTTAAGCAATCTCAGAATAGACAGATCCTTTTTTATAGGTTGTACGCTCATCCAAAAACTATTCTGATTCTTGATGAGGCTGCTGTTTCAAAAAAGAACCCAATGAATAAATTAATAAAGTGTCAATTGGTATATCAGTAGGTGGTCTAAATTTCCTTCGACATTAATGCCACAGATATTCTAAAGGCACAATGACAGGTGCTGTCAATATTGACGAAGGTGCACCGAATATTGGAAAAGAGTACTAGAAGACCCGATAATAGGTCAAAGTTGAGCTTCGCATTATTCCGGCCAGATATTGTGAGGCCTTTGTTGTAGGGTTACACCATCCATGTCAAACGTCTAAATTACAATACGAAAATAGAATGCTGATATATGTGTGAATTTTTTATACGAACATCAACAGCCTATAAGTACGCACTGCTGAGCAAACCTCTTCTCACATGGAGAAGGTTTGAGTGGTGATTAATTCACCACACTTGCTCTTTGCGGGTTAGCAATTTCAAACTTATAAGTCCAGGTTTGCACACGATGCCTGTCTGGTACTTGCCGTTGATAGGTTTCGAGTTTTCATGCATGAAAATCGGGCTTAACCTCTGGGCCACCACCATATATTTTATACGACCAACAGGTTTTACTGAAGACACTAATGAGTTAGATCTACAAGACTGTTATTAGAATATCATTTAGATTACAAAAAAAAAAACAATACCAAAACTGTCCAAACATAACAAAGTTTAAATAAATAAACAAAAAAATACCCGTAAGATAAATACTTAACATGTACGGAAAGGAGGGTACAGGGAAAATCGTAACACGTATCTCACATCAAGAGTCATAGAATGAGGGAGCCCCCAAAAAAAGGAATAAAACCTTTTTGTACAATTCCTTACGCACGCACCCTCATTTTGTAGGTACCTGACTTTATTCCAGTTCAATTTTATTGTGAAGATAGCTTTAGTACATCTATCTTCTGTTTTTGTGGTATTTGAAGCTACAAGCATTATTATTATTACTAGTTGCAGCGCGGTTTTACCCGCTCTCCTAGGCTCCTGTTTATTGTAGCGTAATCTTTTATAGCCTATGTTTATAATCTTTGTCGATAAATAGACTATTCACCACAAAAAGAATTATTTCAGTTCGCATCAGTACTTCCTAAGGTTAATTCGTTTAAACATGAAAACTTCAACTTCAAAATAAAGCAATAACTTATATAAAATTAGTACAATACTTTATCTGCTGCAAAAATGTTTATTATTAGAAAATGTATTCAAAAGTGTGCTCAATAGTATGACTAACATATTAAGTAGGTATAGTGTTACCCTTTCCACAAATTTTACATTAAATTAACTTAAAATCGCGGGTTCCTCACGTGAAAATACTGAGAAAAGCTGAAGAAAACCTGTTCCTCATGAGCTGCTCGACATTGCCGCGTCCGCGATTTTTAGTTCATTTAGCATGTCTCACGATAATTATTAAAAAAATACACTTTTAATTAGCAATATAAGCTAAGTACTAAAGTCACATTAGCATTCTGACCCTAAAGCTACGCCCGCGCCATCTACGAACGTAAAAAAATGCTCATTAAACTAAACAAAATATTTTTTTCACAGGCAAGAACAAAGAAGTCGGCAACATATGGCTTATGTTCCGAGGCAACAAATATGTTTACATCCAGTGTTTATATCGCGACAACAGTGAAACAAGCGACGAACTTAACAGGTATGTTTTGTGTTACTTTGTCAAGTTTATTTTTTGTTTTACGAGTCAAGTTTGTAGCCAAGTTACGGCTGTGTGGACCGACCACTCTTAAGTTGGAATTAGAAGTGACTACTGATGGTTTGTCTGTGGGCGATCATTAACAATGTTGCGCGACTATTTTCTGTGTCATAGAACATGTATTGTGGTTAATGTATGGCCTACAATAGCCGATTACAATGTAAATTTGTATTATATAGGTTTCCTTTAAATAAAAGGATTAACTATTATCTCCAGGCTTAGCAGTCAAGTTTGAAAGGTTCAGGTTTATCAGAGGGCGCTCTTACGACACCCACGGAAAGTGGGTTGGGTGACTTGTTCTCTTTCTCTCTCACTCTCTCTCTATCTCTGCCTATTCTGCCGTCATCACGCAGCTTGCACGTGTATCTAACAAATATACGTACATCCGAGTAAATCTACTGTATTAAATTGTATAATTGCAATGAAGTTTGTAAAGTACAAAGTGATTTATTTGAATAAATTATAATTGTTTGTTATTATTACATAGAGGGAGAAAGTATATGTTTCTACATTACGCTGTTATAAATACCTCATTGTTCCAGTGGTCGCAAGTAGCCTAGGCTCCGGCCAGGAATCTTAGAGTAATTTCCTGTAGCATCTAAACTAACCGACTAACAGGCTGTGTTTTGACGGTTCAAAAGTACCTGTTAATTATTGCATAGGATTACTGTTTTTTTTTGTTTCCAGAATAGTAGCACAGTCTTTACCTATAACTGTATACTCGATATATTATGGTCATATGTTCAGCAGGGGCTGGTGTAGATGTGTCTACATGGAACATGATTGGTGAAAAGACGGTATTACATTGTTCTTTTTTATATTTGATCGGTCAACGTTTGGCCACTATATTGCCATTATTGTGTATGTGTACATGTACCTATAAGCATTAAAGGCGGAACATAAGATACACAATATTAATATTACTAAGAAAGTCGACATAAGAAACCTAATCTTTGTCTAACAAACGAAGCAGTCAATATTTTCATTAGAAAAACATTACTCTGTAAATAACATATACAAATAAAAGATAAAATATTAACGTTACGAGTTATTCTAAGCTAGTTGTGTAATACCGAGGGAATGAAAAGAAAATAATAGTATACACGGTTACATAACACATCAACCTATGAAAGAACCAGTATAAACTGATCGGTGTAAGTGCAGAAAGATCTTACAAAAAGAGACCACGATAAATGGTTGTTTAGTTAAATGTGTAGTCGTCTGTACAAAGGTATTCAATATGACGATTGTTAGTTACGGCGGTAGAGGGCGCTTCGGAAGGACATGTGCTGACCTCATTTGTGAATGTCCTTCAGGAAGGTCAAGAGTGGACTCGTTAGCGAATGTGTACTGCTATATACTTATCTATAATATGAACGTTGTTACCGAGGCTACGGCTCGAACCAGGAGTAGAAATGGGTTTTAGTTAGTAGGAGTCTGACATTCTCACTCTCGCCTCACTAAAGGCGGATAGTTTGTCCCACTGAGAAGAAGAAGACACTGGATAATTTGTCACAAGAAGGCACTGGATAATTTTTTTCTCAAAAAGAAAATAATAATAATAACAGTATAAAAATAATAATAAAATAGTTGTGTTTCATGATGGAGTGAGATTACCGGGGTCCAATTACCGCCCCCCTCCCCAATCTCCCTAATCCCTGAATCCCCAACAATCCTCAAATTCAAGGTTGGTACTGTACTTGTAACGCCTCTTATGTTTCTGGTGTCCATGGGCGACACCGATTGCTTACCATCAGGTGAAAATGTGAAAGAAAAGTGTGTGTGTAGTAGATTCTGTTACTTCACTGACACACACGTTATATATTTAGACATATCTAAAGGAAAGGACGTCAGCAATGGAGTTTCTTGCTCGTTCTTCTCTATATGCATACATTTTGGAATGAGCACCAATCTTCACTCATGGTCTATTCCATAAACTTTCAAAAATGTCTTTATGTAATCTAGTTGCGATAAATGCCTTTTACATTTCACCCCCTATTACATGGGACTCATAACATAAATAGTGAAAAGTGGGTGTTACATTGTGCAGTGGCATAATGTACACCTCTGCCTACCCCTTCGGGGATAAAAGGCGTGATGTTATGTCTTTTTGTTTCTTAGTTAGAAAATTTTTTTCGTTTCTCAGTTTATAAAGTTGTTACTATTTGTTTTTGAGAATTTTGCAGTGATATATTAACATGAAGTTTTCTGCCTACCCCTTCGGGAATAAAAGGCGTGATGTTATGTTAATATATCAATTCATTATTAGTCTATATCTATATGTGCTAGGTAAGGGGTCACTGAATCTATTCTGTGCAAATTTAAAATTTACCCAACCTTAATGGGATAATGTCTTGCATTTGCTGGTAATCTTGGGTCCGATTCCTGGCCCAGTTTTATTATTGAATTTTCCTTTTTTGGGAGATGTAAGCTGTAATAGGATTGAGAATTTTTGTGTGTAGCAAGTTTTGTGTATAGTAATAAGGATCATACATGTTACATAGGTAGGTACCTACTGCTAGATAGAATTTATTTCACCTTGTTTATAATATTTTTAAGGGGGAAAATCTACTTTTACTGCCTAAAACCCCTACTCCTGCTTTGAACCGGAGTCTCAGTAAACCGTTAAGTTGTCCGCAGCTACGATTTAACTCGTCGAATACCGGTTTTGTAGACACAATTATAGAACAATAGGTTGCGGTCACCGGTGACCGCTTGGTGTTTGACAGTTTAAAGTATAAGATAGTGAATCAATTTGATAACTATAAACATCAATTCATCCATTCATCAATTATTCCAGAACATTTCATTTATAAACAAACGTAATATAGAATTAGAAAGCGGAACATTTCAAATCTCCTACCCAGTTGTCAAATCGACATAAGTACCTAATATCTTGCCAAATCAAACAAAATAATAAAATGTTGCCAATTCATAATTAAATTCTCCAAAAATAACTTCGACCTGTCTCGTTTATATTTATAAATATCTGAAATCCTTCATCGCCATCCTTTATTTGATCATGAAAGAGAGAGAATTATAGTTAATATTTTTTTATACATATATATATTTACATTGATGAAGCCTTATGAATTTATTTTTAGCAAATGTAAGAAGTATGTATATGAACATTGCGAGGCAACTTCACAATACTGTGAGGTTCTTGATTCAAATTCTGAAGGTACTGTTAAACATAAAAAGCTTTCTATTGATCATTCTCAAAAATGTTCAAATATCGAACGCCTGTCGAATAGCAAATATGGCTGAAATGAGCATGCTAATTTCAAACAACATTCCGACAAACATGCTGCCATAGGTGACAATAAGGTAGATGCCTAATTTTTATTTTAATGTCCATCAGGTAGATTATTTTAAATCATTAGACACGTATTTTTTATTTTCTTACAGAAACGAATACTTTCGACGATATATTGATTTGAAATGTCGCGAACGGCTGAAGGAAACGAGGTGAAATTTTGAAACCTGTTCTAAAGATTAGATTATGTAGATAATAACCCCGTACGATAAAAAGTAGCCTATGTGGTAACACGCAGTCGCAGGCGAAGCTACTCGGATAAGCTTGAAGATGCCTAATTTTTATTTTAATGTCCGTTTGGTAGATTATTTAAAATCATTAGACACGTATTTTTTATTTTCTTACAGAAACGAATAACATAACATATTCAACGATGCATTGATTTGAAATGTCGCGTGACGTCACTTCTATGTACATTTTATACGTAGAAATGACGTTTTAGCCCCCACTCCTACTAACTTTGATTCGTTTTATCTAAGTATTGTTTTATTATACGACAAAATATAACTTATGAACTAATTAGATTTTCGATTTTCATACCCTGTCATCATCCCAATTACTCAATTGAGGCATGTTTTCATGCTTGAAATTAGCATGTCTATTTGTGTGATTGCTAAGAGTCAAAAATTTAAAATGATTGTTATGATTTTTAGGATTTTTGACAGTAGAGTGGAGTCTAATCTAGTATAATATGAGTAAAAGAGAGAGCGAGATAGAGAGAGAAACAGAGACAAACATAGATTTGGACTAACCCATTTATAATGACATCAGGAGTGATTTTTATTCTTTAAATCACTACTCACCCCTTCAGCAAAATCAGCCTAACTTGAATATAAGGATGAACATCACTTGATGTCCTATTTTATTAACACAAACTTTGTTGTTCACAGACAAACTTTGGCCATTAACGTCACCAAAATCCTATCAGCGGATACTCAAAATATTGGTAAGTTAACGTTCTGATATAAAGTTGGCTGAAATATTCCTATATCATCGCCGCGCGCCGCGTCAGCCCGACTTCCAACATCGAAAACATCTTTTAACTTTATATTCTCAAAGTTTGAGTAAAGTGAAAATACTAATTTACCGTTTATCTACAAGGCAAACTCGAAAAATATCGACTAGCTGTTTATTTATGAGGTGATTTACTTTTTATGTAGAATAAATTTCAATTACGACCGACCGCTGAAGTAATAAGCTTGGTCTGAGTCGGCAGCTTTTTCAATGCGGTCACAAGCACAATACGATAAATTACCGCCCTAATTCGATCCGGTGCTCGTAATGTGGGTTCATCAAACATCTTGTTTGTGCGACATAAAGTACAATAGAGAGGTAGCCACGACCCGCCCGTGGCATTAGCGACGTCCGTCGTCCCGCAATTTCGCTCCACTTTGTCTCCATTGCTTGCTGTCTCCACGGCCACGGAACAAATGAGAGATGAAAACGGTACGACGACGTTTCTTTTCAGACTTAGGACGGTCCCAGTATCATTAGTTACACGATACGATACAACAGCCTCAGCGAACGAAACCTTGTAACAGACGGAGAAATCGTTGATTAACCGAGTTATTTCTTCTTACATTGAATAAAATGTCCATTACTGCTAACTTGCTATAGGTTTTAATTAAAGGACGGAGCCGTTGCGACTTCGTGTTTTGCTTTTTTCAAAATAATTAAAGGGTTGAAAAAAATTTTCTCGCGTAGCACGCAAAAAGAGAAACGGCGACGTAACATTGAAGCCGTATGTTTATGAGTTTCCCTAGTTTTCAAAGGGAAAGATATTGCGCTCCGTGCTCGTATTTGAGGAACAAGAGTGTAATTCCCCGAGGTTTTGTCTTGCGGCAACACATCCTACAAATGAAAAGATGCCGACATTCAAAGCGAGCTGGTGCATTTTTAAATTCTCGCTATGGCCGGTTCGGGGCAAAAACTCATGTGGGTTCGCAACTAATGGACTTTTTAAACGTGTTTCGTTTCTTTCATTCGTTCTTGCATACATTTAAAGCTAAAGCGAGCCTGGCGTATTCCGATCACGCGGCACTACTTACCTACTGTAGCGTCCCGTACATTCAGTTACGATTAGTTTTAATTTCACTCCCGGGACACAGAAACTATTCTGTGCTCGACTGAGTCGTTGTTCTCTTGTGAGATTTATTGCTAAAGTTTTCTGCAGACCATTTTAAAATGGTATGTTCTTATTGGTAAGCCCGGCTTCATATAAAAGGCTTGTTTGTCCTCAACGCTTTGTACAGTACTTTTACACTAGTAACTTTTGCAAAGACTTTACTGGAGTTAATTTTGATGTTATCAATTAATTTTGTTATATAAATGTTAACATTTTCCTCTTCAAAGTTTTAAGTTAACCTTGTATTCAGAATTTTCTTTATACCTTCCATAAATTACAATCAATTCAAGAAGTAAAATTGTAATAAACAATATCACTTTAAGATTTACAATATTGCCATGCAAAATGAGAAAGTACTTACTCCCTTAAAATTAAATCGTCACAAAGGTAATTCTCTATTTAGCGGGATTTTAATAGATGCAGTTACTGATGTCTGTGTAAACAAGAATAGACGGCGCAGTTTTCCACAAGCTTGTAAAGCATTGAGGGGATGAGACATTGCGATTCATTCTCGCATTTAAAAGCAAGATTGTAATTTTACAGGCCTTTGTCTCCGCCCCGCGCGGGCCGTGGGCTTGCAGGAAAATATGCGCATTCAAAATGGATTTTTATCGCTTTTCAAGTGGTAGGCTTTAGCTGTGTTGTCTGTTCTGAATTCTGTAACGACCCATACAACAGTCTGTTTTGTATTGGATACATATAGCGTGTATTGTATATTTTGTACCTATTACTTGTCTTTGTTACGAGTCGAGAAAAGAGTAAAAAAATACTCTTGATGCAAGAAAGTAAACTAATCAGTAATCACACATTTGTAAATCCTTGGCTATTTTATTATGTTATATAAACTAAAGTGAATGTTGAAATAGTTCGTAAATTAATCGAAATAGCACAACAGTATCATTAAACGGTCATCCTAAAATAACCCACAATTTTCGTTGGTAAACTGTTCAGGTAAGCAAACTCGAACTGATAACTTCGACAATACCTACTCAAAGGTTTAATTAGCTGAGTTTGCGAGGTAGAATTCATAAACTTTCCGAATAATAAGGTCGGTCAAACCGAACCGTGTTGGTCAGTATAACCGGACTCCTTCGTTTGTTAGCTTAGGACGACACCCTTTACAGAGATGTGCCAAGTACTCAACGAGACCTTGTAAGACAGGGACTTGTTTGGAGTAATTACACTCCCGTACGGGTATTTACCGTGTATACATACGATATTCAAATGAGGACAGCTAAGCGTTCTTGACGACACGCTCACATCCACTAATTGTACTATGTTCACATGACGCGCTCGTATTATTTTACGTCACAAATACTTTATGCAACGTGTGGCCTTATTCAGATCGAGCGCATGACTAGGTCACTGTACTCTTGGAAAGTTCACTGTATTGATTTTATTGCGCACGCCCGAAAATATAAATGGAATCTGGTGGCGGTACCTACGGAACTGGCCATTGATTTAATAGCCATGAATAGGTACGGCGGGCGCGGACTCGTATCTACATCAAGCACGTCAATTATTCAGAGTATGTGCAATGCTATCCTGTGTACACAGAAAAGTAATCTGGCTACCGTAATGCGCCCTAACCGAATTGAAATAACTTGATGAAATACCCGTCGCGTGTCAGCATGTTTGATGTTTTAAATGTAATTTACTTGATGGAACAATGAATTTTGAACCTTAGCTTACTGTTTTCATTAAACATTTTTCTTTTTACAGGTTACATCAAATTACTGGAGATGAAGAAAGGCCTTGAGTGCGAAACTTTACTCAAGTGCAGATCCATTGACCCAAGACGACTGTAAGTTAATCTCCAGTTCTCGTAAATACAAGAATTCGAATGTTCCCACATAAAACTCTGAACTGTTTGACATTTGTTTTGTGAAAAGATGAAGTTTATCCTTCCGCCACAACTTTACATTTTACGAAGGAAACTTGCAGACGGTTATAATGTGAAATTTATCAAGATGTCAGAGCCACGTGGCGAGAAAGTTTGAACCTAATTCTGTATGATGTAGACCACAAAATGTAGTAGCACGGAGTCGTCGCGACATCGTTACGTAATTATTAGACTCGACGCCACTGCGGGCCGACGACCCCGCTCGACTTTGACCTACTTCTTACTCTAATTTTCGCGTCTCAACCCTGTAGACAACTTTATCTATATCTGTATACTTGTTATAACTACCGGGAATCTCGTGGAATGGATGTATTAATATGCTGTGGACGTCTCGCTTGATTATATGAAATAATTTTAATATAAAATTTGCACTTTGCCGTTTGGGCCTTTGTAGACACTTGTGTTAATTTAAAATGTATCGACACGCTCCCGTTTACGGCCGTACTTCTCACAAATATTATGACAACAACCTTTACTAAAACTTTATACCCAATGTAATGTTTTCTTTCCATTACCTATGATTCGAAAGGTTTTACTGAAGGGTTAAATAAAACAACATTACGTAAGGAACGATCTTATTTTCATATTATTATTTTCTTCGGGAATGGATCGATATTCGTTTCATCTTGTGCGTTCGAAGTAAATATTTAAATATATTTCATATGTTACGTACATACTTGTAATGCATTAAGCAGCCGAGAAAAAATACACTTACACATTATTTTTTTATTTTTGCAAGCTAAATAAGTATGTCCAGATCATGATGTGAGGTTCCTCTATTTTGAGGCAAACAGGTTTGATGTCTCAATACATTTGTGTATGTTTACTTAATAACTGAATCACAAATCCCTTCCGTATTTATAATTTATGTCTCAACGAAGCGAGTCTATGATCAGAATTTTGTGTATAGTGATAGTTATTAGCTTGGAGAATGGTATAGGCTACATTTTCCTATAGCTGTAGAGGCATGATATTATCTTTTCAAAAGTACTAGATTATATTTTCGTTCGTTTTAAAAATATAAGGAAACTAGACGACAAACAGTAGAAACACAAGGCGACACTTTACCTCGATTAAGATGGTGTTAAACACGGATTTCCTATAGCTCATATCATTCATCCGTATATACTCACAATAAAACTTTGTCTTGGAGAACGGCCGCCTCTTCCCAACTTTGTCATATTCAAATGTACTTCGGAATCTTGAGCTTTGTTTACATATTGCATACAACAAACCTATTATAGTAAAAAGTCATTTCGATTGTTTTGATTAAAGATGATGGGTGTGATGGCTCGTTGAGGAGCGCGCGGAACGCGAGGCGCCGTACGTTCGGGCCTGGTTCAGCGAGTCACCCGTGCTCGCCGTACGCAGGCCCGTTGCTTACAGTGGCCGGAGATCGACGATTAACGGGCTAGCATATTATTTAGCAGATTTAGAGACGAAATAAAGAGAAAGAAAATACTTTATTACCACGCTAAAAAATAACAAGTAATAACAAAAACAACAAGTACCTACTTATGAATACATGTTCATGTCCCAAGTCTGCCGTGAAATGGGACCAGTTCAGCATGTGCAAGACAGGGCCTTGCGCTGGTATTCTATTGGCCCTTTAAGTGACTCGCGGACGAACAAGCCACCAATTAGACATCAGCAATTTAAATGAATTATTTAAACAAATATAATAATGTAACTTTAATTTGAAGAGTACAGAGTCTAGAATCATGCCTGATAAGGTTGAATTGTCTTACCAGTATTAAATTGGAGTCCTGTCACAACTGGAGAACCTCTCAAAACTCCTCTGTTTTCTCCTTCGAATAATGAACACCTTTTTTTGAGGGGGCAAATTCATCCAATTTCTTCTCTCGCCCGGGTGAGGCGACAGAGAGTATCAGACTCTTACTGACTAAAAACCACCCCGTTCCTACTGCACTTCGAGCCGGAGCCCCGGCAACCCGTTAAGTCTTCCGCGGCTCCGTATCGGCATCAGTCCTGTTGGACCCCATCTGTGGTGGCCTGATGGCTCGTTGAGGCGCGCGCGCAACGCGACGCGCCGTACGCTCGGGCCTGGTTCTGGTCGGGCGGCGAGTCACGTATAATGAACACTTACGACTACGATTGACGTTAAAAAACTGCAGATAGGTAACAAAAACATCACGAAACATTTATATCCAATCGTTTTTCCATCAATTTTCCGGTTAAATGCAACAGTAACGCAGGTACAATGCGTCGTAAATCAAAATGTAATTTCGATCCGTTCAATTTTTAGAGAATGGAATGACGCTCCAATATGCTTGGTACGTTTGACGGGAATTCGATCTGCCTTCACGAAATTAAATTCCGTTGTACATAAATAAATGATGATATTAATTCATCATATATTTTTCATATTGGTGCTCCTGCACAGAGGTATGTATAAACCCACATTTCACCAGATTTGTTACGAGGTGAGCTTATTGAACCTGGTCGTTGTGGCTCGGAGGTTTAAGACGCCCGCTTCTCATGCATGAGGGTGCGGGTTCGGAACCTACCAACGGCAAGTAGGTACCTTTGTGACTTTTACCGAGTTATATGTACTTTCTAAGATTATTCTGACTGACACCACTGACAAACGATGAAGGAAAACATCGTAAGGAAAGCTGGGTTTATAATTTATAATTAGAAGTTTGAAATCGCCAACCCGCATCGAGCAAGCGTGGTGATTAATGCTCAAACCTTCTCCATGAGAGAAGAGGCTTTGCTCAGCAGTAGGCATTATAGGCTGTTGATGTGATCTTACTTAACCTACTACACTGTACTGGGTATAGAGAAGGAACGGGGTGGTTTTTAGTCAGTAAGAGCCTGACACTCCCTCCCGCCTCACCCAGGTGGGAGAAGTCATTCGATGATTTTCTCCCCTTAAAAAAATACCCTGTAAAATCATGCTAAACCTACATAGTCAAATACATAGTTTTCTCACTGATTAACACGACATGAATATTTTTACCGACATACAGAGATTTTGTAATTTTTAAATTTGGAAATAGTGGTCACTAATGCCATCTATCGAAAAATTACCGACAACTTTGTACTTTCTCGATATCGAAACATCGCGCCAGCAGCGCCGCCACCCAGTTAGATGGTGGCGGAGGTATGTACTAATACGTAGCCGGCCCGGTACAAACAATTACAATTTATTTTGTTTGTTTACTCGTGCTGGACTGGACGCGAATTTTTGTTTTTTGGTGGTTGGTAATGGCTATACAACTTCATAAGCATTGCTTCTTCGTTATCCGATTAATTTAAGAAGTCGACAAAACGTAGCGTTTGTTGATTGAAAATGGAATTATTAATTTTGGCCAACTTATTGTTTACATTTTTATTTTCGCCATTTTGTTTTGATTAAGTGAATTTGTTTTTGAGTGCAAGTCACAAGTGAATAAAGTAGAATTACAATTATTGTAATGAATTATAATTTAAATGAACCATAAATTATATAAAATTATAGCTGTGAGTACAAACCAGTTTATTCGGGTGTCGCGTCGCATCATCTTTCCGCACATTTAACGTTCAGTTTACACTGGTTATGTAAAGCTCGATGTGTAGCCGTGTGTACCTACGTACGACGCGGCGAATGTTGCGCTGCTGCTGTTGTTGCCGACGTAAAACATTTAGGTACCTAGGTACGTGAGTGAGCCGAAAACTATAACAATTAAAATTAAAACGAACAAAGCTTAATACAACACTTAACCCTACCCGGGACTCTTTACTTGGTAGCACTTCTGATATCTCAACCCAAATGTGGGACTCATATAAACTCATATTGATAAATAATGCACAGAAAATAAAACACTAAGCCGTAACTATTGTAGATACATATTTCATTATAAAATACTTTTAACAACATGAAATTAAACAAAAAATATTTCATTATTCAAAAATTCATTGGAATATGTACACGAAAATTTCTGTTGAAAAATTAAATTAAAAATGCCAATAGATACTCATTTTAATATCAATTTCGTAGTAAAATAAAATGTGTAGGTAGGTATATAACGTTTGTGTTATCTCATAGTTAATTAAAAGAACTACCTATTTTCGATTATTTTTGATCTAAAAGAAGTGATGAACAAAGTTACTGGTGATCTATATACAAATGCCTAGTCGCGGAGAACCTAACGGGTTACCGGGGCTCCGGTTCGACATGCGGGAGAAGGAACGGAGTGGTTTTTAGTCAGTAAGAAAGAGTCTGACACTCCCGCCCGCCTCTCCCAGGCGGGAGCAGTCATTCGATGATTTTCCACCCTTAAAAAAAACATTCCGAAAACTTTTGCCGATACGGAAAGAGATAGGTACTACGTAAAAGTGGCCTATCAGACTAAATACGTACGTAGAGTCGTAGACTAAATAAACGGAGAACCGTCGTCGTAGAGTACCCAAATCAATACGAACATAATAAAATTAATTACAACACATTTGTACACCTTTCTCCAGACCCATGTACACAAATTAATTAAGAATGTACGGCCATTTTTCTCTACATACATATGTAGGCAAGCAATTAGTAGAGGTTTCAGTAAAAGGCGAGCTCGAAGAAAATAATTTCTGTTCGTTATTCAGCCCACAGTGGGTGTAATTGGTAGGCTCTCTGTCCCACCCGGTGGGGCAACGTGGTTGTACATCAAACAAAATGGTCTAAATTACAGCCTTTTAATTCTCGACAATTAATAAATTGAATGGTTTTCTTTGTAAGAATGCCGTCTGTATGTCGCCAGTGGGGGCTTTTATATGTATAATTGTAGACATATGCTTTCCATTGTGTTTGTTCAAAGGCTCTTTAATGTGTGTCTGTGTGTGTGTGTCATTACATTTATCGTTTTCATTTATTAGTAATATTTCTTCCTTTATTTGTTTGTGAAAAGGAATTTATCATTGGCGGGGTGAATTATTTATTGGAGAGTTTCTGAAAAATGTGTGAATTATTCTCAACCGGTATTTTTGTACGATCGTGGAAAAAGTTGTAAGGGTCGTAGCAGTAAGTAGTAGCATATAAGTTAGATACATTACGATAAAAGGTTAATAGTACTACATTTTAAGTCATTGGTTTGGTAATTGGTAATCACCATCAATGGTATACCTACATAGTTATAATGTAAGGGTGCATCCACATCTGACAAACTGTTGAGCACCGAACCATTGCCATGACTGCACGCGCGCAGCTCGCGGACACGGTGGCTCGCGAGTTGCGCTTTTGCGGCACATTCGCCAGATGTGGACGCACCCTTAGAAGATTCAGTTTCACTTAGTTAAGCAAGCTTTGTTTAAGATTGTGTAAAGAACGATCTAAAGAAAAAGAGTCTACGATGGAATAGACATTGTAAAATATAATTACAATCTACTCAAAGCATATCCGTTTGATAATATATCCTTTCTTAGTAGCTTAATAAGGTATTAATTGGCTCAGTATGCTACCTCAAAGACCTATTTAGTGAAGTAATTAATGCTGTTCTACATGGGTTGTCTAAAGAATGTTCGGGAATACTTAATTACATATTTAATACTGAACTCTAATTAAAACTAATTTGGGATGTGTTTTGTCTGCAGGCATGATAGCAGTAAGGTGTATATTACTAAATCAAGTCAAGAGAAGATGGCTTGTGATGCGTTGGTATTGTACCGGTCAGATGTCTCTCAAAAGGGTGGTAAGTAGTTTAGTATATTTATTAATGTATTTTCTATATTGTTTTCGATATTATATTGTTAACGATAGTTATTAATGTATTTTCTATATTGTTTTTGACCTATTTTCTATTTTACTGAACAAAGTAATTTATTTCAAATGATATTCCAAAAATACGCGGTGACAGTATTTAACAGAGTGAGTAGATTAGTAATATCTTTATGTATCATATTACAATATTACTTATATATAAATAAGAAAATACCGATGTAGATCGGTGGATTTCGGAGAGAGAGAGAGTTTACCGACGGAGAACCTAACGGGTAACCGGGGCTCTGGCTCGACGTGCAGGAGAAGGAACGGGGTGGTTTTTAGTCAGTGAGAGTCTGACACTCCCTCCCGCCTCACCCAGGCGGGAGCAGTCATTCGATGATTTTCCCCCCTTAAAAAAAGATCGGTTGATTTATTCACGTGTGAGAATGTAACAAAAATGTTAACTCGCTCAATAAGTGAAGCCATCTTTTTATTATTATATCTCAAAATATCTTCATAGACATCTATGACTATGCAACCCCATAGGTATACTCATACTTCATCGGATAAAAGTGTCGTTCTTTGCGTAAATATTCTTTGACCACTATAAGTATTTATTTATTTATTTATTCATATTGCATAATGTATCTATGTACATATAATAAGAAGTATTACACTCGATTAGTTCAGTACATTACTCTGTTAGGGGAGATAATATAAATAATCATACAATAACATGTTGCAATTATCAACATAATGGCCGCTATAAACTTATTTATTCTTAGATGTCTTATCACATTCACTTTTATGCAGTATTATACAAAAGCGTTTCACATTCACAGTAATATAATCCCAAAGCCCATAAAATCATATTCATAGTTGTCACACCTGACGTAATAACCAACACATTAACCAGTACTTACTCTATTTGCTAAGTCTGGTTACCATATAGAACTTTACGTCAAAAGCAGTTGTTAGTTTGAAGCAAACATAGTCGCGACTGAAAGTCTTCCTCCTTTGATACAAACCTCTATGACATTTTATTACATGTGGTATACTCGTAATATGTACAGTTAAAGAGTTAAATTTAGTGTAATAACATCGTTGGTGAAATAAAATACATATTATGTATGTTACCATTTTCACTCTTCTCCTAGGAGTTGTGATAGCACTTTCATAGATCCTGTCCCTTTTATACTACATTCTGCAACCCGACTGCTAAGCCCCTTTAACGTAGATATTATGTCCCTTATTCTCCATTTGTGTGTATTTTAGTGTGGGAGAGCCATGCTAAGGCACGAATGGGCCGGCTCGACCGGAGTGATACCACGGCCTCACAGAAAACTGACGTGAAACATCGCTTGCGTTGTGTTTCGTCGTGTGAGTGAGGTTACCGGAGGGTCAATTACCCCCCTCCCCTTCCACGATCTCCCTAATCCCTGAATCCCCAAATATCCTCAAACTCCTAATCCCAAAAAGGCCGGTAACGCACTTGTAATGCCTCTGGCGTTCCAGGATGCACAACTGGGCGACGCCTGCTTACCATCAGGTGATCCATCTGCTCGTTTACCGGCTTATGCCATAAAAAATATTTGTGGATTATGACAAGCTATTGTGGATGTAGAATGTTTGTTATAAATATTGTACATGACCGTATGGGTTACCATAACTAGCTATAAAGAATTTTAACCAAAAGAAACCGAATAATTACAGTTGACCAGTTCGAAAATTACAGTAAAATATCTGAAAATTCGATCACAAGACCAAAGATGCCAATAGTATAAATAACACACAATAAAAAAGGACAAATACGTAGATGGAACCTTCAAAAGAAACAACATACGATTATAGCATGACCCATGGGCTTACATTTACGGCGATCAAGCTGAAAATACAAAACAAATAAAGTTTTCTTCCCGTAAATATATTCAGACCTACATACGTAAAGTGTCGTGGGTGAATTCACATATATTTTATGTACGAATACGCAATGAAGGTGGAATAGAAAGGACACGTACTATATACAGTCAGTCAACTTATCTGCTACGCAGGTATGTAGTTAGATATAGTTTTTTTTAAGGTGGGAATATCATCGAATGACTTCTCTCGCCTGGGTGAGGCGGGTGTCCCGGAGGTTTTAGACGCCCGCTTCTCATGCATGAGAGTGCAGTTTCGAACCCTACCAACGGCAAGTACCAATGTAACTTTTTCCGAGATAAATGTACTTTCTAAGATTATCTAGAAACCACTGACAAATGGTGAAGGAAAACATTGTGAGGAAACCTGGGCTTATAATTTCTAGTTGTAAGTTTAAAATTGCCAACCCGCATTGATCAAGCATGATGATTAATGATCAAACACATACAAAAAATTGGTATCAATTTTAAGACTACTTTATTTTTGTTCCATGTTGTTACATCGTGAGGAAACCTGGGCTTATGATTTCTAGTTGTAAGTTTAAAATTGCCCAACCGAATTGAGCAATTAACGATTAATGCTCAAACCTTCTCCGCATGAGAAGAGGCCTTTTTTCAGCAGTGGCCACTTAGACATAGGCTGTTAATGTTGTTTTTGGTTATATTTGTTTAAGTTTTCGCTTTCATTGTATAGATACGTATAATATATGTAGGTTATACATAAACTCAATTCAAGATAGACAAAGATAAAGGTGGACTCACAAAAGGAATATATTTACTCTCGGCAACCTTTCATATTTTCTGAGTTATTTTCGCTTCTATGTCTGAAGTAATTAATTTATACTCCACTTATATAAGTAGCCTTAATTTGGGCCTTCTTGCTGACAATATAGATGTTTCATATATAATCATTTCGGGTCATAATAGCGATGGATACTGTGATGTAATTTTATTGGTAGGTAAAAATCTTGAGGTTGTTTTTTCCTATCAGAAGTTGATGGAATAAAACATAGCTTCTTTTCGTTATTTCGTTATATAGACGGTTTAGTGGAGTAGTAACATTTTATTAAGTGACAAGTGAATATTTTTTTGGAAAAATATTGAATTTTAATATTGATTTCAGAAAAATATTACGTCTGTGGTCACTCCGGAGCAGGTCTCTTCTAGAAGACCTGGTGGTTCCATACAGCTGGTGTTGAGGGGTGGTTTTAGAGAGGTAAAAAACTCACACTCCCTAGTCTTTTATCCCCAAAAAGACTAGGCGCCGTTTGAAGGCATCCGCCGTCATCAAAAAAAAAAAAACAATGTGGTCACATTATCGTAAGATAACTAGCTGTTGCCCGCAAATTCGTCTGCGTAGAATATGAATGTTAGGACATAACTTTTCTTTTGTTTCAATTTTCCAAAACAAAAGAACTCCTGCCTGTGTTTCTCCTTAGTAGGTATATCAGGTAATATCGAATAAAACATCGTCAAAATTGATCTAGCCGTTGTATAATAGTTTCATTATTCTATTTGGTTATATTATTCTATAATAATAATGACTTCTATTCTATAATAATCTGTCGCGGAGAAACTAACGGGTTACCGGGGCTCCGGCTCGACGTGCAGGAGAAGGAACGGGGTGGTTTTTAACCAGTAAGAGTCTGACACTTCCTCCCGCCTCACCTAGGCGGGAGCAGTAATTCGATGATATTCCAACCTTAAAAAAAATCAATAATAGTCTCTATAGATTAGCCAGAGCAAACAGACAGACAGACAAAATATGTAAAAAATGCATGTAACAAAAAGCGGTTATTTTAATATGACAAATAGACACTTCAATTTTATTTATCTGTATTGAAATGCCTGTCCTATGGCCACAATAGAGCCAAAAACCATTTGCATGCCTCGTCTCATTAAATTCGGTAAAACAGTTAATCATGCAAAACTTACACATAGACAGACATAACGTTTTCATTATTATAGATAGTGTCCAAACAATGAGAGGATCCAGATTATTTTAATAAAAACCATTCCGACCGACTTTTGTAGTTTGCTATAAAACAAACATAAATTCTCATGTAATAAAATTCAATTTGAGCGCCACGCATTAACGAGGGTATAAAGAAAACTACGGTATACTATAAAATCAAACTTTAAAAGAGATGTTATTTCTTACATTTTATCTCTTATTCCTTTCTCACTACGGCGTGAGATTCATACGTCGTGATGTATTTAGGTCACTAGAATAACCGGTGTATATTTATTTATGAACTAAATATTGCCCGCGGCTTCGTCCGCGTAGCATATGAATTTTAGAACATAACTTTTTTTGTTTCAATTTTCCAAAATAAAAGTAGCCTATTTTACTTCTCAGTACATCAGCTATGATTCGCCATTTGTGTGAATAGTTGTGTCTAAGTTGTTCTCGTGGTGGCCCGGGCCTTAAGACGCCCGCTACTCATGTATACCCATACATGAGTAGCGGGCGTCGGCGGGTTCGGAACCTAGGTACTAACGGCAAGTACCAATGTGATTTTACCGAGTAGGTACTTTCTAAGATTTAGACTTTACTGAGAAACGGTGAAGGACAACATCGTGAGGAAAACTAGACTTAAAATTTCTTATCATAAGTTGGAAATCGCCAACCTGCATGGAGCAAGCATGGTGATCATTGATTAATCACCTTCTCCGTGAGAGTTGATGAAGTTTTTCTCAAAATTTCGCTAATGGTAATTCATTTCAGTTGTGTTTTCTTTGGTACAACTTTACAGGCTTAACACTTTCCGGAAAAATGTAATTAAAGTGAAAACCCTTCTCGTTAATTATTCGAAACAAAAATATTTTCCTCTGTATTAACAGTACACAGAATATATAATATTATTTATATCTTTTTATGTATAAGTTACAATAGCAAATAGCACTACACGCTAACGTGACTATTAATATTGATTTTGTCACATGTGCGTAACATTCTTCTTCCATTGTAAATTACCAACTGACGGCACGGTAAGCCCAGTGACTGGACAACTAACTACAGCGCAAAGAAATCCGTATGGAAAAAGTTTTTTGCGATCCAGAAATTACTATTGTTCCGGTATTAGTAAATGCACCTCCATGAGACATTAAAAAATCATAGTTCCTAGATCTTAACCTTCTTAATGGGACAAGCCACAATCTCCTAAAACTGCTGCGACTCCTTTGAGCCAGGATACATACAGTAGATACAACCATGAAAACATCGGTACACTGAAGTCCGGCGCGTCCCAGGGACATGAACCTTGTCTCGGATCGCGTCATGAAATAAATCAGAATATTTCTTTTTTATATGGGATAAGCCGGTAAACGAGCAGACGGATCACCTGATGGTAAGCAATCGACATCGCCCATGGACACCTAGAACACCAGAAGCGTTACAAGTACGTTACCGGCCTTTTGGGATTAGGAATTTGAGAATTGTTGGGGATTCAGGGATTGGAGAAAGGGAGTGAGGGTAATTGGGCATCCGGTAACTTCACTCACACGACGAAACACAACACAACGTTGTTTCACGTCGGTCTTCTGTGTTTCACGTCGGTCTTCTGTGTTTCACTCCCATTCATGTCGAAGCATGGCACTCCCACACTTACAATTTATTTATTTATTTATGTACAATCATAATCGCACACCCATATTACTAAAATGAATCTACTTAACTCGTCGAGTACCGGTTTTGTAGAGGTAGACACAATTATAGAACAATAGGTTGCGGTCACCGGTGACCGCTTGGTGTTTGACAGTTTAAACGTTAGAATACCTTTCTAAAACATTATCTTTAAAACACCACATTAAAAACAATTCAATTTCCTTCTAAACCCAGCTTTATTGGTTCATAAACTTTGTTATAAATTCATCTTAAATGTGTTGAAAAATAAAACATGAACATTAAATCAGGGCGGTCACTAAGACTGTTATGAGGTGTACCGCAATCCGACGGCGGGGAAATATGGCCGCCGCGTTATAATAAGACGGGTTATAAATAAAAATGTCTGCCGCGGTAGGGTGGGTTACCACAGATAACAACTGGACAGGTAACTTAGTGCATTTGTTACTAAACTGACACAGTTTATCATGTCTCGCGACTTCATATTTCCTAATAAAAGGTGTCTCATGTTTTCAAAGTTTATTTAGGTTTTGTTAAGATTAATAATTTCAGAAAAAATTGAAGTAACATAACATCATAAGATCACGCCTTTTATCCCCGAAGGGGTAGGCAGAGGTGTACATTGTGCCACTGTATAATGTAATACCCACTTTTCACTATTTATGTTATGAGTCCCATGTAATAGGGGGTGAGCCTATTGCCATATACCGGGCACGATTCCAGACTCCGTGCTAATACTGAGATTTTTTTAAAAACCCTGTAGTACTTTGCCCGACCCGGGAATCGAACCCGAGACCCCTTGCCCGGCAGTCGCACATGCGACCACTCGGCCAACGATGCAGTCAAAAAAATTAAAGTGCAAAATCTTGTTAGTTGGTTCAAATCATGATTCGTTTTAAATTCAAGTCAATTAAAACAGTTGTCTATTTTAGTGTGTGAAAATAATTAGTCTTTCATTATCACCACTCGTTCTGTTTATTGTGGTTGACATTGTTAAAACAATTACAAATAAGTTTAAAATAATAAATGTCATTGTGAACAAATATGGACGCCCACAAACTCATTATGTAATTGTTTTGCCATTTGCACAATGGTGTATCATACATATATACAAGAATACATACAAAAGTAAGTGTTATTGTTGTAATGCGTGGACTAGTAAATTAAATAATAAATTCGATAAAATGATTATTGAATTTGCCCGTAATCCAGTTATCGCAAGTCAATTAGCTTTACCAAACGTGCATGCTATTCTGCACTGTAACATCGAAACTAAAGAGTTTAATTTTGATTGCACTCCGTTCCTGCATCAGTTGAATTAATATAATTAGATTAATTTTATACTAGTGCGCAAATGATTGGGTACTGTAGCGTATGGTAAATATTTGGGGCTAACTAATGAAATATTTTAGTAGTTAGTAAATTTTAGGATCCTAGTCTGATTGTTAAAATTTCACACATAGTTTCAGGGAACGGGTAGTAATGTTCCCTAATTTTGGAAATGGTAGTATTCTCCAGCCTGGAGACCGTGCATAGTGGGTTAATGCTAAAAAAATGTATGCTGGCTTTTTCTACCGATATTATATCGAGTTCCGGTAGCTCTCGAAAATCTCATTGTCGAAAATAGATATATCGATTTGACGCGCTATTTGGTTTTTCTTTGTGAAAAGTTACAATATGTATATTCTTTCTCCCTGACCGCTACCAAAACGTTGAAATTTTAATTGGAACTACTTACTTAATGAAGATAGGTTTCAGTGTATAAATAATTGTTATTGTTGTTTGTTCAAATTAGCAGAAATGAGACAACGTTGAATGCTTCAGTTGTCATAAACCTTTGTTTCGTCCTAGTCAAGTGTTCATCCTACACTAATTATCATTTCGAAGAAAACAGTAATGTTTTACAAGATTGCTCAGTTGGTGTTGTGACTGGGCTATTGCGTTTCTTGTCATGGTTTCGATAAAAATGGTAGAGTGGGACAATGTTTTTTTTTAATTTTATACATAGAACTATGATAACTATATTTTCTCTGCAAAGGTGATAATGTATTCCTTAAGAAAAAGTATAAAATAAAAATAGATTCAGAAGTCATTGATTATGCAGAACTACCGACAGACAGAATTGTAGGCTCAACACAGGCAAATAATTTATCATGCCTCAAGGAAGGACAGGCCTGCCGTCCCTGATAAAACATTCAAGGTACGACGAGTGATGGAAATTCACACAATAAATGTATCAACTGTTGCACGAGATGTCACTCGCAGATGTAATTTTAGGAAGATATGCAATGGTTATGCCTTTTACACGACAAGAGCGCCATCTGTCGTTCGTGAACAAAGTTATTTATTACGAAATAAGCCGGTAAACGAGCAGACGGATCACCTAATGGTAAGCAATCGGCGTCGCCCATGGACACCTGGAATACCAGAGGTGTTACAAGTGCATTACTAGCCTTTTGGGGATTAACTTCACTCATATGACGAAACACAACGCAAGCGTTGTTTCACATCAGTTTTCTGTGAGGCTTGGTATCACTCCGGTCGAGCCGGCCCATTCGTGCCGAAGCACGGCTACACATTTATATTGTCGGAAGTTATTGTGCTATTATCTAACATAAGTAGTTTCGTAGACTGTATGATACTGATGAATTAATTATTGAAATTAATTCATCGTAATTAGAACTACCCTTTATTGTGCTTCTTTAGTTATGATGACAATTCTTGTTCTATTTGTATTTTATGTAAAAGAAAGACTACCATCATATTATTTTATAAGAATACATCTATACAATGAGTAACTTGTTGCTAGAATACATTTATTATAATAAGCATTGAATATAAAATCCAATGCTTAACGAGATCATCGAATAACAAGGTAACTTATTTTTATGCAATTGTTAACGACTAATGATATTTATTCTCCTGGTATTTTCTCGGAAACGTTAGCTAATGAGAATTATTTTAATATTCGTCGAAGGAATCTAATCCCAGTAGGTCGTTTGTGTTGTCACAAGGAATTATAAGTACATTATTATATGTCGCTATGGGAATCTAGTTCGTGTAAAGCCTACACAAAGGCTAGTTTTGTATTAAATTGGAATATACTGGACTGCCTTGTTGGCCGAATGGTCGCAATTACGACTGCCGGGCAAGGGGTCTCGGGTTCGATTGCCGGGTCGGGCAAAGTATTACTGGGCTTTTCCAAAAAATCTCAGTAGTAGCACGGAGTCTGGAATTTTGTGCCCGGTATATGCCAATAGGCTCACCCCCTATTACATGGGACTCATAACATAAATAGTGAAAAGTGGATGTTACATTGTACAGTGGCATTAAATGCCGTAATGTACCTACACCTCTGCCTACCCCATCGGGGATAAAAGGCGTGATGTTATGTCTTTTTATTTCTTAGATACAAATTTTTCCCTTCTCAGTCTATAAAGTTGTTACTATTTGTTTTTGAGAATTTTTAGTGATATAATATTAACATGAAGTTTTTAATTGTTTCTTATATATGGCTATAAGTTATTTTTTTATTACATGGAACATATAAGATACTGCTAAAACCTTACCTTGTTACTTATAGACTTGCTTTATATGCACTGAGTTGCAATTATGACCACAGCACTCAAGAATTACCTATACAGTCTCCCCAAAACGCAAAGAATCAAAAACAAGAATAACCCACACGAAACCGAAACAAGTAGGTATCTTGATAAAAAGTAACGAATGGACTTCATAAGCCGTAGAACATTCCCATATAATATATTTCCTCCGCAGATGGCTAAAACGGTTTCCCTCTAGCCACCAAGAAACAAATATATTGCGATTTGCTCCTTCATTTTCTCTCAAGGTATTTTATTGCGTTGGGCTCGCCCATAAATTTCATAGTCACTCACTGAGAAAAATAAGGAGTAACCGAGGCTCAGAAGAAATTGATGCGAAAAATTCTTATTAGTTTATTTTTTTATTATATAAGCTGTGTGTTGTGGCTTCGGGTGGTTCTTTATAGTTGTTGGTGGAACGATTAGTTGGTGTTGGTTTTTGTTTTGCTAGAGTTTTCAAAAGTTTAAAGTAAATATAACATTGCTATTGGACCTGTTATTTTCCAATGAGTAAGGTTAAGTTAGGGTTAGCTTTTTTTTCTTAAGCCTCAATAGTTCTTGCCTTTGCACAAATAGGACACAGCTATAATAAACGAACAAATGAAACTATCTTCAACCGAATTCTAAAATAGTTTCACTTGAAACGAAAACCTATATGAGAGCGACCTGCCTGCCTTAACCCAGACGAAACGGCATTTCTAATTAAACCCTCCGTCTAGTTCCAGAAATAGGCAGTTCACAAACATTATATAACTAGACGGACACCAGCACGATCCGCTACCCTAAACTATCAACTTTATACAATGGAATTACAACCTTTGCACCTCGGAATAAAGTTGGAAGTCAATTAAAGAATACAAACACCAAGTTACTATGTAGATGATATTTATATAAACTGCATGAGCGGATTGGTATTCAGAATTTCGGTTCATATATCGAAATAGCAATCTGCTCTCAGTTGGATGCTCTATAGTGTTGCCTTCATTCAACTCAAACTACCACCGTTATCATGATTTTGTGATTGCACTAAATTTTGACTGCGTCAGGTTTAAATGGTGTTAAATTAATCTAGACTTTACGACTAACGATTAGTGACGCTTTTGTCTAATTTGTTGATCTCATTTTAATGAGTTTCGATATGGTTGTTGATGATGCTTAACAGCTATAATAAGATTTGAATCTGTACGGAAAGTTGGTAGATTTTTGCATTGTCTCTGTACACAATATTTATTTTCTTACTCGTGCCTATACTACACTTCACTGACTGATTTCAACTAACTTTTAAAATAATAAGAATGCTAAATATTGAACGAATAAATTTGTGAAAAAATTAAAAAGTCATGTCCTATTTATAATAAAGCCATGATATTCAATATAGTATGATAAAAACACAGATTATAAAAACCCAATAACAATTGTCTATTGTTATAACCTAACACGAGTACAACACAATGCAGAACAATATGGTAAAATGTATTGTTACAATCACGTAATTGGTCCAATAAAATTTAAAAATGTTTTTACAAAATCCAATATTACATATGGAACGCAGAACACAGCCGAAGCGAATGCAAAGCGTAGATTGATTGCAAAGATATAGAATAGCTGGATATGGCAGTGATAAACTGTAAATTGCTACATCAAATCAGTTGTATTACAAAAATGTGCAGGATTTGGACAAAGTATGTCCATGATATGTGTCAGTGGTCACATCTAGTCGTGCTATTTACAAAGGTCGAACAGTAGGCAGTACGTGAACCTATTTTTTTTCCTAATTTTTTTATTAGGTTTTCAACTCTATCGTATAGGTATAAAGTCTAAAATCCAATGACAAAAATTGACACAATGGTGTACGTTAGATCAGTAGCATATGGCAGATCAATACAAATACAAATATCGGGTCCCAATGTTTCCGAATTCGTGTGATTTGTGTACGAATGTAGGCGCTCTCATTCTGTGACCTACAAACAGAGTTTGGACGGAATTTTTTATATGCAGTCTGACTGCCCTGTGCTAGGTAACATCCAACATTTGTTTCACCTTGCATCCTGACTTTATGACTTTTGTAGTAACCTGGGTGCATTTGTTGGTATAATTTAGATAGTATTTTGGGTGTGTAAAAAGCGATTTTGTTGTTTAAGAATATTTTAAGTCTTTGACTACCAATAAAAAATTGTTGAATACAAATCCTTCGCTAACGTCGGTGACCGGTGACCCCCAAGGCGTTTGACGCGTTAAATATAGGTAATTTATGCACGAAATCTGGTACCTACCAAGATGAAAATAATAATTGTGGCTGAATATAAAATTAAATATAGAGATTCGGTTTATGGTATAAGTATTACAAATCTATCTAGTTATTGTATTCTCTTGCAAATATCTTTTACCGTCTGTTCCTTGCAATATCATTTTCCTTACTCCTTATAAAAAAGAATGAATAAAGGAATACATATTTAGGCATATATTTCTTGGCATGTATCGAATGTACAGTGATAAATACCAGCATCCTTCATCAATCTTTATTTAAAGCAAAAATGTAATACAAGTCCTGAACGGTTTGGCAGAAGTTGTCGCTCGTATATCTCGATCGATTCAAACGTATTGCGCCGTCATAAATATTTTACGCTTGTCTGCATCCGTATACGTCGGCGAATTTATATGTAAAGACTCGAGAAACTTCTACGAGAACATTCAAATGTTCCTAGTTGGCAAAACACAGAAAAATATTCTACACAATCGATACGATCATAATAATATTATAGTATCTTTTGCCGCGATTTTATTGCCGCCGATTTGTTATACATGAACACATACGTTTTATTCCTTTAGCAATAGAACACGCATTTCATTGGCAAAGTTGTATTACAATCGAACAAGCAATAAACAAAACTTGGACAGACAAAGAGTCTACCGTAGTCCCTTCACAAGGGGAATGATTAGCTGGGTCCGCAATTTGCACATTGTTGAAGTACTAAGGCCTCTAGTGGGCTCAATTTTTTCGTGTTCATTTCGCGCCAACCAAGTGCGGTTGCTTTACCAAAAGGAAACTTTTCAAATTGGAATAGTTCGCCGGATATTTGCCGCGTTGGCATCCATCTTTGTGGGGGGTGTCACTGGCCGGTGGGGTGGGGAACTATGAGGTCGGTTGGTTTTTTCGCCAAAACCCCTTCGCTTTGTGAATAACCTATTTGTGTTTTAGCTTTGATCGAATACTTCGGCTGAATTTCGTCACGTTTACATTTATTATAATGGAATCGGGTTAAAGTGGAGTATATATTTAGCGAATATTCTTTAAAGGTGTGTTCGGGTTGCTTGCATTTTTGCTGATAAGAAAATATACGCTAAAATATTTTGTTTCATAACTATATTTCCAAAAGAACCAAGTGATTTTAATAATAAATGACACAGGGACTTTTTAAGGCCGTTAAGGTACTTATCAAATGACTTCTCCCGTCCGGGTCAGGGCGAGAGGGAGTGACAGACTCTTACTGAGTAAAAACCACTCCGTTCCTACTCCTGCACTTCGAGCTGGAGCCCCGGTAACTTTTTACGTTCTCCGCGGCTCCGTATCGATATCAGCCCTATTGGGCCCCATCCGTGGTGGTCTAATGGCCCTTTATAATTAAATATATCAAACGACTTGCTACCTTAAATGTATCTGCTGGTATCACAGGGATTAGAGGTAATTTAATATGAAGCGAAAGAAAGAAGTGATTTCACAAGTATCTATTTATAAGACGCCCATGAATATAATAGGATACGCGCTTGATGTGAATATAAAGTTTGCGCCATCTTATTAGTCTAGCACAGGAAGTGAGCCTTATACTACACAGTTCAGAAATAATAACATTGCTTCCTATTTACTAAGTAATTCAAAATCAAAAAGCCAATACTGCATCAGTTACGGTGGCCACAGGTTCGTGCATTAATACCTCTTTTGTGATTGGATTGTGACACGAGACTATAGAGGTAAGTTTACGTTAAACAGACTTTTAAATACCTTTAAACCGTTAAATACCTCTAGTTGGGAAATACATAACATAACATCCCTGAAGGGGTAGGTAGAAGTGCACATTACGGCACTTAATGCCACTGTACAATGTAACACCCATTTTTTTTTTTTTTTTTTTTATGTTTGATGGGGCGACGTTTGACCACTATCTCGCCTGGTGGTAAGCGATGATGCGGTCTACGATGTAGCACGTCGTCCCATAAGCAACCTATTCACTCGGGCCTTGAAGACTCCCAGGTTGTACCCCTCAGGAAATACAGACTCTGGCAAAGAATTCCACTCTTTAGCAGTACGCACAAGGAAGCTTGAAGCGAAGCGCTTCGTGCGTGTGGGCGGAACATCTACCATGAAACGGTGACGCTTCGCCGATTGTCTTGTGGTACGATGATGGAAAGGACTAGGGGGAATCAAGTTGTGCAATTCCCCTGCACACTCACCGAAATGTATCCGGTAGAAAACCGAAAGGCTTGCAACCTTACGCCTGTGCTCGAGGCTTTGAAGCCGAGCCTTCACAAGCGCATCATCGTCGATGAGCCTCTTGGCACGCCTCTCAATGTGCTCTAACGCGTCCAGCTGATATTTTGCCGAGCCGTCCCAAAGATGAGAGCAGTACTCCATACAGGACCGAACCTGTGCCTGGTACAGGCTCAGCAATTGTTTCGGCGTGAAGTACCGTCTCACCCTCCATAGGATACCCAACTTCCTACCAGCCAGTTGCGCTTTTGACTCTATATAGGAGCCAAAGTTGAGTGTGGGCGTCAGAGTTACACCAAGAAGCTCAAGATGATCGGTCATCGGTACGGACACATTCCGGAAAGTAGGAGTCAGCGGAAATTGACTCCGTTTGGCGGAGAATAGACACGCCTGGGTTTTGCTAGCGTTGAACCTAACCAAGTTGGCGTCACCCCAGTCGGAGACCGCCTTCAAGGTCGAGTTCAAACGATCGACCATGGATTCTCTTAAAGACTGGATCTGTGTTCCGCTAGTCCGCGCACTGCACACATTTTATACTATTTGTGTTATGACTCCCACCCATGTGATATTGGTTGAGCGGTTGAGCCTATTGCCATATACCGGGCACAATTCCAGACTCCGTGCTACTACTGAGATTTTTTCGAAAAGCCCAGTAATACTTTGCCCAACCCGGAGGAATTCGAACCCAAGACCCCTTGCAGTTGGAAAATAAAGTCTTCAAAACTTATCACTACATAAATCATGGTGCGTTTACAAATACGAATTCTCATTGATATGACATCTAGAGCGGGAACAACAATTTGTTGATATTCTTTATGGAATTGTACCTACGAAATTTTGCGCAGTAACCAATTGTCCAATCACTGCGCCAACCATGTACACATTTAATTCTTTATCCACAAACATCTAAACCTGGTTTATACCTAGAGAGATAGGTTAGGTATATTCACTGTTTATCTCAGCGACTCAGTATTGCACAAGGTTGTAAATTTTTTGCCCGCATTTACGATTTTACGGGTGTTATAAATTCTGAACGAATACGGATAGTAAAACGGGAGGCTGAGTGAATTTTTCAGTGAGAACTGTAGTGTGTGCCCATTCTGCTCAGCAACTGTTAGCTTTACTATCTCATATGTTTTTGTTGCTATGGGCCTCATAAATTTCTTTTTTTTGTAGTGCGTAGAAAATCTTTAATGTTGACCTTCTGTTTTTCAGGTTTTATGTTACCTCAACGTAGTTTTTCAGTAACGTACAATAAATAAATAAGCCTTTATTCAGAACATGCAAATAGGTACATGGTAACTAAGACCTAGTAGGCACCTATTCTTCTTTAATTTGTTACTTGTTTATATTAAACAACGCTTGCGTTGTGTTTTGTCGTGTGAGTGAGGTTACCGGTGGCCCAATTACCCTCCCCTCCCTAGTCCCCGTCTCCCGAATCCCTGAATCCTCCAGAATCCTCAAATTCCCAATTCTCAAAAGGCCGGTAACGCACTTGTAACGCCTTGGTGTTTCGAGTGTCCATGTGCGGCGCCGATTGCTTACCATCAGGTGATCCGGTTTATGCTATAAAAAAAAAAAATGCAGATCCGTTTGCCAATCGGCACACGGCCTCCTCTAACCTTTTCCATTCCTGTCTTTCTTGGGCCAGTACCTAACGTAATTCTTTTTTAAGGGGGGAAAATCATCGAATCCCGCCTGGGTGAAGCGGGAGGGAGTGTCTGACTAAAAACCACCCCATTCCTACTCCTGCACTTCGAGCCGGAGCCCCGGTAACCCGTTAGGTTCTCCGCGACTAATGTATAAGTCTAGGTTAATAAGAGACTTGTTTAGGAAGAATTGTATTTTCGGTTTTAAAAAGTTCTTATTGTAAGCACGGAGTCTAGAATTGTTGTATGGAACTCAAACATTGAATATAAAAAACTACTCAAAGCATAATTTTTGAAAAAGCTGGTGGTAGTTTACCTTCTACCTTGGGGATTGAAAAGGCATGACGTCATTTATGTATCATTTTCTGCAGTCCATAATATTGAACTTTAGATGCTACATCATCCAAACGCAATATGAAACAGAAAGAATTCTATTTCCATTTTGTTTATCGAAAGTAAACATTGTCACCAACAACAAACCTCTTAGAAATTCCATTACAGAGATGAATAGCCAACTATAGAGGTAGAACATATGTATATATAAAAACGTGTAACCTCCTTACATTTTGTACTTATTCTCAAGAATTATATACAAATATTTTCCTTGAATATTTGGCAAGATGTGTATGTCAAGGTAAACATAAATAGAGGTCTATGTATCTGTATATTCGTTTAAGTACTAGGTGGAGCATAAGGTCTTTGTTTGTATAAGATAGTGGTATACAAGATCAAAGGGCTTCGTGCGAGTTTTACGTTAACGCAATCGACGCGTTTATGAAATTCGGCTCTCTGATTGGCTGTTTCAAATTAAGTAACCAATCAGAGGGCGAAACGTGGTTACTGTGCGATTGCGTTTAAGAAAAATTACTTGTATTTTAGTTATGTTTGGTGTATGAAGAGACAGACTGTGTTGCATTCCCAGTACATCTGCCTTTCTTAGATATTTGTTGCTTTTTTCTCTATAATTTTAGAAAAGTAACATAAATATTTCAAACGTGGACCACTCTCAAATGGCTGCACAGCAGTTTTTGTTACTTAAGAATTAATTTATGTTTTTTTATGTACCTATTGCATATTATCATGTTCACACATGAGCATGGGTACGCGTAAAAATAAATAAAATCAAAATTTTCGCATTCATAGCAAGCCGCAAGCAACGCCAAAACAGACTAAAAGATTAATTAGGTAATTAAAACACAAAATCTACTACATCTGCTCACTCTGTTTAACGCAACAACCGTAACGATACACTAGTAGGAGAATCGTGGTCGGATGTAAAACGAGGCGCCCTCTAGGGAGTACAAAGCTATGTCTGTGTTTGCACAATTATGCCATTATTTGCACAATTTTGCACAAATATTACCTTTATTGCCCTGTGTAATGAGAATGGCAATTGTCCTTTATTGCTGTTCAGGGTTTATAAATTCGTTTAGTTATGTGTGAAAATAAAGGTTTTGTTTGAAAAAAGGTGTTAGGAAAAGGAGAATTGGTGATTCCTTTGTTATTTGCTGGCTTAGTTTGTTCAAAACAAATTGGAGCACAGCACAAAATATGGTGCAAATAATTAAACGTTATTACGTCTTGTTACAGTATAAGAATTCGTGTTATTTTTTTACGTCGTTGATTCGTTCGTCCTGAGACAATATTTAAATAAATAATTACGATCATCGTCTTCTGAAAATAACTACCATTCACTGTAAAAACATTTCAACAAACCTATGCAAGTTTTAACAATCATATCGAGTTTCAACCTTACTAACTTATACTTACACTTCATTTCAAAGAAACAAAGAAACTTAAACAAGGCATTGTATTTTTGCATTACACAACATTTACCTAGTTTATATATTTCAGTTACCCGGTGCTCGTTAGTGCGGGAAGCAGGCGTGGTTCGTTCGTTCAAACGAAAACGGTTAAAACGTTCTCCAGGTATGTTTTTGACCTTTTTTTTGTACGTATATTGTGGCACGTTCCAGTTTCTGATACGAAGATAGAATAGCTAGTGGGTTGTAGCATGTTATTATAGTTCTTAAGATGTGTGCGTTAAGATGTAGAATAGATTCTTGAGAAGAAAAGATATGAATCAATTTAACATATGACTTTAAAATCACCCGACCCACCTTGAGCAAACGTGGTATTCAATGCTCGAAATACAATTCCTTGTCAGTGTGATCGAAGTCTTATGTACGTTTTTTTTAATTCAACTATACTCTTTTAATATTTCTATTGTTACTGGTAATGACTGCCTCGTTGGCCGAGTAGTCGCAAGTGCGACTGCCGGGCAAGGGTCTCGGGTTCGATTCCCGGGTCGGGCAAAGTATTACTGGGTTTTTTAAAATTCTCAGTAGTAGCACGGAGTCTGGAAATGTGCCCGGTATATGGCAATAGGCTCACCCCCTATTACATGGGACTCATAACAACTAGTGAAAAGTGGGTGTTACATTGTACTGTGGTAGATTGTGCACCTCTGCCTACCCCTTCGGGGATAAAAGGCGTGATGTTATGTATGTATGTTACTGGTAATATTTATTATCTGACAAAGAAAATGAATTTTATTCATGGAACGTCATTAAAAAAATACTTATTCAACCTTTTTACACAGATTCTCGACCGGAGCTAGTGTACACGTTCATAGAACAGGCTGTGCAGCCTGGGTCTCAAGTTGCGTTGAAATGCTCAGCTGTTGGTGAACCACCTCCTCGATTTCGATGGACACTGGATGGCCAGCCCATACCTAGTCATCACGGGTAAGTGTTGGGAACTATTTAAAGAGAAAGAGACAAATGATGATTAATTGAATTGGTGTTTAGGCTAATTTTTCCCAAATCAGAAATAAAGTAGAAGTTTAATATGTTTTATTAAAGCAACAAATATTATTTTGAAAATGAGAATAGGTTGGTAGCTATAAAACACTTAAATAAATATGGGATTTTGCGTTTGGACGCACCAAACGATATAAGTACGAATTAAAATAGCCAAAATACACCTGCTTATGATTACATATGACATTAGTCAATACTTGATATGAAATATTAGGCGTATAGTAATAATTACAGAGTGTACATTAGATTTGTAGTGACCTACCCTAGTTTGATGATGTTACAACAGTTTTATAGTACAGTTAACCAAACTAGGTATAATACCGCACTGATAAAGTCGTAAAGAAAACACTGTTAAGGTTTTCATGGAACCTAAATTAACTAAAAATCGCGGGTTACTCACGTAAATATACTGAGAAAAGCTCTACTAGTTTCGAACCACAGAGGGGTTCTTCCTCATGAGCAGCGTGCGCGGTCGCGGCGATGTCGCGCAGCCTAATCCCCAGGTTCGATTTTTAATTAATTTAGTATGTCTCACGATAGTTATTATAAAAACAATTCATGGAACCTATTCTCAAAGGGTAATCGCTTATCATTCAAGACCCGTCTAATAATAATACCGGCTTTTTTCAATATTTACCTTATCACGCTACTAAATAAATAAAAATCGAGACTTAAATTGGATATCCACACCGTCATTACGTTTTATGACTGACAAAAATCTGATACGTGATACTTTGATACAGGGCGTAGTGGAAACCATACCCTACCCTTAGCACTAAAAAGTCGTAGTAAAAGCTTTCTACTTCATGATTTCATAGATCGTATAATTGGTATACGATGATCATCATACACTAAAAATAAAAAGTACCCTAAGTAGTCTTACATTGATCCCATATTAGATTTCAAAACTATGTTTTTTTTTTTAATTTAAAAACAAGTCAATACTTCGAAGACATACGTACAGAAAGTTCAGTTTCTGATATCGATGAATATTGTTTTATGTTTTAACCACGCAAATACATACGTAGGATTTTTCAATATAATGTCAATATCCAAAGAAGCCTTTCCGTAACACCTTGTATATCATATTTGACGATGTTCGATCGCAGGGCTGTAATAACGGAGGGACGGGAGAGCAGTCCCACGGGGTTGGGGTCTGGGAATAACTACGTGTTGTCAACCCTATCGGTGAGCAGTGCAAGAGTTGAACATGGCGGCCGGTACGAGTGCAGGGCTACCAACACACATGGTAGCGTCGCTCATGCTGCAAGGCTTAATGTTTATGGTATGTATTTCAATAAAATGATTTTAAAATATGTCTGTTACATAATTGTTATTTCTATAATATTATATTACTCGGTCACTGGCGACCTACGAAAGCGAAGCGTTTGCCGTCAAAAGCTAACAACATCAAAGTATTGTATTACATTTTTGAAGTTGATATTGATTTATGGATAAATTATTAATTGCTTAATTGACTGTTTGCTTTGTTAATTCGAACAAAAGAGGTAGAGAATATCTTTGATGCAATCCCCAAGTGTTGCAAGCATTCATAGGCCACGGTAACCACTTACCGTTAGGCGGACAGTGCGCTTTTCTTGCCACAGTCGCGTCGTGGTATAAAAAAATATATATCTGGTTGTAACCTTTTTAACGAAGATTTATTTATATAGATCATCTAACATTAAGCTAAGTGCTACGTACATTAGGACTAAGCAATTCTGAAATAAATGTCCACAATCCACAAATCAATTTATTTTATTGTAACAATAAAATATGTAACATAAACCATTCCAGGCCTTGATATTATTTTATTTACGATCATTCCTACATTGAAGAAGTGCGGTATAAAAGTTCAGAATAAACAAAACAACACTCAAATCTTATTATACTTGTGCCGCCATAAATTGTAATTTTTGCTTACCGCAGTATTCTTATTTACACATTGTTTGTTTGTTTCCATCCTAAGTAAATAGAGATAAGTATTATTTTACGGATTGTTCAGTAAATATTATTATCGGATTTACATAGGTCCCCCGTACATCAGGGCCATGAGCCTTGTGAAAGCTGTTGCGGGGTCTGAAGTGACCATTTGGTGTCCTTACTACGGCTTCCCAATAGAGTGAGTACACTTCAATAATACGTTACCTAACAAGGCCTAAGTGCTTTTATTGAACGGTTTTATTATTTGTTTAGGGTATAGACAGTTCGATTAAGAAGACACGTGTAGATTCGCAAGCGTAACTGGTTCTTTAGAGAATGATTTGTAAAACTCTTAGTTTTTACGTTCAGTAGTCAAGTAATGTAAAAATTTATAAACTACGTTAAAAAAACCAACTTTAACCCTCTTCTTTAAAGTCTCTTTTTCTCTTAAGTGTAACAAACACTTTTTTGAAAACCGCATCAAAATCGGTTCAGCCAATCGTGAGATAATCGCTCATACATACACACATACAGGTGAAACTGAGAACCTTATTTTTTGAAGTTGGTTAATAAACTTTCAAAGTATTGTAAAATCAAAGTTGCCTTTGTCCATGACAAAAAGAACTCAGTAGACAAAGTTTCAAGCAAAAATGAACCATCCAATCAAATAGCAAAAGTGTTTTATACAGGTGCCCATAAAATTTCACTTACAACATTGGCTTCTACAAAATGTATGGGCCACATTGAAAGGCGAGGCACGGAATATCATTGGACGAGCTCGGGTCGCGACCACATCTACTTGATATTATGATTACTCGCGCCGGACTTCGAACATTTTTGTTTTTATACATATGTTGTGTAGTTGATTTTGTATAATATGGAGTTAGCTTTTATTATATTGTGTTTAATATTACGTACTGTTGTGTACTGAAGAGTTAGGTTTGTGTAAGGTCTGTACTCTGAAATTGTCAGAGAAGTATTTAAGTGTTCTTTTATTATTTTCGTTTCTCAAGATCTACGGCCAGAGAAGGATTGATTGTCAACCCGTGTTTATTATGTCGTTTTATTTTGTTATATTATTACTAAGTCATATTTTTCTCAATTAGCCCAGAGATGACTTTTGAAAGTGAAACAAAATATTAAAAATTCCAGTCTGTAGGTCAGTCCTCTTGTAAAACTATTTGCTCATTCCAAAAATGTAGGTTTCTATGCAGAAGTACAAGCAAGAATTTCCATAGCTTTTTCAATCAGGTTCATAACACAATACTTGGTTACCCAACATAATTTATCACTGAGTAAGGTTTTTGTAGAAGATATATCAATATGTCCGTTTAGAATTTTATCCTCGAACAACTACTATAGGCAACTCGCCTTGCATTGTACCCTGGAGAAATCTTCGATTTTACAATCTCGACCAGATATAATTCGATCATACTGCAATTTCACTTTAAGGTAATACCTGAAATATGGCTCGAGGCTACGTCCATGTAATACATACGTATGAGATAAATGCAACAAACCGTGTTACTGAAGTAGGTAATACGCGTAGACTGCCTCGTTGGCCGAGTGGTCGCAAGTACGACTGCCGGGCAAGGGATCTCGGGTTCGATTCCCGGGTGGGGCAAAGTATTACAGGGTTTTTAAAAAATTCTCAGTAGTAGCACGGAGTCTGGAATTGTGCCCGGTATATAGCAATAGACTCACCCCCTATTATATAGGACTCATAACATAATAGTGAAAAGTGGGTGTTACATTGTATGTTATGTTATATTATGTTATGTAATACGCGGTATACATACATAAGAAAGTCCAGCTATTTCTATCTTAACAATATGACATAACGTCTCACAAATCTTTCAATCAAATCTATGGTGCTTAGTGCTATAACCGAGAATTTAACGAAGAACCGAAAAACTACTATACCATTTTTTTCACGACTCGTTACTCGGGAGTTGCACATGGTTTTGTACCAACTACCTCTAGATAAACAGTAAAACAGACAAAAGCTGTATTAATTTATTTGTTTCCAACTAGTTCGGTGAAATGGGAAGGTGGCTCGGGCACCGACCCACGGTACCAGCAGATGGATGGACAGCTCACGATCACAAACGTGGATCGGAACAGGGATAAAGGAAGCTGGACCTGCTCTGTCCTCACACCGGGAGGGGAACTGGCTAGAAGAGAGGTAACTATTTTCATTATTTAAGTTAGGTAGTTTTAAAAATGTAGACGCTATTGCTCAGAGAGGTTTTTGATAGCACCTTTATTCTTTAAGTAATAGAGTCCATGTTTTAAAAACAACATTAAAAAGAATAGGTTTTGTTTGAAATGTTTGTTTTTAGATCTACATTTTGTTTCATAATTTGATTGGTTGCTAATATAACTATCGTAGTTAGGTAGCAGTAACCATCAATTTTCTAGCTCTAATCTTATTTTGGTAGTTTATTATTATTGCTACACTTTTCTTATATAATCTTATACTTAAGCTGCAGGGTTTGTTTGTTTGTTTGTTTGAACGCGCTAATTTCAGGAAGTACTAGTCCAATTTGATTTTTTTTTTGTATTGGGTAGTTCATTTATCTATGAAGATTATATGGTATCAAACATTATGTTACGACCAATAGGAGTCGAGCAGAGCGAGTGAATCTAGTACTAGCTAGTCCTTAATAGTTATTGCATTTCACGCGTAAAGACAAATGGTTTACAAAAGTCTGAATAACTTGACTTGAAACTTTATTATATATACTTAACGACCATTAAGTTTAGTCTACTTCTTACATTAAACTTAGTAAAATGTGATGCAAAAATGGCGACAACGTTATGGTAACCATTTTATATTATAATGCTACCGTATTTTATTGCGCTTTAAAACTATTTTACGTATTATCCAGTAAAATACGGGTACCATAAAATATTCATTGTTCACTTTCAATCATTTTCTCCAAACTTTGTGCAAAGTTTAAACTAGACATGCTACTTTAACATCGGCAGCGGTCTACATTGGCGATCAGCAACATTTAAGTTGCCAGGTCGTCAACTAAATCGTCGGGTGTTAATACTAAAGAGTTGCTTGTCTATTCGGGACTTTTTCTCAACTGAATCTCGTTTACACCAAACACAGGGTTACGACGTGGCAATCTTAATAGATTAACGAATTTGTCTACTAGTAAAGTAGAAACTTTTATTTTAATTGCTTTAAGTAGTCAGATTAAACTGTCAAACACCAAGCGGTCACCGGTGACCGCAACCTATTGTTCTATAATTGTGTCTATAATGACGGTACTCGACGAGTTAAAGCTATAATTAGTCAAACTGGTGACTCCACAGAACATATAAAGCTTTATATATTGATATTTTAGTTAGGATTCTTTGAAGACACCTAGTGTCTTCCAATAGAAGAATAGGTTGCTTATAGGATGACGTGCTCTATCGTATACGGCATCATCGCTTAGCGGGCGAGATAGTGGTAAACGTCGCTCTACCCATCAATATATAAAAAATATATAGGTATAGATTGAACTTTACTAAATATTGGTTAATATCGTATTTACAGTGTCTCAATAATTTACGTATTGCAATTTGCTGTGTAATATTTTAAAAGCAACAAAATCGCCCGACGTGGTCACTAAAAAGTTGTTCGTCTGTGTCCTACCCAGACTCGACCCACTTATCTTGGGGGATGAACTTACTACATCTCATTTTATACTTCACTTATTTTATTACGCTGAATCTTCTTGTTATATGAGTATTTTTATCCAACGTTTTTCCGTTATCCTTATTGATATTATTATTACTTGTGTACCTTATAACAATATGTTGTAACGAAATTGATATTTTTAGTACGGTTTTCCAAAAGGTTCTAAATGAATCTTTAAGAAAGAAATTGTTGCGGTATTTCTGTTAATCTGTTTGTTTGTGTTTATATCATAATATATAATATCACCATGAATTCAAAAATGATAATAATGATGTCAGTTACGCGTCTGGTATTGTAGGTGAACAGAAGGTGAAAGTTTACGGTGAAAGTTTACTATCTTAGTCTAGTCAGGCTAGTCTTAAGTTTTAATTTAAATAGTGATAATTTTACTTACCAATGTTTGACTTCGTACGCGTAATCCCGTTTCTCCCATTCCCGTAGGATTTTCAGGACCTTTTTCTGTCATAAGAACCTTCGATACTAAACACAACAAAAAAAAAATCAGCCGTTCTCAAGTTATGGCTTGACAACGGGAAACGGGTTTAATTTATATATATATCTAGATTACATACATAATCAAGTAATATTAAGGACCCAAATTAAAGAAAAAATAATAGAAGTATACTTTATTTTATTTACCTTCACCGTGATTGTGAAATTTCTTCCTCTGAAAATACTTAACATCTACTTCCTAACTTCCAAATAACACTGTTCATACTTCCCCAAAACTTTGGCTTGTAAACAAACTTCTATTGTATATAATAATCCTTTCAAAGGATTTATATTTGACTGGAACAATCGATTAGTTTATCTTTAAGATTATAGCTATAACTAGCTGTTGCCCACGACTTCGTTCACTTGGAATTGTGATTCACAGCCCTCCCCCGCAGATGATAGCGTGATGATATGTAGCCTATATGTTGAGTTGACCTGTTAGTAATAGTCATGCAAAATTTGAAGTAAATCCATGCAGTACTTTTGGAGATCATCCCGGACATACATACAGACAAACAGACAAACAGACAAACACAAAAATTCTAAATACCGTACTTTTGGCTTGGGTATCGATTTTAATTCACGCCACGAGAATAGAATAGAATATAACTTTATTGTACACCATTAATAATACAGTACATACAGAAAAGGAAATGACAAATATAAATAAAAATAAAAATGGGCACAAAGGCGGTCTTATCACTTATAGTGATTTCTACCAGACAACCTTTGGGTGGATATAATGAAGAGAAATATTTCGACGTACAAGTATTCTTTTTAAACAATATTCTATTCTCTATATGTACATATAGATTAAGACACTGTCATGACGGTTTCGTGGTAAAAAACGCTTCAGATGAAGTCAGTGTTTTAGTTTAAATTTTCAGTTTTGGACATTGAACGGAATTATGAATTGAATCAACCTTTTTAATAGGTAATTAATTATTATGCTTCTCGTTCGTATTTATTAGTAAAGTCAAATGACAATAGAACACCATTTTATAATAATCTGACCATCGTGGCTAGTAATGCTTGACTAAATTAATGCATCATACAAAGAATTGTGTCGTGGTGGCCCGGAGGTTCGAGTCCCCGCTTCTCATGCATGAGAGTGCGGGTTCCAAACCTACCGAGAGCAAGTACCAATGTGACTTTTTCCGAGTTATATGTACTATCTAAGATTATTTAGATACCACTGACAAACGGTGAAGGAAAACATCGTGAGGAAACCTGGGTTTATAATTTCCAAGTATAAGTTTGTAATCGCCAACCTGCATTGAGCAAGCGTGGTGATGAATGCTCAAACCTTCTCCGTGTACGAAGAGGCTTTGCTCAGCAGTGGGCATTTATAGGCTGTTGATGATGATGATGATGATGAAGATGATGATGCTGCAAAGAATTGTACCGTGCGGGATCCCTACAGTTAACGCATTCGTACCCATTGTAGAATTTTTATACCTTCTTAAATATTTTTTTGTCCTAGGTGCAAGTGACGGTAGTGTCACCGCCAGTACTGTCTCCCATCGTGTTTCCTCCCGAACTAAGAGCTGGAGATCGTTCACAATTGACGTGTACTGTGACATCAGGAGACATGCCCGTCTACTTCTCCTGGTTGAAGGATCAGATGCCTATCTCCAGTGCTCTTCAGGTGGGTCCAGATGAATATTGATTCTATTTTAGTATGTTTTACTAAAGTAACAAAATGGATGTGCAATTGTCCATCGATGAAATTATATGTATGTATGTAGAAATTTCAATAGAATTCAAATCAGATCTAGATCAGAGATGTTTATAGGGTGGATCATAATAGGTTCATCCCCATGTTATTTTAAAGTGAAGTATTATAACATATCAAACCCTTTCTCCAAGAGGTTACTTTTATCGAAGAGAGCAATATTTTATACCTACAGTGACATCCAAAATTGCAGGTTGATGAACGAGGTGCAGAATTTTATAGCATGCTCCTATTCAAGAGTTTGACTGCAGCTCACAGTGGAATATACACGTGTGTCGTGACCAACACTGCTGGGAAAGCCAACATGTCCGCTGAATTGGCCATCAAAGGTAAATTGCGTGGACCCTCGTCAAGATAAGCAAATTCTGCTCAACGTTGCCGTATAAAAGCTTACTCATTGTACCTATTATACTTTTGGATAACTAAGCTATTGTTTCCGTTTAACATAGCTTCATATTTTTTGTTTTGGGTTGGATGTTGAGAAAAGGTTCGATTTTTAAATCAATAATGGTGTGATATGAAATGGAAATAGTAAAATGGAGCTATAAAAAAAAAGAAACGACTGAACCTTTGCGTTTTGTTCCTATCTTCTTTGCAATATTTAAATGAACAAAATCGTAACTTTATATAATGTCGAAGTCTAGATATATAACACCAACAGCTACCTAAACAATCCATGACTTCCTAGCTCCTCAGAAACTAAAGTCAATACAAAACAAAGCCTTGAAACGGCTTCAATGGCCTTTTGTCAGTTGCCATCCTTTAGAGACCGGAGGATAATTAAACCTTTTATTTCAGTTCCACCATACTGGCAGATAGAGCCTTCAGATAGCGCCGTGCTCCTTAATGGTTCACTTACTGTGAGCTGTGAGGCTAGAGGTCACCCCCCACCTTCTATATACTGGACTAAGTTCTCTGGTAAGATAACATTTGAAGGAATTGACTTAAGATTTACCTACTCTGATAGTGCCAGTTCAGTACAATTTTTAGAATGAAAATTTCATTATTGTCACTGCATTGGTAACAGAAATTAGATAAAACGTTTAACGTTTACGATAAAACAGTACCTCGAGTAGGTAATTATGCACATTAGTTTTACAAATCTAAAGAGAAAAATATAATACTAGTGTTTTCATAAGTTGGCGTAATCAATAAGTTGATGAAATATTTCACTATAATGAGAGACTGCACTATTATAAAGCTTTCACGCAAGAATAAAAACCTTACATCTTGAATTATGTCATGTGTTTACGACGGTGTTATAATATAATGTTATGATGGCGAACCTGTTCTGAAACCCTCTGCACGCCACTGTCTGATCTGCGGTCTAGTTTCTTATGTTAGACTACAGCTTTTTTTTTTTTTTTTTTTCTTCTTTGGCAACCGAGTCTCCAGAACGGTGTTGTCGACTATACTGCCAGTGTCGAGTGGTGACGAGCTTTGATCGTAATGTCTAAAATTTCATTTGACGTTTCTTAAACTGTCAAACACCAAGCGGTCACCGGTGACCGCAACCAATTGTTCTATAATTGTGTCTATAATGACGGTACTCGACGAGTTAATTGTCATATTGAGCCACTTAGTCGAGGATACAAGGATTCTAAAGGGCAGAGATTCACATTTGTCTTTTATTAGTTTATATGATTTTTCTGTTTTGATCTAATAGTTATCATAGGTGTTTCTAAGTTGTGACATTAGTATAACATTCAGTTATTTGGTATCTTCTTGTAATTAACTATGTTACGATTGGACTACTCTGATTTAAAATATAATTTGGGCAATTTTAACAATTAATTCTACTTATAGGTAGTACAGAAACTACTCTCGGTGGGGTATCAGACCCAGTGGTGCTAACAAATGGCTCGTTAAGGTTAGAATCAGCACGAGCGGAACATTCTGGAAAATATCGCTGCAGAGCCGACAATGGAGTGTCGCCACCTTTATCAAAAACTCTTACTATACACGTTAATGGTACGTTTTAATTCATTTTCTAAATAAAATGTTATAAAAGCCACTTGCCTTTGCTAAAACCAACTTTATTCGTTGACAGATAAAGCGGTTTTTCTATAATTAAATACAATTAATTCTTCTATAAGCTTTAATTTAAATCAAATCATTAATCAAAATTTTGATTACTAGTAAAAATTTACTTTGTTTCATGGTCCTCTTTTTTCTTAGGACTAAAGTCATAGATTATTAAATATTTGTTTTCTTCTTTAGAACCAGCAAGATTTGAAACGCAATCGGCCAATGTCACTGCTAAGCTGGGGGATACTGTGAGATTGGCTTGTTTAGCTCGTGGAGATTCCCCACTTGCAACCGCTTGGAGTCATTCTGGGAGAGCGTTACCTAATTCAGACTATAGGTAGGACAAAGGAACACAGCAAACTCCTTTTAAATTATCCGCTGATATATTTAGTGGATAATTGAAAGTACTTTTCTCAAAATAACAATACATGTTATCTTTTTATTGTATCCATTTTAGAATGAGCATATCAGAAACTAGGAGTGCAGAGGGATTAAGAAGTGAATTAGTAATAGAAAGAGCTGACAGAAGAGACTCAGGAGTGTATCGGTGTCAAGCGTCCAATCCTTATGGAAGATCTGACCATTTTGTGCATCTGGCTGTTCAAGGTAAGAATATTTTAAATCGTCAAGCACGCAACCTATTGTTCTATAATTGTGTCTATAATAACGGTACTCAACGAGTTAAAGCAGGATTTTTTTTTTGTGTTGAAAATAATGAAATCTTACTTTAGCATCGATAGCATATAAAAATCTTACTTTTCTTCTTAGAGCCGCCAGAACCACCAGCAAACTTTAGGGTCTTAGAGACTACATCACGATCCGTTCGCCTCCAATGGAGAAGGCCATATGATGGCAATTCTCCAGTGCTGGGCTACGTGGTACAATACCGTAAACATGATTCCACCAGCTCAGATTCTTGGAGGGATGCAGAAACCCATAACGTGTCCGTTTCTGCTCATGCACCGGAATCGTATGCTGAGTAAGTTAAAAAAAAACTGTTATATTAAACTGTCAGCCTTAAAAAACAAGCTAAAATGATAAATATATATATATAGCTCTGGTTCTTAAATAAATAAAATTTGTAAAATTAATAGCAATTTTTTTTTATTCCAAAACAGGACAGAAAGTGCGACAATAACTGGTTTAGAACCAGCTACGGCGTATTTAGTTCGAGCTCGGACAGTGACCGCCCAATTTGCATCAGCTCATACAAGGGCCTTACTTGCATTGACGTTGCACGAACCACCTTCAAGAGCTCCAATAAGCTTGCGAGCGTCTGCTCCAAGATCTTCAACTATTGAACTAGCTTGGCAGGTAAGAAGAAAACAATCAAGCATGATAATTATGTGTCTTATGTGTCTAGAAATATAATCCAAATTTTTATTTCAAGGCACCTCCTTCATCATCCTGGAATGGAGAACTGCTAGGGTATACAGTATGGTGGTGGCCTTCGGCTGATGGGACATTAGCGGGAGGTTCAAACGTAGGCATGGAGTTCGCCACTGTTAGAGGACAAATAACAAAGTACATTATCGAAGGTCTGGAACATTATACCCGGTGAGGAAACATAACATTTTACAAAAAAAAATACATTGCAGCTGTGTATTATAATCCAAAATAATTTACAGATATTCTGTGAGCGTCAGAGCGTTCAACAGTGCAGGTGCAGGACCTGCTACTGCACCTGTTAATACTTTAACACAAGAAAGTGGCAAGTATATTTCTGACAAAAATTCTCATCATTTGAGTGTTTACTTTAGTATAACGAGCAATGATTAACAGTGATCATGTTTAACAGTGCCATCAGAAGGTCCACGTGCTGTCAGATGTCGTGCGGTATCGCCACAAAGTATTAAAGTAGAGTGGTCCCCACCGCCAGCGCACGCTCATCACGGCGCGTTATTAGGTTATAAATTGCTTTATCGCCCGGAACATAGTGAGTAAATATTGACAAAGTTCGATCCAATTACAATGCTGTAACGCTCAGTAATCAGATTTTATTTTAAATCCAAGCTGAGTGATGGCAGTTGTTTGTCGGCAGCGACTGAGTGGTTGGAGTGGGACGCACGGGGCAACGGCGGGTCCAATGTGGGAGCGGGCGCGGAGGTCAAGCGGGTAGCGGGCGTGGAAACACTTCTGCTAGCGTTGCGGCCTCATACTAACTACACTGTTCAGGCACTTGCGTATACGGCGGCTGGTGATGGCGTGCCCGCGCATCCTATACATTGTACCACACAACAAGATGGTAAGATTTTAACCGACTTTTTGTGTTAACATATTTTTCAATTTAGTAGGTTACTCAAGAGGTATAGTTAGGCGTAATAAAACTATTATTCAGATTTAATAATTATTTTTGTCCACAGTTCCGGGATCCCCAGCAGCAGTAAAAGTAGTAGCTACTTCAGTAACCTCCTTAGCTGTCAGCTGGCTACCACCGAGTAGACCTAATGGGCCTCTACTATATTACACCGTATTTTATAGAGAACTTGGCAGGTTAGCACGTTTTTTTTCTTTTTCACACTCCTACCATATTTATAATATTTTTCACGTTATACCAATTTTCAATTCCTAATTTGTCTTTTAGGGATAGACCACCCATAACTACAACTGTGCAAGTGGAAGAAGGTGACCCATTCGTGGGTCTAGGAGGATCAACAGAGTTGAGGTCATTATCTGAAGGGGCAACCTATGAAGCATGGGTTGCTGCTCATTCCGTAGCTGGTGAAGGAGAACCATCACCACCACAGCCGGCTACGACAACATCAAGAGGTTTGTGGATTTTATACAATATTAAGTTATTTGATAATTATGTTTTCGGCTTACAAACGTAACTATTTGACGAGAAACTCTACTGGTTTCACGCCATGCTAGAGGCTCATATTCATGAGTAGCATTCCGCGACCCGCGAAGCCGACGCGGTGACTGTCGCGCTGCTACAGGTACTGCTAAACATAATAATTAATTTAGTATGTCTCACGAAAGTTATAATAGAGGTATAAAGATTTAAGTTGTGCCTTACATTGTGCGTGTATTTTCTAAAAGCTCTAAAAATTTGCTTAAAGTTAAAAACATGCCTAGAATTATTTTATATCAATCACTTTGTTTTTGGATTGATCTTTTATCTATATTTTTTTATCACACTAGCACGAGCAAGACTTCTCTCATTCGGTGTGTGGGCACGTGTCCAATGCGGCCATTCGTTGCGTCTCGCCTGCGCTTGGCGCGGTGAGCCAGCCCCACGTGCTCGGTGGCTGCGAGGAGACCGTCCTGTAACCCACGACCCACGGACACATCTTACTCCTCATGGACATTTGGCTATTCATGGTAATACTCTTACATTACAACATAGTCTGAATCTCGGACAACACAACTCTAATTCAAAATACTTGTGTCATACCAACAATGTTTATAGGCCTTGGGACGTTCCTAAAAATTTTTAATAACCATTTCGTCCCAAATATTACGAATATGTTGACGTATAAACATGCAATATTTTAGACATATTTTTGTAATTAAAAGGGTGTCCTAGATGATCTCTAATGGCGAGCTGACATAAAGAGACGTAGGCGAGAAAGTAGCGAGTATTTTCCGAAGTGAGAGACAAATTGACATTTTTTTTATTCTTTATTGTACACCACAGGTAACCCTGTAGTCTATTATACGATCTTTGTGTAACTGAAAACCGAACAATTTAAATAAAAAATAAATTACATATAATATAGTAACAATGACACTTTTTTCTAACAGAAGTAGATGCATCAACAAGTGGTAACTACACGTGCTCAGCACGTAACACATTTGGATCTGAAGAAGTGACGTATCGTGTGGAGTGCGCCGCGCCACCGGCCGCTCCCACGCTCACCTTGGACCACGCCGCGCATACTGACGCAAGACTAACCTGGCGAACTACTCATCACCCGGCGGCTCCACCACATGGTAAGAGAATATTTGAAAAGATATTCATATTTAGTACTAGATGATTACCGACCTAGATGTGTCTTAAAACTACAATTATTTTAAATGATTCGATGAATTATCTGCAACTCTACCAAAATTGGTGATTATGATTAATCCTCTTTACTGCCCAACAAAAATCTGTGGAAGTTCTGATTTCCTTAAACAACGCCGGTCACAAGTGCCCCCTATGGCGACGTATTAAGTAGTGGACGTCTTCGGACTGACGATGGTGATGGTAATTATAAAATAAATAAACAAGTAAATCGAAAAGTTATACTTGACTAATCTTTGCATTGGTTTTCGTTACAATTAAATTCGTTTTAATGTATGATGAAATGTTGCTAATGTTTTTAATGTAGCTTGCGGCTCTGTAATAAAATGTAATTTATGTCGCCACATCTATTAGTTTCGAACCACAGAGGGGTTCTTCCTCATGACTACCCCGCGCAGTCGCGACCATGTCGCGTGGCTAACATGGCGCAGGCATTTTTAGTATCTAATTATAGTTAAAGTGAAGTGGGTTCACTTTTACGGAATATCTAATCGTGTAATTCGTGGGTAACAATCAAAAATATTCCCGTAAAACGAAAAGGAAGTATAAAACCGAATAATTCGAGAAGAACTTTGGAACAACAATAAAATTTCTTTGCCCATCCATTTAAATCAGATAATCAAGAATAAGAAATCGGATTCGAATTGTAATAGGTTTGCGTAGGATGTTCAATCACGTTATATTTGGAACTAAACGTGAACAATTTAGATTAATGCTGTAATCAGAGAACACAGTTAGCTATCTTAATTTCATTATTGAAATGTTTTGACCATGGTCTTACAGAAAATTGGCGTAAATAACCCCTGTGATTACGTCAGTTGCTAGGAACTGTTATACATTGTATGCACTATAAGTATGTGTGTGTGACTACCCAGGGCATTCCCTGTCATCCCGTGATACAACGACAGTTCTAATTCACAATCCGATTTAACTAGTCGTTTCCTCATTCAGCGACTCTCTCATTTAGTGACATTGCCAGTGACGTTTTATGTAATTAGTTAAACACATCAATGTGTTCAATATGCAGGTAAGAAAATAAAGATTAACTCTGTACAGAAACAGTAGCTATTAGGTATATCTTATAAGTTTTTGAAATATAAAGCTGAAGAGTTGGTTTGTTTGAACGCGCCAGTCTCCTAAACTACTTGGCCGATTTGAATGAGTATTTTTGTGTCAAATAGTCCATTCATCGAGGAAGTCTATAAGCTATAAAACAACATGCTACTGTCAATAGTAACCGAGCAGAGCGGGTGAATCGGCGCGGGAGTAGCTAGTTAAATTATAAAGTTTTTCAAGTGTAGGAGAGCCATGCTTCGGGACGAATGGGCCGGCTCGACCGAAGTGTTACCACGGCCTCACAGAAAATCGATAGGAAACAACACATGCGTTATGTTTCGTCGTGTGAGTGAGGTTACCGGAGGTCCAGTTACCCCCACCCCAATATCGAACAATCCTCAAATTCCTAATCCCCAAAGGGCCAACGCACTTGTAGCACCTCTGTTGTTTTCGGACATCTAATGGGCGGCGGCGATCGCTTACCATCAAGTGATCCGTATGCTCGTTTACCGGTTTATTCCATAAAAAAAAAAACAATGGCAAGATCACTTGGTATTCCCGAAGTGTTTTCGATTTGTGAACATTGAAAACAATCTGAAAAGTTCCGAAACATCGCGATATCGAAAACAATTAAATAGAGTACTCTCGTTCAAAATGAATGTCATGGAGGTTGCTAGCTTTCTACTATTTTGCTTCACTAGTTTTCAAATAGAAACTTTTTCGTACGCCTCATTGGTTCCGTACTGGTTCAACCACTGAAGTGTGGGTAATAAGATCATTTCTGGAATGGAGATCAAGTTTTTGTTTTCGGTTTTGTAGGCTTTGTTGATAGATTTTAAGTTTTGAGTTTTGTGAGTTTAATAACATAGGCAGTTATGTTGATTTGTCAAGTAAGTTTTTAAGTGTGGGAGAGCCATGCTTCGGCATAAATTGGCCGGTTCGACCGGAGTGATACCAAGGCCTCACAGAGAACCAACGTGAAACAACGCTTGCGGTGTGTTTCGTCGTGTGAGTCAGGTTATCGGAGGCCCAATTATCCCCCTCCCAAATCCCCGTCTCCCGAATCCCCGAATCCTTCACAATTCTCAAATTCCCAATTCCCAAAAGGCCGGTAACGCACTTGTAACGCCTTGGTGTTTCGAATGTCCATGAGCGACGCCGATTGCTTACCATCAGGTGATCCGTCTGCTCGTTTACCGGCTTTTGCTATAAAAAAATCTGCCATATTGTACTTTACTTCAGTTACTTTGTTATTTTTATAGATCTACAATTTATGAAAACAAGATTACATATTCGACGCCTTTTTATATTTTATCAAGCAAATATAAAATCAAACTTGCCTCATTACACATGTTACAGTAAACGATGCCTTAAGCAGACGCCCATAAATTACTAATTTGAATAAATTGAGACATTTTCCTTTGAAGGATCAAAGCTATTATAAACACGAGACTTTTCGCGTTACTTTATAAACATAACATGTAATCTTATAAACCTTTTTTATTTAAAAATTTTCTTTCGACCAATTTCTTTGCAAAATAGATCAATCTTAAATTCAATTTCGAAGCCAATTTTGCATTTTTGCAAAGATCGTTTGTTAATTCAGATCGTTAAAAATGTTTAAAATGTTTAAATGTCATTCATGTTAAACAAAGTGTGGAAATCATAAGAAGTTAAAGAATGACAGGTGTACAAAAACGAATCTTTAATTACTCAAATTCCTTCAACGCCCTTTATCCCCGAAGGGTTAGGCAGAGGTGCACATAACGGCACTTAATGCCACTTTTCACTTTTTATGTTATAAGTCCCTTGTAAGAGGGGGTGAGCCTTTTGCCATATACCGAGCACAATTTCAGACTCCGTGCTACTACTAATATTTTTTTAAACTCAGTAATACTTTGCTTGCCCTGGGAATCGAACCCGAGACCCTTTGCCGGGCAGTCGCATTTGCGACCACTCGGCCAACGAGACAGTCATTCGATTATTGTTCATTTTATGAGTCCAATTTGCAACATTATCTACAATTTAGAAGCAATTCCTCGGTTATCACAACTGACAATCACTTCTGATGGTAAACGAAGATATAATAAACTTCCTAACAAAAGAATTTACGATATTATCTTGATAACAGGTTTCACAATCTGGTGGATTCGAGTCCGTGATGACACAGGAGATGGTTTAGAGTCAATGAGCTCTCGACCTGAAGAGGAACGGAGGTTGGAGACAGGAGGGGAGGCGTCCAGTGTGGTGTTGAGAGCTCTGTCATGTGGAGCCACGTACTCCGTGCGAGCTGTAGCGCACTCCAGGGCTGGGTCATCACCACCTTCAGTGCCACTCTTGGTGAAGACTAAACCTCCAGGTAAGAATAAATATCGTAATATGGAGTTACTTTTTAATATGTTTTTGAGTTGGATGTCCTGAATGAATAATGGGACATGAAACTTTGACATTTTGCACACATTTCTTCTTCGACCTTAAAAAAGTGCGTCACAATTTTAGTGAGTACTACATGGTAAATTACATTATTTTACAATTTGAACATTTCAAATCATCTACATAGTCTTAAATTAAAACTAAAAAAAGTATTAAATAAAAAACTTAAGAAATATAAACTCAATCCAAGTATACTTTAAAAGTTCAATGTTTCTATTTACCGAGTCTAGTCACCATGAAATGAGAACCATTTACTTTATGCAGATTAAAATAACTAGTTCACTGCAATTTGCATAATTGAAAATATTGAAAATTCTTCGATACTAATTGAATCTTTTCAAAAGATTAAATCGAGATACATTTTTTTGTTGTTAATTTTTGGAATAATTCATAAACGCTAAGAATATAAGATAGCGATCGATGCTTTGGCACAAATGGGCCGGTTTGGCGGCCGCACAGAAAACCCGTTGTGGAACAACGTTTTCTTGTTTGATTTTGACTTTAATTGGTCTGAAATAGCCTATTTGTATTTATGCTTAACACAAAATTAAATAGCTTTACAAACTTTATATGGATATTAAAGGCTTGGTTAGTATTTGCCAGTACTATAATGCCTATTTCTGTCTCCCCGGGAGAGAGAGACACAAGTGCATTATTGATTATTTTGTACTAAGTAAGAAACCATTAACCGTTCCTCCATGGAATGCTTAGAAAATTTAAACTAATAAGTTTTACGTCCAAGTAATAAACTGGAACCTTACTAAAGTAGTCTAAGTTTACGTTCCTGTAGTTTAAGTTCCTGAAATAGGACATTTTCATAATTTCATCATTTCCAGAGTTGAGCAGGTTTTAAAATATGACGATGTGCTTATGTTGTCATGTTGTGAGTTTTCTTTGAAAAAAATTTGTGATTGGTATCTACCTACCTACTTGAGAGTGCCTACAATAAATGGAATATAGAACTTAAGATCCAAGAGTCAACATGGGTTATATGTCATTCCCCTTTAATTTTTTCATTAAATAAATAAAGAAAGTAAAATACGTTTAATTCAAACTTATAATTAGAAATTGAGGTATAATCTCAGGTTTCCTCACGATGTACCTTCACCGTTTGTCAGTATTGTCAAATAATCTTGGAAAGTACATATAACTCGGAAAAAGTTACATTTGTACTTGTCGCTGACGTTTTACCCACCAATTTTGAAGAGAAACTCATTTGCCCTGATGTCTTGTTTATACGTAAAAAAAAATCCAAATGGAAATTGTTTTCAAATGGACAATTTCCAATTTCCATTTTTAAATGTCGTTTGATATTTTAAATTGCAAAAATACACTGGTACCTGACTTTCTTTAACACCCGTTTCTATAAAGAAATAATACACTCTTTTGCTTAGTATTTCGAAAATTAAGTCAAAAAATAAAATGAATGCACTACAAACATTGTAACTAAAACTGGTCGCCATTTTCCTTCGCGACAAACTCTGAATGTTTTGTGAAACGGTAGGAAATGTAAAAAGTTGTGAAGCCGGTATCGGGCCAGTCAACAATGTTCGCTCTTCATACTAAACGAGTGTCATCGTCTATTCAAAAGATACTGGAAACGTTTTTTTGAACGCGTCATGAAACTGTCTTTATATCACATACTAGGATCATATTATATAGTTAACAAATAAAATACTAACGTCTTATGTTCGCGTTGTAGGACTATTGGGAAGTAATTTTAAAAATTGCAAACTATAATTCACCCTGAAGCGCCATGGTAATAACTTGTTTGATTTATTGAACTCAAAGACTTGTGACGTTTCGTGTTGTGATTATAGAGTAGAATACATTTGTCATCACCCTTTTCCTCCTGTCGGTATCGTTACAGCCGATTAAAGGACTAGATACTTATTATTATTGATTAATAGCTAAGTGTGGGAGACCCATGCTTCGGCACGAATGGGCCGGCTCAACCGGAGTGATACCACGGCCTCACAGAAAACCAACGTGAAAGAAAGGCTTATCCAATAAACTTCCTTTGCCACCTGATAATTCAGGGATCGGGCAACAGCGCTCAACCGAAGCACTTATTTATTCTGAGTTGTTTAAAATTTTCCATTCTACACCGAAATCCAGAAAAATATTACAAAAAATCAATAACATGTTTTTCCTCCAGAAATCATACTTACAATTTACACAAAATTACCCCAAATTGCCAAAAACCAATCATTGGCTAATTTCACAAGGGCTATCCCCGAGAATTTATCGTGAAAGCAATTTTGCGCTGTAACAGGATCAAAGGGTCTATGAAGATTAGGCTATGGTATTGACGTTGCGATGCCATTATAGTAGCCAATCAGACTTAGTGACGAATGTATTACTGACTTATTACTAATCAGGGACACGCGTGTCATTTGAATGATGGCCTATGATTGGTGTAAAGAATATTTGGAATGGGTTCTGGTCTTGTGATTGCAGTTATTGATAAGCGTTATGGGAATTAGAGGTAAAAAGGAAGGAACGGAAAGTAATTGGACTCTCTAGGCCATTGGTTGACGGATTGATTGATTGATGACGAAATCCGGGAAATCCGAAAATATAACGAGAAATTATATTAATGAGATTTATTACGAGAATCCACATTCCACAGACTTAGTTCCTTGACGTAAAAAATGTAATTTTCGTGTCGTGTGTCGGAAGTTTATTTAATTTTGTTATATTAGTCTTACAGTCACTTAATTCCGTTATTTAATTTCAATTAGAGAAATATATTTTTTCTTTTCTATCAGTATTAGTTTGGGAAGGTGGAGGGGAAGATAGACTCGAGGAGGGAGCTGAAGCTGCAGTTTGGAGCAACAGCAGCGCTTTAGCGTTAGACGCTAGACGCGCTGTGCGTTGTGGAGCCAGGCTTGTGAGGCTGCAGTGGAGACGAGCTGACGCTGCTGGAGCTGCAGCGTGGAGAGATGCAGACCTTACTTCACTGCATCATCATCGGGAGGTAAGATATTTAGGATAAAGTTTGTGTTTAAGTTGTTCTATTCAACATGATAAATATTCGATGGAACCCACGACACTAATATGACAAAACCCGGGAGGATCGAATCAAAGATTAATGTTTCATCATAACATCCTACTGTGTTCTTCATGTTATAAATAACAAACAAGTCAACCTTTAGTCAGTAACAAATAACGCTTTGGTAAAGATTTGATTGATTTGGGTGCCGCCAACATTCACAGACATATTGAACGAAATTCAGAAACTTCCAGGTTCGGATAGCTGTAAATGAATTTAACGAAAATATCCTTCGCAAAAGAGCAGGAAATCGAGTGAATTACACCTTTATGTATTTTGTGGAAACAAGAGGCAATTGAAGCTTTACAAATTGAGACTCGGGCTTCGTACAAATTCATACGTTATGATCCGAAGGGACGAATAAAATATACTTTTTTTTGGCAAAATATCAACAACTTTATTGTGGAATTTTCCCTTCAGGTAGTCGTTGATTAAGGTGCGAAGGTAACAAGCGGGATATTAGGAGCTACTCACTCGCGTTTGTGAATGAATAAGTTTAGAAAATTGGTGTACAGAGATTAAAGAAATGCTCAAAGAAGAGCTTCAGATTGGATAAAAAGGAACCTGAGTCTGAGTTGACTTTATTTATGTAAACGTGTCCATTAATATAAGAAGTTGGACAATAACCCTGACATCACTTTACATAGCCACTTGTGAAAGTTTAATGAAGCCTCCTGCCTTTTAAATTCAATTTTCCTTTAGCTTCACAAACGCGTTGCTCGTGAGCGGAGATGTTGAGTAAAAAATGTAAATTCTCTATACGAAGTTAATGCAGTAATGTTTTTTTTTTCAAATTGGTTTAATGATGTATTATGTGCTTAGTTATAAAATATTCGTATTATTAATATTAATTCGCTAATGAGTTGGGTGGAGTACCACCTCTTTGTGGGATGATTTTAGTGTTTGAGCTGGTATGGAGATGTATCACGTCTTCCTAATATTATTGCTTTCTATAATAACAGTAGAAAATCTCAATAATACGTTATGTAACCAGATTAAAATACTTGAGAAGATCTCTTGCGGTCACTCGACCAATCAGGCACTCATGCAGAGAAGTAATGTTGTACCATATTTAAATATTTTAATAACATAACATCACGCCTTTTATCCCCGAAGGGAGGTAGAGATGCACAGAGACGTAACACCCACTTTTCACTAATTATGTTACGAGTCCCATGTAATAGGGGGTGAGCCTATTGCCATATACCGGGCACAATTCCAGACTCCGTGCTACTACTGAGATTTTTTTTTAAAACCCAGTAATACTTTGCCCGACCTGGGAATCCAACCCGAGACCCCTTGCCCGGTAGTCGTACTTGCGACCACTCGGTCAACGAGGCATTAAATATTTTAATGTAGGTATTTAATGGAATTAAATAGTGTTTAATGGGCTAAAAGTTATTTTGTATATCGTTTTACATAGGTCGTGATAGGTGGGCTGGCTGCCGGCGCCTGGTATGCGCTCCGGCTGTGGTCCGCTACGGATTCCGCGCGGCACCAAGCTGTTATTTACGCAGCTACCACTACACATTCTGGAGGTAACAGCGTGTTTTTAATTCTTATTGTATTGTAGTTATTTCTTTATTATTTTGATAAGAAATCTTAGTAACTGTTATTTTTTTTTGTATTGTTAGGTTAGGTTAGAAAATCATCGAACGACTTGTCCCGCCTGGGTGAGGCGGGAGAACCTAACCTAACCTAACCTACCCTGAAATTGCACCCTGGAAAAAATGTTAGGTTAGGTTGGTATGATGATGAATGTATTTAAAATTAGTGTTTTATTTTACAAGCATGCTGTTTTTGCCAAAATAATATTTCGGCTTAGAAATACCCTTCTTGTTCTTATTGATTCCACTTTTAAATTGTGCTTGCTTACTCATAGTTAGTAATTATAAGCCCAGGTTTCCTCACTATGTTTTTCTTCACCATTTGTCAGTGGTGTCTAATTAATCTTAGAAAGTAAGTACATATAACTCAGAAAAAGTCACATTGTTTTTTTTAATAGGATTAGCCGGTAAAAGACCAGTCGGCAGGGGCGTTACAAGTGCGTTATCGGCCTTTTGGGGATTAGGAATTCGAAGCTATATTTAGGACATAAAATAATAGTCAATATCTTACAAGTTATCCCTTATAGAGGTAGATACGGCTCAAATTGACAACTTACTGCTCTAAGAAGTTTTAGAGACTCTAAACTCTAGAGTATAGAGTATAAAGTACTAAAACTGAGACGTCCCAATTAAACGTAGTTCTCTGTAAACTAGTTGTACCACACACTGTGTGGACACTCGCCCATTATTACGTACTTACTTGTTCTCTTAGTTAAGTTCCTTGGCGGTTGAAATCTTAGAAAGTTTACACACATGACGTAACTATTATTTTTCTTTGAATTATGAGGTGGCAATTGAATATTGTTATATTATTATGTGTTAATATGTAATATCCTTTATTCAATAACAAAACACAACTTTCAGCTATTAATATTTATTTATTTATTAACTCTTTGATGCACACAAAAATAAGGTACATAAGGCGTAATACTTAATGCCATATGGCATTTTCTAGTCAATCTTAGGGTTAAATAGAAAATCACTGAAAATAAGCTTGTGTAATATGCGGTAAAACAAAATAAATAACTAATAGTAATTATAAATACTGGTTATAAATATATAATAGATACAAAATATGTACATAAATAACTACATATTATAATATATATAAATCTCGTGTCACAATGTTTGTCCTCAATGGACTCCTAAACCACTTAACTGATTATAATAAAATTCGCACACCATGTGTAGTTCGATCCAACTTGAGAGATAGGATAGTTTAAATCTCAAATTATAGTCGCAATTTTAATTTATTGCTAATTATTTGTCTGTTATTATTTGCCAGTCACAATTATCTGTTAACTCCAAATGATTCTAAAACAGATGTCCATATCTTACGACTGGGTTCATTAAGTAATCAATAGATGGCGCTGCTATGGGTTTTTTTAATAGAAGGAGTGGTTCTTAAGGAAGGTTTATATGTATAATGCAAGGAGGTAGTATAATTATAATACAATATAACTGACGAAGACACAAACTCAGTGATGTAGCGCCATTAAATAGACGTCTGCATTACGTTCAAAGCCATTTTGTTTGGAGCGATTTTAATATTCATCTAGCTTCAAAATAAGTTAGTATATACCTTAAATTTTTGTGACTCTTATGTGTATGGCGTACTCAAAGACCATGTTTTACAATTGTAATGAAAATTTTACGTCCCCAAATTAAGATATTTAAAGTTGCGGGTAAACTGAATAATGATCGTTTGATACCCAATGGGTTTAATTAATAAGCTATCCTAAATCGCGCTATTAAAGTTTTCGGCGCTCGTTGCTTACACTACGGCGGCGATGTAGAAGCTGTAGAGAGTCCATTTCTTCGCAGGGACGTAGTTTAGTGGAGCTACTCTAAGTCCACTGCCACCGGGCATTCATATTAGTGTACGCTTTCTTAGCTATCACTCCGCCTGTATACTCGAGGAGCTCGATGTTGATATTATGTAGTACCATAGGTGTCCATCAAGTCGAACGATTCTCAGGAATAAGGAAACCAATGAATAAAGTGATACCTACTATAAACACGTGTACCAATACCAGGTCCACGTGTTTAGGTATTACACACCCACTGCGAGGAATTTGCGACTCCTTTTTTATTAATTAATAAAAAAAATTAAGTTCACAAACTTATTTTGTGGAAGAGTTACGGAATGGTGGCCTAAAGGTTTTTTTTGACTTGGAGTATAGGACGCTCTTCAATAAATGACATAATCTATATCTATACATACAATTAAACTGTTAATGTAAATGTACATTGAAAATATACGACATTGTTATCCAAACTAAAAGCAGTTGGCTAAAGATAATAATCCATAATACTAGAGCGCTATTCAAGATAACGTAAGCAAAAACACAAGCGAAAAAACAAAGAATTGTAGCAGCAAGAGTTAAAAGACTGACACAGGGTGTACTTTTTCGTGGATTACACATAGTAAAAAGTGGGTGTTACATTGTACAGTAGAATTAAGTGCTGTAATGTGCACCTCTGCCTATCCCTTCGGGGATAAAACGCGTGATGTAATCTATGTATGTATAAAACTTTGTAAAGGACATTGCTCTGCGTCCATACATTGTTGGCCCTGTAGCCAACAGTATATATGTATTGTATTCTCTTTTATTTGTAGACTCCTAGAAGATCTTGTTTTATAACAAACAATTTTTTGAAAACCGCATCAAAATAAACATAAGTACATACAGGTCGAAACGAGAAAAACCGTTTATTTCTTTTTTTTCTTTTGAACTCGGTTACAAGGCAGTCTCATTGTCGCACTGAAAGCTATTGTGTTCAATAACGACCTCAACAACAACTAACTACCTGAGTCAATACCCCATGTGTTTAACTACTAGGCTATCCTAAATCGCGCTATTAAAGTTTTCGGCGCTCGCTGCTTACACTACAGCGACGATGTAAAAGCGGTAGGGAGTCCGTTTCTTCGCAGGAAAGTAGTTTAGTGGAGCTACTCTAAGTCCACTGCCACCCGGCATTCATATTAGTGTATGCTTTCTTAGCTATCACTCCGCCTGTATACTCAAGGAGGCTCGATGTTGAAACTGTGTAGTAACATAGGTGTCCATCAAGCCGAACGATCCTCAGGAATAAGGAAACCAATGAGTAATACCTCCTATAAACACGTGTACCAACACCAGGTCCACGAGTTGAGATATTACACACCCACTGCGAGGAATATGCGACTCCTTTTTTTATTAACTAATAAGTGTTACGGAATGGTGGTCTAAAGGATTTTTTTTGACCTGGAGGATAGTACGCTCTTCAATAAATGACAAAACCTATATGTATACATACAATAAAACTGTTCATATAAATGTATATTGAAAATATACGACTTTCTTATCCAAACTAAAGCCGTTGGCTAAATAATTGTAATTCCATAATACTAGAGCGTTATTCAAGATAACGTAAGCAAAAACACAAGCGAAAAAACAAAGAATAGTAGCAGCAAGAGTCAATAGACTGACACACGGTGTACTTTTACCATAGATTTATAAATATAACATAGATGTGTGACTATTGTCTACGGCTAGAATTTAAGATCCATCTCGACGGTAAATTCATAAACATACTGTTGTTTCTTTTTTACTTATGTCTCTTTGCTTATGCAGAAAGAGACAACACATTATTGTCATTCTGGCAATAATATTTTGACGACATCAAAAATACCTAGTTGTGCCGAATTGGCCATCTTAGTCCCTGTTATCAGTGCATGTCAGTGGTACATCAGCTGTCAAAACATTGGTCAACAATATTTTGTTACGAAAATTTGTAGAATTTATGTTGTTTTTGTGCGTGGTAAACAAAGAAGTTATTGGTTAGTGAGAAGAACTATGCCCGGGTGCAGTGTTATTGGATGTAGCACTAAAAATATTACTTTAAGTCCACTGCCACCCGGCATTTATATTAGTGTACGCTTTCTTAGCTATCACTCCGCCTGTGTACTCGAGGAGCTTGATGTTGATACTATGTAGTACCATAGGTGTCCATCAAGCCGGACGATACTCAGGAATAAGGAAACCAATGACTAAAGTGATACCTACTATAAACACGTGTACCAACTCCAGGTCCACGTGTTTAGGTATTACACACCCACTGCGAGGAATATGCGACTCCTTTTTTATTAATTAATAAAAAAAAATTAAGTTCACAAACTTATTTTGTGGAAGAGTTACGGAATGGTGGCCTAAAGGTTTTTTTTGACTTGGAGTATAGGACGCTCTTCAATAAATGACATAATCTATATCTATACATACAATTAAACTATTAATGTAAATGTACATTGAAAATATACGACATTGTTATCCAAACTAAAAGCAGTTGGCTAAAGATAATAATCCATAATACTAGAGCGCTATTCAAGATAACGTAAGCAAAAACACAAGCGAAAAAACAAAGAATTGTAGCAGCAAGAGTTAAAAGACTGACACAGGGTGTACTTTTTCGTGGATTACACATAGTAAAAAGTGGGTGTTACATTGTACAGTAGAATTAAGTGCTGTAATGTGCACCTCTGCCTATCCCTTCGGGGATAAAACGCGTGATGTAATCTATGTATGTATAAAACTTTGTAAAGGACATTGCTCTGCGTCCATACATTGTTGGCCCTGTAGCCAACAGTATATATGTATTGTATTCTCTTTTATTTGTAGACTCCTAGAAGATCTTGTTTTATAACAAACAATTTTCTGAAAACCGCATCAAAATAAACATAAGTACATACAGGTCGAAACGAGAAAAACCGTTTATTTCTTTTTTTTCTTTTGAACTCGGTTACAAGGCAGTCTCATTGTCGCACTGAAAGCTATTGTGTTCAATAATGACCTCAACAACAACTAACTACCTGAGTCAATACCCCATGTGTTTAACTACTAGGCTATCCTAAATCGCGCTATTAAAGTTTTCGGCGCTCGCTGCTTACACTACAGCGACGATGTAAAAGCGGTAGGGAGTCCGTTTCTTCGCAGGAAAGTAGTTTAGTGGAGCTACTTTAAGTCCACTGCCACCCGGCATTTATATTAGTGTACGCTTTCTTAGCTATCACTCCGCCTGTGTACTCGAGGAGCTTGATGTTGATACTATGTAGTACCATAGGTGTCCATCAAGCCGGACGATACTCAGGAATAAGGAAACCAATGACTAAAGTGATACCTACTATAAACACGTGTACCAACTCCAGGTCCACGTGTTTAGGTATTACACACCCACTGCGAGGAATATGCGACTCCTTTTTTATTAACTAATATAAAAATTAATTTCACTATCTTGTTTTGTGGAAGTGTTACGGAATGCCTCGCTGGCCGAGTGGTCGTAAGTGCGACTGCCGGGCAAGGGGTCTCGGGTTCGATTCCCGGGTAGGGCAAAGTATTATTGGGTTTTTAAAAAATCTCAGTAGTAGCACGGAGTCTGGAATTGTGCTCGGTGTATGGCAATAGGCTCACCCCCTATTACATGGGACTCATAACATAAATAGTGAAAAGTGGGTGTTACATTGTACAGTGGCATAATGTGCATCTCTGCCTACCCCTTCGGGGATAAACGGCGTGATATTATGTTATCGTTTAATATAAAAAAATCGTGATTTCATATTAAATGATCACGACCATAAAGTCAAAGTATTCCCCGCCACCCTTCTCTAGCTTTTGTAACTAAAACTACATTTTTGACATCCATTTATCACAAAAAGTCGTACAGCAGTCATTATTCAGTTGCAATATTTAAAACATGACTAAAAATAATAGCCTAGCCGTCAGGCAGCGCAGTGGACATTTATTTTAAGTGGTTTTTGCTATATGTTGCAAAAGCTACGTTTTAAAAACACCGTCGGTCGTTATTTTTCAAATTGTGATGATAATCTGCAAAATGTTATTGTAAATCACATTTGTGATGATAGGATTTTTAGTAAATTCTTTTTTTGGCATTATTATTTTTACGAATGTCTCAAATGCACGGTTGACTTGACTGCACGGTTAGTGCGGTGGCTGGGCAACCGGCTGCCGTGCAACGTGTCGCGGGTTCGATTCCCGCACGGAACAACACTTTGTGTGATCCACAAATTGTTGTTTCGGGTCTGGGTGTCATTGTGTATGTGAACTTGTATGTTTGTAAACGCACCCACGACACAGGAGAAAATCCTAGTGTGGGGCAACGTTTTTTAAAAAAAAAAAAAAATACTGAAGATTTTATCAAAATTAAAATAAATTGGATTTGACGTCCCATAGTCTATGCCTACCTGCTTGGGAGAAAGGCGTGAAGTTATATATGTAGGTATCAAATTATGCCCGCGCCTCAAAGAGCCATCAGACCACAGAGGGGGCCCAACAGGGCCGATGCCGATTCGGAGTCGCGGAGAACCTAACGGGTAACCGGGGCTCCGGCTCGACGTGCAGGAGAAGGGACGGGGTGGTTTTTAGTCAGTAAGAGTCTGACACTCCCTCCCGCCTCACCCAGGCGGAAGCAGTCATTCGATGATTTTCCGCCAAAAAATAAATAAATAAATAAAATAAAAAAATAGGTATCAAATTACAAGTACCTATTGTAAATGTAACTAATGTAATGAATGCGGTGTGAGATATGATATGTGTTGTATTCAGTACATCATACAATTTGTTCATAGCTGAATTTGCGCTTAGTGGCTGGGCTCTTCCTACCAGTAGCCTCGTTACTATGTTTTCAGGGAACTGATCCAAATTCATTGCAAGTGTAAAATCACTACGCGTACCCATCCGTGTACTTCCAAACACAGACGAAGATTGAGACCACAAACAAAAAAAAACATGACAAAACGTCCAGAAAAAAAAAGTTAACAGATTTCTATAGAGCGTCTAATCTATCCTCTCATATAAAAAACACCCAAACATTTCCCCTTTTCCTAGAAAAATGAGTATTTCTGTGTAGATTCATGTCCATTTGTACCAGTCAACTGGGGCACCACACAGGTTCCTTAAAGACCTATCATCTATCACTAGCCTTTACTATTATACAACTGTTATACGTTGTGTGCCTGAAAATTATTGCCATGTACGTAACGAAATAGCAAAGCATTTACTTGAAAATCTAACCTTATAACTATTGGAGAAGGTTGTAGTTTGCGTTACATGTTTTTCGCTTGTTGAAAAGAATTAGGCATTGTGTGTTTGTTGGTAGGAACTAAGTAAGGACATAACATAACATCATTAAGGTTGACTGTTAAAGAATGCCACTAGGCATTAAGTCCGCCATTGTATACCCATTGTGCAAAAAGTGTAAATAAAGAAAATAAAGATCACGCCTTTTATCCTCGAAGGGGTAGGCAGAGGTGCACATTATGCCACTTTACAATGTAACACCCACTTTTCACTATTTATGTTATGAATTCCATGGGTGAGTCTATTGCCATACACAGCGCACAATTTGGTAAAAATTTGTTTCGACATAATGGGAGGCTGGAGTTACTATTGGGTCCAACCTAATAAACTTCTTTATTGAAATCACATTACATATCAATTTAATAAGCTTCGAAAGAAATTAGAGGTAAGTGTCTATTATATTTTAACCATAATTTTTTTTCTTCTCTTCTTATAATATCTTCTGATTTACTTCGTTGCGGGAACCAAGACAGTTATTCATGTCCCTGTGACGCGCCGGACTTCAGTGTTCCGGTGTTTTCATTGTTGTATCTACTGTAGATCCTGGCTTACAGGAGTTGCAGCGGTTTATGGAGGTTGTGGCGGTATATAAATATGTCCCCATTGTAATATTCACTAAAAAAGCAATATTATACTTCACTACATAATCCTGCCAACTTCGTACCACCTACAATTTTTTTCTCACCTTCCGTGGACTTCCACGAACCAAACCTTCAGGACCAAAATTAGCCAAATTGGTTCAGCCGTTCTCGAGTTTTAGCGAGACTTACGAACAGCAGAGTGCCAAGCACGAATAACTATCGCATTCGTATCCTAACAGTATCGAGCGAGTTAAGCCTTCTGATTGGTTGGTTCACTTGAGCCGGACAACCAGAGCACCGAACGCGCTCGATGCTATTACGTTACGAATGCTATAGTTATTCGTGCTTGCCACTCAATTCATTTTGATGCGATGATGACTTAGATATATCTCTTATTTGACAGTCACTCTCGGCTTATAACATTTTCAAATTTCAATTGTTTTATTCCATTTTTGAACAGAGCGTCTGCGTCGTCCTGTAGCGTTCCAATCTGAAGGTGGTCAGATCGTGACGTCAAACAACAATGCTGATACGGAGCGGGTGCTGGGAGCTGTGTCTCTGGCATTTGCTGCACTCGCCGGTCTCGCTGTCACTGCACTACTACTGGTGTTGGTGGCGAAACGAAGGTAAGATCCTTTTTTACTTTAATTTTAAGCCATAAGTAGATATAGATATAGACTAGATTATTGTTTGTATTTATTATAAGGTAGTAACGTGTTGTGATTGTGAGACGTCGATTACCTCATACAAAAATTGTTTGATTGATGTTATTTCAAATCGGCCAGATACGATCGTCCAGTACCAAATCTTCTTTGTTCCTAAATTAATAAACATTGTCTTCAATGTTAAACAGCTTAACTTAATATTTCGGCAAAAGCAAGACTACGATAAAAATATGGGAGTCCGTTGGTCCTAAAGTTTAATTAGTTGCTTATTCTAAAAAGTACAGTCTAACGGATGATTACAAGCATCTATTCTAAAATTCTAAATTCAAATGTTTATTGCATCATTCACGTGTGCAATAGGTGTTATATAGTTGGGTAGAGACAGTTTCAATAAGAAACCGGGTTAGAGCACGGCATCATAATAATAAAACCAGTATATAATTTAATTAATTTACTTATTATATTCTCGCATAAAATATATTAATTTCATTTTTAACATTAACATTTTTCCTCTAATTTATTAGAGGTAAAATGTATTATAATAATATGTATTATAATAAATTTCTTAATTATAAAAATTATACCTCTAATTATTCTTGTTTTAACAAAACAAAAAATCATTCAAAGAATTTCATCTGTAAATAAATTCAGACCTGAATAAAAATATATTCTTTCTGATATAGAATATCATAAAGGTTTTTTATGAAACATAGCTAGAAATGTCAATATATGTGATGTACGCACCGATGATAGGGGACGGTCCCTTGACCTCCCGATACCAATCTTTGGCGCGTGAAAATCACGAATTGTTCTGCGGAAAAATGGTCGGACACAAAAATATTATGTGTTATATAAAATATAGTGTGCGATCTGCTTTTGGGTGGTTTATAGCCTGCCTAGACTGAGGTTTTCTACGTTTTATTTTATAGGATCTTTTGTCAATCCTACGAAAGATTCGGATTCATTTTATCCTGGGCAGATGTGTGAGACGTGACTGGTTTTAAATTCGTTTGTTTCCTTCTGCCCGTGGAAGACGAAAGAATGTTCTTTTACAGGCAGAGTAGACTTTGATGATTGAAGTCATTGAGAATAAAAACAGACTTAATTTTTATATTGTAACTTTCGTGAGTAAATTATCATGTTTTCGGCTTACTCACGTAATAATTTGACGAGTAACTCGACTAATTTCAAGCAACATAATAATTTATACTTAATTTTATTTAAACATATTCGTCTCTCCTAATCAATATTAAATCCCGACTCGTGAAAGTGCTAAAGATTTAAATGAACCATAATGTGCATACATACTTAATAAATTGAAAGCAGTCGATATACCTACAGTCCTATAGTATTGTGAGAAGGGCCTATTTCTTGAATCCTGTATAAATACATAATATTAAATAAGATAAATGTAGACGTATTGAGAACACGGGGCTTGTGTAAATCACTCAGCGCGACCCACTTACAATTGAAGACTTCGCTTTGGGTACAGGCACGAACTGCTCAAATAATTTCCTTATTTCTTGGTATTATAATGAAATTGTACTTTAATCCGATGTAAATTGACGAAAATGTTGCGTTTCTTTTTAATATTTGGTTTTTGTTACGTCTGATGTAAAAGGACCTATAGTTTCTGTTGCCATATTGTTGTTACATAGCTGTACACACATAACCTTTTCTTTGTGTCACACTGTTTTATAGTTTCTCATGGGGGATATTTATACCTAACAAAACATACTGGTAGATAATGCCTTTGTGATTTAAGTTCGCCTGTCTGCATATTTACGTATTAAGTTTCATTAATTTGAATTCAAATATAATTGGCCAAGATCACATTTACGTTTCATTATGTGTAACAAAAAAAAGAGATAATTTAAGAAGTAAAAGTTTTACTTTACGCTTTCAAAACTAGATGATATAAAATCACCAGTATCTTTAATGATGTAAATTTTCAACCTTATTGTTTCACAATAAAGTCCACAAAACATTATTAATCTGTAATGTATCCAATCGCTTACCATCAGGTGATCCGTGGACTAGTTTACCTCCGATGCAAAAAAAATGCCGTTGAACCTACAACTGCGCCTATATTTTAACCTATTTTTCTTTTCTTCTTAGCACGCTATGGCCTTGTGGAGGTGCCGCAGATGAAGAGACCAGACGCTGTAGTCACTCAGTGGCCAGCACTGACAAGTCAGTCTGCCCAGAACAGCAGAACATCAGGAACTGCCAACATGATTACAAACATGACAAACTGTCACCTGCTTCTGGTAAGTGTCTCCAACCTTCTGACTTCAAGAAGAGAGTGCTTCTTTTTGTAAGGCCGGTAACGCATTTGAGATTTATCTAGTGTTCATGGGCGTTGTTGATCGCTTGTCAATCAAGTGATCAGGCTAGAAGTAGATACCTATCATACGTATTTTTCGTTTAAAATATTTTATTTATTTCACATTTCCTATTAATATATTTGAATATCATTTAAAGAATCAAATATACATTCAAAATGTAATGAAATTTCGAATAATATTGAATGTTAAATGGATACTGACAGCAGTGTTGTGATACAAATAAGAGTAATTTCGATCGTTGATGGGTTTACGTGCTAACTGGAATAATGGAGTAATCTATCAGAAACTCAATGCTTTGTGATGATATTATGAATATTATTAGGCTCAGCTACTGTTAAAATTGAATGAATCGTTTAATGACAGAAACATGCAAATAACATTTATTTAAGCACTATCAAAAATGTTGATATATCAATTTTGTTGCAAAAACTACTCCCAGTTTCCACTGTCAAGACTCAATCTCAATCCGAGATTTTCAGTATTTTCAAAATATTCTCCATAAACTGCACTTCTGCATTTGCCATTCCTTTTGACACGTAATATTATGTTTCACAAAAGATGTGTACGAGATAAGTCCATACGCCACATTTGCCGTGGGGGGCGAGGCAGCCACGGCCGCAACTTTGGACCACACGTTGCAGTTCCGAACTTTCGGCCACCGGGACAATGACGCCCCCCCACATCGACCATGCAGGAAACACCCACAAAGGCATCGGGAGAGAGCTGAAGGTGAGACAAAGAGAAAACTATTGCTACCCAATAACTAACAGTAGATAAACAAAATTCAATGCTTATTCAATTTTTATTTGATCTTTTGACCTCTACAGTAACGTTAAGAAGGACATTACTACGGATTTTAAGTTATAAAGACATTGTTTTTTTAATATACTTTGATTCTTACGATTTATTCTATAGAATTTGGTTTATTATGGTTAAAAACAGAAGGATTTGCACCTCACAAGAATTCAAATTCAGAGCTGAGGGTTTAACGGATGCTTTTTTATTTTGACTGATAGCGGTTAAAAGGCTATTTTAGGTGTTATAAATTATCGTAGCGGTCTCATTCAGATTACGCATTAATTTTGTCAGAAAGAAATAAATATAAAAAGAGATTCTATCCGTCCACAGAGAGTATTCGCGTAACATTCACACAAAGAAAAAAAGCAACGATAACCACCTCCATTTTCGGAAGTCGGTTAATAATATTAAACGTGTAACTGGGTAGAAATGTAGTTTTGTAGATAAACGTATTTTATAGTTCTGATTTGCGAATTACTATACTTTATTTACTTACGTAAGTATTTCGTGTTTCTGTGTAATTCGCAATTTTATGTAATAACTTATTCTCTTTTATATAGTCGAAATGAACTCGAAGTACTTGAATTTATATGCTTGATTAAATTCTGCTAGAGTTAATCTGCCGAGTAAAATAAATAGGATAAAATGTAACCTTTATTAATAGATACCTACTGGTCTTATTACAATATATTTGATTGAACTTTGTGAATGAATGGTAAACATTCCATCCATTGAACATTGAAAAGTATTTATTTCTTTTGGGTAACAGTTGTCAACGAAAAGAGATGCGAATGTTTCGGATTTCGCACAGAGATGCTACCCCAAAACTAAATCTTTACCTTTGTGGCGACCGTCTTCGTACGGTTTTGACATAGTTAAGCACTTTAATCCGTGTTTAGTGGTACGCAGCTTAGAATCACTTAACACAATTGAAGATTTCCTCGGTACATCTCCTTTAAGACCTCAACTTTAAGATTCAAATTCGTGCGAACATCATCAGTCATCAGTATTACCACAGTTCAAGAATTCATGTTAAATCTCCTTTAGGTTAATAACATTAAGGTTCAAATTCGTGTGGACATCATTAGTCATCAAGTTTTTTTCAGATCGCCCTCATCTGTGTGTTGTGTCTGTGTTGTAGACGACAATAGAATGATAGTGAATGAATATTGTCTGTTGAATAGTTTGGTATGTGTAACAGTGGAGAAGCACCACTCGGAGTGCGAGCTGCAGCAGTTGAGTCGCTATGAGAAGGTGCGACCGCGGCACTGCGCACCGACGTCATACTGCGTGCCACTGGCTCATCACGGTAAGTCCAAACATCAAAGTAGAATTTCCTTGTGCGAATAGCATAACATTGGAACTCTTTGCCGATATCTGTTTCCTGAAGGGTGCAACCTAGGATGTTTATGTTATGTTTATGTTTATAGGTATGGGTTATGCTCAATCGTAGGCATTATCTCTTACCGGTAGGTGATATAAAGATTGTTCGTCTAGTCTGTCTACATCAAAAAGCAAATTTTGAATAATGAATAATAAAAGTGTATCTATCTGTCAGTCCTTTAGTAATTATATTTCACTGTTCTAATATGTAGAATCCTCTGAAGAACGAGACAAAAACCATTTTTTTAATCGTTCAAAGTTGGCTACAACTTTAATAAATACTGATCAAATACGCGGTTATATTTTTATTTTTTTTACTTTCATCATTGAACCAACCCAGTAAGATATTAACTCGTCGAGCACCGTATTTATAGACACAATTAAAGAACAATAGGTTGCGGTCACCGGTGACCGCTTGGTGTTTGACAGTTTAAGCAGCAAGTCTGTGTCACAGAAAACGAAAAATTCATTCGTAACTTATAAAAGTTAGAAAAGCTTCGAGATCAAACCTGAGATCTCTGACTTCGCAGTTCTTAGATACAAATAGTATAAGAGTAACAACCGTATAGCTGATGTGACAAAGAGATAACGTGAAAAATTCAACGTTACCTTCGTGGAACTCGGGAAAGGATTACGAATGTATCTATTGTACACCTTTCCTTATAAAACATTCTTTAGATCGTACGTAGGTGTTAGAATGTACCTTCTATAGCTCTTTATATCTGGTATTTTCCTGCTACAATTTTACATGGAAACTTTGGTAACTTAGAAATTGAAATGTAAACAAAATAGTAGTAAAATTGAGGCACAAGCGGTTAAGTTTTTTGTTTTTTTTTTTAAAGCATTCTTCATCATCATAATTATCAACCACAAGCAGTTCACTGCACTCTCTAATATCTTTTTAAAGTATTAATTCCACACAATCGCTATTTATTTTGTATCAGTCAACATCATCATCAACAGCCTATAAATGGCCACTGGTGACCAAAGACATCTTCTCACACGGAGAAGGTTAGAGCAATAATCACCAGGCTTGCCCAATGCGGGACGGCAATTTCAAACTTATAATTAGAAACTATAAGCTTAGGTTTCCTCACGATGTTTTCTTTCACCGTTGGTCAATGGTGTCTAAATAATCTTAGATGTTCTTTGTACCAATATTATGTCTTAAAAATGGCCTCTTAAACACGTGTTCTAAATGCGTAGCTGACTAATATAAATATATATATTTTATCCTTAGCCAAAGGTGCACTGTCAGCAAGTATGCTTGGTGTAGGCGGAAGCGGAGGCGGGAGCGGGAGCGGTGGTGGTTGCGGCAGCGGGGGCGGCTTGTCTGAAGTATACGCGGGCGACTCAAGTGCAGAGTCCGGCCCTGGCTCCTTGTCTCCCCGAACACATCATGAACATAGCTAGCGCGCAGCCAGCTTGCTGGCCAGCTCGGTGACATCTAACATATCGTAAGCCACGGGAACTTAGCTATAATGGCTCATACAGTTAGGAACTACAACATGGTCACTTTTTATACTGAAGGTGATTTCTATCCATGACCTGTATCGTTAGTTATTAAAAAAGTAACCATGTGTAAGAGATTCTTGAATGACGTCACAACTCAAAACCAAATATGACATTTTTCTTCGCCTCAGGATTTTCTAAACCTTGTTTTTTGTAATGAGAGTTATTTTTAGTGGCGCCACTGTCGCATAAAGACCTGTCAAATTCACGGTCAATATTTTTGGTTAGCCATTAACGATACTAGCGCCTCCATCGATATCGATATGAAGTGGATATCTTTATACTTAATGCTTCTAGATTATTAAAATATCCTGAGTCGTTTATTTTTATGTAAAGTCGTGAACATTTTGATGTAAAACATCAATTTTGTCATTCAACAAAACTTGTTTAATGACAAAGAAAATCTTAGGATATTTTACAACCACAAGTCCTGAACCTGGAGTATCTACCACATACCGATACAGTAGACTTCCAATTTGTGCCAAACAATTCACTGCCTAATAGCGTCAATATTTAAGACTTATTTTACAACGAATAATTTTGTACATTTTGCTTTTTGGAACCGAGTTTTTTGGACTTGTATTAATTTTTACTTATTTATATTGTGTGTGTTTTACAACATATTGAATGAACGATTAAATAGATGTCTACAAATACTTACCTTATTATAACTGTGAATAAGACTCTTTTTCCTTAAAATTAATGGTTTTAAGTATGTACGCAAGAAAGTGTTTAAGCATTATTATTATTATTTGAGACGGAAACAAAAATATCCATTTCCATTTTTAAGATTAATTCAACATAGTCAACATGCTATAAAACTCGGAATTGGCCTGTTAGGAATTAAAACTTTTTTATTTATTCGCTGTACAAAACTTCGTCGATGTTTTTATTCCAATATTGGTTTCGTTAGTCTGAACGATGATTGATTACTATTCCAATAAAAGTTGATGAATACTAGGTAACGTTCCCGATTTCTTCTAATACCATTTTGCTAATACCTGTCTACTTAGAAAGTCATATTTTATTAAGACAACATGGTTGCAATTAGTCGCGCTACCAATATGTGAATTTGTGTAGGATTTCATCCGAGTCGCTATTTTGAGACTTTTTACATTTTACATCCTATAAAAATTGTAATTGTAGTTAATTTTAGTGCGATTCAAGATAACAAAAACTTCCTCAAGGCATTCTGGTGAACTTGTGGCGCAACCAAACTGTTGTCGGCAACCGAGTGTAGGTACACACGACTACACATCGAGCTTTACATAACCAGTATAAACTGAATGTTAAATCTGCGGAAAGATGAAGCGACGCGACACCCGGATAAGCTGGTTTTGTATAGATTGATGTGTGCCCGTATGTAGGTACCTCAGCGCTTATTATTGTAGATATCTTTCGCTTTGTTGCGTTGCGCAATTAATTGTACGATCATGGTGTTCTAATAAAAAGGGCCCATAAATAATAATACTGGAATTATTTCCCATATATAATAAGTATAATATCAAATGTTAAAACCTATTTAATGTTACTATACAGTTCTTGTAATAATATGTATTACTATTTCATATACCAATACTATTTCATCGTCTTCAATCGGTAAGGTTTATTTGTAATTTTACTAGCCGTGTGTTTATTAGAGTGTGTAACTTTAGAGGTACATTATTTTTAATTCATAATGTCACGATGATATAATATTTTTGTTTTTCGTTTGTGAGGTTTTTGTCCTATCGAGTATTTTCCCAGTTTTTTTAAATAATATTTGTTAATAATATCGACAGACGATGTATATAGTTTTTAAGTATAAATTGCCATTTCAAATATTCCTTTTAATATTACACGTTTGTTCGGGGCGGTAACGGGATCATAGCGCTATCAACATTTTATATTAAAATAATTCATAATTAACACGAGTTGTCCCAGCGCTCGATAGATGGCGTTGGGATCGAGTTAGATGGCGCTATGGTTTCGTTACCGGGATTTATATAGGGTACGGACAAATGTTATCTACGGTGTGAGCAGCAAGCATTGTAATTGTTATATTATACGCGATTAGTATTTCAATACAGTGTATTATTTCATCCACCCTCTCCAAGTCGACCTTCGTTCATGGTCCTTCGGAGTCGGATTGGTCGGGAGTGTTTGTGGTTCCGGTGGTGGTAAAATACCATCCTTCGCGTCATTACTGGGCAGTGGATCGCTGTCCAGAGCATCCCCTCAAGGTGTACCAGGTGAGAGGTATCTGGAGTACCCTGGAGGTGGAACCGAAAGGTGCCGGGAGTCATTGGCGGTGCGTGGTGCAGCATCGCTGATGGTCGGCGAGCATCCGGAGGGACGTCGCAAGGGCTGCTCATCAGTTCGTGGTCAAGCAGGCAGACGGCGCCACTTGTGTGGTGCAGTGGAGACGTCGTGACGCGACAGATGTCAAAGTGTCAGTGAGTGAATGAGTGGAAAAATCGTGAGTACTTTCAACCTTATTAATTCAGGAAGAATCTAATAGAAAAAGTAAAAAGTGCATTCAAAATTAAACCTTAAATTCAGTAGAAAATTAACTTAGTCTAATTTGTGTGTAATTTCGGACTTGTAATAATTTTAAGGAAAAAGTGGTTGAGACGGGGAACCTATGCCCGATTTCCTATAGAGGTTACACTCAAAAAGACTTGTAAAATTTTCTTGATAAATAAAAAACTTGTAAAAATTTAAGATTTGTGTTCGGAAACTAGTGGACATTAAGTTTAGCATAAATAATTATAATTCTTTCTCTATTGTATTTGTGTAGATGAAAGATTGTTGTATAAGTTATCTGTTTGTAATATTCTGTGTAAAAATGGATTCATTTGTGGGTATCCAGGAAGATGTTAAAAATAAACTTGAAAGGTCTTTATTTAACTTTAAGAAATGTCCTAAAGACCGGCTTACAGTGTCTTATATTGAAACAAGGTTAGAAAATTTAGAACAACAATGGCAACTTTTCTATAATACTCACGTTAAAATATTAAACGAAGTTAAAAAATCCGAATTGCAGAGTTCTAAGTATCACAAAGATTGTTTTTATGAGGAGGTCGAAGATTTATATATACAATTTAAAAGCACTCTAAAAGAACTAATTAGAAATGATACTTCAGGTAAAGAAACATGTTGTAGTTCGGGACTTAGTGGTGGTAGCAAAACATATAAAATTTTTAAGTTGCCAGAAGTAAAAATACCAATATTTTCCGGTAAATATAACGAGTGGTTGACCTTTCGAGATTTGTTTATGGGGTTGATACATAATAATAGTAGATTAGATGATGCACAGAAATTATACTATTTGAAAGGATATTTAACTGGAGAAGCGGAACTGTTATTAAGAAATGTAAATGTGACTTCGGATAATTATGTTACTAGTTGGGAAAAGTTAGAGTCCATGTACAATAATAAAAGATTCTTGGCAAATGGTATGGTAAAATGTTTATTTAATCAAAAGGCTTTAACTGGAGAGTCCGCAACAGATATTAAAAAACTTTTGAGTACAACATCGGATTGTTTGGAGTCAATAAAAAATCTCGATATAGATCTTGCATCATTTTTAATTGTTCACATTGTTACTGAAAAACTGGATACGGTTACTAGAAGAGCTTGGGAGTTACAAGTAGCGTCAGATCCAAAGGATGATCTTCCTACTTTTGATCGACTTAAAGAATTTCTAGTTAATCGGTTTCGGGGTTTAGAAAATATCGAAACTAAAGTACATAGGGTTTCAAAGGCTACACGGGCGTTCCATGTGATTAAAGATAAGAAGACATCTTGTGCATTTTGTACAGGTGAACACAAAATAAGTTCATGTACAAAATTTATTAAAGAAAGTACTCAAAATCGGCGGAACTTTGTTCAACAGAACAATTTATGTTATAATTGCCTGCTTAGCAACCACTCTGTAAAATTTTGTAAAAACACTCTCAAATGCCAAGTGTGTAATCGCCGCCACCATTCATTGTTACACCCGCAGGGTGTTGTAGGGTCAGAAGTTGGTGAGGGTAGTGGTGCTGCAAACCAAGGGTCTGAAACAAAGGTAGTCTCATGTCTTGCGACAGGAGGCAATAAAACTATCTTACTAACTACAGCCTTAGTAAAGGCTGAGTCGAAGAATGGGACTTACCATACAATTAGGGCGTTACTGGATCAGGGATCCCAGGGTTCTTTTATTACAGAGTCTCTGGTTCAGTATCTAGGGTTGAAGAAAAGATCTTCGAAAAACAAAGTATTGGGGGTGGGAGATAAGGGTACAACATCAACGGCCGTAGTGGAAATAAAGCTTCAATCTAGAATAAATTCATCGTTTCAAATAAGGGTTAACGCCTACGTTCTTAAGTCGGTAACATCGCTTCTTCCATCGGCTAAAGTAGCAAGGGTAGAATGGGTGGACTTGAACGAATTTGAATTGGCTGATCCGGAATACTTTACACCTAATAAGATCGATGTTCTATTGGGCGCTGAGGTATACAGCGAAGTCATTCAGCAAGGTGTTAAAAAGAATATAAACGGGACTCTATTAGCGCAAGAAACCACTTTGGGATGGATATTATCAGGTGCGTTTGATGTTGATGAAGTTATAAATTCTCACTCAAAAATTACCGTGATGCATACCAGCGTCCAGGATGACGAATTGAGAAAATTTTGGGAATTGGAAGAAACACCTGGAACAAAAAGGATGCTCACGCAGGAGGAAACCAAATGTGAAGAATTGTTCACAGCAACGACGACAAGGGATAAAAATGGCAGATACATAGTGAGATTGCCATTACGGGATAAAAATCTGGTTGGTACGGGCGGCGAATCCAAAGGGATAGCTGAAAAAAGACTTAAGGGATTAGAAGCAAGGTTAGCAAAAAATAATAAATTAAGGGCTGACTACGCAAACGTAATACAGGAGTATTTAAGTCTTAACCACATGGTAGAAGTACCTGAAAGACAAAAAAATAATAAAAAGAGTGTTTACTTACCTCATCATGCTGTTGTCCGGGAGGATAAAGATACAACCAAGGTGCGTGTTGTATTTGATGCATCATGTAAGCGTAGCAACGGGAGGTCACTTAATGATGACTTGATGGTTGGTCCGTCATTGCAAGACGAGCTTCGTCATATTATTATGCGCTGGAGAACACATAAGATTTGTATAGTGGCTGACATAGTAAAAATGTACCGGCAAGTTTTAGTTAATAGGGAAGATACTCCAATGCAACGGATACTTTGGCGGGATAGTCCTGAAAGGGAAATAAAGGAGTATGAGTTGATAACCGTTACATTCGGTACAGCATCGGCACCATACTTAGCTGTACGGTGTCTTCAACAGGTTGCAGTTGATGAATGCGGGGATAATCCAGGCATTGCTAAAATAATCATTAACGATTTTTATATGGATGATTTGATGTCAGGAGCTGAAACTGAAGAAGATGCTTTTAAAATTCATACAGAAGTAACCAAAGCACTAGCCAAGGGAGGATTTGAATTACAAAAATGGAAAAGCAATAGTCAACAATTATTGAATAAAATTAGAAATGGGAATGGTGAAGTGTTACAAATAAAAATAGATGAAGTAACAAAGGTATTAGGACTTACCTGGAATCCAAGTGAAGATTATTTTCAGTATTCTTTGAAACTCCCAATTTTTACTCACCCTATAACTAAGAGGAAAATTATTTCAGAAATATCACGTTTATTTGACCCTCTTGGGTGGTTAGCACCTACTATCATTTTGGCAAAGATATATATTCAGAAATTGTGGTTGGCTGGTTTAGAATGGGATCAAGAAGTTCCAAGCAATTTAGTAAAAGAATGGAATACTTACCAGAAGAATTTAACATCTGTAGTCCAATTGAGAGTACCTCGATGGATACACACGGGTTCGAATAATGTGAAAACTGAGTTGCATGGCTTCTCAGACGCATCGAAGCAAGCATATGCTGCTGTTGTTTACCTCAGAGTGATAGACGATTTGGGACGTATTCATACTTCTCTGATAACATCCAAAACTAAAGTAGCTCCTATTAAACAAGTGTCCATCCCAAGATTGGAACTTTGTGGAGCAGTTCTTGTTTGTAAATTAATATCGAAAGTAGGTGATGTGATGGGAATATTAAAGGATGATTGGCATGTCTGGACGGACAGTGAGGTGGTATTGGCTTGGTTAAACGGACATCCATCTCGTTGGAAATGCTTTGTAGCCAATCGAGTATCAGAAATTTTAACTACTTTAGATACCAGTCACTGGGCGCACGTATCGACAAATGAAAATCCAGCAGATTGTGCATCGCGTGGTGCTTTTGCGGCTGAGCTTAACGGTAAGTCGATATGGTGGGAAGGACCGAGTTTTTTAAAGGATTCGGTGATCAAATACAGCAAACCTAAACATCTGGCTACGCATTTGGAAGAAGCTAAGATATACTCTCACACGTGTATGCTGGATGAGTCGTTTTGGAATAGATTTTCTACACTGTCAAGAATGGTACGAGTTATTGCTTATTGTCGTCGGTTTTTAAAGTCACAAAGGCAAGGAATCATGTCCAAATATCTAAAAAAACAAGAATTGAATGAAGCTAGAGAACTATGTATAAAAAAAGTCAAGAAGAAGGTTTCGCAAGTCAATTGGAAGAATTAAATGGAAATCAAACCCCAACAACTGGAGGATTAAAGACATTGAATGTATTTTTGGATTCTAAAGGAATTATGAGGGTTGGGGGGCGACTTGAGATGGCCCAGCTGGATTATAATCGAGTTCATCCTATCTTAATACCTAAAAAATCTTTTCTGACGGGTCTCTTAATCGCAGAAGCGCATATAAAATCATTGCATGGTGGACCACAAATGATGATCACGTATTTACGGTCCAAATATTGGATAATAGGAGTTAAATTATTAGCTAAAAGGCATGTCAGAGAATGCGTTAAATGTATTCGTTACGCGTCTATATTTAGAAATCAATTGATGGGACAGTTGCCACCAGCACGTGCTACTCCTAATAAACCATTTTTGAGTAGTGGAGTAGATTACGCTGGTCCTATTAATATAAGGGTATCACCAGGTCGAGGCAACAAGTCCTACAAGGGATATATTGCTTTATTTGTGTGTATGTCCACCAAGGCAGTACATTTGGAGGCAGTCAGTGAACTGAGCACAAGTGCCTTTTTAGCTGCCTTTAGAAGATTTGTGGCAAGACGGAGTCGTTGCGCTGAATTATATAGTGATAACGGCACTAATTTTGTGGGTGCAGCACGGGAGTTGCTGTATTTATTTAATCGGGAGAAATCTTGTTTTAATTCGGAATTGGTTGAATATCTGGGTAATAATGGTACAGAATGGCATTTCGTCCCTCCTCACGCACCGAACTTTGGGGGTTTGTGGGAGGCAGGCATAAAATCTACTAAGTACCACCTCAAACGGGTAATAGGAAATTCTACCTTAACTTATGAAGAGATGGCCACAGTATTGGCTCAGGTTGAGGCTTGCCTTAATTCAAGACCATTGTCTTACGTTGAGGATCAAGATAAGTTTACCATATTAACTCCTGGCCATTTTCTTATTGGAGAACCACCAGTTTTACCCCCGGATTCAAATTATGAAAAGATCAATAATGTTAATAGTTTAAGACGTTGGCAACTTCATCAGAAGATAATGCAAGATTTCTGGCGGCGTTGGTCTAATGATTATTTACAACAATTTTTACAGCGACATAAGTGGGCTCATAAAAATCCAGAACCATCTATTGGTGACATTGTTTTAATTAAGGAGGATAATATGCCTCCAGCAAGGTGGTTAATGGGAAAAATTGAGCAAAAACATCCGGGTCCTGATGGACTGACTCGAGTAGTAACTGTACGCACTCAATCGTCAATGTTTAAAAGGCCGACATCAAAATTATGTATTTTGCCAATTTGCCAGGAATCTAATGAAATTTAGTATAATTAACTGATAAGTTGAGATTTTAATTGTTTCTTAGAAGTCTTATTTTTTGTTATTGATTTTAAGGTTTATGTAACGGGTTGGGAATTGTTTATGTTTATGTTTTAGTGGAATTATTTAAGCTGGTTTATACTTATACATATTGGAGCCGCCAAGGACGGGAGTTGCCATACTGGGTAGTGAATTGTGATATGGTACATTTGTTATGGTGGGCGGTATATTAAGGACATTTATTGGGAATATGTCCTTGGTGGGCGGTATGTTCGGGGCGGTAACGGGATCATAGCGCTATCAACATTTTATATTAAAATAATTCATAATTAACACGAGTTGTCCCAGCGCTCGATAGATGGCGTTGGGATCGAGTTAGATGGCGCTATGGTTTCGTTACCGGGATTTATATAGGGTACGGACAAATGTTATCTACGGTGTGAGCAGCAAGCATTGTAATTGTTATATTATACGCGATTAGTATTTCAGTACAGTGTATTATTTCATCCACCCTCTCCAAGTCGACCTTCGTTCAACGTTCATAAAAGTGTAAACACATCTTTGAGACGCCATTTTGTTTAGCGCAAATATTAATATTATACTTACCAAGTTAACTCCTAATGAATACACGGTTAATAGCTGTTAAAAGTAGCTAGTCAACTATGTGGAAGATAATAGTTAATGTACCTCTAACATCACGCCTCGTCCCTGAAGGGATAGGCAGAGGCGGGATAAAATGATAAATTATCGCTAGTTATGTTAAAAGACTACTTCAATGGATCGACATTGAAAATTGTGATTGGGTTTTGAATGGAGTGAAGTAATATTAGCTAGAAATGATACATTATAATAATGAGGTCTTTGATAGTTTGTTCGCGTTAAGAATGCAGTGAATCATCAGTGCAACTGTAAGATAAAGGTGTATTCACAGTGATGTGAAATTCAAATAAATTATGTTTCAAAAGATTAACATGACATAATATAACATCACGCCTTTTATCCCCGAAGGGGTAGGCAGAAGTGCAGATTACGGCACTTAATGCCACTGTACAATGTAACACCCACTTTTACTATTTATGTTATGAGTCCCATATACCGGGTACATTTCCTGACTTCGTGCTAATACTGAGATTGTTAAAAACCCAGTAATACTTTGCCGGACCCGGGTATCGAACCCGAGACCCCTTGCCCGGCACTCGCGCTTGAGACCACTCGGCTAACGATGCAGGTAAAAAGATTAAGTTTAATGAATTTATATCAGTTTAGGGGGCGGGGCTAGGCCGACAGACAATGATGAATTTTTAACGCGAATGTACTATCTATCTCTAATTTTGAGGACTTTTAAGACACGTGGAGTTGCTTATAACTAGAACAGTTCAAACTTTTGCAGGGCCACCTTTGAATATATGTACCATTGATGTGAAATTAAACACGTAGTCTCCAATACCGGTTTTTGGAATCATTGTCTGAATATGAGGACAGAATGTAACATAACTAGCGACAATTATACATTTTATTAGTTTATAATAACATGTAAATACCTAAGTATATAGTCGGACTGATGTGTAATATCTACGTTAATTCGGAGCTTACATTTTGTAAATAAATTTTGTAGATAAATTACGAACTCTAGTCAATTTTTATTAAATGTTTTCATGACAATATAATTGTATTGTGTAAATAACGAAGTACTTATGTATCTAATGATATATGTGACAATCTGTTTCATGTAAAATAAATCTATTTATCGCGATCACTGGTTTTATTTACTTCAGAATATATAAGTATATGTAAAACCTAATAATATTGTAACACATCCGAAAATTCAAATCAAGAAGCTCGTCAGTTGTGCTTGTGGTGCTCTAGACCAATGTCTTAGTCTTTGTAATTAGTCAAATTCAATACTTTTTTCAAACTGTCAAAAGACAGTTTTCTATGAATTTTGTACAAGATTGTGTATTGTGACGTCACGTTTTTTTAGCGTCAACGAACATACTAATTTCTTAAAATACTGCTGGAAAGATACTAAAATTAAGTTGTTCATAAAATCAATTAATGGAAATGTGATTATTTTTTAATATTTTATTGTATTGACAGTAACAGTCGAAATAATTTATTGTTAACTCGTCGAGTACCGGTTTTGTAGACACAATTATAGAACAATAGGTTGCGGTCACCGGTGACCGCTTGGTGTTTGACAGTTTAATTAAGGCAAGTACCCAATTAAGAATTCTACAATCGAACACTTCTTACACTTTGGTAAACCGAATTCTTGACCCTAGACAGAAATCTCTTGCCGATTCGGAGTCGTGGAGAATATAACGGGTAACAATGGGGCTCTGGCTCGTCAGGCAGGAGAAGAAACGGGGTGGTTTTTAATCAGTAAGAAGTCTGACACTCCCTCCCGCCTCACCTAGACGGGAGCAGCATTCGATGATTTTCCCCCCTTAAAAAAAAAGACAAAAATCTCTTACAAGGTTAAACAGTTATTATCATTATACGAATAAAGTATGGGTCAATAAATCCAGACTTCATTAGGTATACCACAATAAAGAGGTCCTATAAAAAGACATCTCCTATCAGCAAGACTTATTAAATTCCTATAAAAGACTTTGAAGATATTCCAGCGAGACTTTAATGTTATTAGACAAAGGAGCGCTTTTGAAAAACGCAACTTTGTAGCTACCGAAGTCCGGGACAGATTCCAATATGAGACATTCCGGGAACGCTGTACCGGCCCGGAATCCCGGGATCCTCTTTGGATATTACCTCTAGTTTCCAAGATAGGTAGGTACGGCTCTCTTGATACTGTGGCCAGATAGATTCCTTTGACAAATGCCTATAAAGATAGTATGTAACTATGTAGGTATCTAATGTCAAATATAAAATTTATTAGAATAGATTTATGTGTGAATAAAGTTTGGTTTGATTGGATTTTAAATAGTTATTTCTGCAAAAAAGGATAAAACAGGTGATAACAGTGTTAACAGGGTTACTATAATCATACCGGTGACACCTATTTAAGTGTGGTACATCGTACACCTAACAAGCACATCTCCGGCACGGCTCTAGTCCAGCAATGTCAATATCATTTAAATGTGAACTTTAAATCGTATGTCGTATGCCATATTTCATAACATAACATCACGCCTTTTTATCCCCGAAGGGGTAGGCAGAGGTGCACATTACGGCACTTAATGCCACTGTACAATGTAACACCCACTTTGCACTATTTATGTCATGAGTCCCATGTAATAGGGGGTGAGCCTATTGCCATATACCGGGCACAATTCCAGACTCCGTGCTACCACTGAGATTTTTGAAAAATCCCAGTAATACTTTGCCCGACCCGGGAATCGAACCCGAGACCCCTTGTCCGGCAGTTGCACTTGCGACCACTCGGCCAACGAGGCAGTCTTCATATTTCATAACGTCAATATAAAAAAAGCTGTTAGCGCGCTGCCTACGCGCCGACGACGCGACGGTGCCCTTTTAACCTTTTTGTATTGTTTCCACAGCAAACAAAGGCGAGCCGTGCTTATTAGGTGTGCGATTGACTGTAATAATAATATAATAATAATACATTTTATTTCAGACTTAGTCCATATTTGTTAGTAACAATGTTCTTAGCCTAGTGTTAGTAAAAATACACACGACAATTAGAAACAGTAATAACATACAAATAAATAAATGAGTAATTAGTTAGTAACAATATTCTTAGCCTAGTGTTAGTAAGATACATAGATATACATACATACTTATGATTAAGTCAGGCACTTGGTCTCACGTGTAGGCTTATCCAGTGCGCCATCGGCACCGAATCCCAGCGTCCGGCACACGCGGCCAGCATGCCGCTAGGGCTACCGCGCACTCGTGACATCATTGATGCACAGCGCTTACGCATGATCGCATGGAATCCATCCACATGCGCCTCCGCGAACATGCCACTCGCACTACAGTAACGCGGCAGCCCCATCAACACCCTGAACGCGTTGTTGTACTGAACCCGGAGGGCATTGTACGTCCCCTGCGTGTATTTAGCCCACAAACTGCATGTATAAAATGTTTGGCAGAATGCCAAACTAATAATAAAAATAAATGTGAATGTTTATGACCGAGTATTCGCAAGTGCGACTCGGGCAAGGGGTCTCGACTTCGATTCCCAGGTCCCCCGAAACAGCCTAATATAAGGTACTCATAATATAAATAGTAAAAAGTAGGTGTTACATTGTACAGTGGCATTACGTGCCGTAATGTGCACCTCTGCCTACCCCTTCGGGGATAAAAGGCGTGATGTTATGTTATGTTATGTAATTGCCCATCTGTTTCCACTGCAACATAGCATCAAATCTGCTTTTAAATTGCATTTTAAACTGGCGAGGACAGATAAGCGTAATCACTTTTTAATATTCGCACTGAACTCTTATTGTAATGCAATATGGATCAAAATACAATATCATATTGTGAACTATAAAGTAAAACGATCGATTTGCATACACAATGTAACACCTTAGTGCACTAGTTGCAGCTTTTTTTTATACTGACGTTATAAAATATGTCATACGACACCCGATTTCAAGTTCATATTTAACTGACAATGATATTACAGAATTAGAGCTGTGCCGGAGCCGGCTTGTTAGGTGTGCGATGACTTTAATTAATGTATGTAAAATGAAATAGGTAACATTTCACATTACGATACTAACTAGACATTATAATAATATTTTTGGCAGAAACATTCTAGATATAACTTTTTATATTCGGATAAATCAAAATATGTTTAGTCTCGATCACTTGTTGTTGACGTACAGACAAAAAGAAACTTTAAGCACCATTCCACAAGGATAGCTAAATAAATAATGTTAAATTTCACACAAAACATAATAAAAACCACTACAACATTTTGAACTAAAACATTATTTTTATCTCAACTTTAAGACAGAATAAAGAGGATAAACAAAGAACACACTTTTGTTACGCGAATAGTTTCAAAGTGTGCACTCTGGAACACAGTATATAAAATGTTCATTGTTCCAGCTCTCCGATATTAATCAGCTAAGCCACAGTGTAGATAATTTCAAGTTATAACTAGCTCCCCCGAAGAATACGCTCTCAGACGCCGGCGGTAATATTTTTTCAGTTTTATTTTCCGATGAAATATTTCATAATCCGTTCATCCAGTGGTCAGTGAAAGGGGGTGAAATGGGGTATCTCCCCCTCTTTCGTAGCGAGTCCATTTAACTAGCCACCCCCTCACTCGCCCAGCCGTCCCCCGAGGGGTGGGAACGTCCACGTTTGTTCAGGAAAAAAACGGAAAAATGCTCTCAAACAAAAACACGAATGGAGCGTTCAGCGCGAATCGAAAATTAATTACAGTTTCGTACTGTTTTTTGTATCGGTCCCGTTGTACAAAGCTTTGAATATGAAGTCTTTGAAAGTCACTTTATACATGAACAACGTTGAATTTGTGTGCCAGGTTCTATTTGTGAGCTGTATTAAAATACACACATAAAACATACGCAGGTACATAAAAGTTCATGACTTTTTAACCATAGGATTGCAACACAAACACGTTCAATTATTATTACAAACAACAATATGATGCGTAATTTTAACTTTTTTTTCAAAATGGTTCCTCTTAACTAATAAGGTTGCCAATAGACTAACACCTATTCATCAACAGCCTATAAATGCTGAGCAAAGCCTCTTTTCACACGGAGAAGGTTTGAGCATTAATCACCACGTTTACTCAATACGGGTTGGCGATTTCAAACTTATAATTATAAATTATAAGCCCAGGTTTCCTCGCGATGTTTTCCTTCACTGTTTGTCTGTGGTGTCTAAAGTTATATAGTAAAGTTATATGTACTTTCTAAGATTATCTAGAACTCGAAAAAAGTCACATTGGTTCTTGCCGTTGGTAGGTTTCGAATTCGTACCCTCATGCATGAGAAGCGGGCGTCTTAAACTTCCGGGCCACCATGACATGCTATTATCCTTACACCTATTACCAATGTCTATTTACAATTTCAGACTACGCTATATCACAATTTTGATTACTCAATTGCCACTAAATTTTAAACCGCGCATAAGTATTAAGTTCTGTCTATAAAATCTTTATAAAAAGATAGAGATGGCACGATATTTAAGGTCAACTTGAGTAGAATTGAGAATCCTTTCAGTATTCAGGCGTTAGCTACTAAACATATAATTTTGACATATATTATAAACTGTGTACAAATTCTAAATCGACTATTTTAAAATGTATCTACCTACCCATTACTATGTAACTGAGTATACTTTTATATGACAAATTAATAATTATCATATTAAGCTCGTCATAAATGGGCCGGCTCGACCGGAATAATACCACGGCCTCACAGAAAACTAATGTGAAACAACGCTTGCATTGTGTTTCATCGTGTGAGTGAGTCACCGGAGGCCCAATTACCTAGTGTCCCGACTCCCCGAATCCTCCACAATCCTCAAATTCCCGATTCCCAAAAGGCAGGTAACGCACTTGTAACGCCTTGGTGTTTTGAGTGTCCATGGGCGGCGCGGATTGCTTACCATCAGGCTATTCGTGAGCTCATTTACCGGATTATGCTATAAAAAAAATAAGCAAACTTCTTTACTGCTACTACTACTTTCACTGCCTATTTCTGCTTACACTCCTTGGTTGAGCATATAGTTATTACATCTTTGGATCATAAGTTTACCCAGTTGGATTTTCATCTATCTTCGATTCCCGTAAAATCCTTACTAATATAGATATTATTATTATAAATCGGAAAGTGAGTTTGTTTGTTTGTTCCGCTTTCACGCCGTAACTACTAAAACGATTGCTTTGAATTTGTGCAGACGTAAAGTTAGAAGTCCGGATTAAATAATAGGGTACTTTTTATCCCGGAAAAATTTGATATTCCCGAGGGAAAACAAAAGTATTGGTATAGATGGCGCTGTGTGTATTGCTATATGTCACATATCTAGGCTACTTTTTATCCTTTTTGTGACGCGAGCGAAGCCGCGGGTAAAAGCTAGTATTTCATAAAAATAATTTTCATAACATTATAACTTCATTAAAGACGCTCCGTTTCAATTCGATGTAATTAATAAAGCATTTAATTTAAAATTTTACAGTTTATTAAATAATGTACGTGTACAGTGGCCAGCAGGTCAATCTACTCAGGTCTGTCAAATTTATTCATTGGATTTTCAGCTCTATAATTTAAGTGTAAAGTCCAAAATCCAATGACAAAAATTTACACTTTGGAGCAGATTGATGAGCTGGCCACCGTACCTACATACATGAATAAAATCATTGATATAACATTTATTATACGGATTAAAATATGGTTATAGAATAATTTTATTATCGTTTGTATGACGAGGAGATTAAAATTGTGTTCAAATAAAAAATAAATCCATTAAATAAAGATTTGTATTCAATAAAAACTATTCATAATCTTCTTAAAATTACAAAACGTTTGTTCTGTACATGATAGGAAGAAAAGTTACTAAAATACTTTATCCTTTGTTACGATAGCTAGACAACCAAGCGATTCTCGGTAACTGACGCCATCTGTTAGAATTTAGCAGAACTTCTTGGGGAACGAAAGTTTTCGTTCGCGGCCGACTTTAAAAAAGGTACGAATGTTGTGTTTACGCATTGAATTATGTGAAATAATTCCTAGTATGTACCTTTATGTTATGAACTATATTACCTACCTAACACATTTATATTAAACATTTCCAAAAATGAACTTCTGCCGTCGTTATAATACTTTTCTATTTCCATTCATTGCTGGACATTGGCCTGCCTCGTTGGACGAGTGGTCGCAAGTGCGACTGCCAAGCAAGGGGTCTCGGGTTCGATTTCCGGGTCGGGCAAATATAAAAAATATTTAAAAAAATTCTCAGTGGTAGCACGGACTCTGGAATTGTGCCCGGTATATGGCAATAGGTTCACCCCTATTACATGGGGTGAACCTATTCACATCACGCCTTTTATCCCCGAAGGGGTAGGCAGAGGTGAACATTATGCCACTGTACAATGTAACACCCACTTTGCATTATTTATGTTATGAGTCCCATGTAATAGAGTGAGCCTATTGCCATATACCGGGCACAATTCCAGACTCCGTGCTGCTACTGTGAATTTTTTGAAAAACCCAGTAATACTTTGCCTGACCTGGGAATCGACCCCTTGCCCGGCAGTCGGACTTGCGACCACTCGATCAACGAGGCCGTCACTCATATTCTCTTTATACAAATTAAATGTACTGTTACGCATGATGATATTTTCCAGCACGAAAGCATACTTCAGTTGAGGACTTGTCTCTTAATTGCATGTGTCGGAATGTTGCTCAAAACTAGCATTCTCATATACCTATTGTTTATGAATCGACAGACGTTCGATTCCTGAACATTTTTGAGCATGCGTAATAGAATGCCTTTTAGCATGGTCTTTAAAACATGTGTAAGAGTATAGTAAGATTTAGGGTGTTATAAACAATAAAATCACACTAATCGTATACTTCGTATACTATTATATAAAGCGGAAGAGTTTGTTTTTTGTTTGTTTGTTCGAACGCGCTAATCTCCGTAACTACAAGTCTGATTTGAATAATTATTTTTGTGTTGGATAGCGCATGTATCGAGTATGGCTATATGCTATAAGACATCACGCTACGACCAATAGGAGCTGAGCAGAGCGTGTGAAACCGCGCGAAAGTAGCTAGTATTATAATATAAATGTAAAAAAATCTTTGTTTGGATGTATGTCCGTCAATCACACTGAAACAATCGTTGTCATTTTATAAATCAAAGTAAATTACACTACAAAACAGACGGAGCATGTAAAATTTTAATTTCTCAGTTCTTGGCTACAATTGTTAAAGTTCGTTGGGAAAAGTAATTATTAGAATATGAGACGTCTGAAAGACAAAGGCTTTATCATTATCTGTGTCCTGAAACTTATAAGCTTTGCATAAGTCAGTCGGGGTTACACCGCCAACTTTCATTTTATAATAAGCGAATTCATACTAGTTTTAAGCAAACTTTTTTAGTCTTCAGAGTGACTTGGAATGGTAAGTATTTTAATAGACTTCTAAAAAATAAGATGGTCAAAGTCTGTTGTTTAATACATACGTACCTAGTTTATTGATGATTTTTGGAATAGCAATTCTTAGTACCTAAATATCCTCTCGCGCGCCTCTCGTACACACGTGTAAACGCGCGTTCTCGTATACACGGATAAATATTTTAATAGAAAAGCGAATTAACTATTCTGTTCAATCAACTAAACGGGTTGCAAACTTGAAAATATACGTCAAAGAAAAAATGTCCAATCGGTGCGCGTTTCTAGTACACCCGTGTGTACAATTGCGCGATGGGCACTCAACTCTCTTGTACACCCCTCGTGTGTACGAGAAACACGCGAGAGGATATTTTTTGAGTTACATAACACATGGCGTAAACCGAATTGTGTAAAATATGGCTATCTACTATGGTTAAGTCATTTGATCCTGAAATTGTCAAAAGCATCGTACTATTTATGTCTGTAATTTATGACTGTATAGGTAAAGTAATCGATATTTTTATAAGTAGCCTAGATTTCTCCTAGAACTCAAAATACTTACCTAATTTCGCCGACCTCTTTATAGCTTTTTATGATATTGAGAACGAACACGAAACTATAAATTATAAACGTAGGCAAAAAGAAAATATTTGTAGAGGAACTATTGAATAATGAAACTTATTGTGATTAGCATAGATACGTAAGTAGATCTTCATACTTTATGTATATTGAACTGAGTGATGAGAGCAGAGAACAAAATAATAGTTAGGTACTATTTCTACTCTTCTTGTCGGTGGATGGTATAAGAACCATCTGAGAGACTATAATATGTAGACAGAGCAGACAGCAGTGTTTTCTGATAAACCTGAACCTTTTAAACTGTAATCTCGAGCTCTCCTGCCAGGCGTGGAGATTATAGCAAACCCCATTATGTAAAGAAAGCACATAATCCAGCAGTCCTGCAGCTTAAACCACAAAGTCAAAGTCAAAATCATTTATTTCAATTAGACCAGGAAGGCACTATTGAACGTCAGCAATAGAAATTTAAAAGTGATCATGATGATCAATCATAGAATATATAAACCATTCAACCTAGGAAGACACATAACATACGTTAGTAAAGTTAGAAACCGAACGTCTTACCTATTTAGGCCATAAATCATGGTCTGAAGGCTGGAATACTCGAGACAGTCCGCTGAGTTTAGCCACAGTTGCGCCGAATGATAGCCAGTAATGTGCCTTAACGTAGTGAGCGCAGTCCGCCATCTTAGATTTAGACTGTGTGTAAATTATAGATGTATTTTCTTGAACTGTGTAAAGGACTGTTCCAACTACTTTATAATTTTGAATGCTGACAAAAGCTAACATAGCGTTTAAAAATGTTATCTAAGACCCTAATGTTACCTATGTTTACAATTAATAAATGAATTTGATTTTTTATTGGTTTTTTTCGCGAAATTTCGCAAGACTATTAAACAAGGTGTTGGAATATATTCTCGAGTAGAGTACCTCGGCTGAGTAGTCGCAAGTTCGACTACCGGCCAGGTGTCTCGGGTTCGATTCTCGGGTCGGGCAAAGTATTACTGGGTATTTAAAAAAATTCAGTAGTGGCACGGAGTCGGGAATTCTGCCCGGTATATAGCAATAGGCTCACCCCCTATTATGGGACCATAACATAAATAGTGAAAAGTGGGTGCTACATTATACAGTAACATTAAGTGCCGTAATGTGCACCTCTGTGTATCCCTTCGGGAATAAAAGGCGTGATGTTACGTGATGTTATGTATGTTTTACGGTACCTACCTATTATTTCGGTTTTCGGAAATTCTCATTAATATACGGCTTGTAGGCCGATTTCAGCGTTATTTTCAAGATATTATATCTTCAGTGAAAAAGCATTAGAGATAAATGAGACTGCCTAACAAATATTGTAACATAAAATTTTACATATCTACATACACAGTAAGTTTTTTTAAGGGGGGAAAATCATCGGATGGCTGCTCCCGCCTGTGTGAGGCGGGAGGGAGTGTCAGACTCTTACTGACTAAAAACCACCCCGTTCCTTCTCCTGCACGTCGAACCGGAGCCCAGGTATCCCGTTAGGTTCTCCGCGATACACAGTAAGTATAAGTCAGTTAGTGGGTTCACAAAAAACGTGACGTAATTCATGGTAGTTTAAATTATTTTTTATTACAGTGTAAATTACCATCGATTGAGGTGTGTCACAATGTGTAAGTACCTACGTACTTCAGCTTAATTCACTATACTGTGTCACCAATTTATTATGTTTTTAATTATGTAATTAATTAATATATGTCATTAGGGACGAGTCTATAACTTTCATAAACCAGACACAAACTGCCAAGAACTTTAAAAATAAATATACAATGCTTCAGTGAACGAAAGTCGATTAATATGTTGGTAGATTAATAAATTACTCATGTCTTATTGTCTTATTGGTTAGGTATTAAGTTACCTACTGCTTGCGGGAGTACCGAGCAAGGACGTCAGATTCCACTCTCGGGTAAACTATAGTTGTGATGAACCGGTGCTTTGCAAATTTTTAATAAAAGTATAGGGTTTATAATTAAGACCTACTAGTTCTCTACAATATGGAACTAAAAACATGTACCTAAATAGTGGATGTTACGGAGGTTGTGTCCCTGCCTACCCGTTCATCAGTCACATTGAGGTCATCACTAATCAACATTGAACTCTTCTAAACCCTCCCTAATGTCAATAGAAACACAAAAATAACTTCATAAAGCACCAGCAAAAGAGTGAAATAAGAAAGAGTATCTTACGCTTTATAAAATCTTTTGAACGATATCTATCAAGATAACAATGAAAAGGCGAGAAATTTTACCGGCCCCCAAATTGCCGCTAATTGGAAACGGCTCATAATTTTGCGCTCCGGTAATTTCATTCAGATCTAAATCTTTAAAGTTAATTTAATTTGAAAATCAATGACAATTCTCTTGCTTTCGAATCTTTATTTTATTTTCTATATTTTGTGCGAATTATACAATTAAAACACCCTTCGTTCAGTCACAATTATTTTACATTTATTTCTTGTTGTATTTTTGCATTGTTAGGTACAGTGTATGTAAAATATACGAGTGATATGCTTTGTTTAGCAAGGTACCGTGCTGGTGTTAAGATAAAAATATACAGAAGCACAGATAGTATCTTACCCTATATAAAGTGTTGTTATATTTACAAAGGTGTAGAAAAAGCCTGATTAAGCCACAAAATAAATTTATTTCCGTAAACATCTAAAAACAAGGAACAACATTTTTTTCGTCTACATTGTCAACGTGTCTACAACAGTGTTTAAAGCTCGCGTGAAAGCATCGAGTGCATTCTAAGTAGCAGCGCAGCGTCGGTCGATGGGGTGGTCGGCAGCGCGACTACCTGCAATAACCCTCGCCCTGCAGGAATAACCTGAATGCTTCTGCTATCTTACTCGGCTGTTCCTCCAGCACCATGCCACAGTCGGAGATACTCAACCACGACGTCTTGGACGGGTCCAGCCGTCCATTGAACGTCACCGTGTCATCTACGTGTGGTGACAAAGCACCGGTCACATTCAGAACAGGCACTTTAATAGTGTGCGTGTCCCTTGAGATACTCAGGTCTGTCCTGCGCAAATATGAATCGATGAACATCGCTAAATTGATCGGGTTTACATGCGAGAAACTCTCCTTGTAAACTTGTGCTAAGTCATGATTGCGATCGTCAGTGCTGCGCCCGAAATGATGCCACATTAAATAATCCAGTGCCCCCTGTGTCATGCCACTCGACCGCAGCTGTCTAGTGTTTATTTTCTGATATAGCCATTCGGTCCACCCGGCTTGAGTTGATGTGCAATTAATCAAAATTAGTGCATCTACCTTTTGAGGACTAACGACAGCATAGCGCGCCAAAATGTTGGCTCCGGCACCTACTCCAAATCCAATAAAAGATCTTATCCCAAAGTGTCCCAAAATGAAATCTATTTGGGAAGCCAATGCATCCATGCTAGGGTAAGTATAATCCTCGGGCAGTGTGGGGGCGCCCTCCTCTTGTCCCGGCGCGGTTACATGATAGATACAAAACTTATCCAATATAGCTCTCATGTCGATGAAATTGAAGAAGGCCTGGAAGTTGGCGGCATAGTTGAGACCAAGGTCATGATAAGTGATGATGGCGCGCTTGCTGCGGTCCCCGCGGACGGCGACGAGTAGGTCTCCGCGGGAAGTCCTCACCCTCTCCTCTACGCATGCGCCGTCGTTGTGCAATCGTCTGTTGGATGGGAAATGTAATTGAACGCTTTTCAATTCATCTTCGAAATTGTCTGAAGACATCATATTGAGCAGTGCTATGTTCTCATGTACGTGTGTAGGCATCTTTTTGTTAAAATCGAATGGCACTTTCATCAATGTCAACCTCTTTGTTTACTTGTTACGTATCGACCTCCTGTCGGCGTCGAGACAGGTGTAAGATTTCTTCAATTTTCTTAATTAACGCTTGCCATTAGTCACTGTTAACGATCCTGTGCTTATTACGTGCATACTAAATAACACAATGTCCGTTGTAGATGATTTAAATGTATATTTGTCACTGAGTCACAGCATAACACTTTGTTTATGTTAAAATTCTTATTCTATCTGGCAGTATTGTGAACAGACTATGTTATTATATTGGAATTATCGCAGGAAATGGTCAATAATGCGTTGACCGGGCGAGCGTGAGTTCCAGCGCGAGGTTGATTCGGTACTGCTCGGCTGTTTCCGTCGAAGATCGCTTGGTTCGCGGGTACCTGCTGGCCGACCGCGACGAACTTCACACTGGTCGGGCAGCTCGCACATGCGTGCCGCGCATATCGAATTTTTCCTAGATGTTATGTTTATTAGTTTGCTCATCTATGACAATCTATGACAATAGAGGCATAAGTAATAGAGGTAATTTAATTATTACGAATGTAGTTCGGTATACATTTCTAGCCACTTGGGATTTTAAATGATATTAGTACCTACAACCTTTCAACTTTGAAGTTATTATTTTGATAACCTTGACATATTTCGGGTCAAAGTATTGTATAAATAAACAATTTGATGAGTCAAAGTTATTACGTACACCCACACATGTTTCATTATATTTCACTTTAATTTCTACGAACTTTATTCAACAATTATTTTATCATCACGCTGGCTAATATCTGAAGAGCCGGATAGGGAACAAACACAAGAAACATAATTAACAGTCAAAGAATTTAACAATACGGAGTACTGTCGGTACATACATTCATCAATTTATAGATAGAGTTTAATTCACGCATACTTGTATTTATTTATTATTACTTCTTCACAAAACATAACAGTGCATGGTGGACTTAATGCCATCAGGCATTCTCTGACAGTCAACCATAAGCAGTGCAGAGAAATGAAGCGGTTGATGCGAAGCCAGAATACAATAAGAAAAGAAATAATTGTCATTAAATATGTATATTATACCTACACATAAAATCCTATACAATAAATATAATAATACACTAGGTACCTATGCATATAAATACAACATTCTTTTTTTGAAATAGTAATCGTACCTAAGTTCTTGTCGATAATAAAGTCCGTTGTAATATAGCTATGAAGTATGTGTCTACAAACACGGTACTGGCTACCTTCATATAATGGTATTGCAATAAGTTATAAGCAAGCGATCGATACCTGTCGACACTCTGTAATAGATTGCTTGCTAGGAAATTGTTCCGTGCCACTGTTTTCTTAGTATTGAGAAATAACCACTCTGTTAAAATATAGTACCTACATTACTTGTTGTACGTTGGTTTTATAAAAAATATACTACATAAATAACACTTTTTGTTGCATGAAATATAGATAGAGGTATACTTATTAATCTATTGAAGTTGCAGTATAAATTAGATATAACACACATAACATTACGCCTTTTATCCCCGCACCTCTGCCTTCCCCAGAGGTGCACATTCTGGCATTTAATGCCACTGTATCATAGGCCCGTATTAATAAACCGATATCAGCGTAAGATCGAGATGTTAAGATCCTGTTTGATATTCCGACGTATTAATAAACAAAACCTAATACGCGGTTTAAGACTCTGTCATCACCTGAGATCGCATTGTTTAATAAACATTACTCGGGTTTCAAAATCGGTATTAGAATGGTTATCAAGACCACGATTATTAAGTTCAGTCGACCCTGGACTTAATATCGTGAACTCGTACCTAAGTATTTCGCGGGAACCATCAATATTGAGAATATTATTTCCGAAATCAATTATTATGATGAAGTCGACTAATACGATGATATTTTATGGCCTTTTCAAAATCTATTAGGTACCTAAAGTTTATATAAGTACCTAAAGTTTATATATACCTACAGGAGATCAAGCTAGCTTGAATAGGCATTTTTGACTCCATTATCGAATATGAATAAGTAACATAACATCACGCCTTTTATTCCCGAAGGGGTAGGCAGAGGTGCACATTATGCCACTGTACAATGTAACACCCACTTTTCACTATTTATGTTATTAATCCCATGTAAGCCTGAGCCTATTGCCATATGCACAATTCCAGACTCCGTGCTACTACTGATAATTTTTAAAAACCCCAGTAATACTTTGCCCGACCCGGGAATCGAACCCGAGACCCCTTGCCCGGCAGTCGCACTTGCGACCACTCGGCCAACGAGGCAGTCGATTAATAAGTAACTTGTAAATAAACACGAAACACTGATGTGATTGTATTATCAAGTACATAATAAACAATTGAGAGAAAGAGAATCACAGATTATACCTCTAATAATGAGGTGACGCGCAATCACAGGCATGTGCGTTCGTCATAAAATTAAACGTAACTTTATAATAAATAATGCTTTTTTATGGTTAAAAAAAACATAATGTATACAATATAAAAAAGTAATACAATTTCCTAAAATTTTAATCCATTTAAACTGGAAATAATCTTTTATTCCTATGCAAACAGAGTTGAATATTATCGTTCTACACAGCTATTACTAAACGCAATGAACGAAAGATGTATTAGTTCGTTCCGCTGTGACGTAACAAGTCTTAACATCAGGATTTCATTGAGTGTCAAATTACGAATCTTGATACCTCGATCCAAACCGCGGTATCACCTGAGATCGTGTGGATATAGGTTTATTAATTAGCGTCGACATTAAGATGCTGATCGCATCCTGAGAACGTATCAACTGATGCCGGTCTTGACATCGTGATTGAGACCTATTTATTAATACGGGCCATAGTGTACAATGTAACACCCATTTTTCACTATTTATGTTATGAGTCCCATGTAATAGGGGGTGAGTCTATTGCTATATACTGGGCACAGTTCCAGACTCCGTGCTAATACTGAAATTTTTTAAAACCCAATAAGAATTTGTTCGACCCGGGAATCGAACTCGAGACTCCTGGCAGTCGCACTTGCGACCGCTCGGTCAACGAGGCAGTCAAAATTAGACACGCAGTAGTCAGGCGGAGAGTTTCGAAAATTTAGAATACTTTAAGAATTTGCCTGTCTTGTCAAAGTCTGTCGATTTATGTGCCATATAAATATATCAGGTACTCATATTATATTATCAAAGTGGTGAATCGTTAATCAATAGAAGAAATGCCTTAATGTTACAGTTCCATGTTCGAAGCTAGAGAACATTCATGACAATAATTTTCACCAAGATAACGAACCACCGGGTTCACTTAACTACGTCGCGAGCAAAGCCGCGGGCTATGTATTAAAGTGAACGGGAAAAAATGATTTCCTTTTTGTGGGTACATAAAATGATCTACAATATAAGGGCGCGTTCACACCTGGCAAATGCACCTCGAATGTGCCACTCGTGAGCCGTTTGCGGGCTGCAAATTGTTGTTTATATTACTGTCAAACACCGAGCGGTCACCGGTGACCGCAACCTATTGTTCTATAATTGTGTCTATAATGACGGTACTCGACGAGTTAAATGCATAAATAATAAATAATAATTTTAAACGCACGCGCGCAGCTCGCGGGCGGCTCGCGAGCAGCTTGCGAGCTGCCCATTAGCGGAGCATTCGCCAGATGTGGACGTACCCTTTTTTTTTAAGAGGGGAAAATCATCGAATGACTGCTCCCGCCTGGGTGAGGTGGGAGGGAGTGTCAGACTCTTACTGACTAAAAACCACCCCGTTCCTTCTCCTGCACGTCGAGTCGGAGCCCCGGATACCCGTTAGGTTCTCCGCGATAGTCTGTGGTCCATCATATTGAACATGGCAACTGCGGTTTGTCTGTCAGTGTCATTAAAATGAATCAATAAAGCGAAATAATCTCCGTAATCCGAATTTTGCGGATATAATAATATGTTGTCGACTCGCAATCGACATTTTTTTATGTTTTGTTATTCAGATAATGTTTCGATCGAGTCTACCGTACTCCTTTACCGAAATTATTAATATAGACTAGAACGCCCTTTACCTATAATAATTTTATTTTAGTTAAAATCTCCACAATTGTATTTTTTTCTATGTATTTCCAACAATCCCTGTATAAAAAGCCATATTATTATGTCGATATGTACCTCTACATACGACTAATCAAGCTTAGCATAACCAATATAAACCGAGTGTCAAATATGCGAAAAGATCATACAAGACCATAATAAACTGGATTTGTATTCCTACTTCGATGTGTAGTTAGTAAATTCCCAATACACTTCGATATGCAGCGTCGGGGCGAGGGGGGCAATGACCTGGGTGTTCAGTGTCCAGCGAGCTACTTATTACTAATACCAACCGCTGACCGACGGCAACCCTTATGTGAACCCCTTTATAATGCACTTATATTTGTTACATGATACCTTGCTTGTTATGAACCGGAGGGCTAGACTTTGAGTTACCTATACGAGTATGTAGTTATATGAGTAATTGTAATGTACACTGCCTCGTTGGCCGAGTGGTTGCAAGTGCGACTGCCGGGCAAGGGGTCTCGGGTTCGATTCCCGGGTCGGGCAAAGTATTACTGGGTTTTTAAAAAATTCTCAGTAGTAGCACGGAGTCTGGAAATGTGCCCGGTATATGGCAATAGGCTCACCCCCTATTACATGGGACTCGTAACATAAATAGTGAAAAGTGGGTGTTACATTGTACAGTGGCATAATGTGGACCTCTGCCTACCCCTTCGGGGATAAAAGACTTGATGTTATGTATGTTATGTATACCTACTCATTAATCACTGGTTCCAGAATAAGTGGTCACTAAGAGCCTGTTTCATAAAGTCTTATTGGCCGCTTAGTACAAGAATTAAGAACAAATTTGTATGACCTTATCATAAAGCGTTTCGCATCGCAAATAAACTCCTTGTGCGAACCGCTAAGGAATGGAATTCTTTGCCGGAATCTGTGTTTCCTGACAAATACAACTTCACCCAAGTTCTTCAAATTCCGAGTGAACAGGTTGCTCATAGGTAGGCGTACTCCATTGTCGGCCACATCATCGCTTGCCACCAGGTGAGATAGTGGCTAATCGTCATCCTAATCAAGTGTAAAAAATAAGTTAATTAAGTTTAGAAGTTGAGTTGGCAACTTTTGCGCCCATGTTTGCCAATCGTGCTTGGAAAGATTATTATTTTTTGTTTATCCTTTGTATATATGTTAAGACCTCACTCATTTCTGGGGAAATACACTAAAGTGGCGGACTTTTGGTCAAAGCAACCTTGGCGATGATTTATGATATTTTTATTCTATGGACAAAAACTTTCTAACGATTCTGCAAGTGATTAATTTTTTTTATGGCATAAGCCGGTCAACGAGCAGACGGATCACCTGATGGTAAGCAATCGGCGTCGCCCATGGATACCTGGAACACCAGAGGCGTTACAAATGCGTTACCGGCCTTTTGGGGATTAGGAGTTTGAGGATCGTTGGGGATTCAGGAATTGGGGAGATTGGGGAAGGGGAGGGTAATTGGGCCTCCGGTAACCTCACTCACACGACGAAACACAACTCAATATAATATAACTATACATAAAATAATATAACTGCTTTTTGTAACAGTGTATGTGAGAGGGTGTAAGTCAAGGGTTTTATATTCAGGAGAGTCTAGGATAATTTGGGGTGTGTATTTGTAGTACGGGGTTTTTTCAGCGATTAATTTGTGTTTGTATGCGAGTGCCTGATGTATGATAGCTGCAACCTGGTCGTGTTGGTGTTTGTAATCTGTGTGTGTGATGGACGAACATGCGCCTGTTAGGTATGTGTTGAATGATTTCGAGTTGTCTGTGGCAGTGCCGGCAGTGGTCACTGCCAAGGGCACGATCACGGATTATATATATATTCTGTAATTTTTTGTATCAATGACTTGGTCTTGGATCGCTAACATGAATCCTTCTGTTTCTGGGAACAGTTCGCCTCGCTTTAACCACGCGTTTGACACTATCTTGTAATTTTTTTGTTTATTATTATTATTATTATCTAATATTTTTTGTTGAAGTTTACAAAAATAAAATATATAAGGTGCCTTGGGGTAATATCGGACGGATTTTCGAATAGTTGCAAGGATGTTGCAAAAACTTTTTTTCTGAATATTGGTATACAGCACATTGATGAAAAATAGTGGAATCACTAATGATTAAACACAGTGTATTTTAAAATTTATTTTGTTTATAAACACTCAATACTTTTTGCTTTGTAAGCCTGTAAAATCTGAACAAATTTTTTGTGAATGCAATGACGATTTGGCTATCAAGGGGTAAGTTCGGACAACAATTTAAAACTAGTCCTATGGCTAGGAGCACAAGGTGTATGAAAAGAATGTATCCGATCATTCATCGTTCTTTAACATGACATCAAAAAAATGTACCTAATACTACAGACATAGATGTACCAAATTATTATTTTTTTTGTGTGTGTAATTTGTCCGATCTTACCCCAAATGCCAAATTTAAAAGACATTAGGATTCTCAAAGTTTGGTTTTACCCACAAGCATAGTACCAAAAAGGAAAAGTAAGCGAATATTTAAAAGCGTTAAATAAAACTGAAATACTGTGCGGTTGGTAGAGAAATGAAGGGAATCGGAATATTCAAATATTAAAACGAATTAATAGTAGTATAAAATATTATATTGTGATAATATCAAATAAAGAAATCACTAACAAGGAATGAACAAAATTATAATACTATATGTAATTAAAATTCTTCAATAGAAAAAAAGGAATACAAACAAAACAAATATAGGTACTTATCAAAGAATTGACAGTTCTCGTAGACATTTCAGGTTAATTGAGTTAAACATAAATCGAGCAGGCAAGAAATTGTGACGAGTTTGAGACTTCGCTCCGGACACATTCCATTAAATAGTTTTGCTGCAATGATGGGTAAAGTAGTGTCACCAAATTGTACGGAATGCGATATTGTTGAGGACGTGTATCATATTATAGTGGAGTGTGTCCGGAATGATGCAGATAGATGTCGGATACAAAGAGAATGTAACATAGATTTTCGTGAATTTGGAATATGTAATTCAAGTCTAGCCTTTCCAACATCTAATTCTGCTAAGATAATTTACAAGTTAGTTCATTTAGTATAGATTGTAAGTTTCCAATGTTAATATTTCTAGTGTTCCTATGAGGATGACATGTTCGTAATATGAACAAATCCTCAATAATCAATAAAGAATTATATATATATATATATAAACATAAATCTTTATTAAACTGAAACGTCTATGACAACGATCTAGAAAACAAAAATCAAAACAATAACCAAAATCTCTATCAAAATACATATTTTTGGTTTTAGTAGTAGTTACTAAGTGTGGATGTAGGTATGCCGTACATTTTTGAAGCGGCTGCTTAGGAGAGCTCCTTATTACTTATTTTCTGCATGACCAATTGCAGCGCTTCTTTTGTAAAACGGGCCTGCGAAGAGGTTCTAGAGTATTTACGTGGCATCTGCAAATGAATTGTTGTTGTAAGTAGTGGATTTTAAGCGCCATAATAAAACGATTACGAACACATTAAGTAGGTATTTAAAGTTTGAAAATCACTGGCAATTTAGAAACGGGTTTAGACCGGATATTTTTGTCCGATCTTTACTCGTGATGGGTAACACCGGATTTCAGCCTACAGATGTAGTAGCCGTATCTGGATGAGTTTTATCATGTTATCACTGCTTAAAACTTAGAATTTAGGCAAAACAAATCCAAAATAAGCTATACTTTTGCTAAAATATGTAAATACAAATGCAGGTGAAAGACCGGATAAACAAATATTTTATAAAACTTACATTGTTTTCTTTAACGGCGCGTAGTACACGTCAGAGTGGCCGGAGCGACTAGCGATCACTGCGGGGCGGGGTGAAACATAATGAAGTGGCGGGCAATGTGGCTAACATTAAAAAATATAGCCAAATAAGTGGTATATTTGATTTCTACGTTCTTACCCCAGCGCCGATCTTACCCCAACACACCTTAAGTTTACAAAAATAAAATATATAAACCCGAAACAATAAAAATAAATATCTATCCATTAATGCAAATGGACAGAAACAAAAGTTTTTTAAATAAAAAAAAAGCTATGACAATAAAACGTTTCTATTGTAAACTCTGTGTGGATTAACTTTATCGGAATCCAATAATATATCAGTAAAAATGTATATAATGTGAGTTTGTGTGAGTATGGGTGAGTATGTGTGAGTGTGTAGTGTGAATGAGTTCGTTAGTCGTTAGAAGCGACTCACGTAGCGTATCAATCGAACCCGCAATTTATTTATCTTGGCTGCAAATATTTTTCTCAGCGCTTTCTTTTATTCGGCGCAGGTAACTTACTTACAATTTAGGGAATGTGAAGAAAAATATTTGATCTTTCGTTTATACGCTTCTTTTTGACTTTTCTTAGATTCAAAACATTTTCGAATGGGGATGATGACAGGGTATGAAAATTAAAAATATAATAAGTCCGTAAGTTAGGTAATTAAAAAATATTAAACACGTATTTCTTTATTTTGTCGTATAATAAAACAATACTTAAATAAAACAGATAAAAAATTAGGATTGGGAGCTAAAACGTCATTTCTTAGTATAAAATGTACTGAGAAGTGACGTCACGCGACATTTCAAATCAATATATCTTCGAAACTATTCGTTTCCGTAAGAAAATAAAACATACGTGTCTAATGTTTTTAAATAATCTACCAGACGGACATTAAAATAAAAATTAGTCGTCTACCCTATTGAGTACAGCATTAAAGATGAACTAATAATAATTACATCAATTTTTCCGAAGACCAATTGACCCATTAATAAATCTGTGTAAACAGCCTAAATGCTTCCAAAACATATTATATAAAAAGTAATTAAAACATGTAATTGACTACGCGGTCGCATTAAACACTATAATCGTACGTTAGATGGGGCCACTACCCCGGTAAATTGCTAATAACAGCGAAAATCCTTTACAGCCGCCACGGGAGCATGCCTGTACACTTTACGCCGAGTTTATTAGGTTTTAAAGCAATTTACGACCTTAATTGCATTATAGGACACGTTGCTTAATGACTATCGGGTATTGAATGTAGTTATGTGACCTGCATAGTGAGATTCTTTTTGTTTCCATTTCAATAAAACTGGCTTTAGTTTTCGTATATAGTAATAGTTATTTCTGTATGTTTTGAGTCACTTTTCTTAATAATTATAGAGGACATTGCTCTGCGTCCATACATTGTTGGTCTTGTAGCCAAGAATATCGGATAAATATATATTGTATTCTCAATCATTTGTAGACCCCTAGAAAGTTTTGTTTTTATAGCGGACTAGCTGCAGAAAAGATATATTTCAATAAAAGTATCAGATTTTGAGGTTATAATCTAACCATAACTATTGATATTTGAACGAATGTTGAATGTTTGAATGATTGTATAGAAGTAAAGAGGTTTTGATTACTGTATTTACTGTATTTACTACTGATTGAGATTGGAGTATGACTGCATTCATTTGTTTTTGTTTTTTTGTTTTTAGCCATGATCGTCCCACTGCAGGGCAAAGGCCTCCCTACCCTCCTTCCACTCCTCTCTATGTAAAGCTTTTTGCGGCCAATCCTTGTCATAGATGTCTAGTTCGTCCCACCATCTCCTTTTGGGCCTACCGCGACGTCTACTGACGTTGAGTGGGCTCCACTCAGTAGTAAGTTTTGCCCACCGCTCATGTGACATGCGGCAGACATGACCAGCCCAGTTCCACTTCAAGCCTGCGGCTTTATGGCCAACGTCAACGATTTTAGTTGTGGAGCGCAGCGTGGTGTTCCTAATTCTGTCCGATAGTCGAACTCCTAAGGTACTGCGCTCCATGGCCCGCTGACAAACCTTAAGTTTGGATTTCTGATGTTTTGTCAAAGACCAAGTTTGAGCGCCATAGGTGACGATGGGCAGAATGCACACGTCCATGAGTTTCTTTTTGAGCGCTAATGGAAGATTACCTTTCATTAGGTCTTTCATGGACCAATAGCTCTTCCAGGCATTTTCGGTGCGTCTAGCAACTTCTCTATCTTGTCTCGCCTGGAAAGAAACTAGTAGGCCCAGATAAATATATTCTTGGACGTATTCTATTTCCGCGCCATCTACCTCTAACCTATATTTTATGCTGTTGGTCATTAGTGCATTCATAACGAAAAAAAACACAATCAATCGATTCGATTATAATAGATTGGGAATCCCTATTTCACTTTCGACAGGACAGGATATAGCACTTGCTGATTTATTTATTTATTACATTACATTACGTTTTATCGTATGTATAGATATAGATTATGTGTGATATATTGAAGAGCGTCCTATCCTCCAGGTCAAAAAAAATCCTTTAGGCCACCATTCCGTAACACTTCCACAATAAAAATTAGTGAACTTCATTTTTTTAAATAATTAATAAAAAAGAAGTCGCATATTCCTCGCAGTGGGGTGTGTAATACCTAAACACGTGGACCTGTTGTTGGTACACGTGTTTATAGTAGGTATCACTTTATTCATTGACTTCCTTATTCCTGAGTATCGTCCGGCTTGATGGACTCCTATGGTACTACATAGTATCAACATCGAGCTCCTCGAGTACACAGGCAGAGTGATAGCTAGAAAGCATACACTAATATAAATGCCGGGTGGCAGTGGACATATAGTAGCTCCACTAAACTACTTTCCTGCGAAGGAACGGACTCCCTACCGCTTTTACATCGTCGCTGTAGTGTAAGCAGCGAGCGCCGAAAACTTTAATAGCGCGATTTAGGATAGTCTAGTAGTTAAACCCATGGGGTATTGACTCAGGTAGTTAGTTATTGATGTGGTCATTATTGAACACAATAGCGGTCAGTGCGACAATGCGACTGCTTTGTAACCGAGTTCAAAAGAAAAAGAAATTAAGGATAAGATAATAAAGAAACATAAGTAGATACAGGTCAAAATGAGAACTACATTTTGACCTGTATGTACTGATGTTTATGTTGATGCGGTTTTTAAAAAGTGTTTGTTACGCTTAGGGAATGGTTTAAGTATATTAGTTAACCAACCTTAAAGAAAAGAGGGGGTTGAAGTGGGTTTTTTTACTCGTGATTTAGTCATTATCCTTTCTTTGTCGTTGTCATTCTAGTCGGGAAAAGGTTTGAAAAAAATAAAAAGTTGTCAAATTTATTGTGGGAGTCAGGGAGTAATTCCCAAGTAAAGCCGAGATACACGGTTAGTAACTTTTGAAATAAAATGTAATGATAATTATGATACCTAACTAATAACATAGATATTTGCAAAGTTCACCGGCAGCGTAACCTCAATCAAAGCCCTTATTGAATTAAGTGCTCGTTGACTCACGTGTCAAGTCGAATGTAGTTTACACAGAGTGCTCTAAAAATGTATCAAAAATGATATCATTTAACATTATATCTTTCATGAGATATACGTACTAAATTAATTTTTATGTTATTCGGCTTACTCACGTGATTATTTGACGAGGAACTCGACTAGCTTCAAGTCATGTTAGAGCGTCATATTCATGAGCAGCATTCCGTGACCCGCGACGCAGCGACTGTCGCGTTACTACGAGCATGTAGCATGGCTTGAAACTAGTCGAGCGACTCGTGAAATAATTACTTGAGTAAGCCGAAAAACAATAATTACTTTTACATCGTGCAATAATAACTATCCTTAGATATTCTAAATTAATAGCGTAGTCTACACCGTCTACAGTGCATGAAAATTAAAAATGTAATTAGTCCGTCAGTTAGATAATGATAAAATATTAGACACATTTTTTTATTTGGTCGTATAAGAAAACAATACTTAAATGAAACGGAGTCAACTTTAGGAAAGGGAGGTCATTACGTCACGCTACCCTGTAAATTGTAGTAAATCATGACGCCACTCGATATTTGAAATCAATAACCTTCGAAAGTATTTATGTTATAAGAAAAAAATATTCGTGTTAACACGAGTGAAAACACGATGCTATTTATTTTCAAAGATTTTAAAGTTAAGTTTAAAATAAATTAACAGACGGACATTAATAATAATAATAATAATAAGCCCGCAGGGCACCTTGAGGCGAGGTGACGGGCATTAGCGACTCCGCGGGCTACCATCATCCCGAGTGCTCCAGGGAGAAGTCACCGTTCCTTATTCTCCGGCTTGCCTTAATTGGCTGGCTGGAGTGAACGATGACAAGGAACAGGTCTCCCACCTCTGGCTTGCCTTCATTGGCTGTCCAGAGTGGAGTCGCGAGAGCAGTGATCCTGCTCGGAGGGTAAGAAATTATTCGTAAGTCGCGAGTGGGCCAGGGATGCTGGAGGCTTCGGCTGGAGCAGATGATCTGAGTAGAAAGCGGTGGTAGTTTCTTAACCCTTCAGCCACTCACATTCTCGTTGCCCCTCTGTTGCTAGCAACCATTTCCGGGGCCCGGTCGGTGAGTTGGCGAGTCTCCGCCTGCCATTTTACGTGTAAAAATTACATTGTTTCGGCAGGTGCCATAGTCATCCATAGTTCCCAATTTACCAGTCCACAGCAACCCATCCATAGCCCTACCTTTTTTTTCCATTATTCACAATTTATAGTCCTACACTAACCGGGGACTGTCCTTGGGTGCATTTCCATAGTGCATACAGGGATAGTCGCCGGTTTGTGTCTCCATTACATTTAGATTAAAGTTGTCTAAAGGGCCTCTGCGCAGTTGGTTTCGGCCCTTCGTACGCCTCCCAAATGACCGGGACCCTGTGGTCCCGTGAATGGTAAAGACATACATAATAATATCAAAAACGAAGTTCAGACAGCTCTTCAAAATGCTGATATAACGCAGAACACTATAACTTTCACACGACCTCTGGTAGATCAATCACAACAACCCTCCAACTCAGGCACTCGTTTAAGATGGACTGATGATATTAATGAAGCAATTATTCGTGATTACTTTAAAATAACTCACTTAGAAACAAATAGAACAGCTTACCGAAAACCTCTACATACAATCATAACACAACTATTTTATTCAGGTATTGAGTGGTTTCAAGTAATTTGAATAAGATTTCTTTCAACACATTTATTATAACAGAAAAACAACAGCTAATACAAATCAAAAATGGAGGAACGAAAAAGAATGACAAAGAGAACCAAAACGCCACCTGTGGCAATATCTAGAAACTTAGTTTTATAAAGACACCTATAAATTTACCTCTTTTCAATACTCCCACTTAAATTTATGAGGTGTCCGTGTGCTGTATGTTTACATTATAAAACTACACTTTTAAGACACTATCTCTTATAAAAGCGACCTTACAAAGTGGTAAAGCTTTCGTAAGAAAATCAGCTAATTGACATGAACTTTCAACATATTTAATGTTAATTACCTTATCTTCAACCTTTTCCCTAATAAAATTATACCTTATGTCAATGTGCTTACTTCTCTTATGAAATACTGGGTTATGTATTAATTTAATCGCACTTTGATTATCAATGTTCAACGTCACAGATGCTTGGTTTTCCCCTATATCTAGTAAGAATTGTTTAAGCCAAAATATTTCTTTGGTTGCATCACTCGCAGCCATATACTCAGACTCTGTCGTTGACAATGCTACTGTATTTTGCTTATGACTTGCCCAAGTGACAGGTCCACCATTCATTAAGAATATGTATCCAGTAGTGGATTTTCTAGAGTCTAAACCGCCTGCAAAGTCAGAATCTGAATATCCAACCAATTCAGAATTACAATCATAAACAATTGATCTATCCTTTGTATTAATTAAATAACGAATTATTCGTTTTGCAGCATTTACATGGATAGGTGCAGGGTTATTAACATATCTACTTACTAAATTCACTGCATAGGTTATGTCTGGCCTAGATACTGATGATAGAAACAGTAATGCTCCCACTGCTTCCCTATATGGAAAATTAACAACAATTTCCTCACCATTTTTACATAGTACATTTATATCTACTGGGGTACTACAGCCCTTAGCATCAGACATATTAAACTTATTTATCAAGTTTTCAATGTAATTTCTTTGATTTATAGTTATACAATGTTCTGTTTTATTTACCTCAATGCCAACAAATGAATTAAAATTCAATATCTTAATTTCAAAGTTATTTCTTAGATCTCGTAATATTACGTTCAAAATCTCTCTATCTTTGGCCAACAATAAACCATCATCAACGTAAATTATTAACAGTACCTTGATATTATTAAAATTTCCAACAAAAATACAACTGTCAGAAGGACATGGCTTGAACCCATAAGTAGTAAGAAATGAGGTAAACTTTTTATTCCAACAGCGATAAGACTGTTTGAGTCCATATAATGATTTGTTTAACTTACATACTTGAGACGGTTCAACTTCGATGCCCTCTGGTGGCTCCATGTAGATCTCCTCCAAGAGCTCCCCGTACAGGAAGGCGGTCTTCACATCAAATTGTTCTACTTCTAAATCTTCTCTTGCTGCAATACTCAATAATATTCTAATGGAGTCATACATAGTTGTGGGTGAGAAAGTTTCCTTGTAATCTATACCTTTCACTTGAGTAAAACCACGGGCATAGAGACGAGCTTTGTACCGTTCAATTCCTCCTTCTTTATTTTTCTTAATGCAAAATACCCATTTGCATGTAATAGGCTTCTTTTCTGTTCTTTCAGTTATTGTCCATGTATGGTTGTTTTCATGAGATCTCAGCTCCTCTTCTATAGCTTTCTTTCAATTCTGACTATTATTGCCAGTCATTGCTTCTTCATAATATGTATTTGGTATGTCTATCTCAGTCAAGTTCAATTCTATATTTCTATTCCTTCGAGGTCGTAGATTCAGATCAATGGGTTGACCAAAAGTTATGTATCTAGGTGGATGATATGACACATCATGATCTTCTGTACTCTCCATACTGATGATGTTGCATTATGATCTGAGCTTCATGACGGATTCATTTCCGGAGTCACATTGTTTTGGTCATCCACATTTAGTTTATCAATGTCGATTTTAATAGAATTTTGTTTTTGTTCCATTACACTACTGTTCTCATCAAACTTCACATCTCTTGAGATAGCTATACTTTTAGTCTGTTGATTATACATTCTATAGTTTTCTTGCTCATATCCCACTAGTATCATTTTTGTACTTTTCTTATCTAATTTCTTTCTTCTTTCTTTAGGAATGTGCACATACCCAACAGATCCAAATATCTTAACATGTGACAAATTTGGTTTTTGATTATGCCACAGTTCATAGGGTGAAATATCAACAGTTTGGCTAGATGAGCTCCTGTTTAATAAATAGACAGCACTGCTTACTGCCTCAGCCCACAAGTTTAAAGGAACATCTTTTGCATAAAGCATTGACCTTGCACTTTCCATTATTGTACGTAATTCCCTCTCTGCCCTGCCATTTTGCTGCGGGGTGTAAGGGGCTGTACATTCGTGAACTATCCCTTTTCTTTCTAAGTACTCTTTAAAATCGTTGTTTACATATTCCCCACCATTGTCTGTGTGTAGGATGCGCACATCGTGTTGAAATTGATTATTTACTAAAGCATTATATTTCTTGAAATACTCTAGTGCTTCATTCTTGCACCTCAGGAAATACACATGGCGATAACCTGTGCCACTATCTTTAAATAAAACGAAGTAACGTTTACCTGACACAGATGGTTCCTCAATGGGTCCGCAACCGTCACTGTAGACTATATCACCAGCCTGTGTTGGACCCCTTGTTGACTTATGAAATGGTAATCTTGCTTGCTTGCCATATTGACAAGCCTCACAAATAAAATTATCATTACCTGTCAATGTTACAGAAATTGTTCCATTTTTGCTCATTTTCTGAAGTTCTTTAACATTAAGGTGAATAAGGTGTCCTAGACGTTGATGCCATACTTTAATATCAGTTTGAACGATGTTACAATTTTCTTCAATAACTGTTTTCATCTCTAATTCATACAAATTATTGTCTTTTAAATATGCATGCATAACCACCAAATTGTTCTTCATTATTTTGGCACGTAAATTATTTTTCACAATAATATAACCTCTTCTGGTTGCCGCACCCTCAGAAAAAAGGTTTCTTCGCAGCTCAGGAACATAAATTACGTTCTCCTCTAATATGCTCTCCTCCCACTGGCCATTATTTTTTCTTTTAATTTATATTGAACCTTCTCCACAAACTTTAATATTCTGTTTGTTTCCTAATTTGACAGTTCTGTCACAATCATGGTTCATTCAATAAAATTATGAAAAACTTCTCGCCTGTATGTCATGTGCATGGATTTTTTTTTTAAGGGGGGAAAATCATCGAATGACTGCTCCCGCCTGGGTGAGGCGGGAGGGAGTGTCAGACTCTTACTGACTAAAAACCACCCCGTTCCTTCTCCTGCACGTCGAGCCGGAGCCCCGGTTACCCGTTAGGTTCTCCGCGGCTCCGAATCGGCATCGGCCGTATTGGGCCCCATCTGTGGTGGTCTGATGGCTCTTTGAGGCGCGCGCGGAACGCGACCCATGCTCGCCGTCCGCAGGTCCGCGCTTACGGTGGCCGGAGATCGTCCCGCGATCCCCGACGCCCGGTGTGTCCTTCGCGATGGCTGGGTTGCGAGGAGGCAGCGCTTCGCTGCCTCACGCGTCCCGCCTCCTCCTTAGCTAGCATGACTGCTTCGCAAAAGGAGGAGACGGCATCCCAGTCTCCCTCGCTCCGCATCATGGCCTGCACTAGGCCCGGATGCGAGAGGTCGCCATCGCCGATCACTTCCCTGAGGACACGGCGGTGCTCAGCCCACGCAGGTCATTCCGCGACAGTGTGTTCCACCGTGTCCTCAGGGCGGTCCTCGCAGTGATGACACCCGGACGTTTCCTCCCGCCCCATCAGACACAGGTACCTCCCGAAACTCCCATGTCCGGTGAGGACCTGCGTCAGGCGGTAGGTGAGGACGCCGTAGCGTCTCTCAAGCCACTCCTCAAAGAGGGGACTTACCGCTGCGATGGCAGCGAGCCCAATGTGCATGGATGCTCCGCTGTCCAATATCCACACATCATCGTCGCTCGTAGATAACGAATACTTTTCTGCACTAAATGCTAACATGTTTTGCTGCTCTTGTTTCTTATAAACAGATTTCTTAGGTGCTCTACATTCCCTTGCAAAATGACCTCTCTTGTTACGATTATAGCAAACAAACCTGTGACTTTGATTTGCATTGCTCGTAAAATTGCTTGACTTCACAGTGTGCCCAACTTGCTTTGAGTTTTTCTTTGACATCACTAATGCTGACTCACTATTGGTATCATTCATCAAGCTTGCCTCTTCATCAATCAAAGGTGATGTTAAGTTTTGTGTAGTCTGATTACCTGGATCTAGTGACAACCACGCTTGCCGTAGGGAACGATATGAAGGTGGCAGCGTGCTTAATATTTTGGTCATCACTGCTGTATCACTCAACTTTTCACCACATTCTCTCAGTTGCTTCGCTAAACCTTCAACTTTTGAGACATGCTGCGCCATTGTATCATTTGAACAATATGTATATTGATAGAACTGTTCGTGCACTATCATTTTGTAGAACTCGGATTTATGTTAGTAAATAGCTTCTAATTTGTTCATTACTTCTTTCGCCGTTTCGCATGTTTCTATCAGAGAAATTTGGTTAAGATCCATCGAAGATGTCAAAATGAACATGGCCATTCCATCTTGTTTGTTCCATTGAGCTAGCTCTGCAATATTAGTAGGTCTTGGGTTATTTAAATCCAATCCTTTTGCTCGCAAAACGCATTTAATCTGAAACTTCCATTGCTTAAAGTTCTTCCCGTCAAACTTTTCTACTTTCATAAAATTCGTGACTTCCATAGTGAAAAAAATTATCAAAGGTTATGTTTTCCGCGTGTCGGTTATTCTCTATTTCTATTATACTGCTCTTTATTCAATTCTTGCGCTCCTGGGCCCATAACCTATTCAGGTATTGAGTGGTTTCAAATAATTTGAATAAGATTTCTTTCAATACATTTATTATAACAGAAAAACAACAGCTAATACAAATCAAAAATGGAGGAACGAAAAAGAATGACAAAGAGAACCAAAACGCCACCTGTGGCAATATCTAGAAACTTAGTTTTATAAAGACACCTATAAATTTGCCTCTTTTCAATATATTTCCCAACATCGCACACGTCTCGGAACAACGTATTGCCGACCAACGTAGGGTGGTCATAAATAATAAATTAATTACAGACAATAGACTAGAGGAAATAAAACAAGAAGTCAGAAGCAGCCTTAACATGCAAGCAGTAGAAAACATACAATATAATGAAACACACGTAATTACTTCAAATGTCGATTCCAATAACTTCCCCCCTTGTAGTGAATTAAACGAAATAGGTTTAAATAATACTCCGGACAATACAAATACCACAGAATTTCAAAACACTATGTTTACTGATCCCTCGATACCAAAATTGTGAACACTTTTGAAGAAACCTATAACAAATATTTACCGATAGACCCTACAAAGAGACCCTTTATTCCAAAACAAAAAACATCAAAAAAGCTAGCTTACATTATTTCATATATAAATAGCACAGTTTTACCCAAATATGGGTCAGTCGAAGACGACTTCCTAAGGACCCACACACTTATATATTGTGCTGCTCATACCGCAGCTCTATGTAATGGTTCCAAAATCAAAGAAATAACGCAAGCAATAAGTACACAACAACAACAACACTCCACAATAGACAAGAGACCGACCTGGTTGAAGCGCCTAGACAGAAGAATACAAATTATACGTAAAGAGATAGGTAGATTAACACAATATATCAATGGCAATAGAAGTTTAGGGCTAATAGCACATATTGAAAGAATAAAACACAAATATCGGAAACATTCCAGTTATGAAGAGCCCAACACAACAAATGAACAATTCATGGAAATCTTAAAACAAAAACTCACCGCCATTACAAGGCGACGTAGGTACGCAAATTGCACTAAGCGTAAAGATCGAAACACTCAATTCATAAATAGCGAAAGACAATTCTATAGAAACCTAACCATAGACACATCAAATACTCAGAACAGACCACATACATCACAAAATACTAGTTCGGATTAGTGTCTAGGAATTGTTTAGATGTAGATCTAAACAATTCCACACTTACTGGTCCAACGTTTGGTCCAAAACCACACAACACAACCACTCATGGACACAAATTGAGAAAGAAAAATTAGAAAAGGTGCCAGAAATGGCATTTGATGCAGTACCACTAGACATTTTCGTTAAAGTCATTCAGAAAGCACACAACTGGAAGGCTCCGGGCACCGACCATATCCACAACTATTACTATAAGAAATTAACTTACTTACACCCATCAATTTATAAACATATTAATAATTTTATCACAAACCCGCAAACTATACCAGAATTCGTCACTCAAGGCCTAACCTATATGATTCCCAAGGACTCCGACCACATAAACCCAGCTAAATATAGACCGATAACTTGCCTGCAAACTATTTATAAACTAACTACGGGTTGCATCTCAGAAGTAATGTACAAACACATAATACACAACAATATTCTAGCGGAGGAGCAAAAAGGATGTCGTAAGTATAGTCAGGGATGTAAAGAACAGCTTACAATAGATTCCATAGCCATGAAACACAATATTAAATTAAAAAATGATATTTGCACAATGTACGTAGATTACCAGAAGGCTTTCGACACTGTCCCTCATAGTTGGCTGCTCTACTTTTTACAGCACTATAAAATTAATCCCGTCATTATAACTTTCTTAACAGTAACAATGGAACATTGGAGCACTAAATTGAAAGTAGGTAAATTAATAGAAACGGAGTCCATAGCCATTAAGCGAGGAATTTTTCAGGGTGACGCCCACTTAAGCCCACTCTGGTTTTGTCTTGCTCTCAACCCCCTATCAAATCTTCTTAACTCCTCTGAAAATGGTCTCTCAATACAGGTTACTTCTGCTCCAACTTTAAAATTGACACACTTAATCATAATGTTGGTTACTATATACTATCATAATCATTAATTTAAGAAATTTTTTCCTGCAGAAAGCTGAGCAATCTCCTTTTCACAGAGTGATTTCACAACTTGACAAGCACCACACTCCACTTAATTTACAATCCCCTGACCCGCAGGCCAACGAACACATATTGTCAGGAAAACAGATAAAATAGCAGCTTGGGCACATAAATCTCTCCATGGAAGACATCGCCTTGATCTGCAGCAACCTCATGTCGACATGAAAGCATCGAACGCGTGGCTGCGGCGAGGTGAACTCTTTCCTGAAACAGAGGGATTTATGGTTGCCATACAGGATCAAGTCATCGACACAGCTAACTACCAAAAATTTATAATCCATAGACCTAACTACAATGACTCTTGTAGACGTTGCCATGGTGCTTCGGAGACCATTCAGCACATCACGGGAGCATGTAGAACCATAGCCCAAACCGACTATAAACATCGCCACGACCAAGTTGCTTCAATAATACATCAGTCCTTAGCTATCCAAACAAATTTGATAACAGAAAAATTAGCATATTATAAATACAAACCACAGGCTGTGCTAGAAAATGAAAACTACAAATTGTATTGGGATAGAACCATAATTACAGACAAAACTATATACAATAATAGACCGGATATTACAATGTTAGACAAAAGAAATAAATTAGTTTATATAATAGACATTGCCATATGTAACACACACAACCTTGTAAACACACACTCTGAAAAAATTGCAAAATACTCAGATTTATCCATAGAACTAAAAACACAGTGGAATGTTACTCAGACCAAAACTATCCCAATCATATTATCCACTACGGGAGTTATTCCAAAATCCCTACACAATAGTCTCAGCACATTACATATCAGTCCCTCTACTTACCTCCTTCTGCAAAAAGCAGTTATTTGAAATACATGCCGTCTTACTCGCAAATTTTTAAATAGTTAGCTTTTAAGTTCATTTAAACGCACTTGGCTTCGGCCCGTGCTTCTTTAAACCCCACCAAGATGGGAGAAACGTAAGAGTTATCGAGGAATAATAATAATAATCTTTATTGTACACCAATTTGAGATAGTATATCCAGGAACAAATAAAGAAAATAGGGTACAAAGGCGGCCTTATCGCTAAAAAAGCGATATCTACCAGGCAACCTTTGGGTGGATAGAATACTACAGTAGGATATTAAATGAGGTAGTTATAGCTTGGCGTACTGAGGTGCTTGTTTATATAATGTAAAAGTGAAATTATTAAAAAACAAATTTATTTACTTCTAATATAGAATTATATACATACATACACACATACATACATACATACATACATACATTCATACATATATACATATACTAATACATACATAAGTAATTTAGAAACAAGATACAATGACAGATAGGTGACACTAGGTGAAGAAACAGCAATGAACTACAGTGTGGAGAGATAATGCTCCCTCACGCGTGCCTTGAACGTGACCAGTGACTTTGTTTGTTTTATGGAAGGGGGAAGTGCATTCCACAGTCGAATAGCTCGAACTGTAAACGATTTATCGTAGGATTTGCTCTCATGCTGGGGCATCTCAAGTCTCAGATCTCCCGACGACCGTACTGGTCTAAAATGTGAGTCATGGTAGAACTTGAAACGTTCTTTGAGGTAATAGGGGGTAGTAGGATTAAACAATATATTGTACAGAAGGGATAGGATATGAGTATTCCGGCGAAGGCGGATCGGCAGCCACTTGAGTTTAGCTCGGTATTCGGAAACGTGGTCATATTTTCGTAAGCCAAATATAAACCTTATACAGAAATTTTGGAGTCGTTCAAGTTTATCTAGCTGCGCTTCAGTAAGATCTGGATAGCTGACGTCGACATAATCAAGGATGGGAAGGAGAAGTGATTGAGCAAGCGCAATTTTGGTAGCGGTTGGTAGAAAGTTTCGAAGTCTACGTAAAGACTTGGCTGACGCAAACATTTTCCGGCTGACCTGCCCCAGTTGCGGTCCCCAACAAAAGTCTCGATCTATGGTAATGCCTAGATCTTTCACTGAGTCGCTGTATGGTATTATGGTACCGTTAAAAATAATAGGTGGAATCTGCGACCATGTAATTTTGCAACGTAACCGAGGGCTACCGACTACAATGACCTGGGTCTTCGCAGGGTTAACCTTTAAACCATAAACTGAGCTCCATTCTGAGATTCGAGCTAAATCGGTATTCACCATTTTGACCGCCTCGGAGAATTCACCAGGAGGTGCCTGAGATTAAATTTGCAGATCGTCAGCATCCAAGTGGTAGGAAGAAAGAAGTTCATCAGAGATAGAATTTATAAAAATAGCAAAGAGTAGAGGAGAAAGATTAAAATAAAATTTAGTCAGTATAAATTTAAAAAGTTTCATACATAACATCACGCTTTTTATCCCCGAAGGGATAGGCAGAGGTGCACCTTACAATACTTAATGCTACTGTGCAATGTTTCACCCACTTTTCACTATTTATGTTGTGAGTCCCATGTAATAGGGGGTGAGCCTATTGTCATTCAAAAGTTTTCATTTATAACTTTGTTATGTACTATATACTAGCTTCTGCCAGTGGCTCCCCCCGCGTCCCCGGGGGTAAAAACTATGCCTATGTAGTATGTATTACCTCCATGCCTCCAGACCATAATCTACCCCTGCCCTGTTTTTCGATGCCTTATAAATAGTTTGTTTTTCCTATAATTAATTTTAATCTTAAGTTGTATATATTTAATTTAGTAATATTTAGTTTTAATTTTATTTAAGTAATAGTTGTAATTTAACTTTTTTATTGAAATATGAAAAGGATTTTCCATCAACTGGTCAACATTTACATACTTAAGGTTAAGTAATTTTTTACGGTTGAAAAATAAAACTGTATCAAAGTATTCATAAAATCAAGATTTATAATATACAATATCTTCGTTATTATTTATAACATACATAATCTGCAAAACCATATTTCGATCGAACATAGATTTCTCTATAGAGGTAGATTCTATAGGTACTGTACTAAGCTCTGATCGAAAATGTTTGTACATTACTATGATAGTGTATGTTTCTGTTTTCCTCCGCTATCTATAGCGGAGGAAAACAGAAACATATAGGTACAAGAACCCGGTTAGTTATGAACTTAAAATAACTTAACGTAAATGTTAAATAAAATGTTAAGTTTGCACCTCTTCAAAAAATGCTTCCAAAACTAATATAACAAAACACATAATGAATAGTTTATATTATGATTTACCAATAGTGCTTGTATCGATAGGGCCCCATCACGTAGATTTACTATTAATTTATTGTTCGGTTAAAACATTAATCTTCAAAATAAAGTTAACAAACAAAGATATGTTTCCTTCTAGTATCTATATTTCCCACATTAATTATTTCCAGCCAAGCACTTCTACGTGGTTCAAGCACAAACTAAAAAGAAAATTTATAATATTATTAAAATTATCGGCAGAGTTCGACACATTCTAATAAATACTCTAAAAATACCCTAAAGTTATATTTCATTTGTTTGCTTCATTTGAATCCCTCGAGCGGCATTTGATAAAAAAATCAATTTTGAAAAAAATGCATTTCCCACAATATTTTTCCTTATCTCATATTGTACAAAAATTATTCTCTATTGTATTAATTATTTATTACATTACGTAGGTATTGACGATGGTGGAATTTTGTCGATAAAATGAAATTTTTGACGTATTAATGAAAACTTAATGTTTTTTGCATTTTGTCATTATGTCAAATTAATGCACTTTATCATTCAGAATTTAGTATAGTTCTTTGTTCTACTTTTGACACATTTATTATGTACGATAAAATTATCGATACGGGAACAATCATGTACATCACTATTTTTTAATGAAAAATGTTTTAGACGTATTTCAACTAAAATTAATGAAAATAAGCACTGCATTAGTTAGAAAAGTATTATATTTAGTCAATTTGCAGCAACCACACTTGAATAGTTTGAAAAACAGAGATATTTTAATGAAAAATAACAGTACTTACCGATGTAATGTTACACCTGCCGGTTTAGTAATATTTTTAGTGCTACATCCAATAACACTGCACCCGGGCATACTCTTCTCACTAACCAATAACTTCTTTGTTTACCACGCACAAAAACAACATAAATTCTACAAATTTTCGTAACAAAATATTGTTGGCCAATGCTTTGACAGCTGATGTACCACTGACATGCACTGATAACAGGGACTAAGATGGCCAATTCGGCACAACTAGGTATTTTTGATGACGTCAAAATATTATTGCCAGAATGACAATAATGTGTTGTCTCTTTCTGCATAAGCAAAGAGACATAAGTAAAAAAGAAACAACAGTATGTTTATGAATTTACCGTCGAGATGGATCTTAAATTCTAGCCGTAGACAATAGTCACACATCTATGTTATATTTATAAATCTATGGTAAAAGTACACCCTGTGTCAGTCTTTTGACTCTTGCTGCTACTATTCTTTGTTTTTTCGCTTGTGTTTTTGCTTACGTTATCTTGAATAACGCTCTAGTATTATGGAATTACAATTATTTAGCCAACGGCTTTAGTTTGGATAAGAATGTCGTATATTTTCAATATATATTTATATGAACAGTTTTATTGTATGTATACATATAGGTTTTGTCATTTATTGAAGAGCGTACTATCCTCCAGGTCAAAAAAAATCCTTTAGACCACCATTCCGTAACACTTATTAGTTAATAAAAAAGGAGTCGCATATTCCTCGCAGTGGGTGTGTAATACCTCAACTCGTGGACCTGGTGTTGGTACACGTGTTTATAGGAGGTATTACACTCATTGGTTTTCTTATTCCTGAGGATCGTTCGGCTTGATGGACAGCTATGTTACTACACAGTATCAACATCGAGCTCCTTGAGTATACAGGCGGAGTGATAGCTAAGAAAGCATACACTAATATGAATGCCGGGTGGCAGTGGACTTAGAGTAGCTCCACTAAACTACGTCCCTGCGAAGAAACGGACTCCCTACAGCTTTTACATCGTCGCCATAGTGTAATCAGCGAGCGCCGAAAACTTTAATAGCGCGATTTAGGATAGTCTAGTAGTTAAACCAATGGGGTATTGATTCAGGTAGTTGGTTATTGTTATGATCATTATTGAACACAATAGCGGTCAGTGCGACAATGCGACTGCTTTGTAACCGAGTTCAAAAGAAAAAGAAATAAAGGATAAGATAATAAACAGGTTCTTAAAAATTGTTTGTTACGCTTAGAAAATGGTTTAAGTATATTAGTTAACCAACTTCAAAAAAAGAGGGGTTGAAGTGGGTTTTTTTACACGTAATTTAGTCATTATCCTTTCTTTGTCGTTGTCATTCTAGTCGGGAAAAGGTTTGAAAAAAATAAAAAGTTGTCAAATTTATTGTGGGAGTCAGGGAGTAATTCCCGAGTAAAGCCGGGATACACGGTTAGTAACTTTTGAAATAAAATGTAATGATAATTATGATACCTAACTAATAACATAGATATTTGCAAAGTTCACCGGCAGCGTAACCTCAATCAAAGCCCTTATTGAATTAAGTGCTCGTTGACTCACGTGTCAAGTCGAATACAGTTTACATAGAGTGCTCTAAAAATGTATCAAAAATGATATCATTTAACATTATATCTTTCATGAGATACACGTACTAAATTATTTTTTATGTTATTCGGCTTACCCACGTGATTATTTGACGAGGAACTCTACTAGCTTCACGCCATGTTAGAGCGTCATATTCATGAGCAGCAATCCGCGACCTGCGACGCAGCGACTGTCGCGTTTCGACACTAGTCGAGCGTCTCGCGAAATAATAATAATATATTCTTTATTTTACACCACATAAACACAAAGGACAGCAAAAAAATTAATATAGTGCACAATGGGCGGTCTTATAGCACAAGGCGATCTCTTACAGACAACCTTTGGATGGAAGTAATTACTTGAGTAAGCCAAAAAACATAATAATTACTTTTAAATCGTAAGATATTCTAAATTAATAGCGTAGTCTACACAGTGTATGAAAATTAAAAATGTAATTAGTCCGTCAGTTAGGTATGATAAAATATTAGAAACATTTTTTTTTATCGTATAAGAAAATAGTACATAAAACGGAGTTAACTTTAGGAAAGGGAGGTCGTTACGTCACGCTACCCTGTAAATTGCAGTAAATCGTGACGTCACTCGATATTTCAAATCAATAACCTTCGAAAGTATTTAATTTTGTAAGAAAAAAAGATACGTGTTTAATGTTTGAAAATAATCTACCAGACGGACATTAAAATAAAATTTAGAGATTATGTATTTATTTAAAAAATTTCATACATACATACATATATAACATCACGCTTTTTAACCCCGAAGAGATAGGCAGAGGTGCACCTTACAATACTTAATGCTACTGTACAATGTAACACCCACTTTTCACTATTCATGTTATGAGTCTCATGTGATAGAGGGTAAGCCTACTGTCATTCAAAAGGTTTCATTTATAACTTTATTATGTACTAGCATCTGCCAGCGGCTTCGCCCGCGTCCCCGGGGGTAAAAAGTATGCCTATGCAGTATGTATTATCCCCATGCCTCCAGACCATAATCTACCCCTGGTCCAAATCTCATGCCAGTCCCTTCAACAGTTTCATGTGACTGAGTAACAGAAATACACACAAACACACACACTCACAAACATCTGACAAACTAATACAGGGTGTCCGATCAAATGGTACGAGACTACGAGGTGATCGAAAAGGATATACCAGTTTTCATCAGTCATTATTTTTATAAAGCTTTTCAATATTTTTATACTGATAAAAACTAGCCAAGTCAAATCTAACCTACTTTAAGATCTCACATTTTTAGATAACAGCAATTATTATAGGTAGGTATCCAATAAAGCAAAGAAATATAGTTTGATTCTCGTTCATAACGTTATTTTGTTCCTATAGATACATATTTAAATTTTGCATAGAACTTGGCACTCATTTAGATCTTGATTCTTTTTTCGGCGAAGCCCACGTCAAAGCATAATATTTGGGCTGAACTTGGCTCCCCTTTTTTACATTTATGTTTTTGGTGGGATATCATTACTTTTTGAACAGAAAACTAAGCAGGTATCGAGATTTAATCTCTTTTCTTGCGTTTGCGTTGCGTAGTTTTCTTTGCTACGATATTATTGTGTACACTTTCTTGAATGTTTAAGATATTTGTGCGCATTACCCATTTTGTATCTGCTACCTTTTTAATACGCTTCCTATTGGTAATTAAATTAGGCAAATCCGGGCGATATAATGATCTCAGACGGTTACACGATCTAGTATCGAGCTATCTTGGGCCTTAATTTGACTAGGGTCTAGATTAATTAGGTGTACCTAACCACGAAATTTATAATCAAATCGCTATCGCTTATAATTGTGTACCATTCGTCAGAGCGTTGTAGGTTAGGTAGGTTCAGCGCCTCGCCACGCTGCACGCCTTGGCCGCTTGTTTAGATGATTTAGATATACCTATCAAACCCGTAACCCCAGAGAGACAAGGGCGTTGTCGAACTTTTAGGAATTCGAGATAGGATATTGGGCCTCTGGTCACCCTATATATTGTTATAGGCGATTATGATTCTTAAAACTATGTTTTCATGGTTCAATTTCCTATAAATAAAAATATTGCAACGTAACTAAGGTACCTACTTATTATTTGTAAACACCAGAACAGAAATGTTGGAACATTTCTGTTCTGGTGTTTACATTGCCGAACGGATTGAAGATTGGGGATTGGGGATTGGAGATTGGGACTGGATTACCATGGTTATTAAGGTTACTATAATTATACGTATTTCTTGAAAAAATAAAAACAATATTTTTCTTTTGTATAAGCGACTATGTGTCTTACGACTATGAACACACGGTTCAATTTCCTATGAACAATAACAGTAGAAAATAACGTTTGTATGGAAACACCACTTATTTATGAACTTTTTGTTACTTTTGGATTTTTCCCATTGGTTACACATAATAACAGAGCTGTATTCCAAATTTCAGTTCTAGGACATCTGGAAGTAGGTTAGAAGCGACTATGTGTCTTATAGTAATGTGAACACGGTTCAATTTACTATGAACAATTATAGTGGAAAAGTACGTTTGTATGGAGACAACCCTTATTTATGAACTTTTTGTTATTTTTAGATTTTTCCCTTTGGTTACATACAATAACCGAGCTGTTTTCCAAATTTCAAAGTTCTAGGACATCTGGAAGTAGGTTAGAAGCGACTATGTGTCTTATAGTAATGTGAACACGGTTCATTTTCCTATGAACAATTATAGTGGAAAAGTACGTTTGTATGGAGACAACCCTTATTTATTAACTTTTTGTTATTTTTGGATTTTTCCCTTTGGTTATACACAATAACCGAGCTGTATTCCAAATTTCAAGGTTCTAGGTCATCTGGAAGTAGGTTAGAATTTGCTACTATATGTCAGTCAGTCAATACTAAAATTTGCGAACTTTGGACCTTCATATCTTTACAACCGTTTGAGCTACCTTCATGAAATTTCTACATGGATTCTACATGTTCTTACGGATAAAATTAAACGTACGAAGTTTTATGTGTTTACGTTAAATAGTTTTTGAGTTATAGAGGGGTCAAAAGTGGCACGAAGTGGTTCGTGTGAAGATACACTGTGGCGCGCGCTGTTTGCTGAACTTGGCTGACGCGCGGCCGCGCGTCTCGATTTCTGGATCGATTCTTCTCGTGAATAAATTTACACTCGTAAACTAAGTATATCAGGAAATTAAATATTTCTGAACCGATCATTTAGTTTTGACGATTAATTAACGATCTGAGACATTTCTTTTATAATTGTGTGAATTAAATAAAAAAATGTAATCATGAAGGAACAAGGCAAATAAAACAGATAGATGTATTATGGTAATAAGTTATTTTAGTGCCCTTCTGTTTTTCGGTTTCAGTACACAAACCCCCAAGCAGTCATTAAAGCGTTTAAAGATATCAAAGTTAAGTCGACTGAAGATATCTGGGGAATGTCGGATAGGGTGTGTAGGGCTTTTATAGAGACTATAGCGCCTCATTTAGCTTTCATTTTTAATAAAAGCATAGATCAAGGGGTTTTTCCGGATTTGATGAAGCACAGTAAAGTAGTTCCATTGTTTAAATCCGGTGATAGCGCGGAACCTAATAACTATAGGCCGGTTTCTATTTTACCAGTGCTTAGTAAAGTGTTTGAAAGACTGATGCTTGTTCAGATGCTGCGCCACTTTAACACGAATTCTATCTTTCATGATCAACAATACGGGTTCACAAGGGGACGCTGCACTACTGACGCAGGAGTAGCTTTGATAAAACGTGTTGTTGCCTCATGGGAAGAAGCACAGGATGCAATTGGAATATTCTGTGATCTTTCGAAGGCATTTGACTGTGTTGAGCACGAAACGCTTTTGCTGAAGCTGGAACACTACGGCATTAGAGGGGTATCACTAAATCTATTAAAGTCATACCTTCGGGATAGGCAACTTAAGGTGCAAGTAAATAAGGTAAATTCACAGGGTGCTAGCATATCTATGGGTGTGCCGCAGGGATCAATACTAGGCCCTTTCCTATTTTTGGCTTATATAAATGACTTGCCGCATTTATTCCGGAATGAACCACAGATGGTATTATTTGCTGATGACACATCACTGGTTTTTAAAATAAGTAGACGTACAAATAATTATAACGATGTAAATAGTGCTCTGATGAAGGTTCAAAACTGGTTTACAATAAATAATTTAGTGCTGAATGATAAAAAGACAAAATGCATTAGATTTGTTTTGCCAAACGTTAAAAATAACGAATGTGACATATTACTGAATAGTGAGAAATTGGAATTTGTAAAAGAGACTATTTTCCTGAGAATTACTGTAGACGACAAATTACAATGGGGTCCTCATATTACATCTCTAGCGGCACGATTAAGCTCTGCAGCTTATGCTGTCTGGAAAATCCGTCAGTTAACCGATATAGACACGGCAAGACTGGTGTACTTTAGTTACTTCCATAGCATCATGTCGTATGGCATTCTGCTGTCCCCACAGCAGCACGCTGCTGAGATTGAGTCTATCTTTGTCTTGCAGAAGCGCGCCGTTAGAGCTATATACAACCTAGGTCGTCGCGAATCTTTCAGAGAAAGGTTTAGGGAGATCAATATTATGACCGTTCCATGTCAATTTATTTATGAAAATATTATGTATGTTAGGAAAAACCTACATTTATTTAGTAAAGTGTCTGACAGACACAATTATGAAACTAGACATAAGAATAGATTAAGTCCGCCGTTTTTTAGATTGTCAAAACTACATAAGTCATTCATGGGAATCGGTGTTAAATGTTATAACAAAATCCCCCAAGAAATATTGCATCTAAATGAAAGAAAATTTAAACTATGTATTAAAAAAAACGTTATGTACACAAGCATACTACAAACTAAATGATTATATAGAGGATAAAAGTGCTTGGAGGCAGGCTGGTCCGGCTCCGCAGGATAATACATGAAACACAGTGATGTTCAATGAATTCTATTTGTGTAATAATATAATCATGCTGCTTAAATATTTGTACCTCTATAGTTTAAAACGTTGCACAATTTATTGTAAATGTGAGAGCCCTGTAATTAATTAAATCAAATTAGACTAGTAGATTGCATTTATGTCAGCTTGGAGTTGTCATGCTCACTCAAAGATCTCGTTGGCGGTGGCACGTGCATTGGATCGCTCGATTCCCTACAAAATGGTTGAGTTGGGCGATGCTAGGTTTCGCCAAATGTTCGTGAACGGGCACCGTCGATTGGAACTGGTCAGCTCCAGACTGTATCATTTTATTTTATTATCCTCAAGGTTATTTTCTTTTTCAGTCTTTCTGACTGGATTTAGGTGTTGCATTGTTCTCACATAATCGAACCAATAAAACTATGTAACTAGAGAATTGTATTGAAAACCTGATTGAAAAAGAGTAACCTATGGAGTTTCTTGCTCGTTCTTCTCCATAGGAATCAACGCCTTGGAATGAGCAACTAGCTTCACTTATAATTTTTTGTTGTTTGACGTTCAAAAGTGCCATCCTGGTCTAATTGAAATAAATGATTTTGACTTTGACTTTATAATTTGTCGCCGTCATCGCTATCCACGGAATATAGAATACAATGGAAGTAGCTTGAAACAATATTTCTGCCAGAACCGGTGTCGCCAAACTAATACATTCATAATTTACTCATACTATAAATCGGAAATTACGATTGGTTAGAAAAAAAAATGGGCGTAAACGAAATGCAAAAAAATATCATACGATATGCAACTTTAAAACTAATGCACTATAAATCAAAATAAAAAAGTATATTTTGGACTACCAAGTACCGCCATTCGTAATTCGAAAAGTGGTACTTGGTTTGAACTTTAACGTTGTAAGAATAAAGGTGATATTTGAATGGCTTATCACTGGCTCGAATGCGGGTCTCTACTCAGATAGTGATGTAGCCTAATTCGATAAAAATAATATCGATAATATGAAAATGTGTTTTAAAAATAATATGAAAAAAAATATTGACTGCTATAGTGTGACAGTATTAAAATAATAAAATTAATATATCGTTGATAACTTTTTAGACGTAACAAAAAAGGGTAAGTATTTATTTACATGTAAATCAAAAACCATTTTGTTCGTAAGTTTTATTAGTTTCTTTTTTTCAAAAAATCATTTTTTTTTATTTCACATAGGCAATATAAGTAACAACTATTACATAAATTTTTACAAACTTTTTATGGATAATGTGATAAATGAGAGGGATGGCGATAAGGATGACAGTGCTGATCTGCTCCGTGAAGTGAAGGTTGCTTCCAATCACGTCGGGGTCACCACTAAAATAATAATAAAAAAATACATAACATAACATAACATCACGCCTTTTATCCCCGAAGGGGTAGGCAGAGGTGCACATTATGGCACTTAATGCCACTGTACAATGTAACACCCACTTTTCACTGTTTATGTTATGAGTCCCATGTAATAGGGGGTGAGCCCATTGCCATATTTATTTTATTTTATTTATTTAACAAAAGTACAATTTTAGGATTAACATGTTGTTCTTATAATTATAGATCCTCGCCAAACATATCGTTTAACGGCGAGAAGCGCTCATTTCTTATTCTTACTAGCTACTTAAGTACTTTATATAACATTAAAAGAAAACTGAAATCAAAAAAAAAAAACAAAAACAAAAAACACACATCACAAAAGATATAAATTAAAGAGTGCATTGCCTATGCTCTCTTAAGCAATTCTCCCCTTAGCCTCTTCTTCAATATAAACAAACTCACCTTATTTTCCTCTCTCAATATATCCAATTTATTGAATATCTTTGGCACTATATATTTATTAGTTCTCTTACCATAGTAGTTTATTATTCTAGGTTTTTTTAACATATGTTCTCTAGCCCTTCTGGTGTTATATTTATTCTCTATTATACATTTATATTCATTGCTATAGTAATATTCTAATCCTATTAAATACTCAACCTTCTTATCTATGGGCAGTATTTTACACAGTGGAAATAGTTTATCATAATCCTTATTGCAGATGTTTTTCTCTTTCTTACTCACTAAGTATTTTATCAGTCTTAATTGTAAATTTTTAATATCATTTAAGTAAGTTTGGAAAGTACGCCCGTATACTAATAGACCGTAGCTGATCAGGGAGTCGGCAAGCGCGTGATAAACCATCCTCATCGTGTCTGAGTTGACTATTCTGTGTATTTGGAAGAACTTGCCTAGCACTGAACGTAACCCATTACACACATCATTCACATGAGTTGAAAAGTTGAAGTTTTTATCTATTTTTAAGCCTAAATATTTAAAGTTGTCGACATATTGAATGGCATCACAATTACATCCATGTTTGTTATTATGAAGGCAGTCGTATGTGTGTCCTATTAAATTAATGCTATTTTCGTTTGTATTCTTTGCACTATGATTATATGGTGAGTGAATATGCATACATTGTGTTTTTTTGAAGTTTATTATTATCCCGTTGTCATGAGCCCATTTAGTTATATTTTCGAAGTCTGTTTGCAAATATCTTTGTACCTGTAAAATATCTTTAGAGGCATAAACCACGCACATATCGTCTGCGTACATAAAAACTTGACAGTTATTTACAACATTCGACACACTATTAACATGCATGACATAGCCCACGGGTCCGAAAACTGAGCCGGTGGGCACACCCAGGCTCACCGGCGCCGCTTCCCCCGTAACACCGCTTATCTTTGTACGTATCTCTCTGTTACTTAGATAATTCCTAAACCAGCTGTTAGTCGGGCCGCGAATACCACATTCATCCATAGCCTGTAGAAGTATGTCATGATCTAAGGTATCAAATGCTTTTTTGTAGTCTATAAAAAGCGCTATTAATTGTAGGCCAGAATCTAGACTTTCATTTACATACTCAGCAAAGCTGGACAGGGCAGAGGCAGTATTCTTACCCATTCTGAAACCATATTGTGAATCAGAGAGTATGTTATAAGTTTCTAAAAAATTATTAACTTGTGCCATGACTAATTTTTCAACAATTTTATTGATAACAGATAAGATTGCTATGGGTCTGTAATTTACATACTCTGTTTGACTTCCAGATTTATAAATAGGTCGTATAATAGCATTCTTCAGCTGATCGGGATACACACCTTTGTTTAAACACATGTTTGTAAAATTTGCTAATATAGGACCAATTTGCTCTCTTAAGTATTTTATATCTATTACTCTTATATTATCTATTCCCGGTGATTTTTCACTTGATAACTTATCTATTATTTTTCTTACTTCTGACGGTTGTACTTTCTTAAATCTGAAGCTTACATCACTCGGGTACACATAGTCTTTTCTGTGTAAGAAACTAATATCACATTTATGTTTAATATCTACTATTTCTTTGGTGAACGTCTGCGTAAAATTCTTACATATATTATTTATACTATCTACTTTCCCTAAATATTTCATAATTACACTGTCTAATCCTGTTTTCTGTCTACCTAACCATGTATTCATATGTGACCAAATTTTTTTGGAATCGCCATTACATTTTTTTATTTGTAATTCTCTATACTTATTTTTTGCCTCAATTATTAGTTTGTTTATTTTATTACGAAATCTTGTATACTCTAAACGCTTGTTCATATTTTTTGGATCTCTTTTCCATGCTCTAAATAGACTATTTCTGCGCGATAACATTGAGTACAAATTTGCATCTACCCATGGCTGATTCCTACTTTTTTTACAACTTGTTACATGTATTAAACTAGATTTATAAATATCATTAAACACGGTACATAATGACTGATATAATAATATGGGACATGTTAGTTCATTCAATTGGGTCCAATCATATTCCTTTAGTTTTTGTTGTACTAGTTTATCGCTTAGAACCGCACGCACTTTGTTATTGTTATTGTTCGGCACTACTCTCTCACTATCACTATCACACTCGCATAATTCCACGGACAGTCCGACCGCAAAATGGTCGGATAAGCAAGTCTCAAGTACGAAAGACATCGCTTCGTTCTCGTTCCGTCCCACTCGAAACCAAACATGATCTAAACATGCTATCTCTCTCCGGCCGTCGACAATCGCTTCGCGCGTTGTTTCCGCGCACGGTATTGCACACTGCAGGCCGTATTCACACAAGGTGTTTTTATAGCTAGTTGTGGCAGGATTTGTTATACCGTTTAAGATGTTAATATTAGTGTCACTAATCACAATAATATTTTCGGATCTCGAAATATTTTTTATTATTGACTGTAAATTTTGTATGAATAAAATTTTGTTCTTGTTAGGTGGTTTGTATATAGCAATTATATGCGTTTTTCTCCCTGTTTCATGCCTTAGTTGCCCATGTATCATCTCCACTGAACCTGTGTTGCTTCTTTGTGCTTCAAAATTCAGTTTATCTTTTGCATATATCAAAATACCTCCTCCTCTTCTTGTTTCTCTTGTTAGTATATGTGTATTGTAACCTTGTATTGTGTAGAAGTTGAGTTCTTCCCGCTTTATATTTATTTCACTTAATATAATTATATCTAATCTATACCGGTTCTCTTCTAATATCACTATTAGCTCATTGAAATGTTTTCTTAGTGATCTTATATTGATATGCATAATATGTGTATAAGTTGGTCTTGATATCATATCCACAGTTAATGCTCTTACACCATAGTATCGTTTATATACGAAACTATTAAATACAGAGTCATCTTCCTGTAAGCAATCGAATTTTAAACAGTTTATTATTTTCACCTAGTGTGGCTCGATGCACTAGCTGCGCAGTAGGTATTGTTCAACATTATTATTCTTTTGTGGGTAATTCTTGGAATCTGTCGAGGTCTTTCTCGGAACTTATATTATAAATCCGTTTGTCATCGTTGTTCTTTTTTACCAAAATGTTGCCGTTTTGTACCCAGATATATTGATAGTTTAATGGTTTTAGCTTATTTCGCACTGTCCAAAGGAGTTGGCGTTTGAATTTTGGCAATCCCTCGTTTATGAATACCTGGTTATTGTTACCATTTTTGTATACTGAATCATTAGTGATCTTCCTTTCTTTCTTAGCTATCAGCCAGTTTTTACGACAACCTTTAGATCGGAGGGTGGCTACAATTACTTTGGGCTTCGCATCTTCCAACTTCTGCCTGCCTACCCTCTCCGCAGTTTCCACATCCTCAGGATTCAGGTTCAGCACTTTAGCAATATTTTGTACAACCACCTTCACATCTTCATTTGCTTTTGCTTCTAAGCCATGTATTTCTATTTCTGCTTCCCTTTCCCTCATATACCGGGCACATTTCCAGACTACGTGCTACTACTGAGTTTTTTTTTACAAACCCAGTAATACTTTGCCCGACCCGGGAATCGAACCCGAGACCCCTTGCCCGGCAGTCGCACTTGCGACCACTCGGCCAATGAGGCAGTCATAATAAAAAAAAAAATCTAAATAAATGTTACATTACACTTGCATCGATATCAATCGATAAATTCAATATGTGATTTGACTGCATCACTATTTGAGTAGCGTAGAACTGGCGAGAATGTTCTATTGAATAGAATAAATCCAAAATAAACTTTATCTTGAAGGCGTAATGTTGATTTTGACTAACCGTTTTAGTAAATAATATTATTTTAATAACTGTTTTTGTAAATTGAAATAAAATAAGATTTCTACAAGAAAACAATAAAAATTGTACTTACCGATGATACGAAACACCTCCATTTTTACGATTTTTCGGCTGCTATTATTTTTACACGCCAAAACGGAACAAAACGGCATAGTTGAGGAAATATGTATTTGACACGAGACTAGCAACTCGACACCATGTTCGAACGAGACTGAACTCGAATTTGCCTCGAGTAAGCAGTACACAGCTTAGTTGTGGCACGCGTGCCACGCCTACTTGCTACTTCCATTGTATTCTATATTCCGTGTCGCTATCGCTATCCTGTCACTTTCTGTAACATTTATTATTTTTCTTAATAAATTATAATATAATATAATAAATATAATAATATAAATAATAAATATAATAAATATAATATAATAAATATAATAAACTAAGTAACATATAAAAAAATAAAAAAAAAATAAAAAATATTTTTATTGACAAAAAGCTTCACATTACATATTTATATGGCTCTGGACCCCACACTAGGATTCCCTGTGTCGTGAGGCCCAGTCTCTTTCAGTCCGCAAAACGTTATAATACAAATGAGAGACAAAATAAAAAAGAATTATAAAAAAAAAGGAAATTAAATGAAAACGATAAATTTACAGTATTCTTTATATAATACTAGTTATGGAAGTGTATGAATGTATGTGTGATTTTTAGGTTTGTGTATCTATGTATAAGTATGTGTGTGTGCGTGTGTGTGTGTGTGTGTGTGTGTGTGTGTGTGTGTGTGGGTGTGTGTATGTATGTATGTGTGTGTGTGTGTGTGTGTGTGGTGTGTGTGTATGCGCGCGTGTTTATAGTTGGGATATGTCGGATGAGATGTAATACCAGTGATAACTGTTCTACTGTGGGATATTGAGTATAGCCTCAGTACTAGAATAGCTAAGATTCAATAACCAAATTGTGATTTTTTTCTTGCAGGTTTTCCGTAGTAGTGTAGCGATTTTTAGTTTAGATTGTATTTTTCTATATATGAAAGGTCCCATGAAGAGAAAGGACTTTCTACCAAACGATTTGTTGCATTTAATTGTTTGCCACTTAAGCAGTCGTTGAGATCGCGTCATAACTGCCTTACTAAGGCTATTTTTATGGAAACGTAATGCGACAGATAGAATATACAACTGCCTTACCCGGAGTATTTGAGTCTCTTGATACAAGAGATCAGTGCCATATCTGTATGGAAGACCGTGTGCGCACTTCAGTAACGCACGTTGTGCTCTTTCGGCCTTTAGTAGATACACCTTTGCAGCCGCACCCCATGATATAATGCAGTAGCCAAGTATAGATTGACAGAGTGCATAGTAAATAGTTTTAATAATCTTAGCTGGAGCTACTTTAGTCAACCTCTTGAACACGTACAAAAGTTTCCTAACCTTTGAAGTCAACGCATCTATATGCATGGACCATGACAATCGCTCGTCCAAATAGACACCCAAGTATTTTATATGCTGAGTGTTCTCAACTACTGGACACGCACAATTGACGCGGTTCTGGCACGAGTGAAGCCTGATGGTAACTAAATCTCCAGGAGCCGTTCTCGCTGAGACGCTAAAACAGATAGCTTTGGTTTTTGCAACGTTTAAAATAAGGAGGTTGTCATTTAACCAATTGGCGACGACCCGCAAACCCCTCTCAGTCCTGTTTATGACTTCCGACCAGGAATCGCCATGGAAGACGACTGCAGTATCATCTGCGTAGGTGAAAATTTTTGTCGCAGGAATCGCACGTGAGCACAGGTCATTGATATAGATAATAAAAAGTGTAGGGCCCAAAACGCTACCCTGCGGCACACCATAGCACACTTCTAGAACGTCACTGCTGCAATCTCCCACAACCACTCTTTGCTGTCTTTCACTGAGATATGATCGAAACCAATCGAGTGGTCCACCTCGTATCCCAAGAGCCGAAAGTTTTACAAGCAATATTTTCCGAGAAACGGTATCAAAGGCTTTAGCAAGGTCGAGAAATACGCCGATGCATGCTTTCCCTATATCCAACTTTTGTGTGATATAGTCTACAGCATTTGTAACAGCGTCCTCAGTAGATTTGCCAGGTCTGAAACCGTACTGGTTTTCTGACAACAGTTCATGCTTCTCCAAAAATGCCAGAAGTCGCTTGTTGACCACTTTCTCCAAAATCTTAGAGAGAGTAGTCAGCAACGAAATCGGTCTATAGTTGGCTGGATCCAGCTTATCGCCACTCTTGTATATAGGACAAACATTAGCCGCTTTCATACTGTCTGGAACCCTACTCGTCGACAAGCTTAGATTACATAAAAATGAGATAGGTTTTAACAGTGATTTCATACATCTTTTGTAGAACATGTTACTTAAGCCATCTATACCCGAAGAGGATGTTGTTTTTAAGTTTTTAATAATATTGCATATTTCTGCTTCGTCTGTAGGTACGAAGAAAAAAGACTGACAGACATTAGGCAAATTATTTGTCTTTTCGGCCCAAGCATTAGCCAATTGATCCTCGCTGACATTCAGATTTGCGAGAGTGCCATTAGCCAGCTTTTGCCCAACTGTAGAGAAGTAGGTATTTACGCTATTTAATTTACTAAGCAGATTGCCATCGTTAGTTAAAAGCGCAGATGTCTCTGCTTTATTATTGGAAATATTACAAATATTTTTAATTTCTGACCAAAGTTTTTTAGGATTGCCTTTAGCTTTATTTAAACGATTCTGCTCATATTCAAGTTTAAGGTTGCTTAACGTATTGTTGCAGTGATTTCGGTACCTTTTATATTCAAGTTGAATTGCCAGATTATCGCGATTTTCGGTTTTATTAGCTTTGACGTGAAGGGCATCTCTGCGACGGATACACTTTAATAAACCTCTCGTAATCCATGGCTTAAAAACAGCATCAGTACTGCGCGGTGTAATAACTCTTGTGTGGTTTTTTACAAAATTACCAAGAAATTCAGTAAATCCGGTTACCGCTGAGTCTATGTCAATGTGAGAATAAAGCCAGTTCCAGTCCATCTGAGCCAATTCAATATCAATCGCGTTATAGTTAATTTTAGTTATTTTTCTGGAGACAGGTGTTTTGGTTGGCTGTTTCTGTATACCTAATATTACAGAATCGTGATCCGTGATGCCTGACTGACAGACAATAACTTTTGTGCTACAGCGAGATTTAACCAGTACATGGTCCAGGCAGCTGTTCTCCCTAGTAGGAAAGCTATGACCAGGATAGTATCCATGATAACCGGTCAAATCCAGATATTCTGTAGATCGTGGGTCTGTGTATCCAGCCTTAATATCCAGGTTTATGTCACCGATTATAACACATGACTGTCCAGTACCTAACGGTATGACTTTATCTAGGGAGTCACAGAAATCTGTGATATTGGAAAATGATGGGGACCGGTAAAGAGCAATAACTGAAACCTGATTAGATATATTTATCAGTAAACAGTTTGAGTTTTTGAAAGATGGCTCTTGTACGGTAATCTGGAGGTGCGATCTTGTGAAAACGACAATGCCGTCGTTCTGATTAAGGTATGTTTTAGAGCAGTGATACGTGTATCCGTCAAGGTTGAAACTGGGGGAAAATTCGTTTAACCAACATTCTGTCAGTATAATTATATCAGGTAGAAAGAGTAGTCGTTTAAGAAGTGTAATAAAGTGATCAAGATTTCTATTTATGCTGCGTATGTTCTGTGAAATAATTGTATATTGTGTTTTCGTGTCTCCCAAATAGAATTTGCAATCGTCAATTGACTCAATTCTATAAGAAGTTGTAATGTCTGTCATATCGATATCAGCGGCCACGTGAACCCCTTTAGCCATTTGAAGTAGTTAAATTGTCCAGGTATGTATTAAACACGATACAGAAGCAGTCCCATACTAGGCTACAGTTTAAATGTGATAGTTCACGCTTATGTACTACTGCAAAGTGTACGATGGCTGACAATGATAGTTTGTGTAAATAATAAGATAATTTAGGGGGGGTACCGGTTTGGTTTGTTGTGTAATACAGAATAAGTTTATATATCAGGCAGTGTAGTATGTAAGCCTTGTAAGACGCAAAACTTGAAACATATGTAACTCCAAGACCATGAAAACATCTCTTAAAGTTTATATTTATACTATTTCTGTATGTCGTCGCGAATGGAGCGCGTGTGTTTATGTATACAGGAGTATGTTCAGTGTACTGATTTATTATGTGTACCTTATTAATTACGAATTGTATTTCTTGATCATAGACATTTAGTTTTAATTTTATAACCTTCCCACAAAATAAAGCAAAGTTTAATTGCTTAGGATCACTACAAACCGACGTAATAATAGTATAGTAGTTATAAGTACATGTCATGTCCAGTGAGACAGCCGGTGAGCGATAAGGAGTCAGTTTAGAACTGGTTTTTTGTACATGGTATTGTTTATTAGCCAAAGCGTATATGTAAAAGTGGTATGATAGTGTGTAAATAAGTTGTGTTTTTGTGTTTAGATGTGTGAGTGAGGTTAATATATCAATATTAATTATAGTGTACTTATGTTGTTGAGAATTACGCATTTTTTTCAAATTCATGTAAAATGTATGTATTATATTAAAGACAAAGTAAATCTTAGTAAGATAGGCAAAAGTTAAGTTGTTAAGACTAATATAACTATACCTATACTTAGTTTTCTGGATTCTTGCTCTCACGAAGATGTTGAAAAGTCTGTTCATTCTTGATAATAATATGTCGGTCTCCTTCTTTCTTTCGTAGAAAGACCCGTCCATTTGTAATCCAGCAATATTGAAAGTTTTCAGTGCGCGCAAAATCCTTCGCAAGGAAATGTAATCTTTTGGTTCTTGATGTGAGGTGGTTTGAAATATATATGGTACTTTCAGGTTTCGCCAGTCCAAGATGGGTTGTATTCAGTTGTTTGTCTTTTTGTGATGTGTTAAAGAACTTGGAACATTTCAAAACTTTGTCCTTGAAGAAGGTGGTGGTGAACTCAGATACAACTGTGGCTGTAGTAGCATTCTCCCTAGAGGGGAGTCGGTACACATCCTTTAAATCCTGGGGGCAATAATCCACACCAATACTTTTCAGTAAGTTCGTGATCATATTGAAAAGATCTTCTCTGTTCTCTTTTCTCACTTTAGGAATACCCCGGATTTCGATGCTAGTTTTTCTAATAATTCTGTCTAGACTTTCTGATCTTTCTTCCAATTCAGTAATTTTAGCTCGGGTATTATTCCTCTCAACCTCCAGTAGATCCATTTTCGTGTCGATATCTTTTATTTGGGCCGATAGTTCTTCAAAGTAGTGTTTAAAATCTTTATTAAATGATTGCATATTGTCATACTGATTTTTGATGCTGTTCAGATTTTTCTCAAGATTGTCAAGTCGAGAGTTCTGCTGACTCATCCAAGCTTTAAGTAGGTCTGTTATCTCATCTTTGAATGCATCGAAACTATTGCCTTCCCCGTCTTCTTGACGAGATCGTTTAGTGTTTCTTGTAGTTATATTAAAGGACAACGGTGTTATCTGTGAGCTGCTCAGCTTATTTATGTCTGTTTCGGATGACGAGAAACTTTGGGGAGGTGTGTGATGCAAACTCATCTTTAAAGTTGTAGTAATAAAGATTAATCGAAGTGAATAACAGAAGATTCACGCCGCGGCCGCGTGCACGCCGTCGCAGGTAGCAGGTAGCCGGGGTCGGGTCGACTTGCGTGTCACTGTTTATGAGAGTTGTAATTACGATCGTATGTTCTTCTGTATAGGTATTATTTTTGCGATAATTATGATTAAAATGTTAAATAAAATTTCAAACACGTCTGCTCAGTGAGGCGGTTCAGACGAAAGAAGAATATATTATCATTGGATTATAAGTATTTCCCCCCTCAAAAAAAACCCGTAACAAACAGTTTTCTGAAAACCGCATCAAAATAAACATGAGTACATACAGGTCAAAACGAGAACTACCTTTATTTCTTTTTCTTTTGAACTCGGTTACAAAGCAGTCGCATTGTCGCACTGAAAGCTATTGTGTTCAATAATGATCATAACAATAACCAACTACCTGAGTCAATACCCCATTGGTTTAACTACTAGACTATCCTAAATCGCGCTATTAAAGTTTTCGGCGCTCGCTGATTACACTATGACGACGATGTAAAAGCTGTAGGGAGTCCGTTTCTTCGCAGGGACGTAGTTTAGTGGAGCTACTCTAAGTCCACTGCCATATTAGTGTATGCTTTCTTAGCTATCACTCCGCCTGTATACTCAAGGAGCTCGATGTTGATACTGTGTAGTAACATACATAGCTGTCCATCAAGCCGAACGATCCTCAGGAATAAGAAAACCAATGAGTAATACCTCCTATAAACACGTGTACCAACACCAGGTCCACGAGTTGAGGTATTACACACCCACTGCGAGGAATATGCGACTCCTTTTTTTATTGACTAATAAGTGTTACGGAATGGTGGTCTAAATGATTTTTTTTGACCTGGAGGATAGTAAGCTCTTCAATAAATGACAAAACCTATATCTCAACATACAATAAAACTGTTAATGTAAATGTATATTGAAAATATACGACATTCTTATCCAAACTAAATCCGTTGGCTAAAGAATTGTAATTCCATAATACTAGAGAATTCCGTTATTCTAGAAAAAGTAAGCAAAAACACAAGCGAAAAAACAAAGAATAGTAGCAGTAAGAGTTAAAAGACTGGCACAGGTGTACTTTTTCGTGGATTACACATAAGTCATTGTAATTTGAAAACTATATGCCATAGATTTTTTTACTATTTATGATGAGTGTTGGATCCTTTTCGATCACCTGAAATATCGAGTGGCGTCATGATTTACTGCAATTTTCAGGGTAGCATGACGTAACGACCTCCCTTTCCTAAAGTTAACTCCGTTTTATTTAAGTACTGTTTTCTTATACGATAAAATAAAAAAAATGTGTCTAATATTATATCATTATCTAACTGATGGACTAATTACATTTTTAATTTTCATGGACTGTAGACAATGTAGACTTCGCTATTAGTTTTGAATATTTTACGATTCAAAAGTTATTATTATGTTTATCGGCTTACTTAAGTAATTATTTGACAAGAAGCTCGACTGTTTCAAGCCATGCTACACGCTCGTAGTAACGCGACAGTCGCTGCGTCGCGGGTCGCGGAATGCTGCTCATGAATACGACGCTCTAACATGCCTTGAAGCTAGTCGAGTTCCTCGTCAAATAATAACGTGAGTAAGCCGAATAGCATAAAAATTAACTTAATACGTGTGTCTCATGAAAGATATAATGTTAAATGATATCATTTTTGATACATTTTTAGAGCACTCTGTTTAAACTGCATGACAGGTACCACCAAGCTCAGGAAGAAAAAGCCACTGAAGTCTAAAGACGGTCAGCTCATTGCAACATCCGAAGGGCAGCTGCTTCGCTGTCGTCAACACTTTGAGAAGGTCTTTCGCATGTCAGCCACAGTGACACCTGGTGCACTAGCTGTTAATTTCACACCACCTCGGCTACTCGACATCAACACGGAGACTCCATCAGCTAGTGAGGTTGCGCAAGCCATCCGCTCCTTGAAATTAGGAAAAGCACCAGGACTCGACTTGATAACCGCGGAAATGCTTCAAGCCGACTTATCCTTCGCTGTCGACGTCCTGACGCCTCTTTTTGAAAAGGTCTGGACGCTGGAGGAATTTCCTGATGACTGGAACAAGGGGCTTATAATCACAGTACCTAAGAAAGGAGATCTTAGTCTGTGCGATAACTGGAGAGGTATTACACTGCTTTCTATTCCCGCAAAAGTTTTCTGCAAGTTCCTCCTGGATAGGCTGTCAAATGCCGTGGATCCTCATTTACGAAGGGAGCAGGCAGGTTTCCGATCAAACCGTTCATGTACGGACCAGATCAACACTCTTCGTATCATTCTAGAGTAGGCAACAGAATGGCAAAGGGAGATTTATCTTACCTTTGTCGACTTCGAAAAGGCCTTTGATACGTTGAAGTGGTCTAGCATCTGGTCCCGTCTACTGGACATAGGGGTTCCGCCAAAGATCGTCCGGCTGTTGGAGAGTATATATAGGACGTATTCCTGTAAAATGACACATGACGGTCTTATCTCCGATGACATAGTGGTGCACGCGGGTGTCAGACAAGGCTGCTTCTTATCACCGCTTCTCTTCTTGGTCGTTCTGGATGGGATCATGCTTCGCACCACAGACAATCGGCGCCGCGGCATAGAGTGGGGATTATCCAACTGCTTGGAAGATTTGGATTACGCCGATGACCTATGCCTGCTGATTCGTACCCACGCCGACATGCAAGCAAAACTGGACGACCTGCGGCAGGAGGCGGCAAAAGCTGGCCTGAGAATAAACACCCGAAAGACCAAAGAAATTAGAACGGGTGTGAAGAATACTACACCGTTGCTGATTGGCACAGAGGCAGTGGAACGTGTCCACAAATTTTCCTACCTCGGGAGCGTCGTGTCAGAGACTGGAGGTACTGAAGAGGACATCACTTCAAGGATCGCCAAAGCCCGAGCTACTTTCGCGCAGCTGAGACCTGTGTGGCAGTCACGGAAACTGACCCGAAGGATAAAACTGAAAGTCTTCGGGTCGAATGTAAAATCCGTTCTGCTCTATGGGTGCGAAACGTGGAAGGTGACTAAAGACATCTCACGCCAACTTCAAGTCTTCGTTAACCGATGCCTGCGTTGCATTCTCGGAATTTACTGGCCCGAGACCATCTCCAACGTAGAGCTTTTGGAGAAATGCCACGAAACCCCAATCGACTGCCAGATCAAGCGCCGCAAGTGGGGATGGATAGGGCACATGCTCCGAAGGGATTCTAACCACATACCCAAGCAAGCCTTGGATTGGAATCCCCAAGGGAAAAGAAAGCGTGGCCGTCCTCGGCAAACCTGGCGTCGCACCGTACTGGCAGAAGCGACGAGAATCGGTATGACGTGGAGTGAGGTGAAGCGTGAAGCTCAAGACAGATCGCGATGGAGAACTTCAGTGGACGCCCTCTGCCCCATCTAGGGGACACAGGATATTAAATCAAGTAAGTCAAATGTAAACTGCATTCGACTTGACACGTGAGTCAACGAGCACTTAATTCAATAAGGGCTTTGATTGAGGTTACGATGCCGGTGAACTTTCCAAATATCTATGTTATTAGTTAGGTATCATATCAAATAAATTATTATGTTTTCGGAATTTCGCGTCGCACGTCACAATTTCAATTTGACAATTTAATTTACTAATTATTTCTTGTGTTCCTTCTGTTGGTGTTACTTCTGTGTGCACCTCTGCCTACCCCTTCGGGGATAAGAGGCGTGATGTTATGTTATAATGTATGTTATAATTATTTCTATTTCTCCGCTTTGTCAATTCTTGATATTCAACAACACTGTAGTTTATTTTTTTATTTTGAATCGGAGTCATTATTGATTATTGAAAATTGTAAGTTAGTTTGTCTTATTTTAATTTGGAATCATTAGCAAAGGTTGTGATTTGATTCTTTGTTCTAACTTAGAAACGGCGAGCACGGGTAACTCGCCACCCGACCAGAACCAGACCCGAGCGTACGGCGCGTCGTGTTCCACGCGCGCCTCATGGAGCCATCAATACACCACATACGGGGCCCGAAGGTGCTGTTGCCGATACAGAGCCGCAGAGAATCTAACGGGTTACCGGGGCTCTGGCTCGACGTGCAGGAGCATTATTGTCCTGGTAACCGTTACGCGAGTGAGAGTGCGGCGTAAGAAACTCAAGTGTGCTTTGCAATTCATGTTACGGTGTCGTGATAATGGTGTAGTGCCGAAGTTCGTGCAAATAAAACCATTTAAACTGTCAAACACCAAGCGGTCACCTGTGACCGCAACCTATTGTTCTATAATTGTGTCTATAATGACGGTACTCGACGAGTTAAGTGCATTCGAGAGTACGAAAAATTCTTTCGCGTCGCGAGCGAGAAAGTATTACGTCGCACAATCTCGGGCTACCGGCGCAAACTAATGTTTGTTAACAATAGTGTATACGAATTACATCTGCAGTTATCGCGGAAGTTGGATAATGAGTTGTGGAATGTTTTGGATGCGATGACATACAACCGTACAATAAGGCAAAATGATAAATTGACAAACCTCACACAAACATGTGACTACCCGCAACATAAACAAATAATTTGCGATACAGACAAAGCGTCGGAAACAGTCGTCAATTTATCATCAAAATACCTGTCTAGTGATGCCATTAATGTGTTAGCCCGAGGCCTTAACTTATGCTCCTACCCCTCGGAAAGTACTTACCTGTAGAGGAAGTCATTACGAGTATTGGAAATACCATAATACCGAATAGGATACCTCGTGGATATATCCTGCCGTAAGAAGTCGGCGTAGTGACGACGGCGTAGTGATATATCTTCGTTGTTGCGTAAGTCAACACTGCCTAAAACTAATATACCGCAGAAGGAAATGTATGCACTCTGTGAGTTGCGCAACGATCCTGATATTCTAGTGCTGCCAGCTGACAAGGGCAACGCGATCGTTATTTATACCGAGGTTATTGATACCGAGGCATACGAGGACAAAATTATGCAAATGGTGAGTGACACCACGGTCTACAAGATAGTGTCATTTGATCCAACAGCCCGAGTGACTGCAAAAACTATAAAGTTGATGTAGGGTCTGGGTGACAATGAGTTGGTAGCACAATTACGCCCTCATAACCCTACACCACCGAAAACCTACGGTTTGCCCAAAATTTACAAGCCAAACTAGCCCCTGAGACCTACAGTTAGTCAGATTGATGTACCAACGTATAAACTGTCGCGGCATCTGGCAACTATATTGCAATCGTTCACTGGTAAAACGAACTCTTACGTGAAAGATTCCCGACATCTAATCACCCTATTAGCGGATATCCGGCTCCAAGAAACAGAGATAATGATGAGCTTCGACATCACATCACTGTATACAAATGTTCCAGTAGATGAGGTGGATACATTGACGGTGTAGCCATTACCTGACAACAGATTATTTCTTGTGGAGAGGTGATTTTTACCAGCAAGTGACCGGGGTCGCCATGTCCGTTAGCGCCAGTGGTTGCTAACATATACATGGAGTGGTTTGAGGGTCAAGCCTTGATGTCTGCCTCGGTACGACCGCGATGCTGGTGAAGATATGTTGATGACGTATTCGCAGTCATCAACCGGGAACATGTGGCGGAATTCATATCAAATTAGTGCACAGCAGCATACAGTTTACCACTGAGAAGGAAAAAGTTGGAATGTTGTCATTTCTGGACGTCCTTGTAAGTCGTGAAACGGACGGCCGGCTGTCGCACACGGTTTACCGTAAACCGACACACACGGACCGGTACTTACGAGCCGACTCGCATCACCATCCCTCCCACCTTGCCTCCGTTCCCAAGACGTTAATCAACCGGGCACTGAACCTGTGTGATCCCCAGTACATTGACGTGGAATTCGACCACCTGAGACAGGTACTGGAAAATAATGGGTACAACAGGCGTCAATGTACTCGAATGGCGAGCTCGTCAAGTTAAAGACGACCAGCAGTTGTGGAACGGACTCCAGCATTTTTACCCTATGTAAAAGGAGTAACCGACACCATCGGACACCTGTTACGCCGTAGATACAGCATCAGGACGAAATTCCGCCCACCTGGTCAGTTACGACATCTACTGCGCTCGCCTAAGGACAAAGATCCGTTGGCAGTTCCCGGAGTATGCATGATACCGTGCGACTGTGGCTCGAGTTACATCGGGGAAACTCGCAGCAACATCACAACTAGACTTAAGGAATACATACGCAGTGTGAAGAAACATGACACTCATACATCGGCAATAGCCGAGCACGTGTGTAGCACGGTCACGGCTCACTTCATCCGGTTCGACCACGTTTCGACATGTCTCAGTATTGGCGAGGGAGAAATACTTCGTACCGCGGAAAGTACGTGAGGCCATCGAAATAAGCCGTCGTCCGAACTTTAACAGAGACGGTGGCTGGACATTACCACCTGCCTGGAAGCCGAGTCTGAAATCTGCGTCAGACTACAGTGTTGCGGGTCTGGAGTGTGACACAGTGAGTGCGGTATGTAATGTACTGTTTTTGCGTCAACCCGGGATTCATGACACTAAATGATCTCCAGATACCACAATCTGATAAAGCGAAATACCTTGGAATGTATCTGGACCGACGTTTGACATGGAGAACCCATATCCTTACCAAACGATTAGCGATGGGACAACAAGTTCGAAAGATGTAGAGGTACTGGCTAATGAATAGGAAAAGTCAACTCTCAGTTAAGAATAAAATTCTATTGTATAAGTGCATCATAAAGCCTGTATATGGTATGGAGCTGTGGGGTTCAGCGGCCAATTCAAACCTGGAAATTCTGCAAAGATTTCAGTCAAAAATATTGAGAATGATAGTAGATGCACCATGGTATGTCACCAATGAGAGACTTCACCGCGAACTTGGCATCAAAACTGTGAAGGAGGAAATAAAAATTAAAGCAAAAAGTTACAAGGAAACATTAAGAAAACACCCAAACATACTCGCGCAACATCTTATGGATGGAAACATATTCCCAGGAGTTCGCAGACTAAAAGTACGAGTACCACAGGACCTACTCTAAACAATAAATTATGAGAGTATGTCGCTGGACATATATCTCCCAGCCACTCACACATACCACCGACATCAGCATAAGTAATGCTGAATGTCAGAAAGACAGATAGCATTAGGAAAAAGAAAAAAAAAACTCAGCTGCCGGCGGGCAAGTCTAGCGTGCTAACAGTGCCACGCGCGCCGCCGTCGCCGATACCACGATGGAAGAAAGTGCGTGTGAACCACGGCAGAGGGCGCGCTGGGCCCGAAGTCGCCGTGTCGCGGGTCTCGAAATGCTGCTCATGAATATGAGCCTCTAGCATGGCTTGAAACTAGTCGAGTTCCTTGTCAAATTATTACGTGAGTAAGCCGAAAAAATATTTATTTTTTCATAATAATTACTGTTACATCGTGTAATAATAACTATCCTTAGATATTCTAAATTAATAGCGTAGTCTACACTGTCTACAGTGCATGAAAATTAATAATGTAAATAGTCCGTCAGTTAGACAATGATAAAATATTAGACACATTTTTTTAATTTTATCGTATAAGAAAACAATACTTAAAAACAGAGTTATCTTTAGGAAAGGGAGGTTGTTACGTCACGCTACCCTGTAAATTGCAATAAATCGTGACGCCACACACAGGCGAAAAATCGATAAAAGCTGGCATAAACTAAAAAAATAAAAATGTTATAAAACCTTTTCTAATTGTTGTATCTTACGACTCAATGAACGGGCCTAATTACCTACGCCTGCGCCGGCCGGCTATGAGTCACAGAACGGAGACGCCATCTTAGTCCAAAGTTTGACTTGTTAAGCGGCGGATGTGTTTTATGCAATTTTTGTAACATTTCAATCTAAAATATTATAAGTTATTGTGAAATTATTCTTATTATTAAACAATCATAACATGATATACATATATATGAAATGAAATGAGGATATGATTGTTTTACGAAATCAGTTTTTTTTTCAAACAGAGGTTTCTCATAGAGTAAAAGTTTAATTTCCTGCCATTTCATTCCTTAAAATAACCTTCACTGCACTCTTTATTTACTATTTAATGAATAAAAGTAACTTTTAAAGGCGACCAATTTAGACGCTTTAACAAAATATGCGTTTGAATGAGAATTCATATTGAGTCTCCTGTGTAACTTAACTAAGTATTAACTACACGTCTCGGCTCAGCACGGGTTTGTCTTTGTAGTTAGACATAGAGTGCAAAAGACTTTTTTTAGACTTAATAGTAAGGAATAATTATTCAATACATCACTTCCATGTAACTAGAACGATTTTAATAATGCATGTCTTGTAAGGGTTCCAGTGGGGATTTTGTTTCATCTGGGTCGAGAGCCAGTGTGATACCTGAATGAATTTATACAAAAGATATATAAAATGTATTCTAAAATCTAACTAATGAACTAGCCTACCTATTAGTGAAAACTACTTTTTTTTTAATTTTACTTCTTTCTAGGATCCAACAATGAAGAAATTTCTATTAATAGAATAACTCTTGTGAGTTACTATCGAGAATGTCTGTCTAAGAGTGATCTTGATCGAAGTGAAGTGAATTCTATGTGAAGATGCACAAGAAAATCGCAACAAGGACATTAGAAAGTACAGAGAGCAATTCTCAAGAAAATTTTCAAGGAAAATGACCATGGAAGACACATACCACAGACTCATGGTATCTTCAGACCCTTATATAACCGGATTAAGGACATTAATATAAAAAAAATCGTCTTTCTCTCCTGTAGACCTAAGTCTAATAGATGAAATTTTTTCATAAAACAATCTTCTCTTAATATACTTTATGTTCTCACAACGATGTTTTATTTAATACATATCCCGTTATAATTACAATCTGTGACTCCTGAACATGTTATTTCTCAGTTAAACTACTTAAATTAGGATTAATTCATGAAAATATGAACAAACCCAGCAAATTAAATTAATATTAGGTTTATGCCGACTTTTATCGATATTTCGCCTCTGTGTCACTCGATATTTCAAATCAATAATCTTCGAAAGTATTTAAGTTTGTAAGAAAAGAAAAAAAGGAGCTAATGTTTTTAAACAATCTACCGGAATATATAGGAGCTAATGTTTTTAAATAATCTACCGGACAGACGTTAAAATAAAATTTAGTTAATAGCAATTTCCTCATTTAACTCGTCGAGTACCGGTTTTGCAGACACAATTATAGAACAATAGGTTGCGGTCACCGGTGACCGCTTGGTATTTGACAGTTTAAGTAAATAGCTGAGAAAACCTTCAATATTTTCAAGTCACTACGAGATTCTTCCTCCTGAGATCAGATCAAACGATTAGTTAAAACAGTAAAAAAAACCAAATTTTTTTATTTTTTTTTTATTTTTTATATCAAGGACAACAAACAGCAGTATATTATATATAACACGGGTGAGTAAAATAATAGATTTAACAAATACACTCCTCACGACGTTGCCACGGATTACCATAAATCTACTTAGCAAACGCAATGGGGCAAACTTGAAGCTACAAACTATACAAACATAGGATACATATAAATTACAGAATTACTTTTTACATGTACCTACCTATTATATATTTTTACCTACCTATATATTATATTTTTTTTGTGCACTATATGAATGTGAAACACAAATAACATGTAAAATAAAATAAAATTAAAAGTCTGAAGTAATTACATTATGATGAGAGTATTGATAGTGGTTTCATATTGGTTGTTCTTTTAAAATGTTAATGATTCGTTGTCGAAAAGTGTTCTTGCTTAGAAATAAAATATCAATTGATGCAAACCTTTTATTATAAGTGTCAACCAACCGATGCATGGGTGAGCGTGCGCCTGAATTGGTATAACGGAGATTAGTTGCAAACATGTTCCGTGAACGCACCTCTCTGCTGTGTACTGAGCGAGGGACCAGGTAGCACAAACCATTCACAAGATCAGAACAGTCAAAGTTGTTGCGGCATATACTGAAGAGGGTCATCATTTCAAGGAGTGTGCGTCTAGATTGCAGGGACAGGATATTATATTTTTCAAGCAATAATTGGTAGGAAAGTCTTTTACGAAAACATCTGTAGTGCATCGCACGGAGGTATTTACGCTGGACTAGTTCCAGTATATCTACGTATTTTTTGTAGAAAGGATTCCAAATAGGCACTGCGTACTCTAGTTGTGGCCGGATAATTGACTTATACAGATATAAATAAGTGGAAGGGCGGTGGAATTCTCTAGATGCTCGCATTACAAAACCGAACATTTGGTAGGCTTTATTGATTATTTTATTAACGTGCGCATCGAGATGAAGCTTGGAGTCTAACTGGACTCCAAGATCGCGTAGACAGGTAACTTTACCTAAGTCAGTGTTGCCAAAATGATAATTAAATTTGGTTACTAGTTTCTTTTTTGTAAACGTAATACTATGACATTTGGAAAAACTAAGCTGAAGTTTGTTGCAAGAGCAGTATTCTAAGAAACGATCAAGGTCCATCTGAAAATCAATACAGTCAGACTGATTGGTAATATTTTTATAAATCTTTAAATCGTCTGCGTAAAGGAGAAATTTAGAATTCTTAAAACAGGAATTAATGTCATTAATAAATATAATGAATAACAATGGTCCAAGAATGGATCCCTGTGGCACTCCCGATGTCACCTGAATAAGACTGGACTCATAGCCATTTATATAATATATTATATAAACATTTATATAAAAATTATATAAAATATATTATATATTATATTTTATAATATAAAATATATTAAGTATATTATATAAAAATTTATATAATATAAACTGGGTTTCACATTTAATATGTGCAACCCTATATCTTTCTGTATAAAGAATTTAATATCAAAATCATCATATAAATATTGGCTATTAACTATATAACTTTAATCAAATAACATCAAAGTTTTTTTCAATACCAAACATTTAACTTCGTAAAATGAAATTCTCCATTTGTCACGCATGTAACTTTTACACTTCCATAATATCGTGTGACAGAATAGGTACATATTTGTTAACACATAAATTTATGTACAGCGTCCCCTAGCGGCATACTGACGTACTGTCTGGCCGCACCTCGGCCCGTTCACCTTACTATCATCAACTTTGACAAGGTTGTGTGACAAGCTATAAAATGACATTCTATTCCGATGTAAAACATTCTGACAAAAAGTTTTAGTAAATATTTTAATTATTATTATTATTTAGTTTGTGTCAAATTGTCAATTTGGCAAACAAAACAAACTAAAACGGTGAAACTATTCTACAATCTCTAGGACTGTTTAGAGACAAATATACGCTATTAATATTAACTTAAGGCATACATCTACTGGTATTTCGTGGAGGATATTCCTAATAAGTGACTCCTGAAACAAGCAGTGAATGTCATTATTATTAATTAGTATTACAATAAAATTACCTGAATGTACATAAGTACATTGCCTGGTAATTTAATAGAAGTCATTAAGAACAGGTTTTACACAAAGGGATGTTGCATTGCAATGGACAAAAATTGCAGGTGGAGAACATTTTACCATAAATATAGTTTCAACACTGCCTTACCTCTTCAGATAGCAAAAAATTAAAAAATACAACGTAAGTATAAATAAAAACATCCTCTATGTACGCAAAGCGCAGCGACGTCCATAACCTATCTAACAAATTATTCTAGAATATTGTATCACTTCTACATATACGTGTAGCAAAATTGTAATAACCTGATTTATTAACATTTGTTAACCCCGGGTTAAACATGGTAATAGCCAATAATTGCCAGTGAAACGGGTCGTTCAATTGTTGTAGTATATCGATCGCCGCGGTAGCTGTAATTCATGCCGGTCGCAATAATCACTTGCGTCGTCCATTGCACTTCGGCGGGTGTAAAAGCCGGTAGTGTGAAAGGCCGCAGTTCAAAATCAAACATGATTTTGATCAATGCACTCGTGCTTTGCGCTTCGGCGATCTTCATTGAAAATGTGGTGAGTTTTTGTGCATTTTATATCAGCTTTAAGGTCCAAAATTGTATGTCGTTGCGCGGGTTATGTTGTACGGTCATACGGTCGAGTATTTTATTTTTGCCTCCTCATGTCTGCTTGTGTTTTATATTGGCGTGTTCATTGTTTTATAGTGTTTTAGTGCGTGTTTTGCGTTTTTAAATTGATGTGCGTAAAATAAATATCTAGAACTTTCATTTATGTAGACAAAGAAAGTTTGTATAAAACCTGTGCCAATACGAATTAATATTATGCGAATTTACATTAAACACTGTTTTGTACCAATTACAATCGAATTATTGATTTGATATTTAATTTATTAACAATTATTTTAATTAAAATAGTTTTCAAAGCGGGATGAAACCTGTTACATTTGCAATACGGTTGAAATTAGCTTGGTAAATTTTTATTGCCGTGTGCTATCCCAGGAGAAATACTATCTATATTTATTGGCTAACACCTAGTTTACTGGCGTTAATTGGTACCAAATTTGTACTCATTTGTGAAAACTAGACCATATTGCTCATACTATTATTGATCAAAATTCAGTGGCAAATAAAGGAGAAATAAGTTGTTTTGTATTTTTTTAAGTACACAGTTCAATAATAGTAATAGTTTCATGTTATAATCTCATGCTCAATAAGTATGTTTTCTTAAATATAATGAACATTGTGAGGTTTATTTAGTAAAATTTATAACATAACATCACACCTGTTATCCCCGAAGGGGTAGGCATAGGTGCACATTACGGCACTTAATGCCGCCGTACCATGTAACACCCACTTTTCATTATTTTAGATTATGAGTACCATGTAATAGGGGGTGAGCCTAATGCCATATACCGGGGACAATTTCAGACTCCGTGCTAGCAGTGATATTTTTTTTAAAACCCAGTAATACTTTGTATTGGAATCACTAATGAATTATAGCAATGCTTATAATGAATATCATATCTATAGCCGTTTTAACATTTGACTAAATTAATAAATTTATTTAAACTATGTACCTAAATGTTGTGTGACATGATATTCAATTTATGAATTACATATTAGTTACTGAAATTAGATAAACTGTATTCAGACGATAACTAACAACGCCAGATGCTGTACAAGTTTATTCAAAATCTCTGTTTGATGAATATTTTGATTATTACTTATTACTGCGACTTGTTATATTAAATTTAAAATAAACAGACATAACATCACGCTTTTTAATCCCCGAAGAGGTGGGTTGAGGTGCACACATTTTGATTATATCTACATATAATGTAACACCCACTTCTCACCAAAAGCATTTGGAATTTTTTCCCCTTCCTGACGACAGACCGATCTCATATTTGGTACAAATTCTTAATCTTGATGACCATACACTATAATCTATCTTATTTATTCCACAAATACTCAATATAAGGGATATCAAACGACAGAGTTTGCTTGGTAAAATAATAGGTTATTAAAAATGGTTATATATTTTTTCTTTTTTCTGTAGCGCTATTGTTTAAATTGGTACTATATACGTGTTGAAAAACCGAATAAGAAAATAATACTTTGCTCGGCGTGATTATTGAACTTAAGACTCCTTGCTAGGCACTTGAACAAAAATTCAAATATCCAGTCAGCACCAAGGTAAACAACAGTATCAATAAATTCTCCCACGACACGACGTAACTGATGGGAAAATTGTGGAAAAATAGGGTCGTATTTTCCCCATTATGCAATGGTGATACTCTGGTCGAAATTAGGGCAGCACTCTAGTCACGCGAGCTATTGACCACTTGCTTTGAAGTCACGATACAGTGACCGCACCACTGGAGCCTATATACGTACAGTAAACACTCTGAAATGAAATAAACAGCGAAAAGGCTTTCCACTTGATATTCCTATTTTCATATTTTTCTAAGCTCAGTAAGAGATTTGATCATTTTTTCAAAAAAAAAGTATTTTATGTCATACTAGCTTCTGCCCGCTACTTCGTACACGCAATCCCGTTTTATCCCGTTCCCGTAGGATTTTCAAATTTTTTTCTGTCTTAAGAACCTTCTCCTGACAGTAACAAACACAACAAAAAAAAATCAGCAAAAACGGTCTAGCCGTTCTAAAGCTATGGCGTGACAACGGGAAAAGGGTTTCATTTATATATATACTAGCTTTTACCCGCAGCTTCGTTCGCGTCACAAAAGGATAAAAAGTAGCCTATGTGACATATACCAATACACATAGCGCCATCTATACCAATTCTTTTGTTTTCCCTCGGGAATAACAAATTTTTCCGGGATAAAAAGTACCCTATTATTTAATCCAGACTTCGAACTTTACTGTCTGCAAAATTTCAAAGCAATCGGTAAAGTAGTTACGGCGTGAAAGCGGAACAAACAAACAAACTCACTTTCCGATTTATAATATTATATTAGTAAGGATATAGATTATACAATCTCAGGAAGTCCGGGAAATTGTGTGCAATATGTCATAATAATCATTTATCTGATGTAGACAATAGATTCGGGTCACACACCACATATAACATCACGCCCTTTATTCCCGAAGATGTAGGCAGAGGTGCACATTATGGCATTTAATGCCACTGTCATAATATGAATAGTCATATGAGTCTCACGTAATAGGAGGTGAGTCTATTGCCACATACCGGGCACAATTCCAGACTTTGTGCTACTAGAGGTACAGAGGATTTTAAAAAAACTCAGTAATACTTGACTCGACCCGGGAATCGAACTCGAGACCCCTTGCCCAGCAGTCGTACTTGCGTCCCCTCGGTCAACGAAGCAGTCCATATGTGTATGGTCACAAACCATTACATAATACTACAAGTTTCATTCACCAAATTGTAATATACACTTCTGGTAATAAAAGATGAGCCTCTTCTCACATTTAAATTGGAATCTGTGATACTTATAGAATTTTCGAACACATAAAATACCTACGTAACAACAAAAAAAATTGTACCCACCCTGGAAACCAAACCTTTGTCCGGCAGTCGGACTTGTGAACAAGGCAATTTAAATATAAAAAAAAATTATTAATTTATTTAGCCTCTTGTCTATTGAAAGTTGCGGGTGTTGTTGGTTGGTCGTCGTTGTTGCGGTTGCAATGTGTTTTATACCGGGAGCCGGTGTTTCAACAGATAAAAGGTAATTATAATAATATTTGTCTCTGCATGGAAGTCGGACTCTAGCCACTATAGGCACCACTCAACCCATGCTAGTTTGCCAGGGAGCTCGTTAGTAATAATTTGCCAAGAGAACTAAATATTTATTTCTTAAAAAACAAAAGCAAGTCTTTGTTCGTGTCATATTGTAGCCTTTGGCATAGTAAGAAAACTCATAATCTACATAATTAACACCATTTACAGCGAGAAATACATATGTTGACCATTCACTTACAAAAGTAGAATTAAAATTATTACCTTCATACAAAAATACCTACGCTGTAGTAACTGGCTACGTAATTTGCTACGATCGTAGCCGGCTTATAACTTATAAGATGCCGTACAAAGTCGTAGCGGTGTAGTATGTACTACGGCAGTTGTAAGGTTGCGTGACCAAACCCCATTGGCACAAATGGCGAGCCTTAGAAATACCTTGTAGGTATCGTGGTCGAGTCAAAATTGTGAAGTAATTTTATTAAAATGGAGATTATAATCTAAAATGTGGCAAAGTACCAAGCGTCAATAATACAGCAGTTAGGATTGCACTACGGCTCGGAAATTATTAAGGTGTCGCTAGTTCGATTCACGTCTTATAAAGTGTTGAGTCAGTTAACTTATTAGGCACATGAAATTTACAATCTACTGAAATTAAAAATATGGAATAGGTTCTCATTAGCTTATTTTAGAACTGTACAGGAGTTTCCAACTAGATTGAATCAGTTCAGTATTGTAATTGTTATTAAGCAATGAAACTTTCTATTTTATTCTACTAAGCATTGATTGTGGTCGCAACTTCGCAAGTGTGACTGCCGGGCTAGGGATCTCGTGTTCGATTCCCGGGTCAGGTTAGGCATAACTGGGATTTAAAAAAAATCTCAGTAGTAGCACGATGTCTGGTTTATTGCCCGATATATGGCGATATGCTCACCCTCTATTACATGGGACTCATAACATAAATAATGAAAAGTGGGTGTTACATTGTATAGTGGCATTAAGTGCCGTGATGTGCACCTCTGCCTATACCTTCGGGGAAAAAAGGCGTGATGTTATGTTATGTATGATATTAAACTGGTTTATTTAGCGTGCCCTGTTTGTTAAATATCAAATTTAGTATTTACATATTATTGATCAGATATTTACACTCTTAAAGGTTCATATACACATACATACATCCACCAGTACTTGTTTAAAACAATTTAAAGAAAAAAAAATGTTTTTGTATAGGTATTACTTGTTTATTTTCTCACACACAGGTGGGTGAAGTGCCAAATTTTCGTATCTTGGCACCTGCCTTCGTCTGCCCCAAGGATAAGGATGCTGTAATAGACAAACCGGACACTACAATTATAACGTAAGTAACATTTTTCTCATGAACTATACACATTTGTCTGTACGTTTGTCCAAACTTATACACCTTAGATCTGAGTAATATGAATAAGAGATATAATGTTCTTTATTAGTTGTTTAGAGTTTCTGTCAAAAAAATCTTTATTCACATTAATGGCCATTATAAGTTTAGCTGTCTTTCAGTCAATGGGATAATGACAAATAACTTATGAGGAATCATTTTATACAGTAATATGCATTAACGAAATTGCAGAACTAATTTTAATGAACTATAATTAGAGGCATAATACTAACGTATGCCAGCGGCTTCGCCTGCGATTTCTTGGCGTGATAAGTCGCCTATAAGTTATACCAGACCATAATCTACCCCTGTTCATTTTTTTCCAATCCCTTCAGCCGTCTTAATAAGAAAGAGTAACATACACACACACACACACACACACACACACACACACACACACACACACACACACACACACACACACACACACACACACACACACACACACACACACACACACACACACACACACACACACACAATGACATACCTCCTTACAAACTTACGCATTTATATTAATAGTAGGAAGTAGGATATGAAAAGTATAATTATTAACATAACATACATTAAGGGGCAGGCAGAGGTGCACATTATGCCACTGTACCTCTACAATGTAACACCCACTTTTCACTATTTATGCTATGAGTCCCATGTAATAGGGGGTGAGCCTATTGCCATATACCGGACACAATTCCAGACTCCGTGCTACTACTGAAATTTAAAAAAAAAAACCAGTAACACTTTGCCCAACCCGGGAACCGAACCTGAGTCCCCTTGCCCGGCAGTCACACAGCACTTGCGACCACTCGGCCAACGAGGCATAATTATTATGACAAAAAATATCAAAGCAAACCTGGAAACAAGTTCTAGTTTTATGACAACAACACAATATTAGATATTTCTCTCAGTAAGCAATATTATGGAGGGGTTGCGTGACAGCCTGTTATTAGCAAATAATTTAACAATAACACACAAACAGCTCTTCTTATTAGTTTCACTGATTAGAGAATAATATTCTCGTATGTTTATTGTGTAATAATATACTTCATGTTAGATTTAGTTAATTTTCTAATAACGATAGATTCATAATATTTTTATTTATTTATTTGCGGCGACACATCGCACATGCAAAGTTTACACTGATAGGAAATTAACACTGATAGGAAATCCCAACGAAAAACTATTGGGCAGAAAGACCGCCAGGCACGATCACCTCGCCTGGTCGGAGGATCCTCGTTTTCCGATATTAGGGAACTTTCCACTCTGTTCCTTAAAGTGATGACGACGACGAGATTGGAAGCAACCTTCACTTCACGGAGCAGATCAGCACCGTCATCCTTATCGCCATCCCTCTCATCCATCACTTCTTCGCTGAGCGGTAATCAAGTCGCAGCCAACTGGTATCCTCGGCGTCATCAGGAACCACCATCGCCTGCTACGAAGATGTGCAGCCTGGTTCTTCCCTACGGCCTCACCAGCGTCTAGGCAACAGCACTTCTGCACACGGTTCTCATCTCCTCCCTTCAACGCAGATACCAGCCACTACGCACCTACCTTCGCAGCATCTATTCCCTAACTCACCGTGGGACACTGCGAACTCATCACTCTGAGTCACTGGAGTTTCACCCTGCACCGCTAACCCGACACACTGGGCACTCAGCGGCACAGTCCGACTCACTGGAACTAGGGACGTTCTACACTGGTTCTGGCACCGCTCATCTCAAGCATCGACAGCCGTCTCAGCGGGATCGACCTCCGGTCTGGGAGGGAGTGATGTGGCGACACATGGTACATGACAACGGATGTCGTCACTAAAATCCTACATCGCACATGCAAAGTTTACATGCAAAATTAACATTTATACCTCTAGGAAAATCCCAACGAACTACTGTTGGGCAGAAAGCCCGCCAGGCACAATCACCTCGCCTGGTCGGAGGATCCTCCTTATCCGATCTTAGGGAACTATACTCTCTGTTCGCTAAATATTTATAAACTATGTACATACTACTATCACTACGGGAACTAATACCTAATGCAACAGCGTATGCCATTATTTATAAAATAAAATGTGTAAATAATATGTCTGAACAATACGAGAGTTCATTTCATTTTATTATAATCTTTTTTTACCTTATAATGTGTGAAATGGAATCTTTTAACTTAATTTTGAAACATATCTGCAACTGATTGAGCTGAAATTTTATATACATGTTCAATGTTTAGTTTGCACAATCGTAAATGCTGTTTAATTCAACATGAGTATATATAAAAGAGGCCATACACGCTAGGTTATGCATGATGGTTATAACTTTGTATGCAAGCATAACCAAGTTTAATACCACACATACACGTTAGGTTTTGAGTGATAACTGTACAGTTTAATCACATAGAACTTTAGGATATGAATCCAATTGACCAATATATATTTCCTCAAAGCACATTGAAGGTTTAACTTTTTAATTTCAAAAAAGACAGAAAGATAATCATTGCTTTTATTAGTACATACAAGACAAATAGACAGATGAAAACATGTCGAGTAAAATATTACAATGAATTGTTGTTACATCACCATACAATTATAAGAATTCTTGCCTTGTAAACTACAAAACGATATGGATACGACTACAGTGTGTTTAATCAAATTGCAAGATTATTTTAATAATAATTCAATCTTAAAATCATATGTCATTACTGAACAGTTAGCTCAGTAAATGAATATATGGTAGTAATAAGTTCACTATGAATGATAACAGATGTCGCTAGTGGTGTGTAAATTGCCATTTTAGCAAATAAATAAAACTTATACCTCTATATTATATTAGTCTGTAACTCCTCACTATAAAAATTCTATTTTAGCTTGCAAACAGACAGCGATATTCCAGTGGAGTACCTATGGACTGTTCGCTGGGAGACGCTGGATGCACCATCCCAGCAGTTCACTCTGGCTCTATGGCGCAACGTACGAGAACTGGAAAGCCAACTGAATGACCTTCCGATGGAACCAAACGTCTTCGTTATCAAAAACACTGAAGTATTCATCATTTTTGTTATTAATAACGCTTTAGAAAGATCAGAGATTTTTATTCAGAAAGTAGCTATATGCATATTATTGGATTCAATAATATCCATATAGCTTCTAAACGTATAATTTCGTAGTGTTAGAGGTGGTCTATGTTCATCAGAGGAGGCCTTGTAGCTTATATTATCATGATGCTGAATTCTTCATCTTCAGTCGTTGTCCACCAACTGATTTTACACTAACATTTTTCGCCCATAGCTCACACCACTAATCTTCCCTCCATAAATGACTATTTTTGTCACAATATGAAAATATCGTCAATATTAAGAATAAGAATAATTAATATACATGTTAAGAATAGTTAATTGGATTTGGTTTCGCGTTTTCCGCGTTTTCGTCACTGTTAAGGATCGTGATACTTTCTGATATTGTTTAATAGATGTCGCTACTTGTTGAGTTCTGTTCTTTTATGCGTAGTAACATTCGTAGGCTTGGTGATAATTAGGATGATGTTGAATAAATATAAATATGATGAAATATGAACCATGAACAATTTTTTTTATATTGTTGTGCATCCATGACTGCACGGTTGGTGCGGTGGCTGGGCAACCGGCTGCCGTGCAACGTGTCACGGGTTCGATTCCCGCACGGAACAACACTTTGTGTGATCCACAAATTGTTGTTTCCCGAAACCCAGACCCGTCTGGGTGTCATGTGTATGTGAACTTGTATGTTTGGAAACGCACCCACGACACAGGAGATAATCCTAGTATGGGGCAACGTTTTTTTTTTAAAAATCCAAGTAGCTGTTCAGTGTCGAATAAGTTAATAGAAGCATATTTTGTCTATCACGTGATAATGTCATTACAATTACAATTAACCTTTTTATTTTGATGATGGGGCAAACCTTTAAATGGTTTCTAGTTTTTGGGGACAAAGACTAGGGAGTGTGGGATTCGTACCTCATTAAAACCACCCCGGTGGCCCCCCTCAGCACCTGTAAGGGGCACCGAGCCCTCTAAAAGAGACCTGCTCCGGAGCCCCTACGATGCAACACCTGTCACGGTACATCCATAGAGTACAATTATATACCTAATATTCCTTTTCGTTATGTGAAGGTTCGTCTCATGTTCACTATTTTATTCAGGATTTCTTGAAGGATTCTTTTTTATTTCAGCTTCTCAGTGGTGTCACCTACATCTTCAACGTGACAGCCACGACCTACCGCGATAAAGTAGGTACGCAGAAAGAGTTCCGAATCAATAACATCAAAGGAGACTCAAAGCTCCTGATGGAAGGTAGATCAGGGATGTTCTCCATCACCCTGCTTGGGGGACAGCTCGCCTATGCTGATATAGATTTTATACTGGAAGCAAAAGTCACTACATGCTACAAGACTCACGACTATTATGTAAGTGTCTCGATTTTTATTTGTTTTTTAACCGACTTCAAAAAAATATGATTCTCAGTTTTATTTATGTATGCATGTTAGTGCGCGATTGTCTCGCGATTCGCTGAACTGACGCTAAGGAGAAGGTTTTATTATACTAATTAACTAAGTGACTTCAGAAACAAAGAGAATTGAAATAAATCTTATTAAACGTAGTTTATAAAATAATTGTTCAAGTCTAATTGGTGTGAGGTATAATGAAGATGTGAGAATAGTGTTTTGAAAAGCTAACTGACGAGGTTCTGGCGTATCTCTTGTGCTTCTCCGACATTCATTCATTTATTCATGAATGCTCGTTTATTGAGGGTGGTACACGAACGTGGTGTGTTTGTCTTTTGACGAGAAATATGAATGAATTAAGTTTCTATTTAATTACGATTGTAAAGAAAACAGGCATTAACTAGTGCATATATTGCGATATGCTGTTTGTAGTATGTTATCACTCTTGATTTATGTTATCATGAATTTAAATTTTAGTCTTTGATCAATAATAATTGACTTGTAATCTAGGAACAATAAAAAATGTGATTGACTAATAAGTGAATAATGTAATTGATCATAATTATTACAATTTTCTGAATAGGTACTGAAGGTATTCATAAAAGAAGCTCAAATTCAAAACAATTGTTTCTGTTCATGAAAAAGCAACAGAACCAAGTTCCCACGACTTTTTCTTATCTGATCCCGGACGTGACATAGAAACAAACCTGATGAGTAATAACATCTGTGGTACTTTTCTTCGAACAAGTCAGCTCATGTGCGATGTTTCAGGGCTTAAAGGTTCGAGGGATTAGAGGTTCGAACTATGACAGGTTTAAGTCACTGTCAATCACTGAGTCGATTGTAAAAAAGGTTTTAATACCACGAGGTAGCGCGGCCACAATGGTACGGCGTCGCGTCGTCTTAGCAACAATTTACCTAATAATAGTTTTGGGATTCTTTTGTGTGAGGAGTTAAAAATATTAGTTTAGAATGAATAAAACAAAAGCTTGTGTTCCATGAATGTGCCCGCATGCCCTAAAATAATTATTCATTCAAAGAAACATTTGTGCTGCTTATCTCAATATCGCTAGGTAACATAACTCTTTAATTCAGAAACGGAACCATTTTCCATTTTTAACTCTTGTCTATTGTTTTAAAAAGGTTAGGTACTACCGGTCGTGCAATTAACCAATGAATGAATCAAATGAATGGTGCTAGAGGTAATGCAACTATCGATTATTGTAGGGCTTCACTGATCGTTTTGAGTCTACCGATTCTGTTTTTACCCAAACGGAAATCGGTTTATAAATATTTATGGCACGTATCTATAATACGAACAATAAAAAAATTTCTAGTAATGTAAGTAATACCTTACAATAACGTTGTTAATTCATTTGAAAAGAAATTTGCCAACTACTATTATAGGGCTATATTATTATTACCTAAATGAACAATATGCACCGCCAATAAAACAGAAGAGGCTGTCTAATTCAGGCAAGTATTTATAACTCTTTAGAACGGCGGCAAATTCCAAACAGTGTTACAGAAAACGTGACTACAGTCGTTATCTATTAGAGAAAGAAGGAAAAACACTGCGTTTATTAGTACATTTAAGACATATAATAATAATAATAATAATAATAATATAAATGGCTAAAATTAGGTTCCTTATTCCCAGAGACCGAAGGCTTCATGATTGCCATTCAAGACCAGGTCATAAACACTAAAAATTACAAAAAGCATATTCTTAAGGACCCAGCAGTACAAAATGATAAATGTAGGAAATGTCACCGTGCAGCTGAAACTATCCAGCACATCACAAGTGCATGCCCCAACCTAGCTCAAACTGATTACACCCACAGACACAATCAAGTCACCCGCATTATCCATCAGAAATTAGCTATAAAATATAATCTTTTACCGCCAAAAATTGTACCGTATTACCAATATGTACCTGTGCCGGTGCTGGAGAATCGGAACCACAAGATATATTACGACCGAGCAATACTAACTGACAAAACTATACACAACAATAGACCAGATATTACAATGATTGACAAACAAAACAAACACGCATATATTATAGACATTGCAATTCCAAACACACACAACCTGCAAAAGACAATAACTGAAAAGATACATAAATACACAGATTTGAAAGAAGAAATTATGAGAATATGGAAGATGAACCGGGTATACATTGTGCCTCTGGTTCTCTCTAGCACTGGCATAATACCTAAACACCTACACCATTACCTGCAACAAATAGATCTGCCTACAAACACATACATGACCATGCAAAAAGCTACCATATTAAATACGTGTAGAATAGTTCGCAAATTTTTACAGGAAGATTCAAATAGCGAACCAAATCCCCAAGATTAAATGAAACTCACTTGGCTCAGGCCCGTGATTTCATTAAATAACCGGTATTTTTATAATGCCGAGAAAAACTTAATTTCGCTGATAATAATAATAATACGTTTATTTGTTAGAATATTGTTACAAAAGGTGTTATAAATAAATTTATGTTCTGAATATTCTGCTGTTTCCAGCGTACAAATATTAAAAGTTAAATTTAAAACAAGGCAGGTAAAAACATACAATATACACAGAATATACACAGAAGAAAATATGTCGAGTAAAATATTACAATGATTTGTTGTTACATCACCATACGATTAGAAGAATTCTTGCCTTGTGAACTACAAAACGATATAATACGAGTAAATTGTGATCAATCGAAATGCAAGGTTATTTTATATAATTATTCAATCGTATAATGATATGTCATTACTATTGATGAACAGCTCGCTCACTAAATGAACATTATTATGGTAGTAATGAGTTCACTATGAATGATAAAAGATGTCTTAAATTGGTATTTTAATAAAAAAAATTAAATTCTGAATGTTATATTAGTCAAGTCAAAATGTCATATCTAATAGCTACTATTAGCTACTTTCAGGCGGTCGTTGCGATGGTTATTGATGATAGCGTGATGTTTCATATCATGAAGCCTTCTTCGATAAATGTCATATTATAAAGAGGAAAGATTTGTACCTATTTTTGTGTTTGTATATTTGTAATGAATAGGCTCAAAAAGTACTGGGCCGATTTTAAAAAAAAATTTCACCAATAGAATGCTACATTATAATGCATGTATCAACGATTTTCTTGAATTTTTGTGCTTAGGGATACGGGTGCGATAAATCGATCTAGCTAGGTTTAACATTCAGAACACGTCGTTGACTGAAAAAACAGCGAGTAAAATTATTGCTATTATAGTATTGCGTGCCAACGGGCCGCTTTGGTAGGAATCGGGCACTATTACTCAATTTTACTTATGATTTTACTTTAATTTAATTTTTCCTGACATATCAAAATCAAAATCAAAAATCAAAAAATGTTTATTTCGTTATTACACGTTAACACAAAGTTACACAGTTGGTGGCGTCTCCTTTTAAGCATATAAATGCCTGTACCAGGAGGCGCCGCTCTTTTATATCATACAAGTGTAATACGTTATAATAGTGAAAATGAATAATTGAAAGTTTAGTTATATCATAAGTCTGTTCGTGTGTGTGTGTTTGTGTGTGTTTGTGTGTGTGTGTGTGTGTGTGTGTGTGTGTGTGTGTGTGTGTATGTGTTTTTGTGAGTGAAAGGGTGTGTGGTAGGTTGTTTTACATGCAGTTAGGTTATTGTAAATAGGAACAGCTTAATTTAGATTTAATTTTAATTTAGCAGTAGATTCTCTGTTTCATCATAACATAACTTGTTTATCCAGTTCAACAGTAACGATTTACATTCTTTAAACGGTTTAGCATAGATATGTATTTCTTTGTTTATTTTATTATATAAGTAAGTCGAGCGTCTATCGTACTGAAATTTAGCAAATTCTGTCTTCACCCGAGCGGTGCAAGCAACATTGTGTTTTCTTCTTTGACCTAAAATTCTAGAATCTAATGGTATGGTTTTATGTTTTTTTAGTACTATGTGTAAAATATATAATTTTCGGACTGATAATAGCTTACTAATTTGGTATAGCTCGAAAGTGGGAAAATTCCTTTTCTTGAAGTACATTACCTTCACTAATGTCCGTTGTGCTCTTTCAACTTCAAGAAAACGTGTCTTACGCGCCCCTCCCCAAATAGAAATACAATATATTATCACTGATTGGACTAGCGAGATATACACTTCATTTAGAAGGTTTTTTGATTCGCCACTCTTAGGGACTATATGACGCAGAATTTTGAAAATCCAAATAAACTTACGTATTCTCGCAGTAATTTTTTCGATTTGAGGATACCAGGACAAGCCCTGGTCCAACATTACACCTAAATACTTGACGTGGTTGACTTTACTTAGGATTGGACAATTACAATTGGGATTTGCTTCACTCCTACACTCATGTATTTTAATGTTGAAATCATGTTCTGGTTGGACATTTTCATATATTGAGAAGCATATGTAATTAGTTTTGCTTGTGTTTAATGTTAGAAGATTGGGTTTTAGCCAGGAAGCTACTTGTAACAAACCATTTTCAGCGCTGATTTTGGCTTCAGCCCAGTTTGAGCCAGTAAAGACAATTGCGGTGTCGTCGGCATACGATAAAATGTTGGCATTATTGATTGACATGTTACATAAGTCGTTCATGTAAATGAGGAATAAGGTCGGTCCCAAAACGCTTCCCTGGGGTACACCGCAAATAACATCAACCTCCCCACTGACGTAGTTCTCTAGCTTAACTTTCTGCTTTCTGTCTGTTAAATAATCTGTAAATATAGCTAGTTGCGTTTCTCTAATACCAATTTTCTCCAATTTTTGGACAAGAATGGGAAAAAAAAAGAAAGAAAAAGAGAAGAGACCGTGTCGAAGGCCTTTTTTAGGTCAATAAAAACAGATAAGCACCTAGTTCCCTTGTCAAGTTCTTTTGTAAGTAAAGAAGTTAAAGCTGTGATAGCATCTTTCGTAGAGATACCTCGTCTAAAGCCAAATTGGGATGGAGATAGAATGTTGTTGCTTTGAAGGTAACTTAATAATCTGCAATTTAAAAGTTTTTCTAATTGCTATAACAGGAATAACAGAAATTGGTCTATAATTGTTGAGATCGGTCCTTTCCATTCTTGTATATAGGGGTTATTATTGATTTTTTTAAGGAGCTAGGGGCCTTGCTTTAAACAAAGATTAGCCAGATTTGTTAAAATTGGAATTATTTCATTCTTAACATGTTTTAAATACCTAGTAGAGATATTGTCCCATCCTGGGGCACTATCCGAATTTAGAGAGTTAATAATAGAGTTTATTTCATTGTTATCTGTATCCAGAAGAACAAAAGATTTAGAGAGACTAGGTAAATAAAGAACGTAGATAAAGATCTACGTCATTCTGGGTTACTTTTTGTTGGATATCATTTGCAAGTTGGTTACCGATATTTGCAAAATATTGATTTATGAAGTTAGCTGATTCTACTGGTGATGCTTTCAAATTAGTTAATTCAGTATTCGTTTTAGTACATTTATTTGTATAAGTGGTACATACAAGCAAAAAAATAGAAATCGTTCACATGTGATGCCGTGACTAAAATAAATTGTCATTAATATATAACATACATTGATGCACGTAGATGCGAATAGTGATTTTAAAGGATGTTCAAATATATAATTTTTTTCTGGAGCGATTCATCAAAATGATAAATCGTCGACTATAGTGCAAATTCCATGAATCTACTTAGTTTAAGTAAAGGCCGCGTATCTGCAATAGATCCAGTTTTACAGGCGAAGGTTTAAACTCAATAACTTTATTAATTCGATGAATTTCAGCACATTTTTACATATTAAAATGAGTCAAAAGAAACTCGTGTCAAGGCGATGGAAGCCAATTAAGATTTTGCGGGACTTTTCTGCGAAAACTTGAATTTGTTATATTTATTGGATACTTGGAACTATCCAATGCTAGTTCCACGAATTTGCACTATCCCGATGAAATAGTGAATCAATAGATAATGAAACTAATTATAATTAGTTTAGACAAATAATCATTTGATTATGAAAAGCATGTCGTGGTTAGTTGTTTTAAAATATATGTTATAAATATAAATATCCTTTGTACTTAAATTTCATAAATGTAACCTCTTTGTTATTTGTCTATACTACATTAAATGTATATACTACATTTAAATAATCATATTTGCTACAAAACCATCTGATGTTAGCCGCCTTTCTAAAAGATCGTAAATTCTGGACCGGATTAGTTAGCCCCTACTCTTTTATTGGCGGTACATACTATTTTAGTATTCTGCAGCCCTATTACATGAGTTTGCAAATTTGTTTTTAAACAAACTATTTTACAACCATATTGTATGTACGATATCTTTGTTCATATTATAATTATGATACAAAAACCGATTTCTGTTTCGGCAAATTCTTACTAGCTTTTGTTTTTGTTGTGCGGCGGCGCCGATTGTTCACGAGCAGCTGATCGTTTCAATTGCTCTTTTGGTGCCCCATAAAAATCATAAACGTAATAGATATGACGTTTCTATTTATCATGGGCTGTCGTATACCTGCATATATGAAGGCGAATTTTCTATTAAAAATAGAACTAACAAAATATGCTTCACTCAATCTTTTAGTCGCCCGCTACGATGAGAATAAGTAACCTATGACTTTAACTAAAAATAGCGGTTGAGTCTCGTAATTTGTTAAACTGAGAACAACTCCACTATTTTCGAATCACAGAGGGACTCTTCCTTATGAGAAACGTTTTTTTTTATATTTAATGGACCGATACGTTTGATCACTATCTCGCCTGGTGGTAAGCGGTGATGTGGTATACAATGGAGTACGTCGTCCCACAAGCAACCTATTCACTCGGGCTTTGAAGACACCAAGGTTATTTCATGAAATACAGACTCTGGCAAATAATTCCACTCCTTAGCAGTACGCACAAGTAAGCTTGAAGCGAAGCGCTTCGTCCGTGTGGGTGGGACATCTACCATGAATGCGCTTACGCCTGCGCCTACCTTACGCCTGTCTCATGAGCAGCGTTCGCGGACGTGGCGACTTCCATTATTTGTTGTTAATTTAGTGTCTCACAAAAGTTTATGGTTGCGGCGAACATTATTATTGATATATTATTTTACTCTCTGTCCCATAGTTTGTATGGACGGTAAATAGCTCCGAGGCTAGTGTGGCCGTGTCTGACGTAAAAGGTTCCCGGTTAGTCATCCGAGCCAACACCCTAACTCCTGGAGCATCCTATGATGTGGTCTGCCAAGTATACAAGTCTTCTACTGGAGATTATATTACACAGGTATCGTAGTACATAGGCAAACAAACGATCTACATATTCCTATGTTTGTAAGCTGGAAATTCATGTTGGACCTCATTCGCATATTTTTCTTACAGAGCAGTCTCCCATTCCGTGTGCTACATAGGAATGTCACCATAAACTTTAATGTTGACCTCATGTCCATATCAGCTGAGCGTCCTTTGAAACTATCCACTGACATAAACAAACTGGACTATATAGGAGAGGGAATGACAGTAAGTTTCAAAAACTTGTACTATCGTTGTACCTATGTCAATAATATTCATCAATATATAGACACTTACTTAGTATAAAATTTATTTTATACCTCTATTGTTATCTTTTTATTCACGAATGAGTAGCGCATATGTTCCATTTAACACCTACTTTCCAGCAGTTATAATGTAAGTCCCATGTGATTGGAGTTGAAGTCATTGCAATACTCCCAGACTTCGTGTGATCACTGAGAGATTTTCGAAAACGAAAACCAACTTGAAAATACTTAGCTCAGCCCGGAAATCAAATGTCATTAATCAATCAATGAGGCAGTATATCGAAAGTTATTCTAATATCATTTTAATACTAATTATTATTTCCTTAGAAACAAATAAGACACCTTCCTATTGGTTCCTCTAATTCAGAACACTGATATTTAGACATCAAATAATTCTCAATTTAGTGCATACTTTTATAGATTGCTTGGGAATGCACGACCGGTGGGGAACCGGTGGAAACATTCTACCAGACTGATGACGACGGCCATTTATATTTCCCTTCGGGATTGCTTTATGCTGGAGAGTAAGTTCTGATAATTCCTCTCTTATTTATAATTCAATATACGTATGTAACAATACGATAAACGCAACGCAGAACGTCGCGGAGAACCTAACGGGTAACCGGGGCTCCGACTCGACGTGCAGGAGAAGGAACGGGGTGGTTTTTAATCAGTAAGAGTCTGACACTCCCTCCCGCGTCACCCAGGCGGGAGAAGTCATTCGAAAATTTTCCCCCCTTAAAAAAAAAAGACACAAGATGCACAGATGACCCAATCAAGGTCGCAGGATGTGGTTCGCTTTAAAACGGCCTATCTGGTCGTTGGGGCTACAAAATCATTGGGGTAAGCCTAAGGCATAGGCTATGGATGTCTTGTGGCTGATACGATGATGATATTTTTACCATCAACCATTTATCGTCATTTACGCTATCGAACTCTATGCGAGGAGTGAAGCTGTAAACAAAAACTAACCATCATTTTAGACGTCTGAAAACCATGTGACTTCTGTATCTATATCTGTAATGTTCTTTTTTATAAATTTTATTTGTCATAGGTACTTGATGAAGGTGACGGTGGATGTGCGAAGACATTCAATTTCAGAGAAAGCCATTACCCGCGTGATTGCTGTTGATCCCCTATTACCAGTCATTCAGGTACTTGCAAACTTGTACTTGTTACTTTTAATAGATACCATGAAACATTGCATTTAATTCATTGACTGTCTTACGTCTTGGGAGGTCACTTTTATTAATTTTTATCTCTTGTTTCTTGAAAGGAATTCAATTGACTATTAGATGAAAAACAAAAATTTATCATTTTTTTGTTTTTTTATTCCTCTTTTTTAGATGGGAGGACGACAAAGTAGTATGAATGATCTTTTGTGTTATTAACTTGCAGACGATTGTTTGCAAAAACAATGTGAAGCAAATAACAATAATTCGGGATCAGTATTGAATTTAAAAAGTTTTGACATTTTTGTATTTACCTTTCCTGACATATATTAAATCATTTTAACGCCTAATTTACCTAACTGTTTGCAATGCTACTCATGACTTTGAGCCCCTATCGTGAATCGAAACCAATCCAGCTACATCATAAAACATTTTGCATAAACTACTTTCAATAATCCAATCGTTGAACTCTAATATAACAGAGGCTGAGTAAATATGATCTATATATTCATAACTATGACTTTTCACAAACATTTGACAGTTACAACATATGCCGAGAGTTGTGAACGAAGGTACTGTGGTCACTATACATGCCAACGTCAGTCACGTGGTTCCAGGTTGTACCATTACGTGGTACTTCAGGAGTAAGCATTGCTTAGAGTCAGAGTTTTCCACTGCAACTGATATCTGTGCTGATAACCCGGTAAGTTTTGTCAGTATTTTTCTTTGTGTATGCCTGTGTTATGCGGGAATCAAACTGACAGCCAGTTGCCCAACCACGACACCCAAAGTACAGGCCCCATTGTCTTGATATTACGGGAGCAAAACAATAAAATAATTGTTGAGCAGTGCAATAAATAGTTTTTTTGTGGACAGAACCACAACCCTAATCGTTATTATTGGTAACCTTAAATAGGGTTGTCATTCACTTAGTCATTATAAAGTAACCTTTCTCAGTATAAATTATGTTTAAACATGTATTTTATTAATTTGGCCTCATTAAAGTCCTCACACCAATATTTGTTACAATTAAACTAATCACACAAATTAGTTAATGGACCTTGTTCACTATGCACAAAGTTCACAAACAAACAGAGGTATTATAACTCTATAAAACTGTCAGAATTTTGATGGAATTAGGTGAATACTGTTTTTATTAGCGAGGCGTGGGATTGGCAATAAGTAGGTGATAGTTTGCGTGTCATTAGAACGTAGCAGTTAGCTTATTTCATGTTTATTCACTAACGTACCAAACTGACAGCTTTATGGAAAGTGTTTGAGGCCACAAATGTACCCATATTTCATTTAAATTTTTATTGCAAAAGAAATTTGTATTTCAAGTCGGTCAACTTACTATTATGTCGTGGTGGCCCGGAGGTTTAAGACGCCCACTTCTCATGCATGAGGGTGCGGGTTCGAAACCTACCAACGGCAAGTGCCAATGTGACTTTTTCCGAGTTATATGTACTTTCTAAGATTATTTAGACACCACTGACAAACGGTGAAGGAAAAACATCGTGAGGAAACCTGGACTTATAATTTCTAATTATAAGTTTGAAATCGCCAACCCGCATTGAGCAAGCGTGGTGATTAACGCTCTAACCTTCTCCGTGTGAGAAGAGGCTTTGCTCAGCAGTGGGTATTTATAGGCTGTTGAGGATGATGATGAACTTACTTGTGTAAGTAATTAAATAGGGAATTGAGTTTTGTGCCTTGAAAAAGTAGAACATTACAAGTACATCAATCATTATAGGATGTTGTTTATAACATTTAATACAGTTTCCAAAAAGAAATAGAACTTAAAGACTATAAACTTAAGCTACCTTTTGCTGTTAATAATATCAGCTCAAACGTTGCCCTCTCAAATCAAATAAATATTTTAAAGGTTCAAATTGCTCTTGTATAACTTTGTTGCGCACTAAATGTAAAAATATATTGACCGTGTTATGTGTTTACATATTTTATGGTTTATGGCTATTGATATAATTATTTGAAACTGTTAATTTTGATTCGAAATATAACTGAGGTATACTTTTGAGCGAATTTTAGTGTAATATACGACAGAAACGAAGGCTTGATGTTATCTTCTTAATAATAAATCGTTACTAGCCTTCTTTCCAAAAGTTGAAGTCAATGTCATATTATATAAACTTATACACTGATCGATGTTATATCTCTCAACAGCATGGCACTGAGATTTCGACACCAATAAACTTTCATTCCCTTGAACAAAACTTTCTGAGCGAACTGACGGATTACACCAATGAGACTAGCTGGAAGTCGGTGTCAGTGAACTTCGAAGCCGCGGCTGGCAGAGTCAGGGTCGTAGCTGAATGTAATTGTAAGAAGGATGAGAACTGCACTAATGAAGGAGAAGTATATGCCGGTGTAATATTCGAGCTTAATGAAAGACCCGATACAGGCTATGTCCTGGTAAGTTTCCATCGAAAGCAAGCATTTTTTTTCCCAGAAAATTTACTTTTACTATTAGGCCATCTTGTATTCAGTGACTGTGAAACGAATAAAGAATTTATATACGAGTATAAGAAATGTATGCGAGATGCTAGAAAGGTGGAAAAATGTAGAAGGGAGTTAAATTAAATAATTTATAAAAACTCGACTGTGCATTCAAAGCTAATGGAGCGCAGGTAATAAATACCTGCGATTTTGCAATTTGTATTGTTAAATGATTAAGATATTTCAGGTCTTAAATTAGAAACAATGTGCTTTTTATTTGTTTTCAAACGACTGTAAAACTTTGTTTTTTTTTGTCGAACCGTTGCAAAATTTCTAAGAGTATGGTTATATTATTTACAACCTCTTTGTCTTACTAGGCCGAGTATTCAATGAATTTAAAGACATAAGCCATAGATAAAAATAAATAATCCGATTTTAGGCCTTTCTAAAAAGAATTCCGAACAAACGGAGTCTTGTACCGATTTTATTATAATTATGAATTACGAAATATAATTATGTTAAATGCAAAAATTTAATAAATATGTACAATCAGGTGACGCCAGAAATGGGGACAGCAATGGAGACAGTATTCCGTCTGAGTACACATCGCGTGGTAGATGTCAACAAGCCGTTGAAGTACACCTTCTACTGTGACTTGAACAATAATGACACCTTGTTGCTCGGCACATATCTCGAGCACAATGCGGTGGAGACTCTCTTACCTTATATTGGTGGGTATGAATGATTATAACTTCCGCCAGTAACAAACATAGAAACATTTACATTTTTTTAATATTTGATAGTCGTCAAACGTTGACGACTATGTCTCCTGGTGGTAAACGTTAATGCGGTCTACGATGGAGCACGTCGTCGCATAAGCAACCTATTCACTCGGGCCTTGAACGCACACACACAAATTAATGATATTATACTAGCTACTGCCAATGGCTTCACCCGCATTCCAGCGGTATGAAAAATCTGTGTTATTCCAGACTATAATCTACCCCTCTAGCTTTTATAACGTGATTAGGTTACAAACTTACACATAAATTCACAAACTTTCGCATTTATAATACAAGGGGTTGTTTTAAAGCCGCGTCATTTTCTAGGAGGTAACTCGGCTATCGATTCTGAGTCCGAATCAATAAAATAAATTGTAGGTAAATATTTTTAATTTTTCTGTAAATTACGGAAATCCGTAAGTGCGAACTACACGCCGCCGTCTTGTAACCAGCTTTATAACGCGGTTTAAAACACACACAAACTCAAACACGTAATTGATATTATTCCTAATTCCATATAACTCTAATAAGAAACATTGCTGTCGCTTATTCTGAAATACTGTCGAACTTGATTTATTATAGCCGTATTTTTAACTATTGGCCCAAAACTTTCTCTTACATTGAACCTTTATGACTTCTGTGATATGTCCCCGAGAAATGTCACGGTTTTAAAACTACACCTTGTATTATAGTAAGTATGGTATGGTATTTTAGTAGGAAGTAGGAAATATTTATGAAGATTAGGACCTTAAACCTGAGGAATTGTAAAAGAAACAAACGTAGCTGTATATCGCGGTAGAAATAAAATCATGCAAGGTTTTTATGTTTCGTCTATAACTCTGTACATTGAGGTAGCCCCAGTAAGGTATTATATGATACTTGTGTTGGGCCTGACTCGTTCTTTTCTTTATTAAAATATTATTTATTCCCTTTTAGAAAAACATAGGTTTACAAGTGTTTTGGATATTCTTAGTAATACTACAGATGTCATTTCAGAGGGGATTTCATAATTTCATAAAGTTGAACACGGTGTGTGGCATGTCGATGTACTTCTCTGGGAGTAAATTTCAACAACCTGTACTAACTGATGATGAAACCTACTTCTAATTTATTTCCAGAGGGTGGAATAAATGTTTGGGTGGAGGTTTGTGACTCTCTGGGCGCTTGCACTCCTGGATCTCCCACCTTGGTGCCAGTGGCTCCGGGCGAGGCTCGCACGGTCGACGCACTGGTCGAAGATGTTCGTGCACATGTCCGACGCTGCGAGATCACGCTCCTACGTCGACTAGCAGCAACTGCTGTTGTCAGTTACACTGTCAGTATTTTAAATATTATACACAAATTTTAGCAAATACCTTTCCTTTTAAAAATAGACCAAACATGAAAGACCACTTCATTGTAAACTATGCTATTGCATCACTCACACAAGCCTTCCAAAAATATTATGTTTTCTTGTATAGTGCTACGGCGTAGTAAATGTAATTGTTCGGCGTAGCACTTTAGTACTACGGCGTAGTCGATAATGAAGTTACTATTTTTAGTGTATTTGGATGTTGCTATTTACAGTGATTTTTGTTATTTTTTCAACTGTGATACAATATTTACATTATAACTTTCGTGAAAAATGCTAAATTAATTATTGTTTTTGGGTTACTCTCGTAATTATTTGACGAAGAGCTCAACTAATTTCAAGTCATGCTAATGTCGCGCGAAGTCAGCGCGTAAGTCGCCGCGTCACTAGTCGCGGAATGCTGCTCTTTAATATTGCCTCTAACATGTCTTAAAACTAGTTTAGTTCCTCGTCAAATAATTACGTGTGATACAAAAGTTCTGTGTCATTGTTAGATATAAAGTGACAATTGTTCCAGAACGCAGTCCAGCCGGAAGCATTTTCGAAGTTTGCTACTTCACTACTGAACGCGTTGAGTGGTATCGAGGAACGTTGTATCGAACGCAATTACGACTTGTACAATGATTTCATGTACTGGCTAAAAAAAGCCGGCGTAGATACCACTAAGTTAGTGTAATATCAAGTGAATATTAAATGAAATAAATAGTATTGTAGTAGTAGTTTAGAAAAGGCATTTGTTTTATTTTAAATCCAATCTTCATAGTAAACATAATATTCCCGTTATAACACAGAAATATATCAATAGCTAATATTGCATGTATCGTGTATTGTTTGATTTTTTTTAAACCACACTAGTATTTTCTCCTGTATCGTGGGTGCGTTTAGAAACGCCCAAGTTCACATACACATGGCACCCAGAGCCGGAACAACAATTTGTGGATCAAACAAAGAGTTGCTCGATGCGGGAATCGATACGTTGCTTGGCAGCCGGTTGCACAGCCACCGCACTAACCGTATTGTCAAATACAATCCTTTGTCTATAGTTTATAACAGTCCGTGGGTACATCCAGTGTTTTACGACGGTACGGCGACAATATAGTTGCGGCGGCACCGTCGTCTTTTGCTTTGGAAACAACATAAAAACCAACAGCGCGCTGTTAACGCGTTGACCGCTTGCTTACAGCCTTTTTGTATATTGGTGTTAAGACATAAGACTTATTGTTCAAATTACATGCCAAGTTAATCATAGATGGGACGCAGCGGTGCCATGACCGTAGACCGAATTATGCAAAAGCGGAGGGAAGTTGTTCATCGAGTTGTTAATTACAGAGTTAATTACATATATCTGTTACTGGTACAAAGTGATAGGATTGGATAGACTATGCTAAAGAAATAGGTAAAGTTTTGGGTGCATGCTTAGCTGATGCTATTGAGCTACTGAGAATTTACAAAAGCAAAGCACACAGTAATACATATATATAACATGACCCTGATTTCTGATAAAAGTAGACTGTACAATTGTCTTTCTCAACAACAACCTTAAGTTTTTTATTATACGACCTTCTTATAAACAAACAAGTTATTTTAAGTAGACGAACTATACACCATGATATTATGTAATTCGTTTTGGTCCCAAAGTATAATGGTTCTGTCTTGGTAATACAATAGTTTTATAAAGAAATAAAATGTTTAAAACCAAAAAAACTGACATAAAAAAGCAAACTAATATGTAAGAAATAATTTGTTTTGAATTAGTTTAATTTTTTTTTATTTGAATTTAGAGTTGCGCTAGTCATGTTTTGTATCGCGGTTGTTAGTAATAATCTATTTATTACTTTTATATCAAAAGAATTTGCATGCTTCATTGCTTTCTATAATAACTTGAAGTGTGTAAACATGGGATGATGTCTGTGAGTTCTATACAAGTGTTCTTTGTACATTTATAGTTGTGTGTATCGAGGTACTGATAATTTGTAAAACTAAATTTAGGAACCAGGCAAACATTGATGTTAGCCTAAGAGACTGCACATAACGTACGAAAATGTATTTACTGGAACAAGAGCCCTCCTAGGAACGCTTGTTAGCGATACGACAACTGCAGTGCGCACCATAACGACAAAGCAACATAATATATGTATCGATACCTGCTCACCTGAGACGAGCCCACAAAAGGAACAGAAGCGATTTTCATTTTTTTTCCATTTTTCACAGTACCTACCACTACACCGAGTTGTATTTGACTAACAATGACAGTTAATATAACCTTTACACTGTGTCTAATGCTTATATTCCTTTTCCTGTCTGCAGGACGAAATCCTTTACAAGATATACAGTACCTATGTACCCCATCCTTGTAATGTGTTGTCCTCTGTATTAATGTGATATTATTTTTCATTTGAAAATTTTTTATTTTTTGTTATACCTTGACATTTATTTTTATTTATTTATTTAAAAAGCTTTATGCACACAAACAGGCACATGGATGGACTTAATGCCGCAGGCATTTTCTACCAGTCTGACCCTTGGGTGATGCAGAGAAAGTAATCAGGGTGCAAAACATACGTTGAATTTAACTATTTAAAAGAACACATACATAATTCGACAATATACACAATATATCTATACTAAAACATAACTTAATATATATTGAAGAATACATAACTATATAAATATAATATTTATATATAAATATAAATATTTATATTTACATCCTGCAATCGATTGGACGTCCCATGAAGGCGAAAGTGCATTTAATCTGGCGTCCACCCGCTTTTGGCGTCCGCATACCGGACGCCACTTTTTTGGTCTATGCAACTTAGGTCCTTTTGGTCCTTTTTTTTTTTTTTTTTTTTTTTGAGGGGGGAAAATCATCCAATGACTTCTCCCGCCCGGGTGAGGCGGGAGGGAGTGTCAGACTCTTACTGACTAAAAACCACCCCGTTCCTACTCCTGCACTTCGAGCCGGAGCCCCGGCAACCCGTTAAGTCTTCCGCGGCTCCGTATCGGCGTCAGCCCTGTTAGGCCCCATCTGTGGTGGTCTGATGGCTCCTTGAGTCGCGCGCGGAACGCGACGCGCCGTACGCTCGGGCCTGGTTCTGGTCGGGCGGCGAGTCACCCGTGCTCGCCGTCCGCAGGCCCATGCTTACGGTGGCCGGAGATCGTCTCGCGATCCCCGACGCCCGGAGTGTCTCTCGCGACGGCCGGGTCGTGAGGAGGTTCGTTCCCTCACGCGCTCCGCCTCCTCCTTAGCTAGCATGACTGCTTCGCAGAAGGAGGAGACGGCATCCCAGTGCCCCTCGCTCCGTACCATGGTCTGAACCAGAGCCGGACGCGAGAGGTCGCCGTCGCCGATCACATTCCTGAGGACACGGCGGTGCTCAGTCCACGCAGGACACACCGCCACCGTATGCTCCACCGTGTCCTCCGGGCGATCCTCGCAGTGATGACACCCGGGCGTTTCCTCCCGCCCAATCCGAAACAGGAACCTACCGAAACTTCCGTGTCCGGTAAGCACCTGCGTCAGGCGGTAGGTGAGGACGCCGTAGCGTCTCTCAAGCCACTCCTCAAAAAGGGGACTTACCGCTGCAATGACAGCGAGCCCAGCCTTCGGTTGCGACAGTCGTTGCTGCCATTCCGCCATGAGATCACGCCGGAGCTCATCCCGCCACGCATTAATCTGGCGCGGCAGCGGAGATTCGCCCCGGCGACGTGCCTCCGCGCGCAAACAAAACACGCGCGCGAGCACCTTCGCTTCCAGATCCCACGGCGGTACTCCGGCAAGGAGGTTCGCCGCCTCCCCGGAGATCGTGCGATATCCGCGTATCAATCGGATCGCCATGACCCTCTGTGATGTAAGCAGCGCCCGAGCGGGCCGCCGCATCAGGTTCGGCGCCCACACAGGGGCGCCGTAGAGGGCCATGGACCGCACGACCCCGGCGTATAACCTCCGGCAGGAGGCGTTTGGCCCCCCGAGGTTGGGTAGGAGGCGCTTAAGCGCCGCCCCCGTCCTTTCCAACTTAGGAGCCAAACGTCGGAAATGCTCCACGAAGTTCCACCGACTGTCGAGGACGAGTCCTAGGTAGTTCATCGTCGTCTCGACGCCGATGGTAACTCCTCCCGCCATTAATTGAGACTCACCCGGAGGTGGCGCGTTCCCGCGGCCATAAAAACACATGGCCTCGGACTTGTGGAGCGCCACCTCGAGTCCCAGTTGCCGGATTCTTTCAACGACTGTCGTAACCGCTCTCGCCGTTAAATTAGCCGCCGCCTGATGCGACCTCCCTTGAGCTACCACCAGTGTGTCGTCAGCGTAACAGACCACGCTGACGTAACAGACCACGCTCGTCAGCGAGGTCCTTTTGGTCCTGGCTACACGTAGGTTAAAAATCGACAGAGGCCAAAATATCGGTTCAATGGCTGTTATAGTATTTTGAAAAGTTCCCAAAGAAATCTCAGCGCGGCTAGAGCGCTGCTGTAGCGCGTATATCCACAGCTGTATATTTTTGGGATTTTCTGAGTATAAGTCCGCGTATATGGCGTCCTCAAAAAAATAACAGCGACGTTGCCAGTTCGCTCATTAAATCTGTCTCAATAGATCATAATATTTTCTACCGTATTCAAAACAATATTCACCGTCGTAGATTTCGGATGTGTTGCGTATTATTTGGAGTCCGATTTTATTCAATTAGATTTATTTACATTTTAATATAATCATGTCAGTGCAACTTACGACAACTTATCTGCAATCCTGTTCTCAATTTGTCAATGAGTACCTATTACTGATATATAACAGATGAGGGTATAAATTAACTACTTAATGGGATCTTAGAAATAAGTACTAAAGTGACAAAATTATATGTCTTACCACAAAAAAAGGTTAACCAGAGTTTAACTCGTATAATATAGTTTCCGTATAAATTTTGACGTAATTTTATTAACTTTATCTATTTTTATGGTTAGAAGGTGCATATAACACTGAATAATTAATGAATGTTGTATAGTATTACTGATAAAATCAATCAACGTTTGTCTTTTTTATTATTTTCCTCTGCGTGTCATAAAGATTCAATTAGGAATTATAAATGTTTCTGATTATAAAACATAAACACTTGAATAAAAGTGATATCCATATTAAACATAACATAACATCACGCCTTTTATCCCCGAAGGGGTAGGCAGAAGTGCACATTAAGGCACTTAATGCCACTGTATAATATAATATACACTTTTCACTATTTATGAGATAATTACCTCTAGAACATTCTAGTAATAAGATATATTCTTATTATATTATTTACTTATTACGGACACACAATAGCTATACGTGGACGTTCAATAGCTATATACGGACGCCCAATAGCTATATACGGACGTTGAATAGCTATATACGGACGCCCAATAGCTATATACGGACGTTCAATAGATATATTCCGACGCCCAATAGCTATATACGGACGTTCAATAGCTATATACTGACGTTCGACAGCAATGTACTGACGTTCAATAGCTAGGTGATCTTACATGATACCTTTTTTTTTAGGGAGAAATATCAAAATTAAGTAAAAACGCGGGTTACTCACGTGAATATAATGAGAAAAGCTCTACTAGTTTCGAACCACAGAGGGGTTCTTCCTCATGAGTAGCGTGCGCGGTCGCCGCGACGTCGCGCAGCTCACTCAATCAAATAAGAGAAATATCGACCAATGCCTTACTGATGAGTTTCTGACTCTTACTGACTAAAGACCACCCCGTTCCTACTCCTGCACTTCGAGCCGAAGCCCCGGTCATCCGTTAAGTCCTCCGCGGCTCCGTATCGGCATAAGCCCTATCTCCCTATCTGTGGTGGTCTGATGGCTCCTTGGGGCGTATGCGGAACGCGACGCGCCGTACGCTCGGGTCTGGTTCTGATCGGGCGGCGAGTCATCCGTGCTCGCCGACCGCAGGCCCGTGCTTACGGTGGGCGGAGACGTTTTGTGATCCTCGACGCCTGGAGTGTCACTCATGACGGCTGGAGCGTGAGAAGGCTCGTTCCCTCACGAGCTCCGCCTCTTCCTTCGCTATCAGGACTGTTTCGCAGAAGGAGGAGACGGCATCCCAGTCTCCCTCGCTCCGTACCATGGTCTGAACCAGTGTCGGACGCGAGAGGTCGCCGTCGCCGATTACATTCCTCAGGACACGGCGGTGTTCAGCCCATGCAGGGCACACTGCCACGGCATGCTCCACCGTATACTCTGGGCGGCCCTCGCAATTCGAAACAGGAACCTACCGAAACTTTCGTATCCAGTAAGCACCTGCGTCAGGCGGTAGGTAAGGATGCCGTAGCGCCTTTGTCTTCGAGGCCTACCTGACCGGTAGATCTGTCATATACTCCGATCACCGGGGCGAATGGAACCAGCGAGAGATGTCACGCGGTGTTCCACAGGGATCGGTTCTGGGGCCACTCCTGTGGAACATCGGGTATGACTGGGTGCTGCGCTCCGACCTCCCGAGCGGCGTTAGCATGACATGCTACGCTGACGACACGCTGGTGCTAGCGCACGGGAGGTCGCACCAGGCGGCGGCCGACTTAATGGCGACAGCGGTTGCGACAGTCGTTGAGAGAATCCGGCAATCGGGATTCGAGGTGGCGCCCCACAAGTCCGAGGCCATGTGTTTTCATAGTCGCGGGAACGCGCCACCTCCGGGTGGGTCCCAAATAACGGCGGGAGGGGTTACCATCGGCGTCGAGACGGCGATGAAGTACCTAGGACTCGTCCTCGACGGCCTGTGGAACTTCGTGGAGCACTTCCGACGTTTGGCTCCAAAGTTGGAGAGGACGGGGGCTGCGTTCAAGTGCATCCTCCCCAACCTCGGGGGGCTAAACGCCTCCTGCCGGAGGTTATACGCCGGGATCGTGCGGTCCATGGCCCTCTACGGCGCCCCTGTGTGGGCGCTGAACTTGATGCGGCGGCCCGCTCGGGCACTGCTCATGGCACAGAGGGTTATGGCGATCCGAATGATCCGCGGATACCGCACGATCTTCGGGGAGTCGGCGAACCTCCTTGTCGGATTACCGCCGTGGGATCTGGAGGTGAAGGTGCTCGCACGCATGTATCACATGCGCGCGGAGGCACGTCGCCGGGGCGAAACTCCGCTGCCGCGCCAGATAAGTGCGTGGCGGGAAGAGCTCCGGCGCGATCTCATGACGGAATGGCAGCAACGACTGTCGCAACCGAGGGCTGGGAGAGATTGAGAGACATTGAGAGACGCTACGGCGTCCTCACCTACCACCTGACGCAGGTCCTCACCGGACATGGAAGTTTCGGGAGGTACCTGTGTCTGATGGGGAGGGAGGAAACGCCCGGGTGTCATCACTGCGAGGACCACTCTGAGGACACGGTGGAACACACTGTAACGGAATGCCCTGCGTGGGCTGAGCACCGCCGTGCCCTCAGGGAAGTGATCGGCGATGGTGACCTCTCGCGTCCGGACCTAGTGCAGGCCATGATGCGGAGCGAGGGGGACTGGGATGCCGTCTCCTCCTTTTGCGAAGCAGTCATGCTAGCTAAGGAGGAGGCGGGACGCGTGAGGCAGCGAAGCGCTGCCTCCTCGCGACCCAGCCATCGCGAAGGACACACTGGGCCTCGGGGATCGCGGGACGATCTCTGGCCACCGTAAGCGTGGGCCTGCGGACGGCGAGCATGGGTGGCTCCCCGTCCGACCAGAAACAGACCCGAGCGTACGGCGCGTCACGTTCCGCGCGCGCCTCAAAGAGCCATCAGACCACCACAGATGTGGCCCAACAGGGCCGATGCCGATTCGGAGTCGCGGAGAACCTATGGGGTAACCGGGGCTCCGGCTCGACGTGCAGGAGAAGGAACGGGGTGGTTTTTAGTCAGTAAGAGTCTGACACTCCCTCCCGCCTCACCTAGGCGGGAGCAGTCATTCGATGATTTTCCCCCCTTAAAAAAGAAAAAAAAGCGTCTCTGTCTCTCAAGCCACTCCTCAAATCTTACATGATACCTGCTGAGGAAGTACGTGGACGTTCAATTGCTATATACGGACGCCCAATAGCTATATATGGACGTTCAATAGCTATATACGGACGCCCAATAGCAATATACGGACGTTCGATAGCTAGGTGATCTTACATGATACCTGCTGAGAAAGAAACATTCTTCGCGCGCATGTCCTTCGTCAGCCTCCGCAAGAGACTCCTGCCATTACCATGTCAATTACCAGGATCCTCAAATTTTTTCATGTTCACACTATCTGATGGACCTACCAATTAAATTCAATTAATTCATCTTGCTCATTCCATCAATATTGATAGGTAGTATAATAATTATAAAGTAGGCACCTACTAATAGATAACATTATTTTATCATTATTGGGCGTTAGTAAATATGTATTGATAGATTTAACGAATATTGGAATGATGTTGAAACTCTGTACTACCAGACGAGTGACAAGTGAGAGTAAAAGAAAGAGACAAGTGAACCCAAAGCTGGCAACGTTGCACTCGCAAATACCGTCCATGCTGTGGGGACGTTAAGTAGCTGATACCATGGTTAAATCACGATCAATATATCTAGGACTCCAATTTGTTATCACCATTGGTTGGGGTTCAAAAATGTTGCAGCATGACTGCAAGAAGAATATCGTGAAAAATAAAATTATCGGAAAATGACGTATCTTGCAAAGCTGGAAATCGAATAACTAAGCAATATTCATCAAGACATATTCACAGAGGACGTCGTAATGATGCGCGACGTGTGTGACGCCAAATCGATTGCAGGATGTAAATATATATATATATATTTATATATATTATATTTATATATATATATATATATATATATATATATATATGCCTACATAAAATATAAAAGGTATAGTCAGTGTGATGAAGCAGCCAACCTCGTCAGGAGAAGCCCACGAACCTTCTGCTTGAAAGTTAACCACGAACCTTCGACTTTTCACCATCCTGATATCCTGGGGGAGCGCGTTCCACAAAAAAATAGCTTGTACGTAAAAGGAAGAATGAAGGAAGTCAGTACGGTGAGTAGGACATTGGAGAAGTCGATTATGAGAAGAGCGAAGATTTTTATTGTGGTTTGCGCATATGTATTGGAAGTAAGGGGATAGATAATCCGGGGAAGAAGGAGAGTCTAAAAAGGAGAATAGAGTGGTTAGCGCCCTTTGCTCCCTGCGTTGGCGTATGGGCAACCACTTTAATTGCAACCGATGTGCAGACACATGATCATATTTACGCAGATTGAACACGAATCGAATGCAGTTATTTAAAAGTCGGTCAAGTTTGTTGAGAAGATCTGCATTCAGGTCAAAGTAACACACGTCAGCATAATCAATAATAGGAAAAACCAAGGCCTGCACCAGCACAGCCTTTGTAGCGGTAGGAAGCAAATTCTTTAATTTATATAGTGCCCCCAGGGATCCGGTGACCCTCTTACACTAACGACCTGTGCATGCCACCTCAAATTAGTATCTATGCACAGCCCCAGATCCTTAACGTCATTACTGAGAGGGATAACGGCAAAGTTAAAGATGACCGTTGGTAAATTGGCCTTGTTAATCCCGCTCAGCGCACGTGTGCTACCTATAATTATTGCTTGGCATTTAAGAGGATTTACTGCTATGCCAAACCTTTCAGACCAATTATTAATGGTTGCCAAGTCATCATTAACCCTCAAAATAGCATCAGACAGCCTCTCAACACCAGCCTGACAGTATAGTTGCAAGTCGTCAGCATATTACAGATGGTTCGCACACCGAAGTTCAGAAGTTATGAGATTTATAAAGATGGAAAATAAAAGAGGAGATAGAATACCGCCTTGAGGAACGCCAGCTTTTAATTCGCACCAGTTTGATGATAGATCATCCAGCTTGATCGACTGCTGACGCTCCTGAAGATATGAAGAGAACCATTCCAGTGATTTTCCAGAGATATTGAAGACATTCGAGAAATCTACTAAAACTAGAACTGTAGCTTTAGTGTCCTCAAGGCCTGCTCTAATATCGCCAGTCACTTTAAGGAGGGCAGAAACAGTGCTGTGTCCAGGCCTGAATCCAGATTGGAGAGGGCTGATGAGTCCATTGAGGTAAATGAATTTCGAAAGCTGTTTGTGGACACAGGCTTCAAGGACTTTGGACAGGAAAGGGAGTATTGATATAGGCCGGAAATGAGATGGGACCGTGGAAACTGAGACTTTTGGAAGTGGACGAACAAAGGCATTACGCCACAGGGATGGGAAGGTGCCGGAATAGAGGGAGAAGTTTATTATGTGGGTTATCGCTGGTAGGACGTGATCCAAAATTGTAACAATCATGTGGCGAGAAATGTTATCACAGCCTACCGCTTTGGATTTTATGGATAAGATTATCTTACTGACCTCCGACGACTCAACAGGTACGAAACGAAAGGGTGTAGGAATTTCGGGACGCATCAGGCCAGTGATATGTGTCACAGTACGTTCCTTGGCTAGACGATCCATAAGAGGGACTGTGGAGAAATGATTATTGAGATCATCCAAGCCAATTGTGTTGGGGAGGTCTGGATATTGCGCTTTGCCGACACCTAGAGTTCCGAGAAATTTCCAGATATCGGCAGGAGAAGAATGAGAGATATTTTCGAGAACATGGCGGCGTTTAGCGTTACGTACCAATTGGTTACACCTATTTCTTGCAACCTTAAAGGCTGCCCAGCTTTCTTCCGTGCGGTCTCTACGATGCTTGCGAAAGGCTCGGTCGCGGCGCCTCATCGCCATTCTGATCCCATGCGTCATCCATGGCGCAGGTGGCCGCTTAATTCTCACCCTCCTGATGGGAGCATGGCGGTCATACAAGCCCGTTACCTCAGCATTGAAAATTGCCACTTTGTCATTGACTTCAATCGCCTCCATTAGAGGCTCCCAGTCAATCTTCGACGCATCATCATGTAATTTTGCTTCCTCTACTCGCGCAAAGCAACGCCTGTACAAAACCTTGGGCTTCACCCTGGGCGGTTTTAGGACATAGGAAAGAAAGATTAGATAATTTACTTTTTATTACAATTGTTAGTGCAAATAAATAAGGATTTTTGACAGTTATGTTATGAGTAGCTTCAGCCAGCGGCTTTACATTCATTCCCGTGGAATAAAAAGTAGCCTAATGTGTTATTCCAGACCATAATGTATCGCTATTCCAAATTTCAACCCGAACCATTCAGCCGTTTTGACGTGAATGAGTAACAAATATACACACTAACTTAAGCATTTATAATATTAGTCAGATAAATAATAAAATAAAATTAGATACAATTAATGACGACGACAAAATATAAAAATTCAAGCTACGAGTAATAACCGAGCAGAGCGGGTGAATCCGCACGAGCTTGTTATAAATATAGAGGTAAAGGAAGATCAAGACACTTCATAAAACGATAATAAAACAAAATAATAAGATTCAGCAGTCGAACTATGTTTCTATAGTTTTGTTCGACATCACGCTAGATGATGAGTCATATCCTGTACCTTTTTATTAAATTACATAACATAATTATCACGACTTTTATCCCCGAAGGGGTAGGCAGAGGTGCATACAGAAGTAACACCCACTGTGTGCCTATTGCTATATTCCGGACACATTTCCAAACTCCGTACTACTATTTAGTTTTTTTTAAACCCGGGAATCTAACACGAGACCCCTTGCCCGGTAGTTGCACTTGCGACCACTCCGCCAACGAGGCAGTTATTAAATGAATAAATAAATAATAATAAGTAGACGCTAACATCCTATAACCTGCAGCAGGTATAACACGCGATGCTAGCGTGCTCCGTTAACGAACCGACATACGATCGAAGAAAAAGCTCTTTATAGCCTCCAGCAATGTAGCTTGATACTGTGACCCTTATTTTTACTGCAAATACGAGGACTGCACCAGCAAATAACGATAGAAAATATCGTACTAAAAAGATGTCACTAATTATTAATCTAATGTTTTTATAGGGTAATCAAGTAGACTGGTGATCAGTGGCATTTATACCAGCGCAATTACTATAACTGTAAGCACATATCAAGTAGATAAATATATCAGGTCCATGAAATTAAATAACGTCTTCGGATCATCAGAAATTAGCCTTTATTTTATGGCATAATCCAGTAAACGAGCAGACGGATCACCTGATGGTAAACAATCGGCGTCGCCCATAGAACACCAGAAGCGTTACAAGTGCTTTACCGGCCTTTTGGGGAGAACGAGTTTGAGGATCTTTAGAGATTCAGGGATTGGGGAGATTGGGAAGAGGAAGGTAATTGGGTCTCCGGTAACCTTACTCACACGACGAAACACAACGCAAGCGTTGCTTCACGTCGGTTTTCTGTGAGGCCGTGGTATCACTCCGGTCGAGCCAGCCGATTCGTGCCGAAGCATGGCTCTCCCACACTTGGTTGGTCGCAGCTTTGTTAACAGCCTTGTTAAAACTGTTTGGATTGTACCTATATCAGTATTGTTTGATTTCAAAGTTTTGAACAACGTTATGCGTAACCTATTTATTTTATACTGTTTTATAAATTATATGGTGAAAATAGTGTGAAAACACTCCTTGCCTGCACTTTGGGGCTCCCTTTGTCGTCGTGTTACACTCTGCACTGCTGCTTCATTTTTGTTTAAATTTGATGATTTTTGTTTAAATAAACGATTTTGGTAAGTATGGATAGATATTGAAACTGACTTGAAGCCACCCCCGAGGCTTTGCTCGCGTGGGGGTTGATTTTTCTGAAACATGTACGGTCGCGGCTTCAGTTTCGGCCGAAACTGAAACCGAAGGTCACGACGTAACTATAAAATTTCTTAAAATACTGAAGTTTGCTGCATTTTACCTATTATTTTGCATTAATTAGGGCATGAAATGGAAACACAGTATATTAAATGTTTTGTAATCATATCTATATTAATAATTTCGTTAAGGGGTACGGTAGACTCGATCGAAACATTACCTCAATAACAAAACATAAAAAAATATCGATTTCGAGTCGATAATTTATATCCGCAAAATTCGGATTATGTAGGTTATTTCGTTTTATTAATTCATTTTAATGACACTGACAGACAACCGACCGTAGTCGCCATCTTGAGTAGACAATAAACGTTCCGTTTCGCACTAGCTGTCAAACACATCTCGCCAATCAACACGTTGTCCCCTCAAAAAGGTATAAAAATAACAAGAAATATAAATATTTTCACGCGAACAAAGTCGACTCTTCACATTTTTCATTTACAATCTCTTTTTACGTTTGACTTGTTACTGACTCAATATTTAATTAACTATATAAATCTTTAAGTACAGAAACAAAACATAAACTTACATGCAATCAGTTCCACATATCCTCAAAGAATGTTTGCGTCGGGTGCACGCGCACTAAGTTTTGTTGCTCCAGTGCTATCCGAAAGGCGTACGCCCGTTCCTGACCGTTCTCGAACAGGGCCGACAGCGTCCGTCAAAGGGTTGCCGCGGTAACTAAGTTAGGCGAGCATGAACGTGCATGAACATGCGACATAAGTTTGGGTTTCGGCAATAGTTACGGCCGATTTTGGCCGAAGCCGAAACTGCCGCCGAAACTTGATTTTTGGCAGATACTCGGCCGGAACCGAAACCGAAAGCGAACGGACAGAGACACATGTTTAGGTATTATACACCCCACTGCGAGGAATATGCGACTCCTTTTTTATTTTATTTAGAGAACTATAATATGCACGTAATGGAAATGGCTGATTTTTTAATGAAATTTATGTTTACAAATGAATTAAATTCCATCACATGGGACTTCAATTATAACTCCAGAAAAGTATGTGTTAAATTGAACATGTGCGCTATCCATTTGTAGATAAAACAATATAGACATATTATTATATACAACAATACGCATAACTTCGTCTGTAAAACTGGATCTATTGCAGACACCTTTACTTTAAGTAGATTCGCAGATTTGCACCATCCTCGACGATTTATAATTTTGATGAATTGCTCCAGAAAAAATTTAGCGTTTCTAAATTGAAGTACATGTAATTTAATTGAACATCCTTTAAAATCATTTTTCGCATCTACGTACATCAATCTAAGTTATTTAATTAATGGCAATTTATTTTAGATACAGCAATACGCATGAACGATTTCTATTTTTTCTTTTTTGTCAGGAAACATTAAATTTTAGTAAAATCATAGATAAAATTGGAAACGCAATATTTTAATAACCATAAGAAGTCAACTTTGTCATCTTCCGAGCTTTACTCGCTGTTTTTTAGTTAACGACGTGTTCTGAATGTTAAGCTAGCTAGATCGATTAATCGCACCCGAACCCCCAAATACAAAATTTCAAGAAAATCGTTGAAACTGTTTCCAAAATCGTTGATTCATACACATACTAGATTTACTCATTAAATGGTATAAGATTATGTATGTACGTCCACGTAAAAACTCCTTACTAGATACCTAATTATACAAAAACAATATATAAATTGGTTTTTAATGAACTTTAATAATGAGTTTTAATGAATTAACAATGACGCCGTTCGTTAAGCAGAATAAGAATTATTAATGTCGTCGATTTTAATGAGCTGGTTAAACAATCTTGGTATATTAATGCGTTTACAAATTATACCTATCATCCAATAAATGAAGATTAATTTTAACTACATAGGAGATTACTTCACTGAGCAAAGGGTCTTCGGTTCAATTTCCAGACTGAGTAATGTATTATATCCTATCTATTTCGGACATTTTTCAGCACTAAAGTCTAGAATAGTACCCGGTATACATGGTAAGTAGGCTCAACACTTAATATATTGGTTCCGTAACATAATTGGTAAAAAGTGGGAGATACATACATATGTGCGTCTCTGCCTACTCCCTCGTAGATTGAGGCGTGTTGAGAGGTGAGAGGGTGTATCGTTCATGGTTTTAGAAATCGTTGATTGGTTTATTTGATTGAATTTGTTTGAAGCCGCTAATGGCCGAAATCTTTTGTACGAATTAAATAATTCTTTGTATGTTGAATTGTCCATTTATTGAAGAAGAATATTACCTCTATATAACGCCAAAGGCTAGTCGTATGCTGTAAAACATCGTCAATAGAGACGGCGGGTGAAAGCGCGCGGTAGTAGGTAGCTAGTACCGTAAGCTCCAGTATTACTGGTTCGAATTTAATAATTCTATTCATGTTACATACTAAGTTTATCGAAGAAGGCTACATGCTATGAAACATCACGCTATCATCAATAACCACTACAAAAACCGCCTGGTAGTGGATAGTAGATAATGACCATAATCATAAATCAATACTTTAATTCTAATGTAGAGGTAGACAATCTAGTTTCCTTATGGTATCCAGCATATCTTTCTTTATTGAAACAAAGAGTGTCCTTTTTCTTGTATAGAAGCACTATTTCTATGGACTGTCAGTATGCATATGTGAGCACCATGTTAGACTATAAGATTTTTATTATTTCTTATTTTAGTAAGTTATTAGTATAATACGTCAAGCGTGTGTTTGCATTGTTCTTGCATATGCGTACAATATTGAAATATGTATCAGAGACATTGTAGAACATACTTTTTTAAAAAGAGTAACGAATGGAGTTTCTTGCTCGTTCTTCTCCATTCGAATCTAAATTTTGGAATGAGCAGCTAGCTTCATTGACGGACTGACTGACAGACTATTTTATATTTGATACAGATTATTTATTTTGTATTTGTTGACGTTTCAAATGTACCAAATTATGGTTTAATTGAAATAAATGCTTTGACTTTGACATATTTTCTGCAAAACTGTTTGGAATTTGCCGCCGTTCTAAGGAGTTGTAAATACTTGCCCGGATTAGGCAGCATTTTCTGTTTTATTGGCGGTGCATATTGTTCATGTAGGTAATAATAATATAGCTGTATAATATTAGTTCACAAATTTCTTTTCAAACGAACTATTTTACAACGTGATTGTAAGTTATTACTTACTATACTAGATAATTTTTATTGATGGTATTATAGATACGTGCCATAAATATTAATAAACCGATTTCCGTATGGGTAAAAACAGAAACGAAAGAGTCAAAACGATCAGTGAAGCCCTACAATAATCGATAGTTGCATTACCTCTAGCACCATTCATTCGATTCGTTCATTGGTTAATGGCACGACCGGTATTAACTAACCTTTTTAAAACAACAGACAAAAGTTAAAAATGGAAAATGGCTCTGTTTCTGAATAAAAGAGTTATGTTACCTAGCGATATTGAGATAAGCAGCACAAATGTTTCTTTGAATGAATAATTGTTTTAGGACATGCGGGCACATTCATGGAACACAAACTTTTGTTTTATTCATTCTAAACTTATATTTTTAACTCCTCACACAAAAGAATCCCAAAACTATTATTAGGTAAATTGTTGCTAAGACGACGCGACGCCGTACCATGGTGGCCGCGCTACCTCATGGTATTAAAACCTCGACAGTGATTTAAACCTGTCATAGTTCGAACCTCTAATCTCTTTAAGCCCTGAAGCATCGCACATGAGCTGACTTGTTCGAGGAAGAGTACCACAGATATTATTACTCATCAGGTTTGTTTCTATGTCACTTCCGGGATCAGATAAGAAAAAGTCGCGGGAACTTGGTTCTGTCGCTTTTTCATGAAAATAAACAATTGTTTTGAATTTGAGATTCTTTTATGAATAGCTTCAGTACCTATTCAGAAAATTTTAATAATTATGATCAATTTCATTATTCACTTATTAGTCAATCACATTTTCTATTGTTCCTAGATTACAAGTCAATTATTATTGATCAAAGGCTTAAATTTAAATTCATCATAACATAATTCAAGAGTGATAACATACTACAAACAGCATTTCGTAATATATGCACTAGTTCATGCCTGTTTTATTGCGTATGATTTTCTTTACAATCGTAATTAAATAGAAACTTAATTCATTCATATTTCTCGTCAAAAGACAAACACACCACGTTCGTGTACTACCCTAAATAAACGAGCATTCATGAAGAAATTAATGAATGTCGGAGAAGCACAAGAGATGCGCTAGAACCTCGTCATTTAGCTTCTCAAAATACTATTCTCACATCTTCATTAAACCTCACACCAATTAGACTTGAACAATTATTTTATAAACTACGTTTAATAAGATTTATTTCACTTCTCTTTGTTTCTGAAGTCACTTAGTTAATTAGTATAATAAAACCTTCTCCTCAGCGTCAGTTCAGCGAATCGCGAGACACTCGCGCACAAACATGCATACATAAATAAAACTGAGAAACGCCTTTTTTGACTGCCTCGTTGGCCGAGTTCGATTCCCGGATCGCGCAAAGTACTACTGGGTTTTTAAAAATTCTTAGTGGTAGCAGGGAATCTGGTATTCCAGTACCTAATATGGCTTGAGGCTGACCCCTATTACATGGGACTCAAACCATAAATAGTGAAAAGTGGATGTTCTATTGTACAGTGACAATAAATACACTTTTGCTTACCCCTTCGGGGATAAAAGGCGTGCTGTTACGTCATGCCTTTTTGTAGTATTTTAAAAATCAGTAAAAATCGAGACTTGACACTACATTGAGAAATGTAAGTACAACAGTATATCAGTAAAGTATAGGGCTACGGTGCGCCATAGCACACTTGCTACGCCGTAGCATATTTAAGGGGTTGGCGTAGTAGTTTGGTTACGATCGCTTTTTGACGCATTTCGTGGCAATGCTTTGGAAATGAACGTTTACTTCGTGTAAAAATACCACGTAGCTTTGTTCGTACCTTCGGTGTTGTTAAGTTTCCATAACCGCATGGTAATTCACAACTACTTACAAAGTCAATTAGAAGGAAACAAAGAAAGTATGAAACAAGAAATAGTTGATGTATTACTCATTACATTAATAACAAGTTGTAATCAATTAGAAATATATTGTGTGCATTCATATTATAATATAATGTGATTGTGATTCTTTAATGAGGAATTTAGTGTAAAAGGCATAGTTATTTTATTAAGTGTAAATTAAATAATAGTCAGTTCTACAATGCTTTATAGAGTAAAGTATCAGAAGAAATTATTAGATTAAGAAGTGTTCTGAACGCTTCCTTTCTTCTTCTTTTCTTCGAATATACTTCAAATTATGCTTAAAACAGAACCAGTGTTAAAAATGTTAAATAAAAAAGCACTCGTGACTAATATCAAATAAATTACTTTCCATTACTTTATAAATTAGACGCCGGTAAATTTGTTGCAAGCGAAAACCCCAATTTTCAATTTTCAAATTTCGTTACCGCCAACATTTCGACCAATCGCCGCGGTCTAACGGTTTCTTACGCCCCGCCCACAACCCTGCGTATGCGCAGGCAGCAAAAAATTTTTCATTCGCTACTCAGCACTCACTCGGTGACTACGCACACTGCAACTGCAAGGCATTCTTACAAAGGAATAACGATTTCGATAGTAATGGATCCAGTAAAAGACTCAGACAACTTGAACGAGGTATGTCTCATTTATTTGTAAAATCAATGTGTTATTGAAATTGAAAGATGTATCTAAACAGTTTTTTTATTTTATCAGGAGCAGCCACGCCAGAGCCAAGAACCAGAGCCATCCACATCGACCGACTCTAAACGAACCAGACCAAAGCGTGGAAGGCCCCGTGGTGCAAATCGCACCCCACTGTCTTTGGTTTGTATAAAATTTCTTTATTTGGATTGGATTTCTTTATTTCTTTATTTGGACATCTTAGAACTTCTCTCTGAACCTAGAGGTACATATCGCAGGGCGTCCGCGTCTATAGTGATGATCAAAGACATTTACAAGTTTATCAATGTGTTATTGAAATTGAAAGATGTATCTAAACAGCTTTTTTTATTTTATCAGGAGCAGCCACGCCAGAGCCAAGAACCAGAGCCATCCACATCGACCGACTCTAAACGAACCAGACCAAAGCGTGGAAGGCCCCGTGGTGCAAATCGCACCCCACTGTCTTTGGTTTGTATAAAACAAATCGTTTGTAAAAACTTGTACAAGTTCTTTATTTGGACATCTTAGAACTTCTCTCTGAACCTAGAGGTACATATCGCAGGGCGTCCGCGTCTATAGTGATGATCAAAGACATTTACAAGTTTATTGAAAATGTTTCGTTTCTTATGCGTTTTATGACATTTGTGTGTATATGCCTGCCTCGGAGACTAAGTGGTCGCAAGTACAAGTCTCAGGTTCAATTTCTGGGTCGGGCAAAGTAGTACAGGGTTTTAAAAAAAACCTGAGTATGGCAATAGGCTGACCCCTATTTCATGGGAGTCATAACATGAATAGTGAAAAGTGGGTGTTCCCTTGTACACTGGCATTAAGTGCCGTAATGTGCACCTCTGCCTACCCCTTCGAGGATAAAAGGCGTAATGTTATTTTATGTGTGTGGATATAGATATTATAGAGATTGAAAATCTATAACTTTGGTCTGAATTTCTGTTATCTATATATATATACTAGCTTCTCACAGCGGCTTCGCCCGAGTTTCCAGGTGCCCAGCCTATGTGTTACTCCAAACCATAATCTACCTCTGTCCCAAATTTCATCCATTATAGACATATATAAATAACAGGCTCTGCTATGTTTTTTCTACATATAGCACTTTTCTACAGTTTTGTTATACGTACATTGATTGATGAACCACATTTACATGTTTACAGGAGGAAAAACGCGCCAGAAACGCTCAATATGAGCGTGAAAGGCGAGAGGAGTTGGCGAAAGCCCAATGCGAACTGGCAGAGGCCGCAGGGTGTGACCCTAATGTACGTTTACGAAATCTGAAATGTTTGCGAGTAAGATAGACTTTATTGTTTTATGTTTTGTCTCATTTTTATTTCTTTTTGTAGATAACGTCGGCCAACTTAATGGTGCATGTTATCATGCACTTAAAAACTAAAAGAAGAGAACGTATAGAAGACATTAAACGCGTGAATAGAAAATTGAAGAAAAAAAGTAAGTGTAAAACTAAAATTTCTTGAAATAATAAATTTATAGTGTCTGTACGAGTATTTGCTTATTTATTGTTGTTTTTTTTGTAGTAAAAAAGCTAAAGTTGGCCCTCGACCAGGCAGAACAAGTCGCGCCATCAACACCGCAGCCAGGTACGACATTTTAGCATGACTTATTAGATTGGTATTGGAGTCAATGATAATAGTAAGAATAGGCTTTGGAGTTTTTATATTTCTTGCTTAATGTGTTTAATTTGGTTGCATTTGTAACAGATAATTAACTAGTGTTGAATTTTTTAGTAGCAGAGCAGGAGCCCGACATGCAGTCTCCAACAATATTGCCCACAGAGGCAGATTTTCCAGATCGTTTCTGTAAGTATTAAATTTGTATTGGAGCAACTATGTTTATTTTGGTCGCGTTTGTAACACACAATTAACTGGTGTTGAATTTTTAGTAGCAGAGCAGGAGTCTGACGAGACTGCGTCTCCAACAATATTGCCCACAGAGGCAGATCTTTCCTGTAAGTATTAAATTTGTATTGGAGCAACTATGTTTATTTTGGTCGCGTTTGTAACACACAATTAACTGGTGTTGAAATTTTAGTAGCAGAGCAGGAGTCTGACGAGACTGCGTCTCCAACAATATTGCCCACAGAGGCAGATCTTTCCTGTAAGTATTAAATTTGTATTGGAGCAACTATGTTTATCTTGGTCGCGTTTGTAACACACGATTAACTGGTGTTGAATTTTTAGTAGCAGAGCAGGAGTCTGACGAGACTGCGTCTCCAACAATATTGCCCACAGAGGCAGATCTTTCCTGTAAGTATTAAATTTGTATTGGAGCAACTATGTTTATTTTGGTCGCGTTTGTAACACACAATTAACTGGTGTTGAAATTTTAGTAGCAGAGCAGGAGTCTGACGAGACTGCGTCTCCAACAATATTGCCCACAGAGGCAGATCTTTCCTGTAAGTATTAAATTTGTATTGGAGCAACTATGTTTATTTTGGTCGCGTTTGTAACACACAATTAACTGTGTTGAATGTTTAGTAGCAGAGCAGGAGCCCGATATGCAGTGTCAAACAACATTGCCATCCTGCCATGCCATGGCCTTACCATCGCTTGAGGATGTGTCATTTGAAGATCTTTTCTGTAAGTATTAAATTTGTATTGGAACAACTATGTTTATTTTGGTCGCGTTTGTAACAGACAATTAACTGGTGTTGAATTTTTAGTAGCAGAGCAGGAGCCCGATATGCAGTGTCAAACAACATTGCCATCCTGCCATGCCATGGCCTTACCATCGCTTGAGGATATATCATTTGAAGATCTTTTCTGTAAGTATTAAATTTGTATTGGAGCAACTATGTTTATCTTGGTCGCGTTTGTAACACACGATTAACTGGTGTTGAATTTTTAGTAGCAGAGCAGAAGCCCGCCGAGACTACGTCTCCATCAATATTGCCCACAGAGGCAGATTTTCCAGATCTTTCTTGTAAGTATTAAATTTGATTGGACGAACTATGTTTAGTTTGGTCGCACTTGTAACACACAATTAACCGGTTTTGAATTTTTTAGTAGTAGAGCAGGAGCCCCGATCACCACCAACATTGCACCTACCACCGCAACTAGATTTAAGTTCATTATTGCGTGAGTATTAGATTCGTATTTGTGCGGCGTTTCTGTGTAGTGCTAGTCATATTTTGATTGCATTTGCAACATACAACTTATCTGTTATTGTATTTTTTTTTATTCAGCTCAAGACGACTTGGAGGAAATCTACGATGCTCTTGATCAAATAGGACATTGAAGACTCCCGGCAGAAGACATCGTTCTGAAGGCTCCCGACTCCTAAATAAAAATATTTAATAAATTCTACATTTTTTATTTATTGGCTCGACACATACGCAGTTTGACGAGATTAAACTTCGAAATAGCATTGCCTACAAGTCATTTCTTTGTTTTAATTAAAAAAAATCCAAATACGTAATTTAAAATTACCAAACACGTCAATGTCATTAATTTTTAATCAGAAGAAATAAATGATGTCCTGATTAGATGATTGTCCTACAGTCCATCGAATGAATCATATTAGAAATGTTTTACTCAATTCTAGGCCCCCTGATATACAATATACAATAGCTAAATAAGACAGTGTGTCTATGGTCCAAAATTACTCTATAATAAAGTTATATTGTTATAGTTTATTTGAGGCAATTCGTAAATAGGTATAAGAGAGACTCCAAATGCATGTAATTTTAATAATTGCTAAATGTGTTCTCTCATAAATAATTTTATCGTTTTAACAGAGTAAGATTAAGTAGCAAGATTGCTGTTGGGAATTTGATGATGGCGCAGTTTTTTTTTACATAATCTTAATTAATGACTATTATCATCTAAAGTCCCAGAGCCTAGTTTGTGGAAGTACTTACCATGATTGGGCTGGACATTGCGATAATAAAGTTTATTTGTCGAGAAGTCTGCTCACTCTGGGGGTGTCCATGCATCCGTATTTTTTTTTTTTTTTTTTTTAAGGGGGGAAAATCATCGAATGACTTCTCCCGCCTGGGTGAGGCGGGAGGGAATGTCAGACTCTTACTGACTAAAAACCACCCCGTTCCTTCTCCTGCACGTCGAGCCGGAGCCCCGGTTACCCGTTAGGTTCTCCGTATAGGCTTTAATAAACTGATTAAACAATGTTTGAGCATTTCCATTTTCTTATTGAACCTATATTTATCATATGTTTGAGCCACTAAGTAGGTGTTAGTTCTAAGTTGTGTAGATTATTGTTTCAGAAATATAAAATTTAATTATACCTCTATAATCATATTTCTATAAAACTGATTGTTATTTACAAATTTGTTGAGAATCGTAATTTCTGGAAAGACATGCGTTAACCGTTCAGTTAACAATAGTACTCAGTAAAACCTGGTTCAGTGTTCACCTTCCAGTGACCACATAAAGGAATGTATTAATTAACTTTACTTTTTACTACTGTACTTTTTTAGACGCGAACTGTTTCTAAAAGAAAGTCATAGATTGCTAAACGATTGTCTATTTCATAGATTAATAGTTCAAATAATTAAAAATTTTCAACTACACCACGAATACTACACGGATTAGTGATGTACCATGTTATTTTTAAATGTTGAAGGTTCATTTTGCAGTCTATACGTACGTCTCTACCAATGAAGTAACGATCGCATTGTCGTACTGATCGCAATTGTGTTCACTAATGACCTCAACAACAACTAACTGCCTGAGTCAATACCCCATTGGTTTAACTACTAGGCTATTCTATTTTCGGTGCTCGCTGCTTACACTACGGCGATGATATAGAAGTGGTAGGGTGTCCGTTTCTTCGCAAGGACGTAGTTTTAGTGGAGCTACTCTAAGTCCACTGCCACACGGCACTTACACTAGTGTATGCTTCTAGCTATCACTCCGCCTTTGTACGCGAGGAGCTCGATGTTGATACTATGTAGTAACATAGAATTCCATCAAGCCGAACAAATTCCACTCAGGAAACCAATTAATAAAGTAATACCTACCATTAACACGTGTACCACAACATCAGGTCCACGTGTTTAGATATTACACATCCCACTGCGAGAAATATGCGACTCCTTTTTTATTTTTCTTAGATAATTATAATATGTAGGTAATGTGAGCGGCTGATTTTTTAATGAAATGTATATTTACACGTCAATTGAATAAGGCATTACTTAAAATTAAGTAAAGCAAGAGTTTTACTGAATAAACATTATCATCAGTAGCCCATAGTGTAGACAGCCTTAAAAAATTTGGTTATGCCGTCCCAGTGGTTCAGCCTTTGTAAAAAACAATAAATACTCGTTGAAACCCATTTGGGAATGAATGCTCGTATTTCAGCAATTTGTATTGTGAAAGGATCAGGATTATAAGCCGACCTATTCTTTATAAATGTATAATAATGACTCCTATAATAATAATCATTAATGTTTCAAAGCCTTGTTAAAACAAAGGTGTTTTCATTTGTTTGCAACCAGTTTTTTTATAAATATACTTGGCAAAGTGATATTATTTGATAAGCCACTTTTTTCGAGTTAAGTATTAATAAAAAGAAATGAATGTAAAATGAAACCAAATCTACTTTTACCTCTTTAAAATAATAACTCTTTCAGGAATGTAGTTTGATAGTTTCTTACAGATATAGAAGTTTTGCATCGACGCAACTATATCTGTAGGTTAAATTAGGTCTTATTTAACCCTAATTCGATAGGAATAAAATGATTCCTAACATTATATACAAATAAGTTAAAAAAGTGATTTAGTAAAATATATTAACATAACATAAAATCACGCCTTTTATCCCCAAAGGGTTTTTGTCTTTAAGGGGGGAAAATCATCGAACGGCTGCTCCCGCCTGGGTGAGACGGAAGCGAGTGTCAGACTCTTACTGACTAAAAACGACCCCGTTCCTTCTCCTGCCCGCCGAGCTGGAGCCCGGTAACCCGTTAGGTTCTCCGCGACATCCCTAAAGGGGTTGGCAGAGATGCACATTATGCCACTGTACAATGTGACACCTTTTTTACTATTTATGTGATGAGTTCCGTGTAATAAGGGGTGAGTCTATTGCCATATATCGAGCACGATTTCTGCCTCCGTTCTACTACTGACAAATTTTAAAAATCCGAGTATTACTTTGTCCGGGTCGGGAATCGAATCCGAGACCCCTTGCTCGGCAGTCGCACCTGCAACCATTCGGCCAACGAGGCAGTCAAATAAGTAATAAGTAAAACCTAATTTTAATTAAGATACACGCGATCTGAAAATCGTTTCAACTGTAACAAGTATAAAATGATGAAACAACAATATGAACATCAGTAAAGAACAGGGCTACGGTGCGCCGTAGCACAAGTGCTACGCCGTAGCAGAAGTAAGAGGATGGCGTAGCAGTTTGGTTACGATCGTTTTTTGATGCATCTTGTGCCTATGATATTAATTGCGAAATCATCATTTTCAGCAACATGCTACATCAGAACCACTAACAGAGCGAAGTTCTCACGGATCACGCAGATATTCGATTAACATCTTTGGAATTATGGGAACAAAACATAGGTAGGAGCAATCCTAATGGCGCCTACTTGTCTATAAATATTGCATAGAAACTATTGACAGCACAATAGAGACTTCTATTGTGCTGTCTTATCTCTGACTCGGGGATCGCTCTTTTGTATTGTTCCATAAAAAGAACAACTGCATTGGAAATTATTTTTATACTTTGTGTTAAAATACCACGTAACTTTGTTCGTACCTTCGGTGTCGTTAAGTTAACATAAACGCATGGTATTTCTCAACTAATTACAAAGTCAATTAGAAAGAAACAAACAAAGTGTGAGACAAGAAAACAATTGATTTATTAATCATTAGAATAATAAAAAGTTGTAACCATTTATAAATATAATGAGTGCATTCGTATTATAATATAATGTGATTGTAATTCTTTAATGAGGAATTTAGTGTAAAAGGCATTGTTATTTTATTAAGTATAAATTAAATAAAAGTCAGTTTAACAACACTTTATTGAGTAAAGTATCAGAAGAAATTATTAGATTAAGAAGTGTTCTGAACGCTAACAGTTTCATTGATTCTTTGAATATTCGTCAAATTATGTATGTATAAAACAGAACCAATGTTTAAAATTTTAATAAAGAAGCACTCTTCAATAATATCAAATATATGACTTTCCATTACTCTATGAATTAGACGCCGGTAAATTTATTGCAAGCGAAAACCCCAATTTTAGATTTTCAAATTTCGTTACCGCCAACATTTCGACCAATCGCCGCGGTCTAACGGTTTCTTTCGCCCCGCCCACAACCCTGCGTACGCGCAGGGTTGTGGGCGGAACAAAAATTTTTCATTCGCTACTCAGCACTCACTCGGTGACTACGCACACTGCAACTGCAAGGCATTCTTACAAAGGAATAACGATTTCGATAGTAATGGATCCAGTAAAAGACTCAGACAACTCGAACGAGGTATGTCTCATTTATTTGTAAAATCAATGTGTTATTGAAATTGAAAGATGTATCTAAACAGTTTTTTTATTATAACAGGAGCAGCCACGCCAGAGCCAAGAACCAGAGCCATCCACATCGACCGACTCTAAACGAACCAGACCAAAGCGTGGAAGGCCCCGTGGTGCAAATCGCACCCCACTGTCTTTGGTTTGTATAAAACAAATCGTTTGTAAAAACTTGTACAAGTTCTTCTTTATTTGGACATCTTAGAACTTGTCTCTGAACCTAAGAGGTACATATCGCAGGGCGTCCGCGTCTATAGTGATGATCAAAGACATTTACAAGTTTATTGAAAATGTTTCGTTTCTTATGCGTTTTATGACATTTGTGTGTATATGCCTGCCTCGGAGACTAAGTGGTCGCAAGTACAAGTCTCAGGTTCAATTTCTGGGTCGGGCAAAGTAGTACAGGGTTTTAAAAAAAACCTCAGTATGGCAATAGGCCGACCCCTATTACACGGGAGTCATAACATAAATAGTGAAAAGTGGGTGTTACATTGTACACTGGCATCAAAGCCGTAATGTGTACCTCTGCCTACCCCTTTGAGGATAAAAGGCGTAATGTTATTTTATGTGTGTGGATATAGATATAATAGAGATTGAAAATCCATAACTTTGGTCTGAATTTCTGTTATCTATATATATACTAGCTTCTCACAGCGGCTTCGCCCGAGTTTCCAGGTGCCCAGCCTATGTGTTACTCCAAACCATAATCTACCTCTGTCCCAAATTTCATCCATCATAGACATATATACCTCTAAATAACAGGCTCTGCTATGTTTTTTCTACATATAGCACTTTTCTACAGTTTTGTTGTACGTACATTGATTGATGAACCACATTTACATGTTTACAGGAGGAAAAACGCGCCAGAAACGCTCAATATGAGCGTGAAAGGCGAGAGGAGTTGGCGAAAGCCCAATGCGAACTGGCAGAGGCCGCAGGGTGTGACCCTAATGTACGTTTACGAAATCTGAAATGTTTGCGAGTAAGATAGACTTTATTGTTTTATGTTTTGTCTCATTTTTAATTCTTTTTGTAGATAACGCCGGCCAACTTAATGATACATGTTATCATGCATTTAAAATCTAAAAGAAGAGAACGTATAGAAGACATTAAACGCGTGAATAGAAAATTGAAGAAAAAAAGTAAGTGTAAAACTAAAATTTCTTGAAATAATAAATTTATAGTGTCTGTACGAGTATTTGCTTATTTATTGTTGTTTTTTTTTGTAGTAAAAAAGCTAAAGTTGGCCCTCGACCAGGCAGAACAAGTCGCGCCATCAACACCGCAGCCAGGTACGACATTTTAGCATGACTTATTAGATTGGTATTGGAGTAAATGATAATAGTAAGAATAGGCTTTGGGGTTTTTATATTTCTTGCTTAATGTGTTTATTTTGGTCGCGTTTGTAACACACAATTAACTGGTGTTGAATTTTTAGTAGCAGAGCAGGAGTCTGACGAGACTGCGTCTCCAACAATATTGCCCACAGAGGCAGATCTTTCCTGTAAGTATTAAATTTGTATTGGAGCAACTATGTTTATTTTGGTCGCGTTTGTAACACACAATTAACTGTGTTGAATTTTTTAGTAGCAGAGCAGGAGCCCCGATCACCACCACCATCGCACCTACCACCGCAACTAGATTTAAATTCATTATTCTGTGAGTATTTGTTTCGGATTTGTGCGGCGTTTCTATATAGTGCTAGTCATATTTTGATTGTATTTGCAACATACAACTAATCTGTTATTGTATTTTTTTCTACTCAGCTCAAGAGGACTTGGAGAAAATCAATGGCGCTATTGACCAAATATTAAATCAAACACTCCCAGCAGAAGACGTTCCGAAGGCTCCCGAGTCATAAATAAAAAAAATAAACAATTTTTACATTTTTTATTTATTGCCTCGACACAAACATAATTTGACGAGAATAAACTTCGAAGTAGTATTGCCTGCAAGTCATTTCTTTGTTTTAATTAATAACAAAATCTAAATACGTAATTTAAAATTACCACCGTTATATGTAATATGCCCAGTAAACAATGGGTTTTTAATGTCATTAATTTTCAATCAGAAGAAATAAATGATGTCCTGATTAGATGAGTCTCCTAAAATCCATCGAATGAATCATATTCGAATGAATGATGCGACGATGTATATTAATATATAAACTTCTATTATTACAGTTTGTTTGAAACAATTCGTAAATATAAGAGAGCCTCCCTATGCATGTAATTTTAAAAATTGCAGAATGTGTTCCATCATAAATAATTTTACAGTTTTAACAGAGTACTAAGTAGTAGGTTGATGTTAAGAAATTGATAATAGCGCTGTGTATCTTTTCACATAATAATAATTAATGACTATTATCATCTAAAGTCCCAGCGCCTTGTTTGTAAAAGTATCATGATTGAGCTTGACATTGCGATAATAATGCTTATTTGTCGAAACGTCTGCTCACTCTAGGGGTGTCCGTGCATCCGTATTTTTTTTAAGGGGGGAAATCATCGAATGCAGACATTCCCGCCCCCGCCTCCGTGCATCCGTATAGGCTTTAATAAACTGATTAAACAATGTTTGAGTATTTCCATTTTCTTATTGAACCAATATTTATCATTTGTTTGAGCCTCTTTTAAGTAGGTGTTAGTTCAAGTTTGTGTAGATCATTGTTTCAGAAATATAAAATTAAGTAATACTTAATCATATCTTCTATAAAATGGAGGCTGACAGACTAGCTAAAAATGCAATTCAGGGCGGTACACAAATACGGGATTTTTTGCCAGGCTATACGGAAATTTTAAGCAAATTTAGAAAATTAAACAACTCATTTTGGAAGGAACATTTCAACGAAAGATCGAAAACAAAAGGGATTTGGTATAAAAGTATACAATGTGAGCCTCCTCATATACCTTGGTTTACCGGGTCAAAATTAAATAGAAGACAAATTGTTGCTGCACTTCGATTACGGTCAGGACACATTCCACTAAACCACTTTACTCACCTCATGCGAAAATCAGACTCCCCTAATTGTGAGATATGTGGCAGAATAGAAGACGTGCAGCATGTGTTGGTGGAATGTGTCCGACATACAAATAAGAGAAATGCACTTCTCAACTCCATGAAACTGTCAGCAATGGATGTTGGAATGTTTAATGGTATTTTAGGTAAGCCTACATCTGAAGCTGCGAAAATTATATATTCCTTTATATTAGATAGATAAGTAGACTAAGTTATTTTGTTTAAGTTGTAAATACATTCGTTATGTAGAAGCACGATGGGATTGACATCGTCACAAAATGTGTACAAAAATCCCTTACAATAAATGAGATTAAAAAAAAAAAAAATCTTCTGTAAAACTGTTTGGAATTGACAAATTTGTAGATAATCGTAAATTCTTGACAGAGATATGGCAACCGTTCAGTTAACAATAGTACTGAGTAAAACCTGGTTTTCAGTTAACCTTCGAGTGACCACATAAAGGAATGTATAATTAATACTTTACTTTTCACTACTGTACTTTTTTAGACGAAATCGGTTTTTAAAAGAAACTCATAGACTCCCAAACAGTTATCTATTTCATAGATTAATTGTTCAAATAATTATAAATATTTAACTACACCATGAAAACTACACGGGTTAGTGATGTCCCATGTTATTGTTATATGTTGGATCATCAATTTGCAGTCTACACGGACGTCTCTTCCAATGAAGTAACAATCGCATTGTCGCACTGACCGCTATTGTGTTCAATAATGACCTCAAAAACAACTAACTTCCTGAGTAAGTACCCCATGGATTTAACTACTAAGCTATCCTAAATCGCGCTATTAAAGTTTTCGGTGCTCGCTGCTTACACTACGGCGACGATGTAGAAATGTCCGTTTCTTCGGTGGGACGTAGTTTAGTGGAGCTAAGTTTACTGCCACACGGCATTTACACTAGTGTATGCTTCTAGCTATCACTCCCTCCACCTATGTAATCGAGGAGCTCGATGTTTATACTATGTAGTAACATAGAAGTCCATCAAGTCGAACGATACCCAGGAATCCAAGGCATAAAATAGTGTCCGACCGAAACTGGTTTTCCGGTCGAAATCGAAGAAACCGAATGTTCGGTTGCGGCTTCAGTTTCGGCCGAAACTGAAACCGAAAGTCACGACGTAACTATAAAATTTCTTAAAATACTGAAGTTTGCTGCATTTTACTTATTAGAGACCGCTAGGTGGCGCTGCACCGAGCATGACGTAAAAGTAGACGCGCCGCATTAAAATTTCTTTTAAAATAATAGTAGTGCATAAAAGTTAATGAAGACCAAGTACCTCGACAAATTAACAACTAATTACCAAGTGCAAGTGTTATCCAAGAGTAAAACTTATAAATAGTGCATTTATAACAACATAAACTCGCTACTCATAGCCGACCTAAATGTCAAGAAACAAATTTAATTTTGTATATAAACTTATTATTGTGTTTAAAATAACTAATAAATAACCAAAAATAATAACAATAACTATTAGAATGTGTGTAGAAGTGCATAAAAGTGATTAACAGTGATTTGAAAAATAAAAACATCAACCGCCAAAACAGAAAATAAACAAAAAGGATATTGACCCTCTATGTTTCTTAAATAGAACTTTCTCTGAACAGTACTCTAATTTTGACAGGAATTAGTATGTTCGAGTGGCTGAATGCACATGACTTCTACTTATTCAATATGCACGTGTGAGTAGACGCGAGTTCGAAACCCAGCAAAGACCCGTTCACTTTTTGTACGTTTTATAAACAGATTTATTTGTCAAAATATTAGTCTGTTTCTCCTTGGTAAAATAGAAAAACAAATTTCGAAGAAAAAGTAGTTGATTTTAAAAGTAACAAAACTCAACAACTACCACAAGATGGCGTCACTAGTACGATGTTATAAATGTAAAAAAATGGTAAATATAAAGAAAACAGCACTTTGTTCCGCCTGCGATAATCGTTATGAGTTAGATTGTGATGGTTACCCCGAAGCAACGTACAAACTCAAAGATGCTGAAGGTAAAAAAAACTGGAGATGCAGAGTTTGCATTAGAAACAAGAGATATAACAATGGTGACGTCATCGAGGCATCTAACGTGACCTTGCGTAAAAAACTAACAATAAAACCATCATCGCCGACTGAACTATTACATAACACAAAGGTGCAACGATGCCTAGCACCCAAACCTAATAGCGCACCCAATTGCACATCATTGTTTGATTCGCACATACTTAACGACAGTGAAACATCAGATGAATCCTACACTACTCCCAATAAGCTGTCAAGAAGTATGGACGGAACAATCCCAGATCTTATCTCTATCTCTGATATGAAGGAAACCATAAATCAACTCACAAACAAACTTCAAAGTACAGAAAACGAAATGGAAAACATTTCGTTAGAAAACCAGGACCTGCATAAACAAATTAACAAATTAACTATAGAAATTACCACTTTGAAATCCCTATGTCATTCTTCATTATATGAAAGTCCTGTTACCAACAACAAGAAAATAAAACATGCTACCTCAAAGCAAAACATGTGTTCAACCCCGTCTTCTCCAGTATCATCAAGAAGGAGCACCAAAAGTAACGACAATGAAATAGTACTAGGATTGAAACAGAAAATTCTATCCTTGGAACAGCAATTAGAGGCTGCTCAAAAGGAAATCGATAAGATAAGTAGCGAAATCTCAAATAGGTTATATAATATTATTGAAAAGGATAATTTACATAATAGTGAAATATGTCATTACCGTATGCCTAAATGTGGTCTGAAGGTTTTACTGGACGGTATTGATAAAAAAGTAGAAAACTTCACATACTCTGACTTTTGTATTATTTATATTGGTGAAGAGGATTTCCGTAGAACACATAATTATATAAATCTTGTTACATTTATCCGCGAAATACTTATGCCATTGCAACACACTAATTTTATTATATGCCTACCGACATTTTAATATATGGAGCACACAAATGTAATGTTTAATAGCCGAGTAAATACGTACGAGTGGAAACATAGAATTATGCGTATGTTTTAGACTCCAATTATAATTTGCCTTTCACTCATGATACATACAATTTATTTGGAAATCTTAATTATAAGGGCATAAGAGTTGTGCTATCAGATCTGGTAGATCTTATTTTGTATGTAAGCACATTGACAATGGATCAAGTGGAGGCTGACTGCTCCCAAAAGGCTCAATTGCTTTGTTTCTCAAACACCCAAACACAAGAGGAATCTCGGTTTTTTCTATAATTACCTCAATGTTCTGCATCAAAACATTGCAGGTCTAATAAATAAATCGGATGCCCTGTTAGTGAGATTAGAAGAGCTGTCCCATAAAGGAATAAACGTAGATGTCATCTGTATTACAGAACATTTTGTAGAATCGGGGTATGAACATTTACTAAACATACCCAATTATTGTCTAGCAGCCCACTTCTCAAGAAATGTAAAGCGGGGGGGGGGGGCACATGTATTTTTGTTAGGGTGGGTTATGTGTACAAAGAGATATCTGATATATCAAAACAATCCGTTTCAGGAGTGTTCGAGTGTTGTGCAATAGAAATGATACCGCACAATATTGTTATTATTTGTATTTACAGGGTACCTAAGCAAAATTATTGCGTATTCTATGAAAGGCTACATAACATATTAAAAAAAGATATTTTTGCTAAGAAAAAAGTAATCGTAACCGGTGATTTTAATATTGATGTGTTAAAGAAAAACAAAATTGCCCTAGAACTAGAATCTTTTCTTCTACAGTATAATTTAAAGTTAGCACTTTACATGCCCACTAGATTAAGCAGTAGTACGTGCATTGATAACTTTGCTCACAACTTTCAAAAGGGATGTAAAGCACAAATAATCGATTTGGTTCTTTCTGACCACACATCTCAATTACTAAAAATCCCCACTAAAAAAACTAGTCTGCTTAAATTCTGGAAAATTGAAAAACAAGAAATCTCCCGCGAAAATTTAATAAAATTTAAATCTTGTTTGGAATGTCTATGGTTTTCACAAGTGTTCAACACAAATGATGCAAATGAATCTTATGACAACTTTATGGAAGATTTTCTGCTTCTGTATAAACTGTGTTTTCCTAATAAAATCATAACTGTTAAATGTAACAAACGGGTAAAATGGATTTCTCGCGGCATAAAATATTGCAGTCAAAAACAAAGGCAGTTGCTTTGGACGTACCGTTTCAATCCTAATCACAAAAACAAACAGATTTTAAAAAATTACACTAAGTTGTATAAAAGAATAATGAAGCTAACGCAAAAAGCACAGAATAACTACTATATTAATACGTCCGACAATAAGGCTAAAGCTGCCTGGCAAATAATTAATAACTCCAAATCGTGTTTCCCAGAAGAGTCCATATTGAAAATAAAAATAAATGATTTTATCATTGAAAATCCTATAGACATTGCAAATGAATTTAACAAATATTTTATTGATGACGTTGAAAGTAATATTAGAAATGGCATTCCACCAAGTCATAAACCAAATTCTTCTATTACAACATCACAATCATTGTTCATGTCGCCTGTATCAAACCATGACATAAGTAAAACAATTAATAGTCTTAAAAATACAAGTACTGTTGGTTACGATGGTGTATCCACTAAAGTAATTAAATATGTAAAGGACGTAATAGCGCCACCACTGACTCACATAATTAATTTGTGTATTACTGAGGGCGTATTCCCAAATAGTTTGAAAAGTGTAATTATTAAACCATTGCACAAAAGAGATGATAAAACAAATATTAAAAACTATAGGCCAATTGCAAAAATACCAATATTGTCAAAAGTAATAGAGAAAATAATTTATCAGTCTCTTTACACATATCTTGAAAAGTTTAAATTATTCTGTAACGAACAAAAGGGATTTAGAAAAAATACTACAATTAATATGGCAATTTTCGAATTAATGTTTAGAATCATATCATCAGTAGATAAAAGAAATCCCATTTGCGCAATCTACACAGACATGACTAAGGCATTTGACTTTGTAAACCATAAGATTTTACTACAAAAACTTGATAGCTACGGTATCAGAGGAAATGTATTGAAACTAGTAGAATCGTATCTTACTGACAGATATCAATGCACAGAGGATACTAGAATTTGTCCTAATACTAAACTGGTTACAACGTATAAATCTAAACCAAGACGTATAAATTATGGCGTGCCTCAAGGCAGCGTCTTCACACGTCAAAAAATGGTCCTCTTCGCAGACGACAGTACTGCTATAATTGAATGTAACAATCCACATAATTACCAAAATGATATTAATAATTCCCTTTCTAAAATCATTGACTGGCTCAATAATAATAATTTGATTATTAATCTAAGTAAGACAAAAGTAATGCATTTTTATCAGCGGCGAGAAAACCCAACTTTAAGTGTCTCATACAAGTGTAACAAAATAGAAGAAGTCAGTCATATCAAGTTCTTGGGTATAACGATTGACAATAAACTCACTTGGAAGCCTCATACTGAAGAATTATGCAAACGACTCAGCCAATCAGCATATGCGCTCTCCCAGTTGTCAAAAAAAGTAAATATTGAGACCTTATTAACAGCGTATCATGGACTAGTTTGTTCAGTTTTACGATATGGGCTTGTTTTTTGGGGGCAGTCCGCTAATAGAGAACTAGTTTTCAAAATGCAAAAGCGCTGCATAAAGGCAATGTGTAATATTAAACTAACTGATAGTTGTGTACCTTTTTTCAAATCCCTAAAACTACTCACACTGCCATCATTGTACATTCTGGAAACAGCGCTATTTGTAAAAACTAATTTACATCTGTTTGTTAAATTGTCAGACGTCAGAAAAACTCCTATGCGTACTAAATACTTAAATCAATTATGTCACACAAAATGTAAAACGGCTTTAATGTATAAAAGTTTCTTTGGTATTGCTCCTAGAATTTATAATAAAGTACCAGATCAGATAAAATAATTACCTGTCCACAAGTTCAAGAAAACTTTGCAAAAAAATTTAATTGACAAATGTTATTACACAGTTGACGATTTCTTGAATGATTAAATTCCTGCCTACAATGTTATTTTTATTATCTTCAATAACAATAACTTCTAACTTTATTATTTTTTTTTAATTGTGACATTTTTTAATTATTCCATTTTGTTAAATTGTGACATGTTTATTTTTTATTGTAAGCCACAAAAGTTAAACTGCAAAATATATTTGTATGTCTTAGCATAGACAAAACATAGCGCACTGTTATTTACCTTTAACATCTATATTTGTGTTACCTATGTTTTACAAATAATAAATGATTGATTGATTGATATTTTGCATTAATTAGGGCATAAAATGGAAACACAGTATATTAAATGTATTGTTTTGTAATCATATCTATATTAATAATTTCGTTAAGGGGTACGGTAGACTCGATCGAAACATTACCTCAATAACAAAACATAAAAAAATATCGGTTTCGAGTCGATAATTTATATCCGCAAAATTCGGATTATGTAGGTTATTTCGTTTTATTAATTCATTTTAATGACCCTGACAGACAACCGACCGTAGTCGCCATCTTGAGTAGACAATAAACGTTCCGTTTCGCACTAGCTGTCAAACACATCTCGCCAATCAACACGTTGTCCCCTCAAAAAGGTATAAAAATAACAAGAAATATAAATATTTTCACGCGAACGAAGTCGACTCTTCACATTTTTCATTTACAATCTCTTTTTACGTTTGACTTGTTACTGACTCAATATTTAATTAACTATATAAATCTTTAAGTACAGAAACAAAACATAAACTTACATGCAATCAGTTCCACATATCCTCAAAGAATGTTTGCGTTGGGTGCACGCGCACTAAGTTTTGTTGCTCCAGTGCTATCCGAAAGGCGTACGCCCGTTCCTGACCGTTCTCGAACAGGGCCGACAGCGTCCGTCAAAGGGTTGCCGCGGTAACTAAGTTAGGCGAGCATGAACGTGCATGAACATGCGACATAAGTTTGGGTTTCGGCAATAGTTACGGCCGATTTTGGCCGAAGCCGAAACTGCCGCCGAAACTTGATTTTTGGCAGATACTCGGCCGGAACCGAAACCGAAAGCGAACGGACAGAGACACATGTTTAGGTATTATACACCCCACTGCGAGGAATATGCGACTCCTTTTTTATTTTATTTAGAGAACTATAATATGCACGTAATGGAAATGGCTGATTTTTTAATGAAATTTATGTTTACAAATGAATTAAATTCCATCACATGGGACTTCAATTATAACTCCAGAAAAGTATGTGTTAAATTGAACATGTGCGCTATCCATTTGTAGATAAAACAATATAGACATATTATTATATACAACAATACGCATAACTTCGTCTGTAAAACTGGATCTATTGCAGACACCTTTACTTTAAGTAGATTCGCAGACTTGCACCATCCTCGACGATTTATAATTTTGATGAATTGCTCCAGAAAAAATTTAGCGTTTCTAAATTGAAGTACATGTAATTTAATTGAACATCCTTTAAAATCATTTTTCGCATCTACGTACATCAATCTAAGTTATTTAATTAATGGCAATTTATTTTAGATACAGCAATACGCATGAACGATTTCTATTTTTTCTTTTTTGTCAGGAAACATTAAATTTTAGTAAAATCATAGATAAAATTGGAAACGCAATATTTTAATAACCATAAGAAGTCAACTTTGTCATCTTCCGAGCTTTACTCGCTGTTTTTTAGTTAACGACGTGTTCTGAATGTTAAGCTAGCTAGATCGATTAATCGCACCCGAACCCCCAAATACAAAATTTCAAGAAAATCGTTGAAACTGTTTCCAAAATCGTTGATTCATACACATACTAGATTTACTCATTAAATGGTATAAGATTATGTATGTACGTCCACGTAAAAACTCCTTACTAGATACCTAATTATACAAAAACAATATATAAATTGGTTTTTAATGAACTTTAATAATGAGTTTTAATGAATTAACAATGACGCCGTTCGTTAAGCAGAATAAGAATTATTAATGTCGTCGATTTTAATGAGCTGGTTAAACAATCTTGGTATATTAATGCGTTTACAAATTATACCTATCATCCAATAAATGAAGATTAATTTTAACTACATAGGAGATTACTTCACTGAGCAAAGGGTCTTCGGTTCAATTTCCAGACTGAGTAATGTATTATATCCTATCTATTTCGGACATTTTTCAGCACTAAAGTCTAGAATAGTACCCGGTATACATGGTAAGTAGGCTCAACACTTAATATATTGGTTCCGTAACATAATTGGTAAAAAGTGGGAGATACATACATATGTGCGTCTCTGCCTACTCCCTCGTAGATTGAGGCGTGTTGAGAGGTGAGAGGGTGTATCGTTCATGGTTTTAGAAATCGTTGATTGGTTTATTTGATTGAATTTGTTTGAAGCCGCTAATGGCCGAAATCTTTTGTACGAATTAAATAATTCTTTGTATGTTGAATTGTCCATTTATTGAAGAAGAATATTACCTCTATATAACGCCAAAGGCTAGTCGTATGCTGTAAAACATCGTCAATAGAGACGGCGGGTGAAAGCGCGTGGTAGTAGGTAGCTAGTACCGTAAGCTCCAGTATTACTGGTTCGAATTTAATAATTCTATTCATGTTACATACTAAGTTTATCGAAGAAGGCTACATGCTATGAAACATCACGCTATCATCAATAACCACTACAAAAACCGCCTGGTAGTGGATAGTAGATAATGACCATAATCATAAATCAATACTTTAATTCTAATGTAGAGGTAGACAATCTAGTTTCCTTATGGTATCCAGCATATCTTTCTTTATTGAAACAAAGAGTGTCCTTTTTCTTGTATAGAAGCACTATTTCTATGGACTGTCAGTATGCATATGTGAGCACCATGTTAGACTATAAGATTTGTATTATTTCTTATTTTAGTAAGTTATTAGTATAATACGTCAAGCGTGTGTTTGCATTGTTCTTGCATATGCGTACAATATTGAAATATGTATCAGAGACATTGTAGAACATACTTTTTTAAAAAGAGTAACGAATGGAGTTTCTTGCTCGTTCTTCTCCATTCGAATCTAAATTTTGGAATGAGCACCTAGCTTCATTGACGGACTGACTGACAGACTATTTTATATTTTATACAGATTATTTATTTTGTATTTGTTGACGTTTCAAATGTACCAAATTATGGTTTAATTGAAATAAATGCTTTGACTTTGACATATTTTCTGCAAAACTGTTTGGAATTTGCCGCCGTTCTAAGGAGTTGTAAATACTTGCCCGGATTAGGCAGCATTTTCTGTTTTATTGGCGGTGCATATTGTTCATGTAGGTAATAATAATATAGCTGTATAATATTAGTTCACAAATTTCTTTTCAAACGAACTATTTTACAACGTGATTGTAAGTTATTACTTAATATACTAGATAATTTTTATTGTTCGTATTATAGATACGTGCCATAAATATTAATAAACCGATTTCCGATGGGTAAAAACAGAAACGAAAGAGTCAAAACGATCAGTGAAGCCCTACAATAATCGATAGTTGCATTACCTCTAGCACCATTCATTCGATTCGTTCATTGGTTAATGGCACGACCGGTATTAACTAACCTTTTTAAAACAACAGACAAAAGTTAAAAATGGAAAATGGCTCTGTTTCTGAATAAAAGAGTTATGTTACCTAGCGATATTGAGATAAGCAGCACAAATGTTTCTTTGAATGAATAATTGTTTTAGGACATGCGGGCACATTCATGGAACACAAGCTTTTGTTTTATTCATCATAAACTTATATTTTTAACTCCTCACACAAATGAATCCCAAAACTATTATTAGGTAAATTGTTGCTAAGACGACGCGACCCCGTACCATGGTGGCCGCGCTACCTCGTGGTATTAAAACCTCGACAGTGATTTAAACCTGACATAGTTCGAACCTCTAATCTCTTTAAGCCCTGAAGCATCGCACATGAGCTGACTTGTTCGAGGAAGAGTACCACAGATATTATTACTCATCATCAGGTTTGTTTCTATGTCACGTCCGGGATCAGATATGAAAAAGTCGCGGGAACTTGGTTCTGTCGCTTTTTCATGAAAATAAACAATTATTTTGAATTTGAGCTTCTTTTATATTCATAAAAGAAGCTCAGCTATTCAGCTTCAGTACCTATTCAGAAAATTTTAATAATTATGATCAATTTCATCTTTCACTTATTAGTCAATCACATTTTTTATTGTTCCTAGATTACAAGTCAATTATTATTGATCAAAGGCTTAAATTTAAATTCATGATAACATAATTCAAGAGTGATAACATACTACAAACAGCATGTCGTAATATATGCACTAGTTAATGCCTGTTTTATTGCGTATGATTTTCTTTACAATCGTAATTAAATAGAAACTTAATTCATTCATATTTCTCGTCAAAAGACAAACACACCACGTTCGTGTACTACCCTAAATAAACGAGCATTCATGAAGAAATTAATGAATGTCGGAGAAGCACAAGAGATGCGCTAGAACCTCGTCATTTAGCTTCTCAAAACACTATTCTCACATCTTCATTAAACCTCACACCAATTAGACTTGAACAATTATTTTATAAACTACGTTTAATAAGATTTATTTCACTTCTCTTTGTTTCTGAAGTCACTTAGTTAATTAGTATAATAAAACCTTCTCCTCAGCGTCAGTTCAGCGAATCGCGAGACACTCGCGCACAAACATGCATACATAAATAAAACTGAGAAACGCCTTTTTTGACTGCCTCGTTGGCCGAGTTCGATTCCCGGATCGCGCAAAGTACTACTGGGTTTTTAAAAATTCTTAGTGGTAGCAGGGAATCTGGTATTCCAGTACCTAATATGGCTTGAGGCTGACCCCTATTACATGGGACTCAAATCATAAATAGTGAAAAGTGGATGTTCTATTGTACAGTGACAATAAATACACTTTTGCTTACCCCTTCGGGGATAAAAGGCGTGCTGTTACGTCATGCCTTTTTGTAGTATTTTAAAAATCAGTAAAAATCGAGACTTGACACTACATTGAGAAATGTAAGTACAACAGTATATCAGTAAAGTATAGGGCTACGGTGCGCCGTAGCACACTTGCTACGCCGTAGCATATTTAAGGGGTTGGCGTAGTAGTTTGGTTACGATCGCTTTTTGACGCATTTCGTGGCAATGCTTTGGAAATGAACGTTTACTTCGTGTAAAAATACCACGTAGCTTTGTTCGTACCTTCGGTGTTGTTAAGTTTCCATAACCGCATGGTAATTCACAACTACTTACAAAGTCAATTAGAAGGAAACAAAGAAAGTATGAAACAAGAAATAGTTGATGTATTACTCATTACATTAATAACAAGTTGTAATCAATTAGAAATATATTGTGTGCATTCATATTATAATATAATGTGATTGTGATTCTCTAATGAGGAATTTAGTGTAAAAGGCATAGTTATTTTATTAAGTGTAAATTAAATAATAGTCAGTTCTACAATGCTTTATTGAGTAAAGTATCAGAAGAAATTATTAGATTAAGAAGTGTTCTGAACGCTTCCTTTCTTCTTCTTTTCTTCGAATATACTTCAAATTATGCTTAAAACAGAACCAGTGTTAAAAATGTTAAATAAAAAAGCACTCGTGACTAATATCAAATAAATTACTTTCCATTACTTTATAAATTAGACGCCGGTAAATTTGTTCCAAGCGAAAACCCCAATTTTTTAAATTTTCAAATTTCGTTACCGCCAACATTTCGACCAATCGCCGCGGTCTAACGGTTTCTTACGCCCCGCCCACAACCCTGCGTACGCGCAGGCAGCAAAAAATTTTTCATTCGCTACTCAGCACTCACTCGGTGACTACGCACACTGCAACTGCAAGGCATTCTTACAAAGGAATAACGATTTCGATAGTAATGGATCCAGTAAAAGACTCAGACAACTTGAACGAGGTATGTCTCATTTATTTGTAAAATCAATGTGTTATTGAAATTGAAAGATGTATCTAAACAGTTTTTTTATTTTATCAGGAGCAGCCACGCCAGAGCCAAGAACCAGAGCCATCCACATCGACCGACTCTAAACGAACCAGACCAAAGCGTGGAAGGCCCCGTGGTGCAAATCGCACCCCACTGTCTTTGGTTTGTATAAAACAAATCGTTTGTAAAAACTTGTACAAGTTCTTTATTTGGACATCTTAGAACTTCTCTCTGAACCTAGAGGTACATATCGCAGGGCGTCCGCGTCTATAGTGATGATCAAAGACATTTACAAGTTTATCAATGTGTTATTGAAATTGAAAGATGTATCTAAACAGTTTTTTTTATTTTATCAGGAGCAGCCACGCCAGAGCCAAGAACCAGAGCCATCCACATCGACCGACTCTAAACGAACCAGACCAAAGCGTGGAAGGCCCCGTGGTGCAAATCGCACCCCACTGTCTTTGGTTTGTATAAAATTTCTTTATTTGGATTGGATTTCTTTATTTCTTTATTTGGACATCTTAGAACTTCTCTCTGAACCTAGAGGGAAATATCGCAGGGCGTCCGCGTCTATAGTGATGATCAAAGACATTTACAAGTTTATTGAAAATGTTTCGTTTCTTATGCGTTTTATGACATTTGTGTGTATATGCCTGCCTCGGAGACTAAGTGGTCGCAAGTACAAGTCTCAGGTTCAATTTCTGGGTCGGGCAAAGTAGTACAGGGTTTTAAAAAAAACCTCAGTATGGCAATAGGCCGACCCCTATTACACGGGAGTCATAACATAAATAGTGAAAAGTGGGTGTTACATTGTACACTGGCATCAAAGCCGTAATGTGTACCTCTGCCTACCCCTTTGAGGATAAAAGGCGTAATGTTATTTTATGTGTGTGGATATAGATATAATAGAGATTGAAAATCCATAACTTTGGTCTGAATTTCTGTTATCTATATATATACTAGCTTCTCACAGCGGCTTCGCCCGAGTTTCCAGGTGCCCAGCCTATGTGTTACTCCAAACCATAATCTACCTCTGTCCCAAATTTCATCCATCATAGACATATATAAATAACAGGCTCTGCTATGTTTTTTCTACATATAGCACTTTTCTACAGTTTTGTTGTACGTACATTGATTGATGAACCACATTTACATGTTTACAGGAGGAAAAACGCGCCAGAAACGCTCAATACGAGCGTGAAAGGCGAGAGGAGTTGGCGAAAGCCCAATGCGAACTGGCAGAGGCCGCAGGGTGTGACCCTAATGTACGTTTACGAAATCTGAAATGTTTGCGAGTAAGATGAGCCGACTTTATTGTTTTGTCTCATTTTTAATTCTTTTTGTAGATAACGCCGGCCAACTTAATGATACATGTTATCATGCACTTAAAATCTAAAAGAAGAGAACGTATAGAGGACATTAAACGCGTGAATAGAAAATTGAAGAAAAAAAGTAAGTGTAAAACTAAAATTTCTTGAAATAATAAATTTATAGTGTCTGTACGAGTATTTGCTTATTTATTGTTGTTTTTTTTGTAGTAAAAAAGCTAAAGTTGGCCCTCGACCAGGCAGAACAAGTCGCGCCATCAACACCGCAGCCAGGTACGACATTTTAGCATGACTTATTAGATTGGTATTGGAGTAAATGATAATAGTAAGAATAGGCTTTGGGGTTTTTATATTTCTTGCTTAATGTGTTTAATTTGGTCGCATTTGTAACAGATAATTAACTAGTGTTGAATTTTTTAGTAGCAGAGCAGGAGCCCGACATGCAGTCTCCAACAATATTGCCCACAGAGGCAGATTTTCCAGATCGTTTCTGTAAGTATTAAATTTGTATTGGAGCAACTATGTTTATTTTGGTCGCGTTTGTAACACACAATTAACTGGTGTTGAATTTTTAGTAGCAGAGCAGGAGTCTGACGAGACTGCGTCTCCAACAATATTGCCCACAGAGGCAGATCTTTCCTGTAAGTATTAAATTTGTATTGGAGCAACTATGTTTATTTTGGTCGCGTTTGTAACACACAATTAACTGTGTTGAATTTTTTAGTAGCAGAGCAGGAGCCCCGATCACCACCACCATCGCACCTACCACCGCAACTAGATTTAAATTCATTATTCTGTGAGTATTTGTTTCGGATTTGTGCGGCGTTTCTATATAGTGCTAGTCATATTTTGATTGTATTTGCAACATACAACTTATCTGTTATTGTATTTTTTTCTACTCAGCTCAAGAGGACTTGGAGAAAATCAATGGCGCTATTGACCAAATATTAAATCAAACACTCCCAGCAGAAGACGTTCCGAAGGCTCCCGAGTCATAAATAAAAAAAATAAACAATTTTTACATTTTTTATTTATTGCCTCGACACAAACATAATTTGACGAGATTAAACTTCGAAGTAGTATTGCCTGCAAGTCATTTCTTTGTTTTAATTAATAACAAAATCTAAATACGTAATTTAAAATTACCACCGTTATATGTAATATAAAACAATGTATAACAATGGGTTTTTAATGTCATTAATTTTCAATCAGAAGAAATAAATGATGTCCTGATTAGATGAGTCTCCTAAAATCCATCGAATGAATCATATTCGAAATTTTTCACCTAATTTTACCTTTCTAGGCCCTCTGATAACTATACAATAGCTCAATGAGACAGTGTGTTTATCGTCCCAAACTACTCTCCAGCGACAGCGACGATGTATATTAAATATATAAACTTCTATTATTACAGTTTGTTTGAAACAATTCGTAAATATAAGAGAGCCTCCCTATGCATGTAATTTTAAAAATTGCAGAATGTGTTCCATCATAAATAATTTTACAGTTTTAACAGAGTACTAAGTAGTAGGTTGATGTTAAGAAATTGATAATAGCGCTGTGTATCTTTTCACATAATAATAATTAATGACTATTATCATCTAAAGTCCCAGCGCCTTGTTTGCGAAAGTATCATGATTGAGCTTGACATTGCGATAATAATGCTTATTTGTCGAGACGTCTGCTCACTCTAGGGGTGTCCGTGCATCCGTATTTTTTTAAGGGGGGAAATTTTCGAATGCAGACATTCCCGCCCCCGCCTCCGTGCATCCGTATAGGCTTTAATAAACTGATTAAACAATGTTTGAGTATTTCCATTTTCTTATTGAACCAATATTTATCATTTGTTTGAGCCTCTTTTAAGTAGGTGTTAGTTCAAGTTTGTGTAGATCATTGTTTCAGAAATATAAAATTAAGTAATACTTAATCATATCTTCTGTAAAACTGTTTGGAATTGACAAATTTGTAGATAATCGTAAATTCTTGACAGAGATATGGCAACCGTTCAGTTAACAATAGTACTGAGTAAAACCTGGTTTTCAGTTAACCTTCGAGTGACCACATAAAGGAATGTATAATTAATACTTTACTTTTCACTACTGTACTTTTTAGACGAAATCGGTTTTTAAAAGAAACTCATAGACTCCCAAACAGTTGTCTATTTCATAGATTAATTGTTCAAATAATTATAAATATTTAACTACACCATGAAAACTACACGGGTTAGTGATGTCCCATGTTATTGTTATATGTTGGATCATCAATTTGCAGTCTACACGGACGTCTCTTCCAATGAACTAACAATCGCATTGTCGCACTGACCGCTATTGTGTTCAATAGTGACCTCAAAAACAACTAACTTCCTGAGTAAGTACCCCATGGATTTAACTACTAAGCTATCCTAAATCGCGCTATTAAAGTTTTCGGTGCTCGCTGCTTACACTACGGCGACGATGTAGAAATGTCCGTTTCTTCGGTGGGACGTAGTTTAGTGGAGCTAAGTTTACTGCCAGACGGCATTTACACTAGTGTATGCTTCTAGCTATCACTCCCTCCACCTATGTAATCGAGGAGCTCGATGTTTATACTATGTAGTAACATAGAAGTCCATCAAGTCGAACGATACCCAGGAATCCAAGGAATAAAGTAGTGTCCGACCGAAACTGGTTTTCCGGTCGAAATCGAAGAAACCGAATGTTCGGTTGCGGCTTCAGTTTCGGCCGAAACTGAAACCGAAAGTCACGACGCAACATAAACTCGCTACTCATAGCCGACCTAAATGTCAAGAAACCAATTTAATTTTGTATATAAACTTATTATTGTGTTTAAAATAACTAATAAATAACCAAAACTAATAACAATAACTATTAGAATGTGTGTAGAAGTGCATAAAAGTGATTAACAGTGATTTGAAAAATAAAAACATCAACCGCCAAAACAGAAAATAAACAAAAAGGATATTGACCCTCCATATTTCTTAAATAGAACTTTCTCTGAACAGTACTCTAATTTTGACAGGAATTAGTATGTTCGAGTGGCTGAATGCACATGACTTCTACTTATCCAATATGCACGTGTGAGTAGACGCGAGTTCGAAACCCAGCAAAGACCCGTTCACTTTTTGTACGTTTTATAAACAGATTTATTTGTCAAAATATTAGTCTGTTTCTCCTTGGTAAAATAGAAAAACAAATTTCGAAGAAAAAGTAGTTGATTTTAAAAGTAACGAAACTCAACAACTACCACAAGATGGCGTCACTAGTACGATGTTATAAATGTAAAAAAATGGTAAATATAAAGAAAACAGCACTTTGTTCCGCCTGCGATAATCGTTATGAGTTAGATTGTGATGGTTACCCCGAAGCAACGTACAAACTCAAAGATGCTGAAGGTAAAAAAAACTGGAGATGCAGAGCTTGCATTAGAAACAAGAGATATAACAATGGTGACGTCATCGAGGCATCTAACGTGACCTTGCGTAAAAAACTAACAATAAAACCATCATCGCCGACTGAACTACTTACATAGCACAAAGGTGCAACGATGCCTAGCACCCAAACCTAATAGCGCACCCAATTGCACATCATTGTTTGATTCGCACATACTTAACGACAGTGAAACATCAGATGAATCCTACACTACTCCCAATAAGCTGTCAAGAAGTATGGACGGAACAATCTCAGATCTTATCTCTATCTCTGATATGAAGGAAACCATAAATCAACTCACAAACAAACTTCAAAGTACAGAAAACGAAATGGAAAACATTTCGTTAGAAAACCAGGACCTGCATAAACAAATTAACAAATTAACTATAGAAATTACCACTTTGAAATCCCTATGTCATTCTTCATTATATGAAAGTCCTGTTACCAACAACAAGAAAATAAAACATGCTACCTCAAAGAAAAACATGTGTTCAACCCCGTCTTCTCCAGTATCATCAAGAAGGAGCACCAAAAGTAACGACAATGAAATAGTACTAGGATTGAAACAGAAAATTCTATCCTTGGAACAGCAATTAGAGGCTGCTCAAAAGGAAATCACCGCTCTCACTGAACGTATCGTGTTAATAACTACTACACCGGTGACGCCGCCGCCGGGAACTACACTGGTGCCGCCGCCGCCGCTGCCGCCGGGAACTACACTGGTGACGCCGCCGCCGGGAAATACACCGGTGACGCCGCCGCTGCGTCTTCAGTCTCCGAAGCACAAATTAGATTAGATTCGGATTTGTGCGGCGTTTCTATATAGTGCTAGTCATATTTTGATTGTATTTGCAACATACAACTAATCTGTTATTGTATTTTTTTCTACTCAGCTCAAGAGGACTTGGAGAAAATCAATGGCGCTATTGACCAAATATTAAATCAAACACTCCCAGCAGAAGACGTTCCGAAGGCTCCCGAGTCATAAATAAAAAAAATAAACAATTTTTACATTTTTTATTTATTGCCTCGACACAAACATAATTTGACGAGATTAAACTTCGAAGTAGTATTGCCTGCAAGTCATTTCTTTGTTTTAATTAATAACAAAATCTAAATACGTAATTTAAAATTACCACCGTTATATGTAATATAAAACAATGTATAACAATGGGTTTTTAATGTCATTAATTTTCAATCAGAAGAAATAAATGATGTCCTGATTAGATGAGTCTCCTAAAATCCATCGAATGAATCATATTCGAAATTTTTCACCTAATTTTACCTTTCTAGGCCCTCTGATAACTATACAATAGCTCAATGAGACAGTGTGTTTATCGTCCCAAACTACTCTCCAGCGACAGTGACGATGTATATTAAATATATAAACTTCTATTATTACAGTTTGTTTGAAACAATTCGTAAATATAAGAGAGCCTCCCTATGCATGTAATTTTAAAAATTGCAGAATGTGTTCCATCATAAATAATTTTACAGTTTTAACAGAGTACTAAGTAGTAGGTTGATGTTAAGAAATTGATAATAGCGCTGTGTATCTTTTCACATAATAATAATTAATGACTATTATCATCTAAAGTCCCAGCGCCTTGTTTGCGAAAGTATCATGATTGAGCTTGACATTGCGATAATAATGCTTATTTGTCGAGACGTCTGCTCACTCTAGGGGTGTCCGTGCATCCGTATTTTTTTTAAGGGGGGAAATCATCGAATGCAGACATTCCCGCCCCCGCCTCCGTGCATCCGTATAGGCTTTAATAAACTGATTAAACAATATATCTTCTGTAAAACTGTTTGGAATTGACAAATTTGTAGATAATCGTAAATTCTTGACAGAGATGTGGCAACCGTTCAGTTAACAATAGTACTGAGTAAAACCTGGTTTTCAGTTAACCTTCGAGTGACCACATAAAGGAATGTATAATTAATACTTTACTTTTCACTACTGTACTTTTTAGACGAAATCGGTTTTTAAAAGAAACTCATAGACTCCCAAACAGTTGTCTATTTCATAGATTAATTGTTCAAATAATTATAAATATTTAACTACACCATGAAAACTACACGGGTTAGTGATGTCCCATGTTATTGTTATATGTTGGATCATCAATTTGCAGTCTACACGGACGTCTCTTCCAATGAAGTAACAATCGCATTGTCGCACTGACCGCTATTGTGTTCAATAGTGACCTCAACAACAACTAACTTCCTGAGTAAGTACCCCATGGATTTAACTACTAAGCTATCCTAAATCGCGCTATTAAAGTTTTCGGTGCTCGCTGCTTACACTACGGCGACGATGTAGAAATGTCCGTTTCTTCGGTGGGACGTAGTTTAGTGGAGCTAAGTTTACTGCCACACGGCATTTACACTAGTGTATGCTTCTAGCTATCACTCCCTCCACCTATGTAATCGAGGAGCTCGATGTTTATACTATGTAGTAACATAGAAGTCCATCAAGTCGAACGATACCCAGGAATCCAAGGCATAAAATAGTGTCCGACCGAAACTGGATTTCCGGTCGAAATCGAAGAAACTGAATGTTCGGTTGCGGCTTCAGTTTCGGCCGAAACTGAAACCGAAAGTCACGACGCAACATAAACTCGCTACTCATAGCCGACCTAAATGTCAAGAAACAAATTTAATTTTGTATATAAACTTATTATTGTGTTTAAATAACTAATAAATAACCAAAACTAATAACAATAACTATTCACTTTTTGTACGTTTTATAAACAGATTTATTTGTCAAAATATTAGTCTGTTTCTCCTTGGTAAAATAGAAAAACAAATTTCGAAGAAAAAGTAGTTGATTTTAAAAGTAACAAAACTCAACAACTACCACAAGATGGCGTCACTAGTACGATGTTATAAATGTAAAAAAATGGTAAATATAAAGAAAACAGCACTTTGTTCCGCCTGCGATAATCGTTATGAGTTAGATTGTGATGGTTACCCCGAAGCAACGTACAAACTCAAAGATGCTGAAGGTAAAAAAAACTGGAGATGCAGAGCTTGCATTAGAAACAAGAGATATAACAATGGTGACGTCATCGAGGCATCTAACGTGACCTTGCGTAAAAAACTAACAATAAAACCATCATCGCCGACTGAACTATTACATAGCACAAAGGTGCAACGATGCCTAGCACCCAAACCTAATAGCGCACCCAATTGCACATCATTGTTTGATTCGCACATACTTAACGACAGTGAAACATCAGATGAATCCTACACTACTCCCAATAAGTTGTCAAGAAGTATGGACGGAACAATCTCAGACATTATCTCTATCTCTGATATGAAGGAAACCATAAATCAACTCACAAACAAACTTCAAAGTACAGAAAACGAAATGGAAAACATTTCGTTAGAAAACCAGGACCTGCATAAACAAATTAACAAATTAACTATAGAAATTACCACTTTGAAATCCCTATGTCATTCTTCATTATATGAAAGTCCTGTTACCAACAACAAGAAAATAAAACATGCTACCTCAAAGAAAAACATGTGTTCAACCCCGTCTTCTCCAGTATCATCAAGAAGGAGCACCAAAAGTAACGACAATGAAATAGTACTAGGATTGAAACAGAAAATTCTATCCTTAGAACAGCAATTAGAGGCTGCACAAAAGGAAATCACCGCTCTCACTGAACGTATCGATTTAATAACTACTACACCGGTGACGCCGCCGCCGGGAACTACACTGGTGCCGCGTATTGATAAAAAAGTAGAAAACTTCACATACTCTGACTTTTGTATTATTTATATTGGTGAAGAGGATTTCCGTAGAACACATAATTATATAAATCTTGTTACTTGTATCAGAGGAAATGTATTGAAACTAGTAGAATCGTATCTTACTGACAGATATCAATGCACAGAGGTTACTAGAATTTGTCCTAATACTAAACTGGTTACAACGTATAAATCTAAACCAAGACGTATAAATTATGGCGTGCCTCAAGGCAGCGTCTTCACACGTCAAAAAATGGTCTTCTTCGCAGACGACAGTACTGCTATAATTGAATGTAACAATCCACATAATTACCAAAATGATATTAATAATTCCCTTTCTGAAATTATTGACTGGCTCAATAATAATAATTTGATTATTAATCTAAATAAGACAAAAGTAATGCATTTTTATCAGCGGCGAGAAAACCCAACTTTAAGTGTCTCATACAAGTGTAACAAAATAGAAGAAGTCAGTCATATCAAGTTCTTGGGTATAACGATTGACAATAAACTCACTTGGAAGCCTCATACTGAAGAATCATGCAAACGACTCAGCCAATCAGCATATGCGCTCTCCCAGTTGTCAAAAAAAGTAAATATTGAGACCTTATTAACAGCGTATCATGGACTAGTTTGTTCAGTTTTACGATATGGGCTTGTTTTTTGGGGGCAGTCCGCTAATAGAGAACTAGTTTTCAAAATGCAAAAGCGCTGCATAAAGGCAATGTGTAATATTAAACTAACTGATAGTTGTGTACCTTTTTTCAAATCCCTAAAACTACTCACACTGCCATCATTGTACATTCTGGAAACAGCGCTATTTGTAAAAACTAATTTACATCTGTTTGTTAAATTGTCAGACGTCAGAAAAACTCCTATGCGTACTAAATACTTAAATCAATTATGTCACACAAAATGTAAAACGGCTTTAATGTATAAAAGTTTCTTTGGTATTGCTCCTAGAATTTATAATAAAGTACCAGATCAGATAAAATAATTACCTGTCCACAAGTTCAAGAAAACTTTGCAAAAAAATTTAATTGACAAATGTTATTACACAGTTGACGATTTCTTGAATGATTAAATTCCTGCCTACAATGTTATTTTTATTATCTTCAATAACAATAACTTCTAACTTTATTATTTTTTTTTAATTGTGACATGTTTATTTTTTATTGTAAGCCACAAAAGTTAAACTGCAAAATATATTTGTATGTCTTAGCATAGACAAAACATAGCGCACTGTTATTTACCTTTAACATCTATATTTGTGTTACCTATGTTTTACAAATAATAAATGATTGATTGATTGATATTTTGCATTAATTAGGGCATAAAATGGAAACACAGTATATTAAATGTATTGTTTTGTAATCATATCTATATTAATAATTTCGTTAAGGGGTACGGTAGACTCGATCGAAACATTACCTCAATAACAAAACATAAAAAATATCGGTTTCGAGTCGATAATTTATATCCGCAAAATTCGGATTATGTAGGTTATTTCGTTTTATTAATTCATTTTAATGACCCTGACAGACAACCGACCGTAGTCGCCATCTTGAGTAGACAATAAACGTTCCGTTTCGCACTAGCTGTCAAACACATCTCGCCAATCAACACGTTGTCCCCTCAAAAAGGTATAAAAATAACAAGAAATATAAATATTTTCACGCGAACGAAGTCGACTCTTCACATTTTTCATTTACAATCTCTTTTTACGTTTGACTTGTTACTGACTCAATATTTAATTAACTATATAAATCTTTAAGTACAGAAACAAAACATAAACTTACATGTAATCAGTTCCACATATCCTCAAAGAATGTTTGCGTCGGGTGCACGCGCACTAAGTTTTGTTGCTCCAGTGCTATCCGAAAGGCGTACGCCCGTTCCTGACCGTTCTCGAACAGGGCCGACAGCGTCCGTCAAAGGGTTGCCGCGGTAACTAAGTTAGGCGAGCATGAACGTGCATGAACATGCGACATAAGTTTGGGTTTCGGCAATAGTTACGGCCGATTTTGGCCGAAGCCGAAACTGCCGCCGAAACTTGATTTTTGGCAGATACTCGGCCGGAACCGAAACCGAAAGCGAACGGACAGAGACACATGTTTAGATATTACACACCCCACTGCGAGGAATATGCGACTCCTTTTTTATTTTATTTAGATAACTATAATATGCACGTAATGGAAATGGCTGATTTTTTAATGAAATTTATGTTTTCAAATGAATTAAATTCCATCACATGGGACTTCAATTATAACTCCAGAAAAGTATGTGTTAAATTGAACATGTGCGCTATCCATTTGTAGATAAAACAATATAGACATATTATTATAAAACAACAATACGCATAACTTCGTCTGTAAAACTGGATCTATTGCAGACACCTTTAATTTAAGTAGATTCGCAGATTTGCACCATCCTCGACGATTTATAATTTTGATGAATAGCTCCAGAAAAAATTTAGCGTTTCTAAATTGAAGTACATGTAATTTAATTGAACATCCTTTAAACTCATTTTTCGCATCTACGTACATCAATCTAAGTTATTTAATTAATGGCAATTTATTTTAGATACAGCAATACGCATGAACGATTTCTATTTTTTCTTTTTTGTCAGGAAACATTAAATTTTAGTAAAATCATAGATAAAATTGGAAACGCAATATTTTAATAACCATAAGAAGTCAACTTTGTCATCTTCCGAGCTTTACTCGCTGTTTTTTAGTTAACGACGTGTTCTGAATGTTAAGCTAGCTAGATCGATTAATCGCACCCGAACCCCCAAATACAAAATTTCAAGAAAATCGTTGAAACTGTTTCCAAAATCGTTGATTCATACACATACTAGATTTACTCATTAAATGGTATAAGATTATGTATGTACGTCCACGTAAAAACTCCTTATTAGATACCTTATCAAGCGAGCCTGCTGAGCAAAGGGTCTTCGGTTCAATTTCCAGACTGAGTAATGTATTATTTCCTATCTATTTCGGACATTTTTCAGCACTAAAGTCTAGAATAGTACCCGGTATACATGGTAAGTAGGCTCAACACTTAATATATTGGTTCCGAAACATAATTGGTAAAAAGTGGGAGATACATACATATGTGCGTCTCTGCCTACTCCCTCGTAGATTGAGGCGTGTTGAGAGGTGAGAGGGTGTATCGTTCATGGTTTTAGAAATCGTTGATTGGTTTATTAGATTGATTTTTTTTTTTAAGGTACACAAAACAGAAACACAGCACAATACACAACAGAGTAACATTACAAAACTGTAAATGGCAGACCATGCTTCCACAAGTATGTGCACACAACATGACATGCAACGACTAGTATTTATCAATTATTTATAATTAATTATAATCCAGAACAAATTTAGAGATAAATTTTAATAATAAAGAGAATTAAGAATGCAATTAGACAATAGATACATTATTCAATATTGTCCTCATTATCGGACCAACCAAATAACAATTTCTTAACAATATTTTTAAATTTGTGAAGCGAGGTATTGTGGATATCAGGCACGCCCATGTCACTCGAGAGTAGCTCGTTGTACTTGCGACACATCCATATCACAGGATTGTGAGACGATACATTGTTGTTGCACATTGGCAAAGAGAAATACATCTCGCGTCTAAAAGATCTGGTAGGGATCCTGAGGTGAATCTGCGATAATAAGCTCGTGGCAAGGATCCCATTCATAATTTTAAACAAATATACCAAGTCCTGGTAGGACCGCCTAATTCCCAAGTTCGGCAACCCAAAATGAGCAGAACGCTGTGCATACGTCTGAAGTTCCCTTTGTAAACCATACCTATGAGACATGAAGCGCACAAAACGGCGTTGAGTCGACTCAATCAGGTCAGTATGTACCTTATATTTAGGATTCCAGACTATTGACGCATACTCAAGTCTGCTAAGCACAAGGGACCTGTATAGGGTGATAGCACTGTTTTGATGTCTAAAATCTTTAGACATGCGACATATGAAACCCATAGTTTTCCTACATTTGCTGGAGATATCCGCACAGTGTACGTTAAATGAAAGTTTGAAGGCGCTAATCTCCGAAATCATTTGTACGAATTAAATAATTCTTTGTATGTTGAATTGTCAATTTATTGAAGAAGGATATTACCTCTATATAACGCCAAAGGCTAGTCGTATGCTGTAAAACATCGTCAATAGAGACGGCGGGTGAAAGCGCGCGGTAGTAGGTAGCTAGTACCGTAAGCTCCAGTATTACTGGTTCGAATTTAATAATTCTATTCATGTTACATACTAAGTTTATCGAAGAAGGCTACATGCTATGAAACATCACGCTATCATCAATAACCACTACAAAAACCGCCTGGCAGTGGATAGTAGATGATGACCATAATCATAAATCAATACTTTAATTCTAATGTAGAGGTAGACAATCTAGTTTCCTTATGGTATCCAGCATTTCTTTCTTTATTGAAACAAAGAGTGTCCTTTTTCTTGTATAGAAGCACTATTTCTATGGACTGTCACTATGCATATGTGAGCACCATGTTAGACTATAAGATTTTTATTATTTCTTATTTTAGTAAGTTATCAAGCGTGTGTTTGCATTGTTCTTGCATATGCGTACAATATTGAAATATGTATCAGAGACATTGTAGAACATATTTTTTTAAAAAGAGTAACGAATGGAGTTTCTTGCTCGTTCTTCTCCATTCGAATCTAAATTTTGGAATGAGCACCTAGCTTCATTGACGGACTGACTGACAGACTATTTTATATTTTATACAGATTATTTATTTTGTATTTGTTGACGTTTCAAATGTACCAAATTATGGTTTAATTGAAATATATGCTT